>JAKSZU010000003.1:188205638-190915638 GCA_026018925.1 Tupaia tana | reverse complement strand
AATTAAATTGGGACTAAGCAAATGGACTTCCACATGGCCGACCACAGTTTGAGTCCCAGACCCAGAGGCTTGAAACTCACTCCAGGCACATGTATGTGCATGCCCAAAATCCCAAGAGTAGAATGAAGGAGAAGGGATTGTGGCATGGCCATCTCCCCTGGGGGGTGATTTCTTGTTTTCTGTCTCTGTATCTCCAGTGAGTGCAGACACTCTACAGAAAAAAATCTCTAAATAATAATAATAATAATAATAATAATAACTACATTTTTAAAAAACTTAGCCATTAAAAATAAAATAAAGTTCACCACAGTCTTGCTATCCCTCCAACCTTGCTTACAAGAGCATGGAGTCCCCCACTTCTCTTTTTTTTTTTCTCTAAAAGCAATACTGCAGCATTCCATCATTCTTTTATCCTGAGGTATAAGCAAGACACCCACGTGGGTAGCTAGCTAGCCAATCCGATATTGGTGAGTTTGAATTTGATGCATATAGATGATGATACCATGGAGGCCAGAATCTAATAGGCCAACAGTACCACGTGGACATGATCAATGTCATTCTGGGCTTCTCACTCACAGCAGGCTACCAAGCAGTACCTGGCCTATAGGGGACAGAGCCTGCCACTGGGGGAGGAGAGTGCTGAGTGCACGGCAAGATGGGCCTCAGGGTTAGCTGAGCAGTGGGCCAACAGGAAAGTGACACTGCCTCCCCAGCAGGCAGCAAGAAGAACCAGAACTCTCCTTAGAGCCAGGTATCATTTGCTCTCAGGACCTAAGTGTGATTCAGCCACCAGAGGAATAAGCAAGACCTGAACTTCTCAGGTGTGGTGCTTGGCAGGCTGGTGGTGTTGTGAATGGGCCATGATACAGGAGAACGATTCCTCAGCCTTCAGAGCAGCCAGGGCAGCAATGGAGGCCCCTACAGATAGCACCTTATCCATTTACCTGTGTGCCATACCATATTCTCATTTTCCATGTGTATAATGAGAAGCCCTGGGAAGTTCTTTCAGCCTCAAAGACAGGAGCTGGCCAGTTCTGGGTCATTTTTTTGAGATATAACATTCCGTACTCCGAATACACTTCTTCAATTGCTCTACTGTGGAACATAGTCATGCAGGGTACCTACATAGATTTAAAAGATGATTGGGGGACCAGCAGATGGTGTAATGGTTAAACTGCTGGACTCCGACATAACTGACTGAGCTTCGAGTCCTGGACCCGGTGGCTTAAAACTTACACTGGACAGGGCCAGCAGGTGGTGTGGTAGTTGAGGTGCTGGGCTCCCACATGGCCGACCGTGGTTCAAGTCCCAGACCCATCAGCCCAAAGATCACAACCAATAAACAGATAGATAAATATTTTTTAAAAAAATAATAAAACTTACACTGGGCACGTGTGCATGCCCCAAATCCCAAGAGAATGGAAAAGAAGGGATTATAGCATGATCATCTGGGGGGGGGGGGTGATTTCTCACTTTCTGCCTCTTCTGTCTCTCTGTCTCTCCTCTCTCTATCTCTGGCAAGTGCACATGCCCTGTAGCAAAGAGTTCTCTAAAAAAAAAAAAAAGAAAGAAAAAGAAGAAGAAGAAAGATAATTGGCCAGCAGGTGGCATGGTTAAGGCACTGGACTTCCGCATGGCTGACCCAGAGTCCCAGACCCAGCAGCTTGAAAATCATGTCAGGCATGTGGGGGTGCATGCCCAAAATCCCAAGAGGAGAATGGAGGAGAAGGGATTGCAGGATGGCCATCAACCCTAGGGGGTGATTTCTTACTTTCTCTCTCACTACTGCCTCTCTCTGTCTCTCTCCGGTAAGCCTACATGCCCTATGGCAAAACCCAAAAATAATAATAATAATAATATGATTGGGAGGCCAGATTGGTGGCTGCAGGTACAAGTATGAAATAAAAGGCGTCACCTGTGTGCTCTGCCCTCAGACCGCATGGTACTAGTTCTGCGGCCACACCCTAATTAGCTCACAGCCAATATCTGCCTACTTTGGTCAGAACTGACTTAACTGTTATTGGGTGGGGCTCTGCCTACCAGGGACAGGAGGGTCTTAAACCAGGAGTGACCAGAGATGGTTAGGGCTGGTGGTCAGTAACAATAGCAGCTGTCCTTACCCAAAACCATAAGCTAGTTACCGTCCCCATTTTGCAAGTTAAAAAAGAAATAACAATGTTTTTAGGGATCAAAGAAACTATTGACTCACAGAGTCCCCAGCGGCTAGTAAACTAACCTCTCTGAGCCCCAGTTTTTCACTGTTTTTTTTTTTGGAGAGGTTTTTCACTATAGGGCGCGTGCGCTCGCCAGACAGACAGACAGAGACATAGAGACAGAAAGCGAGAAATCACCCCCCGGGGGGATGGTCACGCTGCAATCCCTTCTCCTCCATTCTCCTCTCGGGATCTTGGGCACGCACGCACACGCGCCCGGCGTGAGTTGTAAGCCACCGGGTCCGAGACGCGAACCGCGGTCGACTACGCGGGAGTCCAGTGACATAGCCATTACACTAACTGCTGGTTCCCCAGGTTTTCACTTTTATAAAGTGCCAGATGGCGTGTGTGTTCGCCAGAGAAGCAGAGAGGGGAGGGAGGGTGGGAGGAAAGCACTCCGTGGTGGGGACAGAGCCTGCCGCAGTCCCTTCTGTCCCACTTCCCCATCGTGTCGGAATCTGGGCGATACGTGCAGATGTGCCCAGAGCGGTTTTCAAGCCACCAGGGCCAGGATTCAAACCACAGGCAGCCATGTGCGATCCAGTCCCCTTAACTACTAGGTCACAGGGCTGACCCAGTTTTTCACTTTTAAAAACAGTTGCTATACTAATTATTACTTTGGGTGCCAGCAGGTGGTGTGTTGGTTAAGGGTGCTGGACTCCCACATGGATGACCATGGCCATGGTTTGAGTCCCAGACCTGGTGGCTTACTTTCTCACTTTCCCTTTCTCTCTCTCTCTCTTGCTTTGTCCCTCTCTGGTCAAATTAAAATAAGTATATACAGTTAAATAACAATAATTCTTTTGAAAAAGTAATAACTACTTTGCCACCATGGTGTGAAAATAAGATGAGATAGCACAATAAAAAGTGCCTATCACAGTTTCTGAAACATAATCCATATTTGACAAATAATCTGCTTTACTTTTCTCATTCACCTTGACCGTGGACCACAAACCCTCTTCGTATGCTGAATAAAGTCTCCACACATATGTCCACACGTGTGAACATGTTACTTTACGTGGTAGAAGGGACTATGCAGATGTGATTAAGTTAAGGATTTTAAAAGAGGAGCTGATCTTAGATTATCTAGGGAATCCAATCCCGAGGCTCCTCATAAAAGAGAGGCAGGAGGAGCAGAGTTAGAAAAAGATGTGACGGTGGAAGTGAGGGTGGGGTGAGTGGGGAGTGATGTGGTCTGGAGACGGAAGGAGAAGCCACAAGGCGAGCCACGGAGCACAGGGGCCTCTAGGAACCAGGAAGACAGGGAGAGGCTTCTCCCCTGAGCCTCCAGAGGAAACACAGCCCCCTTGACACTTTGATTCTAACCCGGTGAGGCCCAGTTCAGGTTTCCAACCTCCAGACCAGTGGACGTGCGCTGTTTTAAACTACGATATTTATGGTATTTGTTTCAACACCAACAGGAAATTAATACACTTCCCAAATGTAAAAGGGGGAGAGAGTGGGCAAGAGACCTCTCACCTCCACTGCCCTCTATGTCCGAGCCACACTGACTCCAGGGTACTCACCTGGCTGTCTGCCCTCCATCCTTTGGCTCAGGCACCTCAGGGCCGATGAAACGAAACCTGCGCAGTGTTCTGTACACCCACCATGCGCTTTTCTTTCTTTCTTTTTTTTTTTTTTAATTTGCTGTATAGTGCCTGTGCTGTCCGGGAGAGAGAAAGAGAGAAAGAAAGAGAGGGAGAGAGAGATGAGAAAGCACCCCTGAGGGGGAAATGACCGCTCCTGCAATCTCTTCTCTGTCCTCTTGTAAGTATTTTGGGCATGCACGCACACGAGCCCAGTGTATTTTTCAGGCCAACGGGTTTGGTACTCAAACTATGCCGTCTGCTGTGTGGGATCCAGCCGCCTTAGCCACCACAACACCTGGCTGGCCCTCGTGCTCCCTTCCTAGCACCAGCTTAGTCCCTCAGCCAGACATTGGTACAGAATGGGAGCCGCAGGCCGTGGCGAAGACCATCCCAGAGCAGTGTGAAAATCTGTGAACTCCCAGTTACCTGATGGTGATCCCCTAGCACGCACAAGCAAGGGCATGAGTTGAGGACCGTTGGAAGACATGGCGTACCGTCTGCACCCCAGCCTCCAGGAAAGCTTTTTGCTGCTCTAGGAAGAAGCACGAACTTCAGAGGGCCTCGCACAGAAGGGAGGAGTCGCAGCAGGCCCAGGAGCCGGCTTAGGCTGGAGTGCACGTACAGGAGCCCAGGAGGGTCTCCTTAGAGAACGCAGTTCACATCATTCCCTCCCCTGCACACGGAGCCCCTCAGCAGTCACCAGCAGGGGCTGGGACCCAGGCAATGCCCCTCACCCACACAAACTTGATCTGGCTCTGCACACCCGGCTCTCCTGGACTAGGGAGGACTTCAACCAGGCCCCCTTCCTTCAATCTCAATAAATTGCTTTTATTTCTCACCACAGACTTGTGAGGCATGCAGGGCTAGAATTCTCAATTTTTTTACTAATGAAGAAACATTCAAGTGTATTAAGTGTCAGTACACCAGGACTCTGATGCTTATTCCAGGGCTCTTTCCATTCTATTCCAAACTCCCCTTTTTATATGCAAATGAACCCATTGTGGCAGTGACACTATCTTGCAACATGAAACAATGTCATAATTACAAGGGCTTGGGAATTAATGGTACTAAATGGGTAATTGAGGTTGAATGTTAAATCCTGGAGTAGGTGACCCAGGGCCAGAGAGAGCTTTCCAAGTGTCACCTCTGCCATCTGGTGGTCAAATGACAATACTACTACAACAAGTGGGCATCGATACTGTCATCATATGAAAGTCATGCATGACCCTGGGGCTAGTGAATGACTTGAATCAAGGCTTTGACTTTCAGGACCTGAGATGACAAAATAAAATGGAAAATATACAAATAAATGTCAGAGGTTTTTCACAATATCTCTGCTTGGGGTGAGGAACTGCGTAGTTTACAATAGAAGAGGCAATTTATTCATTTATTCAATCAATATTTATTAAAACACTGGAAAACTGGGTTAGTTCCCCAGGAAACAGATCCTAGACAGAGATTTACATGAGGAAAGATCAGTGGGGAGTACTTCTTAAATTTTTCAAATTGCCGTAGGGTATGTACATTGATCATAGAGAGACAGAGAGTGAGATGGGAGGGAGGGAGAAAACACTTCCTGACAGGTGTGGTCATACCACAATCCCTTCTCCATTTTTCCCATCCTGTCATGATTTGGGGCATGCATACATTCCTGGCTTGGTTTTATTTTTAGAGAGATTTTTGCTACAGGGAGCATTTGCTCACCAGAGAGAAAGAAGGACAGAAAGCGAGAAATCATTCCCACAGAAGAGATGGCCATACCGTAATCCCTTCTCCTCTAGTCTCCTCTTGGGATTTTGGGCACACACGCACTCACGCCCAGCATGAGTTTTAAGCCTCTGGGTCTGAAACTCAAACTGCAGTTGACTATATGAGAGTCCAGGGACATAACCATTATGCCATCTGTTGGTCCCCTTGGCTTGATTTTCAAGCTACTGGGACTGGGAATCAAACTATGATCTGTCCTTGGGATCTGACTCTCATAACCACCTGTCTATGGCCAGCTCTGGGAAGTACTATTGAAGATGACCATTGTAAGGACTTGAGAGAAACCAAACTGATCAGAAGTTGAACCAAGATGAATTTGCAGCAGAGCTCTCCCCCAAGTCCTACTGGGGGCTGTGGGTTGTCTTGGCAAGGGGAGTCTCTGTACTTCTGTGTCCCCCAGGGACCAGATGATTGGTGAGGCGTAGCCACCCACACTAGCTGTATCTGGAGAGCGAGTACCTCTATGCTAATGGGAGGGATCTGGCAGCACATTATAGCATCCACTACAGACACCTACTGTGTTCTCAGCACTGTGCCCAGGTCTAGATATACAATGTTCAACAAGGTAACATCTCTGCCTTCAAAGGCACCTAGGGGTGCAAAACTATATAAATAAATAAATATTTAAAAACCAAAAGATAGGGACCAGCAGAAGACATAATGGTTACATCCCTGGACTCCCACATAGTTTACTACAGTTCAAATTCTGGACCCAGTGGCTTAAAACTCACACTGGGGGGACCAGCAGTTGGCATAATGGCTCTATCACTGGACTCCCATGTAGTCGACTGTGGTTCAAGTCCCAAATCTGGTGGCTTAAACTCACGCCAGGTGCGTATGCGTGCATGCCCAAGATCCCGAGAGGAGAATGGAGGAGAAGGGATTGCGGTGTGGCCATCTCCCCTTGGGGGGTGATTTCTCTCTTTCTGTCTCTCTGTCTCTCTGTCTTTCTGGAGAGCCCACGCACCCTATAGCAAAAACCTCTCAAAAAAAAAAAAAAAAAACAAAAACAAAAACAAAAAACAATCAACCAACAAACCTCACGCTGGGTGCGTATGCATGCGTGCATGCCCAAAATCCCAAGAGAAGAATGGAGAAGAAAGGATTGTGGCATGGCCATCCCCTGGGGGGTAATGTCTTGCTTTCTGTCAATTTGGCAAGCACATGCACCCTATAGCAAAAATCTCTCTGAAGAAAAAAAATCAGGATATGTAAAGCAATTACCCTACAGCTGAAACGTACTCCATAAAGATAAAGACCAACAACAAAAATCCATGCCTTTGGGTCAGCAGGTGGCATGGCAGTTAAGGTGCTGGACACTCCCACATGGCCGACCACAGTTGGAGTCCCAGACCTGGTGGCTTGCTTTCTCACTTTCCTTCACTCCGTGTGTCTTTCTCTGGTCAAATGAAAATAAATACAATTAAATAATTTTTTTAAAAAATCCTTGCCTTTCATTGATGGCAATAAAGAAGGCTGAAAATATTTGAGGTGAAAATAGAATTCATTCTCTGCTAATAGAAAAATTGAAGAAGAAAGACATCCAGAAACAGTTCTAGAGCAACTCACCTGTGAAACTTAACCAACGCACTGGGAGATTGCTTCGATGTTCGCCTGCCATGGAGCGTGGCTCTCTGCGGCTCTATCCAAGACTAGGTGGTGGGACTTTCCCTGTACCCTGAGGCCCACAAATATTATGAATTATTGAGAAGGAGGGCTGCCCATAGGCACGTGTCTTTCCTAGGGCACATTGCAGATGCTGATCTAGTGTTGTTTTCACCAGCTATGACTGCTTGTTATGATCGGGAAAGACAGTTCTTGGTGCCTGCTTGCGTGGGGAGCCTAGGCGGGGTTGATGTTGATTCTGTCTTTGTCCGTTCGGTACCCTCTGGCCCAACCCTGTCGTTTCAGCTATTCCTCCTTCTACATCCCTTTTGTTCCTCCTTTTCCTCCACCTATGGAATCTTAATGTCCTCCCAGGGAAAAGTGCTTGTCCTTGTCTGTTTTCCTGTTACAGCATGACAATAAACTCTATACCCTTCTTTTTAGAAAATGCACAGAACTATGTCTCCTCTGCAAGTTCCAGAAAAATCATTTGGGACTTAAAAAGCCAAAAATCACCTTTTCTGTCTTTGGGTTAGCTGTAGCATCCATTCTCTAAGGCAGGAGGGATGGAATTGCCACTTGCCCCGACATCTTGGCTGCAATAGAGGTACCTGTGACCAATTCTAGAATCTGTCTGCAGAGCTTCTGGTGTGTCCATTCAGACATCTTCATTTAGATGTCCTGCCTCAAGCTCCTCTTTTTGCCTCACTTCTGCCCACCTAGCTCCTCCTACCAAATTGTCAATACTAACTTGTGCTCTAAATAGGCAAAAATTTGGGGAATCTTTCTTTCCCTCAAACTCTACTCCCTCTCAGCTGATAAATTAGTGAGTTCTAGATAGCTCTTATTTGCTATCACTGCTCCACACACTCCCCCCGACCCCCGGCCCACACTGCTAACAGCCTCCTCTTCACTGTAGAGTTGCTCAATCGTGGCATTACTGATATTTGGAGCAAATAATTTCCTGTTGATGGGGACTGTTCTGCGCATTGCAGGATATTTGCCAGCATTCTTGGCCACTGCCCACTAGGTGGCAGTAGCACCCCCAGTCATGATCGTCAAAGCAGCTCCCCAGACCTGCGTTGGCTAAACACTGGAGACAGGCAAAAGGAAGAAACGTGTGACCTATATGCACTTACCAAAATGTCCTGGCATATACACATATTTTTATAATCTCACAATACAGCTGGGAATACTTCAGTTTACTGACTTCAATGTTTTATTTACACATACTCCTCTGTCTTTTTTTTCTCTTAATGCATTTTTTAATTTAAAAAGTTCTAGTTTAATAGGTCAAAATCAAAAAATGTTAAGAGATATTTGCTTAAAACTTAAAGCCAGGAAAAAGGTTAGGACTCAGTTCAAATAGTAGGTAGATGAATGTATCAACAGTTCAAGAGAAGACAAAAGTCCCGGGACCAGCAGTTAGCGTAATGGCTATGTTGCTGAACTCCCATGCAGTCAACCGTGGTTTGAGTCAAAATCAAAAAATGTTAAGAGATATTTGCTTAAAACTTAAAGCCAGGAAAAAGGTTAGGACTCAGTTCAAATAGTAGGTAGATGAATGTATCAACAGTTCAAGAGAAGACAAAAGTCCCGGGACCAGCAGTTAGCGTAATGGCTATGTTGCTGAACTCCCATGCAGTCAACCGTGGTTTGAGTCCTGAACCTGGTAAGTTTATTACCCGAGCGCGTGTGCGTGCGTGCCCAAGGTCGCGAGAGGAGAATGGAGGAGAAGGGATTGGGGCGTGGCCATTCCCCCAGGGGGGTGATTTCTCGCTTTCTGTCTCTCTCTCTGTCTTTCTGGCTAGTGCGTGCACCCTGTAGCAAAAACCTCTCCAAAAAAAAAAAGAAAAGAAAAAAAAGAAAAAAATTCTTAAATATGGAAATCAAAGCATCAAACTAAATCAGTAATGTTTTAGTCTAAAGTAAAAAAAAAAAAAAAAGGTCTATTTCACTAGTTCAGAGTCATGTAATTAATCTCTCTTCTATTGAATTTGCAGTGTTACTGTGGTCTGGTCTTTCCATTTAAACTCTGGAAGTTAACATTCAACTCTGGACTTGTCCCTACCATTAGGCTGGTCATTCTCTTGGTTTTTTGTACTCTTATTTCTGTGTGTCTGACTTTAGTTTTCCTGGTATAGCACTCCCTTCAGCACTGCTTGGAGAGCTGGTCTGGTGTTGGTAAATTCTTCCAAGTTTGTTTATCTGAGAATGTTTTTTGTCTTTTTTTCCCATGTGAAAGATAATCTTGCTGGGTATAGTATTCTTGGTTGAAATTGTTTTTCACTTAGCACTTTGAATGTATTTCCCCATTCTTTCCTTGTCTGCACTGCTTCCGATGAGAGGTAGGTCCGACATCAGCTTTATGAGATATCCTTTGAAAGTAACTTGACATTTCTCTCTTGCCAATTTTATTATCTTGTGTCTGTCTGTGATTTTGTTCAATCTGGCTATGCTGTGCCTTGGGGAAGATCTTCTTCGGTTTATTCTATGTTGGGGTCCTTTGTATTTCCGGATATTTGAGTGCCTCTCTAGGTTTGGAAAGTTTTCTTCCAGGATTTGTTCTGGCATATTTTGAACCAAGTAGAAAAGTTAATAAAAATTCTATGACAACAACAAAAAGACTGAATTCATTCTATGCTGATACAAAACTTGAAAGGGGTTGGGGAAGACATCTGGGAATAATTCCAGATAAGTAGACCCCAGTGCAAAATGAAAACGCAGGGCTCTTTCTTCACAAGTTATTAAGAATTTCAAAACAGTGACAGCAGAGCATTAAGCCAAGTGTGTGCGTCCTTCTGACTGTGGGGGACCTACGTGACTACTGTAGGTCTCATGAGCTGGTCCTCGACCCCATGTTACCCAATCCATTCACTTGCTTTTGACGATCCTCATAAATCTGCCTGCTGGAGAATGCAACAGCCATGTGGGTCTTGGAACCCCAAGCTGATTGGAAACAGCTGTCCCTATTGCACAATAATGTAGGATCCCAGACAAATCAAGTCTGCCTTATTTAAAATTTTGGTATTTTGTTCATCATGGATTTTTTTTGCATTAATTTTGATTTTTCAAAATAGTATGGTTAAGAGAGCCGTCTCATATGGCCTGCCAGAGTTTGAATTCCAGCCCCAGCAGCTTGGGCACCTGTAAGTGTCCCAAATCCCAATCAGTTGGAGGGATGGAGTAGGGGCTGCAGCATGACCACACTCCTTTGGACAGTGCTTTTTCCTTCTTTATCTCTCTGTCACTCTCTGTCATGCACACACACCCTGAATAGTGAAAAAATATGTTACATTAAAACATTTCTTCTCTTGATTAGGGAGGATTTTAGTGCCCTTTAAAATTTTGCATCTGCGGGGCCAGTAAATGGCACTGGACTCCCACATGGCCGACCGTGGTTCAAGTCCCAGACCTATATGCTTGTTTTTCTCTCTCTCTCTCTCTCTCTCTCTCTCTCTCTCTCTCTCTCTCTCTCCAGTGAGTGCATACGCCCTATAGTGAACTGCAAAATAATAAAAATAATAAATAAAATAAATCATTCTTTTAAAAAAATTTGCATCTGATATGAGTTCCTCACTTGCTTCACCTAAATTCAAGACCTGCTCCGGGCATTGCCAAACGACCCCTGCTGATTTAGAGCAGCAGCCTCAAACTTCGGCATGTGTTAGAATCACCTGGAAAGCTTATTAAACCATAGACCAACTGGAGGCCAGCAGGTGGTCTGGTGGTTGAGGCACTGAATTCCCACATGGCCAGCTTCATGGTTCAAGTCCTAGACCCCGGTAGCTAGGAAATCACAACAAATAAATCAATAAATAAGTGTTTTTATAAATAATAATAATAGACCAATGCCCAGAGTTTCTTTATCTTTTTTCTTTTGGAGAGGTTTTTGCTATAGGGCACATGTGCTCGCCAAAAAGACAGAGAGAGACAGAGAGACAGAAAGCAAGATATCACCCCCCCCACCCCACCCCAGAGAGGCTGACCATGCCTCAATCCCTTCTCCTCCATTCTCCTCTCGGGATCTTGGGCACGCATGCACATGTGCCCAGTGTGAGTTTAATCCACCGAGTCCAGGACTCGAACCGCGGTCGACTACATGGGAGCAGAAACATAGCCATTACGCTAACTGCTGGTCCAGAGTTTCTGACTTTGTAGGTTTGGGACAGAGTCTGGAAAAGTGTATTTCTAACATGTTCCCAGGTATACTGATGCTGCTAGCCCAGGGCATATTGATATCCAATACTTTAAAGTCATTCTTCGTGTTGTAGCAGTGGAGATGATTTTTCTGAAATACAAGCCACTTCTCTGCTTAACACTCTTCTGTGGACCCCTATGGCTACAGAATACAGTAACTGCTCCTTGCACAACAGACATTACGGCCATGGGCTTCCCACCCAACCTCCCTTGTGGCTTGCACAAAATTCTCCAGAAATATGGGACTGGCTAACTCTCACGTCTTTTAAGACTCAGATTCATTGTCATGCCCTCTAGAAACATTTCTTAAACCCCCAGAGTGGGTTCAGTGCCTATTCTTTGTCTCTGCTAGCATGTACAACTTTGTATTGACATGATTTTTTCAGATGAATGTTTATCTCATTGATGACAGAATTCTGAAAGACTGGTGTTATCTTATTCCCCTAGTTCCTGTTACAGTATCTGGCAGACAAGCACTCCAACTGCACTTAACAAACAAGCTGAACTGACCTGTGTGGCATTCTGTTTAGCATCTAGTTAAAACAAAACAAAAAAAGTAATACACCAGTGAGTGACAGCTAGCGATATAAATGTATGAGGGTATACAGCTGAGCCTCTTCAGTCTTGAGGCTCAAGGGCCTGGCTGGCAAGCTATTTGTTTTTTTGTCTGTAGGAGTTTAATACTTTTTTTTTTTAATGCAGAATTAATCTTAGTGTGTTCTAGGTGAACTCTAGATCCTATTAATATCAACATCCTTGTAAGCTGTGAAAGAAAAGAGCTAAGAAAAAACAGCTTGAAACACTGGTTAGAGCAAACAAGAAATGCTGTTGCGAACCGGCTAGTGGTGTGGTGTTTAAGGAGACCGGATTCCACATGGCCAACTTCACAATTCCAGTCCTGGACCTGGTCGCTTAAAGAACACACCAGGCATGTGGGCATGCATGCCCAAAATCCTGAGAGAAGAATGGAGGAGAAGAAATTGAGGCAAGGCTATCCCTTCGGGGTGATGATTTCTCTCTTTTCCTCACTCCCTCTGTGTTTCTGGTGAGCACACACGCTCTATTGCAAATCAATAAAAAATAAATGCAGTCAGAAAGAAAGAGCTACAGTATGATAGGATGATCTATGCTGAAATAAGTGGAGCAGAGGGAACCAGCAGTTAGCGTAATGGCTATGTCGCTGGACTCCCACGTAGTCAACCGTGGTTCGCGTCCCGGACCCGGTGGCTTAAAACTCACGCCGGGCGCGTGTGCGTGCGTGCCCAAGATCCCGAGAGGAGAATGGAGGAGAAGGGATTGCGGCGTGACCATCCTCCTGGGGGGTGATTTCTCTAGTTCTGTCTCTATGTCTCTCTCTGTCTGTCTGGCAAGCGCACGCGCCTTATAGTGAAAACCTCTCCAAAAAATAAAAAATAAAAATAAAAAAAATAAGGAGCAGAAAGGATAACAAGAGGACCAGAGGAAAGCATAATAGTTACATTGCTGGACGCCCACATAGTAGACCACGGTTGGAGTCTCAGACCCAAGCAGTTTAAAAATTCACGCTGGGTGCATATGTGTGCATGCCCAAAATCCCGAGAGGAAAATGGAGACAGGATTGTGACGACGTGGCCATCTGCCCCCCACCCCTGCCCCAGGGTGATTTCTTGCTTTCTGTCTCTCTATCTCTCTGGCAAGTGAGCACACCCTATGACAAAAATATCTCTCTCTCAAAAAAAAAAAGGATAGCAAGAGAAAAAAATTCTTAGATTAGAGGAAAAGTATTCCCCCCATATAAAAAGTAAATTTATAAGTAAAATTCTTCAATAATATCTATCACATTGAAAAAATTTTAAGAAACAGTTGGCTTTGTTGCTTTTAAATAGGTTTGAAGAATCATTTTATATTAAAGAATAACACTAAACTTCAAAGTATAGGTCTACCATATGAAACAGTTTAAGTAAAATTTGTTTGGATTGTTAGCTCCTGATGTCATAGAAAAAGGATGGAAAAAATGAAATTCATAGGAGAGAGTAATTTGCAATCTGCCATGGAAAATATTAGATGTTTTATGGGACAAAATAAACCAAAATTTTGGCTTAAAGGTATTACCCATCAAACTTAAAGAAAACTATAAGGGAGTAGCTTCAAACTCCAAAAATATCTCTGACAAATACATCAGAAAAAAATGAATTCATAGTACATTTCTAATAAACTGATTTCCATCATACATCTTTAAAGTTTCCATACTCCCTCCTCCCCTTTTTAAGAGAGATTTTTGCTATAGGGCGCATGCATTCACCAGAATGACAGAGACAGGGAAAGTGAGAAACTACCCCCCGGGGGGATGGCCATGCCACAATCCCTTCTCCATTCTCCTCTTGGGATTTTGGGCACACACACCTGAGCCTAGCATGAATTTTAAGCCTTTGTCTGGGACTTGAACTGCATTTGGCCATGTGACAGTCCAGTGCCTTAACCATTTTGCTACCAGCTGGCCCTGCCATACCTTTTAAAAATATATACATTCTTGTTAGAAAAAAAATTGACCATAATCTATCTCATTTAAAATGATTGCTTATGGAATAAAACTACAATGGTTACAGTCATCCTGCTTCAAGAAAGGACTTATTTTGGAGATGGCTACTAAACTTGAACCATGAAATATTGCTTTTAGGGACTAAAAATTAAGTTTTTCTACTGAGACTTTACCCTCCAGATTCATTTCTAGAATGGTAGGGCAACCTCTGGAAAATGGAATGGAAAAGATATTGCAGATCACCTCCTCCTGCACACCTCTGAATGCTCAGATTGAACTTCAAGAATTAGGAAGAAATGCACAACCCATCAGATGACCAGAAATCACTGCAGGGCACAAGGAATATGAGAAAGCAAGAAACTACTTCTCCTCCAAAGGAAAAGAATAACTCTTCTTCATCCACAGACAGTACAGTGGAACTAACAGAAATGTCAGATGAAGAATTTAGAATATTCATAGTGACAAAGCTAACAGATGCAAGAGAAAAGAAACAATGAACTCCAGAAGCCGCAGGAGAAAAGAGCCAACGAGTTCAAGGAGGTGAGGAAGTGTTGCACAATCTGAAAAAGGAAATACACGCCATAAAAAAGAACCAAATGAAACTATTAGAGATGAAGGCTGTAATATAGGAAATCAAAACCTCCCTTGAAAGCATTAAAAGCAGACTAGATCATACAGAAGATTGAATCTCAAATATAGAAGGCAGAACCATTGGCCTAGAAAAATCCACCACGAAGACAGAGATAATAGTCCACCAAAATGAGAATAATATATGAGAAATAATAGATACTATTAAATGTACAAACATCCAGATAATTGGCATCCCAGAAAGTGAACAGACTAATAAGGGCATTGATAATCTATTCCATGAAATCCTGGAAGGAAACTTTCCAAACCTAGAGAGGCACTCAAAGATCCAGTCCCAAGAAATACAAAGGATCCCAAATAGAATCAACCCAAGAAGATCTTCTCCAAGACAATTTATAGCCAGATTGACAAAAACCACAAAGACAAGATATTAAGATTGGTAAGAGAGAAAGATCAAGTTACCTCCAAAGGATATCCCATCAGGCTAACAGCAGACCTCTCATCAGAAACAATGCAAGTAAGGAAAGACTGGGAAAATATATTCAAAGTGTTAAGTGAAAAACAATTTCAACCAAAAATACTATACCCAGCAAGATTATCCTTCATATGGGAAGAAAAGACAAGAACATTCTCAGATAAACAAAACCTGAAAGAATTTAACACCAGACCACCTCTCCAAGAAGTTCTGAAGGGAGTGCTATATCAGTAAAACTAAATACAGACACACAGAAGTAAGAGTTCAAAAACAACTGGGACCAGCAGTTAGCATAATGGCTATGTTGCTGGACTCCCATGTAGTCGACCACGGTTCAAGTCCCAAACCCGGTGGCTTAAACTCATGCCAGGCGCGTGCGCATGTGTGCCCAAGACCCCGAGAGGAGAATGGAGAAGAAGGGATTGAGGCGGGGCCATCCCCCTGGAGGGTGATTTCTCACTTTCTGTCTCTCTGTCTCTGTCTGTCTGGCAAGCGCATGCACTCTATAGCAAAAACCTCTCAAAAAAAAAAGAAAAAAGAAAAAGAAAAAAAAACACACACAACTAAGAAAATGATCAACTCAATGGTAGGGACAAGTCTAGAATTGAATGTTATCTTCTAAAATTTAAGCGGGAAGATCAGACCACAACAGAAGATAAAGTACACGAGACAGAACAGTGAAATAGAACCTTATGACTTTTGACTAAAACATTACTGATTTTCTTCTATGCTTTGTTTTCCTGATTTAAGGATTTTTGTCTTGTCTCAAGCTGCTGATAGTTTCACATACCTACTATTTGAACTGAATCCTAACCTATTTCTTGGCTTTAAGTTGTAAGCAAACCTCTCTTAGGATTTTTCTTTTGAAATTTTTGATTAAAGCTAAAACTGCTTTTCTTGAAATTAAAAAATATATTTTAAAATACATATTAAAAAAAAAAGAAAGGACTTGTTTCTCCAGTTCCTGGGAATTTGGTGACCAGACAGCTTCCAGCTGTCACTGTCATCAGCATTTGCCATGGCCAACTGTGCAGTCTTTGTGGGAGGTCGACAGCCAATTGCAGACGCACTGATGGCAACCTGGGGTCTAAGGGTAAAGGTCTGTCTAGTTCAGATCACTGTGGGATCATTCTGCCTAGGACTGTCTGGGTTTTAGGATTCCCTGAGGCTTTGAGGAACCCGTATCATGGTTTTCCTGCCAATCCTGCATCCTCTTCTTCCCTTCCCTGGAGGTGGTCCCTAGTATCCTGCAGGCCAAGTGCCATCTCAGCTTATGCTTCTAAAGAACTAATAGGAGGCAAACATTAACACATTTATTGAAAAAGGTTTATTTATTTATTTATTTATTTATATCTGTTTTACTAATTGAGCAAGAGTTAGAGTATAAATATAAATGGATATACGTGTATTTCTATCTATACCAGTAACTATTTGTATGTATTTGTTTTGACTTTGCTTTCATAAGACTCTCTCTTTCTTTCTCTCTTTCTTTTGTCCTTAAATTTACTGTAGGGCACATGCATTCACCAGAGAGAGACAGAAAGGAAGAGAGAAAGAGGAAAAGTGAGAAAGCACCCTTTAGTGGGATGACCACACTGCAATCCCTTCTCCCTCATTCTCCTCTTGGGATTCTGGGCATGCATACACATGTACTTGGTATGTTTTTTCAAGACACGAGGTCCATGACTCCAACTGCTTGGTTGGCCATGTGGGATCCAGTTGCATTAAACACCAGCCAACATCTGCCCCTTCACTGTCATTTTTTTTTTTTTTTGAGAGGTTTTTCTATAGGGTGCCTGTGCTCACCAGAAAGACAGAGAGAGACAGAGAGACAGAAAGTAAGAAATCACCTCCCAGGGGGGATGGCCACACCGCAATCCCTTCTCCTCCATTCTCCTCTCGGGATCTTGGGCACGCATGCACACTTGCCGGACATGAGTTTAAGCCACCGGTCTGGGACTTGAACCGCGGTCGACTATGTGGGAATTCAGTGACATAGCCATTACACTAACTGCTGGTCCCTAATTTATTCATTATTTCAACAAACATTTAGTGACTTTTTTATTGCCAAAGGGCACACGTGGTCACCAGAGATAGGGACACACACGTACAAAGAGAGCAGAGAGAGAAAGAGAACCCCTATTTGGTGTGTGCATACCACAGTACTTTTTGCTCTGTTACTCCACCCCTGGATTTTAGGCACATGTTCACACATGTTCAGGGTGTTTTTTAAGCCACTGGGGCCAGGATTTGAACTTCAGTTGGCCATGTGGGCTCTGGCTCCCAGGGCATAGTACATAAACACTGGGCTGGGACTAGTCCAGAACTTATTGATTAACCTTTATATATTTATATATGCATTTCAACATACGTGCAGCAATGTATAAATATATAAGGAGAGGCCAGCAGATGGTGTGGTGGTTAAGGTGCTGAATTCCCACATGGTGAACTGAGTAGTTTGAATCCCAGACCTAATGGCTTGAAAATCACTCCAGGCATGTGTGTGCCCACAATCCCAGGAGGAGAGTGGAGAAGAAGGGATTGCGGCGAAGATTTCTCACTTTCTCTCTTACCATCTCTGTCTTTCTCTTGTGCATGCATGCACCCTATGGCAAAAAAACCTTAAAAGGTAAATAACTATACAAATAGGTATTAATTTAAAGCCTTTTTGCTTTAAAATATATTCAATAGCAATATATTAAAGAAAATAATGTATATATCTTTTTTAAAGATTTATTTGATTTAACTTTATTTTTATTTATTTATTTTAATTTGACCAGAGGAGGAGAGAGAGAGAGAGAGAGAGAGAGAGAGAGAGAGAAAGTAAGAAAGCAAGCTGCCAGGTCTGGGACTTGAACTGCGGTTGGCCATGTGGGAGTCTAGTACCCTTATCCACTGTGTCAGGCCACCGTGCTGGCCCTGTATATATCATCTTAAGTTAACCATCTGGGGCCAGCCCCATAGTGGAGTGGTGAAGCCCCATCTATAGGGCTTAATTTCAGATCGACATTCAAATCCTGATCCCTGCAGCTTGAAAAACATGCCACGTGTGTGTGTGTGTGTGTGTGTGTGTGTCCAGAAATCCTGATGGGATGGAGAAATAGAGGAAAAGGATTGCTGCATGACTGCTCCACTGGGGAATGTGCTCTCTCTCTCTGGTGAGTGCAAATACCTTCTAGCAATTAAAAAAAAAAATCTATAAATATAACACCTGATTAAACTACAACTTTCTCCATAAACAAACAGAAATCATATCTATTAAATTATATATATTCATATTTTAATATAGTATGCCTGGTATTACTTACATATTTAAATTATCATATTTTTATAAGTTTATTATTCATTCTATGAGTGCGATAGAGAAAGAGGAACAGCACCCGACAGGTCTGTGCTGATGCCACAATGTACGGGGCCTCAGCCAGCCTGGACCATGGGCACGAGTATTCCCAGTGCACTCAGGGAGCTCTGCAGATGTGAACCAGTAACCTTCCCATGTGGATGTGCCTCGCGGGAGGCCACATTTTACTGCACCACTTTCTGGCCCCTCAATTGTCATGTTTAATTAAAGTAACCAACTTTTCTTTTTCTCTAGACCCAAAAGAAAATTGAAAACCAAAACCTGTTTAGCTGCTATTTTATTTCCCCTTGATACTTATTTCATATAATTTTTGTTTGTTTGTTTTTGTTATTTATTTATTTATTTATTTAAGAGGTTTCTGCTATAGGGCGCGTGCGCTCACCAGACAGACAAAGAGAGACAGAGAGACAGAAAGCGAGAAATCACACCCAGGGGGGATGGCCACACCTCAATCCCTTCTCCATTCTCCTCTCGGGATCTTGGGCACGCACGCACATGTACCCGGCGTGAGTTTAAGCCACCGGGTCCGGGATGCAAACCACGGTCAACTACATGAGAGTCCAGCGACATAGCCATTACACTAACTACTGGTCCTTATTTCATATAATTTTAACAAATTTGGGGCCAGCAGGTGGCGTGGTAGTTGAGGTGCTAAGAACACATGACTGACTGTGGTTCAAGTCCCAGACGTGGCAGCTTGCTTTCTCAATTTCCCTCTTGTTCTCTCTTTGGTGAATACACATGCCTTATAGCAAATTAAATAATGATAATAATAACAATAATAAATAAAATGAAATAAATAATTCTTTAAAAAAATTTAACAAATTTGAGGAGGCAAAAATAACTAAAAATATAAACAGTTGGGGCCAGCAGGTGGCATGGTGGTTAAGGGCGCTGGACTCCCACATGGCTTCAGTTCAAGTCCTGAACCTGACGGCTTGCTTTCTCACTCCCCCACCTCTCTCGTTCTCTTTCTGTCCCTCTCTGGTCAAATTAAAAATAAATAAATAAAGTTAAATAAAATAATTATAAAAGCAGATATAGATGATATTATACAAATACATTTGCTAATCTATTGCCAATTTAAGCAATAAGTATAACTTAAAATTGTGTTTGTGACCAGTGTTCCATATTTGTTTTTTTCTAGAAGCTGTTTATACACTTTGATATTATTTACTAATTAATGTAATCATTTTTCTGAATTTTGGGGGGGGGAGGTTTTTGCCTTAGGGCACATATGTTCACCAGAGAAAGAGAGAAAGAGAAAGACAGAGATGGTGATAAGCAAAGTGAGAAATCACCCCTGAAGTGATGGTGATGTTATCATCCCTTCTCCTCCATTCTCTTCCCAGGATCTTGGGCATGCATGCACATGTACCTGGTGTGATTTTCAAGCCACTGGGTCCAGGACTCGAACTGCAGTCAGCCATGTGGGAGTCCAGCAACGTAACTACTATGCTATCTGCTGGCCCCATTTGTCTAAATTTTTTAAGTTAGTTTAAGGAGAAGGCAGATGGCATGGTGGTTAAAGTGTTGGACTCCCACATGGCTGACTGTGGTTCGAGTTCCAAACCTGGCAGCTTGCCTTCTTACTCTCTCCCTCTCTCTCTGTCTCTCTCTGGTCTAATTGAAGATTAATAATAAATAAATAAAATTAACTAATTAAAGATCTTGGGACCCAACGGATGGCATAATGGTTACTTTGCTGGACTCCCATGTAGTGGACTGCAGTTTGAGTCCTGGACCCAGCCACTTAATCTCACACCAGGTATGTAGGCGTGCATGCCTGAGATCCGGAGAGAGGAATGGAGGAGAAGGGATTGCAGCCTGACCACCCTCCCCTGGGGTGGGGGTGATTTCTCACTGTCTCTCTGTCTCTCCAGTGAGCACACAAACCCTATAACAAAAATCTCTTTCAAAAAATAAATAAATAAATAAAAAATAAAAACCACTGTAGGAAGTTTAAGAAGTCTGAATCATAAGAAATTTGACCTTGGTCTTGGACAAACCAAACTACTGTGCTGGCATTATTTTCATATGGTAAACTAATTTTTCCAGACTCTAAATCATGACAAATATCGTCTTTTATCTCAGAATTAAAGCCTTTTCTTCTTATCGCTGGCTGTTATGTAGGCTATTATGTAAATATACTTTTTAGTGTCAACACGAAAAAACACAGTCTAATAATTTTTTTTCTTTCCTTTAGATAATTTTGACTGCTTATCTAGACTATATTCCTAGAATAAATATGCATCTGAATGCTTTTTAAAAATTAATTAATCTTTAAAGTTTCCCAAGAGAAAGAAAATAAGAGAGGAAAAAAAGAAGAGGAAAAAAAAACGTGAGATAGCTTCACACAAATATGAAATAGTTTCTGTAAAAAGTTAATTATGTGCCCTCTGCAAGAAGCAAGAAGGTTTAGATATAGAAAAATAAATTACACCTACATAGATACAAAGGAGAATGGCATGCAGTTAGTTTTGATATAGTTTGAGTCCTTGACAATTTTATCAAGCCATATAATTAAAATACCAGGTGTTATTAATCCCCAAAGTACAAAAGCAAAGGAAGGGAGGTTTCCTAGGTTAAACTAACATTTCTCTTTTAGATAAATAAAACAACCTCCTCATTAGGGTTTCTTCATTCCTTTTATTGTTTTAAAACTTTTAAATTTATTTCTTCATATGGTAAGAGAGACAGAGGCAGAGAGAGACTGCTACCCCCAATAAGACCTTCACACCGTGACCCACTCCCGAGTCTCAGCCGGCCTGGAGCATGGACGTCAACATGCCTGGGGGGGTCCCCATACAAGAACTCAAATGTGGTGTCCTGCAAGGCAAATCCACATGGGAAGGTTACTGGTTCACATCTGGAAAGCTCTCCCACGTGATCCAGCTGTGCTCCTGCTGTCCCATCACCTGGCCCCCTCTTCACTTTTCGTTTTGTTTTGTTTGGAGTTATTTCTCAAATGAACTGTCTTACTCAAGTCAGAAGCGCCTCAAGTTGGCTATTGCATTTCAGATTTTCCTTGGTGAAATTGTGGCAGATAGGTTTACTAATAAACATTTATCAGATAAAGGAAACACCCGAATGAGGCAGGGTTAGCCTGGAAGAGTCACAGTTTCATATGAAGAAAACTCACAAGAACTGAGTGGTGTATAATGAAGGTGTTTGGCTAGTTTTGTGTCTTTGGAGCTTGGCCAAAGACCAACTGTTGCTAATCCAGAGCTATATAAAATCTCCTGATTTGGTGCGGATAAAATTAAACAGGGTAGTCGGCAGGGAAACAAAGACAAAGACCGAAGAAGAAGTCCTTGTAAAGTTTATAAAGATGAGCCAAGGGAAAGTGCATTCTAATTTTGCAAGCTGGTTTGTGGAGACCTTTGAACTCCTTAGCCCTGGAGGCAGACTCAACTGCAAACCTCTGAGACTTATGCCATCTTCTCCCTGCAGAATTTTCTTCTTATGGACAAATAACGTAACATGTTACTCAAGGAGAAGCAGATGTTAGAATTCTTTTGCCAGAGAACAATACAAACCTGGTTAGTTTTTTGTTTTTGTGTTTTAAAATCCCCAAAGGAGTTTATTCCTATGGAAAGAAAATAAACCCAACACTGCAGGTCTTCAGTGAAACCTAAGAGGTCAATTTAGCATACATGCACGTAGAGACACAAAGGGTCTCAGGTGTAAACACTATTACTGAGTGGAGGGCCTGTTCTAAGGCTGTGAAGGCTTCTGCTGAATCTCATTGAAACTTCTGCTTCCAGCAATTTCCTCTAGTCAGACTACCAGGAATACATTTATGTTTGGACAAGTTGAATTTATTATTCATTCTAGCTAAGCGCAACACACACTGTGGGGAATCATGTTATCTCAGACAGTGTACAAAAGGATTTATTTATTTATTTATTTTTCTTTTCTTTCTTTCTTTCTTTCTTTCTTCTTCTTCTTTTTTTTTTTTTGAGAGATTTTTGCTATAGGGAGCGTGCGCTCGCCAGACAGACAGAGAGAGACCAGAGAGACAGAAAGCGAGAAATCACCCCCCAGGGGGGATGGCCACGCCACAATCCCTTCTCCTCCATTCTCCTCTCGGGATCTTGGGCACGCACGCACACGCGCCCGGTGTGAGTTTAAGCCACCAGGTCTGGGACTCGAACCGTGGTCAACTACGTGGGAGTCCAGCGACATAGCCATTATGCTAACTGCTGGTCCCAAAGGGATTTATTTTTAAGATGAGGGCTTGAATAAAGCAAGTGAGGCAGTGTTAACAGTAAGTGAATATAGATAAAGTCTAGGCAAGTTTTCTATACTAGTCTTATTCATATGAATCTCTCTCTCTCTCTCTTTTTCTAGTTTTTGCCATAGGTCATGTGCACTCACCAGAGAGAGACAGAGAGAAACAGTGAGAGGGGAAGGGAGAAATCACCTCCATGGTGCCATTCCTTCTCCTCCACTCTCCTCCTAGGAGTTTAGGCATACATGCACACATGCCCAGCATGATTTTCAGCACCTTAACCACCTGCTGCTCATGTGAATTTTTTTAAAATTTGAAACTGTTTCCAAAATAAAAATGTGGAAAAAGCAATCTATATAGTTACATTTAAATCATATATACTCTGAAAGTTAACTTTAGATTTGGGGACGAGAATTCGAAGAAGTAGAATTTGGCTCTGGATCGGATGTTAAGAACTGAAGATTGTTCTATGATCTTCATGCTGCTCTTATTTCAAGGGAGATAAGACCAGAGCAAGTCTAAAGCTGTGATTGTTAAAACAATCATCCACATTAACCAGGAGAGGAGGATTGCTTTTGGTATTTTTTTGTGGTTTGCATTGTGGCCTTGTTTTTGTCTATGCTCAGACAAAATTGTGAAGTAGTGGGATTTAGTGTCTTATTTTGTTTTGGTTTGATTTTTTTCCCCCAGTAACAGAGTGATCTTGTCTGATGATGATGTTCTGTGAAATCGTTAACGTCCAATAAACACCAAAACCTGCCTGTGACCTTTACTGCCAGCTCCTTGCAATCCTAAGATTGAGTTGCTGTATCAGTCTAGTTCTCAGATTTTTTTTTTTCTTCATCAGAGAGAGAGATGGGGAAATGGAGAGAGACCGAAATACTTATTTTTAATAGGGTCTTGCCATGTCATGAGCTTCTTGCCCTAGTCTCCCAACTTGCCAGGATTATGGGCATGTTCAGGTTGGCCTGTGGAACCAAGTTGGGGCCTCCTATGCAGCGTCCAGTCTTCCAAATGGTGGTGCTTTCTGTACATGGGTGGCTGGGCCCAATTCTCAGATTTTAACAGCTGTTTTTTCACTTTCTCAGTTGGCAGTGATCAATTATGTTAAATGCTGCTGTTTCATCAACTGAAGTAAGTACTGAAAACTGACCATTGAATTTTAACACTGTAGATGTCATATACGATAGGATTCTTTCCTCCTAGAGTTTTGAATCTAATTAGACTTAGAACCCCAAATTAAGATATTCTATTTCAAAAGGTAAGAGGAGGGTTTTGAGTTTTTTGTTTGTTTTAATGACACTGACATAAAAGACAAAGAAAGGCTTTAGAAATACTAGATTAAAGGACACTTAAAGGTTATGAAAGCAAAATACGTTGCCAGATTCTAGACTGAATTTTAAACTGTAGGAGGGAAATACTATAATACAAACATCCATTAACTGATGAATGGACAGACATCATATGGTATATCATACAATGGAATATTATTATTATTATTATTATTATTATTTCATTTGTGAGAGAGAATGAAGGAAAGGTAGAAAGATGGAGTTAGGTTTCACGATGTTCCTACCCCAGCCTCCCAGTTAGCTAGGATTACAGATGCATGCAGCTGCACCTGGCATATTCAGTCGGCCAGGGGACTGAACCCATGCCCCCCATACAGCTTCCAGACTCCTAAGCAGTGGTACTGCCTGTGTGCCAGTGCAGCTGTGCCTGTAATGGAATATTATTTAGCCACAAAATGTAATTAATTATGGAAAAATACTTTAATAAATCTTGAAAACAGTATGCTGGAGATTGAAAGGTATAATAGCGGGGAGGGCAACTGTATATGCTGGGAAAAGCCATGTTGCATATTGTAAAGAAGTACAGTGATTAAATGTAAATAAAACAAAGTTATGCTGGGCCAGTTGGTGGTGTGGTGGTTAAGGTGCTTAGACTCCAGTGAGTCCTGGACTGGCAGCTTGACAAAAAACATTGTGTGCCTATGTGTGCCCAAAATCTTGAAAGGAAGGAGAAATGGAGGAGAAGGGATTGTGGCATAACTATCCCCCATGGGTGGTGCTTTTTCACTTTCTCTCTCTGTGAAAAAAGCCAATCACAAAAGACATCATATTGTATGGGTCCATTTGTATGAAATGTTGGGACAGGCAAATCTATTTGAGTGGATCATGGTTGCTTATGGTTGTAGGAAATAGGGGAATTGGGAGGAAACTGCTAATGTGTGGAGGGTTTCTTTTTGGGTTGATGAAAACATCTTAGAATCCATTACTGTGATGGTTACACAATGCTAACAGGTGAATTGTGTAGCATGTAAATTATATTTCAATAAAGCCAATTTAACAAAAGTCTTCCAAAAGACTATTACATTAGATAGACATGAAAGAGTGGGAACAGTCATGTTGCTTTTATACTACTGAAAAATTGAATAAGTATACAATAATAAAAGAATAGTTAAATAAGTTAGGGTAGAACCCTATGGCGACATGTTAGTCATTAAAAATGTTTTTAAATAATCCTTAACAATAAGAAAAATGCTCACAATAGCATGTTAACTTTAAAAATATTAATCCAGTTAGCATAATCCCATATATTAAGAAAAAGCACAGCATATGTGTAGACAAAAATACTGAAAGACAAAATGTTAAAATGTTTACAAGTGATGAGTCATAGATCATTTTAGTTTTATTCTTTGTTCTCTTTATCTTTTTAATACATTCCAATTAAGATGAATGTGTATTGGTTTTACAACAGGAAATGAAATATTTTAAAACAAAATGGCCCTGGAGTACTTTTTAAAAAGTTTTTTTTTTTTTTTTTCCGGAGAAATTTTTGCTATAGGGTGCATGTGCTCGCCAGAAAGACAGAGAGAGACAGAGAGAGACAGAGAGACAGAAAGCGAGAATCACCCCCCAGGGGGGATGGCCACACTGCAATCCCTTCTCCTCCATTCTCCTTGTGGGATCTTGGGCACGCACACACACGTGCCTGGTGTGAGTTAAAGCCACCGGTCCGGGACTCGAACTGCGGTCAACTACATGGGAGTTCAGTGATGTAGCCATTACTCCATCTGCTGGTCCTGATATGGCTGTCTTAAGCGCTATGTCATAAAGCTGGCTCTAGAAGGTTTGTTTTGTTTGTTTTGTTTTGTTTTTTAAGAGTATGTGTTCACTGTAGAAACAGAGACAGAAAGTGAGAATCTTCCTCTCCCCCAGGGAGATAGTCACACTGCAATCCCTCTTTTCCATTTTCTCTCAGGATTTTGGGCACGCATGCACATATGCCTGGCATGAATTTGAAGTGGAACTCAAACTGCGGTCAACTATGTGGGAGTTCAGTGACATAACCATTACTGCTGGTCCCCTTTTTAAAAAGTTTTTATATTGACTAGAGTATGTAACAAAGTAATATAGCACTAAGGTTTAAAGTACAGGGCCACCATATGAACTTGGTTCAGTAAAGGAAACAACTTACTGCAAACAAGGACGCAAAAAATTGCTTTTCATTTCAGTCGTTAGTTCTAAATGTTGCTGCCAAGGTATCTTGCATGACTCTGTCTGGGCTCTACGAGAATGCAGCCTCTCGCGTCCAACAAGGCATTGCCTCTCTTCTGTCCCTACACTTGGCCCTCTCTCATTTTAGTATTTCCTCTGCTTTGTCTGCCCTTCCTCCTAACCTTTAACTCCTGGGATTTTCCTGCTGTGTATCTGCTATTTTTCAAATATATGCTCCACGCAAACTGCTAATTCCCATCGAACACACTAGGATAGTGGAAATCAGGTATCTTTTAAACCACTCTGCCAATTGTTCTGAAATTTCCATAATACATTCCATAAGCAACGGGAGTAAAAGCAACCTGATGCAAACACTCCCATGATGTGGGGTGAGCCTTGCTCCTCAATTCTCTCAATGTCAGCTGATACCAAGTCTCTTTCCCTACAATTGGACAAGGTGGCTCAGTCTTCCTCATGGATACCCCCCTCCGCTGTTCCTTCACTGTTCCCCCATGCTGAGAGGCTAGTGTCTTCTGTAATGGGCTTGGATCAGGCTGTCTGCCTCGCCCCCTCCCAATGACAATGTAATCAGTCCTTTCTGATTAACCAAGACCCCCACACCCCGCAGGTCCTGCCTCCTCACTGAATATTCTCTGCTGGTTACCATCCTGTTGACTCAGCTGTCTCCAACTTCTTTTGAAGATCCTATTTCATTTTGTAATTATTACACAGCGTACAATAATGTTCTTATGATGCGTCTTTTTCTCTGTCAATGTCAGGGTATGTTGTGGCCAGTTTTGATGTTTTTTGGTTCTTTATTTTTGTTGTTGTTTCTTTACCTCTGGCTTATGCTACTTCTTTATGAAATATACAATGGGAGAGGGCTGACCTTTAGTTGTTAGTTGTAATAAGGTTCTGTACCAGACTGGCTGCCTCTGCCTGGTAGGTACTGACCCCAAAACAATAAATCTTCTGTTTGTATTTAGCACTTCAGTACTACCTGGATCATTGCTTTTTTTTGGACTGGTAGGCATGCTTGCCAGTGAGAGAGAGAGAATGAGAATGAGAAAGCATCTCCCTTTCCCTCTTACCCTCTTACCTCCTCCCCACCATGGAGAATGGTCTCTCTGCAATCCTTTCTCTTCCATCTCTTCCCCCTTTTGGGACTTTGGACACACATACGCCTGCCCAGAGTGTTTCTTAAGCCTCTGGGTCCAGGATTCAAGCTGCAAAATTGGCCATGTGTGATCTAGTTGCTTTAACTCCACTGCCACTGGCTAGCCCCGAGTCACTGTTTTTTTGTGTGTGATTTTCGTGCAGTACCTTGAAAAAAAAAAAAAAAAGCAAAACAAAAAACCTTCATGGATCCTGACCATTGTTGACCATTCTCTGATCTGCTTCAACAGTCATCCTCTTTGTAGTTGCCTTGAAAACAGCGACAAAGTTCTACCGTAGCACTTTTCTTTTCCCTCTGCACACACTTGTTCTCTCTCAGTGATCTCACTAATGCCCATCGAACTCTCACCTCTACAAGCCTTGGCCCTGGCCTGGCACTGCCTATGGGCTGCTGTCTACAACCAACATGTGGCAGTGGCAGTCCAGCCCACTAGTGGGCTTCAGTGCAGACCCAAAGGACTGAGCACTGAGGACTTACCAAGCAAGCTCTCTCCCTGGCCCACTCCCAGTGATGGGCCAGCTTGCTTGTCTGGCTCCTTGTTTCCAGGGGGCTCCTGGTAAGAGATTGCTCCTGTCAGACCTAGTACTATTATTTCAGTTTTGCTATAGGGCATGTGGGATAGCTGGGAGAGAAAGAAAGAGGAAAAGTGAGAAATTGCACCTGCCCCCCTAGGGGAATGACCAGGCAACAATTCCTTCTCCTCACAGGATTTGGGTTACACACACACATGCTCCTGGTGTGTATTTCAAGTCGTCATGTCTAGGACTCTAACAGCGCAGTCAACCATGTGGGATCCAACCTCCCTGAGCACCATGCCACCAGCTGGTCCAATCCATTATATTTTTTTCCACATCTTTTCCAAACATAGATCTTTCCAAATATATGTTTTTGATATATCGCCACTCTCTGTGTTCCAGAAGCCACGTGCTCATTCTGATGGAATCAGTGTCTTCTCCTTCTTTTGGATTTTATATGTCATTGGATTAAGAACCAGACAATCCTTTTCTGGTATTTACCCAGCCCCCTTCTCTGTGTCCCTCTAACTTCTCTGCCCTTGCTCTCAGTATACCAGGTGGGCATGTAGATCAGGAACCAGTCTACGATTTCTAATCATTTTGCCTCTATGCAGATGACCGCGAAACATATATCCCCAACCCAGACCTTTCCTCCTCATCTCAGCCTGACACCTCAGGTTGTATCCAGCACTTTCCAATACAGCTCTTGTCTTCTTCCCCTTAGCTAGTTCCTTCTTCTCCTTGCTTCTTACCTTGGTGTCATTTCCCAGGTACACAGACACAAAGCCTCGCAGGCTCTCAAGTTCTTCTCTTCTCATCAGTTGTGAGACCTTGTATATTCAAGTTCTTAAACGGGACTTAGATGTAGTATCGAGTAGTGGTTACTGTGGAGTCAGGAATCCCAGTTCTGCTACTGAATGTCTGATAATCTAGGTCAGTTATTAAACCTCACCCCGAGCTACAACCGTCACATGGGAAGAGTAAGTATAAGATTGTCATTAGATGATATATACTGATGCATGCGAACAGCCTGATGTGTTGTAGGTGCACCTGCTTACTATTTCTATGTATTTCACACTAAACCTTCTAATTCCAACCATGGCCTCCATTTCATTCTCACTGTGATCTTCCTTGAACTACTTCCTTAACTCTTAAGTATCCTCCCTCTCCTAGCTAAAGTCTCCACCAGGGTAGGTAGAGCTTCCTAAAACACAATTTTGATCACCCATCACTTCTGTCCATCACCACCACTACCAAGCTGCTACCCTCTCTCACCAAGATGACAGCAATAATCCCCTATCTGGTCTCTTTGAATCCAGTTTTGCTCTTTTCAAATCCATTCTTTACACTCTTGCCACCTCTGTTTTTGTCATGTTGCCGTTTAAGACACTGCAGTGGATTCCCAGTGCTCTCAAAATAATGCAGTTATAGCCTTGCTTCTCAAAGTGTGTGCCTGGAGCTTGTTAGGAAGGAATGTGAAACGTTGGTCTACATCTGCTTTTTGAGAAGATTCCTGTTAAATCTTTGGAAGCCCGATCTTCAAGACCACATATGACCTGGCCCTCTTTCCTCTATAGCTTCCTCTTGCTGTGCTCTTCCTCTCGCTCATCCTGCCTGCACCTTGGTGGCATCTGTTCAGCCTCTCTGGTGTTTCAGGTCCCTCCTCACTGCAGAGTCTGGTCCTGGGGCTCCCACGACCTGGGATGTCCTTCCCATCACTCCTTGCTTTCTCTGGGTTATTCTTTCAGACTTCAGCTCAAACATAATTTTTCAGGAAAGGCCTCCTGACACCTGAAAATGGGCCAGGCCCCCTCATTATACAGTTGTATAAATTCAGTGCTTTTCCTTCAGTGCGAGCACTGAATAAAAATTGTAACTATTTATTTATGGAAATATATAATGAATGTGTGTCTCTCTCCCAAGACCATAATTCCATGAGGACAGAAATATCCATTTCAGAATGGTTGACAGAAATATCTGTTTCGTTCATCTTTGTATTCCTCATAACTTACTACAGTGCCTACAATAATATACGTACTCGATAAAATATATCCCCTTACCACCTTTATTTATTCATCCAACAAATATTTATTGTGTGCCTACTATATGCTAGGCATTGGCTAGGTGCTGGACATACATTAAAGAGCAAAACTAGACAATGTTCCTGCTCTCATGGCACTTATAGTCTGGTGGGAGAAATGGACAATTAATCACAAATACTTACATACATACACATATGTACTTATGGAAACAAAAGTGCACGTTGCTATGAATATTCATGAAGGCTGGTCAGAGATATATTCTATCAGCTGCTACATAATATATAAAGATAAAATGTATCAAGTATTTTTCTTTCCTAAACAACTTTTTTCGTTATATAATTCTACTATACAATTCACCCATTTGAATTGTACATTTCCATGGTTTTCAGTATACTCACAGAATTGTGCAACAACCACCACAGATTTTAAAATGTTTTCATTACTGGAGAGAAACCTCACTCCCCTTCACCATCAACCTCATCATCTCAGCCCTGGGCAACCACTAATCCACTTTCTGTCTCTATGGATTGTCTATTGTGAATATTTTACATAAATGGGATCATACAATGCACACTCTTTGTGATTGCCTTTTTTCATATTTTTAAGATTCATCCATGCTTAGCAAGTGTGAGTACTTCATTTCTTTTTATCGCCTTATACTATTCCATTGTACCATGAATTTTTCTTAGCACAGCCAGAAACAGGATACTGTTCCACTGTATTCTCCACAGCCAAACAAATTCAGTTTGTCGTGTTTCCAGAAAAAGATGACAGTAAGTAAATGTTGGCTGAACCTTATAAGGGTGGCAGCCGTGTTTGGAAAGCTGCTTTTTATGAGTGACTTTATTCACTCAGTTCTCTTAGTCTAGTTAGTATTTCTGACTCACCAACGGAAGTGATTCTATTTTGGCATTCTTTCTCTTTCTCCTGCTCAGTCCCTACTGATTTGCTGTGTTAAATTATGCAAGTTACTTAAACTCTGTTTGTTTAGCTCCTGCGTGCTCTGTAAAATAAGCCCGGTTCAGCCTTGTTTGCCAAAGCTGTTTGGAGACAATTTTTCATATGATATGCATCATCGGCTCCCACAGAAGGCAAAAGGAATTTGATGTGTGGGGGTAATCTGGGATGCAGTCCAAAGTCAGTGCTCATCTGGAAGAAATATGGGAGCCTGACACTCACTTGCTGGCCTTCTAATTGTATTCACTTATTGCCTCCCCTCTTAGGAACTCTGCAAATCTTTACCTCTTTGGTGCTTTTTCTATATAAAATGAGATAACCTTCTTTTTTTTTTTTTTTCAAATTGTAGTGAAAAAAGCCTTGATACCTGTCTATTGACCAACTGTGAAGCTAACGGAGTAATTTGTCTGACTGAAGTTAGTTATCTGGAAAAGGATTTTCCATGACATTCGGAATTCTCTCTCTCGTTTTTATTTACCCTGAGACTGGCTCTTCAGATCTCAGCTTGGAATGTAAAATCCAATTAGATTAAAATTATAACTCATCTACTTATTCAGTATGCTGTATGCTGGGTACTGAGAAGCATGCAAAACAAAAAACTCAAGTCCTTGCTTTCAAAATGCTCACAGTCTAATGGAGAGATAAGGGACTGTACCTAAGGCAGAATGAGCTAAGTGCCAAGAGGGGCAAAAGCCTAGATGGCAAAAGCCAGTGAGCAGAAACAAGGAGAGAAATTTCTGTTAAATGGGCAACAAACATGGTTACCTGGAGAAGATTATTTTGAGCTGTATCTTAGGAGGTAAAACTTGGGGGGGGGGGGTGGAAATCGCATGTAAATGTTCCCTGTGAACTTCCTTGGGGTGGGGGTGATGTGGAGTGCACAGCACTATTCAGGTCTGTGAATAGCAGTTGTGAAAATTAACCAGTATGGCTAGCCAGTTGTGTGGTGGTTGGGGTGGCTGGATCCTACACGGCTGAGTGGTTTGAGTTCCGGACCCTCTGGCTTGAGACTCACATCAGGTGTGTGTGGGTGCTTGCCCAGAATCCCAAGAGAAGAATGGAGGAGAAGAGATTGTGGCATGACCATCCTACCTAGGGAGTGATTTCCCTCACTCTCTCTGTCTCCCCAGAGAAAGCACACACCTATAGAAAAAATGGAAAAGAAACGAACAAATTAATCTGTAAAGGTAGGATGGAGGCCTTCACTACTTGATGAGGGAATCTATCTTGATTATTTAAGCGAAGGGAAGCCAGCGAAGGTCTTTGGTGGAGCGTACATCAAAACTCTCCCAAGACAATCTGGTAAGAGGATAAAGGATGGATTGGCAAGAGGAGAGCTTTCAGGCTGGGAGACTAAGCTGAAGGGTGCTGCGGTAGTCCAGGCCCGGAGGCTGAAGGAAAGGACAGGATCTGAGGTCTAAGCCAGTGAAGGTTAGAGGAGTAGACCGCTTCTGGACAGAACTCCCTTCTCGGTAGGGGCTGGACGGAGCCAAAGTTGTAGCCACACCCCCTGGTGACGACAGGTGGTAGGCTGAGGATCTCTATTGGCTACTCCGGCCGCCAATCCGGGGTGAAGGCGGTGCTTGCCCCCGCTCGCTCGGGGTTCTGTGTGAGGAGGGCGCAGACTGAGAGCCCGGGGTCCCTGACCAGGCGCAGGCAGGACATCGGGCGCGGCCGCTGGGGGTCCGCCGCAGAGGTAGGCAGGGGAAGGGCCAAGGGGCGACCCCAGCGCCTCTGCTTACTCCGGGTTCCACGCCCCCTAGAGAGCGCGCCATCCCGGGGGGCTCTCTGGGCCGAGGATGGGGGCGGCGGGAGACCGGGGGCGGGGGGGTACCTGGGGATGCCGAGGCGGGTGCTGGACCAGTCTCGCGTCTCCCGCCCTAGCTCGGGTCTCCCCCAGGTCTGAGGTCTTGCCCGAGGGGATGTCTGGGAACGGTGGCCCGCGCCCCCTCGCCCACAGCTGTGGTGACATTCTGTTTGAAAACGGGCCCGAGCTTTTGGCGTGGCGAAGGGGCGCGGCGGGGCAGCCCGGCTCCCCGCGCCCCCGCGCCCCGGCGTCCCCGCGCCGAGTGGCCCACACAGTTAGGGATGCGCGGCCTCGGCTCCTGCGAAGCCCCACTGGGATCCCGCGGGAAAAGTTCCCCAGACTTTAAAGAACCATTTTCTTCACTTCGAGTGGCCGGAACGTCAACGTGACCTAAGGTGACCCAGCCGAAACTACGCTGTCCCTGAAGTTAAAGAGACTTCTTTGAAAAAGCTGGGGCACGCAAGCCTTAGGTGTTGATATGCGAACGCCGTGGAAAGAGAACTTGAATCATTTACGTTGTGAAAGCGCTAGTGCTGTGCTACCTGCTGGTCACTGTTTTCTTTGTGAAAATGCCAGTTTTTGCAAGCGTGGACCGCAAGCTGTGTGTGTCCCGGAGGAGCACGGCTGTTATGGGCAGTGCCACAGAAGGGCAGGCGTCGCCCAAGTGAGGCCAGAAGGGGTCCCGAGGTTCCTTAAACAAGGCATGCCTCAGTCTAGTCAAGAAAGACACTCTTCTGCTTTGGGGGAAAAAAATACAGTTATCTGGCCCAGTTAACTATCGCTCAAGTGGAGAGAACCAAATAATATAAGCGGCTTACTCTGAGTAGATGAATTCTTCCATTTCTTTTTCTTTCCTTTTTGGGATTTGGAAGAGAAGCAGGAAGTCGGAGATTCAGAGAAAAGAGCATTCACTCCACATTTGTAAACAGTTTATTTCGTGTTGGTAAATATTTTTAAAGGTCATTAGGGGTATTTGGAAAACCAATACTTTTTCTTATCTCCTACAGTGAGATAGATTACTTTCAAATTCAAAATATAGATATGATACTCATTTAGCAATTAGTTATAGCTCTCAAAGGTATGTAGTTCTCTTACATCCATGGTGACGGGAAAAGATCGTGCATATTGTTGGAAATTCAAATTCTTATCTATTCATGATGAGTCCAGTGCCTAAACACAACAGTTACTTTACACTAGTTAACTAACTGAAATTATGGAATGAAGTGATCGTCTAGATGCCACTAGGCACCTAGACCTCATGGTATGTAGACCTTAATGCAGACCATTATCCAACCAATCTACATTTTGAGTTTTTTTGTTGTTGTTGTTAGAATTTTTTTTCTTTTTCTTTTTTTTTTTTTCCATCGGATACTTTCTTGGCAGAGACAGACAGAGAGAGCAAAAGTGGGAAGTCACTCCCGAGCCGGGGATGTGCCGTAATCCCTTCTCCTCCAGCCTCCTTTTGGGATTTTGGGCATGCCTGCAATAGTGCCTGGTATGATTTTCAAGCTACTGGGTCCAGGACTCCAACTGTGGTTGGCCATGTGAGAATACACCACCCTAAGCACCACACCACCCATTTTAATAGCTCAAAATTTTGAATTTTAAAAATTATGACCCAATTAATAGAGTATGCAGACTTCAATGCTGATTTAGTAATATTTGTAAGTTTGTTCCTCCACTATAAAATATGTAATGAGCATAACTAAAGAAACAGATATTTTTAGCTTTACATTTATGTATTGTGTCATTTCCATAGCAAAATAAGATATTTATATGATCGTACTTGAAGTTAACAGTTACCACTCAGTTATTTGAGTTAATGGTAAGATTTTTGGTGGGGATAACCAAAAATAATGGATCATCAAATTTGTAAATGCAGTCCTAGCATGTTTGTTTAAGCTATTACTTTTTCTTTACTCATTTGTAAATAGATGCTCTTTTTAAACCAAAGTATAATTCACAAATTAAAATGTACTTTTTTTTTTAAGAGGTTTTTTGCTATAGGGCACGTGTGCTCACCAGAAAGACAGAGAGAGACAGAGAGACAGAAAATGAGAAGTCACCCCCCCAGGGGGGATGGCCATGTTGTAGTCCCTTCTCCTCCATTCTCCTCTCGGGATCTTGGGCACGCACACACACGCGCACCCAGCGTGAGTTTATGCGACTGGGTTCGGGACTCAAACCACGGTAGACTACATGGGAGTCCACTGACATGGCCATTAAGCCAACTGCTGGTCCCAAAATGTACTCTTTTTTTTTTTTTTTTTTTTTTTTTTTGGAGAGGTTTTTGCTATAGGGCGTGTGCACTTGCCAGACAGACAGAGAGAGACAGAGAGATAGAAAGCGAGAAATCACCCCCCAGGGGGGATGGCCACACCACAGTCCCTTCTCCTCCATTATCCTCTCGGGATCTTGGGCACGCACGCACACGCACCCGGCGTGAGTCTCAAGCTACCGGGTCCAGGATGCGAACTGCGGTCGACCATATGGGAGTCCAGCGACATAGCCATTAAACTAACTGCTGGTCCCCCCAAAAATGTACTCTTTTAAAGTATTCAGTTCAGTGATTTCTAGTATATTCATGAGATGTTCATCTATCACCACTGTCTAATTCTAGAATATTTTCATCATCCCAAGAAGTCTTCCTATTCCTATTAATAATCAGTCCCCATTGTTCTCTCCTTACAACCCTAGGCAACCACAAACCTAATTTCTGTCTCTTTGAGTTTGCCTATTCTGTACATTTCATATAAATGAAATCATAGAATATATGGCCTTTGTGTCTAGATTTTTTTATTTAGTATGTTTTCAGGGTTCATTCATTGTCATAGCATGCATTAGTACTTTATTCCTTTTTTTAATAGTTGTATTATTATTATTTTATTTTATTATCTTTATTTTTACTTTGACCATAGAGAAACAGAGAAAGGGAGGGAAAGTAAGAGAGCAAGCTGCCAGGTCTGGGACTTAAACCACAATTGGTCATATGGGAGTCCAGCACCTTAACCACCATGCCACCTGCTGGCCCCAATACTTTATTCCTATTTATGGCCGAATAATATTCCATTGTATGGATATACCACATTTGTTTACCTGTTCATCCTTTGGTTGTTTCTACTTTTTTGGCTGTTATAAATAATGTTGCTAAGAACATTTGCATATGAGTTTTGGTATGGAAATACGTATTCAATTCCTTTGGGCATATAATTAAAATTAGAGTTGTTCAGTCATATGGAAACTTTAAAGTTTTGAGGAACTGTTAGTTTACAAATTAGCCGTACCATTTTTGCATTCCGACTACAATGTATGAGGGTTTCTAGTTTCTCCATATCCTCACTAGCACTTTTATTATATGTCTTTTGTCATTTCGTTATCTCCATCCTACTTGGTGTAAAGCAGAATGTCACTGAATTTTATTTACATTTCCCTTTATAGGTAATCATGTTGAGCATCTTTTCATGTGCTTATTGACTATTTGTATATCTCCTTTGGAGAAATGTCCATTCAAATACTTTACTCTCATTTTAACTGGATTGTCTTTATTGTTGAGTTGTAAGCGTCCTTTATATACTGTAGACACAAATCTCTTATCAGATATATAATTTCAGGTATATGTTTTTTCTACTCTATTTCTTTTATTTCTTTAGATGCTATTACAAATGGAAATTTTTTAAATTTCATTTTTGGAATTTTTCTTGCTAGTGTATAGAAAAATGCTTGATTTTTACATACTGATTTGGTGTCCTAAAACATGCTAAATTCAATAGTTGTGATAGTTTTGTTTTTGGTAGATTCTTTAGAATTTTTTATGTGCATGGCCATGCCATCTGCAAAAAAAAAAATAAAATAAAAAAAAATAGTTTTACTTCTTGTTTTCCAGTCTGGATGCTTTTATTTTACTTTCTTTCCCTTGCTAGATTATCTCGTACAGTGGTGACTAGTAATGGAGAGAACAGACTTCCTTGTCTTCTTGCTGATTTGGGGGGAGAAACTTTCAGTTTTTTACCAGTCAGTATAATGTTTACTGTGGGCTTTTTGTAGATGTCCTTTGTCAGGTTGAGGAAGTTCCCTTCTATTGCTTGTTTGTTGAATATTTTTATCAGGAAGGGGTATTAGGTTTTTGTTGAAAATTTTTTCTGTGTATATTGAAATGATCATGTGGTTTTTGTCCTTTGTTCTAATGACGCATTGGTTGATTTTAATTTGCGGAAAAATATGTGCTCTTCATTATTTTTAAAACTGTAGACATTTTGCATGGGAACATGAACAACTTATTTTAAAAGGAGAGCAAAAACGAACCAACATTAGATAGACTCTTCTTGTTGCTTAAGGTAGAAGAATAGCCCCACATTTCTGTAAAATAATATGAATGGTTCAAGACTTCCAGAAGGGCACCTGTTTCAGGACTGCTTCTCATTTTAAAATATTTCATCTGTATTTTCTTTTCCTGTCCATGCTAAAGCTAATAAAGAGAGAAATGAAGTAACAGTAGAATGGAGAAATTGTTTGTAATTGACAAAATGCATTAGTTACTCCTAAATCATTGCTATGAAATGCTGTGAATCATTTATAGTAAATGATAATATGGGTAATGTACAAAGTAATTAACAAGGCTAATATCCTTAGAGAAAAAACTCAGAAAACAATGGGAGGTAAGGATTCTATAAAAATAAAAATAATAAAAGAGAATGGTTTCCAGCTTTGCAATGATGTTTTCCTGAAATTATGGCTAGAATTTAGGGGCATCTGGGGACTTTGAGATGGTTAGCATGCTCATAATAGCATTTGTAGCTTTGTAGAACTTTCTGATTATATTTATTTCTAAATTATTGCATGATGACTTCGGTATTAATGTGAAAACTAATTTAAACATAAAACAATATTTATGCTAGAAAAATAATCTTTCAGTGGATTTTTAGCATCACAAAGTTTAAAAAATTGGTACAGGTTTAGGGAGGGGTTATATTACACTAGAAACTATGAAAATAAACTTGGTTATGTATTTATAAAACAAAAGAATAGAATAGCACACTTAAACAGCAGTACCATCCAGAGTTCTGAGATTTTTGCTACAATATGTTCTCTGTGGCTGGGACTTGGCTCCAGGAGATCGGTTCCTAATGCAAATTTTATCAGTTCATAGTGAGGGCGATGAAGAAATTCATTATTTGTCTATTTATTATAAGAACCTGATAAAATGTTGACAGACATTTAAAATTACTTTTATGAGTATCAGAGCCAGAAACAATCATGCTTCCAAAATCAAGTAACACTTAAGAATTTCAAAACCAGTCTCCCTTGCTGCTTCTCCCTTCCAGCATTTCTCCCTGGGATTGATCTTCTCCGAAAGGAAAGTATTTGGAAAACATTGACTGCAGACTTATTTAATGGAGATGTTTCCAAATTTCATATTTATAGGCTTTCTCTTCTTACACCAAATGAAACTTATGCAAATTTGTCAAGATCCTAATAACTTACCCAGTTAAATATGCCAAAGGGTTTCTGGCTTGAGAGATTTGGCCTAGACCCAGACAAATGTGGAATGTCACAATAGTTGAACTATTATACAAATCCAAACTTTAATTGTAGCACTAGTATGAAGTTTCTTTACATTATTATTATTTTTTAATTGCTAGAGGGCTCATGGGCTTGCCAGAGAGAGACAGAGACAATACCTCCAATGGGGTGTGGTCACCCATTTCTCCATCCTGTCAGGATTTGGAGCACACGTGTACCCATGCCCAGTATGCTTTTCAAGCCGCTGGAGCTGGGATTCAAACTGCAGATGGCCATGTGGGATTCAGCTCTCTTAGTCACTAGGCTACAGGGTCAATTGAGAGTATATGAAAGAGAGAGAGTACACATGCACTGGGAGGGGACAGGAAAGGTGAGGAGGAGGAACGGAGAGAGGTGAGCACTCTCCACAAAGACTAGTCACACTGCATCCTCCTCTTCTAACCTGTTAGATCTTGGGCACTCTGTATGTGCCCAGAGTGTTTCAAGCTACCTGGGCTGGAAATCTGAACCGTGGTTTCCATGTGGGATCTTGCTTTTCTTTGAGCAGCTCTGTGCCATAGAGCTAGTCCTCTTTAGATTATTTTGTCATGTTATGAACTGACTCAAATTGTGTTAGTTCCGTCAATTTAAGAGTGTGGTAAAATTACGAACTGATAAATTTTAAAATCTTATGTACTGGGGGCCAGCCCATGGTCTGGTGGTTAAGGGAGCTGGATCCCACATGACTGACCACACACAGTTCAAGTCCCAGAGCTGGTGACTTGAGAAACATGCTGGGTGTGTATGTGTGTGTGCTCAAAATCCCCAGCAGACAACAAGGTGGAGAAGGGATGGTGGCATGACCACACCTGATGGGGGTGCTTTCTCCTCCCTCTCCCCTTAGGCAAATGCATGTGCCTACCAGCAAAATTTAAAAAACAAACAAACAAACAAACAAACAAACAAAAACGGTAGGTAGCAAAGCTGGGCCTCCAACTCTGGCTTCCTGTAAAAATGTGGTTATTAAAAAATCTTATTCATGATAAAGTATATGTGATAGAGTATGTGAGCGGTGTACTAGAGAGGAACACTCCCATGGAGCCTGGTCACACTGTGATCTTCCTCCTGCCCTCCAGCCTGTCAGAACTTGGAACTAGTGCATATGTGTGACACGTTTCAGACTCACCGGACCAGGGATTTGAACTGTGTTTACATGCGAGATCCTGCTTTTCTTGATCAGTGCATTATCAGCACACCACAGAGCCAGACCTGTAATTTATCTTAGAATTTAAAATTTATATCTGGGTATCATTAGATGGTGACTAAAATGTATCCATTGAGTTATGTGATGAATTGTCCTAAGTGTTAATTGTGTTGTGCCATTTGAATGCTTTCTTTTTTAGAATAAATATGGCAGAGGTTTCTGAGCCAGAAGGACCAGTAGACTGGAAAGAACGATGTGTAGCTCTGGAGTCCCAGCTCATGAAATTTAGAGTTCAAGCAAGCAAGATAAGAGAGCTCTTAGCAGAGAAGGTGAGCCTTTCTCCCTAACCTTTGTTATTCAGTGTCAGCTACTGGGGCCTGTTTCATTTGTATTAAACAATCTCAGTACTTTTAGGGGTAAGCATTTTAAAGATAATGAGTATAATTTAACTTTTTGTCAAGTGTTTCAAGTTATATTTAGCATATTCTTTCAACACTGTTAGGGTGGATTAGACATTAAGACAAAACACATTTATTTGCAAATGTTAGTGAAATATATGAGAATTGTGTGTTTGATGTTTATGAAGTTTATTCATTCCAGAGAGAAAAGCTATAATTTGTTTGATTTTACTGAAGGAGTGTGACAGCATTTGATTTACTAAATATTTAGGAAAATCGCATTAAAGTGATTATAGAAGAAAATTCCCTATTGATAGTTAATTGTGTTTACACTGTATTTGAAAGTGTGCACCTACTTAGGAATTTGCATTGACTAACTGTATATCACCAAACTATCATCTGGGCTAGGTTTGAGATTTTTATAATTATATGCTTCTCTTAATAATTCTAATCATGTAATTAGAATTTCATTGATGTCACAGGATATTTTTGTGCAAATTTGTATTTAAACCTAGTAGATTTGTTCATGTGTTTAAGCATTCATTCACTCAGCTAATATTCACTGAAGGCTAATGATGTGCCAGAAATGGTTCTTAATACTACAGTTAAATCTGTAAACAAGAAATCTGTGTTTCTATTTCCAGAGAACGTGGATTCTAGAACTGTACTACCCAGTGTACTAGCCACTAGTCACATGTAGCTACTGAATATTTCAAATGGGGCCAGTTCACACTGAGAAATATTGCCAATATGAAATACAAACTGGATTTCAAAGAATTAATATAAGAGAAAGAATATAAAGTATCTTAGCAATAATTTTTGTATTGATTATGTGTTGATAGTATTTTGGATTTTGGATTAAATGGACAACATTAAAATTAATTTCAAGTTTTAAAAAGTGTATTCATTTATTTTTTCCATAGAGAGAGAGGCAGAGAGTGAGATGAGAAAGAGAGGGAGAAAGGTACTCCCAGCAGTGCCCTTATGTTGCGATCCCTAGACTCAGCCAGCTGGGATCATGGGCACAGGGAGACCACAGATGTGGACCTGGGACCATGCCATGTGGCCCCAGCATCGCTAAGCACTATGCCACTGTTGTGCCACTGCAGCTGGCCTCTTTACAATTTAAATGTGAATACTAGAAAATTTTAAATTACAAATGTGGCTCACATTTCTTTTCTTTTGGACAGTGTTGTCTAGATCAATGGATAAATGATATTTATCATCACTCAGAATTGATCAGAAGAATTTACCTGTGGTGGGACCAGCAGTTAGCGTAATGGCTATGTCGCTGGACTACAACATAGTTGACTGCGGTTCATGTCCCGGACCTGGTGGCTTAAAACTCATGCTGGGCACGTGTGCGTGTGTGCCCAAGATCCCGAGAGGAGAATGGAGGAGAAGGGATTGCAGCGTGGCCATCACCCCTGGGGGGGTGGTTTCTCGCTTTCTGTCTCTCTGTCTCTCTCTGTCTGTCTGGTGAGCCCACGTGCCCTATAGCAAAAGCCTCTCAAAAAAAAAAAAAAAAAAAAGAATTTACCTGTGGTTACTTAATACCATAGTGTGCGTAATCCTTTTGGTACGGAGTCGGACACACATATCACATTTTCAAAATAAGTCTTGTGTCTCCCTTCCATTGCTTGCAAAAATCTTCTAGCACAGGAAGAAAATAAAATCCAGGGAAACATCATTCAGTTTAAGCCTTTGTATATATCATCTCAAGTTTTTGTGCTTTAACATTTTTTAAGTGAAACGACTAAAGTTATCCTATTTACTTTGGGTCAAAGATGACTCAGTAATAAACTTTGTGGAATAAATCCTCAATAACAGTATGCTATATTTATTGATACTAGAATAAAAATTATCACTTGAAAAACATTTGACTATATCCAAGTTGGAGAAACTCAACCTTAATTTAAAATGAGTTACTTGTCCTTTGTTTTTTTTTTTTTCTTTCTTTCTTTCTTTCTTTCTTTCTTTCTTTTTTCTTTCTTTCCTTTCCTTTTCCTTCCTTCCTTTTTCCTTTCCTTTCCTTTCCTTTCCTTTCCTTTTTTCCTTTTTCCTTTTCCTTTTCCTTTTCCTTTTTTCCTTCCTTCCTTCCTTTTCTTCCTTTCTTTTCTTTCTTTTCTTTCTTTTCTTTCTTTTCTTTCTTAGGTTTTTGCTACAGGGCATGTGCGCTTGCCAGAGAGACAGAAAGTGAGAAATCCCGGTGGGGGGGATGGCCACGCTGCAATCCCTTCTTCTCCATTCTCTGGGATCTTAGGCACAGACGCACACGTGGCCGGCGTGAGTTTAAGCCACCGGGTCAAGGACTCAAACCACAGGTGACTACATGGGAGTTCAGTGACATCCATTACACTTACTGCTGGTCCCTTCTCTTTATACAAGTCATTTCCATTGTTGTATGATTTATCTGGTATTTTCCATACCCCTAGCCACTTTATACAATGGACTTTCTCAAGGTCCACCATTCTATCCCTATTACTAAACTTTACGGACACCTCTTAGTTGTTGCCTTAGCCTCTTAGTTGACACTGTTGACCAGTCTCCGTCTCAGAAATTTCTTGTGAGGACCAGCAGATGGCGTAATGGTTTTGTCGTTGGACTCCCACGTAGTCCGCAGTTTGAGTCCTGGACTGGAAGGCCTGGCGCGTGTGTGCGTGCGCAATATCTCTAGAGGAGAATGGAGAAGGGATTGTGGCATGGCCAACGCCCGCCCCCTTCAGGGGATTTCTCACTTCCTGTTTCTCTGTCTTTCTGGAGAGCATACGCAGCCTATAGCAAAAACCACCCTTCCAAAAAAATTTTTTTTCTTGGGTTTTAGCTTTCTATACTCTCTTGATTTTCTTATAGACTGATTAAATAGAAGTTGGGTTTATTGGGGTTCCAGTTAGTTGACCTTTAAATTCTAAATTTTATGGCAACATTGTTTTGTAGCTTAAAAACATGCTGCTGCAATTTTTTTAAAATGAGTGTCCAATTTTTTTTTTTTTTTGGAGAGGTTTTTCGCTATAGGGCGCGTGCGCTCGCCAGACAGACAGAGAGAGACATAGAGACAGAAAGCGAGAAATCACCCCCCAGGGGGGATGGTCACGCTGCAATCCCTTCTCCTCCATTCTCCTCTCGGGATCTTGGGCACGCATGCACATGTGCCCGGCGTGAGTTTTAAGCCACCGGGTCCGGGATGCGAACCGTGGTCGACTACGTGGGAGTCCAGCGACATAGCCATTACACTAACTGCTGGTTCCCGAGTGTCCAATTTTTAAAAAAATAATTATTTTATTTAACTAACTTCCTTTATTTTGTTTCTTTTTATTTCTTTTCTTTCTGTTTGACCAAGAGAGGGACAGAGAGTGAGAGGGAAAGTGAGAAAGCAAGCAGCCAGATCCAGGATTCAAACTGTGGTCGGCCATGAGTGAGTCCAGTGCCTTTAACTACCATGCCACCTGCTGACCTCATGAGTGTCCATTTTTTTAAAACTATAGCTTCTTTTTATGAAAGAAAGATAGAGAGAGGGGATGGCAGGTGGTGTGGTGGTTAAGTGGCTTGACTCCTACATAACCCACTGCAGTTCTAGTTCTGGACCTTGCAACTTGCTTTCTCACTTTCTGTCTTTCTCTGGTAAAATTAAAATAATAAATAAATAAATAAATAAAAAAGTTAAATAAATAATTCCTTTAAAAAAAAAAAAAGACAGAGAAAAAGAAAAAGAGACAGAGACAGTGACGTCCAGTAGGGTCTCTCACCACACTACAACCCACTCCTCCCACCCTCTGCCTCTTGTCACCTCCTAGCCAGCCAGGATCATAGGCATGCCACTGTGTCTGGGCAGTGCCCATTTTTCAAATTTAAAAGTATTGTTTTTTCTATAGGTATAATTGTAAATATAATTAGCTTTTGGACTTTTTTTTTTGGTATGCTGTTGGATTTAACATTTCCTTTGTCAGAGAGTATTGAGAGAAATATTATTTCAAAATTGTTTGAGTTGTGGTTTCTTTTTTTTTAACTTTTGGTCTGTATTTGGTATCTGTGACTTAAATCCTTTGACAGATCAAAGAGAAGGAATTATTCAGATGTGTTTTACATATTGGAAAGTGGAAAAATATGCCAAGTTACTCATGATTTCCTGGTAAATTTATTCAATACCAAAGTGGAAATAAGGATTTTTACAACATTTTCTGTTATATTCCATGATAAAATATTTTCTCAAGTTTAAAAATTATTTTTAGTACTCACCCATGTTTTAATGAAAATATGTAATATTTATTATGTGTTAAGCACGTTATAGATACCATTTATTTAATCCTTATAACAACCTGCAAAGTAATAAATTTATTGTTCCCATTTTATAGATTTGGAAATTTATCCTTATGCCAGGAAATCTTCTAAGCACTTTGTATGTGTTAACTTTTTAATCTTTACAACAATTTTGTGAGGTATGCACTAATATTATTTGTATTTACATAGGAGGAAACATAGGCACAGAAAAGTTATTTAACTTGGATGAGTTTGCACCAAAAAGTAAACAGTGGAGCCAAATTTTGACCCTAGGCACTCTGCCTTTGAAGCCTGAATACTTAGCCATCATCTTAAGTGAACTCTCTGTTTTTTTTTTTTTTAAAGAATTATTTATTTATTTATCATAGGCAAACAGAGAGAGAGAGGGGGAAAGTGAGAAAGCAAGCTGCAAGGTCCGGGACTCAAACCGTAGTTGGCCATATGGGAATTCAGCACCTTAACCACCACACCACCTGCCGGCTCCTCTAATCTAGTTTTAATAACCCCTTCTTTACTTTCTCTGACATATCTACCCACTCATCTATTCTCTCTTTTCAGTCACGCAACATATAAACGTATTCTGCTTGGGAGTAGATATCTGTGTGTTAATGTATGTATATTTATAAGGAGCCTTCAAATAGTTTGTAGAAAATGCATATTATGAAAAAACTGCATGGATTTCAATTTTTTTGCACTAAAATAAACTTATTTTTTAATTCCTTTTTTTTTTCATGGAGAGAGAGAGATTTTTGCTGTAGGATATGTGCACCCTACCAAGAAAGACAGAGAGAAAGAGAGAAATCACCCCCCCCACCCCTCTCCTGGGGATGGCCATATCACAGTCCCTTCTCCTCCATCCTCCTTTTCGGGTTTTGGGCATGCACGTACACATGCCTGGTGTGAGTGTTAAGCTCCCGGGTCCAAGACACAAACCACAGTTGATTATGTGGGAGTCCAGCTACAAAATCATTATGCCATCTGCTCATCCCATTTAATTCCATATTTTTTCTTTAAAGAATTTTTTTAACTTTATTTATTTATTTATTTTAATTTGACCAAAGAAGAACAGAGAGAGAGAGAGAGAGAGAGAGAGAAGAGAGAGAGAGAAGGGAAGTGAGAAAGCAAGTCACCAGGTTCAGGACTCAAACCATGGTCAGTCATATGAGAGTCTAGCACCCTTAACCACCATGCCACCTGCCAGCCCCTAATTTCATTTTTTTGGTGAACTTTTTTTTTTTTTTTTTTTTTTTTTTTTTGAGAGGTTTTTGCTATAGGGCGCGTGCGCTCGCCAGACAGACAGAGAGAGACAGAGAGATAGAAAGCAGGAAATCACCCCCCAGGGGGGATGGCCACGCCGCAATCCCTTCTCCTCCATTCTCCTCTCAGGATCTTGGGCATGCACGCACACGTGCCCGGCGTGAGTTTAAGCCGCCGGGTCCGGGACTTGAACCGCGGTCGACTACGTGGGAGTCCAGCGACATAGCCATTACGCTAACTGCTGGTCCCTTGGTGAACTTTTTGAAGTACCTATGTCTGTAGTAATAACAATGTGCAGAACATTACATATTTTTCAAAACCCACTATTGTATTGCTTCTGAGTTCCAGGAGTCAAATGCTGCATTCCACAGACTTGTCTGGTTCCATCTACGACCTTTGGTTTTGTGTTAGGACCACTCTGCCTCAGGGCTTCTCCCTTAGTTCTCCATACCTTCCCCCTAAATGGAGGCAGGCCCAAGACTGAAGATTCTTGATAGAATACTAATATGATTCTTTACCTCTTTGCCAGGAATTCTGGCCAACTTCTCTTTCTTACAATAGTTCTGGTTCATAGTTCTGTTTTAATAGCTCTGGTTATTGGCAGCTAACTCTAGGTGCCAACTATGGTTCTTAAGCTAGTTTCAACTAACCCTACAGTAACCCTATGAGGTATCCCAACTCTAAAGATTTTATTCCCAATCTAAAGATTTTTTTTTTTTTCGCAAACCACAAGCCCAATTTTACTTACACTTCTCAAAGCACATGATTCGGGGTGAAAGGACAGGGCTCCGGAGAACAATGGCCATACTAGACAGTATCAGGTACAGAAGAACGGGGAAGGGCTGCCAAGATGGATGGGCACCCTCTCTGAGTGTGCTCTGTGGGCTCCCAAGTCTCCCTGGCAGAGGAAGGAGTGCAGTTTCCTTCAGAATTTGGACTTGGATACAGCAACTCCGATAAGTCCTGCCAGTCCTGCCAGTCCTGCCACACCCTGGGCCCTACTTCCCACAATGACCATGCCCACACGTCCTTCTTCTTGGCATTGTCAGTGAGCCTTTCCAGTCCCTTTGCCAAGTTTATCTGGGGCTCTGTCTGCAGCAGCCTTCACACCTACTTGAGGGAGGGCCTTTTCATATTCCTTAAGCCAGCAAGTCCCACCAGACATAATCCTGTTGCTGCTCTTGGCTCCCATTGGGCAGCTTCACCTCCAGGGATACGGATGTCATTGTATTTGCTCTGCACCAGACACCAGGTGCTCAGAGTAAAATCTCCTTTCAGACTTCAGCTGGCCATCCACAGATACCAGCTGGTTCCCTGCAGCCTCTACGGCCTCCACTCCACAATCTTGACACCACACACACTAGCGTGCTACAGTCTCCCTGGCTCAGTGCAGGGGCAGAGAGCCATTTCTGGCATTGGGAAGAAATGTGCATCCTACCCCACCTCCCTCATCTAAAGATAGTAACATTAGGGGCCAGTTGGTGGCTCAGCAATGAAACATGATTCTCTGCAAGACTGACCCATGGGAAGGTTCTGGGTTTCCACCAGACATTTCCTTCTGTTGAGAGAACATATGGGTACCCATGATCTGGGGTGGGGGTGGGCTGAAGTTGGGAGCAGACTGTAGAGTTAAGACTCTATTGGGAGTACTCTAATTCTCTTTTTCTCTGTCTCTCTTGCTCTTCAAAGAAATCAATAAATAATCCTTTAAAAAAGATATTAACATCAAAATTGTGAGTAATTGAGTTACATGTTCCATGTCACATAGATAGCAAATGCCAGAGCTCCATTAAACCTTAGATCTTTCAGGTTTACCGTGATCCAGCTCCTACACATAGAAGGCGCTCATTATTATGTTCCTGTAATTTTCTTTGAAAAATTGTTTTATTTATGTATTTTAAAATAAATGGCACATGGCCATGTTGAAATCCTTTCTCTTTCATTTCTCTTTCCATCAGGATTTTGGGCACAAATGCACATGCACTCAGTGTGTTTTTCAAGCCAGGGTCAGGTTTTAACTGCAGACAGCCATGTGGGATCTGGCTCCCTATGCACAGCATGTAACCACTTGTGCTACAAGGCTAGCTCTGTAGTCTGTTACCTTTCTGAATAGAAATATTGGTTCAATGGATAAGGAGGTGACTTAAATGTAACTATAGATTGATAGGGGGCATATTTCTGATTTTTTTATTTGGTAAAAAAATGTGTGAGATGATCTCAGGTGTTTTTCTAATTAGAGATGATTGCAATTAAATATACCTTATATTTTTTGGAGATGGAGTAGGAGAATACAGGGGATTTTTTTAGAAAAACATTTTTCACTGTTTTTTTTTTTTTTAAAAAAATCACAATTTCCAAGTAACTTAGAATACTGAAGCTTGTAAAGAAAAAGGCCTTATTGAAGTTTTGGGCAAGTGCTACTGTAAGTGGGAGAGGTCTTCAGAGGAATGTAAGGAATGGTGTTGGAAATATCCCTAGTATGCCAAATATAAACTCTTCAGGGAAGCTGAGATTTAAGTAGTTTTCCTACTTTACAATATTAATAGTTAGTTTTCTGAGTCAAGGAGGGAACATTTCTTTTAAAGTTGAAGTGAAATGTTATTTCCTATGAGCTAGATTTTCAGTGAAAAGGAAAGGGAGAAAAACATAACGAATGTTGCCTTTGGGCATCCGCATGGCCTACATGAACTCCTGGTGCCGTTACCTGAGGTAGCACTGTGGTCTGGGATTTCCTGCCACTTGGCTTTCCTTTCATGAGTGTGATCCCTTAAGGCAGTCTAGGATCTACTCAGAGGGGTAAGGAGTCCCTCAGTGATTTTGGGCTTGCCTAATATTTCACAATGCTTAGTGAGACCTCCACATAGAGTAATGATGAAACTTTACAGGTTAATTCAAATGTCACTTGTTGGGTTATTGGCTGTAGTATTTTTCCGTTTGTTTGTTTTAGTTTGCTATAGCGCTTGTGTGCTCACTAGAGAGAGACAGAGGGAGAGAGAAAGTGAGAAAGCATCCCCCGAGGAGGATGACTACACTGCAATCCCTTTTCCTCCACTTTCCTCTCAGGGATTTGGGCGGCACACACCCAGAGCTGGTGTGTTTTTCCAGCTGCCAGGTCTGGGACTCAAACCGTGCAGCCATGTAGATTCAGCTGCCTTAACCAATATGCCACCTAATAATAATATTAGTTAATTATTATGATTAACTAATAATAAATTAATTAAAATGAATTTATTTCTTCTCAAGGGAGATAGAGAGACGCCTCTAGCAGTGTCTTAATGCTGTGATCTACTTCCAGACTCAGCTGGCACAGGTCGTGGGCACATGTGTCCACGCCTGCTATGCTCATTGTGGTCCTAGAACACAAACCCAGGACCTTCCCCATGCAGGTTGTTTCTACTGTGCCACCTCCTGGCCTCTCTGAAGCTATTATTTATTACAAAAAAAATTTTTAAATGTTTTGTGTTTGAATCTTGCATGGGACTTATGGGGACAAATCAGGAAGAGAGACACTTGGTGGGGAATTCTTGTTCACATTGTACATTTCCTCTCCTCTGATAGTTTTGGAAGCTCTAGATTGAATTTTTATTCATTTAAGTGTAACCACTAGGAACTCTTAACTACTTAACTTAAACTTTTAATTTTTTTTTTCTTTTTAGATTTTTGCCATAGGGCATGTATGCTTGCCAGACAGCCAGACAGAAGGAAAGAGAGGAATACCACCTCCCCCAGCCCCGCCCCCCAGGGGATGGTCATACTGCAATCCCTTCTGCTCCCTTCCCCTCTCAGAATTTTGGGCATGCATGCACACATACCCAGTGTGATTTTCAAGCCTCTGGGTCGAAGACTCCAACTGTGATTGCACACGTGGTAATATAGCAACTTAACCACTATACCACCTGCTGGCTTCACTCTTAACTTTCTTTTTGTCTTTTTTTTTTTTTTTTTAGAAAATGCAGTGTAAGTAATTTATAATATAATAATTGAATTTGAAACTGGAATGTGGCAAAGGAACATTAATGAGTTGGCAATAATGAACAAAAATTAACTCTGTGTAGGATGTCATCATGTGGGGAGTTTGGTAGGGAAAGAATAGGAAGCCAATAGCAGTAGAGAGCAGAGCATCCAAAACAAGAATACTGAAACTGTTATGGTAGTTGGGATTGATTTTTCTTTAGACAATCCTTTTTTAGAAACTGAGCTTTTTTTATGGGTCACCTGAAAGTCATGACTTAACTTTTCTATGCAAAAATGCATCATGACTTTTCCAATAGAATGAAAAGCAATACTTAAGGTTTAAAATTTCAATCAAGCTCTTGAAACTTAGATAATTACATAGTTTTGATGGCTACTAGATGATGCTAAATGTTGTGTAAATCCACTAGAAACCATAGAATGGAAAAATGTCAGGCCATCAGAAAGACTTCAGTTATCCCATCATGTCCTAGAGTGAGAACTAGTGGTTTTTCCAACATTACCACAAAACTACCTACTTTGAAAGCCTGGTGTGGGGAAGGGTTGTAGTAGGCTTTGGTGGAATCACATTTTGGGTTGGATGATTAATACAACTGAAGGAGCTCTTTCATCTTAGAGAATAATCTAGCCCTCAACAACTCCTTGGTCTTCCATGGCTTTGCAACAGCAGCAGACTTTGAACTCACAATATTAGGTACATTTTGGTTAAAAAATTAAAAAATATAGATTCTTTATACAAAATGTCTTTTTTCTAAAGATACAGATTCTTTGTACAAAAAAAGTCTTTTTTTCCAAAGTAGTTGTGTAGTTAATATTCATCATATATAATCTGGAATGTGTCCTAATCATTTAAGTTGATATTTTGTTTACCTCAAAAGAAAGCAAATCTGTGTAATACATTTATTTTGGGTATATTTATACAGTTTATGGACTGGAAAGTTGGGAAAAAGCTCTGTACTTTTCATGATTACACTTCTTCAAGCTGAGACACTGGATTTCTTCATAGCACATCAAGGATTGAGGCCTAAAGGAAGATATTAGACACTGCATGTCAAAATGAGAGTGGCTGGGGGCCAGCAGGTGGCATAATGGTTAAAGAAATTCAATTCCCACGTGACAACGGTGGTTTAAGTCCCAGACCTAGTGACTTGCTTTCTCACTTTATTTCTCTCTCTCTCTGGTGAGAGCACGTGCCCTATAGCAAATTAAAATAATAATAAATAAAATTAAATAACTTTTTTTAAAAATGAGAGTTGGCATGATGGCTGTGTTACTGGACTCCCATGTGGTCGACTGCAGTTTGAGTCCCGGACAGTGGCTTAAATCACACCAGGCACGTGTGCATGCATGCCCAAGATCCTGAGAGGAGAATGAAGGAGAAGAGATTGTGGCATGGCCATCCCTCCTGGGGGGGTGATTTCTTGCTTTCTGTTTCTCTGTCTCTGTCTTTCTGGTGAGCGCACACGGCCTATAGCAAAAACCTCTCCAAAAAAAAGAAAAAGGAAAAAAAAAGAGAGTGGCTTTCAGTAGACTGATGGCCAGATAGATGATCAATGTTATCATATTCAGAGGGTTACCTTACAGGCCTATACTCAGTAGGGTAATCTTGGGTCTTAGTTATCTATTGCTGCATTAAAAAACTACCTCAAAGCTTAATGGCTTTATAAATCTACACATTTCACAATGTATATGTATTTTAAAAATCAGGTTGTGCATGATTAATACATACAATTTTGTCAATTAAAAAACTTAGTGGCTTTAATCCAACAATAATTTTCACTATTCTTTCGGCATTTCTTTATTTGGCATTGAATAGGGTCACTCTTGCAACTGTATTCAACTAACACATCAGCTCGAATCTGATTTAGAATCTGGAATTTGGTCTCTTCAGGGTTGCTGGGACAGCTGGGTATGGGATGTCCAAGACGATTTCACTCACGTATCTGACACCTCAGCTGGGAGTGGTGAAATAGCTAGAGACTGTCCAGGTCCCCCTCCATCTTTCCATTTGGTCTCTCCAGCAAAACAGCCAAATCTTTTTCCATGGTGATTCAGAGCTGGAAGCTGCAGATCTTTGCAGGCTATGCCTCAGAAGATATATAGCATTCTCATAGTCAGTTACAGGGCAGCCCAGAGTTAAGCGGGAGAGAAATATTCTTTAAATCTTGGTGGGGGTGGTCACATGATAAAAGAGCACATGGGACAGGAGTTACTGATTTTCTTCTGGATGTCTGGCATAAACTCTTTTTTGCAGAAAAATTGAATGTCTTTTCATCTTTAAGTTTTCCCATGTACCATACAAGACTGCTGTATCTCAGAAAGGTGGACACACCTCTGGGAAGACCAGTTTTGTTTGTTTGTTTGTTTGTTTCTGTTTTTTAGAGAGAGATTTTTGTTAAAGGGCACGTGTACTTGCCAGAGAGACAAAAAGCAAGAAATCACACTGCCCCCCGGGGTGGGGGAGGGATGGCCATGCCACAATCCCTTCTCCTCCATTCTTTTCTTGGGAATTTGGTCATGCATGTACACGAGTCCAGCATGTTTTAAGCCACCAGGTCCGGGACGTGAACCACAGTCAACTACATGAAAGTCCAGCAACGTAACCATTACACCATCTGCTGGTCCCTTGTTCTTTTAATATGTTGTAGAACACGTACACTTACAAAAGAGGAGGAGAAAGAGAGAAAAAGTGAGACAGCAACCTCCCCTGCCCAGGGGATGGACATATTGCAATCCCTTCTCCTCTACTTTCTGTGCACTTTTTGGGCACACATGCAAATGTGCCCAGGGTGTTTTTCAAGCCACTGGGTTTGGGACTTGAACTGTCAGCCATATGAGATCCAGCCCCCCTTAATCACCACACCATCAGCTAGCCAAAAATCATCTTTAAATGTATTCCCAGGAGCCAGCCAATGACGTGGTGGTTAAGGTGCTGGACACTCACATGGGCAGCCACAGTTTGAGTCCCGGACCTGGTGTCTTCAAAACCACACTGAGGGTCTGTGCATGTATGCCCTAAATCCTGAGAGAATGGAGGAGAAGGGATTGAGGCAAGGCCAACCACCCCCCATCCCTGGAGGAGATTTCTCACTTTCCTTCTTATTGTTTCTCATCAGGCAAACACATGCACCCTATGGCAAAAGAAAAAAAAAAAAAAAAACTTTTAAAAAAGGTATTCCCTAGGGGCCATCAGTTGGCATAGTGGTTAAGGTGTTGGACTCCCATATGGCTCACCGCAGTTCGAGTTTTGGACTTGGTGACTTAAAACTCATGCCAGGCATGTGTGCATGCATGCCCAAAATATTTAAAGAAGAAAGGAGGAGGGATTGTGTCATGGCCATTCCCCCAAGGGGTGATTTCTCCCTTTCTGTCTCTTTGTCTCTCTCTCTCTCTCTCTGGTGAGCATATGCACGCTATAATAAAAACCTAAAAAATGAAAAAGAAAGAAAGAAAAGAAAATGTATTCCCAGTATCTGCAGCATGGATAAATACTGAGCATACTGGTATGGGGTGGGGCAGATATCAATTTATATTACCTAAGAGTATTAAAATTTTAAGGGTAGACACTAAACTCTGCTTTCCTTCCTTCCATGTCTACCCCTAAAATTTAAATATCATGTACATGTTATAAATTGTCCTTACAAAGCATATAGTAATTCAGGATCATTTTTCTTTTACCTGAATAAAGACAATGACATTCACATTTTTTAACTGCCCATTCGTATTTTCCTTTCTACTTTTGTCGTAAGTTTCACTGAATCTTTTAAAATAAAATATCCAGGCTTACAAAAAATTCTTCCCCACAGTACAAGGAGTGTATTTTTATCTTCTACCATCATTGCTTCTCCGTTACTTACTCACTTCTTTTCTTCTGCCACTTTTCGTTACCTTGAAGTCTCTCTGTATATTTAACCAATCATTTGCTTCTCACAAACCTGGGACCTTCCCATATGGCTTCGAATGCCAATCATTTCATTACCACTGTCTCCATGACTGACCAACTTATGAAACAACTTAATTTGTTTGTTTGTTCAAAAGAATTATTTTGTTAAACTTTATCTATTTATTTATTTTAATTTTGACCAGAGAGGGACAGAGTGAGAGCGAGAGCGAGAGAAAGTGAGAAAGCAAGGTCCAGGACTCAAACCATGGTCAGCTGTGTGGAAGTTCAGTGCCCTTAACCACTATGCCACCTGCCAGCTCCCAATACAACTTAATTTGTACTATCCACATTTCAAATGCCTTTGGATACTGCAGTTCTATTATTCTCCAGCCCTCAGTCATTTTCTAAACCATTTGTAGGCAAGTGTGTCATCGAAATGATGTCTGAATGCCTTGAGAGAGACAGTGAGAAATCACCCCCTAGAGGGGAATGACCACGCCACAATTCCTTCTCCTCCATTCTCCTCTGGGATCTTGGGCACACATGCACATGTGCCTAGTATGAGTGTGAGTTTGAAGCCTCTGGGTCCATGACTGGAATCGCAATCGACTACGTGGGGTCCAGCAATGTAACCATTACGCCATCCGCTGGTCCCTGACCAATAATTTCTAATTCACAGTTCAGTAAAGGGAAGTCTACTAATGAATATTTCTATAGTATGTATTAGTACATTGTATTAAAAGTACCAAAACCTTTGACATGTTGTTTGAAAAAATTTTAAATATGCAAAAAGTTTTTAATGTGCTAATTGTGTATAATTTATATCCAGGGAACTGCTTTAAATATTATATTTTGGAGAGGTTTTTGCTATAGGGTGCATGCACTCACCAGAAAGAGAAAGACAGAGAGACAGAAAGTGAGAAATCACCCCCCAGGGGGATGGCCACGCCACAATCCCTTCTCCTCCGCTCTCCTCTCGGGATCTTGGCACACATGCACACGCACCCTGTGTGAATTTAAGCCACAGGGTCCAGGACTCAAACCGCAGTCAACTACATGGGAATCCAGCAACATAGCCATTACATCAACTGCTGGTCCTCACATTGTGAGATTTTTAGTCTTTTTTCCAAATGGGAAATACAAACTTTTATATTCTAAAAATAGTTTTCTTCATCTTACAGATGCAACAGCTTGAGAGACAAGTTATTGATGCTGAACGCCAAGCAGAAAAAGCTTTTCAACAGGTAAAATACAGTTATACTTAAAATTGTTTTTCTGCCTCTACCCATATAAAGAGTGCTTTGCCTAAAACAGGCTAGTCGTTAGCCCTTCTCTGCATCTTGTTATCATTTTGACTGTTCATGAGCTTGATTCATAGAGAAAATGTAGAACCTAACTCGTATTTTGCTCACTAACACATTTGCAAGAGAAAAAAGACTTCCATAGGAAGTTTTTTTTTTACATGATAGATATTTTTTTATTTTTAAACACTGAACTGTACATCTTTCATATAAAAGATCAGATTCTAGCCTCTTTGTTTTTTAAAAAAATTATATTGGCTAATACCCTCTTTACCATTTTTTACACAACCCAATGTTCTCAAAATCTTCAGCTTCATCCTATAGCTTCTACAGAATCCATAGGAAGTTTTATCATCTGAGAAAAATCAAGTATGACTTTTATGGTAATTGTAACCATAATTAAGTTTTATACATAAATAATGTTCACAGCAGCTTATTTGTAGTAGTAAAAAATTGATATAAATGCCATATTACAGAGGAACGAATAAGTGAACTATATCAACTCCATGAAATATTAAATAGCCATTAAAATAATTATTTACCAAGGCTATATATCAACATATAAAAATTCTTAGAGTTGTATTAGGAAAAATATACCAAAAATTTTATACTTTATATGTTAACAGTTATGGAAAGATAAGTCAAACATTAAGAGTTATAAAAGAGGGTGTGGGAGGGAAGGAATCAATGGGAAAAAAAAGCAAAACATTTAGTGGACACAAAATGGAAAATGTAATCTGTTAATGATAATGTGTATGGTAATGTATTTGACTGGACTGATATGCAGTATACTTATGCTGGGAAAGTACATTTTGTATGCTGTAAAGATGTATAGTAATTAAACACTAAAAAAAATAAAATAAAATGAAAAGGGTGGGAAAAAATACACCAACATTTTGTTTTGCTTGAATTGTAGAGTTATGAATGATTTTGTAGAAATCTTTTTTACTTTCTAGTTTTCTTGTTCTAGTTTTACTACTTTTTCTTTAAATGATATTTTGATAGGTCACTTAATCCTTTTGAGGCCTTGCCAGTAGTAAAATGGGTGGTTTAGATAGACGCAAAGTTTATCATTTGCCCTGAAGTTTATCTAATGATCCTAAATCCATAGCTTATCATTTTATGAAAATATTTTTGTTACGTTTGGTTGAATCAAGAATTTCAGAAGGTGCTTGAATACAAAATCATTTCTTACGAAAAGTGCATATTAAATTTCTTACACTTCCTCTAAGTTTGTCATGTTTCCTTTCCTCCCTTTGACCCAAGTACTGTGTTCTGGGTCTGGCCCCAGAAAAGAGGCTTATTTAGCTTTTATTTCTGGTGGTTGGAATGTCCAAGAGCATGGTACCATCATCTGCTCACACTGGTGAGGGCCATCTTACCGTGTATAACAGGGCAGATGGCAAGAGAGGGCCATTTATTTATTTATTTATTTTAACAATGCACTCTCACTATAATCCATTAACCCATTATTGCATGAAGGGATTAATTCATAAGGGCAGAACCCTCTAATCACCTCTTACTCAGCCCTACTTGCTAATACTATTATGGTAAGAATTAAGTTTCAACATGAATTTAGGAGGAAATAAATATTCATGCCCTGCTAAAATTTCATATGCCCTAATGTGTTTCACAGAAGGTCCAAAAACAGCCCATCTAGCTTAGGGATTAAAACTGAGGCACACACCACCAGTTGCTTGGTAAAGTAGCTGGATCCCACAGGACTGACAGTGTGCTCGAGTCCTATACAGAAGCTTGGAAAGCACCCTGGCCATGTGTGTATTCATGCCCCAAATCATGAAAGGAGGGAGAAATGGAGAAGGGATTGCAGTGTGACCATCCCCCATAGGGAGGATGCTTTCTCACTTTTTCTCCCTCTGTTCTCTCTCTCTCTTCAAAGAGCACATGCACCTCTAGCAAAAAAAAGAAAAAGAAAAAATTGAGACATACACTCAATATCTTTTTATCTTAGTCTATTTTTTCCCATTACTCTTATCACCTGTGTAATGTACCATATCATTTTCACATATTGATTATGTTTGTTGTCTCTCTTACCCACTAGAATGTAATTCCTATGCAGGCAGAGATTTGGAGGTTTGTTTTATTGGTATTCACTGGTGCCTTCCCTTTGCCTGGAATAGGCCTGGTACTTGGCAGGTATTCAGTGAATATATTTGTTAAGTGAATAAATCAATGAGGCCTCACGGAATGCCCTCTCCTTCCTAGATCTAGATTCTCGTTCTTCTTTTTTTTCTATGATTTTTGTCATTAGCGGTTTTAAGATTCTTTTGTTTCCCTTTTCCTTTTTTCTTTGTATGCATTTCCTTTTCACCTAAGTTTATTTTTTTCCTTAAAAATGTGCTGTTGTGCCAGGTTATCCAGTCTGAGTCTTCTCTCATCACTTACCGCCTTTGTTTAAAATATGAAAAAATGAGGACTGGAAACTTGATGTTTCTATACTTGAATAAACACTTTACATATTAATGTTAATTTAGTAAATATATTACTCTATATAGTAGCAGTATTTTGAAAATCTCTTATGTACCCTTATATACCTCAGAGATAATACCACTTAGCAAAATAGTCTTTGGACATGATAATTATTAAATACATTAATAATTTCTGTTTAACATTTTCCTTGTAGGATGACCCTTTTTAGGAATCTATATAATGTTAAAGTAGTTTACTACTATGAAAAATTAAGAACATGCACAATATTTATATTTTGTTCTCTGAATTTAGGTACAAGTTATGGAAGAGAAATTAAAAGCAGCTAATATTCAAACCAGTGAATCAGAGACAAGGTTATATAAAAAGTGTCAAGATCTGGAATCCCTAATACAGGAAAAAGATGACATCATTCAAAACTTGGAACTGCAGCTTGAAGAGCAGGTTAGGGAGAATTTGATCTCAAAGAACTCTACCTGTTGACCCACTGTGCAATAATCATGAAGATTAAAAGGCCAGCACTTGTAAATTTGGGGGATTAATTTTACTAATTTGATCACCCCTTAGGATTGTATCATATTTATTAGTGAAAAAGGCAGTAAAATGGCATCCTCCTTACATCTAGGTGACTCCAAGGCAACATCTAACACTTTTTGGATGTGAAATGCTTCTTGACATTCAGACTTGCAAGTTTAAGTGGCATCTCTAAGTTGGAAACAGTAGTCATCACCAGGCATTTGTATCTATAAAATGTTTGCAACCAACCTTTGCTTTAGATTTTTAGGATGTTGGAAATGTTTATAAAACATTATATTTGGGGTCAGCTGCTAGCCTGGTGGTTAAGGTGGCTAAATCCTACCTGGCTGACTATATGGTTTGAGTCCTAGACCAGTGGCTTGCATGTGTAGCCCAAACCCAGAGAGAATAAATGGAGGAAAAAGGACTGAGGCGTGACTATCCCCCATGGGTGGTGCTTTTGTATAATTCTCTCTCTCTCTCTCTGTCTCTGTCTCTGTCTGTCTCCAGAGTGCATATGAACCTTCTAACCAATTAAAACAAAACAAAATGAAACATCATAGTGTAAATATTTACAAGGGGAGTTTATAAAGTTTGTGGAAAATTGAATCAAAACATGAATTTTTGGGTGCAAAATATTTGAAATCCATGTATAATTTTTTAATATGCATTTTTCTTGAACTCTTGGAAGTCCTCTTCTATATGTGACACTAAATCCTGCTTTAAAATGTGTAAACTGTTTTTAAACCACTTTTCTGAGATCATGAATAGTCTGACTTATTTTAAAATTTTACTAAGAAAAAATTAGGAATTTTTACTTAAGCAATCATTTAACATCATTTAAATATGAACTCTATTTTTGTTAAATACTTGAAAATGTTTGTTTTTAGTGTATTTTTCTGGGGATTAATGTTTCGTCTAGGTCAGTGATTTTCAGCTTCCCACCACCCTGCAGCTCACACTCATTGTAACTTAAATGATAGTCACATCCTGGGTAGTTTTGTGATCATAACCAGACTTTAAGGTTAGCTAGAGTTTCTCAATTTTTTCCCCCTGCATCTTTTAAAACAAGTGTTTGAGAGTAAAAGAAGCCATTCCTCTGAGTACTCAGATTTCTTTTCTCCTTTCCCTTACCTGGTTGCCCCTGTTCTCCTGTTCTAAACACTTAGAACCTTTCCAGAAATGTTTTTTTTTTTGTTACTAAAGTCAATGAATTGACTTCAGTGTATGATCTGTCAGAGGAAGAAAATAATGGTCATTAAAACTACCAATATTGGAGCCAGCAGGTGGTATGGTGGTTAAGGCACTGGACTCCCACATGGCCGACTGCTATTTGAATCTTGAACGTGTTGGCTTGAAAAATCACACCGGGGCATGTGCATCTATGCCCAAAACCCTGAGAGGAGAATGGAAGGGAAGGGATTGTAGTATGGCCATCTCCTCTGGGGGAGAATTTCTCACTTTCCCTCTCTCTGTCTCTCTTTTTCTCTGGCAAGTGCACATGCCCAATAGCAAAAATCTAAAAAAGAAAAAACAAAACTAGCAATTTGAAAAAACTTCAAAAAGTTTGAGGAAAAGGGGAATTCAATTATACATTTATTTTGCTACAATTTTTTTTTAAATCTATGCACAGTTTTTTCATTATATGTATTTTTCATGAACCCTTATATTTGAATGTGCCTTTATGGTTTATTACTGCATCTACTAGATAATTTTCCTTTTCCTTATATTTATTTGGTAATCTATTTGAAGATAGATGTATTAATTTGGAAACAAGTTTTAAATGGGTTTGCCTGTATATTTATACTTTAATAATTTCAGACCACTGAGTTTGTATTTGAGCTAAATGAACTGCTCATGTTATTTCAGAAACAAATAAGAATACAAGAAGCTAAAATAATAGAAGAAAAAGCAGCTAAGATCAAAGAATGGGTAACAGTGAAATTAAATGAGGTATTTATTGCTATATTTTCTTCCTTTTATCTCCTTTTAAATAGATAAGTCATCAGAATATATGATAATTTTGAGTGAAATAAAAAACTCTGATTGGTTGATGGTGCTGCCATGTTTTGGTAAACTTGAAATAAGTAGTTTACATTTTAACATCTAGTGTGTTTCTAACGTTTAACATATTGATAGACTCATGATGATCAGTGTAGATAAATACATTCTTTTTTTTAATTTTTGCGGTTTTTGCCATAGGATGGATGCATTTGCCAGAGAGAGAGAGAGACAGAGAGACAGTAAGAGGGAAGTGAGAAATCACCTCCCACGCCCTGGGGGATGGCCATGATGCAATCCCTTCTTCATTTTCCTCTTGGAATTTTGGGCATGCATGCACATGAACTGGTGTGATTTTTAAGCCACTGGCCCAGGACTGAAACTGTGGTCAGCCATATGGGAGTCCAGCACTTTAACCACTATGCCACCTGCTGGTCCTGATAGCCACATTCTAATTAGTTAATTTTTTGTAGTAATTAGTAAATTTTAAGTAATTATAGAACACATATGTATAGCTCATGAAGTTAATGAATTCAGTATTTGAGAATCATACATTATTTAGTTTATATGTCTGATTAAATATAGAAATAGTTTGATTTTAAATAGCTTTACAGGGCCAGCTGGTGGTTAGGCAGCTGGATCCCACATGGTGTTTGTCCTGGACCTGTCAGCTGAGAAACACGCTGGGTATGAGCATATACATGCCCAGAATCCTGAGAGGAGAATGAAAGACAAGGAATTGCAGCATGGCCATCACCCCAGAGGGTGCTTTCTCGCTTTCTTTCTCTCTCTGTTTCTGTCTGTCTCTAGTGAGCACACAGGCCCTACAGAAAAATTTTAAAAAATTATAAAATAATTTTACAGTGGAAAAGGCATAGGAGTTAAAACCTTTAAAACTCTTAATTCTGGGGACCAGCAGTTAGCGTAATGGCTATGTCGCTGGACTCCCACATGGTCGACCACGGTTCGAGTCCCGGACCCGGTGGCTTAAACTCACGCCGGGTGCATGTGCATGCGTGCCCATGATCCCGAGAGGAGAATGGAGGAGAAGGGATTGCGGCATGGCCATCCCCCCTGGGGGGTGATTTCCTGCTTTCTGTCTCTCTGTCTCTCTCTGTCTGTCTGGCGAGCGCACGTGCCCTATAGCAAAATACTCTCAAAAAAAAAAAAAACAAAAACAAAAACAAAAACAAAAACAAAAAAACTCTTAATTCTGGAAAAAATAAATATACATCTATAATTATCTAGGTTGATAGCCCATAATGACAAATTCATTTGCTTATCATTTTCTTTGTATTTTGCTTACATATACTAACATTTTCTAAGTATATAATTTATTAGTATACTTTAGAAATGCTATGTCTATATAAAAGAATACTATTATGTTCTTTTAGCTGGAATTGGAGAATCAGAATCTTCGTTTGATCAACCAAAACCAAACTGAAGAAATAAGAACAATACAGTCAAAACTACAAGGTACAAATACTTTAACCAAGACAGCTTCACTGAATTTATTTGACCAAATAGGATTTTACATCTTTTTTTAAGAATTACTTTATTTAATTTTATTCATTATTATTATTATTTCGACTTGGTCAGAGAGAGACAGAGGGAAAGTGAGAAAGGAAGCTACTAGGTCTGGGACTCAAACTACAATTGGCCATTGTGGGAGTTTAGCACCTTAACCACCATGCTACCTGCTGGCTTCAATTTTACCCCCCACCCCACCCCCCATGCTTTAAAACCTGAATATATTGAATGAATAAGTTCCATGAAATTTTTTTAAAATTTCATTCATTGTCATTATTTTATTTATTTATTTATGTTTTGAAGTTGACCAGAGAGAGAAGGAAAGTGAGAAAACAAGCCACTAGGTCCAGAAATCAAACCACGGTCAGCCATGTGGCTGCCCTAATCACCACATCACCTGTCAGCCCCTCATGAACTGTTTGATGTTTCCTTGTATATATATATATAGATAGATAGATAGGTAGATAGAATGTAGTACTTTCAAATGTGCGTATGTATACTCATTACAATATCATTGTGAATTAGTTCTGTGAGAGATAATCAACATGAAATTACTAAAAGGTACATATAAAGGAACTAATGCATAGAAAGATTTTTGTTATATTCTACTCAGTTATCAGTTGTTATTTGACTTAATTAACCCTTTGTGCTCTCCTATAGTTAAGAATTTAATTTTCTTGGAAACTTTTCTTACTGAGACCTCCATGCTTTTGATCTTGTAAGCAGCTATGTTATGCATAAAAATTGTAAAGGTGAACTAAACCCATGGTGGTCCGGTCACTTCACTAGCTGTCTAAAGTCCCCATCACACTCTTTTTTCTCTAAAGAAATGATTGACTCTCCATATTACGTTCACCATTGGCCTGTCCCCTCTATCTGCTTTCTTCCCTTCATAAATAAGTGAGGTCATTACAGTCATCATGAAAACTAAGATAAGTAAAAGTCATTACAGTCATCATATGATATTTGCCTCAGTGATAATCTAAATTTCCTTTTATTGTCTGGGCAACCAGGATCTCACTCCCTTTTTCCTTCAGTTCATGGAATTACTGCGTGAATGTTATCAATTCTTACCTGGTATTGACCAATATTTGACTTTGCAAGAAACTATTACTCTCTAGTTATAATCTGTTATTTTGTGTGCATTTTTTGTTGAGGACTAAATGCTCTTAAAGGGATTAAATATTTTTCTCTCTTCAGTTAAAAAATAATATTTTGAACATTGAAAATATATAGGACAGATTTTTTTAAAGTAATTAATTAATTATTTATTTATTTAATTCCGTTTGTTGTTATTATTATTTTATTTAACCAGAGCGAGACAGAGAGAGAGAAAGTAAGCCACCAGGTCCAGGACTCGAACTATGGTCGACCACATGGGAGTCCAGTACATTTAACCACCACACCACCTGCTGGCTCGTGTAAGACAGATTTTAGACATAGACTTAAGACATGACATCGAGGGTTCTGTATAACTATATGTAAATAAAGATGAACTTCAGGCTTTTTTTTGTATAAAAAATGGCTTGTCCAAGTTTTTTTAAAGAATTATATTAAATTTTATTTGTTATTATTATTATTTTAAAATCTGACCAGAGAGAGAGAGAGAAAGTGAAAAAGCAAGCCACCAGGTCGCGGACTCAAACCATGGTCGGCCATGTGGGAGCCCAGCACTTTAACCACCATGCCACCTGTCGGCCCCTGTCCAAGTATTTATATGCTTTGGTTCTAAGTTTAATAGACTAATGCCCCTGTCCAAGTATTTATACGCTTTGGTTCTAAGTTTGAAAGACTTATGTAAAAAACTTCAAGTCTCACTTTTGATTAATGACTGCAGAAGTTCAAGGGAAGAAGTCATTCACTATCTCTACACCAAAGCTTTCTGAAGGCCAGCGCCTGAGCAGTTTGACCTTTGGGTGTTTTTTATCCCGAGCAAGGAGTCCTCCTCAAGTAGTAAAATCTGAGGAAATGAGCAAGATATCATCTAAAGAACCTGAGTTCTCCCAAGGAAAAGACATAGAAGGTATTTATGGGTTTATAAGAATTTACTTTGGCATTTTTTAAAAAGGAAATACCATTTGCTGAGATTAACCCACATACAACTTAATGTTCTTTTTTTCCTGACAACTTAACTTTTCAATGAGACTATTTTAAAAGAACACACGGCATATAATTTTGTGTGTATAGTTATTTTTTTATTTTCTGAGTCTGCCAATGGTACAAATTGGAGCAACCAATTTTCCCTTCGTAATACTTTTTCTTGCAAGGGGTGGAAGTGATATTAAAACATTTATAGTCCTTTATTGTCTCAAAGAGGAAAATATTTTCCTGGATGTTTAAACCCTGGTCCTGTGTGTAGAAAAAAATTATACCCTAAGAGCCATCTCTGCTTGGTTCTGAAATTCTGAAAACTATATATACTCTTTTCCAATCAGAAGGTTTCTTTGCTACTTGTCTATATGCCATTACTTTTCCTTTTTCCTTTTTTATTTTAGAGAGAGATTTTTGCTATAGGACACATGTTCTCGCCGGAGGGACAGGGAGAAAGTGAGAAATCCTCCCCCCCCCCCCCCCCAGGGCGATGGCCACATCGCAGTCCCTTCTCTTCCATTCTCCTCTCATGATTTTGGGCACACCTGCACACACATCTGGCATGAATTTTAAGCTGCTGGCTGGGTCTGGGATTCAAACCACAGTTGACTACGTGGGAGTCCACTGGTGTAACCATTATGCCATCTGCTGGTCCCTACTGTTTTCTTTTTTGAGAAAGCATTTTCATTTCCTTCCCACTTTTTTCTTTCTTTCTTCTTTCTTTCTTTCTTTCTTTCTTTCTTTCTTTCTTTCTTTCTTTCTTTCTTTCTTTCTTTCTTTCTTTTCTTTTCTTTTATTTTTTTTTAGTTTCTAATAGGGCACATGTACCTTCTAGAGAGAGAGAGAGGAAAAAAAGTGAGAAATAACCCTCCAGGGGGATGACATTTGCAGTTCCTTCTCCTCCAATCTCTTCTCAGGATTTTGGGCATGCATGCACAGGCGCCTGGCTGCCGAGTCCAGGAAGAACTTGATCCATTTAATTGGCCATGTGGAGTCCAGTGCCTTAACCTTCACACCACTTGCTGGCACATTTTGCCTCTCTTTAGACTTATGTTAGTTTTCTTGCGACTATCAAAAGTAGTCCAACTTTGATACTAGATTGGGACTCTTGTTTTATATAAAGCTTAGTTTTTAACTTTTTGTCTAAAAAACAATGTAAATTAACTTTATGCACATGAACGATGTAAATTAACTTTATGCACGTGAAATTGCCACTTTCTACAGTATAGTTAGACAAAGCCTAAGGATTAACGTAGGGCCAGCCAGGTGGCATGATGATTAAGGCAGCTGGATCCCACATGGCCAGCTGTGCAATTCAAATCCTGGAATCAGTGGTTCGAAAAACACACCAGACACATTTGGGATTGCAGTGCTGCCATCCCGCTGGGAAGTGCATTCTCCTTTTCCCTCTCTCTTTTGTTTCTCTCTCTGATGAGCACACACACACCCTACAGCAAATTAAAGATAAAAAAAAAAAAAAAAAACAAAAAAAAAAACCTTAACTTAGTGAAGATTATATTTTTAGGACCAGCCTCATAGCACAGCAGGTAAGAGAGCTGGATCCTAGCCCCAGCAGCTTGAAAGAGACTTTGGACATGTGTGTGTGTGCATGCCCAAGATCCTGACAGGATAGAAGAATGGAGGGAAGAGGGATTGCAGTGTCACCACATCTTACTGAGACGTGCTTTCTCTCTCTCTATCTCTCTCTCTTATGAGTAGAGGTATCTTCTGGCAAAAAGGAAAAAAAATTATTCAAAGCAGCATGCTGATATGATGTATCCTTTTCTAGAAATGGAAATTCCAGAAAATTCTGTCGATAACCAAGTTCAAGAAAACAACAGAGGCCAAAAATCATTGCATCAAACTCTTTGCAGCTCAGAACAGAATCAGAAAACAAGGACAAGCTTTGTAACGGATGGTGGCATATCCCAGAATTCTGGGGCTCCAGTGAGTGACTGGAGTTCTGATGAGGAAGATGGAAGCAAAGGAAGATCCAAGTCCAGGTGCACGTCCACCCTTTCCAGTCACACATCAGAGGAAGGGGCCCAGTGCAGCAGGATGGGGAGCGAAACATACCTGACGGCATCTGACGACAGCAGTTCTATATTTGAAGAAGAGACTTTTGGGATAAAGAGACTAGAACACAAGAAGCTATATTCTTGGCAACAAGAAGCACAATGGAAAGCTCAGAATAGTTGTGTCAGAAAGGGAAATTCTGAAAAAAGTAAAAAGGAGCAAGATAGTTCCTCAGATGAACTGAATAAAAAATTTCAGTCTCAGAGACTGGATTATTCATCCTCATCGAGTGAGGCCAACACCCCAAGCCCTATTTTGACCCCAGCTTTAACTCCAAAGCATCCTAACTCACTCCCTGGAAAGGGAACACAATTGATGCTTTCATCAAACTTGCCACCCCCAAAGTTAAGGATTCCCAATGTGTTCAGTATAAGTGTAGCACTGGCCAAAAGGCATTTAAGTCAGCCACAGTTAAGTTCCGACAGGATATTTGGAGCTAACAGAAATGCTATCAGCATGATACGACCACTGAGACCTCAGGAAACTGATCTTGATCTGGTCGATGGTGACAGTACAGAGGTTTTGGAGAATATGGACACGAGTGTCGAAGATGGATTATTTTCATATGACTCCCTGGAGTGTCCCTATTCAGATGACCAGGAAACCTGTGACTCAGCAAAGAAAGCAGCATGCAGCAAACCTCCAACTCCTCCCCTGCACCGTTTTCCCTCTTGGGTAATTATACTGTGGTGTGCAACGCAGTCATTTTTTTTTTTTTTTTCAGAGTATCACTATCAGGTTTTACTTCTTTTTAAATTTCTTTTCAGATTCAGCTTTGTTCTGGCAGTTTCCAGATTTCAGAATGCAATTTCCTCTTCCCTTCCCCTATCGAGTTCTGAATCTGTTAAAAAATAAGACAAATATAAGATAGATGGGGGACCGCAATATCACCTTATTTACTGATAAAACTGATTTTATGTTGTCTTCCTTGCGGCTCTCGCATTGCACAACGGTGCCCTACCACCTGCACCATTGTGGCTGAGCCAGTCATCAGGTTTGGAACTCAGTTGTTTACCTCATTGGCTCTAAGAGAAAGTTTACTCTTCTTGAGCTTATAAATTCATTGCTTTGACCAGTGCACCTTCTATGGACCTAGAATAGATTGAATCTTCTCCCATCGAAACATGGACTATGCAGTAATTAATCCATCCATTATGTGATTCTTCCCAGGAATATCTGTTGAATTGCCAGGAAAGTCATGACACATTTTTGCATAGGAAAACAGAAAAATACATCATGACATTCCCAACAACCTAATATATTGCTAGATTTTAAAAAAGTTCCAACAGGAATCAGCAGATGAGAGAATGATTATGTCACTCAGAATGGTTATGTCGCTATGACTGTGGTTCAAGTCCTGGACCCAGTGGTTTAAAACCATATAGACATATGGTACATGTGCATGTGTGCCCAAAGTGCTAAGAGGAGAGTGGAGGAGATGGGATTGCTGCATGGCCATCCCCCCTGGGAGGTGATTTCTCGCTTCCTGTCTTTCTGGCAAGTGTCTGCATCCTATAGCAAAAATCTCTCTTTAAAAAATTCCTACATTTGGGAACCAGCAGTTAGCGTAATGGCTATGTCGCTGGACTCCCACGTAGTCGACCGCGGTTCGCGTCTCGGACCCGGTGGCTTACAACTCACGCCGGGCGCGTGTGCATGCGTGCCCAAGATCCCGAGAGGAGAATGGAGGAGAAGGGATTGCGGCGTGACCATCCCCCCTGGGGGGTGATTTCTCGCTTTCTGTCTCTATGTCTCTCTCTGTCTGTCTGGCGAGCGCACACGCCCTATAGCGAAAAACCTCTCAAAAAAAAAAAAAAATTCCTACATTTGAAATAAAGTAAAATCTATTGTGTAGATCTTTATTTTCCTCCATATTGGCATAATTTAACCTTTGATCTCCAGAGAAACATCTGTGTTGCAGGATTTTTCAGTGTTTGGAGTCATGTTCTTTTATTGTAACTTGTTTTACTTAGTGGTCTATGCAATTTTCAGCATGTTGAGGCAGCCATGTTTTCCCAGTATAAATTCAGATATTGAGGTGTATCTGCTTTCAAGAGAACATTTCATCTCAGTATTCACATGAAACTGTAGTTTATTACTAAATTCTGGATGACACACAAAAAGTGGAAGTTAATGACATGTGAATTCCTGGAATTTCAATTATGTTACCCTTTAGGCAGTGAGAAGTTGAAAAGTTGCCTCTTTTATTATGTTGAGATTTCCAGAGATTTAGGTTAGGCTTTCAAGTTTGTTTTACTTGGCAAACCATCTTTTTCTTTCTTTCTTTCTTTCTTTCTTTCTTTCTTTCTTTCTTTCTTTCTTTCTTTCTTTTTCTTTCTTTCTTTCTTCTTTCTCTCTTTCTCTCTTTCTCTCTTTCTCTCTTTCTCTCTTTCTCTCTTTCTCTCTTTCTCTCTTTCTTCTTTCTTTCTTTCTTTCTTTCTTTCTTTCTTTCTTTCTTTCTTTCTTTCTTTCTTTCTTTCTTTTGCCTTTTTCTTTCCTCCTTTTCTGAAGCTGTTCAGTCCTGAAAAAGTGATATTGCTTTTCAAAAGTCTTCTAGAAGTCTGTCCAGGTTTGTGGTTTTACTTTTGTTTGTTAGGTATTTTCAGGTTTCAAGGAAGAAATGTATCTAGTTACCTCAATTAATTAGAGTTTAAGGATTTTTAAGAGTTTATTATAAAGCATAGCCTATTCTTATTGAATCAGAATATTATTATTATTTTTTTTAGGAGAGATTTTTGCTATAGGACACATACACTCACTGGAGAGATAGAGAGACAGAAAGTAAGAAATCACCCTCTGGGGAGATGGCCACAATCCCTTCTCATTCTCCTTGAGATTTTGGGCATTTCCAGTCACACATCAGAGGAAGGGGCCCAGTACAGCAGGATGGGGAGCGAAACATACCTGACGGCATCTGACGACAGCAGTTCTATATTTGAAGAAGAGACTTTTGGGATAAAGAGACTAGAACACAAGAAGCTATATTCTTGGCAACAAGAAGCACAATGGAAAGCTCAGAATAGTTGTGTCAGAAAGGGAAATTCTGAAAAAAGTAAAAAGGAGCAAGATAGTTCCTCAGATGAACTGAATAAAAAATTTCAGTCTCAGAGACTGGATTATTCATCCTCATCGAGTGAGGCCAACACCCCAAGCCCTATTTTGACCCCAGCTTTAACTCCAAAGCATCCTAACTCACTCCCTGGAAAGGGAACACAATTGATGCTTTCATCAAACTTGCCACCCCCCAAAGTTAAGGATTCCCAATGTGTTCAGTATAAGTGTAGCACTGGCCAAAAGGCATTTAAGTCAGCCACAGTTAAGTTCCGACAGGATATTTGGAGCTAACAGAAATGCTATCAGCATGATACGACCACTGAGACCTCAGGAAACTGATCTTGATCTGGTCGATGGTGACAGTACAGAGGTTTTGGAGAATATGGACACGAGTGTCGAAGATGGATTATTTTCATATGACTCCCTGGAGTGTCCCTATTCAGATGACCAGGAAACCTGTGACTCAGCAAAGAAAGCAGCATGCAGCAAACCTCCAACTCCTCCCCTGCACCGTTTTCCCTCTTGGGTAATTATACTGTGGTGTGCAACGCAGTCATTTTTTTTTTTTTTTTCAGAGTATCACTATCAGGTTTTACTTCTTTTTAAATTTCTTTTCAGATTCAGCTTTGTTCTGGCAGTTTCCAGATTTCAGAATGCAATTTCCTCTTCCCTTCCCCTATCGAGTTCTGAATCTGTTAAAAAATAAGACAAATATAAGATAGATGGGGGACCGCAATATCACCTTATTTACTGATAAAACTGATTTTATGTTGTCTTCCTTGCGGCTCTCGCATTGCACAACGGTGCCCTACCACCTGCACCATTGTGGCTGAGCCAGTCATCAGGTTTGGAACTCAGTTGTTTACCTCATTGGCTCTAAGAGAAAGTTTACTCTTCTTGAGCTTATAAATTCATTGCTTTGACCAGTGCACCTTCTATGGACCTAGAATAGATTGAATCTTCTCCCATCGAAACATGGACTATGCAGTAATTAATCCATCCATTATGTGATTCTTCCCAGGAATATCTGTTGAATTGCCAGGAAAGTCATGACACATTTTTGCATAGGAAAACAGAAAAATACATCATGACATTCCCAACAACCTAATATATTGCTAGATTTTAAAAAAGTTCCAACAGGAATCAGCAGATGAGAGAATGATTATGTCACTCAGAATGGTTATGTCGCTATGACTGTGGTTCAAGTCCTGGACCCAGTGGTTTAAAACCATATAGACATATGGTACATGTGCATGTGTGCCCAAAGTGCTAAGAGGAGAGTGGAGGAGATGGGATTGCTGCATGGCCATCCCCCCTGGAGGTGATTTCTCGCTTCCTGTCTTTCTGGCAAGTGTCTGCATCCTATAGCAAAAATCTCTCTTTAAAAAATTCCTACATTTGGGAACCAGCAGTTAGCGTAATGGCTATGTCGCTGGACTCCCACGTAGTCGACCGCGGTTCGCGTCTCGGACCCGGTGGCTTACAACTCACGCCGGGCGCGTGTGCATGCGTGCCCAAGATCCCGAGAGGAGAATGGAGGAGAAGGGATTGCGGCGTGACCATCCCCCCTGGGGGGTGATTTCTCGCTTTCTGTCTCTATGTCTCTCTCTGTCTGTCTGGCGAGCGCACACGCCCTATAGCGAAAAACCTCTCAAAAAAAAAAAAAAAATTCCTACATTTGAAATAAAGTAAAATCTATTGTGTAGATCTTTATTTTCCTCCATATTGGCATAATTTAACCTTTGATCTCCAGAGAAACATCTGTGTTGCAGGATTTTTCAGTGTTTGGAGTCATGTTCTTTTATTGTAACTTGTTTTACTTAGTGGTCTATGCAATTTTCAGCATGTTGAGGCAGCCATGTTTTCCCAGTATAAATTCAGATATTGAGGTGTATCTGCTTTCAAGAGAACATTTCATCTCAGTATTCACATGAAACTGTAGTTTATTACTAAATTCTGGATGACACACAAAAAGTGGAAGTTAATGACATGTGAATTCCTGGAATTTCAATTATGTTACCCTTTAGGCAGTGAGAAGTTGAAAAGTTGCCTCTTTTATTATGTTGAGATTTCCAGAGATTTAGGTTAGGCTTTCAAGTTTGTTTTACTTGGCAAACCATCTTTTTCTTTCTTTCTTTCTTTCTTTCTTTCTTTCTTTCTTTCTTTCTTTCTTTCTTTCTTTCTTTCTTTCTTTTTCTTTCTTTCTTTCTTCTTTCTCTCTTTCTCTCTTTCTCTCTTTCTCTCTTTCTCTCTTTCTCTCTTTCTCTCTTTCTTCTTTCTTTCTTTCTTTCTTTCTTTCTTTCTTTCTTTCTTTCTTTCTTTTGCCTTTTTCTTTCCTCCTTTTCTGAAGCTGTTCAGTCCTGAAAAAGTGATATTGCTTTTCAAAAGTCTTCTAGAAGTCTGTCCAGGTTTGTGGTTTTACTTTTGTTTGTTAGGTATTTTCAGGTTTCAAGGAAGAAATGTATCTAGTTACCTCAATTAATTAGAGTTTAAGGATTTTTAAGAGTTTATTATAAAGCATAGCCTATTCTTATTGAATCAGAATATTATTATTATTTTTTTTAGGAGAGATTTTTGCTATAGGACACATACACTCACTGGAGAGATAGAGAGACAGAAAGTAAGAAATCACCCTCTGGGGAGATGGCCACAATCCCTTCTCATTCTCCTTGAGATTTTGGGCATGCATGCACACATGCCCAGCGTGTTTCAAGCCACTGGGTCCAGGACTTGAACTGCAGTTGACTACGTGGGAGTCCAGCGACGTAACTGTTACTCCATCTGCTGGTCCCAAACTGGAATATCATTTAAAATACAGTAGTGGCTCTGATGGCGCAGCTTATGATGATTCCACAGGGCCTCTGCTAGTCAACTCCTTAGAAACAAGTGACACCCTATGCCCCTGCTCCAAGGGTTCCATTTGTCTCTGAGATCTACAACGATGTTCTCTGTTCTTCATTTACTAACCACTCTCACCCATTTGATCACAGCTTCTGTCACCCATCTTCTGCTCACTCCCTTATTTTCGTGCGTCTTTCTGTTGACAGTGTTCAGCTGTTTGTCACTGTGTGTGTATCTCACAAACACTTCATCCAAACAAACTGTATCAGATTCATACAGTCACCTGTTTTTCAACCTGAAGTGTCCCTGGTAGTTGGAGATCTAATGCCATATAACTGGCTGGCTTGCAGAGGATAGCCTTAGTTGTCCAATATGCCTTGGTTCAGTCAACTGTGTCTGGGCTAGACCTGTTATAAAATTCAGGACATAATGATCTGTGTATTGGGAATTCTTGGGGTCCTTTTCTCTGGAGGATAGGGCTAATAGCCTGTCCACTACCTGTTTCAAAGAGCTCTCTCAGAGATGAGAAAACACAATAACTTACTTTTGGAATAAGAAATGTTATAAATCCCATTGCAGTTCTCAAATTCATTTATTCTTGACCCTCAATATTTCTTCTGTTTATTTGAAATATACATTGAAATAAGAAGATAGCTACTTTTCTATGATATCTGACTAAGTTTTTTCTTAGTTAGTTATGTTCCAGAATAGTAGAATATTAAAGTTGGTATATATACATAGTTTATGATGATGAATGGTTCTGAATTCATATTATAGCCATTCATGTTTTTTCTTTTTTTTCCCATTAATCATGTTCTAGAATGATAGACTATTAAAGGAGGTGTTTATTTGTAGTCAGCGATTGTGAATAAGCTTTCTCTTACTTTTCCCCATCTCTGCAAAAGAATTTTAGATACTAGTTAGAAATTTGGGAGCAAAGATAAATAATGGAATGGGTAATGAGTAATAGGAAAAAATCTCTGCAGTATTATTTGTAATAGTATATTTTAGTTGGCACTGATGACAGTTCTATAAAAATGTTGTACTCTGGAGAATATTAAGTGAAGAATGAATGAAAACATGTATATTGAAAGTAATCATTTCTTGGCATTAACTAAGCCATGTTCAAATCTTTCTTTTACATTAGGAAAGCAGAATTTATGCCGTAGCCAAATCAGGCATTCAAATGTCTGAAGCCTTCAATATGGAGAATGTTAATAAAAGTAAGTGCTTTTGTGTTCTATAATGTGGATAAACCTTGAGGACGTTAAGCTTAGTGATAGCATAATAGAAATATGATTACAAAATATGCAAATACTGTATGATTCCACTTATATGAAGTATCTAAAACAGTCAAAATCATGGAAATAGAAAGTAGAATGTTAGTTACCAGGAACTTAGGGAAGGGAGAAAGGGGATTTGATATTTAATAGATATAGAGTTTCAGATTTGCAAAATGAAAAAGTTTTAGAGGTCTGTTTTACAAAATGTGATTATACTTAACACTACTCAGCTGTGCAGTTAAAAATGGTTAAGATGGTGAAGCCAATAGATAGCCTGGTGGTTCTATCTCTGGACTCCCACATGGCAGATTGCAGTTCAAGTCCTGGACCCAGTGGCATGAAAATCACACTGATTGTATGTGCATGCATGCCCAAGATCCCAGGAAGAGTATTGAGGAGAAGGGATTGCAGTGTGGCCATCCCTCCTGGCGAGTGATTTCTTACTTTCCCACTTACTGTCATTGTCTTTGTCTCTTTCTCTGGTGAGCGCATGCACCTTACTGCAAAAACCTCTGGAAAAAAAAGAAAAGATTAAGATGGTAAATTTGTGATTTTTACCACAATAAAAAAAGTTAAAGAGAAGTACTTTTAAAATTTGTTTCACTGGCCAAGAAATTCCAAAATGTTTTTGGTATAATATTGGGTTATTGGAAAAAACATGATGTATTTTTTCTGTTTTTCTATGTAAAAATGCATCATGACTTTTCCAGTGACCCAATAGAATTATATAAGCTATCAGAAAATTATTTCTAAAGATTGCTGATTTATATTTAAAATTCAAATTCATCTTAGTTTAGTGACACAAGTATATAGCCTTTAAAAAGTTCCTGGAAAATGCTTACTGTGAAAGAACTATGCATGGATTTCAGTTTTCATTTATTTTATTTTATTTTATTTTTGTAAGAGAGATTTTTGCCATAGGGCATGTGTGCTTGCCAGAGACACAGAGAGAGACAGAGAGGCACAAAACGAGAAGTCACCCCCCCACCCAGGCCATGCCACAATCTCTTCTCCATTCTTCTCTCTGGATTTTGGGCATGCACAGACATGCACCCAATGTCGCCAGGTCTGGGACTTGAACCCTGGTTGACTACATGAGAGTTCAGTGACATAACCATTATGCCATTTTCTTTTTTTGCACCAAAATAAACACATACTTCAATTCCATTTTTCCACAGACTTTAAAAAAAATACTCATGTACATTCCACTCTGATACAGACAGTATCTCACCTTTTTAATTTGAAGAGCTCATATCAGAGAAATTATGGCATTTCAGCTATTTAAAATTGTGGAAATATTGTTTTTTTTTTTATTCTTTCTTTTTTTTTTTTTTTTGGAGAGGTTTTTGCTATAGGGTGCATGTGCTTGTCAGACAGACAGAGACAGAGAGACAGAAAGTGAGAAATCACCCCCCAGGGGGGATGGCCATGCCACAATCCCTTCTCCTCCATTCCCCTCTCGGGATTTTGGGCACGCACGCACACGCGCCCGGTGTGAGTTTTAAGCCACCGGGTCCAGGACTTGAACCGTGGTCGACTACATGGGAGTCCAGCGACATAGCCATTACGCTAACTGCTGGTCCCAATATTGGTCTTTTTAAAACACAGCATTTAAAACATATTTTCCCTATTTGACTTTCTTCCAAAAACTTTTTATAGAAGCAATGTATGTCTGTTACAAAAAGTAAAGCCAAACAACAGAGAAATTTCTGTGATAAAAAGAGAAATTTTCCTGATTCCTTTCACCAGTTCCCTTTTTATCCTAACACTAATCCATATCTTAGAGGTAACCATTGATATTCTATTCCTTTTTCATAATTTTGTGTTCTTACCTTTCAGGAGATTATATTCTAAACTCTCAACATCAGATTAATCAGATAAATACTTAAGAATTATGATGTTTCGGGCTGGTCCTATAGCACAGTGGCTAAACACTGTTCATAGGGAGCCAGATCCCACATAGCTGATTGCGGTTCAAGTCCCAGCCCCAGCAGCTAAAACATGCCAGGCACATGTGGGTACATGCTCCAAATCGTGAAGGGATGGAGAAGTAGAGGGGAAAGGCTTGTGGCATAACCACACTCCACTGGGAGGTGCTTTTCTCTTTCTCTCTCTCTGACTCTCTCTTTTGAGCACACTATGGCAATAAAAGAAAAAAAAGAATGCTGATATTTTAATACTAGGTCAGTAATTAGTCTATAAATAGAGCATCAATCAGTCAGTAAGCGGTTGCTTGTACCTAGTTCTGTTCAGCTTAAGCTAAGAGTGCATGGAGATGCCAAAAAAATAAAAGCCGTGTGGGACCATCAGATGGCATAATCGTTATGTCGCAGGACTCCCACGTAGTTAACCATGGTTTGAGTCCCGGACCCAGAAGCTTAAAACTCATGCCAGACATTTGTGCACAAAATCCTAAGAGGAGAATGGAGGAGAAGGGATTGTGGTCTGGCCGTCCCCTCTAAGGGTGATTTCTCACTTTCTGGCTCTCTGTCCTTCTCTTTCTGGTGAGCACATGCAGCCTATAGCAAAAATCTCTCTAATAAATAAATAAGTAAAAGCCATGGTTTTAGTTCTCAAAGAGTCTAGATGGGGAACTAGCGCATGTGAGGAAATAATGACCATGTAAAATGTATAAGTAAATTCAGTAATTATGTATGTTTATCTAATCGCTCTGTAATTGGAAATTATGCTGAATTCATGTTCATAAGAAATAGATCAATATGCTAATTAGAAGGGTTTTTTTGAAAGAAAAAAAATGTTTCTGTTTCAGATTCTGTTGCACTCCTTTCGTATACCTCATCGGGACTTTACACATCTCTGCTGTACAAGAATATGACAACCCCAGTGTATACAACTTTGAAAGGGGTAATTCATTATTGTTACTGTTAAACATATGGTTCTCCTCATGATGGATCAAGAAAATTGTTTATTCAAGCTCCAGATTCCATTCTTGACATTTTATATAAACTCTCCCTTTATAGAGAGTTTTAGAACTTCACATTATTAATACATTGAAAAAAAGAGGAAATGGAAAGGTATGGAGAAGATACTTGTTCTCATCAGTGTATTGGAGATCTAAGTCCACTTCTCTTGTGTCCCATGTGGTTTTCTCTGCCCCTCTTTCCATGGCTGTTAATTGTTTAAATGAAACGTATAAATCATATCATGGAAATTCTAATTTAGAAAGATCTTCACATCAGTGCCAGTGTGTCTCTTCATGCTTGAAGCACCTAATTAAAATAAGGATCGTTAGGAATTGATGGTCGAATGTTTTCGGGCATCTTTTATAATTGGCAAATGCTTTGCTAATTAGCAGTTGCAATTTAACAATATGACTTTGATATGGCAAAAATATATTCTTGTATTTCTTTTTAAAGTATTACTCTATGACTTCTTCCTGTAGAACATTCTGTATCTAGAGAGATGGCATGGCACAGCGTATGGTACAGTTGGTTGCACACTGAACTGTAGACCTGGAAGTCACTTGGCTGACCATAGATTCAGATCCCCAGTTTGGCCTGAAGATGTACCTGGCAATGTATGTGTACCCAAGAGCCTACGAGCTGGAGGACTGCTGGGAGGGGATCACTGCATGACAAGATCCTATCGAGGATACTTCTATTTCTCTATCTTTAAAAGGAAAAAAATTAGAACTATTTATTTCATTTTATTTATCATTATTATTGTTCAATTCGACCACAGAGAAACAGAGAGAGAAAGAGAGAGAGGAGAGTGAGAAAGCAAGCTGCCAGGTCTGAGACTCGAAACACGGTCGGCCATGTGAGAGTCCAGCGCCTCATCCACCACACCACCTGTCAGCTCCTCTTTTTCTCAGTCTCTCTCTTTAGTACTTGTTCACGTGCTCTCTACTGTGAATAAAAATCAATAGAACTTTTACAAAAGAACAAGAGAAAGATAACTTTAGAGATGGATATAGGGCGGCTGCTCTGCTTTTCTTTAGAAGGCGACCCAAATAAGCAGCAGCCCATTTCTGGATGACTCCTCTGGCTCAGAGGAAGAAGACAGCTCCAGATCCAGCTCCCGGACGTCGGAGTCAGACACACGCAGTCGGAGTGGGCCGGGCAGCCCCAGGGCTATGAAACGAGGTGAGAGAAAATCATAGTCGAACTAACTACACAACTCCAGATCATTCAGAATATTTATCTTCATAATAGGATTTAAAAAAAAAATACTTCAAACTATAGTGAATTAGCATTAGCTAGTATAGAGCGTTAGCTTAGGACTCACATGTTTCTAGTCTAGTCCTAATTCTCTTTGTGATTCCAGACAAACCACAGTCTTTGTTTTATTTTATACCTTATCTGTAAGAGATTAGAGATGACTTCATTGTGAGAATAAAGTGAGACAATTAGCCAAAATGAAATTTTGTGTTTATGCTTACTGGATAGTGTTTTGGATACTTTGTGGGACAGGCTTATTTCATCTAAATTTGTTATACTAAGTGGCAGAGAACACACCTAAAAATTTGGTTACTCTGGTATTCAAATGGAAACCAACCAAAACTTTACTTTGGGCGTGTCTATGGTATTTCAATGGAATTTGAACAAATTTTGCTCATAGGTAGAGATTACAGCGAGATCTAATCCAGTAAACACCACCTGTATTTTACAAAAGCCTTTAATACAGCATGACATATCTGTTGCTTCTCAAACTGTGTGCCAGGGGACCTCTGGGCACTTTCAAACTCCTTAAGTTTAAACGGCACTGCCCAGCTTTTGTTAGTTTATCACATTTTACATTTTGAATAGTTTCTCACCTTGCTCCCTACAGCCAGAATCAAGTCATGTCACACTTTTACTCAAAACCCTGCAATGGCCCGCAGTATAGCTATACGAGTCTATTTGAGATTCATTACAGGATTTTCTTATATCTGACCCATTTCCTTTTTATTCTCCCTTACTTGACTCCTGCTTTGCTAGCCCTCTTGCTGCTCCTAGAATATGCGGGGAGGCTCTGATTTCAGGATCTTTGCACTGGTGTTCCCCACATCTGCTGTTCTTCCTCTGTCTGCGTGGCTGCATCCTTTACCTCCTTAAGCAGTTTGCTCCTGTGTTGCCTCGTCAGTGAGATCTACTCTGACCACACCATTCAAGTGGCAGTGCTTTGCCCATTTTGTATTGCTAGCTCTTTTTTATTCCCCTTAGTCTGCTCTATGTTTTGTTTTTCCATAGCATTTACTGCCTGTTGGTCATCTGTCTCCTTCCACTAGAATCTGTTTCATGAAGGCAGGGATTTTTCTGTGTTGTGTGCTCTATCTTTGTGACTTAGGACAGTTCTTGGTGCCCTGGCCCTGGGAATGGGAGCCTGAAATTTGCACTCCAACATTGCCCCTTACCTACCTGGACAAGTCTCTTGGTCTGTAGGCCTTAGTCTCCTTAGGAAATAAGGGCATTGATCAGTATACTTTCTGAGGTCTCTTAAAGCTTTAAATTTTTGTCATTCTATGAAAAATTAAGCTATTACTATTATCATAACTTACTTGTCTGAGTGAAATCAATAAAGAATAGTGTCACAAAGGTGACATTATTCTAATATGTCTCTTTTTTTTTCTAATATGTCTCTTAAGTGATAACAGACACTTTTAAAAATTGCTGGATACTATAATGAATAATGACCCAAGTTCTTGATTTTGTTTGATGTGTTAAAAAATTCCAGTTGTAGTTGCCTTCCAAATGTGGCTTGCAACTTGCACGTAGTTTTCTATAAAGGCAAGTAAGTTATGGCGACAATGTTTCATTGAATTTTACTTTATAGCTACAGGCAAATGAAATAGTCTATTTTATTTTTAAGTCTTCTTTTATGAATAATTTTTAAAATCTGTAAGCTATTATACTAGTTTATTACTCTAATATTTAAAATAGTACTGAATATATATATATATATATATATATATATATATACACTTTTAGAGAGGTTTTTGCTCTAGGGTGTGTGAACTCGCCAGAAAGACAGAGACAGACAGAGAGACAGAAAGCGAGAAATCACACACACCCCCCCCCCAATGGGAGATGGCCATTCCGCAATCCCTTCTCCTCTATTCTCCTCTTGGGATCTTGGGCACGCACGCACACGCTCCTGGTGAGTTTAAGTCATCAGGTCCGGGACTCAAACCATGGCCGACTACATGGGAGTCCAGCGACCTAGCCATTATGCCAACTGCTGGTCCTCTGAAATTATATTTTTAACATGAAATTACTTCAAAAGTAATTACAGAAATTAAGTAGTTTAAAAATGTGACTGTGGTGGGACCAGCAGTTAGCGTAATGGCTATGTCGTTGGACTCCCACGTAGTTGACCATGGTTCGAGTCCCGGACCCAGTGGCTTAAATTCACGCCAGGCACGTGTGCGTGCGTGCCCAAGATCTCGAGAGGAGAATGGAGGAGAAGGGATTGTGGCGTGGCCATCCCCCCTGGGGGGTGATTTCCTGCTTTCTGTCTGTCTCTCTCTCTCTGTCTGGTGAGTGCATGTGCCCTATAGCAAAAATCTCTCCAAAAAAAAGAAAGAAAAAAAAATGCGACTGTGGGGATCAGCAGATGGCATCATGGTTATGTCACTGGACTCCCACGTGGCCAGCTGCACTTTGAGTCCCGGACCTGGTAGCTTGAAAATTATACTGGGCTTGTGTACATGCATACCCAAGATCACAGGAGGAGAATGGAGGAGAAGGGATTGTGGTGTGGCCATCTCCCTACGGGAGTGATTTCTCTCTTTCCTCTCACTGTCTCTGTCTCTCTTTCTCTGGCAAGCACGTGTGCCCTAAGACAAAAACCTCTAAAAAAAAAAAATGATTGTGCAGGTCAGCAGGTGGCACGGTAATTGGGATGCTCGAGTCCCATATGGCTTGAGTCCTGAACATGGTGATTTGAAAATTATAGCCCAAAATCTTAGAGGAAAATAGAGAAGGGATTGCAGCGTGGCCATACCCCCTGGGGGGTGATTTCTCACTTTCCCTCTCTCTATCTCTCTCCAGGGAGTGCACATACTCTCTGCCAAAAAACATAGACAGGAAAAGGAAAAGAAGAAGAAAAAAATGTGATTGCACAAATCTTGATAAATGAGGGTTCAATATTTGTTTGCCATATGTATATCAATATATAAATACACATACTTTAAATTCTTAATGAATTTAAATGAACCTTACCAAAAAATTATTTTATGTTCCTCTAACTTCCTTAGAGATTTGTATAACCATCTGTACTTCCTTGTTCGGTTCTATTTTTTTTTCTTTAAAACTTCTCCATGGCCAAAAGCATGAGAATAAATTTAGTCTAACGAGACTTATGATTTAGAAGTAATTGCATTCCTTAGGAGAACTTGCAGTGGCATTTCGACCACCCTCGTATTAAATATTAACTTCATTTATTTCTCTGTTCTTTTAGGTGTGTCTCTCTCTTCCGTGGCTTCAGAAAGTGATTATGCTATTCCCCCAGATGCCTACTCCACAGACACAGAGTATTCACAACCAGAGCAGAAGCTCCTGAAAACTTGTTCATCTTCCAGTGATAATGGGAAAAATGTAAACACTGAATCAGATTTTTTAAAAAAAATAATGAATCAGTTTAAGCCTACAGAAGGAAAATTTAAAATGTTTTAAATCTTTTAAAATTAGGAACCATTGGAAAAATCTGGCTATTTATTAAAAATGAGTGGTAAAGTCAAGACTTGGAAGCGGAGGTGGTTTGTTCTTAAAGGTGGTGAGCTACTTTACTACAAATCTCCGGTGAGTAGAAAGTGCTTGCAATTTAGAACTGAATTCCTCAAACTAGAAATCAAACTCCTGATCAATTTTCTTTCCTGTAATGCAATAAATGATGCAAAGCATCTCTAATTATTGCTAATGGAGGTTTACATTTGGTTTTCTTCTTTGATACAGAGTGATGTAATTAGAAAACCCCAGGGCCATATTGAACTTAGTGCATCCTGCAGTATTTTAAGAGGAGATAACAAGCAAACTGTGCAGGTACCTTTTTTACAGCTTTTTTTTTTTTTTCATATTATGCAAAACTCAATTAGGCTAGCTAATGGAAAGGAGATTTGATGTTTCTATGTTTCTTTATTTACTTTGGGGTCAGTATGATACCTCAAATGTGTGTGGGACCGGCCCCATAGCCTAGTGATTAAAGGAGCCAGATCCAACATGACCAACCACAGTTTAAGTCCTGGCTCCTGGGTGCATGGGCATATGTGTCCAGAATCCTGACAGAATGGAGAAATGGAAGAGAAGGCCTTGCAATGGTGTGATCGCACTTCATCAGTGGGTGCTCTCTCCTTCTCTATCTCTCTGTTTCTGTCTCTCTCTGGCAAGTGCATGCGTCCTCTGGCACTTAAAAAAATTGTGTCGAATGCCACAATTTCTTGCTTAAATCCACAATACAAGCTACATTTGCGTTGGGTGACTCCCATTACATTTTCTTCACTTTTTCTTTCTTTTATATTATTCTGTTTCTGTGTTTCATTTCCCAGGTATTTTCCAGCTGTCAAACTATTTTAGGGAAGGTATTCTGATCAAGTGAATTCACAATGAGATGTTAGTAATATAATGTACTGTGACATTCAGGAGTGTTTGCATTTTGATACAGAATCTGAAAATCACATTTCTTATGTGAACTTCTGATGCCATAACACCTAAATGCAGAGGGCCTGTCCACTTTAGAGGAAGCTGCCTCCTATCCTACCCACACACAAGGCCAGTCTTGCCAGAAACCTGTTAAATGTAAAACATATGCTACTAAGATAACTTGGTATATGTAATTTGAGTTCAAATACTTTATTTCTGAAATTCCTTCAATAATCATTATTTTCTTATCTTGCTCCTTTGGAGAGTGGAAGACAACATTTGCCAGAAAGGTACATAATTCATATTGTCAGTAGATTTTACCTGAGAACTGCTTAACAGCTTGAAAGGAGAATCAGGGAGAGCTTTGTCATTACAGCTTGGACATTTGTGAGCTTCTGAAATATTTGGAAGTTTTCCAGTGAGGTTAGTTTGGGACTGGAAAATTGTGAGTTCTGTAATATCTGATCACATATTAGTTCTGAGAATTTCTCTTCTTATGTACAGGTTTTTCTGATTTCATTTATAGTTGATTTATATTTATGTTTAAAAGACTCCTCTTTCATTGCTAAAAATGTTTTATTTCTTCATAGTCTTCAATCATTCTGCTCCTTATTACAAATAACAGGAGCCCATAGCACATTTAAGGGAATTTAAAATCATGACTCAAAAGTTTAATACCATGAAAAGTTTTAAAGTAGACCAAAGTGAAAAAATTATTTCAACAAAAATGTATTTATTGTTATTCTCACAAAACAGTTAAAATAGTCTAAATTATCATGGAGTCATTTATATAGAACATAGGATTAAAGGTTTAGCATGTTTATTTACATGTTAAGTAATGCTTTTTGAGGAATGGATAAAGAAATGTTAACCATCCAGAGTCTTTAGAATTTCCTTTCCTATCTCCTTTTTCATCCCATTCTAGTTGACCACTGAAAAACACACATACTATCTGACTGCAGATTCTCCCAATATTTTGGAGGAGTGGATTAAAGTATTACAGAATGTTCTTCGAGTTCAAGCTGCCAATCCCCTTTTCCTGCAGCCTGAGGGCAAACCAACCGTGAAGGGAATGCTCACTAAGGTAGGAACCTTAGCTGCTTAACGGTGTCAGGCAACTGTGTGAATTAGCCCTGCTGGTGATGAGAAGTTGGTGTCAGAGATTATATATGTCGGATATTTATATCGTCTTGGGGTGGGGAAGAATATTTTAAGTATAGTGTGCAATACAAAAGATGAAAAATGTCATTATTAGGGACCAGCACTTGGTGTATTGGCTATGTCACTGGACTCCCATGTAGTCAACCACAGTTCAAGTCCTGGACCTCGTGCCTTAAACTCACACTGGATGTGTGTGCATGCGTGCCCAAGATCCTGAGAGGAGAATGGAGGAGAAGGGATCATGGCATGGCCATCCCCCCTGGGGGGTGATTTCTCGCTTTCTGTCTCTCTGTCTCTCTCTGTCTTTCTAGTGAGCACATGCACCTATAGCAAAAAAAAAAAAAAAAAAAAAAAAATCTCCAAAAAATTTTTATTTTGACTATAATACATAAAAATGTAAACGTTCTTTCTATAGACTCTTTTGTAGCAAAATACTTAGAAGACAGATGAGAAACTTTGAGGAAATATTTCAGCTGTGTGAAATACTTAACAAGCTTTTACTACTCAGTAAGTAAGGTAAGTGGAGGAAAGGGAAGGACACCATGGAAGACAGTAGAAGTAGTGGTAGAAATAAGAAATACAAATGAACAAGGAACATATGGGACAATGTTTTCTTACCATTAACCATTATTTTTAAAAGCACTAGTTGAAATAATAGATATAATTTTAAATTTTTTTGATGAAAGGAAAGACTTTTTTATAGGTTTTTGCCATGGGGTATGTGTGCTCACTGGAGAAACAGAAAAAGAGAGAGGGAGGAACGTGAGAAATCATCCCCCCTGCGGGGATGGCCACATGCAGTCCTTTCTCCGCCATTCTCCTCCTGGGGTTTTGGACACACATGTACATGTGCCTGGTGTGATTTTCAAGCCACTGGACCCGGTTTTGAACAGCAGTTGGCCATGTGGGAGTCCAGCACCCTAACCACCATGCAGCTTCCTGACCCCAGCCGAGCATGTTTTTGAATCTGTTAGGTCCAGGGCTTGAACCACATAATCAACCAGGTGGGATCCAGCTGCCATAACCACCATAACACTGGCTGACCCTTTCTTTCTAATTTTAAAAATTGAGGTGTTATTAATGTACTCAGAAATGCATAGACCCTAAATGTAGAGTTTGATAAGCTTTAAAAGATATTACTGTCGGGACCAGCAGTTAGTGTAATGGCTATGTCGCTGGACTCCCACGTAGTCGACCATGGTTCGTGTCCCGGACCTGGTGGCTTAAACTCACGCCGGGCGCGTGTGCGTGCGTGCCCAAGATCCCAAGAGGAGAATGGAAAAGGGATTGCGGCGTGGCCATCCCCCCTGGGGGGTGATTTCTCACTTTCTATCTCTCTGTCTCTCTCTGTCTGGCGAGTGCACAGGCCCTATAGCAAAAACCTATCCAAAAAAAAAAAAAAGAAAAGATATTACTGTCACTCTGTCAAGATAGAGAACATTAACATCATCATAGAAAGATTTCCTGTATAATTTGGTTTATAATAAAGAAAAAATGGGATAAATTTAGATGTAGAGTAGGGGATAGCTTAAATAAATGTTTATATAATCAGTCAGTTCCTGCTTATTCAGACTCCAGGCTCATCCCAGTAGTCATTAGGCCTATCTAGGTGCCTGACCAACCCCTGCATACTCAAGTTCAAGGCCTACCATCAGGTCAGCCCCTGTGGACCCAGGCTTCAGGCTGGCCCTCATAGATACAGGTTCTAGTTTACCCTCATGGACCCAGGCTCCAGTTCTATCCCTACACATCCAATTGACAGGTCCATTCCAGTAGATGCAGGTTCCAGGCCCAACCTTGTAGACCAGGCACTAGGCTAGCCTGGTTGAAGACTCTTGGTCCATTCTTGGACCATGCCCAAGTGGCTTGCCCAGAATCTCAGGGTAGGCTGGTGATAAAGAGATTTCCCAGACAAGTCTATTTTGCAAGGACTGGAAGAAGTCCCTACTTCTTGGGATCAGCAGATAGCTTAATGGTTACATTGCTGGACTCCTAGGTAGTCGACCGCAGTTCGAGTCCTGGACACGTTGGCTTAAAATGAATGCTGGGTGTGTGCGTGTGAGCATGCCCAAAATCCTGAGAGGAGAACAGAGGAGAAGGCATTGCAGCATGGCCATCCCCTCTGGAGGTGGTGGGGTGATTTCTCACTTTCTGTCTCTCTCTTTCTCTCTATTTCTCCAGTGAGCATATGTGCCCTATAGCAAAAACTTCTCTACCAAAAAGTAAATAGTCTCTACTTCTTAAAATGTACAAATATCAACACAAGTCAACAAGAGACATGAGATACCAAGGAGACATAAAGTCACTGAAAGAACACAGTAATCTTCATTTCATGGTCCCAATGAAATGGAGATATAGGAACTGCCTGGCAAAGAATTCAGAATAATGGTTTTGAGGGAGCTTAGTGGACCTCAAGAAAATAAAGTAAAATAATTCAGGAAATCAGGAAAATAATAAGTGGTGAAAATAAGAAACTTAAAAGAGAGATTGAAATTATTACCAAAATACCCCACAAATTCTGGAGCTAAAATGTACAACGAATGAAATGAATAATGCAAGAGAGTATCGAGAACAGAACTGATCAAGCAGAAGAAAGAATCTGAACTTGAAGACAGGTTATTTAAAACATACAGTTAGAGGAGAAAAAAGAAAAAAATGGAAAGGAATGAAGAAAGCCTTATGGGACTTACAGGACAGCATCAAAAGAGCAAATGTTTGAGTTTGTGAAGGAGAAAAGATAGCAAAGTAGAAAGCTAAAAGAAATAATAGCAGAAAACCTGCCATACAGCCACAAGGACTATTGGAAATCTGTGATACATAGAGGCTGTGACATATACTCGCTTATGAAATTGGTACTTGTTTATCCCTCTTAGACTTCTCAGCCCTAGGCATGGTACTTGACACCTGGTAAACAATTCTTAAATGCTGGATAGTGAGCACTGCAGTAGGACATGCCATGCTGCTATAACAAGTAAATAGCATTTGGACAGTCCAGGTGGAATATCATTTACATCTTGGGAAGAACTGGACGTCTATAGAACTTCAAATAGAGTGTATAAGCTATACTTGAAGATGAAGTTCTGAACTACATTTCTAATTGTTTGAAATATGATTTCAGGTAAAACATGGCTACTCCAAGAGAGTCTGGTGTACACTTATAGGGAAGACATTATATTATTTTCGTAGTCAAGAAGATAAGGTATGTATGTATTTTAATATGCTAATTAGAGGCATTTTTTTGTTTCTTGGTTATGGCTTTAAGTTTTCTCTTCCTTCTGTTGCTAGATAAAACTTTAGAATTTTTGATAAGGTTAAAATTTGGTGTAAAATTTATTAAAAGGTAATCATGTACCTATCAACTACAAGGGTCTTAATTCTGGTTTTTTTTTTTTTTTTGCTATAGGGTGCATGTGCTCACCAGACAGACAGAGAGAGAAAGCGAGACAGAAAGCAAGAAATCACCCCCCAGGGGGGATGGCCATGCCGCAATCCCTTCTCCTCCACTCTCCTCTCGGGATCTTGGGCATGCACGCACACGTGCCCGGCATGAGTTTTAAACCAAATAAAACTTGGGTCCAGGACGTGAACCATGGTCGACTACATGGGAGTCCAGCGACATAGCCATTACGCTAACTGATGGTCCCAGGGTCTTAATTCTTAATTATATAAGCTGTAGCTGCTTTTAATTACTGCATCTTCTAAGGCCTGCCCTATCCACAATGATCAATTTCTCATGTTTTCTCAGGTTCTGTCTGACTAGATAAGGTTGGGAGAAGGGACTAGAAAGCTAGGAAAGAAGCCCGGGGGAGGAAAAATCCCAGTTCTTTTCAAGATCCTCAAATTCCTGGATACCACTTATCCACTTGCCTATTTATATCTTGTTTATTCATTTTTTCAAATGAATCTCCTCGCTAAAAGAACTTGAGTTACCTTCATATTTAGAATAAAAAGATGGGATTTTCAGGTCAGCAAGGTAGTGCGGTAATTATGGTGGCTGGATTCCCACATGGTCCACCAGGGTTCAAGTCCCAGACTCGGTGACTTGAAAATCATGCTGGGCGCGTGTGTGTGCATATTCAAATCCAGAGAGAATGGAGAAGGGATTGTGGTGTGGCCACCCCCCTGGGGGTGATTTCTTACTTTTCCTGTCTCTCTCTTTTCTGGTGAGCACATGCACCCTATGGCAAAAACCTAAAAACAAAAAAGGATTTCTACCAAAACTGTATGCGCAGTCTTATGGGTGTTCTCTCTCACCTTCGGATTTGTGAACCTATAAAAATGGAAACCAGCACAGGCCAGGAGTACTGATAATGATGTCCACTTCGCAGAATAACAGCCTGTGACAGATTACGGTGTCAATGAGTCTAAATTTCTTGATTTAGTGATCACGTGGGTCAGTTAGTATTTCTCTGTTTCCTTTTCACAGATTGCATCCTCAGGTCTGACCAGCTGTATTTAGAGTACATGTTGTTATTCTCAGTAGTGCTGATGGGATGGGAGTTAACATCATGCAACCATTAAAAACAATACCCCTGAAGGAATGTGGGAAATGATTCACATCTAAATGCTACCTGAATAAGAACTGTAGGGCCAGCAGGTTGTGTGGAGGCTAAGGTGGCAGGATCCCACATGGCTGACTGTTCAGTTCAAACCCCAGGTCCAGCAACTTGAGAAACACACCAGACATGTATGCATGCATGCCCAAAACCCTGAGGAGAATAAAGTAGAATGGATTGCAGCATGGTCATCCCCCTGAGGCTGATTTTTCACTTTCTCTCTCTGTCTTTCTCTGGTGAGCAGACGTTCCCTATAGCAAACTAAACAAAAAAGGAATTGTATATTCAGTATAATCCTGACTTATTATTCAGGAAAGTAGAAGTCACTGTGTATATTTCAGGCATTAAAGTTTTAATACAGAATTAAGGACCTACCTAACTTTTAGAAAACTTATATAACTTGTCTATGTTTTAGAAAAGTTAAGGAAATAGAGGTCAGGAAAACTGCCATTAAGGTCAGAGTTTTCACTAGGTCTGAGAATTAAATTGACATAAGACAAATGACAGGTAAAAGTATACAGATTTGTTTGATGTAAATTTTATGTGACTTAGGAGCCTTCAGAGGGAAACAAATACCAAAGGATTTAGAGTTGAGCCCTTACATATTGAGTAGGTAAAAAGTAGTAAATTGTGAAAGCAAGAAAGCAAAGGGACTTAGCTAAGCTAGGATAGTTCATTGTTTAGAAAGTGAGCAGGTGGCATGGTGGTTGAGGGACTTCCACATTGGCTGACCGCAGTTCGGGTCCCGGACCTGGCAGCTGCTTTCTCACTTTCTCTCTCTCTCTCTCTCTTTCTCTGTCCCTCTCTGGTCAAATTAAAATAAATAAATAAATTTAAATTAAAAATAATAATTATTTTTTTAAAAAGTGAGTAGGAAGATATGGGTTAATTTAACAAGGTTTGTTTGTACAAATTTCCCTTGACCTCAACTTCCTGTCCTTGGTAAGAACATTATTTTCCTTTTGGTACAGGGAGGACCTCTTCCATTTGAGGGTCTTATCTCATGCTTTTGGGAACAAAAAGAGAAGGGTCAGAACACCCTTCTTCCACCCACATTTTTTTTAGAAATGCCTCTATCTCAAAAATAATCCTTATGTCAAAGTGGTGTCTTTTAGGGGGCGTGTTCTGCATCCTTTCGTTTTGATCCTGAGTGAGATGAAACACCAATTGAGGGTTTTGACCAGAGCACACACGTGGTCTTCCCTGCCTAACAGGGACACTCTGTACCTATTTAAGGGATTGCAGAGAGTAGGGAAGAGACCATTTAAGAGGCTATCACAATAATCCAGGCGAGAAAGTGTTGTGCTTTCACAGTGGCCGTGGAGGTGTGGGAAGTGACGACAAACTAGATCTATTCTGAGAGTCTTGGCGATAGGATTTGTTGACTAAAAATATCTGAGATACAAGAGAAAGGAAAGGGCCAGTGTTGATGCCAAAGTTTTTGGTCCAAACAGCTGGAAAGATGCAATTGCCAACAACAGAGATATGGAAGACTAAGCAGAGCAGGTTGTCAGAGAGGACAAGTTAAGTTTGAGATACTCTTAGACATCAAAGTAGAGATAAATGGGCCTGGAGTTACGAATGTGGGAGTAGCCAACATATGCTGGAGCTAAAACCGTAAGCTGAGATGAGATCAGCCAGGGAGTGCGTGCACATGGAAAAAGCTCAAGCACCAGGCCCTGGAACTTGGCGTGGAAGTGTCTTTGTAGTTAGAATAAGCTTTTTCAGAACTGCAATTGCAAATCTGGCCAAATAGTTTACAAGTAATAGGTCTGAAGCAAACCACGTATTTTCTTGGAATAAGCATACTTAATTAAAGCAAAAGTTTTAAAACGGATATACTAAATATTCAGCACAGCAGATATGTTTGATTTTGTCACAAAAGGGTAGATAAATGTAATGTAAATCAGCCTTAGGAAGTTTTTAAAAATTATTTATTTTATTTTATTTATTATTATTTAATTTGACCAGAGAGAGACAGAGAAAGGGAAAGTGAGAAAGCAAGCTGCCAGGTCTAGGACTTGAACCATGGTCAGCCATGTGGGAGTCCAGCACCCTAACCACCATGCCACCTGCCAGCCCAAGGAAGTTTTTCTTAAAGATGGAGAAAATCATGACATTATTTTATGATATATTACATGTGTTAATAAACAGCCTCTAAACACTCCTCATGTATTGAGATTTGGGGTGATACTTAATCTTCACATCATCTGTCAGATCTTGTTATTTTTTTCTTTGAACAGTATTGACATCCTATCTACTCTTGTCCTTTGGTCCAATATCTTAATCAAATCACTGATTAATTCTGTGAGAGAAAAAAAAGAGTGGAGTGAATATTTTGACTAAATTATTACTAATTAGTTGACAAGGTAATGGGTCATTTTCAGTCCAGCGGAATAATCTGGACCACCATACAGAAGTAGCTTCTTGTTCTTTCCTTAAAAGTTTAATGTCTACGGACTAGCAGATGGCGTAATGGTTACATTGCTGAACTCCCACTTAGTCCACCTCAGTTTGAGTCCCGGATGCGGCAGCTTAAACCACACGCAAGGCACGTGTGCATGCATGCCCAGGATCCGGAGAAGAGAATGGAGGAGTAGGCATAGTGGCGTGGCCATTCCCCCTTAGAGGATGATTTCTTGCTTTCTGCCTCTCTGTCTCTCCGGCGAGCACACATGCTCTATAGCAAAAATCTCTCTTTCAAAAAAAAGTTTAATGTCTACTGTTCATTTTTTTTTTTTTTTTTTTTTTGGAGAGGTTTTTGTTATAGGGCACATGTGCTTGCCAGAAAGACAGAGAGAGACAGAAAGCGAGAAATAACCCCCCGGAGGGGATGGCCATACCACAATCCCTTCTCCTCCATTCTCTTGGTATCTTGGGCACACACGCACATGCGCCCTGCTTGAATTTTTTTTTTTTCTTTTTTTGGAGAGGTTTTTTTTTTTTTTGTTATAGGGCGCGTGCGCTCGCCAGACAGACAGAGAGAGACAGAGAGATAGAAAGCAGGAAATCACCCCCCAGGGGGGATGGCCACGCCGCAATCCCTTCTCCTCCATTCTCCTCTCGGGATCTTGGGCACGCACGCACACGTGCCCGGCGTGAGTTTAAGCCGCCGGGTCCGGGACTCGAACCGCGGTCGACTACGTGGGAGTCCAGCGACATAGCCATTACGCTAACTGCTGGTCCCGTCCTGCTTGAATTTTAAGCCACCAGATCTGGGACTCGAACCACAGTCGACTATATAGGAGTCCAGCGATGTAGTCATTATGCCATCTGTTGGTCCCATATTATATTTTTATGCTACAATTTGGGTTGTTGCTACTACTTTTGTCACGTATGGATAATAAAATAGCCTCTAGACATTCCTTTTTTAAAAGTGTGCTTTAAAAACGTAAAAATGAAAAGAACTAGCAAAAATTTTAATATGAAAATCTTAGAAAGTGCCTGTCTTATAATTACCAACATTTACTTTAGTTTCCTTTAGGTCAGATCAAACTTTGGGAAGCTAAAGTTGAAGAGGTTGACCGATCCTGTGATTCAGATGAAGATTATGAAGCCAGTGGACGTAGTCTGTTATCCACACATTATACCATTGTCATCCACCCCAAAGACCAAGGTCCGACTTACCTCCTGATTGGATCCAAGCATGAAAAGGTATTTAAAGACTTATCGATTGACCCAGCCATGGTGGCACACTGGTAAAAGTGCTTCTGCTCTGCAGGCTATGGAAGACCCGATTCAATTCCAGGACTATCCTAAAAAATGTGGTGGTAGTGTGCGCCTTTTGTCACAGCTACTCAGGGGGCTGAACCAGGAGGATCTCAACAGAAGGAGACTCTGTCCTAAAAAACATAGTTTAATAATAATAGTAATAATGACTTATTGGTTGGTTTAGAATGATTTAGATTATTATTATTCAGGTTTGGGTAGTATTTTTTCAAATCAATTTTACAGAATGAAAAAACAGAATTTTTCTAAAGACTTTTGACTTTATTTTCAGAAATTCTTTACCTCTCTAGAAACAAGCCTTCTTCAAATATATCATTTTTCAAACATTGATAACGTAGTACTCAAGTCTGAAATTTGTGAATGATGGTAGAAGACAAAGGGTTTTTTTTTTTAAAAAAAACAACTATTTATTTATTTATTTATTTATTTATTTATTTATTATTCTTCAATTTGACCAGAGAGAGAGTGGGAATGCAAACCCTATGGTCTGGGACTCAAACTGTGATTGGCCATGTGGGAGTTCAGCACCTTAAACACCAAACCACCTACTGACTCTGACAAAGGGTTTTTTAATCAGATATGTCTGATATTTTAGACTAGTTTTTTTGATGACTCTAAGCCCTCCACCTTCTATTTCTGGCTGTTTTTCAATAAAATTTTGGTTTCAATACAATCAAAACTTAATTATTTTATGTTTTATTCAGTGTATAAGTAGTCATATATGATAAAGGAGTCATCAAAAATGAATAGGGAAATAATGGATTATTCAGTACATAGTATATGTTTATTATATTAAGACTAAATTGATTATGTAGGAAAATGTATAGCTTATACTTACATATATGTAATACACATATAGCAAAATAATTCCAGATGAAATTAAATAGTTAAAAGAGTTCAATAAAATTTTTAAAGTCTTTATATGATCTCTGAATAGAGAATACTTTTTAAGAAATAAGGGTAAGAAATCACAGTAGAAATGGTTTTTAGATTTGACTATAAAAAAAATTAAACACTTCTTGGGGCCAGGAGGTGATTTAGCAGTAATGCCAGTGGACCCAGAAGGGGCATGTTCCGGGTTCCCATCCCAGGGCCTCCCTGAGCTCAGTGGGCTCACATATGTGCCTGTGACTTCTGCCAGCCAAGACTAGGGGTGGGTTGTGGTCTGAGGACCCTGTTGAGGGTGCCTGTCTCTCTTTCTATTTCTCTCATGGAAGAGCTAAAATAAGCTTTTTATAAAAAAAAATGAAATATTTCTTGATATCAAATGAAGTCATAAGAATAACTAAAAACAATACCAAAAAAAAAAGTATGTCACAGGTGACTTTTTAATCTGTAGTACAGGTGGCTTTTTTATCTGTAGCATATAAACAAGTCTTAAAGTTATCACTGCTGGGGACCAGAGGTGGCATGGTAGTTAGGGTGCTGGACACTCCCACATGGCCAACCACAGTTCAAGTCCCAAACCTGGTGGCCTGCTGTCTCTCTTTCTCTTTCTGTCTTGCTCTGTGTGTCTCTCTCTGGACAAATTAGAAATAAATGAAAGAATAAATAGAGTTAAATAAGTAATTCTTTAAAAAAATTACATTGTTAATATCAATCATTGTTTTTGACTTTACATGTCAGGCAAGGTGCTAAGGATATCTCTTCTTCCTCCTTACAATTACTCTCTATTGGAGGTAATCTATTTCCATTTACAGATGGAAAAATAGATGTCCTTTCCTTTGGTTGTTCATCTGGCAAGAGACAGAGTTGGTATTTAGACTCCTAACTCTGATTTCAGAGCTCTTGTTTCTATGCTTGCCTCTACTGCCTCCCATTTAATTTGAAAAATACTGAGTCCAGAGACCAGCAGGTAATGTAGTGGTTAATACCTGCCAGCTTGAAAATTATGCCAGGCATGTGTGTGTGCATGTCCAAAAACCCAGGAGGAAAATGGAGAAAGAGAAGGGATTATGGTGTGGCCATCCTCCCTGGCAGGTGATTTTCCACTTTCCCCTTCCCTGTCTCTCTCTCTTTCTCTTCTCTTCAGTGAGTGCACATGTCCTATGGCAAAATTTATTTTTTTAAAATTGAGTCTAATAAAATAATGGAAGACCCAATGAACAACTTACTGAGGAGGTGAACAGATAACTAATGCTTAGACTCATCTGTAATAGAAGAAATGCAAATTTAAAAAGTGATAAATTTCAGGCAGTCAAGAGACATGGTGGTTAAGGCGGCTAGATCCCATTTAACTGACTGCATGGTTCAAGTCTGGACCCAGCAGCTTATAAAACAAGCCAGGCACCTGTGTATATGTGCCTAAAATCCAAAGAGAATGGAGGAGAAGGGATTATGGTGTGGCCATCCCCCCAAAGGGGTTCTTTCTCACTTTATCTCTCCCTCATGAGCATACATGTCCTAGAGCAAATTTTAAAAATTAATTAATCCTAAAAAAAGGTGAAAAGTGATAAAATTGTTAGTGTCTGAAATTATCAAAACAATGTTTAAATTATATTTGTGAGATTATGATGAAGGAAGTACTCATACATTACTGGTGAGAGTATAAATTGATAAACGCTCTGAAAAGTAAGTACTTAGAGGGTCATCCAAGAGTTCTTAAAAAAAACTGTTCAATGATCATGCCCTAATAATGACTCATAATTCTGTTTCAGAGGATATGTACCAAGGAAATTATCAAAAATGCAGCCAAAGATTTATGTACCAATTTGTTGGACATATTATTTTTAAAGTAATTCTCTTTCTGGAATACTTTAAATACAGAACTATAACAAGTACTCTGTTTAATTAACAGATGTCAGCTGTCACAGTATTTTTTGTTAGTGAGAAATTAGTAGCCTCATCTAAATATTCAACAACATAAAATTAATTAAGTAAATATGATATACCCATATAAGAGAACATTCTGTAACCATTAAAACTTGTTTGTAAAGATTTTCTAGCTGGGGCTAGCAGTTAGCGTAATGGCTATGTTGCTGGACTCCCATGTAGTCGACCGCGGTTCGCGTCCTGGACCCGGTGGCTTAAAACTCACGCCGGGCACGTGTGCGTGTGTGCCCAAGATCCCAAGAGGAGAATGGAGGAGAAGGGATTGTGGCGTGGCCATCCCCCCAGGGGGGTGATTTCTCACTTTCTGTCTCTCTGTCTCTCTGTCTGTCTGGCAAGCGCACGCGCCCGCCCTATAGCAAAAACCTCTCAAAAAAAAAAAAAAAAAAAAGATTTTCTAGCAATAAGGGAGTGCTTATACCTGCATTAGTAAAATTAAAGAATTATGACGACCTATTTTAGTGTATTAACCATGTAAAAATCTAACATACATATATTTATCTTCAAAATGAAAGTCAAAGACTAGTAGTTACTTTGAGGACTGGAAATCATTGGGGTATTTTCTTCTTTAAAATTTTTGGATTTCCTTAGTAGACTGTATACTATTAACTTAGAAGTCAGATTTAAAATTTGGTAGAATTTATGGTATTTCTTTAAAAAGTACTAGCTGGTTGTATTTAGTCTAGTCTAGTCTGTTAACATTGTATTACTCACCTTAATCTCGTCATGCTTTTCTAAGAAACATGTATAGAAAATAATAAAAATGTAAACAGTGGGAAAAGGTAATATGAGTGTAATTCAAGTGAGCTGCATTAGAATTTTTGATGTGCTGGCTTTTAATTGTTACTTAAAAATTTAAAAAGTGATTTCTTTTCATTCTCAAAGTTTTCTACTATTTATGCAGGTTGTTCTTTTCCTTCAGTAATGGACATTGTATCCTGGTTAACATTTCTGTTAATATGTTCTCCTTTCAAGGACACTTGGCTTTATCATCTGACTGTTGCAGCTGGAAGTAACAGTGTGAATGTTGGATCTGAATTTGAACAACTGGTTTGCAAATTGCTAAATATAGAAGGAGAGCCTTGTAAGTTCATGAATGTATGAGGGTTTATGGTTTATGAAGTAGAACCCAACTCCTTTAGCCTAATGGAGTTTTCACTTTGTGGATTCCTGTTTTCCTATAGTATATCCATTTTTTCATTGACTTTTCTTATTGGGTTGTAGGAAAAGCCATTATGTGTTTTGCTGTTTTCTATGCAAAAATGATTTTTTCTGACCCAACGGACCAGACTTCTCACTGTGTCTTTTAGTCTCCAGGCATCATTCTCTGATATGCCATGACACTTCGCAGCCTTCTGCCTTTGCTCACATTGCTCCCTCTGCTTAGAGCACTGGCATCCTTTGCAGTCCTCACCAACAAGAGGAAATCTTACCTACCCATAGATGATCCCTTAGCCAGCCACTTAAGCTCAGAATTCTGTGTCCTTTGCCACTTAACTCTTAGAGCATTCGTAGCTTTGCATTTAAATTAATTTTTAGGCATTACACTAACCTCAGCATTAGGAAAGGGGTCAACACTCTCCTTTCTCTCCAGTTTCCTCATTGCAAACCTGGATCCTATCCTATGCTTTACATACCCACATAAACCACAACTGCTCTGTGATGTACAGCATGGGGATTTAGTAAATGCTGGTTTTAGAAATGACTTCAAGTTCTTCTTTATATTAAATCGTCAGGAAAGTCAGGACATATTTTTTATGTTTCCGTGCAAAAATGTGTCCTGACTTTCCCAACCACCCAACATCTGCTTGTATTTTGCCACCTTCTCTCTAGATCTTTCCCCTTCTTGTGCTAGTCATCTTTCCTTGGTCACCAGTCTTTAGCACATTGAAACAGTGTGATAATATTCTGGTGAACTTGTTGCAGTCTAGTAAATTAGATCCCAACAAAGCCAGATTTTTTTTAAGATCTAATATAGAAACATGAGAATCCCAGTGGCCAGGCAGCCAAAATAAAATAATGTTGTCAAATGGTTTTTCTGAATTTTATGAGTAACAGTTGTGAGCCAGGCCAGATGAGCTAATTTCTAAAGGTTAATTTAATGGGAAGCCCAAATACATGAATCCTTCAGTTTTCTTCTGATATTTTATTCTGTATTGCAGCTTCTCAGATATGGAGGCACCCCATTTTGTGTCACAGCAAAGAAGGAATTATGTCCCCTCTGACAACACTGCCTTCTGAAGCTCTGCAGACGGAAGCTATTAAATTATTTAAGGTAAAGTAGTTGTATGTTGTTAAATAATTTTATTTAATTAGAAAAAATAATGAGGGTATTCAAGTTTCACTCTTAGAAAAATAAAAACAGGATTATTATTATTATTATTATTAAGAAAAATTATTGAAATAAAATTAGGTGAAACCATTGCTAAAAAAAGAATCAACATAGTTCACATAGAATAAATTGAATCATTTCTCACCTGGAGTATATCTTTTTTTATTTAATTCAGACCTGCCAGCTGTTTATAAACGCAGCAGTTGACTCCCCTGCAATTGATTATCACATATCTCTAGCCCAGAGTGCTTTGCAAATCTGTCTGACACATCCTGAGCTACAGAATGAAATTTGCTGTCAGCTTATTAAGCAGACAAGACGAAGACAGCCACAGAATCAGCCAGGACCGTTGCAGGTATATATGGAGACATAAACATGCGATTTAAAAGGATGTTGTTCTTCTGATTGTAAGAATGATACACATTCAATATAGACATTTGGAAACTACAATAAATGTGAGCAGGAAAATAGCCATTAATTTGTTGATACATATTATGTTGGCTATTTATGTATTTATATGTTTATATGGAAATATATATATGTGTGTAGTTGTATACACATGCCATTTTTATATTACTGGAGTTATAGTGTGCATATATATATATATATATATATATATTCTTTTTTTTTGAGAGAGAGAGAGATTTTTGCTGTTGGGTTCATGCACTTGCTGGAGAGACAGAGACAAACAGAGAGAAAAAGTGAAAAATTACCCCCCAGTGGGGATGGCCACACCATAATCCCGTCTTCTTTCTTCTATTGGGATTTTAGGCATGCATGCACACATGCCCAGTGTAAGTTCCTGAGTCCAGGACTCGAACCGCAGTCAACCATGTGAGAGTCCAGTGCCTTAACCACTACGCCACCTGCTGGATCCAACATTGTGCATATTTTTAAACTATAGAACATAATCATTTCCTCTAGATACCTACACATTCTTCAAAACATTAACAATTGCATTAATATCAATTGCTATATGATTAAGTTTTTCTAATTATTTTTCTTATAATAAATATCTCCACAGTAGACATCTTTGACGCTATATTTTGTGCACTAGGCCAGTGAATTCCTTTTAACTGGTTTCTAGAATTTCTCTGAATCTTCAGCAATAGTCTGTATAATTCTTTTAAATTTGTTCCAGGTAAAGTATTTCATTATTGATTTAGGATTCATTTCATTAATTATTATTAATGAAGTTGAATATATTTTTCAGGTGTTTTGTAGTGATTTGTGTTACTCTTTAATGACCACCTGTTTTTATCTTTGCATATTGATTCTCTGTTAATAGAATAAAACAGAAATGTCTTACCCTAGTATACAGGACTCTTGAGGTTGAATCAAAGTCTTATGGGACTTGATATTTATCCAATTTGTGGAAAAGAGTACAAAATGCGTTACTCTTGCACATTTTTAAAAACATATGACCATGTAAACACAGTCGATGGGACACTTCCCAGAGTCTTGGAAAGGGCCTGTGCACAAGAGGGTGTCTGAAACTTGAGCTTCATTTTCGTCCAGAGCCCTTCAGAATCTAGCTCCTCTGCCTCTTCTTCCTCCATTTCCTGCCTCCCGTATAAAGTGGATGAATAAACTTGTCCCATTCTTCAAGCACACCCTGCTTTTGCAATATTCTCCACCTTGCACCTGGCAGTATTCCTGTTACCTGGATCCTTTTCCTACCATAGGCTTTATAGTCCAAGCCATGCATTATCATCTCTGTTAATTCATTTTCAATTCCCACAGCAATTAGTTATTTCCTCCATTGGTTTTACTTTAAAACAATTAAATCATGATATTACAATGCTATATTATAATTTATTGTTTAAATATATAACTGTCTCCTATTAGACTGCAGGCTCCTCAGGGGCAAGGACAGTGACTACTCCCCACTCCTTTTTATTTAATATTTTAAAAATTATTGATGTTGCGACCAGCAGATGGCACAATGGCTACGTCGCTGGACTTCCATGTAGTCAACTGCAGTTTAAGTCCCAGACCCAGTGGCTTAAACTCATGGCAGGTGTGTGTGCATGTGTGCCCAAGATCCCAAGAGGAGAATGGAAGAGAAGGGATTGCGATGTGGCTATGCCCCCCTGGGGAGTGATTTCTCACTTTCTGTGTCTCTGTCTCTCTGTCTTTCTGGTGAGCGCATGCACCTTATAGCAAAAACCTCTCAAAAAAATATATATGTATAGATAGATAGATGTTATTCTCACTTAATGTAAAAATATAGGGGAAGGAGAATAGAACAGAGCACAGGAAAAAAAAATATCACATGTAATCCTGTTGCCTAAAGACAACCTTTAACTGTGATGAAAAAGGAACCCTTTTGCACTATTGCTGGAATATAAATTAGTACAACCACTGTGGGAAACAATATGAAGGTTCCTCAAAAATTTACAAGTAGAACTACTGTATGACTCCTTGGTATTTACCCAAAGGACAGGAAAACACTCAGTCAAAGACATTTGTACATCCATGTTTATTGCAGCATTATTCATAATAGCTAAAACATGGAATCTGTGTAAGTCCCCAGCAGTTAATGACTGGACCAAAAAAATGTGGCATATACACATATGGAATACTACTCAGCAAGAACAGCAAGGCTTTGTCATTTGATACAAAGTGGACGAATATAGAAAAATTCATGTTAAGTAAAATATGCCAGACTATGGAAGACAAATAGTTTATGTCTCTGCTCAATATATACTAAACATCTGCACTCTATGGCAGAAATTAATGAAGGCATAATATAATAGTACAGAGGACAGGTATAGATACCGAGACTGTATGGTAGGGGAGTGGGTGGCAAGGGCTCAGGTGAAAACAGACACAAAGATATAAGATTCTTTGTTGAAAATGATGTATATGGTAATACCTTTGATTTGACTATCACACACTGCATGCATGCTTTGAAAAATTATATTACACACTATAAAGGTGTACAATTAAATGTAAACAAGAAATTTTAAAATAAAAAAGAAATTTAAAAAGAAAGATAACCTTTGTTAGTATTTTTACCTTTTTTTTTTTTTTTTTTAGATTTTTGCTATGGGGCATGTGCACTTGCTGGAGAGAAACAGAGAGAGGGAAAGTAAGAAATCACCCCTTGGGGAAAGACCATGTTGCAGTTCCTTTCCCTCCATTCTCCTCTTGGGATTTTGAGCACACATGCACATGCACCTGATGGGTTTTTGAAGCCACCAGGTTTGGGACTTGAACCAGAGTTAGCCATGTGGGATCCAGCACCTTTACCACCATGCCACTTGCTGACCTTCTGTTAATATTTGTATACATGTCCTTTATTTATATGTGTTTAGAAGACTTAAAATATTTGTGGAAAAATTATAATTAAATTACAAGTTTATTTGATGCAAAGAATTTGAAATCTATATGTAGTTTTTTCAGGACCAGCAGTTGACGTAATGGCTATGTCACTGGACTCCCATGTAGTTGACCATGCTTCGAGTCCCGGACCTGGTGGCTTAAACTCACGCTGGGCGCGTGTGTGTGTGTGTCCAAGATCCCGAGAGAATAGAGGAGAAGGGATTGCAGCGTGGCCATTCCCCCTGGGGGGGTGATTTCTCGCTTTCTGTCTTTCTGTCTCTCTCTGTCTTTCTGGTGAGTGCACATGCCCTATAGCAAAAACTTCTCCAAAAAAAGAAAAAGAAATCTATATGTAGTTTTTTCATGATACACATTTTCCATGAACTTCTTGATGACCTCACATATGTATATACGAATGTATGAGTAGGTGAGTTTGGTTTAAGTGATTTCTCACTCTGTTGTAGTCAGCCTTTCTCAAAGCACTTGCTTATATTCGGTTAATGTATAAATTTGTATGTGAACAAAAAAGGAACAGTGTCCTTAATTTTTGAGTGCAATGTCAAAAAGAACTACCATATCCACATGTGCTTTGGTAATCAGTTGTATATAACACCTAGATAACCATGGATCTGACCCAATGTAGAGTTTTTATGTTTTAATGTATTATAACTGCTCCAAACAGGTAATATATATGTGAAAGAAGCAAAATATTTTTGGGTAAAGAGAGACTTATCATCAGCCCATTGCTCTTTTCGTCTGCGTCAGTCACACTCTTTCTGACTTGTCTCTCTGGTTGATGTGTGGTATCTAACCTCTGCTGCTTCTTTGTCTAGGGCTGGCAGCTCTTGGCTCTGTGTGTTGGGCTCTTCCTTCCCCATCATCCTTTCCTGTGGCTCCTCAGGCTCCACCTACAGAGGAATGCAGATTCCAGGTGTGCAGAAAACTAGGCAGCTGAACCATTTAGGTGGCCTCTGAAAATCTACAATAAATCCTAAGTATTTAATAACCTGCCAGGTACATTTTCAGAATGCATGAAACAAATATTGGTATAGATAAGCCTTTGGTTATCATTTGTGTGCAGCTTAGAAAATATTCCCTTTATTGGGGCTGGCAGGTGGTGTGGTGGTGAAGGTGCTGGACTCCCACATGGTTAACCAAAGTCTCTGACCTGGTGGCTTACTCTCTCACTTTTTCGCTCTCCTTCTCTCTTCAAATTTAAAAATGAAAATAATAACAACAAATAAAAATAAATAAATAAATAAATAAGTAAGTAATTTTTTAAAAGAAAATATTCCCTTTGTTATGTTAAATCTCTTATGGGAGATTGCAGCAAAAACTTGAAAAGCTAACAAGGAATATTTTTAAGCGAAAAGTCTACCTCCATTTCAAATATGAATGACTTAGCATTAATGGATGTTCATTCAATAGAAGCAATTATTTTGTTTCCTTAGTTTTTTCACTTTACTATTTTCCCCCACAGTTAATTCTTTTATGTGGAGAACTTCCTCCGTAGTGTTCACTTTTTTTTTTTTTATAATTGTATGAATGTATTTGAATTACTTCACAATTTTTATTCCCCTGAAAAAGAAATTTAAAATTTAACTTTCAGAATGACTTTCTTGCAGTAGGACCCAGGACACTCAGCCAAGGCTTATCCAGTATAATTTTTTATTAAAAAAAAAAAAAAAAAAAAAAAGAAACATGTTAGGTTGTTTAATAAACTCTGGACTAAAAGAAATAAACACAGAGAAACAGAAAACAGCTCGGGATCAATAGAAAAATAACCCACAGTTCATAATACATTTGGGGGACTCTGTGACTAAGGTCATGTGGTTTTAGTTGCAGTCACTGAAGAGCCCCCAGACAAAGAGTAACATTTTAGGGTTTGCTTAGAAGGCACTTGATGCAAATATATTTATTTTTATATTATTACCAATCTGCTTCTATAGATAGAGTAAAAACTGAACATAACAAATGAGGGCAAATAAGATCTCTATCAAACTTTTATATCCATTTACCATAGAGGTTTTATTTAATGCTTAACTTTTTTTAAACAGGTGTTTATATTATAGGGTAAAAAAATTTTTTTTTCTTATTTTTGTTTGAAGACATTTTCTTACTTTGTTTGGCAGTCAAGCATTAATTCTCCATATTCTTCAGGAGAATACTGCTGTATCTTTTTTTTTTTTTTTTTGAGAGAGAGATTTTTGCTGTAGAGCACATGTTCTTACCAGAGAGATGGAGAGAGACAGAGAAACAGAAAGTGAGAAATCACTCTCTAAGGGGAATGGCCATGCCACAATCCCTTCTTCATTCTTCTCTTGGGATTTGGGGCATGCATGCACATACACCTAGCATCAGTTTCAAGCCACTGGGTCCAGGGCTTGAACCACTGTCGACCACGTGGGAGTCCAACACCTTACCCACTACACTACCTTCTGGCCCCAAGAACTCTGCTGTATCACTTTTTAAAATTTTCTTGTTATTTTTAATGAAATTTTTTTTATTAATACAGTTGGTATGTATAGAATATATAATAGCTGGGAATTGTAAATTCAGTTTGTGACTATAATACAATAAAGATGAATAATGCTTTCTGGGATATTTGAGTCAGTCATTTGCAAAAGTAAAGAAATTAGAATTTAAGAAACATTAGAGCAGTTTAATATTATCATGTAAAAAGGGAAATAACTGTCAAAGTTGGCATAGTACATGTAATAATGTCCAGAAAGGGAAGTCTTAATGGTCGCATATATTAGATTGTCTTCAATTTATTCTTAGATTTTATTTTACACTTTGTATTCTAGGACAGAATTTGGAAAATATGCCATTTACTGCCAGCGATGTGTGGAAAGAACACAACAAAATGGAGATCGAGAAGCCAGACCCTCGAGAATGGAAATCCTTTCAACACTTCTTCGAAACCCCTATCATCATTCTCTGCCCTTCAGTATACCAGTGCACTTCATGAATGGAATATATCAGGTAGGTTAGTCTGTTTACGCTGAAACAGGCCTAGATGAGAATCCTATGTATTGACATAACCTCTGTGGAACAGGGAAGTGAGCCTATCAGCCTACTTTGTCAGCAGCTAGCAGTGATAAACATGCACATATGTGCCATCTTCTATCAAAACAGGTGAGTTTTGAAGCAGTTTTGCTAAAAAAGGATTCACACTAAAATCCCTATTGAACCAACTAAGAGATAAATTTCACTGCCATAATAATTTGGGTTTTCTTGTTGTTGTTGTCATTTAGTTAGAGAGTGCATGTGCATGCACACCAAAGAGAGAGAGAGAACACTCAGCAGGGTCTCATCATGCCACCGTCGTCTTCCCAACCTTCCAGCTCCTTAGGATCTTGGGTGCCAACACACATGCCTGGCATGTTTTCAGGCCAACTTAGGGATCCAAACCTGTGGTAGGCATGTGGCCTCCAACAACACAGTCCAGCAAACTATGGACTGTGCCGTCTATGCTGGGCTGCCATGGTAATTCTGATGGAGAAAGCCCAAACTGCTTTGGTTGAGATTTTTCCCTGTCAGTGCACCTGCTAGGTGAGAAAATAATTACTGACATGGAGTGTACAATTTTAGCCTCTTTTAAAAATCTCTTTATCTCAGGAATTATCTGGGAAAACTTCCCCAGGCCCTCCCAACTCTCAGATCTAGATGCTTACTTATTAACTGAAGCAAACATGTTCCAAAGCTAACAATTAGTCTTTGTAGCCATTCGCCTTTTATCACAGAATTCAGATACTTAACTGCCTATTAAAGAAACAAACATTAAATACATAAAAGCGTTCATTTATTTAAATGCATTTCTTGTTTATTTTCTTTCACTTGCTTAAAGGTTGCATATTGTACTATATTTTCCTTTTAATGGTAAGCATAATATCTCTCCACAGTATTTACAACTCTCAAATGATCTATTTTGAATTCATATCAGTTGACTAAAACTGAGATTTCTAAACTCTTATAATAACCTGACTACTGAGATAACCTTATTAGTTTTTTCCAGGATAATTTTGGGGAAAAAAAGTTAAAGAACCTGGAGAAATACGTTATCATTCATCATACATCAAGCGTGCCCTGTTTCTCCACTGAAATCGCAATCTGAAATTTTGTACTTTCCATTAAGCGAACCACTTTGTTATTTCTGTCCAGGTAGTTGGGTTTGATGCATCTACCACAGTGGAAGAATTTTTGAATACTTTGAACCAGGACACAGGAATGAGGAAACCAGCCCAGTCTGGATTTGCATTGTTCACAGACGATCCTTCTGGCAGGGATGTGGAGCACTGTCTTCAAGGAAACATCAAGGTGAAACCAAGTCCTTCTAAGGAGCCAAACCTAGAAAACAGCCGAGAAGCTGGTTGTTACTCTTTGAAAGAAGTTTAGGTCAGGGGTTTTCAGAAATTTATCTTCGCAATAAAAAAAAGAAGAAGAAATGATAGGACATTGTTGAAGCCATAGAATTCTTATAAAATGGCTTTCCTTTTTTTTCTCTTCCTATTCATTCAGAAGTGTTTATTGAACTATTTACTGTGTCCCAGGGGCTAGGCTGGATACTGTAGGGAATACAAGTAGGACCAGAAATAGTTCTATAGTGAGCTTAAGATCTGCTTAGGGAAGAGCAGCCTTACATACTGATAACCTTACACCAAGGATGAAAGTGATAAATATTTTACAAGTGCTATGAACTTTGTACATCAGAGAGATTAAGTTTAACACTGGGAACTAGGGAAGCCTTGAACTGGACTTTGACTGATGAGTAGAAAATGAACCTGTGAAAATGAAGAGATTCTGAAATAATATTTCCCAGGTCATAGTAAAATATAAAATAAATAAATAGTAATGTCAACAATTAGAAATACAGAATTATAAAAACACAAGAGAGTCAGCTGGTGGTGTGATGGTTAAGGTGGCTGGCTCCCACATGGCCAACAGTACAGTTCAAATCCTGGACCAGGAGTCTTGAAAAAACACACCACATGTATGTGCGTGTGTGCCCAAAATCCCAAGAGGAGAAGGGATTGTGATTTGGCCGTTCCATCTTTGGGGTGCTTTTTCACTTTCCCTTCCTCCTTTTCTCTCTTTCTCTGTCTCTCTCCTACGAGTGCACACACCCTATAGGAAATGAAAACAAAACAAAAACAAAAACACAAGAAACCTTAGGGAAAAATCCACTCGAATGAACAAACTGAATCCTAGAGAGGGAAATGATTTACCCAGTGTCAAACAGCTACTACTTGGTCTAGACCATTTCCTTATATTGTATTTCAGATTCCTTTGGTGTAACTTTAGTTGTTCCAATCTTTATAAACTCAGAAGGTGGAAAAGTTGCTTTCTCAGTGACCAGATGATGAAAAAAATCCCTGGAATCTTCTTGTTTCTAGTCTCATGCAGTCATGCATTAAGATTCCTTTCTGAGTAAAAAATGCACAGCTGCAATCCAAAGTTAATATGTGTCCAAAAGGGTAAGTGGACCAAAGAGCAGTTTATAATTAAATCCTAAACTCAGAGCTGCATAGAAACTAGAAGCAAAAAGCTTGAGTACATTTGGTTTGATCACATTCACTGAAAATTTTCAGCCTACAGATGGACTTGTCTTCAAAATACGTTGATTTAAAAAGTCCTACAATATCTCAGTTTTCTACTTCCTTTTCTAGATTTGTGACATTATTTCTAAATGGGAACAGGCTTCCAAAGAACAGCAGCCTGGGAAGTGTGAAGGTACAAGAACTGTTCGTCTAACATATAAAAACAGGTGTGTAATGCTGTACCCAAATGCCAGGGTGTGAGTTTAAAATTATGTTCAAGTCATGTACCTACCATTTAGTTTCCTATTGAATAGCCTCGAAAGTCATAACATTTATTTGTAGGTGTGTCTTTCTATAAATAATAATAGAATCCATAGAATTTCACTCCTTATTCTAGTCTCTTAATGTGGTGAATAATTACATTTTATAAACATATGTATTTGGACAAACATTAGGAAAAAACTATAGAAAGAATAGCTGCTTTCTTCAGGTAGTTGATACAAAGGCAAATTTTTCAATTTGATAATTACCTCTAACATGATTATTACGTGTTTTTCATAAAGAGCTGGGAATGAGAACATCAGAATGGGTGGAAAAGGCTGTTGCAAGGCTTGCAAGGGGACTGAGCTGCACTTTTCTCAAGAATTGAGAGAGCCTTAGTGGAAGCAGAGCCCATTGCACCTCAATGGCAGCAATTCAATACACTGGGTCATAGGGCCAAAAACAAGGTTGTCTTCCTTTCGTTATTTTAAAATATTTTTTTCTTTCATGCATTAGTCAAAGGTGGTACTTAGTAAATACTGTTAACCAGCCAGCTCACATTAACTGTACCAAAATAAGGTTTTTTGCTGGTTTTATTTGAATATAATCCTTATAAATTAAGGAATCTGTTAAGTCAGACCAAGAGCTCAAAAGAATTATTGGTGTAGTAATAAATTCTTTCAAAGTCCTACTTTCAAAAGATGTTCATAGACTTAAAATTGGAATGTAAGAGGACCAGCAGATGGTGTAATGGTTATGTCACTGGACTCCCATGTAGTTGGCCATGGTTTGATTCCCAGACCCGGCAGCTTAAAACTCATGCCGGGTGCATGTGCATAAGGAGGAGAAGGAATTGTGGAGTAGCCAACCCCCGGGGGGTGATTTCTTGCTTTCTTTCTCTCTGTCTCTGTCTCTCTGGTGAGCACCCACACCCTATATCAAAAATCTCTGTAAAAAAAACAAAAAAAATTGGAATGTAAAAAGTAATGCACTATATGACATAAAAAATAATAGTCTTTGATTCACTTCAGTATTTTTCTAATAATTTATCTCACAGAAATACCCACATAAGTGGATAGAGTATTCCAATATGTCCCAGTATCTTCTTTTTCTATACAAAAGTATGCCGTGACTTTTCTGACGACCCAATGTTTTTTTGTAACAGTGAAAAATTAGGGGAGAAAATTTACATGTTTATTAAGAGAGGAACAGTTTTCATTATATTACATTCATAATTTGTACTATTCCTTTCATCTGATCAGCTACTAAAGGGCCACTCACTGTTCAAACAGACTCTTGAATGGTAGTTGTGAAGCAATGGAACTTCTCTTCAGGGGCCTTATGAGCTATGATGATTTGCCAGAGTTTGAGGAACAAGAAAGTGGCTATTAAGCTTTGGTATCTCAGGTTTTAAGATTATACACATTCCAGGACCAGCAGTTAGCGTAATGGCTGTGTCACTGGACTTCCATGTAGTCAACCGTGGTTCGAGTCCCGGACCCGGTGGCTTAAACTCACTCTGGGTGCATGTGCTTGTGTGCCCAAGATCCTGAGAAGAGAATGGAGGAGAAGGGATTGCAGTGTGGCCATTCTCCCTGGGGGGGGTGACTTCTCACTTTCTGTCTCTCTCTGTCTTTCTGGCGAGTGCACACACCCTATAGCAAAAACTTCTCCAAAATAAAAAAGATTATACACATTCCTAGCAAGATAAGCAACAGTACTTAGAAAATGGAAATGGCTCTTTTCCTGGAGGAATCAATTTTTATTGATGGTGATATGCATCTGTGGCCCTTTGGGGTGACTGGCAAGAACAGCAGGCTGTAAGACTTTGACCTTCCCACTGACTGGGTTTTTCTGTTTGTTTGTTTGTTGTTTAATATATATAACTGACATATAATAATTTCACATATTTATGGACTATAATGTTTTGATGCATATATAGTTTGTATAATGATCAAGTCAGGATAATTAGCATATCCATCATATCACACACTTCTCCTTTCTTTGTGGTGATGACATTCAAAATCTTCTCTTCTAGATATCCTGAAATATAATAATACATTACGAGCAGCTATAGTCATCGTACTGTAGACACCAGAAGTTATTCTTCCTGTCTAACTGGATGTAACGCTGTACCTGTTGACCAGCCTCTCGCCATTCCTCCTTTCCTGAACTATTCTGCTATCGTAGCTACTATTCTGCTCTCTATTTCTGTGAGATTAACTCTTTTAGATTCCACATATGAGTGAGATTATGAGGTATTTGTCTTTCTGTGCCTGACTTGTTTCATTTAATGTAATATCCTCCAGACTCATCTCTGATGCCACAATGATAGAATTTCATTTCTTTTTATAATTGAATATTTTCCCATTGTGCACATAAACCATATTTTCTTTATCCATTCACCTGTTGATTGACACTTCAGTTGATTCCATATCTTGGTTCACGTGAACAGATAACAAATGCTGGCGATGATGTGGAGAGGAAATTCTCATACACCGTTGGTGGAAATGTAAATTAATATAGCCATTATGGAAAACAGTATGGCAATTTCTCAAAAATTTTAAATGGAATTACCACAGAACCTAGCAATCCCATGAGTGGTTATACATCCAAAGAAAATTAAATCAGTATGTCGAAGAGATATCTGCACTCCCAAGTTTATTGCAGATGATTGTTTTAGTTCTGGTTAGTATTGGAGCATTTATTAGGCCCCAGTTCAGACCTACTGAATCAGATCCTCTGGGAATGAAGCCCACAAGTCAGCTCCTGAATCTGGCCTGCCTTGTACCTTTCTGTAGAAGGGGTTCAGGAATTCTCACTATTTTTTTTTTTTTAAGAGTATTTTGCCTTAGGGCACATGTGCTCTCTGGAGAAAGAGAAAGAGGAAGAGAAAGACAGAGACAGTGGGAGGGAAAGTGAGAAAACATCCCCCGGGGGGATGGCCACACCACAATCCTTTCTCCTCCATTCTCCTCCCTGGATCTTGAACATGCCTGCACATGCAACCCATATGAGTTTCAAGCCACTGTCCAGGTCAGCCATGTGGGAGTCCAGCAATGTAACCACTACACCATCTTCTGGCCCTCTCATTTAGTTCTGTTGGAACTAAATGGAATGACTTCATGTCTAAGACTATTCCTAATAATCCACACCATATGAATGCTTCATATATACTAATTCTGATTATGATAGCTATGATTGGAACCCAAAGGAAATTTAGATGAAATGGACTAAAGTGGTAGGAAAGACAGATGAGAGCAATGCTATGAGTCTAGCAAACACCACCAGGAAGGACAAAGAGAGTTGTGGCTAAACCATGATGAAGAATGTTTCGTTTGGGGGGAAAAAAAGAAAGAGAGAAAAAAAAAAAAAACCTCATGACAGTATCTTTGACATCAGGAAAAAAAAAAACAACTTAGCCGAAAGGCTTAATTTTTAATGAAGTCTGAAATGGCTGGATAGCCACAGCTATGAGAAAGTACTGTGTTTCTAAATGTGGCCTTGCTTTGCATGCATGTACAAATAACTTAGACAGCAAGCCCTAATTTCCAGTGACACAGTTGGGAGGGAACTGTGCGGACCTGTCATGCAGCCAAGGACTTGACTTTTTGTCTTTCAGGCAGCATAAGAAACAGAACTAAAATATCAGTTCTCTTTATCATAAAATTTAAAATTTGTATTTAGTAAGATATAGAATTTTTATTTAGATTTTTATTTAGATTCAAAGGTTAAAGATCTAATTACTAGGCTTGGAATCTCATAGATGATCATTTGAAAACTAACATTTAAATTCTGTTCCTATTTAAGCCTCTTGTTTTTCTTGATTTCTTATTGTGTGTTTGAAATTACAAAAGTCAAAGTATGTTTTTAACAAAACAAAATTGGCAAGGGTCCTTTCCTGAAGGAAACAACTCTTCCTTTCCTCTCCCCTTGAAAATTAAAGATTATTTTCAGTAGCGCTTTGTAGTTATTCTTTTCTGGAACATAGTTTAACATTACCATCTCTGTCACCTCTGGCTGACTGTAAGAGCAGCCTGTGTCCCTTGGCTCGTAAGCCAAGAATATCTGAAGAGGTCATCTAGTTTATCCTATTTCATCTAGCTATATTTACACTAAAAAAAGTTCCAGATTGAAGAGACTCTGCTGTGATTATAAAGACCTCTAGAGAAGAATATAACTACTACTATTCATAATAACCAACATTGGGGCTGGCAGGTGATGAGATGGTTAAGATGTTGGACTCCCACATGGCCAACAACAGTTCGAGTCCTAGACCTGGCAGCTTGCTTTGTCATCTTCTTTTTTTCTCTCTGTCTCTGGTCAAATTAATAAATGAATAATTATTAAAAAAAATAACCATCAGTTATTGAACATGTAGCACACACCAGGTCCTATGCTGAGCTCTCTATGTGCAACATTTCATAAAAGCCTAACAACAACCCTACGGGTCAGGATTATTTATTATATCCATCTCATATATGAGGAAACTGAAACTTTAGAGTTATCATTTATCCAAGGCTAAGTCAGACTTTTTTGGCAAATAATTCCTGTGTCTAGCAATTCTCATATACCATTCATGCAATCTGAGAGTACCAGACCTTCCTTGAAGCCCTGGGAATTCAAAGGTGAATAAAATCTAACAGTCTCTAGGGAGAGGCAGGCATGGAATCCTAGCAATGTGACTAATGCTATTAATACCAGGAACAGTGTAGCAGAGTGGTGACGAACATGGGCTCTGGAGACACACTGCCTGGGCCGAGCAAATCATGGGAGGTTGTAGCCACAGAAGAAGGAAGAAAACAGGAAGGGCAGAGCAGGGGCCACGATTGCAGTTATAGTAGAGTGTTATTCTTAGACCCTGGTGAACTGAGGAGTGAAGGTGGAGGTAAATGGAGAGGGGTTGCTGCTGCCTGAGTAAGTTTACCAGAGGATGAAAAGGGCGATGGTAGGAAATGAGCTCTGGAAGAATGCAGGGCCAACAGAGAACAAGCACGATGACTCAGCCGTGCTGAGAGCCCTGCCGAATTTGCAGGCAATCTAATGGTACCATCCACTTTGTCATGTAGTTTCCACCCGACAGTATTCAGCTTCTGGGGAATCAGGGAGGAGGTGAGAATTTGGGAAAAGCTCTCCTGTGTAATCCAAGCCCTGCTTGCCATCATAGGAGCCCATTTTCTCTGCTTTGGGCGGCCTCTAGGATTGGGGAGCAAAAGAAAGTTAGCCATATTACAAGAGATTTCGATCACATCCTTTGATGCCTTTCTTATTCAAGCTCCAGGGATTTCATTTTCTGACTTTTTGGTCATTTTGTGGTCATTTAGTTTCTGTCTAAATTCTCTCCAGCTGTTTCATTCGGGGTTTGAGCCAATGTTCCGTACATACTGTGTTTCTGTATGTATGCCCAGGACTGTTTTCCCCTTTCACTAATGGTGCTTTATTTTCCCATCTCAGGTCTAGTTGGCCTGCCAGAAATGATAGGAAATGCACTTTAGCTCTTTTTGCTTATAGTTTTTTATGCATTTGATTCTTTTTCTTCCTCTAGCTGTATTACCAATTCTCACTTAAAAATCTTTAACTAAACCCTAGTGGATTGTGGTGATAAATATTAGACATATTGGGTCATTGGAGAAGTCATGAGTGTTTTTCTATGCAAAAATGCTTTATGACTTTTCTGACAACATAGTAATTCCTACCTTCAAGTGGAGAAGATAAGCTATGTATGAAAGCATAAGCATGTGGCCAGCCTATGACATGGTGATTGGGGCAGTTGGATCCCACATGGCTGACTGTAGGGTTGAGAAATATGTGACTATGTATGCATGTATGACCAAAATATTGAAAGGAGGAAGAAATAGAGAAGGGATTGCAGCATGACCATTCCCCATGAAGGATGTTTTATCATTGTCCCTCTCTCCCTTCCTCTCCCTCTGTCTCTCTCTATGGAGCATATGCACCCTCTGGCATTAAAAAAGGCAAGAAAAAGCTGGGCCAGCTGGTAAAGGCAACTGGATTCCATATGGCCAACTGTGTGGTTCAGTCCCAGACCTGGTGGTTTGAAAAACACTGTGATGCATTCATGCCCCAAATCCCAAAATGAGGGAGAAATTGAGATGGGATTGGGTCATGACTATCCTCCAGAGTGTGTGTGTCAGGGGAGCTTTCTCAATTTCCTTCTCTCTGTCTCTCTCCACGAACACATATACCCTCTGGCAAAATTACAAACAAACAGCAATAACAAACTGATCTGATTTATAAGCGGGGCTGGAGGAGAAGAATGATCAGAATCATGGGGTAGGAAGAACTTTAGAAGTACACCTATTGTGCTTCCCCAGAGAGTTTCAGACCTGCTGTCCTCTTCCTCCCTGCTATTTGAAGTAATTATTGGGAGGAGCCAGAAGGTGGCATAGTGATTAAAGGTACTGAACCCCCACATGGCTGACATCAGTCCCAGACCCAGTGGCTTGAAAATCATGCTGGGCATGTGTGCGTGTGTGCCCTAGGTCCCAAAAGGAGACTGGAAGAGAAGGAGCTGTGGTGTGGTCATTCCTCCAGAGGGTGATTTCTCACTTTCTCTCTCTCTCTGTCTCTCTCTCTCTCTCTCTCTCTGTCTCACCAGTGAGCATACACACCCTGTGGCAAAAAACTAATGAAAAAAATTGAAATAATTATTGGGAAAGTTACTGAAACTGTTGGGAGTGTGTCCTCTTCCTCAGGCGTATTGGGAGAAAAGGTCTGAAAGTCCAGCTGGCGCAAACAGTGCGCACAACCTAACAACAACCAAATCTAGACCTCTTTTCCAGACACTGTGTTGTGACAGTATTCAGGTGTATCCAGGTGTTGTTCCCCCACCCCCGACACACACACTGTCACAGCACAGCAATTACAACATCCAGGCCTGACCTGCAGCCTCAAGTCAGAGCTCCCCAAATCTTGCATTATAAAAAGGGAATAAATAGAGTTGATGATTTGATGAAGATCTCCTAGGCAAACAAAAGCCATGCTGCCTGCGTGGGTACACAGGAAGGCGACACGGGTGATCAGGAATCAGACAGAGACCTCATGCCCCTTAGCATGTTCTCAGCTGGCTACAGCCAGAGCCAGCTTAAGACTCCAGCCCTGATGGCCAGGAGACATAACGTATTTATTATTGAAGGAGTTTTACAGGAGTAGGATGGGTGAGGGGAAGTAAGTGAAAGATTTTACTCCAAAAGGTAAAGCATTCAAAGTATAGGAACAATAATCATAAAACATGACGTCTGTTTTGTTTAGGTATAAACAGTCATAATACTTAGAACGAGGAAGTCCATTTGTCTGGTGCATTCTCTCCTTAGATCTTGATTACCGGGAAGGGTCTTTTGGATGAGAGGGCTCCCAGGAATCTTAATAACCTCAGTCCCAGGCCAGCTTGATAGCTTTAGTCCCAGATCGGCTTGAGAACTTGAGCCCCAGATCAGCTTGAGAACTTCAGCCTCAGGCTAGGGTGGCAGCAGATTGCTGGTTACAAGGGCCTAGAAATAAATCCTGTCTGGTTAAGTAAAGACAAGGTTAATATATACTAAAGTGAAATACCTATGTTATCTCTGGGGTAATCCACAGCTAAGAGGGTGAGTCTAATGTCTACATGGGAAAGGAATGTCGTCTTGTGAGCAGCTTAATGACTAAACTAAAAGTTACTGTGTGCTTGGGACCCTCTACATGCTGCTCTATACAATAGCTGTGGCTTGGGGAACGGCAATCTTCCCTTGTCCTAAGATTAAAGGTGGCTCATGGTCTTTTGGATGAGTCCCTGAGCCCCTCCCAGCTACTGAGATCGTTTTGCCAATTTAGTAGCTTTAACCTAAACCTTCCTAATGCTTATCTATGTAATCCCCAGTAGGAGAAGTGAATGTAGCATTCTTTATTGACATTTTCCAGGAGGGTGGGGTGAATCTAATGGGAGTAATTCCCATTCGCAGCCACCGCCTTAGTAGATCCGCATTCCTTCAGGATTATTGTAAAAGTTATAGTAAGGCAGGGGGTGCCTTTATGGGGTACCGGGGTACGGCAATAAGGCCCATGGCAGAGAAATTGAGTGCAGACCAGTACAGCAACACAAGGGAGGTCCAGAACTCGTAAACTGTTGACCTTGCTAACAGTTCTCCTCAGCCAAGTCCTTGCTCTAGGCATGAGGGGCAGTTCTTTCATATCCAGCTTGTGTTAACTGTATGGTCCCAACACCATGCCATGTTTTCATTAGTAATAATAACATGTAAACTGTTTTGAGCTCCTACAGCTGCATATCATAATTTGGCCAAAAAGCCAAAACACATTGAATTGTACAAATATTATTTTTATAGGTTCCCAGAGAAAACCACATACACAACCCCATTTGATGTTGATTTGGGGTGGACTTTTAACTGAAACCCTCATTTTCTGTTCCCTGATGTATCTAAGGTATTCAGAAAAAATCATAAGGTTTTGGATTCATACAGCCCATTGAAATAAAAGGTTCATGCATTCCTTACAAAAGAGGGCATATTTACATTTGCTCGTATCTTGGGTCCTTCCTCAGTAACACCAAAGGACTTGGTATTTCACGACAAAGTAAGTAACCTAGAAGGTTCCTCAACCTCAGTCCCAAAGCAGTTGTCTTCATTTTGCTTACTTTCTTCCTTTGCAAGAATATCATTCAATAAACATTTTCATCTTTTTTACAGACTGTATTTCTCAATGCAAGCTCGTGGAGAGACTGACAGAGAAAAGTTGTTGCTAATGTATCAGACAAATGAGCAAATAATAAATGGACTTTTCCCTCTGAACAAGGATCTGGCATTAGAAATGGCAGCTCTTTTAGCTCAGGTAACTTCCATGTTATGTAGAGTAATATATTGAAATGATAAAATACTACTTTCTACACTGAATTCAATGTAGTAAAACAATATACCTTCTGTGATTCTTTAAATTCATTTTGCTATGATTAACACCTCAAAAATTACAAGCGTTATAATTACAGTTTGACTCTGAATGGCTGACAACAGCGATGATGTGGAATGAGAAAGCATTCTATGAAAGGAACCTGGTTTCTTAATTATCTCGAAAGTATACCTCTAGGTTTTGCGTTTCATAAAGGGATTTGAGTGCAGAGCTGTGGGGCTGAGGATGCCATGCTGAAGTTATTCAGTAATCTAATAGGAACCAGTCCTTGAAAAGGCTAGAGCACTTTCATTTATTTATCTATTTGATCAGGTAAGACTAAGTTAATGAGCCAGCAGGTGGCATGGTGGTTAAGTTGCTGGATCCTAAATGGTTGGCTGCGTGGTTTGAGTCTTGGACCCGGCAGCTTGAAAAACATCCCAGGCATGTGTATGTGCATGCCCAAAATCCCAAGAGAAAGGATGAGAAGGGATTGTGGCATGGCCATCTCCAGAGGGGAAGTGATTTCTCACTTTCTCTCTCTGTGGCAAGTACACACACCCTATAGCAAAAAAAAAAAAAAAAAAAGAAAAAAGAAAAAAAAAAAAAAAAAATTCTATCTTCTTTTTTTTTTTGGAGAGGTTTTTCGCTATAGGGTGCGTGCGCTCGCCAGACAGACAGAGAGAGACAGAGAGATAGAAAGCGAGAAATCACCCCCCAGAGGGGATGGTCACGCCGCAATCCCTTCTCCTCCATTCTCCTCTCGGGATCCTGGGCACGCACGCACACGCGCCCGGCGTGAGTTGTAAGCCACCGGGTCCGAGACGCGAACCGCGGTCGACTACGTGGGAGTCCAGCGACATAGCCATTATGCTAACTGCTGGTTCCCAAATTCTATCTTCTATAAACACCTACCCACCCAATCTCACACACATAAATTAATAGTGACTTAATCAAAAGTGAAGTATATTTGTCTCTCACATAGATACTTCTGCAAAGTTATTAGGGACCTGGGCTTTATCCTGTTCTCCATTCTGCTGTCCCTAGAGTGTCAACCTCATGGTCCTAGAGGTGTGCCAGAGCTCCAGTGGTTACATTAGTATTATAGGCATCGGGACAAGAGAAGGGCTGAAGAAGGGTCTACCCTTCTACCTTTGAAATACTTTTATTTATGTCTCTCTGTCCAGAATTTAGTCATATGGCCATGCTTACCTACAAGGAGGGCTGAAAAAATGTGGTCTTCGGTAGGTGGCATGTGCCAGCTCAGTTCAGGTTTTTTATTACTCAAGAAGGAGAGAATGTCAGAAAAGGCATCTCATAGTCTCTACCACATCTGAATCTCTGCACAGGTTAATTAAGGGAAAATGTTAAAGCAACCCAGTGATAGTATCTGGACAAAGGCTTAGATTCCTCAGGATCTTCAGACTGTGGCTTCTTACTCTACCTCCCAGCCCAGGACAGCACATTCATTCTCTCTATTTTACCCACCACCTGTGCCAATAATTCCTGAATCTCTTCTCCCAGTTCATTCCTCTTTCCTGGGCTCCTTCATTTCAGCATATTGAAAACTGAACCTAATCATCTTCCTTTTCCTTCCTTTGCATTCGTATGTACATTATGATAGCACCTGCCTCCACTCAGTCCCTTACAACCTTCCAATCTGATCATTACTGACTATTCCCTCCCTTTTGCCCTTTCCACCACTTACCATGGCCTGCAGGTTTTAACTCTTGGATTTTTTTGGTCTGTTTATGGCTCCCCATGCTGTCTACCTCATAGACCATCATCACATCCCATCCGCTCTCCTCAGCAGGTTTCTTACTAGTATGCTTTTCTCTGGTCTGGTCCCCTACAAATGTGTCCTTTACACAGATGCTAGAGGGTTTGTTTTGTTTTGTTTTGTTTTGTTTTGTCTTTTTCAATTTTCTATTACTGCAAAGCAAATTACTCCAAAATTCAGTCACTTAATAGTTTGGACAGGGATGTGCAGCTTGTCTCTACTTTGCCTGGCATCAGTTGGCAGAGACTTGAGGGCACTGGAGTCATCTGAAGGCTCATTTGTTCACATATTTGGTGGCTGACCCTGGCTGTTGGTTGAGACTCTTGCAAGGATTGTCTGCTGAGACACCTAAGGGTGTTCTCTTTGTGCAACTGCTTGGGCTTCCTCCCAGAATGGCAGCTAGGAGGCAAGAGCAACGTTCCAGAAAAGACACAAGTGGAAGCTGCCATTTCTCAAGTCACAGACCTAGAAACTGGCACAGTGTCACTTGTGCATATAGGTTTGCTGTGCAGCACTAATAACTAGGAGGGAGATAGAGGAAACCGTGACTAGCCGTGCCATTTCCTTGTTTGCATACAAGGACTTTCATGATCTCAGCTCTGCCTACCTCTCCAGCCTTAGCATGCCTTTAATTCTCTTACATTGAGCTTTTTTTTTTTTTTTTTTTTGAGAGATTTTTGCTATAGGGCACGTGTGCTCACCAGACGGACAGACAGAGACATAGAGACAGAAAGCGAGAAATCACCCCCCAGGGGGGATGGTCACGCTGCAATCCCTTTTCCTCCATTCTCCTCTCAGGATCTTGGGCATGCACGCACACGCGCCCGGCGTGAGTTTTAAGCCACCGGGTCTGGGACGCGAACCGCGGTCGACTATGTGGGAGTCCAGCGACATAGCCATTACGCTAACTGCTGGTTCCCAATTCTCTTACATTGAGCTTTACAGTCCCCTAAAAATTGTGTAAATGGTTATTCTGCGCATAATCCCCTGACTTGGCATGTGATTCACTTTGTTATTATAACTTTATTTTTAAAGAGATTTTTGCTATAGGACATAGGCGTTTGCCAGAGAGACAGAAAGCAAGAAATCACCCCCCAGATAGGATGGCCACGCTGCAGTTCCTTCTCCTCCATTTTCCTCTTAGGACTTCAGGCATGCACACAGGTGCACCCAGCATGAGTTTTAAGCCACTGGGTCTGGGACTCAAATCATGATCGACTGTGTGGGAGTCCAGTAAGGTAACCATTATGCCACCTGCTGGTCCCTACGACTTTTTCTTACCTCTTATACTTTCCTAGTCTCTGCCTTCCTCTCTTTACCTTTTAAGTTCATCTTAGCCTTTAATTGTCATGATAGGTGTCACATATTCCAGGAAACCACCCATCTTCCTGCCTGGGTGGGTTAATTGTCCCTCATGAGGTTTTTGTAATGTTCTACTGCAGTCCTGACCTCCGTGGTCTATAACTATTTATTTATGTGTCTGCTTTGTACCACTGAGAGACAGGGCTTTTCCCATTCATACCTATATCTAGCACAGTCTTACACAGTCCATTCTCCTCAACTGTTCTTGGTGGAACAAATAGTTGATCATTTTCTTACTTTTTTTTTTTTTTTTTTGGAGAGGTTTTCGCTATAGGGCGCGTGCGCTCGCCAGACAGACAGAGGGAGACATAGAGACAGAAAGCGAGAAATCACCCCCCAGGGGGGATGGTCACGCCGCAATCCCTTTTCCTCCATTCTCCTCTCGGGATCTTGGGCACACACGCACACGCGCCCGGCGTGAGTTTTAAGCCACCGGGTCCGGGACTCGAACCGTGGTCGACTACGTGGGAGTCCAGCGACATAGCCATTACACTAACTGCTGGTTCCCGTCATAAAATTCTTTTTAAAGTAAGAAAATGATGGGAACCAGCAGTTGGCGTAATGGCTATGTCGCTGGATTCCCACGTAGTCGACCACGGTTCGAGTCTCAAACCCGGTGGCTTAGACTCAGGCCGGGCACATGTGCGTGCATACCCAAGATCCCGAGAGGAGAATGGAGGAGAACGGATTGCGGCGTGGCCATCCCCCCGGGAGGTGATTTCTTGCTTTCTGTCTCTCTGTCTCTCTCTCTCTGTCTGGCGAGCGCACACACCCTATAGCAAAAGTCCTCTCACAAAAAAAATTTTTTTATGACCATTCAGGGGCCAGCAGGTGGCATGGTGGTTAGGGCACAGAACTTCCACATGGCCGACTGCAGTTTCAATCCTAGACCTGGTAGCCTGCCTTCTCGCTTTCCCTCTCTTTCTGTCTCTCTGATGAGTGTACGTGCCCTAAAGCAAATTTAAAAAATAATAATAAATAAAATTAAATCTAAAGAAATAATGTTATGATCATACAAACTTTAAGGAATTAGTACTACACTGGGTATTCTCTTTCTACAGATGCTGAAAATCTGAAGAAAAGATCAATAGGGCACATGTTTTCCGGGTGACAGGATTAGGAAATGATTTTCTGTCCTTTGTGATTCTGGGATCTTACCTTCTAAAGTCAGATTCTCTGTTACAATCATTTTCATTTTTCCTAAAATGTAATTTAGTCTTAGGGTAACTTCTAATTTTGTCAGTAAAGCTTCTCCAAGAAAAATTATTATGTACTTTGGAGATACGGACTTTCTAACTTTTTTAGATGTCTCAGGTCTCACGTGTCACAGGGAGCAGTGCTCAGTGCTACCTGAGGATACATGGGACAAGGTGTAGCTTGCTCTGAGGGAAGAATTTCGATATGTTAGAAGAATTGGTGGACAGCTTTTATTTGGAGTGAGGAAATTAGAAAGGATACTTGGCTATGAAGCAGATGGGGATCAATCAAAACAAGGAAAAATGAAGATTATAGGAATAGTCTATCGGCTGGCTCCATGGCTTGGTGGTTAAAGCAGCTGGATCCCGCATGACTGATCGTGTTGTTCAAATCCTGGCAAAGGCAGCTTGAAAAATACACCACGAGGGGACCAGCAGTTAGCGTAATGGCTATGTAGTCGACTGTGGTTCAAGTCCCAGATCTGGTGGCTTAAACTCACACCGGGTGCGTGTGCTTGCGTGCCCAAGATCCCGAGAGGAGAATGGAGGAGAAGGGATTGCGGCATGGCCATCCCCTCTGGGGGGTGATTTCTCGCTTTCTAGCTCTCTGTCTCTCTATCTTTCTGGCGAGCACATGCGCCCTATAGCAAAAACCTCTCCAAAAAAAGAAAGAAAAATACACCAAGCATATGTGTATGGGTATCCAGAATTCCAACCGGATGGAGAAATACAGAAGGGATTTCACCTGGACTTCCTTTAAGACCAATCCAGCCTCAATGGAACCCTCCATCTGCTTGTTGAGGTAGTACTGATGATGGTATAGGTAATGATGTAAATGTTCAGTAAGACACTTACCTGAATGTCCCATATCCTGCCTTCATCCTTGAACCCTCTTCTATACCCTGGACAAGGCACTGAACACAGTTTATCACAAATATTTCTTTTTGTCTCAGTTTCCTCAATTAGATAGCAAATTCTTTGAGAGTAGAAACTATGGTCAGCTTTTTTCTTTCTAGTATCACTTAGTACAGACTTATAAGATATAATGGGCAGTTCAGCATAGGATGTGGATGAATGGATAGTTAGGTGAGTTGATGGAGAGATGGTGAGTGGGCATTTGTAGGGTGGGTAGAAGGTGACATCTCTGTGGCCTATTTATAGGCTTGAATGCTCTTTCATTGAAGGATATGGGTGAACAAAAGGCTCTGTTCTCAGGAAAAATCGACTAGTAGATTGAAGAAATGAATGCAGTGACATGAATGGAGACAACCTAGGGAGAAAGTAATGAGGGTATGTTGGGTTGTCAGAAAAGTCATGACGTGCTTTTTCTGTGTATCATGACTTTTCTGACAACCCAATAGTTCTTGTTCCCATTACATTCAGTAGAGACCCTTAACAAGTCCAGTGAATACTTTTTCTTAGATGTCTTATAAGCTTTAGAACTTTGTCTCTTATTTTTAACTTGTAGTTTACCTTATTAACAATTAAATAGTACCTTAAAAATGAAAAATTATTTTGCGTTATTGGCAATTGCAAAGTAGTGACCTTTAGCAAATACTGCTAAATGATGACATAGTAGCCTTGGGAGGTTAATGTAAAAATAGAACTGAAATGTTTAAATAATAGCTTTTTCAAAATTATAATTTAAATAAAATTTAGATTTAGTAAGTCTTATGGAGAATTATAAATTCTTTTTTTTTTTTTTTTAGAGGTTTTTGCTTTTGCTATAGGGCGCATGCTCTCGCCAGAAAGATAGAGAGAGACAGAGAGACAGAAAGCTAGAAATCACCCCCCGGGGGGATGGCCACGTCGCAATCTTTTCTCCTCCATTCTCCTCTCGGGATCTTGGATATGCAGGTACATGTGCCCAGCGTGAGTTTAAGCCACCAGGTCCAGGACTCCAACCGCGGTCGACTATATGGGAGTCCAGCGACATAGCCATTACACTAACTGCTGGTCCCAAGAATTATAAATTCTGTAATAACATAATCATGACAAGTGTATCTATATATGTTAAAAAGGTATATTTAAAAAAACACTGATTTTCCTTTTTTTAAACTCTTTTAACTATCCTATATTTTCTCTTTTTTGAATTTCCAATTAGGTGGAGATTGGAGATTTTGAAAGACCCTTCTCAACTCCAGCAGGGCATGTTACCAGTCAGTGCAAAGCAAATCAGACTCTAAAACAAGTCATAGAAAAATTTTACCCAAAAAGATATAGAGAAGGCTGCTCTGATGAACAGTTACGGTAAGGAAACATTTGTAATTCTTTAGCATTAAGGGAGAGTTGCATTAGTTTTTTGTTAACACTTTTCTGTTTAAATTTTAAAGGCTTAAAAAAATGGTGACAGTTTTCTCGATATCTTTTTTAATATGGTTGATCCCCAAGACCTTATAGATATCTGTATTTAAGATGTACCCAGAAGCAGCCCAGCTAGCTCAGTCAGTAGAGCATGAAACTCTTAAGATTTGCCCAGAAAAACAAATAATTAAATAAGCAAACAAGCAAGCAAATAAAAGAGATCTGGGCTGGGGGAGATGTGCCCAGAGCTTTAGAATCTGTATTTAATTTTTTTTAATTTTTAAAAATTGGACAGCAAAAACTGTATATATTTATCATGTGCAACATAATATTTGAAGTTTATATACCTGTGGTCTAACTTATATTTTTTTAGTGAAAAAATGTACCTTAGTTTAGATCTACTTTGCATTTGATCTTATTCATTCTTATGTAGGTGAATATTGGTAATAAGTAAAAGTTGGCCAACAATATGTTTAGTGTTATGAAGTATTTACCAAAAACTTTTTATCTCATAGGATATTGCACTATAAAATGGAAATAAAATTAAAATATCTTCTTCATTCATTTTTGCTGTAGGGTGTGTGCACTCACTGGAGAGACAAAGAGATAGAAAGTAAAAAATCACCCCCTGGGAGGATGGCCATGCCACAGTTCTTTCTCCTCCATTCTCCTCTCAGGATTTTGGGCACGCATGTACATGCACCTGACCTGAGTTTCAAGCTACCAGGACTCAAACTGCAGTTGGTCACATGAGAGGCCAGCGTCTTAACCACTACATCACCTGCTGGCCCCTAAATTATCTTCTCACACAAGACATTTTAATATAAATTTTTAATTAAACTCAACTATTTCAGAGTTTTGATTTGAGAGAGCAGATAAAGAAAAGCTGAGTAGATTAAAAGTACAGGAAAATCCAAGTTACTATAAATTTTACAAAACAAACATTTAAGGTTAGTCTTTTGTCTATGTAGAATAAGCAGTTACATTTGTGATTTGATTTGCAAAGTTTCTTCCAGCATTCAGCATCTCCCCAAGGCAGCAGTGGTAGTACCTAAAAGTCTACTATTAAAGATTCATCTTGGGGCTCTACTTCTTGTATTTTTTATTTAAAAAATGAAAATACTGTATTTCCATGAGAAATTGCCTTTTAAACTAATTTACACTAAAGTTTGGTGTTGGCTATTCAGATTTTTAAAACCTTGGTAGGAGTAACGAGGTTATATTGAGAGCACTGATAGCATGAGAATTTGGTGAAAGGAATGTTCCAAAAGTACAGGGCTGGAAAGAGATGAGATGAGAGTCACTAACTTAACAGCTTTACTCAGGTTATTCTCAGACACTACACCTGTGCCTAATGTGGGCCCAGGCAGCTTTGTCTTAGGATGATACACTGTTTGTTTTTTGCTTTTGTGTTTTTGTTTTTGTTCTCTTTTTAGGCAGCTTTGCCAGCGACTGTCCACCAGATGGATGGCCCTCAGGGGACACAGTGCTGCTGATTGTGTGCGCATTTATTTGACAGTAGCCAGGAAGTGGCCATTCTTTGGTGCTAAGTTGTTTCTTGCAAAAGTAAGAAAGGAGTGGGACAGAGGGAGAAGCATAATGAAAACTTTTGTGTTTATTCCAGATTTAGTATATTTTGGCTTTTTTTTTTTAATGAGGACGTAATTTTTTTAATTGAAATTCCCAACCATTTACAGAATGCAATGATGAGACCTTAGGGAAAAGACAGGAAAGCATCTCTGTCTTTTCCTCTCTGCTCAGCTTTCCTCTACCCTAGGTGGGCTCTTAGACTCATTAAAGCTAATCATGAAATTATAAACAACAGTTGAACACTGCTTTCTGGTCTTCATTCAGTCAGTCACTCATTTACTCACTCACTCATTTGCTCATTTAGTTAGTATTTATTGACCTCTGTTTGCCTGACTAAGCTCTAGGGATACATAAACCCACTGTGTGAGATGGGTGCTACCCAGTGCTGCAGCAGGACGGTGAACAAGCACTGTGTGGTAAATATCACTGGGAGTGACAGCAACAGTGCTGCAGAAACACTGCGGAAGGGGGATGGCCGGCCCTCTCCTCAAGGGAAAAACTATTTTGTACAATTCCTTTTCTTTCTATCGAACCACGTCACTTTGTGCTCTCTTAGGCTCTTTGTCTTGTGTCATTATTTCTTTGTGCGTTTGTTCTATCCTCATTAATAAGTTGCACACTCCTTCAGAGTGTAGACTCACTCTGAAAAATTCTCCTCTGGTGCCCACCATAGTACTTTGCACATAGTAAACACCTAATCAATATCTGCTGAATGGCTGTGCAATTTCAGGCAAGTTAGTTATCCTCTCTGGATCTCAGTTTCCTCATCTGAACTACAAAATCCAAGTCTGAAGTATCCTCTGACTCTGGTTCTATGACTGACGGTATTGTTGTTTTGTAAGAAATTATTTTTGCTACAACTGTAGGATATATTCTAAGTTAGGAGAAAGATGATAAATTTTTTTTTTCTTTTTTTGGAGAGGTTTTTGCTATAGGGCACGTGCGCTCGCCAGACAGACAGAGAGAGACAGAGAGATAGAAAGCAGGAAATCACCCCCCAGGGGGGATGGCCACGCCGCAATCCCTTCTCCTCCATTCTCCTCTCGGGATCTTGGACACACACGCACACGCGCCCGGCATGAGTTTAAGCCGCCGGGTCCGGGACTCGAACCGCGGTCGACTACGTGGGAGTCCAGCGACATAGCCATTACGCTAACTGCTGGTCCCAAAGATGATAAATTTAGTATTTTATTTATTTATTTATTTTCCGAAACATTTTTTAAAAATTAATTTACATTCATTCCCTAAGCATCATCACAGCATACAAAATGTGATTTCCCATCCAGAATATACTGCATAGTGGCTTAATCATGCATGTTATCATCAATAATTTTCCATTTCTAGTTTCATATATATATATGTATATATATATATATATATTTCCTCCACATTTTATTGATCTCACAATTTCTTAAATAATCTAACTACTTTCAATAGTAAGTTCAGCTAGTAATTTCAAGAAAAGCAGTTTTAACTTTAATAAATCAAAGAAATGCTAAGAAACTTTGCTTAAAACTTAAAGCCAGGAAACAGGTTAGGATTCTGTTCAAATAGTAGGTACATGAACCTATCGATAGCTCAAGACAGGAGAAAAACCCTTAAAACCGGAAAACAAAGCCTATAAGAAAATCAGCAATGTTTTAGTCAAAAGTCGTAAAATGCTATTTCACGTTTAAAATGAATTTATAGGGAGTTGAACTTGTTTTTTAAGCTTTTTACCATGGAATAATGCATTCACCAGAGAGACGGAGAGAGACAGTGGTAGAGAAAGTGAAAAATCACCCTTTGAGGGGATGGCAATCCCTTCTTTGTTCTCCTGGGATCTGGGACACACACTCACACGTGTCTGGTGTGATCCTCAAGCTACAAGGTCCGGGACCTGAACCATGGTTGGCCTTGTGGGAGTCCCGTACCCCATCCACCACATCACCTGCTGGTCCCTGAAAACAGATTTTTTAAAAAAATGTAAGGAATAGGCCCAGCTTTGGTGCAAATGGGAGGGTGCTACTACTGTGCAATGGCTGAGGCCACATAGGAGACCCAGGTTTGGAATAGCCCAACTTGAAAGCTGAGGTGGTGGTACATGCCTGTGGCCCCAGCTCACTGGGAGGCTGGGTCGGGCAGGAAGATCACGAAGCGACCATGTCAAAAATTCCCCTTGTGGGAACCAGCAGTTAGCGTAATGGCTATGTCGCTGGACTCCCATGTAGTCGACCGCGGTTCGAGTCCCGGACCCGGTGGCTTAACACTCACGCCGGGCGCGTGTGCATGCATGCCCAAGATCCTGAGAGGAGAATGGAGGAGAAGGGATTGCAGCGTGACCATCCCCCCTGAGGGGTGATTTCTCGCTTACTGTCTCTATGTCTCTCTCTGTCTGTCTGGTAAGCGCACGCGCCCTATAGCAGAAACCTCTCCAAAAAAAAAAAAATTCCCCTTGTGTGTGCACTTACTCATGCTCTCTTATTAAAATAATAATAATAATAATAATAATAATAATAAATACATATATATGTATAGAATAGATTCAAACTGTAGAACAGCATTTTGCATCAGATTTTAATTCTCATTTTAGTGTTGGAAGGACTACTAAGTATCCTTCTCTGCTCTGATAATATGTTCTATATTTGCTGACATAAAATAAAATTATGGCATTGATATTGTACTTCATGTTGCATGATAAGCATTTTTCTTGCTTTATAACAGGAAGGTGCCTCCTTTTCTTAATGATAATCCCTTGTGTGTGTGGTAAAATGCACATAACATGAAGCTTACCATTTTAGCCATTTTTGACTGTACAGTTCTATGGCATGAAAGTGTATTCACACTGTTGTGTGACCATCAGCACCATCCATCTCTAGAACTTTCTATCTTCCCAACCTGAACCTCTGTACCCATTATACACTAGCTCTTATTCTCTTCTGCCTGCTCAACCCTTAGCAATTACCATTGTACTCTCTGTTTCCATTATTTTGACTACTCTACGAACCAAATATAAGACAATTCATGCAATATTTGTCTTTATGTGACTTACTTCACTTAGTGTAATATCTTGAAGGCTCATTGATGTTCTAACATGTGTCAGAATTCCCTTCCTTTTAAATGCTGAATAATAATGTTCCATGTACGTATTTACCAAATCTTGTTTATCCATTCATCTCTCAATGGACTCCTGAGTTGATGGCATCCTTTGTAGTGTTTGCCTGTCCTCCAAGCCAGTCTTCAGTAGACAGGGTGGCAACCAAAAGCTTTAACTATGTAAGATTATGATACGTTTTGCTATATACAAACAAGCACTAAGATTAATCCAAATTCCTTTATAGTCTTGGTGTTCCTTTATAAGATTTAAGAGACATAGTTAAGTTTTGCAAACTGAACAAAACAGTCATTGTGGAGTGCTTGAAAATATTCACAGACTTCGGGACCAGCAGTTAGTGTAATGGCTATGTTGCTGGACTCCCATGTAGTTGACCGCAGTTCGAGTCCCGGACCCGGTGGCTTAAACTCACGCCGGGGGTGTGTGCGTGCGTGCCCAAGATCCAGAGAGGAGGATGGGGGAGAAGGGATTGCAGCGTGGCCATCCCCCCAGGGGGTGATTTCTTGCTTTCTGTCTCCCTGTCTCTCTCTGTCTTTCTGGAGAGCGCACACGCCCTATAGCAAAAAGCCTCTCAAAAAAAAAAAAAAAAAAATTCACAGACTTTATTGGGTTTTAGTGATGTGAGATGATTTTTTAATATAGTTTCACTGCTTTTGCAACAAAAAATTTGGTGGAAATTTGAGTAGTTCTTATTTCTATTGATCACAATTTTGTTTTCCTTTTTATTCCATTTTATTAGACATTAAATATGAGTTAATAACCTTTCAGGGAAAGTCTGTAATTATAATAATTCTTTCCATTGTAATAGCACTCCACATTTTATAAAGCATATCAATATTTTTCATTTCATCTTGGTTTTGGTCATCATGGAAACCCTAAAATCCTTGTAAACTATTAGCCTCTTAAAACCCAAGAAAAATTAAGGTGTAAATATTATTTTCATATATTAAAGATGAGAAAATTGAGCCTCAAAGAGATTAAAAAGCTTGTTAAATGCACATGTGGAGACCAGCAGCTGGTGTAATGGCTATGTCGCTGGACTCCCATGTAGCCAACCATGGTTCGAGTTCTGGACCCTGTGGCTTAAACTCACACAGGGCACGTGTGTGCGCATGCCCAAGATCCCAAGAGGAGAGTGGAGGAGAAGGGATTGCTGCGTGGCCATCCCCACTGGAGGGCAATTTCTCACTTTCTGTCTCTGTCTCTTGTCTTTCTGGTGAGCACACACACCCTATAGCAAAAACCTCTCCAAAAAATGCACATGTGAATAAATGGCAGATTGAGGTCTCGAAACCAGGTTTCATTGTTTCAGATTCACTATTCTTTTTAGTATACCACACTGCCTCAATTCTACAGACGTTTTTTGTGATAATTTGTTGTATAACGTCAAATGTTACATGGCATTTAGATTGAAAAACATTTCTGAAATTTTACTTAGCATTTCTAATAACTATATTTTAACCTCTTTCTAGCCCATAACTCCATCATCACTTGGAAGTACTTTCATATGGCTGGCTGTACATGAGGATGGTTTAAGTGTTTTAGAATACAACTCCATGGTAAGATTAAAGTTTTGCCTTGAGTCAACTATTTCCACTGGGTAGAATATACCATAAATACCAGGTAAATCATATATATATAGGCAGAGGGCATATGGTGCTCACCAGGAAAAGACAGAGGAGGAGAGAAGGAGAAAGCAACCCGTCAGTGCGGCCTGGTTATGCAGCAGTCTTCTCTCCTTCGTTTTTCCATCCTGTTGGGATTTGGGGGGCTACTTGTGTGCATGCTTGCTCCAGCATGTCTCTCAAGCTCTTGGAGCAAGACTCACACCATGTGGTCAAGCCATGTGAGGTCTGGCTCCCTCAACCAGTGGGACATGGGGCGGGCCCAGGTAATGATATCTAAATCCAATTTTCCTCATATGCAGAAAACATTCTTCCTAATACTATAGAATGAATAGTCACTTTTACAAATACAAATATGATTACAATTTAATCTTAAATCAATTAAATTGTAATCTTAAGTCAATTAAATTATAATCATAGTTATATTTGTGAAATGACTTACAAGTGTTAAGATTGTTCCCCATGGAAAATAAAAATCTATAAGATATCATTAAAGTAGGAACTTAAATTTACTGGAGTGTATGTTTAGTTTCACTAAACATAATTTCTATAATGTTCCGTAAGATTACTTACCAGTTCACTTGTACATAGGTAGTATCTTAGAGAATTTAGCATAACTAAAAATAAAGTCAAACTATGTTTTCTATATGTTCATTTATTTATCTGAAATTTACGTTATTGTCTATCATATTTCATTCATCAAATTCTTTTTTATTTTTTAAAAACTAATTTTTTTTGGAGAAATTTTTACTATAGGACATGCGCACTCCCTGGAGAGAGAGAGAGACACACAGAGAGACAGAAAGCGAGAAATCAACCTCCAGGGGGGAAATGGCCATGCCGCAATCCCTTCTCCTCCATTCTCCTGCTCGGATCTTGGGTGCACACACACAGCATGAGTCTGAAGCCACAGGTTCAGAACTAATCCATGGTCGTTCATGTGGGAGTCACTGGGAGTCAAGTGATGGTGATGTAGCCACTACGCCATCTGCTGGCCCCTCTTTTTTCTTTTCAGATTAATTTCATATTTTATATAAAGTCCCAATCAGGATAGGTTTTATATATACACACACACACATACACATACACACACACACACACACACACACACATATATATATACATATATATATATATATGCGTGTGTTTAACAAAAAAACTTTACATCTTTTTGTCTTTTTTTTTTTGGAGAGGTTTTCGCTATAGGGCGCGTGCGCTCGCCAGACAGACAGAGAGAGACATAGAGACAGAAAGCGAGAAATCACCCCCCAGGGGGGATGGTCACGCGGCAATCCCTTCTCCTCCATTCTCCTCTCGGGATCTTGGGCACTCACGCACACGCGCCCGGCGTGAGTTTTAAGCCACCGGGTCCAGGATACGAACCGCGGTCGACTACGTGGGAGTTCAGCGACATAGCCATTACGCTAACTGCTGGTTCCCTAACATCTTTTTGTCTTTAAATGTCTCATGCATCAAATTATTTAGTAAAAAATTTATTTTTTAAATCTGATAAGTAGCAATCACTAAATTTCCCTGGTGAATGTAGTGAGCTATTCTACCTATGGCTATAGTCAGAGATCACTGAAAATGTTTTGGAAACTAAACGAACCACTAGTATTGTAGTTAATGTTTAACATTGCAAATGCTAAAAAAATTTTTTGGAAGAGTTTATCTTTTCTGAACGCCCTTTAGTTCTTGAATAGATAACTTGAAGGTCGATTATAAAAATCAGTGATTTAAAGTTACCAGTATTGTGTTACCTCAGTTAAGTAAACTAGTTCCCTAGACCTCAGGAGGTGGGTATAGGAGCCAGGAAGTAAATACTGGTAGCTGGCAGCTCTAAAACATTCAGTGCTGGGGGAACCAGCAGTTAGCATAATGGCTATGTTGCTGGACTCCCATGTAAGTGACCACGGTTCAAGTCTCAGACCCGGTGGCTTAAACTCATGCTGGGCACGTGTGCTTGTATGCCCAAGATCCCAAGAGGAGAATGGAGGAGAAGGGATTGTGACATGGCCATACCCCCTGGGGGGGGGGGTGATTTCTCGTTTTGTGACTCCCTGTCTCTCTCTGTCTTTCTGGCGAGCACATGTGCCTTATAGCAGAAACCTCTCAAAAACAAAACAAAACAAAACAAAACAAAAAACCATTCAGTGCTTGGGTGGTCTGATCAGTCTCACAAACTAATTGTTAGGTATGTAGGTGCCTGGGCTGGCCCTATAGCACAGTGATTAAGTGCTGTGCAGAGAAAGCAAGAGCCCACCTGGCCAGCTATGGTTCAAAACTCAGCTCTGGAGGCTTGAAAAACATGCCAGACACAAGTGCATGAATGCTTCAAATCCTGACAGAATGAAGAAATAGAGGGAGAAGGATTGTGGTGTGATAATACCCCATTGGAGGGCATATTCTCTCTCTCTCTCTCTCTCTCTCTCTCTCTCTCATGTTCTCTGGAGAGGGGGCAGAAATAAAAGGTATACAGGTTTCTTTTAAAGTATATCTTTGAATTATATGTTTTCTTTTTTTTTTTTTTTTTGAGAGTTTTTTTTTTTTTTTTTTTTTTTTTTTGTTATAGGGCGTGTGTGCTCGCCAGACAGACAGAGAGAGAGACAGAGAAACAGAAAGCGAGAAATCACCCCCCAGGGGGGGATGGCCACGCCGCAATCCCTTCTCCTCCATTCTCCTCTCGGGATCTTGGGCACGCACGCACACGCGCCCGGCGTGAGTTTAAGCCACCGGGTCCGGGACGCGAACCGCGGTTGACTACATGGGAGTCCAGTGACAATAGCCATTACGCTAACTGCTGGTCCCTGAATTATATTTTTTAAATTGTATTAGAAACACACTGGGAAAAATATGTGCTGTATTATATGAAAAAGGGTTGATATCCTTAATATATAGGTATCTTATAAACAATAAGAAAATTATCAACATACAGGACCAGCAGTCGGCATAATGGCTATGTTGCTGAACTCCCACGTAGTTGACCATGGTTCGAGTTCTGGACTCAGAGGCTTAAACTCACGCCAGGCATGTGTGCGTGAGTGCCCAAGATCCCAAGAGGAGAATGGAGGAGAAGGGATTGCGGCGTGGCCATCTCCCCTGGGGCGGGGGGGAGGTATGGTTTCTTGCTTTCTGTCTCTCTGTCTCTCTCCCTGACTTTCTGGTGAGCTCATGCACCCTATAGCAAAACCTCTCCCCCCCCCAAAAAAAAATGGAAGAAAATTATCAACATACTGATAGATATATGAGCCCAGGCAATTCACAAAAGAAGAAATACAAATGCTCGGCAAATTTATTTTAAATTGTGAATCTCACTAGCAATTAAACTAATACAATTTAAAACAGCGAAGCATTACTTTTTGTCAAGTTGCAAAGATTTAAAAGAATGATCACATCTGGCATTTGCAAGACTGCAGTGCTGAGAATGTAAATGGGTATGACCTTTCTGAAGGAGAGTTTAAAAAAAAATTTTAAATCTTTATTTTTTAAGCCAGTAATTCCTGTTGCTTGGTTTTATAACCAAATAAATAATTAGGTATATGCATTATAAACTATGTCAGTATTGCTTAAGTAACTACCACAACAAAAATGATCTGGGGCCAGCTGGTAGAGTTGTGGTTAAAGAGGCTGGATCCCACATGGCCAACTATGCAGTTTGTGTTGAGTCCTGGACACAGTGTCAGCTTGAAAAACAATCTGGGTGCATGTGCATGCATTCCCAAAATCCCAAAAGGAAGGAGAGATGATGGGGTGATAGGTTTGTTTTTTCACTTTTTTTCTCTTTCCAGCAAGTGCTTGTGCCCTCTGGCAAATTAAAAAAATAATAATAATAAAAATAAAGATCTACAAATTCTACAGTAGGAGATTGAAATAAGTTGTCCATAAAATCATTTAAAATGACATTAAGCAAATAAATGTGTTGTCATGGGAGGATGTTCACAGCCCATTGTTATGGTAAAAAGGAAGAGTGCAGGCTGGCCCTATATCCTAGTGGTTAAGGGAGTCAAGTCCCACATGGAAGACCATAGTTTGAATCCTGGCTCCAGCAACTTGAAAAACACGCTGGTACATGTGTATGCATGCACACAGTTCTGACAGGAAAAAGAATGGAGACGAGATTACAGCATTGCCATACCCCATTTGGGAGTACTTTCTCTCCCTCTCTCTCCACCTTTCTCTGGTGAATGCTCATGACCTCTGGCAATTGAAAGAAGAAGAAGGAGAGAGAGGAAGGAGGAAGAGGAAGAGGAAGAGGAAGAGGAAGAGGAAGAGGAAGAAGAAGAAGAAGAAGAAGAAGAAGAAGAAGAAGAAGAAGAAGAAGGCGGCTAAAACAGTATGCACGATACTGTTTCTTTCTTTTTTAAAATTTGCTAGAGAGTGTGTGCACTTGCCAGAGAGAGACAGAGAGTAAGAGAGAGAGAGAGAGAGACAAAGGAAAAACAAGAAACCACTCTAGTTGGGGGAGAGTGGTCATGCCCAGTCCCTTCTTTCCCTTTTTTCGTCTGTGATTTTGGGCAGGCACACACACACTTGACATATTTTTGTAACCGCTGAGTCTAGGATTCGAACCTTGCAGTAGGCCATTTGGCATCCAGCTACCTTAACCACCACACCACCAGCCGGCTCCATGATACTATTGGTGTTTGTATACATCAAAATCTATCTATCAGGGTGAACCATATAGATTTTCTAATATTCGGCCATTTTGACCATAGAAAGTATCAGTTTTAGGTTGCCTAACCAAATATTAAACTGTTAGGAAAGTCATGACTGTCCTGTTTATTCTGTGCAAAAATATGTCATGACTTTCCCAACAACCCAGTATATAAAAGAGAAATGTGAAGGGACATATAAAAAATATTAACAGTTTTCCACTAGATACTGCAATATAGGTGCTTTTTATTCTTTCTAATTTTTTTGCAGTGAATTGTTTCAGAATAAAAATTTATTTTAATTGTAAAGATATATTATGCCTGGGACCAGCATTTGGCGTAATGGCTATGTTGCTGGACTCCCATGTAGTCAACCGCAGTTCGGGTCCCAGACCCGGTGACTTAAACTCACGCCAGGTGTGTGTGCGTGCGTGCCCAAGATCCCAAGAGGAGAATGGAGGAGAAGGGATTGCGGCGTGGCCATCCCCTCTGGGGAGTGATTTCTCGCTTTCTGTCTCTCTGTCTCTTTGGCTAGCACATGCGCCCTATAGCAAAAACTTCTCCAAAAAATAAATAAATAAAGATACATTATGCCTAAGTAAAATTAGTACCACTACTATCTTTTTTGCATTATAATAGATTTTATTTTAGAAAATAATGTTTAACTATACCATAATTGATTAATATCAACTTTTTTTATTATTTAGATTTTGCCACAGGGCACGTGTGCTTACAAGAGAGAGAGTGAGAAGTCACCCTCCCCAGGGTGGATGGTCATGCTGCAATCCCTTCCCCATTCTCTTCTCAGGATTTTGGCCACAAACACACATGTGCCCAGGATGATTTTTCAAGCCGCCAGGTCTGGGACTTGAAATGCAGTCAGCCATGAGGGAGTTGGTGCCTTAACCACCACGCTACCTGCTGGCTCCAAAATCATTTTTAATGAAGATACGTTATTAATTATTTCTTTAAAAGTAAGCTGCATATAACATACTTTTCTTCTCTTTAAAGAGGTTAATAGTTAGCTATGTGTACAAGAGTCTAATGACCTTTGGAGGTTATCAAGATGATTTTATGGTCGTCATTAACAATACACATTCAAAGGACAAACCAACAGAGAAATTGCTTTTCGCCATGGCAAAACCCAAGGTGAGTGGAAATCTGACCTGCTACTTTTTTACACTCAAACTCTTGCTTACCTCATTTTTCTAAGCCTTGATTTAGTCCATCTAAATGGGATGATACTACCTACTTCTTTTGGCTTAAGAACCAAATAAAGGAAGTTTCTCAAGTATCTATCTCAGTACCCGCTATAAAGAAAATTCAGAATAAATAGTCATGTTCTGAGTTATTGTCTTCAGGCACTTAATACATATTATCTTATTTGCTTATTTTGTTTGCTTTATAGATTCACTACAGGAAAAAGCAGAGTTTTCTGTTGGGCCATCAGGAAAGTCATAATGCATTTTTACATAGAAAAACAGAAAAATACATCATGACTTTCCTGATGAAGTAATAATTAAAACATATTGTTCCTTTACTATTTTCAACAGTCTATGTAGTTAATGTCACTAAGTAAAAAAAAAAAAAAAAAAAAAAAAAAAAAAAAAAAAAAAAAGGACTACATTCTAATATGTCATTCTAATTTTAGCAAAGAGAATGAGAAATTGACTTTCCTAAAACTTTACCTTTAAGTGATCAACTAAAAAGAGATTACTTCTTCAGAACTGAGGCTTTTTAATGATTTATTTATTTATTTTTAAAGAATTATTTTAATTAATTAATTTATTTATTTTAATTTGACCAGAGACAGGAGGGGGAGAGAGGGAGAAAGAGACAGAGAGAGAGAAAGTGAGAAGGCAAGGTGCCAGGTCCCAGACTTGAACCGTGGTCGGCCATGTTGGAGCCCAGTGCTCTTAACCACCACACCTGCTGGCCCCTGAGGCTTTTTAAAAAAACTATTGATCAGGCCAGCCTATGGCTTGGTTGTTACTTGAGCTGGATCCTATGTGGCCAACTGCATAGTTAACGTCCTGGACTCAGACATGCTGCACACATGTGCATACACGCCCAAAATCCCAAAAGGAGAGAGATGGAGAACAAGAGATTGTGGCATAGCCATGTTCCATGGAGGGGTGCATTCTCACTTTCCCTCCTTCTGTCTCCTTCTGGCAAGTACATGTGCCCTCTAGCAAAACTTTTTAAAAAATGAAAAACTACAGATTGCTTTCTTAATTAAATCTATACTTAAATGAAGACAGCCATTAAGTATCCCAGGTTATAGCTCACTCAGTACTTTAATGAAATGATATGAGGGAACCAGAAGGTGGCGGCATGGTGGGAGAGGCAGTAGACTCTCACACGGCCTACTGTGGTTCGAGTCCTGGACCTGGCAGCCTGCTTTCTCACTTTCCCTCTCTCTCTTTTTCTCTCTCTGTCTCTGGTGAGCTCACAAGTCCTATAGCAAATTTAAAAATAAATAAAATTTAAAATTCTTTAAGAAAATAATTGATATGATATGCTGATTTCTTTTTTAATTAATTAATTTATTTTAAATTTGCTATAGGGCACACATGCTCACCAGAATGAGAGAGAGAGAACACAGAAAGCAAGCTGCCAAGTCCAGGAATTGAACCATGGTCCGCCATGTGGGAGTCCAACACCCCAACCACCATGTTGCCTGTTGGCCCCAATATGCTGATTTCATAATACATGTATTTACAAATAAAAATTTAAGACAATTAATAGAATTGTATTATTGATTGTCACATTTTCTTATATTGCCACTAAATTTGATTTTTTTTTTGAGAGGTTTTTGCTATAGGGCGTGTGTGCTCGCCAGACAGACAGAGAGAGACAGAGAGACAGAAAGCGAGAAATCACCCCCCAGGGGGGATGGTCATGCCGCAATCCCTTCTCCTCCATTCTCCTCTCAGGATCTTGGGCACGCACGCACACGCGCCCGGCGGGAGTTCTAAGCCACCGGGTCCGGGACGCGAACCGCGGTTGACTACGTGGGAGTTCAGCGACATAGCCATTACACTAACTGCTGGTTCCCTAAATTTGATTTTTTTTTAAATATTCAACATTTCTGGGTTTTTGCTTTTTGTTTTTTAAGACTTTTTGACATAGGACATGTGCTCTCACTGGAGAGAGAGACAGAGAGAGAGAGAGAGAGAGAGAGAGAGAGAGAGAGAGAGGAAATAGGAATCACCCTTCCCCCTGAGTGGTATAGCCACACCACAATCCCTTCTCCTCCATTTTTCTCTTGGGATTTTGGTCACACATGCACACATGTCTGTCATGCTTTTCAGGCCACCAGATTTGGTACTTGAACTGCGGAGCTGGCGGGGTGGGACCCAGCACCTTAACTACCGTTCCACTTGCTGGCTTAACTCTTTCAGGTTTAAGTATAGTAATGTGAAAACATACCAGTGCCAGATATATCGTACTTCATTGTGTAATCTGAGGTCAGGGGATTTTGGTAGCCTGTGTATTAGCAAATAGAGATCACCCAAGGCCAATCCTTTACTCTCTTTTGAAAGTGATGAGCACTTCTCAGAAGCATAACAGTTCTATTTTCATGTTTTAGATTCTGGAAATCACTCTCTTAGTCGCCAGTTACATAAACAACTTCCATCAACAAAAGGCAGCATTTCACCACCTCTCTGCTCCAGCACTGCTCTCAGCCAGGACTCTGGGCTCCCAAGCACGGGTGACGGGAAGCCAGCCCCATTTGTCAAGCAGTAGACCGACCAAAGGCCCCACCTTACTCTGAGAGCTCTGGAGACTGAACATTCACTGCTTATTCTCTGTGCGTTCAGACAAGTTCGTTTATACTCTGGCAACGGCACCCACACACCAGTGTTCAAATCTTTAACAATAATGGAGTTTCTTTTAGTTGATTCTTAAATATTCAAATTAATACTAACTAAAACATAAATACAGAATTTGCCAACATGCTAATTTTCTCCTAGAGTCAATGGGTTAGAATTCATCATTTTTCCCATCTCCCTTCTCCGTTGTTATCAGACCATTGTGCAATACGGCTTTTCTTTCTTCTTTTAATATTCTGGCAGTCTTTAGAAAGGGAGATTCCAAACTCTCATTTGGTAAACCAGTTGATTATTTGGAAGCGTTCACTGCCAAAAACTTAAGTACTGTAATTGAATGTGCTTTTAATTAATGATATGGTGTTTAGAAAGGAGTAGACTGCACAGCTAAGAAACAGCTGCAGGGTGATGTGGAGGGGTACATTTTTAGAGCAAGTACAATGAAGCTTCTGGCTCCATGAATCATTATGTGAGAAAACAGGAGCTAGGTAACCAGAACCTCTTACGGGGGGCATTAGAAAGCGTACCCTGTCACCGTTTCAGATCACTGGAGTGTAAAATTTAAACCCAGACAGTGATTCCTGACATTCCTTGAGTGTCAACTGAGCCCAAGTTCCCTGGGTTATTGCCCTCTTATCATTGCATCTAGTGCGGTTGTCTTGATCTAATTTGTTAAATGCTATCTTTGAAAACAAAGACAGTTCTTAAATATTTGCCCCTTATACAATCTTTTCTAGTTATAATTTGAAAATAAATTCCCCGAGATATTTTTTAAAAGATAAGAAATTTTTTCTTCTGTCAATGGAGGTAAAATTTCAGTTTCAAGCGTCTTGAAATGTATTACTTTACTAGGTTATGTACGTGGTCAATACATTCCAGTATGCATCTAAGCAATGTAACTAGTATTCGTGATAAAAATGAAACTGTGATAAGACATAAAAATTATGTTATAAAATATTCAATTATAGTAGTGGTCATGAGTATACTTAATTTTATTTATGTGTAGAATAATTGTATTTATTTTTGAACATGTATTTATCACTCTGTGTGTTGTATTTTTTTAACCAATTTGAGAAAAATGTTGGCCGCTGAGCTAATTTGTTTGCAGAGCCTTCATATTTCCTCTTTGCTGCTTTCCCCCTATGGCAATGTACTGTTCTCATAATAAGCCTTTGAGAATGTTCCAACCCATGTTTTTAGAAGGGGCAGAAGTATATTACTCAAATAATATTGTGCTTTATTGTTAATTGCAAAAATAAGATTAAAAAACTCATATAAATTGATTTCCACTGGCTAGTTCCCCTACATCTTTTGAGCTGCAACTATTCACACAGTAAGCAAATTAGGTTTTGAGAATAAACTGGTTACCAGTGTGGGATGACTCTCAGGAGCCTTTTGGCTGGGGTACAGTAGTTTCTGAGTTCCCAGCAAGCCATTTAATAATTAGGTTACGGGACCAGCAGGTGGTATGGTGGTTGGGGCACTGGATTCCCACCTGGCCAACTGTGGTTTGAGTCCCAGACCTGGTGGCTTGAAAATCACAACAAATAAATAGAGAAATACATAAATAAGTGTTAAAATAATAATTAGGTCATGAGCCATAGGCTGAGCAGAGCTACCGTTTATGAGTGAGAACTTCATTCTCAGGCAGTGGTTTGCTGACCATCTGGTAAGCCCTACTACTCTCAAATCTTCTAACTTAAGTAATAAAGACTTAGCTTAAACTGTAGTACCTTAAAGTTGCCATTTACTTTTTTATAGAACAGAGATAAAATATTTTGATGGAAAGAAATCAATTTTCTGTAACTGATGATGTGAAAATTTTATTTTCTGGGAAATTACTTATATAGCCATTTAAAAATTTTCCAGGTATGTTATTATGATTGGTTACAAGAGAATAATGTTCCATGTTTAATTGTAATATTTGTCTCCTATCATTTTCTCCCCTTTCAATCATAATAAATGATTTACAAAACCCATTTTGAGCATATTCTTTTGAATAGTCTTCTAGAAATACCTAATGTTTTCATTGTCAAAGCTGAGGTGTACTACTTGTGAAAATGGTAGTTATTACCTCCTTCTCTTGCATTCATGCTTCATCTTCAGTGTTGCTTTGTTTTATCCATGTAAAAGGAAGCTGTTTTGGCAAATTATAATTTTAATACGCATGTATACATATTGATACACATATCATATGTAAACAGATATATAGAAATGTTGGGTTTCCCTGCGGTTTCATAATCTCCTTTGGAGAGTTTATTTCAGACAGGTGAGCAGAACTATGTTCTAGACATTTGTTTTATTGACTGGCTTCATGGCACAGTGGTAATGTGCTGCTCAAGAAAAGCCAGCTCCTACTGGTGACTGTGGTTCAAATCCCTGACCTGATAGCCTGAGACAGGCTGTTATGTGCAAAAGTGTTCAAGATCCCATGGGCTGAAGGACTAGGGGAAGAGGATCACATGTGACCAGGCCGTGGAGGGTGCTTGTCTCTCTCTTACTGTCACATACTCTATCATGAATAAAGAAAAAAATAGTTAATAAAAACAAAATTTATTTTGAATGTTCTAGATCGTGCATGTGTGTATGTGTCCTTGTATATGTCCTTAAAGCCAAACACTGCCATAGCCTGGAAATGAATTTAACACTCAATTTACAAGAGAAACTAGTCACAATGTATATAGAGTTATTGTTTCAAAAATGTATTTAATACCTTAGGGATCAGCAGTTAGCGTAATGGCTATGTCACTGGACTCCCATTTAGTTGACCGCAGTTCGCGTCCCGGACCCAGTGGCTTAAAACTCACGCTGGGCGCGTGTGCGTGCGTGCCCAAGATCCCGAGAGGAGAATGGTGGAAAAGGGATTGCGGTGTGGCCATCCCCCTGGGGGGGTGATTTCTTGCTTTCTATCTCTCTGTCTGGCAAGCACACGCGCCTTATAGCAAAAACCTCTCAAAAAAAAAAAAAAAGTATTTAATAGTTTGGAAATCATTTCTGTAGGGGGAAAAGCATGGTGGTCAGTTTCCTAGAACAATATGTTGAAGCTGTACTTATATTGAAGTATGATATTAAAGAACTAACCACCATGGATAACCATGTATCTCTGAAGAAAAGGCTGTAAGTGTTTCTGAGAAGAAAGGACACCTTTCTCCCATCCACCCTGTCCCCCATGCTATGGAATTTGGCCTTCCTCAGGGCTGATTGGCTCTGGACTGAATACTGTGGAGAAAAGCTCCAGTTAAGTGGGGATTAAGGGACAGTCCTGTGGCCTAGTAGTTAAGGGACCCAGCTCCCACATGGCCGACTGCAGTTCAGATCCCAACCCAGCAATTTAAAAAACACCAGTTGCATGGATGCTCAAAATCCTGATAGGATGGAGAAATGGAGGAGAAGGGATTACAGTGTGACTGCACCCCACTGTGGGGTGATTTCTCCCTTTCCTTGTCTCTCTGGTGGGTGCATGCACCCTCTGACTTATAAACAAACACAGCGATTGGGAATCAAGGAAGGGAAACGAGCAGGAAGAGGCAGGTGGGGAAGCTTCTCTGTGGTGACAAGAATAATTATTCCCCCTTTAAACTCCAAATGATGGTAGGTTCATGATATTTAGGGTGAAGTGTCTGTATTTGAGGGGGGCCAAACACAAACTTTTCTTGGACATTTAAATAGGAAGATGGGTCCTGCAATAAGGAGTTGGTCTGCCTGGACAGGAGGCCAGAGTGAGGAAAGGATGCTTGCTCTGTATACTATAACTTTACTTGTTCAATTTCATTTTATCTAACTTGAACAACAGTAACACTGATTCTAGAGGCGTGTTTATAATTAATATCAATTCAGCAATCATCATTGTATGCCTTGTAATTATTTTGCAGTCCAGTGATTGATGAGGAATAAAAACTTTACTAGTGAGACATCTATTAGCATGTAACTCCAAAATAAGGCACAATTGTTTACCATAGGCCCTGAATACAGAGTACCAGTACTTTGCTAACATAATCTAATAAAATGTGTGTGTGTGTGTGTGTGTGTGTGTGTATGTGTGTGTGATCTCTTTCTGAAATTGCTGCCAGGTTACATCGTGGTTTATTAAAATCAGATGACTTTTTTGTTTTGTTTTGGTTTTGCCATAGAGTATGTGCACTTGTAGGAGAGAAAAATTGTGAAATCACCCCTAAGGGATATGCTTATGCTTCAGTCCCTTCTCCTCCAGTCTCCTCTTGGGATTTGAGCACACACACACACACACACACACACGCATGTGTGCATAACCAGCGTGATTTTTTTTTTTTCCTTTTAAGAGGTTTTTGCCTAAGAGTGCTTGTGCCTGTCAGGGGCAGAGAGAGAGACAGTGAGAGGGAAAGTAAGAAATCACCCCCCAGGGGAGATGATCATGTCACAATCCCGTCTCCATTCTCCTCCTGGAATTTTGGATACAAATGCACACACGCCTTGTGTGATTTTCAAACCACTGGGTCCAGGACTCAAAATGCGGTCCGCCATGTGGGAGTTCAGCAATGTAACCACTACGCCATCTGCTGGTCCCCAGCCAGCATGATTTTCAAGCTGCTAGGTCTGGAACTTGAACTGTGGTCGGTGTGTGTGAGTCCAGAGTCCTAACCCCTGTACCACCTGCTGACCCCCAAATCAGGTGTCTTTTTTAGCAGTGATAAGAGAAAGCTAATCCTCTCCCTCACTGTGTGGCTCTAATAAATTGCCAGTAAGAGTTCTTAGGAACTGAATGGTGGGTGATACCAGAGAAAAATACTATAAAACTCCCAGTAAGAGTAACCTTTTTTGGGGTCTGCAGATGGTGTAGCAGTTATGTAGCTGGACTCCCACATGGTTGACCGTGGTTTCAGATGGTGTAGCAGTTATGTAGCTGGACTCCCACATGGTTGACCGTGGTTTAAGTCCTGGACCCGGTGGCTTCAAAATCACACCAGGTGCATGTGTATGCATGCCCAAGATCCCGGGAGGAGAATGGAGGAGAAGGGATTGTGGTGTGGCCCTGAGAGGAGGGGGTGTGATTGCTCACTTTCCCTCTCACCTCGTGTGTGTCTCTCTCTGGCAAGCATGCATGCCCTAAGGCAAAAACCTCCCCCCTCCCCACAAAAAAGAGTAGCTTTTGTGACAGAAAAATTTATCGTAAATGTGTAACCTTAGGAAAACTTACGGAGAATTCTTAGTAGCCTTTGGATCGCACACAGATTCTAAGATTTTTCCCCTTCAGTAACCAGGGATGGGGAATCAACGCCAATGTCACACCCGCGACTGTTCTACTGAACCGTCTTTACCTAAGGTTACTGTTTACTTGCTGACAGTCAAGTCCAATGGCCCAGGTGGTCCAAGGGTCTGCTGCACAATATCTCAAACCTATCATGTCCTCTAACCTCATTCTCCTACTTTGTGTCCCCAATAATTGGCTAATATGGTCACTAATTCATCAATCACCTTTTAAAATGAAAAATCTGAGACCTGTTTGTTACATTTAATAAAGTTTATTCAAAACAAGAGCTAGGTCTTATGAAAGAGCAGTATTCAGAACCAAGTTGGTTCAGATTGCTCTACCTCATCACATATTTATAGCCAGGGAAAAAGAAGTTACACACAAAGCCAGACCGATTGGCTGCAGTTGGATTTTGCCTCAGATGGTCATTTTTTAGCAGCTTTCAACCTCTGATTGGCTGAGGGGTCAACTATTGTGACTGACTGGGGCCTAGTTACGCGGTTACCAAGATATACTCTCAAGAGAGATTATACCTTGCGTATCAAGCTAGGCTACAGCTCAGTATATTTGGAATCTGCTTTGGGCCAGATTTTATCACCCAAGTATGGAGGCCAGTTTAGGCCATTTTAATTTAATTTAACACATCTAAGAGAAACAATAATGTTTCTCCATCACCCAAGACCTCGCACTATACTATTCAGTTAACTACATTTGACTGAAGTCTTTTTGTTGTAAATTCCAAAATTCAACTTGAACTTACTTAGACAAAAATGAGAAAATTATTACAAAGGTACTAGGATGTCTCATATAATCAAAGGGACAGCTGAATGACAAGTTGTAAGAAAGATGAGGACACAGACAAGACTTAAGAACAGCTAGAGCCATGAAACATGCGCTAGGATTTTCTTTTCAAATCACTGTGAATATGCTTCATGCTCTCTAACTACAGAATAGCTTCTTCATTTGTTAGAATATAAGGGGCGACACAGATACGAGCCTGGTTGTCTGGCTGCTCGGAGTGAGAAGTCTCTTCGTGCTGTGCATGCAATGGACACCCAGAAGGATGTTCAACCCCCAAAGCAGCAGCCAATGATATATATCTGTGGAGAATGTCACACAGAAAATGAAATAAAATCCAGAGATCCAATCAGATGCAGAGAATGTGGATATAGAATAATGTACAAGAAAAGAGCTAAAAGGTTGGTGGTTTTTGATGCTCGGTGAAACATGGGAATTCAGATGAATGTCTTCATTTGTACCTGGATTTGCCCTGTTAATGTTTCTCATTGTACAGTTTTTGGTTTGGTATACTTAATCTTTATGAATGTAGTTATATACATGTAATTTCATTTAAAAAAACATATTGTATTTAGATACCTATTAATACTCTGTGTAAAGGAATTTTTATGTTAAAAAAAAAAAAGAAAAAAAGGAATTTCCTCCAGAGAGGGAGTGTTTGCTTTTCTCAATGATGGTTTGAAATATCCCAGGAAAGGACTCTGATTAACCTAACTCATGTTAGAAGCTTTCTCTGAACCACCTAAAAATTATTCAATATCGAGAATGCTTAAGTTATCAAAAAAACTATATAGTGAATGTTATAAAGCTATTAAAATTACATTTATAATGCATTTTTTAAAAGATTGATGTAGGGAAATACATGCTAATCAGAATATTAATTAACTTCACAGTACAATCTCTGTAAGAAAAAAGATTAGAATGAAACACACCATAAAATTTTAAAAAAGAATGAAACACACCAAAATGTTTAATAGTTATTACATATGGAGTAAGCTTATTTTACTTTGAGCTTATATAACTTTGAAAACTAGGGAAAAATGTAAAAAACTCTGACTGTTCCAGTTATTGTTAGTAGTCTACATATGGTCTTCTAGACTCCAAAATATTTTTCATGCAGCTACAAAATAATACCTCATTAATACTCAGGTCCAGTCATGGCACACTCCTCACTTAAAATCTTATTCAGCTTCTCCTAACCAACACATTAGACTGTGGGACCAGCAGTTGGCATAACCGGCTATGTCGCCTGGACTCCCACGTAGTCGACCGCAGTTCAAGTTCTGGACCCAGTGTCTTAAACTCTCGCCAGGTGTATGTGCGTGCGTGCCCAAGATCTCTAGAGGAGAATGGAGGAGAAGGGACTGTGGCATGGCCATTCCCCCTTTCTGTTTCTCTGTCTGTCTCTCTGCTATAGGCGCACGCACCTATAGCAAAAAACTCTCCAAAAAAAAAAAAAAAATCTAGACTGTAAGATCCTTCTCAGTAACCCAATCTACCTTCAAGGGTTACTCTCCCACATTGGTCCCACTAGGCAGTTTAGGTGCTTTCACCTCAAACTATTGACAGTACTCCAAATACATCCTGTACACACCTTTACCCTTCTGCATGGTTTCTCACTCCACCAAGCAAGCAATGTAAAATTGTCTTCTCCAACACCAGCTTCGAAATCCTTGAGCCTTTATGGAGTGATCCAGTAGGGGAGCTCAGCTCTTTGTGTACTCTTCCCTTAAGAACAATTTTAATGTGCCAGGAAAGTTGCTTTTTGTCCAAGAGTGAACCCTCAGGAAGAACAGGGGAAGAAAGGAAAACTCACTTGCTCAGTCAGACCAACGGATCAACTGAATCAACCCTGATAGCGCTGGTGATCAATGCTCAGCCAGACTTTCTTGTTACCAGACTCTTATTCAATCAACCATTGCAATTAATCAAACAATTACACCTTTTTTAGTTCCATGCCTAGTACATAGCAAGCATTTGGCAAAAATGTTAGCTGTCATTAAATTGTCATCATTACCACAGGCCTTCTTAACTAGCATGCAAGCAGATTTTAAAGTTCCAGAATCCAAATCATTAGGATTCTTTAAAATCCACTTCACATCAGTTGCGAGGGTATAGTCTGGATAGTAACAAAATTGAGATGCTGAGTCAATGACAGATGTATCGGGCCAGCATTCTTTGTGGTGGTTAAGGCACTGGACTCCCACATGGTCAACCTCAGTTCGAGTTCCAGACTTGGCTGCTTAAAAATGACACAGGGCACATGTGCATGTGTACCCACAATCCTGAGAGAAGAATGGAGGAGAAAGGATTGCTGTGTGGCTATTCCCCCGGGGGCAAGGGGGTGATTTCTCACTTTCTTTCTCACTGTCTTTCTCTGTCTCTCTCTTTCATGAAGATAGAGATTTTATTTTACTTATCTCTTTTTTCCTTACTGACTCTTGGAGATCTGCACAAAGGTCAAAGAAAAATAATCTATATTCACACAACACATGTGCCCTATGGCAAAGAAATCCTTAAAAAAAATCAGCCTGCCCTGAAAGCATCTTTTCTCTTTTGAATTTTACTCCCATTACATCCTTTCTTATCTGCCATTGTAATCTTCTGTCTCCGAAATACACCTAGTTGCTGAGAGGATTTTGTTCCCAAAGTGAACGCTCTTTTCTTTTAAAAGCCATCTGTCTCATATCCAGGATGGTGTTCCTTACATTTCTTTGTTCAACGTGGCTTACTGCATAATAATAACAAATGTTAAGCATTTACAAAGTGTCACACACACATAAGTTATGTTTTACATATATTTATCTTTTTTAAAAACTCAATTATCCCCTACATTATAGGATCAGAAACTAAGGTTTGGAAAAATTGAGTAAATTTACCCAGTATGGCAATGTGGCAACTCAGCCAGTACGGCTGAATAAAAACTTGAATCTAGGTCTGTCCTACTCCAAAGCCCACATTCTTGAACATCTTACCATAGAAACTAAGCCAAGCAGCAGAGGGTTGGAGAGAGAATATCTCCTTTAAATATTCAGGTCATCTTGGCCTAGAGAGCCTGGGTCTATTCAGCCTTGAAAACAGACCAAATACTACCATGAAGGTTTCACCGACTTATTCAGGAACAACTAGTTACTTGTTCTCATGCGACTTTTTTGCACCTCTTTCAGTAGCTTATTTCACTTTCTTCCTTGGGTTAGTGTAATTTGCTGTGTATGTCTTTCTTGAAGATAAGAGATTCTTATCTCTTTTTTTCCTTACTGACTCTTGGAGATCTATAAAGAGATCACAAAGTTCAAAGAAAAATAATCTATATTCACACAGTAAATGATGCAGGAGATGCATCTGCTTCATTAGCTTATGAATAAATAGTGCGCTATGGCATAAAACAACTAAATATTCATGGGAACCAGCCGTTAGCGTAATGGCTATGTCGCTGGACTCCCACGTAGTCGACCGCGGTTTGAGTCCCGGACCCGGTGGCTTAGAACTCACGCGGGGCGCGTGTGCTTGCGTGCGTGCCCAAGATCCCGAGAGGAGAATGGAGGAGAGGGGATTGCGGCGTGGCCATCCTCCCTGGGGGGTGATTTCTCGCTTTCTGTCTCTAATGTCTCTGTCTGTCTGGCGAGCGCACGCGCCCTATAGCGAAAATCTCTCCAAAAAAACCAAAAAACAAAAAACAAAACAAAAAAAACTAAATATTCAGAAAGTTGGAAAATATTAAAGTCGCATGCTTTATTTTTAATGTTAAGATCTTAATATTCTTTACTTCTGGAAAATTGGTAGGAAATTGCTCAAGAGATTGTTTCACCTACTATTCCCAAGTCATGTCTATTGGGGAGAGAAAAGCAAAAAGATGAGAGGAAGCGGACAGACCCCTGGCATATAGTGGACACTCAATATCCTTTTATATTTATATATATATATATATATATATATATATATATATATATATATATAAATAACATTTTCAGCTCAGAAATAATTGCTCTTAGTTCCCAGAAATAATCACTTTTAGAACCACTCGTCACCTCGTTCTGCCGCATCTTGGGGCAGGGGGTGGTGAGGCTGAGAGCGAGACTTGAAAAGGCACGCTGATAACTACATTTCCCATGATGCTCCGCTTCCACACGCCACCGCGGCCGCGACGTCGCTCCCATGGCAACCCCGGAGCCCGCATTCCGCGGCTGGTCTTGGAGCTTGCCGCCTGCCTGACTAGCTGGAACCCGTTTGGCGCCCACCGGTTCGGGGGCGGCTCAGCCACGATGCCCAGGTATGCCCGCAGCCTTGCCTGTGCCCGGCCTCCGCTCCCTTCCAGAGCTCCGTCTTTCCCACCCCGGCCTGGAAGGGCGGATGAAGAGAGGCCTGAGGTCATGTTTGGGGAGAGGGAGTCCACGCGGGACTTGCTGATGGAAGAAGACGTGGGTCTGTCCGGCTTGCACCCCAGGCCTGAATGTGCCTCAAAGACGTAGGAAAGTTCCCTAGATGGAAACGAGGAATTTGAAAAGTGATCAACCCCACGCGCTCCTTTACAGGGCATCAGTTCCACCCACCGACTGAATAAATGCTTCAGGGTCAGGGGGCCGTGCGGGGCGCTGGACGACCAGGCCCCTCCCAGGGACTGCTGGTGCTGGGGTTCACAACCGCAGATGTGTAACCACACGTTCGAGCGGGTGGAAAGCGAGGATTGTGCAGGCCTGTAAACGGTATTTCAGCTCTTCAGTTCATTGGTGTCCAAGTTACTTACCTGTTCTCGAGGTAATCCCTGCGCTTTCTCTGAGCAATTTATCAGAACGCGGGAGAGTCCATCCCAGAGCAAGATCCTTCTTCTCACCTTCTGGGTCAGTGATGTGTTCCCTGCTGAGTATGAACTTTGGTGTGAAATTTTGTCAGCTCCCCATCAAGATATAACTAGTTACAAATACCCACCTGTGGCACGGCAGACACAGCACCTCCGCCCCTCTGTACTTGGAAGGCAGATAATCACCTTTGGAAGGAATAGTGTGTAAATGAAGAGCAGACAGGTCCGGACTGAGTTCCTGGAGGACTCCTGTTTTGGCCTGAGGGCCTGCCTTGACCTTTTCTTTTTTTCCTAGTTCTTGTATAATAGTAATTATAATCTCCTGATAATTTTCATAGCTTTATAGTGTTACCTTAAACTAAGTTATCACATTTTCACAGTCAGGACGACCCTATAAAGTTGGTCCTTCTTCCTGGCATTTTTAGAGATAAATAAACAGAGTTGAACTAGAGGCTTGCATATATTAGGTGCTCAATAAATATTTGTTTAATGGAAGAAGAAAGGATCTAGAAAATTTAGATAATTTGTCCAAGTTCGTACACATAGAAAGTAGCAGATTCAGAATCCGTTAGGTCTCACCCATTTTCGTTTAGACTTTTGTAATTTTTAAAAACGATATTGAGGCTGGCAGGTGGGGCTATGGTAAAAGGTGCTAGACTCACTCATGGCTGACCACAGTTCAAGTCCTGGACTTGGCGACTTGCTTTCTCACTCTCTCTCTCTGTTCAAACAGAAAAAAAATGATAATAAATAAATAAATAAATAAATAAATAAATAAAATAACTCTTTTTTAAAAAATGATGTTATCTGTGTAAAATTATATATGTGTATAAAGAGGTAAAAGGTTTTCAAAATATTTTAAGTTATTTCCCCCCACCATATATTTTTATAACTTAAAAAAAGAGATTTGGGGGGCCAGCAAGTGACATGGTAGTTAAGATAGTGGACTCTCACATGCGCAACCACGGTTTGAGTCCTGGATCCAGCAGCTTGAAACTCATGCTGGATGTGTGTACATATGTGCCCAAAATCCCAGGAAGAGAATGGAAGAGAAGGGATTGCAGTGTGGCTATCCCTTCTTGGGGGTGAATTCTCACTTTCCCTCTCTTTGTCTCTCTCTGTCTCTCCAGCGAACACACATATCCTATGGCAAAAACCTTAAAAAAAGAGATTTGGAACCAAAAATATAATTAAAAACAAAACAAAATTAAATGTTTCAAGGAGCAAACATTAATTGGTACACTGATTTTGCATGTTTCCCATCTTCAAGATGATTTAAGCATTGGTGGTTTTCAAATTGTTTATTTTCAAAAGTCAGTGTATCTCCATGTGAGTCTGAGAACACATGCAGCTATGAACCTTTCTTGAAAGACCTCAAATAAGACTACCTCAAATCCTGTTGGCAAAGGCTCTACTTATCAATTTCAGTATTATTCAAGGAACTAGTTCAAGAAAAAAAAATAGAATTAGATACTTTTTAAAGAACAATACCCTCAAAGTTTCTAGATATTCCAAGGGAATTCCCTCCCTAATGATAAAATGAGTAATTCTCAGATGTTTTACCCAATTATTGTCTCCTGGAAAAGAATGTTAGTTTTTTTTTTAATGAATTTTACTGAAACAATTTCTCGTAGCTTGAAATGAATACATGAAAGGGTTCTTTGGTTTTCTCTGAATTGAGTTTTCTGCCTCCTTATAGTGAAACTCTTTGGGAAATTGCAAAAGCTGAAGTGGAAAAAAGAGGAAGTGTTGGAAGTGAAGGTGATGGAACTGAAATTGGAGAAAAATCTGTTTTCTTCATTGGCAGTAAAAGTGGGGTAAATCTTTATCCTTTTTTTCAGTTATTGTGATGATTTAACAACTAGTGGTTATGTCTTTTTTTCCTTCTTATAGGATGCCTACACTCACCAGATAGAGATAGAGGGAAAGTGAGAAATCACCTCCCAGGGGGGATAGCCATGCTGTAATCCCTTCTCCTCCATTCTCTTTGGGATTTCAGGTGTGCATGCACATGTATCTGGCGTCTTTTTTAAGCTGCCAGATCCAGGACTCAAACTGTGTAGTCAGCCATTTGGGACCCAACCTCTTTAACCATTATGCCACCTGACTGGCCAACTAGTGGTACCGTTTTTTGTTCGTGTGTGTGTGTTGAAATTAGTTTTATGTTTTATTATTTTTGTAATTAGCTTTCTAAGTGTAAATTCCCTAAGGGCGACCTATATATCCCCAGCTTTATAGTGGGAGAGTATACAAGTTTAAAACATTTTTTTAAAGTGGTGACATTTTAATAACTTGATCAGAGCTTACACAGTTGATCAACCTCATTTATCATGAATTAGAAAGTACTTCTTATTGATCTAGGGACAATTATATAGTAAATAAAATTTTTAAAAATATAATTTTTTTATAGTTCATAATTTGAAAATATTTAGACCTTCTACCTCCAGTGAGTATATAAGCCAGGATCCATTTAAATATCTAAGTCAACAACTTAACTCATAAAGGTAAAACCTTAATATTCATATTTTATATTTAGTTATTTTACTTTTAAATACTTGGTTAAAGGAACAGTTAAATTGTGTCAGTGATGTTTGTCAAAGGGCTAAATTGTTTTAAAAAACGTGAGAAAATATGGCAGCAGTCATTGGACCACTGATGGGTAGGAAGACCCCCCTTCTTACTCACTGTAAGCTTTACTTTTATTTGGCCAAGCACTAGAAAGGTCTTGGAAGTAGCCACACAGAGCAGGAACAGATGCATCCTATCTTTGTGCAGCTTTGCTTGGCCCAAGAAATTGCTGCCAGAAAGGCAGAACTGCTGGTGGTGCTGTCTAAAAAAGGCTGATGCTTGCCAGATCCAAGATACTGCAATTCATGTACCATTGTAGCTCATTTCTTAATTTTTAAATTTTACATCATCTAAATATTTTATTTTTATTTTTAATAGTGAAGTGAACATTTTGAGTAAAGGACTCTTTTAGAATTTTTGTGTAATTGCCAGGGTGCATGTGCTTACCTTGAGACAGAGAGAAAGGACCCCTAATGGGGTATGATCACGCCACAATCCCTTCTCCATTTTCCATCCCATCAGGATATGGGGCACACATGCACACAAGCCCAGTGTGCTTCTCAGGCCACCAGAACCAGGATTTGACTGCATCAGCCATGTGCATTTTGACTTCCTTAACCACTAGGCTCTGGGGCTGGCCTGCTCATTTCTACTTGCGATTCATTCAATGAATTCAATTTCTGTGTGCCATGCTTTCTTTAAGGGCACTGATGAATGTGGAGCTTTCAGAAACTGAACTCTGCAGCAGCACGGGTACATGTCCACTGGGTAGTACCACTGCCCGACAGCATGAGCACTCCTCTTATTTTTGGCTGTATCTGAGACCCTCCATGTACAACCAAGCACTCACCGTTCTGGAGTATTACCTACAACATTAAGATTATATTTCTTGGGACCAGCAGTTGGCGTAATCACTATGTCACTGGACTCCCATCTAGTCAACTAAGGTTCGAGTCCTGGACCCAATGGCTTAAACTCATGCCACGCATGTGTGCGTTGTGTGCCCAAGATCCCGAGAGGAGAATGGAGAAGAAGGAATAGCAGTGTGGCCATCCCTCCTGGGGGGTGATTTCTCACTTTCTGTCTCTCTCTCTCTCTGTCTTTCTGGCAAGCGCAAGCGCCCTGTAACAAAAACCTCTCCAAAAAAAAGATTATATTTCTTGGGAGAAGTAATCATATAACCATAAAAGAGTTATTAGTGATCAAAGAAAACAATATGAATTGAATAAAGCAGAACACACATTTTAAATGTAGTATGATCTCAACTCTGTAAATATGCAAAAAAAATATGGATAGTAAAATTTTAATCACTGTATTTTTATTTTGTTTTTAATTGTTACAGTTTCTAAAATTTTCTTAATAGCTTACTTACCTTTTAGAATCTGAACTTAATTCTTTAAAATAAAATAGAAGACTATTTGTATTTTAAAATATTAACCCAGCTATAGTATGTAAGTATTTATTTCATGAGTTTACTATTGTGAGGAGAGTGATTTTCATAGTGGTTGTAATACTTCAATTTCCTACATTTTATCTTACTCCCATTTAGGTATATATGAGGGCACTTCAGAAAGTTTGTGGAGGGCTGGCCTGTATTGCAGTGATTCAGCACTGTGCAGAGCTAGCTGGACCCCACATGGCCAGCCATGGTTTAATTACTGGCCCTGACAACTTAAAAGAAATGCACAGGGGGACCAGCAGGTGGCATAGTGGTTAAAGCTCTGTACTCCTACATGGCCAACTGCAGTTTGAGTCTCAGACACTAGCTTGAAACTCATGCCAGGGGCGTGTTCATGTGTGCCCAAAATTAGAAGAGGAGAATGGAGGAGAAGGGATTGTGGCTTGGCCATCTCCCCTGGGAGGTGATTTCTCAATTTCTCTCTGTCTCTCTGGAAAGTGTAAGCACCCTATAGCAAAAATCTCTCTAAAAAAAAAAAAAAGAAATATACACACATGGGTCAGCAAGTAACGCGGTGGTCAAGGTGTTAGACTCCCATATTAACCGATTGTGGTAAGAGTCCCAGACTCAGTGGCTTGACAGTCATGCTGGGTATGTGTTCATGTTTGCCCAAAATCCGGAGAGGAGAATGAAGAAACTATAGCATGGCCATCCCCCCTGAGGGTGATTTCTTACTTTTTCTCTCACTGTCTCTGTCTCTCTCTAGCAAATACTCACATTTTTCAAAACAATTAATAATTAATCCTTTGACAAACATCACTGACAATCTCTGTCTCTCATGCATGCACCCTCTAGCATACTAAAAAAATAAATTCATGGAAAAATGGAATTAAAGTGCGGTTTTTATTTTGGTGCAGAAAAACTTTGAAATTCATGCATAGGTTTTTTTGCAGTATGCTTTTTTTCCATTAACTTTTTAAAGACCTCTTATACATGAATTTACATAAATGAGTAAACAAGCAGTACAAGTTAAGCGTCCTAATCTAAAACATGAAATGCTTCAAAATTCCAAGCTTTTTGAACACCAACATGACACCACAAATGGAAAATTCTATTCCTGACCTTACAGGATAGATCACAGCCAAACACTTTAATTTGAAACTACTGTGTAAAATTACCTTCAGGTGGAACCAGCAGGTGGCGTGGTGGGTAAGGCACTAGACACACACATGGCTGACCACGGTTTGAGTCCCAGACCTGGCAGCTCATTTTCTCACTTTCCCTCTCTCTCTGGTCAAATTAATAATAATAATAATAATAATAATAATAATAATAATAATGTTTTTAAAAATTACCTTGATGCAGTTTATAAGATGTTTATGAAACATAAGTGAATTTTATATTTAGACTTGGGTCCTATCCCCAAGATATCACAAAAATATATATCATAAATATTCCAAAATCCAAAGTTGAGAACACTTCAAGTCCTTAGCATTTCAGAAAAGAGGCACTCAACCTGTATAGTCTTATGGTACAAATGAATTTCTATTACAAAAAATATTCCTTATATAGAACCTGCTTTCATATACTTGAAGATAACTTATATTAATGGTTCTGATTACTGATTACTGAGCAAACAAATGCTCAGACACAAAATGCCCCTATTAGCATCTTCTAATTACTTGCTGACATTTGTTCTTCACTTCTCTGTAGTTGTGACAGACTATTTGTTTTGCTTCATGTTTTATTTGTTTGTAAAACCACCTTTTATACTTGATAGTGATATGTGGCACATGCAAGTTGCTTGTATTTTTCTCATGCTGTAGTGCATACATGTGCATGTGCACAAGCATAAGAAGACAGAGAGGAACACCACCAACAGGGTATCATCATACTGCAATCCCTTGTCCCCAGCCCTCCAGCTCCTTGGGATCTTGGGTATTTGTGCACATGTGTGCAATATGCCCGCCATTTTTTCAGGTCAGCCAGGGAATCCAAACCCACAATTGCCCACATGGCTTCCAGCCTCGCAAGGCATTTTTATTACCCCAGCACCTTAGCAGCTGAGCCATGTTTTGTTTTTTTTTTTCATTGACATGAATTAACTAATTTTTTTTTTTTTTTTAGGTTTGGGGAACTCCTTTGAAATATCTAGTATTTTAAGGGTATTGTTCTCTTTTAAGAAACAAAAACAAAAACAAAACAATAAAGGTATTTGCCATAAGGTGCATGCACTTGCCAGAGACAGACCTCATCTCTTTCCTTTCTTTTATCCATTCAGTAATTTATCAAATATCTCTTAGATGCCAGGCCTCTAGCCAGCTGCTGTGGAAGCAGAAATGAAAGACATACTCTCATTTGTAAAGGAACTTAGGTATTAATACTTGTACACCAACAATCACAACACCACGAGACAAATGCTGCCATGGAAAATGGGAAGGGCACTTAACTCAGCCCAAGAGTTTGGAAAATTAGGAAAGCCTCCTTAAGAAAAGGTGATGACGGGCCAGCAGTTGGCATAGTGGTTAAGGTGCTGAATCTCACATGGCCACCTGTGGTTTGAGTCCTGGACCTGGCGGCTTGAAACATGCCAGACATGTGTATGTGCATGCCCAAAATCCCAAGAGGAAAATGGAGAAGAGATTGTGTGTGGCCATCCCTACTGGGGGATGATTTCTCCCTTTCTGTCTCTCCATTATAACAAAAATCTCTCGTTTAAAAAAAAGTGATGCCTGACCTCAAAGGGCCAGAAGTAAGGAAAGAGAATTTGATCCAGTCATCTTAAGAAGAGAATCAAGAAAATACAGCTATTGCAACAAATGGGAGAAAGAACGTACTAGACAAAAGTAATAGGATTACCAGTCAGCGTTGACTGCTGTTTTGATAATGGGATTTAATTGATACTGATCTGCCCAGTGTAGTAATCTTTCTTCACCATCACTCACTCACATGAGTTCAGGCGTGGAAGAAGAAGGTGATGAAGTTTTCCTGAGATTTCTTTTTTTTTTTTTTTTGAGAGGTTTTTGCTATAGGGTGTGTGTGCTCGCCAGAGAGACACAGAGAGACAGAGAGACAGAAAGCAAGAAATCACCCCCCAGGGGGAATGGCCATGCTGCAATTCCCCTCCTCCATCCTCCTCTCAGGATCTTTTTCTTTTTTTTTTTTTTTTTTTTTTTTTTGGAGAGGTTTTTCGCTATAGGGCGCGTGCGCTCGCCAGACAGACAGAGAGAGACAGAGAGACAGAAAGCGAGAAATCACCCCCCAGGGGGGATGGTCACGCCGCAATCCCTTCTCCTCCATTCTCCTCTCGGGATCTTGGGCACGCACGCACACGCGCCCGGCGTGAGTTGTAAGCCACCGGGTCCGAGACGCAAACCGCGGTCGACTACGTGGGAGTCCAGCGACATAGCCATTACGCTAACTGCTGGTTCCCCTCCTCTCAGGATCTTGAGCTCACATGCACATGAGCCCAGAGTGTGTTTTAAGCCACTGGGTCTGGGACTCGAACCACAGTCGGCTACATGGGAGTCCAGCAGCGTAGCCATTATGCCATCTACTGGTCCCTTGAGATTGTTTTTTTGCTAGGCAAGTATGATGAAAAGTGAGGAAGCCTGGGGTGTGGATGATATTTGCAAGAGATGATTATAATGCTAAACTATGTACTCTAAGATGGGAAAGAAGAGAAGTGAAGGCAGGAAAGGACTGATAGAGAAACTATTGGGGCATCTAGGGACTTTTGAGACCTATAACTAAAATCAGAGAGTTATTACTATAAGGAATCATGAAGAATGCATTTGCATGTGTGATTTTTGGAAGTAGTGTTGTTTTTCTGTGAAGTTTTTCAAGATGTAACTGGAAGTGATGTGTGTCCAAAATAGAGCAAGAAAAAAGGCCTCTGTGGGTAGGCAAATGCACTGAGAGATGAGCGTGTTAGGTAGGTTGCCTTTGCTCACATGAGTGTGACGTTAACAAGACTAATGACAGTAGTTGAAAGAGAAAGATTGAGAGCCAAAGAGATGACCATGATCATGGTGATAGACTGCCAAAAACCTCTGAGGTTTCACAAGAGGAAGGAAGTAGAGTAGTTGTTTAAAGGTGGCATTGGGAAGCAAGAAGGGCCCTGAAGTACCTGGGGAAGGTGAGAATAAATAGCCTTTTTAAACAACGCTTCAGAGGAAGTAGTACAGGAACAGCCATGTTCTAGTTGAGGCCAACAGGTGGAAAGAATGTTCTGAAGAAAAGGTTGCGATATTGGGGAGTTTGCCAACCATGGTGTTGGAGTTGCAGAATCTGAGGGTTTTAGAGGAAGGGAGGATGGGAGGGAATTATTGGGCCAGATGAAGAGATATGTAGAGGATTATGGAATTCAGAGTTCTAGGGATAATGGGTCAGAGGAGACTAGACTTTGGGTGTGATTAAGATAATGAGAGAGAAAATGGGATTCATTTTGATGGTGTCTAAACAAACACAGTGTTCACTGTTTCATGAATTAAACCCAACAGTCTGTGGATACCTTCTCAGGGGGCCACAGTTTACTAATGAATTTTAAAATTTGGATTGTCGTTTTTTAAAAAGAAACCTTATTTATTTATTTAAATTTGACCAGAGAGGGACAGAGTGTGAAAGAGAGAGGGAAAGTGAGAAAGCAAGCTATAAGGTCTGGGACTTGAACTGCTGTCACCCATATGGGAGTCTAGCGCCCTTAACCACCACACCAACTGACAGCCCCTGGATTGTCACTTTAATGATAATCTAAAACTTGATTTCAGTTCCCGGAATTGGGTTTATATTTATTCAAAATTATCATTACATACTAATATACATTTATATCATATTATAATAAAAATAAGAAGTAAATACTAGGGTACTGTGAGGAATTGAGAATATTGGCTAGATATTCTCTAAAATTCCTTCTAATTCTAAACACAATAATTACAATTTTGTACCTTTTTATTAAAAAAAAAAACTATTGATTCTTATTACTTGTTTACTACCCAGATTCTTTCACTCTATCCCAGATACAATCTGGAATAATTTATCATCATCTGTTTTGGTAAAAATTATAAGTTTTTTGCATATTTATGTGTTTTTTTTTCTATGTTCTTGAAACTGGAGTTTCCCAAGCTATTTTTCTTAGACCGCAAATGTTTTCTCCAGTAGGGTTTTCCCTGCTGTTTTTCTCTTATCTAAGTTTTATTATCATTTGTTTAATAGAGAAAGAGAACATTTTAAAGTTAAAAAACACAATGATTTAAACCACATAGAGCTAGTCCCTGCTAAGATATGAGGTTACATTTTCTGGTTAGTAGCAGAGCTGGGGCCAGAACTTGTATCTCTGAGTCTTAGGAAGAAACTTGGAATAAGTTCGTCCTTTATAGCTGAAGCAGAGTACTCTAAACCAGTATCTGAATTGCTTAGACGTATTTGCAACGTGTCCTTTATTTGTGTGTTATCTTTTTTATTTCCACTTCAACAATCGGAATTAGAACATTTTAGAAGACACTAATCATCAACTTAACTAGTAATTAGCACTGATGAGTAAAGAGAAACTTAAGACAGCTGCCAAGTTGACCACTCTCGTGAGGTACGATCTGCTAGTATTTGTCATCTGTGGGACTTTGTAATTATAATAATAGCAGTGTAGTTACTCTGTGATGGAAAGTCGACAGTTAACTTTTTCCACTTATCAAACTTAGAACAATTCTGAAAGTTTCCAGTTTTTAGTTTCCAGGTAATTTATCGTTCAAATGATTAAAAAGCTATTTTTGGGCCACAATTATGAACAATGATAAAATTTACATATGGATGACATTAACATAGTATTCTTTCTTTTTTAATTTCTAGGGAAAAACGACTATTATTCTAAGATGTCTTGACAGGTAAGTGTTACGTTAACCTTTCCACTACATTTATGCTCATTCTAGTTGGGCAAGTTAGATTCTTTTTTTTTTTTTTGGAGAGGTTTTTGCTATAGAGCGTGTGCACACTCCAGAAAGACAGAGAGAGATAGAAAGTGAGAAATTACCCCCCAGGGAGGATGGCCATGCTGCAGTCCCTTCTCTTCCATTCTCCTCTTGGGGTCTTGGGCATGCACGCACACATGCCCGGTGTGAGTTTAAGCCACTGGGTTCGGGATTTGAACTGCGGTGGGTTACATGGGAGTCCAGCGCCATTACGCCAACTGCTGGTCCCTGGGCAAGTTAGATTTTAAGACATATGGAAGGAGAGTGATTTTTGAAGACCAAACATAATACTTAATTCTTAGTAAACCTTGAATATAACTTTTAAGAGCTCCTTTAAAGATAAAATTAACAAGCCAACAGGACCAGCAGTTAGCATAATAGCTATTTCGCTGGACTCCCATGTAGTTGACCGCGGTTTACGTCCCGGACCTGGTGGCTTAAAACTCACGCAGGGTATATGTGTGTGTGTGTCAAAGATCTTGAGAGGAGAATGGAGGAGAAGGGGTTGTGGCATGACCATTCCCCTTGGGGGTGATTTCTCGCTTTCTGTCTCTGTCTCTCTCTGTCTTTCTGGTGAGCACATGCACCCTATAGCCAAAACCTCTCAAAAAAAAAAAAAAAAACTAACAAGCTAAAAAATATGGTATTAATACTGAATTTCCCTATTTGAGGGGAAAATGTTACTGTAATTACCCAGCCTACAATAGTACTTAGCCTTTTGGCTATGCTCCTCTGATACTTCATTTTTTTTTAATAAAAGCTATTTTTGCTATAGGACATATGTGCTCATCATAGAGACAGAGAGACAGAAAGTGAGAAATCACTCCCCAGGGTTGATGGCCATGCAGCAATCCCTTCTTCTCTATTCTCCTCTCGGGATCTTGGACATGTATGCATACGCTCCTGCCGTAAGTTTTAAGCCGCTGGGTCCAGGACTAGAACCATAGTCAATTGTGTGGGAGTCCAGCAGTTTAACCATTATGCCATCTACTGGTCTCACTAAAATAATTTTTTTAGTTATTTTTATTATTATCTCTATTAGACTCATAATTGTACGTATTTATAGGATACAGTGTAATTTTTCAGTATATGAACACAATGATATAATGGGGTAATGATAAAACATATAATTAGCATATTCATTATCATTACTTGTGTTGGTACATTATTAAATATAGTTACCCTATTGTGCTATAGAACACTAGAAATTATTCCTTTTCTCTGACTATAATTTTGTATCTGCTACATCTCCCTATCCTGTCATCCCCTATGTTATTTTTATTCTACCTAATCCCTGACTATTTGAAAGTGAATTATAATCTTACATTGTTCAGGAGTACAGTTTTGAACCACAGTGTTGGACCTCAAACTACATTTGACAGTTCATATACTTTGTAACCTATACTGCAGAAGCATGCCATCAGATTAAGATTTAGGATTAGGATTGGTAGCTGTTGTAGGAAGTTGTTAAGTTTTCAACCAATTTGGGAAAATATTTCTGTCTTCTCTTCATTGAAATACCTATTCTTATAATTTCTCCAAAAACATCAGAAGAGATGGAATTTGGTCTTAAGTTCATGCTAAAAAAACAGCATTCCTTTGAAAAATATGATTAAAGAATAAAATAACAGAATACTGGCTTTGTATAATGTTCTTTTTTTGTATAATTATTTATTTAATTTTATTTATTTATTTTCAGTTTGCTATAGGACACATGTGCTCATCTGAGAGAGACAAAGAGAGGGAGGGAAAGTGAGAAAGCAAGCCACTAGGTCCAGTACCCGAACCACAGCCAGCCATGTGGGAGTCCAGTGCCTCAACTACCACACCACCTGCTGGCCCCACTATAATTTCTTTCACCAACAAAATTGTGTCCTTTTTTTAAAAAAATTTCTTCAATGAAAGAGGCAAAGAGAGGCACCCCAGCAAGTCTTCACACTGCAACCCACTTCCAGTCCTATGGAGACAGGGTCACAGACACACTCACACACACACACAGCATGCTCAGGGAGGTCCTGCAATGTGAACCCATGATCTTCCCTGTATGGGGAAGCATCACAGCATCGTCCACCTCCTGCTGGCCCCCAACACTGTTTCTTAGAAGAACCATCCCCCATGACACTCATATCACTTTCCATCTCCAAGAATCAGGGCTCCGTGTAGGCTAGCTGTCTCCTATGATCAGCCAATCATCTATCATCAGTTTGGGATGAAATACTACAAAATACTACACTGTATTTTCTTGATAATCTGCCCAGGAAAGGGATAGTTTTCCAAATTCTGAGTTAAGTATTAGAGCTTATAAATTTTGTGAAAAATCTATGATTTCAAAAATTTTTTGTACCAAAATGAACTCATACTTTAATTCCATTTTTTTGTGAATTGAAATACCCTCATACCATATGTGTCCACTTATATGAGCTACCTAGAGTAGTCAGACTCGTAGAAACCAAAACTAGAATGGTGGTTTCCAGACACTAGAGGGAGAGGAAAGTGGGGAGCTGTTTAATGGGTATGGAGTTTCAGTTTTACAAGATGAGAACATTTAGGAGGTTGGTTGCACAGCAGTGTGAATATATTTAATACTACTGAACTGTACATTGTAAAATGGTTAAGATGGCAAGTTTTATTTTGTGTTCTTTACCACCATAAAAAAATTAAGTAGTTAAAAAATAGATATATACCATAAAACTGCTTACCTAGCAATATAAGTCATAATGTAGATAATTCATCAAATCATTTTAATATTTTCTATTTCATTTATGGATTTTTTAGGACTTGTTGATGTAATTTGTTTGTTTGCAAACTCACTAAATGAGCTCATGTCCAAGCCACGATTTAACTAATACAGAACTGCATTAACACCTTTCACTGACATTCCCATTAAATTGACAGTTGGTAGGCTCCCAGTGCTCCCTATCAAGGCTGAGCATAAACCTGATGTCAGTGCTTCCCATGCGGCTTGGATGTGAACAGCTTAAGCTCGTGCCTGGCCATCAACACTGTCAGCCCCAACACCTTCCCCACCCACCCAGCAGTGCTTCTAAGGGCTATTATATCCCACAGGTGCCATGATTCACTTGTGCAGCTGCCCCTAAAATCCACAAAGATGGTTTTTTAAAAACTAGTTCCTTTTTCTTTTAGTTTCCTATAGGGTTCATGTGCTCACCAGAGACAGAGAGAGAGAGGGAAAGTGAGAAATCACCCCATAGGGGGATGGCCCTGCCACAATCCTTTCTCCCCATCCTCCTTTCGGTATTTTGGGCATGCATACATACGTGCCAGGCATAATTTTAAAGCCGCTGCGTCTGTAACTTGAACCGTGCAGCTGACCATGTGAGATCTAGCCACCTTAACCTCCCCACCACCTGCTGGCCCATTTATTTATTTCTTATGCACATTTAAAAAATCATTTTTTACCTCAATGCTATTACACAGGTAAGTTCTCTACTAGTAGATTAAAGTTTTTAAGAGAAAGTAAAAATGAATCAGTTAAGATGATAACATGATGGGCCAGGAGGTGGCGTAGTGGTTAAGGGTGCTGGATTCCCACATGGCCAACTAAGTCCCAGACCTGGCAGCTTGCTTTCTCACTTTCCCTCTCTTTCTTTCTTTCTCTTACTCACTTACTCTCTCACTCTCTCCCTCTCTGGTCAAAGTAAAATAAAGAAATAAATTTAAAAGTTCAATAAAATAATCCTTTAAAAAAAAGATGATAACATAAGAAATCAGTACCTCCCATGGTAGTAAAACTGTCTGTCTTTATTGAACAGAGATGAGCCACCAAAACCAACCTTAGCTTTGGAATATACATATGGAAGAAGAGCAAAAGGCCATAACACAGTGAGTGTCTTTTTAAGTGATATTCCTCTGCCCAGAAACGGAGCAGTAATGCTTTGTTTGATATCTCCCATCTTACCTACAACCAATAAACGTATTCAGTTGTATACTTCATAGTTGTGAATCGTTCAGGTGCACTTTAGCAGATGTGAAGCCAACACAAGCTGAACATGTATCAGCCTTCTCATTTGCTAGGTCTCAAACTTCTGGACTAAGATTCCTTTGTAACATTATTGTACAATTTTTCTTTTCTTTTTACTTTTTTTTTTTATTTTAAAACGTTTTTACCTTAGGGCACGTGCATCTTGACTTTTCCAGTGACCCAATATATTCATCTAAAACTTGCTTTACTGGGTGTCTGTCTCTTCCAGGTTCATGGTAGCAGTTAGATAAATTTAGCTGTGATTCTTTTACAGCTATTTTTTTCCTTTCAACTTTGTACTATCAAGTGGAGCTTTTTTATATTCTGGAATCTTCCTGTCTTTTTCAGACTTAATATGCCCAAAGAGTTCTAATGGAAGCACTTTTTCAGCTGCTCATAATTTTGGTGGCCTGAAGTTTCTTCAGCGTCCTGACAAAAGCAGAGATGCCATTAGCTAGAAGTCTAAGAAGGTTCTCAGAATTAGTGGTTTTATTGGGTTGTCGGAAAAGTCATGATGCATTTTTGCATAGGAAAATATGTTATGACTTTCCAATGACCCAATATTTCCAATCTGCTTGGCTGTCTAACCCTTTCAGGTCCTCTGTTATTTTAAGAGTCCTGTAAAAAGAGAAGCAGTTGTTTAGTCTCCTCTTGTCCTCCCACCTGCCACTTGCGTTTGCCAGCAGTTGTCTGTCCGATGCCCTAGAGGAATCAGACACAGATTGCTTATCCTTTTGCTCAGGTAATCTTGGTCAGCAGCCAAGAGCCATCTGTTCATTCCCTTTCCTTGTGCCTCATCTGTATGTCTAATTCATTTTATCAGCTACCAGCTTACTAAACCATTTCAACCATTTCATTTCTTCCTAAAATTATAAACATTTAAAAAAAAATAATATAAAATATATTCAACTGGCTAATTTTTAGCTTTTTAAAAAAATAATTATTTATTTTATTTTATTTATTCATTTATTTATTTTATAATTTGACCAGAGAGAGACAGGGTGAGAGTGAGAGAAAGGTTAATACATGTTCAGCTTGTGTTGGCTTCACATCTGCTAAACTGCACCTGAACAATTCACAACTATGAAGTATACGACTGAATACGTTTATTGGTTGTAAGTAAGACAGGAAGTGAGAAAGCAAGCCACCAGATTCAGGACTCGAGCCCTGGTCGGCCATGTGGGAGTGTCCAGTGCCTTAACCACTACGCCACTTGCTGGTCCACATCAACTGGTTAATTTTATTTAAAATTTGAGTAAGTGTATGCTACATGTGATATTTACAAAATTGGGGCACTGTTAATGTCTTCTGTCAAGGTATTACTAGAATTAGGGTATTTATGTACACAGAGAGACTATATTCTTTTCTTTTTCTTTTTTTCTTTTTTTTTTTTTTGAGAGAGATTTTTGCTGTAGGATGTATATGCTCTCCAGAGAGACGGAGACAGAAAGTGAGAAGTCAGCCCCAGGGGGGGATGGCCATGTCACAATTCCTTCTCCTTTATTCTCCTCTCAGGATTTTGGGCACACACATGTGCCCGGTGTGAGTTTCAAGCCACCAAGTCTGAGACTTGAAATGTAGTCAACCACCATCTGCTGGTCCACAGAGACCATATTCTTAATGTGTGTGGTTTTTTTTTTTTTTTTTTTCTTAAGGTGTTTGCCATAGGGTACATGTACTTACTTGCTGGAGAGAGACAGTGAGAGGGAAAGTGAGAAGTCACCCCACCCCCACCTCACCCTGCCAGGGATGGCCATGCTGTAATCCCTTCTCCTCAATTCTCCTCCTGAAATTTTGGGCACACACACACACATGCACCCAGCATAGTTTTCAAGCTGCCAGGTCCAGGACTCAAACCACAGTAGGCCATGTGGGAGTCCAGTGCCTTAACCACTATGCCACCTGCTGGCCCCATTCTTAATGTTTCATCTTTGTTCTTTAGAATAGATACTTTGGTGCATTTTGATGGATGGGGAAGGGAGGGGAGAAAGTTCTGACTGCCAAAAAGTGTTGATGAGTACGGTATTTTGTATCTATAATTATTACTGGCAAGTGCTAATGAAGTGTCAGAAGTATTTAAAATTCAAAAAATCCAAAATTTTCAAAATTTAAAAAAAAAAACAAACTTTTTTTTCCCCAGCCAAAAGATATTGCTCACTTTTGGGAACTGGGTGGAGGGACCTCTTTGTTGGACTTGATCAGCATACCAATCACAAGTAACACCTTACGGTAAGTGAACGTCTCCAGGAAGAGCCTTGTACACTGTAGTGTCCGCAGATGACTATGGGTGGGCGTTCATGAGTCAGAATTGTGAAGGACAGTTTTATGTAGCTGAGGCTTATGCCCACTTCCTATGTGCTTAAACTGTAATGCTTTCAGAGAGGCTTTAAAAGAATGAAACTTCTGGCCTGTGCTAAGCAATGGCTGGCATTCTCTTAGTCACATATTTGCAAGCCTGCAAACAAAAAAATATGTCACATAATGTCTGGGCAACAAGCAAAAATAAACTTGAAAAGCTTCATTTTTTTTTTTTTTTTTGGAGAGGTTTTTCGCTATAGGGTGCGTGCGCTCGCCAGACAGAGAGAGAGAGACATAGAGACAGAAAGTGAGAAATCACCCCCCAGGGGGGGTAGTCACGCCGCAATCCCTTCTCCTCCATTCTCCTCTCGGGATCTTGGGCACGCACGCACACGCGCCCGGCGTGAGTTGTAAGCTACCGGGTCCAGGACGCGAACCGCGGTCGACTACGTGGGAGTCCAGCGACATAGCCATTACACTAACTGCTGGTTCCCGAAAAGCTTCATTTTTTTTGAGTATCGAGCTCAGTGTGAGTTAATTCCACTCTGAAATTTTGTCCGCTGGATAGTGTTCATTTACCTTTGAATTTAATTCTAATACCACTGAAGTTTCATCCAAAGGAAGACTGCGTGTTGGAGGAGAAAGTCTTTCCACTTGCTGACCATAAGGAAACAGGGCCTAGGGGAAAACTTTAAAACCCTGTAGTAGTGTTTTCCTGACAATGACTCCCACATGTTGGCCAAATCACATGCGGAAAATTGTGACATTTATCACAATATCCCTGGGAATCAGTCTCAGCCAAGAAAAACAAAAAGTGTTTAAGTCTGAAATATTTTATTTTTGTCATATTTTAACACAATTGCTGCTGTTGGACCAAACACAAAGGACTTGGCAATTATTTGTTTCATCTCAGTCATTAAGGTCCTTAGAGTATGGGATTATTTCTTGTTAACAGGACAATTGCTATTCCAGAATTAGCTTTATGTTACCCAGTGATTTTTTTTCTTTTAGTGAATTATAATGTACTTCCTTTTATGTATTACAAAAGTGAAGTATGCTCATACTTTACTTTAGGAAAAATATTGTTTTTAAAAAAGTAAGAACAACAAAAACCGCATAAAAAAATCACAGTTAATCTGTTAAAGCATCTCTCTCAACGTTTTTAGTGTTTATAAATATACTTTGTATAAATTTGGATTTAGAATGTCTTATATACATACTAGACCTTGCTTTTTCACTTAAAAACCACCTTTTTTCTATGATTTTTCAGGAACACGGAATTTTACAGCTTTGTAGTTTTTCATGTGTCCTCTTTTTTTTTTTTTTTTTTTTTTTAACAGTTTTTTTCTTTTCTTTCCTTTTCTCTCCTCTTCTTTTCTTTTGCCATAGGCCAGAAGTCTCCAGAAAGAAACAGAGAAAGGGAAAGTGAGAAATCATCCCCCGGGGGGATGGCCACGTAGCAATCCCTTCTCCTCCATTTTTGATCCGGACTAGAATGATTCAACACACACATGCCTGGCATGGTTCTCAAACCACCAGGTCCATGACTTGAACTTTGGTTAGCCATGTGGGAATCCAGTGCCTTTATTACCATGCCACCTGCTGGCCTACTGACCCCCCACATGACCCTCTAATGGAAATAAATAAAGCTGCCCTGGTATTAGGGTAATTCCAGTGGGATGGTTGAGAAGAGATGACCAGGGTGGGGAGGAGTTAATGTGGCCTGAGACTGAGAAGGTGAAAACCAAGAGACAGCTCTTCTCTGGGTTGTGGACTGGCTTCTGTCCCGGCCCTGAGTTGTGACATGACCTCGCTCCCCTTCTCTAGGCTCCACAGGATTTCGACCTGATGGCTTGTAGAAATTCTAGAGTTTGCAGGAATCTAGATCTTTCCATGGTTTCTGTAATACCTCATTTTGTGAGGTTTTGGTCTTCCTTTCCCTGAAACCCTAGGGCAGCTGGAGGCTGCTTTAGGAGAGAGGAAGAATCAGGGATGTGATGAACACAGGGGAAGGGAGCCATAGGCCTAGGGCCAAAGAAGGTGGCTGAGTGGTTAAAGAGTTCATGGAAAACATTTCGCTCTTCATGTAATTGCTAATCTCAGGGTGCTTTTGACTGGAATTAGTTTGACACATAATTTCCTTGCTTTGAACAAAGCCCAGCAATTCAAGAAAATGATATTGCCAAGTGCTATTAGATGTTGTTTATAGAATTATGGACTCTTTGAAATAACTGTTTATAGAATTATGGACTCTTTGAAATAACTGTTTATAGAATTATGGCCTCATTGAACATTTCCACCGATTTTTGATAATTCCTAATAGAGTATCTTCTGTGGTTTAAGAGTTTATTTTAAAAAAATGTTTTTAAGCTGTCATTTGCCACGTAAAATGCAATCTTACATTTTAGTTTCTCGTGTGTCTTACAGGTAGTTTCTCATGTGTCCCTCTTTAGTGGAAGTAGGTAAAAAGAAAAAGAAGAAGAAACATTCCAAGTATACTGTAAACAAAAATTTTAATCTTGAGAAAAAACTGAGTAATTCACTTCTCTTTTTCTTAAAACAGAGGTATTTTTCATTTGAAAACAATAATACATTTCATTATGTACATCTTACCACAATAAAAAGTAATGAAACCAAAGGCCAGCAAGTGGCAGGGTGGTTAGGGCACTGGATTCCCTACATGGCCAGCAACCGCTCGAGTCCCAGACCTAGCAGTTTGAAACTCAGACTGGGCACATATGCATATGTTCCCAAAATCTGAAGAGGAGAACAGGTGAGAAGAGATTGCGTGTGACCATCCCCCTTAGGGAGTGATTTCTCACTTTCCCTCTCTCTGTCTCTGGCAAGTACACATGCTCTGTGGCAAAAAAGAAAAAAAAGAAGACAAAAAGAAACTGTAGTCATCATCTTTTTCAAATATAACCATACCTTTTTTTTTCTTAAGAGATTTTTGCTGTAGCGTGCAGGCGCTTGCTGAAGAGACAGAGACAGAAAGCAAGAAATTATCCCCTAGGGGGGATGGTTACACTGCAATCTCTTTTCATGGTCACGATGCAATCCCTTCTCCTCCAGTCTCTTCTTAAGATTTTGGTCATACATGCACACATGCCCAGCGTGATTTTAAACTGCCAAGTCCTGGACTTGAACCACTGTCAACTATGTGGGAGTCCAGCAACATAACGATTACATCATCTGCTGGTCTCCAAATATTGCCATACTAAAACCTTGAAAATAGAATTAGTTTCCTTACTATTAAAAATGTGTATTACATGGGACCAGCAGTTAGCGTAATGGCTGTGTCGCTGGACTCCCACGTAGTCGACCGTGGTTCGAGTCTCGGACCCGGTGGCTTAAACTCAACGCCGGGCGCGTGTGCGTGCGTGCCCAAGATCCCAGGAGGAGAATGGAGGAGAAGGGATTGCGGCGTGGCCATCCCCCCTGGGGGGTGATTTCTCACTTTCTATCTCTCTGTCTCTCTCTGTCTGTTTGGCGAGCGCATGCGCCCTATAGCAAAAACCTCTCCAAAAAAAAAAAAAATGTGTATTACATTAATTTTACATTTAAATAAAATTGTTATGAGCTTATTAAAATGACACACACACACACACACACACACACACACACACACACAAAATGGGAACCAACTGTTAGTGTAATGGCTATGTCGCTGGACTCCTACGTAGTCGACCGCGGTTCACATCCCGAACCTGGTGGCTTAGAACTCACGCTGGGCGCGTGTGTGTGCGTGCCCAAGATCCCGAGAGGAGAATGGAGGAGAAGGGATTGCAGCGTGACCATCCCCCCTGGGGGGGTGATTTCTAGCTTTCTGTCTCTATATCTCTCTCTGTCTGTCTGGCAAGCACACGTGCCTATAGCGAAAACCTCTCTAAAAAAAAAATAAATAATAAATAAATAATAAATAAATAAAATGACAGAGGGGGCCAGGCAGTGGCACGGTGGTAACATAACTGGACCAACATGGGCAGGTTCTGGTCTGGGGTCTGGGGTCCCTCGTATACGTGTGAGCATATGATCCAGGCTGGCTGAGGCACAGGGTGGTTTCATGAGTACTCTGTTGGGGTACTGTCTCTCTGTCTCTCCCACTTTCTCTCTGTCTCTGTAATGGAAAAAAGTATAGAAACTTTTTTTTAAATGACATATTTTATTGACTAGATAATGTAACTGCATAATAATTTTATAGACAATTTGATACTTAATGTCTAAAAGGCTGATTTCTAAATTTATACCAACAGTATAGTATTCAGTTACTGTTTTTCTTAAATTATATAAAATAGCTGATTTTCTTGAACTAAGCAAAATAACTAAGTAACATGTTATCATTTCTTGCTGTATCTGCTAGCAGACTGTCTACCCTCTTGATCAAGGATATATTGGCCCACATTTACAATTCTACATGCTTATTGTGATCATTGTCTAAAATACTCCTAGGTTTATGTGTGTTTGTTTTTACTGTGGTAAAATACACATAGCATAAAATTAACGATTTTTGTCATTTTTAAGTGCAGTAGGACTAAGTAAATATATACATAGTTGTGCTACCGTCACTACCATCCATCTCCAGAACTTTTTCATCTTTCCAAACTGAAACTCTGTACCTATTAAGCAGTAATTCCCTATTTCTCCCTCCCCCAGAGTCTGGCAGCCTGATTCCCCTTTCTTTAAATATTTTTTTAAAAGAATTATTTTTATTTAACTTTATTTATTTATTTTAATTTGACCAGAGAGGGACAGTGTGTGTGTGTGTGTGTGTGTGTGTGTGTGTGTGTGAGAGAGAGAGAGAGAGAGAGAGAGAGAGAGAGAGAGAGAAAGAAAGAGAGCTGAGAAAGCAAGCCACCAGGTCTGGGACTTGAACTGCAGTTGGCCGTGTGGGAGTCCAGCACCCTCAACCACACAACCTGCTGGCCCTGCCATCATTCTTCTTTCTGTCTTTGAGTTTGGTTACTCCAGTTACCTCATATACATATGGATGGGACCATACAGTATGTTATTGACATATTTCACTAGCACCATACCTTCAGGGTTCATCCATGTTGTAACATATGTCAGAATTTCCTCCCTTTTACTCTAGAAGGATTTTTGCTATAGTGTGCGTGCGCTCGCCAGAGAAAGAGAGAGAGACAGAGAGAGACAGAAAGCAAGAAATCACCTCCCCAGGGGCGATGGCCACACTACAATCCCTTCTTCTCCATTCTCCTCTTGGGATTTTGGGCATGCACAGATATGCACCCAGTGTGAGTTTTAGGCTGCCAAGTCCAGGAGTCAAACCATGGTCAACTACGGGGGAGTTCAACAACATAACCATTACACCTTCTGCTGGTCCCAGAATTTCTTTTCTTTAAAAGGCTAATACTCCACTGTATATATATACCACTTTCTGTTTTTTCCAGTAATCTGTCCCTGGACATATGGGTTGTTTCCAGCTTTGACTGTTGTGAATAATGCTGCTGAGAACATGTGTGTACAAATATCTGTTCAAATGGCTGCTTTCAGTTCTTTTGGATATAAACACAGAAGTGGAATTACTGGAGCATATGGTATTTTCTATTTTTAAATTTTTGAGGAACCACCATACTATTTTTCACAGCAGCTGCACCATCTTTTAGTCCTTACTAGCAATTTATAAGGGTTCCATCTTTTCAATTTTCACCAACACTTGTTATTTTCCAGATTTTAAAAATTATTTGACAATAGCTATCCTACTGGGTATGAAGTAATGCCTCATTGTGGTTCTGGTTTGCATTTCCTTAATAATTAATGATATAAAACATCTTGCCATGTGCTTATTGGCCCTCTGTATATCTTCTTTGGAGAAATGTCTATCTATATCCTTGCCAATTTTTTAAAAATGAGCTGTTTGTTTGTTTGTTTGTTTGTTTAATTGTGCCAGAATATGCATGTGCTGCTAGACAGAGAGAATGAGAGAGAGAGAGAAAGTGAAAACACACCCAACAAAGGATGGTCAGTCTCCATTTTTCTCCATTTCTCCCCCCTGGGATTTTGGGCAGTACCTGCACACACACTTAGCATGTTTCTCAAGCCACTGGGGCTGGGACTCACCACTTAGTTGGTCATGTAGGATCCTACTGCCTTAACCAGAAGCTGGCCCCATATTTTTTGTTATTGTTGCTGAGTTTATGTTTGATGTACATGAACTGAGAAGAAATATACATGTGGTGATAAGCAATGGTGTATCTAGTGGTCAGAGTTGTGCTTTCAGAGAGGCAGAATGGTATAGCAGAGATACGTAACTACAGATCTAAATACCAGTTCTGTATCTACTAGTTTTACAAATCTGTACTTTAGACTTCCTATTCATAACATGGAAATTGTAATAACTTCTTGGAAAGGTTATTGTAAGGATTACGTAAACCAGGTTGTTCCTAGCAAGGTCTATCAGTAGATCTGTTTCTCCTCCTCGCCTTGGTTGCTGTATTGCTGCTGTTTCTCCTGTAATGTACTTTGCTTCCCTCCTTCGGAGTGCACAGTAAAATTGGACCTGAACCTCACATCATTGGGCCAACAGCTTACAGCTTCTCTGAACTGGATGTTTTTTTTAATACAACAAAAACTTCATGCTGTTTTTGGTTGTAACACTTAGATATCACTAGAGGAAAACATTGGAATAAATAAGTTTGTAACTTTAGTTTTTTTTTTTTTCAGTCTTAGAATAATGCTGTATTTTCTTAAGCTATATCATTATTATTCTTAGATCAATTTCAGTATACTAAAGTTTCAAAATGGTAATTATTCCGAGTCATGTTTTGAAAAATGTTTTTGTTTCTTTAGGACCTTTTCTATTGTTCTTGTTTTGGATCTTTCAAAACCTAATGACCTTTGGCCCACCATGGAAAATCTGTTGCAAGCCACAAAAGGTCACATAGATAAAGTGATGATGAAACTGGGAAAGACAAATTCTAAAGCAGCTTCTGAAATGAGACAGAAGATATGGAGTAATATGCAGAAGGACCATCCAGTGAGTTGCTATTAGAATTGTTCCTGGAATCCTTAGCCATACATATAGTTAATGATAACATCACAAACAACTTCATTAGATTTTTATGCATGGCTAGAAATTCATTTGATGTAGATGAACCTGTTCACTGGAAAATTATAGCAATTTAATTAAAACTTCAATAAGAGCAAAACAAGGAAAAAGATTTCTTATGTCTCCTTGTTAAACACCTGTGATTGTTATGGCATATTATACCAATCAAAAGAAAGAGTTTTAAAGTAGTAGTTTAATACTGATTTTATAATCTCTGTAAAACAAAGATAAAAATCCAGGCTGTACAAAAGTCACCTGGCAAAGCCTAGATGAAACTACAAATTTAAGCAAGGAGTAAAGTTTTAGCAGCTTTCACAGACACTGTATTTTACATTCATTTAGTCAGATACTCAATATCTTTTGATAATCTTGGGACCAGCAGTTAGCGTAATGGCTATGTCGCTGGACTCCCATGTAGTCGACCGCGGTTTGTGTCCTGGACCCAGTGGTTTAAAACTCATGCCGGGTGCATGTGCATGAGTGCCCAAGATCCGGAAAGGAGAATGGAGGAGAAGGGATTGCGGCGTGGCCATCCCCCTGGGGGGTGATTTCTCGCTTTCTGTCTCTCTGTCTCTCTCTGTCTGTCTGGCGAGCACACACGCCCTATAGCAAAAACCTCTCCAAAATAATAATAATAATAATAATAATAATAATAATAATATCTTTTGATAATCTGACAACTACTTATAAAGTTGCTGTGATGATAACACACATTCTTTATATACAGTGTGAATATCATCATTCAAAAAAGTAACAGCAGCATTTTCTGTTGGCCAGAGTTTACATGGATGTGTTTTGCATAGGTAATATAATAAAACCAATCTGTGTAGTATGAATGTTATTTCAGCAGTTGTAATGGGAGGAGGGGGGAGGAAACAACCAAGAAGATGATATGTTACATAAGAAAAATAAAAGGGTAGAACAGGAAAATATAGTAATTTAGGGCATTTCCATTTCTTACCTGATACTTAAGAAATAATAGCTTAATAAATGAAAGTTAAATATTAGAATAAATTGTATATCAAGAAAACAAAGTCAACATCAATGAAGAGACTGAAAATGATACAGGAAATAAAAATTGCCAAGCACAAAGCAAAAAAAAAAATTATAATAAACCAGTGAAATATATTTAACAGGATCGTGAACTTATTGACCCATTTCCAATACCTCTGGTCATAATTGGAAGCAAATACGATGTTTTTCAGGTAAGCTCTTCCACTTCTGAGTTTGTTGTGCATACATGGTTATGCTTTATGGGGGAGGGGGGATTAAAAAAATAATAATAAAACAAGAAAAATGGCTGCAGGATGGATAGGTTAAGAAATCATACCTATTAGAAGATTTAGGAAAAGAAGATAAGGTTGGAAAAGAGAAGATAGTTAAAGAAAATAAATACAGTGGTTAGAATGGGGTCAGACAGAAGATTTAGAAAATGAATCTTCAACCCAGTAACCGAGGGACAGGACTTAACTTCCCAACTTTTAAATTGAAACTGTAGAAAATTAGTTCTCCTTATCTTTACTTGTCAGAGAATCCTTAGGGTATTGGCACACTACAAAATGTGTGCTTATGTCTGAATTCCATTGAGCTAAGTAGTTAAACCAAGATCTGATAGCTGTAGCTCTAGAAGGCCTGAGCTATTGTTCAACTCTCTATAGATAAATAAATATCAAGGTAATAGGATCCTACTCCTCAGGATGGGTTTAAAAAAATAAGATCTATCTCTACATTTAATCATTTGCATCTTCTTGCTATAGATACTTAAGTTTTCTCAGTTTGTTTTTTTCCCTCCTTTTTAATAACATCTTTCTCCAGGATTTTGACTCTGAGAAGAGAAAGGTAATATGCAAGACACTTCGATTTGTTGCACATTATTATGGAGCATCACTAATGGTTGGTGCATTTCCTATCCTTTGGGCTTGAATGAATAGTACCATATATGGAAGAATTACCAATTTGATGCATAGCTACAAATAAGAAATGCTTTTACCAATGCATGTCATCCCCTCCTTTCCCACTGCCAAATGCCTTGTCTTAAAGAATGTTTGACAATGTGTCCATAGAACACATTCTGCTAGAAGGCCTATCCTTTCTTTGGAGCAAAAGTTCTAGTATCCTTATATCCATAAACTCCAATCAAGCCGAAAGAGATCAATCAGCTCTCTATTGGATTGTTAGAAAAGTCATGACACATTTTTCTGTTTTTCTATGCAAAAAATGTGTCATGACTTTTCTGACAATCTGATATTTATTTTTAGTTTCCCTTTATAAATTAGAAACTATATTCTCTTAAAAAAAAAAAAAAAAAAAACCTTTAACAGTGTTCTTTTTCGACTTAAAAAAAAAAAGAGTGCTATTTGTTACAGAGATGAAGTGATGCTTACTGGATTCACATTTCAAGGTGACCATTGACTAGACGTGACATTAGGCAAGTCACTTAATGTCACAAATCTCACTGTATTTCAGGGTAGAATAGATAAAAATAATACCTTTATCATAGAGTTGTTGGGATGACTACAAGAAGGGGTGGAATGTGAAATGCTTTAACACATGATTTGAAACAAAGTATTACTCAGTGTTGGCTGTTATTACTATTATTCTCATTGTCTTTCATAGCAGGCCCATATTTTGCCGGATATCCTTTGGTCCAATAAAATATAAAAGCATTTTTATTAAAAAAAATACTTTCTTTACAGTTGTATAATTATTTAATGGTTTCTTTTTTCCTTGTAGTTAAAGCACTCAGAGGAACCTAGAGACAACATGTCTAGCCCCTTGCCTTCATGGCTAGAATATTATGTCTGAAAATAATACATACAACATATGTTTTCAATTTCTGTACTTTCTAGAACATTCCAAAATATATTCATTATGTATTTTCTTTAAAATCAGTACATTTTATGTTTGAATTGTATTTGTTTACATATTATCTTAGAGTATTTTGGAAAATACTCTTCTTTACTATTTTGAAAAATACGGGGAATTTACGGTGAATGACTTATTCAGGGTATAGAGGCAAAGACCTTAGAGTTCCTTGTTTTGGCTACTAAATAGGCCACACATTTAATTTTGGTTTAAAGTTAGATGACAGAAATCCCTGTCTTTAGGAACATATCCCCCTAAATGACCAGTCAGGACCAAGTCTGGTCTAATGAGTACAAATTTAGGTGAAGTCAGGTCAACCCAGGATACAACAGACGTGGGGTTAATCATGGCCCAGAAGACCCTAGAAGCTCAGGGACCAGGGAAAGGATTTGAGAAGGGTTTCATCTCAGTTCAGGCAGTCCAAGAGGTAATGGAGCACTTCTGGACTATTAAAGGGAGCCATAAGGTCTTTCTAGCTTCCCAAAACCAGAAGAGCATAGCCAAAGTTATCAAAGCCCCATTTATCTCTTCTCTTATCTTACACCGTTGAAGAGAGAAAACTGGTTATTACTTTATAGAATTTAATGATATTCAGCATTTTTTTCAACATTATTTTGATCCTTTACATTCATTTGGGAATTTTGATTCAATATGATGAGCAATCTAAAAAAATTAATTAAAAAACAACAAAGAATATTGATAAGTAGGATCAGATGCAGAGGAGAGTTCATTGGGATAGTAGAGGACTTAAAATGATAATTCATGAGATCCAATGTATCATCATCTAGAATATGACAACTCTCTTTAAATACTTGGACCATTCCATAGAGAAGAGATTAAATTTTTTATTGCTCTCCTAGAATTAAGAAAAACAAATCAATAGAGTTTACTCAAAATAAGAAAGAACTTTGTCATACTACCATTATCTGAAAATGGAATGAGTTATTTTAGGAGATAATGAGTTTATAGGCATTGAATTTGTTCAAGCAGAAGGCCTACAGTTATTTGTGGAGGCTGTTTCAGAGGTGATCGATGCAGCAGTTGGAGAAGTTGGGTTAGAAAACTAATATTCTTCCATCCCTAAGTTCTATGAAATATTTTTATTACTAGGATTTTTTCCTTTCCCATAAAGGAAATATAAAAATAAACAGAGCAAGAGCAAGATATGTTTTAAAAATTAAAGTCATATATATATATGTGTGTTTGTGTGTGTGTGTGTGTGTGTGTGTGTGTGTGTAAACATTACTTCAGGAGAAGCATTAAATTATTTCAACATTTTATTTTAAATAAATGTATCATATTTTATATATTTACATGAGTGTTCTGTTTTGAATACTTTCCCTTGGAGTCTGTTCTTCAGAATGAAGCTTATCTTGTGAATTGTCATTGGAACCAGAAAACTGGTATCTTTGCTTTCTAATTACATTTAATTTCAGTTCAAAGTTGTTTTTCCCACTTTCATACTTTGATTTGGCTGTGAATGACTTTGGCATCTCCAAAAATCAGATCTAGTCTTAGAAGATTTGTAGGGTAACCAGATACTCTGATTTTCAGCAGATATCACAGCTTAATTATTAATGGTACCTACCTACTTCATTCTCCAAGGTGTTTGGTCCTCCTGGTTAAATACCACCACTGAGAATATTCAGTAGTGTATTTTTCAGACTCCTAATGCAATGTAAAAGAGAAGTTGAAAAACCATCTAAGTGAGTATGCTTTTTCATCGGTTTCACTGGACCAGTCTGCTTCTCCCACACTGACTTCTTTGAAGGCAGCAATTCACCTTACATGTAAAAGTTATTTGTGAGGGGACCAGCATTTGGCATAATGGCTATGTCACTGGACTCCATGTAGTCAACTGCAGTTCGAGTCCCGGACCCAGTGGCTTAAACTCATGTCAGGCACATGTGCGTGCATGCCCAGAAGAAAATGGAGGAGAAGTGATTGGTGTGGCCATCCCCCCTGGGAGGTGATTTCTCGCTTTCTGTCTGTCTCTCTCTCTCTGTCTTTCTGGCGAGCGCATGTGCCCTATAGCAAAAACCTCTCCAAAAAAAAAGTTGTGAGGTATACATTTTGTTTTCTAAACAACCTAATTGTATTTTGGAAATTTTTCTCTTAGATCATAAAAAGAGTGTGTTTACACACACACATGCATGTGCACACATATACCATAAACACACATACATATGTGAATTTTAAAAATTATTTATTTAATTCCATTTGTTATTATTAATATTATTTAATTTAACCAGACAGAGACAGAGAGAGAAAGGGAAAGTGAAAGTGAAAAAGCAATCCTCTAGGTCCGAGACTCGAACCATGGTCAGTCATGTGGGAATCCAACTCCCCTATCCACCACACCACCTGCTGGCCCTCATATGTGTATGAATTTTTGAAAATTTATTTGACAGTAATTATGAGCATTTGTGTGAGTAGCTGAAATGATTAGTGTATAAACACAAATTCTTCTATATCATACACTCATAAAGTTGGAAAAATAAGTTAAAACAAATTTGTTGACATTTCTTTACTTAGGTTTTGTTCTGTCTACTCAAACATAAGTATTTGTTGGGAAAATAGTAAACCTTTCTGCAGTCTGAATTTGTTCAAAGCTATATTTATTTTACCTATTTCTATGATTGGAAAGCAGAGTATACAATTTATCCTACCCCCTTTTTTTTTAAGTTTACCAGTAAATCAGAAGCTCTATTACTAAAAATACGTGGAGTTATTAACCAGTTGGCATTCGGCATTGACAAAAGGTACTGTTAAAGAAAATTTATGTCTTTTTATTTAACTAATTAATTTGGTGAGGCCACTATTGTTTCATCTGATTATCATTTTCACCCATCTTTTGTGTCTTGACCAGGAAAGTGTCCCAGCTGGTGGTTCTTAAAGGGATAGTTTTGCTTTTTATATTGTTTAAATATTTCTGAATTTCCACAAGTAAAATATTATATAATACTTTATTTTAGACTAGAATCATGATACTGTCACCTTTGTTCTGTGTTTCTTAAATTGATTTAAAACAAAATTGATCATTTTAGTATGTATCTTTCTTAAGCCTAAGATACTTCTCTTGGTTTAGATTTAAGGTAATATAAATCTGTCACTTTTCCTGTAAAGTCTTTATTCATACTTTGCTTTAATTTTTGACATCATTTAATACTCACTTGTTTATCGGAGGTGATTCTCTAATCAGTGACAAGATTATAAAACTTGACTCTCATGTTTATAGTAGAGCGTGGTGGGATATTTGATTGCTAAACTAAATTAGAATCTTTTTCTTCTCCATGTAGCAAATCGATATGTGTGGATCAGAATAAACCACTGTTTATCACAGCAGGATTGGATTCTTTAAGTCAAATAGGTTGGTGAACTTATTAAGGTCGTTCAGTCTTTTTTTAATTGCTTATTGATTTTATCATACTCCATGTTGTCTCGTCTCCAGCATGCCACCATGTCTGGTGTCATTATCGTTGCTGTTATTTCATATGTATTATTTGCATACTCAGTACTGATGCCGCACGCATCACATCGACCTATTTGTAATGGAAGGAATGTCAGCATGTAAGAGACTCACTTCTGATCTCTCGACCATTAAAACTTTGTACATGTATTTACTTTCCTTTTCTGATTTCCAAACACTTCGAAATTTTAGCTCCTGGGTTTTAGAAGAAACCAAGAACATAGGGTGGTCAGTAAACTCAGAGCTACGTATTACAATGATCAAATAAAGAGAAAATCAAAGTGATAGAATAAACCAAAAAACACAGCTCTGCCAATTAAAGTGCACCTTAATTTTTTGTTATAGGAACAGTTTGCCTCATCCAGTGGGATGTATTTCCTAAATGTATAGATTCCATAGACTTCTAAGTCAAAAGAGATGTTAAGAGTTTACATTTCTGGCCAGCTGGTGGCATGGTGGTTAAGGTGGCTAGATCCCACATGGCCAGCTGTACTGTTCCAGTCCCAGACTGGTGGCCTGAAAAACATGCAGTGTGCACCTACACGTATGCCCAAAATGTTGAAAGGAAAAATGGAGAAGGGATTGCAGTGTCACCATCCCCCACAGGAGATGCTTTCTCACTTTCCTTGTCTCTGTCTTTTATTCTCTGTCTTTTTTTCTCTCTTTCCAGTGAGGGTACATGCGCTTTGGAAAGTTTAAAAAAAAAAAGTATTTATGTATCAAGTCCCTTATCTTCCCACAGAAGCTATTTTCATTGTGAAAATCTCTGGGCCCAGCAATACCATATACTCCTTTGGTGGCATGGTTTGGTTTTAACACTCTAATGAGTAGATTTTTTGGTATTTCCCATCCTCCATTACTCTTACAAGCTAAAGGTAACTTTACTCCAAATGCAGAAACGTCTGCAATGAGAATATATATTGAATTGGAATGAAAGGAACAGAGGTAGCTCTTTGCTTGAAGAGTGTTCATGGAGACTAAGTTTTATAATTATCATAGCACCAACTTAATTATACTCAGTGAGAATCATTGTTTATACTGAGAGGTAATGCTGTTGTACCTTTTTTTTTAACTTTTTGAATAGTTGGAAGTCTGAAATATGAAAATGATAATTACTGAATTTTAAAAACATGGAACTTCAACCTCATCAAAATTAGAAACATTTGCTCTGTGAAAGTTCATGTGAACAGAATGAAAAGACATGCTATGGTCTGGGAGAAAGCATTTGCAAACTGCATATCTGACAAAGGGCTAGATATGTGAAGAAATCAGTGGTTAAAAAAATATATATTAGAAAATAGAAAAAAGAAGGCCAGCCTGTAATGTGGTGATTGAGAAGCTAGATCCTGCAAGGCCACCTGCATGGCTGAGTCCCAGACCAGCTGTTTGAGTAACATGCCAGGCAAGTGTGTATGTGTGCCCAAAATTCCCAAAAGAAGGGAAAAATGGAGGAGAAGGGATTGTGGTGTGACCGTGTTCTGTCGGAGGGTGCTTTTTCATTCCTCCCTACCCCGCCATCTCTCTCCAGTGATCACATGCACCCTGTAGCAAATTTAAAAATAAAAACAAAAGGGGCAAAGATATGAGCAGATTTTCACTGAAATGAGACAGAAGTGTCAAACACAGGGAAAAGGGTTTAGTGTCAGTAGTCATTAGGGAAATACAAACTGAAACCACAATGAGGTACCACTACACATTCATTGGAATAGCTAAAATAAAAAATAGTGACACCACCAATACTGATGAGGTTGCAAAGAGACTAGATCACTCGTGATTTCTTGTGGGAATGGAAATGGTACGGCTACACTAGAAAACCGTTTCTTAGAAATTAAACGAGTGCCAAATGGTAGCACAGTGGTGACTCAACCCTGAGAGTTGATGACCCTCCCAGGAAGGTTCTGAGCTCACATATGGAGATTTCCTTAAGATTTTGATCTGAAGCTGGCTGGGGCTGTGTAGATTCACACTGGAACCCTGTTGGGGATACCTATTGCTCCCTTTCTCATTCATGGAAGAAAGAAATGGATGACATTAAATAAACAAACAAGCAAACAAGAAAACTAAACATTCAACAAACATATGACTTAGAAATTGTGCATTTATCCCAGAAAAGTTAAAACTTTTTTTTTTCATAAAAATCTGTATGCCTATATTTATAGTAGTTTCATTTATAATAGCTCAAAACCAGAAATAACCAGAAGTCACTCAACAGATAAATGGCTAAACCATAGTACATCCATACCGTGGAATTCTATTCAGCTATGAAAAGGAAACTTTATTTCCATTACAAAATTTTTAAGAGAGAGAGCACCCTCTAATGGGGCGTGGTCATGCCAGAATAATTTTTCCTCCATTTCTCCATCCAATCAGGATTTGGACATGAATGCACATACACCCAATGTGTATTTCAAGCAGCTGGGACTGAGAATTGAACCACAGTCAGTCATGTGGGAACTGGCTTTCTATACACAGTGCTTAACTGCTGTGCTATAGGTCCAGCCCTGAAAAGGAAACTTTTTATCAAACTGTTGATGCACATATCTTAGATGAATTTCCAGAGGATTACACTGAATGATAAAGCCAATCAGAAAAGGTTACATACAGTTTCTTTCTTTCATTTGACAGAGAGAGGAATACTTTCAACAGGGTCTTGCCACACTCTTGATCCTCCCGCACTGATCCATGCTGATCCTCCCTCCAGCCAATTAGGATCAGGAGTGCCTATGCGGCTATTCCTGATGTGTCCAGGTTGACCTGGGGTCCAAACCTGGGCCTCCAGATGGCTCTAGCATCATGTGGTAGCACCCCACTGCTTGCATCACCACATCTGGGCCTATTCCAAATTTTATAAATGAAAAAAATTTAGAGTTGGAGGACTGACAGTCGTTGTTAGAGGTTATTGGGAAGGATATGATTGTTTCTATAAAAGAGCAACCTGGGACCAGCAGTTAGCATAATGGCTATGTCTCTGGACTCCCATGTAGTTTTTTCTTTTTTTGGAGAGGTTTTTGCTATAGGGTGCGTGCGCTCGCCAGACAGACAGAGAGAGACAGAGAGACAGAAAGCGAGAAATCACCCCCCAGGGGGGATGGCCACGCCGCAGTCCCTTCTCCTCCATTCTCCTCTCGGGATCTTGGGCACGCACGCACACGTGCCCAGCGTGAGTTTTAAGCCACTGGGTCCGGGATGCGAACCGTGGTCGACTACGTGGGAGTCCAGCGACATAGCCATTACGCTAACTGCTGGTCCCTGGACTCCCATGTAGTCGACCGTGGTTCGAGGGGGTGATTTCTCTCTTTCTGTCTCTGTCTGTCTGGCGAGTGCACGGGCCCTATAGCAAAAACCTCTTAAAAAAAAAAAAAAAAAAAAGAGCAGCCCAAGGGGTCCTTAGGTTAAGGAACTGTTCAATACCTTTAGCTATGCTGGTGGATACATAAACCTACGAAGGTGGTAACAGTGTATAGAACTTACTAAACACACAAAGGAAAACAGGTAAAACTGCAAAGTTCCATAAGACCCATGGATATATCAGTCTTTACCACCAAAGTGATAAAGGGGCCCTGGAGGATCAGCAGTGAGACAGTATAGAGGCTGAGAATAGAAAGTGAAAAGTCTCAGGTTATAGATTGAAATTTACCAGAAAGTAGCAGCAACGTTCTTTATTTTTAAATTAAATTATATAAGTGTGCATAAAGACATTCTTATAAAAAGTTACAATAGGACATGTAAGGAGCAAGTTTGGGATGCATCTTTGTAGACACTTTGCATGCATGTGCAGGCCATATAGGAAAACTCTAACATAATTGTACCAGTCTGTATCATTTTGAAACTTGTCTTTTTTTATTCAGTATGCCTGAGTGCTTTTTTTCTATATTAGTACTACATATGGATCGATTTGTGATTTCAGCTATTGGACAGTACTTCAAAGCATGGCTATGCATGGTAACTCAGTGTCCACTGACCATTATTGATGGTCATTTTGGGTGTGGTCATTATTTTACTAATACAAACAATGTGATGTGAAATCTCTTAATCGTGTCTATAGGCTAAACACCAAGAACTGGAATTACTAGTTAATAAAATGCAGATACAGGTGTAGGGACAGGGATAGGGTGTGGGGAATGAAAATGACAGTTTACCCATTATCCTTGCCTCCTGTCTTCCAGTACTAGAATCTGCTCCATTGGCCTTGCTCTGCGAGGTAGGGGTAAATTGTAATGGTGACGATATCAGGAAGAAGGAAAATGAGTGATCTAAGGGTTAAAGTTCTGTGTCTTCTGTTTTATTGATGGGCTTTGTAATGTTTTAAATCAGGGCAGTCATTTGGATTAATATTTCCAATTTTAGGATCTCCTCCTGTTCCTGATAATGATATTGGAAAGCTTCATGCCCATTCACCAATGGAGTTGTGGAAAAAAGTATATGAAAAGCTCTTTCCACCAAAGGTTTGTATTTTGAATTCTTCTAAAGCAAGAATTTTAAGCACTATTCAGTAGTTATGAAAAAAAATATTATTAAGGGCCTATGTAACTTTGGTTTTATCTTTTATGCTCAAAAATCAATTAAAACATTTACCAAAAATGTATTGTAAATAAGGCATTGTGAGGGTTAGAAGATGAGTGAGATGCACTTTCAGCTCTCTGGCTGTGAGAGGAGAGGGAAACAACATTTGAAGGGGGAAGGAGGAAAGAGGACCCGGTGGAATTGGAAGTAGACCTCAATAGTGATGATAACAGCTGGAAATAATGGTAGACTGAGGAAGGGGAGCTAGGTTTGTTAGGCAGATGGTAGATATAGGAGAGCTTGGGTTATGGGCATGAAATGACCATTGGAGAATTGTAATTTCAGAGTATCAACGTGCTAAAAGATATCAAGGACCCTGCACGAGATCCTCAATATGCGGAAAGCGAAGTTGATGAGATGAGAATTCAGAAGGATCAGGTATTATCCTAAAGATTTAACTTAATTTCATCTGAGCTTGATCACAAAATCTGAAATCTCTCAGGAATTCCATGTATTTTTTACAGAGTATTTACTTAATATTTTCCTTTTCACTTTAAAAATATAAACAATCAGGGCCAGTAGATGGCATAGTAGTTATGTTGTGGACCCCACATGACTGACATGGTTCAAGTCCTGGACTTGGCAACTTGAAACTCACGCTGGATGCATGTGTGTATGTGCCCAAGATCCCAGGAGGAGAATGAAAGAGAAGGGATTGTAGTGTGGCCACCACCCCGCACCTAGAGGGTAATTTCCTACTTTATCTCTCATTGTTTCTGTCTCTCTCTCTCTCTCTCTCTTGCAAGCACACATGCTGTAAGGCAAAAATCTCTAAAAAAAAATTTTAAACTCTACATCTTCAATATAAAAAATTAAATTCTGATGTGCATGAAAAAGAAATTTAAAAACTACCTGTCATACCATCCCCAGAGATGACTTAATCTTTACTTATCCTTTTTTTTTCCTTTTTTTTTATAAGCACCATTTTTTAAAAATTGCTTATTTCTGGGACCAGCAGTTAGCATAATGGCTGTGTCGCTGGACTCTCATGTAGTCAACCGTGGTTTGAGTCCCAGACCCGGTGGCTTAAACTCATGCCAGGTGCATGTGCATGCGTGCCCAAGATCCCGAGAGAAGAACGGAGGAGAAGGGATTTGCCGCGTGGTCATCCCCCCGGGGGGTGATTTCTCGTTTTCTATCTCTTTCTCTCTGTCTTTCTGGCGAGCACACAAACCCTATAGCAAAAAACCTCTCAAAAATTTTTTTTTCTTATTTCCACTGTGAAAGAGAAGCACAGAGAGACAGGCACCCCTAACAGGGCCCCCATTCCCTGATCCATTGCCAGCCTCAGCCAACCAAGATCATGGGCACAGGCATATGTGCCCAGAGTGGACCTAGAGGCCTCAGGATGCAAACAAAGGACCCTCCCATGTGGACTCACTGTGCTGTCACTGTGCCATGACCTCGCCCCATACATCCTTATTTGATTTTCCAGTTTATGTTAAAGATGGGTAGTAATTCTTTCTCTGCTGCTGGGGAAATGCTTTAATAATATTCTTCCATGGGATTCTCAGAAAAGTTTGTTTTCTGTTTGGATATTCAGATATACCTACACTTTTCTAGTACCAGATAAGCTATTGTACCTAGTTGAGGACTACGTGGTCTGAAAGCACACACATATACCCTTCAGAATCCAGGATATCTCAGGAAAATGCTTGAAGACCACCATTCCCTATTAACCTAGTTAGGCCCATTTGAACACACAAGTCTCACTCGCTCTCTCGCTCTCTCTCTTTTTTTTTTTTTTTAGAGGTTTTTGCTTTAGGGTGCATGCGATCACCAGACAGAGAGACAGAGAGACAGAAAGCGAGAAATCACCCCCCCAAGGGGGGTGGCCACGCCACAATCCCTTCTCCTCCGTTTTCCTCTTGGGATCTTGGGCATGCACACATACACGCCTGGCGTGAGTTTTAAGCCACTGGGTCTGGGACTCAAACCATGGTCGACTATATGGGAGTACAGTGACATAGCCATTATGCTAACTTCTGGTCCCTCGCTCTCTCTCTTTTTAATATTTTATTTAACTTTATTCATCATTTATTTATTTATTTATTCATTTTAATTTGACCAGAGAGGAACAGAGAGAGAGAGAGAGCAAGCCACCAGGTTGGAGACTCGAACCCTGGTCAGCCATGTGGGAGTCCACCGCCCCTAACCACCACACCACCTGCTGACCCTGAAACACACAAGTCTTATAGAAGAATGCATGAAATGTAGATTTTCCTCAGATCTCCAGTCTAATGAAAAGGGGACATTGTGGAGAATCTGCCCTTATGTGAGTAAGCTTATGTGTAGGAAGCACTGTGACAGCAGATTTATAGAAGCGTAGCTTGGGCAGTCACATTTTTGTAAAGGGTAAAGACAATTTCCCTCTGGGAGCAGTGCTCAGGGTATTTTTCTCAGCACTAGCTCTTCTCCTGCAGAGGCCCCAGAAAAAGTAAGCAAAGCATTTTATTTAAATATATTCTAGAAGACTTTTGGAAAATATGCCTGAATATTTAGAGGGCTTTGTAGCTGTAGCAAAGAGAAAAGGGTGTTGTAGAAATGGGACGGTGGGACCAGTAGTTAGCGTAATGGCTATGTCGCTGGACCCTCGTGTAGTCGCAGTTCAAGTCCCGGACCCGGTTGCTTAAAACTCACACTGGGTGCACGTATGTGCATACCCAAGATCCCGAGAGGAGAACAGAGGAAAAGGGATTGTGGTGTGGCCATTCCCCCTGGAGGGTGATTTCTCGCTTTCTCTCTCTCTCTCTCTCTCTCTCTCTCTCTCTCTCTGGCGAGCACACGCACCCTATAGCAAAAACCTCTTCAAAAAAAAAAAAAAAAAAGGGAAATAGGACGGTGACCTCATGTAACCCTTATGTTGTATGCTGCTTGGCTGTAGAGATTATTTGGAAGTCATGCCCAGATTAATATTTATCTAGGGGTCATTGATTAACTGTCCTTGTTGATAAAAAATACCTGCCCTTTTTGCATAGTTATTGCTTTTATTAAGTTCACAACTCTAGGTATTATTACAGGGTGAGGATGTTTCTGAGTATTGTGAGTTTTCACGTTCAGCTGTTTTCTCTAACTGACTTAAAGCCCTGTGAATGTTGAGTGGAACTGGAAGGCAACTACACAAAGCCTGTATCATCCTCCACTCAACTCTCATGGAGTTAGCAGGTACACTGATCGCTAATCTCTTGGCTGAGAGTTCTTTTTAACCTGTCTGAAAAGTTATAATCCTAATTTAGCCTCTAAGCCAGTTTGATTTATGTTGTTTTAGGAGGTAAATTACATTGATTTCAGATTACACACACAGTAACATATTTCATGTTTCTGCTTTAAAGATACCCTAGACTACCAGCTGATGCTCAGTTATTTCATTGATATCTGAATTCAAATTTAGGCATTCATATTAGAATTGGATATTACCGAAATTTTAATTAGAATATTATTTCATGCTCTCTTCAAAGTATTTTCAAGTCCTTAAATTGTTTTCAATTATGTCCTGATACCCACAGAAACTGACTTACATAAGAGAAAATTCTCTTTAGGTTAATTTTGGAAGATTTCTATCACTTTCCATCTAAACATTTAAAAATACATTTACTTTTTTATATGGATAAAATAGTTACTTCCAAGTTTTTTGACACAGCATATCAAATAATTCATCTGGGGGCCGGCAGGTATCATGGTAGTTAATGGGCTGGACTCCCACATGGCCAAACACAATTCAAGTCTCAGACCTGGCAGCTTGCTTTCTCTCTCTCTCTCTCTCTCTCTCTCTCTCTCTCTCTCTCTCTCTCTCTTCTCTGGTCAAACTGAAGAATAATAATTTAAAAATTAAAATAAATCATTCTTTTTTAAAAAAAATAATTCCTCTGTATTAGGTGAAAATCTACAGCTCTTTCTTCACATTGTTATCTTTTTGATCCTGTAATATAATTACTGCCAAATAAAAGTCTTTGGTGAAAATAGCATTATAATGTTTACATTTGATTTGACTTGACATTTGCAACAGTAATAATATTTATTTAAAAGAAAAGAGTGATTTAGCTACTCATAAAATTTTAAATGTCTTACTCAGGGAGTTCTTTTTTAAAAAAGATTTATTGGGAACCAGCAGTTAGCGTAATGGCTATGTCGCTGGACTCCCACGTAGTCGACCGTGGTTCGCGTCCCGGACCCAGTGGCTTAAAACTCACGCCGGGCACGTGTGCGTGCGTGCCCAAGATTCCGAGAGGAGAATGGAGGAGAAGGGATTGCGGCGTGACCATCCCCTCTGGGGGGTGATTTCTCGCTTTCTGTCTCTATGTCTCTCTCTGTCTGTCTGGCGAGCGCATGTGCCCTATAGCAAAAACCTCTCCAAAAAAAAGAAAAGATTTATTTATTTTAAATTTTATTTGTTATCACTACTCTTCAATTTTGACCAGAGAGAGACAGACAGAGAGAAAGGGAGAGTGAGAAAGCAAGCTACCAGGTTTAGGACTTGAACCCTGGTCAGCCATGTGGGAGTTCAACACCTCAATCACCACTCCACCCCCTGGCCCCATTATTCACAGTTTTCAATTATTATACAATAGTATTTCCTTGACTAAAAGCAACCTATAAATGTTTAAAGAAGTCAACTCCATATGCTAGGTTCCTGTATAACTTTTAACCCAGATAGTTACTACTTTTTTTTTTTAATTTGCCAGAAGGTATTTGCTCTTACCAGAGGAGCAGGGCACTGTATGTGAGAAAGTACCCCTGGGGAATGAGCACACACACATGCACACACACCCAGAGTGTTTTTTAAGCCTCCTGTTCCATGACTCAAACCCTGTGGTCGGCCATGTGGGATCCAGCTGCCCCTCTCTCTGTGTCTCTCTCTGGTGAATACACATGCTCTCCAGCAATAAACAAACAACCAACCATCATTGTATTATTTTGAGTTCATACGACAGTAGTGTTGAAGATCTCATGGATTTAGTGAGCTCTGGATTATGCCAGTTACTCCTCATCCTCCCTTGGTCACGCCCATGTGACCAGCTTCGTTCCTCTCTCAGTTCGCTCTCTACAGAAGAAAGCTATGACTGGCAAAGAATCTCAAAACAGTGCTCTCACTTTTGTCATGGGTAAAAATAACAAGACAAAGTTGGCGATAACCGATTTGTTTATTCTTCATGAGTTTAAAAAACATTTTTTTCTTTTCAATAATTATTTATTTTATTTGTTATTGTTATTATTAATTTGACCAGAGAGAGACAGAGAGAGAGAAAGGAAAAGTGAGAAAGCAAGCTGTCAGGCCCAGGACTCAAACCATGGTCGGCCATGTGGCAATCCAACACCTTAACCACTGTTCCACCTGCTGGCCCCCAAGTTAACAAACTTTGAAGCCATAAGTGTTAGATAACGAGTGAACTAAATTAATTTCATTAGAAAAAATAAACCAAACTGTAAAGATTACTTTGGAATTATTACTATAAAAATGCTGTCTGTATACACTTTTGAAACTCTATTTAAACTTCAATAATTTCAGAGTGTAGGTATGAAAGAAACAGTCTAGTTTATGTAAACAAGAATGGATTTTCTTTTCATAACAACTATGAACTTCCATTATGTCAGCAGGAAGGGCAGTGATTGCCTTATTTTGCAGAGTAACCCCTTTTTCTTATCCAAATGATAATGTACTTTGCTGGTTATCTAGACATTGAATAATACGTAAGAGGCCAGAGGCCAGAGGCAATGCCCTTTGATGATCCCTTTTGCATGTCAGTTGTCTCTTGCAGGATTTCCACCACCACTAAAATTTATTTTATGAATTGTAAAATCCAATATGCTCATTGTGAAAACATTTCAAAAGATACAGAAGTACATACAAGAGAAAATGTAAAGGTCCTGCCCTCTCCCTAACTATTTGCTTTTTTCCTGTGGCATATATGACCACCATTATTTTTGCTGGGTGCCTAGGCAGCCACTTGCAAATGCATGTTGATGAATTCAAGGACTGACTCAGTCAGTCGCCCTGGGGAGATGTAATTCATTTCCAGTCCTGTGCTGAGATGCACAGTGCATCCAGTATCCTGTCCTGCGCACTTCTCTGTTATTCCCTATGACAAATTCCTAGAAGTAGAATCATTACATTAAAGGAAAAATACATTTTCAATACTTATATTTTGCTCATTTCAACCAGGCTTTTTTTTTTTTAGTTTATTTATTTTCTTATGAGAGAGAAATTGATTTTTGATGGGATCTTGCCACGTGTTGGGATCCTCCTCCTCCAGCCTCCCAGCAAGGTAGAACTTTAAGCACTCCCCACTGTGTCCACCTGTTTCAGGTTGGGTCAGGAACCGAACCCAGTCCTCCCACATGAGCTCAGACACTGCGTAGCAGCTTAGTAGTGTGTGCCACCATGGCTGGGCTCTTCAACTAGGTTTTTGACAAGAACTGAGCATCAGTAATTAAAAATAAACTCACTTTAAAATATTTGAAGTATGACAAATACTCTATTAATTAATTGAAAGACAATTCCTATGTACTATATAGTATATATTTTGTCTGAAACTCTAATAAATTGATCTCTAAGTATTGCTTCAACTACACAGAAACTCTAAAGACCCTGTATTTCTAGAAAACAAATCCTAAATATGCTAATCTATAAAATAATTGTCAAGAAAATTTGAAATTAAATGTTTTTTTAATTAAAAAATTAATTTTGATAGTAATAATACCATAAAGGTTACATTGTTATATCTAAAAATGATAAGGCAGTTGGTTTGGTTGTTTTTGTTTTGTTTTGTTTTTGTTTTTGTTTTTTATAGATTTTTGCTATAGGGTGTGTGGGCTCACTGGAGAGACAGACAGAGATAGAGAGACAGAAAGCAAGAAATCACCTCCTGGGGAGATGGCCACACCTCAATCCCTTCTGCTCCATTCTCCTCTTGAGATTTTGGGCACGGACGCACACACACCTGGCATGAGTTTCAAGCCACTGGGTCCAGTACCTGAACAGTGGTCAGTCACATGGGAGTCCAGCACCTCACCTCTGCACCACCTGCCAGCCCCATGCTAAGGCTTTTTTTTTTTTTTCAAGAGGTTTTTGCTATAGGGTATGTGTGCTCGCCAGAAAGACAGACAGAGACAGAAAGTGAGAAATCACCCTCCAGGGGGGATGGCCACGCCACAATCCCTTCTCCGTTCTCCTCTTGGGATCTTGGGCATGCACGCACACTCATCCAGCGTGAGTTTAAGCCACCGGGTCCGAGACTCGAACTGCGGTCGACTACATGGGAGTCCAGCGACATAGCCATTACGCTAACTGCTGGTCCCCCTAAGGCAGTTTTAAGGTACCTATTTGAATGTGGAAAGTTGATTTTACTTGAACTAGTACATATTTTTGTTTTAGGAACTGGAACAGTACAAAAGAAGTTCTTCCAAGTCTTGGAAACAAATTGAGCTTGATTCTTGAACCTAATTCACCCATCATGTATTTATTTCTTCTTTCCCAAATGCAAGTAAGATTATTTTATTAATTAAACATTGTGGCAATATGTAAAGAAAGTTAAAATGTGTAATTTATTAAAGGAAAACCTGGATTTCTTGTAGTAGGCCAACTTGCTAGATATTTTGAAATCTTTTAAAAGGGAAAAAAATTATGTAATGACATGTAGTATTTTTTTCAGTACAAGAATCTCCTACTATTACCTCTAACATGTTTAAATAATGTATATTCAATTCAGCATGTATCAATTTCTGCTTCTATGTTTTTAGGAACATGAAAACCAGATTATTCAGTAACCGTTTGAAACATAAGGCTAAGCACCCATGTTGCACACATACGTTCTTTGAGGGAGTTCTCAGCTATAGCTGGTAGGAAACCAAACTAGGCTTACATGTGTCATGATTTTATTCTAGACAAGGGCACGAGAAGCACTTGAAGTACTTCTGTCAACTGCACGTTCCTGTCTCCACACCCAGAGATTCTGAATCAGTGGCCTGGAATGGGGCGTTTTTAATCAGCACCTGCCAGTGAAATGGACACATTTATTTTAAATAACACTTTTTGCGGACCAGCAGTTAGTGTAATGACTGTGTTGCTGGACTCCCATGCAGTTGACTGCGGTTCGAGTCCTGGACCCAGTGGCTTAAACTCACACTGGGCACATGTGCGTGTGTGTACAAGATCCCAAGAGGAAAATAGAGGAGAAGGGATTGTGGCACGGCCATCCCCCCTGGGGAGTGATTTCTCACTTTCTGTCTCTTTGTCTCTTTCTAGTGAGTGCACGCGCCCATAGCAAAAAAAAAAATTTTCAAAAAAATAATAAAATAAATAAATAACACTTTTTGAAGAACAGGAAAATTTACAGAGATACCCTATCAATAAGCAGGTCAAAACTTCATAAGTTAGGGATAACCAGGATCATTTCCAAGGTGGGATAATCTTTAAGAAGCTTTCTTAATCCTCTCAATTTGTGTACTTGCTAATAAGATTCAATTCTGAATAAGTATAATTCTTGTTGTTAACCAGGAAAGTAATTTATTCTACATTTTTTCTATTTCTGTGTCTAAAATGTATTGACTTTAATGTTCCATGCACACAGCTTCAAATAAACAAATCTACTAACCCTGACAACACCAAAGCTGATGAGTGATGTCTGAGTGGGTAGCAAGTTATCTGATCATTGCAGTGACATAGGACTTCATGCTTGATTTGCAGAGCATGTGGTTCTAATACTCTTAAGAACACAATTTTTAACATGTTTCCAAGGAACCTCAGCCTTAAGAACAGACCCCTGCCTGAGAGCAGTAGAGAAGGAGCTCCCTTTAAATTCATGGTGAAAATGTTGAGCTCAGAAACATTACTTACTTGGTGGAAGCGACAGCCTATTGCACAATAGTAATCGGAATTCTTATTATATAATTTGATTTTTCCTACCCATCACTGTTCATTTTTGACTTGAGACACAAACTGTCATATGTTGAAAGCCATTGTGTTTTTCTAAGATGCTATCACTAACATTTAATAGCTCGAAGTCACGTGCGATGTCAATTTTCCAAATGTTTCTGAGCAAGAATGAAATTCATCTGCATATGAATAGTAGAAAATGTTTCCACTTACATTGTACACCCATATCTTTGGTAAGTTGAAATCAGAGATTTCAAAAGAGGTTCCTGTGGGACTCTCTTTGAACTACTTTAATAGATTATCATCTTCAGAATTGTCTATAACTGATGTGACATATATAATCTGTAAGGCATTGTGTAACTATTATACCATAATCATCCGTGTCAAAGACCTTTTATGAAAATTGACAATACTATTCTGGTAATTCACCAGTGTCTCTAGATCCTTAAATACTGTTCTAAGAAGTAGAATTTTACTGTGATTTCCTTAATGAAGTGATCTTTCCTACTATAGTGTGAGACATTTCAAATGCTATAATTTATCATTCTTTACAAGTTAGGTCACAGTCACTGAACAAGTTCATGTGCTCTCTGCAAGATTTTCGCTCCAGGTTACCATGGTAACATTGAGACAGTTTCATTTTGGACTTGTACATGAACCGTATGAAGACCAATCAGTCATTTAGTACAGAACCCATTATGATAATCTAGATACATCATTTCATCCCTGAAAATATGTAATGTAGGTGTCTATATTTGTATTTCTCAGTGTTCTTTCTCTTTACAGTTTAAGAACACGAATTCCTAGTGTGTAACCCTGTTCTGTAGAGTGTAAATGTTGTGTCAGTTGCACATTTTTTATACAGGCTTTCAAATAACAGCTGCTCTCCAATCCTACAGAGGGCATATACACTTCGTCTCGTGATGTTTTCTTCTAATTTTATAAATCAAACTAAGCCAAGATTGAAAAATAGCAAAATGAGGGGCTAGTAGGTGGTGTAGTGGTCTATACTCCTACATGACTGACTGTGGTTTGAGTCCCAGACCCGGCAACTTGAAAATCATGTTGGGTGTGTGTGCATGCATGCCCAAAATCCCAAGAAGAGAATGGAGGAGAGGGGCTTGTAGCATGGCCGTCTACCCTGGGGGTGATTTTTAACTTTCCCTCTCACTTATCTTTCTCTCTCTCTCCAGCGAGCACGCACTCCCTATGGCAAAAACTTTAAAAAAAAAGAAAGAAAGAAAGAAAAGAAAATGAACTAATTTTTTAAAACATCACTAGAGGTTTGTCTGGTATACTATGTTCATTACTCAGCCCATTTCTCTAGGTTGTTATTTTAATCCTTCCATGTTTTGAATATCCACCAAACTCATGTGGAAGCTTGGTTCAGCGTGGCAGTGATGGGAGGTGGGACCTCTAACAGGTGGGGCCTAATGAGAGTCATTTGTGTCATGGAGATTCTTTTTCTCCTGGGTGGATTGATTCTGTTCTTGAGGTAGTGAGTGATTTCTCACTCTCATGAGACTGGATTGTTAGAAAGCAGGTTCCTATAAAGCAAGGATGCCTCTTGCGTCTTGTCCCTTTGCATGTATTACTGTTTCCCATTCTGCATATATTTCCTTTTCCTGTCACATTCTACCACGTTGTGATGTGGCACCGAACCCATACCAGAAGCTGATCAGATGCGGCTGCTCAACTTTGGATTTCCTAGCCTCCAGAACCATGAGCCAAATAAAATTACCCAGTGTCAGATAGTTTTTTCATAACAACAGAAAATGGACTAAGAAGAGCCTTCAATAAAATCCTCAAGTACTGCTCTGTGTCAGTGGTGTTCATCATTCATCTGTCCAACGTCCTCTCAATGTGACCAGGTAACTCAGATCCCTCATGTGACATGTGCACATAAATACTGGTTTTAAAATAAAAGCATTCTTACTCAACTCTGCATAATGCCTTGTTTCAGTTAAGTCCACAACTCTTTTGTTGTTGTTTTTGCTAGAGGACGTGTGCCCTCGCTGGGGACAGAGATAAAGGAAGGGGAGTGAGAAAGCGCCCTGATGGGGGATGGCCATCCCACAATCCCTTCTCCTCCATTTCTCACTCCTTTTTGGGATTTTGGCCACACACCCATGTACCTGGCGTGTTTTTTAAGCCTCTGGATCCAGGACTCAAACCTCACAGATGGCCATGTGTGATCCAGGCACATTACCTACCACACCAGCAGCTGACCCCAAGCCCACAACTCTTTTTATGTAAGTTAGTAATGATTCAAACTTTGCTTTCCTTGAATCCTTTATCAAATATAAACATAAGTTTTAAAATATGTTTTTCTTTGTCTAGAACAAGGAAAATGAGTAGTCACAAGAGACTCCCATATGTTTGTGAATTATTATTTACATTCCTGTACCAGTCTTGTCACAATTTCTAAATACTGTGTGTCCCTGCAAGTTGGAATAGCAGAGGACAATGAACCATACCCATGGCCTTTAAGGCCTGTGTGGATCCACAGGGCACAAATGGAGTCTGCACAATTGAAAGATTTAAGATGATCTATCAAGAAAGAAACACATGGCATTCTTCTTTCAGATATTCAAAGCAGTCTTGCATATCTAGCAACTTATGTTCCATTTCCCAGCAATGTTCTTTACTATCTGCTAATGAAATGATCCCTTATTTTGAAAACAACTATTCCTAGGATGACAAGAACTGGGATAAATGCATATAAAACCAGAAAGTTTGTTGTGAATCTTGATGTTGCACCTGGGTACGTTCTCTCAATGAATTGAATTCCTTGAGTGATGGTACACATTGGATTAGCTGCCACAGAATTATTTGAGCTTCCTGCCAAGGAAAAGATTGACAATATCAGCTGTGGTACATCCTGGGTAGTTAAACCAACAAGTATTACCTAATGCTCTCGAAATATTAGGTTGTCAGAAAAGTCATGACACATTTTTGCATAGAAAAACAGAAAAAATACATCATGACTTTTCCAGTGACCCAATAGTTAGCACTGCTAAGTACCCTTCTTTGGAAAAGACACAGGGCATTTTAGAGTACAGAATTCACATTTAAATGAAATAGGAGTGTTCTGGGCCTCGGCTTTATTTGGAGGTGGAGATGGATTTGTTTCTGTTTGGGGTATAAGCTCATAACCATATTCCTGGTAAAAATCATGGTCACTTAGCACAGAATATCCTAAATTACCGATATTATCACCTAAACATTTTAAAAATAACTATTAATCCTATTATGTCTGTAGCTGTCTTTAGAGTGGTGTTGGGAATTTCCCAAGGGCCATGAGGACCTCGCCGTGTTCCCACCACTTCGGGATGCAGCTCTTGTGTACTATGTGCATTTTAGGGACCAAGGAGCCAGCTCAGCCTGCTTCAGTGCGTTTGGTAGGTACAGGAACTGAGTCCATCCAGAATGCACGAGAGTTTGCTGCAATGTACATGGGTCTGTCATTTTCTTTTTTAAAATTATTTTATTTAACTTTATTTATTTACTGATTTATTTTTAATTTGGCCAGAGAGGGACAGAGTGAGAGAGAGAGAGAAAGTGAGCAAGCAAGCTGCCAGGTCTAGGACTAGAACCACAGTCATCCATGTGGGAGTCCAGCACCCTTAACCACCATGCCATCTGCTAGTCCCAGGTCTGTCATTATTTAGTAACACCTAGGTGGGCTTAACCTGCTAACTTTTGACAGGAAACTAATCTGATTGCTTCTTTTCTTTTGTTTTAAAAATCAAAGAAAATGTTGGATTTTATTCCTAAATAAAGTTTTATTTATCTATTATTTGCCAGAGGGCTTATGTGCTTGCTGAGAAAGAGAGGAGGGGAGAGAGAAGCAGCCCCCTCAGTGGGGCATGGTCACACAACAATCTCATCTTCTCCATTTCTCCATTTTCTCAGGATTTGAAGTTGCGTGCATGCATGCAATGCACATACACCTGGCATTTTCTTCAAGCCACTAGGAGTGGGATTCAAACCACATGGTTCACGATGTGGGATCTAGCTTCCCTAACCACTACATGGCAAGCATATTTTCTATACATATGTGCAACATGACTGGCATATTTTATACACACACACACATACACACATACATATATATTTTTTAAGAGACATTTTTTGCTATGGGGCTCATGCACTCACTGGAGAGACAGAGACAGAGAGACAGAAAGCAAGAAATCACACCCCCCCCCCCAGTGGGGAGATGGTCACACCGCAATCCCTTCTTCTCCTCCATTCTCCTTTAGTGACTTTAGGCATGCACACGTATGTACCCAGTGTGAGTTTAAAGCCACCAGGGACTTAAACAGTGTTTGACTACATGGAAGTCCAACAGCATAACCATTACACCATCTGCTGGTCCCTATATGTATGTATGTATGTGTATGTATGTAAGAATATATATGTGTGTGTGTGTACACATTTTATTTATATATATATAATATATATATTTCCTTCAGGAACTTGGTTCTCAGAATAATATGCAAAAATAATATTCCAAAATAGAATACTTACCACAGGTAAAATTCAGTCCATAGAACTCATTGACTACAAGAATCTCACTGCAATATTTTTGGAATGTAAAATAACTGATGATTTTCATAGGAATGGGCATTTCTTCTATGTTCCTTAAGAAAAAAGAGAAAGATGAAATTCGATAGGCTCTGGTAATAGTCCTACCAAATGAAAAGAAATCCTTATTATTATTATTATTTTTTTTTTGGAGAGGTTTTTGCTTTAGGGCGTGTACGCTTGCCAGACAGACAGAGAGACAGAGAGACAGAAAGCAAGAAATCACCCCCCAAGGGGGATGGCCATGCCGCAATCCCTTCTCCTCCGTTCTCCTCTTGGAATCTTGGGCACGCACGCACACACGCCCGGCGTTGAGTTTTAAGCCACCAGGTCCGTGGTCGACTACATGGGAGTCCAGCAACATAGCCATTATGCTAACTGCTGGTCCTAAGAAATCCTTATTTTATATTTTCTGACATGAACAAAATTTTCCATCTCTCTATCATAAAAAGTGTGTTCACCACAAAAAAAAAAAAAAATCTTCAAACAATACTGAAAAATACTAAGAAATACCACTGTCTAGAAGTAACTGTTGTTAACCTTTTGGTGACATATGATATATGTGTTTGTTTATAAAGTTTTACATTCATAGAGTTAAACTACTCTTGTTCTTTCCAAACCTGCTCTTTTTCTCCCAAACATACGTGTCAGAAATCCTTCTAAGTCTATAAGCACAGCACTTGGTCATTTACTTTTAAAGCTTTTTTGCCATAGGGCCATAAACTCACAGGAGAGTGACATTGAGAGGGAAAGTGTGAAATTACCCCCCGCCCCCGGGAGGGTGGCACACTATGGTCACTTCTCTATTCTCTTCTTGGGATTTTGGGCATGCATACACATGCACCCAGCATGAATTTTAAGCCACCACCAGGTCCTGGACTCAAACTATGGTTGGCCATGTAGGAGTCCAGCTCTTTAACCACTATACCACCTGTTGGCCCCGCACTTTGTCTTTTTCAGTCACAGTTTGCTAATCCATTGTAGTAGAGACCTTAATTTAACAGTTCCCTTATGATCGATTGATGTGTCTTTTTTTTTTTTAAGTAAACACCACTGATATAAACATGTAAGAAAATATTCACCTAACAGATTAGAGGAGAATATTTGTGATTAAACAGAGATTTAAAGGTGCAAAAATATGAAGTGAGAATTAAGTGAGAATTCAAGAGAAGGGATGGAGAAAGCAAGCAGACATTCCTTATGAAAAGTCTCCTCTCCTCTCCTCTCCTCTCTTCTCCTCTCCTCTCCTCTCCTCTTTCAGGAGAAACTTCATGATGACATTGTGTCCTTCTTAGTCCACTGTATAGTTTTACCAATCAAAAATATATATACTGAATTCCATTTGCAAGGCCCTAGTTCTAGGTGCTTGAGGAAGTCCAAAGGCATATCCTAACCCTTACAGAACTTAAAATGTGGGCTAGGTAATGGCTCAGTGTAACAGCTAAATCCACATGGGAAGGCCCTGGGTTTGCACCCTGAGATGTCCTTGTGCACACCAGGCACACAGACACTCCATGTCTGGGCTGGCTGAAATGGGGGCGTGAATTGTGGTGTGAAGACCCTTGCTGTACTTTGTCTCCGCGCCTCTGCCCCACCCTGTGTCTTCCTCTTTCCCACAGAAAAAAATAAGTACACTTTTTAAAAAACGTTTTAAAAAGAGAACTTAAAATGTAGTTGGGGACATAGAATATGTATCCTGAAGCCTATAAAAATACACAGTAATGAACTGTTTGTGCCAAAAAATTAAAAGCCAGTAACCACATGTCCATATCACTCCTGTATTACAGTGCTTATGGCTTCACCTATTCCCAAATGACCCCCAAACTCTGTAACTTTCAGTCATTGGAAATTTTGTAAGGTATAAAATTGAATTAACCTCATTAAGAGGTTGCTAATTGAAAAGGATAGGTGAGACTCTGGGAAGAAATTAGGGAAAAGGAAGGATGTTCTAGGAAAGCAGAAATGGTGTGCACACAAGGGCTGCATATGGGGCTGACAGACCAGAGAGAACGACAGCAGAGGATTTGAAGTGGGAGCAGTGGGAGATGGGACTGAAGATGAGTTGACACTAAATTACCCTGAGTAAGAGCATGTAATGTTTTAAGAAAACTAATGCGGCAAGTAGGAAGAGCCAGAATATGGAAAGATTAAAGACAGCTAGAAAGGGAACAGGCTAGAGCAAAATTTCAAATATAAGCTGACAATAGCCAGAAATAGGATGATGCCCACGAGAGCATGGCCGCCCTGCCGGCTGGAAATGCTACCTCTGAGGTAGGAACTTGCGCTGTCCTCTCTTTCTGTACTCCCCAGGGCTGAACACAATACAAATGCTCCATGTGCATTTATGGTTTGATATCAGAAAAGAAAATCAATGTGATTTGGTGCCTGATCCAGTGTGCAGCAGTCCAGGGAGAGAGTCACTTACTGATTCACTCTACTCAAGTAATTTTTTTTTTTCGCTATAGGGCACGTGCGCTCTCCAAACAGACAGAAAGAGACATAGAGACAGAAAGCGAGAAATCACCCCCCAGGGGGGATGGTCACGCCGCAATCCCTTCTCCTCCATTCTCCTCTCGGGATCTTGGGCACGCACACACACGCGCCTGGCGTGAGTTTTAAGCCACCGGGTCCGGGACGCGAACCGCGGTCGACTATGTGGGAGTCCAGCAACATAGCTATTACGCTAACTGCTGGTTCCCTCAATTCAAGTAATTTTTGAAAGTCTAATTGGTTCAAGGTCATGGGCTGTCCACTAAGCAGAACTGTATGGGTGAATGAGCCATGGCTGCTGTCCTCAAGAGATTGACTCTTTCAAAGGAGGACAGCTACACAGGGTGGCACGTACTGGGCTATGAGAGAAAACGAAAGGGACTTTCAGAGAGAACTCCTCTAGCTATGGGGACAGTGGGCAGGCTTTGTGCAGGTGTCATAGGGAGACAAATGGATCAGTGAATGGCACAGGAGAACCAGGGTACAGAAATCTTTGAAGTACTTTTAAGAGGGAGAAATCATGAATATGAATTTATTGACCTTGAATCTCCACAATATGTCATTAAATGGAGGAAATAAAGCATGCATACTTCACAGCTTATAAAACAGTATGATCTGATTTTTATTTAAAAATTATATAAAGGTCTAGCAAGACAACAAAATTTGACTCTGGGTTGTGATACTTTGGGTAACTTTTACCTTCTTCATACATCTCTATTTTGTGGAATTTTTCTCCCCAAAGAATGTCATTATTTTGTAAGCCTAAAGCATAAAATAGCTATTTTCATTTGCAATTAAAGGAGGAGGGAGCCAGTAGCACAATGCTGCAGGCAACTCAATCAGGAAAGATGATGTCTTGAGGGAAAACAAACCTCTTGACCAGGAAGTTGACATGGGCTTCAAGAATGGAGTATTGCGGGGAACCAGCAGTTAGCGTAATGGCTATGTCGCTGGACTCCCACGTAGTCGACCGCGGTTCGCGTCTCGGACCCGGTGGCTTACACCTCACGCCGGGCGCGTGTGCGTGCGTGCCCAAGATCCCGAGAGGAGAATGGAGGAGAAGGGATTGCGGCGTGACCATCCCCCCTGGGGGGTGATTTCTCGCTTTCTGTCTCTATGTCTCTCTCTGTCTGTCTGGCGAGCGCACGCGCCCTATAGCGAAAAACCTCTCAAAAAAAAAAAAAAAAAAAAAAAAAAAAAAAAAAGAATGGAGTATTGGGGACCAGCAGTTGGTGTAATGGCTATGTCGCTGGACTCCCATGTAGTCAACCACGGTTGAATCCCGGACCCAGTGGCTTAAACTCACGCCAGGTGCGTATGCGTGCGTGCCCAAAATCCCAAGAGGAGAAAGGAGGAGAGGGGATTGCAGTATGGCCATCCCCCCTGGGGGGTGATTTCTCACTTTCTGTCTTTCTGTCTCTCTTTCTGACGAGCACACCCACCCTATAGCAAAAAAAAAAAAACTCTCAAAAAAAAAAAAAAAAAAGAATGGAGTTTCTGTTTAGTGATGGGAATCCATGGGAAGCCTGGATGTTAAAATTTTGCAAAGAACCTAATAATATTTAGTAATACTGGTCACTGCTTCCTTTTTAAGAGCAATTAATCCACCTTTCCAAAGAAACAAATACATGAAATACTGACAGATTGACTGGAACATGCAAGGATTCAAATAATGTGAAAAAGTAGATGCTGTCCACGGTTGTAACTTGCTGGCTTGAATCCTGTACCCTTGGGGTGATTTGATTGGTGCATTTTTCATAGATGTTAACAATCCACTTAAACAACAGAAATGAATACAGTATAATGGTATCACTGTAAAAATATCCTCCTTGGGACCAGCAGATGGTGTAATGGTTACGTTGCTGAACTCACATGGCCAACCACAGTTCTAGTCCTGACTTAGTGGCTTGAAACTCATGCCGGGCACATGTGCCCAAAAATCCCGAGAGGAGAATGGAGGAAAAGGGATTGCAGCATGACCATCCTCCTAGGGGTGATTTCTCATGTTTTGTCTCTCTGTCTTTGGAGAGCACATGCACACTATAACAAAAATCTCGGGGGGAGGATTATATATATGTCCTTATTTTATATATTTATATATCCTCCTTGATTGACCAAAACCTAGCTCACTTTGCTTTATAATGTATTTTCATTTCATTTCATTTCATGCTCCTCGTGATCCCTTCAGGTAGGCGGGGCTGAGGTAATTATCTCCATTTTATAAATGAGGAAACTAATTTAGATAGAAAAGTGACTTGCCCACGGTCATGTGGCAGCTCAGTGGTAGAGAAGTGACTCCTAGGTCAGTCCTCTCTCCAGGGAGTCACGTGCATCGTGGCAGTTTTCATGGGGGCGTGACTTGAGCAAAGTCGAGCTGAGTTTAGTTTTTTTATGATATATGGATAGCTTTGAAAGGTTACGTAATTTAAAATATAAATATAATTATATATAGTAAAGGCTCTGTCAGTTTGGTTTGTTATTTGATTTTTAAATCAATGAAGCAGAACTGTCTTCACATTTCCTCAGAGACTTATCGTTTACTTCCTAAATCCCACTTACACTTCCTGCCACAGATTATTTTCACCCTTTAAAAATTTCTACCCTTTCTTGGGGCCAGCAGGTGGTGTGATGGTTAAGGTGCTGGACTCCCATATGACTGACTGCAGTTCAAATCCCAAATCTGGTGGCTTGCTTTCTCTCTTTGTCTTTCTCTGGTAAAATTAAAACATAAATAATAATAACAAATAAAATAAATATATCATTAAAAAAAGAATTTCTACCCTTTCCGCTACTGCTTTTTAAAAATGTATACACTTACACACACGCACACACACACACAAGCTTTTGGGGGCGTTATCAAATCATGTTTGATCACTATGGACGTTTTCCAAAATACAGAAAACGTGAAGAGAAGAATTAAAATATATATTACCCATATATAATTACTGTTAACATTTGACACATGTCCTTTAAGTCCTGATACTTTCTTGAGCAGTCTTATCCTGCAGGTTCTTTTTGTCTATGATTACTGTAGTCTTCATTCCTAGAAATAACTAGGAATTAAGAACTGGAATACAGACCCAACTGTGCCAGGTCAGGAATGAACAGACATGTACGCTGGTTAGCCCAGATGGGCTGTGAGGTCTTTCGGAGCATCTAGCTTCATTTTCTCCCTTTTTGTTCTTTGAATAAGAACAAGGTATTATTACATGTGAGTCATATGAATACTATGTTTACTTTGTCATTTCCTAATTCTCAAAACCTATTTTATTGAACAAACAGCAAACAGTCCAAGGTCTAAGGCAATAATGATTGGCAAGCAGTATAAATACTCGAGACTCTGAGGTGTTACTGTTGACCAGTATCTCATAGCTCTCCTCTGGAATTCCTTTATAACAATCACTATTAGCTGATCTAACAACAAATTATAGCAACCTAAATTCTTTGTGTTTTTTTTTAGTAATTATTTAATTTTATTTATTATTATTATCTTTTAATTTGACCAGAGAAAGAGAGAGAAAGAAAGGGAAATTGAGAAAGTAAGCCGCCAGGTCTGGGACTTGAACCACTGTAGGCCATGTGGGAGTCCAGTGCCTTCATCACCATGCCAGCTACCAGCCCTGCAACCTAAATTTTTAAAATTGTTATATCTTACCTGAGGAATCCAGATCCAATAAGCACGCCAGCAATAGACAGTAGAGCCACTATACTGTTGACTACATTTGGGTTCTGGACTATACCAAGTAGCACAAGAGACACAAATTCTCCAATTAAGTGAGGGACCAAGAGAGCAGCACAAAAATATCCAAATCTGGCAGCCTCGGGGTATAAGCCCAGAGTCCTAGAAGGAAAAATGGTCTTTAGTTTCCTCATAAATGGTTATCACTTAAGAAAAATACCCTACTTGTCTTCTCTGGCTGAATCCTTGTGGCTAGTGCCGAGGGAGGAGGTTGCAAGGCAAGCCAAACTCCCCCAGAAAGGCCAACATTCAAGACCATTTATCACTACAAATTGTCTCCATTAGGCCCAAGTCGTCGTGGGCCACCGTTCCTTTTTTTCATCTCCGTCAGGGTTCATAGGACGGTATTAAATTCCTTAGACTAGGGCCACAACTATCTGCAGTAAGTAAGGCTGTTGAACTCTCCAGGCTCCCTTGAACAACCACATTCTGCCTAGCTAGCACCACTCCTACCTAATGCTAAAGGCCATTCCAGCTGCTCCTCAGCCCCTCCTTCCCTGCACTCTATCCCTGTTATGTGGATTATTGCCAGCATGAAAGCCCTTCACTGCTGCTGCCCAGGTCAGCGTGGTCCTCCGTAGCCTACCCAATTCCATTCTTCCCTTTTATCCCATCAACACCTTCCAATGCTTTAGCCTTTGTTTTCTGGTAAACAGACTACCCTTTATCCATGCCCATCTCTTACTTTCCTTGCAGCACACCACACGTCCCCAGAAATGCCATGCCTTCAACAATCAGTAGACACGGCTGCTCTTCCTTCCATCGTGAAGTCTGCTTATACAAATTCCCTTCCCCTATGGCATTCTTCAGTGACTTTTTAGCCATTCTCTTACCTTTGATGATTTTACAGACCAGGGTCATTCTTTCCATTCCCACTATAACTTTCTTCAAGGTCTTTAACCTTCTTGACGAACCATCAACATCAGTGTCTCTTTGATAGCTGATCGTCTCATTACTCCATCTACCTAATATTGATCACTCACCATGATTTGGACTTAAATATTACTCAAAAAATTTCCACTTCCAAGATTTCAGAGTCTGAAAACACTCTTTCAGAACACCTCCTGTCCTCCATTTTCTCAAGGTCCTCACTGCCTCAGAGCCCTCCTTGCTCCCTTCTGCCATTCTTTGCCTTAAGTCCCCACCTCTGTGGACTTGGCTGTCTCACGTAAGCAACTGAAGTGTGTTCAGCAGGCACATTGTACTAAGTGGACCCATTCTGCTGCTTTGCCTAGGTAGTTCCTGAGTCCCTAGGGTCTCCTCATTGCATGTGAGGTTCTAATGGTATCATCATGACTGATAGAAATCTTTTCTTTAAATTACACTCCCCTCCCCAGCTGTACTCTCCTTAGTGCGCAGCAGATGGACTTGCCTCCCATTTTATGAATGTATTTAAATTTTTGCCAAAGGGCTTGTGTACTTGCTGGAGAGAGTCCGAGAGAGAGAAAGTGAGAAGGCAGCCTCCATGGGGCACAAGGAAAATTGTAATCCCTCCTCCATCTCTCCCTCCTTTCTTTTGGGCATGCACACAAATCATCCCGTGTGTTTCTCAAGCCGCCAGGTCTGGGGCTCAAACTGCATAGTTGGCTGTGTGGAATTCAGTCACCTTAACCACCAAGCCATGGGCTGGCTCTATTTTATATTTTATGAATTTCTTAGCTTCATCTTCTCTATGTTTTCTGTTCTCTCTCTTATCTTTGCAAGCATGACCCTTTCTATTTGCATCCTTGATCCCATGTTATAATTTCCCTATCTCCTGTGTTGTACTCTGTGAACAATCTTTGGTAGATCCAATTTGGGCTATATTTCATGTACTCGCAATTGAACATTTTTTGTTGGCTTTACTTTTCATATCCTAGAACAGTCACTGTTTGAGCCTGATGATCATTTAAGCAACTGCCTTCTGTATCCTACCCTGTACTCTGATGTTGTCAAAACAGCATCTGCTTCCTCCATCTCCCTCCTCACTCCCCTGTAAACTCGACCTGTATCCCCAGCACTCCTGGAGCTCTTAGGAAGATGCTGGTTACCTCCTCACCTGCACTTATACTTTTTTTGACCTCTGCAGTGGGGAAGGGGTCTAAGCCTCTTTGACGGTCTTTCCCCTCTCATCCTCTGTGATACTGCCCAGTCCTCTTCACCACCTACCTCCCTGCCCTCTCCTCTCCATCCTTCACTGGCTGTGTCCTCTTCCCACCCTCCGAGTGTGCCTGTCCTCAGATTTTCTACTCAGGCTGTCCTCCTCCTTCCTATACTTCTCTTTAGACTCCATTCTTAGCCCTTTACTCCTTACTCCTCTTACTTTTTTTCTTCCACTCCAGTTTATCACCCAGACCTCAGATTTGGGGTGTTCTGTAGCACCTGAGATGCAGTGTGTTCAAAACCAAGCCCATTCACTTTCCCTGACAACTTGATAAGGATGCTGTCTCCCTCCCATTCTCTCAGGCTGAAAACTCGGGCATCATCTGTGACTTTCTTTACTCCGTCAAACCCATTCCATTTCTGAGCCTAGTTGATTGTACCTTCCCAGCATCTCAACGTGATTCCCTTTTGCTGCTGCTGCTGCTGCGACTCTCTCCACTTAGGGGCCTCTGCTCTCCCCACACTATTGCAAAGGCTGCCCACTGAGCCAACCATCATCTCTGCCCTGCCAGACTCATCCTTCAGGGTCCAACACAGACGGGCTGCTCCCTGGTTCGAAATCCTGTCCTATGTCCCATTGTCACATACGTCTCAGCCCCTGAGCCTGGCAGTCAGCAGCCCCTTACTAGACTCCAAGGGCTTTCAGTCCAGTCCTTCATTCCCCACAGCGCAGCTGAACCTTTTCTCAGAAAGAGCTTATGGGTTTTAGCCTTTGCTTGTTTTTTTTTTTTTTTTTTTTTTTTTTTTTTTTTTCTGGAGAGCATATGTACTTTCCAGAGGCAGACAGACAGGGAGAAGAGAAAACATCTCCCATGGGGAATAGTTATACTACAATCCCTTCTCCTCTGTTTCTCCATCCTGTCGGGATTTTGAAGACACGTACACACATACCTGGTGTGTTTCTCAAGTTGCCAGGTATGGGAGTCAAACCATGCAATCAGTCATGTGGGTTCTGCTGTCTTAACCATCAGGCCAGAGCTGGCCTGTGTTTTTGCTGTTGAATTTAGGCCCTTGCTCTTTCTTCATCTGGAATAGCCTCATTTCCATGTCATTGAGATGTTACTTTGTTCTCAAGTTCTTCTTCAAATGTCTCCCAGAGTCCTTCTCCCCTGGACTCCCTCTCCCAACCCAGCCAAATGGACTCTTGGTCTCCTTTGTAATTCACTGAGACAATGAATGTGATATAGGGACGATATCTCCCCTGTGCCTCAATTTCCTTATCTACAAACAAGGATAATTGTATTATGGCTGGAAGGAGTTCATGCATTAATATAGTCAAGTTCTTAGTGCCTGACATAAAGCCAGTGCTCAATACATATTAATTGTCGTTGCTTTGTGTTCCTCAGCACAGTGTTTGTGCTCCTATATAATACAGGTAGAGCATCTCTAATTCAAATATCCTAAATCCAGAACTGTTTGAGTGTTGACATGACACAGCAAGTGGAAAATTCCACACCTGACCTCACATGCAGTCAGAACACTACATTTATAAAATTACCCTCAGGTTACGTGTACAAGGTGTACATAATGTACATATGAAGCATAAACTAATTTCATGCTTAGATTTGGGGCCCAAACCCAAGATATCTCATTATTTATATGTAAATAGTCCAAAGCCCACAAAAACCTCAAATCTAAAATACTTCAGGTCCCAAGCATTTCAGATAAGGGATGCTGAATCATCTAGGAACAATTTTTAAATTTGATCACTTCTGAATGAAACAAAGTTGGGCAAGAATGCTCCTGGATCATATATCACTAACCAAACCTCTTATCTGAACCTGCCCTAATCCCACACTTTCCTGAATTAAAATCATCTGGAGATTTGCTTTTGGCCATAGTCCATTATCTGCAATGCATTAGGGCCAGACATTTTTCCAATGTGGCGATTTACTGCCTTTGGGAAGGTGTCCCACTTCGTGGATCGTACTTGCTGCAGTGGGATCCATGGCTCCTCTCCTCATCAAACACACTAGCATTTCTGCTAAACAGGTGTGTTCACACACCTTATGTAGGTTCTGGTTAGACTTAGCCATTGAGTTCGGGTCAGACTGTGCTGCTATTATAGGAGGGTAAAAAGATGTTTAAATTTCAGAACTGCAAACTTAACAAGCAATACCTTCAGTTTATTTCTCTTTGAATCCCCTATCGCACCCAGCACTGTGCCTGGCACTTAGTAGGCCTTCAACAAATATTGCTCTCATTTAATTAAAGTATTTGCTACCTAGCTAGCAGCTGTGCTGCCACTAGAAATGCTACTGCATTTTTATGTCTCATTTTGTAAAAAATAGTCACGACCTGGATGCTTACACTGAAATATGTTTAAAAGCCTCACAGAACAAATTTTTCTCATGATAATTATCTTTGGACATACTGTATCATCATCAAAATCAGTGCTTCACGGGACCAGCAGTTAGCGTAATGGCTATGTCACTGGACTCCCATGTAGTCAACTGCGGTTCACGTCCCAGACCTGGTGACTTAAAACTCACGCCGGGCACATGTGCGTGCATGCCCAAGATCCCGAGAGGAGAATGGAGGAGAAGGGATTGCGGCATGGCCATCCCCCCGGGGGGTGATTTCTCGCTTTCTGTCTCTCTGTCTCTCTCTGTCTGACTAGCGAGCGCACGCGCCCTATAGCAAAAAAAAACTCTCAAAAAAAAAAAAGTCAGTGCCTCACGAGGACCAGCAGTTAGCGTAATGGCTATGTTGCTGGATTCCCATGTACTTGACCACGGTTTGCGTCCGGGACCCGGTGGTTTAAAACTCACGCCGGGCGCGTGTGCGTGTGTGCCCAAGATCCCTAGAGGAGAATGGAAGAGAAGGGATTGCGGCGTGGCCATCCCCCTTGAAGGGTGATTTTTCGCTTTCTGTCTCTCTGTTTCTCTCTGTCTGGCAAGTGCACGTACCCTATAGCATAAACCTCTAAAACAAAAAAATCAGTGCTTCATAAATTTTAAAATGCATACAAACCACTGAGGGGTCTTGTTAATGCAGAATTCAGTTCGGAGGCCTCAGCAGCTCACCCCAAAGTAACATTGGCACCGTGGTCCGTGGGCCATATTGAGTAGCAAGGCTCTAAACTAAGAAACCCTTCAGTTTCCATCCAATCCTGTTCCACTCAAACATGGTGGTTTACACTATAGGTCCGAGATTCAGCATGTTGCCTGAGGGAGTGTCAGAGAATGAGGAGGCTTCATCGGGGCCAGCAAGGAGAGCCCCGGGGTCCTTGCTATTGCCCTCCTGCTAACACAGAGCAAGTGGCCTTGCCTCCATCACTCTGCAGAGTAAGACCTACTTCTGCGAATCCACGCCAAGACCTTCCAATTCTTCATCTTAGAGCTTATACCATGTCCTCATTTAGCTTGTACTTATAGATAATTTAATATATAAAATTATTTTAAAGTATAATATTGCCTATCATGGGTCTCACACTGTACATAAACCCAGTGGCCTGCAGTAGACAAGGTCTCAAGAACTGCCTTAAGTTCTCTCCTGAGACAAGAAGTTGGGCACCTTCACACGAGTAGAATAAAGGGGTCAGAGAATGCCAGGGAATTTTCCCCATCTTTTCTTAAGAAGAAGCCACAGTGATTAGGAAGGCTCCATCTCCCTGTGACAACAAATCATGCAAATCTCTTAACTACACATTCTCAGATTTCTCTATAAAGTTCTAGGAAATAAAAAAAGAAGCATCGATCAAAACCCTACAGCACCAGAGATGCTTCCTGGTTCTCAATGCCCTCTCCCTGTAATCATTCTTTAATTCCTTAAGGCCCCCTCACCGCAGCCACACTGATGTCCCAGGCCTGTAGGCGAAACCTCAGGCAGAGTTGCTGTTCTAGGCCAGCTTCAGCATAGCAGCCTGGGAAGACCGGGCTTAGCTGCTGCTGAACAACTGCTCACCACCCCTGTACCTGGGCCCCACATCCACCCAGCTCCCAGCTACCTCAGAGCCCTCTTCCCTGGCCCAGGCCCTGCAATAAATGTGGGGCATGCTATTCCCCAGCACATGCAGTCTTACTGGTTTGCTCTCAGGGCCCATGTGGCCCTCAGCTGAGCTATTTTAGTTATAATAAAATTAATTTCTTGCAAGACAGGACATTGTACTAGACATTGATGGGCAAAAGGCAGATTCCCTGGAGCAGAGAACTTGGAGCTGTTCACCCTGGAGCTCTCTGTCCACAGTCCCAATGGCCCTCAGTGACTCCTGAGAGGCCTGCTCCCTGGTAAACTAAATGCCCCTGGAGACCCCCTTACCAGTAGCACACACTGCTGAACATCAGGGTGGCGATGATGCTGAAGGGGAGGAGGTGCAGCATGTAGGCCAGCAGCATCTGCCACTTCTGGTACAGGCCGTCCTGGCTCTCCTGGTCACTGACAGCCCGCAGCACAGGAACTGGGCATGGGAGGCAGGTTTTGGAACAGTCAGTCACACACAGCCAAGGGAGGGTGGGCTAGACAGTCCAACTCGAGGTCTGTCCAGCCAGAGTGAGGACCAGTTGGGCAGGTTCCCTAGTCTTGGAAGGAAGCAACCTGCCATCCATAGGGCAATAAACACTCCCAACACAGAAATTTACTCTCTATTTTTTTGCCCCAATATGGCTGCAAAAGATAACATAATTTCTTCCTTCTCTCTAAATTGGGTTGTCACCAATTCAAGAAAAATACATGTCAGACCAGCCGGTGATGTGGTGCTTAAGGTGGCTGGATCCCACATGGCCTGCCCCGTGTCTCAAGTCCTAGACCTGGCAGGCAGCTTGAAAAACATGCCAGGCTTGTGTGCATGCAAGCTTGCATACCCACAAATCCCAAAAGAAGAAATTGAGATGGGATTGTGGTGTGGCCATCCCTCCCTCAGAGGGTTGGGGATGCTTTTGCACTTTCCACTTTTTCTCTCTCCTGCAAGGGCTGTGACCTCTAACAAAAAAAAAAAAAAAAAAAAAAAAAAGAAGGAAAAAGAAAAACAGCACATGCAGAGGAGGCATGAATGAGTGATTCAAGGCACTTTATCCCCTTTTTGTGTGTCTGTGCAGGATCTTGGCCCTGAAAGCAGCCTGCATTTTTCACTTACTCTCAAGGGCCAGGAAAACCTGGTACATGCAGAGCTTATCATGGCCTCTCAGGTCCATCTTTAGGACCAACTTTACAGAAGCATCCTCCACTTCAGTTACATTTTGGAAATCCCGTTAGCATCCATTTTCTTGCATAAACTATTAACTTGGGCAGTTAGGTGTTGCCTCTGGATTCCTGTAGAGTTTGAACTTTAGCTGTTGGCTGTCCTAAAATAGGCTCCAGAGAGGAGCGGTACAAAGTTGCCCTGGTAGCTGGGCCCCTATGAGCTGTGTGTCCTTATGGTCAACCTAAGACTCAGAAATGATCTTTTCAAAAATTCTTTCCAAAGCCCTTCCCACTGGCACCTCATAGACTCAGATTTCCCTGGGTCCTCAGCCCCTCAGAGAGTTTCACCTGGTGAGCTCATTTACACTGAGGGGGTGGTGACTCAATAGCTACCTTTCCCCAGAGTCTGGAGGGGGCCAGATTGAGCTCAGAGAAGTACCCTTATAATGATGGACTTTCATAAGGCGACAGCTGGAAAAGGGAGCATGCATAGGCACTTACACAGAGTCACAGCATTGAGCATGCCTGTGTACGGGGTGGCACCCACGAACTGGTAGAGGAGACCCACGCGGTCCTGGATAGCACCCTTTTCCATATCATTCTGGAGCCGTAGGAGGTAGAAAATGACGAACAAACCCATGATCAGATTCTGAACAAGACGCATAATCACTGCCAATTTATTTCTCATTAAGTTTCTCATGACTCTCCTGAAAACCAAATAACCCTGTTTTAATTCCTTTACTTTTATGATTGGTAAGTATCTAAGACCTCAAATGGGCCACACTTATATCTGTGAGGCTCTTACCTCAAGAGAACACCCAGTTTACAGAGCGCTCCAGGAGAATCTTTGGTTTTGAAAGGAACCATTGGTAATGTCTTCAGATTTTTTGTTCTTTCAATGTTCTCCAAAGTTTTGCGACAAATTGCTGATTCTTTATAGGCAGATTCAATCATCTGGACTCTCTTGTAGGTTTCTATTTCTCGTTCTTTGCTTTGGGTATCCACTGATGTCAGGTCCACTAAAAAGATTTTCCAAAAGATATGATCCAAGTGTTGCTAAATCACACGTATATATACAATGGATAATGATATATGTGTTGGACTGGCCTTATAGTATACCAGTTAAGTGCTGTACATAGGGAGACGAATCCCAGATGGCTGACCGTGGCTCAAATCCTGGCTCCAGAGGCTTGAAAAACATGTCAGATGCATGCATGCCTCAAATCCTGATGAGACTGAAATGAGGGAAAGGATTGTGGCATGACTGCACCCTACTGGGAGGTACTTTCTCTCTTGCAAGTGTCCACATCATCTGAATATATATATATATATATATATATATATATATACATATATATATGTATATATATATGTATATATATATATATATGTATATATATATATATATATACACACACACACACACACACACACACATATATATATATATATATATATATATATATATATATGTATTTCCATGATTGGTTCAGGAGTACCAGCCATAATACCTTATCAGAATAAAACCTATCATTAATGCCCATCTATAAAATCAAAATATTTTAAAGCTACCCAGTGTAAATGAGGATTGCACTGTGATTGGAAGAATTCAGAAGCTCATTTAATTTTTCTCTGACAGAAGGAATGCACGGATTTGGGAAATCTTCCACTTTATCCTTTTTTTCATTGAGAGATTTTTGCTGTAGGGTGCTTGTGCTCACCCAAGAGACAGAGCAAGACAGAATGCAAGAAACACCCTCAGGGGGGTGTTCACACTGCAATTCCTTCTTCTCCATTAGGGTTTCGGCCATGTACACACATGCTCCTGGCATGAGTATCAAGCCACCAGGCCTGGGACTCAAACTGCTGTGTGTGGGAGTCCAACACCATAACCACTAACTACTACACTACCTGCTGGCCCCCCTCCAGTTCTCCAATTCATTCTCTTTTTTTTTTTTTTCTTTTTCTTTTCTCTTTCTTGCTTTCTTTTTCTTTCTTTCTTTCTTTTTTTTTTTTTTTTTTTTTTTTTTTTTTTTTTTTCCGAAGAGCGAGATTTTTGCTATAGGGCATGTGCACTCACCAGAGAGACAGAAAGTGAGAAATCACCCCCCAGGTGGGATGGCCATCTCTCCTCTCTCCACTCTCCACTCTCCTCTCAGGATTTTGCACACACACGCCGGCCTGAGTTTAAGCCGCAGTGTTCGGGACTCAAACTAAGGTTGGCTACGTGGGAGTCCAGCATTGTAACCATTATGCCATCTGCTGATCCCCTCCACTTCATTCTTACAGGTCATTTATGGCAAGAGATGCTTCAAATTCCTTAAAAAGTAAAAACCACCACCAACAAAAAAAACCCAAAAAACAAACAAACAAAAAACCCCCACTAGGGCTGGTGTCATCCAGGCAGAAAGCCTACATGAGAACATTTAAAAAACATTCATTTTGGGGAAGGTAAATGAAAAACTTACTATAGAAGTCAAAAGGGTTTGAGTGTTCAGGACAAGGATAGCCGCAGCCATTGAAGAAATCAAGCATTTCCACTGGGGTACCGCAGAAAACCAGCTCTCCGCAGCTCAGGATGGCGATTTTGTCAAAGAGCTGGTCAGACAACAGAGGGGGTTAAGATGACCAGGTCACAGCCTTGTGGGAAGCACATTGCCCAGCAGTCAGGTGTTGATGACCTTGGCTATGCCTCTTAATGTGTCCATTGGATATACTCGCCCTGCAGGTCTACACTGGCCAGCCCGGGTTCCCACTGCAGGTCATAGTGCAGCTCAGTCTCAGCCTCTGCATCACATGGGGGATAGAGAACTACTGGACCTGAGTCTAAGTCCCAGCCATACCACGGGGGGAGAGAGATTTTGGGCAACCTGGGATGTTTTTGTTTTGTTTTGTTTTAAATCTCAGAGCCTCTTTTATAAAAAGTAAGTAATAGTTAACTTCAAGGCTCCTGGGACAATAAAGTGAGATTTGGGGGAAGGAAACCTGTGTGATTTAATGGAAAAACACAGCCTTTGAAGCCAACTTGACCATGAGTGCCAACCCCTGTTTTTGATTCGATTTTGAATCATTTCTAAGTTTCTTTTCCTCTGTAAAGTAGGTACACTGAGTCCACCTTATAGGATTATTGCAGACTAAATGAGCAAGTGTGTAGGAAGGACTCGGTACACGGCAGATACTGAAAGAAGTGCGGTCCTTCCCTGTCAGGAGCAGTTGGCTCCAATTGCCCTAGTGCTGTCATTAACTTTTACCCTGTCCCCACGACTCCCAGCCCGACACACTGTTTACCCACCCTTGACGAGTTGAGCAGAAGTAGAGGTGCCCTCACCTTGAAGAGCTCAGAGCGGGGCTGGTGGATGGTGAGGATCACAATGCGGTCCCTGCGGGCCAGCTCTGCTAGGAGGACGACGATCTGATTCGCAGTCATGCAGTCCAGGCCTGTGGTCGGCTCGTCGAACAGCATGACCTCTGCCGTCAAAGAAGGTCAGCCTTCTGAGCCTCTGAGCCCAGGCTCTGCTTGAAACTCAGTTTTGGGCGGTCCCTTTATGGGATTGTTCTATCGCATCTAAACAGTGCGAGGTGAGAAGTAGCTGCATGCAACCTGGCTTTCAGCCTGGGCCAGGAGGGAAGACCTGACCTGGGAGGGCTCAGTTCCCTGCTCTGGATCACACTGAGGGCTTAATCCTTGAGGGGACAGAGGAGCCAGCATATCAGGCCTCTTGCAGGGTATTATGGGCTGTTTGAGCCCCTGACAGGAAACAAGGGCTGTAGGCTGACAGCAAGTATTTTTGAGAAGGCTGAGAAGTGGGTGGTAAAAAAGACATAAACTGGGGACTAGCAAATGGCATAATGGTTACATCACTGAACTCCCACATGGTTGACCATGGTTCAAGTCTCAGACCCACCCAGTGGTTTGAAACTCACGCTGAGTGCTTGTGTGTGCATGTCCAAAATCCCAAGAAAAAAATGGAGGAGAAGGGATTGTGGCGCAGCCATTGCTCCTGAAGGGCGGGGTGGTTTCTCTCTCTCTATCTGTCTCTCTGGTGAGTGCAAGAGCCCTATAGCAAAAAAACTCTTAAGTTTTTTTTTTTTTCCATAGAAAATGCATAGTAAGACAAAAATGCATAGTAAGACAAAAATGCAGGATTTCAAAAAAATTGTTGAATCAAAATAAACTCATACATCAACTTTTTCATGAGTTTTTTGAAGTAACCTTGTATATGCTTTTGAGTATATTACTCAAATATCCTACTTTTCCCCCTGCCTTTTCATAAAACCGAGTCTTTCCAAAAATCATCAGCTTTCCCCAGCAGACGCAGTGGTCCTGCTCTAGGAGGGAGTAAGGACAGACAGGGCATAGCCCCATATTCGCAAGAAATGAAGAAACACTGAAACTTAAACACAGAGCTTCCAAGTCCAAGAACTGTGTTGTACTCGGTGATGGAATAGCATCGGGAAGGGCAGTCGGTAGCATTGCCCAAATAGCCAGGTGCCCAGTGTGGAGAATCTCAGTGATTGCAGTGGGACTGGGAAGAAAGTATCTGCAGACACATGGAAGATGCCCGGCAGCAGCTAGAAAGCCATTTTGGGTCTAGAGACTAGCAGATGGTGCATAGGTTACATTGCTGGACTCCCATGTAGTCGACTGCAGTTCAAGTCCCGGACTCGGCAGCTTAAATTCATGCCAGGCGAATGTGTGTGTATGCCCAAGATCTCAAGAGGAGAATGGAGGAGAAGAGATTAATAGAGTGAGTGGTCATCCCTCCTGGGGGGTGATTTCTCACTTTCTGTCTCTCCGGCAAGCACACACGTCCTATAGCAAAAATTAAAAAAAGAAAGGAAGAAAGAAAGTCATTCTGGGTCTAACTTACTGGGATCCTGGAGGAGCTGGGCTGCAATGGAGACTCGGCGCCGCTCACCACTGGAAATGCCCCCCATGTTGTAGTTGCCAATCAGTTGGTCTGCCACGTGGCTCAGACTCAGCTCCGCCATGACTGCTTCCACCTATAGGAGACACAAAGTCCGGGAAGGTGGGCTTGCTGTGCCAGCTAGTTCAATTCATGGGCCTGGGAGAGGCAGGTGCTACTTTTGAGTCACACCCTGGAGAAATCAAGCCTTTCTTTAAATTTAACTATAATCCAATTTTGTTTAAATCATATGTGTCAGATTTAAATAAATAACATGAATACGTATATCTTTGAAAGTCCATAGAGCAATGAAAATTGCTTACACCTGCTTCAGGGAAACTTACTAGGAAACCATGGGTAGGAAACCATGGTCAGCCCCCCGCCCCATACAGAAAACACCCCAAAAGCATAACTATAGCTTATTTTTGTTTTTTTGGGTTTTTTGTTTTGTTTTGTTTTTTTGAGAAATTTTTGCTATAGGGCACAGATGGAGAAAAACAAAGAGACAGAAAGCGAGAAATCACCTCCCTGGGGGATGGCCACACCACAAATCCCTTCTTCTCCTCCATTCTCCTCTCGAGAATTAGGGCACGCATGCACGTGTTCCCAGTGTGAGTTTGAAGTCGCCACATCTGGGACTCAAACAGTGGTCGACTACATGGTGGTGTAACCATTCTGCCATTTGCTGGTCCCAATTGTAGCTTATTTTTGTAAGTGGCTTGGTTTTGAAACTTTATTATAATAAATGTCTTATATGTATGTGTGAGTGTGTGTGTGTGTGTGTGTGTGTGTGTGTATAATTTGCTATAGGGCATGCGTACTTGCTGGAAAGATACCTGGGGGTGGAAGGGGAGAAAGCACCCCCAGGGGAAATGGCTACCCCACAGTCCCTTATCCTTTCTCCTTTCAGGATTTTGGGGACTCATGCACAAGTGCCTGGTGTATATTTCCCAAGCTACAGGGTCTGAGATTTGAATTATGCAGTTGGTCATGTGGGACCCAGCTATTTAACCACGACACCACTGGCTGGCCCAAATGTTTCATATGTTTAAGAATCTAATTTAGTTGGGACAACTGTTTTCCCTGTGTAACCCAAATAAGTCTTAGTGTCCCATGAGGTCCAATCTCAGTGTGGTTTTGAATCAAAGAAATATAATCCAGCTATAAAAAGTAACTAAAAATAACTTCAATTTTTTACTTCAAGTCTTCAAGGACTTTAAAGAGGACCTAATTTTAACTCCACCACACTTCTTAAAATTCTCTTCAGTCTATCTAAACTTTACAACTCCCTGAAACTCCCCTTACTTAATTTGTCACAAATGTTTCACCTCCTGGCAGGAAGCCTCTTGTATATTTTGCAAACGCTGTTGAAAATGGAATTCACTTTGAAGGGACCACTGGGATTAAACTCAATCCTCTCTATGCTTAAACTCAATCCTCTCTATGCCCCATGCTTTCACATAATCGGGTTTACTCTTCATGTCAACCGCAGGGAAGGGGCAGTATTATTCTGTTTATTAGAGAGGAGGAATTACATTCTCAGAGGAGTCCATAACTTGCCCAAGGTCCTGCCGTTGGCAAATGGCAGAGCCAGGACTGAGACAGCACCGTCTGGGCTCTCCAGGGTGGCCCAGGAAGCAGCAGGCTTAGCGGACAGCCCAGCAGACACAGCCCGCGCACATCAGCCTCGGCCTCCAAGGACAGAAGCAGAGCCACAGTGAGGTCTCCTGTTATCACCGTCACTTCCTTCTTCCTAAAGTACTTCAACAGGATTTCATGCCCTGTGGCCTGGATTTGCTAAGAAAGGACTCTCAAGCAGAGAGAATTCTGTGCTATTGGCCTTTGCAGAACCTGTAGGGGCTGCCTGTGTCAGGGAGTGGTGGGGGTAGGGGGCAAATTTGTCATCCTTTGATTTCAAGGTACTCATGGATTTTCTGAATTTTTATGCAAATATGTGCATTTTCTGGGGAAAAGAGCCAATGGCTTTCTCAGATTTTTTTCAGTGAGTTATGGGATGTAAATGTATCGTTCACTCAGAAGAACTTGTTCTTGACTTCATTTCTCCCACCCAGATACCAGTGGGGTCTTCTCCCCATTTTAGAGAACACTAAAGCAAGCAGAGAAAAAAGCCTACAGAGGGGCCATGTAGCCTGGCTCCTCACCTGCCGCACACGCACACTGCTGGGGCCACCACGTCATGTGACATCTGTATACACCAAGTCTCCCAGTGGGCTGAACTCTGGCCTCCATCTTTTCAGACCCCAAAGGTCTCAGGAAGCATGATGGAGCTAGAGGGCCTGGGTACTTGTCCCAGCTCTGCCATTCTCAGTTGTTGGATCTTAATCTCCTCAGGTGTAAGTTTCCTGTTCTGCAAGATGGGGATAATGCCTCCCTCGTAGGTTGACAGAGGAATGACATGAGAGAGTGCCTGTGAACAGGCCCTTCCAGATGCCAGCCAGATATGAGGGCCCAGAGGACAGCCTAGTGAAACAGCAAGAACCTTCTGAGCACCCTAAAGTAACCTCCAGGAAGGAAACAGCATCAGGCATCGTTGTGTGAGGCTGATGGTCTTTCTTGGAGGCCAGACCCCTGGCAAAGCCTCCTCCAGACTGAAAGCCACACTCCATAATTGTCCAGGACTCTCCACAGAAGAATACCGATTATTCAATGAGGGCGTCTCAACCAACAAGCCTGCTTCTCCGGGAGCGGTGCCCTTTGAATGAGGCACATCTAGCTGTCATCGGTTCCCCAGGTGCTCCCAGGCCTTCGCAGTCAAGAGAAATAGGAGGAAATGTGGGCCAGCAGGTGGTGTGGAGGTTAAGGTCACTAGATCCCACATGAGTGGGTTTGATTCCCTAATCCAGCAGCTTGAAAATCACACTGGGCATGTATGCACACACGCCCAAAATCCAAAAAAGAGAATGGAATAGAGGGAATTGCTACATGGCTGTTCCTCTTGGAGGGTGATGTCTCACTTTGCCTTTCCCCCTAAATCTCTCTGTCTCCCTCCAGCGTACATGCACCCTGTAGCAAAACTACAAACAAAGGAAAGAAAGGAAGAAAGGAAGGAAGGAAGGAAGGAAGGAAGGAAGGAAGGAAGAAAGAAAGAAAGAGAAGAAAGAAAGAAAGAGAAGAAAGAAAAATAAAAAGGATGAGGCAGTGTTTCCAGGTAAAATGGGGGTTATCTGTGGCTACTTCCACATTTGGTACATTTAAACAGATTGCAACCTAGAAAGAATTGAGAGTTCAGTAGTTTACTCCTTCATTAATTTAATCAGGCTAGGATGAGGGACATTCAAAATGCCTCAAAGCTGAGAAAGCCAGAGGGGAAACTAAAAGGGTCTTCAAAAAGTTCGTGGAAATGCATATTATGAATAATAATAATGTATGCATTGCAAATTTTTTTGTGCCAAAATAAACTTGTCTTCAAATTTTTTGAAGTCCCCTTATCACTATTATCTGTTCAAACATAGTTTGACAGCACAATAAATAAGATAATGCCAGCCATGTACAGAATTGAAGCATTTTAGTCACCACATTTTTTTTTTTTGGAGAGGTTTTTGCTATAGGGCGCGTGCGCTTGCCAGACAGACAGAGAGAGATAGAGAGATAGAAAGCGAGAAATCACCCCCCAGAGGGGATGGCCACGCCGCAATCCCTTCTCCTCCATTCTCCTCTCGGGATCTTGGGCACGCATGCACACGCGCCCGGCGTGAGTTTTAAGCCACCAGGTCCGGGACTCGAACTGCGGTCGACTACGTGGGAGTCCAGAGACATAGCCGTTACGCTAACTGCTGGTCCCAGTAACCACATTTTTAAAAGTAAAAAGAAACAGGTAAAATTAAACTTAGTAATATAATTTACAGCCAAAAATGATCATTTCAACCCATAATCAATTCTTTTTTCCATTACCAAATAAAGAAAATAATTTTTTTATTAAGTTTTTGCCATAGGGCATGTGTACTCGCCAGAGGCAGATGAGAGAGAGAGAGAGAAAGTGAGAAATCATCCCCCCTCCCCTGAGGGATGGCCATGTCACAGTCGCTTCTCCTTCATTCTCCTCTTGGGATTTTGGGCACACACTCACATGTGCCCAGTACAATTTTCAAGCTGTCAGGTCCAGACACAGACCACAGTTGGCCATGTGGGAGTCCAGTGCCTTAACCACCGCACCATCTGCTGGCCCCTTTAAAAACTCTTTATTTCACTCTTTTTTTTTTTCTTTCCAGAAATCATGTGTGCATAGGGGAGAGTGTTTGTTCTTTTTTGTTTTTGTTTTTGTTTTTGTTTTTTTTTGTGTGTGTGTGTGTGTTTGTTTGTTTGTTTGTTTTTGCCATAGGGTGAGTGCTCTCACCAGGGAGAGAGAGAGAGAGAGAGAAATTAGAAACCATCCCTGGGAGAAGGGTATGGCCACATTGCAATCCCTTCTCCATTCTCCTCTTTAGATTTTGGGCACACTCGCCTGCTGTGATTTTTGAAGGCTGACCTGGGACTCGTGGGAATCCAGTACCTTACCCACCACACCACCTGCTGCAATCATGTGTGTATTTTACCCGTAGAGCACATCTCAGTCTGAACTGGCCACATTTCAATTGCTCAAAAAGCACAGGTGGCTGACGTCCTGGACAGCGCAGGTGGAGTCTGGAGGACAGGGGTGTCAGGCGGAGAGAAGGGTGCAAAGCCAGCCGAGCTTGATGAGTCTGTGGGGTTTGTCCCTAGTGCCCCTGCTGGGTCAGCGCTGCCCCGGTAGTGGCTGCACCCACCTTCTTCTCCAGGACGCCGGGCGAGCGGCGGACGGCCAGCAGCGCGGTGTAGCGCAGCGTCTCTCGCACGGTGAGGCTGCTCAGCAGAGTGTCGCTCTACGGAAACCGGGCGTCAGCATCCCCGAGCCTCGAGCCCTTGTCGGGGCGGCGGGTTGGGGCCGGGGACACGCCCACCTGCAGGACGTAGGAGAAGCAGTCCTGGAACTGCTCGCGGCGCAGCGCCCGGCCGTTCACGCACACCTCCCCGAGGAGGGTCCCTTCGCGGCGCAGCCGCCCGGACATGGCGTCCAACAGCGTGGTCTTCCCCGAGCCTGCGGGCGACAAGAGACGGTCCTGAAGGAGCCGGTCCCTAAGGCAATGGAGGAGCCTGGAGGGACTCTGGCGGAGGCTTGCCCCACGCGCCAGAGCCACCTTGGTCTCCCTTTAGCCTGTGGGCCACACTCTCCGGGGTAATTGAGTCTCTTCGGTCTGGCCCCTGAATGAGAGGGGGATAAGCTACTCTTCTCATCCGGATCAGGACTCAAAGTGCTCTGTTCATTTGCTTTTAACACTCTTCTGGGTTGAAAAGGAAAATACAGAATCAGAAGAAAAGGAAAGCCAGGCTCTCTGAAACGTTTGGATCCTAAGACAGCTAAATTTCTTTTTCTTTTCTTTTTTTTTTTTTTTTTTGGAGAGGTTTTCGCTGTAGGGCACCTGCGCTCACCAGAAAGACAGAGAGAGAGAGAGAGAGACAGAGACAGAGACAGAAAGCGAGAAATCACCCCCCAGGGGGGATGGTCACGACGCAATCCCTTCTCCTCCAGGGATCTTGGGCTCGCACGCACACGCACCCGGCGTGAGTTTTAAGCCACCGGGTCCGGGATGCGAACCATGGTCGACTACGTGGGAGTCCAGCGACATAGCCATTACGCTAACTGCTGGTTCTCATAGGACAGCTAAATTTCTTCCTGTGGTTCCAGGGATCGTCTGCTTGCACCTGACATTAGCTGTAGGTGACATTGCCCAGAGGCTGGCTAACAAAGGGTGGTCCAAGCAGATGGCATAATGGTTACATCACTGGACTACCACGTCGACGACAGTTCAAGTCCCAGACCCAGCAGCTCAAAACTCACACCAAGCCTTGGTGCATGCCCAAGATCCCCAGAGGAGAATGGAGGAGAATGGATTGCAGTGTGGCCATCCCCCCTGGAGGGTTATTTCTCACTTTCTGTCTCCTTGTCTGCCTTTCCAGCAAGTGCATATGCACCCTATAGCAAAAAATCTCTCTTAAGAAAAGGGGGGGGGGGGGGGGAGGGTTGGTCTGAGGGCCATCTGCCTCAGCCATCTGCATCAGTGTCCCCTGAGGACTTGTTAAAAATGCAAAAGCAGGCACAACTATAATCTGTACTTTAAAAATTACAATAACAATTATTTTTTTAGAGGTTTTTTGCTTTAGGGCATGTGCGCTCGCCAGACAGAGAGAGACAGAGAGACAGAAAGCGAGAAATCACCCCCCAGGGGGGATGGCCAAGCCGCAATCCCTTCTCCTCCATTCTCCTCCTGGGATCTTGGGCACGCACGCACATGTGCCTGGCATGAGTTTTAAGCCACCGGGTCCGGGACGTGAACTGCGGTCGACTACGTGGGAGTCCAGCGACATAGCCATTATGCTAACTGCTGGTCCCAATAACAATTATTTTTTTAATGCAGAACTTCAGGCCCTTTGGCCTAGTGAGTCAGAGTCGGCTTTTTAAAAGAAAAAAAATTGCCAGAGGGTTTCTGTAAGACACAGAGAAAGGGAGAAAGCACCCCCCTCATGGGGTGTGATCACTCTGCAATCCCTTCCCCATTTTTCCATCCTGTCAGGATTTGGGACAAGCATGCACATGTGCCAGACATATTTTTCTAGCTGCAGAGACAAGAGTCCAACCCCGTTGGCCATGTGGGGTCTGGCTCCCTTACCATTAGGCTACATGGCCCCCACATTCTGCTTTGGAACAAGGTCCCAAACAAACTCCCATGCCTGTCAGAGCTAGAGAAGCACTGGCGCAGGGAGTCCCCAGGTAAAGCCAGTCTGGTCTCAGCCTGTTTGCAGAGCCTGGACTTAGCCTCTCTGGTTGTCACTAAGCACATTCCCACAGCAGAGTTACACCGAGCTGATGCCTGGGCTACAGGTGGCTGAAGGGCGGTATTCCCTGGTTTGCTTTCTTTCCAGAGTAAGAAGTTAGGTGATGCTGAAGCATAAGAAGCCACTGGCCCTGTCAGTCATATCAGACACAAGGTTAACATGGGCCAAGAGGGTTAATGGAGACAGAACGGCCTTGCCAGGCATTTCCTAGCAAGGCCGCTAACAAGTTAGAATTAATGACAGAGGAAAGAGGCAGAAGGTTCTGAACTGAAAAGATAGCAAGAGAATTCTGTGGATGCGATGGCTAGTGCAAAGCTAAAGAGAGGATCTCTTGTCCAAGTATTGTGAAGAAACTGCTGTTACTATGAGGGGGTATAAAGACGAATACACCCCTCCCATGGCAGTGGTCTTCTTTTCTGATCCATGGCTGACAAAACTCAGAATTAGTCCCAGCATGCTCAGATGCAGACTAAGATGGGGAAGAGAGGAGAGTGATGGTGAAGAAATGAAGTGTAGGCCCGAGCGGTGGCTCAGCAGTACCCCAGCACTCCATCATGCTGGACCCGAAGGGTTGATCCAGGCTGACTGAGATGGGTGGACTGTGGTGAAGAGCTTACTAGGGCTGCCCGTTTCTATCTCTGGAGAAATTAACTGATTAAATTTTTTTTTTGGAGAGGTTTTTGCTATAGGGCGCGTGTGCTTGCCGGAAAGACAGACAGAGACAGAGAGACAGAAAGTGAGAAATCACCCCCCAGGGGGGATGACCACGCTGCAATCCCTTCTCCTCTGTTCTCTTGGGATCTTGGGCACGCACGCACACATGCCCGGCATGAGTTTTAAGCCACCGGGTCCAGGATGCGAACCGAGGTCGACTGCATGGGAGTCCAGCGACGTAGCCATTACGCTAACTATGGTCCCAACTAATTAATTTTTAAAAAGAAAAAGGGTCAGCCAGTGGCATAGTGGTTGGGGCAACTAGATCCCACATGGCCAACTTTGTTGGTCAAATCCTGGACCCAGCAGCTTATAAAACACTCCGGGTGCATGTGTCTGCATGCCCAAAATTCCAAGAAGAGTATGGAGGAAAAGAGATTGCAATGTGGCCAGCCTCCCGGGATGGGGAGGGGAGTGATTCCTCACTTTCCTATATCTCCAACAGGCACATGTGTCCTGTAGCAAATTTAAGAAGAAAGAAAGAAAAAGAAGGTAAATGAAACACAACTTCATTGGAATTATCTTCCAGAATGTGCCTTATAAGTTCCCAGTTGTGACCCTAGGCCTCTGGGACGGTTCTTCTAACTAGAGCCTGTCTGGTCTTACATTTCTGGGACCCAATCTCAGCTCTGACAGAGTCACAGATATCCTGCAACCTTGATTCAGATCCACATCAAAACTGGCCACCCCAAGGACACCAAGGCCACTTTTTTTGTTGGCCCTTCCCTATATGTCTCTGTCCCTTGGCTCTGATACCACCACATCCTGTTGCTTCTACAGTCTAGCAGTCTGGCTGTAAAAGTCTCCTGGGTGTGACCTCAGGCTCTCTCTCCCCTGGGCCTCCTGCACTTCCGGCATTAGACACCTCACTGAGCCACAGTAAGCACCCTCTTACTATCCAGCATGAGGGGCAACCGCCTTGGAGTAGATTCTCCAGCCCCACTCAGGCCTCTCCACTGAATCGCACTACAACTTCAGCTCTGTCCAAAGACAGAACTACCCAAACAAGTCACTTCCAAATTTCTGACCCTCAGGAACCCTGAGAGACAATAAACGCTGTTTTAGTTGTCTTAAGCCATCAGATGTTGAGATTTTTTTTCTCTCAAGACATGGTCTTGCTTTGTCACAATCCTCCTGCCTCAGCCTCCTGAGTAGCTGGAACCACAGGTGTGTGCCACCATGCCTGACCCTTTCAGATGGTGTCTTGTTATGTTGCCCAGGCCAACCTCCGGCATACGATCCTCCTGCCTCAGCCTCCCTAGTCACTGGGGTTCCTGGCACATACCACCATGCCTATGCTTTGGGTTGGACCAGGAATCAAACCCAGGCCTCCCATGTGGTCCCAGCTGTGAGGCATAGTATCTTAGCAGCATGTGTCAGTGTGGCTGGGGCCCAATGTAGCTTTTTATTTTTTCTTTTTTTGGAGAGGTTTTTGATATAGGGCGTGTGCGTTTGCCAGAAAGACAGAGAGAGACAGAGAGACAGAAGTGAGAAATCACCCCCAGGGGAGATGGCCATGCCGCACTCCTTTCTCCTCTATTCTCCTCCCGGGATCTTGAGCATGCATGCACACACTCCCAGCATACCATACACCCCAGTGTACCTTTAAAAAAAAAAAAAAAATTGCTGCAGGGTGTGTTCACTGGCTGGAAAGAGAGAGAGAGAAAGGGAAAGTGGAAAATCACCTCCCAGGAGGGATGGGCATGCGACAATTCTTTCTCTTTCATTCTCTTCTTGGGAATTTGGGCACCATGCACATGAACCAGCACATTTGTCAAGACACTGGATCCGGGACTTGAACTGCAATTGGCCATGTGGGATCCAGCCTTACCTACCATGCCACCTGGCTGCCTCTGTATCATTTTTGTAATATACATAAATAGATAACTAATTTCATTTTTAAAAGTGTCCAATATTTATTAACTCATGAGCATAATAACAAAGTTCATTCAAAAAAACGATACAAGAATCTGGTATGCATAGTCAGTGAATTAAAGATTAAAGTAAGATAACAAACTTAGATATAAAAATGGCTAATGCCATGAAGGGCAATAAAACTGACCTTTGGGGTTATTGTCCCTAATAGGACAGAAGTCATTTGTAACTGAATAATCTGCAAAGATGCATCCTGCCCAGAGCCTGGGCCCCAGTCCATAGCAAAGAGTGAGTCACATACGTTGGCCTTGCCCAGAGTGTTAGGTGGTTGAGGCAGGCTTATTTCAGACTATGCTCTGGTGAGACTGTAAACATGTAAGTCATCTTCTGCCTCACTAAAGATTTGATAGACAATGCTGCTTGAGGTAAGACACCAATTAAACTGTGCCATTTTAAAGAATTACTCATTTTTTTCAACAGTTATTAAGCCCCTATTATGTGGCTGATTCTGTTCTGTTAAGGATACATCAAGACCAAAAAAAAAAAAAAAAAAAAAAAAAAAAGAAGCCCCCTGCCTGTGGACTTTGCATTCTGCTCTGGGTTTATGTTCAGAAGAACAGGTAAGGCTGGCCCCATAGCCTAACAGTCAAGGAAGCTGGGTCCTATGTGGTTGACCATGGTTTGAATCCCAGCCCTGGTGGCTTGAAAAACATGTTGGGGGCATGTACATGCATGCCCAGAGTCCCGACAAGATGGAAAAATGGACAAGGGTTTGGGGGCATGACCACATCCTATTTGAGGTACTTTCTTCCTCTCAGTCTCTCTGGCCAGTGCGCATCCCCTGTGGCAATTAAAAACCAAAACAGAATAAAGAATAGACATTGTTAGATTAGGTACATCATCAGAAACTAACTCATGACCCCAGATCAAGGGCCCCACCCACTGTCCTGCTGAGGCGTGCACCCAGCCTGACGCTGGCCTGTGAGACGTACTTCTGAGAAGGTGAGTCCAATTTGTTGTTGTCCTCAGAAGAGGGCACATCGCTAAGAAAGATGCACACACCCTAACTCTTATTTAATTCTACAAAGGGAATGCAGAAAGTGACAAATTATTATAGTGACAACTCAGCATGTTTTTTTTTTTTCCTTTTAAAAGAATAGATTATAGGGACCAGCAGTTAACATAATGGCTATGTCGCTGGACTCCCATGTAGTTGACCGCGGTTTGAGTCCCGGACCCGGTGGCTTAAAAACTCACGCCGGGTGCGTGCGTGCCCAAGATCCTGAGAGGAGAATGGAGGAGAAGGGATTGCAGCGTTGCTATCCCCCCAGGGGATGATTTCTCGCTTTCTGTCTCTCTGTCTTTCTCTGTCTTTCTGGCAAGCACATGTGCCCTATAGCAAAAACCTCTCAAAAAAAAAAAAAAAAAAAAAAGAATAGATTATATTTATCAAAAGAAAAATTAGAATGACGCTGGAGGTTATGGTACATGTGTACAGCTAGAAATTGCTAAAAATGGAAGTAAGAACTGACAGGAAATCTCAGAAAAGTGTAGCATCTTTAGTTAGCACTATGGTCTTAATAATTAATGTCCTCATTCCCAGACTGATAGTACTAAGACATAGGGCACATTAGAAGGTGGTATTGGAGGTGATTAGGTTATGGTGGGGCCCTCGTAAGAGATGAGATTAGTGCCCATATCAAAGAAGTAGAAGAGAGACTTCCAGGTCCTTCTGCCATGAGGATTAGGGCCACAAAATGACTGATGAGAAAGCTACCTTTCACTGGGTGCCGAAGCTTTTGACCCCTTGACCTTGGCTCTAAGACTGTGAGAAATAAGTTTCTGTTGTTTATAAGCCCCTGAATCGATGGTATTTTGTGATAGCAGCCCAGTGAACTACGACAGTCAGTGAATTCCTTTCAATTTCATCTTAACACCACACCTGCCATCCGGTCATTCACCAGCCTTGGCAGGTGGGCGGCCGTGGATTTGACTCTCCAGGTCTGTTGAGGCCAACTACAGTTATACCTTTCCTGTCTCTGCTAAAGTAAGCAAGTAGAGACAGGTAGTCAATGTCAACAATTCTCAAGCAATCGTTCAATCAACAGCCCTTTTGTAAAGCCAATTTGTCAGAATCTTCCATCCTTAGAATGTGCCACACAGATGCCCTCTTTGAGGCCCATGCGCCCACCCCTCAGCTGCTGAGGATTCACCACTGTGATGCTCACGGGCGTTGCCCTCAGCTACAAGGAACCACCTGACCAAGGATTACACCCTCCCAAGGCAGCGACTGGCTGATGCTGAGATGCAGACATGCGCCCATAGACTATGTACCCTTTGGCAAAACTTTAAAAAAATTGTTTTTAATTTCTTAAAAAAAAAATGATGAGACAAATTGGTAAAATGTCAAGATTTTATAATGCCTGATGTTAATATTATCTCTACATTGTTAATATTATTCTCTGTTCTTGATCGTATGCCTGAAATACATCAGAATAAAAAGGATCAGTGGAATCAAATGTGGGGCTACAAGAATATTGCTGTGCTTATTTAATGTCTTTTCCTATCTCTAGGCAGGATACAGATGGATGGGGAGGAGGTGTTAACTGAGCACCCCTATTTGCCAAGCACTGTAGTAGGGGCTTTTCATATTTTAAAATATGAAGCGATTTGTGTTAGGAAGGATCATTCTATTTATTTATTTATTTATTTATTTATTTATTTATTTATTTATTTATCTATTTATTTATTTATTTTGGAGAGGTTTTTGCTATAGGGCGCGTGTGCTCGTCAGAAAGACAAGGAGAAACAGAGAGACAGAAAGTGAGAAATCACCCCCTCCCTGGGGAATGGCCACGCTGCAATCCCTTCTCCTCCATTCTCCTCTCGGTATCTTGGGCACACACACACACACGCCTGGCATGAGTTTAAGCCACTGGGTCCGGGACTCAAACCGCGGTCCACTACATGGGAGTCAGCGACATAGCCATTATGCCAACTGCTGGTCCCAGGAAGGATCATTCTAAAGATTTCATATTGGTACCAGTTTCCATTAGATTTCATCCTAATCTCAAATTTGTGTTCTTCTTACTACATCATAATCCTGTTTCTTCAGTGAGGTGTTGAGATCAAGCCAAAGCCTTTCAGAATTCTCCTGTAGAAGTAGGAATACCCACGGGCTTACCTGAGCTCCCTAAGATGCACATGATCTGCCCGCTCTCGACGTACAAGGAGACATCTTTGAGGATCTGCCTGCTCCACTGCTGCCGGTAAGAAGTGATGTCCCACCAGGGCCCGGCACGATTGCTTTAAAGGAAAGTCCGCAAAAGCAAGGGTGGCATGGAGTCCTGGAAGGGGCCTGATCCCTGTCCCCCAGCATGACCCCAGCTCTTGCCCACCCCACCCTGGTCGTCTCTGGACAGGGTCTTGACTGTTTCAGCTGCACTATTCGCCGTGAGCCACGGGGTGGTGGCTGCAAGCTACCCACGATCCATGGCAGGTGCCACTCTGCCCCGTTTGCAGCAGCAAGTATCTGGCTGGCTGGAAATGGTGAACAGGACACTTTATCCCTGACGTCGACCCTGCATTCCTTCAGCAGCTTCCTCACACCTCGTGCACCCAGCACCCCCACGCCCAAGCCTCTCCATCCCTTAGGGCAGCCCTAGACAAGGGGAGGAGGGCAGGCAAGGGGAAGGGATAAGAGGCAGGGGCAGGAGGCAGGGCCCTACTGCCGTGTTTCTATGCCAGGCCCTGTCCTGGGCAGGGGGAGGGCTATTCACTTTTTTGCTCCTCATTTCCCAGTGGATGCCCTCCCTCCACCCCCACCCCATACACCAGAGAGGGAAGTCAAAGCCCTCAGGCGTGCACACCCCTCCATTCGTGGTGGGAAAGGCAGCAAAGTGGAAAGCAACCAGACCTCACACTCCCAGCGGGGAGGGAGAAATGCCCGGACCTGCCTTACCTGACGCTGTAGGAGACATGGAGGACGCCCAGGCTGTGCCCAGACTCCGAAGCAGCCGTGGGAATCTCCTCTGGGGAGCCCTGGGAGCCTCTGTTTACTTGGAGCTCCCAGGCCTTCTCAGGGGACAAAGGCGGGAGGTCACTCATGGCCAAAAGGCCACGAAGACAAGCAAGTTGTCAGGTGGCCTGGTCCTCCCTGGAGTGGCTTCAGCTGAAGAACAGTGGCAGACTGCCCTGCCTGGCCCTCCTGGTGGCCACCCAGCCCTGAGTTTCTTGTGGAAGCTCCGCAGGACTGCGGTTTGGGCACGATGCCATTATCTGATGTACCTTTAGCCGAGCGATTCTGCCCTTATCTCGACAGCGGGCAGAATCCAAGGTGTATTTGCGGACGACTGGCCAGAGAGGACTGCTGGGACAGCTGCTGGCACAGAGAGGAGGCCCGAGAGGCCCGCTCTAGGAACCAGGACGAACGCTGGCCCTGGGGGCAGGCAGCAGCCGCAGCGCAGAGCCGCAGACCTGTGGGGCCCATGACTGGGAAGGCCGCGGAGCAGAGGGGGCTGCGGCAAGAGGCCGCTCCCCAGGATGCCGTGGTGAGTGAGACCCCTCGGTCCTGGAGGGGGGAGGAGTTGGACCTCTCCCCTCCATCTGCACCCAGGACAATGAGCAGAGTAAGGAGCTGACAGCGGGCGTCAGAGGGCTGAGGTCCAGGATTCAGCACCTTTAGGGACCCGGAGGCCTCTGAGGTCATGTCCTGCCTGAAGGCTCATTCCTATAGGGAGAGGACATTCCCATGTATCACCTGGGCTGATTTCGCTTTTTCCAAATGAGATTCCCACACAGGCACCCTGCCGGTGTCTCCTTTTGTCGGTGTGGCTGTCAGGCAGCCAGTTTCAGTGGCAGTGAAGTGATGGTTGAGACAGGATGATGGACAGATTTGGGGGGAACATCAACATTCGTGCTATGAGGATGGTCCCCGCGGGTCATCAGAGAACCTGGGGGAGAGCTGGAAGGGACAGACAGCAGCTAAGTGGCCGAGCAGTGGAGGGACAAGGTGTCCTCCCTCATTTTACCTGAGAAATGGACAGAAATTGGGCAGTGGGCGGGACCTGAAGCAGGAGGCCAGGCTGGAAGACAGAGGGCAGTAGACTCCCCTCCTCCACCCCTGCTTCACCCTACCTCCTTGTCTCTGCTGTCATAGGAGGAGGAAGGGGAGAAAGGCTAGAATGGCTGAGGGATGATCCCGCAGGGAGAGCACAGGCCCCCTGGAGTGGGCAGGATTGCTAGGGCTGGAGTCCTAGGAGCCCCCATTTCTAGTCAGTTCTGTAGCTGCAGCCAATGAACACCTCTGCTTTCTGAATTTCCCCGGGGACTGACCCTGCAGGGAAAGGACTCCTACGGCTGAGTCTGAGTTGTGATGCTCATAGTCAGTGGTGGCTCTGGGGACACTCTGCCTGGAAGGTCTGGCTATTTAGCCACCACAGCTTGGTGAACTCCCCAGACCCCACCTGCAGACACATGCACAGCCCTGCTATCTGCTTCCTGCTCTGCAGTCCTGTCTCCAGGTGCCTAGCGACGTTCTGCCCCTACCCTGTGAGGGGCTTGGAGCAAGAAGTTGGTATGGTGTAGCCTATTTCTGGATATTTAAAAGTAATCAGGACCAGCAGTTGGTGTAATGACTATGTTGCTGGACTCCCATGTGGTGGACCGCGGTTCGAGTTCTGGACCCGGTAGGTTAGACTCACGCCGGGCACGTGTGTGTGTGTGCCCAAGATCACGAGAGGAGAATGGAGGAGAAGGGATTGCGGCGTGGCCATCCTCCCTGGGGGGTGATTTCTTGCTTTCTGTCTCTTTGTCTTTCTAGCTAGCGCAGCACCCTATAGCAAAAAACCTCTTTTTTAAAAAAAGGTAATCAAGGGATCAGCAGATGGCATAGTGATTATGTCTCTGAACTGTCGTATAGTTGACCGCTGTTTGAGTCCTGAATCCGGTGGCTTAAAACTCATGCCAGGGGACCAGCAGATGGCATAATAGTTATGTCGCTGGAATCCGCCCTAGTCGGTGATTTAAAAATTCATGCCAGGCGTGTGGGCATGCTTGCCCAAAGTCCCGAAAGGAGAATGGAGGAAAAGGAATTGTGGTTGGCTATGCCCCTGGGGGTGATTTCTTGCTTTCTGTCTGTCTCTTTCTGTCTCTCCAGCGAGCGCATATGCCCTATATCAATAATCTCTCTAAAAAAATAAATAATAAAAATGATCAATTGAGGCCAGCAGATGGCATGGAGGTTAAGGCACTGGATTCCACATGGCCAGCTGTGCAGTTCTAGTCCCAAACCTGGCAACTTGAATATCATGCCGGGGGGTGGGGGTTGTGGTGGGCCATCCCCCTGGAGGGTGATTTCTTACTTTCCCTCTCTCTTTCTGTGCATGTACATGCCCTATAGCAAAAATTAAAATACTACTACTAATAAAAGTAATCAATTAAGCTAAAAACTACCAAATATCTTCCTCTTACCTTGACATTCCTTCATCACAACCTGGAAGCCCAGGCGTACATTTAGAAATTCTGAAGCGTCTTAGGGTTGCAGCTAGAATGTGATACCATGAGACAGTCAGCTTCCAGCCCAAGCCGCAGCCTGCCGTCCTCTGCTCACCCCCAGCTCCTACTACACAAAGGACCTCGTGCACTCCTGTGGTCACTCCAGCTGCCCGTCCATAGCCCATCCATGCCCTACACAGACAGGTGCCTTTGGTCTAGGGGCTCTGGGGTGCCTCCAGCACTCAGGGCGATGGGCCTGAGAGGAGGTTCTCACAGGGGCTTGAGGCTGCTTGCACAGGGGTGTTGGCATCTCCAGTACCTGGAACGGCAATGCTCTTGTCCTACAAACTCCTCACTCCTCACCAGAGCAGGGCCAGAGGATGACGATGGAGGTCAGGCCTCAGGGCAGAGCTGTGTGAGATGCAGTCTGAACACTTCCATGAAGACCCAGGTGTGTCCCCGCAGCAGGAGTCCTCAGCACATCACTGCTTCCTGGGGCACAGGCCGCTCATCCAGAATGCAGAAGGCACGCTCTCCGCTCCCCGTTTCCTTTCTGTCTGTGCTCTGACGCAGGGCTTTGATCAGAAGTTAATACAAGGAGAAATTACAATGTAGCCCAGCAGGAGCTGAGCTGGTTACCTACAAATAAACCTGCTTTTGCTTTTTTGGGTGTCACCTGTCAGAAATTCAAGTGATGTTCTGACAGTCATACTGATTAAGATGTCAGCCGAATAGATATTTAAGTATTTGAAAAATACAGAGAGTTTGTCAAAACCTCAGGAAGAATCTAACAAATCCTTCCTGGGAGCCAAGGAAAATATTTAAAAATGGAACAGAAGTTGTCCCCAATCCAGGCACGAGTATTCTTCTCGTGCAGCTCCCAGAAAACACAATCTCTCAATGGCGGCCGCATTCCGGGCTGACCCACACCTGCCTACCTACACCAGGACGAAGGGAGTCTAGGGGTCCTCAGAGCCTCTCCCCTTCCTTTTCTTTCTTTTTTTTTAATTGATTTTCTGCTAAAGGGTGCATGTGCTACCAAAGAGAGATTGAGAGTGAGGTAGAAGAGAGAATGCATCGCCACAGGGAATGGTCATACCACATTTCCTTCTCCATGTCGCTCTCCTTTTGGGACTTTGGGCACATGTACACATGCGCCCATCATGTTTCTCAAGCTGCCAGGACTGGAAAGGCTGGGTCGACCATGTGGGAGCCCATTGTCTTAACCACTAGGCCACAGAGCCAGACCTTCCCCTCCTTTTATTTGTCTTTCATCCTCATGTCTCTTCCCCTGGGTGCCAGGGCCCTCCTCCTCCTCAAAGCACAACACAGTTGAACCCACCTGGTCTCGAAGTCACCCCAAACATTGCTCCAGACCTCAAATATCTGACTCTCCTTCCTCGTAGCTCCTCCATCCCTAAGTCCAACTTGGGTAGCTTTTGGCCAGCAGAAGCAAGTTTCAAGCCAACTCATGCCAATTAATTATATGCCAATTGACATATATCACTTCTGCAGATGTTTGCCTTAAAAACAATGAGAGAGTTGTACAGTGGGAAACGGATCTGACATGGGGTTCAAATCCCAGTCCTGGGGCTTGGAAAACATGCTGGTCACACATATGCTCCAAATTCTGATCAGAAGAAAAAGGATTTTGGCACAACCAGGCCCTGTTGGGATGTGTTTTCTTCTTCTCTCTCTTTCACACACACACACATGTCCTATGTCATAAAAGCGATATTAAGATATATTAGCCCAAATAAATCTCTTAGCAATTGACAGAACTTCTGAGAGTTTTACAAAATGCAATGGAAAAATGAGGCAGTGAATGTGGTAGAGATGGTGAGTGTGGGTGGGCTGCAGGGCTGACCTGCTGGGCTTTAGAAGCTTCCTGAGCTACTCTTGATCTCCCTAGGACCTCCAGTCTCCATGTCAGAAGGTGCAGACCTCTTGCCCCCTCCACCCCCACCTCTCCCTCCTGCCACAGGGGATTGGCAGCTGGGGGTGGAGGTGTTAGACTCTGGAAAGTTACTCATGGGCTTGCTCTCTCAATTTGAAGACAAATTGTGAACTATTTCAAACAAATCTGTTTAAAGAATAGCAAGCTATCTCTCCCCATGCCCCAGAGACAAGCCCTCTCCTGAATTAGGTGTTTGTGTTCCCCATGTTTTTATTGTATGATTTGGGGTCTTTATGAGAGTTGAAATACAAAACAGCCTAAGTAGCTCTGTTCTGCTGTCTTCCTCCTGGGGGTCTTGTAGGATGCCTAGAGCAAATTGTCGCCTTTAATTATCGTCCTCTGCCTTCTCTGGTCTTTGACAAAGAGACTGTCAGATATTATATTCACATAATTCAGTCATGTGGTTTTCATATGTGGCACGTGTGTGTTGTGTACATGTGAAAATACACCCTTTCAGGTGCTTGAGTCAGCCTGCCTCTATGCCTCACCCGTCTTGCTTCGTCCTAGTCGCCTGTCTTGTCCCCTGAAATCTAAGTTCCCCTGCCTTTTCCACTGTCAGCCTGAAGTGTGGTGTGGGCTCCCGATGAGTATGTGCTGGATGCTTGATTGGCTAAAGGAACAGGCCTGTGTGAGCAATGGCAGCTCTGAAGGAAATAGATCCATGGGAGCGTATTCCTGCACTACGGAAGTAGAGGGGAGATGGACTGCATTACAAATGGAAACCTGGTGCCACCGCGATGGTGCAGGTACCACGGTAGGGTGCAGTACCATCCACCAATAGGAGAGGCCCAGGTTCGGATCCCGGGATGACCTAAACATGCTGGGCACTCCCGTGCACCTGGCCGGGAGGCCGGAGGGATTGTGGTTTGGTGAGAACCTGTTGAGAGTACTCTCTCTCCCCCTCTCTGAAGAAATAAATACAATAAACTTAAAAAAAAAAAAAAAGAAAATCTCAGTAAGTTCTTTGTTTGGCCCTCAAATGTAAATGATTATGACTGAATTAATAAAACAGGGAATTCAGGTCCACAGAGGGGAAATGCCATTTGAAGGTATCAGCTGCCACCACGGAAGGGTGGCTTGCCAATGCATGTTCACATGTACCGCCTCCCCGGCAAAATGACATCTGAGAGGGTGGCCACGGTGACAGGTGACAGGGACTGTGTCTGAAATCTACATTTTCAGTGGCTTTGTTGTGCAAAACTTCTCCTTGAAATAGAATGGGATTTTTCTTGGGATGGCCTCTTCACAAAACGCTGGATAGCGACTGTCTCTATGACCTTGTTGATAGCTGTTTTCCCTTCACATGATGTCTGTCTGGCATTCGGAGGTGTTACTCTAGATGCAGGATGTAGAAGGCCAAGGGTTTGCTAGCTCCTGGGGAGGTCTGCACAGAGCCCAGAGGCCCACCTGCTGGCTCCAGGCCACAGCCTGGGTTTCATGTTCCAGAAGCACCCTTAGCTTGAGGCTGAGGTTCTCTGAGGCAGAGTTCTACTGAGAAGCCCCAGAGCCCTCTCCGAAGGGAAGAGCTCTGTCCTCATCGCTGCTCCTGTTTCCTCAAAGGCCTCGGGCCCCACCTGTGTATACCCATCTCCTGCAAGTTTGGAATGTGAACCACGTTAGCTGCTGCCCTCACCCCTTGGGCCCACTCCTCTGTCTTCTCCTCTGTCCTCAGTGGCTCCTGAAGGAGCTCTTCACCTTCCCTATCTCCTAGCAGGGCCTCCAGGACAGCTTGTTTTCCTCTGAAAGTGACAACAGCCTGTACTTCACCTACAGTGGCCCGTCCAACACCCTGGAGGTCAGCAACCTCAGCTACCAGGTAGAGGCATGCCTGGGTTGAAAGAGAAGGGGTGGGCAGGGGCGAACGATTTCCCAAGGAGAAGGGACAGGCAAGCCCTCCTGGAAGGTCCTCTATCCACAAGGACAGAGTCTAGGCCACGTTGCTGCCTAACTTCTGGGTGCAAATACCATGGAGCCCTCCCTCACTTGCCAATGGCCCAAGCTATAGTGGGGAGGTTGGAGCGTGACTAGAGAATGAGGTCCTTGTGAAAACATAAACTGTGAACCTGGGGGTGGAGGGGAACCTCTAGAACTCTTTAACTTTTATATTTTGAAATAATTTTAGACTTAAAAAAATTCCGGGGCGTGGTGGCGCCCGCCCTATGGCAAAAAAATTCCAAAAATAATATATCCTTTGCCCAACTTCCCCTAATAAATCTTGTATACCCATAGTATAATCATCAAAACTAAAAAATTAACAATGTAAAATGCCATTAACTACAGACTTTATTTACATCTCACTAGTTTAGACAGATAGGTTTTTTGTTTTGTTTTATTTTTAAGTAAAATGTACTGTCTCAGGGCTAATTAAACATCTAGAGTGCAAGAATAACCATTGGTCTATCAGAAGCTCTCAGGACCCTCCTGATCAGATTCAAAGATCCCTAGCCTCACACCATGTATTACCCAGATAGAACATGGAGGAGCCTAGAATGCTGAACCTCCAAGGTCCGAGTCTGGTTCCCTGTGGGTGTGAGTTAGGACAAGCTAATGAGTCACACCATAAACTTTCTCTGCTTTGCCACTTACTAGTTGTGTGACCTTGAGCAAGTTACTTAACTGTTCTTAGCCCTGTCTGTAAAACAGGGATTACGATAGTACCCATGTTATAGGTTTGTAATAAGGAGCGAATAAGATAATGAATAAAAGGCAATTAACATAATATCTTACACAAAGTGAACTCTTGATAAGGTATTAGTAAGTTACTATTTTGAAGTGAAGACATTTTGTTTCATGTTGTATTTTTATTTTTACTCTGCTATTGCACATGCTTTTTATTTCATTCCTCTTCAGACTTGGAAACTTAGTTCAGATTCTCAGCATGGTGAGGTCTGGTTTTCATGTTTGGTAGAACCTGGGTGGGGGTGCCACAGGCCTGTGGTATATCAGCAAGGGGATGTCCCCTGTGGACAGGGCCACATGGGCACAGGGCCAACAGAAGTAGCTGAAGCCCTCTGAGCCCTTTGGTTCTCCAAGGACCTTCCCGATGTCTCCCCGCAGGTAGACATGGCCTCCCAGGTGCCTTGGTTTGAGCAGCTGGCTCAGTTCAAGATGCCTTGGACATCTCGCAACAGCCAAGACTCTCGCGAGCTGGGCATCCAGAACCTGAGCTTCAAAGTGAGAAGCGGACAGATGCTGGCCGTCATAGGGAGCTCAGGTACAGCCACAGCAAGTACTGGGCAATGGTTACTCTCTCCTCCAGGCACACGGATGTTCTCACAGAACTCTTTGAAGAGTACAGCTGAGCGGATGCGAGAGTGGGGCTGGGTCAGCGCCTCCATTTACAAATTTTTAGGAAGCTGCCCTTGTGACAGGTCTTGAGGGTGCCTGTTGTCCTCCTGAAGCTGTAGCCAGAGCAGTTGCCTTTAGTAAACACCTGCCCCAAGAAAAGATCATCAGGCAACTTGAGCACATCAGGTTCTTTGTAGGAACCCCTCCCGCGCTCAGTCAGGTTGTTTCTGCCACACTGGATTCTGATTATGGTAAAATACCAGCAACGCACAGCCCCTGCCGCAGCTCTTAGTTCTCAGACTACACCTCCAAGTCTTAGTGTAACCTTCAGCGGTCTGAAAAGAGCCAGATTCTTGGAGTGCTTCAAAAAGTCACTTTTGCTGGCCAGATTTAAGATTAGAGAATGTTAGAGCTGAAAATGGGCTTGGAGAACAAAGTTTATTCTCCTCAGCGTGCTCTATTTTTCTTTCTGCCTACCAGTTTGGAAGCATTTTAGAAGAAAGCTTTCAGATTATCTAGTCCTCAATATTTCTAGAGTGTCCTCTTGTCCCTCTGTCTTAGTCCATTATTGTTTCACTAAACAAATACCTGAGACTGAGTAATTGATGAAGAATACAGGTTTAGTTGGCTCACAGTTCTGGGGGCTGGAAGTCCAGAGTTGTGGGGCCAGGATCAGGCCAGCCTCTGCTACTACATCACATGCTGCCAGACATAGAGGAGAGGGCTGGCACGTGCAAGGAGAGCGGAAACAGTATTCCCACTTCCTCTGTTCATCACCTCATGTCCCCAGCCATTAGGCCCTGCCTCTCAAAGGTCTTATCACCTCCCAAAGCCATTATACTGGAGACCAAGCTTCAACAACTTGTACGTTTGGGGGGTAGGGGGGGGGCACAAACCATTATTTAAACCATAATGCACTATGTACACATATCCCTTCATTTGACAGAGGTGACTAAAATCCAGAGATGCTGAATGGTTCTCCTAAGGATATACATTTAATGCAGAACTAGGGCTAGAACTTCAGTTTCCTTCTGCTCAGATAAAGTTGTTTCCCTACGGTACACCCTTACCAGGGGTGAGAGAGCACTACCATGCCTTTTAATTAATCATTTCTAGAGGTAGAGATTACTCCACTTTTTGAACATCTGTTCCAAACTTTTACAGTCTGCCGATAGAGAAGTCCTGTTTATTGTCTTACCAAAGATCAAACGAAGCACTGTGGGTAAATGCACTTTGTAACTGAAAGAGCATGACATTTATTTAGTCCTGCCCCCCTCTCCCCTGGCCCTGCAATTCTGACGTAAACAAGAAAAAAGTAGGTCCCTTGTGGACCTATCTTATTTTTTTTTTTATAACTCCTGGTAGCTTTCCTTGTTCTAGCTGCCTTTTCTTCCTGAATTGAGTGTTCAGAGGCACCTGGATCCTGATCTAGAATCATCATCGTTGAGTTCTACTACATACAGCCCTCTAGTCGCTAGGGTCCCTGGCTGTGGGTAAGGAAAGTGAAGTCTGGAAAGGCTGCAAAGGGATCACAGTGAGAAATCGCTGGGTCTTCTGGTTCTGCTGTGTTCAGTGTTGTGTGGCTTCCAGTTTACTTGGCTGACATTACTAAAACGATTTATTAGAAAGGGTTATCAATTAGACTTCCTATGACTTTTATCCCCCATACACACACACACACACACACACAACACACACAGATATACACACATGCAAAAGAATGAAGACTATAATTATTTATTTATTTATTTATTTTTTTGGGAGAGGTTTTCGATATAGGGCGCGTGCGCTCGCCAGACAGACAGAGAGAGACAGAGAGACAGAAAGCGAGAAATCACCCCCAGGGGGGATGGTCACAACGCAATCCCTTCTCCTCCATTCTCCTCTTGGGATCTTGGGCACGCACGCACACGCGCCCGGAGTGAGTTTTAAGCCACCAGGTCCGGGACGTGAACCGTGGTCGACTACGTGGGAGTCCAGCGACATAGCCATTACACTAACTGCTGGTTCCTAAGACTATAATTTTAAAAAAAAAAAAGCAAAAACAAAACAAAACAACAACAACAAAAAACAGCCCCAGGTGTTTTGCCTTGTTCTATAGAATCAGTTGATGAATTTACTGATTTAGAAATTGCAGCCATTTTACAAGGTCTTGAACACCCACAGATGTTTTCTCCGGGTTCTTAGAGGGTCTCCCTAAAATGCACCTGGCATCCTCTGTTGGAAAGGCTGACCACATCGCTCGCAAGTTTTGCTTAGGAACTGTGGCTTTCCTGCTTAGTGACTGGGAATCCCATAGTCTCTGTGATGCTGGCCAAATCCCTTGCACTCCCAGAGTCCAGGTCCTACATCCAAGGCTGAGGGTTCCTGTCCTGCTCAGGGTCCTGTGGAAGGGCCAGAGCAACAAACATGGCCGCAGGGAAATGAAGCACTGGGCTGTGCTCCTTCGTTCTGCTTTGTCCCACCTACATTCTCAGCGACCTCAAATGACGCACACACGGGAGGCAGCACGAGGCCCTGCCCACCCCAAGAGCCTCTGGGCAGTCAGCCGAGGATCACACGGGAACCTCCTGGTTGGCGGATTTTGCAGTGCGCACTGTAAGGCTGCCTGCAGGTGGAATGTGGCATGTGACAAGGACGACTGGTCACATGTGTACTGGCACTTTCCTTGTTTGAAACAACTTAGAAAATTTGCTCTTAGAAAATTTATTTTCCTGGGACCAGCAGATAGCGTAATGGTTATGTTGCGGGACTCCCATGTAGCTGACTGCAGTTTGAGTCTCGGATCTGGCAGCTTAAACCTCACTCGGGGATGTGTGTGTGCGTGCCCAAGATCCTGAGAGGAGAATGGAGGAGAAGAGATTGTGGTGTGGCCATCCCCCCTGGGGGATGATTTCTCACTTTCTGTCTCTCAGTCTCTCTGGTGAGCACACTGCCCTATAGCAAAAATCTCTCCGAAAAGAAAGAAGATGTACTTTCCTTAGAAGGAATGTAGATAAGGAAAGCAAATCCCCACCGGGGAACTGGCAGAGCTCTTTCCCAGCTCTGTGGCAGGAAGGTATTCTCCGAGCCTGAGCCCCATTCACAGTCACAGCTTAAAAAGCTGTCCAAGGGGGCCAGCAGGTGGTGGTGTGGTTAAGGCGCTGGACTTACACATGGTCAATCACAATTCAAGTCCCAGACCTGGCCACTTGAAAATCATCTGGATGCATGTACATACACGCCCCAAATCCCAGGAAGAGAATGAGGAGAAGGGGTTGCAGCGTGCCCATACCTCTGGGTGATTTCTTACTTTCTTTTTCACTGTCTCTCCCTGTCTCTCTCCAGTGAGTGCACACACCCTATGGTGAAAAACTTTAAAATGAGGGACCAGCAGTTAGCGTAATGGCTATGTTGCTCGACTCCTATGTAGTCGACTGCGGTTCAAGTCCCAGACCCGGTGGCTTAAACTCACGCTAGGCACGTGTGCGTGCGTGCCCAATATCCCAAGAGAAGAACGGAGGAGAAGGGATTGTGGCGTGGCCATCCCCCCGGGGGGTGATTTCTCGCTTTCTGTCTGTCTGTCTCTCTCTGTCTTTCTGGCAAGCGCACACACCCTATAGTAGAAACCTCTCAAAAAAAAAAAAAAACACCAAAAAACCTTTAAAATGAGTAAACAAACAAAAGCTGTCTAAGAAAAAGCTTCAGCAAATGCTTTTGGAAACTATCCAATCTGATGTTCACTCCCCTGAACTGACAGTAATTGATATGTCTCCCAGAAGTGGATGGTGTTGAGCCAGTCGGCAGTGTGCTGGTTAAGGAGCTGGGTCCCACGTGGCTGACTATGCAGCAGAGTCTTGGACCTGGTGATGTGAAAAACACACCAGGCACACGTGCACACCCGGAATCCTGACAAGAGGGAGACCGGAGACATGGGGCAGGAGGATTCTGCTGCGTGACCATCCTCCAGGAGAGTGCCTTCTTATTTTCCCTCTCTCTGTCTCTCTCTGGTCAGCACACACATACCTTATGGTAAACGAAAAAAAAAAAAAGAAGAAGAAGAAGAAGAAGTGGACGGTATTAACCTGAGACTAATTGATCTGTTTTGTTTTTTGTTTTTTTGTTTTAAGAGAGAGTGAAAAGTATTGCAGATAAAATAAGAGAGAGAAGGGCACAGATACATGCAGAACAAATGTGTATACTGTGCTGTGATTCGATTGCTTCTCTGTTTTTTCTTCTCTGTTTCTCAAAATAGGGTCTTTTTTTGCATTTTTAAAAGACCTTCTATTAATACTCTAAAGTAGTCCTTCCCACAAAGCCAGCTTCTGAGCCAGATGACATAGGATGATGAGCTGTTGCTGAAATGTTTGCCAGCCATAAATAGCTCCACCTCACAGGGCAATTAACACCAGCTTGGCTTGGGGAGAAAGGGCATCGATTAGCGGTGGGAGGGGACCGCTCTGGGCACAGGCAGGCCTAGGGCAGTCAGGACGCCAGCGTCTTGTCATGGAGCCCCTGGCTCACCTGGCCTGAACCCCAGCATCAGAGCGCTCCCCACCCCCCAGAGGTATCCAAGTTGACTACAGACAAGAGGCCTGGAGCGCCACAGGCCAGACTGCCCCTTCAAGGGGCAGAGGCTGTGGCACCTTCCCTAGGGGCGGGTCACGCCAGCAAAGACAGAGCAGAAGGGGTTGCAGCGTGCCCATACCTCTGGGTGATTTCTTACTTTCTTTTTCACTGTCTCTCCCTGTCTCTCTCCTCTCCAGCGAGTGCACACACCCTATGGTGAAAAACGTTAAAATGAGGGACCAGTAGTTAACATAATGGCTATGTTGCTTGACTCCTGGCAGCTAGCGGCTGCTGGGTTGGTCCCACAGGGCTCTGCTCTCTCAGGGGTGTCTCTGGTGCCTTTGCAGGCTGTGGCCGAGCCTCGTTGCTGGACGTCATCACTGGCAGAGGCCATGGTGGCAAGATTAAGTCAGGCCAGGTCCGGATCAATGGGCAGCCCAGCACGCCCCAGCTGATGAGGAAGTGCGTGGCTCACGTGCGCCAGCACGACCAGCTGCTCCCCAACCTGACTGTCCGCGAGACCCTGGCCTTCATCGCCCAGATCCGCCTTCCCAGAACCTTCTCCCAGGCCCAGCGTGACAAAAGGGTAAAAGGGTAACTGAACGGGTGGCTGCCCCTGGGGTTCAAGAAGCCCTCCCTTCTCCCCCTCTCCTGCCACAGGACCTAGTCACAGGTGGGGTTTGAGCAGCGCAGCTCACCATCCACCCTCCCACCCAGGGAAGTCAGCCACATGCCAACCCCGCCTCGGTCCTGTAAACCCCAGCCTTCTGCAAGCCACCCACCCCAGTCCCGGTTGTTTCTTTCAAGGCACTTGTCCAAACGTGTGATGAGTTTAAGTACATGTTGGTCCCCCATGGGGCAGGAAGCTCACCTGTCAGGTCCCAGCACACGGTCATGTTTGCCCGGCACGTCGGAAGGATCTGGGAGATGACTGTCCTATGTCCTCCTTTGCTTTAAATCGTATCCCCTCCACCTCGGAGCAACAGGTGGTTTTATGTTTGGGGGACAAACACGTCCAGCCCAAGGGAAGCTGGGGAGCGACCTCTGAAGCCCCTGCCTGGCCCTCAGGTGGAGGACGTGATCGCGGAGCTGCGGCTGCGGCAGTGCGCCAACACACGCGTGGGCAACGTGTACGTGCGGGGGGTGTCTGGGGGTGAGAGGAGAAGAGTCAGCATTGGGGTGCAGCTTCTGTGGAACCCAGGTGAGGGGCGTGGGAGGTGGAGGGAGTGGGGGCCTGTAGTGTCCACTCAGGCTTGGCCTGGCCCAGGAAGTGACCCACCGACTGACCAGGCCTTTCTCTGGGAAGGAATCCTCATTCTGGATGAGCCCACTTCTGGGCTGGACAGTTTCACGGCCCACAACCTGGTGAGAACCCTGTCCCGGCTGGCCAAGGGCAACAGGCTGGTGCTCATCTCCCTCCACCAGCCTCGGTCGGACATCTTCAGGCTGTTCGATCTGGTCCTCCTGATGACGTCTGGCACCACCATCTACCTGGGGACAGCCCAGCACATGGTCCAGTATTTCACCGCCATCGGCCACCCCTGTCCTCGGTACAGCAACCCTGCTGACTTCTACGGTAAGCCCACAAGCCCAGCGGCCAGCGGCCGGCGATCCCGTACCCAGGGCTCCCTGCCCCTCAGTGCTGCCCGAGCTTGCTGAGATTGAGGGAGAAACTCTCAGACGTTCAGGAGAGGGGAAATGAGGAAGCGGCGGTGGGCAAAGTGGTGTGGAGAGCGTGGGCCAGTGGGCCAGGGGCCGAGTGCTAGGAAGGAGGGCCTGAGAAAAGCAGCTCTGACTAGCAGCTGCCCTTTGGGCATGGTCCATTCGAAACTTATGAGAGCTTGGGGCCAGCGGGTGGTATGGAGGTCAAGGCAGCTAGATCCCACATGGCCAGCACAGTTCAAGTCCCTGACCCAGACCCAGACGCTTGAAAAACATGCCAGGCATGTGTGCATGCTCACCCATAATCCCAAGTGGAGAATGGAGGAGAAGGGATTATATGCGATCATTCCTCCTAGGGGATGATTTCTCACTTCCTCTCTCTCCCTCTCTCTCCGGTCAGTGTGCCACTCTATGGCAAATCTAAATTAAAAACAAACTAAAAAACTTTATGGGTGCTCCAAGGTTGAGAAGGGCTAGAATCCAAGAGGGTTTGGGTCAGCTTCTATGGTTGTGGCCTTTGTTCATGCTCTGAAGGGAAATTTAGGATTTTAAGGCCAGGAAACCCTCGGCAAATCTGAAGACTGCCTTGGTGCCCACACAGGGGCAGGGAGCCCCTGTGCAGGTGTCACGGTGGAGCCTGGGGCATGGGCAGGCTTAGGGCCTTCTTGGTGGACCTAGCCATCGATGGTCTAGCATGCCAGCTCCTTGCAGCCCCAGATTTGCCTTTCAGCTTCAGTCCTGAGCCCTCAGTACTCAGGGGAGTATGAGCCACTTCCCTCACTCCTGGGGGACAGGTGCCTGGGTCTGGCGTGCTGAGGGTTGGCATGGCTGCTGGACAGGTGACATGGTTGTACCCCGGCTGGGGGAGGCAGCATCCGTGACTTGTGCTGTAGGTCACATGGAGCCCCTGCTTCATCCCTGGATGGCAAGGTGTGACAAGGACCTCACCAGTAATACGATGATGGCGACCGTTCCTCGCAGGCACATTGGGGCCCAAAGCACCAAGCTCCAAAGGGCCTCCTCTTGGAGCCTCATGTCTCTGCCAGACCCAGGTCATCTCCATCTTTACAGATGGGGACTAGAGCCTGAACAGCTAAGGACCCTGCCTGCTTCGGCACAGCTGTAAGGCACAGGGCTGGGGCTCCCACCGCAGTGCCTGGCCCCGCCCTGGTCCTGGCGCTGCAGCCCATGCCCTCCTCCCAGAGTCCTAAGCCACCTGCAGCCCTCTCACAGAGGATGGGCACTGGCACTGTCTGTCCTCACACTGCGTGAACTCACATGGGAGTCACCTCCCTTCCCTGGACTCAGGTGCCGACCTGGCTTCCTGCCACTGTGTCATCGCAGGCCAGCTGTTCCCAGATAAGAGGGCAGAGGGCACCTGCCAACCTGGCCACTGGGGAGTAACCTGTAGTTACCCCAGAGAGGGGTTACCAGAAGTCAAATGCCCATAGTAGAAACAAAACCCTTGTTTTTCCCCCTGTATTTTACCTGATTCTTGTTAGGGAGGTGAGGGCTCTTGTCTACAAGCCCTGGGGCAGGGCTCCTCAACTGGCAGGGCCTGGGGGCACCTGGTGAGTCTGGTGTTTGTGCTGCAGCCTTGCAAACGTGCAGGGAGTGGAGGGGCGGGCACAGGTGCCAGTGTGGTTTATAAAACGTGCTCCTACACGTCGTCTTGGCTTGAGCTGTGTTACGGAATGGGAGGGAGAGGTAGAGCCATAACCCCGGCCCAGCTGAGGAAAGATGGAGGCAGGATGGAAGGTATGCTTGGGCCTGGAGCGAGCTGCACATAGGAAGCCCTGGCTAAGATCAGGTGGGCTTGCCTTTTCTGGCCTTGCAGGGGTGTGAGAGTGAAAGGCAGAGGCAGCGTGAGGGGGGCCTCCAGGCGTGCCCCACAGGCAGCACCCCAGGGACCCAGGAGTGTGTAGCAGCCTATCTCCATCTGGTTGTGCTGGTTCCTCCCCCAGACAGGGCAGCTGACCAGGGCAGTGAGACCCTGCTGGGAGGTGGCTGGTCTCCGGCACCCTCCAGCTCCTCTCACCTTGGGCAGGCTGCCTAAGAAGTCAAATTATTAATTTGCTATGAGAGACAGAGCTGCCAGGAGCCAAGCACTCAGCCCACCCCTGGTCAGCCTGTCTTCTCCTCTGGGCAGGCCTGCCTGTGAGGCCAGATCCTCCCTCTGTAAGTGCCTTCTGGAACAGCAGGAATTGGGGCCCTGGGCATAACCATGATCCAGGCTCAGAGGCTCCTTCTCTAGCAAGGAATTTCCCCACACTGAGTCAGGGTAGGGGCAGTGAGCCAGACCTCTGCTGTCGACCCAAGGCTCTGCAGGTGCAGTCAGGCCTACAGGGAGAGAGGCCAGCCCTGGGGCCTCTGCCCGTTCTGCTCTGACCATTGCTTCAAGGCGCACTCTCAGAGGGTGGTGAGCATGACCTGGAGCCCCCGAGGGCTGACCAGCATGGCCGGGGCATGAGCTCCTCACTTGCGAGCAGGTGCCAAGACCAGGTGGCCCATGGTCCCATCCTTTGCTTGCAGTGGACTTGACCAGCATCGACAGGCGTAGCAGAGAGCAGGAAGAGGCCACCAGGGAGAAGGCTCGGTCCCTTGCAGCCTTGTTTCTGGAAAAAGTGCGTGACTTTGATGACTTTGTGTGGAAAGGAGAGGCCAGGGAGCTGGATGTGGGCACTTGTGTGGAGAGGTAAGGTGGCGGGGCAGCTCTGGGGGGCAGCTCCCCCCACAGAAGGTGGCCACCCCCATAACAGGCCACATATTCTCCCTCCCGACAGCCCAGCCCTCTTGCAGGACACCAGCTGCCTCCAGACTCCCGCCAAACTACCTGGGGCCGTGCAGCAGTTTACCACCCTGATCCGGTAATTATCTGCCGTTTCAACCCCCCTCCACTCACACCCCCGCAAAGTTTCTGTGTATCAAATGAAGCTCTTGCTATCTAAAATGAACTTGAAGGACAAAACAAGAGGTAGAATTGTTTCCAAAACCACTGTTTTCGGGGCCAGCCTCAGCCCTCAGATGACTCAGAGACATTACTTTAATTTTTTAAACAAAATGAAAATATCTTACAACTAGATGACCATGGAAACAGCACAGGGCCATTGTAAAATACTCGGACACTACACAAGAATCTTAGGTGGGAAGGGAGGGTCTGTGGCACACAATTTCTCAAAGAAAACCAGATCCAGCTGTTTGGTACGTGCCCTTCCAGACGTTTCCACGCACACGAGCATTTCGTGCATCCTGTTCTGTAGCTGGCTTTTACTTGCCTGGAATAATGCCACTACCTGCCATCTGATTAGGCCTTCCTCAGGATTCCAGTCTAACTATGATTCATTTACTCGTCTAGTCCATAAGAGGGAACTTCAAAAAGTTCATAGAAAAGTGGAATTAAGGCTAGCAGGTGGCATGGTTAAGTGCTAGATCTCACATGGCTGACTCTGGGGTTCGAGTCCCAGAACCAGCGACCGAAAAACCACACCAGACGTGTGTGTGTGCATGCCCAAAATCTCTTGAGAAGGGATTGCCTTTCCCCTTGAGAGGTAATTTCTCACTTCCATCTCTCTGTCTCTGTGTCTCTCCAGCAAGTGCTTGCACCCTATGGCAAAAAATCTAAATAAATAAAGAAAGAATGGAATTAAAGTATGAGTTTATTGTGCTGCAGAAAAGTTTTGCAATCTATGCATAGTTTTTTTCATAAGATACATTTTCCACAACTTTTTAAGGACCCCCCCCCCCACCTTATACTAGTGGTCAAATTATTTTTAGGCTTTTGCTATCATAAATAATGATACAGCAACTATCTTTGTGTATGTTTAGGCACCTCATTGATCTTTTCCTCAAGATAATTTCCTTAAATAAAATCGCTGAGCTGATACACCGATGATAAACGTCTCAGTCATTTATTGAGTACCAAACTGTGGGATAGAGGCTTTCCATTTTCTGATGGGGTCCTCACAGCCACTCTGTAAAGTGGATATGACTAGCTTCATTTTTTTTTTTTTTTTTTTAGGTTTTTGTGGTAGGGCATGTGTGCTTGCCAGAGAGAGACAGAGAGACAGTGAGAGAGAAAGTGAGAACTCACCCCCTAGGGGGATGGCCGCACTACAGTCCCTTCTCCATTCTCCTCCTGGAACTTTGAGCACACATGCTCACACCTCTGGTGTCAGTTTAAAGCTGCTGGGCCCAGGACTTGAACCGTGGTCAACCATGTGGGAGTCCAGTGCCTTAACCACCATGCCACCTGCTGACCCTTACTAGCCTCATTTTTTTAAAAGAATGGTTTTATTGAACTTTATTTTATTTATTTATTTAGTTAGTTTAATTTGACCAGAGGGAGACAGAGTGAGAGAGAGAGAAGGAAAGTGAGAAAGCAGGTCGCCAGGCCCAGGACTCAAACCACAGTCAGCCGTGTGGGAGTCCAGCGCCTTCACCACACCACTGCTGGCTCCCCAGCCTCATTTTACAGATGGGAAATAGATTCAGTGGTATCTATGCCCAAGTTGACAGGCCTGGCGCATGTCGTCCCCTTTCACCTCTTTTGTTTTAAGCCGTCAGCTTTCCAATGATTTCCGAGACCTGCCAACCCTCCTCATCCACGGGGCCGAGGCCTGCCTGATGTCTCTGACCATCGGCTTCCTCTTTTACGGCCACGGAGCCATCAAACTCCCCTTCATGGACAAAGCGGCCCTGCTGTTCATGACTGTAGCACTCATCCCTTTCAATGTGATTCTGGATGTCATCTCCAAATGTGAGTGTCATCTGCTCTGGGGACCAGGATGTGGACCAGCAGGACATAAGGGTGTCATGCCCTTACAGCTGATCCCAGGCTGACCCCTGTCTTCCTCTGACCCCCCCCCCACCCCGCCCCCAGGGAAAACGGGTTTGCTCAATCACATTGTAACTGTTGAATGAAAGACAATTGTTTTTAAAGTTCACACCTTAATGTTAGTATGTAAATGAAAGCAAATTACTGCTCCTATCCCAGCAGGGTTTAGACCTGACAGCCAGGCACCATCCCTGGAGCCCAAGCCCAACACCGGAGGCCTCATCAGGCATCTAGGCTAGGCTGGCTTGCTCTGCCTGCTTTTTGCTTTGTTTTGTTTTGCTCTAGGGAGGGTGTGCTCTCCAGAGAGAGACAGAGAAAGAGCCGGGGGCAGGGGGGAGTGAGAAGTCACCCCCAGAGGTAATGAACATGCTATAGTCCCTTTTCCTCCATTTTCTTCTTGGGATTTTGGGCATGAACGCACACACACCCAGAGAGTTTTTCAAGCCACTGGGTCTGGGACTCAAACTGCTCAGTTGGCCATGAGGGATCCAACCGCCTTAACTACCATGCCATCTGCTGGCCCACTGCCTGATTTTTGCTTTGGGAGTTGTTTTTGAAAACATAAAACATTTAGGCAATAATAGCACTACTTTTATTTGCATTAGGAGAGATTCAAAAACAGAGACATGGTGGAAAAACTTCATTTTTTTCCTTCCCCCACCCCCCACCCCTGTAGGTCACTCGGAGAGGGCAATGCTTTACTATGAACTAGAAGATGGACTGTACACCGCTGGCCCATACTTCTTTGCCAAGGTGACCGGTCAGGGTTGACAGCAAGTGGCCCCCGGGGTGGGGGTGGAGGGTGGAGAAAACTAAGCTATAGCGCACAGACCACTGAACTACTGGGTTACATGCCATGGGTGATTGTGGGTGCCATGTTTCCTAGGGTACTTCCAGAGACTTGATACTTTTAAAACATTAACCAGAGACCAAAACTGTGGACTAGGAACACTTTTCTGGTCAGCAGGAACCTATAAAAAGAAGAGGTGGGAAGTACCTAGTGTCCTCTGCCTCATCAGAGCCTTGGAGCAGTTGGGCAGGTGTTTCTAGGAAGCAAAGGCTCACAGAGGTCACGAGGCTCTCCCAAGGCCACACAGCTACCTTGTCTGGGCTGGACGGGTGGGGACTTGAAATGCAGTCTTTGAGCAGACACAGCTGCTTGCTGGGGGAAGTGGCCCTGAGCTGCCCCAGAGAGGTGCTTGGTGTGTACAGGTGAAGCCAGCAGTGAGCTCGCACCTGTGGGCCCCTCCTGCCTGCACCCACCGCACCCACGTCAGCAGCCTGGTCATCCCCAGGAGTGAAGACGGTGTCCTTGGGGGCTGCTACCTTCCAGTGAGCTAAACTGTTGGCAAACGAAGGTGCTGGCTCCACATCTGGGCAAGGGCTGTTCCTTGCAGGTCCTAGGGGAGCTTCCGGAGCACTGTGCCTACACCATTATCTACGTGATGCCCACCTACTGGCTGGCCAACCTGCAGCCGGACCCCGAGCCCTTCCTGCTGCACTTCCTGCTGCTGTGGCTGGTGGTCTTCTGCTGCAGGGCCATGGCCCTGAGCACCGCGGCCATATTCCCCACCTTCCACATGTCTTCCTTCTTCGGCAACGCCCTCTACAACTCCTTCTACCTCACCGGGGGCTTCATGATAAGCCTGGACAACCTATGGACAGGTGAGGCCTGCTCCCCGTCTGTGGCCCGTCAGGCCAGTTTTTGTCTGGAGATGAAAACTCATCATGCCGATCCACCTCAGGATGGCGGTTCCGGAAGCTGACATCTTTGGCCCCTGCCCTGTAGGCCACTGGAGTGATTCCATTAAGAGGTGCAGATGGTGCCTCCTCGTGTCCAAGGTCAATGACTGCAAGTCACCTGGGACTCCCTCCCCTTCCAAGGCACCAGGGAGCCTAAGTCTACCTGAAATACCCCCTTGGCTCTGGCCCTCATTTGACCTTGGTCCCTCTACAGCCCTCTCAACTCTCCAGGCACAGTGAGCTTCGTGAGGTGCAAATCCAGGTCGCTGCCTTCTGCAGGGCCTGCGCCTTCGCTGCTGCCTCCCCTGCTCTTGGAAGCCTGGCATGCTCCGCCCTCTCGCCCCCAAGCCTGGCCCGCACCTCTCTGCCAATGCCAACCACAGGTCCCCTCTGCAGGCCTTACTGAGGAAGCCAGCAGGGCTGATCGCCTCCTCCTCCTGCCAGCGCCGTGATCTGGCCAAAGCAGCAGAGCCCATACCCAGCCAACCCTGGGGCAGGGGAGCCTCCATGGCCCTAGGGCTCCAAGCATTGGAGCTGGCACAGGCCCCTGAAGCAACGTCTCTCTATAGTCAGGACCACAGTGGTGATCCACAGCCACTTGGCCCTGGCCTCCGCAGTGTCCAGGCTGCCCCTGTCCTTGGCCCTTCTGTCCGCTCTTCCCTCTTTGCTGCTCAGAGCGCTCACTGCTGTTGGGCCAGAGGCACCAGGGTCCCCTTGCCAGATGAACACACTTCCCCAGTGTAGACAGGAACCGCCGGGTGGAACGGGTGGGTAACATGGCTCTCGCCGTCTTCAGTGCCTGCCTGGATCTCCGAGGTGTCCTTCCTGCGCTGGTGTTTCGACGGGCTGATGCAGGTCCAATTTAAAGAGCGCCTCTACCCCATACCACTGGGCAACCTCACCATCCCAGTCCCGGGAGACACAGTAAGTAGCCGAGGCCTCGGATCCTGAGTTGGTTCCCAGGGGCCGAACCTCTGCCTCCAGAGCTCACCGGCTGTTTGTGTCCCCAGCTCCTCCATGCCATGGGCCTGAGCGCGCACCCGCTCTACGCCATCTACCTCATCCTCCTCGGCCTCTGCGGGGGCTACCTGGTCCTCTACTACCTGTCCTTAAGGTTCATCAAACAGAAATCAAGTCAAGACTGGTGATTCGCACCCGGACTCCTGCCCCGCCAGTCGGGACCGAAGGACCTCTTCTACAGCACTCCCCTCCCGGCGGAGCCCTTCCCGGGACGCTGAGGACAATGGTAGCGCGAGGTCGGCTCCATCCCGCCGCGGCGCTGCAGTGGCCCAGGCCTGCCACAGGATGGCAGTAGAATAAAGACAGTTGGAGGGATTCCTGCTCGCTGGCCGGAGCTTGTGGTTGCGGGCCTGAGAAAACCAGTACTTGCTGGCTCCTACAACATTGCTAATTTATTTCTTTTCAACATGTCTTTCTACAACCAATTCAGTATAGGATGGGAGCAAATTAGATAGGAATCGAGTCCTAGGCTACACAGAATCGTTAGGGCTCAGGGTAGAGTAACAACAGCTGGTGTCCCCAAACTCCAGGTAAAGCCACTCTGCGTAGGAAGTGACCTAAACAGCACCAAATGCGATGCCATCCCTCCTCTGTGAAGTCCTTTGCTCCAAAAGCCAAAGGGAACAAGTAAAGATTTATTGAGATCTGCTCTGTGGCAGGTACAGTGCAATCGAAACACTTTATGTGGGTGACATTCGTCTTCATTCCGTTCTCGAACAACCCCCTTTGAGGTAAGCGGTATCGGATTGCAGAGGTGAGGAAACTGAGGCACAGACACATGCGGTCGGCTAAGGTCACATGGCTACGCTATAGTGGAGTCAGGTGAGGGTCAGCCTCTGAGGCCCTTAGGAGATAGAGGGACACACTCCCTTGCTAGAAGGCACAGCCTGAGCTGGGATGAGGCTTCGAAGCCCAGGAAGGTTCTAGAAGATATGTTTATAGAGAGTTAGCTCAGCTAGGCCTCTTAGAGCTGCATTTCACTGAGCCTAGCAGGTCTCAAGGCTGGCTTTGAACCCTGCAGAGGCATGGAATGGTGCAGGCCCATCGCATGCTTCATGGCTGAGGGTTGAGAGCTGAGGACCATCTGTCAGGTACACAGAGAGTGGGAGGGGATTGTTTCCAAAGGAAAGTTAAAGCCTGGAATCAAAGAACCAGTAAGGTGGGTGGGAGGTGAACAGTAAATTGGCCCTAGTTAAGTCAAGATAGTTTTTGAACCAGCAGCATGGACTTCCCCTGGGAGATGATTAGACAAACAATCTCTGCTAGCCCAGATCTATGGAGTTAGGACCTACATTTAAAAAAAAATTTTTTTTAGAGACTTTTGATGCTATAGGGCACGTGCGTTCCCCAGAGAGACAGAGAGACAGAAAGTGAGAAATCAGCCCCCCACCCCCAAGGGCGATGGGCACACTGCAATCCTTTCTCTTCCATTCTCCTCTCAGGATCTTGAGCACGCATGCACACGCGCCCAATGTGAGGTTTTTTTGTTTTTGTTTTTGTTTTGTTTTTGAGACTTTTTTGCTATATGGCGCGTGCTCTTGCCAGACAGAGAGACAGAAAGCGAGAAATCACCCCCCAGGGAGGATGGTCATGCCACAATCCCTTCTCCTCTATTCTCCTCTCGGGACCTTGGGCACGCACGCACACGTGCCCAGCGTGAGTTTTAAGCCACCGGGTCCAGGACGCGAACCGCGGTAGACTACGTGGGAGTCCAGCGACATAGCCTTTACACTAACTGCTGGTTCCCGCGCCCAATGTGAGTTTTAAGCCCCTGGGTCCAAGACTGGAACTGTGGTCGGCCACATGGGAGTCCGACAACATAATCATTGCACTACTTGCTGGTCCCAGAATCCACATTTTAAGAAGACTCCCCCTGGGGCCAGCAGATGATGTAATAGTTATGTTGTTGGACTCCCAGGTAATTGATCATGGTTTGAGTCGAGAGGACCCCGCAGCTTAAAACTCATGCTGGGTGTGTGTACATGTGTGCCCCAAATCCCGAGAGGAGAATGGAGGAGAAGGGATTGCGGCATGGCCGTACCCCCTGGGGTGATTTTTCACTTTGGTGAGCACACACACCCTATAGCAAAAATCTCTCTTAAAATAAAGACTCGCCTTGTGTATCCAAGGTTGAGAAGTGGTACTCTAGCATGGTTCCATTCGCCCTTCGATGCCCTTTTATGATAAGTGCACCCAACAATTCAGATGTGGCACTGCTACTCTCCAATGCCCAGACCCCATTCAGGACTCACTGTTCTGACAGGCCCTACAGAGCCAGTGCACCCAGCTCCGAAATAAGCATTGGCTCTCTCCATGCCCCTCTTTCAGTTCAGGAGTTTCTCTGCTTTTTTTCACTTTCACTACCTTGATACCTGAGGAGTTTATAGGGTGTCTCTCAATTTGGGTTTGTCTGATGTATTTTTGTGATTAAATTCCACCTCTGGCGGGAATATCACAGAAGCGACACTGTTCTCCATGCATCCCCAGCAAGTCTCACCTGATACCAGCTGTCACGTGGCCATTGTTCACTTTGGTCACATGACCAAAGGGTCTGCAGGTTCTCCAGAGCCATGTTACTATCCCCCCTCTCCTTTTGTAATTCATAAGTATTTTGTGCTAGAGCCCTTTGAAACTGTGTAAACTGCTCCTTCCTCATCATACTCTCCATTGACTCAATTTTTTATTTCATCAGTCTAGACTTGTGGCTTTCCATTTCGTTCACTTGGTTGTACTTCTTTGCACTCATTCATTTAGATGTTCCATTGTCCCTAATTTCGCCAGCGGGAGCCCCTTCAAACTGGCTTCTGTATCCTTTTGACATGCTTCCATCATTTCTTGAGGATTTTCTGACACAATGAAGTGTTTCAGGCTCATCTTGTACTTTCCCGCCCTGGTCCTGGAATCAGGCATTTCTTTAAAGACTCTTGGTTGTTCTTTGTGGAAAATGGTATTTAGGTAAATGTTTTAGGCTCCCTGGGCCAGATAGCCTCCCTGGCAATCACCTAAACCTGCTGTTTCAGCGTTGAGTGAGCAAGTGTGGGGCGTACCTGGGTGCCAACACAGTCTTGCTTACAAAAGCAGGCAGCTTGCAGGATTTGGCCCGAGGCTATAGTTTGCAGACCCTGGATCAAAAGGTAAAGGTTTTGAAATTTGCATTTTAAGCCTTCCAATTTCAAGTTACGCTATTGACTGGGGAATTTTAATTAAACAGAACATAATTCTCTATATTGACTCAAATACTTTCTGATGTGATTTTCCTAGCTCTTGTTCCTGGAAGTCGTATATAAAATGTAATCTTGCCCTGGGTTAAGCTGGTCTACAGAAGCAGATCTCGCATTTGCTTTTGTGTTCTTTTCTCCCACTTTTCCTCAATCTGTGTCTTGATCCCAGATTAAACAGCTAGCAGCAGAGATCTTTAAATCTATGTGGAACCCAAGTGTTAACAGCCCTGGGGCCAGCGGTCCTACTGAGACTCATGTCAGTCACTTAGCAGCGGAGCTTAGCACAGCCTCCCAACCGCTGGCATCTGAGCCCCGCTCGCCAAGAGGGCTGGAGCACCAGACAGGCCCGGAAGTGAGCACGGGGCTGGTGTGATGGAGCCTCGTGCCATTTGACCTGTGCTTGTTTGGAAGACATACCCGATGCTCGTGCCTGAAAGATACATCCTTATTTGCACATAGTCTGAGGGCATCCGAATCTCATGGCACCTGTCATTCATATTTGATAAGTCGGTTCTTCATTGAAAGTGGCCTGAGTGTCTAGAGCAACGTCCCATGTCTGATCCTATGGTCTGTCTGCGGCAGCTCCGACAGAGCCCAGGCGGGCAGATGGAGCGCAGCCCATATTTGGCTGGCGAGCAGGGAAGAGCCGCGCGTGCGGTGTTAGCAGCTAATAATTAAAACGTTTAGGCAGTGGGTTGAGATTTTTAAACACATACCAACTCAGTAACACTTCTCCGTTTACTGTGTCATAGGGCTCACCTTTGTCACTTATATGACTGTCTTGTCCTTTTGTAAAACTGAAAGTATTCTTGTTTCCCTAAATTGCTAAAAAGCTCTACTTCATGCTAAAAATAAAGCATGTCTTCGTTATTATTATTTTTTGGATGATTCCACTACTGCACTGGACCTTTGCCCGGTGCTTTGGCTCAGTCAATGCTGACTTTGATCACACATTCGTGAGCACTCTGCCACCTGACAGTGAACTTGAAAATGGGCCAGTCTGTGGCCTGGTGGTGAAGGTGGCTGGATTCCACATGGCCGGCCATGCTGTTCGAGTTCCAGACCGGGCGACTTGAGAAGCACTAGGAGCGTGTGCCCAAAATCCCGAAGGGAGAGAGGAGGAGAGGGGACTATGGCATGACCCTTCATACGGGGTGCTTTCTTGCTTTCCTCCTCTCTCTGTGTCCCTTTCTGGTGAGCACATGTGTCCTCTGGCAATTTTTAAAATTTGTATGTGGGCACTCAGGTTTTGAGGGATTTCTTCGACTTCAACCCCCTATGTTCTAGCTCTGAGCTAAATGACTAGGACGTCACATCTTTGAATCCGTTATGAAGACAAGTGTGTGGCAGGAATCCCACCAATACGCCCAAGCCCCACTTCTCAGAAAGAACGAGACTCTGAAAGACATGGTGTTGAGCTCACGGATTCAGCGATGCCTACCCGGCACCCACCAGTGCCAGGCTCTGCTCCAACTGGCAGGTCTGCAGCGCACCGGGAGTGCTCCGGCCCTGGGGGAGCACGTGGAGAAAAGGCAATGAAGAGAATTCCAGCAAGCGTAGGGGCAGAGGGGAGCTGTCTTGTGAAGAAGCTACTTTTGAGAATGCTAAGGACAGGCCTGGCAGCCACCCTTGTCATGCACATGTGAGGGGAAGGAAGCCCGAGGCTGGTTAAACACCTGGGCCTGAGGTGTCTTCAAGCAATTAAAGAAAAAGAAGTGCCTGTTTTGGATTTGCTAATGCAGCCATTTCCTTTATTTGTACCAGGGCTGCATAACTCGGGCTTTGTAAAGTCGGCAGGCCTGAAAGCAGGATACATTTCTTTTTTTTCTCTTTTTTTTTTCAGAGGTCTTTGCTATAGGACGCGTGCAATCGCCAGAAAGAGACAGAGACAGAAAGCAAGAAATCACCCCTCCCGGGGGGGATGGCCATGCTGCAACCTCTTCTCCTCCATTCTCCTCTTGGGGTCTTGGGTATGCACGCACACGTGCCCGGCGTGAGTTTAAGCCACCAGGTCTGGGACTCGAACCGTAGTTGACTACCTGGAAGTCCAGTGACATAGTCATTATGCCAACTGCTGGTTCCAAAGCAGGATACATTTCTAAGGGAAACACTCTCTTGCAAACTGATAAATTACCATGATTTTGCACCCCGTGGCTGTTAGTTTGATGATACTTCAGATGTTGCTTTCATTTATAGAAACTCTACAAATATTGGTTTGCCAGGGAGACAACTATTAAATGAAAATTGTACTCAAAGACATGAGAAAAAGGTATGCAGAATATACACTGCAGACTTGAAAAATAAACTGTCCTGGGGACCAGCAGTTGGCGTAATGGCTATGTCGCTGAACTCCCATGTAGCTGACCGCGGTTCGAGTCCCAGACCTAGTGGCTTAAACTCACAGTGGGCGCATGTGTGTGTGTGCCCAAGATCCCGAGAGGAAAATGGAGGAAAAGGGATTGCGGCGTGGCCATCCCTGTGGGGGTGATTTCTCGCTTTCTGTCTCTCTCTGGTGAGCGCATGTGCCCTATAGCAAAAAAACCTCTCCAAAAAAAAAAAGAAACTGTCGTGGGAAGAACGATTTGCAATATAAATCTTGCTTAATGATTTACTGCTACTTATAAACTTGGACATTCTGGCAGGCATTGGATATTTGATAAAATGGTAGAAAATGAACTATCATTTGATCAGCTTAAGGTCTCTAGAAACTGCGAACACCTGTATTAATGCCAAAAGCTTTTATCAATAAAATATTCTAGAATTTCTTCCAACTAGATTCTAGCTTGAGATTTTCCTGGATTTTTTTTATTTTTTATTTTTTCTGGAGAGGTTTTCTGCTATAGGGTATGCGCGCTTGCCAGAAAGACAGAGACAGCAAGAAATCACTTCATTGCCACACTGCAATCCCTTCTTCTCCATTTTCCTCTCGGGATCATGGGCATGCACACACATGCGCCCAGCATGAGTTTAAGCCACCGGGTCTGGGACTCGAACCGCGGTCAGCTACATGGGAGTCCAGCGACATAGCCATTACGCCATCTGCTGGTCCCAAGATTTTTCTGGATTAATTGACCTTGAAACTAGATTGCTTATTCTGTTTTACCCGCAAAGAAAGGAAATGACTTTAGTCAGAGTCCTGGCCGTGTGATTTATTGCTATGATTCAAGGCAAATTCACTTCTGCAAGCCTGCATTTTCTCACTGTGGAAACTGGGAAGTGGGGTGCGTGGCACGGTAGCAGGTGCTCCCCACAAAGAACCAGAAAATGACCAGTGATGACTGGCCTCACTGCGAGCCTGCTGCAGCCAGCACTGCGCTAGGATGGAGAGACCAGGAGCGTCCTAGGGAATTCACCATCTGTGGAAGCCACCCTGTGTGACCCCTGCCTGGCCAAGGTGGCTACGCGAGTCCTGCAGAGCGAACGTTAATATGCCAGGTAGGGGGGCCTCGGAGCATTCATGGAAAAAGGTCAAATGCAGAAGACGGCCTGTGCGTGGGGCATGGGTGAAGCCCAGCCGCCCGTGGAGACATAAAACACTCTGACACGTCATGCAGGATGGAACCCTTTCATTTTAAGTCGTCCAAGTTCTAGCTTCTAATTCTTGCCAACTCTGTCCCTCAGAGATCTCCACGGAATGGAAATGAAATGAATGTTTTTAACACAGATGAAGCAGTGTCTTCACTGGTTCTCCACAAACAAGCTTCAAGCCATTTAACAAGGAAACTGTGATCATGACAGAGGTCACCACACGACTTATAAATTTAAAACTGAAACCCTCTGAAAGAGCTTAAAGCAGTCACACAAATATCTGATAAAAAAATGAAGGTTCCACAGATACTTGGAATACACTTTATTCAAAGCATTTCACATTAAAATTATATTAGGTTCAAATACGTGAACACAAAATTACATATAAAATACTATTCTTTCTGAAAGTTTACAATGATATTACAGTTTAGAATTAGCTGTTCATGAATCTAAAATGTATTATGGAGAGTTGCTGTCATTCACTTATTCTATATTTCTTTCATATAGCTACTCGATATTTAGAAAGCAATTATAACTATAATAATTTAAATTATTATACTTTAAATATTTACATTCCAAAGGGGAACCAATACAGTTCTAAAAGTATTTGACTAGAAAATTCTCTAACGCATACATTTAACGGCCCCCACCTGCTGGCAGAATGCCAGGTGAGGGGCTTTTACCGATTTCTTGTTTACTCCATCCACATTTTACTGGCCCAAATAGGGGGCCAGCTGGGAGTCCCTTGAGGCAAATGATTGTACTTTTAGTTTCTCCTAAAACAAATGCGTTCAGGTTATGCCTCACCTGAGAGGCCTATTTTAATGAACACAGATAAACCTTAGCTCAAGTAACTTGTGGTCAGCATGGCTCCAAAACGAGGCTGGCTCCAGCAGATTCACCGAGGACAGGTGCACCGGAGTGAGGCTCCTGGCACATCAGACAGGAGCGGAGCCACCACCATGTACAGGTCTCATACCCGTGCTATGTAGAGGACTGCTTCATTCTGCCCTCCAGGCAGGGACTCGGCATTGACCAAACCTCCTGTTTCCTTAGGTCTGACTCTACAGAAGAGGTGAAATAAAAGCCTGGTTAACATTGACTTCGCAGCTCCTCTCCGTCAAGCCTCCTTCGCCCATCATCCTCAGGCAGGCACTGGACACACGAGGGCTGTGCCCATGAGACAGGTTAACAGCACAGACAGAGAGAGGCCCACATATTCCCCCAGGCAAGACCACCCTTGTGGGAAACATTGGGAACCAAGCTGGCACTGAAAACAGCAGAGTAGGCAGTCATCAAACTCAGTCGACAGGGCTAACCCCATAGCCTAGTGGACAAGCACGCCAGATCCTACAGGGCCAACTGAGGTTCAAATCCTGGCTCCAGCAGCTTGAAAAACATGCTGGATGCATATGCTTGTGTGCCCCAAATTCCAACAGGATGGAGAAATGGAGAAGAGGAGACTCTGGCATGACTACACTCCACTGGGGGGGTGTTTTCCCCTCCCTCCCTCCCTCTCCAGCAAATGCATGTACCTTCTGACAATTAAAAAAGAAGAAATTCAAATGGACAAAGAATACCCTAAAATGGTCATTCTCAAATAAAACATTTTTAATTAGCTATCCATTCCCCCAATAGGCCAATGTTAAATTAATCTTAACTACCCACATTGCATTTTTAAAACTACCTACCTACAAATGCATATATTAACAGGCATGAGAGATCATATGAGGATAACTTTTATTTAAAAATTTAAATAAAACCCAAGATTTCACCCCTTTATATAATTATGTGTAAACAGTATATGTATTTAAATGAAAAGTCATGACCATGACGCAGTTTTAGAGACTTCTATGAACACAGGCCCGTGACAGCCTCTAGGGTGGGGCAGGAAGAAGGGAGAGAAGAGTGAGGGGCCTCCAGCGACAGCACCCTGAGGGCAAGCAGCAATCTCTTTGGGGTTCAGCTTCTCACTGGAAAAGAATGAGCATAAATCTGATGACTCTTGATGCCAATGTTTTCCAAAATCAGAACATAAGCAGACTTCTCAGATGTAAGGGGCTGGGCTGTCACAGAAGATGTCACATTATTGATTTATTGAGTATCATTTTTTTTCTTGTTCCAAAACAGTTCAAATCAACAGTCCTAACAAGCAAGTCTGCAAAAAGGTATAGCATTTTTAATGAAATAATAAATAAAATCGAGCGGGCAAACTGAAGTGGGAGAACCCTGGAAAGTATGACTTCAGACACCAGGACCCTTTAAGAAAATGGTGTAAATTTATGTTGTAGACAAATACCAAATAAGCCTAGCGACTAAGGGCACACAGTCATTGTCAGTAAGATGTTAACGTATCACATATTAAAAATAATAGTACATATCCAAAGTAATTTTTCACTTATTTATTTTTCCTCTCAAATGACTTTAAAAATAAACATTTAGACACAGAATCACATATACATACAAAACAAAGTACTGCCTGCTTGTTTCACAAAGCATTTTCCCTTGCTTCCTTTATCTGCTTTGCATAAAATTCGAAGCTTTCCTGTAGAGGAGACAAAAAAGGAAGAAAGTCACAGATGAAGTCACCAGCAAGAGGTGAGGCACAAAACCTCAAAGTGACCAAGCGCTGCAGAGTCTGCGGGGGAGTGGGGGGGGCCCTCCCCCGCAGACGCCGCCTCCCCTCCAGCATGGCTTCCTCTCCGGACATCGCCAGCCCTCAGGCCCCAAGGTCAGAGTTAAAGCCAGCCCCAGAGCCCCCGCTGTGTACACCGGCTTGCGTGCGTCCAGGTACCCACACCTGGGTATGGAAGCCTGAGGAGTTCGAAACACACCTGGTGCAGTGACTTTCAATTCAATGACACGATATAAAGGAATTATGAACATGTGATTTCTCTTATTAAAGAAAACAAAATAGAACAAAATCTCCTAGATGAAGAAATAAAACCCAACTTATTTAAAACAATGAACAGTGACATAATATGCTTGGCTACTGAAATACAGGCCATTAAATCCTATTTCAAGTTGGGATGATGAGAGAAGTGCCCCAAGGACATTTGATAAATTCACTCCCATGGCTGAGGGTCCGAGACAGACCTTGTATTTTAAACCTCAGCCCCAAGGGCTCTGTTCTCCCGCAGCTTCTGCCAAGGCAGGCCGCTCAGCCCCCAAGCCCTCCCCCGAGGGTTCTTCACAGAGATCTAATCCTCAAGTAATTAAGCATTCAACTTATTTTTTTTACACGTTGTTATGAAGCATACATAAATCTGTAGAGGTATTTTCTCCCCTTAATTAAGAAATACTCACAGGGGGCTCAGTGAAAGGGACCGGCTCTCCGGCATTCCTCAGCAAAACTGCATAACGCTTCAGAGACAAATCATTCAATTTGATATTTCTTGCAGTCAAATTTTCATATAGTGCTTTAGCAGATGGGACATCTTTGTCTAAGACTGACAAAGTTAAAGAAGAAAAGGATGTTAATCACAGACAAACACAACCTAGCTCCTCCTTTTCCTTAAAATCCATAGCAGCCCAGGGACTCCTGGGTCCTTTTATCCCAGAGGTAAGAATACTTAACTCCCCTGGAGGGAAGCCACACTCGGGATCTGCAAACGCCCTCACTCCTTTATACCACGCATTCAGCATCGCTCACGTGAAAGAAGGAAAATGACAGATATTTAAAGGCCTTTACACTAATATTAATGGTATCATCCACTTAAGTTATTATATTATTTTTTTAAAACTAGAGCGAATACTTTAATGAACTTCATGTACCTATTACCCCCAGTTCTAACAATGATCAATTTTTTTGCCCAATCTTGTTTCACTTAAGACATTATATTATTTTGAAGACCCACATAATTAAAGTGACCACAAACTAAAGTCCTCAATTGTAGTGTAATAAACACACACCATTCAACCCTCTTCTGTTACAATCCACACTTACGTGGAAATCTACCTATCTACATCGCTATCAAGAACATCAGTTACAACACCAGACTGATTTCCGGTATATTCCCTACTGCAAAATAAGCAAATATGGAGAAACATTAGCTACGATGATACCAAAAAATCTACAAGAGCCATTGACAAGTCACACTGCTATTTCACTTACGTGAATGGTGAAGGAATCTAGGAGAAGGTTAGCTGGCTTTCCACTTGTGGCAGGTTTTCAGAAATTCTGTGTTCGTTTACTCTAGGTAACGGTTACATGGGCTCTGCTAACAATCACTAGTGCTAATCACTGTGTGTGTGTGTGTGTCTGTGTGCAAACATGGCGTAACTTTAGAACAGATCTTGCTTTGCTGTGATTGTTCAGCCTCAGCCTCCCAAGGACTAGAATCAGAGGCAGCACCACCATGCTGAAGCTTTTAGGGTGGGCTGGGAATTGAACTCCAGCTTCCCACGTAGCCTCTGCCTGTGAACAGCGGCACCCAGCACATGCCACCACGACTAGAGCTTAACTCCTCTGATTCTGCTCTGACTGCGAACATCTACAGCCCTAACGACTGCCACCTCGCCTGTGTTGTTTACCAACCCAACTCCAGCAGTGCCAGGGGAAGCCCAGGACAGATGTGAGCAGTCAGCAGTCAGTCCAAGAATTTCTCAAAAGGGAACCAAGGGTGATGACCCATCAGCTCCTCCTGGAGTTGGACCAGTTTGGGCACAGCCATGTTCCCTGCACTTCCTACAGGTCCCAAGACATCCCCTACAATGGCCAGGGGCCAATGGCACCACCTTCTAGGAAGCTGCTCAGAACACCCCTCCCTGCTCTACTTCCCAACCTCCTGCCTTCCACCCCCAAGTCAAGTCCCCTAATTCAGCAGTAATACACCCAGTTTTATGCATTTGACACTATTTCACGTTACATGAAATTTGAGAAGCGTCATGATTACAACTCTATTTTGAAGTATGTTCCTCTAATAAGGGTGGAAGAATGATCTCTGAGTCTGCTTCTCTGCCAACACTTAGCAATTCTTTATTCACTTCAGGCCTCCAGTGAGCCAGATGGTGGGTGCAGACGAACAGGTGATCACAACTTAGAAATGCTGACATTTATTTTGATTACTGAGGAAACTTTAGACTGGTCCCATTTCATGGTTGTCTGGCTATCAGGAAACAAACTGGTTAAAGACTGGAATCAACTCATACGCGTAAGGTAAAACCTTGGGCAACTTTTTAATGAAGGGATCTGTTACTTCAAGGGAGTAGGTGGGCAAGTGGAGAAGGTGCTGAGAAGCAAGGAGGCAAGTCAAGTGATAGTTTCAAATGTGTATCCTCTTCCTGCCCTTCCCGCCACACGTCAAGGCAGGGCCTTGGGGGATCAACTGCTTCCTGGTGTGCAAGTCCCAGTGGGCTTCAAGGTCTTTCCAGAAGCCCGGGATCGCGTTCTTCACATATTCCGCACTGAAGATGCTCAGTGATAAGACTGCTCTTAAATATGGTTTTAAAATATATTCTAGAACTAAGTGAATTGTTTATATCATAAGTAATCATCAGATATTTAGGATTATTGCTTTGGAGCTGAAGATTAAGGCTTGGTTGACTATACCACAAATATTTAAACCACTGAAATAATATAGTCAAATTAAACGTATTACCATAGCTTTTCATGATGGAATTGTATGCATCTTCCTTTTCAATTAATTCGGGAATCAATTCTAATAAGGATTTCAGAGCTGCTGCCTAGGAAATTAAATACAGGTATCATTACCATAAACTCAAAGACCGGTGAAAGAGAATCACCTACTCAATGGACCATTTTCTCTCTGTTTATCTTACCATCTGATGTTGACTAAATTCTTTACAGCCAAACAAACCAGCATTTTAAGTCAATGCAATTCTACTCATAGTATCTGTAGATATTTATATAAAAAATTTAAATATAATATTGTCTATCTAAATCTATTTTCTAAACATGTGAAGATTGCTTCTTCTTGTTCTTTATTTTAAAATTTGCCAGAGTTGTGTACTTGTTGGAGAGGAGAGAGACAGAAAGAGAGAGAGAGAGAGAGAGCGAGTGAGAGAGAGAGAGAGAGAGAGAGGTGGAAAATGAGAAAGCCCTCCCCATGGGGGATGGTCATACTGCAATCTCTTCTCCATTTCTCCTCCTTTTGAGATTTTGGACACGCACACAAATGCACCCTGTATGTTTTCTTCGAACTGCCAGGTCTGGGACATGAACTGCATGCAGCCATCCATGTGAGACTCAGCTGCCTTCGCCACAGTGCCACAGGCTGGCCCAAAGTTTGCTTGTTTTGCCAGCTGGTACTCATACCAAGCAGTTATGAGATCCCAAGGGCAGAAGAGGTAATGACCAACATCTTTGGGAGCCAATATTTTTTGATGAGATACCAAAAAAATTCAAACATTCTTAAGTTTTTCCTTACATAGTAAATAAATACATTTCCAAGATGTCACTGGATTTTTTTACTTGATTGCTTCCAGGAGTCTGTAGACATAGTTTTGGTTTTATGTTCTGCTGGTCCGTAAGAAGCAATTTTATTAAATGAATAATTTAAAAAGTATAAGAAGGGACCAGCAGTTGGTGTAATGGCTATGTTGCTCGACTCCCATGTAGTAGATGGACAGCGATTCAAGTCCCGGACCCAGTGGCTTAAACTCACGCCGGGCACGTGTGCGTGCATGCCCAAGGTCCTGAGAGGAGAATGGAGGAGAAGGGATTGCGGCGTGGCCATACGCCCTGGGAGGTGATTTCTTGCTTTCTGTGTCTCTGTCTCTCTCTGTCTTTCTGGCAAGTGCACGCATCCAATAGCAAAACCCTCTCAAATAAATAAATAAATAAATAAGTAATTGCCTCTTCAAAGAAATAAGAGACAACTAAATATTTTCTAAAAATTGTTTGATAACATGAGTCATCAGGTAAAAATCAGATCTTAAGCCTTCCATGCATTGGTGTTACCACTGTGCCACTGCAGCTTGGCCTATTTAAAAAAAAAAAAATCAATTCTATACTTAATTTTAAAAATATTTATTTATTTATTATTATTATTTTCCACATGAGTTTTGGCAGAGAAAGAGAGAGAGAGAGAGAGTGAAAAGAGAGAGAGAGCGAGAAAGCAAGTTGCCAGGTCTGGGACTTGAACCGCGGTTAGCCATGTGGGAATTTCAGTTTCCTAAATACCATACCACCTCCCTATTTACTTTATTTATTATTACTTTTAATTTGATCAGAGAGAGAGAGAGAAAGTGAAAAAGCAAGCCTCTAAATCTAGGACTTGGAACTGTGGTTTGCCATGTGGGAGTCCAGCACCCAACCACCATGCCACCTGCTGGCCCCAATTCTATCTCTTTTTTTTAACATCAAAGATAGAACTTGGTTTCTGTTACACACATACCTCCTACTCACCCACCCCTTATAGTGTAAAAAGATAACTATACAATAAGAACATTAATTTGTAGTACCGTCCAACTTTAAAGCCAAGCGCCTCTTCTATCTGATTGATGGTTTACACTGGATGAACAGTCAAAAGTATCCACCTAGGAGGCCAGCAGGAGGCAAGGTGGTTAAGGCACTGGACTTCCACATGACTGACCACAGTTTCAGTCCTGGACCTGGTGGCTTGCTTTCTCTCTCCCTTTCTCTCGCACATGTGCCCTATACCAAACTTTAAAAAATACTAACAATAAATAAAATTTTAAAATTTTTTAAAAAGCGTATCTACCCGATAGGAGATAATCTGCAATGGCAGGTCTCCCTCGACAGTGCTCCTGCTCTGTTGCATGTGTGAAGGTGACCTAAGCAACACAATTTTTGTCTTCCATTTGTCAGGATACTTTTTACTGAAGCTTTCAGTGCACAAATATATGAACAGAGAATTCATACATGAATTTGGTTTGAGTTTCCAGTACAACAAAAAAGCTGGACTGACTCTGTATCAACATCCTGAACAAGTAAACAAGCAGTCTTCAATCTCTATAGTGCTTTTAGATTAAGGTCCTGAACCAACAAGCTCTTACATTAAACCTTTGAACGAGACTGGCTTACGGCATCGCTTAGTTGTGAGCAAGTCAAGCACAATACCTTTCCCGGCTTCCGAGAACCCCTAGCACAGAACAGCAATAGAACTGGGGTTTGTTCAGCAATTGCACCACATCTCTAAAAAATGAAAAGATGATTCAGTAAGTGAAGGCTTTTGATAAACAAGCAGATCAAGGTGAATATTTCCAATTAAGAAAGTTCAACATAATACACTAGTGTATCATTACCAATAGGAAGGCCTGATCGTCGACCATTTTTCTTAAGGCAAGACGAAAGAAAATAAGTGCGAGCTATGCCAAGCTTTGGTGAATGCTGTCCTTGGCAATGCAAGTATAAAGTTTGTTTAAAAAGAAAAGGGAAAAATTAAACTAATGCTTCCACAACCACAGAATAAGGTTTAGGACTGCAAAGAAAGAGGAAAAAAAGAAACACTATTCCTCTCCAATTATACTGCCAAGCATTCACAAGTGAGCTAGGGATCATAAGGTTAATTATACATTTAATAAGGTGTCAGGGAGATAACTGCTCGTTTCTTTATAAAAATTAAAATGTACAAAGCAAGTTCTCTTTAAAGTATAATTACCTACACTTACGCATACAAAAGGACTGATTTCAATCTCTCTATTTTATAAAAGGCTTTCATTGCAACAGACAGCCAGTGCTTGAGAAAGAGACAAAAGTTAAACTCAAAAAAAAAAGTTTATATGACAGACCAGATAAATCAAGTGTCTATCCAATCTTAGATGCTATAGTAAAATCAAATATGGCAAGACAATATTTTAGTTTACACTCATCGCGGATGTCATTCTCTTAAGTTTCTAAAAGCACATTGCTCTTTCAAAGCTTTAAGACATTGTCAATACTAAAACGAACGGTATAAAAAGACCTCTTGGGGACATACAGAACATTTACATTATAAACTGATGTTTTCGACATCAGTGAATAAAGTCTTCTCCACTACAGCAAGAGTAATCTTAGCGTTTGACGTGTGGGTAAAGGATGGGTACAGGGCTTATCGTCTGAACACTCAGTCTAAGAAGGGATGCAAGCGAGAAGCCCGCTGCTGCCGGCCCGACACTCTTCTATCAGCACGAGCTGAGGCCACCGGAGGGCAGCAGGCGCCATCCCCGCTGTCGCCCACCCTAGACTGCTGTCAGTTGAGCTTGCCAAGAGGAGTGTGACGATTATGGCTCGGAATAAGCTGGAGTGGCACATTTGCTAGCAGACAACTTAAAATGGAATGAATAGCATCACGTCTACCTTAGATATTTATACGCTTACACCCCGAGTAGGTGCTAAGATATGTACACATAAAGCATAAGGGTAACCTTATTCCTTTCAAGACAGAATGTTTAACACTAAGGTGGCAAGATAAAACAATGAAGATGCCTGAAATTCCTATTGTAACCTGCCTTTGGCTTAAAAAAAAAGGAAAAGAAAAAAGTAAACAAACCAAACCAGAACATTCTTAATAAACTGGAATTTCTTTCTATTAAGAAACAAAAGAAAAAGCCTTAGAAGCAGTGCCAAGGAACAGTTTCTACAAAACTATTAACACAAGAGAAAACATTTCCAGGAATTCCTTTTGAAGGTGGCTTGGACTGTACTGTCCAAGTAGAGGAACTTAAGTGCTGAAACTGGAGCTTAAGCAAATGGGTACAGCTTTACCTTCCCTAGGTACTACTTAAGCTATTTCACAGCTGGTACAAGTGTAAGTGAATATAATACTATTTACTATCAGGAATTGGTCCCAGGCCTCAATTTGACACAGGGAGTCTACACAAACACAGCGCCGCGGGATCACGGTGACTGTTTGACTGCCACCTGCTGGGAAGGGCTCCCGGCGGCGCCTGTTTGTGTACACTGCCAGTGGCAGCTCCGATCACCCACCGCTCGGCGCAGCTTTATATTTAGTGCTGTTAAAATGGCATGAATGCAGTTGTCTCCTTCCCTGAAGATTGCTAATTTAACTGAGAGTGCGGGCCACAGAGACCTGCATTTGTCATTTAATGTGTCTGTGACACACAAGTGAATAGAAAGCAAATTCAACTCTTAATAAACCTTGAATAAGGCACTGAGAATATTTGAGTATTCAAGTGAGAAGCAAACATTTCCTACTTTTTGTTTGCAAACTGCGTTGCCATGGTGATGCATTGTATTTAGAGCGTTAGAGAAATTAAAGTAGGAAATCAAAAGAATTGTTGTTTTGCGCTACCTATCTGTGCAGAAACATTAGTCTTGAAGTAATTTCAGGCCCCCCCTCCAGTTATAAGAACACTGCTAGTTCGATCTGGCATCTCTAAAACCAGAGGCTACAATGCAGTCCTAGTCATGCAACCTTGATCCACAGTGAACTGAAATGTGCTAGAAGGGCTGCACTTCACTCCCAACTTCCCAATTTACTCCTCGGAACGCCTCAAGCCCCCCTGTTCTGTGAGTGGAGGGCCATTACCTGTAAGAGGGCTTTGGCATCATCAGTCTTGCCTGAATCCACGAACTGAAGAAAAAGATCAGTGACAGGTTTATAAACTGCAAACTGATTGGCCAATCTCTCTGCCATGATGCTCACTGGAAAAAGGAAGGAAAACGTTTCATTAGAACAGTAGGATAACTCATCCACCAAAGAAATCTAGCCTGGTCTCACAACAGAAAAAAAACGTGTGTCTGTGTTCTTCAGCAAAAACAACTAACTTAACTTACACTTTTCCACTGCTGGCTCCAGCTGCTCCTCTATTACTTTCCTGAACAAGTATGCCAAACCAAAGTACCGGGCTTCTATGGTTTGAGTCCCTGAAGTAAGCATATTTTCAATGTTTTCCACTGCAACATCTATGTCATTGCTGTACAAGAAAGCAAAACGAACCATGAAAAAGTGTTTGCTTTTAACATTAACATTGCTGGCAGTTTTAGTATGAGAACTTACTTTTGTGTCCACACATGCAAATACTTTAAAAAATAAAAAAGGAAATATATTTACCGTTTACCAGATTAAGAAAACACTATGCAACTTAAAGCCAAACACGTTTAGGTAGCAACAGCAGTCAGTGGGTGGGGCCTATGTTACGGCAATGGCTTATTTCTTTCACAGTAGTTGAAAGAATTGCTTATTTAAAAAAATTTATTAATTTAATTTGATTTATTATTATCATTTTTAAAATGTGCTATTGGGCACGTCTGCTTACCAGAGAGAAATGAGAAAGAGAAAGAGAAAGAGAAAGAGAAAGAGAAAGAGAAAGAGAAAGAGAAAGAGAAAGAGAAAGAGAGAAAGCAGGCGGGTCTGGACTAGAACCCTGGTTGGCCATGTGGGAATCCTGCACCTTAACCACTGCACCACCTGCTGGCCCCAATGGTTGCTTATTCTAAAATACTGCTCTAGAGAGAAGATCAAATTCTATATAGAATAATTAATGAAGGTAACTTTAAAAATAATGTTTCTTAAATGTTTAATTTTATTTTGCAGCTTTGGATATAAAATAAAAGTGTTTCAATTCTGTCATTGTGGCTTTATAATCTACACCTGGTACTATTGCATGATGTAAAGAGAATATATAACATCTGAAAAGTCTTAAAGACACTGATGATGCCTTCAAAAGACACATTTCCATGTGTCTAATCCATAGTCACATCAAGTTCTTTCGGTTAGAGAATACACATCATTTGGAAAATGCTCAATTTTTATTAAAATTCTCAGAAAACAATCTCTTCGTGCCCTACACTGAAAAAAAATTAGATTAGATGGCCTAAAATAGTCTTCATAACCATTTCCTTTGATTATTCTATATTTGATACTTTACAGTAATGGTATGGCACTACAACTCCAAATAATTGATTTTATGTTCAAATTACTACATTAAACAAAAGAATTTTATAAACAAAAATGAACACCCTATTACAACACATTTTATTATAAGTTTCAGTTAAATAATTATTTAACAGTGAATAAAAATGTTTCCCACACCATATAAAACTGTGCTTATATGGTAATATTTAAAAATCCACCTAGCTCTTACTTACATAATTTCCATTATCTTGTAACTTAAAGCAATTGTATTTGCTTATTAAAGGCAATGTATAACCCTAATTGGGGAAATAGTTTTAAAAGATAAAAATGAAACAAAATACAAGTGCTTCATCATTTAAAGAACTAGTAACAGACAAAAAGCCCTGCAAAAACAAAAATTACATTTTAATATCACATCTCATTAAATATATGTAAGATTAACTAAGGAGGAACAGTTTTCTAAAGGGATTAAGAGTATCAATTCCCAGGGCCAGCAGGTGGCATGGTGCTTAAGGCGCTGGATTCCCACATGGCTGACTGATGTTCAAGTTCTGGACATGGCAGCTTGCTTGCTTTCTCTCTCTCTCTCTCACAAATAATAGTAATAAAATTTAAAATTAAATAAATATTTCTAAAAAAAGAACGAGAGTATCAATTCCAATTATCCCTACGAATCTTTAACTTAAGCAAAGGACTTTGCTAGTAAGGTTAACAAAAATCAGTTCTTATTTACTACTACCACGATGCTCAATGAAGAATCTGGAGATGGCTATCGGTGAGCTGACTTGAAATACCTTCCCTTTTGTGGGTATGTGTGTGTTCACGAGTGACTGGGTAGGAATTGGGTAAAAACGGAAATATATATTTGTAACCAGCTTGCCAGATCCTGTGTTTCATAAAATTCTACTAGAGTGTCACTCTTCAGTACTGCTGACAAACATGTAAGATCATTTTTTACTTTTTTTTTGGGGGGGGAGAGCTTTTTGCTATAGGGGGCGTGCGCTCGCCAGACAGAGAGAGACAGAAAGCAAGAAATCACCATCCAGGGGGATGGCCAAGCTGTAATCCCTTCTCCTCCATTCTCCTCTCGGGATCTTGGGCATGCATGCACACGCGCCCGGCGCAAGTTTTAATCAACCGGGTCCGGGACGTGAACCGCAGTCAACTACATGGGAGTCCAACGACACAGCCATTATGCTAACTGCTGGTCCCCATTTTTCACTTTTGTAACAAGGAATTTCAATCATAAGAGGCCTTGCTATGTATATATCTGTAAATGAGAAAGGATATCAACTGTGGGGAAAGTTTTATGAATTTGATAAATATCATTTATTCAAAGGTTTAATTTAAAGCTAAAGCACAGTTTTCAATATATAATTATTCCCTAATAGTTAGGGAACAATCAGCAAGTGGCATCAAAATCTCCTCTGCAGTGAACATGGTTTCCAAATACCGATGAAGAATTTTGAAATCGCTACTTGAGATAATGTTCACTCCGGTAGCCAATAGAAGAAAGCAAGCTGAAAGTACTCACTTCTTAATCTGTGCCAAGGCAATGTTATTGATGAAAACCATACTTGAAAGTCCAATTGAGTCTTCAAGTCCATTTACCATCTTCTGAATTGCTTCTATGCTTTGTACGTCACCCTTGGAGGCAAATGCCTGGATAAGGCGAGTCACTGCTATCCTAGAAGGGATCTGCTCCAGATTCAAGGCTGTTTTCAGTGTTGTTTGTGCCTCTAAAATACAGATGCAAAGGAGAGAGGTTTTTCTTACATGACCCATATTGACTTTAATGCATTTTGAAAACCAGCTTTTAAATATAAGCACCGGATGGCTATATAAAAAAGGTTATGAATAATTTATTCTAGATAACAAAAACTATTAATATTTTATGAGACTTCTAAACAAATAATCTATTTGACTAACTGTAAGATATCAGAGACCAAAGAAATTCTGTTTTTCAACTCACAAAGGAAATACAAATGTTACTGAGAATGTGAGTTCCATTCAGGGATAAAATTTTGTAACCAAGTTAACAAATTCAGAGAAAAATAAGTAATGGAGAATATAAAAAAAACTAAAGAGTTTCCCTAAAACATGTTAGTTATATCCATATTCCTACTTTCCCAGATTTTATAACCTCAACGATTACAAGATAATCAAAACTTTCTAATGTCCCAAAGATTCTTTTTTAAAAACAATGTCTCGGGAACCAGCAGTTAGCGTAATGGCCATGTCGCTGGACTCCCACATAGTCGACCGTGGTTCGCGTCCTGGACCCGGTGGCTTAGAACTCACGCCGGGTGCGTGTGCGTGCGTGCCCAAGATCCCAGGAGGAGAATGGAGGAGAAGGGATTGCGGTGTGACCATCCCCCCGGGGGGTGATTTCTCGCTTTCTGTCTCTACGTCTCTCTCTGTCTGTCTGGCGAGCGCACGCACCCTATACAGAAAACCTCTCAAAAAAAAAAAAAAAAAAAAAAAAAAAAAAAAACCCAAAAAAAACAGCGTCTCACTCCAGTCCAAACAGGATCAAACTACAACATGCAATTTGCACACTAACAAAATTTTTTTAAAGAATTATTTCGTTTCATTTTATTCATTCTTTCATTTATTTTAATTTTACCAGAGAGACACAGAGCGAGAGAGAGGGAAAGTGAAAAAGCAAGACACCAGGTCCAGGACTCGAACCATAGTCAGCCATGCAGGAGTGCCTAGCATCTTAACTACCACACCACCTGCTGGTCAACAACAAATTTATTTCAAATGACTAGATACCTTTGAATATTTTATTGTACTCATCTTTCAAAGAAAATGAAGTCTATACAATTTCTATGAATAGAGCCAATGAAGTTCTGTTTGATTTATTTAAGAATCATACTTACAAGCCTTTGATTATGAAAAAAATCTGGAATACTGATCTAATTTACTGACTTTTGTCGTGAAATACTGATAGTTTTGGGGAGGGGGAAGAATGCAATACTTAGTATAACCATTATCTGTATCACTACCAAAGGGACTTCATGGATTTCTAGCAGTCAAATTATGTAGCCTAGACAAACTAAGACTCATAGCAGCTTTCCAAATAACAGCTATCATTCTCAGAAGAATGGGCTAAGAACAATAATTCAACAGTGTATTAAAAACAATACAGGGGACCGGCAGGTGGCGTGGTGGTTGAGGGTGCTAGACACCCACATGGCTGACTGCTGTTCGAGTCCTGGACCTGGCGACTTGCTTTCTCACTTTCTCTCTCTCTCTCTCTCTCTCTCTCTCTCTCTCTCTCTCTCCCTCCCTCCCTCCCTCCCTCCCTCCCTCCCTCCCTCCCTCCCTGTGTCCCTCTCTGGTCAAATTAAAATAAGTAAATAAATAAAGTTAAAAAAAATAATTCTTAAAAAAAAACCACAGTAGGGGCTGGCAGATGGTGTGGTGGTTAAGGTGCTGGACTCCCATGTGGCCAATGAAGTTCGAGTCCCAGACCTGGTGGCTTTTTCACTTTCCCTCTCTCTTTTTCTGTCTCGGTCTCTCTCTGATCAAAATAAAATGTAACAATAATAAATAAAATTAAAATAAAAACAATACAGTAAAGGACATGATGAATTTAGTCTTATTACTGAATAAACCAGTATTCCAAATATACCAACAACTTAAACCAATGATTCTCAAATGGAGAAAAGGGCGTAGAGGTAGTTAAAAAAAAAAAGCATACTCACTAAAATCTTGTAAATACACATGTACACATAAAAAGAAAAAATGTTTTTAAACTGTTTGAAAAATAGAGTATATAGAAAGCAAGCTTGATGGGACCAGCAGTTAGCGTAATGGCTATGTTGCTGGACTCCCCTGTAGTCAACCGCGGTTAGCGTCCCGGACCCGGTGGCTTAAAAAACTCACAACAGGTGCATGTACGTGTGTGTCTAAGATCCCAAGAGGAGAATGGAGGAGAAGGGACTGCGGCGTGGCCATCCCCCCTGGGGGGTAATTTCTCACTTTCTGTCTCTCTCTGTCTGTCTGGTGAGCGCACACGCCCTATGGCAAAAACCTCTCAAAAAAACAAACAAACAAAAAAAAAAACAAAGAAAGTAAGCGTGATAAAATTAGCTTGTTAACTGGTGTTAGACACAGATAAAATCAACTTTGCAACATCCTTATTACCAAAGAATACTGTCAGCTAGTCAGGATATTCCCACTAGTGGATCAAAATAGTAACAAAAACAAGATTACTGATGGCGACTATGGCTAACTCTAATTTACCGAGTGTTTACTACGTATAACGTACCGTCCTAAGCAGCGACACTCACAGTTACCCTTTAGAGGTGAAGTATCACGTTTACAGATGAGACACTGAAGCAGTTTCATCTCTCAAGGTCAAGGTCATATTGCTTGACAACCACCCAAGAATCTAACCTTTCCAGAGCTTGCGTCGATGGTGCACGTAGGCATGAAAGAGTGGCGGGACAAGAACAGATCCTTTTATGTCTACCCAAAGGGAGCGTGAGATCGTCTGACCTAAATGATATTCTCAACAGAACTTGCCTTCTATACAGCGAATGACTTAAGAGACACCAAAAACGACACCGTCCACATCCCTCCTCCGCAAGCCCTTTCCCACTGTCACCCAATTCCAACATTTACTCAGTTTTTCACCAGTGAGACAGATTATACTGCACAGGTGCCATGTACCGGCTATTAATATTCTACAACAGTATTGGTTTACAAAGTTAGCTAAGATTTCATTGAATTTATCCTGCCTCCTTCCTCTAGATGAGATTAAGAGAAAGACCCAGAAGAGAGAAGGGCAGAAGAATAGAAGGAAAAATTTAAATCAGGAGCTCTTAGCAGCCATGGAGCAAAATAAGGAGATGGGAATGGGGCCAATATCACTCCCATCCTTGCCAACGATGCCTCTATGTAACAATAGCTTAGTCTGTGGTGACGCTCAGGAGGTGGGAGGCGGTGGGGGGAGGGCGGAAGTGGTAGTGGAGAACAATAGGATCACGGCTCCTGCTCTCAGACAAACTCTAGTTGAGCCCAAGAGCTAAGACGAGCAGGTGAGAGATTACAACACGTTCTTTCCTGTAGTTCTCATGGCACAACGGACACACGAGTAAAGAGTAGTCGTCAAGTCCCACAAATTTGGGTCAGATGCAGCTTAAAATTAGCCCTCCGAAATTAAAGAAGTGTTTTGTTCTCATCTCCATGCCTACAGAAACATAAGCTACTACACAAATGAGTTTTTTAATATAGGGAACAGGTTTAATTTCCAGTATTTTAAAGTTGTTTATTAAATCTACATAAAATACCAACTTGAGAAAAAAAATCTTTTCTACTGGACAAAAAATGAAAGCTCTGAAGGTTTTAACAAGCCTTGCACTACTCAATTACAATTTATGGCTGTTCAAAAAGACTGTCTAGACAGGCAGGCCCTGTCTGTGGAATGCTCAGGTGGAAATTTTGAAAAGGGAAAACTCACCGCTTATTTATTCAGTCCAAATCAATTAGGAAGATGGCTAAAAACCGGCACCTTTAGGTGCTACATAGGCAACATTAAAGCTGTACAGCCAGATGGCAACTTCCTCTCAGGGATATGAAATTATTAATATGTAAGTGAGTAACAATACCACTATTAGACTGAGGAGGAAACACCTCTAACAGGTAAAGAGTTTTTTCAACCTTCCTTAAAGATCTCTTAAGTGGATTTTGTTGTATTGGCAAAAGTGTGGTGGTGGGATAGTGACTGAAATTCACATGTAAACTTAAAGTGAAAGCTACTTACGAAAATTTAAGAGAGTCATCGTTTCCCCCTGGGAGCTCATTCAATAAGACCTCCAGATCCAAATCCGCCCTACTGGAAACCCAGACACAGTTTCTGCCAGATCAGTAGCCCCCCATCCTGATTGTCCCCAAAGTCATCTCCACATCTTCCTGGTATTATCCTCTTAACATGAATTTTAAAACCCTAAACTTCAAACAAACACTGTATTTTATTGCTGTTGGTATTATGAACTATTAAAAAAGTATTAGATTAAGTTTAAAAAATCAATATTATAATCATTTGGTGCACAATCCCCCACATTTAACACTCAATTTAACTCATTTGCTATCTCACACACAACCAACACAATATGCAAGAAACAACTGCTGGGAATTGTTTCAGATGCTCTAAAGTATGTTAATTTCCAAAGCAAAATGACTTGTGCTGTGAATTTTAACGCACTTGAAAGCCTGTACTTTCTCTCGTTCTGGAACACAAATTTTGCATGTCTGAAGAGCTGTGATTCATCTTAAGAAAACCCATCTTGTGTTAAATGGAATGGAAACTGGACTAAGTGGTCAAATGACAAGTACATTCATATTCAAGCTGTATTATAAATGCATGTACAGTAATTTACGTCTCTCAGCTACCACAAAAGGCTCTTGATAAGCAGGTAATTTGCTAAATGGACTCCTTTATCCAAGTATTCGAAGGGCGTTACAAGAAAAATCTGCAGAGGCATTAATGTGACGTAAAGGTCAAGCATTGTGACATACCTTTCAAATAATCCCGCCTAACTTGCGTTATGATGAGGAGGCTGTTGGCAGCATCGTTCAGTGTGAAGCCCTTGATGTGGGTCTCAGCGCTAAAAGAAGCAGACATTTAGAAAGGAATTACTGACATGCTTCTGATACGATAATAAATGGTTGAGCACCAAGGTGAAATTATAAAAACTACTGTTCGTATGTTAAAAATATTGCTGCAAAATATCGACCTGGAGACAGCTTTTGTGTTATCCTGTCAATGGTTATAGAAGGATAATTTTTTTTTGCATTCTGACAGATGACAAAGTTGGAAATGAGCAACAAAAGAAACAAAGTACAAGATTTTTTTTAAACAATCGGTTCAGATTCTTGAATGCTGACATATTAGATGACTAAAATAACTGCATGCCCTGCATTGTTCTGCTGTATCCTAGGCTGGATACTTTTTCCTCTTTTTTTCCTGCATTCACCGTAATTATAAAATGTAAAACTATTCTTCCAGCAACAAAAATGAACATTTATTTTCAGCACTGTATATTTTAAATATAAACTAAAGCATATTACTAACTAACACATATCATTTGGGTGATTAATTTTCAAATTTCTGTCATCTAGATACATAGTTTTTAAAGCTGAACATACTACAGAACTAAAGCCGTTGTTAAATTAAAATGAAAATTTCCACACAACACTATGTCCCAGCCTTAAAACTGAAGCAAAACCTCCAACTTCCTAAAAGAGCAAAATCACTTTGCCAAAAAAAAAAAATCACTTTGCTAAATCACTAAAACCTACAGGATTTAAGAAAACAAAACAAACAAAATAAAACAAACAAAATCCCCAAACCTAGCCAGAGATGATTTCTGTTTGCTACAACTGTTGGCACATCTCCTGTGATGAAATCAGCATCCTTAATGCTCCGGGGTTCATCTCCCGGTTAGGAAATCTAAACAGGTCAAAAGGAGCAAAAGCAATTGCTGCCATTTGCCTTATCGAGTTCAGCAACGACCTTGCCGCCAACAACCCCTCGGCCCGCCAACAGATGTATAAACTGAGCAGATTGAGAGGACAGCAGGGTCACTGCTAAATTATTCTCATCAATCCCAAGAAAATCCTCCAGAGACACCATGACATGCCCATCCTCTCAGTCACTTTCAGCCTCTAAGGCTCACCCCTGCAGTCCCCGGACGCTGGATTTTCTTATTCCCCCACCAATCCTCTTAATCCCGCCAAAGCGCCCATTGCTCAGTTTGACTTTCTTCCTTTGTCCCATCTGTCAAAGCTCTTAAGTCAACAAATCGTGCATGAGACTACAAATTGCATAAAATAAAGGATTTACTTTCTAAATCTTTAGAATGATTAAATTAAAAATTAGACACTATTAAAAGCTCACTTTTCATGCCAATACTATTTTATGTATTACATCATATTAAAAATATTGCCTAAAATTCATTAAAACTCTGTGATGATAAAACATCTCTTTTACCTGCCATACAAAACATTCTCTCTTAATAATCTCTTCCTATCTCAAGAAGCTGCCTATTCATTACAAATATGAAAGTGGAGATAAATAATGGGGAGGAAAACAAACTCCAGATTATACACTGATACAGTTTACATAACAGAAACTGACCAATCACAACCAAAAAAATTCTGAATTGGCAAAAGAAGAAAAATGACAAAAATGTACTGGTGGAGATCTTGCGCTGGAATCATTCATATAAAATAATAAAAAAAAATTACTTTTTACTCCTAATTTTTATCTTTCCTTTTGAAAATCTAGTCTACAGCTGTCACATTGACCTCGTGATGGGAATATTCCTTATCTGTGCTATCCAACAGGGTAAGAAACCAGCCACATGTGGCTAATATGGCCTCCATGAAGGAGAGGTAAATCTTAATTATACTTAATTTAACTAATTTAAAGTCATATAGAGCTACTGGTTACTAAATTGGACATTATAAAATTCTAGGCATTTTCATTTACAATTGCCAAAATAAAGGAAACCACGACAGGGGAAACGGGGTATCATCTTAATTGCAAAAATTAAACTATTTGAACCAAAGAAGACAGTGTTACAGGGCAAGTTTCGCTTTAGACGTGTCAGAGCAATGAACTGTCTATGGACTTGTTTACATAACACACAGAGGACATCAGTCAGTGATCACATTACTTTGGATAACAAATGCTAGCCAACCCAGTAAAAACTGCTAGATTTAGTATTGTTTCTAGTCAGAATAAAACAGGAAGCAGGAATGAGAAAATGCGAGAAAATAAAGTATTACTCTCAAATGATGAAGTAAGGCTGTTGTTACAGGACTCTCAAATTCCCCAAGAATTGAGTTTAGTGTTAGTAGAGATTTAAAATAATAATTTAGGCTCAGAGGTGGTCGCAGGTTCTGCTAAGTCACTATGCTCTGCAGGCCAGGACTCCATGGGAAGCCTGGGTTCAATTCCTGGCGGGGCATGGTGGCATGAACCTATAATCCCAGCAACTCAGGGAGGCAGAGGCAAGAGGACTTGTGAGCTCGAGGCAGGCCTGGGCAACAAAAACAGACCTTGTCAGCAAAAGAGCCTGGCATGCTACATGCTGGCACATGCCTGCAGTCCAGCTGGGAGACTGAGGCAAGAGGACTCTGTGAGCAAGACCTTGTTAAAAAAAAAAACAAAGAATAAATAATGAGGCCAGGAGTTGGTGTCATGGTTCTGTAGCTGGACTCCCACATAGTGGATTATGGTTTGAGTCCTGGACCCAGTGGCTTGAAAATAATGCTGGGTGCTATGTGTGTGTGCCCAAGAACCCAAGAAGAGAATAGAGAAGGAATTGTGGTGTGGCCATTCCCTTTGGGGAGTGACCTTTCACTTTTCCTCTCACTGTCTCTCTCCAGTGAGCGCATGCACCCTAAGGCAAAAACCTTCCAAAAACAAAAACAAAAATAGAATAAATAAAATAAATGTCTATGCCTTACTGCTTTTGAATATGCAATGTCCATCCTCTGAGAAAATACACTATAGGTAAATTTTTACTTTGAAAAAAGAGGAAAACTAAAAATGAAAGTTTTTAAAAAAATAATTATTTATTTAATTTTATTTATTAATTCATTTATTTTAATTTGACCAGAAAGAGACAGAGAGAGAGAGAGAGAGAGAGAGAGAGAGAGAGAGAATGAGAGAGAAAGTGAGAAAGCAAGCCACCAGGTCCGGTATTCGAACCGCGGTTGGCCATGTGGGAGTGTCCAGCACCTTAACCACCACACCACTTGCTAGTCCCAAAAGTTGTTTTGTTTTTTTTTTTTTTCTTTTTTTGGAGAGGTTTTTGCTATAGGGCGTGTGCACTTGCCAGACAGACAGAGAGAGACAGAGATAGAGAAAGCGAGAAATCACCCCCCAGGGGGGATGGCCACGCCGCAATCCTTTCTTCTCCATTCTCCTCTCGGGATCTTGGGCACGCACGCACGCACACGCGCCTGGTGTGAGTTTAAGCCACCGGGTCCGGGACTCGAACTGCAGTCGACTATGTGGGAGTCCAGCGACAGAGCCATTACGCTAACTGCTGGTCCCGAAAAAAAAATTTAAAGGAAGTTATCACTGATACATTTAAGTTCCATTACTTTTTGTGAGTTATTGGTAATAAAATTTAAAAAAATCTCATATGCAGTCAAGTCCATTAAAGACAACAAATGTATAGTTAAAACAAAGATGGCACTTTTTAGTTAATGGAAAAACTATTGCTCTTAAGGTTGAACAAGTGGTAATACGTAGGGATTCATAACAAATGACTGCTATTTATGGATGGCAGTAAGAACAACAGGAGTACTGCCACTTAATACAGCGGCTCATTAGGACACCACATATGATAAAGTTGCCTATAAAAACGCAACAACTGGGTTCAGCAGATGGTGTGATGGCTAAGGCACTGAACTCCCACATGGCTGACCACAGTTCAAGTCTCAGACCTGGTGGCTTGGCACCCTCCCCCACACACGTGTCTTTCTCTCTCTGTGAGCGCAGGTGCCCTCTAGTAAATTTAATGATAACAATAATAATAGTAAAAAAACACAATTCTTTGAAAAAAAAAAAAAAAAAAAAAAAAAAAAGCAACAATCTGGGCCAGCCAGGCGGTGTGGTAATTAAGGCAGCTGAATCCCACTCGGTCAAGTACCTGGTTTGAATCCTGAACATGGTGGCTTGGAAAACGTGTGTGTGTGTGTGTGTGTGTGTGTGCCCAGAATCCCAGGAGGAGACATAAAGAGACTGTGGTGTGGTCATCCTCCCTTGGGGGTGATTTCTCACTTTCTCTCTCTCAATGTGTGCGTCTCTCTCTCTCTCTGGCTAGTATATCTGCCCTATAGGGAAAACAAAAAACAAAAAACAAAAAAACAAAAAAAACCCCACAAAACACACACATAAAAGGAATTCTTACTGCCTGTTGATACAGAGCTGAAATGGGAAGAGGTGGCTTAGTCTAGTGTTGCAATGACCTAGGTTGCAAGGACCAGAGAACCTGTAGGATACACCTCCAGTAACACAATTAGCTGGGTAACTGGAACTCCAACTTCCACGTCTGAATTTCTTTCTTTTCTTTCTTTTTTTTTTTTTTTGAGAGGTTTTTGCTACAGGGCGCATGCGCTCGCCAGAAAGACAGAGAGAGACAGAGAGACAGAAAGCGAGAAATCACCCCCCAGGAGTGATGGCCACGCCGCAATCCCTTCTCCTCCATTCTCCTCTCGGGATCTTGGGCACGCATGCACACACGCCCGACTAGTTTAAGCCGCCGGTCTGGGACTCGAACCGCGGTCGACTACATGGGAGTCCAGTGACATAGCCATTATGCTAACTGCTGGTCCCCCACATCTGAATTTCTAATCCATGGTTATTTTCAAAAAGTACTGAATGAAGATTTAAACCAAGATACAATTCTACATAGTTGGATATAGCATTTTAAGTTTAAGGGAAAGAACATGCAGTCGTAGGCTTTGGTCTAGGATTCCCTTCTACCGCATAGGGAAGAAGCTACAGAATACTCTTAGTGGGATAACTAACAAATAAAACAAAAACGCCCATGAGCACAAGATCTTTCTCACACACGCACACCCAGCTGCAGTGGTGCAGGCAGGTGCTGCTGTGTAGTGATAGGGATCAGGTGGAAAGGCTCTGCGTTCACTTCCCACGTCTACTCAGCATCCTGGGTGACAGACAGACAGGGCTGAGGGAGGGTTGTGGCATAAAGACCCTGCTGAGGGGGCCTGTCTCTCTCCTTCTCTCTCATTAGAAAAATTTAAAAGTTTCAGTTATAGAAGATAGATAAATCCTGGAGGATTTACACAGCACAGTGCCTACATTTAACACTACTGTGTCTGTATACTTAAAATTGATGAGAATCCTACAAAAACTCCCCCAATAATAATAATAATAATAATAATAATAACAATAACAACGAAAGTAAAGCAGGAGGAAATGCAGGGAGGTAAACATCCTTGATGGTGGGTAGTTACAGAAGGGCAAACTTACCCTCAAACTCACTGATATGTGTACATTACATTTATGCATCTTTTGATACTTCAGTCATACCTCAAAAGGCATCATGAAAACCCAGAGAGAAAGGGAAAGCAAGATAAACCTACATTACACAGATTGTAGCCTAATGGGAAACAGAAAGGTCATGCTTGTAACTGTCATCTAGGTCTGCAGCTCTCAAACTTGTGAGATCAAAAGCTACAGTAAGACTTTAGTAATATGACACACACAGGCATGTTCCGCAAAACTGTATGTTTACTAGATGAAATAAATGCTTTGCTATTTTCTATTCTACGTCATATCTTAAAGGTGCTCATTCTGGGGCCAGCAGGTGGTGTTAAAGCGCTGGACTCCCACATGGCAGACTGCAGATGGAGCCTCGTGGTTTGAAATCCATGACGGGTGACTGTGTGCATGCCCAAAATCACAAGAAGAGAATGGATTGCAGCATGGCTTCCCACCAGGGAAGGGGGATTTCTCACTTTCTCCTTTCTCTCCCTGTCTCTCTCCAGAGCGTGCACAAGCCCTATGACAAAAATCTCAAGAAAAAAACAGTGCTGGTTCTGTCCCACTGAAGAGGTTCCGTGACCCACTAACTGGTTACGATTGCAGTCTGGAAATTATATCAGTGGTCTTCAATGAGAGGCAGGGACACTCTGGTGTAAGGCAAGGTTTAAACTTCTATTTTAAAAATCTCATCTTACGAACATTTTCTATTTTAAAAATGTTTTTATAATATACTTACATGTGATACATCAGTACAATTCACTATTAATGGCATGTGATCAAAATGGGTTAAGATTCTTGAATCTCATGGAGTGTTTAGTGACATGCACATTCTTGGTCCCAATACAAGATCAGCTGAATCAGAACTTCCGTGGTGGACTGAGAGAAATCTTTTTCTGCTACTAGAGTGAGGATCACTGTTCTAGAACAGATCCAACTAATACTGTAACCTGTACTTTTGGCAAGTATTTTAAGTCTTTATGACCAACCTCAGAACTAAATTTTTATTGGTTTAAGTTATCCCTTTTTGCTTCTGTCTCCTTACTGAATCATCCATCCCTGATTTTCAACACACAATGTTTTTCTCTTTTTATGTCCCCCTTCCTCTAACCAGTTGCTTTAGAACACTTTTCATTGTTACGGGTAGTATTAGGATACAGAGTTTCATAATGATTTTCTGAGAAAAATAATATTACAAGATAATCTAGAGCCTTGACCTCAGTGGTTATAGATGACAGGATACTGTTCAATGTCAAATTCTCCAAGACACTAATTGAAGGTATAGCAATGCTGTGGAGATACAGAACTTAATTAGCAATTGAACAGACACACAAATGAGACACAAGTGACTTACCAGTCTTAGTGTGGCTTAGTGTGAAATATCCACATGCATGCATGCATGCATACATACATACATACATATATCTCCACATAGACAAGAACAGTCACACATAACACATTTTTCAAAGAGTACTAGAACACCAACAATAATAGAGTCCTATAACGCACAACACTAACAACATGAGCACTTGCACCAGGTTTTCTCAGTCATTTGGAAGTATGAGTGTCCTTCTCTATTCAAGATTCTAACATTACCAAAGTGTTGAGACTAAAACATTCTGCAGGCCAAAAATCAGTCAAGAGATGATTTCACAACTCACAATATACTAGGAAAGGTTGCTCTTATACAAAACAAAGCTCTTGACCCAACAACAGGTCTTCTCCATGTTCCAAGGCAGGGGATTTTGATCTATCCCTTTCTGGTCAAATAACTGACTATCAAACTAAAAAATATTTATTTGTGCTTAATTGGCAAGGCATTTTAATCTAGAGGACTAGCTAGGGAAACAAAACCACTACCACCATCACCACCAACTAGATTTTTAAAAAGAATCCAAAAACAGTGGGGCCGGCAGGTGGCGTGGTAGTTAAGGCACTGGATTCCCATATGGCCAAATTGGTTTGAGTCCCTGAAAATCACACCAGGTGCATATAAATGTGTGCCTTAAATCTCCAAAGGAGAATGGAGGAGGAGGGATTGTGGTGTGGCCATTCCCCCCAGGGATGGGCTCCACATGAGATCAGCTGAATCAGACCTAGTCTCCTTCTCTGTCTCTCTCCAGGGGAAGCATGCACCTTATGGCAAAAAACAAAAACAAAAGAGTAAAAGTACATAAAATATGTTAAATATCCATGTTTTCTCTATCTCCAACTCCTTCAATACCTAGAAGAGATCTTTAATATAAATATCATTATGCACCAATCATATAGAAGAACAATTGAGACTCAGAGATGAAAGGTAATTTTCCAAAGATCACAGACTTTTCAAGTTAAGATTTAAGCCCTAGGATAAGCATAAACCCTTGATGTCCTCACTGTGCTGCTTCCACCCCAGAGATACCCAGGCCCAGGTGGTGATCAAGAAATAGAATATGATATTACTTTTCTGTAAATGGATCTCTTAAGTGAGCCGTGAGGGTATAAAAAGTAAATAAAATGTACCATACTGTGTATAGTCAGTATTACATTTTACAGTCAGTAAAAGTTACATATTTTAGTTAAAAAACAAACAAACAAACAAAAAATTAAAACTAGTTAACCATTTCACATCATTCTTATGGGTAACTGAGGTTAATCAAGCAACTGCTACAACAATACATTACAAAAGTCCTAATGGTGGCCAATACGTTTTTAAAGTGCGAGGCTTAATAAATGGATTAATACTGAGGCTTGCAGGTGGGGTGGTGGTTGGGGCACTGGCCTCCCACATAGCTGACTGCAGTTCAAGTCCTGCACATAGTGGTTTACTTTCTCAATTTCTCTATTTTCCCTCTCTTCCTCTGGTCAAATTATCAATTAATAATAATAATAATAGTGATGATGATAAGTAAAATTAAGTAATTCTTTAAAACAACAAAACAACAAAATAAATCAATGGATTAATACTTACACATCTTTCACATGCATTGCTTCTGTAAAACACTCCTTTGACAAAAGTAACTTTATAAGGCTGTTGTAAGTTTCAGTGTTAAATACACTGTTTTGCTTTTGTGCTTTTAGGAAAATACTATATGCATCTATAAGAGAAAAAAAAAAAACAACAACAAAAAAAATGAAATTACATCATTCTGAAATGGCAAAAAGAGGAAAAGAGCACAAAAACAAAGTCCCAAATCCCCATGTTTCCATTTCTATGAATACAAACCTACCATTACCACTCTATGGATGCCCAAAGACCAAGCAAGCAAATGATGTCACTCTTCAGAGCTTTTAAAAACACAGTGAAAATTTTGGAAACTACTACTAAATGGACCCTACCTGAAAGTTGTTTTTATAATTGATTTTCATACTAGCTTTCTTAAGTAGAAAATTGCTTTCTTAAGTAGAAAATTATTTTCATGCCAATAAAAAAGAGACCCAGTTCTTCTGAATTTGTTTATCAAAAAATGGTATTAGCTTCAAAATAAATAGCAAAATGTGTGTTGAAAGTCCAAATAAACCAGAGGTATAATTTAGATTGAGGGGAGCAAAAGACTCATTTTAAAGCAATCTTTAATCTATAAGTGGGTGGTTACCACAGTTAACATTTCATCACAATAGCATTAAAGTAAATATAGCCTATAATTCTAAAATTAGGAGATCAAATTATTTGGCTACGACAGGACTTATACAAAAACATACAATTTTCCAATATACAGATATCTAACAAGTAAACTAAGCAACATTTGTTTGACTGATTAACAGTTTTATTTCACTTGTTCACAATAACTGTCAGTGAATGAAAAGATGTTACCAAAAGAGAAGTAACTACACTTTTCAGTCACTTACTTTTCTGAAATAAAATTGCCTGGCTATAAACAGCCAACTGAAACTACAATCCACTCCCTTGCGTGTATAAACAAATCACAATAAGGACGGGGCATAAGTGAACTATCACATTCAGTCTTCTACGAACGTGAGCCTTGATGTACAGGAGCACAGAACACACAAATAGGAACGAACATGATGTTAATGCTCAGAATACCATTGTGAGCCAAGCTAGACGTGTCTGAAGGGACATTGTTCTGCTTCTATTTATAAGTCAGGAGAGTTTGCATTAGATCTTCAGTTAAACCAAACTGGCAATATAAAAACTTACCTCTGGGTAAGTGAAATTTGGAGAAAAAGTAAAAATACAAAGGTATGACCATGTTTATATTTGCATATTAACTAAGGAGAACAGTTTGGGCAAGTGAGGGTAACTTCGTAGCTCATGTTAATAAAATTTTATTGGGACTGGCAGGTGGCGTGGTGGTTAAGAGCGCTGGACTCCCACATGGCTGACCAAGGTTCAAGTCCCAAACCTGGTGGCTTGCTTTCTCTCTCTCTTTCTTTCTCACTCTGTCCCTCTCTGGTCAAATTAAAATAAGTAAATAAATAAAGTTAAATAAAATAATTCTTTTAAAAAATAAAATAAAATAAAATAAAATAAAATAAAATAAAATTTTATTGTCATTAAATTACCAATGCCTTGCACCAGATTTTTGTGTTTGTGAACACCTGTATGTTCCAGGGCACTGGCGAAATGAGAAAACAAAACACACATAACCAAAAAAGGAATTCCACTAGTATTTACGGATTTTTCTATCAGATACAGTCTATTCAGTGAATTTTACTTTTCTGAAATGGGAGAAAATGAAGTCTTATCCTCATCTGAGTACCAGAATCAATTCATCACAAAGTTAAGAACAAAGTTTATTTATTTATTAAAGTCACAGAATAGCTGTGTTAAGTAAAATATTTTAAATCTTAATACATAATCACAATAACATGACTGCAACAATATCTGTAATTTAATACAGAATGCATATATTTTCTTTTCTTTTTTTTTTTTTTTTTGAGAGGTTTTTCGCTATAGGGCGTGTGCGCTCGCCAGACAGACAGGGAGAGACATAGAGACAGAAAGCGAGAAATCACCCCCCAGGGGGGATGGTCACACTGCAATCCCTTCTCCTCCATTTTCCTCTCGGGATCTTGGGCACGCACGCACACGCGCCCGGCGTGAGTTTTAAGCCACCGGGTCCGGGACGCGAATCGCGGTCGACTACGTGGGAGTCCAGCAACATAGCCATTAGGCTAACTGTTGGTTCCCCATATATTTTCTTAAGGGGGCTAAGAAGTTAAAATGTAATGCAATTACTATCTACTTACTTACTTTCTTTTTTTCTTCTTCTTTTTTTGGAGAGGTTTTTGCTATAGGGCACGTGTGCTCGCCAGACGGACAGACAGAGAGACAGAGAGACAGAAAGCGAGAAATCACCCCCCAGGGGGGATGGCCACGCCACAATCCCTTTTCCTCCATTCTCCTCTTTGGATCTTGGGCACGCACGCACACGTGCCCAGCGTGAGTTTAAGCCACCAGGTCCAGGACTCGAACCGCGGTCGACTACGTGGGAGTCCAGCGACATAGCCATTACACTAACTGCTGGTCCCATTACTGTCTACTTTCTAACAGTCATATAGTTCACTAGTCTGTTGAAGGAGAACTTACAAGTACTACTTGAATATTTAAAAATCAACAAAATACAACTAAAAAAATTTTTGTTTCTTGAATTATTTTCATTTACATGTATGTATGTATTTATTTTAATTTGACCACAGAGGGACAGAGCGGGAGCAAATGAACGAGAGAGAGAAAGAGAAAGTGAGAAAGCAAGCCGCCAGGTCTAGGACTCAAAACATGGTCGACCATGTGGGAGTCCAGCGCCCTTAACCACCACGCCACCTGCTAGCCCCACTGAAAAAATCTTACTAATTATTTCCTAAAATTACTGTATTTATTTCCCATTAATTTTTTTAAGTTAACATTGTTATGTACCAAATCCATTGAAAACAAATTTGTTTTTGGTATGAAAATCATACTGATTCATCTTTAAATAGACTGATCAGAAAAGTACTAATTAATGTAAGCATTCAAAGCATTCATCCTTTACAAAGTATCTAAATCTGATATATAATACACACACACACACACACCACGACTGGATAGAGACATGGAGAAGGGACTGCAGCACGACCATACCCCATGTGGGGTACTTTCTCCCCCCCACACACCCCTTTCTCTCTCTCTCTCTGGTGAATGCATGCACCCTTTGACAATTAAAAGAAAAAAAAGAAAGAAAAAAGAACAAAATAAAACCAAATAGATCAATGACAATTTCACATTAAAATCAGAACAGTGGTACATCTTTTACATTTATTTAAAAAATTACATTTTATTTAGCTACCCAGTTTTGTATTTTTCACTTAAATAGCAATATATGAAGGAGCAGCAGAACTCTTATATAAAACGACACATTAATCTTATATTCATTTTAGCCGAATCAAAATTTCATGAGAATATTTGCATGGTATATTAACTATTACAATGAATTAATTTTATAATCAGTTTTAACAGATACATGGTGAAAGACTCAAAGACATAGACTGAATATACGGAAAACGACTCAGAAAAATAGAAATTCGTTGTACTCTGTATAATTGAGATAGCATAAGAAGTTAGCCAGTTCTTCAGACGTTTTTAGCTAGTGTCACAAAATTTCTAGTCACGCCAGAAAATTAAGTCCATAAAGTTATTTTTAAAGTATTTTATGGGGCCGGCAGGTGGCATGGTGGTTAAGGGTGCTGGACACTTATATGGCCAACTGTGGTTTGAGTCCTGGACCAGGCGGCTCTCCCCCACCCTAGCCCCTGGTCAAATTAAAACAAATAAATAAAGTTAAATAAAAATAATTCTTAAAAATATTTATTCATTAATTATTATTATTTTTTAATTTTAATACAGTGCTCTTGTGCTCACCAGAGAGAGACAGAAACAGAAAGACAGAGAGAAAATGAGAAAGCAAGCTGTCAGGTCTGGGACTCAAACTGCAATCAGACAATGGGAGTCCAGAGTCTATCTACCAGGCTACCTGCTGGCCCCAAGTTCTATAAAATTCTAAATTGAATCCTCTCTACTGAATAGAACTCAAAACAGTCAACACTAAAATTAAAAAAATTTTAAACCCGCTATAATTATTTTCTTAATAGTTAAATTGTCACAAAACAATACTTGAAATCAACATTTAAAAGAGAAGAAATTAAAACCGCCTAAGCAAATAAATAAATAAACAAATTTTTTTTAGAAATATGAGGTAACAGAGAAACAAATGATTATGGAAGGGTGTAAGGATTTCTAAATGAAAATACAGAATCCAATTTGCAAATTCATATCAGAGTGTTAAAGAGAGCCACATAAATTGTTAAAGTACTCATAACAGAGGTAGAGGGGTCTTCAGGAAAGTTACTACTAGAAAAAGGGAAAAAGAGTAACAGGCCTCCAACCCTGCGATACTGCTTGAACACTTCGATACACATGAGTATCCTAATCATTTTTTGTTTTTAGATCAGTTACAATAGGTGACATGTCCCCCAAGATTGTGGGGATACTCATTATAGTATAATAATAATTATAATTTATTACACTTTTTATTTATTTTCAAAGGATAACTTTGGGGAAAAAAAGCCAATAATAATTTTTATTAGTATAATGAACCCCACCCTTCATATATCTATCACTTCCATCCGTCACCTATATCTCCAATCAGTAACATTTTGTCAGATTTGTTTTCTTTGGCCTTATGGCTTAAGTATTTTAAAATAAATCACAAAAATTTTGATTTTTTTTTTCATCCCCTAATACTTCACAGAGATCACAAAATTCAAGGCTATTTCCCCATAATTTATAACACTATTATCACATCTAAGATGGAAGTGATTTTTTTTTTTTTTAAATCATTTGCTATAAGGTGTATGAAGTACTAAGAAGAGACAGACAGACAAAGCTCCCTGCCAGGGATGGACACATTCTCATCTTGGGATTTTGGACATGCGTATCCAGGTGCCTGACATGTTTTTCAAGAGGTCAGATCGGGGACTTGAACCATACATCTGCAATGTTGAATCCGGCTGCCTCAACCACCATGTCACTAGCTGTCCCAAGGGTAATTTCTTATCGTTACTTATTACTCAGTTGATAGTTAATTTTTCCCAATTGCCCCTGAATGTCTTTGTTAAGTATCAAAAAAAATAACACATAAAACTTAAAGTTCTCTCTCTACGCTACAGCAGATCTAATTTGTTGGACTTGCTCCCATACTGCTATTAGGAAGAAGACCCCCATGTCCACGCTTACCTTTGCTTTTCTTCAATTGGCAGGCATTCAATAGATCTCTCTGGAAGTTAGTTTCTACAGGTGAAGGTGGTGGAGAATTCAGAGAATGTTTTTCATCTTCATACCACAACTATGAAACAAAATTATTCAGTTAAATTAAACCTGGTAAATGCAGTGATCTTCTAAGTATAAAAATGGGTTATTCTATTACCTAAAAATATACTGACAAAATCTGTTATGCTTATGCCATAAACAAATTACCTCAGGCACATCAAATGGAACTTCCTGATTGCTGTTTCTAAGAATTTCCGCTAATAATCTTAATGTCTTCTCACGAGGAATAATGTTTTCTTCTTGCATTTTATTCCAGACAGCATCAGCTTTTTGCCAGTCACCATTTATTTCTGTAGAATTTGAGCAGAAATTAATGAGTAAACTAAACAGAATTTATAAAATACTCAGAATTTATTTTTTTATTTGATGTTGAAGGAAACATTATTCCAAATGTTGCCTTCAGGAAAAGGAACCAAAAGTGATTTCTGCACAAAGGTGAGAAGGTGGCTTTTTTCCGTATATTTTACGAATTAGAAATACTTTATCCATCAAAAACAATAAATCACCACCACTCTCACACTACGAAAATCATGTTAGTAAAAAGTTTGTCTTCTTAAAGTAATTGAGAAATGGCTGACTGCTAAAAACCAAAATCATAAACAAGTAGTAATTCAACTATGTCCTTTAGTCTTTGTAAATATGCTACATACATGTACACAGCTGAGGGTCTAAAATTCAAATGTCTGATTTTCTTTAAAAATGACATGTCGCGAGACCAGCAGTTAGTGTAATGGCTATGTCGCTGGACTCCCATGTAGTTGACTGTGGTTCAAGTCCCGGACCCGGTGGTTTAAACTGAAGCTGGGCACATGTGTGTGCGTGCCCGAGATCCTGAGAGGAGAATGGAGGAGAAGGGATTGCGGTGTGGCCATCCCCTCTGGGGGGTGATTTCTCGCTTTCTGTCTCTCTGTCTCTCTCTGTCTGTCTGGCGAGCGCACGTGCCCTATAGCAAAAAATCTCTCCCAAAAAAAAAAGACATGTTGGGCCAGCAGGTGGAGTGACAGTTAGGGTGCTGGACTCCTATAGAGCCGACCGTGGTTAGTCCTGGACCTGGCAGGCTGCTTTCTCACTTTCACTTTCTCTCTCTGTCCCTTTCTCTAGTGAGGACAAGTACCCTATATCAAATTAAATTAAATAATCATAATAAATAAAATTATATTAGTAATCCTAAAAAAAGGTGACATTTCTAAAGCCCTTTTCATTTAGTTGAATAGGGAGAACAGTCAACTCTTCTGTTGAGGAATGTCTATAGCAATATGTATTGTATCTTCTCAAATTTCTTATCTCAACAGATAATTCTATCAATTAGGGGACTAGAAAGTTTGTTGGAAAGGAAGGAAGACGATTCCTTCATATTGAAACAGTCCCTTCTATGTGGTAGCCTAGTTTACACAAATATTAATAGCGAAAACTTAAGACCTTGTTTTTAAACATTTTCATGGGTAAAAAAGGAAAGTATATGTGATTAATCAGTTATTTTTTGCTTGTGAAAAACTAGAGGAAGATATGAACAATTCACTTGATATAAGTTCGAGACAATTATTAAGTGTAAAGAAATAACTGATTTAGATGTCTTTTTAAAAAATTGTACATAAGGGGCAGGCAAGTGGTGGGGTGGTTAAGGGTGCTGCACTCCCACAGGGTCGATCACGGTTCAAGTCCTGAACCTGGCAGCTTGCTTTTTTACTTTTCCTCTCTCTCTCTGACTCTTTCCCTCTCTGGTCAAATTAAAAAATAGGTAAATAAATAAATAAATAAAATAAAATAATTCTTTTTTTTTTTGGAGAGGTTTTCTTTGCTATAAGGTATGTGCGCTCGCCAGAAAGACAGAAAGTGAGAAATCACCCCCCAGGGGGGATGGCCATGCCATAATCCCTTCTCCTCAATTCTCCTCTTGGGATCTTGGGCACATACACATGCGCCCGGGGACAGTTTAAGCCACCGGGTCTGGAACTCGAACCGCGGTCGACTACATGGGAGTCCAGTGACATAGACATTACGCTAACTACTGGTCCCAATAAAATAATCCTTAAAAAAAATTACTTACTTAAAAAAAAAAAAAAAGATCTGCATATATGTATAAAGAATATCCAATTGTGAGGGTTTCAGCTGAATGAAAGGGGTTTAAGGGAACAAATGTTCCAGAAAACATGAATAAATTTGTTCCTCAACATTTTAGTGGAAAATATCAAAATATTAAAACAAATGAGATTTTCTAGATTTTTCTTCCCTTAAAACCAAAAAAAAATTAAATTTTTGGATGATTAATGGCTTTTGGAAATAAAACAAATCAGGAAAACTATAAAACCTATACTCTATCAGAAATATATCCTTTCCTGTCACTAAAATGTTTTCATTTAGCTGGATGTGGTAGTGCACACCTGCAATCCCAGCTCCTAGGGACTGCAAGTTCGGGGCCAGCCTGGGCCACAAAGAGAAATCCCATCTCCTAAAACCATGTAATGTAAAATTCAAGAATTGCAAGTATGTAAAAACACAAAGCTTTTTTGATTTTAAAAAATAAAAATAAACCACAAGAATCTTTATTCTGCAGATAGATAAAATGGGATACTTCTGTTAGCTGCCAAAGGGTACTTGTGAACTATGGGAAATAAACTATTAGGGAAGGTTTCCAAGAGCTGCTAAAAAAATCTGCTAGGGTATTTTTCATTAGAATTATTTTTCAAGTTAATGAAACCATTCCAAACAATGAAGCAAAGGTGGGTGGGTGATCTGCCACTCTGTACCTTCAGACTGCAAGAATTCTGGGAAGATAATTTTTTTAAAAAGGCACAACATGGGACCAGCAGTTAGTGTAATGACTATGTCACTGGACTCCCATGTAGCCGACCACGGTTTGAGTCCCGGACCCAGTGGCTTAAACTCATGCCGGGCACATGTGCATGCGTGCCCAAGATCCTGAGAGGAGAAGGGATTGCAGTGTGGCCATCCCCCCTGGGGGGTGATTTCTTGCTTTCTGTCCCTCTCTGTCTTTTCTCTGGCGAGCGCGCATGCCCTATAACAAAAACCTCTCTTAAAAAAAAAAGGCACAACATGATATAAAAAGCTTCTACTTTGGGAGTACAAAGACATTACAGAAATGCACCTGTTAGAAGTGTAACAACTTATAAAAAAGGGAAATATTTCAAAGTACAAGTGAGAATTAGTATAATTGTATAGCATGAAACAAACCACACACATACATAAAAGGAAAAGATTTCCTGGAAATCAACACTTAAAAATGACAGATTACCTGGATCACAAAATACAAAACAAAAATTTGAGGCAATCAATCCAATCAGCATGTCAAAATCTGCAGGTGTGTGTAAAATCTCAGAAGGGCCACGCCTTTCTTTCATAATATCCATCACATGCTTTAAAAGCTTTCTACTGACATAACAATGATTATGCTTGCTCTTTAAAGACTCTAACAGCTGGTGAGGGGGCAGTGGGTGGCATGGTGGTTGGGGCACTGTCCTCTCACATGGTCAATCAACCACGGTTCAAGTCTCGGATGTGGTGGCTTGCTCCCTTACTCTCTCTACTCAGTATATGTGCCCTATGACCAACTCAAAAATAAATAATTCTTTTAAAAAAAGGAAAAAAAAAAAAGACTCTAACAGCCACAAACCCAGGATAGGACCAAGGAATGGGCGTCCTGCCTTCATAATCACTTCACTTTCCTAGAAGTCACAGTACTTCCTAAAGGACATGAGGACAGACTATGCTGAATGATCTCTGAGGACGTTAAAACTGGATTTTACACAATTAGTGAATTTTGTAAGAACAGACACAGTTGCAGGACTATATTTTATGGCCACATCTGGCTAGGGTATTAACAATGGGAACTACACATACGGTCTTTTGGTACTTACCTGAGAGCTAAGGGCCAGCCATGACACAGTAGTAATGCAACTAGACAGCCCACCTGGGATGGTCCCAGGTTCCCGTCCTAGAGACTACTCCCTGTACACGCCGGGCACACGTGTGCAAGCCCATGACCCAGGCTGCCTGAGGCCAGTGGTAGATCAGGACAATTAAGACCCTATTGGGAATGCCTGTCTCTGTGTCAACAAACTAAAACCTTAAAAGACAAAAACACTAGTAAGAGATGAACTTTAGTTCAGATTTTTAGTCATAAAGCTGATAGTTTTTACACATTACCGATACATTGTGGCAATTTCCAGTGTCATCATTTGTTATCACCTCGTTATGGTATTTAAAGGTATGGAAGACTTACAAAGTTCCATAACTTCCCTCTTTAAACAAGATTCCACATATGGGACAAGAATTATGCAACCTAAGCCCGGACTGTCTTGTTATGCCTGAAAACAAGGACTAATGGGGAATGTCAGATGGCATTGGAGCCACTGTGAAAAGTTCCCACTGGCCAAGGATGAAATAATTTGAACACAACAAGGAATAACGAGTAAACAAATTAAAACACAAATGTGTGTGTGTGTGTGTGTGTGTGTGTGTGTGTATTCATTCATTCCATGGATTCGTTTAAAAAAAATCACTTATCAATCAATTCTGGAGGTTTTAAGGATATCAACACTTAAAACTGATAGTCAAAGTGTGAAAAAGCAAGCATTTATCTTTCACTGTGAATTAAGTAAAAAAAAAAAGCCATAAAACAACGCACAATATGAAATATAGAATACAAAACAATCAAAGTAAAATATAAAACAAAATAATAAGTATATATGTTAAAAATATATGGATACACATGTAGAAAGAGGGAATTAGAAGGATGACAAAGTTAACTTGGTAGGAGTTTGGGACAGGGGTGGACAGAATGACATTTTCTTTTTCTTTTTTCTTTCTTTTTTTTTTGAGAGGTTTTTTTTGCTATAGGGCGCGTGTGCTCGCCAGACAGACAGAGAGAGACATAGAGACAGAAAGCGAGAAATCACCCCCCAGCGGGGATGGTCACGCCGCAATCCCTTCTCCTCCATTCTCCTCTCAGGATCTTGGGCACACACGCACACGCGCCCGGCGTGAGTTTTAAGCCACCGGGTCTGGGACACGAACCGCGGTCGACTACGTGGGAGTCCAGCGACATAGCCATTACGCTAACTGCTGGTTCCCTCCACAAGCATTCTTAATGGCTGTTCTTATGTTCTGTGTTACAAATCTTGGTTTGGGTCCCCTCTTTCAGTAATATCATATCTGCAGTGCTTACCACAATAGCTAGAAGCCTAAAGGCTTCATGGTGTTTTTGAAGAAAAGTTTACATGGTCTTCTGTGAAGACTACTTTAAGTGCTAAGACACATTTGGATATATTTAGTATTTTTTGAAGTTTGCATAAAACTGAGAGTTGAAGCATGAAATAAGGGAGAAGTCAACACTCAAATACAGGTTAAAATCCACAATTGAAAGACTGACTGTTAAAAACCTAAGGCTTTTAACTTTACGGATCCAGTACCAACCTCAGCACTGCATGCAAGAGAAATTTCATTTGAGTCAGTTTTAAGAATTACACTGTGAAGATGTACTTCAATGCAACTAAAATTGGAATATAAGTTCTAAAGTAAGTCTTATTTTACTCATGCCATATCAAGATTTAAGATAAAGCTTCTAATGATAATAAATACAAGTCTAAAAAGATAAATTAATCTCTGCTGTCCAAGTTCGGTGAAGTAAAATTTACCACTACAAAAAGAACAATGCACCTCGATTAAATATCTCTGAAGCAAAAAGGGAAAGGTCTTAACTATTTCTAAGCATTGCTCCCCTTTATCCGAGTACCCTAAAAGAGACTGTAAAACTCCCAAACATGTACACTAGAATAAGTGTACAGAAGCATTGTTTAATAATAGAGGCCAAAAGTTTCAGAAATATCAATCACTTTTGACCTAATTTAACACAAATGCTAGGAATTCTGCCTAAGAAAAAATTAAGAGTTGAACAAAGATGAAGATACAAAGATGAACAACGTAATGTTTTGTAATGAGAAAAGTTGAAATATATTCACATACACAGCAACAGGGGGTCTGCTGAATAAATTCTAGTACATCCTTTTAATATATTAGTCATTTATAGGTGATTAATGTAAAACAAAGTTGTATTGGGTAATCAGGTAAAAAATATAATCACTTTTTTTTTTTTTTAATTTTGCCATAGGGCAAAAAGGCCTATGCATTTGCCAGAGAGAGACAGTGAGAGGGAAAGTGAGAATTCATGCCCCAGGGGGGAATGATCGAACTGTAATCCCTTCTCCTCCATTCTCTTCCTGGGATTTTGGGCTCGCAGGCACATGTACACAGTGTGATTTTCAAGTTTCAAGTTTCGGGCTTGAAGGTGGTTGGCCCCGTGGGAGTCCAGTGCCAAGACCACTACGCCACCTACTGGCTCTAATATGATCTAATAAAAGAAAAATGTTTAACAATGAATCTGTATATAGATATATATCTTTCTGCAAAAAGATATATACACTTACATATGTTGATACTACTGTTTACAGAAGTAACTGATAAATTTAAGGATTTAAACAAAACAAAACAAAACAAATAGCCCTTAAAAGTTCTTTTAAATTCTGTGGTTTTGATGATTTTCTTGCTTTCTCATCATTGCAGCAAGAATATCAGAAATTATGAAGATGGTACTGTGTCCAGTGATACAACATGACAAAACTCAACCTTGCCTCTACTTGAGCCTCTGTTTAAAATTCCTTGTTTAAGAACTCCTGGAGCTACCCCAAAGCCTAATATTCCTTTGCCCCCAACTTCAACAGGTTAAAAATTAGGTCATTGGGAAAGTCATGATGCATTTTTGCATAGCAAACTTTTTCTACACGTCACGACTTTTCCCAATAGTTGAAAACATGAGGAAAGCCCAATCACTTACTGTATAGCTTTAGCAGACTGTAGTACATCTGGTCTCTATCACATTCAAATAGCTTCTGGGTCAGCTCTACCAATTTCTCCAGAGTTTCAACCTTAAGAATAAGATTAATAGATGGATTCACATTATATAAAGGATATATTTCATAGTTGACAAATAGCAGTTGAATAATACTTCAAATTAGCTTCACCGAAAGGGCTGATTAACCTCACTTCAAAAGTTAAAGGGCTGAGCACAATAATGTGAATGGACTAATGTCACTGAACTATACTTAAAAAAAAAAAAGGTTACAATGATAAATTTTATGTTATATCTACTGTGCCACAATTACAATATTTTTTTAATTATTATTTTTTTAAGTTGAAGGGCTAAAGAACCCTTTGGATTCAGGAACACAACATGAATATGGTTGTGCTTCCAGTTGAGGGAAGCCCAATGAAGATGCATTTTGGATAATTCAAAGACATTTAGGGCACAGAACAGGGTGGGAAGAACTCAGTGAGCCTGTCATTACATCAACAAAAATACCCCCCACTCAAACAGCACACTCCTCTTCCCAGTGGCTTTTACTTGACCTGATGAGATCGGATCCTTGCACTGGAAGGAGAGCAGAGATTCCACGGGGCTATCTCAAGCAACTCCTCTAGTCACTGAGGACTGATGGGGGCTTAAATTGTCAAGAAGACAAGGTCTGCCTGCTCAAACCAACAGCTATATAAATAAAGCACATTAAAATCTTCAGGGCCCAGGGTTAACAGTTTTAGGGCTTTGGCTAAGCCATAGCTTATCCAAAAAACCACCAAGGTAACATGGCCTCCACAACGCTCTCATCACCTGAAATCCCCAAATGTTCACATGACATACTGAACACTTGTGCCTCACTCACAGTTTCAGGTGCTCAAGACATCAGAAATTAACACAAACCTGATTACTTGTAATACATCTATCACAAAACCACTGAAGTCTAGAAGGTCGAGCTCTGATGCCGGGAGTCTGGAAAATAAAATAATCACTCAGCATACAAGGTAAGGTTTTAGCAAAACAATAATTTCTTTTTTCTTAAAGACAACCAGTATTCCTTCTAATGATGTGCTACCAAATATATATATATTATCAATAAAAGGAATCTATAGCTTAATTCCACAGTTATAGAAGTCCTTTTTAATTAGGATCAGAACAGAGAATAAAATAAAACCTCTATGTCATCTATGTCTAGAAGATTCCAGTTATGCTGCTTGCAGGTCAATGTTCACTCCATAAATCTTTAATTAAATGGTTACATTTTCCTTAGTTTAAAGAGATGAACTAAATCAAGTCCGAAATACGGCAAATTAAGCATCACTCTTTATTTTGCTCCCTCCATCTCTCTGTCTCACAAACACATTCAACACACACTCACACGCACACTTCAGAGACTCCAACATTCAAGAGTCAAAAATCACCAATGTTACACAGAATTGTTAACAACTATCACAATACAAACCAGTAACTTTTGTTTTTATATATATATATTTTGTTCTTTTTTTTTTTTTTTTTTTTTTTTGAGAGGTTTTTGCTATAGGGCGCGTGCGCTCGCCAGAAAGACAGAGACAGAGAGACAGAAAGCGAGAAATCATCCCCCAGGGGGGATGGCCATGCTGCAATCCCTTCTCCTCCATTCTCCTCTCGGGATCTTGGCCACGCATACACCCATGCCCGATGTGAATTTAAGCCACTGGGTCCGGGACTTGAACTGCGGTCGACTAGCTGGGAGTCCAATGACATAGGCATCACACCAACTGCGGGTCCCTGTTTTTATATTTTTAAAGAATTATTTTAACTTTATTTATTATTATTATTTTCCAGTTTGATCAGACATAGAGAGAAAGAAAATGAGAAAGCAAGCCACCAGGTTCAGAACTTGAACTGAGTCAGCTGTGGGAGCCCAGTGCCTTTAACCACCATGCCACCTGCTGTCCCCACTTTTGTTTTTAAAGAAATGTTTTGCAAAATTCATGGTGATAAAAGTACTCTCATGAGTACCACAAATGCCTGCCTGGCATCTAAAACTAAATGTTTCAAGAATAAAAACAAGCTAAGCACTTAAAATTAGTCTGAGTTTATTTCAATAATTGAGTTGTATATCATATCCTTGATCAGAAATTATTAAGGTGTAGTCAGTAACTCTCACTTCAAAGCACTTATTTTGCAATTTTGGATACTGGAAGAAAGACAAACCATTTCAACTTAATTTCATGGATTTGTCACTCTAACTATAGTATTTTCATCATCTGTAAGAGGGCTTCACCATTAAATACTACATTTCAATCACAGCATTATGATAAGAAAACTACATACTCATTAGCCCTGGCTGCTCCAGTCTAGAGGAGGTACCTTTACTATTTTTTCCACTCAGCTCTGTTGATGAAACCAGGTATCCCTTGAATCTCATCGCTTATTTATGTCTCCATTATTTGAATTTTTAAAAATACCATTGTACAATGTTAAATCAAGAAGTGAAGCAGAAACTAACATCTTACAGTTTAGGTAGAATAACAGAAAAATCTGTACAATAGATGTATGAAAGTTCTCATTCTAACCATGATGGTATCTACATTTTGGGGTATAAGAAATAAATACTGACTAAATTCATCATTGAAATATGTTCTCAAATACCACTAATACCTATATGCAGACATAATTTCTACCTTAAGGATTTTCTCTCAAAATATGTTTGATTCCCATGTGTTATGCTGAAAATGAAACCAACATCAATGTACACAAAAAGTCCTGGAAAAAACAGTAAATAATCCTCCTTAGAACACGGCAAAATGCAAGGGCTACATTCCCTTACAACTTTCAATATTACTACTAATCCGAATGCCAGTGATCTGAATAGCACAACTTTTATGGCAAACTCTTCCTGTTTGTGGCTGATTAATCTGTCACTGGCAGGACAGCAGATCTTCCTGCATTTCATTTTGAAATTGAGAACGGTTTTCACATATAAATCTCAATCATCAAAAGAACATCTAGGTCAGATTAACTAAATCTCCTAGGCCGCTGTAATAGTCAACATTCTGGCTTATCTCTTAACATCTTATTGAATTTTAAACACTGCAAGTTGAAAGCAAAAATACAAAATGTAATGAAAATATAGAGAAGAACAGAATTCTAATTGCGATGTTAAGTATAACATCAAAAACCAGTTAATGTTAAATTAAAACAATGAACTAACTCATCTCTAGTTTTTCCTGTTTTTTTCATACATACAATCTATTTAATAGACGGTAAGGATAAAACAATTATAGTCATAGAAAAACTGGCATGCTTGTTTCTACCTGGATTACCGTGTTTCAAAATACAACTTTCTGCAGTTGCAGTTTACTACTAGGATCAGGTAGGCAGGCAAAAAAAAAAAGTACTCCAAAACAAAAACTAGTTGTCATTACTCTAATTTCATTACATTCCTTTGACATAAATTTGCTGATTTTGTAATGAGCGTCTATGAATATTAATAAAATAGCTATTAAATAATTATTACCTTTAAAGTAAAAAGAAATGGGTTGCTTTTTCTTACTTTATTTTACTGTATCTCAAGAAAGATCACTGTAGGGACCAGCAGTTAGCGTAATGGCTATGTCGCTGGACTCCCACGTAGTCGACCGTGGTTCGAGTCCCGGACCCTGCGGCTTAAACTCACGCCGGGCGCGTGTGCGTGCGTGCCCAAGATCCCGAGAGGAGAATGGAGGAGAAGGGATTGCGGCGTGGCCATCCCCCCTGGGGGGTGATTTCCTGCTTTCTATCTCTCTGTCTCTCTCTGTCTGTCTGGCGAGCGCACGCGCCCTATAGCAAAAACCTCTCCAAAAAAAAGAAAAAAAAAAAAAAGAAAGAAAGATCACTGTAAATTTGAATCATGAAAATGTTCATCTGTTTTGATTTGTCTTGTCACTATTGCTAGAAATAGAAAATGGCAAAACAACAGAAACTCGGCCTGGCATGTCTTCTAGATGGCACAGGAGGAGGAAAAACCATGGGCTCAAGGGCCTCGAGAGTGGACAAACAAAAACAAGAACCCAACTCAACTACTGATCCCCACAGCTAAAGGGAGCAAGGGGAAGAGAGGTTTCATGGCACTTAACACATCTTTTAGCATTTGTCTCCTTCTCTAAAATCTTGAGACAGACCTAACGACCATGTCTAAGCACGAAAATATGGCTAAGTCAAATGACCTATCAGAAACTAAACAATCTATTGGGTCACTGGTTTTCTATGTTTTCCTATATTAAAAATATGTCATGACTTTTCCAAGAACCCAATACTTATCCAGGTATTACAGAAGATATTAAAGTAAACTAACTCATGGGAAAAGGGTATGCATTTGCATAAGAATTGATCTATTAGAAAGTTTGGACACTAGAGGAAACAAAACTAGCTCTAACTTCCTTGGGCAAGAGTAACAAAGATTGGGAGATCACTGGAATCCAAACTTTGGGTCTTAGACCAAAAATCATCCAAACAGCTCCCCTCACCCACCCTGGAAGACAGCAAATTGACTGATTGCAGTGTGACGGAAGGGGAAAGAGGAGACAGAAAGCGAAGGAAGGAGGAGAAATCTAGAGGATGGTAAATTATTTAGATAATCCACATACTAGGGGCCAGGAGATCACGGAGGTAGGGATGGGTAGCAATAGCAAGAGAAAATGGGAAATGAATGCCTGCTTTCAGAGTTCATGACTACTACTAACTATTGACAGCAAGGCAGCTCCACAAACTACATTCTGAACTTAAGATTCATGGCCCTAATTCCTTCTTTTATTTTTAAATGAACATATGAAGACGTGTATTGGATTGGCCCTGTAGCCTATGGTTAAGATTCATTGCCCTTCTTCTTTCTTTTTATTTTTTAAGGCATAAATGAAGGGTTGGCCCTGTAGCCTATGGCTGGTTAGAGAAATGGTTCCCACATAGCTGTTTGCACACTTCAAATCCTGACCCGGCGGACTGGAAAGTCTGCCAGGTGAGTGTGTATGTGTGCCCCAAATCCCAACAGGATGGAGAAATGGAGAGGGAATTGTGGCAAGACCATTCCTCGTGAGGGGTGCTTTCTCCCTCTCTCTTTCTCTGGCAAGCACATGCACCTTCTGGCATATTTTTTAAAAAGAAGATGTACATCAACATCATTTGAGAAGTATTAGACTTCCCATTATTAAGTATAATGGTTCCCTGATAACCATTGAGTCCAGGCACCTTGAGAATACCAAAATTGATAGATAACAGATACTCAGGTCCCTTATATAAAATGGTGTAGTATTTACATATAACCTACAGAATCCTCTCATATACTTTAAATAACCTCTAGATGAAGTATAATACCTAATAAAATGCAAGTGCTATACAGTTGATATGTATTATTTATCTTTATTTTATACATTTAATCACTATTATGTATAGTGTGTGTGTGTGTGTATTTTTTTAAAGATTTTTACAATAGGATACATGTACTCACCAGAGAAACAAACAGACAGGGACACAGAAAGTGAGTAATCACTCCTTGAACTGATGGCCAAGCTGCAATCCCTTCTCTTTGGACATGCACACAGGTGTCCAGTATGTTTTTTAAGCCTCTGGAACTACGACTTGAACCATACAGTTAACAATGTAGGATACAGCGCCTTAACCACACCATCTGTTAGCCCACTATACTGTTATTTAATTTCTATATTTTTCTCCACAAATATTTTTGACCCATGGTCAGATAAATCCATAAATCTGTGGACATGGAGAGTCAACTATATACTGGTTAGCTGGTGGTATAAAAAAAGAGGTTGGTGGGAACCAGCAGTTAGTGTAATGGCTATGTCGCTGGACTCCCATGTAGTCGACTGAGGTTCGAGTCCCGGACCCGGTGGCTTAAACTCACACCAGGCGCGTGTGCATGCGTGCCCAAGATCCCGAGAGGAGAATGGAGGAGAAGGGATTGCAACGTGGCCATCCCCCCTGGGGGGTGATTTCTCGCTTTCTGTCTATCTGTCTATCTGTCTCTCTTTCTGGCGAGCGCACGCGCCCTATAGCAAAAACCTCTCCCCCCCAAAAAAGAGGTTGGTGTAAGATTAAAACAGAATCTTATTTTTTAATTTAACAGAATCTAAATTTAAAACAGAATCTTATTTTTCCATTTTAAAATATTGCTATAGGGTATGTGAGCTCACTGGAGGGAGGGAGGATGGGAGACGGAGAGAGAGAGGGAGGGAAGGAAAGTGAAAAAGTACCCTCCAGAGGGAATAGCCATGCCACAATCACTTCTGCTCCATTCCCCTCTTGGAATTTTGGACATGCACATAAATGTGCCTGGTGCATTGTTGAAGCAACGGGGTCTGGGACTGGAACCCTGAACCTTGCAGTTGGTCATGTGGACTCTACCCACCTTAACCTCCATGACACCTGCTGGCTCTAATGCAGAATCTTATTCATCTCTGTGTTTGCACTGAGAATCTAGCAGGGCCTGGGTACATGACAGGCATCCAGTAAGTGATTATTGAACTGCTGGGGGGTGGGGAATAAGGATATAGTTAAATAATATGTTCATAGAAACCTTTAATATGGTTTTTTAACATTTAATACCAATAGTTAACTTTTTTTTTTTTTTTTAAGAGAGATTTTGCTATAGGGCATTTGCAGTCACTGTAGAGACAGAAAGTGACAAATCACCCGGGGGGGGGGGGGGGGGGCGGATGGTCACACCACAATCCCTTCTCCTCCATTCTCCTCTCGGGATCTTGGGCACATAGGCAACCATACCTGGCGTGAGTTTCAAGCCACCGGGTCCAATGACTCGAACTGCGGTCAGCCATGTGGGAGCCCAGGGGCATAACCACTACACCATCTGCTGGCCCCAATATTTAACTTTAACTTGTATATGTCATCTCTCCCTGGGTTTAATGTCTGGTCTTGAAGCACGGACTGAATTAGCCAAAAAGTATTACTAACTTATTTAAAGGTAGACAGCACTCACTTCCTGGAAGGTACTGAAGTACCTTAAAACATACTTGACTGACGTGGATTCGTCCCATGACCAGGTGGTTCATGGAGAAGGATGATTACATAGTTTGAAGCCTAGCCCCAGTGGCTTGAAAAACCATCCTGGGCATTTGTGTGTGCATGCACACATGCACTCCAAAATCCCAACAGGACAAAAAATAGACAAGAGATTACGAACCATGCCCCCACTGGAGATTGCTTTCTCTTTCTCTCTTTGGCAAGCGTACATGCCCTCTTGGCTTATGAAAACAGAAACAAAAATAAAAACAAAAAATACTTGAATAAAAGAATGAAGTAATTTTGTTGTTGTTTAGAGAAATACTACCTTATTTGACCATACTTTCTAAGAAAAAGAATGTTGGACCAGAAATCAGGAGGCCTGGGTTTTCATTCTACCTGTACTACCATAAAGAATGTCTCATCCATAAAGACATAAGAACCTTTCTGTCTTTATATATTAGGGTCCTTGAATTATGGTTATTACAAATAGTGAAAATTGTTCTCACAGGGGAAAGGAACAAACGTTAGTACATTTATATAATGGATGATGTAGGTATTCTTAATTATATGCAAAGAAATGAAGAGCAAGTGTTAAAGGGTGAAGAAGTTACTAATTAAGTTTTATATTTCAATTCATTTAAATGATTATATATAAAGTATACATAGAATAAAAAGAAAGAAACCCCACGAAGATGATTAGATAAGTAATGGTATTACTAGTGGATGTTTTCACTTGACAAGTTTTAAATGATAGCACATACACATTTTATTTGTTCTTTACTACATATACAGAAAAAACAAATCAGATAGATCGGCATTACTACCAAGACACTTCGCAAACTGAATCTACCTAATGTAAGTTTATAAAAATAATTTGTGAACATTTCCCCAGTGGCATACTCCATTCCAGAACATGGCATGTGAACACTGGAAGGAACCAGAGTCGGCCTACAGAGGAAAGGTCTGAAGAGACAAAGGGGCTGACTTCACCACAAGAAAGACCACTTCTTTCACTGCTGATCATGTAGACGGAAGTGCTTACTAATATACCAGAACTCTAGATATCACCTTGTCAGTGTTATCTAATAAGAGTCCTAAAAGGCAGAACTCAGATAAAGAAGGAGGCACCTTCCTGCCCCAGGGCTTTTGCACGGGCAGTTGTCTGTCTGGAAAGCTTCTGGAGCTCCCAGTTCATCTCGAACTCTGCATTCCAAACATCACTGTCTCAGAAAGACCTGGCGTGAAACACGCCCCTTCTATAATACTTTCTCTTAAACTAATTACCGCGTTTTATAGATGCATCTTTCTTAAGGTCTGTCTCTTTAACTAGCCTTTAATAATTACTAGACTAGTAATTATTTGTTAAAGGATGTATAAATTGGTAGGAAAAGGGGTCAGCAGGTGGCATAGTGGTTAATGTGCTCAACTCCACCATGGCTGACTGCAGTTTGAGTCCTGGATCCAGAGGCTTGAAACCACACCAGGAACAAATGCATGCATGTCCAAAATCCCAAGAGGAGAATGGAGGAGAAGGGGGTTTAGGCATGGCCATCCTCCCTGGGGGGTGATTTCTCACTTTCTCTCCCTCTGTCTCTCTGGAGAATGCACACGCCTTATAGCTAAAATCTCATAAATAAATAATTAGAGAGAGAGAAAGAGAGGCATGAAAGAAGGAGTAATTTGTTAAACTGGGAAGTCACTCAAATGCTATCAACCACCTTATTTAAAAGGGCTTTATTCAGGAAGTTTCAGATGAAGAAATCTGCTAATGCAAATGCTAAGGGCTCATGATGGTGTGTGTGTGCAAGCGCGTGCGCACATGCGCTGTATCAGATCAAAATCAGAGCTCAGTTCATCTCAGGCCTGTTATTCACCCAGCCTTCTGCTAACTAAAGACATTACCACTTGATTAGTAACTATCACTTGAGATGACTGAGCAAAGTGTCTCAAAAATCCCCATGTCCACGGGAATCAGCAGTTAGTGTAATGGCTATGTCGCTGGACTCCCACGTAGTCGACCGCGGTTCGCGTCTCGGACCCGGTGGCTTACAACTCACGCCGGGCGCGTGTGCGTGCGTGCCCAAGATCCCGAGAGGAGAATGGAGGAGAAGGGATTGCGGCGTGACCATCCCCCCTGGGGGGTGATTTCTCGCTTTCTGTCTCTATGTCTCTCTCTGTCTGTCTGGCGAGCGCACGTGCCCTATAGCGAAAAAAAAAAACCTCTCCGAAAAAAAAAAAGAAAAAAAAATCCCCATGTCCACTATCCTAATTTAGATCCTTACTAATTACACTGCTCCAACTTCCCTCGTCTACCCTACATTATCCTGCTGGTGTACATTCCTTTTTAACTCTTTCGAGTCCACTAAGAGTCTCTAAACTCTGGGAAAAGTCTATCTTTCCAAAATAATTCTCACGTATCTTATATTCCAAGATGAATGAATCACTCAGACCTCTGTTTTCCATCTCTTTGCTTCACCTCTAAATACACTTACAGATCTGGCTAACTCCTGAATATTCAAGATGTCACATTCATCATACCCCATTTCTTTTAGAAAGCTGGGAACAAGTTTCCTTCATGAACTACTTAGACATTTCTTAGAGCAGTTTATCTTTACACATTAATTAAATGTTCAAGGAGCATTACCTACTTGTCACTGATCTCAATCTACCTCACGTTTTTTACTTCCTCTGGAACTAAACTTTCTGAGTATAAGAATGTATATGCTTGGAGGGGGGCTAGCAGGTGGTATGGTGGTTAAGGGTGCTGGATCACATATGGCTGACTGTGGGTTCAAGTCTTGACTCCGTGGCCACACTAGGCTTTGTACCTGTGTACCACAAATCTCAAGATGAGAGGGGATTACTATTTGGCCATCTCCCTGGGAAGTGATTTCTCACTTTCTCCCTCTCTCTGTTATCTCTCCTGCATGTACACATGCCCTATAGAAAAAACTAAAAAAACTAAAGGAACAACAAACAAAACATGTGCATGCATGCTTGGGACCAGACAGTGGAGCAGTGGTAAAACACAATACTCGGCAAAACAACCACAGGATTCCTGGTTCAAATCTGAGACCTCCCTGAGTACGTAAAACACGTGCGTGCCTGTGATTTGGGACTGGCTGGGTAGACTGTAGCAGCAGAGCCCTGTTGGTGTGCTCTTTCTCTTACTCATGGAAAAAATAAATAAAACTTAAAAGAAATATATACATACATACATCAGAGAAGACATAAGACTATTTTAAAAGACTACACATAAAAATGAAAGACTGTGTTCAATATATTAGGAAAAATACATGATACATGTGTACAGAGTCTTGTTAAAAATAAAACAGGTCATGTCTATATACTGAATTTTGCCTGCATCTTTCTTCACTTAATGTGAGCATGTTTTTAAAAGTTGCTTAAGACATTAAGAGAGGGACCAGCAGGTGGCGTGGTGGTTAAGGGGTTGGACACTCCCACATAGCTGACCACGGTTCAAGTTCTGAATCTTGTGGCTTGCTTTCTCACTTCCTCTCTCTCTCTCTCTCTCTCTCTCTGATCAAATTTAAAAAAATGAATGAATAAATGCAATTAAGTAAATAATTTTTTAAAAAGAGAGACAGAGATTAAGAGAGACAGAGACAAGGGCCCTTGACAGGCTCTTGCCATACCACAATCCTCTCCTCAGCCTTCCAGCAAGCCAGGATCACCTGCGTGTGCACCAGGCGTATTAAGGTCAACTCAGGATCTGAACCCAGAGCCTTCTGTAGGACTAAGGTATCACGCAGCAGTGCTCTACCACCTGCACCACTGCAGGAGGGCCTAACATATTTTCTTATTATCTCCCATAGTGCTTCAAATATGAAGCAGCTTTGGAAATTCGAATGTAGTAAATATACTCAAAATATGGAAATGATAAAAATGTTGCTCAATACTTTTAGTATTCTTCATATGCTCATAGGGCCCTCATTTATTAATTTTTCTTACTTTTCATATTTTAAATTATCCTTAGAAAGCCATAAAAGAAAACTCTAGGTCTTAAATTTTAATGGTGAAAAAAAGCAAGTTTCCACTTTAATTCACCTCAACTAACCATAAAAATATCCCAAAAAAGTGCTCCAGTATACTCTCCTATATGATACAACTTGCTATCCTACCCTAGGGCATTGCCGTGTTTCTATAAAGCTACCCTTTACCCTTTCAACAATTCTGTACACAGCCATTTGATGATAATTCTGTCATCAGCAGACAGCCATTCCTATATGTGGTAGACTGGCAAAGTTCTAAAATAATTAAGAGCCAGACCAGTCAGGCAGCATGATGGATAAAGCAGCTGGATCCCACCCACAGAGTTGACTGTGTGGTTTGAATTCCAGACCCAGTGGCTTGAAAAACATGCTGGAGGGCCAGCAGGTGTCATAGTGGTTGAGACATTGGACTCCCATATGGCCAACCATGGTTTGAGTCCCAGACCGGGCGGCTTGCTTTCTCACTTTCCTTTGATCTTTCTCTCTCTCCCCACCTCTCTCTGCAGTCCAATTAAATAGTAATAATAGTAAATAAAATTAAATAACTTTTTTTAAATAAGTGTGTGCACATACAAAATCCCAAAAGTAAAATGGAGATGAGCTTGCCCTCTCTCTGTCTCTCTCTGGTGAGCTCATGAACCCTATAGCAAAGACAAACAATGTCCCAATTAAAAAAAAAAAATAGAGAAATAAGAGGTGATCTTCTTTTGCCTATTTATGTGACAAGCATGTATCTGATGCTAAGCATCACACTGTGAATGATGAATGGTAAAAGACAACACTATCCCTACACCTTCGAGGGGCAAAGAGAATTAATATCAGTGATCACTTACTATAATCCAGGAAACATGCAAGCTGCTTTACATACAATTATGTGATTGAATCTTAAAGTGAGATGTATTCCCTTTTATAGATGGGGAAGCTTACAAAGGTTTATTAACTTGTCATCACCACATGAACAAGTAGATGGAAAAGGAGAACACACTCTAATGACTTTGGCTCAATTATTAAGCCTTGCTTATTACATGAGCCATGCACACTTTCTTCTGGAAGAACCTCTCGTTGCTATTATCTACAAACCTGAGTTTCATTTCTACTCTGATCAGTGGCCTGCTAATACCAATACCACACATACAAAGCAGCAGAACTCAACAGGCAGACAGCTCCCCTAATTTTCAGATCCTCTGTGTACTTTCAACAGAAGAGTCTATGCCATTTTCTACAAAATACAAACTATTTGAGCTACTGAAGCACCTAAGATGGTACATCCCACTGTCCTCTGACTGGTGGCTAGACTGAGTGGTAAATCAGAAAGAGAAGTTACGAATTCATCTCACAGTTCTCTTTTCCCATACAAAATTTCCTCTTCTTTGAAAAACAACAGGAGAAACAATCATTTTCTGGGTTGTGCCTACATTTTTGGTTTCATGATAAGCAGTCATCAATACACAACTAAAAAGGCCAAATGACATGTTTGCATCCTGCCCACCATGGGGCCATTTTTGCAAAAAAGACAAAGAGGAAAAGCAAAGTATGATCTGAGGCAAACTTAATTACATATATTTATAAGTTAACAGTTTTAATCACATGAAATAATTTTTCTTAAAGCGATGGTGACGGGTCTGTCTTTTGTGGAATGTTTTACTTTCTTACTGGACAAAGAATGTTTAATAGTGAAATTAATCACTGTTTGGACAGACTTTACAGTTGTCCTTTGACTTATCAATTCCAGTAAGAAAAATTTCAGTAAAGCCTAGATAAAATATACTAATCCTAAATAGGCCAGGTTTGTCACCTACCATTTCCCATAAGCTGCTTACCATAGTTAAAAAAAAAAAAAAGAGAGAGAAAAGAAAAAATTTAAATTAAATGCCAAACAGTTGCAGACAGCACTTGTTTGCCTGATTAACTTGTAGACAAGCATTACAAATAAATCTGAGCATGGTCTGTAGCAAATTAAATTCCATTGCTTTTAAGAACAAAGAACTCCTTGGCAAAGAGGATTAGCAACTTTACACCCAGGAATGCCAGTTTAATTTAATTGTTCCGCAATCCAAGATTTAATATGCAAATATCATTTTGATATATAATAGTGAATTTAACAAAGTGAGGAAACAAATTCAATATACAACCAGACTGCCTTTTCTGAACTGTAATTATATACAATAAAGAAGCTGGCCGAGTTTACTTCCCCCCGCCCCGTTATTAGGATTGAATTCTATTAACATGAATCAGAACAAATGTAATTAAAGGTTAAAATTTTAAAATGTATTCTAATTAAGAGTCTAAATAGCTGTACGATTAGAATACTGTAGTTAAAAATCGTACCTCAATGATCTTCTTGGCCTCTTTATAATTTCCTGTTTGTAGGAAGGCAAAGAAAAGATCATAAAGCATCGTCATTTCACCTTGTTCTTGGCTCACAAAGTCCATTGCTGGAGAAGAGAGAAGAAAATATATATATATTAGAAGAAAAATAAAACACAAATCATATAAAAGTCTGGACAAACACAAGAAAACTCAGAAACAAATTATTTAGACAAACTTAAAGATTAAAGGCATTTCAACTAATTTTCTGTCATACCCCTTATCTAACAGCATACATGTGTAACATTAAGTACCTACGACTACCGTCAAAAAAAACCAGTGAGGGTAAGAGTAAAACCACCTCCATAAAGGCAGATTAACTAAAAGTAGAGCACAGACATAATAGATGAGCAACTTTTCAAGATAAACAGTTACTAAGATCAAGGACATTTATAATATTGAAAATTCACTTGTTTTTCTTCCTAAGTCAGAAGTATAACAAAGCTTCTCTGCATAGGCTTACCTTCTCTTCTACTTTTCTTTTCATGACAATACATTAAGCAGGGCCAGTTGGTGGCATGGTGGTTAAGGCAGCTGGATGCAACATGGCTGCTGACTGTGTGGTCTGAGTCCAGAGCCAGTGGCTTAAAACACACACTAGACATGCATGTGTGCGTGCCCAAAATCCCAAAAGGAGGGAGAGGTAAGGAGAAGAGATTGTGGCATGAACATCCTCCATTGGGGGTGCTCTCTCACTGACCCTCTCTAGCACATGCCCTCTAGCAATAAATAAATAAATAAATAAATAAATAAATAAATAAATAAATAAGCAAGCAACCAGAAAGAAGAAAAAAAAAAAAAAGAGCCCACTATACTAAGGTATTAGGTAACTAACCTTTCTGAATTAGATCAGTCTCGCCTTTCTCTATCAATTTACATAAGACATCATGAATCCTTGGTAGTATTTTATACTTTTTGTAGCAGTCAATGGTGACTTGAAGAGCAGTAGATAAGTCATCCCTTGGAAACAACAAAAAACAATGAATAAAACATGATCTAATTCAGTTTAGGCTCTCAAAGTAGTTTAGAAAGATGTATAAATGACCAATCAAAATGTAAAAAACTGAGCTTTATTAATACAGAAAACCACAAAACCAAAATGGAAGGAAAAAAAAGAGAGAGAAGCAATCCTAGTGTATACATAAATGTTCAGAATATACACATTTAGTAGTTTACTGTTTTTCACTGCTTCATCTTTTCTCTCTTGTACTTAGTGGTACCTTTAAAAATTCCAAACAGAAAGAATGAAAGCATTTTCTGATTATATTATAAATAAAAGCTAACATTATGTAATAAGTTGCTGTGATGTATTATTTCTAAAAGCAAGGACTACCATCAAATATTTTTTCTAAGTATGATGTGCCTTTATGTCCCTCAACAACTTCAGATGTGGGAAGAAACTTTATCAAGTATCTATCAATAGCTATTAAGGAATTTTCAAGCACTTTCAACTTTATCACAAAATTTTTTATAGTGCCATCTTACTAGGAAGTTGGAAATAGCTGACGTTTCATATACAGTCATCCCTCAGTATTCCCAGGGGATTGATTTCAGGCCTCCTCATGGATACCAAAATCTGAAGATGTTCAAGTCTCTTAAATAAAGTGGCATAGTATATGCATATAAGCTCTGCACATCTTCCTATATACTTTAAATCGTTTCTAGATTACTTATAAATGCTACATAAGTATTAATAGTTGTTACATTGCTTTTAAATTTGTTATATTGCTTTGTAATTTGTACTGCTACTGCTAATGTTTCTGATCTGCAACTGGTTGACTCTGCAATGCTAAACCCACAGAAACAGAGAGCTGACTGTATACAAGAACTTAACTACTGTTAAAAGTAGGATATTCTTGTGGATTTAGTGAATTCTAGGAGAATGTTAACATTTTTTCATTAGAAATAAAATAATAAGTTAATAAATAAACATAATTTAAAAATTAAATTATGTTTAATTTAAAAATTATTTAAATTAAAAATTATTTCCAGTTACAAAGTTAAGGTTTCTCTTATGTGGTGACTAACAAGATATTTTCATTAAGTGTAAGTTTCTTAAACAAGAATGTAGAAATAATATTTTTGTGGGTACTTGAAAAGTACTTTTCTCCTGTAAAAGAAAAATGACATATAAGAAATAAAGTTAAGAGGATTCTACTGGCCACTCTCCTTTAATTTAAAAACAAATGAGGAAGCTGGGCCATCTAGAGACAGGACTGATTTGCCTAAGGCTACCAGAGAAACAGGAAGCCCTGGTGAGCAGGTCCTTGACTTTCCACTCTCAATTCAGTGTATCTAGTTATTATTGGGGCCTCAGAAAAATCATGACTCATTTTTGCATAGAAAAAAATCCATCATGACTTTTCTAATGACCAATACATTACACTTTGCTAAAAGCACCATTGTTCAAGTGATCTAATAAGGTGATACAATCTGAAATAAGATTTTTGAAAAGAGAGTAAAGATGTATCCAAAAAGAAGCATGGTTAGAAACACAGACTGAGATACAATTTGTGATGATCTTCAGAGAGAATGCGAATTTCTCTCACATATGCAACAGTTTTTGAAAGGAAGAAAGCATTTAACTTTTTTCTTTTAAAGTCTTAACATCTTTGTCCATTATTCAAATGTGATGTTGCCCTAGATTGAATTACTATTTTATCTAGATTACGATTTGAAACTGTACTAAAAAAGGTAAAATACAATGAAGAAGCGCTAATTTTATTGCAATAATACTGACACAGTGACAACGAGCCTGTCCTGATGGAACCCTACCTTACCCCTTCTGAAGCCCTGTTTACAGTGCATCTTCTGGCACCCCACAGAGTCATTTGAATTTTTGTCATTTGGGGTGAAGACTAAATTACAGGTTAATTTCAAAACCGCAAGTAGATGTTGCAGGCTAGATTACTGTCATACAAGAGAAATGCTACAGTAGCTACCACATATGATATAAAGCTTCATATAATCAGTATTTTCCCTTCCTTCAGACACAGGTTCACTTATCGCCTTTTTACAATTCCACTTAAATCAAAACTAATACAACATTTTTTAAAGAGCAAAGCTAACACATAGTAATTTTTTTAACTGGCAGGATTTGCTTTTTCAAGATCGATTCCCAAACTAGAACAGTACTAGTACTGTCTCAGTTGTATTTCCCCTACATTAGGTCAAAGCTATCAATAAATGAATGAATAATTGTTCTGTCAATCAAAGCGACATGTTAATAGTCTCTGGTCTGCAAATATATGCTTCTGAAAATAACACATGCTCAGAACAACAACAGGAAAGACAAGAATAATAAAGTGGAAATAATTCATATATTTGTTAGCAATTTTAGGTACCAATATTACTGCACTTAGGTTGCCAACAAAATCAATTAGAAATCTATACTGAAACACCTCATGTGAAGTGTATTGAAGATAGAAATGAACTAAATGACTAGTTGGTTCTTTTGGGTCCTTCCGATCTACGTTCTGACTTATGGCTGGATCATATCACTGCAAAAAAGATAAACATTTGCATACCTCATGTAATTAATGTTAACATTAATCTTTCTAGTAATACTTGAAAACGTAAAGGATCAGAAATGAAAAGCGGGGAAAAAGCACCTAAAATTCACACTGCTAGGAAGATAGCTATATACTCTTAGGACTTCAGAATTCAGTTCCACCTGTAAGTACGACATGCACCGCTGCTGGGATGATCGAAGCAGATTATTGCGATGGTGAACTCAAGGACCTGGAGTTCCCTGGAGTTCTAGTACTGTCAGGGCTATGAACCTGCACATATGAGCTTTATCTACTCCCATGTTTCATGCCGGCAGAGAAAATCATCACGTGAAAGTACCACTTTTATGAGGCAGGATGAAATCAATAAGTGAGAGAAGCACTGTATGGAAAGGATCAAGGTTTGGCAACTACAGTCAGAACACGGGATGCTCATTTCTAATCAGTACACGGCTAGCTTCTGGTGATCGGTAAGTGCCCTTGTATACTAGAAATGGTTTAAAGCCCTACTCAAAAAATAACAATCCTTTAAACAAAATCTTGTAGATACACTAATTCTGCATTCAAAATTTTGATTCCATGTTCATTTCAGTATATATGCTTAACTCCTGACGATTTCATACAATTTTTTAAAGTGCACCCCTAACAAAAACTTATTCAGTGCTCACAAATCTTAAATAACACTAAAAGAAAATAAACTCTGTAACATACTATTATTTCTTCAACCGACTACATAAAGTTTCATGAATAAAACTATATATGCTAATAAAAGTCTGCTCTCATTTAAATAATACTTTGGTTGATGTAAATTAATAATAGATGCTTTGACAAAATTCTCTGAGCCTATAAAATAAAAGCAGAACTGGGGAAAAGAAGATACTCACTAAGCCTGTATCAAAATTCACTGTAGACTCCATAATTCATTTTTAAGTGTATAAGAGACACACAAAACTAGAATAAACTATAATTTTTCACTATTACATAGAGGAGCATCCCAAAAAGCAAGCTTGAAGATCACATAGCCACTCTAATGTATCTCTTGTTTTAATTCTTATTATAAAATTTAAGTACGTTATTCAGTCACGGACAGAAAAAAAAACACTAGGTATATGTAAGCTTGTTGGACTTAACATTTGTAAGAGGCAAAACTGATCATAAGAATATCTACTTCAAGGTACCAGGAAACAAATAACTCATAACTCAAATACATATAACTGTAAAAATCATAAGTGTTTCATACAATTTTGAATCATTAAAACAACTCTCCAATCTAGATAATATACTGAATGTAAGCAACAAAAATGATGACAAATATTGATTTTTAATTGGAATAAAGTGCTTCAACATTATGCATAAAGTGTTAGCGAAGTGGCAATTTACCTAAAGGGGTTACTGATTGAAAAGCTCTCAAATCAGAAATCACTAGAGAAAAGAAGGACTCTGTATGTGTCAGGGGAGGGATGTAACCAAAAACACACACACGCATGCACGCACACACACGTACGCACACGCACGCGCACACACACACACACACACACACACACACACACACAAATAAAAACAAACTCAATACCCTAAAAACAAACTATCCTATAAATCTTAAGCAGATGTTTAGAAGGGGTAGAAATCAATTCATGAGAAACCATCATCTTCACAAAAATGATTCTGTTAAAGAGAACCAGTCCTTTGAAAGAGCTAATTTTTTTTTTTTCTGTTCGTCATCTATAAATGAGGAATCTTCAAGGAGACTGGTGTTGCAATTACAACTAATCCTCCCCAAAAAATTAACTGTGTTGAAGGCTTTGTAATTTCCCTAGGTACAATTTAGCTGTCACTTACTTTAAAATTTACTCAAACATGCGTTCGGAACAGCACTAACTTCACATGTCAAGTGCTTTCCAGCCAATTGAGTCTAAACTGGAAGTCGGTGTTAAACAACTGAATGATTAGACAAGATAGCTCATTTCCCTGCTCTTTTGTTCAGAATAAAATGCCACATTTACATTATCAGGCTCAACAGGATTTTCTGACAGAGGGAGAAAAAAACCCTACTGCACACTGTCCGTACTAAGCACATGAAGCCTGTCATTTACCAATCATCCTTCAAAAAGCAATAGCCATGAATGTAACTTAATTACGACCCAATGATCCTTGACGAAAAATCATCTTATCACTGTCCTGTCCCCCTAGGGCAAATGAACCACTTTTTGTCCTTTGGCACTGATGATGCTAAATTCTTAATTGCAATAATGGAGTAAAAGAGCCAAACCTCCTTAATTTCCTTTCACCACATAAAGACTATTACTCTAGAAGGCCAGCATTCCCATAAATAATCAAAGTATCTAGTACAAATGAAGATACTAAAATTGAAAGGGAGTGTGTGGGACAGAATGACAAGCATTTTTAAAAAAGTGTATCTCTTACTGATGTAACATAAAAAAGTGTTACAGTGACTTTTCAAAACTTGTATTGTTTTAGGTTCATCTTAGAGAACAGTGACCTTTATGAAGAACTGAAGCTTAATTTAGCAAGAGGTCTGGGAGGATTATATATACAAGTCCATGCTGCACTTAAATGAAATGCATATGCACATAGACAGATTGTAGCACAAATCGGCACACAAAAAAAGACCCTTAATGGAAAGCAGAAATTAAAGCTGCTTTGATCGTTTCCACTAATATAATCCAGTTAAACAGCTTCAGATATTTTTCACATGCAATGAAACCAAAATGGATCGGCTACGAAACAAGCAAATCTGAAAGTGCACCATACACATTTCTATGCTCTTCTATCTGATGACCCAGATTTCACTAATTTCATTTTCTTTACCATCCATGAAGACCAATCCAAAGCTCTCTGAACCTATTTTAAAGTACTTTTTTTCTTCCTTAATATGGAAGATCCTTGTCAACTGCACAAATCAGGCATGATTTCAATTTAAAAAAAAATTTTTAAACAAAGTACTTGCAAATGCAAATATTTAAAATGAAATTCACTTGGACTACATCCATTAATAGATAGATGGCAACATTCACTTGACTACATCTAGAGGCTTATCACTGTAATGTAATATAAATGAAACACAAAAATTTTGTTTATCTTTTCTGTTTAATCTGAGTATTATCATTTTGATAATACAGAAGCAAGTCAGCTCACCGACTTATTTGTAATTTTTAAGCCTGTTATTCTTGTGAACTTCCCTTGGCAAAAGTATAAAAACAATGAATTCTTTCAGCACCCACAAAGCATTTTTACATTATCCAGAACACAAACCGACACAGTATTAATTTCTCCCATGTTTTACCCAATGCTGGAAAAGTCACTTCAAAACTGAGATCTATCGAATCTCAAAGATTATCTTTCTAAAAAACTCAATCTTGTGGTTATATTTCAGAACTACAGTATGAAAATGATATCCTCTTTAGAGGATAAAGATGCACTCCTTTGAATGAAAGGATCAAGATTTTGATGATGTTTTAAAATGTTTTTCATAATTTTACTGCAAGTTTGAATAAGACCCACTCCCTGGATGAGCTCATACCTGCTGAGGTCAATTACATGATATTATTGAAGATTAAACATATTTAATCAAATCAAATACATGTGGATTTTTTGGCAGGCTAGTGTAGTTAATCCTAGTACTTGTTACGAATCTAAATTAATTGGCTCTATCTTCCATCAGTTGGGAAAAACACAACTGGAAAAAAGTTTCAAAGTCATGCTTTATTTCAGCATTCCCCTAGACTAAGAATGCTACTGTTTTCTGCAATTTTATAAATATGAAATTTCCCTTATCTCTTTGTTATTCTTATGACTCCAGAAAATAGCCAAACAAAATCTTTTTCTTATGACATGTACAATGGAAAGGCCCTACTTTTGCAAAGCAAAGAAGGCAGAAAACAGGGCCATGGTTAAAAAGGCAGTGTTAAGCCCTCTGCACTGGGCGCCAGATCCCGTATGCATGCTCTAAATCCTGACAGGATGGGGAAACAGAGGAAGAAGGATCGTACTGATAGTGTGACCAGGCACTGGAGCCTGCTCCCCACCTCTCTCTCTCTCTAGCAAGTACATGTGCCCTCTGGCCATTAAAAAAAGATGATGAAGAAAGAAAAAAGTAAAACTAGTAAAATAAAAAATTAAAGTCGAGGTAAAATAAAAATAGAAGGTAATATTTTCTATACATATTTGAAAGTAGTAAGATATTATAAGAGAAAAGATACTAATTTAAATTCCTTTAGCCAAATTAATAGAAGAACCAAATTTGACAGACATCGAACTATCTGACTGTAACATGAGAAGCATGGAGCGACCTCCAGGTTAACATCTGAATTCCAGGCTGATTCCATTTTCCCTTGAGCAAGCTCTCCTTGGTTCGTGAGCCCCATCTGCAGACCTCTTTGGGAAAACTTTCACGTCTCCTCTGTCTTCAAAGTATTTCTATCTGTAAGATACTTTTCCATCATGGCCTCATTTTCATTGTTAATTATTTTATTTTTGCCCAGGAGTGTAGGAGGGTATAATTCTTCTGGGCACTGGGCCCATTTCTTTCAAATCCCTGCGCAGAGCTCCACACACAATTTGCAGAGATGGGTCTTTTAAACAATCGGAAAAACTCTAGTAGGAAGCATATTAATTATAGGATTTCTATATAAAGTTGGCTGCGAATATGAGAACTCGATAACACAGTCATTGTTTGAATCATTATTTCTTTAAAAGAATGTAATGCTGAGATTGTAGAGATTAAAATTTGGCCAATCATCTATCTTGATAACTGTTTTTGATTGGATGGCAAAGGAATTATTTTGTATGTATATGTGCATGTGAACACATTCCCTAGAGAAAGCTAGTTAAAAGAGAGAGTTTTTATTCTATATTTTAAATTCAATAGCTACCATTTAGCTATGTTCAGTTACTTAAACCCCATTAATAAAAATTTTAAAAACTAAAAACTACCAGAATTTAGGGAAGAACATGGGAACTGTTAAAACTTATGCTTTATTTTTCTCCTGGCACTTGATAGGGCAACATCCATCTTAGAGTAAGGGAAAAAAAAAAATCACAAAAACAAAGCAGATTACAAACTACATTAAACCATGGAAAAGATGGTAAAGAGGTAAGAGCTTAGAAATTAAAAAAGCAAAACAGGAAACAAAAACAAATGGAAAAGATACTGAAGTGTGCTCTATCATCACAATGAAATGTTTCACTCATCACAAAAGAGTAGACTGACTTAATGATTTGCATTGCAAATAATATCTTAAGTTGGGCACCTAACGTGAGCATTTCAAAATGGAAAATTTTCCAAACTCTAATTCTTGCCCTGTCAACAAAATTCATCTTCCCACAAGGTCGGGACATCTACAATATCTATCTAAGCTAGGGTAACTATATCAGTAGATGTAATTAAAATACCACATGGAGGCAAAAAAAAAAAAAAAAAAAAAAAAAAAAAAAAAAAATCACTAGAAATATACCTCTACATTAACCTGAATAAGAGACATGATACATGATCAAAAAGCACCAGGGGATCTTTTTTCTTATATTTATGAATAATTAACGCTTATTAGGCTCAAAACTGGGAAAAGGTAGATTCAATTTCATGTAATGTCATTATATGCTCTTACAAAAACAAAACGCCTGAGATCATTCCATTGAGAAGTCAGCTGGAGGACCAGAAGGCTGCTATTGATGATAAAGGTCACCTAGTCCATATTAGTCCTCTTATACTGTGGCAAATGACCTCCAAGGCTCTGAGTAGCCTGGGTATTTACTAAGTATAATCCCCAAATGATTCAGACTCATTCTTCAATGTCAACATTTAAAATTCAAAATTCAATTAACTTACTTTTCCAGGTATAGAGTGACCAATGGGGAACTTAGGTTGGTGGATGGCTTTGCTAACCCTAGAGTCACGATGGCTTCATGCAACTGTTTTACTGTTTCAATTTCACCTCTTAAAGCTGCTCCATTTAGGATGTGGAAAAAGGACAGGACTGTTGCATCTTTGATAAGAACATCCTTCTCTTTCATCTCCTTTAGAATGTTAATAGCATCTACAATGAAGTAACACAAAAGACCCTTAGGTAATTTCATGTAGGGAAAACAAACTGCTATTAAAACAGCATTTCAAGCCCAGCAGGAATGTAAATTCTAGTGTATAATGCCGATTTCAAGTTAATTACTACTTGCATTTCTAAACGAGACTACAATTATAAATCCACAATAGCATGGTTTTATCATTTCCCTGCAACTTTGACTACAAATTATAGATAGGGACTGTGTGCCCACTCGGCACCACTAACCCTGTACGGTCTGCCCTATAGCTGTAAGATCCTCCTAAATGGATGCTTTTATCGTTCAGAGCTAACATCTGCTAAATCACACCATTGTTTCTTCAGCAGATGGCTTGTCAGGAGGCCAGATAATAAAGATGTGTTTACACTGTATATACAGCCAGACTAATGGTCTGATACCGATAGGGCCTGTTTGCTATGTCGATACTAATTAGCCAAGCAGAGCCAATGAAAGCTTTCCAAAAGACTGCATGTTAATACATTAGATTCATTAAGCTTCATTAAAAAGCAGAAACAAACATTTTAGGATATGGAATAAGTGCATTTTTATAATGTTGTTCTTAATTATTATACAGACAAAATGTTTTGACCACTTTATAAAAAGTGGTTTTTAAAAAGGAGGCTAATCTTGTAAGAGTTTTCTGTTAGAAAGGCTTCCTACAAAAAAGTGCAATGATCACATTAAGTATTTTCCCTAATAAAATGTCTTCTCTAGAAATGAAAGGAAGAAAAGGCTGAAAAGGAAGTTTCAAAATAAAGCCAAATCAGAAAGTTAAGCAACAAACAAATAGTAAGAATATATTATCAAGCGTAATTAATTATATTAGGCTTAGCATTATTGCAACAATGAGAAAATTAAGAGTATGCAGATCGGCTAATCAGCTATGCTTCTCTCATGAACTTAAGATAAAAATTTAAATACGCATTTTGTTAATATTATTAGAAATTAAGACAAAGACTATGGCAACATTCATATTCTTACATATAATGTTATGTTTATAGGTTTTATGTTCAGCCTTCAGACCTTCTTAAGCAAAAACAAAGCCATTAGTGCAGGCATATAAGCAAATTGTGCCATAAGTCATGATCTTCAAACTCTATCCAAACAGCAATGCTAATAAAAACTAGCTGCAGAAATGCAAAAAGCACTGAGCTGTGCAAATGTAAATGACAAGCTTGCCAATCCATTAAAACTAATGGCCTACACTGTCCATGCAGCTCTGGTTGGATTCACATGCAAATTTGTATGCAAAGTGTTCAAGCACTTTGCAGGACATGATATACCATTAATACCAATTCGCATGTTATTCCAGTGGCAAGATACTTGCATCACATACTTCCTTTATGTGCTGGCTTACCTTGGAGCTTGCCATGCTTTCCCAACACTTTTACAAGGCTTACATACTTGTTGGTGTCAAGGACAGCAGATGAATCTAATCGGTCACTAAAAATTAAAAACCACATTTATAGAACTTCAGGCTGCAATATTCATGATCACTTTTCATAAGCTCATTAGAAGGTCTAAATTCTTATTAATACTGGCCTCTAAAGATTTGCTTTTAAAGTCTTACACATATTCACATGCAATAACTAAAATTACTACAGAAAAAAGCTTTACATATTGGGTTGTCAGAAAAGTCATGATGTATTTTTACATAGAAAAGAAGAACAGAAAAATATGTCATGACTTTTCCGGTGACCCAATATATTGCTCCAACTCCATCTAACAATGATATCAATGAAGAGACTGGTTTCATAGTGCTGTGTGAACACTAAAATACCCCCAAAAGACATATTTTTATTTGATAAATCCCTCAGCATGAGAAACCAAAGATCTGAGAAATGGACAAAGTTTTATTTACACTACAATATAAAAAGGGAAATTTTATCAAGCTTTATAAAAAGATACTATCACCACTGTTATGATATGTAGCAAAAAATCTTGGCTTTAAGCACTTTATACTTAGAGCTCTGAATCTAAAATGTTAATATGTGATTTTGGTGTTGTTTGGTATGATTTTTGTGTGAGTAAAAGACTATTAAGAAGTTGGGGAAAAAAAAGACTAGAATGTCTTATCATAGTTAAACAGAGATACCTTTCCGAAAGCAAGCCATAATTAATCAAAGAACTTTTTCCTATGAAATTTCAAAAACAATGACAACAAAATAATTTTCTTAAATGACATTATATGAGAGAGTAATATTTAATCTAGACGATCCATCAAGGACTTTATATCAGTATAAATGTTGATTATTTGTTTCTGTGCCAGGGTACTCACAATTCTTGTTTCAAGCTCAATGCATCTTCTGCATTATCATGTCGACAGCACAAATTTATTAAAGCTGCATAGCCACCAACAACCATGTCTGACTCATATTTTGCTTTCATTTCAAGAGCTTTTTGCATATTCTAAAATAAAGGACAGACGTGAAACAATAAATTAATACAAAAGTAAAAAGGTGACATTTCAGTTTAATGTTCAGAGTTAATAAAAAGTTAATAGAACTTTTAAAAAAAAAATGGCTTCATATTATCAACTTGACCCTGTCCCTCAGTATTTTCATTCACATTTTAAAAAGCAGGCAAGCCAGATACGTATATAAGGCTTAAAAAATGTGTTATCTGTAATATAAAATTTGTCAATTATTTATGCCAAATTTGATGTTTTAGCTTTTGTATTCTATTGTTGGGGGGGGGGGGGGGGGAAGAGTTCCAGATTAAATATTTCCCAAATCTGCTTCTACTCACAGTCTAATTTTCAGAAGCAGAAATATGTATTACTGAAAAGTTCCTCAGTCCAGTTTAATATCCAAGTAACATAAATAAGTATTTTAAAATTTAATAGTACCATGTTATAATCTTAGTTAGTGACTATATTTTTTCCCCCTAAAATCACTGGCTTATGACCAACTCATACGGAGCTGGAAACTGGAAAAAAAAGTCTAGTGATATCCCACAAATTGCAGACACACACTAAAATGAGCACAAAGTACAGCTGGACGCCTGCTGGAAAAAGGCAAGAGACCCTTTATCTCAGAAAGAGCTTTTTTCCAGCAGGAAAATGGAATTTCAATCCCTGCATTAACAACCTAGTAATATTTGACTTGCAAATGACTACTGCATATATCAGTTGCTTGACAATCTAGATCTAAGAGACCGGAGCCATGGCTTGAAAGGACATTTGGCATGTATGATAAACCTATCACGGCTGTTACTATCATTCACTTTGCAGATTATCGTAAACAAACTACAGCAACCTGAAAACATGCCATTCAAGGTGTAACTGAAATTAGTTAACCTTTCATTTAATTGCATTCTTCACAAGTATGACATATGATAATCAATTATAAAAATCATAAATATTATATCTGATTTTGCTTACTGTTATCTATGAACAATTTTTACCTTCACTGCATATTTGAAATATTTAAGCACATGTTACCTCTTCAGAACACAGCACTAATATGAGTTGCTTTAGGACATCTCCTATAGGTTGATTTTCAGCTTTTAGCTTTTCAAGTTGTGACTCCAAATCAGATGATGTAAACTGCACAGTCTAAAAAGGGGGGGGGGGGGGGGGGGGGGTGTTAAAAAAGAAGAAAGAAAAAGTTACCACAAAAAGAAAATGTATCTTTGGTCATTCTTCTCTTTAAAGCGACTTTCCTTAATGTCACAAATGCCATCAGGGATATTAAGGTGGGAATCCATGGGAAGACTCCAGGGGCTTATGAACCTCCTAAGATAATGTGCAAAGTTCTTAGAGAAGTTGATTTTTCTGAGATGGGGAACAGGTTTTATCAACTTAGAGGCATAAAGTCACAAAAGTTAGGAACCACTGACTTTACAAGAACACAGTCTAGCACTGTCACTAAACGTGGTTACTATAGCATGTACGATCTACTCCAAAACCTACTTACTTTTCGAGAATCTATCTTCTCTCTTTCAACCAACATATTAACATCCTAAAATTGGGATACAAATTAACACAGAATTAGAAAACACATGGAAAAATATATTAGTCAATGTCATAAGCAACTTTCGGATGTCTCACCTTATTTTAATGCTACTTTTCCATCTTTCCAAAATGTTGCATAAATTGTTCATACTTTATTAACCATTGTAATTAATATTTAAAATATATTCTTCAATATACAAATAGTACATGCCAATAATCAATGAAAAGGTATATTTTCATGGTTGTAATAATTTTTTTTTTTTTGCCAAAAGCCTCATAGTTACGTAAAAATTTAACATGCTTTTATATATAAATGAACCATTTTATAAAGCTGATTACTATTTCACACACCTTAATCAATTCAGGAACATGGTAGCTATCCAGCAGATTACGAATGCCTCTGTAGATATTTTCAGGAATTTTTACATTCTATGTGAAGAGAAGGGAGGGGAAAAAAAAAAACCCACTGAGTTTTAGACAACTAAACTGAAATTTGTCTAACAGAAATTATCTCAGACATAATTTAAGTCTCCAACTCTTGCATGTCATTGAGAAGTGGTCTGGTTTTACTTAAAAGCAGCAATTTCAAATCTAATAGATACATGTCAGGCAGGACAGGCATTATATAGCAAAAAATGAAATGGTACCATCTCCTTCAGCTGATGGAAGTATTGTCTCAAACGCTCCTCCTTGGCCTGTACCTCTGAGTCACTCATGCTGTCAATCAAGTTATAAAGAAAATAGCCAACAGCTTCTGTGGAAAAAAACAAGAGAAAGCATTCCACTAAAATTACCGAGACTGTCATGTTATCAAGATTAATTTATAAGAAATCATTTTGGTGTGAGATGTCACCCTGATGAGAGGCTCTGAAATGGCAACAATGATCACTGAGGCATAGAGATTATGTGGTTTGGGAGCACATATCTAACTGGTGAGTGAAAGGAATATTAATTATTTTCAGACCGAGTGACAGCTTCTCAGTACTGAATCTTACTTCAATCTATTTTTTTCCACCACTCTGTGACAGAAGTGGTCCTGCCCAAGGCCTTACCCCTCTCCTGTCCAAATCACAAGTAGTAAGAATAAATGTCTTGTACACATTTCTATACTAATTTTTTTGTGCCTAATATTTAGGGAATCATATGAAATTAGAAAAGGACTGTTAAATGTTGAGTATAAAGTTAAATAATTTTAATAAGTGGATATAGTAATCCTGTGGAGAGCTGCCTATTAGCCAATGAAAAATCAAAATTAACAAAGATGTTTTGTAACAACAGTAATTTTCCTATGCATTCAAGCATAAAATTTATAGGACCATGAGTTAATACCTAGGATAGGAGATTTGAACTTTCAAGAAGGGTACTTTCTTGCAGAAAACTATATATTCTAAACGTCATTATAGGAAAAGTACCATTAAATGTAAAATAATGCATTTTGGGTAATAAATTATACTTAAGAGTAAGAAAATCCACAAGCCCCTACACTTCAGATGTTTAAAATTAACTACTCCTACAAAACAGTAAAATTATATAAACACTAAGAATAGTGAATTTTTAAGACTATTTTCATATAGGTGCTATAAAAAGCATTTCCTTGATCTGAAAAGAAGCAGTCTCCCAACCTTGCCTTAAAAAAATAATTATAATAAAATTGAACATCTCACAGATTTTAAAATGTGCTTATCGATATAAAGATTTATAACCAAATGTTTTCACATTTCAGTTTCAGAAAGAAAGTGTTTACTGCTGTAATCCTTCTAGCCCATCATTACACAGAAGAATGGATTTGTGGATAAGTTACAATCATCGAAATTGAAACGCTACCCGTTGGTCCTGGAGGCTCTTGGCAATAACGTCCATCCTTGTACAACAATTCTGTTATCTGGTAAGACAGAAAATTCGTGCATTGCAGCAAGAGAAGCAAACAAGAACAAATACAATCTGAAATTGAATTCTTGAAATTATAAAGCCTCTTTCCAGTAAGGTATTATTCTACATCACAGTAATTCAACACTACCCCCACCCGCCAAAGAGATTGTTTTTAAATAATAGGTTTGTCTTTTTTAAAACAAAAACAAACCCAGGTTGAAGGAAAACTGAAATGTTTTATGAAACGTCACAGGAAAGTCTCTAAACTGACTTGTTTATGTATCATTTTAAATGAATTGTTATAAATAGAAAATGGCTTACAGGAATTATCAACCAATATTATTTCTCATCATATTGTTTGTATGCTTGTTGAAATGAGACCATTTTCCTCCTACGAAGTAAGGTTTAACAGAAATAATAAAGTAAAATAGCCTAGACCACTGAATAATGTATGTTTTACTTATTCAATGATATTTTCACATTCATTTGAATGGCACTAAAATAAAAGGGGCAAATAGTTCTAAAGTGTTGATTCTCGTGGATCATTACCAATCGACTTTATCAACACTAAAAGACACTGTTTTTGAACACTTATTCTACAAAACTTTAACAAGTCCAAATATAAATTTTGCTATAAAAATTGTTACGCAAGCTGCAGTGCTGACTTGGAAGACTACACACAGCCTATGACTGTATATCCTCAGGCTGAAGACACTAAGAATGGGAACATATAGTGGTTGTCCAAAGTGATCTAACTTAGGAATTCTGAACTACTTTAGCTATCTACTATGACTGGACTTATTTGCTCCTACAACAGTGCCTGGCATATATTGTCAGTGTTAAAGGCTAGTTACTTCTATTTACTCGCTAATGTGAAAAATTAGGCAAAAGTGATCATATGCCATCATGAAAAATCCCACTGTGGGTAAATGGCAGTCTAAGGGACAGTTAAGGTAGAAATGAAGATTGTTAAAAAGCAGAGCAAAACAAAATGAATCCTTACCTACAAACTGTTTTTAGTCAACACACATGTAGAATGTAACAAGCTCTACAGAAATTGTAGTCATAAATTAAAGACAGCCATATTTAATATAAAATTGTGAACAAAGATACATTTAATGAATAAACTAATGAAAATCTCTCTAGTCAAAAAGGAATTATTTCTATATGTAATACCCTGACTATACGTTAGCACTGACTACACAGTTGGAATGGCAGTTTGAATAACGTTAGAATTAGGATAGAATAAAATTTAGATTTATAAAGTATATTTAAAATTAGAAATCCCAAGTTAAAAATGCGAATTTTATTAAGTTCAAAATCCTTCTTGTAATTCACTATAATTGTTCTTATTGCATAAAATCAGTTAACGTCTTAAAAATGTAAAAGTATAAAGTTCATCTGTATATCATTCATATACAGAAACACAAATAAATATACATATGAGAACATCTCAAAAAGTTCATGAAATAATGGAATTAAAGTCTGAGTTTATTTTGGTGTGAAAAAAATTTTGAAATTCGTAAGTAGTTTTCTTTCATCAAACATTTTCCATGCATTTCATGAAAAGCCCCTCACATACAGTGAGAAAATCTAGGATTAAAGCTGTAAGTTCAAATGGCACTGTAGTATTTTCAACTTTTAGAAAAGTTGAAAACCTTAAGTAATCATTTAGGACTAAGTCAAGATCTACTTCCAGAATACATTTCAGCTGGTTTAAATATACCAACTTCAAGATTACAAATTCGTTAACTTATTACAGTGATTATAATTATGTGAAGGTATTCATAAAACATTTGCTCTCAAAAAGCTCCGTGGTTTTCTATTTACCACATTATCATCTGCAATATTAGGAGTACTCACCTTGCTCCAGAGATTTATATCCATAGACCTGCAGAGGGCAGCAAAGGTTTAAAAATAAACCAGAGGTTCAAAAACACTTAGAAATTGAAATACACTGGGAATTATTTTATGTGACATGTACATATCAAAACCTTAAAATAAATAAACAAATGTTTGCAAAAACAAGTTGAATTTTCAGGACAAGCTAATTTAGAAAGGCCCTCACCTAATTTGAATCTTTAAAATAAAGACTGATTTGGGCAAGGATCGCTATATTGGTAGAACCATCCTTAAATCTTGGGGTCCAAGTTTGATCTGCATGGTCTCAAAGTTATCTAGCCAGTCTGCTTGTTACTTTAGTGGCAAAATCAATAAATACGCAATGGAGAAACTGAACACCTTGACTCTGAGTGACCAAAACATAATTATAACTAACGTTAGTCAAGATGTAATCGCTGGAGGAAAATGGGTGGAAAGAACACAGGCCATCTGTGTCCTATCTTTGTAATTTCCTGTGATTCTGTATTATTTCAAAATTTTAAAAAATACGTTAAATATATTTTCATAGCCCCGTGGAAATCTTCCTACTAAAAGCACATTAAAAAAAAGTTTTGAATAAAGATCAGTATGTAGGAAAAAACATTTATGAAGTCATATGCTTAATACAGTATTTGTTTAAATATTCATTTTGCTGCAGGGCATGTGTGCTCGCTAGAGAGAGATGGAGAGAGGGAAAGTGAGAAATCATCCACCATGGCCATGCTGCAATCCCTTCTCCTCCATTCTCTTCTTGGGACTTTGGGCATTACATGTGCCCGGAGTGATTTTCAGGCTGCTGGGGTCCAGAACTTGGACTGCAGTTGGTCATTTGGGATTTGTGAAAAAAAGTCTTTGAGAAATCAGTTAACAGAAGAATGATACACTGATCTAAAAATCTTATTTCTAGGCTGTAGTGGAAAACAAACAAATATTACAAGAGCTTTTTTTTTTTTAGTTTATTAGACACTGAGCGCTTTTTTTTTTTTTTTGGAGGTTTTTTTGCTATAGGGTGCATGCGCTCGCCAGCCAGAGAGAGAGAGACATAGAGACAGAAAGCGAGGAATCACCCCCCAGGGGGTATGGTCATGCCGCAATCCCTTCTCCTCCATCTCCTCTCGGGATCTTGAGCACGCACGCACACGCGCCCGGCGTGAGTTTTAAGCCACCGGGTCCGGGACATGAACCGCGGTCGACTACGTGGGAGTCCAGCGACATAGCCATTACGCTAACTGCTGGTTCCCGACACTGGGTGCTTTTAATAGTTTAACACTGATGATACTTGATAATCAAGAGTTAACTAACAGGCTAACATTTAAAAAATGTACACTTTAATAAAGTATATAAACAATTAGGTAAGCTTAGAGCTGACCAAGATACATAAATTAGGAGATTCAAAAGTCTATCTAAATTTTCTGTATTTCTTTTTTTTACAGAATATTTATTAAAGTAAATTGTTTAATATGCAATTTCTCATTTTGGAAGTCCTTTATTGTAAAGACAAATCTTCCGTCTGATGAAAACAGCAGTCACTGTGATTACTCTGGACCACCATGGTGGATAAATGAAATTTCTTCCTGAGACACAAGTTTTTTTCTGTACTTCTGGGGCACAGTTTGTATTATTTCTGCCGTGTCTGATGGACCCTGCTACATCAGCACATCTGGTGATTTACTTCTCTTAGAATCCTGAGACTGCAGAAGAATGGGATAGTGGTCCTGCTGATCTCAAAGTTTCTGATACATGAGGTTTCAGACTTCTGTCAGAGAACCTTACTAATGGCGTATGTGGCTTGACTCCCTGCACGACCCTGCTGGCAGATGCCATCTTGCTGCCCATCATGATCCCAGAGAAGGAAGGCACTAGAGCTTTCATTGAATACATCCACAGATTACAGAGCAGCCTCCTCTGACTACTTACTATTTCTATATGCAAAAATAAAAGTAACATAGGCGTGGCTCCATAACTTAGCGGTTAAGGGAGTCGGATCCCATATGGCCAATCATAGTTCAAATCCTGGCCTGGTGGCTTGAAAAACATGCGAGGCACTTACGCATGCCTCAGATTCCAAAAGGATGGTGCAATGGAAGAGAAAGGACTGCGCTGTGACTATACCCTACTGGGAAGGTGCTTTCTCCTGTCTCTGTTTCTCTGGTAAGTATATAAACCCTTTGGCAAGTAAAACAAAAAAACTTTTTCCAAGTATTAAGTGGAAAAAGAATGAGGCCTTGAGATATAAAGATAAAACACTGCACAGTGAAGAGTAAGATATAGTAAAGGCTACTGAGAGTTTTCATTCCAAGGAATTTTAACCTCCAGATACCCACTACACCTAAGAAAAAGGAGGGGAGTAGGAAAAATCAAGAAGTTTGAAAGAAAGTAAGAGCCTAATGATCCAATGTGCACAATATGAAGTGGCAGGACTCGGAATGGTTCTTCACCTTCACTGTATCCTGTCCCCTCTGGCAATTTGGTGGATTCTTCTTTTTTTTGTTTAAGAGAGATTTTTGTTATAAGGCATGTGGTCACCAGAGACAGAGAGACGGAAAGTGAGAAATCAGCCCCCAGGGGAGATAGACACACCACAGTCCCTTCTCCTCTATTCTCCTCTCAGGACTTTGGGCACACATGAAAGCATACATGCCTGGCATGAGTTTTAAGCCACTGGATCCAGGACTCGAACTGCAGTAGGCTATGTGGGAGTCCAGCGAAGTAAGCATTATGCCATCTGCTGGTCCTGGATTCCTCTTCTTAACTAACTCACCTAAGGATTTTCTGAGTTGACTGTGGATGTTACACTGACAATTTGCATCTAAATTTGCTCCTTCTCAATACCAATCTTCCGTAAAAGGTTTTTCAATGACTTAAAATAAATGGGAAGTACTGATAACTGGTAATAAATATTACAAGTTAGAAGCAGATAGACAGTGACAACTGATTTAAAAGTAAATTTCAAATCCTAGAACAAGAGGGAGGAAATCTGAGACCAAACCAATCTGCAGAATCTTCAGAAAACAGGGTTTATACTACCAAGGCAAGAGATAATGACTAACATGTAGGTCCCTAGATCCACTCTGACCACAGCAGAATTCATCTCTGGAGAATAAACATAAAGTCTCTGGATAACAGAATCTGGAAACAAAAGGCACTAAATGTTCAATACAGGGGTGCCCAGTGCTCTCCCTCAAGCAGTATCATGAAGACTTTTTATTAAAGAATGTCCTACCCTATGAGGAAAGAGACAAAGATACTGACATTGAAAATCACAATAATCACTCACAGATAATCCAGAGTAAAGCTCTAAACAAGCCACACTAACACACTTTTTACATTTCCTACTTTTAATCAAAGATATGTAGACACTGGGGGAGAAAAGAAAATAGTAGAAAGATTTCAAACTTGAAGTAGACAATAAGAATGGAAAAGAAAGCTATCCAAAAAGCTATCAGTAACATATTCTGAGAGATAACAATTTGTTATTTATGAAACAGTAAAATGTTATTTTATGAAAAAAAAGTTTAGAGAATCTAAAAGAGATTTTTAAAACTAAAAGATGCAGTAGCAGAAATAAAAAACTCAATGGAAGTAGTAAGCAATAGAGTTAAAGAAAATCACAAAATAGGCCAGTCTTGTGGCTTGGTGGTCCTACAAGGCTGATCACCATTTCAAATGGCTTGAAAACCACACCAGGCCAAACCAAACCAAACAAACAAAAGAAAGCAGAGAGGAAAAAAAGAACACCATCCTAAGAGTTCCAAAAAGAGAGAATTTTTTTTTTTAATAAAATGTCCCAGAACTGAAAGATATGAATGGCCAGATTAGAAGGACCTAATAAGCACCCAGCACAATTGACTTAACAGCACATAAGGTTGTTCTACAATGAAATGTCAGAACACTAGAGGAAAAGGAAAAAAAATTCCAAGTTCCAGAAGACTCTCTAAACTTCCATAGCTGATTCCAGAAAATTCCAAAACACTAATGATAAGAGACTCCTTAAATTTCCAAAGATAAAAATAAAGCCACAGGTAATTTGCTCTTTGCCAAATGTCAAAACACAAGTAATAAAGGGAAGATTCTACAGCTTTCCTGAGGAAAATTCTATAAAAATAAGTCACATATAAAAAGTCAGGAATCGGAATGGCTTAAGCTCTTCAATAATAACATAAAGGAAGAACACACGAAGCAATTTCCCTACAATTCTAAAGACAGGAACCAGCAGATAGTACAATGGTTACATCACTGGACTCCCACACAGTCAACTGCGGTTCAAGTCTCAGACCTGGAGACTTAAAACTCACTCTGGGAGCGTGTGTGTGAGTGCCCAAAATCCCAGAAGGAGAGCAGAGAAGTAACTCCAGCATGACCACCCTCCCAGGGGGATGATTTCTCATTTTCTGTCTCTCTGTCTCTCTAGCGAGTGCCATGTGCCCAGCAGCAAAAATCTCTCACAAAAACAAAAAAACAAAACTAAAGACAAATGATTTCCAATCTAAAATTCTATATGCAGTCAAATTATCAATCATGTTTAAGACTGGAATATAAACACTAAGGGCTCAAAAATTTTACCCTCCACATGCTTTAATAAAGCTACTGAAGAATGTCCTCCACCAAACATGACAGTAAGCAAAGAAAAGGAAGGTATCAAATACAGAAAGCAAAAAGATTCAACGCAGAAGAAAAGAACAAAAAGAATATCCCTGATGGAAGTGAAGGGAAAATCCAGGTGAAGGGATAACTACATATGTAGAACTAATCAGTCCAAACTGTGGGCTTTCACATCACCACCAAGGTACCTGTCAATATCTTCTTTTTAGCCTCAGGTATCAGTATTTTCTGACCAAGCACTGACAAAATACTTTCTCTCCCCTTCATGTCCTGCTCCCTTGACTGGCTAAGGACACGGATTTTACCCATAGAAGTGTTCTATTTTGGCTTACTCCTGAATGTTCAAGCTGAGATGCAGAACACATTTAAATATCTGTTGGTATTTCTGCCAGATGCCTACTTTTGATATTTGTCCACAGACTTCCTCCTAACAGTAAACTATGCTTCTCAGGACTCACTCATGACCTTCCTAGAAAAGGCTTTTGTAAACTTTTTTTCCCAAGGAATTTGCCATTGGGATATATGTGTGCTGGAGAGAGACAGAGACAGTAAGAGATAAAGTAAGAAATCATCTGGGGCGGCGGGGGAGGGGGGAGTCATGCCACAATCCCTTTTCCTCCTGGGAATTTGAGCATGTATGCACATGCTCCCGGCATGATTTTCAAGCCGTCAGGTCTGGGACTTGAACTGCGATCAGCCATGTGACAGTTCAGTGCCTTAAACACACTTCGCCACTTGCTGGTCCTGAGGCTTTTGTAAACTTTTAGGAAAAGTGAAGCCAGATCATAACCCAGAGACTCTGTTTAGATTATATCCTCCTAAAGATGTGATATAAGAGTGGCAAGCAGTATTCCTTCTTCTTTCCTACCAAATGATGTATTATTTGGGCACAAGTGGCACAATTCTAGAGAAAAGCAAGCGAATGATTACACATAAATCAGGACAGCAGGGACACGAGGGCAGCCATCATGGAACCAAGAAAGAACATACAAAAGGCTTTAAAGTATTTCTGAGATTCTAATTTCTAATCCCCCTGATCTTGCGTAACCATGTGTTTTCTCTTTTAGATAGTACATCCGAGTTGTAGATATGACTCCAAGTGTACCATTTAACACACAAGAAAAAACTAAAAAATAAGATTTCCAAGTTCTCACAACTAATAAAATAATAACCATTTTGAACCCAGACAGTTTAGCCGAGACTCAACACTTGCTGTTTGATATATTAACAAATTAATTTTTGCTTTTTCTTCTGCTCACAACCAAAAGTTTTTGAGGAAGAAGAATATGAGAAAAGACAAACTACAAGGGTAGTTTTCTCTACACCTAACTTCGTTTACAACATTTTTCCCAAATGAAGGACAGGTTAAGGAAAAAGTTAATACCAATTTTGTTGAGGACCAATTTCAGCTTTCACGTGAGGGTTTTCCAGCGGTTTAACAAAATTTGAAAACAAAACAAAACTGGTGCCAGATTATGAAGGAACAAGCACAACGCGCCATCTCTCAGTTCTGGGTGGTAAGGACACCATCAGAGGGAGCTCCACTGGATGACTGAAAAGGCGGCTTTCGAATCTGGCATTAAACTTGGTGGCTGGCTTTCTCACTTTTCCTTTCTCTCTCGCTCTCACTCTGTCTCTCTGTCTCTCTGTCAAATAAAAGTAAATACATAAATAGTTTAAAAAAATTATTAGAAAAAGGAATGTTTATATTACTAGCCAAGTTTTGAACTAGCTTCAGTGCCATTTTATCTCTTAGAAGGGACCAGCAGTTAGTGTAATGACTATGTCGCTGGACTCCCATGTAGTTGACCGTAGTTTGAGTCCCGGACCCGGTGGCTTAAAGTCATGCTGGAAGCGTGTACGTGCGTGCCCAAGATCCCGAGAGGAGAAGAGAATGCGGCGTGGCCGTCCCCCCGGGGGATGATTTCTCGCTTTCTGTCTTTTTGTCTCTCTCTGTCTTTCTGGGGAGCGCATGCGCCCTTATAGCAAAAAAAACCTCTCCAAAAAAAGAAAAAGAAGTGACTTATTTGTGGTAATATTTTCAGTAATATACAGAATACACCCTGCCCTCTTTCTCATTTGCAGACCACATGCTAGGAACTACTGCCTCTCAGAACTTGAGGTATAATTACTTTCAAATCTGCATTCCAATAATGAAGTGAAGTATATATATCCAAATTTCTCTTAGGTTTTACCTAAATGACCATGATATCTAATTATAATGTTCTACAACCTTTTTCTAAAGTAGTTTTTACCATAGAGCACATGTGCTCACCAGTGAGACAAAGACAATGAGAGGGAAAGTGAGAAATCGTCCCTCCCCCCTGCCTCCCGGGGCGGGGCCACACCGCAGCCCCTTCTCCTTCTTTCTCCTCTGGGGATCTTGGGTATGTATGCACACATGCCCGGTGTGAGTTTCAAACCACCTGGTCTGGGACTCGAAGCATAGTCAACCATTTGGAAGTCCATTGACATAACCACTACGCCACCTGCTGTTTCCAATGTTCTACAACTTCTTATATTTTGGATTAACTCTAAATAATGACTTTTGGCGAGGATTAACTTTTGGCGAATCTCTTATGTGCTAGTAATTATGGGAGTCACAGAGTTACCTTGGACTCCACAAGCAATGACATAACTGACCTGTGATAGAATGCCCATCAGCCCTATTTTTTTCCCAATCAGCCAGGTCTTTTTTTTTTTTTTCGTTTTTTTGGAGAGGTTTTAGCTATAGGGTGTGTGCGCTCGCCAGAAAGACAGAGAGAGACAGAGAGACAGAAAGCAAGAAATCACCCCCCAGGGGGATGGCCATGCTGCAATCCCTTCTCCTCCATTCTCCTCTCAGGATCTTGGGCACGCACGCACACTTGCCTGGCGTGAGCTTAAGCTGCCGGGTCCGGGGCTTGAATCGCGGTCGGCTACATGGGAGTCCAGCGACATAGCCATTACACCAACTGCTGGTCTCTCAATCAGCAAGTTCTAAAGCTGCTAGAGAGCAGGACTCGGAGAAACACAAAATGTAACCATTTCAAACATTATACTGAAAGCACTGACAAAGGGATTTAAAAATATATATACGATTTGATTCAAATCAAATGTAAGAGCAGTTTGGCTACATTAATGCCAAGATAATGGATTGCAATTACATTTCAAATTTTTAGTCATTTTTGGGTGGGGAGGAAATAAATCACTACTAATCACAAGATGCTTCCATTTATGCACATATTCTTTTGATTAATGGCAAGTTACTACAAGCTAAAAGTTTTCTATATTTACAGTAAGAAAAAATTAATCAACAAAATATAGTTTTAGAAGTTACATATAAATATGCTCCTGGAAAGGGTTAGTTTAAACTTATTTTTTCTAAGACTGTGGCAAGATCAAAAGGGATCCGCAACTCTCTGAACCTTGGATGCTCCTGGGTGATGGGCCCTTTGCTAACATTAACCAGTTTTTTCAATATATGGCTATTTAAAAACTCAGGAGACAAATTAAGCATTTTAGATATTCAGAGAATAGAAAAATGACGGAAGAGAATTTAAATCAGAAGAGGAGCAAGGCACTCAGTCTGGTGGCATTTAAAATGAAGGTAATTCGGGACCAGCCAGATGGTGTAAAGCTTATGTTGCTAGACTCCCATGTAGTAAACCGTGGTTCACGTCCTGGATTCGGCAGCTTGAAACACACAAGGCGCGTGTACATGCATGCCCAAAATCCCAAGAGAAGAATGGGGGAGAAGGACTTGTGGCATGGCAATCCCCCCCGGTAATTTTTCTGTCTCTCTGGTGAGTGAACACACCCTATAGCAAAAATCTCTCTTTAAAAATAAATAAATAAAGTAATCCATTTTTTTGATATTCTCAATATATCTATTCAAATAAAAATATATAAGGCCAGCAGGCAGCATGGTGGTTATGGTGCTGGATTCTACATGGCAGTTCAAATTCTGGACCCAACAGCTTGAAAAACAAACAGGATGCATGTGCAAGTGTGTCCAAAATCTTGAGAGGAGAATGGTGAAGAAGATTGTGGCATGGCCATCCTGCCTGGGGAGGGGGTGATTTCTCACTTTCCCTTTCTCTGTCTCTGGCAAGTACAAGTGCTCTATGGTAGAAATATTAAAAAAAAAAAAAAAAAAAAAATTTTTTTTCAATCACTAAAAATAAAACAAAATAACACGATTCCCACAGCATCTAATCTGGCTTCTTTCATTACAATGCTATGAAAACTCCCCTCTTGTGATACTCAGTGACTTTCCCAAAGGTCACATTGCGTTCTCTAGGCCTCTCCTATGTCTGTGATGGTGCAACACTGCCTTTCTTTCAGATCCCACTGGTTCTCATCCTCACTGGATTTCAATAACTGCACAGAAAGAATCTTGTCCTTAACTTTCCCGCTCATTTCTCTATAAGAAGTTCGAAAACAAAAAACCACACTTCTACAATCATGTTATTTCTCACAGGACAGAGAATAAACATTCTCAATATATAAATGCCACCTTTTGTGTATCCAATAATCGACCCACGGACACTTGGGTTGTTTCCACCTCTGACTATTGCGAATGTGCTTCCCTTGACAGTCACCCTGGTGTCAATCACCCCCTCGCTGTGATATCCAAATCCAACTCTGATCACCAATGAGCACCATAAGGAAAAAGCACAGACATTTCAAAATCAATAAATTTACAAGTCCTTGCATCATCTTTCCATTTCTATTTTAAACCTACTCCTCTTTCGCCATCTTGGTTAATGTTCTCTCCCCCTTTTCACCAACCTGTCATGTGCACCAAGTCATCCTACCCTGTGAACTTACTCTGCAACTTCTATGTCTCATTATTTCTACCTACAGACAGACCTACCTGAGCTCTCACCACCTGGGCAGAAATCCGCTGCAGGCCTGAGACAGCTGTCCTGAGAAAGGACTGCTTCCAAGGCTCGCCTTTGGTCGGCATCTGGGAATTTAAATCACAGGAGGGGTCCCTCCATTCTCTAAATGGTTGTAAGAATGGCTCACTGTGCTCTAAACTATTTATGTTGGACATACGCTTTCCTTCTGAGGGTCTGGAATTCTGACACATGCTAACTGTGTACATGTATGACTGACACAATAAAAACCTTGGATTCCTAGGCTCACATGAGAATCCCTGATACACATTTCATATGCATTATCACAGCTCACTGCTAGAAAAACTGAACCTGTCCTATGAGACTCCACTAGGAGAGTATTCTTGTTTCTTCTAGACCTTACCCCAAGTGCCTTTTCCCTTTGATTTTGCTTTGTAATAATCTTAGCCATGAATACAAATACAGGTTAAGTACTTATTGAATACCTGAATCACTGAATCTGGGGGTAGTCTTAAAGATCCTGATGCATTATCTTATTGTTAAAATAATTCAAAGAAAAAAATCTAGAGAATTCCATTTCCCAGCAATAATCGAGCATACACCCTATTGCAAAAAACTAGTAAAAAGGACCAGCAGGTGGTCTGGTGGTCGAGGTGCTAGACTCCATGGCTGACTACAGTTTAAGTCCAAGACCTAGTAGCTTGCTTTCTCACTTTCCTCCTCTCTCTCTGTCTCTCTCTAGTAAACATATGTGCCCTATAGCAAACTTAAAAAGAATAACAGTATAATAATTAATAAAATAGACATTTTTTTAAAAAGAGAATAGAGACATAGCAACACATGAACTTAATTAAATCCTCAGTCAAAAAGTAAAACAACTATAAAAGTTTTTTTGGAATTGGGAAAATCTGAACTTGAACTATATATAATACAGTTTTATCAGTTTTTAGGAGTGACACTAGTATTGTGATTATATAGATAATGACCTTATTCTTTTTTTTTTTTTTTTTAATTTGCCAAAAGGCTCATGTACTGGCCAGAGAGAGAGAGAGAGAGAGAGAGAGAGAGAGAGAAGGAAAATAAGGAAGCACACCCCATGGGGAATAATCATGCTCCAATCCCTCCTCCACTTCTCATTTCGAGATCTGGGGCATGTATGCACAAGGTGTTTCTCAAGCCGACAGGTCCAGGACTTGAACTACACAGCCAGCCACGTGAAATCCAGCCACTTTAACAACCACAGGCTGGCCTAATGACCTTCTACTTAAGAGATATATACAAAAAGATCCAGTGTTATAATGTCTAATACTTCAAGTATTTTACAAAAAAAAAAGGAATGCATACATGTATATGTGTGTGTTTATAAACTTTGTGTGTAGAGAAAGTGGGCATGGGAGAACAAGTAAATACAGCAAAATACGAGAATTGGTGATTCTAGATAAAAAAGTATATGGGTGTTTCTGATATTGTTCATTCAACTTTTGAATTTGAATAACTTTTTAAAGTAATTGTTTAATTTTATTTATTTTTATTATTTAATTTGCTATAGGGCATATTTGCTCAGTAGAGAGAGAGAGAGGGAAAGAGAGAAAGCAAGCTACCAGGGTCGGGACTTGAACTGGTCTGCTATGTGGAATTCCAGCACCTTAACCACCACGCCACCTGTTGGCCCATGTTTGAATATTTTCAAGCAAAATTGAAAAGGAAAAGAACATTAACACTCCCAAATTATTGGGAGAAGATGAATAATACTGGGTTGTAATTAAAAGCTCACAGAATAACTCCAATTTGTCATTTTCAAGCAGCACTTTCTTCCAGGAAAAAAGATATTTACTAAATCTACATGTACTTCTCAGAAAATATGACACAGAAGGCTGTCTAAATTCAATTCAATACTTAGAAGGAAGAATAAATAGGTAAGATTATTTTGGGTAACTAGAATACCGGGAGATAATAATATTTGGATCTTTCTTCACCTAATAAGTCAAAAGGACAGAAAAAAAAAATCAGCTCATATTCAGGCAGAGAACATTTAATCATCTTACCTCCTAAAGCCGAGAATTAGGCTGCCTCTCAAAGTATTAAATGAGAAAGGCAATGTATTTGACTCCACTGCAAAAGGAAAGATCATCATTAAATTTCAGGAAACAAAGACCAAAAAAATCATACATTTTCAGCTTATTTGAAAATACACTTATACTAATACAATTTAATTTTCATTTGGAAAATTTTATTTTATAAAGTGAAAATATTTTCAAGCAAAATTAAATTGATAATACATTAACACATAGTTGCAATATAAGCTACCCTTGAAACATTTTTACTTTATTTTTACGAATATACAAGGCATATTCAAAAAATTCATGGACAATATGTATTATGAATTTCAAAATTTTTTACATCAAAATAAATATGTATTTTAATTATATTTTCTATCAACTTTTTGAAGCCCATCCTTGTATATAATTAGTAAGTTTATAGACACTGTTCCTTAAATGGCAATTACTAATACACCAGCATTTTTGGTCACCCCGGCATTGATACTGAGGTTGTTATTGGATACTACGGCCTTCTGAAAAGAGAAACCATAAAACCACACAGGACTTGTCCTTTAAAGTCAGCAGATAAAGGGGTCACTTCTTACTGAGAGTGGAACTGGGTTCTGTTGAATCATTCTTACTTCCTGACTCCATTTTTCACTGAAATCGGAGACCTGCATTCACACTAGAGTGACAACCTCAAGTCATAATAAAGTAGGTCTTTACTTCTGTTATGTAATTGATTTACACTGCTCTTTGACGCTTCTGAGCATTTATTTACTCTACTCCTATCCTGGCATTTAGCAGGCTTCATCCGTGTGCATTTTAAAGGTGGCATTGCAAGTATGATTGCAAAGTACAAGACTCAGGCCTTACAATGACTCTTCACATAACCCAAGTGGTGAAATCACAGTAGGCACCTTCTGAATTTACTTTTGCAACAGTTGTATTAAAATGGACCTATGCCATAAGTAATTGACTTAATCTTTTCATTATAAATAGAATGTGTCTACTGACTGATACAAGATGTGTGGAGTTACTGAATTCGTAGGTCATACAAACTCTGAAGACAATGAACAAATACAATTCAGGTTGAAGACAATGAACAAATACAGTTCAGGTGAACATTAAGACACCTGGTTTAAGTTTTTTAAAAAAACTGATGAGAAGAGCCAGCAGGTGGCATGGTGATTAAGAGTGCTGGACTCCCACATGGTCGACCATGGTTCGAGTCCCGAACCTGGTAGCTTGCTTCCTCACTTTCCCTTTCTTTCTCTCTGTTCAAATTAAAAAATAATAGCAAATGGAGTTAAATGAATAAATAAACTAAAAAAAAACTGATGAGAAGAGTTGCAATTATTTTTCAGGTTTGTTCAAGTAACCTAAATATAAATAAAAACTAACCATTATATAAGAAGAACTGTTTTTAGCTCAAATGTTATAAACAAGAGCATACATTTCTAAGTGGTTTGACAGTATATAAAATCTAGAAGACACTTACAAATGACCCGTACTTAGTTAACACAAGGAATATTAAAGTGGATACAATCACCTGCGTCTCCTAAGCAACCTTCAATTTTGCTTGACCAAATTAATTTTCCACGCCTATAAATACAAGTGGGAAAAATGTTTCCTAGTACTTCACAAACTTGATCAAGATAATCCACTTAGTCTACTCTATCACCTGACATTCCTTGTGATGTATATATAATAACCAATAGTGGAAAAAAACACAAAAAACCCAATAGCGCATACCTAAGATCTGCCTAAAACAAATGACAGCCATTATAGAACTAACTGCTCTTCAAAGATCTGTAAATTAAAAGAGGGAGGGGAAAGTACTGACAGGACTAAACTCATAGAGTCTTTAAAGTCCCTGGCATTTTTGTTCTTCAAATTTAATAAACAACTTCTTGAAAATGTATTTTAATACTATTCAAAATAGTATTTGAAAGAATACTGTCAAGTTTTTATTCACTAAAAAGGTGACCAGAAACATCTCAGCAAGCTGGAAGGCTGTTGACAAAAAACATCTAGTTTCCTTAGCAACAAACAAGTCTGAAAAATCAAGAGGTTGACAATGAAGTGGAATGGATGCTATGATAAAAGGAGAGGCAGCTCTCGTGCATGCACCTTATGAGCCCAGATTCCTCTGCTAATGCTTCTCTGTTTTCATCCTGTCACTATGGAAAATCTATATATTATACAGAGTAGAAGGAAAATCAATACACTCAGATAACAGCCAGGATTAATACCCAACCTTCAACTCAAATAACGGTACCTCTGTCAGTCACCATTTTTCATACTAGACACTGCCTATCCCTGACCCTATTACAATGAACTATTTTGAGTGAAACATGCATAGGTAATGTATACTGCTAATCTAGTTTACAAAGTTTTCACCTACACAGTTTGAACATACATTTTACTAGAGTTCAACTTTGAACATTTTAAGGAAGCAAAAATTGTTGTTTGAGTGTTGTGTTTTTAAATGATGTATTTCACACAAGATCTGAAACACTTCAAGTAACATGGTCATGTTGAAAAATACTTTTAAGAAATGCTTCATTTATTTATTAAAAATAAAATACGGTAGGGGAATAAAGTAAAAGCCAGAAGATCTTACTTTGGGTTCAAATCACTGACCTTGGGCAAACTGTTTAATCTCTCCATGCCTTTCCTTATCTATCAATGGAGATTAAATCTATTTACATATGATAGCCATTGTAAAACACCCTAGCATTTTTAAATCTTTAGTAAACATCTGCTGCATCTTTGTTAAGGAAGACTTAGAGATGGCTAAATGTAATTAAAGTTGATGTTAGTTTAGAAAACACTTTCAGAGACATTATTGCATCTGATTTTCACAACCCCTCCAAGGCAGATAGGCAGTACGATCCCCATTTAATAAAAATGAAATGGATTTGCCCTCTGATCTAGTAGTTAAGGAAGTTGGATCTCACATGATTGATCAAGCAGTTCAACTCCCAGCCTTGGTGGCTTGAGAAACATTTTGGGCTGGATTGTGTGAATGCATGCCCCAAATCCCAATGGGATGGAGATATAGAGAAGGCACTGGATGTGACCATGCCTCACTGGGGGTGCTTTCTCTCTCCTCTCTCTCAAGCACATACACCCTCTGGCCATAAACAAACAAAAACAAAAAAAGAAACTGAAGAAAAGAAATTTGTTCCAGTTCATATAATCAGAAGATTATAATTATAAATAAGACTCAAATATTCAGGATCCCCAGTCCAATTTCAATTCTCTTCATTTTTTTTTTTTTTTGAGAGATTTTTTTGCTATAGGGCACATGCACTTGCTGGAGAGACAGAAAATGAGAAATCACCCTCTGGGGGGATGGCCATGTTGTAATCCCTTCTCCTCTCGGGATTTTGGGCACATACGCACATGCACCTGGCTTGAGTTTTTAAGATGCTGGGTCTGGGACTTGAACCACAATTGACTATGTGGAAGTCCAGTGACATAACTATTACTCCATCTGCTGGTCCCTCAACCTCAATTCTTAACATCATGTTACCCAAGGTCCTTCCAACTTTAAAATTATTTCCAAATTATCCACAAGTTCAACTCACAAACTACCTTACCAACCTGGCTTTAACAAAACATAAAAACTTGCTTGTTTTCTTCCATGAAATATACTGTATCCCTCAACAGTAACTGAAATGACCACCTGTTAAGTAAACTGTTAATGTTGCATACTTACAAAATGATAAAATATAGTCTAAATTCCCATTTATGGCTTCACTTTTCAATTCAGCATAAGTGAACGTATTACTTTCAGGCAGACATCCATTTTCCTAGGGATAAAGCATGCTTCAGTGATAATATGCCTTAGCTAACTGCATTCTGACATGCCATTGAAATTTCCTGTTATTTTATTTCTTTTTATTACCGTATTCTCTGATAACTTTCACTAGGAAAAAAAGAAAGCATTTTCTAGAACAATAAATAAGCTGAACAGTCCATTTTAGCAAAAGCTTTGAGGTGGAGTTGCAACATTCCAAATTAAATGCTTATCTTCAAATACAGATAATTCATTATCCTTAGAGTGCCTTCTGTTTACTACTGAAAATACCAGAACAATTCTCATTCACAACAAAACAAAATTCAATACTTAGATCCCAAACAATATTTTGAGGCATGTTGTAAGGTTAGGCCCAAACATAATTTAACTTCAAGTGATGTATCATTTGTCCCAACATCATCATCTGTTTAATAATTAATAAGTATATGAACCAAAAAGTAACTCAAATATATTTGCTGGATTATTTTATAAGAGCACAATACTAAACACCACCTAGTTAATAAACAATAAGTAATGAATAAAAATAAATTATGGTATAGCCATACAATTACACAATACAATTTGTGGCATTACACTATACTATGCAAAGATGCCAATGAAAAAAGAACATTGCTGGGGCAAGGTGGTGGCACAGTGGTACTGCAAAATGACCCACATGGGAAAGGTCCTGTCCTCCTTGGACATGCCAAATGGACTGGACGTGGATAGTGGTAGGAAGGCCCTGTTAGGAGTATCTCTCTCTCTCTCTCTCTCTCAATAAATAAAAATAAGTAAACAACAAAAAAAGAAAGAAAAAGGAAAAAAAAGAATGTTACTGAACAATATAGTTATCTATAATCAACTTTTTCCTGAAAATAATTTTCAGCCTGGCTACAGTGGCCCGCTGCCATGACGCTGTGTGTGCTCTGTAGGCTGGAGCCAAAGGGGAGGCCAAGTTTGATTCCTGGTCCAACCTAAAGGCAGGGAGCAGAGGTATTTTGTACTTGTAATTTCAGTGACTGGAGGAAGCTGAGGCAAGAAGATTGTGGTTTGAGGCTGTTGTGGAAAACACAGCAAAAACCAGTCTAAAAATGAGCCAGGCATGGTGGTGCACACCTGTAGTTGGAGGTGAGGGCTGGGGGGCTTAGAGACCTCGTCTCAAAATGAAAAAATTTCTCAACCATACTCACATCTGATAGAATACACATGCTAGGCAGGAATGACTAGCCCTAGGAAATATGGAAGTTGTTGTATCACTCACTTCCTTTTTCTAATTTATCAACAAATGTGTATTATGTAATTTATAAAAATTGATTTAAAATGCATTTTTTAATGTTTAGCTGAAATATAAAAAGCATCAACTAATACTATGGGTTCAGAGACCAGCAGATGGTGCAATGGTTACATCACTGGACTCCCAAGTGGTCAACTGCAGTTCAAGTCCTGGACCCAGTGGCTTAAAACTCACACCAGGCACACGTGTGTGCGTGCCAAAAATCCCAAGAGGAAAATGGAGGAGAAGGGACTGTAGCGTGGCCATCCCCCTGGGGGTGATTTCTCACTTTCTGTCTCTCTCTGTCTCTCTGGCAAGCGCACATGCCTTATAGCCAAAGTCTCTCTCTCTCAAAAAATAAAAATAAAAATAAAAATAAAGATAAAAAACCCCATGGATTTGATTAAGCACTTAACAGAGTAGCTGCTTCCAAGCCACTAATAGGTAATACTGTAATTCCAGCAGTGGAAGCAAAAGATAGTGAAAATGAGAAGAACATAACTGAATTTAGGATTACTTTCCAAATTATTGGAAACCTCCGATTAGCCCCAAGTTAGATCACCAATAAGAAAGCAAAGGGAACAAGAAGAAAATATTGAGACCTTGGGTTATATTTCTGAAAAGAAAGAAAACCTTTGGGAAAGTAAGACTATGTGGGAAAATAACTTTAAAAAATTTAAAAATAAAAAAGATAAATATAGGATCAAAATACTGTTAGGAACTCAGAGAAAAGTGATAAAGACAATCAAGACAAAAAGTCTAACTTTCAAGGGATTGTAACTATATAAATATTTCAAGAAAAGAAAGGAATATTCTAGCATTATTAGAAAAATAAAGGAATTACATGAATGATTATCTGTTCCAGGAACAGACTTTTTTGAACAAAATATTTCTCATTAAGTATCCGGTGCTCTACCATGTGGTTCCAAATAATACAGCACTTTGTTTTGAAATGAAAACTGCAACCCTTGCTAACCCAATGCACTGTCCAAATCAACGTCTTACTCCCCTTTCCCAACGCACTGCCCATTCTGATGCAGACAAGGAGATTTTGGCAGCAACATAATGCTTTGGAAAGAATCAAAAGATTTGTTAAAAGTATAGAATAGTAAATCTACTATTAGTGTGCATTTATGAAAATTTATACATAAGTGAAAAATAATATTCAAAAAATGAAAAACTGCAATTGCATTTTAAGGGGGATTATACTGCTTTAATTTTTTTTTTTTTGGTGATATTGGCATATTGTCTTTCAAACACACAAGAAAAATGCTGCATTGCCTTTTAAAGTTTAATCAGTACAGGTTACACTAACAAATACTTTTATAAAGCTTAAGAAAACTACATAGAACCAACTATTTTTACTTTTTAGCTTAATTCCTTGGTGGATTTTGCTTGTGTGTGTGTGTGTGTGTGACCATTGAACATTAGGGAGGAAAGGTCTTCAGTTATAAAATCACAACCACACTTGTACTCACCTGCAAAATAGCACGTACAGACTTCACACTATCAAAGGATGGAAACACATAATTCACATATGTCTCCTGATCAGGCTCTACTTCAATTTCACGCATTCCTTTGAGGACTTCAATTATACCTGTAAGATAAAATTCAGAAGCACAAAATAAGGAACTTGTAGTAAATTAACAAAAGATCAGAAAGTTGAGTTCAATTACTTTCTGAATCATAGTGTAAGAAAATCACTCAACACTTTGTTTAAAAGATAAGGCAGAAAAGCAACAAAACTAGCAGATAAGAGATAAATGTAAAAAACAAATTCTTCCTTTCTTCATCTCCCTCCATCAGTTCAATAGTGAGTGCTAAGAAATTATCCTTAAAATACAACTATAAGGAAACTTAAAACAATGAAGCAATGTGCCTAACATTTCTGGCAACCCAAATGAACTGCAATAATAAAACACCATTGCAATGCTCATCTTACACAATAAAGCTTTATAAGAATAAGTGTCACAAAAAGAAGGAATTGGGGAAGTGGGGTGACAGATCTGTCAACAATAAAATCGGTTTCAAAAAGTATTTTTATTTTTTTTAAGAGATATTATTGCTATAGGGCATGTGCGCTCGCTGGAGGGAGAGACAGAGACAGAAAGCAAGAAATCATCCCCCAGGAGAGATAGCTATGCCACAATCCCTTCTCTGCCATTCTCCTCTTGGGATTTTGGGCATGCACACACACGAGCCCGGCATGAGTTTTAAGCTGTTGAGTCTAGGGTTTGAACCACAGCCAACTACATGGGAGTCCAGTAACATAACGATTATGTCATCTGCTGATCCCTTAAAAAGTATGTTTAACTAAGCACCTATGTAAAAAATTCTATAACAGTTACTAACTTCTGACTTTTTTAGCTTCGTTACTTTACATTATTAAAATTTCCTCAAAAAATCCCTATTTCTGACTTATGATATCCCTACCGAAAATCATTTCTATAGATTTGCTATTCTTGTTAGCACAGATAACCGACTGTAAATTCCCCTGAGTACAGAAAGATACTGACAAGTCTAACAACATTATAATCATTCACACACTTCTATAGATAAAATTCAGATTATGGATCAGAATATTTTAACTTTAATAGTTCATTATATTTAAAGTTACCAAATACTTGTATAAGAACAGGTATGTTAGACCAATGAAACAGAATAGAGAGACCAGAGATAAACCTCTGCATGTATAGCCAACTAATTTTTTTTTTTTTTTTTTTGGAGAGGTTTTTGCTATAGGGCGCGTGCGCTCGCCAGACAGACAGAGAGAGACAGAGAGACAGAAAGCAGGAAATCACCCCCCAGGGGGGATGGCCACGCCGCAATCCCTTCTCCTCCATTCTCCTCTCGGGATCTTGGGCACGCACGCACACGCGCCCGGCGTGAGTTTAAGCCGCCAGGTCCGGGACTCGAACCGCGGTCGACTACGTGGGAGTCCAGCGACATAGCCATTACGCTAACTGCTGGTCCCAAGCCGACTAATTTTTAACAAAAGTTCCAAGAATACACAATTAGGAAAAGAACATTCTCTTCAATAAATGGTGTTTGGAAAACACAATACGCACATCCAAGAGTGAAAACAAGATTCGCACACCTTACACCATACATAACAATCAACTCAAAATAGATTAAAGATTTAAACCTGGAAACACAGAACTTGTGGAAGAAAACACCAGTCTTAGCAATGATGATGTGCATTTGACACCACAGTACAGGCAACAAAAGCAAAAACAAGTAAGTGAGACTACATACAACTAAAAAGTTTCCCATACAGCAAACAAACAAAGGCATCTATAGGAAAATATATGTGCAAACCATATATCTTATAAGGGGTTAGTTATCAAAAATACATAAGGAATTCATAGAACTCAATGGCAAAAACAAACAAAACCAAGTAACATGGCTAAAAAATTGGGCAAATGACCTGTACACACACTTTTCCCAAGACTCATGAATAGTCAACAGGTTTATGAAAAAGAAAAGGCTCAACATCACTGCTCGTTAGGGAAATACAAACCTAAACCACAATGAAATAATCACCTGACACTTGTCAGAACGCCTATTTTCTTTTTTTTTTTTTTTTTAAGAGGTTTTTGCGGGGACCAGCACGTGGCCTGGTGGCTAAGGCGCTGGACACTCCCATATGCCTGACTAAGGTTTGAGTCCCGAACCTGGTGGCTTGCTTTCTCATTTTCAATCTCTCTCTCTCTCTGTGTGTGTGTGTGTGTGTGTGTGTCTGGTCAAATTAAAATAAATGGATGAGTAAATAAAATTAAATTTAAAAAAATCTTCCTTCTTAAAAAAAAAAAAAGAGGTTTTTGCCTTAAGGCATGCGTGCTCACTGGAGAGAGAGAGAGACTGTAAAAGGGAAATTGAGAAATCACCCCTTAGGGGTTGGCCACACTGCAATCCCTTTTCCTGCATCCTCCTCCTGGGATCTTGGACACTCAGGAACACGTGCCCGGCATGGTTTTCAAGCCATCGGGTTGAGATTGAAAACATTGTTGGTCATGTGGGAGTCCAGTGATGTAACCCCTATGCCATCTACAAAGCCTTTTTTCAAAAAGTCTAAACAACAACAAATGTTGAGGAAGTGAGGAAGGTAAGGAAGTGCCAAAAATGTAACCTTTTAATACTGTTGGCAGGAATATAAATTGGTACACCTAATATGAAAAAACTAGAGGTTCCCCAAAAACTTAAAATTAGAACTACCTTATGACCCAGAAATCTCTCTTCTGGGTTTATAGCCAAAGGAAAGAAAATCAGTATCTGAAAAAGATGTGATATTTTAAATTTTTCTTATCTTTTTAACTGAAACTAAAGCAGACTTAAGAAAACTTGATATCACAGCTTCTCAGATTAAGTTCAGTCACTTTCATAGGCATCCTGAGGGAGCATGCAAAGATATGTACTTCAATAACTACAGTCAGATGGGAAGGGGGAAGCATTCAATTCAGTAAGACAGGAAAAAGTGATTGATCTAATGTATCTACATAAATGCAATTCACATTTCTTTTTAAAACAAAAGATAATAAGAATGGATTCCAAGCCTCTGTTAACGTAGAAAATCTAAACTAAGACTAAACAAACAATCTCACAAACACATTTCAATGCAGCCATGAGAAAGTTTATAAATCTTGAGGAAAATGTGTCTAAAAATTTTCCTAAGAATCGGGCCAGTTGGTGAGGCATGGTGACTAAGGAGACTGGATCCCACATGGCTGAATATGTGATTTAAGTCCCAGACCCACTGGCTTGAAAAATACTCAGGGTGTGCGTGTGTGTGTGTGTGTGTGTGCCCCAAATCCCAGAAAAGGGAGAAGAGGTTAAAGGATGGCCATCACCCCACACCTCTCCCTATCTCTGTCTCTCTCCAGAGGGTACAAACATCCTACAGCAAACTGAAAATATTAAAAAATTTAAAAATCTTGTAAGAATTAAGAAAGGGGATAGACAGTACAGCAGTAAAATGTGATCGTCTCTAAGGCTGACATACATGAGAAGGTTCCGGGTTAGCATCCAGACTGCCCTGGATATGCCAAGCACAGGTGTGATCATAACCTGGGGCTGGCTGAAGCTGGGGGTGTACTGTAGCATCAAGACGCTGTTAGGGAACCAGCAGTTAGCGTAATGGCTATGTCACTGGACTCCCATGTAGCCAACCGCAGTTGGAGTCCAGGACCCGGTGGCTTAAACTCACGCAGGGCGCATGTGTATGCGTGCCCAAGATCGAGAGGAGAATGGAGAAGGGACTGCGGAGTGGTCATCCCCCCTGGGGGGTGATTTCTCGCTTTCTGTCTGTCTCTCTCTGTTTTTCTGGTGAGAGCACGCACCCTATAGCAAAAACCTCTCAAAAAAAAAAAAAAAAAAAGACTTTGCTGGCAGACTGGACACATAACCCAGCAGTAAAAGGAGCTGGATTCCACGTGGCAAACCATGGGTTGAATCCCAGTCCTGTATATATGTGTATGCCCAACATCTAGACAGGATGGAGACATGGAGAAGGGGCAGCATAACCATGACCCATTGAAGGGGGTTCTCTCTTGCTCTCTCTGGTGAGCATATTTGCCCACTGGCAATTAAAAATAAAGGGTGGAGGGGCAGCAGGTGGTGTGGTGGTTAAGGTGCTGGACTACCACATGGTCGACCATGGCTCAAGTCCTAGAACCTGGCGTGTCTCTGTCTCTCTCTAATGAGTGCATGTGCCCTATAGCAAAAATTAGGGGAGAAAAAAAGAAGCCTCCTTGGGGATGTTGTCTTTCTCTTTCTCTCATGTAAAAAATAAACAAATAAACTTTATAAAAAGGAATTATGATAGTTGATACTACTAGGAAAGCTATATGGTTCATCTGAACAACTTTTTGTGACTATTGGTTCCACATGGTTTTACATTCTACCCAGTATATTAACAGTATGAGGCAATTTCTTTTCTCTCTTTCTTTTTCTTTCTTTCTTTCTTTCTTTTTTTTTTTTTTTAAATTTTGTTGCCAGAGGGAGAGGGTGCTCACTACAGAGAGAGAGAGAACTCTCATAATGGGGCATGGTCATACCAGAACCCTTTTTCTTCCATCACTCCATCCAGTCAGGATTTGGGGCGTGAAAGCACATGTGCCCAGCTTGTTTTTTCAAACCACCAGGGCTGAGATTTGAACCATATGGTCAGTCATTTGAAATCTGGCTCTCTACTCACAAATGGCTTACCTGCTTTCCTATGGGGCCAGCTTGACTTCTTCCAATTTTATTTAAGAGATTTTTGCCTTAGGGTACATGTGCTTGCCAGTGAGAGAGACAGAGATAGTGAGAAATCACCCCACCCCCCTAGTGCTGGATGGTCACACAGTAATCCCTTCTCTTCCATTCTCCTCCCAAGATCTTGGCATGCACACACATTCACCAGGTGTAATTCCCAAGTCACTGGGTCTGGGATACAAACCACTGTTAGCCACGTGGGAGTCTAGCAACGTAACTGCTACGCCACCTGCTGGCCCCAGATTTCTGACTTTTTTTAAAAGTAATAAGTTCCCTTTATTCAACCACTTACCTTACTTTTTTTAGGTTTTCATGATGATCCCAACTTAGAGATTTTACCCCTCCCTATTCTTACTGTTATGTTGTCTCACTATACCAAGGAATGTAGATCTCCACTCATTCTTGGTTATTTCCTTTCATTTAGCTAAAATGTATTATTTTAAGTGGTGACTTTTTCCACCTGTGCCACAGAGAAAAATACTAGTAAGATAAGCCATGAAGTCCTTAAACATCTTCCTAGAGGTGGATTTTAACTAAATTGGCAACCAGAAAATTTTAATAGAAATTTGGTCATCCTACTGTTGAAAACTCTTATTTTCAACTCCGTTTTATCTGACCTTCAAATATCTGTTTGATTTCATGAAGAACTCTATTTACTCCTTATTAAACACTTCTATATATTCTCCATCATTACAGTATGTTATTTCTACCAGTTTATATATAACTCAGCAAAGATCAAGTTTGCTGCACTAATAACAATGCTAGCTTCTGACCTTACACTAAAGCTATACAGAATACATATTAGCCATTTCCTTGTTACATGAATGAAGATTATAAAATATACTTTACTATCTTTCGAGATTTCCTGCAAAGTAGCACATACAGCTTTTAAGAAGTGCAAAACAACTAACAATCTCTTCTACTCTTAAGTCACAATCCTTAGGAAGGCATAAACTTTGTATTTTTCCAGATAAAACTTTCATTAATTAAAAAAGAACTGGTACCTCTTTTTAAAATATCCTTCATGCAAAAGTTTAGTCTACTTTTAAACAACAGCAAAAATCTTTTATAAAGTAATATAGCACGATGTTAACAAATTCAAATATGGAAGTGTTATGGTATAAAAAGAACATTTAATAAGACTGGAACCCTCCATTCTACTGACAGCCAGATGGGGAACCTAAAGTCAGTCACTGACTCTCTGCAGCTCTCATTTTCTTCATTAATATACTATGAGCTTTCAGCAAGGCACCTTTACAATCTAATTCTGTGATTCTAATTTTTAAAAAAAGGATGGATTTGAGATAAAGCCCATTTTCTACTTGTTAAACTAGCTACAATTATAGAAAAATATTACCTAAATTCTTTTATATTTCTGAAGAAGTAAACGTGTAGTACCCAATTCAAGTGTAGATACTATGACATGAATGAAAAAAGCAAATTTATCTGAAGAACAAACAAAAGAACTGTCATACCTATGTAAAGGTGGACAATAGTAAAATGCCCAAAGAGTTTGATGGGATGATGTAAACTTTCTGTGGTTTAAAAAATATTGGGTTGGTTACCTCTTTCAGAAGTAGAGCATTCAGAGCTGGAGGATACACAAAGAGTTAATCAACTAGCATATTGTTTTCACAAAGATTTTTCTAAAAAGGATTTAGAGACTTTTATAGCCAGAAACAATTAGGGAATACTTGTTTCACTATTTCCTTTAAACTAGAATATGGCTATATATTTAAAATAAAATTGCAATATGAAAGTCTGCTAAAAGCACTTTTTTGTTGTTTGTGCATTTTGTTTGTCACCCAATGTCACACTAACAACTCTGCATCTCATTCCAAAGCACATTATACTACGAGATAAAATGAAAAAGACCATTTTTTGTTTCCCCAAGGGGAAAGTACTTCTGTTAAAAGCATCTTTTTATGAAACTACTCTTTCTGAATTACCAATAATGCAAACCAAAGAATTAGATACTGTACTCTAAAATTTAATATTTGTTCAATTCTTATTCATATCCTATAGACATCCCATGTGTACAAAAGAAAAGTATGTTAAATGCTTAAACGTACTTAAGAACCTGAAAGATTGAACATTTCTGTCCTTCAATCAATAGGCTGTCAGGTCATGAGTACTCATTTTGCAATAAAAGTTTCTTGCATTTCCTATTATTATAACTAAGCTCAGTTAAGAAGAAAAAGACTGATCCACAAAAGAATGGTCCCATCTTTTGTTTTCAGAACCTGATTATACATAACTTTATCTTTACTAGGACTAGACCAACTAATGTCAAACACTTTGTAAAATCCAGAACTAAAGAGTTTTTTTAAAAAAATATATAAAAATAACAAACTGTTTAAATCTACACTGACAAGTTTGGATGTCAAGATAAAAATTGAATAAAGAAATAAAATTAATGAAATTAAGGAAAAAGAAATCCATCATGTTTTTTTAAAAATGCTTACACTATCATTTAAAACAATTTCACTTTTTCACAACATCTGATACTCAGGAGTAAGTATGCTTCCTCAAAGAATTCAATTAAATGAGTGTTTAAACCTTTTACACTGGATCCCTGAACTATTCCGAGTCAGTGAAAGGCAAAATCTAACCTTGAACATTTTTCTCCTTCTGATGTCCAACTAGCAATGGCCAGAAATAGTGAGTTCGGACAGGAAAACCTTCTTCTTTCATGGCCTTCATTAGAGCTTTCGCCAAATCTGAAAAAAGATACCATGAAATATCACAAAGCTACCTCAGCAAAATTTATCTATGTTGGTATGAACTGTAAGAATATGGTACCAGTTTTATTGGCTTGTAAAGCACAGTGGAGTGTGAGCTGCAAAGGAGACGTGTGCATCTGGGCTTCCTTTAACTTCTTACAGTAGTCTGTCAGCTTCTCTGCAGGCTGGGGGAAAAGCCACAGATCACTAGATTGGCAAACACCCTTCTGCAAGTATTTCACCACTTTTGGGATGAAAAATTTGAATCTCTCAACCACTATTCCAAAACCTTACAAAACATAAATGAGGTTTCTAATGATACAATGTTTACAGATGGCCTAATGTCATCAATTTTCTTATATTTTAAAGAATCTTATTTCACTAATGATTATACTATTACAAAGTAAAAATGGGCAGAATACCATATTCATAGTCACACAGTGTTGTAAAAAGAAACTGCCAAAGTCATTCAGATTGTCTTCCCTTGATACAGGACATGCTAATAAAATTTGCAATGCTGTATCTTCCAATTTTTCAGTGACTAAAAGCAAAATGAGATTCATTGCATCTGGGAAGAAAACAAAAACATCTTTTGTTACTGAAATGAACAATAATTTTACACTGCAACCAATACTAAAGACAAAATTAGGCACTGCAAACACCAAAAGGTATTAGGCATGCCTGCCAAATAGCAATAAAACACTTGCAAAAATCATAACACCCCCATATATGCATTAAATCACATTTTTAGCTTAAGCTGACTTTAAAGAGTACAATCGCAATATTATTATTAGAGAATGCTCTTTCCATAATGTAAGAACAACTCAGATTTTTATAAAAATCAAGTAAATAAAATGTTAAAAAACTACCTGGAATGTATCTTCTTTCATATGTAATTTTTTCCAAAATTTTTGAGACATATTGAGGATACCCAGCTTTACTAAAGCTAAATATAATTTGCAATAAATCACGGTCCATAAGGTAAAGATCAGACTTCTCCACCTTCTCCAGAGTCTACAGATGGTTCCAGAAAGGAGAAGAATATGTTAGAAACCAATGCTTTTTATTTAAGTAATAAAGCCAAAAAAAGTTAAATACCAAAATTCAAAACATAAATAAATACTATGTAAAAGTATAGGACCTGTTTATAATATAAACAGGAAAGACTCAATTTCAACAATTACTGCCATACATCAATACCAAGGTCCCAAGTATAAAAGGAGTTCTTCTTAAATATTACTTTCTACAAGAAGACATCTTTAAAATTGGTATAAACTACTCTTTTCTGCATCATGCAAAATATAGTCAAGTTTATACAAATGATTTTAAAGTACATTTGTTTATATAACATAACTCATACCTGCTTAACATGATCAATGTCACCCTTCTCAGCATATGCATTCAATAACGCAAGATATGTGTCTGGACCAGGTTCAATCCCAGCCTCTTGCATCACTTTGAGAATATTTTCTGCATTCTCCATATCTCTGCAAGTTAATTAAAAAAAAAATTACTATTATATTGCCAATGTAACGTAACTATTCAATTAAAAATATATTATCTATGCTTGCTAAAACAAAAATTTTAGTACCATCTGAAATTACATCGGAAAAAAATGAATACATATTAAACTGGTTATGCGTTTCTGGAATAACAAAAGATCATAAACATGAAATTTTTACAGGTAACTATACCCCCCAACCCCCCCAATTATATAGTAATTAATCAGCATTAAATTGTGTACCCTCTTATACTTCTGTGAATCGGATTTCCTTTTTAAGACAATACTTAATAAAAATATTTTCCAGAGCAGTTAATAAATTATAAATTCAGTTATTTCTGATCTAGCTCAATTTTTTAAACTGAGTAATTTCAAATAGTAGTTTTGTGAAGGAAATCCAAGAGTAAATTATATATTATGTTCTACCTCACACAGTCAGAATTTTTTCTGAAAGACACATAAACAGGTTTAAAAAATATTTTAATAATAATTTTCTATTATTTAAATCTTGCTTAAGAAAAAAAACCTTAGGTTGAAAATTACCCAGCTCTTGCATGTCCTGTAACAAGGGCACTGAATACTGCTTCTGTGACTGGAAGATCCTTAGTTTTCATAAATCCAAGAATCTTACTACAATAAAAGAGAAATTTATTTCAAAAATACTTTACATGTACAGAATTAGGCATTGAGTTATTTTACTTAAAAAATATAATAGTTAACACATCTATTTTACCTACAGAGTGAAAATTAATCCCCTTCCCATGAAATCCCACTCTCTCAAGTGTTAACAGTCTCAATGTACTTTTGTTAAAAATACTAGGTAATGGGGCTAGCAGGTGGCATGGTGGTTAGGACGCTGGACTCCCACATGGCCGATCACAGTTTGAGTCCTGGAACTGGTGGCTTGTTTTCTCACACTCTCTCTCTTTCTCTCTGATGAGCACATATGTCCTATAGAAAAATTAAAATTATAACAATAATACACAAAATTAAATAATTCTTTTTGACAAATATGTTTTTAAAAAAATACTAGGCAATTTTTTAAAAATCTGATTATTTTTCTATACTAATTAACCTTTTAAAAGCATGACATTCAATAAGATTCACTGAATTCAAAATAAAATTGTATATTTCAATTTATCCCTCATTTCCCAAACCAAAAATAGTAATAAATTTTATAACAGTAAAGAAATGTTGCAACTCAGGTGCGTGTGCATGCATGCGTGCCCAAGATCCCGAGAAGAAAATGGAGAAGGGATTACAGCGTGGCCACCCCCCCTAGGGGGGTGATTTCTCACTTTCTGTATCTCTTTCTTTCCGGTGAGCACATGTACCCTATAGCAAAAACCTCTCCAACATAAAAAAGAAATTTTGCAACCAATTTTATATGAACCTGTGGGATAAAGAGAATATTCCCAGTTTTCTCAATAGGCACAGTATGTGAATGACTAAGAACACCTCCCTTAGGAAATAATTTCCCTTGTTAAGAATAACCTTTTAAAAAGAGTAAATACAATGCTAGGTTTACAAAATTGATAAATTTGTTTCTCTCATGTATGTTTATAAGATCCATACCTGGCACCTTCAATATCTCCTACATTACAATAAGCAGCAATCAATCTCTGGTATGTCACCTGTCAATGAAATGGGTCAGTTATTATTATTTTTACTACTTTTTTCTGGGTTAATAAAAAGTAGATGTGACCAATAAGTATCCACAAATACCAAGTACCCACTCGATTTGGTTGAATGTTTGCTTCTTCCATTTTTGCCAAGAAATCAGTCGGTGAGAATTTATATTCATTTTGAAGATAGACTTTAAGTAAAGCATTGTAATGACTCACATCATAAACAGTACCTACGAATGAAATTTAAATTAAAATTTTAGAAAAGCACTTAAAATCATATCCTTTATCACAACTAAAATTTTGCAACAAAAGTAAAATTAGTACTTTAGTATTTCAGCCATCTAGTTAATACTTAGACACACCTAAATTGATATCCCATCAGAACAGAGCAAGTTAAGCATGCAAGACTGTAATTATTGAATTACTGTGCAGTTACAAGAAACTGCCTATTCAGGTATTAAAAGGTTTCTTACTTATGAAGCATAATATTCTCTCCATGTTAGAAAATGCTGACAATACCTCCACATTTAAAAGAGAATGAAAGATTTTTCTATATAAAGCAGTTCTCCCTACAGAACAACACATTCTGACGGATAGATTGTGACTGCAGTTCCCTTACACAGGGAGGGCTGTGGTGGCAATTCTGCTGATTGACGAACCAGGCTACTCAAAGCCTTCCTTTCAAGAAGCTGTCCTATTTTCAGTTGCTGAGTATAGTTTCTAGGGTATTACCATTAATTACTGGTGTTCCAATGTCCTGTTTGCCTTCTATGTCCATCTTGCCTATGGATACATCTATTAAAGTTACCACTATGCTTTACCCACCCATGATATCAGTGTATCAATCCAGTGCTAACAAGTTTCACTAAATTTTCAAAAATTAAATTTCTATCTTTACTGAGCTACCTATGGCCACAGATGCCTGTGGTCAGTGTCTCATGTCGGATCTAGGCAGCAGAGGCCTGCTGTATGAAAGGAAATCTGCTTTTATTTTATTCATGTTTCTTACTGTGCTTCAGGTACTATGCTAAGTGTTCTACATATAGAATTAATCTTCACAACAGCTTTGAAGCAAGTACTAGTACCATCCCCTTCTTATAGATGAGGAAAATGGACTCTTCCACTTGTCTGAGGTCACATGACTAGTATGTGAACAGATCTAAATAGAGGTAGTATATGGCTTGAAAGCCCAATCTCTCAGTCACCGTAAAACTTTATCCAAAGGCTCACAAGGAACCATGTGCAAGCCAATAATTGCAACATAATTATGCAGAAGTTACCATGGAACATCTAAACCAAGGAACTGCTCAAAACCCAGAGGAGTAGTATCTATTCTAGCTTTTTACAGATTTTAGTCAAGATCAGTGTTCAACACACTCATTTTTCATTTTTTTTCCTGCCACCTTGGCATAGGACATAGTTCTACAGATGACAAAAATGTTTCTGTGAATTTCAATAAAATATTTATTATGTATTGTTAATTTCATGGGTCATTTCTAGGAATGATTTTTAAAAATTGTACTTTTTCATAGTATGAATTAAGAAAGTGTAGAACTATTTCAGAATTTAAATTAAAAACTCTAAGTCTAGAGATAGAACCCTAAAATGCCCTACCTAAATAACCAAAAGCTATATAACAGCATTGCTTTTTGCATTTTACACATGCTCTTCTTTTACCTTTAATAATACCTCATAGCTCTGGTTCCTCTGTTTATGTTACTTTTCATGTTTTGATATTATGTTGATATTATATTTCTATTCAATTTCTAGAAATACTTTAACACTGGAGACCAGCAGTTAGTGTAACGGCTATGTCACTGGACTCCCATGTAGTCGACCGCGGTTCGCGTCCTGGAGCCGGTGGCTTAAAACTCACGCCGGGTGCATGTGCATGTGTGCCCAAGATCCCGAGAGGAGAATGGAAGAGAAAGGATTGTGGCGTGGCCATCCCCCCTGGGGGGTGATTTCTCGCTTTCTGTCTCTCTGTCTCTCTCTATCTGTCTGGCGAGCACACGCGCCCTATAGCAAAAACCTCTCAAAAAAAGAAAAAAAAAAAGAAATACTTTAACACTGCATGTACATCATAAACAGTTTTCTTCAAAATGATAGCACATTGCACAAATTGTATTGCATCCTAATTTTCACTTGAACCTTGGAGAATGCTCCCTATCCCCAAATCAGTATATCAGAGCACAGTATTCTATTTTATGGATGCTCCATAATTTATAATCTCCTAGCGAGGGACATTAGAATTGGTTCCAATTTCTTGAAATTACAAACAAGCTACAACGAAGAGTGTAAGAACATCTGTATCTAAATTCTAATATACAGAATTCTGGTCAAACGGAATGTGCATTTATAACTTTGATAGACCAAATGCCTTTCTATTTTGTTCTTTAACTTACCATACTTGTAATACTTGTTATGAAAAATTGTTTTATTCAATGCCCCTAGATGTCACTATAACTCACAAAATAAATCGCATTACCAAAATTATGAATCAAGTAGCCCTTCCATAAAATTGAATTACAACAATTACGTAAAGAAACCCTTTTTATGAAAAAAAAAAAAAAAACTGTCATTTATACATTGTTATTTTTGCAAATAATCATACCCAATTTCTGAAGTTTGTCCCATATCCTATGAGCAAATTCTGTTCTCTCTGCAAGCTTTAGTTCAGGCAAGAGAGAACCACAGCTACGCAGTAGAAGCAAGGCTTGATTACTACTGGGGTTGCCTATGGAAAAAGGTTAATGGATAACATTTAACACAGTATCACTAATGATCAAAACTTAAACTGAAATCTATAAATTTCAAAAATCTTCTGGTTCCCAAAGATAATATTGACGGTATCCATACATTCAGAAAAAACCCATTTTAATCCATAACATTACTAAAAGTTACAAATTAAATGTTTAGTATTTGTCTTCTTACAAAATCTGAGATTATGATATCAATATAATCTACAAGACTCTACTGAATGCAAAAATACAAACTTAATTTACCTAACTTATAAGCAGTGCTTGCTGTAATTCAAAGGCTAAGCCTTGAGACAGTACAAAGCAGTTTAATTAAAACCTATGAATATCAAATTCAGGTAACAAAATAATAGATACTTCCTTCTCCCTATATCTGTAACCTTTATCTACATGTCTCTGAAAGCTGACTTCAAAACAAAAGAAAAATAAACCACTTATTTATGATTGTATTCATATGAAATACCCAGCATAGGTAAATCTATAGGAAAAGAAAATACACTCATGGTTGCCTGGGGCTAGAAAAAATAGATTTGGGACTGGTGACTAGGGATAGAGGAGTTTCTTCTTGGGGTGATAGAAAAAAAAAACAAAATTGATTATGCTGATGGCTGGACAATTCTGAATACATCAGAGAAGAAATGGTAAAACAGTCTTTAAATTTATATTGTTATAATTGATACCTCTTTGGTATTCCCTCATCATCAGATTTTTTTTTTCAAGGATTATTTTATTTAACTTTATTTACTTATTTATTTCTCTCTCAGAGAGAGAAAGAGTGTGAGAGAGAAAGAAAGAAAGTCGCCGGGTCTGGGACTTAAACAGTGGTAAGCATGTGGGAGTCCAGCGCCCTTAACCACCACGCCACCTATCAGCCCCCATCATCAGATTTTATACCTAGGCTTCTTAATGTGACGGATCTCCATGAACCGGCTTTGGGAAGCTAGTAAATCTTCTCAAAGTGCATGCGACATTATGTGCCTGCAATGTGGGCTTTTTTAGGGGCACAGAGGGGTGATGAAGGAACTGTAGCTGACATCGGCTTATCAAAACATGAGTGACCCAAATAGATTTTAGTGGCTAACTGAAAAAAATGAAAAGGAAGTGATCATTTCAGTCTTTGTGGAAATCTGTCAGATGTCATCACCTTTGGAAAAGTTGACATGACATGGTGGAAGGTAAGAAATTCTAACATCTTCCAAGACAACTTACCACTGAAAGTGACTCTATGTCTATAAACTAAGGAAAGCAAAAACACAATTTTCATTTACTGATTTTTAAATAATGTAATCATTTAAAACAAAATGTTTTAATCACTCCAAACTTTGCCCAGCTGAGTTGGATAGCTAAGAGATCACAATCACAGTAAGAAAATCCTAATGTTTAACAGACTGTAACAAACTGAAAAGAATCAAATAATACACCCTGTAAGAGCTTTCCCCCAAACAAGTACCTATTAAAAAACTCGACTTTTTGTACAGAAAATGTTTTAATACCTGAGCGGCATGTATTATCAAAGACTTTCTGTAGAAGTGTCTTCGGGATGCGGCCAGTTCTTCGGACAGAATTATCTAGTCTCATTAGAGCCCAATCGAATTTACTAGCATTCCTCCTGTACACAGTGGTTGGCTCCTCTGGAAGATCCTTCTTTTTCTCAGCAGCAATGGCATACAGCCTGGCTTGGCTCAGTAACCCTCTACAAAATGAAATGTGATTAGTAATCAAACAAGTTAATTACTGTCTGTAGAACAGCTTTTCAAGTAAAACACATACAAAGGGTTTTTTTTGTTTTTTGTTTATTTGTTTGTTTTTCTTTAGTTATTGAATATCTAAGCCACGGCACACACACACAAAAAATTCAGAGAAGTATCAGCTGTTAGAAAAAGAGTTTTAACATTTGTTTTGGATCAAGTCTCTCTCGCACACATGTAAATTATACACTCAGTAAGTCTCCTGAATAACTGAAAGTGTCTTGCTATTCTTCAACCTGAAATCTTTCCAAACTAAGATGACAATATGGTATGTATCAAGTGTTTTTGTAACCACTTTTAAGCAAAACTAAGTTAATGAAAGAAAATGAAGAAAATGAAGCAGCTTATGCATCTCACCTCTATAAATGATACAAGAGATCTAAAATATATCCAAAATTCTGATAACTACATTCAACTGTTTTTTAGGTATAAGCTTATTATTAATTTAAAAGACCAAGGTCTAAATTAAAACTATGCAGTTTTGGGGACCAGCAGTTAGCGTAATGGCTATGTCGCTGGACTCCCACATAGTCGACCACGGTTCGTGTCCCGGACCTGGTGGCTTAAAACTCACTCTGGGCTGGTGTGCGTGCGTGCCCAAGATCCCGAGAGGAGAATGGAGAAGAAGGGATTGCGGCGTGGCCATCCCCCCTGGGGGGTGATTTCTCGCTTTCTGTCTCTCTGTCTCTCTCTGTCTGTCTGGTGAGCGCACGCGCCCTATAGCGAAAAACCTCTCCAAAAAAAAGAAAAAGAGCAAGAATCCTTGGGAACAGCAGGTGACGTGATTAGGGCAGCTGAATACCACAGAACTAACTGTGCAGTTGAGTTCTAGACCAAGACTTTGAAGAATTCACTGGGCACATGTGTGTGTATCCACAATCCCAAGAGGAGAATGGAGAAAAAGTTACAGGTATCCCTCTAGGGGGTACTTTTTCACATGTTCATTTCTCTTTCTCTCTCTCTCTGTCTCTCTTCTTCAAGTACACATACTTCTGGCAAAATTTTTAAAAAAAGCAACTTTTAAATCATTCAATATTTTAATAACAGAGTCTCACCTGCAAGCCAAATATCCTAAATCATCAAAAGAGAGGTATTCCAGGCTATAGGAAATATAAACTGTATCTCATTTACAAACACCAGACTTAAAACAAATAATCCCTAAGTGTGGAGGAAATCCTGTCCTAAATTTCTGAATTGAATTGAAACACTTCCTTTGTGTTGAAGTTTTACAGACGAAATTTCTAAATCTCAGAAATTTATACTAACTCCAAGTATTTTAATTGTAGCAGCCACTAAATATATACATTGAGTACAACATAGATAAGTAAAATGTGAAAATACTCTTACTAATCCAGGATATGCCTTCAAGAAGGTGATCACGTTTTTCTGGCATGCGAATGTTTAACCACAGCCAATGGTGAGTTTAAAATAAAAGTACTGGAGAGAGTGAATAGAACCCTTTTGCACAGAATATCTTAGATAAAGACCAGTCAACTTCATAAGCTATACTGACCTGCATATTTGGTGACCTTAAACGTAGAGAACACTGATCCCCAATCCTATCCTGAGATTAGTTTTAGTTGCAACATGGAACAACTACAGGACTTGGTGGGAAAACTTAAAGATGCTTCAAAAAGCCTGGGAAGAGTAACTCAGTTGTAACTTGGGGAAAGTTAATGATCCAAGTGAATCCAGAGGAAAACCAGAAACGTCTTACTTTAAGCCAAACCACCGTTTGTGCAAGCTGGATGTCAAAAAATTCCTTTTGAATTTATGCCACGCATCAATTTGGGCACCTTTTTTACATGTATGAAAGGGTTAAGAGGGACTGTCTTCCTGTATATTTGACTCATCTTTAGTATCAACTACATTTATCCAGTCTTTATTTTTTTCCAAAGGAATTAGAATATACTCTGAATAAATAAGGTGCAGTTCCCACAAGATAAATAAATAAAATTGAAAAATAAAATAAAAGCACTGGGCTGGCTCTGCAGCCTCATGGTTAAGGCAGCCTGATCCCATACAGCCAACGGTTTCATTGAAAAACACAGCAAAACATGTGTGTCGTGCCTAAAAATTAAAAAAAAGGAAGAGATGGAGAAGAAAAGATTGCTATGAGACCATTCCCCCTGGGGGGTATTCTTTCTTCTCTCCCTCTCTGTCTCTCTCTGATAAGTGCATGTGCCCTCTAGTAAAATAAATAAATAAATAAAATTGCTGTTGCTTTCCTATCCTATTAACCTGGAAGATCAGCCACAAATTGAATGCTTATATATATATGTAAGTGTGCACTAAAGGTTTCACTAGAAGGTTAAATAAAACTGACACTACATTAGAAATTCTACCACTGTGATCTAGAACAACTCACAACCACTATGACGATCAATAATTCCACATACATGAAGAAACAGAAAATAATGAGAAAAAACAAGCTACTAACTAAATAACACAATGTGTTATCTCTATAAACCTAGTGATCAGCACATTAGAGATAATTAATTGACTAAGGTTTGTTAAGTGAGTTGAATTGACTAAATGCCTAATTATCACCTACAAATCACAGAAAATATACTCTGACACATACTTTCAAAAAGGTTTCAAAAGGTTTCCATGGTCGGGACCAGCAGTTAGCGTAATGGCTATGTCGCTGGACTCCCATGTAGTCGACCGCGGTTCGTGTCCTGGACCCAGTGGCTTGAAACTCACGCCGGGCGCGTGTGCATGAGTGCCCAAGATCCCAAGAGGAGAATGGAGGAGAAGGGATTGCGGCGTGGCCATCCCCCCGGGGGGTGATTTCTCGCTTTCTGTCTCTCTGTCTCTGTCTGTCTGGCGAGCGCATGTGCCCTATAGAAAAAAGGTTTCCAGGGTTGTTTATTTGGTCACTCTATCAGTTGTTACACAACTATCCCTTACTAATGTAAAGCAAACACAAAGTAACATTATTTTAAATTACCCAGAACAATGTGTCTGTCAGATGAGTATGAAATAATATATTTTTCCGAACATGGGGCCAGCAGGTAGCATAGTGGTTGAGGTGCTACACTCCCACATGGCTGACCACAGTTCAAGTCCTGGACCTGGTGGCTTGCTCTCGCTGTTGAGCACATGTGCCCTATAGCAAATTAAATAACAATAATAATAAAATTCTTTAAATATTTTTTCAAAAGCTGAATATAGAAATTTCAAAACTGTAGTGAAGTATATTTGCCAACATTTTTTACACAACCCACTAAAGAACATAAAAATAAAACTTGCTAAAATGCAGGTTTTATTATTATTATTTAATAAGAGAGGGAAAAAGAGAGGCCAGGAAAGGAAAAAGGGAAGGAGAGAGTACTTTTTTTTCTTTTTGCTATAGGGTGCGTGAGCTCACCAGAAAGACAGAGACAGAGAGACAGAAAGAGAGAATTCACCCCCCTGGGGGGATGGCTACGCCGCAATCCCTTCTCTTCCATCCTCCTCTTGGGATCTTGGGCATGCACGCACATGCGCTCGGCCTAAGTTTAAGCCACCGGGTCTGGGACTCGAACTGCAGTCAACCACATGGGAGTCCAGCGACATAGCCATTATGCCAACTGCTGGTCCCCAAGAGAGTATTTTTGACATATCTCACCATGCTTGGCTCCTCTTGCCCCAGTCTCCCAATTAGCTGGGATTACACATTGCAATCACCACAGGAGGCCTGTTTTTTCAGGCTGGTCCTGGAACTGAACCTGAGCCACCATGTGGTCTCAGTCACATGAAATGATACCCTACCACTTGTGCCACTACGACTGCCCTAAAATGCAGTTTTAAAATGCAAAATCAGTCAAACACAAATCAATTCAGGCTGAAGTCGTTTAAACCAGCACTCCATTCTGAACACTGTGAAGCTCATTTTTTACTTGCAGGAGTTTAACACAACCAAGTCTCCTTTGGTTAATAAATCTGCTAGGCGTTAGTTATGCAGAAACATGTATCTACTATAAAATAAACTGGGTAAGGAAAGGATTACATATTTAGGCAAAGAATTCTCATTCTTCCAAAGGATTCTCTGTTGCCTTTTTTTTTGGGGAGATTTTTGCTATAGGGCACTCACTGAAGAGACAAAGACAGAAAGTGAGAAATACCCCCCAGGAGGGATGGTTATGCTGCAATCCCTTCTCCTCCATTCTCCTCTTAGGATTTTAGGCACACACGCAACCGGCATGAGTTTAAGCAGCAGGGTCTGGAATGTGAACCATGGAAGACTACATGGGGGTTCAGCGACCTAATCATTACATCATCCACTGGGCCCCCTGTTGCTTTTTACAGTAGCTATATGCTCACATGTTATTTTAAAAAGCACGCTGATACGCCTGAAGCAATGTATGTGGTGACAGAAAGGAAAAACAGAACAGGTCCAGGGGTTAAGATGGGTCCATGAAAGGTAGAAACCACCCATCAGGCTTGTACAGTCTGAAACTCACTGCCCCCCAATTCTTGTGACCAAACTTGACTTAACCACATAAAGAAAAACAGTTTTGTTAGTGCAAATATTATGATAGCCCCTCTACAATTCTGATTAAACTTTCCAGGTTCCTTCTTGAGCTTCTGGCACTCACCACTAATATTCAGCCTGCCTATGAATTTTCTTTAATAAAATCTGTTGGGAACCAGCAGTTAGCGTAATGGCTATGTCGCTGGACTCCCACGTAGTCGACCGCGGTTCGCGTCTCGGACCCGGTGGCTTACAACTCACGCCGGGCGCGTGTGCGTGCGTGCCAAAGATCCCGAGAGGAGAATGGAGGAGAAGGGATTGCGGCGTGACCATCCCCCCTGGGGGGTGATTTCTCGCTTTCTGTCTCTCTGTCTCTCTCTGTCTGTCTGGCGAGCGCACGCGCCCTATGGCGAAAAACCTCTCCAAAAAAAAAAAAAAAAAAAGAAAGAAAAAAAAATAAAAATAAAAAAAAAAAAATAAAATCTGTTATTTAAAAAGTTAGTTTGGGACCAGCAGTTGGTGTAATGGCTATGTTGCTGGACTCCCACGTAGTCGACCGCGGTTCACGTCCGGGACGGTGGCTTAAAACTCACGCCGGGGCGTGTGCGTGCGTGCCCAAGATCCTGAGAGGAGAATGGAGGAGAAGGGATTGTGGTGTGGCCATCCCCCCTGGGGGGTGATTTCTCACTTTCTGTCTCTCTGTCTCCGTCTGGTGAGTGCACATGCCCTATAGCAAAAACCTCTGCAAAAAAAAAGTTGGGAACCAGCAGTTAGCGTAATGGCTATGTCGCTGGACTCCCACATAGTCGACCGTGGTTCGCATCCCGGACCAGGTGGCTTAGAACTCACTCTGGGCGCGTGTGCATGCGTGCCCAAGATCCCGAGAGGAGAATGGAGAAGGGACTGCGGCATGGCCATTCCCCCTGGGAGGGTGATTTCTTGCTTTCTGTCTCTAATGTCTCTCTCTGTCTGTCTGGCGAGCACACACGCCCTATAGTGAAAAAATTCTCTCAAAAAAAAAAAAAAAAGTTAGTTTTTCTGTTTGTTTTTTATTTTTAATTATAGTGGTGGTTTTCATGTTTACTCCTTAGCACAAAAAGCTAACAACTTATAGCTTAATGTCCATATTTTTAAAAAAGTAATGAAGATATAAGGATCAACTATGTTGAGTGGACTTCCACAGAACTCCCCTTTTAGCCTGAATTATTGTCTTCAGAAAATTAATAAGCTTTAAATTTTTACACTTTTAGGTTTATACCCGAAGAATGGGTGTGTTATGACAGAAAAAAGTGGCAAAAAAAAAAAAGGGCCAGAAGTGGCATGGTGGATAGAGGCACTGGATTCCCATACGGCCAACCACAGTTTGAGTCCCCGACCTGTGGGCTTGCTTTCTCATTTTCCCTTTCTCTCTCTCTGGATTGGAAAATAATAACAAATGGAAGTAACTAAATAAATAAATAATTCTTTAAAAAAGAAAAAAAAAAATGGCAACGATTCCCTTGTGGTAAATCCACGTTTAATTTTGTAAGAAATGTCCGAGCTATCTTCCAAACAGCTACCCCATGTTGCACTCCTACCAGCAGTACGCGACAGTTCCTGTGCCACATGCCTGCCAGGATTAGGTGTTTTCAGTGCTTTGAAGTTCTGCCACTCTGCTTATTGTTTTAATTTACCGTTTCCTACTGACATATGTGGAGCAGCTTTTCATGTGCTTACTTGCCTGTCACTGATTTGTCAGATTTTTCTGCCCATTTTTAAATTAGGTTATAACTTATTGTTGAGTTTCAAGAGTTCTTTGTATGTTTTGGACAGCTTTCCAAGTAATTTTTTTGGGGGGGGTCAAAGAGTGGCATTCACTCCCAGGAGAGACAGAGAGAGAGACAGAGACAGAGAAAGAGGGAAGGAAAGAGAAAGCAAGCTGCCAGGTCCAAAGCCTTAATCACCATGCCACCTGCTAGCCCCAAATATATGTATATTTTTAAAAATCTGAAAGGTAACAGTTTTTCCTCAAATGTTTCCATTACTGCCAATCCAATTATACCACTACATTATTCTCTCAAACTAAAAATCTTACAGTAACTCTTTGCTCAATTTCTCTCACTGTTCACACTGAGTCTTTAGGTGTCTGTTTCTGAGACCTTCGTTGAACACATGTGGATTTTGGCAACAAACCCACTAATGAGTTTCTTGGACTTCTGCTTTTCTTCATACAACTGTCAAATCCGTCATCCCTGAAACCATTTACCTTTAAAATTCCTATCATTGTGTTTCATTTTTATCAAAAAAAAACCCCTACATTCTTTATTACTTCAAAATATGTACTAAGCACTTTCTGTGTGTCAGGCACAGTCCTAGGCTCTCTACTTACTTAGTGGATAAATGTGATAATTAGGGGGCCGGCAGGTAGCGTGGTTAAGGGTGCTGGAGTCCCATATGACCAACTGCTGTTCAAGTCCTGGATCTGACAGCTTGCTTTCTGACACTTTCTCACTCTCTCTTTGTCCCTCTCTGGTCAAAATAAATAAATAAATAAATAAAGTTAAATAAAATAATAATTTTTTAAAATGTGATAATTAAGCTCAATCCAAAAATCCAACTGTGGTACTAGGAAGAAAATAGACAGGAGACTATTAAGAAGAATTAACAGCAGGGTTCCACTTTAGGCAAAATATTCAAAAAAGCTGACATTTTTTTGGCTAAGGATGAAAAGGAACAGCCATGCAGGGGATGAGTATTCCTAGCAGAGGTGGCACAGTCCACAGGCCAAATGAATGAGCAACAGATGGCAACAGGGGTGAGGGTGGAGGGGAAAGACTGTACACGATCATGAAGGCTCTTACAGGTAAGAGATCAGGATGTTATTCTGTGTACAGAATTGTGTCAGAACCCCCTGGTTAATAAGCAGAAATAGTGGCATGATCTATTCCTGTTCTGAAAAAATACCAGTCTAGCAGCTGGGTAGAGTGGCTAAAATTACAGCAGAGACATTACCTAGGCCTCTGCAGCCGTAGTCAGGTGAGAGGCTGCCTGAAGCTACTAACATGCGCAGTGGAGACAGAAGGAAATACTGTCATCCCCAAAGTCCCCACCTGATTTAATCACCCATTCCAGGCCACAAGTCTCACCAATACAATTTGCTGATTCTCACTTCCATGGGAAGCAGCTACGACACCAACATTCACTGAAACAGGGAGCAAAAGAGAAACAGATTTGGAAAAAAAAAAGATGAGACCAATTTGAGATCGATAGTACCTGTACTTCGACCAGGTAGGCACACATGCCAGACACGTCCAGACCAGGAGAAAACAATGACATCAACAGAAAGGTAAGGGCTAATATCCTGAAAGTGGAAAAGGTAATTTCAAAGGGAATCAAAAAAAGACAAGAAGAGAGAAAGCATAAAAGGACCAGGGCAAAAGCCCCAAAGACTTTTTTTAATTTTGGAAAAATTAAATGTACTTCTCATATATACATGACTAGAAGGATATGTTAATGGCTCTCTGAGTAGTAGAATCAAGAGTGATTTGGGAACCAGCAGTTAGCGTAATGGCTATGTCGCTGGACTCCCACGTAGTCGACCGCGGTTCGCGTCCCGGACCCGGTGGCTTAAAACTCACGCCGGGCGCGTGTGCATGCGTGCCCAAGATCCCGAGAGGAGAATGGAGGAGAAGGGATTGCGGCGTGACCATCCCCCCTGGGGGGTGATTTCTCGCTTTCTATCTCTCTGTCTCTCTCTGTCTGTCTGGCGAGCGCACACGCCCTATAGTGAAAAATCTCTCCAAAAAAAAAAAAAAAAAAAAAAGAGTGATTTTAGTTTATTGTTTTCCTCATATTTTGCAATTTGCTTCAAGGCCCATGAGTTTTATCATTAAAAATGATAGGTCCAGGGAACCACCAGTTAGTGTAATGGCTATGTCGCTGGACTCCCACGTAGTCGGCCGCGGTTCGCGTCCCGGACCCGGTGGCTTAAAACTCACACCGGGCGCGTGTACGTGCGTGCCCAAGATCCCAAGAGGAGAATGGAGGAGAAGGGATTGTGGTGTGACCATCCCCTCTGGGGGGTGATTTCTCGCTTTCTGTCTCTATGTCTCTCTCTGTCTGCCTGGCGAGCGCACACGCCCTATAGCTAAAACCTCTCAAAAAAAAAAAAAAAAAGATAGGTCCAGCAACAGTAGTGCTGGACACTGCTGTGTAGTAGGCTGAGGCGACATGGAGGGTCCAGGTTCAGTTCCCAGCCCACCCTAAAAGCCGGGTGCAGTGGGGTGCATGTGTGGTCCCAGCCACTTAGGAAGCTGAGATAGGAGGATCGCAACCCAGCAAGACAAATTCCTGTCTAAAATACCACACATGCACACCAAAAATCAATCAACAAGTAATAAGCCAGGGCCAGGCTGTGGCATGGTGGTTAAAGTGGCTGGATCCCACATGGCTGACTGTGTGGTCCAAGTCCCAAACCAGTAGCTTGAAAAACACACCAAGCACGAGTATCTACATGCTCAAGATTCTGAGAGTGAAGAGGGGAGTGCAGCACGGTCATCCTCCCAGAAGGGTGCTGTCTTACCTCTCTCCCCTCTCTCTCCAGTGAGCACACATGTCCTATAGCAGATTTAAAAATAAAAGGACCAGTAGTTGGCATAATGGCTACGTCGCTGGACTCCCATGTAGTTGACTCCTGGATTCCGTGGCTTAAACTCACGCTGGGTACGTGTGCATACGTGCCCAAGATCCCGAGAGGAGAATGAAGGAGAAGGGATTGTGGCATGGCTATCCCCCCTGGGGGGTGATTTCTTGCTTTCTGTCTCTGTCTCTCTGTCTTTCTGGTGAGCGCACATGCCCTATAGCAAAAACCTCTCCAAAATAAATAAATAAATAAGACAACAGCGGCCTTTGCCCGGATGGAAGAGTGAAAACCGTGAAGAACTGAAGGAGACAGAAATTTGTACAGGGAAGTTACAGCAAATACCGAGTCCAGAGAAAGGTTTTGTCTTAAAGTGGAAAAGAGCTGGGCATGCTCACAGGCTGCGGGACAGAAGATTGTATAGAAAGAATGTTCATGGTCCAGAAGAATGAGGGAGCTGACCACACAACAACAAAATAAAGTTCTGCTCTGATGCAGATCAACTTCTACTAAGGAAACAGAACAAATAAAGAAGTAATCATATCAGAGAAGCAAGACATGCGATGAGTAAAACTCAAATAGGGTAATGTTTTTTGGATTGAGGGCTGAGACGTTAAGGCTTCTCTCAAGAGATAACACTTGAATGCTGAATGACAAGAAGGCAGCCTTACAAAGACAAGCAGGAAAGGCCTTGTCACCTCTGCTTTACAGATAGTGACACGAAGGATCAAAAAGGCTAGGTAACATATCTAAGAGTATGCGGTAACTAAATGGAAGCCAGGTCTGGGCACTAGATCAATCTCTTTTCTACTAGACTGTGTTCCCTCCTTCTTCAGTTTCCCTCAAATCCAAGAGTAAAGATGAGATGTTAAGGACTAGAAAATTAAGGATAATCAGCACAATGTTCTCAAAAGAAACTTCTCTGAAAGCCAAGATAAACAGTCCTGTGAAAGCAGGGGCATGGTTTCTGAAGATTACCTGCTCAGGTCTAATAAGAAAACACAGGCAGGCTTCCAAGTTACAAAGATTTATAACTAAGTTGTTGGGAAGTCATAAAACACTTCATATAACTTTATGCAGTGATCAGGTTTCCATGAAGGCCCACATAATCACAGCCATTACTATAACGATTACTAAGAAAGCACTTTCCACTACCAGGCCCTGTACTAAGCTCCTTCTATAAACAAACTCTTAGAACTATTACTACTCCCATCTTAATGGCTAGGGAAATTGGATCTGGAGATATTTAGTAACTTGTCCGATGGCAAAAATGCAAATAAATTGAGGAGCCCGCAGTCTAGCCTCCACCTACTCCAGCTCCCTAGCATTTAGTCCTTAAGTTAGCTCCCAAAGCACCTATGGGGGGGAGGGGGGGGAGGGTGTCTTCAAAAATTCATGGAAAAATGCATGTTGTGAAACTTGTGTGGATTTCAAGTTTTTGTACCAAAAACAAACTTGTACTTAAATCCATTTTTGCATGAACTTTCTATTTGTAAGCACTAGTATATCAAAGCCACTTTTCTCCAATGCTAAAAACCTCCCCTTCTCAGGTGATCGTACTACTACTCAAGTTAACTTTCTTTTATCAACTTTAACCCCTCCTCAAAAAATCTATACTAAACCTATTTCCTGACAAATCTCAACCATGAGGGCATTTATTCACACATCTGACACCCAAGGGGAATTTAATTCGCTTCTGCATCCCTAGATCCCAACTGTGCTTCGCATGTGTACTCTTAGGCATTCGATGACAGATTCACGTGCCAACTCCCGCCCACAAATACTAAGGGAGAATTCCATTCAAGAAAATGTAGGCAAAAAAACCCAAACTGATCATAATCAAATGCTCAACCCTAAAGTGTTCCTTGCTCACCCCCAAACCCCAATCCTTCTCCTTGCCCACCAAAAAATTTTAAAAAATCAAAAGTCTTGATATCTAAATACTAAAGATTACTGATCACCAAAGTGATCCCACGAAAGTACCCCCAGCTGACCAGTCGTAAGGAGGGGGGCACCACGCAATCCCCCCCCCCCCAGCAGCGTCCAAGGCGCCCCCTCCATCGAGCTGGCTGTCGGTAGCCCAAGGGTAAGAAGACCCACTCCAAGGGAACAAGGGCTGCTGCATTCAAGCCGAAGAAAGCCATGCCCATGGCCATGACCTTCTGAAGGCGCTGAGCCCAGTCACCCGAAAACCTCTGGCTAGGAGTGTGGCCCAAAGCCCCGGATGCTCGGTCCTGGAGCAGGGAAGAGTGTGGAGGGCTCAGAGGCGGGACCAGGCCCCACACCCCCAGAGGACCCCGGCGCTGCAACCTGCAGAACGAAGGACCTGGACACTCACCCGGCGGCGGGCCCCGCGCGAGCGGCGGGCAGGCAGGAGGCGGCGTGCGGCCTACCGGGGCAGCCAGCGAGGAGGCGCAGGGAGAGCGGGAGGCGCTGGGCCGCCCCGGCGCGGAGCAACCACCGGGCGGATCTCAGAAGGGCTGCCATGGCTGGATCGTCCCCACTGCAGAACGCACGTTCCGCCAGAAGGACAGGAGGGGCACGTGACCGCGAGGTCGCCCGGTGCGGGAGAGACCAAAGTCCTTGGTGCGCCAAGTGTAGGGGGAAGCCGGCGTTGTTTTCTGCTGAAATGTGGAAAAGCCTACTTCTCAAGAAAGCGTGACACCCATGCGATATTTATATTCAACAATGTTATTTGGTTTATTGTCTGACAGATTGCTCTTTCTGTTTTACGTCCCTCGCGTCAGCATGTTCCCTCATTGAACCCCTTCCCTTTTTAGTTGGTAGAGTCGCCAGAGGTCGACTCCTCCCAGGTTGGCGCAGGGGCTTGCGGGGGACCAACCGGTAAGAAACCCGGGAACTCTCGCGAAGGGCCGACTCTGAAGATCCCGGGGTGTGGGCAGAGCCTCCAGAGGGCGGGTGTTGCCTGGGACGTTCAGAGCCTCTTGCTCAGCCTGGCACTTCTGGCCGCGGTCCCGGCTGGGATCGTGCCGCAGCTGTCAGAGCAGCGGGGGACGGAAAGCGTTAAGGACCTTTGCACTATAGTCTACAGGGCTCCAGCGCTCAACGTGATCCGATTGTGTTACCGGGGCCCGCGGACGGCGCAAAGGAACACGCACGTCCATCCCGCGGTGTCTACGCAGTGCTCGCTTTATGAAATAGAAGGATTCTAACCAACGTCCAGTAGTTTTACAGCTGGAACTGAACTCATTGTCTTTCTCAACTCCTCACCTCTACCCCGCCCTCCCTTGAGTAAATGCACCCCATGAAGGTAAAACAACAATCAAGAGTCTGTAGCCCAGTTGGCAAGTTAAACGCGCCCCTCCTTCCCTGGCCTTAGGAGGGAGGAATCCCTTATGTACACGTGGAAGGCCAGGAACAGGCACCCACTCCCTTTTGACCTCGCTGTCCCCCTTCCATCCCCAGGCAAACAGGTAGTAGCACTGCCCTGGTAATTCCCTATTGGGCTCTTTGTCCCACTAGACAGTGAAATCCTCGAGAGCAGCGACTTGATCGTTTATTGCAGGGAAAGCACCCTATCCAGTGCCAGGCACAGTCGGTTGCATTAAATAGGTAGTTAATTAATACGTATTTTGAGGATACCTAGCTCACCTCTCCTTTGACACATGAGGGACTGAGACTCCCACAAAAAAGTTAACGATTTATTCTGTGTTATACTACTGGGGATTAAGTATATAACTTATTTATTCATTCACTTAGCATTTATTTATTGGACACATACTCAATACCAAGCAGTACTGGAGATCCTGGTGACAGCAGAGAACAAACAGACCAAGCCTAGTGATGAAAGCTCTCTGGGACCATGGGGCGGCTTTGTGGTTAAGGGACTGGGATCCCAAATGGCCAACAGCAGCCTTAGAATCCTGCCCAAGGACTAGCGGGACAGGCAAGGGCATGTGCATGTGTGCCAAAGTCCAGACAGGGGCAGAGGCACAGAAAAAGCATTGTTGCAATGACCACATCCCATTGGAGGATGCTCTTTCCCTCTTCCTCTCTTTCTGTCTCAGTCTCTTTCTCTCTGGCCAGTGCAAATCCCCTCTGGCAAAATAAGAACACAGGGGGAATGCCGATGGTTCTGTGAGTTGCTATTTTAGATAGGATGGCTCAGGAAGTAAAGCCTCCCTAAGGAGTTCACATTTGGAGACCAGCTGGCACTACAGCAGTAAACTGCCACCCAGTGGGGCTGACCCTCCTTAGGCAGGTTCCTGGTTCAAGTCGGGGGACCTCCTTGAGTAGGTTGATTTGATCTAGGGCTGGATGGGCATGGAATGGGGTGTCAAGGCCTAGGTGCTCTCTCTCTCATAAAATAAATAAATTTAAAAGATTTCCATTAGAGAGCTAGCTCCTTAGCACAGTAAACGGCTCTACGTTGGGAGATGGATCCTGCATGACCCACCGCCACCAGACTCCTGGCCCCAGCAGCTTGAAAAAACACACCAAGCAAGTGTGCCTATGTGCGCTAAATCCTGAAAGGTTGGAGAAGGTTTGTAGAATGGCCACACCCTACGGGGGGGGGGGGTGCTTTCTCTCTCTGTCTTTTTCTTTCTTTTCCCTACCCTGTCTCTCTCTGGTGAGCATTTTTTAAAAATTATTTTATTTAACTTTATTTATTTATTGTAATTTGACCGGAGAGAGACAGAGTGACAGAGAGAGAAAGAGAAAGTGAGAAAATAAGCCACCAGGTCCAAGACTCAAACCATGGTCGGCCATGTTGGAGGCCAGCACCCTTAACCACCATGCCACCTGCCAGCCCTAGTGAGCGTTTTACTAACAATGAAAAAACCATTTTTTAAAGCTACCATTTGAACAGAGACCTGGGAAGGGAAGAGGCCAGGAAGATTTTCTGAAGAAACAAACAAGCAAAAAACTCCAGACTTAGAGACCACCAGCAGCAGAAGCCCTAAGGCAGGGATAGGTGCCATCAGAGAACTGAAAGGACAGCTCTATGGATGAGAGGAATGAGCATGAAGGTCAGAGGGTTGGTTGGGGCCAGAACATACAGAGTGTTGTAGGGTCCTGGCCATAAGGACTTTGACTTTTTTTTTTTTTTTTTTTTTTTTTAGAATTACTGGATCATCGGGAAAGTCATGACACAATTTTTTCAAAGAAAAATACATCATAACTTTTCTAATGACCTAATATTTATTTAATTTTATTTATTTATTTATTTTTAATTTGCTACAGGGCACATGTGCTCATCAGAGGGGAGTGGGAGAGAGAGAGAGAGAAAGTGAGAAAGCAAGTCACCAGGTCTGGGACTCAAACCTTGGTCGCCATGTGGGAGTCCAGTACCTTAACCACCATGCCACTTGCTGGCCTCAACTTTTTATTTTTTTAAATTTATTACTTTATTTCTTCCATGAGTGCAAGCTAAGAGGAGCAGAGAAATAGCACTTCCAACAGGGTCCTGACACTGCTGTCCACTCCCCGCCTCAGCTAGTGCCACGTCATGGGCACCTGGGTGCCTGACATATACTCAGGGAAGTTTCCAGATGTGAACCAGCACCTTCTCATGTGATCACATTTTACCTCTGAGCCACCCTTCAGCTCCAGCTTTGACTTTTATTCAAAGAGATGGGGAAACCATTGAAAAGTTTGGTGTGTTGCTTTGGTAGGAATCCATCTGCATATTTTTCATAATAATAAAAAAATCTATTTATAGATACAGGTGAAATAAAGATTATATTCTGGAATCTTAAACTTGTGCCTGGAAGACATGTCAAGTTTGAGTAAGGGTTGGCTATATGACATGTAAGTCTAGAGTTAGGGGAAAAGTCAGGGCTTGAGATCCATTTGGTAATCTGTAGCCTGGACCTAATATTTGAAGCCAGAAATGGATGAAAGCACCTGGGAAGAAAATGTAGATAGACAAGAAAAAGGTGAAGTCCAAGGACGGAGCTTATGACCTTTCATCGTCGAGAAGATTCGTAGATGAAATCTAGCAAAGGAAACTAACAAAGAATAGCCAGAGAGGCATGAAGAGAACCACCAGGGGTCTTAAATAAGTGAAGGAAGCCCTTTGAGGAGGAAATGATTAAGCACATGAAATGTTGCTAATAGTTCTGATAAAATGAGCACTCAACACCAACATAGAATCTGGCAATTCAGAGGTCTCTGGTGATCCTAAAACAAGTCATATTGGTGACAAAAGATTGACTGGAGTGAGTTTAAGAATACATGAAGAAGGGCTAGCAAGTGGCATGGTGGCTAAGGCACTGGATACCTATACGACCAGTGACTGCTGTTCGTAATCCTGGGCTAGGTGGCTTGGAAATCACAACAAATACACAAGTGTCAATTTATTTATTGAAGAAGGGGAAGTGAAGACAAACCTTTTATAGAATATGAGACTTCATAAAATTCATGGATATTTATGGCCACACTTCATACAAAGTTATACTCTATGAGCTTATATATAGGGGAGGGTAAAACACCTATTGGACACAGATAAGCATTTTCTAAAGCAATGTCATGAGTGCAAAATGGAAGAGGCAAACCAAATGATAGTTGGGTGGGAGAAGAGAAGGTCCCATGGTGGAAATGGATTGTAGCATGGCCATGTTCCTAGGGGGTGCTTTCTTGTTTTTTTTTTTTCCTCTCTCTCACTGGTGAGCACATGTGCCCTGTAGTGAAAAGAAGAAGAGGAGAACGAGAACAGGAAAAACAAGAACAAAAGAAACAAGAACAAGAAGAAAATGTGACAATATCTTGATAATTGTTGAATCTGGGTGATAGGTATATATATACAAAATCACTTTTCTATCATCTCTATTCTGTGTGTGTTATTTAAATGTACATAAAGAAAAAGAACTTAAATGCTGGTTGTATTTTACGTTTATGAAAATGTGTTTGCAAACATAAAAGAGAGAAAGAGAAAGAAGCCCCTTCAACAGAGTCTTGCCATACCACGATCTCTTTTCCCCAGGCCTCTGGCTCCTCAGGATCTGGGCACCTGGGATGTTTACAAGCTGACTCAGGTATGAGAACTGTGGTAGGCCATATGGCTTCCAGCCTTGCAGGGCACTTGCAATACAGCTGCGCCACAGTAACTGGGCCATTTGATGGTTCCATTTCGATTTTGCTACTCATTACAACATAACTTGAGATTTGAAAGGCACTTTACTTAACCACGTCAATATAAATGCGCAGCAGGTGAAGACAGGAGGTAGACAACCGTACCAGGCTGTACCTCTGAGAGCTAGAGCCCTGTTGGGGGAACAAAATGGCTGATTGACTTCTACAACTAGTTGCTCAAACATCAAAACGTGCTGTTGCTAAATCATTTTACATAAAATATTAAATAGCTGAAATTGTTGCCATTACAATTCACAACAAAGGTTTTCATTTGAGACCAAAGTTGATAAAGAAAGAAAGAAACCTTTATGTTCAAAATTCCGAGCTGAAAGTGTGGTACTCAACTTCCTGCCTGGGAAATTTACAAGGCATTGGACGTTAATCTTGTTTCTCTATGGTCGATTAACTTTTTTATTCTTTTTGCCTCATAACAACTTATGGCGAATCACAAAAGAATCAGAAAATAGAACTGATCATTCATAACAGTTTGTCAGTCTCTGGAGTCTCCTCCAATTTTCACACACACATATTCAGAACAGCATGAGAAAAAAAAAAAAAAAAAAAAAAAAAAAAAAAAAAAACTGATTGCCCTGAGTTTGAAAGCCTATTTTGCTTAAAAACCTTAACATATTTTAAGCAGCAGATTTACTGTTTAGCTATGATTGTGTTTTCTCTTAAGGCAACTTGTCTGATGAATCAAGAACTTCTCCCATCTGTGACTACATTTTTCATATCCAAATTTATTCATGTATGTAATTCCCAATTATTCAAAGAATATTCTGCTCAGACCTTTGTTTGCACACAGCCCCGAGATTCTCATTACAAGTGGAGGTCCAATTTGTCATTGTTACACCCTTCAGCAGCACTTCTGTCAAACAATGATTCTTTCATAAGCACACAAACCAGCAAGACAGATGCAGGGTCATTTACTAGAGGAAAGTAACCAGCGCTGGCGACAAGGGGTTGTTGCTGATATTTTCCCAGTGTTACCAAGTGTGAAGGCTGAAAAGTTTATGTGTTTCCCACAGGGCAGATAGTGTCTGGATAAATCAATATAGAATTGTAGTCAAACATAATTGGCATTTCAATGTACTATATAACCGAGTCCCTTGAAAATAGAAAATAGTTATAATCCTTATAATAGCCGAAAATAAACTTTAGGAAATCTTTACTAAACAGTCATCATTAATTTATTTCTTCCCTCCCTCCCTCCTTCCCCCTTTCTTTCTTTCTTTCTTTCTTTCTTTCTTTCTTTCTTTCTTTCTTTCTTCTTTCTTTCTTTTTTTTCAGAGGTTTTTGCTACAGGGTGCGTGCGCTCACCAGAAAGATAGAGGGAGACAGAGAAACAGAAAGAGAGAAATCACCCCCCAGGGGTGATGGCCACGCTGCAATCCCTTCTCCTCTATTCTCCTCTTGGGATCTTGGGCACACATGCACACGTGCCTGGTGTGAGTTTAAGCCACCGGGTCTGAGACTCAAACCACGGTCGCCTACATGGGAGTCCAGAGATAGAGCCATTACACCAACTACTGGTCCCAATCGTTAATTTCTAAGATGTAACATGGATCTCTTAAATTTCCTGGTTTATTGATGGGTTTTGTACATTTTTGTTTTTAAGGAGCTAGAAAATGAATTTAGTTTTCTCTGAGCAGTAGATGTTTTTATCGTGTTTTAGCTTGTATCTTTGTAAGGGTTGAAAAATAATTACCCTTGGACACTTTTATACAACTTGCCCTCTGATAATTTCAGTTTAGTCGAGAGAGGAAGGACGTACAGAATTGACTTGGGCTTGGTAAAGAGTGCAGTCATCCTTCAGTATCTGAGGGGTAGATTTCAGAACTCTCCTTGGATACCAAAATCCTTGACTTCTCAAGTCTGTTAAAAAGGCATAGTATTTGCAGCTTCCAATATACTTTAAATCTTCTCTAGATTACTTATAAGTAGTCCTAGCATCTTGTGTAAGGGAAAAAGAAAATACATAGATAAACTTCTTTAGTATCTCTCTTTAGGGAGTCACTTCATCCCCATTTCGCAATTGGTGTGGCCTGGCTGCATCCTTGGTTGGGTAAATCCAGGGACGTGGAACCCATGATTTGGGAAAGCTGACAATGTATGGATTTTCTGTTGCAGTTGCAAGACGCTGACATGGCTATTGTTCTTGGTTGCCCATCATGTGTTCTCTTCTCCTAATAGATTGACCCCTAGACCATCTGAAATGGACAAATGACCAGGCTGACTAATATAATCACCCTGGTCAAAGTGATGGTTCTGTAAATCATTCCAGAGATGAAGTTTAATCTGCCCTAATCAGTTTTTCTGTAAAGAAGCATGTAGGGAGTGTTCTACTTTTTTAAATCATGGAGCTTGAAGGATGTGAAGACCTGTCTGCACACAGACTCTTTTTCACTATGTGAAGAGAGACCATTTTCAGTGGGAGGAAATAAGGTCAACATATAGGTAGATACAGATGAGAGAGAGAGAGAGAGAGAGAGAGAGAGAGAACATTCTGATGATCTACTTTGATTCCCTATATGTACAGGACCTGAATGCCATGCTTGGATTTAGAATGAGTAAATATGAGTAATAATTTCTGTTGATTCATTCACCCAACTTGAACTGGGTTTTCGTTCTTTACATCTGAGAGTCCTAACTACTATAGACACTGGTATGAAGAAATAGAATGGTGGGCCAGCTCGGTGGCTCAGTGGTTATGCATTGCTCAGTCAGGAGAAGTTGGATACCATATGGCCACCATAATTTCAGTCCCTGACCTGGTCTGCTTGAAACACACTGGAGGTGTGGAAGAGTGCCCAGGATCTCACAAGTTGGGGATATATAGGGAAGCTATTGGAATATGACCAGATTCTGTGGAGCCTGCTCCTTTTTCCCTCTGTCTCTCTCACATGCATGTACACATGCTCTATCATGAATAAATGAAAAAGAGAGAGAGAGAGAGAGAGAGAAGAAATAGAATGGTACAAGTGCTTAGCAAGGCTAGAGTTTTAGAGAATTTCTTAGAAAAAGATGCCGGGGGACCAGCAGGAGGTGTGGTAGTTAAAGCACTGGACACTCCCACATAGCCGACCATAGTTTGAGTCCTAGACCTGGTGGCTTGCTTTCTCACTTTCTCTCTCTCTCTCTCTTTTTGTATCTCTCTCTGGTCAAATTAAAATAAATTAATGAATAAATATGTACCTCAAACCTAAAGGAGCAAATCTGTGTGGCGGACCATAGCATTCACTACACCAACCTTGTGTTACTCCACTCAGAGAGAAGAGTTATATTACTGCTGTTATGATTGGCTCAAGACATAGAAATCACAAAGACAAGGTTTAGGGACCATGACTTGGTAAGATTTCCGCATTGGTTACTACCTAATCTAAGCCTTAGGAATCAGATAATTAGTTGACTATGGTTTTAAGGGAAATGTACGTATTTAGAGAAACTATGACCCTCATTAATTGAGACTTGTAATTGCTCAAAGGCTAAGGCAATCCTCAGGCACTCCGAGCACACCAATAGCAATTCTCTCCAGTATTGATTACAGGTATGGCCGTGGAGAGTAATGGATAAGAAAATTGTTCCATCAGATAGAACTGTTACAGCCAGGGTAGACCTGCTAGTTGTAGATCACAATACACTGCTATTTGCTGAGCAGATTCAAAGTGCTAGGTTGGCTTTAGAAACCTGTTACTTGTAAATTGTAGATTCATTTAGGACTAAAATCGTAAGCTTTACATTACATTTGATCATTTCCTACTGTTTTGTAATTTTAGATGTTTAACTATATACTTCCATCCTAAGTCCATCAGATACCTTTGTGTTGATCTCAAAATCCACATTTATTTTGCTAATCAAATTGGTGAGGGAACATTCCCTTCCTGCAGCTGAGAGCAGTTCTTGAAAGGTTTTCCTTTTGAGAATGCTTCCAGCAAACTCTTTCCTCTTTGACTTTTGTCTGCTTCATAGAAATGCCCATGCTGGGACAAAATTACTTTATCCAGATGCCAGTGATTGAAAAGACATTCTAATTATCTGTCAATGGTAAATCATCAAACTTGTTTGGAAATCCATTTGTTGAGCTCGTGAATTTTCAGAGGAAAGAGTGGCTTACCTAGTACAGCAAAAATAAGTCTGGTATTCGGAAATGCTGGAGGCTTGATTGCATTGAATTATAAATTGAATCATTACTAACTTAACCTCTGGGAGGTTTTCAGTGATTGTTTTATTCAGCTTTACTGACTTGGCTGCCCATAGCAACTCTGGCAATGATTTCCCTAGCGGCACCAAGGGGCTGCCCAGCCTTGCTGCAGAAATTCATGACGGCTACATTTGCCTGCAGAGTTTGGAAAGATCTAAGGTCTTTGGAGACCAGAAATGTGTTTTTCCCTTGTCTTAACTGGCAGTAGGAGCCTCTGGCATTTCAAAGTGCAAGTCATTAGTGTCCGCCAGGGTGATGTGAATCTGTCTGTGTTTCAGTCTCGGGACATTTTCCAGTTGCTTCTGCCACAACGATCTCTGCCATCTCAGTGCCTCCGATGCCCCTTGTGAATTCAGGAAGCTCTGCAGTGCCGGCAGGACTCCACAGAAACTGGTTGTTGGCCGGTCTTCCTTCTCTTCCATCTTTCAAAGTCATTCTTAAAGAAGCCTCAATGCTTATTTAAATGGTGGGGCTTGGTTTGGCACTTTCAGAGTCGAGCTGAGAGAATCCCATTATTGTTATTGCTGTTTTCAATTCTCAATAGAAAGAGACTCCCTTTTATTTTGAATTTAGGGCTTGAGTTGTGCAGTCTGAGGAACTTAATCTGATGCGGGTCACATTCAGGAGAAATACAATACTATGGAAGGGAGATGTGGCATTGCCAGAAAATGAACAAAAACAAGGCACTCGGCTGGTTGGAAGGGACTCAGGAAAGTCAGGGGGTCCAGGTGACACTAGGAATGGGTGTGAGGAGCAAGAATTGTTGGAATATCCTATCCTTCTTCATCTTCTTGGAATGCCTAAGATGAACCCCCTGCTGTCTGAGTTACCATTTGGGGGAGGTGTTCTCCTTTCATCAGATCTTTCCAGACTCCTCAGTGTGTTAACGTGACACAAAGCCAAACCAAACAGAAGAGCTAGTTGGCGATTGTTAAGTGCCTTGGGATTTTATTTAATCATCAGAAAAACCAGGGCTCGTAGGTGCTGGTAAGGTGCCAGATTAATTATTCAGGAACAAGTGCCTGAGATTGGACCAAGTATTCTCTCATTAGCATGCAGTGTCCATGCTGGAGTCTGGCTAGAAAATCCACAGAGACTGTAGGAGGGGTTGTTGGAAAAGGAACCAGAAAAACAATAAAAACAACTTTCTCTATATTGTGAAACCTCATGCTAATAATGCCCCTCTACCCAATATAGGGTACTGTACAGTAATGTGCCCTGGCTCAGACCCTGTTCTGAAGTATGCAGGAAAACTACTCCACTAGCTGTTTGTATCTGCGCCCATGAACTTGGCCTTCCTTCCGCTCATAATCCATTGTGCCTAAGGCTAACCCTTCCATTTACATTCAGATCTCACCTCCTCTTCTTGCCCACTCAAGAACTTATTTGCTCCTGAAATTCTCTCTTCTTTCTTTTGCAATACTAAGTTTCCCCTCTCTGCCAAATGACCCCCACCAACATGCATTCTCATGTATTTTCTATCTCAGAAAAACACTCTCTGGACTCTCCTACCTCTTACAAATCACACGCCACCACCACCCCCCCCCCCCGCCTTTCCCCCCCTCATCATTCTTTCAGTGATATTCCTAAAGAGTTTTCTATACTGATTTCTTCTCCACTTTATCAGTTTCCATTCACTCTCCAGCTTATTCTGATCAGGCTTTTGTCCCCACTATGCTGCCTACCAATAACCTCTGTGTAGCCAAATCAAGCCAAGAATACCCCTCCTGTCTACTTTACCAGGGGTCCTCCTTTTTCTCACCTCTCAACACTGCAGTGCCACAGCTCTGTTTGGCCTTCTCTTCCGTCTGTTCTGCCTCTTTTGCCAATGTGCTCTTACCTGTGGCTTTGTAGTCCATCTTCATGATGATGACACCCAAATTCCTATCTCACTTCTCCTTTGTAGTCCAGTCTCTAGTCCTGACATGGATGTTTGAAAGATACCTTAAACCTCACATCTGTGAGGCAGAACTCTTCATTCCCCACGCTCGGACTCGATCTGCTTTTCTCATAGTCTTCCCTGCCTCATTCAAGGCTCTTCTATTCTCCAAATTACTTCAAGTGAAAACCTAAAAATCACCTTTTTTCCTCCCCTCTCTCACCATCATGTATCTAATCCATCAGTCACCGCCACTGTGAAGACGTATTCCACTTCAAAACACTTCTCGCCACCCTCCCTCCACTGCCGGCGCTCACCTGGACTGCTGGACAGCCTCCCCACTGCTTGGGGATGCTCCATTTTCCACACAGCAACTGAAGCCGTATTTTCAAAACAAAAATCGAATTGCATCTGCTCTCCTGGTCAAAACTCTTTATGTCTTCCTCATCACACTTAGAATAAAAATGAAGAGTCCTTCCTGTGGCAGTGTGAGATACTACACCACATAAGCCCTGTTTGTTTCTCCATCCTCGCCCACTTCTTAACTGTTGGTGACTCTTCCACCTCACGATAGCCTTCCTGTGGTGTCCTCAACACTCCAAGTTGGTCTCTCATATGACACAGTCTTGGTTTCCATTTATCATACTAATGTATCATTTGTTGAGCTCAGACTATGTGTAAGTAAGGGCACTGGGCACTCTCCATATATCATTTTTAATCCCACCTATGACTGCCTTCTCTATCCAAATGAAGAAACTGAGGCTCAGAGATATTAGGTCATTTGTTCACAGTATCAGAGCTTGACACTGAAAGAATTAGGATTCATATCCAAGTGATTTTAGAATCCAAATTCTTTCCCTTTTTAAATGTATTTTATTATTACTTTTATTTTGCCTGAGATACAAAGAGAGGGAAAGGAAGATAGCACTCCTTCTCCGATTCTCCGTCCTATCAAGGTTTGGGGCACACACTCACTCAAGTAGTTTTGGAAACCACTAGAGCACTGAGACACAAACCACAGCTGGCCACATGGGATCTGGCTGCCTCAACTACCAGGCCATGAAGCTGGCCCTAAGATCCAAATGCTTCCCATTGCCTTATGCTACTTCTTTGTGACAAGGACATCCCAGAGGTGACCACACTTTCAGTAAAAATCCTTCTTTTTTTCTTCCAGGAGAGGAGAACTGGGCTGCTGTCCTGGTGCTCAATATAAAGTTGACCCAAAAGCTTTTTTATTCTTGGAGAGGTTTTTTGTTTGTTTGTTTGTTTTGCTATAAGGCTCGTGCACTTGCCAGAAAGACAGAGAGAGGCAGAAAGCAAGAAATTAACCCCCAGGGGGGATGGCCACACTGCAATTCCTTCTCCTCCATTATCCTCTCGGGATCTTGGGCACACACGTACACACACCCAGTGTGAGTTTAAGCCACCAAGTCTGGAACTCGAACTGCTGTTGGCTACATGGGAGTCCAGCGACATAGCCATTACACTAACAGCTGATCCCTCAAAAGCTTTTTAAAAGAGATTGCAGAGGAAATTGAGCTTGACCGTAAGCTCCTGGGATTGTCAGAAGAGACTAATGGAGTGGGTACAGCATTTTCCCACCTGAGTGATGGAGCCAGAGGCCTGGGGAAAACAAGCCTTTGGGGAGAGCAGCAGTGAAGGCTCTCTTTTGTCTCTGAATGCTAATAGTTCTGGATTCAAAATCTTTTCTCTCTTTGACTGGACCCAGATATAATAAAACAAAAACTTACAGCATATAATTTGGCATCTTACTGGTATGGTAAGCTCACAAAAATTTTGTTCTTCCTGACAAGGCTTAACTAATTCTATCAAAATATATCTCTGAAGGAAAAGAGCTTTCTTTTAAAGTCTATGAGAAGCCTTTTCAAGAACAAAAATAACACTTAACATTGATATTCTGTGTATCTTCTTTTCCTTCTCTTTTTCAGAAGAAATTTTGCCCTTTCTGATAATAGAAAGTAAAAAATGTCAGGGGAAAAATGTCAACATTTGGCATGCTGAGAAAAGTGGAAATTTCCTCCAACACTGCACTTTCAAATTGTAAAGAATTTTGGGCACAGTTTGGGCAGGAGTCAAGTTTCCACATCCACCTGTATCCTTTGCCAGTGTCCATGGCCACGAATGGCTTTCCAGTGCTTTGCGCTCTCACTCACCAGGCCTTGGCTGAGAACAAAACCATCCTGAGAGCCAGGTATTTCAACATCTTCTCCAACTGGGCTCTCTTATGTTTGTTCTCTGAGGCTTTGTGGAGACTGCTCTGCCCAAAATGTGTTTGACCAGAGATGTTTTTTCTTGCAGATGGAAAAGACAGCAAGGTCGGGTAGACAACCAGACTTTTGTATGCATTTCAGTAAAGTCACACCTACTGTGTGTTCAACATTGTGCTAGGTGGTGTGAAGGCTACAGTGGGAAGAGGAAAGAACAAAAGCACATTTATTGTGAAACAAATAATGTATACTGTACATAATTTCATAATTTGTAGGGTAATCTTACTCTTTATAAAGAAGAAAGGAGGCCCTGAAAGGTTAAAAGATTCATTCAGAGACGATCTAGGAAATGGAGGAGCTAGAACTGAAGTGTAGAATCATCTGATACTAAAACACTAGCCCTTTCCAGTCTTCTACACTGGCACAAAATTAAAATTGAGATTACCTTCCAAATGTGCTATGGTCCAAGAAAATGCCAAATTTGCAAAATGCCATTGATAATTCTGAAGGAATTTGGAGGAGAGGAAGAACTAAAAGTGTTTGGATCACCAAAGAAAGTTTTATGGAAGAGGAAATATTGTAGCTGGGTCTTTACACCTGGTTAGAGGGCCAGCACGTGGCCTGGTGGTAAGGTTGTGATCCCAAGTGCTATTTGAATCCCAGACTCATGGGTTGAGAATCACACTGGGCACATGTGCATGTGTGTCCAAAATCCTGAGAGAAGACTAAAGGAGAGAGGATTGAGGCATGGCCATCCCCACACCCAAAGGAGGGTGATTTCTTACTTTCTCTCTCTCTTTCTCTGTCCATCTCTCACTGGTGAGATCACACACTCTATAGTAAAAACAAAAACAAACAAACAAACAAAAACCTGGATAGAGCTTGTATGAGCAGAAAGTAAAGTCATAGTAGGCAAGGAGAATTACAGCCTGGGAACCACAATGAGCTAGTGACAGTGGCATGTGAGGGGTGATGTGGCCACTGCTTCCACATTTGGTGAGGTTGTGTGCTGAAAGCGATAGGAGATAAGGCTATACAGGTATTAGAACCAGACTGCATAGCACCTTCAAAGTTCCACACAGTTGTAGGTAGAGGGATATGGACGAAAGGAGGTGCAATGGACTAGATATTTGTGTTCCTCCAAAATCCATCTGTTGAAATTTAATCCCCAATGTGATGGTATTAAAAGGTGGAGCTGGGACCAGCAGATGGTGTAATGGTTACGTCACTGGACTCCCACATAATTGATCATGGTTTGAGTCCTGGACCTGGCAGCTTAAAATTCATGCTGGGAGCATGTGCATGCATGCTCCAAATCCTGAGAAGAGAATGGAGGAGAAGGGATTGCACTGTGGCCATCCTCCTGGGGGAGGTTATTTATTGCTTTCTGTCTCTCTGTCTCTCCAGTGAATACACATGCCCTATAGCAAAAATCTCTGAGGGAAAAAATTGTGAGACTTTGGGGGAGATAATTAGGTCATGAAGATCAAGTTCAGAAGAATAGGTTGGCGCTCTTATAAGAAGAGGCCAGAGAGCTATGTGCCCTCTTTCTACCATGTAAAAATATCACAAGAAATCAGCAGTTTGCAACCTAGAAGGAAGTCCCTACCCAAACTGATGTTGATCTCAGACTATCAGTCTCTAGAACTCTGAAAAATACATGTATTTTATTTAGAAGCCATCTAGTCTAGACTACATAGTTATAGCATCCTGAACTGAGTGCATAGGCCATATGTCTTCGAAAGGGGGAACTGTAATTACTAAAACATGATAGAATTCTCAGTGTATGTGAAGCTTCTATGTACACTGGGATATGTTAATCACAATTTTGTTTTGTTCTACAATGTAGTTAAAAGTACAAGTTACTCTTCAGACAGAACATAAAATACATGCTGGGCCAGCCAGTGGCATGGAGGATAAGGTGGCTGGGTCCCACGTGGCTGACTGTGCAGTTTGAGTCCCAGACTCAGTTGCTTGAGAAACACGCGTGTGTGCGCGTGTGTGTGCGTGTGGGTGTGCATGTCCAAATTCCAAAAAAAAGAGGGAGAAATGGAAAAGAAAGAACTGTAGCGTGACCATTCCCCACGAAGGATGCTGTCTCATTTTCCCTCTGTTTATCTCTCTCTGGCAAGCACACACACCCTCCTGCAAAAAAAATATTTTTTTTTTAAAGAAAAGGAAATACATGCAACTGTGACCATTTCGACAGAAGCACTTGGCAGGGCCTCCAGTTCACCATCACCAGTGAGTTCCAGAAAATATCATGTATACTCTGTGAACTCCACCGTGTCAGCACCACGGACAGCGATGCAGCAGCGCCGTGCAACCTCGCTGTAGCAGGTCTGCCACACCAAACCAGTGCCGTGCAATCTTTCCGTGAATTTCAAAGACTAATATTTCGACTAAGTTTCCCTTTTCTTGGACTCTCACTAGGTAGAGGAGACCCCACATGGGCTCTCTCTGGGCAATCAGTGAACGTATGCTATACACATAGGCACACAAACGTGTGCATGCACATATACACACACAAGCGCAACTCAAAGCTTTTTCATTTAATTTCAGAAGAATAAAAATAGTTCTTACAAAGACTAAGTAAGGACCCTGGAAGAACAATATAGGAAGATCTTGAAATGGGCACTTTCACTCTTCTGAAACCAGCCTTCCCTGAGTACCAAGATGTGGAACCAAGTTGGTGGTGATGCTGAGCCTTTTGGACCAGGCAACTGTGGCCTGAGGCTCCCCTCAGCTGGCCCTTGCTGAGCCTAACCAAGGGGAAGAGCAAGAACACTGCAGAGCCTAAGTGGCCTAATTACAAAAGTGTACTTTGAAGGCTTTTCTATTTCCTTTTAATTTTTTTTTTTTTGGAGAGTTTTTTTGCTATAGGGCGCGTGCGCTCGCCAGACAGACAGAGAGAGACAGAGAGACAGAAAGCAGGAAATCACCCCCCAGGGGGGATGGTCACGCTGCAATCCCTTCTCCTCCATTCTCCTCTCGGGATCTTGGGCACGCACGCACACGTGCCCGGCGTGAGTTTAAGCCACTGGGTCCGGGACTCGAACCGCGGTCGACTACGTGGGAGTCCAGCGACATAGCCATTACGCTAACTGCTGGTCCCTATTTCCTTTTAATTTTAAAGGGTTTTTAAATTTATGACAGAACACATGTGCATACATGAGATAGAAAAAAGAGGGAAGGAGAGAAAGAGAGAAGTACTCTTGAGAAGATTTGTCATACCACAATCCCTTCCTCCAGGTGTATGAGCACATGCTCAGGGTGTTTTCGGAGGCACAAGGACTTGAACTTGGTCAGTACATGGCTTCCAGCTCTATAGTTCAGTATAGTCTGGGCTCATGTGGTTTCTTCTATTTTTTTTTTTTTTTGAGAGTTTTTTGCTATAGGGCGCGTGCACTTGCCAAAAAGACAGAGGGAGACAGAGAGATGAAAAGCGAGAAATCACCCCCCAGGGGAGATGGTCACGCTGCAATCCCTTCTCCTCCATTCTCCTCTCGGGCATGCACCCACACATGCTTGGTGTGAGTTTAAGCCGGGACTTGAACCGTGGTCAACTACATGGGAGTCCAGCAACATAGCCATTATACCATCTGCTGGTCCCTCTTCTATTTTTTAATTAATGTTTTTTTAAGTTTATTTCATTCATGAAAGAGAGCACACGTGTGCACCCTAAAAAGACACAAAGAGAGAGCAGAATTACCTTTGACAAGGTCTCCTCACACCACAGTCTCTTTTCCCCAGCCTCCAGCTCTTCAAGATCTTGGGCAGTCATGCATGTACCTGGTGTATTCTTCAACTGACCAAGGGATCAAAACCCAAGGTTGGCCATGTGGCTTCCAGGGCTGTAGTTCAGCTTGTTACTACTGTTTGGGTTTTTAATTCTCAATTGCAAATTTCTTGACCAGGCTTAGCTTGAGGTTGGGCCTAAATAAAATCTCAGGATGGAGCCAGGGTAGAATACAAGGGGACTTCAAATTTTTATAGAAAAAAATATAATTAAAATATGAATTTATTCTGGTGCCAAAACCTTATTGAAATCCATGCATAGTTTATCTATAGTACGCACTTCCTATGAACTTTTTTTTTTTTTTGGAGAGATTTTTGCTATAGGGCGCGTGTGCTCGCCAGACAGACAGAGAGAGACATAGAGACAGAAAGCGAGAAATCACCCCCCAGGGGGGATGATCACGCCGCAATCCCTTCTCCTCCATTCTCCTCTTGGGATCTTGGGCACGCACGCACATGCGCCCGGCATGAGTTTTAAGCCACCGGGTCCGGGATGCGAACTGTGGTCGACTACGTGGGAGTCCAGCGACATAGCCATTACGCTAACTGCTGGTTTCCCTCCTATGAACTTTTGAACACCTCCTCATAGTGGTCTTTACAGAAGGGGATAGAAGAAAGCATGGAAAGAGAAGCATAAAAGTATTTAAGCTCTATAAAAAGTATCTCTTGGGACCAATAGATGGTGTAATGGCTATGTCACTAGACTCCCATGTTGTCGACCTTGGTTTGAGTCCTGTACCTGGTGGCTTAAACTCATGCTGGGCGCAAATGCGTGTGTGCCCAAGACCCTAAGAAGAGAATAGAGAAGAAGGGATTGCAGCGTGGCCATCCCCTCTGGGGGGTGATTTCTAGCTTTGTGTCTCTCTGTCTCTCTGTTTTTCTAGTGAGCACATATGCCCTATAGCAAAAACCTCTCAAAGAAAGAAAGAAAGAAAGAAAGAAAGAAAGAAAGAAAAGAAAAGAAAACAGTATCTCTAGCACATTTCTCTCACAGTAAGGAAATAATTCCATCACTCAGGGATTAACAGTTTTGTTGTTATTAAAGACATTAGCACAACTCTGATAAAATAAAAAATACCAAAAAACAAACCTCCAATAAATAATGCAGTCTTGTGCTAAATCTTTTCTTTAAAAAAGAGGTTTTTGCCTTAAGGCATGTGTGCTCACTGGAAGAGAGAGACAGAGACAGCGAGAGGGAAAGTGAGAAATCACCCCCCGGGAGAGATAACCATGCCACAATCTCTTTTCTTCTATTCTCCCCAGATCCTGGGCACACACACACACACACACACACACACACACGCACGCACCTGGTGTGATTTTCTTTCTTTTCTTTTCCCTTTTTAAAAGAATTATTTATTTAATTTTATTTATCCACTCATTTCTTTTCATTTGACCAGAGAGCGACACGGAGAGAGAGGTGGAAAGTGAGAAAGCAAGCTACCAGGTTCAGGACTTGAACCGTGATCAGTGGGACCACACTCCCATGTGGGAGTGTCCAGCGCTTTAACAACCACACCACCTACTGGCCCCAGTGTCAGTGTGATTTTCAATCTACCGAGTCTGGGACTTAAACCGCAGTTGGCCATGTGGGAGTCCAGCGACATAACTGCTATACCAATCTTGCTGGTCCCAATTGTTTTTTTTTTTTTTTTTTTTTAAGAGGTTTTTGCCTTATGGCACATGTGCTCGCTAGGGAAAGAGAGAGAGACAAAGACAGAGACATTGAGAGGGAAAGTGAGAAATCAGCCTCCCGGGGAGATGGCCTTGTCCCAATCCCTTCTCCTCCATTCTCCCCCTGAGATCTTGGGCACGCACAAACATATGCCTGGTGTGATTTTCAAGCCATCAGATCCAGGACTCAAATCGCAGTTGGCCATGTGGGAGTCCAGTGACGTAACTGCTACACCATCGGCTGGCCTCTGTGCTAAATCTTTAGCATGGCAGTCATAGGGTATTTTTGTAGTCTTTCCAGGCTGACTTCATGCCCATTAGAAAGTTCTACTTCTTTTGTCTAGAGCTTTGCCCCTATCAGAACTATGGGTCCCTGTCTGACGTGCCCTAAACACACCACGCCTTTGCCTTTTCTTAATGCTTTTATGTCTTTTTTAAACCCTTGGTTTTCATAGACTTTTCCTAATCCTCCAATTACATAAGTCACTTATAATGCATTGCTTTGCGTATTGATACTTTGTCCATTTGGATGGTTTCTTACACCAGATTGTAAATTCCTTGAGAGCAGTACTTGTGATTTAAGTTGTATGTAGCACAGGACAATCATTGTTTGGGGGGAAAATATCTGAGTTTCAGGCTATTCCTGCATGCCAGTAGCCCTTACATGTAGACCATGAAGACTGAAAATGTCTCAGAATTGAAGGAAAACAGACAGGACCTGAGGAGACTGCCACCACTCACCCTCTTCCCCCACCTCTTTTGAATTCCTTTGTAGCAAAGAGAATGCAGCACTGGCTTCCTCATTTAATCATCACCGTGGTTTCAAGGCTCTTAAAATTAACTTTACTCTGATGCTTTTCTAAAATGCCACTTGACAACAGTGTACAGGTATTTTACATAACTACTGTATACCGGAGGTGTCTTCAAAAGAATGTAGTGATCAAAATCCAGATCCTAATTATATCCCGTCAGTGTTTCCATTATAAGCACCTCTCTGGAAAGGTTTGTTACTCATTTGTTTAATTTGTATCGGGCTTCTGCCTGACGTGCAAGTTCTCAGTCCTGCTATGTAGGAAATCTTTTTTTGTCTCAAAACATACATTTTAATTAGCGCAGAACTCTGTATGTGGAATACTGTTTCTCTGCTGGTGAAGCCAACTCTGTTACCCACTCCGGACGGACATATCATATCATCGTGTCTTCCAGGGCCACCTGGGATGGTCAAGGCCCTGACTGGCTCAGGATCCCCTGTGAACCTTCCTGTGGAAGGGCCTCTTTCCTGAACACAGATGACCTCAGGGCTCTCAGGAACATGAGCCTTCTGTAAATATTTCTCGTCCTAAATTGTGTTAAAGTACTGAAAACAAGGAAACCTCCAGGCGTTTCCTAGAGGGGATACCTGGCCTCTTAAACCTCCTGACCTGGGCTAGCAGTGGATCCTTGGGCAAACAGGAGCCTCTCCATTCCCTTCTCCACAAGTTAGTCTTGTTTTCTCTCTGGGTTTTTCTCAGCCTTTGGAGTCCTATGGGAATTGCCTTTCACTTCTCCTAATTCTGAACATCTTGTACCTGGCAGAGGTTACGAGGTCAAAAACAAGAGATATCCTTGAGGATCCCGAACATGCACATGCCCATGATCCAGGGCTGGCTACAGGCTACGAGGGGTTGGTGGTGGAAAGACCCTGTTGAGGATGATGTTTCTGTTTCTCTGTCTCTCTCAGGAGACATAAATAAGCTAGAAAGAAACAAATGAACAAACAAAATAATAGTTAGAAAAAGTGCAGAGAGTGAACATTTTATTTATTTATTTACGGGCGAGGAGGTGAGGGGAAAGGTCTACATCTGGGTGGAGGGCATCTGCTGTATCTGTTCTCCTTTCCCCAATCCCTATTCTCTCTGATGTTCAATTCATTTTTAAAGCATCTTTAGTGGATTTTTACCTTCCTTGTGTTGATGGTGAATTTTCCTGGGACACCTTTGTGCTGTCAGAGGATAGAAAGAGGCAGGGACTGGAAGAATACAGAGAAATTAAGATAAAAATTGGTTCTTTTGATTTTCAGAAACACGCTGTGAGGATTTCTCCTAGAAAAGTTTCAGTTTAAAAACTTCCCACTTTGGGAATTCTACTCGAAGACTTTTTGGCCTGCTGAAGCCAATTATTTATTTGTGCTGTTTCTTCAAATATCACGGGAGGGGAGTCATGATTTAATGCACCCAATGAGCACTTATTTAGCAAGTAAGACAGATACAGTTTCTAACCTGCATTGCTCACAGCTAGATGTAGTAATAAACGAACCCTGACATATGAGGAAGAAAGAATAGGTTCTATGTAAAATATGACAGGGGGAGGGGGGCTCTGACTAGAACAGGATTAAAAGTGGTTTTCCAGAAGGAATACCATTTTAGTTAAGGCCTGAGGGTGACTGGAAATTACTTGGCAAGAAAAGAGGAAAGATGAGGCCAGTAGGTGGCATGGTGGTTAAGGAGTTGGACTTCCACATGGCTAACTGTGGTTCAAGTCCCAGACTGAACAGCTTGAAAATCATGGCAGGCACATGTGTGTGCATGCCCCAAATCCCAGGAAGAGAATGGGAGAGAAGGGACTGCGATGTGGCTATCTCCCTAGGGGCAAGTGATTTCCACTTTCCCTCTCACTATCTCTTTCTCTCTCTCTGGTGAGTACACATGCCCTATGGCAAAACCTTAAATAAATTTTAAAATAAAAAAAGAGAAAATGGGAAAGAACAATCCAGGTCCTGAGGCTGAGAGACCCTGGTCTGCAGTTGTGTTTTTGATGTATTAGATACTCAAGACTGAATTTTTAAAAAATACCTCCTCCTCCTCCTCCTCCTCCTCCTCCTCCTCCTCTTCCTCCTTCTTTTTAAGAGAGATTTTAGCTATAGGACATGTGTGCTTGCAGGAGAGATAGAGAGACAGAAAGTGAGAAATCATCCCCCAGGGGCATGGCCACACCACAATCCCTTCTCTATTCTCCTCTTGGGATTTTGGACATGCACATACAAGTACCCAGCATGAGTTTCAAGTCTCCAGATCTGGAACTTGAACCACGGCCATGTGGGAGTCCAGCAACGTAACCATTATGCCATCTGCTGGTCCTGCAATACCCCTTTCTTTACTTAATAAAATTATTTGGTAATAATCAAATGATAAAATAAAGAAAATAATAGCCAGGTGCCAGATAGCAGTGCAGGAGTGAAACACAACATCCTGAGGCAATCCCATATGGGCAGATTCCCACTTGATTATGGCACTGGACTCCTACATGGCTGGCAGCAGTTCAAGTCCTGGACCCAACCACTTAAAAATCATGCTCTGTGTGTGTGTGTGTGTGTGTGTGTGTGTGTGCATGCCTGGAATCCTAGGAGGTGAAAGGACGAGAAGGAATTGCGGGATGGCCATTTCCCCAGTGAGTGATTTCTCGCATTCTCTCCCTGTCTCTCTGGCAAGTATATGCATCCTATGGAAATTCTCTCTCAAAAATAATAGCTAGAGGGACGCACCGAGGAGTCGAAGCGGTCGGAGGCTTTTACGGCTGTGGCCTGCCGGAAAGTATGTTATGTATAAAAGTGGATAATTTCTATGGTAAATGAGAATGGCCAATTCTTTAAGAGGAGAAGTATTGAGTCTTTATAAAAATCTGCTGTATCTTGGACGAGACTATCCAAAAGGAGCAGACTATTTTAAAAGGCGTTTGAAGAATGCTTTCCTTAAAAACAAAGATGTGAAAGACCCAGAGAAGATCAAAGAACTTATTGAACGGGGTGAATTTGTGATGAAAGAGCTAGAAGCATTATATTTCCTTAGGAAATACAGAGCTATAAAACGTTATTATTCAGATGTCAATAAAAGTAACTAAACATTACCACTATAATTTGGCTAAAAAAAACAATGTCAGCTGTTTATGTATATACCAAATACTATAAAATAATTCCAACTTAAAATGGTGAGATATACATGTTGTATTAAAAAAATGGGCTGCCCTACTAAACTAAAAAAAAAAAAAAAATAATAGCTAGAAAACATGCAGATAGTGAAAAAAGTGTTTAATGCCATATATACAATCATGTCTGTAGAAATTTAAATAAATGCATTTTACTTAATAAATAACTACACGGAGGCCAGCAGGTGGCATGGTGGTTAAGGTGCTGAACTCCCACATGGCCAACTGTAGTTCTGTCCACAGCTTGAAACTCACACCAGGTGCACATGTGTACATGTCCAAAATCCCAAAGGAGAATGGAGGAGAAAGGATTGTGATGTGATCATTCCCCCGAGGGGTGATTTCTCACTTTCCCTCTCACTATCTCTATCTCTCCAGCAAGCGCCTGTGCCCTGTGGAAGAACCTTATAAACAAATACATAAATACATACATAAATAAATAAATACATGAACTTGCCCCATAGTGTAGTGATTAAGGGAAGCCAGATTCCATATAGCTGACCACTGTTAGAATATCTTGAGGACGGGCCTGGGAATTAAATTTATTTTAAAGAATTTATTTATTTATTTATTTGTTTCTTTGGTAAGAGAGAGAGAGAGAAGAGAGAGGGAAAATGAGAAAGCAAGCTGCCAGGGGACTGGGGAACTTGAACCATGGTCAGCCATGTGGGAGTCCAGCACCCTTAACCACCACGCCACCTGCCAGCCCTGGGAATTAATTATTTTTTAAATAATTATTTTATTTTATTTTATTCATTGACATTATTTTTATTTTATTTTTTGAAGTTGACCAGAGAGAGAAGGGAAGTGAGAAAGCAAGCTGACAGGCCTGGAACTCGAATCGCGGTCAGCCACGTGAAGTCCAGCTCCTCAAGCACCACATCACCTGCTGGCCCAGAGTTAAAATTTTAATATAGATATGCCTTGGAGGATTCTTGTCAATGGGGAAAATTTGGGAAACACTAATCTCTTCATTGTTTTTTTTTTAAAGGCATAGTTTTGGACCAGTCTGTGTCTTGGTGGTTAAGAAGCTGGATCCCACATGGCTGACTGCATGCTTCGAGTTCCAGATCCGATGGCTTGGAAATCATGCTTGGCACATGTGCACATGTGCCCAAAATCTCAAAAGGAAGAAGAGATGGAGAGACTGCAGCATGACCATTCCCCATGGGAGGCGGTTTCTCCTTTCCTTTTCTCTGTCTCTCTCTTGTGCACACACCCTCTGGCAAATTTTTTTAAAAGGTGGGGGGAATAAAAGGATAACTTTATATTAGTTGGGTAATTTTAAAAGTGGCCTAAGAATATGTGACTAGTGTCCAGAGGAAAGAATAAAGTTCTGTATATAAAAATTAATTTTGAATAAGTCAAAGATTTAAATATAAAAATGTGCCAAACAATGAAGCAGCAATAAAATGTGACACTATGCCAGATGGCACCTCATGAGAAGGTTCATGGTTCAAATCTAGAGACCTCCCTGGGTACTCATTTGCTCATGATCCAGGGCTGACTGAGGGCTAGGGTAGATCACAGCATCAAGACCCTGCTGGGGTGCTGTCTCTCTCACGCTTCTCCTTCTTTCTCTTTCTGTATCTTTTTCATTCATGAAAGAAAGAAATGAACTTAAAAATAAGATAAAAGCAAGACCCCATAAACATTGATAGAAAATAAACATAAGCATTATTATTATTATTATTATTTAGTTTTTGCTATAGGGAACATGTGCTCACCAGAGAGTCTGAGAGAGAGGGAGAGAAATGGAGAAATCCCCTCTTGGAGGAATGGCCACTCTGTAATCCCTTCTCCTTCAGTTTCCTCTCAGGTTTTTGGGCATGCATGCACACACGCCTGGTGTGGTTTTCAAGCTACAAGGTATGGGACTTGAATTCAGTTGGCCATGTGGGACTCTAGTACCTTAACCACGATGCCGCCTTCTGGCCCCAACTTGGGCAAATTTTTAAAATACAGTTTTCAAGTAGGAGAACTCTTTGTAAGTTTCAAAACACAAAATTTTTAAAAATACTAAGGAAAAGATTGATATTTGGGAATCAGTCCATGGCCTGGTGGTAAGTTCAAATCCAGGAACTAGAGCTTTAAAAACACACTGAGGGGATAGCAGGTGATGTGGTGATTGAGGTGCTGAACTCCCACGTGGCTGACCATGGGTTCAAGTCTTGGATCTGATGGCCTGCTTTCTCACTTTCCCTCTCTCACTTTCTCTCTGGTGAGCGCCCGTGCCCTTTAGCAAATTTAAAAATAATAATAATATTAAATAAAATTAAATAAATAATTATTAAAACAAGAAAACAAAATACACTGGGCATGTGTGCATGCGTATGTGTCCAAAGAAATGCAGGAGAAGAAATTGCAATGTGACCATGTTCCATGGTGGTTGGGGGGAAGGGGTAATTTCTTGTTTTCTCTTTCTCCAGTGAGCTCAAGTTCCCTCTGGTAAATTAAAAAATAAAATAAATAGATAAAATAAAATTTAAACAAGTATTTGAGCTGAGTATTTATAATACACATGAAATTTCATTCAGCAAAGAAGTCTGCTGTTAAAGATAGTTTGAAAACAATGGACTTGATTGCCAGAGACCAGAGAATTGGTATTATTGTTTTGACTCGTCATGTGTTTTTTTTGTATTTGTCTTTTAGAAAGAGTTCACAGGAGAGAGAGTGAGGAAACACCCACCAAAGGACATGGTCATACTACAATTCCATTTCCTCCAATTCTCTCTCTTTTTGGGATTTTGAGCATGCACTCACAAACGCCTGGCATATTTCTCCAGTCGCCCGGTCTGGGACTCAAACTATGGGATCGGCCATGTGAGATCCAGCCACCTTAACCACCAACCACCAGCTGGCCCCCATATGTTTACTTTTAAAAATGAATCTTACCCATGATTATTGACATACGTTGTTAAAAACATTGTTGTTTTTACCATATTGATATATTTTGAGATGCTACATTACACAGTGTAATGTGCTCTTTATGAAGACACATGGGACAAAAGGCTTGTTTCAGAATTGTGACTTTGAGGCTACTATTGAACAAATTGTTTCTTTTTAGTTTAAGAACACAGGAAAAGGGCTGGATGGTGGCACAGTGGTAAAATACTATGCTCTGAAAGACTGACTAACGTGGGAAGATTCTGGGTTCACATGCAGGTTCTGAGTTAGCAGCCAGAGACCTCCCTGGATGCTCCAGGCACATGGGTCCCCATGATCCAGGACTGGTTGGGGCTGGGGGTAGATTGTGGCATTGAGATCCCTCTGGAGGTGCTATCTCTCTGTGCCTGTCCCTCTCTCTGGCTTGCTTATGAAAGTACTAAACTAAGGAAAAAAAAAAAAAACCTAACACAGTGAGGGCCAACCCTGCAGCTTAGTGGTCAAGGGAGCTGCATCTCATGTGGCTAACTACGGTTCAAATCCTGACCTTGGTGGTTTGAAAGACATGCAGGAGCATATGCATGTATGCCCCAGATCCTAGCAGGACGGAGAAAAGGAGAAAGGATTGTGGCATGATCACACCTTGTTGAGGGATGCTTTTTCTCTCTCTCTTTTTGTCACTCTTTGATGAGGGCACATTCCATCTGGCAATTAAAGATGAAAAAAATACACACAATGAAACATACACATTATTCTGCTTTCCTTTCTGCCCTGACTATAAGAAATCTTAAGAGTCCAGTTTTGTGCCCTCCTTTATGCTTTTCCCTCTAACCCTTTGCCTGGATTTTGCTGTTAATTTTTCAATTTTATTTTTTAAATGTATATTTTAGTGAGATCTTCAGTTTATTTTTGAACAAGGTGAGGTATAAATAAATAAGTAAATAGGAAATTACTAGCAAATGGATGATGGTGGAAATTACGGTGGTGAATGAGATCACCCAAGCAGAAGGAACCAAGTGGGAAGAGATGGGGGCCAACACTGAAACTCCCCGAGCACCAGATTGATGTGGAAATGTATGTGGTTGGCCAAGACAAGACAGATCAGAGAGAAAGAGCTAGGAGAGGAGAGTGTTTCAAGACAGAGGGAGTGTTCGGTGTGTCAGAGAGTAGAAGAGGTCGCTTGTTCAGTAATTCTAGCCAAACTCCTTCCCGCGCAATCTTTATTCCTAAAGGAAAGAACTGATAATTTTCTCATAACAGACTTTTGCTTTGGGAAAATGATCAGAACTTCTCTCGTCTTGAATCAAATGACCTTAATTCTACTTCCCTTTTCTCTGAGGCCCAATTTTGGCCTGATTCTCAAACTTTCCTTCAGTACTTTATGGTTTTACTAAGATTGTCGAGGTTCGAGCCTAAGAGGAAGACAAAGATACGATTCATGGCAAAAGCATTGTAAATGTGGCTTTTCTCATGATTACCCAAGACAACAACATTACCAGGAGATTAAAGAGCATTTCAAGTGGCTTGGAAATTGCCAGAGTGATTAGGGAAATTCCAGGAAATACCAGTTTTTAAGATTACTGGTTATTTTCTTCAATTTCTTTGTTAAGACCCCTAAGATATTTGGCAAAAAATAGTTTCTTCAGACTAGATCTTATGGGTTACCAAAGATGATTTGCTAACTGCCCTGATAGAGCTTAACATATGGTAGGCAGAAATGACTTCCACACACAAAACCAGGAGAAGAGCCCAGGCTTAAACTGAAAATAATCACACTTTGGCATTGCTGAGTTGTCCCCTGTATTTTCCAAATGGAAAGGCTCATCACTTCCCAGCGGGTTATTGTGAGGTGCCCCCAAACCCAATTAACTAAAATGTATGGCTACCTAATTGATGAGACCAGCCGCCTAGGGAAGGACTGCATGGTGGGTGGCTGAATACCCTCGGACACCTCAGCCTGAAATGGAACCCCTTGAACAGCCTCAGAATAGACGAAATCAATCAGAAAAAAAGAAAATCACTAATTTTTCTGGAATCTGGAAAACAGGGTGAGGAGAATGGAGGATGTAGAGGAGGAATAAATCCTTATTAAGTACCCATTAAGGACCAGGTTTGGGATTAAGTAACTGACATGTATCATCATTAACCCGTGACAAGCACATGAGACGACTGAATCTTCCCACTTTACAGATGAGGAAACTGCCTCAGGAAAATGAAGTGTCTAAGCTAAAATGAAGAACTTGCTTAATGTTCTTCTGACTTCAAAAACCAGGGAAATGTAAGAATAATACAAATACAACTTTTTAAAGCTATAAGCCCTTCATTAAGATGACAAATCATCTTTCTCCTCCACTTTTTTTAAAATTTTTTATTTCTTTCATGAGAGACACAGAGAGAGAAGCACCCTCAATAGCATCTCAAACTATGATCTTCCTCCCCTGATCCTCAGTCTTCCCAGCCAGCCAGATCTTGGGCACATGTCTAATTGACCTGGAACCAAATCCTGGTCTTCCATATGGATCCCAGCATTGCATACTGTTGTACCTGTGCCGCTGAACCTGGCCTCTCTCTCCACTGTTTTAAACAATCCTTGGTATCTCCTATGGTGTCTGTTGGCAGGTGTACACTTGCTGTGGGAATGCTGGGAGGCAGCCACAGACAGTTTCTTCAGGCGTTGAGTTGAGAGCCTGGCTGACCCTTTTATCTCATCTGCTTTTGTGGGATCACTAATCACCTGAGGCTTCCGTCTCAGGAGTGAGACCTCTCCTGGCATAAGAGGGACCACCAGGAAGCATATTCTGAGATGAGGTGTGGCAGTCAAGATGATTTACTAGGAAGTGCTCTCATGATTAATATCTACAGAATGAAGAAGAGATTAGGATAAGTAGAGGGTGAGATTGAACTGTAACGCCATCCCAGCAAAAGACTCAGCTGACCCCACAGGGAACTCTGGCACCAGGAAGACCATTGGAGTTGTTCTAAACTGAGCTGATCTTAATGCCTCCCACATTGATCATTAATTGAGAGATAGCTACCTCTGGGGAAAAAAAGGATGACCTCAGGCATGGTACTTTTCTTCACTCAAGAGTAATCTCCCTAAGGGGCTAGAAGTTGAGGGACAGATTTCAACAATGCTCCCAGCAGCTGAAGGAATAAGTCCTTCATTAATGAGGGGGTTTTAGATGGTGTATTGTAATGTCCACTGCAACTCCCCAAAGTTGTGAAGGCTCAATTCAAGTTAGGACATGAGCTTAAATTCCTTCCTATCCATTTCCCTTCATTTATTCATTCATATTTGCCTATCTTACTTAATTTCAGAATATGGCAAATCTTCCACAGTAATAAATGTAAAGAGGAGAAGTGTTATCTGGAAGGATAAACCATCTCACTTGAGAAAAGGGTAAAAATAAGGGGAAACTGGCCCATCAAAGTGGTGTAAGCTGTTAAGATACCATGCTCTGCAGGCCGGGACCAAATGGGATACCTGGTTTGATTCCCAGTCCCATCTGAAAGCCAGTCATGGCAGCGTGCACCTGCTTTCCCAGTGGGAAGGCTGAGGCAGGAGGATCATGACATGGCAAGACTGTCTTAAGGGGGAGGGGAAGATTATATAAGATTTACCCCATTGCTATGGTTGATTGATTTATGGTAGAGAAGTTACCATAACCATGTGATAGATCCAGTTGAGGTTATTGAGAAGGGCTATTAAGTGGGTACCATATTAATTCTGGGTCAAATTTTTGGGAGGGGTCAAAAATTTTATATAATTTGAGCCAGCCCTGTGGCCTACTGGTTAAGGGAGCTGGATCCACATGACCAACTGCCTGGTACAAATCCTGGCCCTGGTAGCTGAAGGACATGCTGGGATGCCTATGCATGTGTTCCCCAAATCCTGACAGGATGGAGAAATAGAAGAGAAAGGCTGCAGCATAATCATGCCCCATTGGGAGGTACCTTCTCCTTCTCTCTCTCTCTGGCAAATTAAAAAAAAAAAAAAAAAAAAAAAAAAAAAAAAAAAAAAAAGAGTTTGACAGAATTTATTACTTGAAGTCAATACATATTTTTTAAAATGGTTTTAAATTATTTATTTTAATAGACACACAATAATTGTACTTATTTGTGGGGTATGGCACATGTGTTTTAGTACACAAATACCATGTATAGTTAAAAAAATCAGAGTAATTATAATTAGCATACCCACCATCTCACACGCTTGTCTTTAGCTTGTGTTGGAAACAAGTCAAAATCCTCTCTTTCAGCTAATCTGAAATATACAGTAAGTTATTGTTAACTGGAGTTACCTACAGTGTTTCTCTTACCCAGCTGTAATTTGGTGTCTACTATCCAGCATCTCTCTATCCTCCCCTCCCTATTCCCTTTCCAGCCTCACGTGACTACTCTTCTACTCTAGATCAGATTTAAAGGTCATGATTAGTTCCTCTTCCAGCCACAGTATGACTATCTTGGATACATTGAGAAATCATTACTGAAAATATGCCTCACACCTTGGCTGGCTGTGCCCTCCCCATGGGTCTTCCAGGCCCTGTAGTTCTTTTTTTTTTTTAATTTATAACTTTATTTGTTATTATTATTTATTTTTGTTTTAATTTGACCAGAGAGAGTTAGAGAGAGAGAGAAAGTAAAGGGAGAAAGCAAGCCACCAGGTCCAAGACATGAATTGCAGTTGGCCATGTGGGAATCCAGCATCACAACCACCAAGCCACTTGCTGTCTCTGGCCTTGCAATTCAAACCCTATATCCTCCATTGTGAGCCCAGAGATGGGAAAGAGGAAGAAAATATCTTTTTACAGTGATAATAATATCCCCAATCTCTGCTCACTCTGGAGGCTTATTTTGAATAACTCAGTGATTTAACTTGTTAGCAGTTTAATTCACTTTAAAAAGATTAACCAGACTAATTATTCATCAGATTTCACCATCTTTGTCAGCCTCAATAAGGATCTTTTGTTACAATGATTAATGTGTTTTAATTGTAGCTTCTCTCAGAGCAATAATTCGATAGTACAGTATTTGCCGAATCTATGGAAATCTTGGAAATGCTTTGACAGCTGAGCTATTCTTGGGAAATGAAAGTAAAGGAATATATGTAACTAACAAAAGTGTTTTATAGCATATTATTAATATAGATTTTCCCTATGACAGACCTTGCTCTGCTCAGTCCATGAAGCTGCTTGTGAAGTGATCAATTCGCCAGTCAGGAACATCAGGAGGTAGAGATCAATTACATGGGGAACTAGACTTTCTCTAGTTGCTGTCCTCAAACATGTGCAAGTCATAATAATCACAGCAAATATACATAGGTCACATGGAATAGTAACCAACTAGCCAGTGTCTGCAAATAATTGTCCAATTAAGAGACTGGATCCTGGGCCAGCTGGTGGCATGGTGATTAAGGCACTGGACTCCCACATAGTTGACTGTGGTTTGAGTCCCAGACCTGGAGACTTGTTTTATCACCTTCCCTTTCTCTCTTTCTCTGTCTTTTGTCAAATTAAAAAATAATAATAACAAATGGAATTAAATTAATTAATTAATTAATGAGATGGGATCCTATGTTGACCATTCTGTTTTATATGCAATGCTTCATCTTCACTCATTTACCTGAGGACTGCTGTCCAAGTCAAGGATTTTTATAACATTCAAAAGGTGTTTATAGAGCCTGGTATGTGGCCAATACTGATTTCAAATTTAAAATGGGTTTTAACAAAATTACTGTTTTTTTGATTGCCAGAGGGCAAATGTGCTCACTAGAGAACAGCAAAGTGTCCCCAAGGAGTGTGGTCTTGCCCAGTCCTTTTTTCTCCATTTCTTCATTCTATTAGGATTTGGAGCAAGCACATACATGCAGTCAGTGTGGCTTTTCAAGCCACCAGGGGTAGAACTGTGGTCATCTAGTTCCCTACACACAGGATTTAACTGCTGTGTTGTGGGACTGACACCAATGTTATTTTTGTTTTAAGATTTTTTTTTGTTTGTTTTGTTTTTGCCATTGGGCACATTGATCACCAGAGAGAAACAGTGACAGTCAAAATGAGAAATCTCCCCCAGTGAGGACGGTCATGTTCTATCTCCTCCATTCTCCTGGAATTTTGGACACATGTGCACACACCTGGCATGATTTTCAAGCCACCAGGTCTGGGACTCAAACCTTAGTTGGTCATAAGGGAGTTCAGCACCTTAACCACTATACCAACTGCTAGCCTCAATACTACTAATTTTTAGAGCACAGTGGTTCTAAGAGCTTTGGAGTCATACAGATCTGTAGACGATTATTGGCTCTACCACTTACTGACTATGAGTCCTGGGGCAATTAGTTGTATCTAGCCTCCCTGAGCCTCAATTTCCTCATCTCTGAAACAGGGATAGTAATACCCACTTCATAGTGAGGATTAAAATGAGATATTGTATCTAAAACCTAGTACACTGGACTATAAGAAACTAGTTTGAAAAAGCTATAGGCCTTTATAGTTTAAGAATATCATATGTATGTGGGACCAGCAGTTGGCGTAATGGCTATGTCGCTGAACTCCCACGTAGTTGACCGCGGTTCGCGTCCCGGACCCAGTGGCTAAAAACTCACGCTGGGCGCGTGTGCATGCGTGCCCAAGATCCCGAGAGGAGAATGGAGGAGAAGGGATTGTGGAGTGGCCATCTCCCCTGGGGGGGTGATTTCTCACTTTCTGTCTCTCTGTCTTTCTGGCAAGCTCACATACCCTATAGCAAAAAACCTCTCAAAAAAAAAAAAAAAAAAAAAAGAATATCATATGTGGGACCAGCAGTTAGCGTAATGGCTATGTCGCTGGACTCCCACGTAGTCGACCGCGGTTCGAGTCCCGGACCCGGCGGCTTAAACTCACGCCGGGCGCGTGTGCGTGCGTGCCCAAGATCCCGAGAGGAGACTGGAGGAGAAGGGATTGCGGCGTGGCCATCCCCCCTGGGGGGTGATTTCCTGCTTTCTATCTCTCTGTCTCTCTCTGTCTGTCTGGCGAGCGCACGCGCCCTATAGCAAAAACCTCTCCAAAAAAAGAAAAAAAAAATATCATATGTACATGAGCGTTTCTCATTCTCACAGGAATGCTGAGATACGTGGAAAAGGGTTGTTGCTGTTGCCTTTTGTTTGTCTTCAGATGAGAGAACTGGGTATAGAGAGGTGTGACAACCCGGGTAAATACAAGGGGCTTCACAAAGTTCATGGACAATGTGTGTTATGAAAAACTATGCATGGATTCGAAAAGTTTTTCTACCAAAGTAAATTCATGCCTTAGTTCCAATTTGCACAACTCTTTGAAGTCTCCTCATATGTCATGTATAGTCATTGACTAGTTACTTAAGGACAAAGTATGTTCTAAAACCCACAGATGCCAATTTTCATTCCAGTGCCCAGTGCTTTTTATTATTTTTTTTAAAATGTGCTCTCACAAGAGAGAGAGAGAAAGAGAGAGAGAAGGAAAGTGAGAAGACAAAAGACATCTCCCAGTGTGGATGGCCCTGCCACAATCTCCTCTCCTTCATTCTCCTCTCAGATTTTGGGCACTCATACATGGGCGCCTGGTGTGCTCCCAAGTTGCTCGTTCTCAGACTCAATCCAGGTAGTCGGCCACATGAGATCTAGTTGCCCACCCACCATGCAATCCCTGGCCCTCTAGTGCTTTTTCTACTATAGCCTTAGAGGAACCAAAGGCTTTAAATGAGTAGAGTGATTAAGAACAGCATAAGCTATTTGTTTTCAAACATTGGCCCAGTTGTTGGGAACTATGCATCAGTAACATAAGAGACCAGGCATAACTTTCTTTTTTTAAAAAAAATTTATTTATTTATTTATTTTTATTTATTCATTCATTTATTTTAATTTGACCAGAGAGAGACACAGAGAGAGAAGGAAAGCGAGAAAGCAAGCCACCAGGTCCAGGACTTGAACCATGATCAGCCATGTGGGAACATCCAGTGCCTTAACCACCATGCCACCTGCTGTCCCCAAGGCATAACTTTATTTTATTCATACAGTAAACCTAAAAGGTCAATATCACTATTGCTTCCATTTTATAGCTGAGAACACCGAGGCTTAGAGTTATTAAATATCTTGCTTTGACAGGTTCAAACCCAGGTCTAGTATCTGTGGGTTATTTTTGTTTGTTTGTTTAGAATGATTTTTTTTTAAATTTAACTTTATTTATTGATTTATTTTAATTTGACCAGAGTGACGGGGAGAGGAGAGAGAAAGTAAGAAAGCAAGTCTCCAGGTCTGGGACTGGAACCACGGTCGGCCAGGTGGGAGTCTAGCACCCTTAACTACCATGCCACCTGCCGGCCCCTAGTATCTGTGTTTTAATGATTTACTCTCTTGTTTCCTACCAGTCCCACTTCACAAAATGCTGTTTTAAAAAGGGAGAGTTTTAAGTGAGATCCATGAGGTCTATGTAATAATTAATTACCATGTTTTAAATTACTGTCTCACTGAAAGTAGGACTCAAAAAAAATTTTTTTTTGGAGAGGTTTTTGCTATAGGGTGTGTGCACCCTCCAGAAAGACAGAGAGAGACAGAGAGACAGAAAGCAAGAAATCACTCCCCATGGGGGATGGCCACTCCACAATCCCTTTTCACTCATTCTCCTGTCGGGATCTTGGGCATGCACGCACACGCTCCCGGCGTGAGTTTAAGTCACCGGGTCCGGGACTCGAACCGCGGTCGACTACATGGGAGTCCAGCAACATAGCCATTATGCCAACTGCTGGTCCCAGGATTCAAACTTTTTGAGACACCACCACTCAAAATACTATGGCTCAATTTTTTCTTTAATTTCTGAGCCAGAAGTTGAGATTTTGGTTATGTCTTCAAATGGCTATGAGCACTGACTGTGAAAAAAAGCTCCATGATCAAATATGAGAAAGTAAGATTTTCCTTGGGTAGTCATAAAACACATTTACATAGTGAAGGCTCTAAGAAATACTATGAATAAAACAAATTGTGTTACACCTGGTTTCTCAACTTATTTGACCCTAAAACTCTCTTTTAGTTACAATCATTAAGAACCAAGGGGCCAGGGCAGCTCTGAGCAGTAATGTGCTGCTTAAGAGAAGTTGGATCCCATATGGCAACTGTGGTTCAAATCCCCAGCTCAGTCAGCCTGAAACACCTAAGGAGCTGGAAGACTAGAAGAAGGGGTTGTGGGTGTGGCAGAATCCTGTGGAGGGAGCTCCTCTGTCTCGTTCTGTCTCTTGTATGCGTGTGTGTGTCTTCTATCATGAAGTAAGAAAAAGAAAACATACGAAGAAAGAATCTGTGGGAAGTCATTTAGATTCATTAAAACAGTAATCTTGGCCAAATTTATTTAGCACTGAGTATATAGCAGACACTGTACTTAAAACTTCACATGTATTAACTCATGTTATAAGGATCTCATGAAGCAGGTGTTTTTATTAAACAACTTTCCCAAGATCACAAACTAGTGCGTCAGAGCCAAGACCTGAATTGAGGTCGTCTCTCTCTGAATCCTACACTTCTGTGGACAGGCTGATTCACCAGGTCTTTATCAAAAGTAGTCCATATTGTTTTTTAATATTTTTTAGATTTTTAAAAATTTATTACCATCATTATTTTTTTTTAATTTGATGAGAGAGATAGGAAAAGTGAGAAGGCAAGCCACCAGGTCCGGGCCTCGTACCTCAGTCAACCATGTGGGGGTCCAGCACCTCAACCACCATGTCACAAGCTGGCCCCCAGTAGCTCATATTTCTTACTAATTTAAAGATAAGATAAATGTGCTATACCAAATTGCTATTTGATCATTCTAACCCAACCAAGGGGGAAAAAAAAATCTGACAAAACCACTTCTCTGAATTAGATACTCAAAACAATTCATCTATCTAATCTTTTAAAATTTTTTTATTTATTCATTCATTTACTTTTAATCTGACAGAGAGAGAGAGAGAGAGAGAGAGGACATGAGAAAGCAAGCCACCAGGTCTAGGACTCGAACCATGGTCAGCCATGTGGGAGTATCCAGTGCCTTTAACCACCACGCCACCTGCTGGTCCTCTCCTCTATCTAATCTTAATCACTACATTTTTCCCTATAGCTTTTTCATTCTTACTTTTATTTGTTCCAGTTATATATATTTATATATGTAACTGGAACATATATAGTTTTTGTTTCTTATTTTTTAAGGATTATTTTATTTAACTTTATTTATTTATTTATTTTAATTTGACCAGAGAGGGACAGAGTGAGAGAGAGAGATAGAGGAAAAATGAGAAAACAAGTTGCCAGGTTCAGGACTCGAACCACGGTCAGCCATCTGGGAGTCCAGCACCTTTAACCATCAAGCCATCTGCCGCCGGCCCCATAGTTTTTGGTTTTTGAAGACAAGGTCTTGCCATGTGATTCTCCTGTCTCAGCCAGCAGTTGTGACTACAGTCATGTGCCACTACACCTGGCTCTTTTTTAGACAGAGTCTAGCTGTGTCTCCCAAACCAGTCCCAAGCTTGCCACCTTCCTGCCTGGTGCATGCTGCTAACCACAGCCTTTAGGTTGGAGAGAAGTTGAACCCTGGCCTCCTATATGGTCCCCGCTCACACAGCACCACACACAGCCGAGTCTTCTACTCACAGTTACACATATCAGAAATAAAGATAGTAGGCTTTTGTCACCATGTCTTCCCAGATATAATCACTTCATTTTTCCTCCAGACCAAATGGCCAAGGTCATGCACATAAGAATTCTCACTTAGAAACAATCAGATGATTACCCACTTGAAATAAGAAAGATGTTATTTTCTCCAGTAAGGCAAATAAATAAATAAATAGAGAATTTTCTTTTCTTTATTGCTTTGCCTTTCTTTCCTTTTCTTTTACTTTATTCTGTTTAAGGTGGAGCAGCGACTTGTGGGATGACGAAGTCTTCGGCCCCCTCATTTAACCAAAGATACCCCAGCACAGAAGGACTAGAAGAAAAGGCAATGGCCCAAAAAGCACAGAAAGCCCCAAGAAAGCTTTCAAATACTAATGTTGCCTTCTTTTTCTTTTGATCCTTTCTCCCTATAGAGTGGCTTTTTTTTTTTTTTAAAGCATACTTTTCCAAGTTGTTACATTAACAAATTTGCACTGGTTTCTTTATCCTTGTCATCTAAAGACCACCTTGTCGGCGGATGGTGAACTTTTCCTTCATGCCAGGCCTGGTGTACTGTCTAATGTCACAAGTGTCTGCTCACATTAGCTTCTGGAGACTGGAGAAGATTCCGCATGGGGCCTTTCCAGCAAGTTGATTTGACAGAATGAGTCCCCATGCTAGCTCATGGCACTTATCAGTTAGTCAGCCTTCCTTGGGGACAAGAATTTAGAGTGCACCATATTCAGTTTCCAAATCAACTGCTGTCCCCTCAGGAAGCCGTGTGTTGCATTATTAAAAGAGATGCCTTCAACCACAGCACCATACTTAAACATTCATCCACATTTTGAAAAAGAGGGAGGGTTGGGGAGAGACAGCATCACGATGCTTCAAACCCTTCACTGTGTTAACTCTTTCCCCCCAGGTTTTCTGTCTCCCTCTTTAGACAGTCCTGTAACTTTCGCTGGAGAGCATCACCCATGGTATATTATGACTCATACTTTTGCTCCAAAAGCGGTGTTTATACATTAGTTTGGATGGCTGTGGGACAGTCCCCTAAATTGTAAGATCTTGAGGCTGAGGTCCCCATTTTTCCCAGCCTTTTCTTTTCAAGGAGCTCCTTTTGCAAAGTGAAATCCAAAATTCATCTGCAAGAAACAGCAATGACTTTGATTTACCTACTTCTCCCAAGAGTTCAAATGAAAGTAAAAAGTTAGTTCTTTATTGAAAATTAATAGATCTGAAACTCATCCTTTCATGATTGTAACTCTGGATACATCTTTTTTTTTTTTTTTTTTTTTTTTTTTTTTTAATGTATATGTGTGTCCTCTTTACCTTTATCTTTCCAAACAAGAAATTGGCAAGACTGCTGGAGAGGAGAGATTCTTTCTAAAGCTGCATGTTGATATAAATATGAAAATGGATTAAATTCTGCTTCCAATTTCCAAACATGTGTACTTCAATGAATATTAAATGGCAGGCCCCTATCACCATCATGACTTATTTACTCACCAGAGTTTTTATCAAAAAGGGACTGGAGTTACTCGTGGAGCGTGAAAGTCTCCTGTAATTGAGTTTAGAGTGGTAAATCCACTAAACAGGCCACGGCCCCAGAGACACCCCCGAAACCCACCTGTCAGCTGGTGTTAGATCACAGCTCAAACAAGCCATGGCTGCCTGCTCCTGCTAAACACTGCTGTGGCCCAAAACAAAAAAAAAAAAAAAGAGAGAGAAGTTATTCCCCAGGGAATGAAGGCAGGCTGGGGGCAAATTGTGGGGGTTGGGAGGGCAGGCGAAAAAGTCTCATCTAACAGCTGCCCAATGTCAACTGGAATCACGATCTGAAACTCAGCTTGGGAGGGGAACTGGCTAGGGCCTCCATCCGTAAGGTGTCATTTCTCTATCTCAACGTCCGTTATGTAGGAGCGTAATGGAGTGGACAAGAAGCTTTTTTATCACAGTTGAGCCACGGAAATCAAAACCCAGAATTTCAGCGAGGATAAAGACACAGTGGGCTAAGGCTGCCGGAAGAAAGATTCACATCTGGAAGTGGAAGGAAGCTTTCCGCTAAGACGTACTGGACCAGCAGAGGTGGGAGTCAGAACATGCTAGGTCAAAGAACCATCACGCATCCAGTAAACATTTCATTACTGCTAGTACTGATCACCAGCAATCAGTTGCTGCGTGTATAAAGATAAGGCAAACAACCTTAGTTCTTGCTCTGAAGGAACTTAAAATGTACTTGGGAACACATAGAGATAAGTCACCTTGACAATACATTGCCAAGAGCTGTGGAAACAAAACTATGTGCTTAAAATGATGATAAGAAGGCTTCTTGGAAGAAGTGACATTAAGCTAAATTTGTCCTGTTTTATTAAAGGATTATTTTATTTAAATTTATTTATTTAATTAATTAATTTATTTTAATTTGACCGGGGAGCAGGGGGGAGAGGAAGTGAGAAAGCAAGCCATCAGGTCCAGAACTTGAACCATGGTTGGCCATGTGGAAGTTCAGTGCCCTTAACTGCCATGCCACCTGCCAGCCCCTAAGCTGAGTTTTCAAAAGGAGTAAGATTTAGCCAGGCAAAGAAGAGTTGAGTGGGTGTAGGGATGGTAGTAGAAATGAGAAGGTCTTGCCATACAGAGGAGACACACTAGGCAAAGAAGAGAATACAGTACCCTTACAAGGATCCTAGAGACGCAGTGAGGCTGGGCATGAGTGATAGGTATGCATGAGAACCTGGGGAAATGGAATTAAAGGGGTAGAGAGAGAGAGGCCAAATGATCAAGAACTTTATCAGCCTGGTTAAGTTGATATTTATTCTGAAAGTCATGGGGAGTAGTAAAAGGACTGAAAGCAGGGGAACCATATGGCCTGATTTGCCTTTAGAAAGACCGGCTTACCAGCCATGTAGCATGAATTAGAAGAGGCAAGGCTGGAGACAGGAAGGCCAGGAAGGAGGCAGTTGCACCGTCTTTGAGAGACAAGGTGGTGGTCTGAGGCACAGTGGAGGTGGAGAGGACAGCTGGAGAATAGAATTAGGAGGACTTGGACGGCAATAGAAAATGAAGGGAGAAGGAGGAAGCCAACATGGCTCCAAAGTTTCTGGCAAGGATGTAAAGTCGTTGGATTTAGCAAATATAAATACGTTCAATATTGGAGACAAATGGATACAAAAACATGTAACTGGGAATCTTGTATTTAATCTGGCAGTGCTCCTTGGGTGACCGGCTAAAAGTGGGTCATTTAGCGGAGGCAGTTGTGGGAAAAGAGGCCAAGGAGATGATTTTATTGTCATTTATTTTGAGTTGGAGGTGTCCAAGGAATATGGCAGACTTCCACTTGTCCCCTGATACCTTTCTGCCTTTGTTTTATAAGGATTGTTTTTCTTGGCACATGGCCACCCAGCCAAGACCGCTTCTCAGACTCCCTTGCAGAAGGTGCAGCCATGTGACCAAACTCGCCCCAGCATGATGTGAGAAGAGGGATGTGTGTTTTGTACTTAAAGGAATTGGGAACAAACTCCCTGGACTTTGTTCTCCTTTCCACTGGCTGGAAGACAAACCAGACTTGAAGCAGCCGCCTTGGGCCCGAGACGAAAAGCAACATCGCCGTCTTCCTGGGCTGCACGTCTCTGCGCTGTTAGAGAGAAACAAGCTTAGCCTGTACCCTACGGCGAATGTCCCAGAGGAAGTTGAATATCCCCGTCTACCGCTGAGGAGGACCAGCAAAAACTAACCGGGAGTGGTTAACAGAGGGACTGAGTGAGGTTTAGTTTAGATGGGATCTCTTTAAGTTTACTTGTTTCCTTCATGAAAGTGAGAGACAGAGACAGAAAGAGAGAGACAAGCACCTTCATAGGGTCTAAACCTCAGTTTCCCCTGAATGCTATCTCCAGCCCTCCCAGCCAACCAGGACCGTGGGCATACATGTATGTGTATAGGAAGACTCTGGAATGAAACCTGCAATCTCCCACATGGATCCAGCATGGCTCGAGCAGCATGTGACAGCCATGCCACCAAATTGGCACAATCTTAAACTTCAGCCTCAAGTTAATAGAGCTGTCCCAGGAGAGCTAGGATGCCCCTTCCTCTATATAGGCATGTGTTTGTATTCAGCCCTACTAAGCTCATCTGCTTTCATCTGGATTTACAATTCAGGGCCACCTGGGAGGTAGGTGCGTCCCCGTGCCCTGTAGGTATCTGGACATTTGCACGCAGCCCAGTGCCTGTGTTAGGGCCTGTGCGAGGGTCAGTTTATATGTGGGTGATTGTGCGTGCGCCTCTGTGGGCATGTCAGCACATACGTGCTTTTGTTCCTCCATGTTCTATTTTGTTGGTGTGTGACCTGAAGGTGTCTTTGCAGGTGCTTTTGTGGGAAATGCTAGCTGTTTTGGCTTAGTTAGTAGCTAGTCATCAGCACTGCCGAGAAATAGCCTTTGTGATTCTTCTCACACAGAGGTCATTAGTTTATTTTGGAGTCTAGAGAGTATTTTTACAAGACGATTTCAACTGTCTTTTTAAATTCAAAATGTTTGAAGGAGAATCTTTCACACTTCCCCAGGGGCATTCATTGCCTCTTTGGTATAAGTTTACTGGTTCTCCCAGATGCCAAACGAAGACTGAATTTTATATAATACGATGTGAACCATGATTTGAGTGAGGATCAAGAGCACTATAGAGAGTATATGTATTTAATATAAATTTCCAAACATACTCGAAGTTGGAATCCATTACCTGATTTCAATAGTTATCAGTATTTTTCCAATATTATTTTACCTATCTCTGCCTTTTTCCTGCTAATTTTTTGGGGGTTTTGTTTGTTTGCTACAGGACACGTGCACTCACCAGAGAGAGATGGGGGGGGGGGGGTGGAAGAGTGAGATATCACCGCCAGGGGTATGGCTATGCCACAATCCCTTCTCCTCCATTCTCCTACTGGGATTTTGATCACAAATGCACATGTGCCTGGTGTGTTTTTCAAGCCACTGGGTCCAGGACTGAAATTGTGCAGTTGGTCATGTGGAATCTGCCCTGACCATTACACTACCAGCTAGCCCCCTGCTAACGTTTGTGTGTGTGTGTGTGTGTGTGTGTGTGTGTGTTTAGAGGATTTTTGCTGTAGGGCGCATGTGCTTCCCAGAAAGACAGAGACAGAGAGACAGAAAGAGACAGAAAGTGAGAAATCACCCCCCAGGGTGATTGTGGCCATGCCACAATCCCTTCTCCTCCATTCTCCTCTTGGGATCTTGGGCACACACACATGCGCCCGGCATGAATTTAAGCCACCAGGTCTGGGACTTGAACTGCAGTTAACTACATGAGAGTCCAGCGACATGGCCATTACACTATCCGCTGGTCCCCCTGCTAATGTATTTTAAAACAGATTATTAGATAGCTTGTCATTTCATTGGAAACATTTTAGTTTGTATGTCTTTTTGATAAGACCTTTTTACATTCCACAATATCATCATTTACCTAATAAAATGAATGATTCTTCAATACCATCTAAACCCAAATCATATTTGAATTGCCTGATTATCTCTCAAAATCCACATATTGCATTGGCTGCATCTCCCCTGTCACTTCTACTCTGAAGCAGACCACCTTTGCCACTGACTGAGGAAGAACCGAGTATCCTGCTGTATCCAACGTCAAGTTCTGGATCAGTGTGATTGCTTCCTCCACCCTCCACGTTGCCTGCAAACCAGTACTCAGAGCCAGGGTCTTGGTTCGATTCAAGATCAATATTTTTAGGCACCAAGACTTGCTAGGGTAGTGGTGCTACTACGAGGTTTATCACATCAGTTATTTCAGCTGTTGTTTGTTTTTTACTTTTTTTTTTTTTCCTTTAGTTTTTACTGTAGGGCATGTGCACTAGCCAGAGAGAAACAAACAGAGAGAAAAAGGGAAAGTGAGAAAGCACTTCTGGGGGGGGCCAAAATCCCTTCTCCTTCATTGTGCTCTTGGGATTTGGGGCATGTGCCCAGCATGATTTTCTTTTCTTTTTCTTTTCTTTTCTTTTCTTTTCTTTTCTTTTCTTTTCTTTTCTTTTCTTTTCTTTTCTTTTCTTTTCTTTTCTTTCTTTTCTTTTCTCTTTTCTTTTCTTTCTTTTCTTTTCTCTTTCTTTTCTTTTTTCTCTTCTCTTTTCTTTCCTTTCTTTTTCTCTTTTTTGAGAGGTTTTTGCCTTAAGACATGTGTGTTTGTTGGAAAGAGAGAGACAAAGACAGTGTGGGGGGGACCAGCAGGTGGCCTGATGGTTAAGGTGCTGGACACTTGCACATGGCTGACCACAGTTTAAGTCTTGGACCTGGTGGCTTGCCTTCTCACTTTCTCTCTCTCTCTCTCTCTCTCTCTGGCTCCCTCTGGTCAAATTAAAAAATAAATGAATGAATAAATAAAATAAAATGAAATAATTCTATTTTTAAAAAATAAAAAGACAGTGAGAGGGAAAGTGAGAAATCACTCCCCAGGTGGGCTGGCCGCACCGCAATCCCTTCTCATCCATTTTCCTCCTGGGACCTTGGGCACACACACACATATGCCTGGCATGAGTTTTTAAGCCACTGAGTCCAGTACTCGAACTGTGGTCAGCCATGTGGGAGTCCAGCAATGTAACTGCTGTACCTCATGCTGACCCCCAACTTTTCTTTTCCTTTTTAGTTTCTTTTTTCTTTTACTTTTGCTTTTCCTTTTCCTTTTTTTTTTTTTCCTTTGCCATAGGGTGCATGTGCTCACCAGAGACAGAGAGAGGGGAAGTGAGAAATCATCTCCCAGGAGGTGAGATGGCCACGTGATAATCTCTTCTCCTCCATTCTCCTCTTAGGATTTGGGAATGCACACACACGCTCCTGGTATGATTTTCAAGCTGCTGGGCCTGGGGCTTGAACCGCTGTTGACTATATGACAGTGCAGCACCTTAACCACTACACCCCTTGTTAGCTCCTCAGCATGATTTTCAAGCCACTGAGGCCAGGACTTAGCATGAATTCAGCCATATGGGATCCAGCCATCTTAACCACCATACCACTTGGCTAGCCCTGTTTCAGTTTTAATGATGCTAAGATTGATCCAGGGAGTTTACAAAGTGTCGGCCTATAAAGTTCCCCAATAACCTTTCAATTGATGATTTTAGCAGCCTTAATGATTCTTGCCATTATGCTGTTTACAGCATTAGTGATTTTTAAAATTATTTTATTCCTCTCCATGTATTAGCTGGGATTTTTCCAGCTCCAGAATTTTGCTGATCAAAGGGAATAATGGGATTGCCAGCCATTCAGGGCCAAGGGAAAGTCATATTTTCCTGGCCTCCTTCCACTTTAAAAAAGATTAATCCACCCTCCTCAAAATGGACAGGTTTAAATGCCAAGCTCAGCACAACTGAAATGACTTTTGCACTCAGATATTGTCTCTTGTTTTTTTATTAAAGAATTATTTTATTCAACTTCATTTATCCATTTATTTATTTAATTTGACCAGAGAGGGACAGAGTGAGAGAGAAAGAGAGAAAGTGAGAAAGCAAGCCGCCAGGTCTGGGACCTGAACCGTGGTCAGCCATGTGGGAGTCCAGCACCCTCAACCACCATGCCACCTGCTGGCCCCAACACTCAGGTATTGGTGAAGTCAACAAATGTCCTGGGAGAGGGGTGTATCTTTTGCTCCAAGGATAAGAGGCTCTAGGGATAGCAGGATGTGGGGAACTAAACTCTGCTCAGAAACTGAGATTTAGCCTCCAGGGCCCTCTTTGCTGATTTGAGGAGGGCTCATTTTTTGCCCTCTTTCACCTGAGCCAGGCACAGGCTCTTCCCCTCTTCTCCAGGAAGTTAACAGCAGGCCATCAACCATTGCCTCCGGGGACCAAATGTTTGTAATTCTGCAGTCTTGACTTTCCGGTGCCTCCCTCTGAGTCCTCGGACTGGTTTCACTGCGCCCTTTGCTCTGCCTGGCTTGGATACTGGGCCACCTGCCTTGCAAATGGAGGGACAGGGACAGAGTTGATTTCCTGCCCAGCAGTTCTCCATTAGCTCTTTCCCAGACCTGAAGTCTCTTGAAAAGTGCTCCATGAACAACAGTCCCTCAGCAGGGCCCAATGTCTGGGTTTAATGCTTGGCTTTGAGGGACCAGGAACGGAGGGCAGCCTGGGCTCCATCCCAACTCTCCAGCCGGCCACTGAATGAATCAAACAGACCATTCTGCCTTTCTTATACAAGATGGGCCTGCATGAAAGAGGTCACATCAGTGCTCATTTGTAAGAGGAGGGTGTACGTTAAACTCTGCATAGAAATGTGTTTTATGGGGCCTGGTGCATCAATCATGCAACTGGACACGCTTTGTCTTGGACTTACATTCTGGCCATCCCTCAGCCCACTGGGCACTGTGGGCACATGCCTGTGATCCCAACTGGGGGTGGATTGTGGCGTGAAGAACATTTTGGGGGTGCTGTTTCTCTGCCTGTCTCTCTCTGTCTTTCTCTATCATGGCAATAAATAAACTTTTAAAAAATGTATTTTAGGGGCTGGCTTCATAGCACAGCAGTTAAGCACTGTGCAGGGGGAGCTGGATTCCACACGCCAACCACAGTTCAAATCCTGACCACAGTGTCTCGGAAAACACATCAGGTGTGTATGTGTGTGTGTCTGTGTGCGCACATGCATGCACATGTTCAAAATCCTGATAGGAAGGATAAACCAAGGAAAAAGAATTGTGTGAAAATGCCCCATTGGGAAATGCTCTTTCTTTCTCTCTCTGATGAGCACATGCACCCTCTGGTAATTAAAAAGAATGGACTTTAACAGGACTTCATGCTATGTATTGTTGACATTAAAATAATTAGACTTTTAACCTCTTTAAAGACCTTTAGTTTAAGAATGATTATTTCTGAAGTGTTTCTTTGTATTCCTATTGATAAACATTCAGTTTGGGATGATTTTTAGCTGTATCTAAAATCTAAATCCACCTTGTGAGCAGAATGATTTGACCTCACCGCAGCAGCCAAAGAATATGTTTGCTGCAGGCTGAGTGCAGCTGCCCACCCGACCAGGAAAACTCGTTGGCTCTTGCATGGCCCATGCTTGGACACTAGATGGCAGGCTTACCTTCTAGATGGAATCACCTGTCACTTTCTATAATAGGTGGAAGCTGCTGGCAGTGGCAGCTCTGCTTCCTCTTCCAGAGACCTTGTACTCTCAAGCAGATCCCAAAGGGCATTCACTGGTCTCTGCAGGGGGATGTGACTGACACCACGTGGAGGACACTGCAGAGGGGTCTGGTTTGGGAATGCTCCCATGTTCTGCAGCTTTAGCTGTTGCTGCAGCAGGCTCAGGGTCAGGACCCACAGACCCCAAATCTTGTGGCATGTGGCTATGGTGACTCCACTAGGGTGCCAGCTAGGCCTTCCCCCACCTACCTGCCCCAGGTGTGAGACTGAGAAATGTCTCTGACTTTCCTGGACTGGTTCAAAATGCAAAGTCCTTTCAGGAAGTCCCAAACCAGGGAGGGTACGTTTTATGATTCTGTTACATAGAGGCCCTGCCCACACTGGGGCTACTGAGTGCAGGAAGGAAACATACACGCCTGTGTGACTGCGGGGCTGAGGTCTGTGGTTTTGTTAACATTTAAGCCTCGGCATCCTTTTATCCCCCCATTCTTTCTTTAAAGTGTATTTATTTTGTTCATCATAGAGATTATGTACATGTGCGCATGCACACACACAGGGGTAGGGAAGAGAGAAACAGCTTTAATAAGGTATGGCCACACCGCTCTCCCTTTCCCCGAGCCCTCTGGCTCATCAGGAACTTGGGCACTTACATACATGGCTGGCATATTTCATGTCAGCTGGGCTGGGGATCTGAACACATGGTCAACCAGGTGGCTTCCAGACCTGTAGCTCAGCGTGCTATGGCCTGAGCTACTGAGGCTGAACTCAGTCACACAGTATTTTCAACACTCCTTCTTTTTGCTGCTCCTGATCTCCTGTCATGCCTGCCAGGGTTTAGATATCAATATGTGTGAGCTCTCCTTGGGGGTAAGACCCTTCTCTAGAGGACCAGCAGGTGGTGTAATGGTTACTTCGCTGGACTCCCATGTAGTCGACTGCAGTTCGAGCTCTGGACCAGCAACTTAACCTCACGCTGGGTACGTGTGCGTCCATGCCCAAGATCCCAGGAGGAGAATGGAGGAGAAGGAATTGCAATGTGGCTGTCCCCCTTGGGGGGGTGATATCTCGTTTTCTGTTTCTCTGTCTCTGTCTCTCCATCTCTTTCTCTCCAGCATACACAAAAGAACTTTTACTGGTTCGCTTTTGGATTCCCTATGCCTTGCACACGGGGAGGGCTCAGTGAATGTTTGCTAAATGACTGATTGAACGAATGAACTAGACTGAGACTGAAGAATATTTGGCTTGGTCTCTTAATTCTGGAAAGGGTCTCAAATGGAAAAACAGGGATGTGTTCTATATCCTAGGAGGCCTACTTTTGTCTGTACCCTTCTTTTTCACCCCCCAGCTGAGATCCTGCTACCCTGGACCTTGGTTTGGAAGTACCTAAGGCTTTCTTCCTTCTAGCTGAAATATTACACACAGCAAATTTGAGACAGATCCTTTTGGCTTTTACTTCATTGTGAGTCACTGATGGGGTGAGGGGATAATATCGTATAACCTGAGTTGTGTTCCCCCACATTTTATACTGGGAACTTTGAGATATTCCCAGTACCCCAGACTATTCTGTATTTGGAGATAGGGCCTTTAGTTAAAGTGAGGCCATCCGAGTAGGCCCTAATTGAATCTGAGCAGCATCTTTTATAAGAGGAAAACTGACCATGTGCAAAGATGCCAGGATGCGTGCACACGGATCATGTGACTTCACAGTGAAGAGCCACCAATGAGCCAAGGAGAGAGGCCTCAGGAAAACACGCTGACCTGTCAACACCTTGCTCTTGGTCTTCTAGCCTCCGGAGCTGGGAGGATACTCCTTCCTGTTGCTTAAGCCGCCCAGTCTGTGATGGCTTATTATGGCAACCCTAGCAAACTAGTGCAAAGGTAATATTGGGTCGTCGGAAAAGTCATTACCTATTTTTCTATGAAAAAATGTATTGTGGGGACTGGCAGGTGGCGTGGTGGTTAAGGGTGCTGAACTCCCACATGACCAACTGCAGTTCAAGTCCCGGACCTGGTGGCTTGCTTTCTCACTTTTCCTCTCTCACTCTGTCCCTCTCTGGTCAAATTAAAATAAATAAATAAAGAGTCCTTTGTAATTCTGGCTTTCTCTGATAAAGCCACTTAGCCCAGTTTTTTTTTTTTTAAAAAGCATTATGACTTTTCAGATGACCGAATACATGGTACGGTATGATGTGATTCTAATGTTATAAACATGATATAACACAGAATGAGTTGCTTCTTTGTCAGCATGACCAGGGTCCACAGGACTATTACCTAACTAATGGTATGAAAATTGAAGTTTCCATACCCAGCTCTGGCCCCTGGAGCTAGGCAGGCAGGCAGGAAGAAAGGAGAAAGAAAGATCTCAAAAGAAAGGAGATGTGTACACAGCTTTAGTCACGGTATGGGCTGCCCTTCCAGGGCCTTTTTTAGAAAAACAGGCTCAAATGTGATGAAGAATAGGTTGATTCAGCCCCCAGGAGAAGGGGTTACTGGGCACTATAAAAGCCAAGCTCCCTGAAGAGGTCGGCAGGGCCTCAGTGGCCCAAAGGTCAACACATCAAGATAAATCAGGTTTGTCAGAGAGAGAAAGCAGCACAAGAGGCTGCTTGTTGGAGATTAGGTTAGACCAGAGAAGACTATAAGGCTAAACGACGTGGGGATTGAAGACGTGGGATGTAAGGGGGTAGGGCACGGGGCTGGCTGAGGGAGCAACAATGAAAAGCTGAACTCTGAAGCAAAAACCAGTCCAGTGAACACAATACCTCAAAGCCAGAGACGATTGAGGGGGACGCCGTGAAAAGCAAGGCCATGTCTCTCTCCTTCCTGAGTCACATTAAAGTGGTAGAATTTAGTCTTTTAAGAACTGACTAAAAGTAATTCACTCTTGGAGCTGGCAGGTGGCATGGTGGTTAAGGCGTTGGACTCTCACATGGCTGACCGTGGTTTGAATCCCAGTTGCTTTCTCACTTTCTCTCTCTTTCTTTCTCTCTCTGGTTAAGTTAAAAAATAATAATAACACATAAATAAACAATTCTTTGAAAACTATGTAATTCACTCTCTAAAGTGTAAATTTTGGGTAATGTTGGAGTTGGCGGGACTAGATGGATGGAGGAAGCTAAAACTGGGACCTGGCTACCGGGACATTTCGGTTTTCTTTCTTCTCTTTCTTTCTTTCTTTCTTTCTTTCTTTCTTTCTTTCTTTCTTTCTTTCTTTCTTTCTTTTTTCTTTCTTTTTAGTGAGATTTTTGCTATAGTGCATGTGCGTTTGCCAGAGAGACAGAAAGCAATAAATCCCCCCACCCAGCCCCAGGGGGATGGCCACACAGCAATCCTTTCTCCTCTGTTCTCTTAGGATTTTGGGCACAGACATACGTGCCCAGCATGAGGTTTAAGCCATCAGGTCTGGGACTTGAACTTCCACATTGAGTATGTGGGAGTCCAGCGACATAAACATTACAACATCTGCTGGTCGCGGCCACCATGATGTTTCTGGGGCACAGTCGGGCCCTCTCTTCTTTACATAGCTGCCACTGGAAGCAGATACATGGAGAAGAAGAGAGAACGTCTCCAATGAAAGTGCATGTAGAGGGGAGCCCGTCATCTACAAAGGATGCCTCCCAGGATAGCCTTGTAGCCTAAGGGTTAAGAAAGCCAGATCTCTCTCCCCCTGAGGGGTGATTTCTCGCTTTCTGTCTCTATGTCTCTCTCTGTCTGTCTGGCGAGCGCACGCGCCCTATAGCGAAAAACCTCTCAAAAAAAAAAAAAAAAAAAAAAGAAAGCCAGATCTCTCTCACATGGCCAACTGAAAACAACCATTCTACAGTGCTGGTGGCTTGAAATACATGCTGGGTATATGTGTGTGCATGCCCCAAATCCCGACAGGATGAGAAATGGAGGGGAAGGGATCGTGCCCCTCTGGGGGTGGTTTCTCCCTCTCTCTGTCTCTGTGTCTCTGAAGGGCTCCATGTCCTCTGGCACTTTTAAAAATAAAAAAATGGACACCTCTATTTCTCCAAAAAGGTTGTTGAGATTCCACACAGGGAAAGGACCTACTGAAGATGACAAAGACGTGCAAGAAGCTAAGTGGGGAAAAGGAGACACAATTTAGGATCCCCTCTTTATCCATCCTTTCCCCTCTGCTTGCACTTCACAATTTAGCTGGCTCAGGTGAGGAAGCTAAGAATGGACCTTGGTCCCGGCTCTCAGTGCCCTTGGCCTCTTAGTCCTGGATCCAAAAGATTAGCACCCAGCTCTCCCCACACTCTCCCAATCTTCTTACCACCTTCTTCACTCAGGGCTAAGATGAAAAGAACCTGGCCTTGCTGCTCCAACCATGCACCTGTGGGTAACAGAGCCGGGAGGTTGCATTTCAGTTTAGGTAATGCTGAGTCCCTAAGTAGGAAGAATAAAGCATAAAAAGTTTACAGCTTATCAAATTAACATCCCTGGGCCAGTGTCATACAGCAGTCGTTAAACATAGTGCACTGGAAGCTAGATCCCAGATGGCCGCCTGTGGGGGGCAAGGAATGGGAGAAGTTTGAGTCCCAACTCCCAGTAGCTTGAAAAATAAGTGAGGAATGTGTGCATGTGTGCCCCAAATTCTGATGGGATGGAACAATGGAGGAGAAAGGATTGAGGCTTGACCTTGCCCCATTACGGAGTGCTTCTCTTTCCCTCTCATGAGCACGTATACCCTCTAACAATAAATGAAAAAAAAAAAAATGAACACCTTTGTTTTTCCAGATGCGGTTGTTGAGGCCATAGATGGGGAAAGCACGTGCTAAAGACCACACAGGACCAATCTAATCTTCTAATAAGTCTTACCAAATATATCAAAGCCACATAGGTCATTCAAAAACACATTCCATAGAGTGATAGCTCAAATCCAGTTTGCTTTTTTAACAACTACTCCTTGAAGCACTTTATAATATCCTAACTACTTTATGTCACATAAAATTCTAACACGCACATGAAAATACATGGCTCCCATGTACCACATCTGGGTGAATGTTCACTTCTGGGCCCTGGGCTTTGTAAGGGACAGCAGCACGGTGGTGAGGAGTTTAGAATCCAGGTCATATAAGAGCACAGAGGAGAAATGAAAAATTCAGAATGCAGAAGAAAATACGAGGAGAACCGTGACAGTGAGCTTTAGAAGGTAAAGGCCAAACGCAGAGGAGCCAAGGATTGTAGATGTGTTATTCTTCAGGGCAAAACTAAGAGCTAAACCTGCCAGAAGCCAGACTAAGATTACAAGACAAAAGAACGTGAATGTGATAGAATGGAATTTTCTTTTTCTTTCTTCCTTCCTTTCTTTCTTTTTTTAGAGAGACTTTTGCTATAGGTTGCATTGGGCTCGCCGGAGAGATAGAGAGACAGAAAGCAAGAAATAACCCCCCCGGGGGATGGCCACGCTGCAATCACTTCTCCTCCATTCTCCTCTCGGGATTTTGGGCATGCACACATGCACCCAGCATAAGTTTTAAGCCATTAGGTCTGGGACTCGAACAGCGGTTAACCACATGAGAGTTCAGCAATGTAACCATTATACCTTCTGCTGGTCCCTAGAATGGAATTTTCTTTCCTCCTTACTCATCTTGGGAAAGGATAGGATATCTGGTAAGGTATTATATAACTAATATGCGTGAAAGAAAGGCTATTACCTTGTACTTTTTATAAACTTATAATTCCTTATTTACATTTAATCGTATATCTTTATGGGGTACAACATGGTTTTTCAAAGCATGCAAGCAGTGTGTGATAATCAAATCAAGGATATTTTCATATTCAACAAAGAACATGTATCATGATATTTTAAAAGTTTATTTCTTGAGAGAGAGTGACGGCACCCCAACAGGGTCTTTTTTTTATTTTTAAGAATTATTTTATTTAACTTTGTTATTTATTTTAATTGACCAAAGTGAGAGAGAGAGAGAGAGAGAGAGAGAGAGGGAAAGTAAGAAAGCAAGCCACCTGGTCCGGTGCTTGAACTGCAGTCAGCCCTGTGGGAGTCCAGCAACCTTAACCACCATGCCACCTATCGGTCCCACCCAACAGAGTCTTGATACCTTGATCCACCCCAGGCTCAGCCAGCCCCAGATCATGGGCACGCACGAGCCGGCATACTGAGAGGTCTCCTGTTGCAAACCCAGAGCCTTCCCAGTGGGTTAGCCTCACAAAGCACTGTGTTTTACCACAACCCTGTCGTCCTGCCCTACCGTGTAGATATTTCCCTCTGAGGGAACCCAAACCACCTCAGGGACCACAAGGTATTGAGTATTCTCCATGGTGGAGTCAGCATTCTATGCAGAAGGTTGAGGAAGAGATAGTGGAGGAAGAGAGGAGAGGAGAAGGGAGTTCCTGAACGTGTGGGTGCTGTGGTACTGCGTAAGCAGAGACAGCTCAGCTGTGGGTGTGCAGGATGTGGGTGATCTGAGTGCAATGAAGTTCTGGTCTTCCTGTGCAGGGAGGTGGGAGCAATTCTGCTAGACACGTAGCCGACGAGCCCACAGTTGTATTGTGGCTTTCTTTGTGCATCACAGCTGCAAACACAGCAGTCAATGTCACATAAGGGATATTTTTGAATAGGTCAATGGCAGTGGCACATTGAGTGTCCTCAGTGCTCTTCAGTGAAGCAGAGTGGAGAAGGACTCAGTGACAATATAGGCAGGCTCACTGTTGGGGAAGAAACCCCAAGTATTTGCACTCTCTGAAGCAGAGTTGCAACATACAGTTACGTGGGTTGTACACTGCACCGAGAGTTAACATTCGCAAGCCCTGCAACTCTGACTGACAGCTCTACCTGAGTTATGGGCAGCTCTGCAAGAACCATATGGAACTCAGGAACCAACTCCAAATAGTCAATTAAAAAGACTCGGTGTGTGATCAATAAAATGTGAGGAAAAAGGAATGGAAGACAACTGTAGACCCCAGAGATAGTGTGGGGAGAGGGTGGGAAAGGGCAAAGGCTCAAAAATAGGAGTAAAAATACATATGTGTACATATACATACATGTACACATATACATGTATATATTTATAACTAGAAATGGAAAATTATTGATGATAACATGCATGATTAAGCCACTATGCAGTATATTCTGGATGGGAAATCACATTTTGTGTGCTATGATGATGCTTAGGGAGTGAATGTAAATTAATTTTTAAAAAGATTCAGAAAGTAATTAATTAATTTAAAAAAAAAGACTTGGTGCCTTAAGAAGGGCAATTGATATTTTCAGACATTGGTATGAGATTGACACAATTTCAACCACAAAGCTGATGAAAGAGGAGTTATTTCCAAACGGGAGGTGACTTTCAGGAAAAGCACAGCATCAGTCATTCTCAAGTTTTCACACTTGCTATTTCTATTTCATATTCCTTTTATATTGCGTATTACCCAGTATAATACGCCCGTGGAATGTTGCATATTTGCATCCCAAAGTATAAATTGTAGGCCCAATTTTAGCCTCATGTGATTTGAAATGGGAAACCATAGTTGCAAATAGCCCTGAATGTGATTGAACCCCAATGGGGTTTGGGAATAATGGAGATACGACAGACTCCCTCACAATAGCTCGCTCCACACAATAGGCTAATAAAATTATGTACCTGACACACAGTGTATTTTATGAGAACCAATAATGCACTTAATATCTCTGCAGTTGATATGTCAGGTATTTTTCCCCCTATGGAGAAAAACATTAAATTTTTAAAAATTCATTATGCCTTCTTTCCTTTTCTTTCTTTCTTTTCTTTTTTTTTTTTTTTAAAGGCATGTTCTCATTATATCATGATCTTCTCGACTTAGCCTCCCAAGTAGCTGGGTCTATAGGTGCATGCCACTTTGTCCAGCTTGTAGGGTGGACTAGAAATAGAACCCAGACCTCCCATATGGTGTCAGCTCACCAAGTAGCAGCATCAACCGGTGTGCACTACCAAGGCTGGGTCCGTTATGTCTTTTTAACTTGCTAGGAAAAGCTCTGTGATGTGCTAGTACTACTTGCTAGAAAATACAGATTAATAAAAAAAAAAAATTGGAAGAAAAAAGTAAATCGACCATAATGCTAGGAAAGAAAATGGTTGATATGGCCAGAACCATAGACTGGGCTTAAAATAAAAAATTCTTGGCCTGGTTTCTAGAAAATCTAGGCATGGGGATTCCTTCCACCGCTGAGAGTTCAACAGTGGACTTTATTTTGATATATATTCCCCATCTCTGGGTGAGAGGGATAAAAGGGGGTAAGGAATGTGGGCAAATCTAATTTGAAGATGGTATTTTTTTGGGTGCCATTTAAAAAAAAAATTTTTTTTTTTCTATTCCACTACTCCATCCCATTGACCTGGTTCTCTCTATTGCAAAATTTCTCAGAAGTTCACTGTTCCTTCTTAAAACAACTCCAATTCAAGCCTTAGCCTCCACTACTTCACAAAAAAAAAAATGCGTGCTAGTCACCAAAGGTCCTGATTAAATGAAATCTGATGGTCAATTCTCCCCTCTTATTTTTTTTTTTTTAATTTTTTCTTTCCTTTTTCCTTTTGTCTGTTTTTGTTTTAGGGCACATGTGCTCACCAGAGAGAGACAGAAAGTGAGAAATCACCCCCCCCCCCCAGGGGGATATGGCCACACTACAATCCCTTCTCCAGTTTCCCCTCAGGACTTGGGGCCTGCAAACTCACCTGGTGTGATTTTCAAGCTGATGGATTCTGGTCTCGAACCTCGAAGTCAGCCATGTGGGATCCAGCACCTTAACCTCCATGCCGGCTGCTGACCCCTCAATCCTTATCTTAATAGACTTATTAGCTGTATTTGGTATAGAAAATCACACTTTTCCCCTTCAAATACTTTCTTCCAGAGCACCAACCTCTCCTAGTTTTTTTAAAAATTTATTTAATTTTATTTATTCATTCATTTATTTTAATTTGACCAGAGAAAGACACACACACACACACAGAGAGAGAGAGAGAGAGAGAGAGAGAGAGAGAGAGGGAAAGTGAGAAAGCAAACCACCAGGTCTGGAACTCAAACCGTGGTCGGCCATATGGGAGTGTTCAGCACCTTAACCACCATGCCACCCGCTGGCCCCTCTCCTAGTTTTCTTGTCTTACTACTTGTCCTTCTCAGTCTTACCATCTTTATTTGGATGCCTAATAGGCACCTTCAAGATGCCCCAAACTAGACTGTTCAAATCCACCATCCAAATTTGCTCTTTCTGCATATCAGCTCTGCTCAGGGCCAAAAATCTTGTGGTTATCTTTAATTTTCTCTTACACTGTACAACTTGGGCAATTTCAGATCTATCTTCAAAATATGTTAGAATCTAATCTTTGCTCATCGCCACTGTTCTCTTCCCTAGTTCAAGGCCTCTCCTTCCCTCCCCTGGGTGATCACGAGTCTCCAAGCTGCATTCCGCTCCCGCCATCCCCTTACAGGCTATTCTCAGCTCACCAGCCAGGTGAGTTCGTTGCCAGTTAAGTTAGTCACAGCATCTAGACACAGGTGCCTTCTCTACTACCCTACTGCCTCTGTGCTTCTACAGAGAGCATGGTCACCTCTAGGTAGCAGGACAAGAAAGGATTGGTGGAATTAGGACTTGAGATAAACCTTGAATAACAGCCTTCTCAATCGACAAGGGATAACAGAGCACCCTGGGAAATGCCACCTGTGAGGTCCCCAAAGCAGCAAGTCTCAAGATGTATTTGGAGACCAGTGAAGGGCCCAATGGGATGGATGTCTGATGTTCATATTTGAAGCACCTGGGAAGCTAGACTTGGATAGATGGTCAAGAGCCTTGAATGTCTGGACTTTTCATCATTTGGCCTGGATCCTGTATTTTCCAGTAGGCTTGAGCCTAAGGGGAGTGGGAGCGACTGGGAAATTCACTTAGCATAGTTATCTCAGCTGCCTGCCAAGTAGTCTATTTAGTCCAATTCACAGACAGAGCTTTGTTGAGCATTGAGAAGTCACTTGCTCCGTGTGAATCCAATCACCACGGCAGGCACACCTCAAAGAGGGAACACACAGCCGCCTCTGAAAAGCCTGCCCCACACTCTGGCAACTCAATTCATGAATATGCTTTTCTAACGTCTGACGCTGCTGCTTAGCAAAGATATTATGGGACAAATCCTTGATTTGACCTTTTGTATCTCTATCCATCCCACTGTGCTAAAAGCAATTATGTGCATCTTGTGTGTGGCTGTTGGAATGGGGAGTCACTTAGCGACGGGTCCTTTTCACACTCCAACTGTCCTCTCGCTCATTCCTTTCCCTCTCTCACAACGGCCGCACAGCAGGCTTCCTCTGCTGCTTGGCAGAGTCTAAAATGGCATTAGGGGGAGGCAAGCAGGGATGTAAACAGGTGGAAACAGTTCCTGTCATGGTGATTAGCATTCCCCTTGGCCAGGCACAGCTACGGATGAAAGAATGGGGCACAAGGGGACAGGAAGGAGAAAGCAGGCCGGGAGCAGGAGGCGGAAGAGGGATGAACTCATTGTCAAAGGCGCAGGCAACTTTCTACAAAAACTTCCTACACAACAAAGCAATCCCAGTGTCAGGGTGGGCGGTAGCGGTCTCTGCTGGGGATAGATGACCTGTCAGCTGTCTTCTTTGCCTGTAGGAGATCTATGTGTGCTCGTGTCTGTGTGATTAAATACGTGTGTAAATGTGGATGCCTGCGGAGGTGAGAATGTACAATCATGTCTGTGTGTGTCTGCATGTTGACAATGTTCGAACGTCTATGTGAATGCCTGCGTGTTATCTGTGTGTGAATACTTACATGTATAGATGCCTTTGAGAACTCATGTTGGTGTCTATGTTTTAGGATGTATATATGGAACACACTTGCATGTATGGCCCTGTGCATGCCATTTCTGGGTGAGATGTCTTCCTCTCTGTCTGTGGGTGGGTGCACACATTGGCATGTATCAGGAAAGGACTGAGTGGGAAAGAGCTCCCTTACGCTCTCTCTCATAGGGTAGCCTAGCCTGACTCTGGAGGCCATGCCAATCCTGGCCAGAGAGAAGAGCCCTGATTTTGCTAAATAGCCCAAGGATCTTCATTCTTCAGGAATGAAGCCCTTTACACAGTTTCCACTTTTCCCAAACTCCAGGCCTAAATGTAATAGAAAGACCCCAGAGCTAGAGAAGATGTCCGGGAAGACAACTAAGAGAGGAGAGATGTAAGATGCTGACAGCAAGATCCTGGAGGAATTAGGAAGGGAAGATCAAGGATTTTTCCTGAGCTTTTGGATATAAATAATTCACAGTGGAAAAGTGAGCTGGACTCGTGGGCAGGCGGTAAATGCAGACAACGAAATAGCAGCGAGTAAAGTGATCTGTTCCCAGGCCAGGCGTGCTCGTGATTGAGCTGAAATTCACTGTAGAAGCGGAGGAAATGGAACTGCCAAGCGGGGGAGGCTTACTGGAGCTGACCCTGATCATCTCGGCTGTCTGGAAGAGCTGAAGACTGAGCAGTTGGTCCCAGGTAATATCACCTGATGGGGCCACTGGTCACCAGGAACTAAGGCCGAAAGCAGCACATAAGCAATGCCTGCAATCAGAACTAAACTCTGCTACCTCCCCAACCTCCTACACCGCAGATTTGACTATAATGGGCAACTTCCCACACTCCTAGCTTCCAATCAGCTCTGCACGACCTGCCATGGTCTCACCACCTATTCACTGCGGATCACCTCTGGGCCTCTCCAATTATTCTCAAGGTAGGGAGGGGTGATGAAACCCCAGGGTCAGGCAGGTTGCTTTCAGAATCATCCAAACTATGCACTCAGACAGACCTTTTATGATTACTTGTTGATTGCTCATTGTATGCAAACTAAGAATAGATTAGAAATAAAAATTAACCATGAAGTAGCACCCCAGAAATAACCAACATTTTGATGTATATCTCCCTAGGCTTTTTCCCTCCTTCCTTCTCTTCTGTGTATGTAACTACCCAGATGTACATTACCTATAAGATATTTTATAGCTTATTTTTCACTTATTAGTGGGTCCTAAATATCTTTGTCAATAAAAATCTACATTGTCATTTTATTTTATTTTATTATTTTATTTTGCTATAGGGTGTGTGTGCTCACCAGAAGGAGAGAGAAAGAGAGAGAGAGAGAGAGTGAGAAATCACTCCCTGGGTGGATGGCAACCCCACTATCCTTTCTCTTCCATTCTCCTCTTGGGATTTTGGGCATACAGGCACATGCATTCAGTGTGATTTTCAAGCCACTGGGTCCAGGACTTGAACCACGAGGTCAGCCATGTGAGATCCAACCACCTTAACCTCCATCCTATCTACTGGTCCTATATTGTCATTTTAAATGGCTGCAAAAATATCTCATTATACGAGGATATAATAATTTTACTCATCTTCAATTGTTACATGTTTACGTTTTCTTTTTTATCTGAGCTTCAAAATTTGAGAGTAATAATAATCAATGAGTTATTTTTTCTTTTTAAAGGTCTTTCATAGTTCATCAGGTTGTGCTGGTGGCAAAAGTGAGATTATAAAGAAGAGAGCTTGGGACCAGCAGATGGCATGATGGTTATGTCGCTGGACCCTCATGCAGACTGTGGTTCAAGTCCTGGATCCTGTGACTTAGAACTCATGCTGGGCATGTGTGCATGCGTGCCCAAAATCCTGAGAGGAGAATGGGGGAGAAGGGATTATGGTGTGGCCATCCGCCTGGGGAGGATATGATTTCTCACTTTCTGTCTCTCTGTAGCTCTCGTTCTCTCCTGCGAGCACATGTGCACTGTAGCAAAAAAAACTCTCTAAAAACAAACAAATAAACAAAAAAGGCAGAGAGCTTGAACTTATGCTCCTGGCACTCTCTTCCTGCTGTGAAACTAATTTAAGGAGGCCTGAGGGTGACATGGGGTGGGTGATAAGATCATGTAGGTCCCACAAAGCTGGCTAGAAGCTGCCTGTCACCATGCGACCCATGTTTGGAGGGTCTTCTGAGTGAGCCCGCTGATTGTAGCCACCACTAACTTCCACAGCAAGTAGCTTCCTGCTCTGGTTCCAGACACAATGGCAGCATCGGAGAGTATTCCACAGGAAACAACCACTCTATGCCTCGCCCTTCCAAACCGCAGGTAAGACCAGGACACAGGGCAGACTCCAGCAGATCTGCTCAATCTCAACAGGTAATTACATGTACAAGGCTTTTTTTCCTATTCTAAATCACTCTGTCTAGATTTGAGGAGGACAAGAGGGATAGTATACAGGGGCAGAGAAGGTAGGTGTTAAGGATGACCAGAGCTGGGAGAACTAGAGGAAGTTGGGGCCAGAGTAGCAAAGGCACGAGCAGAAAATCAGTCCCAACCACCACAGCTAGTTCAGCAGTCAGCAGGATTGGAGCTAAGCCCTCACCTCTGATCAGTGGGATGAACTTGGCTAAGTTATTACCCTCCCTGATTCTTAGTTCTCCTCAGTTTTCAACTAGGACTAATAATACAGCTATGGCCCATCCTACTGGCACGTCGATAGTAAACTGCAGTGCTGGAAGCCACATGGCTGACCACAGGTTTGACTCCTGGGCTCACCTTGAAATACACCAGGCATGTCCATGTGTGTGTGCCCAAGATCTTGAAGCGTTGGTAGGCTGGGGAAAGGGGTTCACAGCATAATGAGATCTGGGTGAGGGTGCCTCTCTCTCCCTCTTTCCTTATCATGCACTCTCTATCATAAAATAAACTGAAAATAGGGACCAGCAGTTAGCGTAATGGCTATGTCGCTGGACTTCCATGTAGCCCACCGCAGTTCAAGTCCCGGACCCGTTGGCTTAAACTCACGCCGGCACGTGTGCGTGCGTGCCCAAGATCCTGAGAGGAGAATGGAGGAGAAGGGATTGCAGCATGGCCATCCCCCCAGGGGGTGATGTCTCGCTTTCTGTCTGTCTCTTTCTGTCTTTCTGGAGAGCGCACATGCCCTATAGCAAAAACCACTCCAAATAAGTAAATAAATAAATAAAAATAAACTGAAAACAAAAAAAGAATCCAGCTCACATGGGGAGCAACATACCATGGATCCTATTCTGCAGAGATTAAGAGCTACGATTTGGGGCTCAGACAGAACTGGTTTCAGGTCACACTCACAAGCTACTAACTGTGTGGCTTTGAGTTAATTTATTAACCTTTCCAAGGCTCATTTTCTTGTTGGTAATGGGGTAGTTACAGTAGTGCCATGCCAGGTAAAGGGCCCTGTGCTTAGCGTACTTGCCAGATGATAAGGGGCAAGGGACGCACCTGAGGGAGGAGAGAAGCACTCGATCAGCAGACTTTTGCGATCGCTATCTGGGCTGCAGGTTCAAGCCCAGAGACTTCCTCCCTTCCCTGTTGACCAGGGGGCAGAAGCTGCCTTAATAAGCAAACATCATGATTTACCTTGAACTGAAACAACATGCGCACGGCTGCCACGTGCTCCCAGAGTCTGCCCGAAGCTGACATTACCATGAGAGCAACAGGCCCCTGAGTGTTCTCTGAGTGCTGCTGAGTTCCTAAGGACAAGAGGAAACTGCTCTGATGAATCGGCCTAAAAGGGACTGAATGCAAAGGTGCAGGCTTGGGTGTGGCTGGGCGAGGCTGAGTACAAGCAGCAAGGACAGAGGAGCTCATATCAAGACTCACTAAAGTATATTGACCTGGACGTGGTGAGAAGTCAATATTGATTCTAGTGGAAAGTTTTGCTGTGGCTCAAAATCCAAAGTCCAAAAGAGTTGTTTGGACCTTTTTATCCCAACATAGCTCATTGACGTATAGGCTTAGGTGTAATTTTATTTTGCCTCCTGGGGCAAAGATTGTAACTAGTGAGTTTAAAGGCAGAAACGTATTTTTCCCTGGGGAGTTGGGAAGGGGTTGGCATCAGGTCTGGCTTGGTCAGAGGGGTTGGGAGCACAGGATATGGAACGCATGGGCAACCAGGGGCCTCATAGCTTCTGCCTTCTCTTGCTGTGCATTACTTCTAAGTGTCCCCATTCTGGCTCCTGTATTTTTTTCCTTTTTTTAAAAAAATTTGCTATAGCGTGCACGTACTCACTGGAGAGAGACAGAGGAAGAGAGTGAGAGAGAGAGAGAAAGTGAGAAACACAAAACCCCCCAGCCCCAGGTGTGGATGGTCATGCTACAATCCCTTCCCTTTCATTCTTCTCTCAGGATTTTGGGTACACATGCACACACACCTGGTGTGTCTCTGAAGCCATGAGGCCCTGAACGGGAACCATGCAGTAGGCCATGTGGGATCCAGTCACCTTCACCACATCACCTGCTGGACATGGCTCCTTTATTTCCTTAGCTACCAACTTCTACCTCCTACCTGAAAAGAATCTCCTTCATTAACGTATTTGTTTATGCATGTTTGTTTTTCACCCTAAGTTGCTGTGCCTTCAATGCACTAGTGTTATATTAAGTTTTCACACTCTGCTGGAAGGCAGACCCACACACACAAGTGATGATTATCTGAGTAGGGGATTAAACATAGTGCAATAGGAGTTTAGAGAAGAGGCCACAGAGAACATCCCTAAGTGTGGGGTCCACACTCACTGCCTCCCTCTTTCCCAAAGCCAATACTGGAGGGCAAAGCAAGGATCAATACAGAGAGAACACTACCTCCAGATGGGGGTACAAGGACCACCAGGATCAACCACAGGGTCTGGGTTCAATGTTTCAGTCAATCAGTTGATGCACAAATCTTAGTTGCATACCTGCTGCAGGTAAATCTGCATGCTGTATATTTTTGTGCGGGGAACATTAATAAAGAAGATATGCCCTTGGAGAGTTTACAGTGTAACCAGAGAGGTAAAAAAAGAGAGAGAGAGAGCAAACAGATGTTGTGGGAAGGATTTTAGTCTTCTTACCTTTTCTTCTTGGAATTGGTACCTATAGGGATGACCGAGGGAGACAACCTTCTTCCAGGATGATTAGCTACATGGCTACTGCCCAGCTGTGCCGGCTGCACACTGCACAGTTCCGGGGAAGAGCCATTCCCATAGACAGTGGGAGACACTCCAGGAAGAGTTCCATGGGGTACACAAGGTCAAATAATTGCAGAGATACCATCCCCTTAAGACAACAACTGTAAAGCTCTCTTTTCTCAATCTTGCTCTCCATTAATTTCTTTCTTTTTCTTAATTGCCAGAGGGCACATGCATCCTCCAGAGCAAGGCAGAAAGACAGAGAAAGAGAGGGAGAGGAAGAATGTGCCCCCAAATAGGACATGGTTACACCACATCCATCCCTTCTCTCCCATTTCTCCATCCTGTTAGGATTTGGGGCATACACACACATGTGCATGGTCTATTTTTCAAGCCACTGGGTCTAGGATTTCAGCTGTGGTCAGCCGTGTGGGATCCTGCTCCCTTAACCATTAGGCTATGGGGCAAGCCCCCATTCTCCACTTCTAACTGTTCTGTGGGGCTGTCATTGGGCTAACCATGTTTGTTCCCTGGTTCTCAAGGGTGATTGTCCTAGGTCACCTGATATCCAGTGTCTTAAAGACCATTGTTTATGTACACATACGTTTCCTGTTAACTCCATCTTGATCAGCATCAGAAGACCTAGAGTTTCAGGAAGGCTTCACCACACAGAAGTATTTTTGTAAGTATTCTATGACAATCCATAGAGAAAAAAAAATTCTTTGAATTAAACTTCGTGCTCCTTAAACTCTTTATATGGGGACCAGCAGTTAGCATAATGGCTATGTCGCTGGACTCCCATGTAGTCAACTGCCGTTCGAGTCCCGGACCTGATGCCTTAAAACTCATGCTGGGCGCATGTGCGTGTGTGCCCAAGATCCTGAGAGGAGAATGGAGGAGAAGGGATTGCGGTGTGGCCATCCCCCCTGGGGTGGGGTGATTTCTCGCTTTCTTTCTGTCTCTCTCTGTCTGGCGAACACACGCAACCTATAGCAAAAAAAAAAAAAAAAAAAAAAAAAAAAAAAAAAAAAAAAAAAAAAAAAAACCTCTTTATATGAAAGGTTGACTTCCTGTGACTAAATGACTCAGACTCTCAGTGTCCAAACTCCCACAATTTATAGAGAGAAGGCTTCCTTGGCATAGTTTTCACTGTGTCTGATCATGACTATCCTTGGTAATGAGCATCTGAGCTAATTTCTTGAGCAGGAAACTATGGGTAAAGCACTTTCAGGCAGAAGAGGGAATTGCAGATGGCAGACACATTAGTGGCTAACCCTGCAGCCCTGCCTGTCTCGCATCTGATCATTCATTCATCTCTGTTGCCTTGACTTTCTAAATATATTGTGAGTATGTGCCTTCCTCTCCACTCATGTCGCCACTACCCCAGTCCTAGTCTATCTGAACTATTACAATAGCTTCACAGAGTAACAGGAACACATTGTGTATGGGTGTAGAAATACATTTTTCTTCTTCCTTACCTTTCTTCTTCCCTCTATTTTGATAGGAGCAACCACAGAGTTGCCAAAACAGTAAAGCCATAAGAATGAGTTTATTATCAGATTTGGGCTTCCTAAGTGGGATTTGTTTTTCATTTTTTAAGCATTATTTTACTTAACTATTTATTTATTTATTAAAAAATTGACCAGAGAGGGACAGAGCAAGAGAGAGGGAGGGAAAGTGAGAAAGCAAGCTGCCAGGTCCAGGATTCGAAACGCAGTCAGCCATGTGGGAGTCCAGCACTCTTAATCAACATGCTACCTGTCGGCCCAGGCCACAGTTAAAAATAGTCTTGAAAGTCAAGTTATGTTGAACAAGAAAAAGATCTGGGCCGTGTGAACTAATGAGTAAGGAAGCTGGATCTCACATGGCCAACTGCATGGTTTGAATCCTGGACCCAGTGACTCAGAAAGCACAGTGTCACATGTGCCTGTGCGCCCAGAATCCCTATAGGATGAAGAAGCAAAGGAGAAGGAATTGTTGGTGTGACCATTTCCCGTATGGTGCTTTTCCCTCTCCCTCTGAGGGGGGCCTTGGGGGCTGCTCTGAGTGCTGAAAGGCGCTGAAGCTGGAAGGAAGCGCTCCAAAGTGCTCTCTCTGGGCCCGTATTGTCTCAGAGGAACAGCAAACAAGAAGCACTTTTTCCTTCTCCAATTCTTCAGTCTCCTCTGAGTGTTCCTTACTGGCAAACTATTAGGAAAGCTGCTGACAAATGAAAGGATAGAGATACATACAGACCCAGCATTACGAAACAGAAAAGTGGGCTTGGAGTTGAGAAACTGTCGTGTGTTCCCCGAAAGAGTCAAGACTGGGATCCCAGGAGTTTGCTACAAGCCCTGGGTAAACAGAAGTCCCCATCAGAGAGAAGACGAGATAGAATGTCTTCCGTGGGAAAAACATCTGAGAGAAGCAGAGGGTACTGGACTAGAGTGAAGAGGTTGCTCTGGACCCTTCAAGAGCAGGACTCCATACACCTAGGTTGTAGCCCTGGGTTAAGTTAATGGAGAATGTGGGTTGAGGGAGAGAACCAGCAGGAGGGACTTATGTCCCTCCTGAAGTTCGGGAGCAGCATGTTCCCACTGAACCAGCAAAAATGTGCTTAGTCAGCACATTTGAAAAATAGTTTTAAAGTATATGTATTCATAAACGAGGCCCAGTTTAGAAAACTGAGCAGCTTGCATTAGCGAGACTGAGTCACTTATCGGCAAAACCTGAGTTAACAACCATCCACCTCCATCCCACCAATTTCTAAAAACCAGATGGAACTGAATTACCTTTCATTGGAAAATTCATGTCGTTATCTCACCCTGGCCATAAAGAGGAAAGGTGCCTTGAGAGAAAAATAAAACAAGTTGGACCAGGAGGTAGTGTAGTGGTTAAGGCATTAGATCACATATGGATAACGATAGACTTCAAATCCCAGACACAGCAGCCTGAAAAACATGCTGGATGTGTGTGCACGTGTGCCCAAAGTTCCCCCAAGGGTATGTGTTGGGGGGGGGGGGGGAGGCTTTCTCTCTCTCTTTCTCCGTCCCTACCTCTCTCCAGCAAGCATATGCACCCTGTAGTGAATGTGGAATTTTTAAAAAAGAAAAAAGATAAAGCTGTAAAAAACTAAAGATGCTACATTTTTTACCCCACTCACATTCTGAATTTCATCAACTTCCAGCTCTCTCTTTCTCGCCAGCCTGACCCCTAACTCTACTTCCGAAGCTATCTTTAGGAAACGTAGATTTGATCGTGGTGTTTCCCTGCCTAAACTGTCGATGACATATCCTTTGTCTCTGGAATGTGGTTAACACTGCTAAGCTTTTCACAGCCTGGCTCATCCTCACCCACCACCTCCAGAGCCACCGGAATATTTCCTGGGCACCTGCTGTCGTGCTTCCTTCCTTCAGACAAGCTGTTTCCCCTGCTGCGAATTCCTGTCTCTCCCTTCTCCCAGTTCATGACACAAACGCATAATTTTTTTACCCTCATCTTTTCCTTTTTGGTTTATTTGTCTGTTTGCTATAGGGCATGTGTACTTGCTGGAGAGAGAGACAGAGACAGAGAAAGAGAAGGGAAGGTTAGAAATCATGCCCTGGGGGAGGCCAGCAGATGGTGCAGTCACTGGACTCCCATGCAGTCAGCCGCTGTTTGAGTCCCACATCCGGGAGCTTAAAACTCACACTGGGCACATGTGTGTGCATGTCAAAACTTCTGAGAGGAGAAGAGAGGAGAAGGAATTGTGGTGTGACCATCCCCCCGGGGAGTGATTTCTCATTTTCTGTCCCTCTGTCACTCTCTGTCTCTCTGGCGAGTGCACATGCCCTATAGCAAAAATCTCTCTTAAGAAAAAAAAAAAGAAAAGAAAAAAGAAAGAAAGAAAGAAAGAAAAGAAAAAAAAGAAATCATGCCCTGGGATAATGGCCATATTGCAATCCCCTCTCCTCCAGTCTCTTGGGATTTTGGGCATGCATGCCCACATGCCTGTCGTGATTTCCATACTGCCAGGTCTGGGACTCAAACCACTCAGTCAGCTGTGTGGGATCCAGCTACCTCAATCTCCACACCACCTGCTGGCCCAAATTTCATCTTTTTTGCATCCCCAAACTGTCTATAAGGCCCACTGCTGCCTCTACTCTAGTCCTTTAACACTTTATAAATATCTGTTACACATCCTAACATGCTGTGAAGATGTCTGTATCTGCTGTACTCATTCTTACATTCAGAACCCTACTCACCCTTGCAGTCCTCACCTCCTTTTTGGGTTTTTGTTGGTTGTTGTAAATTCCTGTACCTCACTTGGACCATTATTGTGAGGCTTCGGTGAGTTGACAAGGAAAAGCCTCTACTTCAGGGGATGGCTGGCATGTGTTAACTTCAGTAAGAATTTGTAGTTATTATGGTTTATTAAGTTTTTAAGGTGAATCTGAATTTCTTACCTAAGAAAAAATGTCTTAAAAATGATAACAATTCAAAAGTAAAAACAATTTATTTTTAACCATGGTCAGAAGCTGAATATTCATGATGTTTTTAAAGCTGGGTAATGTCGCTTCACCATGTGTTGTGTGTGTGTGCGTGTGTGTGTGTGTGTGTGTATACAAACCTCAGATAAGACAGTCAGGGACCATTGCAAATGACCATTTATTAGGCAATCCCATTCTTGCCCGCTGACCCTGGTCCTCCCCATTCCACCAAGGGGTGGGGATGATTGCATCATGGTTCTCCCTGGCGCTCACAACACTCTGTGTGTTCGCCTATATTTAGCCCACATGAAGTCACCGAAACTCTATGCCCACTAGATGCAATTAGTGCTTTGTTATTTGTTGCTCACATGGCTCATACACTGACTGCTCTGCATCGTTTATGTCCTTAGATGAATTTAAAAGGACTGAAAACCTTTTGTTGTTGGGAAAACTGTGTTTGGGGGGTAGGAATTGAAATCCTCAATCAGTTTGGAACCCTGGAAGGAACCCTGAGGTGAACACGTGATGTCTCCTGGAAGCCAAGGAGACCTCAATTATCCTCTTCTTTGATGGGAGAGGAAGGACCAGGGAGGAAGGGACCCCCTATATTCTGCTCAACTGACAGAAGCAGCTCGTCAGGTCAGTGGCTCCCGATCATGGTCCCAGTTCTTTCGCCTTTCAGCCGTCAGAAGACACGCGGGATACAGACACACCGCTGACTCGGCAGGGCTGAAGTTAGAAGAGGACGGGGATAGGTTAGGCTGCCCATGAAGTGCAGCCTGTTGGCTGTCGCCTGAATTTTACTCTTGGAGTCTCCTGCCTTTAGCTAAGGCTCTGAATCGTGCGTGAGCACACACATGGGAAACACCAGCTTAGTGTCTCAATTCCCAATTTTTGGTTTCTCACTTGGGCAACAATTACAAAAGAGATATACTCCTATTAGGAAAAACCAGCTTTGTTTTGTTTAGCAAAGAAAGCAACTTAAGGAAAATGGGCAAAGAAATAAGACAAGCATTGTTGAAAATATTAAGAGTTTTAAAGAAGGTATGTATTCACAAAAGTGTTTTACAGTCAAATTCCTGAAGCCGGAGATTCTATGCAAATTTAGAGGTCAGCTGCCATTTCTTTCGACCCTTCAAAAGTTACTATTCTGTTGTCCACTAGGCCTCATTTTTTCCTTAGAAAGTACGCTCTGCTGGGTCCAGCAGTTGATGTAGTGGCTAAGGCACAGGACTCCCACATGGTCCACTGTGGTTCTAGTCCCAGACCTGGTGGCTTCAAACTCCCACTGGGCATGTGTGCATGCATGCCCAAAATCCCCGGAAGAGAATGGAGGAGAAGGGATTGAGGCATGGCCATCTCCCTTGGGGGAGGTGACTTCTCACATTCTCTCTTTCTGTCTCTCTCCCTGTCTCTCTCTCTCTCCAGCAAGTGCATATGCCATATGGCAAAAACATAAAAGCAAACAAAAACAAAAAAATGAACAAACAAAATTTATCCTTGGGCGAGCCAGCTGGTGGCATTGGTGGTGAAGGCAGCTGGATACCACATGGCCAATTTCACAGTTTGAGTCCCAGAGCTGGCAGCTTGAAAGGCATGCTGTGTGTGTGTGTGTGTGTGTGTGTGTGTGTGTGCCCAAAACCACAAGAGAAGAATAGAGAATAAGGGATAAGGGATTGCATGTGGCCACCACCCCTGGGGTGGCAGGAGTGATTTCTCACTTTTCCTGTCTCTGTCTCTCTCTCTCTCTGTCTCCCTCAAGCACAGGCACCCTACAGCAAAAACAAACAAAAATTTATCCTTGGGCAACATAAAAAAGAAAATGAAAGCAACCATATAAGCTCAATGCACTCACAAAGCAATCCACAGTGGCCATAGTTGTAATGGTACACCATTTTATCCCCACAGGCTATAACAAAGCCATTATGGACAATTATCAGCACACCTTTATTTTTCTCATAAAAGAACTATGTAAATAAGAGTTGAGTGGGAGCTGGCAGGTGGACTGGTGGTTAAGGGTGCTGGACTCCCACATGGTCAACTGCGGTTCGAATACCAGACCAGGCGGCTTGCTTTCTCACTTTCTCTCTATCTTTCTCGCTGTGTTACTCTAAAATAAGCAAATAAATAAAGTTAAATAAAAATAATTATTGGGAACCAGCAGTTAGAGTAATGGCTATGTTGCTGGACTCACACATAGTCAACCACGGTTCGAGTCCCAGACCCGGTGGCTTAAAACTCATGCCGGGTGCGTGTGCGTGCGTGCCCAAGATCCTGAGAGGAGAATGGAGGAGAAGGGATTGCGGCGTGACCATCCCCCCTGGGGGGTGATTTCTCGCTTTCTGTCTCTCTGTCTCTCTCTGTCTGCCTGGCGAGCGCACGCGCCCTATAGCGAAAACGTCTCCAAAAAAATAAATTAATAATAATAATAATTATTAAAAAAAAGAGTCAGGTGAATTCATTTCAGGAGAAACATTGAGTTAACTCAAATTTATTAAAAAGTGAATCATTTCACACTTGAACATTTTATTATTAGTAACAAGTTAATTTCCACATACCTCACACTCTAATGAGAACGGCAGTGTTGGCCAGTAACCAGTCATCAACACCTCAGTGTGAATGAAGATCTGAAAGTAGATTCTAAGACATGAAGTAAGGTAGAGAGAGGAGAGAACAGTGGGTATTGGGGTAGGGAGGTAGCAGCCCAGGGAGAAAACATCTCTAACTTTCTCATTTTGCACAGAGTCCTGGGTTTCAGGAATAACCTCTCTAGGTCCTAGTCCTGGTTGCCTCAAAATCACAGAAACTGACTTCTTTAAAATTGTGATTTCTATTTAACTTTTACTAATCACCATGTTTACCACTAGTAATTATCATTCTAGAAAAGGGAAGTCTGTTCTATCTGAAGTTTTTTTCATATGTTGACAGTCATAGTGACTATTTATGGTAAGTATTTAAATGTATCAAAATGATTATAGTGAGGTTGAGAGCAAATTTTGTTGCTATGGTTTTAAAATATAAATCCATAAAAATAATAATTCCTTTAGTGCAGTGGTTAAAATCTGCTGTAGTATAATTGTCAATAGCTTTTACTACTATAAGTACATAACAGTAAATTTTTTAAAAATAATTATTTTATTTAACTTTATTTATTTATTTATTTATTTATTTTAATTTGACCAGAGAGGGACAGAGTGAGAGAGAAAGAGAAAACAAGCCACCAGGTCCAAGACTTGAACTCCATGTGAGAGTCCAGTCCCCATAACTACCCTGCCACCTGCTGGCCCCCATAACAATAAATTTTTAAAAATTTAGTAAAGATATATTTCAAATATATGTGAAAAAGATAGATTTTCATTAAATGAGTACCCACTTGAAAAATAAAAGAAAGGTAAAGTTCTATCTCATTCATTTTTTTGGAGAGGTTTTTTTGCTATAGGATACACACGCTCGCCAGAAAGACAGAGAGAGACAGAGAGACAAAAAGAGAGAAATCACCCTTGGGGGGATGGCCACGCCGCAATCCCTTCTCCTCCATTCTCCTCTGGGGATCTTGGGCATGCATGCACATGCACCCAGCGTGAGTTTAAGCCACCGTGGTTGACTACATGGGAGTCCAGCTACATAGCCATTACACTATCTGTTGGTCCCTCATTCTTTCTTTTTTTTTTTTAGAGGGAGAGATTTTTGTTATAAGTGCATGTGCTTGCCAGAGAGACAGAGAGACAGAAAATGAGAAATCACCCCCCACCCCCCGCATGGGTCTGGCCATGCCACAATCCCTTCTCCTTCATTCTCCTCTTCGAATTTTGGGCACACATGCACACATGCCCAGCGTGAATGTTAAGCCTCTGGGTCTAAGACTCAAACTGCGGTCAACTATGTGGGAGTCCAGCAATGTAACCATGACACCATCTGTTGATCCCCTATCTCATTTTGTATACAAAATACATCTGAAAGTCTAAGATATCAAAGTAAAATATGGGGCCCAGGTGTATAATAAGACACTGTGGGAGACTTGTCCTCATGGGAAAGTTCCAAGGTCATATCGGAGGCCTCCCTGAGTACACTGGCTCTTGTGTACTCGTGATCCGGACTGGCTGACAGTGGGAGTGGACTGCGGCATCAACACCTTGTTGAGGGTTTTCTCTTTCTCTCTCTTAAGAGAAACAAATAAATGAACAAAAGTTAAATAGGTGAATACATGAAACTTCCAGAAGATACACTGAATATCGTTATAATCTTGGAGTGAGGAAGTTCTTTTTTAATTTTTTTAAATTTTGCCAGAGTGCAGGTGTGCTCTCCCAAAAGTTAAGAGAGACAGAGAGAAAGAGAGGGAGAGGGAGAGGGAGAGGGAGAAAACACCCTCTGTGGAGAATGGTCACACCACAATCCCTTCTCCTCCATTTCTCCAGTCTGTCAGGACTGTGGGCACATGCTCACACACATCTGATGTGATTTTCAAGTATTTGGGAACAAAACCCACATGGTGAGCCATGTGGTATCTGACTTCCTTAACTACTAGGCCACAGGACTGGTCCAAGGAAGTTCTTTTAAGCAGAAATCCTCAAGGAAAATATTTTTAATTGGAACTTTTTTTTAAGTTGAAATGAGTGCTTTGCAAAAAACTTAATTAAGATTGCAATGATACCAAGGGACATATTTGCAATAGTTATGACAAAAGAGTAATGTAATATACATAGAGTATTTACATGTAATGACCATAATAACTCTGACATCTAAGAACAATTCTATTTTAATTTTATTTATTATCATTATTTTTAAGAGAGATGTTTGCTGTAGGGTGCATTCACTCACCAGAGAAACAGAGAGAGACAGAACGCAAGAAATCACCCCCTGTGGGGGATGGCCACTCCACAAGCCCCTCTCCTCCATTCTCCTCTCAGGATCTTGGGCATGCATGCACACCTGCCCAGTGTGTTTCAAGTCACGGCATCCGAGACCTAAACCACAGTCAGCCATGTGGGAGTTTAGTGGCATAATCATTACGTCATCTGCTGGTCCCAACAATTCTATTTTTAAAAAAAGGACTTGAGGGACCAGCAACTGGCATAATGGTTACGTTGCTAGAATCCCATGTAGTTGACTATGATTTGAGTCCCAGACTTGGTGGCTTAAAACTGACACCAGGGGACCAGCAGTTAGTGTAATGGCTATGTCGCTGGACTCCCACGTAGTCGACCGTGGTTCGAGTCCCGGACCCGGCGGCTTAAACTCATGCCGGGCGCGTGTGCGTGCGTGCCCAAGATCCCGAGAGGAGAATGGAGGAGAAGGGATTGCGGCGTGGCCATCCCCCCTGGGGGGTGATTTCCTGCTTTCTATCTCTCTGTCTCTCTCTGTCTGTCTGGTGAGCGCACGTGCCCTATAGCAAAAACCTCTCCAAAAAAATAAAAAAAATAAAATAAAATAAAAAAAACCTGACACCAGGCACGTGTGCATTCATGCCCGAAGTCCCAAGAGGAGAATGTAGAAGGGATTGTGGGATGGCCATCCCTCCGGGAGGTGATTTCTTACTTTCTGTCTCTCTGGCGAGCGTACTTACCCTATAGCAAAATCTGTCTTTTGAAAAAAGAGAGACTTAAATAAGGAATTCAAAGATGCAGAAATACAATAGTCCCCCAAACAGTTCAGCACAGTGAGACGTTAGAGCAGGAGACACTTCTGAGATCACCAGCCTAGCCTTCCATTTTCTTTCCTTTATGAAAGAGAGAGGATGAGAAAGGTAAAGAGAGAGAAGAGAGAGAAAGAGACACAGATAGTTACTTTTGACAGGGTCTTCCTGTGTCACAACCCTCCTTCCCCAGCCTCCCAGTTATCTAGCATTACAGGCACTTGCAACCATGCTGGTACGGTCAGGTTGGCCCAGGAACAAAATCCAGCCTCCAATGCGACCTCCAGCTTCCCAAACAGTTGCATGATTGGTGTCCACCTTAGCTGGGCCATAACCCCCCCATTTTACACAGGGGGAAACTGAGGCTCAGACAAATCCAGTGACCCAACCGATTCGTGTGGAAGTATCTCAACTTTACCTTAAAACCAGCCCGTAGAGATTTTTCACATCCAATGTGAATAAAAGGTCAAGGCATGGCCGTCCACATTCAGACCTGTACATGTGACCTCTGGGAAGACATCAGAGAGAATTCAAGAAGAAAATGGGAGTTCCCAAGGCCCATTTACACTCTCGGTTATAGCAACCAAGAGACAAAAGCTTGTTTGGTTTGGGCTGCTCATCGCAGCTTCAGAGGCCAGAGTGTGAGACACTGAGTTAAAAAGACATTCCAGGTCAGCCCCTGTTTGCTAGGATGACAACCCCCTGTCCAGCTCTGCTAAAGGTCACTACCTGCAGGGGAAGGCTTTGCTGACCATGGACGCGAAGACCTGCCTGTCATGCAGGACTGGACACTGATCTAATCTGAACGGAAACCCAGAAGGGGGCAAAGGACAAGACGTAATCTGAATGGCTTTCACCATCGCTGAGGACAGGGGTTGCTAAAGCTGGCCTGTGCATAATCGAGGGCATGGGAGAGAATGATTTGAGGTGGGGCACGGATACATGCCTAATTCTGATGGTCTCGTTTTTGTTTCAATATGTAGAAAAACACAACCTGCATGTCACAGCCATGATTTCACATGTATGGTTTCTGTTGGATGCACCTGCAATTGAGTATTTAGGTAAAAAGCAGTGACTTCATTTAAAAACAATACTAAGTAATTAATGGTGTGGGTGATATTTAAATATGGCAAAATTGTGAATTCAGCTTTTCAGTATGCAAATGACTTAAGTTTGGGAAGCACTGACATAGTTCATTTTATATCTCTTTTTTGCTTGTTTGTTTTTTGGATCAGCCCTGGGAAGAAATGAATTCTTTTTTTTTTTTTTTTTTTTTTTTTTTTTTTTGGAGAGATTTTTGCTATACGGCACGTGCACTCGCCAGACAGACAGACAGAGACAGAGAGACAGAAAGCAGGAAATCACCCCCCAGGGGGGATGGCCACGCCGCAATCCCTTCTCCATTCTCCTCTCGGAATCTTGGGCACGCACGCACACGTGCCTGGCGTGAGTTTTAAGCCACCGGGTCCGGGACTCAAACCGTGGTCGACTACATGGGAGTCCAGCGACATAGCCATTACGCTAACTGCTGGTCCCAGAAATGCATTCTTTTTAAATTATTTATTATTATTTTTTAATTTACCAGAGGCATGTGTGCTTACCAGCAAGAGACAAGAGAGAGAGGGGAAAAAAGCACCCCCTATGGGCATGGTCATGCAATGATCCCTTCTCCGTTTTTTCCTTCCTTTTTGGATTTTGGTCATGCTCATACACATGCCTGGTATGTCTTTTAAGCCACAGAGTCCTACACTCAAACCATGTGGTCTAACATGTGGGATCCAGTCACCTTAACTGCCAGGCCACAGGTTGGCCCAGAAATACATTTTTATATTGTCTGTCAACACAAACATACATTTAATATTGCTGTAACAAGGAGTTTGTAAAACATTATTTATTCTCATTGGTGAGATGCATTCTGGACTAGAGATTTATCTTTTATTTATTTATTTATTTAATTGCCAGAGGGGTGCTCAAGAGAGGGGGAGGACCCAATGGTGTGTTATCATGCTGCAATCTCTTCTTCTCCATTTCTCCATTCTGTTGGGATTTTGAGCACACATATGCGCAAGTGCCTGGCATGTTTTTCAAGTAGCTGGGGCCATGTAGGATCCCATGTAGAATCAGCTCCCTTAACATCGTGCTATAGGGCCAGGTCCCTAGACTTATCTTTGACTCCACGCAATTCCCTTTCTTTCCTTTTTTCATACGTGTCTGGGACCTTTGTGTGGTTCTGGTTCTAAAGGGTCTTTCGTCTTTCCCTTTTCGCAAATGCAGGGCTTCAATCCTGGTCTCTGCCTCCATCCCTTTCACCTGGACTATATCCTAACTCATCTTCTCACTTACAATAGAATTTTTCTCCTTCAATTCACTTTCCACACTCTTGTTAGGAAGGTCTTTCACAAATTCCAATCCGACCCTCTCCTGCCCCAGTGTACAAAGTCCAAGCTACCGAACAAGGCTTTAACGGTCTCGGGTTGCTGATTTCTGATGACCTTTCCAAACTCCAGCACAGGCAGAATCGGAACTTGATTTCTGAATTGAGAATTCTTCTCAAAACCTCATGCTACCTCCTCAAAGGGTCTCACATTGGGGTGTTTATTTCACAGATGGTACCTGCAAAGGTAACACCTGCCTCTCTGGCACAGGGCGTTTCTCGTAAACCCTATTATGAGATAGTGTGTGACAAAGTGGATTAGGCAAGAACAAGAGTTTCTAGTCTTCGACCTTATAATGTTCTCAGTGGATTTCATAGAATGAGCCGGTGAGAGAGGGGAAAAGGGCAATTCATCAGGCAGCCTGCACGCACACTGGAGACCTCCAGCACCGCACTACCGTCTGTACTTCCTGTACTTCGCAGTTCTCCCACGAGAAGCAGTAACTCCAGTGAGGAGACGATGACCCATTGGTTATATCCTTTTTTTAAAAAGAATTATTTATTTCATTTTATTTATTCACTCACTTATTTTAATCGGACCAGAGAGAGACACAAGAGAGAGAGAGAGAGAGGGAAAGGGAGAAAGCAAGCCACCAGGTCCAGGACTCAAATCGTGGTTAGCCATGTGAGAGTGTCCAGTGCCTTACCACCATGCCACCTGCTGGCCCCACCATTGAGTACATTCTAGTCTGGATCAGCTAAGAACCAAGCTGGCAACTGAGCTACCCAGGCCCTTGTTGGGGCAGCAGGTGGTGTGGTAGTTAAGTCCCTGGACTCTCACGTGGCCAACTGCAGTTTGAGTCCCAGACCTGATGGTTTGCTTTCTCACTTTCCCTTTCTCTCTCTCTCTCTCTATAGTGAGTGTGTGTGCCCTATAACAAATTAAAAACTAATAATAATAATAATAATTAATAAAATTGGGGCCAGCAGGTGGCATGGTGGTTAAGGTGGCCGGACTCCCACATGGCTGATCGTGGTTCAAGTCCTGGACCTGACAACTTGCTTTCTCACTTTTCTTCTCTCTCTTTGTCTCTCTCTGGTCAACTGAAAATAAATAAATAAATAAATAAAATAATGACAATGAATAAAATTAAATAAAAAATAATTATTTAAAAAATAATAATTAGGACCAGCAGTTGGCATAGTGACTATGTCACTGGACTCCCATGTAGTCTACCACAGTTCAAGTTCCGGATCTGGTGGCTTAAACTCACACCAGGCACGTGTGCGTGCCCAAGATCCCGAGAGGAGAATGGAGGAGAAGGGATTGCAGTGTGGCCATTCCCCCTGTGGAGTGATTTCTTGCTTTCTGTCTCTCTGTCTCTCTCTGTCTTTCTGGTGAGCGAGCACATGTGCCCTATAGCAAAAACCTTTCCAAAAAAATTTTTAAAAACAATTAATAAAATTAAATAATTCTTTTTTTTCCCTATAGGATGTGTGTGCTCGCCAGAAAGACAGAGAGAGACAGAGAGACAGAAAGCAAGAAATCACCCCACAGGGCCAATGGCCGCACCGCAATCCCTTCTTCTCCATTCTCCTCTTCTTGGGCACACACGCGCACGTGCCTGGCGTGAGTTTAAGCCACCAGGTCCGGGACTCGAACCGCGGTCAACTACATGGGAGTCCAGTGACATAGCCATTACACCATCTGCTGGTCCCAAAATTTAATAATTCTTAAAAAAATAAGAGGTGGGGAACTGAGCTGTCACTTCTAGTCTTCTGCAAGTCTTGCTGTGCCCCTTGCCAAGGATAGTGTAGTAAGTCTTCCAGTTCCTGGCCCACTGATGTCCCAGTGACCCTGAGGATTTCTGGTACAAAGGGTAAGAGCGTCAGATACCTTTGAGATTAAAATGTCTACTTTTACTGATTGTTCATTTATTTAAAAAATATTTATTCAATATATACTGCATGCCGGCCACTAAACTAAGTACGGACTTTTGATGAACAAGACAGACATGGGCTTTGTGGGGTTTTTTTGTTGTTTATTTTTTATAGTTTGCTATAGGGCATGTGCTCTCATCAGGGAGAGACAGAAAGAGAGAGGGGGATGCAAGGTCTGGGGGAAGGGAAAAGAAACATGGCAGAAACATTCCTGCCAGCAGAACTTTCCTGTTTCCCGCATCTGGCCAGCCATCAACAACGGACTTTCCCACCCTTCAGCATTTGGTGCGCCACCAAAGTTGAACAGAAACAGCGAGAACTTCATGGGCCAGACAAGGACCCATGGCGAGCACCTATTGGACAAAGGCCCTTTAAGAACGAGCAGCACCCACCCTGGGCGTGACTTCCTCAGCCTCTCACCAGGCCGAGGGACCTCACCAGAGAGCTTTTGCAGAATAAATTATATTAGTTTTATTAAACCCAAAGGTCTGACTCTGGTATTTTCATCTTTTCTACCTCTGACTTGGCCACCGTTCCCAAATCAAACCTAACGGGAAAAGTGAGAAGTCAGAGAAAGAAGGAAAGTGAGAAATCACTCGCCATGGGGATGGTCCCACTGTAATCCCTTCTCTCCATCCTCCTCTCAGGATTTTAGGAACACACACACATACACCAGGGGTTATTTTCAAGCTGCCAGGTCTGGGTTTCAAACTGTGCAATCAGCCATGTGGAATTCACAGGACAAATTATGAGGGGCACTTTGGTTGCAAGTGGGGTGAACACGTGATGACGTTCTGAGGGAGCCTCTCTGAGGAAGCTGGGTTACAAAAGGCCCTTGAGTCACCAAGATTGAATTTCTGGGGTTGTTACAGAAGTTGGATTCAAATGGTATCTTTGTATTTTGTTTAAGAAAAAAAATTTTTTTTGAGAGGGTTTTTTGCTTTTTGTTTTTCCATAGGGCATGTGCGCTCGCCAGACAGAGAGAGACAGAGAGACAGAAAGTGAGAAATCACCCCCCAGGGGGGATGGCCACGCCGCAATCCCTTCTCCTCCATTCTCTTCTCAGGATCATGGGCACGCATGCACACGTGCCCGGCGTGAGTTTCAAGTCACCAGGTCTGGGACTCAAACCATGGTTGACTACATGGGAGTCCAGCATCATAGCCATTACACTAACTGCTGGTCCCCAAGAGAAATTTTTTGTTGTAGAATGGCACATGTGCTCTCTGGAGAAACAGAAAATGAGCACCCACCCCCCTTCCTGGGTCAGGGGATGGCCAAGCTGCAATGTCTTCTCCTCCATTCTCCTCTTGTGATCTTGGGCATGCACACACACGCACCCGGCATGAGTTTTAAGCTGCCAGGTTCAGGACTCAAACCATGGTCAACTACATAGGAGTCCAGCGACATAACCATTATACCTCTGCTGGCCCCTTGATTGGAATTTTTAAAAAGTGAGCTGTTTCTTCCGATTCTGAATGTATGGACTAAACTGTATACCTGGCACATAATTTTACACTTATTTTGGGGATTCTTCGATTAATGTCTATCCTCTTGTCTGAGCTCCGAACTGAACGCTCTATGTCATGAGACAGGAGCAGAGGCTGTTAGTGCACATTGTGAGCTCAGCACCTGGTACAGGCCCGCACAGTGTGTGTCTGTTGAATAGCTCGATGAGTAAGCAAAAGATTCTAAATTTAATCGGGCTTAATTTGAGGAACAGAAGCTGGGCTTTGAGAAAGAGGCTGGAGAGGTAATCCTTGGTAAAGAGGTTAAACTATCTTGATGACAGTGAGAAGCTGCTGAAGCGTTTTAAGGAAGGAAATGTGCATTTTGAAATATGTGAGTGCCTCTTTTAGACATCTTGTGCTTTGCAAGTTGGATCTTCCAGTCAGTACTGGTGTAATGACCCGCACTTGATCACCAGATCCTTCAACCTCCACCCATGACCTCGAGACTTCTGTGAGGAGGAAAAAGGACAAAAAGCTGGCAAACACTACGGCAGAGGATACTGGCAATCAACACGTTTCCACGAACGCGAAAAGCAAAGTGTGGCATCTAGTTACCCCAAATCCTCCATTTGCTTCCCTAAATTTTCTAGCCTCCTGGTGGTTAAGGGGGGCCATGTGACTTATTCTGAGAGGAGGGTTGTGAGGAGAGGTAGCACATGGCACTCCTGAATTGTCCAATCCTTTAGTCACTCTTCGGCATGTTCAGGAAGGAGCAGCTACAGGATGGCAGTGCCTCTGTCGGCCCCAGTGACTGCGAGGAGCAGGAGCTCCCTGTTGATCTGTGTGGACATTTGGTGTGACTGCTAATGAACCTTTGTTATGTTATTACCAAACTCAATAAAGCCAAACCATAGGCACATGGTGTGACGAGGGAAAGTACAGCTTTATTGCAAAGTGCAAAGCAAGGAGAGCGGGCAGTTCATGCTGAAAAGACCCGGTCTCCCCAAGATGTTCCTCAGATGAGTTTTTAAGGGCAAAATTAGGGGCAGAGGTCCCAGGCACAGGATCAGTTCAGTGATTGGTTCAAGAGAACATGATCATCTCGTGGGCATTCTTGATTGATGAAGCTTTAGGTAATCAAATTTCTCTTCAGGATTCTGGAGCCATTCAGCCTGGGGTCTTTGAGTTCACAGCCAGCGGTTTCCATCCTATAAAACATCTTACATATTGAAATGACAACCTTATCTTTCCTTTAAGTGTGACTTTTAGCAATCAAATGGCCCTTATTCACGGTAAATGTTGGTCATTATCATAACCAAAGTCTGAAGAAGTACTCCTTACTCTGGGCCATTACAATGGACCGTATATTTCAAGAACCTTAGAAGATACACTAGGGGGTCCTGGCTTGGTTTCCATATTAAGCCACTGGGATTTGGAGATGTAACCTAGCTGCTGACAAATACACAGAGCAAGACAGACAGTCTTTATGTATCCATGCTACGGCAACAGTCATGGAACCGTTTAATTGTTATATAGATCACGCAAGTCTGGAAGGGAAAAAATGGAGGCAATTTCAGAGCAATGGGATTATAAATAAAGTTTCATCTTTTTAAAAAATGTCCCTTACGTTGTTATATTATTACTTTAACAATGAGTAAAAGGCGTTCCCAGTTCTTCATTCCCTTCCTGTTACAGAATCATACAACCACACACTTTGCCACGGGACTTTGCAACAACTCCCACTGGAGCAGAGAATGTCCCACTCTTCCCAGTTCCAACTGATGCTGGTCTTGGCCATGTGACTGGCCCTACCCACAACCGTCAGCTGATATGATGTAATGTTTGCTTGGATTGATTGGATCTCTTGCATATTCCACACCCTGCCAGAGAAGAGCTTGTCTCTGGGTAGCTATGGTTCCTTTCTACCAGTGGAACCACATGAAGAAGACCTGTGTTGGCTCCTAAGCTTCGGGCCAGCCTAAGAGCTAGTGCAGCGGAGCCCAGCTGAGATCAGGCCCAAGCTGCCTTGCAGACCTTAGCAAGAAAAGTGTTTGCTGTCCTCAGCCACCCAGAATGTGAGGTGGTTTGCAAAAAGTACTGATCCAAAAGTAAAGCAGGTTTGCTTTGTTTTTATCAAGTTAAAAAACAATTCTTTCAGTTTTCCTTTTGGTGGGGTGTGTAATAACACGCAGTTGACCTTCTCCTCCCCACACCCCCACCCCCACCCAACCAAGCACATTTCTGGGGCATCTCCCAGCATGCCGGTTGTGTAATCAGAAAGCTCTGCAGCCTCATTCTCACATTAGCCTGACAGGAAAGTAAATTAGGACTATTACGCTCCTGCACCCTCCACCCCCACCCCGAAGTCACAGAGAGGCCCAAAGCAAAACAGAAAATCCGGCGGCCTTTGTAAGTGGCCTGGCCTGCCACTGCTTTGCCTCCAGAGCTGGAGGTTGTTTGCATCACGGGTGCCCAGCCTTGGAGATCCCGTCCCCACACAGTTTTAGCCGCATTTTTCTCTAGCGAGAGTTCACGATGCCAGACTCCTTTATAAAAGGAATGTTCTTTGGAGGAAGCCAGGAGAGACAACGCAGTCACACCCAATGGCCTGGATTACTCAGATCTCATTTTTCTCTAGCTGAGGCCGCGGGCAAGCTCCTCTCCTCTCTACTCCTTTCTCTTTGTGCGTTTCTTCCGCTCCCCGCACTTGCGGGTTGGTTTTCCGCTGTTGCCCTCACTAGGTCCGAAGTCCGTTTTCCCCAGCTCGCGGCCGCGCGCCGTTGCAGACACTCTCCTCGAGGTGGCAGTAGAAAGCCGCCTCCTGCCCAGCACGCTGACGTCACCTTGTTTACCCGGCTTCGGGTCATTTTTAGATCTAAGATCACAGGATGTTAATTGGGCCAATGATTTCCCATTCGTTTGGCAAAAGGCCCTCCTAGTGGGCGACCGGACAAAGACAATGTCCTTCTTGACAAAGAAATTTTGCTGCCGGGAGCATTTAGTTGCAAACCCTTGGAATTGCATCCTTAGGAGATGGGAAAGCTGCGCGTTGCCGCTCTGTGTCGTGGGCTTTTTTTGGGGTCACTTTAGTTTGGGGACCCGAGCGAAGCTGGCGTTAACTGGGGAGGGAAGGAAGACTGGATCATACAATGGTGTCAGGGAGGCGTCGCCAGAGCCAGCTGAGGGCTTCAGAGGGAGCCTGCTTTCTTACTTCCCTTTTGCTCTTATTTATAAAACGGCAGCTCAGCGGGAAAGCATTTGGACCCTGGAACGTGGAGGGGTAGGAAAACAGCTAATTTGGTCTCGCTGTGTCCGGATTCAAGTGCAGAGACACTTCGTGAGGCTTGGCGGGGCAGGAGGCCTCCGCCTCGGATATCTTAACCCAGGAATTGCATCTGAATGTCTAGGAGCAGTAAACACACGTTTCTCACCGGGACTTTTCGTCCCCACAGCAGCAAGCACCCCCTTTACATTTATTGCTGCCATGCTTCCCAGCCACCGCTGAGGGGAAGATGAGGCACAGAGAAGCTACATGGCCTGGCGCACTCTCTCCTCCCTGCCTCGCTTTAGCAAAAGCAAACATACCCCAAACCCTAGGGTTTCTGCTCTTTCTGTGCCCACCGTGTGGGAGACAGAAGAGACAAAGGGTTTCTCTATGACAGTACAAGAGGCAAAATAAACAAAATTCTTCAGCTAGGCAATCCTTCACAAAAAGAGAGAGGGAGTATCTCATACTAAAAAAAAAGACAATCTATAGATTGGTGTTTAAAAAAAAAAAAGAGAGAGCCTCTAGTCCAGCCAGATGGCATGATGGTTAGGGCAGGATCCTACATGACTGATTTTGCAGTTGGAGGTCACACTCCATGAGTGAGTGTCCGAACTCCCAGGAGTAGAGTGGAGGAGAAGGGATTGCAGCAGGGTCATCTCTTCTGGGAGGTACTTTCTCACTTTCCCTATCATCTGTCTCTCCAGCAAGTGTACCTGCCCTATGGCAAATTAAAATAAGTAAGTAAGTCACAAAGGCTTTTAAGTGCCTGTTCCTCCATCTCTATCCTCCATCTATCTCATCCCTTACGCATCGCTGTTGCCCCATATAAACCAAGTCCCAGAAACGGCCAGGTCCCTCTGGAGATCTCAAGGAGTTCGTCATCCGCTGGGGTGATTGTGTAACCTGAAGAGATAAATGGTTTCATATAAGCCAGAAGAGAAGGAAAATTCAATTCAGTTCAATTCAACCATCATTTCTGGAGCTCCTAATCTGTGTCAACTACTCAGGCAACATAGAGTATAAAATCACGAAAATACACGGTTCCTGCTCCTGTGAAACTTAAGAGTCTAATAGCGTTTACAGGCGTGGAGAGCTTTTTGTTCATTTTGTAAAGCCTGGAATGAAAGAAAGGTTGAAAGAGACATCACAATAGACTGGGGCAATGCTGGGTAAATGGTTTGGAAATGCATTTCCCCACTTTGCTCTGGTAGCTACTTCCCCGACATGTGGGGGACAGGGCCTAGAAACAACAGCAGAGACAAGCGCCCTACCACTGGCACTCAGGACTCTATGAGAGGCTAGAAGAGGAGATAAGTCGCTTGCTGGGACCAGCAGTTGGCGTAATGGCTATGTTGCTGGACTCCTATGTAGTCAACTGTGGTTCGAGTCCCGGACCCGTAGGCTTAAACTCATGCCAGGCACGTGTGTGCGTGCCCACGATCCAAGAGGAGAATGGAGGAGAAGGGTTTGTGATGTGGCTATCCCCCCTGGGGGGTGATTTCTCACTTTCTGTCTCTCTGTCTCTCTGCCTTTCTGTTGAGTGCATGCGCCCCATAGCAAAAACCTCTCAAAAAAAAAAAAAAGTTGCTTGCTTAGAGGTCAAACTACATGGAAGGGCAAGGTCAGCAAGAACCACAGCACTGTGCAAAGAAAAGTACCAGGGTCTAGAGCAGTGGCTTTAACCAGGCCAGGAGTACATTGGGGGAAAGCATGGAGACCCACCTTCAGTCTCTTCCATCTGTGAATAAAAAGAAATATGTGAATAGAAAGAAATTAGTGGCCCCCAACTCCACTTCTTACCAGTAAAATCACCTTTCCAAATGCCATTTTTTTTTTTTTGAGAGGTTTTTGCTATAGGGCGCGTGCGCTCACCAGACAGAGAGAGACATAGAGACATAAAGCGAGAAATCACCCCTCAGGGGGGATGGCCACGCCGCAATCCCTTCTCCTCCATTCTCCTCTCGGGATCTTGGGCACGCACGCACACGCGCCCGGCTTGAGTTTTAAGCCACCGGGTCCCAGACGTGAACCGCGGTCAACTACGTGGGAGTCCAGCGACATAGCCATTACGCTAACTGCTGGTTCCGTCAAATGCCTTTTGTAAAGAATTTGATGACGATTCAAATCCATCCTAACCACACAGAGTAAATGGAAAGAAAGCAAACAATGGAAAGTTTTAATTTTTCATAGTTATTAAAATGTTAGTAACTTAAAAAACTTTTTAATTGTTAAATGTAAAACAAGTGCATATTTGCTCTTATAACAAATACATACTTAGTAAAGTATAAGGCAAATACTAGTAATCTCGTCACCACCTATGAAAGGAACTGGAGGGACCAGCAGTTAGCGTAATGGCTATGTCGCTGGACTCCCACGTAGTCGACCGTGGTTCAAGTCCTGGACCCGGTAACTTAAACTCACGCCGGGCGCGTGTGCATGCGTGCCCAAGATCCCGAGAGGAGAATGGAGGAGAAGGGATTGCAGCGTGGCCATCCCCCCTGGGGGTTATTTCTCGCTTTCTATCTATCTGTCTCTCTCTGCCTCTGGTGAGCGCACACGCCCTATAGCAAAAACCTCTCCAAGAAAAAAAAAGTAAGGAGCTGGAACCACATCAACAACTCCAGCATAGTAAATAGCTGCTGAAGGCTTCAAAGGTAAACTGGACAGATCACTTGAGGGATGTTCTGTGGCCTCCAGGGAAGGAAAGGGCCCTCCAACCACCCATCAAGTATAACTGATCAAGGGTGTAGAGTAATAGTGTCATATAACGAGTATAGGGCCGCATCCCCACATGTTTACCTGAAGTAGATAAGGAAGAAAGAGAGGGAAGGGAGAGGAGGAGGAAAAGGAGAGAAAGAAGAGAGGAAAGGATCCAGAATTTACTGAGTGCCCATTGTACGCTAAGTGATTTACCTGTGTTATCTCTAAATGAGTTAAATTGAACATGAACCCTCAGTACAACCCTGAGGACTTTTTTTTTTTTTTTTTGGTGGTGGTGGTTGTTTTTTATTATTTTTTGGGGGAGAGGTTTTTGTTATAGGGCACGTGCACTCGCCAGAAAGACAGAGACAGAGAGACAGAAAGCGAGAAATCACCCCCCAGGGGGATGGCCACTCAGCAATCCTTTCTCCATTCTCCTCTCGGGATCCTGGGCACGCACATACACGTGCCTGGTGTGAGTTTAAGCCAATGGATCTGGGACTTGAACTATGGTCGACTACATGGGACTCCCTGCAACATAGCCATTACGCCAACTGCTGGTCCCCTGAGGACATTTTTAACCCTATTTTGCAGACAGGAAACTGATGCATAGAGAGGTTAAGTAGTTTGCTGAGTCACATGGCAAGTTGAGGCAGAGTTGGCGTTTGAATCCAGGCAGTCTGGCTACAGAGCCCCAGTCTCCCAGCACCCAGTAGTGCATTAGCTACTATGCTGGACACTGTACTTCCATTCACACTTGTAGATCCTTTCTCCAGCTTTCTCCACTCTGCTGCCTGCCACAAACTACATCAATGGACTCTGTTGCCTTTGGCTGCTGGTTGGGTTTCACCAGCAGGTATCCTAGGCAAGAGACCAGCAGAAGGGAGAAGCATGATGGAGACCTGAGAAGAGGGTTCACCTCTGGGCAGGCTGCATCCTTTGACTTTTGGTCATAGCTCTTGTCAGGGGCCCCAAACATGCAGGGCATACCTTAGAGGTTCTAGTGTCCCCATCTCCCCTTGCCCTGACAGGCCTTGGTGGTCAAGTAGCTGTTACTTATTGCATTACCTTGTGGCTTCCCTACATCCTGCCCACACCTTTGTAAATAACCCCTCTAGTCAACTCTTCTCAAATTGCCCAATGTGAGTGTGCCGTCTGTTTCCTGCCCAGGCCTGCTCTGATATAAATAGGAAGTCAAGAGAGCAGCAGCTCCTGGGCCTCCCTCCCAGGCGGGCAGCCTTCCTCAATGGAACAGGGCGGGGCACAGGTGAATCAGAGCTACCTCTCATCTGAAGGACTTCAAGACATCCTGTGTGTGTGTGTGTGTGGTCCTGGCACTGCAGAGGAAAGTAACCCTCCAAACAGGGTCTCTTGCGTAAGACAGGCCACCACTGGTTCTGTCGCTCTAAATGGTGCTAAGGGTGGTTAAGGTACTGGACTCCCACATGGCTGACCGTGGCTCAAGTCCCAGACCTGACAACTTGCTTTCTCACTCTTTCTCTCTCTCTGTGTGTGTCTCACTCTGGTAAGTGCATGTGCCCTGTAACAAATTTTAAAATAATGATAAATAACATTAAATAAATAATTCTTAAAAAAAAAAAGTCCTAAGTCTTTTCGGAGAAGAGCTAAAGGGAGGAAGCAGAATGGGGTATGAGGGAGGCGAGACAGGTGGATGTTGGAGCCACATTGCCTGGGTTCAAATCCCAGTCCCTCCACATACCAGGTACGTGAGTTCTTCTCAGATTGCCATTAACATTTCCATGCTTCTATTTCCTCATCTCTAGGGTGGGATGATATCAATAAATGCAGTACCTGGCCCTATTATTGAGGGGCTATATTATTGAGGGGGCTCGGACATAGATTTTTTATTGCTCTTTGGAAATGAGGCCCAGATGAACCTTAGGAAATGGAGAAGCATATCCTGGAGCAGATTGCCACAGCTTGGATCCTGGGACCAGTGTGGAAATTAAGGGAGGCTCAGACCATGGAATCATTCCAATACATCTTGGCCCCGTCTTGAATTAGGTTGCCACTTGGGGGCACATGGAACAGATGTCTCTTGGAAAACCAGAGCAAATAAAGGTGTGGGAAATAGCTCACCATGTGAGAATGAAGTACCCTCTCCTCTCCCTTTCCTAAAGGCTTCCTTTTTATAGATATCATGTCCCTGTCCTGCATTTTCAGTTTCTTCCTCTCTAAAGGAATATCACATCATCATGTGAGGATGCTTAATAGCTCTTATCCTAAGTGCTCCTTTGATTTCTCATCTCCTTTCATTTCTCTGATCTCTTTCACAGCTAAACTTCTCAAAAAGATTGTGTGTAGATCTTTCTTCCCTGCCTCTCTCCTAAACATAATCCATTGTGGTTTCATTCCTCCCTCCCACTCCCCAAACCTTTCTCCTCATGGTCACTGAGAAGCCCCATAAGGCTTTACCTAATGGTCACCTTTCTGTGTTTCTCAGCCTCTCAGCCACATCTGGTTAACTGGGACACGCTGTGCTGGCCTACCTTCCTTTTTTGGCTTCCATGGCTCTTGGGGACCCAGGAGACTTGGGTCTTCTCCCACTATTCCAGGTTTGTCATCCTGTCATATCATTGAGGATTGGGGCGTTTGATGTGCAGAGATATTTGCTATTTCCCACACCTTTATTGTTTTTTAACAGTGTCTCAGGAAATGTGAAGAAACTTCCATCTTTGGGTGACCGTTGAATGCACGAGACTGTTGGGAGGTGGAGAAGGAATGTGTAGCAAATCCCAAGGGAAACACTGGGGATGAGGTCGCGATGGTCTCCAGTCTGCCTTGCCCAGCAGTCCAGGAGCTCATGGCACTCGGGTATCATTCATCTCTGGGATTTTATGCTCAAGTGCCCCCTTTCGTTCTTTTTTTTTTGGAGAGGTTTTCGCTATAGGGCACGTGCGCTCACCAGACAGAGAGAGACATAGAGACAGAAAGTGAGAAATCACCCCCCGGAGGGGAAGGTCACGCCGCAATCCCTTCTCCTCCATTCTCCTCTCGGGATCTTGGGCATGCACGCACACGCGCCCGGCATGAGTTTTAAGCCACCGGGTCTGGGACGCGAACCGCAGTCTACTACGTGGGAGTCCAGTGACATAGCCATTACGCTAACTGCTGGTTCCCTCGTTCTTTTTTTTTAAATAGTTTTTTTGCTATAGGGCATGTGTGCTCACTAGAGAGAAAGAGAGAGAAAAACAGGGAAAGCGAGAAAACACCCCCCCTGGGGGGTGGGGGATGGCTATACCACAATCCCTTCTCCATTCTCCTTAGGAGATTTTGAGCACACATGCACATTTTTTTTAAAAAAAGAATTATTTTATTTTAACTTTATTTATTTATCCATTTCAATTTGACCAGAAAGAGATAGAGTGAGAGAGAGAAGGAAAGTGAGAAAGCAAGCTGCCAGGTCTGGGATTCAAACTGCAGTCAGTCATGTGGGAGTCCAGTGCCCTTAGCCACCACGCCACCTGTTGGCCCTCCCACAAACACACATTTGCCTGGTGTGATTTTCTTTCTTTCTTTTTTTTTTTTTTTGGAGAGGTTTTCGCTATAGGGCGCGTGTGCTCGCCAGCCAGACAGAGAGAGACATAGAGACAGAAAGCGAGAAATCACCCCCCAGGGGGGATGGTCACGCCGCAATCCCTTCTCCTCCATTCTCCTCTCGGGATCTTGGGCACGCTCGCACACGCGCCCGGCATGAGTTTTAAGCCACCGGGTCCGGGACACGAACCGTGGTCGACTACGTGGGAGTCCAGCGACATAGCCATTACGCTAACCGCTGGTTCCCCCTGGTGTGATTTTCAAGCCACTGGGTCTGGGACTTGAACCATGCAGTCGATCATGTACGATCCAACACCTTAGCCACCATACCACAGGCTGGTCCACCCCCTTTTATTCTATTTTACAGGAAAAAATAAAAATGAACAAGGAGGTTTAAAGATTTATGAATTACCTTGATCAGGGTCACATGAGGAAAGACAACGCTCTGATAGGCACTGAAGAAACTCCCACCTTTCCAAATTCTATCACACAGAGTGACCTGAAAATAGAACTCAGTCTACATTACTTTCTAAGCTTGCCCAGAATCAGTCCTAACTTGAGCAAATCAAGAACAAAAGGGCCAGATTGGACCAGCCTGTGGTATAGTGGTTAAGATGGCTGAATCCCACATGGCCGACAGCTCAGTTTGAGTCTTGGACTCGGCAGCCTAAAAAACATGTGCCATGTACACCACATATTTTGGGTGAATATGCATGTGTGCCAAAATCCTGAAATGTGGGAGTAACGGAGGAGAAGGGGTTGCAACCTGACCATGCCCCATAGGGATGCTTTCTCACTTTCCCTCTCTGTCTCACTCTGGCAAGCTCGCACACCATCTGTCAAAATTTTTAAAAGGGTCCAGGGAACCAGCACTTAGCATAATGGCTATGTCGCTGGACTCCCACGTAGTCGACTGCGGTTCGTGTCCCGGACCAGTGGCTTAAAACTCACACCAGGCACGTGTGCGTGCGTGCCCAAGATCCCGAGAGGAGAATGGAGGAGAAGGGATTGCGGCGTGGCCATCCCCTCTGGGGGGTGATTTCTCGCTTTCTGTCTCTATGTCTCTCTCTCTCTGTCTGGCGAGCACATGCGCCCTATAGCGAAAACCTCTCTCAAAAAAAAAAAAAAAAAAAAAAAAAAAAGGTCCAGAGCTCAATCCCAAGAGTTTAGTGCCACTATTCTGTCTTTTCTGGGTGCCATGTTTTGTGTCTGGGAGGAAGGATCTGGGGCAAGGAGGGAGTAGGAAAGGGAGCGGTAAGGGCAGAAACAGGGCTCATTTTGACCTTGCCACAGAGACAGTGTCATCTATATGGGAGACAGGGTATGCCTCAGTGTGAAATACCTGAGAGAAGCCAGTGTTGGTCTTGAGCCTTTACGAAGTCTAAACGTCATGATAAGGTTTGGCAGGACCAGTCTGGACCTCCAATGTCAAATGTCTGAGGGGGTTTCCGGTTCCTCCTTCCTGCTTAGAAGCAGCACCCAGGACTGCTGGTAAAGGCCATTTTAGGTGAGGACAGTAGCTTCACTGCTCATCCTGGAAGTTTCATCCTGGGATTTCTTTTCCTTCATTCCTTTTATTCTGTCCTGTCAAACCGATGAGTCCTCTCTGTGTCCTTGTCTTCATCTCTGCTGTGCTCTTGGAAAGCTAATGAGAGGCGGGATGTAGAGAAAAAACATGAAGTCAAACTAGATCTGGGTTTCGGTCTGTGTTGCACTACGTGGAAATCAGGTGGTTTATATAAATTTACTTCTGTTCTCTGAGCTTCCGTTTCTTCATCTGTAAAGTGACAATAATAAAAATCATCTCGTGGAGTTGTGGTAAGGATTAAGTACTAAGTACTAACCAGTACTCAGTAAGCAATAACTTATAACAGGGTTCCCACTACACTGGCCTTTCATCTAAATCCTTCCAGATGAAAAGATCTGGTTAGTCACTTTTATCAATTAGGATGCTTTCATCTATAAAAACAAAACAAAATAAAAACCCAGAAAATCCAACAGGCCTGGCTTAACAATCAGGAAAATGTATCATCTATTTAGCAGGAATTCTGGAGGTAACTTAAGAGCTGATTGCTCCATAGCTTAACAATGTCATGGAGGCCACACATCCCTCCATCTCCCTGCTCTACATTCGTAACCTGATTTATCCCCAGGGAACATCCTTGTGGTTTTAAGATGATGGGCACAATTCTAGGTGTCCCTTGGAAACACAACAACATCTGATAGCAGAAGAGGACTATCTCTTCCCAAGTCTGCCTTTTTAAGTGAGAAAATCTTTCTGAAAATACCCCAGCAGACTTCCCATCTTATTTCATTAACCAGAATTTTTTTTTTTTTTTTTGGAGAAGTTTTTGCTATAGGGCACGTGCACTCGCCAGACAGACAGACAGAGAGACAGAGAGACAGAAAGCGAGAAATCACCTCCCAGGGGGGATGGTCACGCCGCAATCCCTTCTCCTCCATTCTCCTCTCGGGATCTTGGGCACGCACGCACACGCGCCCGGTGTGAGTTCTAAGCCACCGGGTCCGGGACGCGAACTGCGGTCAACTACAGGGGAGTCCAGTGACATAGCCATTACGCTAACTGCTGGTTCCCATTAACCAGAATTTTTTTTAAGAGCTTATGTTTGACCAAGAGGCATATCGTTTCTCTGTTTCAACCAGGTTTCCTGAAGCAGGGAGGATGGGCATTGAACAGGCACCCAGCCAATGGTCTGCTCCACTCCTCTGTCTAACAACGAACAACCATTTATTGAACACCTATGATATGCTCAGGCTGCGGAGGTACTGACATCATAGTTTAATGCCAATCACTGCAAATTTAGAAGAACCTGCAGACTAGGGATCTTGACTCACTGTGGGGAGGTGACTAGGAAATCTCTTCTGGAGCAAAGTGGTAAAGGGCAAGGCCGAGGTGCCTGGGCCAGATTTGTAAGTATTTATGGTCAGGAAGCAGTAGTCTTGGAAGCTGGGCTGGCCCAGAGGGTGAGGAGCTCCCCATATTTCAAACTGGCACCCGGCTCCCAATTATGATTCCAGAATTATTAGCTTTGATTCTGTGAGAAAGGAACACATCAAAGCTAGAATCCTATGAATTAAAATGTTGACTAATCGAGCTAATTATAGTTCAGTCATCTGAATTTTCACACAATGAGCTGAGTTCTCATGAAAGCCTTCTCTTGGGCAGGAGGCTTTGATGATGAAGCAGCTATTTATGTCCCAAACTCAGTCCTCCTCACTCTGGCCAGGAGATCTTTGCTGGAGTGTCTTCTGCCTGCTCAAATCCCTTATGGGTTCCATCCCAGGTTTCTTGAAATCTAAGACAAACTCAGTTCCTGAGATCACAAAGATATAGGGAACAAGATTCCCTTCCTTGGAGAAATATCTAACTAGTGTGTCAGAATGTCATGATGGGCTGCTGCTTGTTTTCCATTTTATCCCAGATTTTAAAATATTTAGGTAATCTACATACCCTAATTATACTTTAGGGAGAACCATCTCACTTAACATATCTCAGTTATCAGATACAGAGTGGTATAATACATTTTAATCACTGTTTAGATCTTCTTTGCTGCAGAGTTAATCATATAGACTAAACCTAAATCTTTAATGGAGCTGAAACAGGTAAACTCTAGATATAAGACAGATCTTCCAAGAGAATATTCTCATTTTGACAACCAACTAGGTACCAGGAAAGATGATATGTTAAGGAGTGGTTTTCAACTGAAGGAAATTTTGGGGTCTTCCCCACCCTCAGGACCCCAATCTCCATTTCCCTACCCCTACTTCCCAGTCAAGGATCTTTTTCTTTTTCTTTTATTTTCCTGTGACAAGAGATTTTATTATCTTGACTTTTACCTGTGCATTAAACTTTATCAGCACCATATACTGATTTGGAGTAGAGTCTCTGATGATTTTCATTTGTTCGATTACTTCACTAAATGGGGCGACAAACTTCATAAGGTCGTGACTAGTCATGGTAGCAGGGACTGTGAGAATACACAGCATGGCACTGCACCTTACATCTTCTTTTAAGGAGGTCATCCTATTTGTCTTAAATAGATGCATAAACTGTGAACTATTTCAACTGATGGATATCCGCTCAAGAATGAAATCTGGGCTGGAAGCTGTTCGGATGGAGAATGAGGAGCAGTGCTTAGACATTCTTTACTTTGATCTCTACTTCTCTGTGCGGTGGAGGATGCTTCTGACCACTTCCTTTCTTCCATTGTAGTTTTTTTTTGGGGGGGCTGGGTGGGTGGGGAGAGATTTTAGCTAAGGGCCGCAGGTGCTCTCCAGAAAGACAGAGAGGACAGAGAGAGACAGTGAGACAGAAAGCGAGAAATCACCCCCCAGGGGGGATGGCCACACTGCAATCTTTTTTCCTCTATTCTCCTCTTGGAATCTTGGACATGCACACGTGCCCTGCAAATGAGTTTAAGCCACCGGGTCCGGGACCTGAACTGCGGTGGACTACATGGGAGTCCAGCGATATAGCCATTACGCCAACTGCGGTCCCCTGACGACTTCCTTTCTTCCATTGTAGTTTTTATCTTGTCTCCTATGTTGGACTTCATGGTCTCAATGATCATATCTGTCCTTTCTCCACGGCCAAGAAGCTGATGGATGGTTGCTGCTTTCTCTGCTGGTGACTTCCCTTCTAAGCAGGCTATGGCTGAAGCTAGTGTCTTCTTTTTGATCTCCTCATTATTCATTTCCCCAGCCATGGCGCTGAAGTTGAAGCCGACGGGGACCCGGAGAGTGTTCTGCGAGCTCCAGTCTGATGACAACCAGTGACACACTGACAGGGCAGGCGCTGGCCGGCGCGGGCCCCAGAGGGCTCCCAGAGGCTGGGGGGGGGGGGGGGGGGGGCGAGAGTCGGCAGCGCCACCGCCCCGGCAGCAGCCGCTCCTCGCACAGCCCTCAGAGCCACAGCCAGGGATGTCTTCCAATGTCTGAAGACATTTTCGGTTACCATGATCGGGAGAAGAATACCGGCATCTAGTGTATAGAGAGCAGGGGATGCTGCTAAACATCCTGAAAGTACAACAGAGAGTTATCTGACCCAAAATAGTGAGAGTGCCAGGGCTGAGAACTCCTGTCTTAAAAATATTTGACCCAACATTAGTCAAATGTTTAAGATGACAGCATCTTTAAAAAAAAAAAAAAAAAAAAGAATTATTTTTATTTAATTTTATTCATTGCCATTATTTTATTTTATTTTATTTTTTTGAAGTTGACCAGAGAGAGACAGAGAAAGAAAGAGAAAGAAAGTGAGATCGCAAGCTGCCAGGTCTGGAACTCAAACCTCAGTCAGTTATGAAGGAATCCAACCACCTTAACCACCAGGCCACCTGCTGGCCCCAAGATGACAGCATCTTTATTTAAATGGTGTTATCTGCTACCAAAAGACATACTTGGGCAGACTCCTTTACATTTAGGATTTCTGAAAGGGAACTAGTAATAAAGAAGCGAATTGAGTACATGAGAATTGCAGTCTTAGTATAGTATTACTCCATGCGTTTGCTCTTCAGGTAGCTGGCACTTCGCGAATAACCATGATGTGTGCTTATGGATGTACAGGTCCACTGCTTAGGCATTCTTCCTTGTGGACAATTAAATAGCTGCACAGAACATGATTCACTCAGTCGGTTGCTGTTCCCAAATTACCTCCTTATAGAGAAAGTTTTAATTTCTATTGTAAATACTATAATATATAAACTACAGCATGATTTGAAATCATATAAGACCTAGGTACAAACTGAGTACTCTTGTTTTTAAACTTAACTATTATCAGGGCCAGCAGGTGGTGTAGTGGTTAAGGAACTAGACTCCCAGGTAGCTAACTGCAGTCTGAGTCCCAGACGTGGCGACTTGGAACTCACACTGGGCACATGTGCTTGCATGTCTAAAAATCCCCAAAGGAGAATGGAGGAGAAGGGATTGCAGCGTGACCACCCTCCCAGGGGGTGATTTCTCACTTTCTATCTCTCTGTCTCTCTGGCGAGTGTGTGTGCCCTATAGCAAAACTCTCTCTCTCAAAAAATAAATAAATAAATAAATAAATAAATATTATCAAACTGTGCTTAAATCAACTAAGAATCCTTAGGCCTTACTCTTGGTTCCAACTCCTTCCTATACTCATGATTCAATGTATTTAGAACCTAAAATTAATTTGACTTTTTTTTTTTTTTCCAAATTTTGCCAAGGGCACATATGCTCACCAGAGAGACAGAGAGAGAGACAGAGAGAGAGTGGGAGAGAGGGAAAATGAGAAAGCACCCCCATGGGAAACAGTCATGCCACAATGCTTTCTCCCCTATTTCTCTTCCTTTCAAGATTTTGGGCACACATGCACATATATCTGGTGTTTCTCAAGCCACCAGGTCTAAGACTCAAACTGCGCAGTTGGATCTTGCCATCTTAACCACCACCCCATCTGCTGGACCAATTTGACTTTTTTTTTTAAAGATTATTTTATTTATCTTTATTTATTTATTTATTTATTTTAATTTGACCAGAGAGGGACAGAGAGAGACAGAGAGAAAGTGAGAAAGCAAGCCATCACATCTGGGACTCGAACTGTGGTTGGTCACATGGGAGTCCAATGCTCCTAACCATGACACCACGTGCCAGCTCCCAATTTGACTTTTAAATACGTTTTTATTTTCTTATTTCCAGAAAGCTAATGTGGTTGCCAGAGAGAGAGAAAAAAACTTCCCCTTCACTTGCAATCAGGTATGGTCATGCCACAATTCTCTTTCCTCCATTCTTCTTCCCATCAGGATTTGGGCCATGCAAGCACATTTGTGTTTTCCAAATCACGTGGGCTGGGATTCAAACCACAGTAGGCCACGCAGGATTTGGCTCCCTATGCTCAGAGCTTAACCATTGGACTACAACGCCAGTTCAATAAGCTTTTAACTCTAAAGAGTTTCTGCTCTATCTTGTCTTTTTGGAGAAAGATCACTTAAAATTATTTTAATGCATACATGCACACAGCTTCAAAAGTCAACTAGTATTAAAAGCACAATGCAATTCAGCAGTTTTCTTCCCACTAACCCCCAGTCTTCTTGTTTCATCTCACATTTACACATTGTCATATTTTACATGATATGTGTATACTATTCTCTTTTTTTTTTTTTTTTTTTTTTTTTTTTGCTATAGGGCGCGTGCACTTGCCAGACAGACAGAGAGAGAGACAGAGAGACAGAAAGCAGGAAATCACCCCCCGGGGGGATGGCCACGCCGCAATCCCCTCTCCTCCATTCTCCTCTCGGGATCTTGGGCACGCATGCACACGCGCCCGGCGTGAGTTTAAGCTACCGGGTCCGGGACACGAACTGCGGTCGACTACGTGGGTGTCCAGCGACATAGCCATTACGCCAACTGCTGGTCCCACTATTCTCTTTTGATTCAGTGATGTAGGTGTATTATTTTCTTATTATTAGCACTTTTTTTAGCTACTCCCTCTGTTTTCTCTCCTTAGTTCTTCTTATATAATGATATTATAATTATGATTAAATTAATACTTGACAGTTATCATGCACATATAAAGAAAATAGAGCATTATAGTGTATTATAATTACATTTCTTTGTTACTTTTTGTTTTTCCTAAAGTTAACAATTGCCTTGCTTTCTTTCTCATTACTGATTACTTCATATTTCTTCCTTTGCAATTACCTTTTGTCAAAAATATGTACTTGTGGGAACCAGCAGTTAGCGTAATGGCTATGTCGCTGGACTCCCATGTAGTCGACCGCAGTTTGCATCCTGGACCCGCTGACTTAAAACTCACGCCAGGCACGTGTGCGTGCGTGTCCAAGATCCTGAGAGGAGAATGGAGGAGAAGGGATTGCGGCGTGACCATCCCCCCTGGGGGGTGATTTCTCGCTTTGTGTTTCTATGTCTCTCTCTGTCTGTCAGGCGAGCGCACGCGCCCTATAGCAGAAAAAAAAAAAAAAAAAAAAAAAAAAAAAAAACCTCTCCAAAAAAAAAAAAAAAGAAAGAAAGTTAGGGTAATCAAGCTAACATTTGCTAGCTGTATCCCTATTTTAAAAAAATATGTATGTACTTGTGACCTAATTTCTCTTCATGAAGGCCAAATTTAACTGACATTCTGATTTTCAGGCTCTCAATGCCATTTACCTTGTGACTTACTAAAAAGGGACTCTAAATGAGCATGATAGGTTTTATTTCCCCAAAACGAGCCATTCTTTAATTGGAAGTTTTCATCTCTATTGGAAAACCCTGTCCAGCTAATGTTTTGTGGCTTCTTCCCGAGGGCCATTTAAAAGTAAACACTGGTGGGACCAGCAGTTAGCGTAATGGCTGTGTCACTGGACTCCCATGTAGTCGACCACGGTTCACGTCCTGGACCCCGTGGCTTAAAACTCACGCCGAGCGTGTGTGCGTGCATGCCCAAGATCCCAAGAGGAGAATGAAGAAGGGATTGCAGCGTGGCCATCCCCCCTGGGGGATGACTTCTTGCTTTCTATCTCTCTGTCTCTCTCTGTCTGTCTGGTAAGCGCATGCGCCCTATAGCAAAAACCTCTCAAAAAAGAAAAAAGAAAAAAGTAAATACTGGTGTGGCCAGGCAGTGATGCAGCAGTAACAACTAGACCCAAATGGAGAGGGTCTTAGTGTCCTTTGGTCTTCCTGAGTATTCTGGGCACATGCATTCTCATTGTCGAGGCTAGTTATGATTGGGAGTAGAGGGACAGCAGATGGCATAATGGTTACCTCACTGGACTCCCATGTAGTCGATTGTGGTTCAAGTCCTAGACTAGGTGACTTAAAATTCATGATGGGTGCATGTGCGTGCGTGGCCAAGATCCCAAGAGGAGAATGGAGGAAAAAGGACTGCAGTGTGGCCATTCCCCCTAACGGGTGATTTCTTGCTTTCTTTCTCTCTCTTTCTCTCCTATTTCTTTGTCTCTTCCTTTCTCTCTCTCTCATGAAAAGAAACACATAATGCCAGCTGGTAACCTAGTGGTTAAGGAAGCTGGTTGACCAGTTTAAATTCTGGCCTTGGCAGCTTGAAAAACATTCCAGGTGTATATGCATGTGTGCCCCAAATCCTGGCAGGATAGAGAAATGAAGGAGAAAAAATTTTGGTATGACCACATCCTATAGGAGGATGCTTTCTTCCTCTCTTTCTCTCTGTCTCTCTATATCTGGTGAGAGCATGCACCCTCTGCCAATTTAGGACATAAAACAAAAACAAACAAATAAACCAAGAAAAAGAAAAGAACTTAAAAAAGTTAAAAGCAGGGACCAGCAGGTGGCATAGTGGTTAAGGTACTGGACTCCTACACAGTCGACTGCACTTTGAGTCCCAGACCCAGCGGCTTGAAATGCATACCAGGCATGTGTGCATACCTGCTCAAAATCCCAAGAGGAGAATGGAGAAGAGATTGTGGTGTGGCCATCCCTGCCCCGGAAAATGATTTCTCACTTTCTGTCTCTCTGTTTCTCTGTCTCTCCAGCGAGCTCACATTCCCTATGGCAAAAATCTTTCTCAAAATAAATCGGGACCAGCAGGTGGTGTGGTGGTTAAGGCGCTGGATACTCCCACATGGCCAACCAGGGTTCGAGTCCTGAATCTGGTGGCTTGCTTTCTCACTTCCTCTCTCTCTCACTCTCAACCTCTCTCTCTCTCTGGTAAAATTAAAAAATGAATGAATGAATGAATGAATAAATAAAATAAAATAAATAATTATTAAAAAATAAATAAATAAATAAATAAATAAATAAAAGTTAAAAGTAAACACTGAACCTCAACACTCCAGTTTACCCAGTCACACCTCTTAGAAACACAGCTTCTTCAGAAACTCCCAGAAGCAATATTCATTCCAGTACTGGAGATCACAAATCCAGAAGCTTCTAGAAACTGGTGGGCAGCTGTAGAACCTTCATTTAGGCCACTTTTAAGACCTCCATTTTCTCCCTTTTGGTTTTACACTGTTGCAAAATGCCCTTTGGATCCAGGACACAAATAATTCTGAACTATGAACAGTCCAGGGTTTGTTTAGAGTGGTATCAAAAAGTAGCAACGCACTTGTGGCTTGTGCTTCTGAACAGGGCACAGTCTATCACTTCCCCTGTTCCTAGTCTGCTCTACGAGGATCTGGATCCCCATGCTGATATCTCTGTCCCCAAGGGTGAGCTGGTCTGTCACAGAAAATATCACAGAGGACACCAACGTTGAGGAGAGCAAACCTCATTAAAAATCTGCATGGTTCAGTCCACCCAGAGAAAAGACCTCACTCAAGAGAGTGTCTTCATTAGGAGCCCTCCTCTCCAGATAGATGCTGGCCTCTCAAGGTGTGATGATGGCTTCCCGACTCTGGTCTACTGCTGTTGGAGGACACTTAATCCTGTCAGCTCCATGGTGATACATGGTCTTAGCCAGCCAAGCCAGTGTCTATTCCTATATCCTTTCTCATAGAATTTCTTCCCAACCCAAATGGAACAAGGAAGGAAGTCAAGCAGTCCAGTGTATAAAAATTTGCAGTGGGCTAGCCGTGGCATGGTGGTTAAGGTGACTAGATCCCATGGCTGACTGCTGTGTGCAAGTCCCAGACCTTCTGGCTTGTAAAACACACCAGCATGTGTGCATGGGTGCTCCAAATCCCAAACAGAGAAGAAACAGATAACGGAGTTTGCAGTGACCATGTCCTACAGGGTTGCTTGCTTTCTTACCTCCCCCACACCACATCCCCCCCTCCACGCTCACCCCTGCCTTCTGTGAGTACATGCACCCTCTGGCAAAACAAAACAAAACAAAAAGCTAAACAAAACCTTGAAGCATCCAGATCTCTCTAAACTCAAGGGCCCCAACTATAACAGAAAGACAGAGGGAGACACAGATGCCCAAACACTGCTGCAGTGTCTTTTCCTCAAGTACAGCCCTGGCTTTCTACTTCTGGTTCTCCAGTCACTTCTCAGCACAGAACAAAGGCATTTTTGTGGGGGAAGGCACACCCCACATTCCTTGTTTACAGAATTTATTTTTAGCCAGAACTACATTTAGAAACATATGAGCAACTATACTAGTAATAATAGGAGGAAGACAAGGAGGCGGATGTGTGGAATCATCTTCCTCGGGATGTGTGGCTCAGGTTAATATTTAAAATGGTCTCGAGTTCTCTGAGCACACATGGACTGTCTGATGGGGGAGGTGGTGAGGAGAGAGACAGGTGGCATTGGGAAAGCTGACCTAGGATTAAAAATTAATTGTGCTCGATTTTCAAATTAGATCATTGTAGGCAGATGGCTATGAATTTCAATGTGATTTCATATTTAACTGTTTTTTGAGGAGATTTAAACTCTATTATTCACTGACTAGGCAATTTATGAACTCACATTTCAGCTTTAATTCTACCTCATCACAAGTAGAATTACAGGGCTAAAGAAACTCTGCCAGTCATTCTCCGTTGGAAAGAACCACACCCAAAGCCAACGAAGGCAACAGGGATCCCTAACGCGTTTTTTAAGACTTCTAATTTAAGGTATTCCACAACCAGTCTCCCTTGGGAGCAAATTCTAGTGTTCCACTTTTCCATGCTGTCAGCCTCTGCTGTTTCCTTTCCCTGCTCTATGCAGCTGGATAGACAGAAAAGGCTTCCACTCCTGCCCCAAGTTCATCAGCTTCGGCCTCAACTTTGACATCTGCATGGGGCCTACCACCCTCTCCTATGGGCTGCGGAGTCAGGCAAGCTGGATCAGGCCACGTCTCTGGTGGGAAAGGGAAGGAGGGTAAAGAGGAGGTACCTGCCCACTTACAGTATAGATTGGGGCGGGAAGGCACTGACTGAGTTCCAGAGAATGTCCCCACAGCATACTCAAGACTCTGCAAGACACAACATCCCAAGGAAGAAGAAAGCTAGGCAAATAGTGGTAGTAAAGTGTCCTGTTTGGATGGTGGTACAGGGCAGGGAGAGATTCCAGACAGCAGCAATAGTGCAGGAATTAGACCCTGCAGAGTTGTTCTGGAAGAGCAAGCATGCGTGGCAGAGATGAACAAATGGTTGAGGGCACGACGGAGAATATGTTTTCTCTCTTGGAAAGAAGCTAACGAGAACAAGGCAGGGTATCAGAGCCCCGAATAAGTAATCTGGGAGTCAGAGTAACTCAGGGTCTAGAGGGAAAGTGGGGCCCCTCCTAGTGGTCAGCTCTCCTCATCCTGCCCACCGTCTCTGAGTGCCTTATTACGTCTTTGAAGTCAGTGACCACCGTGATGACTTCCTTTTTTGGATCTCCAGTCTGGGCCCCTTTTCTACCTCCTCCATTCCACTGTGAGGTCAGGTTGAACTTCTTCAAGGCCCTTATTATTATTATTATTATTATTATTATTATTATTATTATTTTGGAGATGTTTTTGGCATAGGGCGCATGCGCTCAACAGAAAGACAGAGAGAGACAGAGAAACAGAAAGCGAGAAATTACTCCCCAGAAGGGATGGCCATACCACAATCCCTTCTCCTCCATTCTCCTCTCGGGATCTTGGGCACGCACACACACGCGCCCAGCATGAGTTTAAGCCACCGGGTCCAGGACTCGAACCACAATCAACTACATGGGAGTCCAACGACATAGCCATTATGCTAACTGCTGGCCCCTTCAAGGCCCTTATTGTCTATGGACTCCATAGCTGTGGATATAGGGCTCTCACTTTTTTCATTTGTGACTTTTAATCATTTTTGTGAGATTCATTTCAAAGTAGCATCTTCTCCAAAACTGTTTCTTTGAATGGGTGCCCCTGTCATCTTCTTCACAGCCCCTGAGTCTCCTTCTAATCTCATGTTCATCTCCTGTGTCTGTCTTCTGGACTAGACTGCGCATAGAGGCAGAAACCAGATCTTCTTCACTGAAAAGTAGCTCTACGAGGCTTTGGAATCAATTGGACCTGTGTTTGAAAACCAAACTGGGATACAACACTCAAAGCAAGATGATCATCTTGGGATTTCTGTCTCATGAACCGTAAAATAGTAACTTCCTCATGAACTGTCGTGAGGATTAAACGTGGCAATAATACAAAGCACTTGGCACTGAGCCTGACACGTTGTAGATGCTCGTTATTGCTGGATGAAGAAAGTGCATGAACAGACGCTCCAAATAGGCTTATAGGCTTGTGGTCAGTCATGAGAGAGGCCTATGTGGGTCACCGCAGCCTGGGCCACCAAGGCAGAGAGCCGGCAGAGTTGGGTGGAGTTAAGGTCAGATTCTTTGTGCAGAGAGGAAATGCGAACTCTGAGCAGGAGCCAAGCAACAACCAGGGCTGATGAAAAGCTAGACAAGAAACACTGAACGTCAATGCAGAAGGTCTCAGGGAGGTTGTGCGGCAGCATTTGGCAGTGACAGCCCCTTCTGAAGGTTCCTGGCCTGGCTCAAAGAGGCAGACTTGCCAAGGGCTTTAGGCTGGCATTGGGCATTAGGAAGCACATTCTCGCCCTCACTCTAGAGCTTTACAAAACACCCTTGCCTGGTCCGCTTCTCCAGAGGTGTGATGTGGGTATTAGGTTTGCCCTCAGGCTCCAGGCTGTCCTGCTGAGCAGAACTGAGCCAGTGGATGATGAGGGTGGCCACTACTCACTTACCTGCACTAGTGAGGACTAACAGCACTGGGGCAAATGGCAAGGAACAGGGCAAGAGGAGGGGAGGAGAAAGGAGGCTGGGATGGATACATATTTTTCCTGATCTCAGAATCCCAAGATACTTTCTAGTCCCTCCCAGGCAGAGAGCAGCTGCTCTGAGGAGGTGGAAAGGCCTCTGGAGGTAATGTGGAGAACACCTTCTCTCCCTTCATTTCCATCCAACAGCAGAGGAAGAAGCCAGGGGGGAACAGCTTGTACTTCTGGGGAATAGCTCAATGATTGCAGCTCAGAACTCAAGGCCGTTCTAAAAATTTAAGGAATTTTTTTTCCTAGATAAGACATGAATTTCCAGCCAACTGCAATGGACTCTTAGTTTAAAGATCTCATAAAACAAGAATGAGAAAAAAGGAAGGGAGGAAGTCATAAAAACATTAGGGACAGCTGACATTTATCTGAAAAATGCCTAGTTTTCTATTCTGTAGATTACTGTAATTCATATATTTGTTTTTTGAAAACATAATCAGTTGGATGACACTTATAGTTGACAAGGAATAGACCCACCAATAAATGGTGCCTTGAAGTGAGTTTTAGCAAAAGCTCTTATTTGTTTGTTTATTTATTTGAATTTGCTATGTCACTGGAGATAGACGGAGAGAGAGGGACAGTAAGAAGTTTCCCTGATGAATGGATTGAAAAACTGTGGCACATATACTTTATGGAATACTACCCAGCCATAAAAAGCAACAAGACCCTGGCTTTTGACAGAAAGTGGATGAATACGGAAGATTTACTGCTGAGTGAAGCAAGTCAAACTATGAAGGAGAGACATGCATGTCTTCACTTAATATATACCGACTGTCTGCATTCTATGGCCAAAACTGAATGACTAGAGGATATAGAAACATAGAAAATGGTTATAGATACCAGATACAGTGTGGGGAGAGGGTGGGAGCAGGAGAAGAGTCTGAGGAAAGACATTAAGGAGAAAAATAGAGAGGTAAGACATTTATGGGACAAAGAAATGGGTTATTATCTGTTGAAATAATGTGTATAGTATTCCCAACTAGATTGGTGAGAAATGCATACGTGTTGGAATATTCACTTAACAAGTTAAGTGGCATATGTGATCAAATGTATAAAAGAAATCGGAATGAAAAAATATAAAATAATAATTACAAATGAAATTAAATAAATAAATAATTCTTTTTTTTTTTTTTTTTAATTTTCGCCAAAAGAGGCATGGCCATGCTGCAATCCCTTCTCCTCCACTCTCCTCTCAGCATTTTGGGCACCCATGCACACATACGAGGCATGTTCTCAAAGCCACCAGGTCTCAAACTCACGCAGTCAGCCACATGGGATCTAGCTGCTTTAACTACCACTCCACCTGCTGGTATTTATAGTTTTTAATTTGCCAGAGGGTATGTGTGCTTGTGGGGGTGGGAGTAGGAGAGAGTGAGAAAGCACCCTATGGGGCATAATCATAAAGCAATCTCTTTTCCATCTCTCCCTTCTTTTGGAATTTTGGGCATGCATGCACACATGTGTTTCTCAAGTGGCCAGGTATGGGATTGGAACTGTGTGGTTGGCTATGTGGGATTCAGCCACCTTAACCACCATGCCACTGGCTGACCTAGCTATCCTTTATCTCCCCGGGCCTCACTAGGCCCTGTGAATGTTTGATCATGCAACCATGAGCATGAGTCACTGACTGCAAGTCTACGTCAAGCGTGCAGCCTCTTTCACGGTGCCAGTATGGAAGGGAATGAAAAATGATGGCCACAGGGCCAGCCAGGTGGCGTGGTAGATAAAATGACTGGATCCCATGTGGTTAACTGCTTGGTTTAAGTCCCAGCTTGGCAGCTTGCAAAACACACTGGGTGCTTATGCTTGCATGTCCAAAATCCCAAGAGGAGAAGAGTGGAGAGGAGACAGGATTGTGGCATAGTCATACTTCCTGGGAGATTTTCTCAGTTTCTCTCTGTCTTTCTCCCTCTCTACCTCTCTCTGGTGAGCATACACACCCAATAGCAAACTGGGAAGGAAAAAGAAAATGATGGCCACGAATCAGCAAGAGCTACAAGCGGGCTGCTTCCATGGTACAGTGATGGTGTACTGCTCAAGAGAAGTTGGATACCACATGGCGACCGCAGTTCAAGTCCCCAGTCTGGTCAGCCTGAGACATACCAGGTATACATTCAAATGGCCAAGATCTGACAGGCTGGAGGACAGGAGGGAGGGGATCACTATGTGACCAGAGACCAGGTGGAGGGTGCTTATCTCTGTCTCTCTTTCTCAGGCATGTGTGCATGCTCTATCTTGAATAAAAAGACTCAGAAGAAAAAGAAGTATAAATACAAGTGACATCTCCCCCCCATCCACTGTCAGTGCAGAGGCAAAACTCTGGGAAGGAAATCAGATAAAATAGAAAAGTAACAAAAGGTCAGAGGGCTAGTTGTTTCTGACCGTAATGTGTCCCATCTTCTCAGCTTCATCCCACCCTCACCACGCCTCACCTACAGACACATACATACCCATTTATGTCTTTACCCTGTACACAGTTCTTCACAAAAACTAAAGCTTTGTGTCAACCAAGTATCCCCACTCCCTTCAAATTAGGAAATGTTGCGAGGTGGTTCATGATCTTCCTAGAACTTACCTAATTGTAAAAAGACCCAAAACCAAAGGGACTTCCGTTCCCTAGGGCAGAAAAGTGCTATAGACTATTTTAGTGCAATCTCCTCTTCCCTTCTGGAAATTAACAGCTCAAGTCTCTATTGATTTAACATGCTGTCCCTGTGATACAGTGGGGGTTTCACACAAGTAATGAGGACAGGCCGTTCCGTGATTGTTTAACCCTTCTGGTCCTGTGTTTTTGTCATTTTTTTTCCTACGTGGTAACAACTCCAGTATATGCAAGAATCATCTAGAGGAAATGAGACCATCTGCATTTCCCCTTGTACTTTAAATATGTGTGTGTGTGTGTGTGTGTGTGTGTGTATATATATTGAAAAGTACTATAGAAATGAGGGAATTTCATCTGTGTTGCTGCATGGTGCTTCTGCCACAGATATTCTTGTAAAATTGTAGGTTCCACCATGCAAACAGGAGACTGGGCAAGGAATAGAGGGAGGAAGGAATATACTCCTTAATTTCCTTTCTTGGGTCTCTGTCTTCGAGTAATCAGGATGCGCTTGCTTGCGATGATATCAGCTTGCTGTGGGGAGGAATTATGACAGGGGCCTAAATTAGGCACCATGACTTCAGCGTCCAAGATAAGAAGGAGAGGGAGGAAAGGAGGCCGGAGCTGCTGTTTAAAGTGCAGCAAATGGAATAACTGTCGGGATCGATCAATTACTATATACAGAATTGAATCGTCAGGGGACTCGTCCCTTTGTTTTGAGGAAGAAAGAAGCACAGTTCTTCATTTTTCATGATTTTAAGAACAAGGAAAAGTCTTCCAAATTATGGGAGGAGGAAAATAAAAAGGAAACTTCACTGCACAAGGCAACTAGCAAATGTTCAATGAGCACCTACTATGTGAATGGCACAGCAGAAGCCCGTGTCTGCTGTGGACTGTGGAGTTGCACAGGTGGGGAGGTCACTGTGGCATTCTGGCTCATGTCATGCTGGGATAATGTTTCAGTCTCACACACTATCGGTTGGTAACCTTTGTCTCTGGAATTCCTCTCTTGCCCATGCATTGTCTGAGGGTCATCCCTATGTGTTCAAATTTTTGGTGTTGCTCCCAACCTGGATGGTCTGTTTCATTTACCCATCCCTGAGTTTATCTATCTTACCTTCTCTCATTTACACTCTGAGTGGGATGGCAGAAAGAGTGCTGGTCCACCTTCACTGGCTACATTTGAGCAAGGCATTTCACTTCCAGTCTCCATTTTATTTATTTATTTTTTTAGAAATAGCAAGAGGAAACACCTGCCCTGTATTGTGAAGATTAAATGAAATAATAAAGAACCAGTGGATGGCATAATGGCTATGTTGCTGGACTCCCATGTAACTGACTACAGTTCAAGTCTCAGACCTGGTGGTTTAAACTCAGGCCTGTGTGTGGGTGTGCATGCCCAAGATCCCGAGAGGAGAATGGAGGAGAAGAGATTGTGGTGTGGCCATCCCCTCTGGGAGGTGATTTCTCACTTTCTGTCTGTCTGTCTCTCTCTGTCTTTCTGGCAGGCACACATGCCCTTTAGCAAAAACCTCTCCAAAAAAAAAAAAAAAAAAGAAATGAAATAATGAATGTCAAATTTATTATAGCTAGCTTAATCTTTCTTTATTCATGATAGAGGGCATAGGTATGCATGTGTGTGTGTGTGTGAGACAGAGAAAGAGAGTGGGTGAGTGAGAGTGTGTGTGTATGTGTGTGTGTGTGTGTGTGTGTGAAAGAGATGAGCACCCTCTACAGGGTGTGGTTACACCATGATTCCCTGGGCACACACACGTGTGTTCAGTGTGTTTCAGGCTGATCAGACGGGATTCTAACTGTAGTCCCCACATAGAAATCAATTGCTCTTGAGTACCATGCTATCGCTATGCCAGGGACAGGCCCCACTATAGCTAGTTTTCTTTCTTTCTTTCTTTCTTTCTTCCTTTCCTTTCCTTTCCTTTCCTTTCCTTTCCTTTCCTTTCCTTTCCTTTCCTTTCCTTCTTTCTTCTTTCTTTCCTTCTTTCTTAGTTTTGCTAGCTGGAGGCAGAGACAGAGAGAGGGAGAGAGAAAAAGAAAGAGAAAGTGAGACTTACCCCCAGGATTGTGGCAATCCCCTCTCCTCAGCTCTCTTCTTGGGATTTTGGGGAGGCAGACACATACGCCTTGTGTATTTTTCAAGCCACTGGTCTGGAACTTGAACCACACAGTTGACCATGTAGGATCCATCTACCTTAATCTCCAAGGCCCCTGCTGGCCCCATTTTTTACTGAGAATTTAGCACATACAGACATCATGCTGAATGCTCTGAGTACAATATCCCGTTTCATCCTTCCAACAGCCAGTAATGCTGTCATCCTCATTCACAGTGAGGAATCTGAGGCTAGCTGTGCTCAAATCACACAGCTAGTTTGTACAACTGTCAGGATCCAGTTCTATCTTACTCCAAAGTCCGTGTAAGTAACTACAGTACCGCATTACCTCTGTAAACAATCGCATAAAATGCCATGTCGACAGATGATAATTTTATTAGGATCATAGATAATACACCATCACACAGATCACATCATTTGCAGATAAGAAATACACGACAATTAATTTACATAGAACAACAGTCTTTTACTGGTGAAAGGGATTTTTGAGATGAATCTAGGCATACAGTTTGCAAGCTCTGCTTCTTAGAGGCTTTGCTCAATTTAAGATTTATTATTATTTCTAGGTAACATTTTGTCTGAATAATAGTTCTTAAGCTTATTTTTTTTCTAATTCATTCACTATTATTTTACAGTGCCCCCTTTTTTTGTGGAATTTCACCAAAGGCTTAGAAGATAAAGAGACTCAAGGGTTTCTGACTTCTTTTTTATTTTTATTTTTTAGAGATTCTTTGCTATAGGGTGCGTGCGCTTGCCAGAAAGACAGAGAGAGACAAAGAGGCAGAGAAAGTGAGAAATCACCCCCCAGGGCAGATGGTCATGCTGCAATCCCTTCTCCTCCTTTCTCCTCCTGGGATCTTGGGCACACACGCACATGCGCCTGGTGTAAGTTCAAGCCACTGGGTCGGGGACTTGAACTGCAGTCGACCACATGGGAGTCCAGCGACATAACCATTATGCCAACTGCTGGTCCCAAGGGTTCCTGACTTCCAATCCAGGACTTTCTTTTTTTTATATTTTTATTTATTTTTTCCTTTTATGATAGAGTGCCTGCGTATACATGAGAGAAAGGGCAGGGAGAGAGAGAGAAGCACCCTCCACAAAGTCTGGTCAAATGCAATCCCCTTCATCCAGTCCCCACGCCTATAGATGTAGATGCACAAAGATTTGAGGGTACCTGGAGCAGGGGCATCCCATCCAGCCATTAGTAGGGAGAGGTGGTGGTCAGGAAACCCTTTCTGGAAGCTGTTACATCTGAGGGGATAAACAAGTAGAGGAGACTAACAGAAGCTCTGGCCTCCTTCTGACCTTGGGTCGGCTAGAACTTCATTTGTTGCTACATTTTCTAAGAGGTGGGCCATCTAGCAAGACTCACCCATAAGCCACAAACTGATCAAACCCCAAACCACATTGTCTCAAGGCTGTTACTAACTAAAAGTTCTGCTGTCAATGACTATAAATAGTTTCATTTCTTTTCTCTTCTTTTTTTTTTTTTTTTTTTTTTTTTGAGAGATTTTTTTGGTATAAGGAGCAAATGTTTTGCACCCACTGGGGAGAGAGAGAGAGAGACAGAAAATGAGAAATTTTTTGCACCCACCAGAGAGACAGAGAGACAGAAAGTGAGAAATCACCCCCCCAGGGGGGTAGCCACACTGTGATCCCTTCTCCATTCTCCTCTCAGGATTTTGGGCACTCACGCACATGTATCTGGCATGAGTTTCAAGCTCCCAGGTCCAGGACTTGAAATGTAGTTGACCATGTATGTGAGAGTCCAGCACGTTAACCACTATGCCACCTGCTGCCCCCTATAAATTGTAAGGTGTAATTTCTTATAATTATTTCTCTGAGAGATGAAAAGAGCTATTCCTCAGAAGCAGATCTGGGTCAGCCATGTGGGATCTGGCTGCCTTAACCACTAGACACAGAGTGAGCTGAGGTATACCCTTCTTAAAAAGCTTCAGATAGAAGTTTATCCATAAATGAGCTACAAGCAAGTGATTACATATTGCTTGTTTGTTAAAACCCTGGTGAAGAGGGCCAGCAGGCTGTGTGATGGTTAAGGCACTGAACTCCTACATGGCCCACCGTGATCCGAATCCTGGACCTTGGTGGCCTGAGAATCATGTTGGGTGCATGTGTGTGTATGCCCGGAATCCCAGGAGGAGAATAGGGGAGAAAGGACTGTGGCATGGCCATTCCCCCAGGGGAAACAGTGGTGATTTCTCATGTTCCCTTTCACTGTCTGTCTCTGGCAAGCGCATGCACCCTATGGCAAAAACTTAAAAAAAAAAAAAAAAAAAAAAAACTGACCTCTGATAAATTGGGGCAGCATTTCTTGTGGTTGTTAAGGCACTGGACTCCCACATGGCCAACTGCAGTTGAGTCCCAGACCCAATGGCATAGAATCACACTGGGCGCGTGTGCATGCATGCCCAAAATACTGAGAGAAGACTGGAGGAAAAGGGGTTGTGGAGTGGCCATCCCCCTGGGATCTGATTTCTCATTTTCCCTCTTTCTGTCTTTGTCTCTCTCTCTCTCCCCAGAAAGTGCACATGCCCTATGGCAAAAACAAAAACAAAAAACCTTAAAAAAAAAAAACTGTTAAGTTTTTTGTTTATTTTAAATTAAGGAATCTGACAATGAGATAGGTATAGATAGCATTTTAAAATTATTTTATTTAACTTTATATATTTATTTATTTATTTTTAAATTTGAACAGAGAGTGGAAGAGAGAGAGAGGGAGTGAGAAAACAAGCCACCAGGTCCAGGACTCAAACCACAGTCATCCGTGGGGGAGTCCAGCGCCCTTAGCCACCATGCCACCTGCTGGCCCCAATAGGTATTAATATCGTATTAATAGCTGTAAATCATAATAAGCTTATATTTTTCCTATCAGAGCCTTTTAATTACATAAACAAATGTTTTTTCAATGCATTTGTATGCTAAATACTTTAGGGTAATACAAAATAAGACACTGTCATTCAAAATTGTCTTAGTTTGGGGCCAGCAGGTGGCATGGTGATTAAGGGGCTGGATTCCCACATGGCCAACCTTGGTTCAAATCCTGGTCCTGGTGGCTTGCTTTTTCACTTCCCCTCTCTCTCTCTCTGTTGCTCTCTGATGAATACACATGCCCTATATAAGAAGTTAAATAATAATAATAATGATAATAAATTAAAATAAATAAGTAAGTTTTAAAAACTGTCTTATGGGGCTGGCAGGTGGTTAAGGTGCTGGACTCCCCATGGTCAGTCATGATTCGATTCCTGGACCTGGTGGCTTCCTTTCACACTTTCCCTTTCTCTCTGTCTCTCTGTCTCTCTTTGTCTCTTTTGCAAGTGCATGTGCCCTACACCAAAAATCTCTCTCTAAAAAACCCCAACAAAACCTGTCTTGGTTCATTATTGTGTTGCTAACAGAAATACCCAAGACGGAGTGAATTAAAGAGAAATAGTAGTTACTTTTGACTCACAATTTTGATGGCTTCAGAGCCCAAAGGCATCACAAAATGGTGAAAGACATACAGCACGGCTAATGGAAGCAGAGAGGATGGCGGGAGCATCCAAAGAGAGAGAGAAGGCTGCAGGCAGCCCTCGGTCTTCTGTAGCAACCAGCTCTCATGAGAACCAACCCCTCCTCACAAGAATAAAAACTCGTTGGGTCTCACAAGATATTATTAATCTATTCCCACGATTGCTGTCTCCATGATGCAATCACCATGTTCCAATCACTACCTAGTAGACATCACCATCTTCCAACATCAAATTCCAAAATGTGAAGCTTTGGGAGACAAACCATTATCCACATCATAACAAAAACATATGTATGGTTATAAATGTACACACACACACACACACACACACACACGCAGTTAAGACTGAAACAGAAGTAATATAGCCCAGTGATGCCATTTTTTGCTAAATGGATTGTATGGAAAATAAAATGCAGATATAGTCAGAAGGCATGGAGAAAGAAGCATTTGATTGAAGTCGTGAAGTGCAGGTGAAATGTTGATAGGCATAATAGATGGGGAGGCATAACTTCTATTAAAGTTCCAGAAACAGAAACCAAAACACATGTGAGGCACAGAGGAGAGATTATCATAGATTTAAAAAAAATGGATAGCAGTGACTTAGTTTAGTGGTTATTATTCATGAATGGGGAGAGAATAGGAAATTATGTAGGTGGCAATGAGGCAAAAAATAGCATGCGTAGTTTTGAAAGTTCCCTTAGAAAGTCTGTTACATGTTTTCACTGCAACATTTGAAAAATCAATTTAAATGTGTTATATTTAACTGTTTATTGAAAATATTCAAATACATGTATAATTATAATAATTATTATTTTTTTGGCCTAGAGTAGACTTCAAATTTTGATGTACCCAGAACATCTTTTAGACTAAAAATAAGATTTCATTTTGCATGACTGTAATTGGTATGATATACTTAGTAAATGGCCAGTAGACAATTGCTAACTTATTGTAAACACCTTAAGAGAGGTTCACAGAATAAGTATATGGTAGGCAGAATTCTAAAGATAGCCACCAAGATTTATGTCCCTTGGTTTTTCAATCAAACACTAATCTAGGCAAAGCTATGAAGAGATTTTGTCAATATGTTATAGTCCCAAGTTAGTTGACCTTGAGATAGAGAGATATCCCTTGAAAGCAGGGAATTTCAGGGCCAGCCATAGGTGCGGTGGCTAAGGCACTGGATCCCACATGGCTGGCTATGTGGTTTGAATCTTAGATCCAGTGGTTTGAAAAATATGCAGGCCGGTGTGTGAACACACCCAAAATCCTGAGAAGAGAATAGAGAAGGGGATTGAAGCATGGCCATTCCTCCTGGAGGGTGCTTTCTCACTTTCTCTCTCTCTCTCTGACTCTGGCAAGTGCATACACCCTATAGCAAATTTTTTTAAAAAGTAGGTTTCTATGGCTAGTAACAGAAGAGGACACCAAGAGATTCAAAGTATGAGAAGGACTCACTGGGGTATTGCTGACTGTGAAGATGGAGAAGACCACATGGAAAGAAATGCAGATCAGAGAGAGTCAGAGAGTGGCCTCCGAATGATGGTCAGTAAGGAAATGGGACCTCAGAGACAAGAAATTGGATTCTACCAACAAAGAGACCTGAGTGGGGCCAGCCTTTGATGTGGTGGTTAAGGTAGCTGGGTCCCACGTGGCCAACTACGTGGTTCCAGTCCCAACCTGGTGACTTGAAAAAGACACCAGAGACTGTTACTCACTAATATGTCTGCTCTCTGCTGAACTGACTAGGTCGCTGTCACACACAGTGTTGTTCATGCTCTTCTAGTTCATCTTCTTGGGAAGCTCCTTCTGTGTCAAGAGTCTTTCAGAGACACAGCTCCTTCCATCTTAGATGTTCCATCACTTCTCAGAGGTTACTGTGGAAAAGGAAAGCAGACCAGAAAGATAGAATGCCAGAGACCCTGATGCTTCCACTTTTGTGATCTGAGCTCCTTACCACAGTATTCAAAGCCCTCCAAGATCTAGAGCCTACCAAAATCTGACAGAGGCCTAAACCTGGTGTTAAACGTCATGAATAGAACTTTTTCATTCTCACTAAGTCAGAAAGGGATTTGCAAGGATTCTTACTCCTGGGGTGCTATAGGGTTGAACTATTAGAAAGAATTGGCCCTCTGCCATGGAACTTTCTCCAAAGCCACTTCGAATTATTGGTCGTTGGTCCCTGAAAGTCAGTAGAAGATTCAACTTCAAACTTAGAAAAAAACAACAATAAATAAATAAGGAAAGAAATCTGGAAGCTATATGAAACTCTTGGGAAAATGCAAACACTTAATATTGTGGTTTGGGGTTACAAAGAAGTAGGCAAGAACTTAGACTAATTCTAGGATGAATGAGAAAACAAAACTGGAACAAATGAAAGATTGTACTTGTCCCTTGGGAATGTGGAGAGCAAAAGGTCACATCCATGAGTGACCACTGCTTGGATTGACGAGTCTCTACTACACAAAATAGGGGTTATACACTTTTTTTGTGTGTTTATGGTACATTGAAATGCTGTCTTTATATGTATATACATGTATGTATGCAGGCATGTGTGTGTGTATGTGTGTGTGTATGTGTGTGTGTGTGTATGTGTTCTTCTGGCAATTTTTTTATTTTTTAGAGAGATTTTTGCTATAGGGCACATGTGCTCACTGGAGAGACAGAGACAGAAAGTGTGAGGGATGGCCACACTGCATTCTCTTCTCTTCTATTCTGCTTTCAGGACTTGGGGCATGCACACACACGTGCCTGGCATGTTTTAAGCCACTAGGTCTGGGACTCAAACTGTGGTCAACTATGATTGGAGTCCAGCAATGTAACCTTCACACCGTCTGCTGGTCCTGGCAATTTCCTTTTAAAAATCCTTCAACAGAGGCACTTCTTTCTGGAAAAAGCATAACTAGAGAAAAGGAAGAAGCTGGTCCAAACATCCAGGTGAAGCACCGCCGATGGCATATGGTTGCCCCATCGTGAAGCAAGAGGACCCATAGTATGCCCCCATTTTAGTCAGTATTTGGCTGCAGACTTCCCAAGAGGCTTGAGGGAAGGGGCTGCCTCCTGCCATTTGAGTAAGGTGGCTGTGAGTTCTTTGGCTGTGTCTTCTATAAGCTATTAGCAGCCCAGACTCAGCTACCAAGCAGGAAGGGAATCTGTGTGGGTACCAATAACGATGACTACATCGGAGTTGAACTCTATAGAGGAATAACAGAATCATGGAGTGCTGCAAATACAGAGACAGAGGATTTGATTCTTTCATTCCGCATTTACTGAGCACCCACTATGCCAATAATACTGCTGGGCACTAGAGACACAAAAACCAGAAGAAACCATTCTGTATCCTCATACTGTCAGTGAAGGAATTTACTAGAGTAAATACAGGAAGTCCTGATTACAAGACTACACGTGCATATGGTATGCCTGCTAAATGAGTGTCCCACACTAAGTATTAGGGAAACAACAGCGATGTGTAAGCCTGGCATCTGCCTTTGAGAAGATAACAAATGAAGGGAAATAAACAAGAATACAAAGTATGTTGTATATCGCATGTCATAAGAAGCAGTATTAGGACAGCCCAAGAAGAAAGAGATCACCAACTGGAGAAATGATGGAAATCTGAGAACTGGTATTGGAGTTCACCCTTAAAGGATAGGAAGAATATCAACATATATCAGTAGGTAAAAGTGTATCTCAAATTGAGAGAACAGTTCAAGGAAAGGTAAGGTGGAAAATGGTTTCACATATATTTTTCTCTGTGATTGCCAAATTAAATTAAATTTTGCCGAAGTAGCAAATTGTTTCAAGTAGGGAAGCTGTATAAGATGAGCCGAGAGAAGCAGACAGCATGTAGAACTTCAAAACTAGGAGACAGGACTTTTGGATTAAATCCTTAAAACAATAGAGAGCCATGGGACCAGCAGTTGGTGTAATGCCTATGTCACTGGACTCCCATGTAGTTGACCATGGTTCGAGTCCCAGACCTGGTGGCTTAAACTCAACTCGGGCACATGTGTGTGTGTGTGCCCAAGATCCTGAGAGGAGAATGGAGGAAAAGGGATTGTGGTGTGGCCATCCCCCCCGCCCCCCCCGGGGGGTGATTTCTTGCTTTCTGTCTCTCTGTCTTTCTGGCGAGCGCATGCGCCCTATAGAAAAAAAACTCTTAAAAAAAACACACACACACAACACATAGCCATAAATGTATTATGAAGAGTAAAAATTAATAATCAAATTTGTCTAGTGGAAGAGAAAATCGACAATGCATACTACATTCATTGAAACAGAAGCTAATAAAACTCATTGACACAGAGAGTAAATCCCATTGGAAACTATGGACTTAATTAATAATTATGTCTCAATACTAGTTCATCAATTAAGCTAAAAGTATCACATCATTACAAGATGTTAATAATAGGGAAACTAGGCAGTGGGAGGAAAAGAATACATGGACACTCTGTATCTTCTGCCCAATTCTTCTATAAACCTAAAACTTCTCTTAAACATCTATTAATTAAAAATAAAATTTATTGGTGTGGTAGTTAAGGGCACTAGACTCCCACATGGCTGACCGCAGTTCAAGTCCTGAACCTGGTGGCTTGCCTTTTCACTTTCCACCTCTCTCTCACTCTGTCCCTATCTGGTCAAATTAAAAAAAAAAAAAAAAAAAAAAAGTAAATAAATAATGTTAAATTTACAATAAAAATTTAAAAACCAAAAAGCTTTTAAAAAAGATTTATTTATCTATTTACATTTGTTATGATTTTTTAATTTGACCAGAGAGAGAGAGAAAGGGAAAGCAAGAAAGCAAGCCACCAGGTTTGGGACTTGACCCGTGGTCGGCCATGTGGGAATACAGCACTCTTAACCACCATGCCACCTGTGGTCCCTGAAAATCAAAATACTTTAACATGTACATTGGTCTTACCAAGCCAATTTTTACTCATTCCCCATAATCTCAATTTAAACATAGAGTTTACCTCCATGTCCCTCCAATGGCCTGGATTCTTTCTATGTTGTTTCAGTCACCCTGGACTCATTTTTGGTTCTATTATTATACTTATAAGATGAATTACTGCTCTTATTATACTGTGATGTGAATGACAAATAAATATTATACTAGGTCACTAATAAAAAGATATTAAGCATCTTGTGTATAAAGCTATTATTTGTCTTATTCACCCTCAAATTTTTACCACCCAGAGAGTGACTTGTAGAAGATATTCAATAAATATTGATTGATTCCATGTTCTCATTACAAATTATTTTATCATAGATGTGAGATAATGCATAAGTTATTGACTTGGAAATAAGACAGCCCTTTTCTGGTATATTAACTCTTCCTTTCAAATTTGCCTTGTGATATTGACCAATTACTTCTGTATCTCTAAAATTTTATTCTGCTCTGCAAATTGGTAATAAAAATAGTTCCTACTCCACAGGATTACTATGAAAAATAAATATGATATTATGTGGTCTTATCCCAGGTTCCCTAGAAAACAGTTTGATGCGAGGACTAAATGCCAGTGCTTATGAAGCAGGCCAATTTAAGTGATAGCAGGACTGCAGCCATTTTGAAAATAAGAAATACCTCTAATGAGAACAATCTGACTACATACTGAGTCATAGGGAGCTCTATTTGCCAATGGTCAGATAAGAAAGCAGGAATGGGTATTTGAAGGCATCAGGATAATTGACTCTGATTGTAGTGAGGAATGATTTGCTTGCACGTGTATCTTGTACCTATAAATACCCAAAACATGTTGAGTTTTTGAGGTAGTTTGATGGTGTTTGCTGACTGTCTCCCTGTAACTGGTTACAGAAATAAACTCCCTTATTCTCCAAAAAAGAAAAAAAAAAAAAAGAGAGAGAAAGAAAGAAGAAGAGAGAAAGAAAGAATAAGGAAAGAAAAAGGAAGGAAGGAAGGGAGATGGAAGGAAGACATCACATGTGTGGTTGCTTGCCCAAAATCCTGAGAAGAGAATGAAGGGATTGTATTGTGGCCAACCCCCCCCCCTCCCCCGGCGGGTGCTTTCTTACTTTCCCTCTCTTCTCTGTCTGATGAATGCACAGGCCCTATAGCAAAATTTTAAAATTGAACAAGTAAACAAAACACCTGACTGAGTTATTTCCCATTTTACTAGATGGTGGATGAAAAAGCTAAGAAGTCGGTTGCTAAGAAGAAGCCTGAAGCCAAAAAAGCTGATACCAGTGGCAAGATTAAAAAGGGTGATCCCCAAGGCTAAAAGGCCCAAGAAGGGGAAGTCCCATTACAGCTAAAATCCAGTCCTAGTCTGAGGAAGTGGCAGGTGCTCCCAATCTGCCATCTATTCCAGAAAGACCACGGACAAAAGGAAATATTCAGCCACTGAATTCAGGGTTGAAAAGAAAAAGAAGGTTCTTGCCACTCATGAAACCTGCTGGTGGTGACAAGAATGGTGGTACGTGGGTGGTTCACCTTCACAAATGCCGGGTATTATCCTACTGAGGAGGTGCCTGGAAAGCTGCTGAGCCACGGCAAAGATCTCTCAGTCAACATGTGAGAGAGCTGTGAGCCGCCATCACTCCTGGGACCACTCTGATTGTCCTCGCTGGTGCCACAGAGGCAAGAGGGTGGTTTCCTGAAGCAGCTGAACAATGGCTTGCTACTTGCGCTAGACCTCTGGTCCTCAATCGAGTTTCACTCAGTAGAACGCACCAGAAATTTGTCATTGCCATCTCCACAAAAATTGATATTGATGATGTAAAAATCCCAAACACCTCACTGAGGCTTACTTCAAGAAGCATTAGCTACGGAAGCCCAGACACAAGGAGGTGAGATCTTTGACACAGAGAAAGAAATCACGAGATTATAGATCAGTGCAAGGCTGATCAGAAAGCTACCTGTGATCCATATTTGCCCTTACAAAACAAGTTTATCCTCACAAATTGATGTTCTGAATTTCTTTCTTTCTTTTTTGTTTGTTTTTGTTTTGTTATTCTATAGGGTGCATGAGCTTGCCAGAGAGACGGAGTGAGAAACCACCCTCCAGGAGGGATGGCCATACTGTAGTCCATTCTTCTTCAGTCTACTCACTGGATTTTGGGCACGTGCACACACACACACACACACACACACACGCGTGCGTGTGTGCGCAGTGTAATTTTCAAGCGGCGGCATCTGGGACTTAAATCACAGTCAACCATGTGAGATCCAGCACTCTAACCTCCACACCACCTGCTAGCTTGGTGTTCTAAGTGTCTTACCAAGAACTTAATTAAATAACTCGTTAAAAAAAAATTAGCTGCATAAAGTTGGAAGCTGATTCTTTCTGAGAGCTTCCAAATAAGAACCCAGTCTCACCAACACTGATTTTGGCCTTGTGAGTTTCTAGACAGCGCAGTGAGCCTGCCTAGACTTTGACCCCACAGAACTACAAGCTAATAAATAAATGTGCTGAGCTGCTAAGTTTGTGGTGATTTGTTACATAGCAATAGAAAGGCATTGTAAACAGATACCTGAATTCAGCTTAAGCTGAGGTTGTACAATTGACAGCTCAGTTCTAATCCTCCAGGAACACTTTCTTAGTCACTGAGTGGCTCGTTTCTCCTCTCTATTCCTAGGGAAGTCCCATAGGAATGTCTATTATTCTAAAGTCAAATATTACAGATTGATGGCAAAAATCAAGTCCTTAGAGTTTCTGCTTCTAAGCGCAAGAGAGTATAGGGGAAGGTGGTGTGCAACTCAGATTTTCAGGAACTTTCCTATTAATGAATGCAAATGTTCTGGAAGATTAACAAATGACTATCGATTTCTCTTCATAAATAGGAACCCAGGACAACCTTCTATTGCTAAGATCAAGGTTAAAGGTCTGTGAGTGCCAGCCCGGCCAGTGTGCTATCGCTACATAATGGACAAACCAGAACGACTAGTCTGAGTCCTAAAGGTATAACTGAGACCCTTCCAGTAGAGTCTGTTTTACTCTTAGTGTAGTTATTACTCCATTACTCCAGCTTTCACGCTGCCCTTAGCCGATGAGTGACCACGGCACAGTGTGAAAGCCTTTCCCTTCTCTCCTTCCCTTCCTCTCTCTTTATTTTTATATTTATTTACTTATTTCTTCCATGAACACGAGAGATAAAGATAGAGACAGAGAGATAGCACCCCGAACAGGGGCTGGATGTTGCAATCCACCCCCCTAAAATTAGAAATCACAAGGGGGAAGCCAGGACAGGGTCAGTGGTGATTCTTGAGCAACATGAAAGTTTGATAACTGTCAGTAGCCTTTCTGAACTACTTCAAAGTCCCTTTTCCTTCCTTCTTCATTTGTGTGACAAGGGTCAGGACAGTTCAGGACACACTACCCCCAAATATGGTACCTTTGGAACTGTGGAAACAGCAGAAGTGGAGCTTCTCCTGAAATAAGTCAAAAGACCCTGTTCTACAAGGGTCCTCCCTGTACCAAGAGGAAGTGTCCTTATTCTTAAAGACACAGAGACACCAAGAAGAATCTGCACAAATAGGCCTTGTTAAGGTACCTCCAGTTTATCACCACTGATCACAGACCTGTCTTCCAACCACACTTCTACACAACTGTCTGTAAAAATGCACCATTTTCCTTGTTTCTTTGTTCACTTCTGAAAGTTCCCATGCACATAATACATATATTAAACAAATTTGTTTGCTTTTTTTCTTGTTAATCTGTCCTTTTTACATTTTTTTTTTTTTTGGAGTGAGATTTTTGCTACAGGGAGCATGTGCTCACTGGAGAGACAGAGAGAGAGAGAGAGACAGAAAGCTACTTGCTGGCCCCTGCTAAACTGTCTTTAAAAAAAAATAGGGTCTCAGTCATGAACTTTGTGATAGTGAAAGATATCTTCTCTACACTTCTTCTCTACACATTTCTTATGTTGTATCCTACACACACACACACACACACACACACACACACAGTTCTTTGCCTGGCTGTGTTAGGACTGTGCTTCTAGAATAGTCTAAATCCTTAAGAGTCACTTAAGGCAAGAGGGGCTGAGGAGCTAGGCTCTGCATTGCCCATACAGCATAGAATTCTGCCTTCTTGTTGCTGTGTGTTTTTTGTTTGTTTGTTTGTCAGTTTCACTACCAGCTGTGCTGATTTTAAGTGGGGACAGTTTCTTTCGTCTTTGTCTCTAGAGTTTGGCAGAGTGCTGGGAATGTAGTGGTCCCTAGTAAGTATTTGTGAATATGTAAAAATGTTAACACATGTATGGTGGTCAGACCTTAGTAAGAAAACAGTATTGAGTAAAACAGAAAGAAATGAAAAGTATCCTTCTTTTTTTTTTTTTTCTTGGAGAGGTTTGTAATACAGAGCGCGTGTGCTCACCAGAAAGACAGAGACAGAGAAATAAAAGCAAGAAATCATCCCCCCGGGGAAGATGGTCACGCTGCAATCCCTTCTCCTCCATTCTCCTCTCGGGATCTTGGGCACACACGCACACGCACCCAGCATGAATTTAAGCCGCCGGGTCCGGGACTCAAACTGTGGTCAACTACATGCGAGTCCAGCGACATAGCCATTATGCCAACTGCTGGTCCCAGAAATGAAAAGTATTCTTAAACTCAAGGAAATTTGCTTCTCTCTAGTAGACAGTCATTGGTTGTAGACGTTGGTTGCTTCTCTCAAGTAGATAGTCATGGTGTCAGTGATCCCAATAGCTATCACTGGTAGATTGCAGTTTCATAGACTAAAATACCTGCTTCTCAGGGTCAGTAGGTGGCATAGTGATTAAGGAATTGGGTTCTCAAATGACCTACCACAGTTCAAGTCCCAGACCTGGCAGCTTACTTTCTTGCTTTCTGTCTCTGTTCAAATTAAAAAATAGAAATAATAAATAAAATTAAACAAGTAATTTTTTAAAAACCTGATTTACTGAACCTCTCCTTCTGATGACCTGAGTACTATGCTATAGGAAAGACAAATGGATCTGGGAGTTGGGCAGTTTTGGGTTCTAATCTCAGTTCCTCTACATACTAGCTGTGAGACTCTAGCAAGTTTTTTAGTTTCTCTGAGTCTCATCATGTGTGTCAGAAGAGTTTTTCTATGTACGCATGAGGGAATAATACTATACACTCAGAGAGAAAATGAATATAATAGAGTGTGTAAGACATAGCAGGTGGAGGAGGGGGGAAGTGCACATTATTTCTCCTTTTTAGTACAAAAGAAATTAAATTCTTTTTCTTTTATTAACAGAGGGCAAATGCCCTTGTCAGGGAGAGAAAAATAAATCATCCCCAATGGGGTGCAGTCATACCATAATTCCTTTCCTCCATTTTCCCATCTTTTCAGGATTCCTGCTACACACACACACACACACACACACACACACACACACACACCTGGCCTGGTTTTCAAGCTGCCAGAGCTGGGACCTGAACTCTGGTTGGCCATGTGGAAGCCATTTCCCTTAACCTCTATGCCATGGAGCCAGCCCAAGGAAAAAAATTTAGATTGCTACTGGGTTTCTGTTGTATGTCCAGTACTTTATATTTATTTAGTTTAGTTTACTAGAGGGTGCATGCGCTCTCCAGAGAGAGAAAGCAAGAAAGCACCCCCAGGAGGGACAGCCACACCACAATCCTTTTTTTTTTTTTTCACCACAATCCTTTTGCTTCCATTTTCTTCTTAGGATTTTGGGAATGCACATGTATGTGTCCAGTGTGTCTTCCAAGCTGCCAGGTCTGGGACTTGAAGCATATTGTTGGCCATGTGGAATCCAGCTATTCTAACCACTATGCCACCAACTGGCCCAAATTCAAATATTTTATTAGATATTGGGGATAGAAAAGGAATGAAAAAAATATATATGTGTGTGTGTGTGTGTGTGTGTATAAATACACACACACACACACACACATAAATATGAAATTTAGATTGCTACTGGGTTTCTGTTGTGTGTCCAGTACTTTATATTTATTTATTTTAGTTTGCTAGATGGTACAAAATTATGTATACGTATGTGTATATATATGTATGTGTGTATGTATATATGTATGTGTGTATATATACGGGGGGGAGAGAATATACCTTCTAATTCAAGAGACAGTATTTTTTTCAAAACTTACACAGTATCAAACGTTATAGAAAAACTAATTAACTTTATTAATTTTAATTAAAAAAAAGTAACTCAGCTACTAGGAGACTGCTAATAGTTCTCCAAGATTCACCCTCTACTTGTTCTAGTCCATTGTATTGCTTAATTCCTGAGTACCTAAAATTGGGTGGTTTCTAAGAATAGAGGTTTATTTAGCTCATGGTTTTAGAGGCTTAAGGTCAAGTGGACACATCTGGTGAGGGTCTTCCTATTGGTGAGTAACATGGCAGAGGGCAACATATGGCAAGAGAGAGCAAGAGTTTACCATTTCCTCTCCTTATACCAGGATTTAGTCACAGAGGTCCACACACCGATTACCCGAACACCTCCCAAAAACCCCATCTTTCAGTACCACAGTCAGATGAAGTTTTCACCCTCTTAAGCCCATCACAATAGGAACCAAATCTCAACACATGAATTTGGGGGCACACATCCCAACCATAACACTCCATATTCTACAGTATTAAAACCTGTAATCATTATTTATTTATTTATTTTAGTTTGCTATAGGGCACATGCACTCAACAGAGATAAAGATATATATAGAGAGAGAGGAGAGAGAGAGAGAGAGAGAGAGAGAGAGAGAGAGAGAGAGAGAGAGAGATGAAGAGATAAAATCACTCAAAGCATGAGTTTAGCATTGCCAAGCTGTAATCCCTTCTCCCCCATTCTCCCCTCAATATTTTGGGAATGCACACACAACCCTTCAGGTCCAGGAATCGAACCACACAGTCAGCCTGAAGAATTCTTCACTTTGGGACCAGCAGTTAGCGTAATGGCTATGTTGCTGGACTCCCATGTAGTTGACCGCAGTTCGTGTCCCAGACCCGGTGGCTTTAAAAACTCACGCTGGGCGCATGTGCGTGTGTGCTCAAGATCCCGAGAAGAGAAGGGAGGAGAAGGGATTGCAGCATAGCCATCCCCCCTGGGGGGTGATTTCTCGCTTTCTGTCTCTCGCTTTCTGTCTCATGCACTCTATAGCAAAAAAAACTCTTAAAAAAAAATCAAAAAGAGAATTCTTCACTTTAAGCCAAGTCTAAGAGCACTTCAAAATGTTAACAGAAAAATGAAATTAAAGTACATGTTTACTGCAAAAATGCATGCATAGTTTTTGGGACCAGCAGTTAGCGTAATGGCTATGTCGCTGGACTCCCACGTAGTCGACCGTGGTTCGAGTCCCGGACCCGGCGGCTTAAACTCACGCCGGGCGCGTGTGCGTGCGTGCCCAAGATCCCGAGAGGAGAATGGAGGAGAAGGGATTGCGGCGTGGCCATCCCCCCTGGGGGGTGATTTCCTGCTTTCTATCACTCTGTCTCTTTCTGTCTGTCTGGCGAGCGCACGCGCCCTATAGCAAAAACCTCTCAAAAAAAAAAAAAAAAAAAAAATGCATGCATAGTTTTTAACAAATATTTATTTTATTTGTTGTTATTATTATTTTTTTCATTTAACAACAGAAGGAGAGAGAGAAAGAGAGAAAGTGAGAGAGCAAGCCGTCAGGTCTGAGACTCGAACTGTGGTCGGCTATGTGGGAATCCAACACCTTAACCACCATGCCACCTGCTGGTCCTACTTAGGGTTGTTTTTTTTTTTTTTTTCAATAATACACATTTTCCATGAACTTTTTAAAAAGACCCCTTGTACATGATGACTTGGAATAAGGATTACATTTCCAGATTCCATCACATTTACATGTGACTATACACCTTTGTTGTGGCTACTAGGTTATGAATATAATGGAGGAAAATTTCAGGAAGCATCCTTAAGACAGGGAGGCCGCATTTCTTCCTTTTTCTCCTTTCTGCTAGGAGACTGTGAGATTCATTACTGGAATTAGAGAAATCATTTGGGGCCACAGTGTGGAAGCTGTTTGTTGAGGACAGATAAGAAACCCAAGTCAAGGAGCTCATCCCTGATGGTCCCATGATGCCATCACATCATACAGATGACAGCAGTGTTCACCTAGTATTCCATATACTTCCCTGTATCCTCAGCCTCCTTCACTGCCAGGCTAGGGCCATGTGACTAGTCCTTTTTAGCAAATCAAGCAGAAGTGACATGCACGTGCCCCATCTAGTCTGAGAGTGGGCGCTAGAACCACATACTGAGATGGTGGTGTCACAGTAGATAGAGCCTAGATCCCTGAATCACTAAGTGGAGGAGAGACCACCAATCTTTCGTGGACTCTGAATAAAAAATAAACTTTTGCTGTGTGAAGTCACTGTATCAATTTGCTACGAATGCACACATGCCTGGCTGAGTTTAAGCTGCCAGGTCCAGGACTCAAACTGCAGTTGAGTGCATGGGAGTCCAACGACGTAACCATCTACCATCTATTGGTCCAGCAACTGTCTACTGGTCTCCCCTAACATCCTCATTTTAACTTACCATTTAAAAGACCTTATCTCCAAATACAGTTATATTCTGAGGTATTGAAGGTTGGAACTTCAATGTATGAATTGAAGGGATGGGCACAATTCAGTTCATAGCAATCACTCAGATTTTGTGGGTTATTTTGTTATCATAGCGTGGCATAGTGTATCCTGACCAATACAAGAAATGTACCAGATGCTGCAGCCTGTGACTGGGTTACAAGATGCTAAAATATCGCTTCCTTCATCCCTTGGGATAGCTGGGAAGGTCCTGACAACAAATACTATCAATGTTTCCCTTGAAGTGACAGGCCCACTTTGTTCATTTTTTGAGAGAATATCTGCCAAATACCCAAGTATGAAAACTGTAATTTGTCTATCAGTTGTTTCTTTTTTCTTTTTCTTTTTTAAATTTTACTATAGGGCATGTACAATCATTGGAGAGAGACAGAGAGAGAGAGAGAGAAAGTAAAAACAATTTGTTCTCCTCCATTCTCCTCTCAGGATTTTGGCCCTAAACACACATGCACCCTGTGTGTTTTTCAAGCCACCAGGTCTGGGACTCAAACCACTCAGTTGGCCATGAGGGAATCTAGCCACCTTAACCACAAATCCACCAACTGGTCCCAAGGGAGCACTCTCTTGCTCCTTTTCTCTTTTTTTCTCTCTCTATTTCTGGTGAGCCCATGCAACCTCTGGCAATTAAAAAAATTAATTATGATATACAAAAAATAAAGCATGAAAAAAATTTTTAGACAGATCATTTTATAGACAGGGAGACTAAAGCCCTAGAGAAATGATGAGATTAACTTAAAGTCACACAAAAGCTGGGACAAGAACCCAGGATTCTGGTTTCCGCAATGGAGTACATTTCAAACTCCAGAATAGTAATACAATGCCCCTTTCACTTCAGAGAAGAAAATTGCAATCATCATACCAAATGCATTCAAAGTGAAGTCAGTCTACGAGGTGAAAAGAAAGTATCTACAAGAAAAGTACTCAATCGACAATTCTGCTCTGAACAATGTCTCTCATTGTGGAAAGAAATGGGAACCTGCAGAACAGCTGAGCAGAGTAAGAGGAGAAATAGAATTCACCTTCTTGCTTTGAACACTAAACCATTTATAGGCAGGCTTATAAATATAGTCACATCAGTTTTGCTAACTCCTTTGAAAATAGCTATTCATAAAAATAGCAAAAGCAAACGTAACACGGCACATTCTGATAGGTCCGCTGTGCTAGAAAGTGTTCTGCCCATTCGCAGGCAAATACTTTGTAGTGGATGGCGTGGTGCTTTTGTCACTAATGCGTTGGTTCCAGTGCTCGTCATTGCTAGCCAGAGTGATACTGATACGTCTGATTTGTGTCACACTTCGAGTTTCAGCCTGCTTTTACATAGTATCACGTCTGACGCTCCAAACAGCCCTGTGAAATCAATAGGGCCAGTATTATTAGCCCCATTTTGTAGATAGGAAACTATTTTTAGGTAAGTAGGACAAGGTATTATTACCATCTCCATTTTATGAATGAGGAAAATTATTTCACACAAGCCGAATGATATAAATAGCTACAGGAGAGAACTTAACCCCATAGCTGGTACATAAATTTTGGAAACTATTTAAAACTGGAGACCAAGGGAACAGAGTGTGCAACTGGAATACTGACTTAAATGACGGGTTTAGTGCTGCTTTATATTTCTTACACTTCTAGAAACTGCTTTTAGGCAGATCAGACCCTGGACCTCCAATCCCTGGTAATGCCAGAGAATGATTGACAAGGCTGTTCCCTCTACAACTCCAGAAGACACCATTCACAGGAAGGTGACACCATCCTCATAGCATTTGTTATGTGTGGCAGGTGTCCCTCAGAGTTGACAAAGTTGACCATAAATCAGACTTACTGCGTAGATATCACAGACACGAACCAGGCAAAACTTATGACCCCTCACAAATTCCATCTCCTCCATGAAATCTCTAATAACTTCTGTCCAAAGCATCCATTACATTTATCATATATTTTGGTATTTGCTTATATTTCATTTTAACTATGTATTTTTAAATATTGTTCTTCTATGTTTGAGCTTTAAGTATTTGACTTTTGGTTTTTCCTCTTTTAAAAGATTTTAAAAAACCAAACAGATTGTAACTCGAGCTAGTTCTTTGATCTGGTGGTTGAAACAGCCAGATCCCAAATGGTCAATTGCACAGTTAGAGTCCTCGTGCCGGCAACTTGAGAAACGTGCCAGATGCATGTGCATGCGTGCTCAAAAATCTCAGGAGGGAAAGAGGGAGAAGAGGGGATTGTAACATGACCATTCCCCTTTGGGGGAGAGGTGCTTTTGCCTCTCCCTCTCTGTCACTCTATCTCTCTTGGGAGAATGCACATGCCTTCAAGCCAGAAAAAAAAAAAAAAAAGAAAGATTATAACTCTTTGAGGGAAGAAATCATACTATTCTCTACTTCTTTATGCTTCATATTTTCTTATGCATAGTGATAAATACTGAAATACAGCAATCAATAATTTCATTGAATTAGTTCATTTGCCTTCAACAATTTTTTTTTCTTTTTTTGGAGAGGTTTTTGCTATAGGGCGCGTGCGCTCGCCAGACAGACAGAGAGAGACTGAGAGACAGAAAGCGAGAAATCACTCCCCAGGGGGATGGCCAAGCTGCAATCCCTTCTCCTCCATTCTCCTCTTGGGATCTTGGGCACGCACGCACATGTGCCCGGTGTGAGTTTGAGCCGCTGGGTACGGGACTTGAACCGTGGTTGACTACGTGGGATTCCGGCAACATAGCCATTACAATAACTGCTGGTCCCATGCCTTCAACAATTTGAGTCATTTGGTATTTTAAATATAATAAAAGAATATAAATAAACCTGAGGCTGGCAGGTGGCATGGTGGTTAAAGGCACTGGATTCCCACAACTGACTATGGTTCAAGTCCCACACCTGGCAGCTTACTTTCTTACTTTTCCTCTCTCTCTTTCTCTGTCTCTCTCTCTCTCTGGTCAAATTAAAAATAATAATTTTTTTATTTTTTTATTTTTATTTAACTTTATTATTTTCCAGTTTAACCAAAGAAAGATGGAGAGAGAGAGAAAGAGAGAGAGGGGGAAAGGGAGAAAGCAAGCCACCAGGTCCAGGACTCGAACCGTGGTCAGCCATGTGGGAGTCCAGTGCCTTTAACCACCACGCCACCTGCTGGTCCCAAAAACAATAATATTAATAAATGAAGTTAAAATACTTCTTTTTAAAAAGGTATAAATATATCTAGAAATGTATCTGTTATTTCATAAATAAAATATTTCTCTTTGAATTTGCCAATCCATTTCTGATCCATTTATGTAGCTTTCTGATGCTTGGATTATTGTCTTAAGTCTTTGTAGCCTTATATGGGGAATCATATAGACAAATAAATTTGAATTCTGTTTACTAATGCTATTAGGTTTCTAGAGTCAACTACTGGTAGAACATATACCTAGTCATTCAAAGCAATATGTAGATTGCATTTTCTAAGAAAGAAGATATTATATAGCTTATAATTTCAACTCATTTATGTAAAAGTCAGGACTTTAAAGAAGAGCCTAAACTAACTTAAAACAAATAACTTGTTTTAAAAAGTATTATCAATTAGAGGTTGACTTCTGCTGCATGTAATAGAAACTTGACCATAGTAGAAATTTAACTAAGTAGGGTTTTAATGTTTTCAAAGATTTCTAGAAGCAGATAGACTGCAAGTATTAGAAAAATAAGGGGCCAGCAGGTGGCTTGGTGGTTAAGGTGCTGGACTTCCACATGGCCAACTGTGATTCAAGTTCTTGACCTGGTGGCTTGCTTTGTTTTCCCTTTCTCTTTGTCTCTCTAGTCAAATTAAAAATAATAATAATAGGGACCAGCAGTTAGTGTAATGTCTATGTTGCTGGACTCCCACATAGTTGACGGCGGTTCACGTCCCGGACCCGGTGGCTTAAAACTCACGCCGGGCGCGTGTGCATGCGTGCCCAAGGTCCCGAGAGGAGAATGGAGGAGAAGGGATTGCGGCGTGGCCATCCCCTCTGGGGGGTGATTTCTTGCTTTCTATCTCTCTGTCTCTCTCTGTCTGCCTGGCGAGCACACGCGCCCTATAGCAAAAACCTCTTAAAAAAATATAATAATTGGGATCAGTAGCTGACATAATGGTGATGTTGAGGGACTCCCTTGTGGTCGATTTGAGTCCCAGATCTGGTGACTTAAAGCTTACACCAGGTGCATGTACATATGTGCCCAAAATCCCAGCATGGCCATTTGCCCTAGAGGGTGATTTCTTGTTTTCTGTCTTTCTGTCTGTCTCTCCTTCCACCAAGTGCATATGCCCTATAGCAAAAATCTCTCTAACCAAAAATAAATAAATAAATAATAACAAATGGAATTAAATAAATAATGTTTTTTTTAATTTTTTATTTTATTTTTTGGAGAGGTTTTTCACTATAGGGCATGTGCGCTCGCCAGACAGACAGAGAGAGACATAGAGACAGAAAGCAAGAAATCACCCCCCAGGGGGGATGGTCACGCCGCAATCCCTTCTCCTCCATTCTCCTTTCGGGATCTTGGGCACGCACGCACACGCGCCCGGTGTGAGTTTTAAGCCACCGGGTCTGGGACGCGAACTGCGGTCGACTACGTGGGAGTCCAGCGACAAAGCCATTACGCTAACTGCTGGTTCCCAATAAATAATGTTTTTTAAAAAAAGAAAAGAAAAGAAAAAGATAAAGAAGGGACTAGTGGATGGTGTAATGGTTACATCGCTGGACTCCCACATAGTTGACTGCAGTTTAAGTCCTGGACCCAGTGGTTTAAAACTCATGTCGGGTGCATGTGTGTGCATGCCCAAAATCCCAAGAGGAGAATGGAGGAGAAACGGTTGTGGCATGGCCATAACCCCTGGGGGTGATTTCTTACCTTCTGTCTCTCTCTGTCTCTCCAGTGAGAGCATGTGCCCTATAGCAAAAATCTCTCTAAAAAAGAAAGAAAGAAGAAAGGAAAGAAAGAAAGAAAGAGAAAGAAAGAAAGAAAGAAAGAAAGAAAGAAAGAAAGAAGAAAAAAAGAAAGAAAGAAAGAAAGAAAGAAAGAAAGAAAGAGAGAGAGAAAGAGAGAAAGAAAGAGAAAGAAAGAAAAGAAAAATAAAAACAGGACTGGCTCTATGGCCTGGTGATTAAGGGAGCCAGATCCCACAGGGCTGACCTCATGGTTGTGGTACACTGTAACTTAGCTTCTAGCATGAGAACAGAGAACATGGTACTTAACCACGGATAAAACTCAATCCATCTTATGTGATAAGGGAATAAGAAAAAAATAAAACAAAGATATTAGCTATCCGGCAGCTTGAGAAATACACCAGGCATGCGTGCATGTGCCCAAAACACCTAAAGGAAGGAGAAAGAAAGGAGCAAGGACTGCAGCGTGGTCATACCACATGGGGGTGCTTTCTGCTCTGTCTCCCTCTCTCTCTCCGCCTCTCTCTGCCAAGCAAATGTACCCTCTGGCAATTAAAACAAAACAGAACATTGAAAACCCAGAGATAGAATTTCCCACTGTTAATCTTAACTACCTTAGGATCCTCCAAATTTCTGAGAAATTATTACCCATAACTTAAAGAATAGCTTTAATCTTAAAAATTCTGTTGGGGAATCTAAGGTAGGTAGGTAGGTATGACCCCAAAGTGGAAATGGGGTCTTTATTACCATACGCTAAAGGCTATTGCCAGGAAGATGTATCTCTCCATTAATAAACGTACTTATCCATGGTAACTTGCTGAAGTTGTCGAAGGAAATTTATCTAGCCTTTCCCATCTCCATGGTCACCAAGTTTTTTATCCTTAATGTTTTTTCTTTTTTTAATTATTTAATTTTATTTACTCATTTATTTATTTTAATTTGACCAGAGAGAGACAGAAAGAGAAAGAGAAAAAGAGAGAGAGAGAGAGAAAGTGAGAAAGCAAGCCACAAGGTCCAGGACTTGAACCATGGTTGGCCATGTGGGAGTGTCCAGCACCTTAACCACTACATCACCTGCTGGTCCCTTTATTCTTAGTTTTTTACAAGTTTGTTTATTGATTCATGTGTGTGAGAGAGAGACAGGCACCCTCAACAAGATCTTCATGCTGCAATCCTCCCCCACACTCTGCATTGCATCCGTCGGACTTACAGGCACATCGGATGAAAGGAGGTAGAGCTGTCATTGGAATCCAGAGCTTTCCCACGTGCTTTCCAGCCTCACCCAGCAGCACCCCTACTGCCTGCACCAGTGTGCTGAGCCACCAAAAACTCTTAAACCTCATGAAACCCGAGGCCTCTTCTACTCAATTTTGCAGTGAGGCTTTGTGCCTGATATGAAACTATTATGTGCATGTTTTTATTTATTTATTTATTTACCAAGAAACAACACCAGACACCTGTACCTTGCACCTCTCCTAATCTTTTCAAATAATTAACATCAATTATTTCTTATATAGAATTAAAAGGGAAATCATTTACAAGGAGTATTTAATCACAAGGCCTTTTTTTTTCTACTTAATAGTGGTTTTACGAATGCTCTGGGTGCTTTTTTCTAATTAAACCAGTGGGTGTTTCACTCACCCTCCCTCCCTACCCTACTCCCCCATCACCACACACACACGCACACACACACACCTCATATTTTAGTCATAAAGCACATACACTTGCTGGAGAGAGACATAAAGAGAGGGAAAGTGAGGGACCAGCCATTATTAGTGTAATGCCTATGTCGCTGGACTCCCATGTAGTCGACCGTGGTTGGAATCCTGGACCCGGTGGCTTAAACTCACACTGGGTGTGTGTGTGTGCGTGCCCAAGATGCTGAGAGGAGAATGGAGGAGAAGGAATTGTGGCATGGCCATCCCCCCAGGGGGGTGATTTCTCATTTTCTGTCTCTCTGTCTTTCTCTATCTTTCTGATCGAGTGCATGTGCCCTATAGCAAAAACCTCTCCAAAAAAAGAAAAAAAATAAAAGAGAGAGATAGAGAGGGGAAGTGAGGCATCACCTGGAGGAGGAGGGAGGATTCTTCTCCATTCTCATCTCCAGACCCTGAATATGCACTCACACGCACCCGGCATGTTTTTCAGCTGCCAGGTCTGGGGCTCAAATCAGAGTTGACCACGTGAGATCCAGCACCTCAACCACCTTCCAACCGCTGGTCCATGTTTCACAATTTTAATGGGACGTTTTCTGTCACTAACGAAACCATTTCTTCACCTAATTTCATCTTATAAAAATCAGTGTCATGTGGTGACCTTAGTCATTTTCATTTTTTGTACTGATAGAGAACTATATATAAAATAAGAAAATAATTTTTATGATGATTAAAATATTCCTTTTTATTATACTATTTCTTTTTCAGTATTATTACTCTAACAAATGCTCAGAGTAAAGTAGAAATTTAGTTTTACTAAGCTATTTTTTTTTTACTTTGTTTTTTCAACTCAGCTGCCTGTCTTTATTAAGGTAATCCTTATTTGATATCTAGTTAAATAAAAGACTTATGTCTAACTGAATAAGCAGCATAATTATTTTGTCAGAGTAATGAAAATGAACATTTTGTCAATTTTTTGGAACGGTGCAGATTTCATAAGCTGTACAGAAAATATCATTCAGATAAGGTCACACCAAATAAAAGTTTTGCTCATTGGATTAAAAATAGATCAGCTCAGTGACTCAGCAGGTAGCTTATTGCAGTTGCCTACCGAGAACATCCTAATTCTTCCTTGTACTACATCACAGTAGCATACGCGTGGCTTTATGGGGATTAGCTTATTTAGCTATTAGAAATAAGATCACAGTATATCTAGGACATTCTGTGAGATACAATGACTCTGAGATACAGCGACACTGAAAGTGTTATGGATCAAATTCTGGTTAAGTATACATATGCACATATTCAGAATAACTATTTCAGTGTCCTGTAATCAATGTCCAGTACTATAATGACTAAATTAAAAGCAAATGGTAGAATCAGGTTACAGGCAAGAGTTGACCTTGCTCCTGATTTCCAGAGCAATGCTGGCTTTATTATTCCCTGAGCCTTCCTACCTGTCTTCCCCTGCTATATGGGAAACTCTGATGGGGGAAGGGTGCTCTCTGACTCTCCCCCACTTATAAAATGTACTGTCTGGTGAGTTTATGCATCCACTGGCAATTAAAAAAAATAAGAAATACTTTAAACTAGTATCTTCTATTAGTATGTTGGTCGACCAGTGCCCACTTAAAAATCATCCTTGTACAGCTACGTGTTACATAGTTAAGACACCAAGATGAATACATTTAGGTCCTGATCCTCCAAGAGCTTCCTTTACTCCTTGTTTATCAAATCCCTGAGCAAATAGACAGGTAAGTTGTGATGTGAGGAAAGAAAAAGGTGGCCAGGTGCAAAGGTGGGAGAATGCAAATCTTGCCCAGCCCTGCAGGGGAGTCAGTTTGAGTCAACCAGGGTAACTAACAGGCCTGGAAGAAGGAGCAGACTGAGGGGGTCTAGAGACTTGGAAGTGGGGGAAAATCAATTCAGGGACTCTCAGAGGTGTAGAAAACAAGCTTCAGTCTCATAAAATTGGGTCTGGAGCTAACTTTGGAAGCACTGCCTGGTTGCGTTCATTATTTTCTTAGGTTGGGCCTTCAGAGGTTGTTGAAATTTGTCTTGGGCAGACAGTCTGTTTAAAATAGAGTGGCGGCTTTTCCTCCAGAACTGCTGGATGTCCAAGTCTCCCCCTACTTCCTGTCATGTAGGGATTCTTCATCTCAGTTAACCCTATTAATTGATAGCATAAAGTCAAGAAAGACATAACAAATAAAGGCTTAAAGTGAGTTCCCTGTCAGTAATATTTACATTTTAACACAGGAATCCAAGAAGCTCTTTAGATTGGCCTGGTGGTTAAGTCAGCTGGATCCCACATAACCAATACTGCAATTTGCGTCCTAGACCCAGTGACGAGAAATATTCCAGATCCTAACAGGGTAGAAAATAGAGGAAAAGGGATTGTAGCATGATCATTTCCCTTGGCGGGAGAAAAGGGTGGGCGATTTCTTCCTCTCCCTCTGTCTCTATCTCTCTGTCTCTTTAGTGAGTGTGCACCCACCCACTGTGAAAATTAAAAAAAAAAAAAAGATTGTTTAAGCAAGACCACTAAAACTACAGTCTAAAACTGTTGTGAATGAGGGATAAGACCCTAGACATGTTTGTGTCTTTCCAAATTTATTACATAGCATAAAATTTAGCACAGTAAAGCAGTCAGGTCAAGAGATGAGAACAACTCAAGCTAGCCAATCACCCTGAGCAGTCTTTGGAGGTGAAGAACCAGTTGTGGGTCTTCCCCACCGCCTCCGCCCCCCCAAGCCATGTCTCAAGCATCTACCCTTGAAGGAAAGGAGCCAGTTGGATCTGTTTCTGGAGGTCTCACAAAGGATGGGTGCTGAAGCCGGACAGAGGCAGAGTTTCAGGTATCAAGGCGGACGAGTCTCAGACTGGTCTGGAGCAATGTGCTCTGGTCCCAGTGCCAGGAGCAAATGGCAAACTGGCTTTGGAGTGGGCTCCTTTTCTGCCCTCAGATGAGCTCTCTTAGATTAGCACCTATGTTTAAGATTAGCACATGGCGAGTCTGTCTCTCTCTGCTTGAGTGGACCAGCCTGTCAGGTCAGGATGTTTCTGCTACTCTTTCAGGCATTCCTGTTATGTCTTTTCACTTGGGAGGGAGAAGAGAGGAATAGGAGGTACATGTCACAGTTTTTACTGGTCAGTACAGTCTTGGTACAGAATCCATTTTCGGTTACATCGTGCTCTCTATGAAAACCAGCTACTGAACTAATTTATGAAGCTGTTCTCATTATCTCAAATCTCCATCCTAGGCTTTCTAATTTTATTATTTCTTTTTCATTGCGTGCTATTACCTTTGTAAATGACATTTTTTTTTGAGAGGTTTTCGCTATAGGGCGCGTGCACTTGCCAGACAGACAGAGAGAGACATAGAGACAGAAAGCGAGAAATCACCCCCCAGGGGGGGATGGTCACGCCGCAATCCCTTCTCCTCCATTCTCCTCTCGGGATCTTGGGCACACACGCACACGCGCCCGGTGTGAGTTTTAAGCCACCAGGTCTGGGACGCGAACCGCGGTTGACTACGTGGGAGTCCAGCGACATAGCCATTACGCTAACTGCTGGTTCCCTGTAAATGACTTTTCATTTGTATTAGAGAGGTGGCTTTTGACTGGGAGTGACTTTGCCCTCAGGGGATATTTGGCATTGCTTGGAGACATATCTGATTTTTACAACTGCAACTATTAGTGAGTAGCTGCCAGGGAGGCTGCTACACATCCTACAATGCACAGGACAGTTTCTAAAAATGAACAGTCCTGACCAAATTGACAGAACCAAGCTTGAAAAACTCTGGGTTAAAGGTAATTAGGTCCTAGGTTTGTGTCTGAAGTCTTCTTTGTATTTGCTGGGCATGTGTTCATGTGCCTATGATCTGGGCTGACTGAGGCCAGGGATGGATTGCAGAGTAAAGACCCTGCTGGGAATTACCTTTCTCTTTCTGTATATGTGGGTGTGTCTCAGAAGAAAGAAAAAGAAAGAAAGAAAGAAAGAAAGAAAGAAAGAAAGAAAGAAAGAAAGAAAGCAAGCAAGCAAGCAAGCGGGAGAGAGAGAGAGAGAGAGAGAGAGAGAGAGAGAGAGAGAGAGAGAAAGAAAGAAAGGAGAAAGAAAGGAGAAAGAAAGAAAAGAGAAAGAAAAACAAGGATGAGAGAGACTGAAAGAAAAATAAAGAAAGAGAAAGAAGAGAGAGAAAAAACAATGGATAGACTTAGATGTAGAATTTACAAGATTTTAAATATATACAGGGCAGGAGCCAGGGTGAAGTAATACAATTGTGGTACAATTGTACTCATATCGACACGGTTCTGGGTTTGCATCCCAGGAACCTTCCTGAGCATGCGTGTGCCCTTGTTCCAAGCAAGCTGAGACTGAGGCTGTTCGGCAGCATGAAAACCCTGTTGGGGATCTGTATCATGGAATGAATAAATAAGCTTTTTTTAAAAAGGAAGAAAATATATAGGAAAGGAAAATGTAGGATCAAAAAAAAAAAAAATCATAGGTTTGGAGCAGATAACTGGTAAGATGACGGTATCCAAAACAGGAGCAGAGAAGTTATTGTTAGGAGGGAGAACGATGATTGATTTGAATCTGAGATGTCAGCTGGATACTTTAGCACAGACGCTGATGCTGTCAAAAACGTACCTGTGGAAACTAGCAATAGGCTAAGATCAGAGATACAGATTTTGGAGACATTGGCATTGAATTATTGGTTAAAGAACGGGAAACAGGTGATAGTACTGAGAAAGATCATAGAAGAGAAGTCTAAGAAAAAAAATGGAATGACTGGGAGAAAAATGTAAAGATTTATTACTGTAAGACAGTGACTTTTGCAAAATCATAGAACTGGTTTTTTTAGCGTGTTTGTCCATTTTAGCTATTAATTTCCACCTACAAATCCAACATATTAATTAGACTACCTGGAAGTGAGTCCTTCCTAACTGTTCCTAAACTCTTTTTAAATCTGCATCAAAGAGTCTCTTGTTCTCTTGTTTTTAAACCACTGTTTTAGTAAATCCTCAAATCCTCTTATAAATCCCAAACATATTCTCAAGCTTGGCTCAATAGAACTGTGTTTTTGAATACATTCTTTTTCTTTTATTCTGTAACTATCTTCAGCACTTAAGAATTATTTTCAAGGTCGACCCGCTGCAAAATTGGGAAGTAGGTTATTTGATTTCAGAGCAGTGAGCCGGAGGCTTTTTTCCTAACCATAGAGGAAAGGAGTGTGAGCATGAGTGTACAGCTCAGCCTGCTGCTACTAAGTGATGCAACCTTCGGCGATTTTCTTCCTCTCTCTCGTTTATAAACTTATTATTGAATTAGACCACGCCTACCAAAAAATGGCACAAGCTTCGTTAGAGACTAACATAAACATTTAACGTAATTGTGGCCCACAGACCCATCACAGTGTAACTTATTGCTCATACATTCTGTGTAAATGTCTAGGCACAATTCAGAAGCATTTCCAAATTTTAAAAATTGTCCAATTTGGGGGCTGACAGGTGGTTTGGTGGGTAGGGGCACTGGACTCCCACACAACTGACCATGGTTTGAGTCCCGGACTTGGTAGCTTGCTTTCTTACTTTCTCTCTCTCTGTCCCTCTGGTCAAATTAAAATAAATAAATAAAGTTAAATAAAATAATTCTTTTAATAAATTATCCAACTTCTATTTTGAAAAATGTCAAATCTTACACAAAGTTCTAAAGTAATGTAAAGAACACTCATATACTCTCCACCTAGATTCACTTATCACTAACTTTGTAACATTTCCTTGCTTTGTCTGCCTGCCTCCATCCATCTTTATTTTTTGCTGAGTCACTTGAAAGTAAGTTATAAATCTGATAAAACTTTACCACTAATACTTAGTATATGTCCCCTAAAAACAAAGACATTGTAGGGCCAGTGGATGATGTGGTGGTTAAGGCAGCTGGATTCTACATGGCCAACTGCGTGGTTGGGCCTAGTGAAGTCCTGGGCCTAGTGACTTGAAAAACACACAGGGTGAGTGTGCATATGTGTCCAAAATTCCAAGGAGAATGGAGGAGAAAGGATTGAAGCATGGCCATCCCCCTGGGGGATTTCTCACTTTCCCTCTCTCTTTCTCTGTCCCTCTCCAGCCAACACACACACCCTGTAATAAAAACAGAAAAAAAATTGACAAAAAAACAAAAACAGGACATTCTTCTATATGATCACAATATTATCTCACACAAGGAATTTAACATTGATTAAAATATTGTCTAACACACATTCAAATTTTTAAAACTGTTCTCTAAATGCTTCTAAAACATTTTCCCCCTAAACTTAGGATTTAACCATAGTTCATGTCTTTCTAATTGCCTTTAATTTAGAAAAGTCTTTGGCTTTTTTAATTTGTTTTTCATGTCACTAATATTTTTGAAGATTACAAACCGGTTGTCTTGTAGATTGTCCCACAATCTGGATTTGTGGGATTATTTCCCTCTGATTTGTTTCAGGTTAAATACTTCTACAAATATACTGCACAGATGATATTGTGTCTTTCCATGGTATCACTTTAGCAGGTATGTAGTATCATTTTGTCCCAATATTAAGTGATATCACATTTGGCCATTTAGTTAATGTAGTGTCTGCCAGTTCCTTCTTTTGTAAACATAGCTTTCTCCCTTTTTAGTTAATAAATAAACCATGGAATTTTTCAAGTGTATCTCAACAGAGCTGGGGGGTGGGGGGGTAATCCATGAGGGTCATTATTTGAGGACATGTTACTAGCCCATCTTGTGACCTTGAATTCTCATTTGGCCTAGCCTTCAGTAGTTCTTGCCAGTTATTGATATAGTTCACCAGATTTTTTTTTTGTATCATGTAATATACCCCATACTCTTCCAGTATTTAGTTTCTTTGCTTAAGCTAGCCAGAATTTGCTTCTATTATTTTCCACCAAGCACCCTGACCCCCTACAAGGTGAGAAAGCATCCTATCTCACTGCTTTAGGGAAACCGAAGGTAAAGGTCAACATTATTTTTTGGATTTCTGAAATCCAAATGCTGATTTTTATTTATTATTTTTTCTTTTTTTGGAGAGTTTTTTTGTTGTTGTTTTTGTTTTGTTTTGTTTTGTTTTTTTGCTACAGGGTGCGTGCGCTCGCCAGAGACAAAGAGAGATAGAGAGACAGAAAGTGAGAAATCACCCCCCGGGGGTGATGGCCACACCTCAATCCCTTCTCCTCCATCCTTCTCTCAGGATCCTGGGCATGCATGCACACACACACGGCGTAAGTTTAAGGCTCCGGGTCCAGGACTTGAACTGCAGTCGACTACATGGGAGTTCAGCGACATAGCCATTATGCTAACTGCTGGTCCCCGAAATGCTGATTTTTAAATATGACTATGATATATTGCACAAAGGACCAACCACATGGGACCTTCTGATTTATTCTGGTTTCATATAAAATGTGTTATTTTCATCAGTATGTGTAGTTGGTGGGTGCTGGCCAGATTTGTTTAGCTCAGTCCTCCTAGGCCTTGGAGATAAATGATTAGAAATGCCTGTAGACTTGTCATTGTTATGGAGGTGCCACGAGACAAAGTGACCCATTAATGATGCTTAATTATTACTAGAAATCTGTGGACAGTATAGCAAGATGAAACTATGCAAAATATTTTGAAATCCTAATGGGTGGATACAGGTGACTCAGTCTACTCTTACTGAGGCAGATTTTACAACCACATTAGGAAAGTTTGCTGGAAGTTCAGGGTGACTCAGTATCCAGGTGTCTCCCAAATGTCCATGCTGTAACTTAATCCTGAATATAATGATATTAAGAGGTGAGGCCTTTAGGAAGTGATTAGGTCCTGAAGCTTCCACTTTCACAGACGGAATCAGTATCCTGATAAAACAGGCCTGAGGGAACTTTTCCCTCTCTGCTGCCGTATGCAGAAGGCCCCTTATTTGAAGCAGACAGCAAGCACGCACCAGATGCCTAAACTACTGGTACCTTGATCTCAGAATTCCCAGCTTCCACAACTGTGAGTAATACATTTCTGTTGTTTATAAATGACCAGTCTAAGGTGTTTTGTTACTTATAGCAGACCAAACAGATTAAGAAGCTTGGGTTATATTTGTTAATGTAATAGCTATGGTAACAGAAGAACTCTAACATCTGAATGGTTTAATGCAATAGAAGTTTTATTCCTCTTTTAGTCAAATTCCAATCGTGAATGACCTTCCATACTGTAACTCAGCCTCCTAGGTTTCTCTCTTCTCATGGTCTGTCATCTTCTGGGCCCTTAGGGTCCTTTGCTTCCAATGACAGAAAGGAGAGATTATAGGTTTTGTTTTTGTTTTTCAACTTACATGGTTTATCAAATAAATTTTAAACACGTAGCAAAAAGCAAGAGAATGGGGTAGGTTACCACATTTAAGATACAGTGTGGGGGCCAGCAGTTGGCGTAACAGCTATGTTGCTGGACTCCCATGCAGTTGACCATGGTTCAAGTCCTGGACCCAGTGGCTTAAACTCATGCCAGATGCGTGTGCATGCGTGCCCAAGATCCCGAGAGGAGAATGAATAAGAAGGGATTGCAGCATGGCTATCCTGCCTAGGGGGCGATTTCTTGCTTTCTGTCTCTGTCTTTCTGATGAGCACACGCGCTCTATAGCAAATAAAAAAAAAAAAAAAAAAAAAACCTCTCCAAAAAAAAAAAAAAAAAAAAAAAAAAAAGATACAGTGTCAGTCACAGGACAGACTGAATTTCATGCTAAGGAGTGTTTGTATGCTCTGTGTTTTTGGTCATATTAAACTCCCCTGCTGGTGTAGTTGAGCACAAATGGAAGGACTTGGTGCAAGTTTCTGCTATTGGAGAGAAGCAGGTGTGAGTACACGTGGCCAAGAGCTGTAGCTGACCAATAACTATGCAAGAGTTTTGTAGGGGCCATGATGTAAGTGCTGCATATCACTCTGTCTACATTCCATTGGCCAAACCTAGACCTCAATATAAGGGAGGTTAGGAAACACAGTCTAGGGGTAAAGTGACACAGTTTTGGTGAGAAGCCAATCATTCTTTTCATAGAGACTTTAAGAGGTATGGAGAACCCACACTTAGGGATACAAGCAATGCCAAAAGAGAGATTAGATACTAAAGAAGTAATAGTTATTCAGAGGTTTGCTAAATCCCCACTTGGGGTTTTACCCAGAATTTTTTTACCATGTTAGACCCAGTGCCTCAACCACCATGCCATCTGCTGGCCCCAAACTCTGGTGACTTTGAGCTCCCACTTTAATGGCTACACAGAGTTCAGGAGACAGAAAATAACACACATGGCCTATACAAGTAGAGTCTACCAGAGGGCCCTCATACAGCTAGGTCTTCAAGATCCCAAAGAGAAATAAACTTGCCACTTAGAAGTGGACAGCAAGAACTCTTGCCTGTCTTCGACTTGACTCTAGATAAGGAGAATGAAATAGAAAACTCTCCCCTAAGTATTTGTGGCCACAAGCAGGCCTCCAAGTGGATTTTCAGTTGAAAAGCATGCTCCCTGTGAGGTTTGAAGACCTCCAATGACCATGTAAGTTAAAGTGGTCTCAGGATGATAGTTCTTCAGGCAACTGGCAAGAAGATTGCTGTTACAACCGGACCTTTAAAAAACTCCACTGATAAAATGCGAAAGCCAGTGATTCAGTTCATGCTAAAAAAAAAAAAAAAGAAAAGAAAAAAAAATCAAACACCAAGAAGTAAGGCATTCAAAGCGAGCACAGAGACAAAACAGCTGTATCAGTGTTTTCAGACATTGTAAAGTGACTTAAGATATTGCAGTTGTCAAACTCAACATAAAATGACTGTGTTTAATATATTTAAAGAAATAAAAGAGTGGTTTGAAAATATGAGTAAGGAACAAAAGACTATAGAGATGGGTAAGCAGAGATGATTTAAAAAAACACAGAATTTCTAGAAATGAAATTTTTAATCATTATTTTGGAAACTCAATAAATGGATTAAGCCTCAGACTAGAAACAGCTGAGGAAAGAATTTGTAGAAGAGTCCAGACCAGGCTTATAATCACATAACTCTAGTTTCATCAAGGGCAGCTTCAAAATTCCAAACGTGTTCGAAGTAAACCTCCATTTCCCCAGCTCAGCCTTGCTTCAGGCCTTAGAGTCTGCGGTGGGGGAAGCTGCCTGTCAGCAGCTCCTCTCCTCTCCCAGCCCTCCCTCACTGGTGTCCGACCGCCCCACCCTGTGCCAGGGAGAAAAGAAGATTAGAGGAAAAAGGAAACAGCCTGGTATGGCTGGTACTGCGTCATCGGGCATCAGTGCCCCCTGGGTACAGAGAAAGTCCAAAGCTGACTTCTTTCTCTACAGAATTTTCTCAGAAATTGCCCTTCTTCCACCTACGCTGACTGCAGCTGATGTAGACAGCACTCGTCTGGCTGTCAGCTTTTTTATTTCTCTTAAGTTTCTTTCTTTCCTACGCAAGTGAGAGAGAGAGCACCTCCAGCAGGACCTTGAGGCTGTGATCCTCTTCCAGCCTTCAGCCAGCCCCAGATCATGAGCAAGCCTGTGCCCAGTGCACTCAGGGAAGTCTCTGGGTTTCAATCAGGAACATTCTCATGTGGGATTGCTGTGCAAAGCATCAAGTTTTACACCTGTGCCACTGTCTGACCCCTGGCAATGCCTTCAACCTGGGTTTCTAGTAGTTCCTTCACTTCTTGGTGGGGAAAGGAGGCAAGATTCCTTTATAGATCATTTCAGGCCAGCCTTTTTTGTGGATTCCACTTTGTTCGCTGGCTTATACCCTCCTTTTTCCATTGTAAATGAAAATCCAAATTATACTCAGTGCAATTGTGAAAGCGGGTGAAGCAGCAGTCATACTTTTGAGCCTTCTTACTTGATTAGGATCAAACCAAAGTCATTCCTGAAATTCAAAGGATCCTCTGGGAGGTCTCCTTGAAGCGCCTTTCATTTCACTTGTAGTGAGAAGAGGGACCACCTTCTGCTCTGCCTCCATATGGAAGTGCAGGGAAAAGAAAGTACCTTCGAGAGAAACTCTCACTTTCTCAGTCTTTTCTATCTCAACCTCCTTATACTTCCAAAGTCAAGGATGAGTTCATAAAAGCCAAAAGTGTTTACCTGGTCTTAGCAGGTCTAGGGTAAGTGAAGAGTATTAGTCATCCATTGTATTGGTTTCAGCTTTTGGGACCTGGACAAAACAGAGACACAGAAGTGCCATTTGAACATCATGTTCAAATATACCATTGCATACTCACCAGAATAACTAAAATTAAAAACAGAAAATACCACGTATTGATGAGAATATGGAGCAATCAGAATTTTTCTATATGAATGGGCTGAGAATATACATTGATATCACAACATTGGTAACCTGTCCAGTAGTAGCTATTAAATATGAACTTTTGATCCAGCAATTTTATTCCTAGAGATGTGCTGAATAGGGCCTATATATATTTCACTAAAAAATATTCTCAATATATTCATATATATGAATACCCATAGAAGTATGACTTACTATAATCCCAAACTGAAAACAATCCAAATGTCTATGAATAATAGAATGGATGCCTAAATTATGATATATTAATAGAAAAGAATATTATGCAGGAACGGAAATAAATGTACTACTCTTATACACAATGATGTAGATAAATGTCACACTAGCAAAAGATATTGAACATGAAAGTATCCATATTGCTTGATTCCATTTATATAAAGTGTGATAACATGAAAATTCACGGTATTAAAAATCAGGATAGTTACTTGCTTTGGAGAAGGAGACTTTTCTCTCAGAAAACAGTCTAGCTTTATGTCCATTTTCTTGGTGTCAAATCAAGTGAATGGGAGAGGAAATAAAATGGGTTCCAGGGAGTGGATCATATCCAATTGTATGCCTTCTTGGTACTGGCTGTAGCTGGCTGAAAACATGCTAAGGGGCATTGAGGTCTTGGCCTGATTTTGTTCACCCGTGTCGCCTTCCTATGCACCCACCCCGGCTGGAGAACGGCTTCCAGCAGGTAGTTACAAAGTGTGTTCACTTTGTGATAATTCATTTTCAGTATATTTACAATACGTGTATTTTTTTCTATACTCATTTTATATCTCAATAGAAAAATGAGTGTTTAGAGAGAAAACAAAAAGTTTTAAAAGCTATTGCTATAAGAAGGTAAAGACTAAAGGCTAGCCTTGTGGCCTAGTGGTTAAGGAAACCAGATCCAACATGGCTGAATGCACAGTTTGAATCCCAGCTCTAGTAGCTTGAAAAACACACTAGGTGGCTATGTGTGTGTGTGCACAAAATTCTGACAGGGTGGGAAAATGGAGCAGGAGGGATTGTGACATGGCCATGTCCCATTGAGGTATGCTCTCTCACTCTCTCCTTCTGGTAAGCATGCATGCCGTTTGGCTAAAATAAAAAAAGAAAGAAAACAAAGAAGAAACCTAAATGTTAAAAGTACATAAATAACACTGGTTTTGAATCTGTCGTATCTTTCCTGTACATATGATACTGAGAAAGTCACTTGATCTCTCTGAGCCTCAGTTTCTTCATTTATGATAAAGGAACAGTACCATAATATTTCCTCAGAGATTATTGTGAAGGTCAAATGAGAGAATGTGTATAAATGTGCTTGCAAAACTCTAACAAACATTAGTGATAATAACACAGGTTAAACAAAAAAAAATGCAAGGCCATTTTTCCTTCATAAATTGTCCTCTTTTAAGAAACCATCTAGCACCCAACTGAGAATCAAGAATGGAGGTCCTGGGACCGGCAATTCGCATAATGGCTATGTTGCTGGACTCCCATGTAGTCGACTGCAGTTCGAGTCCTGGACTCAGTGGCTTAAACTCACGCCGGGAGTATGTGCGTGTGTGCCCAAGATCCTGAGAGGAGAATGGAGGAGAAGGAATTGCGATGTGGCCATCCCCCCTGGGGGATGATTTCTCGCTTTCTGTCTCTCTGTCTCTCTCTATCTTTCTGGCGAGCGCACGCACCCTGTAGCAAAAACCTCTCCAAAAAAAAAAATGTCCCATAATATTTCATTCTCATGAGTCACCAACAGATATGCTGTATAGCCACACAGATATGCAAGTCTACTGATAAATTTAGAAACATTTCATGGTAACGAAATATTGGCATCTTAATATGACTGACTTGCCTCAGTGGACAAGTGTAGAAAAGATTCTTTCTTATTTTAATCTGGATGTCTCAGTTACAACTATTGTGGTTACAAGAAACAGAAACCTACTCAAGCTAAGTTAAGCAATAAAGAATGTGCAGACATGTCCCAGAACTTGAGGGCAGTAAAGTAGGTGAGCTTCTGGAATCAGACAGCCTTAAAGGATCTAGGCAGACCTGGATCCCTTCTCTCCACCCTGCTTTTTTCAGGACCTCTGCTTTATTCTTTCCCATGGCAGACTGGTGCTCTCTCCCTCCCTAGACACAAATGACTAAAATGGCCTTGAAACAGTTCTGAATTAGTACCCTTTTTTCTCAAAAACCAGCCTAGACTAGTGGGCATTTTCTTGGTGTCAAATGAAATTTCTCAAGTGAAAACCAGTTTGACCTGGCATGGGAAGAGTGGCGGTCCTATTCTGGTCAAATGACCAGGTGTACATTGCCATCTTGATGTAGAAATTTATTTTTTTCACCATGAAACACTCAAATTTGTCAGATGGAAATATTTTTTTTTTCTTTTTAAATTTGCCAGAGGGAACATGTATTCACTGGAAAAAGACAATGTGCGAGAACGTGAGAAAGCACTATGCTATGGGGGTTGGTCATCATCCCTTGTCCCCGATTCTCCTCTCAGGATTTTGAGCACATATACACACATGCTCAGTGTGCTTTCTTTTATTTTTGTTTATTTTTATTTTTTGGGGGGGAGGGGTGTTTGTTTGTTTGTTTGTTTTTGCTGTATGGTGCGTGTGCTCACCAGCTCAATGTGTTTTCTAAGCCGCCTGGTCCAGAACTCGAACCATGGAGTCGGCTATAACTACTAATCGGTATTCAGCTGCCTTAACTACCATGCTGCTGGCTGGCCCCATTGTAGTTTTGTACAATGTGTCTGTTGTGGCCTTTTCTACCCGGCAAGGAGCAAAATTTTCAGAAGAAGGAGTTTATGAGTTGAGAAGATATCCATAATAAATTTTACTGCAATTTCTTATAGATTTTCATTGTTGTAGTTGCACAGTCAAGTTGCCTGCCTTCTGAATCTTTTCTCTAAGAATTGTTCCCACAATTGTTTCCACAATTCTCAGAGAAAATGAGAAATAGATATCAAAGCACATGACCCTTGCTATCCAGGTGACAGTTGATTGGGCCAACAATTAGCATCTAACCCACCACAAGCCAATCATTTTTCTTTGCCAAAAAATGTACAAATGAATAGGAAGGCTAGATCAATTACCCATATGTCATGGACCCCTGAGACCAGGAAGGTTAATGCTAGAGTAGACATGCTGAACACAGACATGTAAACATGTAAACAGAAAAGAAAAAGAAAAATTGAAAGAAAAACTGGCCTTCGTCTACGCAGTGAGATAGGAGCAGCTGGACCGAGACATAGAAAAAAGAAACTTTATGTCTTAAAGCTTTAGAAAAGGAGATAGTAAAGGCCAGATGGTGGGTGGCCCAGCAGTAAAACACAACATGCAGTGAGGCAATCCTGCAGGGAAGGTTCCCAGTTCAGGTCTGGAGACCTCCCCGGGTGCACTGGGCATGTGCTTGCCCAATACTGGGACTGCCTGAGGGCCAAGGGTGCATAACGGCTTCCAGACTTTGCTTGAGGTGTTGTCTTCCTCTCTCTCTCGTTCATGGAAGTAATAAATTTTTTAAAACTTTTTTTTTTTTTTTTTTTTTTTTTTTTTTTTTTTTTTTTTAAAGAAAGCAAGAAAGGAATAAGAAAAACCAGTTACTGGTTTCTGACCTTCCAATACCAAGTTTTAGTCCCATGCAGTCCTAAATCACCAACCTGCAACTGGGTCCCATAAAATCCCCCCTGTCCACTTATCATAGATGCCTATCTAGCTAAACTGATTTAAGGATATTTATGTTCACTGTAATGAGAGGATCTGAATGAATTTGAAAAAATCAGTGTCCAATGAGAGTCCTTTCAACTCCACATAGACTTGAAGTTATTTGTTTTGAGCTCCGGTCACAGTTGTACAAAACAAATTGTTCTCTTCGAGTTTTCCTATAAACAACAAGATATGACTAATTGCCTACCACATTTAGCATAAAAAGCAATTAACAGAAATATGACATGGTCCTAGCCAATGGAACTATGATCTGGTTGAAATGAGGATACATAACATACCTCGAACGATTAGAGATGTGAACAAAGCAGTATAAATAATTAATTACAAAATTGCATGGCAGAGAGACATTGTTCCTGTGGTTCAGGAAAAAGAGAGAGCTCATGATCATGAGAGGAGCGTGAGGGATTCGTAATGAGCAAACCAATAGGATGGAGAAGGTAGTTCAGGTTGTTAGTTGGGAGGATATTTGCTTAAAAATAGTTCTCTTATTTCTGATTACTAGCTTCTCTTTGGTATTGAGTTCTGTTGTAATGTTGGGAAATTATAAAGCACACTGCTTTAAATGAAGTTGCTCTTCTCTATAATCTTATGGCGTTTTCTATGCAGCCTACTTTCACTCACTTCAATTCAATGTAAGGTGAGGCTTCCTGGGGCCAGTCAGCTCTTTGTCCTCTTTGATGAAGTATTTTGCAACAAACATTAACAATCATGTCTAATACCTCATGGTGGCTATTTTATGTTGTCATGAATGATAGTGATTAATAGCAAACAAACCGTAATACACTTGTCCAAATAGATATGTAACAATTGAAATTCACAGAAGTGCTTAACTTTATAATATAATCACTTCACAGTAAGTATGTAAAAGTAATGCTATGAAGTTATAGTAAAGAAAAAGTATCATAATAGTTGTACATAGTCTTCAAAAACACATAAAAATATAGCCAGGAGAAAAAAACAAAACCATAACACATTATTTTATTATTTATTATTATTAAGTTACTATAATTCTATAATTGACCTATATAACTATAAAAATGGCCTTTATTTGGTGCTACCTTGCCATATATTATATAAATGTGTGTATAAATGATATAAAACCACCAAAATAATCATCCTTTGTGAATTGATGACTATTATGACCTAGTTTGAAAAATTATACTTACCTTACTGTTGATAACCAATTGTGTTCCAAAATAATATGATGAAAACTATGTTTTGAAAGATGTCTCCAGTGACCAGCAGATGGCATAATGGTTACATTGCTGGACTCCCACATAGTTGACCGTGGTTCAAGTCCCAGACTAGGAGGCTTAAAATTCACCCCAGGTGCAGGTGCATGTGCATGCATGCCCAAAATTCTGAAAGAAAATTGGAGGAGAAGGGACTGCAGTGTGACCATATGCCCTGAGGAGTGATTTCTTGCTTTCTGTCTCTCTGTCTCTTTGGTGAGTGCATGTGCCCTATGGCAAACATCTCTCAAAAATAAATAAATAAATAAAAGAAGAAGCCTATTGTTTTTTGTCTCTATAGTATAGTGATATACATAAGAGAAAAATTTAGTATCCATTCTGTTCATTTTGCATCCTTTTTTTTTTTTTTGAGAGGTTTTCGCTATAGGGCGCGTGTGCTCGCCAGACAGACAGAGAGAGACAGAGAGACAGAAAGCGAGAAATCACCCCCCAGGGGGGATGGTCACGCCGCAATCCCTTCTCCTCCATTCTCCTCTCGGGATCTTGGGCACGCACGCACACGCGCCCAGCGTGAGTTTTAAGCCACCGGGTCCGGGACGCGAACTGCGGTCGACTACGTGGGAGTCCAGCAACATAGCCATTACACTAACTGCTGGTTCCCCCATTTTGCATCCTTTTTAAAACAGTGCTTCAAGCTTCCAGCCTATCACCCAGTGAGAATCTATGTGCATCTGAGAATTCATGTGCATCTGAGCTGGGCCTGGCCCTGCTCCTTTAACTGAAGAACCTCTGCTCTAAAATGGTGCTTTAAAAGTATTATTCTTTCAATATTTATGTCTTATTTGATCTTTCCACTTCAAAGATAATCAGTTAGCTTACATTTTAATGACTTTTTCAGAAAATTAGAATTTCATGTATTTTGTACCTCTTTGGTACTATATATATATATACATATATATAGCTTATTTATTTCATGAATAAGAGAAACAGGAGAAGAAAGAGAGAAAGATGTAGCATTCCCAACAGGCCATGATCCACCTCCAGCCAGCCCTACATCACAGGCTTGCACATACACAGCAGATCTCAAGATGGAATCTTTTATGTGGATCAGCCTCACAGAATGCCACATTTCACCACTGTAACACCATCCAGTCCCTCTTTTGTACTTGTTTAGAAAGGACACATATAAAAGATTTATTGATTTATTAATGAGCAAATCAGTTAAACAGTAAAGTCTGTCTAAAGGATATATCTTTATTTATTTAGTTTTGAAAAGACTGTGTCTCTAGATTGGCTCTGTGGCCTGGTGATTAAGGGAACCAGATCCCTCATGGCCAACTTCATGGTATGAATCCTGACTCCAGTGGCTTAAAACACATGCTGGATACTTGTGTGTGAGATCCCAAATCCTGACAGGGAGGAGAATTGAGTAGAAGGAATTGCAGTGCGACTACGCCCCTTGTGGGGATGCTTTCTCTCTCTTCTCTCTCATTCACTACTTCTCTCTGGTGAGCACATCCACCCTCTGGAACAACAAAACAAAATGATGGAAAAAAAAAAAAAAAAAAACCACAACCTGAGGCAAAGGGAGGTAAAATATGATGTAAAGCTGCAGTTTGGACTTTATAATGTTTTGCAATTGACTTGGCAACCAAATATTTAAAGAAAGAATCAAATTTAGGAAGTTTACCAATCTAGAGATTACCCCATACTTAGGTTAGAAATTGGGGATTTGGGGAAAGAAAACAGCTATTGTCAAGTTTCTACTTTATCCTAGGCTGTCATGTAATGGTCTCATAATAATCCATTCTTTTTCTACAAAGTAGATGTGGCCAAACTCTTAAGTATCAGAAAATTCACCTCATTAGTAGCTAAATAACTTGCTCAAGGAGTTGTTGGTAGTAATTGCTAGAACCCATTTACTACCTTGTAAATTCAAACTTTTCATCCTTCATGCCTATATTGTTTGGAACTGTATCAACTGATGGTTAGGTTAAATTTTAAAAATTTATAGAATCTCAGAACAGAAACTTCTTTTTTTGTAAACCAAGGACACTGAAAAATGCCCTTCCTATAGAATTAATATTGTTAAACCTCTGTTTCAAAAATTCCCTATTTTTTTAAAAAATCAAAATCATTAAAAAATAAAAAAGAAGAAGAAGAAAAGAAAGGAAAGGAGGCCTGTTCCATGGGCTGCTGTTAAGGAAAACAGATCCCACATGATGGACCTTATAGTTTGAATTCCAGCTTCAGTGGCTTGAAAACTATACTGAGCACACGTGTACTTGCATGCCCCAAAACCCAATAGGGTGGAGAAATGGAGAAGGGATTGCAGTGTCATCACACTCTGTTGGGTAATGCTTTTTCCCTTTCTTTCTTGGTCTCTCTGGCAAATGCACATATCCTTAGCAAATTAATAAAAAAAAAAAAAAAAAAAAGGAAAGGGGAGACTAGTTTAGATTAAAAGTGAGTAAAGAGATATAATGATCAAAAACATGCATAAAACTTTATTAGATCTTGGCTAGGAAAATACACATACATAGGGATATTCATGGAACAAATTGGAGAAAGTTGATTAAAAGCTGCAGAGTTAATGACATTGCTGGATTATTATTAATTTTATTAGTTAAACCCAGGCAGGCCATGACCTCTTTAAAGTCATTCTTAAAAGTATGGCCCTGGTTCTTAGAAGCATTATTTCAATGAGTTTCAATGATATTCATTTTGCATAATATTAAGGTCTATTTGAAACCTACTGAGTTGTTAAAGGTATGAAGTTTGGTTTCACAAACTAAGACTAGTGATTTCTTAAAGTTTAGTGAGGACCAACTCAGTGTTCTGAGAAGACTGAATACATGCCAAGTATCCACAGCACATACGCATATGTTTGGGAGGAACTCCCACAGTTTTCAAGAAAGACAATAGTGTTTTCAGTGCTTCATCAGTCTTGTCTTAGGTTATCTGTGGTTTTTCCAAAGTTGCTAATTTTACTTTCCATGCTCAGGTAAGCTTCATTATTGTAAGTTTGTTCTGGGCTTTTGGATACCTTATAACATGCATTATATATTAGCATCAACCGTGTTTTAGGATGGAATCTTCCAATATTTAGACTTTAGGGTATGTGCATATTATTCAAATATAAGTAAACAGTACTAGAATCGCCGGAGTAGATGCAGATATGATTTTCTCAAATTTGCTCATAGAGTGATACTTCATTGTTATCACCAGCTCTTTTCCACTGGAAACTGAGAATGAGTAGATAGGATATCAAACACAGAGTGTAGATTTATCTAGAGTTTTTGCCCTGCCTAATCCTGCCATTGGTAAAACATTATTTGACTCTAATTACCTGCTGTTAATAAATGCCTGAGGTTGTCTTTCTTTCTTTTCCTTTCTTTTTAACAAAAGATTGGCTTAAATTATACAGGTTAAATTTGATAAACAATTACTTTATTAAAATATCTGTCTGTTTACATTTATTCCATATAGTATACATGTATTTATTCGAGAAGCAAGACACTGACAGTACCCAGAAAACAGAATTTTTCTAAAAGATAATTTCAATGACCAATCATTTAAAAAACCAACCCTTTAAAGTAATGTAAAAATTACTTGGTGTAGAGGCCACCTCCATAGTCTAGTGATTAAGGAAACTAGATTCCATGGTCAGCTGGGAGTATAAAGTATAATAATCACATCAGATGTGTGTGTGTGTGTGTGCACACATCCCAAATCTCAACAGAATGGAGAAATGTAGAAGAAGGGATTGTGGCATTATGTCCCATTGGGGGTGATTTCTCCTTCTCTGTCTGTGTGTCTCTTTCTTTGTCTCTCTCTGGCGAGTGTGCTTTCTGATCATTAAAAAAAAAAGGTATAGTAGTGGTTAGAAGTGACAGTGTCATCTATTTAGGATGCAAATAATGCTTAATTTAGGGGAGTATCAACTGTTTAAAAGTGTTAAATTGCATTTTTATATCTAAGCACGTAAGTTTCATGAATGTATAAAATATATAAATATTAACGACTTAGTCTATGCATATAATGGATAAATGCCTTTGTTTCTCTTCTATTTTGTATTTTAGGATTCCTTAACTCCAGAAAATTCTTTGCTCTGGAATAGGTTAGGCCAAAAAAATTTAGGATGAATAATCTCTCGTTGTTCTCTATCGTTTAAGTTTACATAAATTAGCTAGTTTAGCCAGTCCTGCTAGACCATAAACGATGTGGTTTTAGACTAATCAGTATACCAATCGGTATAAAACCAGCAGCCCAGGGGTGTGTTTTGATCTATGCTATGAATTGTCATTACTGAAAAACTACAAAATTTATATAAAAGTCCAAACGTTAGACTTTTCTTGTGGAGGGAGGGGAAAAAAGTAATATTTTTGCCTCACGGGGTGTATATTTGTTATGTAGGGGAGTTTTGAATTAGCAGGTCTTTATCCACGTAAGGGTACCCAATATTCTCTGACAAAGATACTAAGGATCAGTCATTTAGTATCATTCTAGCACTATGTTATTTTGTACTTACCTACTTCACTCATTACTTTCTGGCCTCTGAAGGCCTGTAAGTGTATGAATGTCTGAGTTAACTTACAGAGGCTCTAGAACACTTACGAATTTCACCTACTGTATTACCATCATTATCATGCTCGATCCTAGTGGGGTGTGGGGGAGGTTCTAGTTTCAGAATATTGCTCCTATATTTTTAAGAAAATTCAACTCAAGTTGATTTCTATTTAAGTAGAATTTATTTATTTCTTGTTAGCTAATGATATTATGCTCATTTAAAAATGTATTTCCCAGGCTAGCCAGGTGGCATGGTGGCTAAGGCATCTGGATTCCACATGGCTAATGCATAGTTTCAAGCCAGAGGCTTGAAAAACACAACGGGTGCATGTGCGTGTGTGCCCAAAAATCACGAGAAGAAAGTGGAGGAGAAGGGATTGTGATGTGGTCATCCAAACTAAGCAGTGCTTTCTCACTTTCTCTCTCTCCTCTGTCTCTCTCTGGCGAGTGAATATGCCCTAGAGCAAGTTAAAAAAAATGATTTGATTGTGAAAAATAAATAAGTAAAAATGTATTTTCTTTAGGAGCTGGCAGGTGGTGTGGTGGTTAAGGGCGCTGGACTCCCACATGGCTGACCATGGTTCAAGTCTTGGAGCTGGCGGCTTGTTTTCTCACTTTCCCTCTCTCTCTCTCTCACTCTGTCCCTCTCTAGTCAAATTAAAAAATAAAAATAAATAAATAAAGTTAAATAAAATAATTCTTTTTAAAAAATGTATTTCCTTTAGCGTTTCTCTTGCTGTGTTCTATGGTACTCCAGAAAACAGCAGCTGGAAAGTAAATGCCCTCCTGGTCAATTAAACATGGTTAGTACTGGATCATAGAGTCCTTCCTTGATATTTAGTACACAGAATCACATTGAAGGCTCTGAGAAGTTCTGAAGCAATTTTGTTTTATGGTTAAATGAATAAACAAACATGTGGCAGAAGATTTCTTTCTTTGCAGTCATTCCCTTAAAAAAAAATCTTCATTTGGGAAATGCCTCATTCATTCATTCATTCAACAAATTTGGGCTCCGTGTGTACCGTGCTAGACTCTGAACAATACTGAGATGGCCATGACTCATACTTACATGAGCTTCTTACCTCTTAGGAAGGCTATTTCAGGGCATTAGCTGCTCTGTTTTCTGTTTAGCTACAGATGGTAATTTTGTCAATAGGGAGAAAGGAAAAGTTGGGAGAAAACTGGCCAGATATGGAGAATTATAAAGAACACTGAATGGTGAAATTGTGATACCTTGACAAAGGCAATAGGTTTTGGGGAGAAGAAATGTGTGTGAATTTTTGGGAGAAGAAATTTGATTTAGAGTCCATGTATCGGTTACATGTAGTTTTGGCTGTGAGTAATAGGAAATTCAAAGAAGCACATATAATAAGGAAAATTATATCACTTAATGAGAAATTTTGGGTAGGTTGGTTTCAGCGTTGTTTAATTCAGTAGCTTGACAATAACTAAATCGTCAATAACTAAAGGTCTTTCCAGTTTTCATTCTTTCACACATAGTGACTTGTTCTTTGTCCTCAAACTTGGCCCTTCATGGCATAAGATGGTTGCCATAGCTCCATGCATCATAGCCTTATTAATATTAATAATAGCTAAAAATTGCACAACACTGATTAAGCACTTTATATATAGTTATTATTTTGGTGTTCACAGCAGTCCTATGAGTTAGGTCCATGATGCCCTTTTTACAGATAAGGAAACTGAGGTAGGTACAGGTAAATTAAGTAACTTGCTCAGAGTTAGTAGCTAGTCAGTTGTGTAACTGAAATACAACCAAAGGGACATGGCTCTGTGAAAGCAAGATAGTGGGTACCTTTTTTCATGTCCCTTCATGAGATTAAGGAACATTTTTCAAAATCCCACACCTCTAGCATACTTCCCATCAAGGGCCATTAGACTGATTTGTATCATGTGCAAGTCCCTAAATCAATCATCCAAAATAGGAAATGAGGGGCCAGCAGACAGCATAATGGCTATGTCACTGGACTCCCATGTAGTCAACCACGGTTCAAGCCCTGAACCCAGTGGCTTAAACTCATGCCGGGCACGTGTGTGTGCATGCCCAAGATCCTGAGAGAAGAATGGAGGAGAAGGGATTGCTGCTTGGCCATCCCCCCGGGGGGTGATTTCTCGCTTTCTGTCTCTCTGTCTCTCTCTGTCTTTCTGGGGCACACAAGCGCCCTATAGCAAAAACCTCTCCATATATATATATATATATATACATATATATCTATATATATGTATGTATATATATATATTGGTAGGAGGGATGGTTGAAACAAGAGTGAAATGTTTACAATTGTTTGAGCTATCTATATGATAGATAGATTCATGGTACTCACTATTTTTTCCCATCATTTTAAAAATTAGTATTATTACTATTTATACATTCAATTGTTATACATCATACATCATTTAGTTTGTAGAGACCTCACTCTATTTTTGTGTGTATTTGAAAATCTTCCTAATAAAAAATGTGAAAACAATCACAAAGCCTTTGGAAACTCACTCTCACTCTGAACATTCTCCCTGTTCTTGGTCCCCTACTCCTCTGCAACCTTGTAAATTAACCCTTGTATAAGTCTTGGCTCTGCCCCCATACTTAGGGATAACTTCTGGTCCCAAGCAGGAAGAATGTAGGAAGCCCTGGTTTGGCTTCTCACTGGCTCATTTTCCAGCCATTTCTGCTCCTGGTCAGCTCTGACTGCTTTGCTGGGCCTCTCTGTTTCCTCTCCTGTAATCATTTCTACTTGGTCTCAGAGCCTCAATTTTTCACACTCAGGCTCAGATCTCCCTGTAGCCCGTTATCTATTCTAGACCAGTTATCTATTTGCCAGAAACACTAGGCCTTTATCTAGGGGGCATTAAATGTAGGCCTTACAGGGAACCAGCAGTTAGCTTAATGGCTATGTCGCTGGACTCCCACGTAGTCGACCGCGGTTTGCATCCCGGACCCGGTGGCTTAAAACTCACGCCAGGCGCATGTGCATGCGTGCCCAAGATCCCGAGAGGAGAATGGAGGAGAAGGGATTGCGGTGTGACCATCCTCCCTGGGGGGGTGATTTCTTGCTTTCTGTCTCTCTGTCTCTGTCTGGGCAAGCGCACGCACCCTATAGCGAAAACCTCTCCAACTCAAAAAAAAAAAAAAACCATGTAGGCCTTATGAAACATTTTACACTAATAGCACTCAAGTCCTACAGGTCCCTTTTATCATGAATTTTTCATTTGTGAGTTTTCTTATAACTATATGCCTGCACACTAGTTCTTAAAGTAATCAACCTGTGACTTTACTCCTGGGTTCACCTCCTAGAAGTCTGCTCCACCTTTGGAGGCTACTTAGATTCCCGAGATCAGCACTCAAGTCTATATTTCAGGAACCGAAGAAAAAAGAGTTTACTTGTCTTTTCTGACAAGTAAACAAGAAAAGATTCATTGCACATGTGGATGGAAAATAAAGGAAAAGTCGTGCAATGTTTCTGTTAGGTTTTGAAGTGTGAGCAAATCACTGTATTGCCTGAACAAACAACATTACTGAAAAGCAAAGGATGGAGAGTTGGCAGAAATGTATAGCTTATTGTAAAAAGAAAACAAAACATAACAAAACGAATGAATAATGCAAATGAACTTGGGCATGAGTGCTAAACTGCTTGCATAAATAACTTTATTAGAGTTTTCTACAGCTAAGCATATTAAACATTTTGTAGTTTCGCAGCATTTATACTTGTGAAAAGTTTCGGATAGCACCCCTGAGGTGTAATTATCTTAATCATCTCATGGGTATAACACTCACTTTAAAACACAAAGGCTCTGACTCTGAGTTTTGGGCCTCCAAGGCTGTGTGGATTGCATGCAGGATGGTGATAGCTTGATCAACTTCCTCTCTTAGGAGGAAGTGGGGTTGGGGTACAGGCCCAGCCTTGGGTTGGTAGCTCTGAGAGAAAACATCCAACGAACAAGTTGAGGTTCTCCCAATGCAATTCTACATTGAGCATCTGTCGTGTGTAATAAGCCACAAAGGAAAGCATGTCTTTGCTGATTTGGAGATTAATGTCCATAGCAGGTGCTACCCATGCAAACTTAAAAAAAAAAATTTGTCAAAGGGTCTCTTTGGTGAAACCTGTGGATTCCGTTTTATAATGCTTTTTCTTTTTTTTTTTGAGAGGTTTTTGCTATAGGGTGCATGCACTCACCAGAAAGAAAGAGACAGACAGAAAGTGAGAAATCACCCCCCAGGGGGCATGGCCAAGCCACAATCCCTTCTCCTCCATTCTCCTCTCAGGATCTTGGGCACGCACGCACACGCACCCGGCGTTAGTTTAAGCCACCAGGTCAGGGACTCGAACTGCGGTCAACTACATGGGAGTCCAGCAACATAGCCATTACGCTAACTGCTGGTGCCTGTAATGCTTTTAAATACATAAAATAAAGTTCAAAGTCAGTCCCACAGTATAGCAGTTAGGTGCTATGCAGAAGAAGTGGGATCCCACATGGCAAAATTTTGAGTCCCAGCTCCTTCAGTTTGAAGAACACATTGAGTCTGTAACTCTGTGTGCATAAAAAGAGTTAACATTTTAAAAAAAGACAAAAAGAACACATTGAGTATATGTTTGCACCTAGGATGCTGATGGGATGGAGAATTGGAGGAAAACGGATTGCGGCATGACCAGACCCTGTTGGGGGCAGGAGAGTGCTTTCTCTCTCTCTCTCTGCCAATGCACATGCACCCAAGGGCATGATAAAGAAAAAAAGAAAAGTTCGTAACATTACAAAGGAAACCAATTAGATTGACACATAATTATCAAACTATTAAAAAACCAAATTTGTGATGTAGTACCTCTTTATTAAATAATATTAAACAATATTCTTTATCAAATGACATTAAATAACAAAATCTACTGGTGGGTCATATAATTCCCATAATTTCAAAATAGTGGTGAGTGTGATGATATTTGAGAGATTTGTAACAACTCCAATGGAGATGAATATGTCAGCCATTTCTGTTGGTGATAAAGTCACAAGTACTGCTAATTCTACTTTGGTTTGTTATCTACATTCATAATTCAAAGAAATGCTAAGTTTAAGGTAGATGTTAGTAAAAGTGAATGTGTAATTGTTTCCTGTCCAATCCCTTGAATTCAATTCCATTCAATTAGATTCTGTAGACTCCCTAAGATCTTTTCATTCTCTGTGTGTGTACATATGTCAACATGTGTGCATATGTTCAATCATATGTCCTTCAAGGAGGGTAATATGTCGGAACTAAATAATTAAAATATGATGTACTGTAGAATAGGATAAGTGCACGAGAATCAGAATAGCAAAGTGCTAAAGGAATGAAAAGGAGGGTTAAGAAAAGGCAGTCTTAGAAGCAGAAAAGGATTTAAATGATATAAAGGAGAGAAAAGAGAGCAGAGATAAGTGAGACAGGTAGTGGGGCCAGTCAGTGGTGTGGTGGCTAAGGAGGCTTGATCTTACATGGCTGACTGTGCTGTTTGAATCCCAGACATGAAGGATTAAAAATCATGCCAGCCACAGATGTATGGGTGCCCTAAATCCTGAGAGGAGAATGGAGGAGAAGGGATTGCTATGCGGCCATCCCTAGGGGAGGTGATTTCTCACTTTCCCTCTCTGTCACTCTCTGTCTCTTTCTGGCAAGTGTACACACCCTATAACAAAACCCTAAAAACAAAACAAAACAAAACAAAACAAAACAAAACAAACAAACAAAAAACAGAGAGAGACAGACAGACAGACAGATATTTAGTCTTTGGAGTCATCCTTTGCTTCCCATTCCTCTCCTCTTCAACTCACCACATTGCCTAGCAAGCTGGCTTTCCTTTGGCACCAGCTTTTAGAACAATTCTCCGAGTTTGGTCTCAGGAACCCTTTAAACTCTCCTACATTATTGAGGATCCCAGTAAGTTTTTGTTTATATAGTATATCCATAAAAATGCATTATGTTATAAATCGAAATTGCAAAATTTAAAAGTATTTATAAGTGGGGGCTGGCAAGTGGCATGGCGATTAAAGACGCTGGACTCCCACATGGCTGACCATGGTTCGAGTCTTGGACCTAGCGGCTTGCTTTCTCACTTTCTCTTTCTCTGTCTCTCTGTTTTTCTCAGGTGAAATTAAAACAAATAATAATAATAATAAATAAAGTTAAATAAAATATTTTAAAAATGTATTAGTTCAGAAAAACAACAAACCTGCTCACATAAATAGCTTCCTTTTTTTTTTTTTAAGTGAAACATAACTATGTCTTCCAAAAGAAACAAAATAGGAAAGAGGCATTATCTAATATTTTTGCAAAGCTCTTTAATATCCAGCTTAATAGAAGACAGATGGATTCTCATATCTGCTTTTGCATTCAATGTGTTGTAATAACATAAGTTATGTAACCTTTGGGAAGCTCCACTGTATACATATGAGAAAATGAGAGTAAACTAGGCAAATAATAAAGTGTAATTTTAAAAATAGTTTCAACCTCATGGACCCTGAAAGACCTCCCCAGGCCATACTTTGAGAACTATTGATTTGGGGGTTTCTTCTAAAATTTTCTCCACTTTGTTTTTATAACTTGAATGCTCTTTAACTACAGAAAAAGACCAATTCTATAATTAGAAATAGATGTTTAAAAATTCAAATATATATGTACTGGATATCTTTTGTTTTGTCCCTCCAGATGTTCAGCTGTCCTTCCATTTCTCTTCATCTTGCTCTATGACCTGTATAGAAAATATCAGGAGACTCTCTGGTCCTTTGGCTTCCAGCTGGGTTCGGCCAATGGGTAACACCAGCGGGTGACTACAGGGAGGGAAGAGAGTGAGATTGAGAGACTTCTTCTCCAGTTGAAGAGAGTATATTATGTCCCTCACCCAAGGCCAGAGTTCTTGTTAGGGGACCCTCTACACACAAACTTCTCCTCTCTACAGGTTTCTGCAATCCCTTCCTCCCTTCATCCATTCAAGCATAGGATTAATTACACACTTAAAACTAGCCCTAGTGTATTAGACTTTATGATTTCTCTCTATCCTGATTGAACCTTTGGAAATAGTTCCTTTATTTTTATTTATTTATTTTTTTGGTGGGAGAGATTTTCACTATAGGGCGCGTGCACTCCCCAGACAGACAGAGAGAGACATTAGAGACAGAAAGCGAGAAATCACCCCCCAGGGGGGATGGTCACACCGCAATCCCCTCTCCTCCATTCTCCTCTTGGGATCTTGGGCATGTACACACACGCGCCCGGCGTGAGTTTTAAGCCACTGGGTCTGGGACGTGAACCGCATTCAACTACATGGGAGTCCAGCGACATAGCCATTACGCTAACTGCTGGTTTCTGGAAATAGTCCCTTTATTAAACTATCCTCAAAATGCCTAATTTGAATTTCCTGCTAGACTCTGATAAATATATGCTGAAGGATATATTTCAGTTAAAGTATTGGGTTTTTGGAAAAGTCATGACATATTTTCCACACAAAAATACATAATGACTTTTCAAACAATCCAATATTATCCATAATATTGGATTCATTTGATTTTTAAATTTTAATTTAATTTTATTTATTGTCATTATTTTATTTTTTAAAAAGTCAACCAGAGAGAGATGAAGAGAGAGAGAGAGAGAGAGAGAGAGAGAGAGAAAGGAAAGTGAGAAAGCAAGCTGCCAGTCAAACTCAAACTGCAGTCAGTCATGTGGGAGTCCAATCACCTTAACCAGTATGTCACCTGCTGGCCCTGGATTCATTTTATTTTAATGGAAGCTGGAAGTTGTAAAACCCTGGAATCCCAAAGACTAAGGACCTTTATAGCTCTGAAAAGAGAACTTATTGGTGTCTGCAAAAGACTTTTTAATTTTGCCTCTGCTTGGGATTATTTTCATCTATGCATGGATAAGACAGACACATAGCTGCAAAAGTCTCATAGATGTAATGTAGCCATGGTTTCCAGTAGCGATGTTTTCAGTTTCAGACAATAATGGATCACGGTTGTCCTAATTCAGTGGTCTTTAAAGTGTAGTCTGCAGTCCAGAGTATTTGCATCACCTGGGGACTTGTTAGAAATGTGAATTCTCAGACATTAATGGAGACTTACAGAATGAGAAACTCTAGAGGTGGGGTCTTGCAATCTATGTTTTAATGAATCTTTGGGTAATTCTGATGCTTGGTAAAGTTTAAGAATTTGTATTCTAAGCAATTTGCGACCTTACAACTCCCTGATTTCCTGGTCTTCCTTGCAGGTAAAGGTAGCCATGTGATTTCCTCACCTACTACCCTTAACTTGGCTATCTTATCTGATGCTGCAGTAACCATCCTGCAATCTTAGGGCAACAAGATAATTGTAGAAGCACTGAGCCAGACATTACTGCTCACCTCCAGACTTCTTGTCATGTGAGAAAATCCCACCCCACCCTCCAGTGACTTAAGCCACTGGGGGATGGGATATGAACCATACAGTCAGCCTTGTGGGATCTGATTCCCCCCAACCACCACTAGGCTGCGGGCTACTGGCCCCACGTAGTTTCTACTTTACAAAGTTATAAGGAGAATTTGTGTTGAGCCTTCTTTAATGCGTCTTTAAAATCAAATGACGACAACAAAAAAAAAACTAACTAAAATATTTGTTTTGGTTCCTAATGTATTCTCAGCACCTGGAACAGTATTCAACACATTTTTTTTAGAATGATTTATTTAATTCTATTTATTATTATTATTATTATCTTTTAATTTGCTATAGGGCAAAGAGAGATGGGAAGAAAAAGAGAGATGGGAAGAAAAAGAGGGAAAGTGAAAAAGCAAGCTGCCAATTCTAGGACTCAAACTATGGTAGGCCATGTGAGAGTCAAGCACCCCAATCACCATGCCATCTGCTAGCCTCCAATACACAATACTTTAAATTAAAAAGATTTTTTTTTTTAGTGATCAAACAAATCAATGATACAAAATCAACAGCTCGTTTACATAACTGAGGATGGTCAAACAAATTTTGGGGTCAACCAAGTGAAAGTGAAAAGGAAGTCAAACAGGCCAGAAATCTGCTTTGATGCAATTCTGTGGTTGCTTGATTTCTTGAGACAAAGGTCCCCTCCACTTTCTGATTTTCAGTATTCCAATTTTGGAAGCTGAATCCCAGGCCCTCCTCTCCTTATATGTAGTATGTCAGGTAAAGAAGTATCATTTAAGGACATATGTTTTCTATACGCCATTTAAGTGGTACTTCCTAGGACTATATGATCTGATACTGATAATAACAGGTACAAAAAAAAGTGAAACAGAAACATGTTTTCCCACATGCAGAAGTGGGAAAATAGAATTTTAGTTTATGTCTGTCTCCATTACCCTATGCCAGAGGGTCTCCAACATAGACGTGCATAAAAATTACCCAGGGAAAGATTGTTAAATTCTCTTTTCTGAGCCTTGTCCCCTCAGTTCCTAATTTTATAGGCATGAGTGGACCTGGGATTTTGCTATTCAAGTTATTCTGATGCTAGTAGTGGTCTATTCACCATGGTGTAAGGAACACCAGCTTCACACAAACTTTGAGAAGTAGGTTTTAAAAATCTGAATTGCAATTTATATACATGCTATCTTCATCATGGTCTAGGCAAGTGCTCTATTTCTATATTTACCCTTCCCTCCCAAACACTGACAGCCCCTAAGCATTGGGCTAGCACTTAAAGTATTTGAAAACCAATTTACACCAAAGTATGAATAAGGTTTAAACCCTCTTTCAGAGCATTTGCATTAAAGTAAAATATCCTAGGGCCAGTGGGTAGCATAGTGGTTAAGACACTGGACTCGCACCTGGTCAACCAAGGTTTGTGTTCCAGACCCAGTGACTTAAAATTCATGTTGGGGGTGTGTGCATGTATTGAATACTGTCCCAGGAGAAGAATGGAGAGGGGATTGCGGTGTGGCCTTCCCCCCTCCCCCCAATTTCTCCTTTCTGTCTCTATCTCTCAGGTGAGCACAAGCACCCTATAGCAAAAACCTCTCTAAATAAAATAAAATAAAATAAAATAAAATAAAATAAAATAAAATAAAATATCCCAGGGCTGGCCAGTGGACACAACGATTTTGATGCTGGATCCACAGGCGAATATCCCTATGGGTTCACCCTGAAGCTACCTTGTACCCGCTGGGCATGTGCTTGTCCATAATCCAGGGCTTGTTGGCTGGGATTGGATTATGGCATGGAACCCCATTGGGGGTGCTTGTCTGACTCTCATGGAGGAAATAAACAAAACAAAACAAAACAAAAAAAAAACTCGAAGTAATTATTAGAATGCCTCCATTATACTTTGAGGAAATTAAAGAATCATATCCCTTTCTCTCAACTGCCTATTGAACTCCTACCATTCCTTCTGGATTCCTCCCTAGTCTTTGTGAAGCCTCCTTGGTAAACCTATGTACAAAGACCCTTTGTCATTATCATCTCCCGTACACTGTTCAAATGATAGCACCTATCATCTTGAACCAGAATTGCATAATTTATCTTTCTATCTCAAATCCTACATAGTGCTTGGCAAATAGCAGGCACGCAGTAACAGTGAACAAACAAGTGGATGTAAGAGACTAGGCCACAAGTTTTAAAAGTCAAAGCTACTAAAACATGGCAATGTCCAGGCCTGAAATGCGTTAATGGGGGGTCTAGAAGAAACAATCTTTAGCAGAACATAGTCCTCCTGAAGGGAGAGCTTGTACCATTTTCCCACGTTGCTCTCGGAACTATTTCGACACCCCAATTTCCCGCCCACTCTCTTCCCTTCAGGAGACAGGTCAGGCAGGTATCCCAGCCCCGCGGCTCTGATTGGTTGGTGATGATTTCATTGTTAGGGAACATCCGGGCCTTTCCCCTCCCCGCAACACTTCGCCAGAGTTTCCCACTCCCGCGTGCGCCCCGCCCGTGGCTGAAGCAAAACAACCGCCTCTCCCCGGCCGGCTTCTTGTCCTCGCCTGCGCTTCCCGGCCAGGCAGGAGGTCGAGAGGGGCGTTTCTATCCTCCAATAAGGGGCTAGGAGGACTTTGCTAGCCAATCAGGAGCCAAGCCCTGCAATCCCGGGTGGGACTAGGCCTCCACACCTATGACTGGACAGCCCGTTGACTCGTTTATGGCGTTCGTTTTACGCGAGGCTTAGAGATCAAAACCAAGGGAGTACGGTCCTCGCAGAACGGGAAAGATCTACACAGACTCTCCGCACACACTCTCTGAGTTTGACGATTTACGGAGACTAACCAATCGCCTTTCGGATACTTACCTGCCTTTTGCGCGTTTATTTGAAAAAAGCCGGTGTGACGGACTTGGAAATTGGCCCCGTGACAGACACGCAGAGAAAGCCAATGACTGAGGGCTCGGGCCACCATTTGGACCAATAAGGAAAGGGCATCGCTAAGCTCGGGCTTGTGAGGCGGGGTGCAGGTGGGAGTTACATGATTGACGGAGCGTTCTACCTATGACATATAGGGTGGGCTGGTCCATGACGTCCGGGAGGTATTGCGGAGCGGAGGCGGGGCTAAGTGAAGTAAATGGTAATGAAGGGTTGGGTCTCACTCAGTGGGCGGTGTTTGATGGATAGTTGACCTTGCCAATTGAAGGTGGTCACTGATATCCAATAGGAAACTAGGAACTTAGAGGCGGTGTCGTGTGGGCGGGGAAAATTGATACGTAGGAGCTGGAGGAGCCGAACTGGGCGGGAGAGCCATGATTGGCAGACATCAGAGCAAATAGGATACGGCAAGGGATGCGCGGTGTCCCAATGGGTGGGAGCTGGGGGCGGAGCCCGCCGAGGGGCGGGGAAGGAAGGGGGTGAGGGGAGGGGGGGGGTGGCAGAAGGAGTCGAGCGGCTGCTCCTCAATGGCGGAAAAGCCGCCGGTGCTCTGACCGCCTTGTCCCCCTAACAGTTGCGGGGGAGTTTCCTGCCGGCTCGGCAGGAGTCTCTGTTTCTCAGGGTTCGGTGGTTGGAAGATGCTCCAGAGAGACGAGGCTGCGGCGGAGGAGGTGGCGGCGGCTGAATCGGCAGCGGCGCTAGGGTGGAGAGAAGGCGGCAGCGGCGGCGGCGGCGGCGTGAGGGGCCCGGCGGTGTAAACAGCCCCGGAGGCGGCGGAGGTGGCGGCCGAGACCCCGAGGGGGAAGCGGCAGCTGAGTCAGGGTCGCGCCTCCATTGGAAACCTGGGCTGAGTGTCGCGGGGGGGCTCTGCGGTGGGTGCAAGCGAGACGCCCCCACCTCGCCTCCCTCCTCGCCCCAGGTAAGGCCGCTGGGCGCCCTGCCGGAGGGGGAACGGCTGGCGGCACCGCCGCGGCCTGGGACCGTTGTGGGTGCCGCCGAGCTGCGGCCGCGGCCTCTTCTTCCGAGTCCTAGCCTCTTCTCTAGTGCCGCGAAGCCTGAGGAGCGGGACGTCGGGCCTGGCTCTGGGGTAGGCCCCTTCCCCGGCGGCCGCCTCCGCTTTCGGCTGAGGGCTGGGAGAAGCGCGGGAGGGAATAGGAGTTTGCTCGAACGCCTGAAGTCAACTGCTTCCCCCTTCTCTCTGCTTCCTTCTGCGAGCATCTTTCACACGGAAGCACTGGGGCCCCCCCAGACTGGCTCATCCCTTCCTGTTACCTGCCTCATTTGAAAATACTGCCTTTTCCAATTAGTTTCCTTAGCGGCTTCTGCCCTCCAGTGCGCTCCGCTTCACTTCCTTGTTCAGTCTTTCTCGCTCTTCTGTCAGTGTCTCTCACCATGTCCTTCCTCCTTAGTGGATTTAAATCGTTTCTCTCTCTCTTCACACGAGACCGCCGGCCTCTCTTCCCTTCCTTTCCCTACGTGGTCCCTTTCGGATGTCATTCTTCACAGTGAAGTTCTTAATTGAAACTGCCATCGTCGGTCCACCAAATCTACCAGCGGTCATTAATAGGACTGCCCAGCCTTATGTGTTCGATACATTTTATATATCTGAACTGAACCCAGCATTCCCCCCTCATTTTTTAAAGAAAGTATTGTATTATTAATCATATTGTATAAATAACATTGAGTTTTCTGAGGGGCTCTGAGTGTTGGAGATAGTTATTTTTTCATTTTCTTTTTTTTAAAGTGGCGTGTCCTTTAAGAACAGATTTAGCAGATCTAGGATTTTTCCCATCTTAACTGGTAAAATGTTTTCTAAGGATTTGATCACAGCCCAAATTCATCAGTATTCAGATTCTTCTAAAAACAACTCGAAAACTTTAAGACATAGGAACAGCTAGGAGGCTGTTTTGATAAAGTCACAGTTAAAGAGCTTTTAAATAGGCTCCACATGTTTAATGTATCAAAATAAAGTTGGCAGGAGTCTTGTAAAAGGATTATTTAGGCATTTGAGTAGTCTTAGTGTTATGTAGCTATTTTGGGGGGAAACATTCTTTTTCTGTTAACAAACGTTTAGGACTACTGTGATGTGAGAATTACTGAGGTTTATTGTGGGATTAACACAGGAACTCTTTTTATTGGAGCTGCTGTGTGGATGGAGAAATGGTAAATTAGAGAAAACAGTGTAAGTCACATTCTGGGAGAAGGAGAAACATGCCATGGACTCTGAATGTTAATAGATACTATTTCACTTACTTTCTCTATTGTGCAATAGTAGAGTTCCTATTGTTGGCCTACTTTTAAATAGAGCATTTCTAAATAGCTAGACAAATTATTCTAATTATTTTGATAGTCTTTTCCAAGTGTACAGGCTTCCTAAAAAAATGTAGTTGAAATGACATTAAAATGATCATTTTTTAAAGAAATGTTCTTGTAGGCTTTCCAAATGGACATTGTGTTGTTACAATGGAACTTAAAACATTTAGTATTTAGTACAGAGTTTTTCAGTCAGTAGGGAATTTTTTCCCCCCAGGGATAGTCTTTTTTTTTTTTTTTTTTTTTTTTTTTTTAACTGTGCTTCTGACATTAAATGCCTTGTGTTGTGTTGTGTGTGTGTGTGTGTGTGTGTGTGTGCGTGTTTTAAATGCATGTGCTTTTCCCTCTTTATTTTTGCTCTCATAAAGGCTTATCCAGTTTTATGTTCTTGTGCTATTAGCATCAAGCAGTATTTTAATTCAAGCTTTCATAACCATTAGTTAAGATTTCTCCAGTTTCTTGTACATCATCCTTTGGATTTGTTGATGTGGTTATTCTCTTAGAAGTGATCAGCAGCGTTTTCAACACCTGTTTTCTTAACCTGGATTTCTGATTTCGTGAAGATTCCAGGAATGGGTGAGAAAGCTGTTAAGTTTGTCTGATGGTCATGTCAGTAAATACTGTTTTATGTTAGTAATTCACATATTACAATTACCAAATCCCTTAGGATTATATAATTTGAAGGAATGGTGTAGTGTCTAAATAGCTGTGCTTCTAAGAACAGTTGATTCACAAGTTGGCAGGGTCAGAAAAGTGACTCTTGTTGAAAGTTATATTTTCAAATAAAGTACATTTTTTAAAAATTGCTATAGGGGGACCAGCAGTTGGCATAATGGCTATGTTGCTGGACTCCCATGTAGTCGACTGTGGTTCGGGTCCTGGACTCGGTGGCTTAAACTCATGCCAGGAGTGTGCGTGCCCAAGATCCCTGGAGGAAAATGGAGGAGAAGGGAATGCTGCATGACTGTCCTCCCTGGGGAGTGATTTCTTGCTTTCTGTCTCTCTTTCTGGCGAGGCGCACGCGCCCTATAGCAAAAACCTCTCCAAAAAAAAAAAAAAAATTGCTATACAGTGCATGTAGTCCCTAGAGAGGGGAGGAGGAAGGATTTAGGAAGGAGTTGAGAGAGTCCTCCCCTCAGCGAGGGTGACCACCAAGAATTCTCTATTTTCCTCTTGTGATTTTGGACATGAATACACACATGCTTGGTGTGTTTTTCAAGCCAGTAGGTCCAGGACTCGAACCATACAGTTAGTCATATGGAATGCAACTGTCTTAACCGCTACACCACTGGCTTGTCACAATATCAATGTACAATATCACAATATCAAGTACATATTTAACGTAGTCTTTAGGAATTAAAATGTGATACTGATTCGAGTATCTATTGGCATTTGTTGGAGAGTAGAATTTGCCATAGTATCACTCAGTGATTATAGAAATTTCATTGAAAACTGGCTGAACCAATAGTACCAGGATTGCAAACTTATAAGTAGAATGATAAACATTTTATTGTACATGATGATGTGTGTATTTTTGCCCACACTCATCGATGTTATTTATTATTTACATCAATATATATAAGCTATATAGTTTTAAGGAATTGTTTTATTTCACTTTATTTACTTATCTTAATTTGACCAGAGAGGGACAGAGTGAGAGAGAGAGAGCAAGAGAAAGTGGCAAAGCAAGCCACCAGGTGGGAGTTCAGTGCCCTTCATCACTATGCCACCTGCCGGTCCCCATATAAGCTAGTTTATGAGTGTTTATGTATTGTGTGTAATTTTTTTATTTTGTGTGACATTTTATGTTTTATGTTAGTAATTCACATAGTATAGAAAGAAGTTTAATGGTATTCTAACTCTAAAATTAACTTCTTAGAATACAACACGTAGCTTATATTTTCTGTGAAACACACCTTCACAATTCACTAATTTTAAGAAAAATTATTCTGCAAACGACCGATGGTAATTAGTATACTTAGAGATTTTTTTCCCAAAAAATCTAATAGCAACTTTAAATGATAGCTTAAAATATAAAATCATGGGGCCAACAGGTATCCTGGTGGTTAAGGTGCTACACTCCCACATGGCCAACTGCAGTTCAAGTCCCAGACCCAGTGGCTTGAAAGCCATGCAAGGGGGACCAGCAGATGGTATAATGGTTATGTTGCTGGACTCTCACATAGTTGACTGAGGTTTGGGTCCCCTGCCGACGGCTCACACTGGGCGCGTGTGAGTGCGTGCCCAAAATCCTGAGAGGAGAACAGAGGAGAAGGGATTGTGGCATGGCCATCCCCTCGGGGGAGTGATTTTTTGCTTTCTGTCTCTGTTTCTCTCTGTCTCTCCAGCGAGTGCACACGCCCTCTAGCAAAAACTTCTCTACAAAAAAATAAAGAAAATCATGCAGGGTGCACGTGCAATTCCCGAGGAGAAGGGATTGCAATATGGCTGTCCTGTCTTGGAGGTGATTTTTTGTTCTCTCTCTCTCTCTGGTGAGCATACACACCCTATGGCAAAAAAAATCTTTAAAAAAAAAAAATCATGATTAAGGATTTGGGGAATATGATACTTCTGGATTTTTAGTGATTTTTCACAGTGGATTCTTTTTACTTTTTTTCACTAGTAAAGTAATTTCAGAATTGAAATAAAACTGAATACTGCTGCTACTTATATTAGCATCTTAAAAAGTGTAATTGTAGAATGTACTTCATATCAGCAGAATTGGTAATTGAGATTGGTAGACCCCAGATACATAATCTAGATATTTTACTTCCCATCTCGCCATCCTGTACTCATACTAAACAGTGAAGGTAGAATAGAGTAGATTTTGAGAATATTGTGTTCGAGTTTTATGGTTTAGGTTTGGCTGTCATAAATTGGTAAAATGGCAGCTTGTCATCAGCTTCTTGCAGCTGATCCAACAAATACAGTTGAAGAAAACAGTACATGAGCTTCATCATTTGTTTTCTAGCCTTGTTTTTTTGGTGATGCTTACTTGATGTAAAATATTGAAAAACTTTCTGTCCATTGGCTAATTTAAGTTTTACAATGAAACATTTTAATGCGATTTAGCCTTTGTGTAGACCTAAGAAGATGGACATTTTTCAGCATTACATCTGGCTCTCCCCTTGAAGAAGTCAGTCAGACTCACTTGAATGATTTGACCAGGTAGTTGAATCAGAATTAGATTTAAAAAACAAAACAAAACAAAACAAACAACCTTTACTAAGTACTTGATAATATTAATGCTTTTAAAAGTTGGTTGGTCTAACGTACATGTTTATTCAGACTGTTTGAAGATATTGAGATTCAATTTTTAGTAATATCTAGCATCCCAGGAGACATAAATACCGTATAATAGCTCAACACTTTTTTTTTAAGGCCACCCCTGAGTGGTTAAAAGAGTTGGATCCCACATGGTTGACCATGTGGTTCGAATTCTGTCCCTTCAGGCTAGACAAACACACCAGATATGTGTGTGTGTGTGCGCATATACCCCAAATCCTAAAAGACTGGAGAAATGGAGTTGAAGGATTTGCAACATGATCATGCCTCGCTAGAGGAACTTTCTCCTTCTAAATAAAATTTCAGGATGCTTTTATTTTTTTCCCCTTCAATTTAATTTTGTTTAAAGTTATTATTATTTTTTTTTGAGAGGTTTTTACTATAGGGCGTGTGCACTTGCCAGAAAGACAGACAGATATAGAGACAGAAAGCCAGAAATCACCCCCCTGGGGGGGATGGCCATGCTGCAGCCCCTTCTCCAGTTTCCTCTGGGGATCTTGGGCACGCACGCACCACACGCCTGGTGTGAATTTAAGCCACCAGGTCCGAGTGTCAAACCATGGTCAACTACATGGGAGCCCAGTCATATAGCCATTACGCCAACTGCTGGTCCATTGTTTAAAGTTTATTAAAGGGCAAATGAGTTTGCTAAAGACAGACAGACAGAAGAAAAGTGAGAAATCTCCCCCCAGAAAGAGATGGACATGTTGCAATCCCTTCTCTTTCAATTTCTTCTCAGGACTTTGGGCATGCACATATATTTGCAGTCTCCCCACCCCACCCCACCCCCTTTCTGGCATGTTTTCAAGTTGCGGGGTCCGGGACTTGACCTGCGCAGTTGGCTGCACAGGATCCACCTATCTTAACCTCCATGCCACCTACTGGCCCCCAATTTAATTTTTTTTTTTTTTTACAGTTTTTGCCATAGGGTGCGTGTGCTTGCCAGAGAGAGACAGTGAAAGGGAAAGTGAGATATCACCCGCCAGAGGGGATAACCACTCCACAATCTCTTCTCTTCCATTCTTCTGGGATTTTGGGCACTCATGAGCGCCTGTTGTGAGTTTCAGGTCACCAGGTCCAGGACTCAAACCAGTCGACCCTGTGGGAGTCCAGTGCCTTAACCATTATACCACCTGCTGGCACCCCTCAAGTTAACTTTACTACACATAAATTCTTGGCTTCTTGATTGTGGTAGGCCATGACAGAAATGTACTCAAATACATTTTCTTTTTATTTCTCTACAGCTAACTTTTGACCACATCTATAATAACTTGTTATAGCTTCTATAAAGATACCTTTTATAAAAACTTGTTTAACTTTAAAAAACAGTAGATTGGGGGACCAGCAGTTGGTATGATGGCTATGTCGCTGGACTCCCATGTAGTCGACTGTGGTTCGAGTCTTGGACCTGGTGGCTTAAACTCACGCCAGCCGCGTGTGCGTGCATACCCAAAATCCTGAAAGAAGAATGGAGGAAAAGGGATTGTGGCGTGGCCATCCCCCCCCCCCCCCCCCCCCCCCCCCCCCCCGCTCTGGGGGTGGGGGAGGAGGGTGTGTGATTTCTCGCTTTCTGTCTCTCTGGCAAGCACATGCGCCCTATAGCAAAAACCTCTCCAAAAAAAAAAAAAAAAAAAAAAACACAGTAGATTGATCAATTTTAGTATTTAAACTTGTTTGTTCGTATGGTAGACAAACATTGAACATGATTTGTAACATTCAAAGCACAGTTTGCAGATTGAAGGCTTTTATCATTTATTGAATAGTTTAGTATTAACTTGTAAAATAAAATTGATTAAAAGTTTTCTTTGTGAGGGCCGGCTATGGCCTAGTGGTTAAGGGAGCAAGATCTCACATGACTGACTACCTGGTTGCGTCCCAGACCCAGCATTTTGAAAAACTCTCCAAGTCCATGAGCATTTATGCCCAAAATTCTAAGAAGAGGGAGAATCGAAGAAAAAAGATTATGGTGTGACCATTCTCCATGGTGGAGGAGTGTGCTTTCTTGTTCTCCTACTACTCTCTCTGTCTCTCTAACCGGCACATGTTTCCTCTAGGAGGTTTAAGCAAAATTTACTTTTAGAGTGTGTTACCATTTCATCAAGATTATATTTATCGGCTTTAAATTGATTTATTTCTTGAAAGTTCAAAATTATAAAAAGGTTCAAAACATCACATTGCTTGAAAAACTTGTTTTGGGTTCTTGTGAACAAACGAAGCTTCAGTCAGATATGGTCTATATAAAAGGTAGACTTTCTCTTTTCCTGTAACAAAACTATTGACCATTAAAGAACTTGTAGTCTTAGAGGTAGAACTAGTTACTAGTAGTGATATAGAAATGGTGAGACCTGTCTTTAGGATTGCTGCGATTTATTTATTTATTTTAAGGGGGCATCCTCTCAGAATATTCTCCATTAATAATAGGTTGTGAGGGGGCCGGCAGGTGGTGTGGTGGTTAAGGGTACTGGACACCCACATGACCGACCACGGTTCAAGTCCCGGACCTGGTGGCTTGCTTCCTCACTTTCTCTCTTTCTCTTTCACTCTGACCCTCTGTGGTCAAATTAAATAAATAAATAATGTTCAAATAAAGTAATTCTTTTAAAAAAAGATAGGTTGTGAATGAAAAGTATATTTGTAGAAATAGGCAAAAGCTTTTTTTTAAAATTGAAAACTTCTTTTGAGTTGCCAGAGGACCTTTGTGTTCTAGTAGCAACAGTCATGGCACAATCTCTTTTCTTCTCTATGCTATTCATATTAGGGCAGGCATGCATCTGCAAATAGCATGATTTTTCAAGCCACAGGGCCTGGGATTCAAACTGCACAGTCTGTCATGTGGGATCCAGCTCCCATAATCACTAGACCACAAGTTTGGCCCAGTGGGAAATGTTTTTTTTAAGGGATTATTTATTTAATTTAATTTGTTATTATTATGTTACAATTTGCTATAGGGTACATGTACTCATCAGAGAGAGAGCAAGAAAGTGAGAAAGCAAGCCACCAGGTCTTAGACTCCCAACTGTGGTCAGCCATGTAGAGTCTAGCTCCCCAACCACCATGCTACCTGCTGGCCCATCACTGCTTCTCTTCCACTATGCCACCTGCTGGACCCATCACTGCTTCTCTTAATTTCATAGTTGTAGTGTATTACTGAAAGTCTGGCTTTGTTTTTTTTGTATTCTAGATTTCTGCCGGAGGTTTTCATATTGCACTTATATGTGTGCTGCCTGTACTTTCTACCTTGTGTTCTATAGCTTTCCTAGTGATGATCTAGTTTAGTAAACATGTGTCTTCCTGAGTTTACACAAACATTGCACCCATAGGATAAGCATGAGAAATCTATAATCTTTTTATTTTGGTGGCCTTTTGTTTTCATTTGTGAGCCAGAGTAACAATTTAATGTGACTATGATTTCTACAGTGAATCAAAATTGTACTTTTGGAAGTGGTTGGGGATGTGGCATTAAAGCACAACGCTTTGTGAAGCTGACCCACATGGGAAGCCTCTTTTGTTTGAGTCTGAATGCTTCCCTGAATACGCCAGGCACATGTGGCCATGATTCAAGGCTGGCCAATGGCTGGCTGAGGCTGAGGGTGGATAGCGACACCAAGACCCTTTTTGGGGTGCCATCTCTTGTGGATTTTGTTCATGGAAGAGACGATAAATATATATTTTTTTAATTTTGCCAGATATGTGTACTCACCAGAGAGAGCCTTGGTGGAGGGAGGAGAGGGAGAAAGTACTCCCCATTGGGAATGGTCATGCCATAATACTAACTCTGTCATTCCTCCATCTCGATAGGATTTTGGGCGCACATATACACAGACCTGGTGCGTTATTCAAGCTGCTGGGTCTGGGACTTGAACTGTGAGGTTGGCCCAGTGGGATCTAGCTGCCTTTAACCAGCAGACTATGTAGCTAAACCTAAATAATAAACTTTCTTTTTTTAAGTTTTGCTATGGGGCATATGCACTCACTGGAGAGAGAGACGAGGGTGGGAGTGGGTGGGGGAGGGAGTGAAAAAAGTCACCCCCTGAAGGGGAGTGATGGCCACGCCACCATCCCTTCCCCTTCATTCTCTAATTTTGGACATGTGTGTATATGCACCCAATGGCTTTTTCAAGCCCCCAGGTCTGAGACTCAAACTGTGGAGTCAGCCATATGGGATCCAGTGCCTTAACCTTCATGCCATTTGCTAGCCCCAATACATTTTTAAAAATATTTAACTTTATTTATTTATTTATCTATCTATCATCTATCTATCTATTTCGATTTGACCAGAGAGGGATATAGAGAGAGAAACTGGGAAAGCTAGCCACGAGGTCCAGGACTCAAGCTGTAGTTGGCCATGTGGGAGTCCAGTGCCTTAAACACCATGCCACACACCAGCCCCAGTAAATTTCTTTTAAAAATTAATTTTTTGTTTTAAACCAAGTCAACTTGTATTTATGTCAGTGTCCCAATGTAAAAATGAATGTTAGTTTCATTTATGTCATGATAGTATTTATTGCACCCAAGTAAGTCTTAAGAATACTAGAGTTAATGTATTTTCATAACTGTATTACTTTATACTTCATAAGAAAGATGATATATGCAAAATGACTTGAATTTTTTTTTTTAATGTTTTTTATAGGGTATGCATGCTTGCTGGAGAGAGAGAAGGGAAAGTGAGAAATCACATCTTCTGGGGAAATGGCCACACTGCAGTCACTTCTCCATCGTCCTCTTGGGATTTTAGGCATGCATACTGGGTCTGGAAGTGGAGCTGCACAGTCAACTGTTGTGGGATCCAGTTCCATTAACAACCTTGTCACCAGCTGGCCCTAATTTTTTAAATGTTATCAACTTTAGTACTGTATTTCAGACCAGATTCATTAAGTTTTTCAATAATTGGCTATCTTCAAGTTTATTTTAGATTCATAGAAAGAACCAGAAAATAACCTTACTTGAATTTCTTTTGGCCAGAGAATATACATGTGAGAGAGAAAGCAAAGAGGGGTACATCCCAGTGGGACCTGGTCATGTTGCAGTCCTTTTTACCCCCATTTCTCCATCCTGTCAGGATCCTGGGCACATGTGCCATTGTGCTCCGTGTAATTTTCCAAGTCTCTAGGGCCAGGGCTTGAAATGAGGTCTGCCATGTGGGATCTAGCTCTTTCTGCACAGCGCTTAACTGTGGGACTGGCCTTTGAATTTGTTAAATTATCTCTTATAACAGAGTTTGTTATATAATTTAAAATTTTATTGAAGCTTTGGTACTCGATGATCCTAAACTTAAGGAGACTTAGTTTCTTTTCTATTCAGCTGTTCTGGAGTGTTTTGAATCAAAATGTGAAAGTAAACTCTTTAATATGTGATAGTTTTCAGTTCTCTTTTATTGTTTATTTTGATAAATTCTATTTCTAGTTTGTAAGGGTAGTAGAGATTTGAAGGAATTAATGATTATTTAGGTTGCATTGTTGGTCTTAACCCTACATCTTAAATCTTCTTCACAGTGATTCAGGTTTGTATTTTGATTCAGATTATTATTCTTTTATTCTTTGCTTTGTGTGACTTTTTCTTTTCTTTTTTTTTTAATAATTACTTTATTTAACTTTATTTATTATTACTGTCATTATTATTTTCCAGCTTGATCAGAGAGAGACGGGGGGGGGGTGGGGTGGGGGGGGGCGGGCGGCAGTGAGAAAGCAAGCCACCAGGTCCGAGACTTGAACCGTGATCGGCCATGTGGGAGTCCACCACCTCTAACCACCATGCCACTTGCCGGCCCCTTGTGTGACTTTTTCTGATTCTATCTTTGCTTACTTGATTTTTGTTTAAGTACAGAGTGGCCACCAATTTAGAAACATTGATACTTAATAAATTATTTTTTGATGTTATATTACAGAATATATTAAAACTATATATATATATTTCTAGACTTTATGACCACCATATAGAGGGAATTCATGTAGCTGAGTCTTTTTGTCTTTGTTCAGATTTGTATGTTATTGTTAAAATATGGAGTCAAAATACGGAGGTTAAGGCATATTTTGAATATAACAAAGTAAAGAAGAATGGTTTAATTATTGAGAGCTTACTAGAGTCACATTGACCCTCTGTTTTTAAGAGGATTGTAAGGTAAAAATAAGTGTGATTTGGATTGGCTATCAGATACTTTGCCTTAAAAAGTTTGTGAGATACCAGATAGCAATAGTTATAGGAGTACAGTTGAAAGTGGATATGCTAGTTTGTTTTGTTACTATAACAATACCATGTACTGGGTAATTTATTTAAAAATGAAATTTATTTCTTACAATTCTGGAGGCTGGAAAGTCCGAGGGCATGGTGCTTTAATCCCACAGGACGTTATAAGAGTACCTTGAGTAAATTCAACAGTATTTTGTGTTTTTGCCTTAGTTTAGGCAGCTATAACAGAATATGATAGATTGGGCATAACTCATAAACAATAGAAATTTATTTTTTACAGTTCTGGAGATTGGGAAGTTCCACCTCAAGGCATTAGCAGATCCGAAGTTCGGTGAGGGTCTTCTTCCTAGTCTACATATGACTACCTTTTCATATCCTCACATGATGGCACTAATCCAGTTCAAGAGTCATGACCCAAGTACCTCCCAAAGGCCCCACCTCCTAATACCATCATATCGGGGGTTAGACATCAATTTATGAATCTAGGAGGGGCACAGACATTTAGTCCTTAACATTATTACTGTCTTTCCGTTATCTGTCTATATATTTTTGTTTTGTTTTGTTTTTTAATTTACCTACAGGGCATGTGTACTCACCAGAAACAGAGGAAAAGAAAGGAAAATTGTACAATTACCCTCAAGGGGGAATGGCTATGCTGCAATTCCTTCTCCATTTTCCTGTTGGGATTTTGAGCATGCACACACACACACCCTGCATGTTTTTCAAGTCAGTAGATCTATGACTTGAATTGTGCAGTTGTGCATGTGAGGTCCACTTGCCTTAACCAGCATGCCACCAGGTTGGATTCCCTGATTCCTGTTTTTAAACATGGATCTAGACAAGGATTACCAAACTGTGACCCATTGGCCAAATTTGACCCTTTGTGTATTTTTATAAATAAAGTTTTATTGAATGATAGTCATGCTCATTTGTTTGGCTGCTTCCCTACTACTGTGGCAGAGTTGAGTACTTGTGACAGGAATCACATGGCCTTACATGGCCAAAAATTCACTGTTGGGTCCTTTAGAGAAAAAGTTTGCTGACCCCTGATCTAGGATGTATGTTTTGTTTTGTCTTGCTCATTGCAGTGATACGAAATTGGTACTTAAATATTTGGTGTCGATATAATTTGTGTATATATGTAGCTTTTCCTATACCTGATGTTATTCAAAAGATCATTTTTTTTAAAACGTGGTTAAAGTTAGGCAGTTATTGCTTCATTATGTTACCTAGTTATTTACCTACCCCTAACTGGGTAAAATATACCCAGTTTGGGACCAGCAGATGGCGTAGTGGTTTTATGTCACTGGATTCCCACATAGTCGACCAGTTTGAGTCTCAGACCTTGCAGCTTAAAATTCAAGCTGGGCATGTGTATGGGCGTGCCCAAAATCCTGAGAGAGAATGGAGAAGAAATTGCGATGTGGCCATCCCCTCTGGGGGGTGATTTCTCGCTTTCTCTCTCTCTCTCTCTCTCTCTCTCTCTCTCTCTCTCTCTCTCTCTCCCTCTCTCTCTCTCTCTCTCTCTCCTCTCTCTCTCTCTCTTTCTCTCTCTCTCTCTCTTCTCTGTCTCTCTAGCGAGTCCACATACCCTATAGCAAAAAATCTCTCTCTCAAAAAAAAAAAAAAAAAAAAAAAAGCCCAGTTAGTGTTGTATATGGTATATAAAAGCATGTTAATAGCATGGAGATATTTCAGACAAAAATAGGATTATAAAAAATGTTGAACACCAAAGTTAGTTTAGGATATAAAACATTATTAGTATAGTAGAAGTTCCACTGTAACCTTTTGGAATCCTTCTACTTGTTTTTTTCACAAGTCTGAATTTTGTGCCTCCTTCTTATAAGATAGTAACTCCATATGTGGGAGGGGGGGGTTCTTCCAAAAGTGTATGGAAAATATATTATGAAAATGTATGGATTTCAAGACTTTTTGGGAAAGTATTTGGATAAGCAATAGTCTAAGATGTAATTTACATGTCATATGTGTGTGTGTGTGTGTGTGTGTATGTATGTGAGTTTCTCTACGGTACATCCCTAGAAGTATAATTCCTGAATTATAGGCCATTCTCATTTTATGGCCTACTTTGATGTTTTCAGATTTCTCTCCAAAGTGGCTGTACCAATTTACACTCCCACCACCGGTATATAAATGTTTCTATTGCTTTGTATCAGTGTTGTCCTATATAAATAGAATGTAATTTAACATTTTCTTTTTTTGTCCTTGGAGAGGTTTTTGCTATACAGGGTGTGTGCTCGCCAGAGAGAGATAGAGAGACAGAAAGTGAGAAATCACCCCCTCCAGGGGGGGATGGCCACTTCTTCCATTCTCCTCTCGGGATCTTGGGCACGCACACACACACACACACACACACACACACACACACCCCAGCATGAGTCTAAGCCACTGGGACTTGAACCGCGGTCCACTACATGGGAGTCCAGTGACATAGCCATTTCACCAACTGCTGGTCCCATAATTTAACGTTTTCTAGTAGCCATATTAACAAAAAGAAACAGGCAAGGGCCAGCTGGTGGCATGGTGGTTAAGGCGCTGGATCCCACATGGCCAACTGTGCAGTTCAGGTCCTGGTCTGGCAGCTTAAAAATATGCCAGGTGCATGTGCGTGTGCCCAAAATTCTGAAAGGAGAATGGAGGAGAAAGGATTGTGGCCTGGCCATCTTATCCCCCCCAACCCCTAGGAATGTTTTTTTCACCACCCTGTGAGTGCACACACCCTATAGCAAATTTTAAAAAAAAGTGAAGTTGATTTTTCAATGTGTTTTATTTTTAACCAGGATATCAAAAAAATTTCAATATGTAAATGATAAAACAGTGATTTATTTTGCATTATTTTTTATATTAAATGCTCAAAATCTGATGTGTATTTTACATTTTAAACAAATTTCAATTTGGGTTAGCCACATTTCAGATTCTTACCAGCCAGATGTGACTATTGTCCTGAATAGAACAGCTTTATATTTTTGTCTGCATTTGCTACTGAGAGTCTTTGTTAAATTTTGGAAATTTTTTCCAACCTAATGGGGGAGAAATGGTATTCTATTGTGACTTCAATTTTGCATTTTCCTATTAGGGAACAGGGACAGTGAACATATTTATTGACCTTGAATTTCTTCTCCTTTTGTGTATTTGCCTTATCATTTGCCCTATTTTTTTTTTTTTTTTAAAGTTTATTCTGAGAGAAGAGGCAGAGAGGGAATCGCCCCCACCCTCACCCCAAAAGGCTCTTCATGCCATAATTCTATTCCCATCCTTAGTCAACTAGGGTCAAAGGCAAGCAAAAGGAAGACCTTGGAATAAGAACCTGGGACCTTCCCATGTGGCCTCAGCATCATGGAGTGTTGTGTTATTGTTGTGCCATTCCAGGTGTAGTATCCTGATCTTTTTTAAATGACAAAATAACATCCTAGAGATGTAATTACTTTGTCACTAGAATGCAGGTGGCTTTGTTATTGTAAGAGTTGGTAAGGGGGGACCAGCAGGTGGCATGGTGGTTAAGGTGTTGGGCACTCCCACATAGCCAACCACAATTTGAGTCCCAGACCTGGCGGCTTCCTTTCTCACTTTCTGTTTCTCTCTCTCTCTCTGTCTCTCTGTCTCTCTGGTCAATTTAAAAAATAATAAATAAGTAAAATTAAATAATTATTTTAAAAATTTTTAGGGATTAGATAGTGTGTTTATAAAAAGATGATGCTAATTGAAGTTTTTTTTTTTTTTTTTAAAGAGATTTTTTTGCTATGGGGCATATGTGCTTGCAGGAGAGACAGGCAGAAAGTGAGAAATCACCCTCCGAGGGGATGGCCATGCCACAGTCCCTTTTCCTGCATCCTCTTGGGATCTTGGGCGGGTATGCATGCATGCATAGATGCATGCATAGGCTCTCGTTCTGAGTTTTAAGCCGCCTGGTCTGGGACTTGTACCACAGCCCACTACGTGGGAGTCCAGCAACATAACCATTATGCCATCTGCTGCTCCCGCTAATGAAAGATTTTAACCTAAATGCAGTTCTAAAATATTCCCCAAAATCTTTAGGTTGAAGTGAATGCTTTGGAAAGAAGGATCGTGCTTGAATACTGAAAAAAGGAAGGGAGAACGATTTCTTTATACTAAAGTTAAGCAGTTCTTGGGCCAGCATGTGACATGAGTTAAGGTGCTGGACTCCCTCACGTTGGACCGCTGTTCAAGTCCTGGACCCAGTGGCTTGAAACTCATGCTGGGGATTTGTGCATGCATGCCCCAAATCCTAGGAAGAGAACAAAGGAGTCAGGATCATGGCATGGCCACTCCCCCTGGGGGTAATTTTTCACTTTCACTCTCTGTCTCTCTGGAGCACACATGCCCTGTGGCAAAAAAAAAAAAAAAAAAAAAAAACTTAAAAAAAATCCTTTGTATTTATTTCTTTTCCTTGTTCTGCTTTATGCTGCTCCTCCCTTCCTCAATCCTAAACCTAAGGACCTTGGAAAGAGTAAGCTCAATAGAATCTGGCCTTAATCCAAAAATGTCCTCAGAAGTAGTAATAGAGCTAGACCGATGCAAGAAGTTGGGGATTCTGTATGTGCACCACCAGGAAATAAACCGACTAATAAAAATACATTTGTGTGACCTGTGTCTGCAGTAAGTGGGTTAATTGACTGAGTGCTTTAAGTGTGAATCATAGCAAAAGTAAAATTGCTGGAAATCAAGGACTGCTTGTACTTAGTAAATGTTACAGTACACGATATAGGTTAAATGGTGTTCCGGTAGATTTTTAGGTCTCTGCCAATTTAATATTACTAGGAACATTGGAATAGCTATTTAGGGTATCTCTTCTTAAAGCAGTATATTTTAAGTTAACATGTATTTTATTTAGTATCTGCTAAGTGCCAAGGTCAGAAGTTAGGGTTGAAGGGGATAAGGAGGGTAAAAATGTTGAAAGGAATGTGAATGACTGTGTAGGAATGGTGAGCAGGTTGAATGAAGAGTTGAAGATAGCATCAAGGAAGAAGCGCCATTTCATAGGTGCCATGAAGACTTTGATTAGCTAAATTAAAGAAATTAGGAAAATTGGACTCCAAGATGAGAATAAGTATGATGTACTGGACCTGTGTAAGGTCTAGGGAGGGCAAATTGGAGAGTAATGTTCCTGAGTAAATCCAGACTACATATTTTGTACTTACTGTCTTGATAAATGGGAAGCCATTACATCTTTTTGGGTCAGTTAAGATATGTTTTAGGGGCACTGACAAGTGGTGTGGTGATTATGGCACTGGACTTCCACGTGGCCTACTATGGTTTGAGTCTGACCTGGCAGCTGCTTTCTGACTTTCCCTTTCTTTCTCTGGTTAAATTAAAAAATAAACAGTAATAACAAAATTAAATAAATAAGTCTTTTTAAATATATGTTTTAGGGAAAGTAACATTATAGTCTGCAGGGTGGATTGGGAAGAGGAGGTTGAAGTCAGGGAGGCCAACTAGGAGACAGTTCATTGGTAAATCAGATGCCAGTGCTTGAGATTATCATATAAGATAGGATAAAACACAGTGAGGTTGATGGGACATAGTAACTTAGTTTGTAGTGCCTGAATTTTGAAGATTTACGGTTTCTGCTCCAGATTACTAGAAGAGTGCTTTTATTAACACAGGTCAGTAGATTGGGATATGAAGATATTTTGTGTTTAGAGAAGTTAGTTTTTATGTTTTGTTTGAAGAGATGTAGCACTGTCAGGCCTTGTGTTTAAAATCTTAGACTAAAATTTATCTGAGAAGTCAGTATAGAAGTGATAGCTGAAGCAATGAGATTGCATCAAAAAGACAGATACCATGTTTGGAGTTGAAGGTTAATTTTTGGTTTTGGGGTCCACTTCTCTTTTTAGTTTAGGTAGCTGAAAGAAAAAGAATAAATGAATGATTGTTAGGGTTTTAAAGTCAGCATGGGTGTAGAGTTTCCAGAAGGGGCAGGAGTTATCAATAATGTGAAGGGCCACAAAGTTCTTTTTTATGAGGAACCTCCTCCTTAGGACCAGGTGGATACATGAGCTCATTCTTCAAGCAGAGTATCAGCATTTTAGTTGTTTTGCTAGGAATATTGGTGCTCTGGGTATTGAAATGGCTATGTATTATGCCATGAGAAACATTCTGTATATGAAACTAGAAGTGTTGGACATATTATGAGTATGTTCCAAGGTAAAGTAAGTTCCTTTTTGTGGGTGTTAGGACTGTGACCATCATTAGAGTCATGTCCTGAAACCTTTGCAGTCTGATTGCCCCGCCCCACATGTGCTTTTTTGTAATCTGGATATGTTTATCTGGTAGAGAGAACAAAGAATGGCTAGAACCATATAGCCCTGAATTTATTTTATTACTTATTGAAAAACACTTGGGATCAGGAAGGGGAGTTAGTTTATTCCTGGGCCTTGCTGGAATTAAAAAGGTGGTATCTGTCAGCATGTTCAAAATCAATCTGAGGTAAAGCAATTCAGAATAAAATGACAAAGTCCAAAGTAGCGCTGGCACTTTTTTATTGTTTAGGTAGTCAGATAAAAATGGGAACGTGAGCACGCCTTGATTTTATTGGATTGTTGGAAAGTTTTTAACTATAGTTAGCCTAAGTCCGATTTTGGTTGTCCTAGACTAAGATATTATTTATGGATTATAATGATAATGGTAGCTGATACTTTTGAGGCCTTTTATGTCTGGCATGGATCTAATTTCTTAACCTGAATGATCTCATTTGATTACTACAACAACTTTGTGATGTGGGTCCTTTTATTACTCCTATCTCTAAGATGAAGTCTCATGGACTTAGAAATTCATTTAGGCCAGGGTCACACAGTAAGTAGTTAAGCTGACATTTGAATTTGTTTCATACTAGAGTTCATAACTGTGTTTTTTTGTTGTTGTTGTTTTGCTTTTAATGTGAAAAAAGATCTCAGGAGGGAGGGAAGTGATTTGAAAGAGGAGCACATAGGGGCTGGCAGGTGGCCTGGTGGTTTTAAAGGATGTTGGACTCCCACATGGCCAACCGCGGTTGAGTCCCTGACTTGGTGGCTTTCTCTCTTTCTGTCCCTCGCTGGACAGATTTAAATAAATAAATAACTGATGTTAAAATAATTCTATTTTAAAAATTTGTAGAAAAAGAAAAAAATTTTTCAGACTTTTGCACATTCCGTTCCCCACCATAAAATTTATCTTTGCTACCAAAGAATCTGGGATTTGTAGCTTTTGACAGCCCTTTATATGGCAGGCATGGATTCTGAGCTAATGCCATGGTGGCCATTAGAAATAAAGTTTCTACTCTTCCCAAGGTCATTCATTCAGCAGTCCTGCTCTTTGCTCTCAGTAGACCTTTTCTCTTTCTTGTCTTCATTTCTAACATTCCACCGTCTATCATTTTCTCAAAATGGGTCCTTCTGAAAGGCCTCATGGGAACTATTCTCTTTTCTTACAGGTTCATAATAGTTTTTTAACCCCTTCATACTTGGAAATCAGTTTTGCTAGTTGTAAAATTTGTGACAAAGATTTTTTCATTGTGTATCTTAAATTCCATTTTTTTTTTTCTGACATAGAGTATTGCCATTTAAGCTCAATGACGATCTGATTTTCTTTCTCACATTTGACTTGGTCTTTTTGTCTGAATGCTGAAAGTATGTTTTAAAGTACCAGTAGCGGGACCAGTAGTTGGCTTAATGGCTATGTTGCTGGACTCCCATGTAGACGACCGTGGTTCGAGTCCTGAACCCAGTGGTTTAAACTCATGCCAGGGGCATGTGCGTGCCCAAGATCCTGAGAGGAGAATGGAGTGAGAAGGGATTGCGATGGGGCCATCCCCCTCGTGGGTGATTTCTCATTTTCTGTTTCCCTATCTCTCTCTGTCTTTCTGGTGAGCGCACAAGCCCTATAGCAAAAACCTCCCCCCCAAAAAAAAGAATGAAAAATTTACATCAGGCGCATGCACGTGTGTGCCCCAAATCCTGAGAGGAGAATAGAGAAGAGATTGTGGTGGCCATTCCCACTGGGAGAGTCAGACGATAAAGCTCAGAGGTAGAACATGCTCTATGAGGCTGACCTACATGGGAAAGCTTGGGTTCCCCATCTTGAGATCAGGAGTAAAGCCAGGTATACATGCGCTCATGACTGGGACTGGCTGAGGCTAGGGTGGATTGTGGTATCAGGATCTTAATTGGAGGTTCTGTTTTTCCCTAGAGGCATGCGCTTGCCAGAAAGACAGACAGAGACATAGAGATAGAAAGTGAGAAATCACCCCACGGGGCGGGGGGAGGCCACGCCACAATCCCTTCTCCTCCATTCTCCTCTCGGGATCTTGGGCACGCACACACACGCACCCGGCGTGAGTTTAAGCCACTGGGTCCGGGACTCGAATCGCGATCGACTACATGGGAGTCCAGCGACATAGCCATTACGCTAACTGCTGGCCCCCTCCCGGAAGAAGTAAATGTTTTTTAAAAAGTTTCTCTTGGGCCAGCCAGGTGGTGTGGTGGTTCAGGAATCTAGATCCCATATAGCTGACTATGCAGTTTGAGTCCCAGGCCTAGCAGCTTGAAAAAAATCATGTGCCAAGTGAGGGGCAAGGGGACAGCAGATGGAGTGACGGTTATGTTGCTGGACTCCTATACAGCTTACTATACGGTTTGAGTCCTGGACCTAGCACCTGGCACAGACACAAGCACTCGTGCGTGTGTGCCCAAGTTGGTGGGAGGAGAAGGAATTGCAGTGTGGCTATTCCCCCCAGAGAGTGATTTTTCACTTTATCTCTCACTGTCCCTTTTCCCTCCTCCACAAGCGCATATGCCGTAAGACAAAAACCTCTGTAAAATAAAAAACCAGGTTAGGTGCATGCCCAGAATCCCAGAGAGGAGAATGGGAAAAGAGATTTTTGGCATAGTCAGCTCCCTGGGGAGTGCTTTCTCACTTTGCCTCTTTCTGCCGATCTCCAGGGAGCACAGGTGCAATTTAAAAAGTGAAAAGCTGTGGAGCACAAGCCTGGACCTCTGCCTGGCAGCAGAATCTATATTTTGCCTATAAGAGAAGTCTATTTTTCTGGGCTTCAGCCCATCTTGCCACCATGTTGACTTAGTTGGCTTCCTGACTGCTTTCCTTCTAGCAACTGTCATCCTGGTGGGCCCAGGTCCTTGTATCACACCAGGGTCATAATTACAGCTACCTGCAGGGGTCCTGCTAGGCTCTGGCTCCCACTGCTATAGCCCCAGGCGCAGGTCTGTCCCTGTAATGAGGAAGCCAGGCCTTCCCTCTTCTTTCCTCTTGGGAGAGTGCCATTCTCTGGGACCTGGCTGCCAGGCTGATTGGAGTTGGGGTGTCCCAGCAGGAGTGGGATGAAGAACCTGCTGGAGCTCCCTGGCTGGAGCAGAGGGAAGTGTTTAAACTGTTCTATGGCCTGTGACCTGTCCTGGTTCTAGCCAGGTTCTGAAGTAAGGCTCTGGGTCCCTACCTTCAGTGTTGTGGCCCTGGCCATGGACCCATCTTGTGCTCTGGGTCTCTTTCCCTGGACCCTGGAGCTCAGAGGAGCCTCTGCCCAGCCCCTCAGTATTAGCATGTCTCCTCCTTAGGGAGAGCAGAGACAGGGCTGCTTGAAGGAAGCTGGCATCACTAGCTCTCCCTAGTATGCTAACCTCCTCAACCTCTGCAGGGCATGCAGGATGATGGAAAACCTATCTGCATGGCATCTGCTGGCCACTCAGGGTGGTGGGAAACTGATTGGGATGATCAGTTGGTCCCGATCAGTTGGAACCCCTGCATTCCCAGAGGGCCTGGTTGTGCAGGATAATGGGCTCAGCACTACCTCTGGAGGTCAGGTCCCAGACAGCCCCACAGTCCCTGCCAGATGGCTTTGAAGGTGATCCAAGCAGTCTCCTATCTGTACATAGGGATGGGGGGGGCAGGCAGGTGTGGGCAGCTGCCCTTCTGGGCTGAGCATGGCCCAATCCCTCTGGTCCCCATAAATACTGGATCAATGAACAAATAAAACTCTTCTAAGATATGAAAAAATGAAATAAAATGGAAAACTACAAAAGGTTTCTCTTAATTTTTGTTCCTTTGAAGTTCACAATGATTTTCACAATGATCTTTGGAAAAACTCACCTATTTGTCTTTCCTTCAAACAGTGAGCTTTGAATTGAATGTTTGCAACTTCCCTCAACTCTTGAGAAATGATTTTTGTTTTTATGTTTCTTTGGTAATTTTTTTTTTTTTTTGGTTCTATTTCTGGGGTACTTCTTTGGTTCCTAGATTGAGCCTCTGGTGTTCAACTTTATTTTTTCAGTTATGCAGTCTAGGACATTGCTTTGACTTAAACTTTCAAAGGCCCTCTAGTGAGGTTTTGTTTGCTTTTATAGGGGAAATGAATTGAAGCAGTCATACCTTTAAATCTGAAGACCTACTTTTCATTCTATTCCATTTGCAGAGCATCTTGTTTTATGGAAGCAAGATAAAGACTTTTGCATCTCTGAGGATTCTAATTTCTGATTTTTAAAAATTTTTTCTCAGCCTGTCCATTGGCGATGCAAGTGGTATGGATGGCACCACTGCATGAGGCTGGGGCCCTGTGGGAGGTCTGGGTTTGGTTCCTGGACCAGCTTCAACAGGCTAATTCTAGCTAACTGGAAGGCTAGGGCAGGATCATAATGTTTATAATAGTTTTTGCTTTTCATGTTGCTGAGTTTCTTTACATGTCTGATTATCTTTGGCTGTCAGTTTATTTTTATTCTTAAATATGAATAGAATATTCAACATAAATTTCTTGGTAAAATAACATGTATTTTTCCCTGTATGAGGGGAGCCTGGGGTTGATGGTTCTCTGTAACTTTCGGTCACTCTCCCTGTTTTCGTTCCTGTGCATGCATGATCCTGTGTTACTATGCCCATGACATGCTACGACTGAGCTCGCCTCCTGTCTAGGATTCTCTTCCCTGTTGTAATTTGGTACTTTCATATTCTGAATTGCCAACCCTTCATTCTGTTTTGTCACCACACTTCCACATTTTCCAAATATTTTTTAATGCCTTCCCATTGATGGTACCTCTTACCTTCCTTCTCTTGCTCTTATTTTTTTTTTATCCTTTCATGTTTTATATCTTTTTAAAAAAATTCCTTTACTAACATTATGATAAAGTATTAGGGTTTAGAGATAAATGACTATGTTCCTTCACTCTTGAAATAGAAGCCCTTTTTTAAAAAAAAAATTATTTAACTTTGTCATTTTACAAATTTGACCATAGAAGGACAGAGCAAGAGAGAGAGGGAAAGAGAAAGCAAGTCACCAGGTCCGGGACTTGAAACAAGGTCAGCCGTGTGGGAGTCCAGTGCCCTTAACCCCACTATGCCACCTGCTGACTTAGAAATCGAAGCCCTTTTATTCATGGGTTATATCATGTCAGTGTGCATGATTATTTTCATTACAAAAATATTTCACAAAAGATTAAATTGCTATAAGAAACATTTATGTACAGATTGCTATAAGAGTACTGAGAGCTTATATTTAATTTTGAGAAAATAATGAGCTCTAAAGTCTCATGTTTTGGTTTCCTGTAGTATATTTGAACCTTCTCTCTCCGTGTTCTCATCTTTTAAAGCAGTTTTTCCATTTCTTTTGAAAGAAATTTTAAAGAACTCTGAGAAAATTTAGTAGGCAGATAAATTTAAATGAGTTGATCTTTTATTTGTAAGTGTTAGACCAGGCGTCTGTTAGAACAGAAGTGACATTTATTTTGGCTAAACAGTTTCTGTTCTACATATGTGTTTACATAGCATTTTCACACTCCATAAATTGAACAGAGCAAGTACCCATATTTTGGGGTTGATTAAGTTTTATTGTAAAATTTGTCAAGGAAATGGATTAATGATGATTTAATAGTAAGAGAAATTGGTGTAGAATTATCATTTGGAATGAAATTTTTCTGAGACATGGATTTTTATACCAACAGCAATACCCTATTTGAATAGTCTTGCAGTATGAAAAATTCAAGTTGATTCTTAACATAAGGATACATGTTTCCATCATGAAAACAAATGTTATTAACATATTTGCTTCCAACTGTTCTCCAAGACACAGAAAAGGTTACCAGCTTTAAATACTACCACTCTGTCTCTTTTCTTCTTGTCTAGAAGTAGCTACAGTACTGTCAAGTTGGTCTTGATAGTAGCTTTAGTTTTTTGGTTTTTGATTTTTTTTTGGAGAGGTTTTTGCTATAGGGCATATGCGCTTGCCAGAAAGAAACAGACAGAAAGCAAGAAATCACCCCCCTTGGGGGATGGCCACACTGCAGTCCCTTCTCCACTCTCCTCTCGGGATCTCGGGCAGGCACACACACGTGGCTGGAGTGAGTTTGAACTACTGGGTCCGGGACTCGAACCACTGGGTCCGGGACTCGAACCACAGTCGACTCCATTACGCCAACTGCTGGTCCCAAGTAGCTTTAGTTTTAATACTACTTAAAAATGTTTTTAATACTTTTGGTACATATTCATACATTCTAAATATATTATCTTAGAAAGTTTGTAACTTTACATAAATGGTGTTATGCTGTATGTATCCTTTACCAGCTAGCTTGGTTTTTGAGATTTATTCATGGTGATATGTGTTAATGCAACCTATCTGTAAAATGTGGAGTATTACATTGTACTAGCATCATTGTATGCTGCACTATGAGACTATCTTGGGGCCAGCCAGTGCCTTTGGTGGATTAGGGCAATTGGATCCCACATGGCCGACTGTGGTTTGAGTCCTAGATCTCTCCACTTGGGGAACACACCAAGTGTATGTGTGTGTATGCGTGTGTACATACCCAAAATCCCAACAAGAGGGAGAAATGTAGGAGAAGGAATTGTGGCATGATATCCATAGGGGAAGCATTTTTCACCTTCTGTGTATTTTCTCTCTTTCTCTTTATGCCTCTCAAGTGAGCACACACACACACTGGCAAAATTTGAAAAGAGAATTTCTCTAGGGTGGTTGCTGTATAACCAGTAATTCCACAGGAAATTATGTACATCTTTACAACATCTCTGGAGATTTCTGGTACTGTTATGTTTCCTGATTTTTCTTAATCTTTTTTTTTTTTTTAAATTTTCCAGAAAGCACATATGCTCACTAGAGAGAGAGGGAGAGGGAAAAAGTACTCTCTAATGGGATGTGGTCATGCCACAGTCCTTTTACATTTCTTCAATCTTTTGGGATTTGGAGCATGCACATGCTCATGCCTGGTATGTTTTTCAGTTCACCAGGGCCAGGATTAAGATTATATGGTCCCTGAATATTATTAAATATTTGTATCTGAAAAAAAAAAATAAAAGATTACATGGTCCGCCTTTGTAATTCAACTCCGTTAACCGCTAGGCCAGCCCTGGTTCCTTTTTGTATATGTGACCTCTTTTTTCCCTCTGGGAATTACCCTATCTTTATCATCAGTGTTTTGACATTTCTTTTTTGTTGTTGTTGTCGTTTTGTCTCAATTTTCATATTCTTGTGTTCTGGAAAACATCTCTGAATTATTCTTTTCTTTCCCTTTTCTTCCCATCGTATCTGTTAGTCGACTTTAGGACACTGGACTGATCCTAAAGTTGTCTTAGCTTTCTCTTATTTTGAATCTACTTGTTTGTTTTGAGGGGAAAGAATATGGGAATTTTACTTTTAGAGTGGGTTTTCAAACTCTCATTGAACATTTTGTTTTCGTAATATCTTTTTTTTTTTTTTTTTTTTTTTCCCAGTTTGCTATAGGGCATGTGTGCTCAATAGAGACAAAGAAGGAGAGAGGGACAAGAGAGAGAGAGAAAGTACCCCACAGGGGAGTGGGAGATGGCCATGCCACAGTTCCTTCTCATTCTCTTGGAATTTTGACATGTATTTACATGCACCTGGCATATTTTTTAAGCCACCAGGTCCTGGACTTGAACCATGCAGTCAGCTATGTAGGATCCAGCTGCCTTAACTACCATACCATCTGACTGGTCCTTAGTTTCTTTTCTTTTCTTTCTTTTTTTTTTTTTTTTTAGAAAAAAGGGGTTTTTTGATTGATAAATTATAATATATATTAATGGCATACTAGGTGATGTTATAATATATGTATACAATGTAGAATGATGAATCAGGCTACTTAACATAGTCATCATCTTAAGTTTGTCATTTATTCTTCCTGTCTAACTGCAACTTTGAATCCTTTGACTAACATCTCTCTTTTATTGTTCATCCCTCTGCCTCTGGTAACTCCCATTGTGTTCTCTGCTTCTGTGAATTCTGTTGTTTTCAGATTGCATGTGTAAATGAGAACATGCAGTATATGTATTTCTGCACCCAGTTTATTTCACTTAGCATAATTTTATCCATTATGGACACTTAGGTCAATTCCATATTTTGGCTGTTGTGAATAATGCTGCAGTGAAAATGGGAGTGCATGTATCTTTTTGACATACTGATTTCAAATTGTGAGAATATATACCCAGAAATGGGATTGCTGTACCATATGGGAACTCTTTAGTTTTTTGAGGAACCTCTGTACCATTTTACATAATGGCTATTTTAATTTACATTCCCACCAACAGTGTACCAGGAGTTCCTTTTTTCTACATCTAAACCAACACTTGTTATCCTTATCTTTTTGACAATAGCTGATAATTTTGACAGGTATGAGGTGATATATCATTGTGGTTTTACTTTGCATTTCCCTAACGCCTGACGATGCTGAGCGTATTTTCATATATCTGTTAGTCATCTGTATACCATTTTAATTTCTCTCTCTCTTTTTTCTTTTTTTTAGGTTTTTGCCATAGGGCACGTGTGCATGCTCAAGAGAGGCAAAGAGAGACAGAGAAAGGGAAAGTGAGAAATTATCCTCCAGGGGAGTTGTCTCTCCACAATTCCTTCTCCATTTTTCTCCTGGGATTTTGGGCATGCGTGCACACACACCTGGCATGATTTGTCAAGTCTCTGGGTCTGGGACTCACGGTCAGCCATATAGATATCTAATGCCTTAACCACGCTGCCACCTGCTGATTCTACCATTTTGATTTTTAAGAATACCTTCTCTGAGTGTTCTTTTTAAAAATAATGTCTTACTACTGGTTATGAATATAACTTTTATTTCTCTTGATATATATTTTTTTCCTACTCCTTTTTTTTTATTATCTATTTTTTTATTACATTGAATTACATATAACTTTACAGTGTATTACATTGCTTTTTCAAAAGGGAATGCCATGCATGTCAGTCAGTACAGAGACATTAATCTCCCCGCTTCAACATTCAATATCTTTCCTATGTTTCCCCCAATCATTATTATTATTATTCTAATTATTTTTTATGATAAACATGATTTTTTTTTTCCAATTATCAGATCATAAAGTTCCCAACAATAGGAAACGTAGACTGCACTCAGGGCTGGACCAAGGGTGGGTCTCGTGCAGCCCCGCAAATGTAGGTGAATCTCCATGGAACACAGTTTCAGGAACGCGGCTCAGGAAAGCAGAGACGGCCATCAGCGGTTGCGGCACGCGGGGCAGATCCCGGCCACGGCCCGCGGGGGCAGAGCCCCGGCCACGGCACGCGGGGCAGAGCCTCGGCCACGGCACGCGGGGGGCAGAACCCGGCCACGGCACGCGGGGCAGAGCCCCGGCCACGGCACGCGGGGCAGGGCCCGGCCACGGCACGCGGGGCAGAACCCTGGCCACGGCACGCGGGGCAGAGTCCCGGCCACGGCACGCGGGGCAGAGCCCTGGCCACGGCACGCGGGGCAGAGCCCGGCCACGGCACGCGGGGCAGGCCCCGGCCACGGCACGCGGGGGCAGGCCCCGGCCACGGCACGCGGGGGCAGGCCCCGGCCACGGCACGCGGGGGCAGAGTCCCGGCCACGGCACGCGGGCCTTTTTTTCTTTCTGATTCCCTTTTCTGTGTTTGATTTATTGTTCTTCATTTTGTGTATTTTTCTTCAGTAACTGGTAATCCTTGGATATCTATTCATAATTAAGCATAAGTTTTGGGAACTTTGAATGAATGGACAGGAGAGTCATTTGGTAGGTCTCACTGTAGGTGATCGCAGATACCTGAGCATTTCCTGTGTGTAAGTAATCCATAGCTATTTTTTCTGGGATTGTTGAACTGTCTTGGAGAGCAGTTGAACATTGCCTAAGATTTCTGAAAGTTGGGAAAGAAGGCTGATTATTTTAGCATTCATTATGTAAACTGGTTTTCAGTAAGGCTTCTTATCACAGCCCTCATCAGCTCAGTTGTTTATTTCTATTTCCAGAGCCTCTGTAGGTTACCATTGTCAAAGTAAACCTTAGTTTTTTGCTTATGTTGGCAGTTTTAACACATGTGAGCACTTCTTTGCTAATCTAAGGTGGAGTGTGTGTCCCCTTTTTAAAAAATCTGAACAGGCTTTATTAACTTGCTTGTAATCAAAAAATGTTGCATAAGTGACCCCTTGTAACTTGTGAGGCTAGGCGAGAAAAGGCCTTGTAGTTTCTGCCTGGGACATTGCTTGGGGGAAGCCAGGTGCCGTGTAAGAAGTCTGACAATGCTCAATGTCCACATATGGAAGCTTACTGAGATAGTCTCAGTTGGATTTCTAGCCAGAGTCTTGGTTAAATTTCTAGCCAATGGCCTGTGTTAGCTGCCAGTCATGTAAATGAGCTTTCTGGTGACTCCTCAGCTACTAGCTGTATGCCATAATATGGGAAAACCCAAGGGAGAACTGTCTAGCTGAACCTTAACAATTAATAAGCCAATATTAGTACATTATTGTTAGATAAAGTCCCTAATTTATTCCTGTTTTCTTAGTTTTTACCTAAGATCTAAGTTCCTTTTCTCTTCTAGGATCACATTTAAGATGTACCACATTATATTTACTCATCATATCTCCTTTGGCTCCTCCGGGCTGTAACAAGCTTCTCCAGTTTTTGTGTTGTGTGTGTGTGTGTGTGTGTGTGTGTGTATGTGTGTTTGACAATTTTGCGTATGCTCAGGTGTTTTGTAGAATATTCTTCTTTTGGAATTTAATGTTTTTATCATGATTAGACTGGGGTATGGATTGGTTTGGGGGGAGGAAGACTACAGACTACCACTTTCATCACTTTATTTATGTACATACTGTGAAAGTGATTTATTACTGCTGCTATCAACTTTTGATTCCCTGGCTGAGACAATGTTTTTCAGATTCCTCCACTGTGAAGTTACTATTTCCCTCTTTTCATTTATTACTCTTTGCCCAATCCACATTTAGAAGGTAGGAGTTACTCTACTACTGCTTTGAGAGAAGTTACTTAAATTGTTTGGAATTCTTCTTTACTAAAAATTTGTGTTCGCCCCATTTATTTATTTATTCAGCCAGTTATTTTAAAACATCTAGAGTCATGGATAGTCATTTTATACTTTTGGTTGTAACTCAATACTACTTTATTTTGTTATTTTAGATTCTCTGTTTAAAACTAAACAAATAAAATGTCAGCTGATGGCATGGTGGTTAAAGCGGTTGAATCCCATGTGGCTGACTGTGCAGTTGGAGTTCTGAATTCAGTGGCTTGAAAAATACACTGGGTGCATGTGTGTGCTTGCCCAAAATGCTGAAGGGAAGGAGAGATGGAGGAGAAGGAATTGCACTGTAACTGTTTCCCATGATGGGTGCTTTCTCACTTTTTCTCTCTGCATTTCCGAGAAGCATATGCATCCTCTGGCTAATTTAAAACAAAATTATTTCATCTACCATTTACCAAGAGTGGAGATAACTTCTCAGAAATAGAATCATTGGATCAGAGTTACCAGTTATTATATAATCTTGGTATTTTTAGGCTACATTTCTAAGCTACTCTAGCATGAGTGGCAAAATCACAGGTAGAGAGATTTTTTTGTAGCCAGCCTAATCCTGGCTTTATCCAACTTTTTGGTTGAAATGAGTTAATGAGGCTTACCTTTTGCTTTTCATTTTTTAAATAAATTTTTAATGTTGAAATAATTTTACATTTATGGAAAAATTGCAAAGATAGTATAGAAAATTCCTGCAATTCCTTCTTAGTTTCTGCTAGTGTTAACTTCTTACACTATTGTAGTATATTTGTCAAAATTATAAAACCATCATTGTGGAACCAACAGATGGTGAAGTGGTTGTGTTGCTGGACTCCCACATAGTCTACAGTAGTTCAAGTCTCAGACTCGGCGACTTGAAACTCATGATGGACGCATGTGCATGCATGCCCAAAATCCTTAGAAGAGAATGAGGAGAAGGGATTGTAGCAAGGCCATCCCCCTGGGGGATGATTTCTTGTTTTCTGTCTCTGTCTCTCCAGGGAGCACATACACCCTATAGCAAAAATCTTTAAAAAAAAAAAAAAAAAGCCATTGTTGAATTATCAAAATTCCAGAATTTATTGCAATTTCACTAGTTTTTTTAGTAATCTTCTCTGTTTGTGCTGATATCTAACTCAGAATAATACATTGCCTTTTGTACCATTGCCTTTTGAGACCGAGTATTTATATGTTTTTTATTTTCTATTTTTTTTTAAGAGAGATTTTTACTATAGGGCATGTGAGCTCGCTAGAGAGACAGAGACAGAAAGCAAGAAATCACCCCTCTGGAGGAATGGCCATGCTGCAATCCCTTCTCCTCCATTTTTCTCTTGGGATCTTAGGCACACAAGCACATGCGCCTGGCATGAGTTTTAAGCCACCGGATCCGGGACTTGAACCGTGGTGGGCTACACGGGAGTCCAGCGACATAATCATTATGCCATCTGCTCACTCCAACTGTTTTTGAGTTTTAAGCAAGAAGAGCTCGTAAGCATTTTCCACTTACACCTAGAGTTTCAGAATACAAGTTCTAGGCTGGTCTGCCTTGGTTTGATTCCTGAATTGCCTCTTCATTTGTGTTGTCTGGATATATTCTAGATACCAATTTTCTGAATTGTAAAATAAGAATATTAACTGCTAACCTTACTTGGTTGTCACTAGAATTATAATAAATCATGTAATGCAAGAGTTTATCTTAGTAGAGTCACTAGCCTATACAGCTTATAAAAAAGGCATTTTTATTGCTATTTATATTACTTTTTTTAGTGAAAAGAACAACATAATAGGCTTCAGAAAGCCTTAGGAAAAATCTTGTTTGTGAGCCTGAAGCATCCCTAACACTGCTTCATCCTTTTGATAGGAAGCAGATGGGACTGACAGATTGTGCTGCTCTTAATAAGCAAGACTTGCCAATGTCCATGTGCCCCCTCTAACAAAAAGTGTACCAACTGGGGTAAGGAGGAGAATTTTGCAGTATCTAAATATCTTTTGTTGAAGTTTTACGGCTTCCTTTGTCTAAAGATTTTTGGTTAAAGATTGCTGAGAATCATTTAGGTTTTTTGATATTTTTCTATAGGGTAGAACTCAAATGAACTAATGTTTGTGAAGCATTTTAAACAGTGCCTGCCACAGAATAAGCAAGTATTTACTTATTCCATCATGCCTCAGATAAGATAAAAGCATATTATGATTACATGTTAACATGAGCCTTTGGTACAAAAATTAAATGAAGGGACCAACAGTTGACGTAATGGCTATATTGCTGGACTCCCATGTAGTCGGCCGCAGTTTGAGTCTCAGACCTGGTGGCTTAAACTCATGAGTATGGGTGTATGCCCAAGATTCCAAGAGGAGAATGGAGGAGAAGGGATTGTGGCGTGGCCATCCCCCCTGGAGGTGGTGATTTCTGGCTTTCTGTCTGTCTTTCTGGTGAGCACATGCGCCCTATAGCAAAAACCTCTCCAAAAAAAAAAAAAAAAAAAAAAACAAATGACCAGAGATGGTAGGATCATTAACCCTCTGATTAGTTCTCTGCTTGTCTCTTCAGGGACTTGGGTTTCAGGCCAAACTTTTCTGATGCTTTCCTCCATCATTCTGTTGAGACAGCTGAAAATTATTAATCCTCAGGCATAGGACTAATAAAAGTACAAGTAATTATCTGGCATTTGTAATTATTAGGATTAAGGGAGAATGAAATTATTCTGGTGTTTTTTTCCCTCAACATGTCTTGCATTGTCAGTTGTTTGGTGGTTAAGGCAGCTGGATTCCACATGTTAACTGTGTGGTTTGAGTCCTGGACCCGGTGACTTGGGAAACATTCTAGGCATGTGTGTGCATGCCCACAACCGTAAAAGGAAGGATAAACAGAAGTGTTTGTGGTGTAGCAACCTCTCACGGCAGGGTGTTTTCTCACTTTCCCTCTCTGTTTCTCTGTATCTGTTGAGAGCACATACTCTCTGGCAAATTAAAAAAAAAAAAAAAAGACTCACAATATGAGTTTATTTTGGTGCAAAAACAATTTGAGGGTCAGCCCAAAATCCCCAAAGGAGGGAGAAAAGGAGGAGAAGGGATTGCGATGTGATCATGCACCATAGGGGATGCTCTTTTGCCATGCCCCAACTCCCTACTCCTGTCTGTCTCCAGCAATTGTGTGTGCCCTCTGGCAAATAAAGGAAAAAAAAAAGAGAGAAAGAAATTCTGAATTACTATAGGTTTTCATAATATGTACTTTGTTTTTTGTTTTTGTTTTTGTTTTTTTTTTTTTTTTTTTTTTGAGAAGTTTTTGCCATAGGGCACGTGCACTTGCCAGACAGACAGAGAGAGACAGAGAGACAGAAAGCGAGAAATCACCCCCCAGGGGCGATGGCCACGCTGCAATCCCTTCTCCTCCTTTCTCCTCTCAGGATCTTGGGCACGCACGCACATGCACCCGGCGTGAGTTTTAAGCCACTGGGTCCGGGACGCGAACCTCGGTTGACTATGTGGGAGCCCAGCGACATAGCCATTACACTAACTGCTGGTCCCCATAATATGTATTTTCATGAACTTTTCAAATATCCTGTATGTGTCTATTTTTTTCTTTTTAAGTTTATTTATGTCTTCCATGAGTGAGAAAGAGCACAAGGGCTTGCAATACAATACGTCCCAGTTTTAACCAACTGCATTTCATGGACCACATACATGTCCAGTATACTCAGGTCTCCATACACAAACGTGGAGCTTTCCAATGTGGATGTCTTTTCGAATGTCGCATTTCACTGCTGCTCTACAGTCCAGCTCCAATATGTGTCTGTCTTCATCCATTGTGCTGTGGCATGTATTATTGGACCCTTGTTTTGAAATTAGTGCTTTTCATATTGGAAGATTTTTAGTTTTTTTGTTTTTGTATAAGAGTTTTTTTGCTTTGTTTTGGCTAGGGCACGTGTGTTCACTGGAGAGAGACAGAAAGAGAAAGGGAAAGTGAGAAATCACCCATCGGGGAGATGGCCATCCTGCAATCACTTCTCCATTCGCCTGGGATTTGGGGTATGCAGGCACACACACACACCCAGAGTGATTTCAAACCTCCAGATCCAGGGCTTGAACTGTGGTCAGCCATGTGGGAATCTAGTGCCTTAACCACCTGCTGGCCCTGGATTTTTAAGATGATTATTCTCTTCAGTTTTATCATAACTTATATTTTGAGTGCAAGTTAGTGTTCCTTTATTATCAGAAAGTATTTTTTTAGGCACTCTAGATTTGTTTTTGTTTTGTTTTGTTTTGTTTTTGAGATAGTCTTTTAAACTCTAGATCTATGTTTGTACTCAAACATAATTTGTTTTGAGACTTTGTATTACATGCTTTTCCACATCGATTCAATAAAATATGGGACCTGGTCCTAACAAGCTTTTTAAATAGATGTTTTTGTAATTTCTCTGACTATAGTCATAGCATGAAATTCATGATCAAAGCATATAGATAGATAATCCTGTGATAGGAACCATTAACAATAAGAACTTATGAGTATCATTTTAGTGAGTGAACAGTTATTTCCTTTAAAACAAACAAACAAACAATAACTCAGGCTCAAGCAGGCAGGGGTGGCCAGACCTTCCATTTCCAGCTCTTTGGCTTAAGCTGAGATTTCTCTTCCCTATGGGAGACCCTCCCTATTTCTTAGTCCTGTTGCACCCCCACCCCTAGTTCTGATTTAGGGGACAGATTATTTTACTGCCAGTGCCCTTTCTAGAATGTGGGCCTGAGACTTTCCCTCCTTATTTGGACTCAAGATAATTGAGGTAAATTGAGAACTTTTAAGCTTTATTCGAAGTAGACTGGCTCCATTGCACAGCAGTAATACACTCTTCAAGGGAAACGATCCCAATTCGAGTCACTGGACCCGGTGACTTGGGAAACATGCTAGGCACGTGTGTGCATGCCTACAACCCTAAAAGAAAGGATAAACAGAAATGTGGTTTGAGTCCCTGACTCATTCAACCTGAAACTTGCCTGGCAAATGTGTGAATGCCCCAAATCCAGTGGGCTTTTGAAGGTCTAGAGGAAGGGATTGCAGTGTGGACCACATCCTATGGAGAGTGCCCATCCTTCCGTCCCTCCCTTTCTCTCCCCACTTTCTTTCTCCTTTTTCTCTCCAGGTATTCTATAATGAATAAAGAAAAAAAACTTTAGGGACAAGCAGATGGTGTAATGGTTATGTCATTGGACTCCCACGTGGCTGACCACAGTTCGAGTCCTGGACCTGGTGGCTTGAAACTCACACTGGGCACATGTGTGTATGTGCCCAAAATCCTGAGAGAAGAATGGAGGGGAAGGGATTGCAGCATGGCCATCCCCCATGGGAGGTGATTTCTTGCTTTCTGTCTCTGTTTCTTCAGCAAGTGCACTTGCCCTATAGCAAAATTCTCTTGAAAGAAAAAAAAAAACTTTCAACTTTTCTAAAGAGTAGGAGATACCCAAAGGGAAATAAATGTTTAATGCATAATAACTAAATTTATAATGTAGCCTTTGGCTCTAGCCGAATCATGATTAGGAGGCTGCTGATGAGGAAGGAAAAGAGGAAGCCCTTCACCTTGAGAGGACCTGGGAATTGGAAAGAATGAGACAAAGAGACAGTACAAGTGGACACAGGTAGCCTGAGCCTAGGTAGCCCAAGCAACTTGTGCCGTACTTGAGCCACCCAGACAAACTGGGCCTCTTTATTTATAGTACAAGGAGACACTACACATGTATGTTTCACGACACTTTGTTGCCAGGTTACAGACAATAAGCAGTTAACAAATCTATAAGGGCTTAGTCATATGGGGCCAAGTTGTATCCCTTGGTGATAATCCCATCAAGAGAAAATCCCATTATCTTTTCTCATGGAGAGAAGTCTAGCTGTAGGTGTGAGGAAGAAGGCTAAAGAAGTTCTCCATAAGGAGTGCACCACCACACCCAGAGAAGGCTAAAGAACCTTTTAGATGCAGAGCAGGGATTAGATTTTGCTAATTGGGGTCAATATGTCTCTTGACTTCCATCAGATGTGTCTGTTGGAAAGTCTCTAGCAATTTCCACCCTTTGCTCTGTCTGCAGGGAGGGTCAAGGAAAGGACAAGTTACAAGGTTCTGCCAAAGCCCGAAAGGACAGGTGGTGTTTGCTCAGCATGTCTCCATACCTCAGGTTCTCTCTCTAAACGTGTCCCCACAGTAGCCTATACCTATTCTGAACCCCAAGAGGGTTCAGTTTCCTGGTCCTCCTGGTCAACCTGTACATGCCATGCACACATGCTCATGAGCTTGACTGGCTAGAAAGGTTGGTGAGTGGTATCATTGTGTGAAACCCTTTTATTTATTTTTTTAAAATTTTTATGGAGAGGTTTTTGCTATAGGGCATGTGTGCTCGCCAGAAAGACACGGAGAGACAGAAAGCGAGAAATTACCCCCCAAGGGGGAATGGCCATGCTGCAATCCCTTCTCCTCCATTCTCCTCTTGGGATCTTGGGCATGTGCATGCATGCACGCACGCACCCGGCATGAGTTTAAGCCACCAGGTCCAGGACTCAAACAGCAGTCTACTACATGGGAGTCCAGCGACACAGCCATTACGCCAACTGCTGGTCCCCGTGTGAAACCCTTTTGAGGGTGCTTGTCTCTTCCTTTCTTTCCCTCCCCTAACCTTCTCTCTTATAAAATAAATTTTAAAAAATAAGTAAATGTCCAGATTATGGTAGGTAAGAATAGTTATGCTTTTGATTTTGGGTTAAATTAGAATCGGTTACTATAGGGGCTGAATGGTGTCACTGTGATAATAAAACACTGTGAGGCTAACCCATATGGGAAGGTTCTGGGTTCATTGTCTGAAGACCTCCCTAAACATGCCAGGTGCATATGTGCCCATGATTCAAGACTAGCCGAAACTGGGAATGGATCATGGTGTAAGGATGGTGTCTCTGTCGCTTTTTCTCACTCATTGAAGAAATGAATGAGCTTTAAAAAAACAAAAAACAGTTACTATGAATGTTTAGTAATTTTTTTCACTTTCATATATATTAATGTAATAAGTCACTTTCAGGGCCCAGCAGTTGGCATGGTGGTTAGGGCAGTGGACTTCCATATGGCTGACCACAGTTCAAGTCCCAGACCTGGTGGTGCTCACTCCTCTTCTTCTTCCTCTTCCTCTTCTCTTTCTCATGAGCATGCTCACACTGTAGCAAATTTTAAAATAATTATGATAAATAAAAATCAATTAAAAAAAATAAGTCATAGGACCAGCAGATAGTTTTAAGGGTTATGTCGCTGAACTCCCACATAGTCTACCGTGGTTCACGTCCTGGACCTGGCAGCCTAAAACTCACACCAGCACTTGTGCGTGCATGGCCAAAATCCCTAGAGGAGAATGGAGAAGGGATTGCAGCATGACCATCCTCCCTGGGGAGTGATTTCCTGTTTTCTGTCTGTCTCTCTGCATGTGCCCTTTAGCAAAAATGTCTCCTAGGAAAAAAGTTAGTGCAGATTAAGAACTGTGGATTATCTACTTTAAAATTCATTAAAGATAGATGTTTGTAATGTGTCTACCAATATTATTTTCCTAAGTCAGTTTTCAGTTAAAAGACTACGTTTTGTGTGTGTGAAGAATAAAGGCAAAGAGATACTAGATAAATGTATACAATATTCACTATAGTAAAAGACTTTAATAAGAGCCACCTTCTGGCCTACCTGCAGTGGCAAGGCAATAGCAGGCTGCCTTGTGTTACTGAAGTCACATTGAAAGGCCTGGATTTGCATCCCAGGTTGTCTTGGACACTCTGGGCACACCTGTGATCCTGGTTGGCTAGAGGCTGGGGAATTAGACATGGTAAATCCCTGTCATGGACACTTTTCTCGTTTCTCTCTCCCCTCTTTTTTCTTTTCTTGTTTTTATGAAATAAGTTTTAAAATTAAAAAAAAACAAAAAACAAAAAACGAAAATCTTACTTCTTATGGAAGAAAAAAATCATGTGTGAAAGTCATTCACTGCATCATCTATAGACAAATTACTGCAGCAAACAAATTGAAAGTAGGAGCTTACAAACAACTCTTAGAGTATCAATGATTTACTTAATTTTATAAAAACAAGGCCTTTAGGGGACAGCAGGTGATGTAGTGGTTAAGGCACGACTCCCCCATGACCACCATTTGTCAAGTCCCAGACTCAGCCTGTGCGCTTGCATGCTTATAATCCCAGAAGAGAATGGAGGAGATGGGATTGTGGTATGGCCATCCCACCTGTTGGGGTGGGGGGTTAATTTCTCACTTTTTGTCTGTCTGATGAGCTCATGCACCCTATAGCAAAAATCTCTCTAAAAAAAAAAGCCATTAAATCAAGTAATATAGTATATTTATAAATGAGATAGGGATTGACCTAAAAAGTACATTTCTACATAATGGTTTCCTGACTATAACAAAGTTCTTTGGTTTTAAAGATTTAGGGGAACTTAAAATAGCACAGCAGTATGCAGATATTTTTGAATAGAAAACACATGGCGCAAACGTATCCTTTAATTTTCTCATTCTAGGTTAAAGTTACTAAGAATGTACTTGTTTTGAAGAAACAATGTTAGAGAACATTTGGGAAATAAATGTGATTGTTAGGTAATTTTTGTTGGGGAAAGAAAGATCATCTGTATTAACTGTCAAATTTATATGCTACAAGCACCTGTAAATTTAGGTGTGTAAGCTAGGAACTCTTACATATTCATAAAGATTGTTTAAAACAGCGTTGTTCACAGTAAAAAATGAACAGTAACTCAAATGTTAATTGATAGTGGAATGGATAAAAGCAAACTGTGGTATAAGCATAAGTACAGAGAATATTTAGCAAGAAAGAAAAGTACTAGAGTAATCAGTGTGAAGTACTAAATATATAAAACTGAACAAGCACACATGAATCTGGTTATATAGTAAGGGATGCTAATTACAAAGTTAAGGCTAGTATCTACCACATTGGATGGGAGAAGGGTAGAGTTGGGGGAGAGGGTAAGTAGGAACTTCAGTATCTGGATAATGTTCTGTTCTTCAGCCTGTATGGCGGATGCATGAGTGTTTGTTTTATTATTCCTTTGCTGTACATACACATTACATAAACTCTTATGTATATGACATTTCGTAATGTTTTAAAAATTAAGTCATTATAGGAAAGCCTCAACTTTAGCTTTCTATTGAAGACCAGCCTTCTTTCCCTTTCTTCATAGCTAAATTAAAAACAAATTTGGCAATAGAAATCTTAAAACTATTTTTGGAAACCTTTGAGTGGCTAGACAGTGGCATAGTAGTAAAAAATGATACTCTGTGAGGTATTCCCACATATGAAGGCACCGAGTTCAAAACCTGGGCCCTCTCGAGTACACTGTACACTTGCTTACCCTCGGCTGGCTAAAGGCTGTGGGTGGATTGGGGTGTCAGAACCCTGTCGGAGGTGCACACGCTCTCTCAATCTCTGTCTTATTTATAGACGAAATAAATGTAAAAACTCTTGATTTTAATACTTATTTTTGGAAGTCTTACTAAAATAGCATCCTTTTTCTGCCTTAATTTATTAAACACAACTACTCACTATCCTGAATATTCTCATTGACCAGTCTTAACAGAGACATATATTGGATTGTTGGGAAAGTCACAACACATTTTTGCATAGAAGAACAGAAAAATAGGTCATGACTTTCTCTACAAACTGATATTTAAGCCCTAAAATTGCGTTATAATTGAATTTTTAAAATTCCTTAGCGAAGTTTTGTTTTTTGTTTTTTCTTTCTCCTACAACAGTGATTCTCAACTTTGTTACCCATACAAGTCACCAGAGAGGCTTTTTAAAAAAATACTTAGATTGGGCCAGCTAGTGGTATGATTAAGGTGGCTGGTTCCCACATGGCTGAATGCTCAGTTTGAGTTCCGTACCAACACTGGTCACATGTGCGTGCATGCCTGAAAGAGATGGAAGGGATTGCAGTGGCCATCTGGGGATGGCCACTTTTCTGTTTTTACCTGGCAAGAACATACCCTATAGCAAATTTTAAAAAGAATTATATCTGGGTCTCACTCACCAAGATTCTGATTGAATTAATCCAATGATTCTAGCATGCTAGAATTGAGAAACCACTGTTCTACAAGAAAGATGTAAGAAAAGAAATTTCTTAGTTTCTATTTTGTTCCAGTAAATTAAGATAATTTATTCTGAAAAATGCATTTGAGGTGGGAATTACTGAGACTAGGTGGACTGTTGTAGATCAATTTTCTATCTAATTTAAATGTTTTAACACCTATAATTTTTTCTTTCAGATTCATTACTAAACATGGGTGCATTTTTGGATAAACCCAAAACGGAAAAACATAATGCTCACGGTGCTGGGAATGGTTTACGTTATGGCCTCAGTAGCATGCAAGGCTGGAGAGTGGAAATGGAAGATGCACACACAGCTGTTGTAGGTATTCCTCACGGCTTGGAAGACTGGTCATTTTTTGCTGTTTATGATGGTCATGCTGGATCCCGAGTGGCAAATTACTGTTCAACACATTTATTAGAACACATCACTACCAATGAAGACTTTCGGGCAGCTGGAAAATCAGGATCTGCTCTTGAACCTTCCGTGGAAAATGTCAAGAATGGTATCAGAACTGGCTTTTTGAAAATCGATGAATACATGCGTAACTTTTCAGACCTCAGAAACGGGATGGACCGGAGCGGTTCAACTGCAGTGGGAGTTATGATTTCACCTAAGCACATATACTTTATCAACTGTGGTGATTCACGTGCCGTTCTGTATAGGAATGGACAAGTCTGCTTTTCTACCCAGGATCACAAACCTTGCAATCCAAGGGAAAAGGAGCGAATCCAAAATGCAGGAGGCAGTGTAATGATACAGCGTGTTAATGGTTCATTAGCAGTGTCTCGTGCTCTGGGGGACTATGATTACAAGTGTGTTGATGGCAAGGGCCCAACAGAACAACTTGTTTCTCCAGAGCCTGAGGTTTATGAAATTTTAAGAGCAGAAGAGGATGAATTTATCATCTTGGCTTGTGATGGGATCTGGGATGTTATGAGTAATGAGGAGCTCTGTGAATTTGTTAAATCTAGGCTTGAGGTATCTGATGACCTGGAAAATGTGTGCAATTGGGTAGTGGACACTTGTTTACATAAGGTATGTAAGTTTTTTTGTTATAATTAAAATAATGCCTTAATTTTGAAAAGGCCTGGTAAGTAAGTTAAAGCAAACTAATTTTTTTAAAAAACTTCATGTTTTCATTAGGAATAACCTCTCAATTTCAAAACAGTTTCTTTCCAGAAATTATACCTTTGTGTTCTCTCTCTCTCTCTCATCTTCTCTTCTTTTAAAGAGAGACAGAAAGTGAGAAATCATCCCTCAGGGGGATGACCATGCTGAAATACCTTTTCCTCCATTCTCCTCTCAGGATTTTAAGCACAAACACACACCCAGTGTGAGTTTAAGCCACTGGGGCCAGGACTCAAACTGCAGTCGACTACATGGAAGTCCAGTGACATAACCATTACACCATCTGCTGGTCCCAATTTTGTGTTCTTTTGCCATCCTCTTTGGTGCCAGCATTCTAATTTGAAAGTTAAGTTTAATAAATTGGAGGTATTTGTTGTATGTAAGTGCTTTATGACTTGTTGCTGTGGCATCTATACAGAATTGTGACTTTTGATTAATAGCTATCTTATGCCAGATTATTAAGCCACTTGATAAAATAGCTATTTAGCGGTATTCTGTACTACATATACTATAAGATGAAAAGCCATATAAAATATTGGAAGATGTTTCAGAGTCTCACCAAAGTAAAATTTAATTTTCAACGACCCAGCAATTAAAACAAAGCAGAAATAAATATATGAAAGCTTTTTCTGGGGGCTGGCAGATGGTGGGGTGGTTAAGGGCGCTAGACTCCCACATGGCTGGCCGTGGTTCAAGTCCCGGACCTGGTGGCTTGCCTTCTCTCTCTTTCTCTCTCTGTCCCTCTCTCTCTTCCTCCCCTTCTCTGGTCAAATTAAAAATAAATAAATAAAGTTAGATAAAATAATTTCTTAAGTTTTTTTAAAAAAGCTTTTTCCTAGTAATAAAATATAAAAAAAACTTACAGGTGAGACACTATATAAATAATATATGATTTGATAGTATCTTTTGTAAAAGATACCAAAATTCTTCTTATATAGATGTTTTCATTATTACTGATTAAAAACTAGAGGCTTTAATAAAATACAACCCTGTAAAGAACTCTTATGGAACACTGTATTAATCTTGATACAGTAATGGGGAAAAATTAGAATTAACAGGTAATTGGGTTTTTGATAGCATCTATATAGAATTCATTTAAGATTTGAGTTATCTGGTTAGTGCCTGAAGTGTGCAAGTACAACAAGGGGACTTGAAAGTGTGTAAAAGAACAGAATTAAAGTATCAGTTTGTTTTGTTGTAAAAAATTTGAGAAGCTCTACATAATTTTCTCATATGCTTTCCTTATGAACTTTTTTTTTTTTTTTTTTTTTTTTTTTAGAGAGGAAGATTTTTGCTATAGGGCATGTGCACTCACCAGAAAGATAGAAAACTAGAAATCACACCCCCCCCCCGGGGGGGGCGGGGGGGCTTGGCTATCCCGTAATCTCTTCTCCTTCATTCTCCTCTTGGGATTTTGGGCACTCACATACATGTGCCCAGTGTTAGTTTCAAGTCTCCAGGTTTGGGGCCCAAACCATGGTTGACCATGTGGGAGTTCAGTAATGTAACCATTACACTCTCTCTTGGTCCCCCCATGAACTACTTGAAGACCCTTTGTACTATAACTGTAAAGGTATCAAGGCTGATTTTTAGTTATATTAAACAGAGTTGGATTTAATTATTCTGGCTAGCTTAGGACTGTTCTGTCTCCCTACCATGTAAGATGCTGTGGAAGGTACTAACAAAGTTTCTCAAGAAGGATCTGGGTACATGATGAAATACCTATTTCTTTTCCATAGTATGGAAAGAAACAACTTCAAACAAAGAAATTTAAGGACTGCTGTTACCAGCAGGCAGGAAAAAAACCTCTTTTTTTCCTGAAAGGATTTTAATGGAAGTAGTACCTTTTGCTGATTTTTATTTTTCGTACACTATCTATTTTTTAGTACACTATCTTTTTTTTTTTTTTTGAGAGGTTTTTGCTATAGTGCGTGTGCGCTGGCCAGAAAGAGAGAGACAGAAAGCAAGAAATCACCCCCCAGGGGGGATGGCCACGCCACAGTCCCTTCTCCTCCATTCTCCTCTCGGGATCTTGGGCACACAACGCACATGCGCCCATAGTGAGTTTAAGCCACTGTGTCCGGGACTCGAACTGCTGTTGACTACATGGGAGTTCAGCAACATAGCCATTATGCTAACTGCTGGTCCCAGTATACTGTCCTTTTTACTTCTCTACATGAATTAAGGACAGAAGTATTGATGAGTCATTGGGCAATTAGTAAGTGGCTCTAAAAATGTCTTTCTGGGGTTGCTCCATGACTTACTGGTTAAGGAAATGGATCCCACATGGCTGACTATGTGGTTTAAACCCTAGCCCCGGAGGCTTGAAAAATACACCAGGTACTTATACATAGGAGCTCCAAATCCTGACAAGTGGGGAAATAGAGAAGGGATTGTGGGGCCTTGTTCATTGTGACTGGAATGTGCTTTCACCCTCTCCTTCCCTCTTTGGAGACGGGGTGGGATGGGGTGATGGTGGTGGTGGTAGAGTCTTTCTCTTTAAACTCTAAATCAAATGATCTTGACCAGATTTTTCCCCTCACATTTTCTTTCTTCCATATAAGGGAGAGAGAAAGCACTTCCAACAGGGTCCCCTTGACCCCACTACCACCCTAAGCCTCAACTCGCCTCGGTCATGGGCACACGTGTGTTCAGCCATGTATAGGGAGCTCTCAGAAAGTCAACCTTGGGCCTTCCCATTTGACTTCAGCAGTGCCAAGTGTGGTGTTGCTGCTATAGCAACACAGCTGGCCTGACCTACAGCTTTTCAAGATGAAAGCAGGCATATGATTTTTGCTTAATTAGTAAATAAAAACAGCGTTTCCCCAATTATAAAAAATAGTAATTGTTAGTGAAAAAATCCATATAATATAGAAAATATTTAAAAAATTTAAAACTTTTGTTGTGTTCTTTGTATCTTTCCTGTCTTTGCTTGTCTGTGAATGTGTATATTTTTATAAAAATGAAACCCCTTTACTTGAAATTCTATAGCCTGTTTCCAACAGTATATTGTAGACTAGAGATCTTCATGTCTCTACATACTGATATGCATCATTTTTCGTGACTGCATGACTGCATAGCAAGCATCCTGTTAAATGAATAATGTGGTTGTGAGGAAATAGCTAAAAATAATTCTAGGTGTGTAATTTGGACAAAGGGAAGAAGTTTATATAGCAGATAAATCATACCTTCTGTACAATTGAAAGAATGCTAGTTTTCAGGAATTTGGAGTGAGATTTAAGTGATTGTAGTGTCAAGCTTTGAGTGGTAGGTTTTATTAGTTTTAAGGGATTAAAATGCTCATGTTGATAGTGCTAAAAGATTGGAGCTCTAGAATCTCAGAAATGAGGAATAATAATAATAAGATGAGATTGGGGCCAGTGATTCGTTCCATTTTAGTTGAAGCTGACCATTGTAGTTCCCGAATGAAGCTGCATTCAAGTTGAAATCAGTATTGGGAAACTTACCTGGTTTGGGTTGAAACGTAACAGACATTGAATTGTTTGAACCATCAAAAAGTATGGAATTAAAGAAACCTTTTTTTCTTATCTTTTAACTCCATAAATTTGTTGTTCCACTTTTGTATTATAAAACCAAGAGTTAGCAATATTATAAGATAGAATATGATTTCTTTGAATTTAATCTTAAAAGACTGAATATAGTGTCACCTAGTGACTGGATCCTACATGACCAGTTTTGCAGTTCAAGTCCTGAACCCAGTAACTTGGAAGACATAACAGGCATGTGCCCGTGCATGTCCAGAAATTCTGAGAGAATGGAGAAGGCATGGCAATCTCCCCTGGGCTGCTTTTTCACTTTCCTGTCTCTTTCTCTCTCTCTCCCTGGCAAGCACATATACCCTATAGCAAACTAAACAAAGATTGAATATAAATTTTAAAATCCATGGAAAGCACTTAGCAGTTTAGCTTAGTAGGTATTACTCTGCTTTAAGAGGAGAGAGAGATCAGTTATTAAGTAGATATATTCCTGATAATTACTTTAAATGAAGTCTTAATAATTTCTATATTTTTCTAACATTTTTAATACTTGTCATGCCTGAACTTTTTATAAGAACTTTTAAATATTGGAAGGTTGATAATCATCAAAATCATGATTACCAGGGCTAGCACCATAGCTCAGTATTTGTAATACTTGTCATGTCTTAACTTTTTATAAGAACTTTTACATTGGAACCAGCAGTAGCGTAATGGCTATGTCGCTGGACTCCCACGTAGTCGACCGCGGTTCAAGTCCCGGACCTGGTGGCTTAAACTCACACCGGGCGCGTGTGCGTGTGTGCCCAAGATCCCAAGAGGAGAATGGAGGAGAAGGGATTGCGGCGTGGCCATCCCCCCTGGGTGGTGATTTCTCGCTTTCTGTCTCTCTGCTGTCTCTGTCTGTCTGGCGAGCACACGCGCCCTATAGCGAAAACCTATCAAAAAAAAAAAAAGAACTTTTACATTAAATCTTGGTAGGTTAATAATCATCAAAATCATGATGACCAAGGTTAGCAATATAGCCCAGTATTTGAATGAGCTGGATTTCACATGGCCAACCACGTTTTAAATCCTGACCCTAGTGGCTTGAGAAACACACTTGTCCAAAATCCAAAAGAATGTACTCAAAATCCTGACAGAATGGAGAACGGAGGAGGAGGAGAAAGGATTGTGACATGAACGTGCCCCATTTGGGGATGCTTTCTGAAAGTCTCTCTGGCAAACACATGCTCTCTGGCAATTAAAAAAAAAAGAAATCAAATGTTCTAAACACTTTACACATATTTTATCTCATTTAATTTTTACAACAGTCCTGTGAGATAGTTAGAATCATTGTTTATGATAATAATTCTTCAAGGTTGTGTGTGTGTGTGTGTGTGTGTGTGTATATATATATATATATACACACACACACACACACACATACACACACACATATATATATATACACACACACATATATATATTGTTTTTTAGAATTACTTATTTAAGTTTTATTTATTTTAAATTTGCTGTAGGGTATATGCACTCACCAAAGAGAGACAGAGACAGGGTAAGTGAGAAAGCAAGTCGCCAGGTCCAGGACTCGAACTGCAATGGGCTAAGTGGGAGTCTAGCTCCCCAACCATCATGCTGCCTGCCAACTCCACTATCTAACAGTATTAATCTGTAGGTATTGGATGGCTCTGGTTAGTTATTAACCTATTTGAATTAGCTATATAACTCTAGAGACGAATGGTCCTTAAGCAGCCTTCTCATTTTATTACCAATACTTGTGTTCATGAGGTTTACTGCTGACCCATTTCAGGTTGCATAGAAAATGTTAGTGTTGTTTGCATAGCCTTTTCTAACTTACAAATCATATATATTGTATTAATCCTCATAGTAACCTCTGAGGAGAACAAAATATACATTTATATCTCCAATTTACTAGTAAGGAAATGAAGGTTGTTTGACTTTAAGGTAGTCATTAGTATTCTACTTGATGAGTGTTGAAGCTGAAACTAGAATCTGAATTTCCTGACTCAAGTTTAGTATTTTGTTAGCAGTGTTTCTGAGAAGGCTCTGATAAAGTATCGTGTGTGTGTGTGTGTGTGTGTGTGTGTGAATATTCGTGAGAGTATATTAGTTTTTTCAGTCTGAAACATTTTCCCTGAGGGAAATATTAAAACTTTCCTTTTTTTCCTTCAATTTCTACAAAATTTTTTTTTGGTAACATTCAAAGATGTTTGAGGTAGTTATTCATCTTTATGTTCTTCCTTTCTGGTCTCAATCCCCCTGGGTTAACTACTGTTTATGATTTGCTCTGTGTCCTTCCAAATGACTCTATGTCATTCAGTAAAAAAAAATGTATAAGCATAAAAATAACATTTTTTGGACCATTTTATAGAAGCAGATCATGCTGTGCATATTACATTGCTACCTGCCTTGTTTTACTTAAATTATGAAAGTCAATATTTCTTTAGTTTTTCCCAAATTCAGTTTACATATCACGTATTAGAAGCTTATTTATTTTAAAATATGAGATAGTACCTGATTGTTGGCTGAAATTGAAGGAAATCCATTACTCTTCTAGTAGCATCATTATTCTGAATTATTCATGCAAATGGAAAGTGTACTCATATGCATCCCCAAATAATTGTTGTTTATTTCTAAACTCAGGACTTTTTCCTTTGTAGTTTTTAGAAAATATAAATAATGCATAATTAGACATGGGTACTACTAGAGTGGAGTTTGGTATTACGTATTTTGAGGAGTGGAGGAAGAGAGTTCATTATAAAGTGTAGGATGTGAAGGAAATGTAGTGTTTTGTAAAGATTCCCCACTTTTCTTGATTCTCACTGCTCTATGTATTGTCTCAGTAATGTTTTTAGAGTGCCACCTCAGTATTCATAATTAACAGTTTCAAGTAATGAGTGGTTAAACTTAATGAGTCTAAATGTCCTAACAGAATAATACACACATATTGAAAAAGTATTTTTTATTCTTAAAAATTTATTAATGGGATGTATATACATGTTGGACACTGTACAACTTCTCAAACCTTTGGACTCCTTGAACACTGCCACTTACATGACATTAGTTTTTATAGGGACTTGCTTTTTGTCACAGCAATCCCCAAAACTCTAGCTTTCCAAAAAATAAGATGTCATTAAGAGAAATATCATGTAATAATAAAAATTTTGAACTGTCTCAAGCTGGCTTGTGGGATGTTCACAGATACTGAGTATCAGTCAGTGTGTTTCCCTCTTGTTTAAAATGTCGCTGGTGGGACCAGCAGTTAGCATAATGGCTATGTTGCTGGACTCCCATGTAGTTGACTGCCGTTCGAGTCCTGGACCCGGTGGCTTAAACTCAGGCCAGGCGCGTGTGTGAGTGTGCCCAAGATCCAGAGAGAAGAATGGAGGAGAACAGATTGCAGCATGGCCATTCTCGCTGGGGTGTGAATTCTCGCTTTCTTTCTCTCTGTCTCTCTCTGTCTTTCTGGAGAGCACACGCACCCTATAGCAAAAAAAACTCTCCAAAAAAAGAAAAAAATGTCACTGGTGAGCACACTCTGGCACCTTAGGGCTTCTTGTGCACTGTTGAGAACCATAGGTTTAGTAATAAGAACATAGGCTTTGGAGCCAGACAGCTACGTTTTAAGTTATGCTGAGCCACTTGGAATGAATTTGGGCAAAGTCCGGTTTCATCATCTTTATGAAAGAAAAGTATCTTTTTTATGGGGCTGTTGAAATGAGAGCTCCTGGCAAGTTCCTGAAAGTATATGGTTGATAGGTCTCAATAAATTTTAATTGCTAACGATAATTATGAAACAAAGGTAAATTCTTATGGAGGAAAAATCATTTGAAGGATTAGGGTAACAATGGACGTAGTGAATATTCTTGATGTAATCATAGTCTTCCTGTTTTCATGGATAGGGGAAAATTTGGTTTGTAGCTGATTTTTTCAACTTCATGTAAATGAGATCACTATTTTGAGTGGCAGGTTAAGGGAAAAAAAAGGATTTTAAAAATGAATACCAATAATTCACTTCTCAGGTATTTATTTACTAACCATGGCAGTGATAGAAGTTATATTCACAACCTATTTCATATGCTGTAGTAAGATTTGATTGTGGAAGCTACTTTGTAACTATGCAACAGTCAGCTTTTAAAACTAACAGCATCAAATTATTTTCTATTTAAATTTTGGTACCCTTATTTATAGCAGGGCGACTGGCTTCTTTGACTTACTACTACATCTATTAGTCCTCTAATTCTTTAGCATGATTGCTCTGCTGTTGTAAAAAGCAAAAAGACGTACTGAACTAATAAAATTTCAGTATTTGGCTAATTGCTTTGGTTATCTAGGCTGGATTTTTCAAAAAGCCTATTTCCTTTCTCAGTGGAAAAAAAAAATTACACTGATTATAGGAATAATCTGTCTCTAGTAAAACAGGCATAACAGGAGGGGCCATTTTCAGTTCCTGTTCAAAAACTACTGAAACACGCTCATACTTTGTATTTAGGGGGGAAAGTTATCTTTATATAGAAAAAAAAGCTGCAGCGTTGAAATCCCACATGCTTGAGGTATAAATGTAAATTAGTTCCTTTAAATATCTTCAGAGGGCCATGAACTTCTTGAAGCTATGTTTTATAGTTGATTTTCCAAATGATGGAATTACATTTTTTAGTTTTTGTTTGACCTACTCTTATATATGTACAGTCATCAACCAAATATAATATTTCTAGTAATGAGTCATGAAGTTTTTTTTGGTTTCATTAAAGAATGAAATTAGTTTGGCCAATTTAGAGATGCTGATTTTTGAGATATCGTGAATCTGGTTATGTATTCGTGACAGCTCTTCTTCCAAAGCATGAGAATCTGTGGAGAGAGTTACTTTTTTTTTTTTTTTTAAGTCTTCTGAAGACCCCTGTGGTCTTCAGCATTTGTTCCTCTTAGGTTAGGACTTGGAAGCAGAAGTTCTTCAAAGCCGCTCTGCATTTTGGCTGTCATGTGGGTTCTAGAAAGGTAGCAAGTCTGAACCAAAGTTTGGCATTAATGACTGAAATATTAGGATGGGTGTGACCTTGACTTTTTTCACTTGGATTGGTAAACCCCATTATCAAAATAGCTTACCACCTCTGTCGACTTAGTTTTTTGGCATAGTGAACAAGGAAAAAAATGTTTTAAAAAAGTCATCATTCTCGGACCAGCAGTTAGTGTAATGGCTATGTCGCTGGACTCCCACGTAGTCGACCATTGTTCGCGTCCCGGACCCTGTGGCTTAAAACTCACACCGGGCACGTGTGCGTGCGTGCATGCCCACCCAAGATCCTGAGAAGAGAATGGAGGAGGAGGGATTGTGGTGTGGCCATCCCGCCTGGGAGTGATTTCTCGCTTTCTGTCTGTCTCTGTCTGTCTCTGTCTGTCTGGCGAGCGCACACACTCTATAGCATAAACCTCTTAAAAAAAAAAAGTTATCATTCTAAGAACAGTTTCATCTGTTTTAAGAAATTCAGTTAAAGTAATCTGTAGATAAAATAGAAAATGCCTTATATTTATAGTTCGTAATCTTGTACTACAATATAGAATATAGTCTCTGCCTTCATTTTAACGTAGATAATTTGTAATGGTGTGATTTAAAAGGCAGCGGTGAAGTTGTCCTTAAAGTAGCCATTTAGCTGTTCTGCAGACTCTGAAGTTGTTTATGATTTTGTAGAACAATCTGACATCTTTCTTTAAAAGTTATCCCATTTGAGAGGGTTTATAGCTTAGTCATCCAGCTATGTATTCCACTGTTTGTTGCTGTATGTGCCCTTGGAACAGTTTCAAATTTAACATATTCCACAGTTTGCAGTTGCTCAGTTTAGCTTCTTGGGTATCTTGCTGATCGAGAATTACCAGTTACATTAAATTCAGTGGAGTTGTGATAACATTTGTTCTGATGGCAGGTTAATCAGATGGAAGAAATTCGTGCTTGTGTTGGGAAGAGGGTACATTTTGGGCTTGAGCCACTCTGGGAATATAGTTCTTTGGAAAAAAACATGTTAAATGTATACATCCTAGATGATGAAATTAAACTATAGTTGCTTAAACTAATGAATGTTTTTAAATAAATAATAGAAAGTTGGTAGATTATAGAAGTATAATTTTTTTTCTTTCTTTAATATGCAGGGAAGTCGAGATAACATGAGTATTGTACTAGTTTGCTTTTCAAATGCCCCCAAGGTCTCAGATGAAGCAGTGAAAAAAGATTCAGAGTTGGATAAGCACTTGGAATCACGGGTTGAAGGTAAGAAAGAAGCTTTTTTGTTTGTTTAGAAGAAGGGAAAAATACTCTTCCTTGATTATCAAATGATTCTTTTTAAATTTCCTTAGGAAAAACAATTACTTCAATACGAAATCTCAAAAAACATCTGTATGTCTAAGATTTACTATCTTGAGTCAAAGTGGGGATTTATATACCATCAAAGAGAAACATAATTTGAAAATAATCTGTTAAAGTTTGCTTTTTTTCCTTTTCCCTGATTACATTCCTTAGTAGTAAGTGAAGAATCAAGTGAAATTTGCCTCCAATTATTGTAGACATCAAGCGCTATAATTCCACAGATACAGATTCTTCTTTCCCAACCTTTCCCAAGTTAATTATTAGATTCATTACCTTGTGTTTTTTACCTTTTTAAAAAATTTTGCCAGAGATTGTGTACACTCACCAAAAAGAGAGAGGGAGAGAGCATCCCATTCGTGGGACATGTCACACTATAATCTCTTCTCCATTTCATCTTCTTCTGGGATTTTGCGCACTGTGTATATGTACCCAGTGTGTTTTTCAAGCCACTTGGCCTGGGACAAGAACCATTAAGTCAGCCATGTGAGATCCATTTCTGTTAACTACCAGGCCAAGGGCTGGCTCATGTTTTTTATCTTACTGGTAGAATTGGCATTGATGTTTCAAAAGATTGTTGATTTCACTTTATTTTTAACCTTTCATTTTGCAATAATTTAAAATTTACAGAAAAGTTGCAAAAATTGGAACCAGCAGATGGCATAACAGTTAGGTCGCTGGGCTCCCGCATGGCCAACGGTGGTTCAAGTCCCAGACACAGGTTTTAAACTCAAGCCAGGCACATGCATGTGTGCGCCCAAAATTCTGAGAGAAAAATGAAGCAGAAGAGATTGTGGCTGACCATCCCCCTTGGGGGGTGATTTCTCACTTTCTGTCTCTTTGTCCCTGTCTCTCTAGCAAGTGCATGTGCTCTATAGCAAAAATCTGTCTACAAAAAAAAAAAAAAAAAGAGAGAAAAGTTGCAAAACTTATTACAAAGAACTCCATCTACATGAAATACTCTTTACCTAGTCACCATTTGTTTGTAGTATATCACATTTGACTTACCTCTCTCTAGATACATGCCTTCTCTAACAAATCTCCCATCATATTACTAAATTTGTTTTCATGAACCAATTGAAAGGAAGTTGCAAATATAATATCCAGTACCTCCTAATAAATTGGTTTCTACCTAACTGTAGTACATCTACCAAAATTAAGTTAATATCTATATGGTATTACCTCAGGTCCCATGTACATTTCTCTGATTGTCCCAGTGATGTCATGTATACATCTAGGATCTAGTTCATAGCATGTGCTGCATTTAGCTGTCATGCTTCTTCATTCTCTATTTTTAAAAATCCCATAGTCTTTTCTTGTTTTACTGACCTTTACCATTTTTTAAGAGTACAGTTTAAGTAATTTACTTTATTTGTAAAATGTCACCAATTTGAGTTGGCCAGTGTTACCTTTTGATAAGATTTAGACTGTACGTTGACAGTAATGTCATAGAAGTGATCTAGGGGCCGGCAGTGGTGTAGTGGTTAAGGACGCTGGACTCCCACGTGGCTGACCATGGTTTGAGTCCGAGACCTGGTGGCCTGCTTTCTCACTTTCACTTTCTCTCTCTCTCTATCTCTGTCCCTCTCTGGTCTAATTAAAATAAGTAAGTAAATAAAGTTAAATAAAATAATTTCTTAGAAAAAATTTTAGAAGAAAAGAAGTGATTCTAGATTGTTCTCAGTGCATCATATTAGGAAGCATACAGTATTGATTTGTCCTATTACTGGTTAATGTTAACTTTGATTATTTGCTTGAGATGTTGATTTTCTTCTGTTGGAAAGTTAATAAGTGTGTTTTACTTAATGTGTTATATTTATTAGTAAGTATTCTATGGTGAAAGACATTGAGATTAAGTTAATAACCTTTTCCTCATAAGGTTTTCACCTATCAGTTTTAGCATCCAACTTGGACTCCAACAAGGACAAGTGGGGATTTGTAACCAAGGAGAAAGGGGGAGGGGACCAATGCATAGAAAATCACTAAAAGGAAGCATCAAGGATAAAGGGTTTCTGACTTAACTGACTTGATAGGATCATTACTGAAGGTAAGCTAGAGTGAAAAAATAATCCAAGGTGGTCAGCTACGGGCAGTAGATTTTCACAAAACTGATCTAGCTGGATTCTTGCTCAGATTGGACGCTATAAAGACACAAGATGCTATAAAGACACAGAGGGAAGCCAGAAGTTGGCCCAGTCAGAAAGGATTCAAGAACTTAACTAAAATTTTGGTCAAAGAGAATCTTTGTCATAATAAATGAGTTATTTGTTAAGCATCTAATGTGGTACCTAACATGTAAGCTCTCAGCAGACTGCAACTTAATATTAACTCTTAACTCCTTTTTGAACTAAATTTCAATTTCTTAAAAGCATGGTTAATTCATTTCAACATGGGTAATATAGTATCAGTTTTCTCTTGTATAGTTTATAAATTTCAAAAGTTACATTGGCAGAAATGGCAAATACATAATATAATCTCTGAGACCTGTGGCAAATACTTGATGGTAATCGTTCAATCAGAAAACTTTAAAATCCAGGGCAAGACAGCCACTACAAATCACTTTAAGAGGTAACTTCTTTTTATAAGGCAATGTTCTTCAAGGAATTGTATTTCTTTTGGAGCTTTAAATGAGGTACTCTGACCTTTAATTTTTTTTTTTTTTTTTTTTTTTTTTTGGAGAGGTTTTTGAAATAGGGCGCATGCACTCACCAGACAGACAGAGAGAGAGAGACAGAAAGCGAGAAATCACCCCCAGGGGGGATGGCCACACCGCAATCCCTCCTCCTTTCTCCTCTCGGGGTCTTGGGCACGCACACGCATGCACACGCGCCCGGCGTGAGTTTAAGCCACTGGGTCCGGGACTCGAACCATGGTCGACTATGTGGGAGTCCAGCGACATAGCCATTACGCTAACTGCTGGCCCCCTCTGACCTTAAATTTTGAGATAAAAGCATTCTGGTGTATTAGATTAGATATATCTGTGTATGTGTTTTTAGTAGAAGTGGGTAGGTGAGAGAAAAATAGGATTTAACCTGATTTGATCTATTAGATATTTAGTGAGTCCTTTGTGCATATATTAATTTATTTAATTATGATGAGCACATGTATTACCAAGGATGTAGATAAACAGAACAAGTCTTATGGAGTTTATATTCTAGTAGAGACCAGCAATTTTTTAAAAAAAATAGGAGAAAAATAAAATAGAGTAAACAGAATAACAAGGAATGTTGGTTGGGGAGGTCTCTGTGAGGAAGGAGCAAAAACCTATAACTGGAGAGAGTGGATATCTGAGGGACAGCATTTCAGGTAGAGAAAGCCACAGACTGAGGAGGAAAAGCGCTTAGTGTGACCTATTTAGAATGTACCAGTAGAACAGTAGGAAAAAAATGGAGAGGTTTCTAGGAAGAATATAAAAGATTCTCTCTTGGATGCACTGTGGAGGAGATAAGGGAAGAAGTCAAATACCAATTAGAAAGATACATTAATGCACATGGCAGATATGGTGGTGACTTGGGTTAGAATGGCTCTAGTAGAGAGGTTTGAAAATTGGATATACTAGACTGCGGTGGTTCTCAATTGGAGGAGATTTTGTTCCCAGGGACCACATGGCAATGTCTGGAGACATTTTGGTGTCATAATTGAGGGAGCGCCACTGACATCTAGTTAGTAGAAGCTAGGGATACTGCTTAACATCTTGAAGTGCACAGGACATCTCCAATGACAAAAAATTGGCCTAAAAAAGTCAGTAGTGCTAAATTTATCTCCTGTGCTATAGCAATACAAGAGTAAAGTAGAAAAACTGCAGTCCTGTCTTTGCGAAGCTTTTAGTCTACAGTACAGTAAGCATCATGTATTTGACTGTGTATAGCACTTTGCTGTATACTACAGTATGTTTCAGGCAGATGGAAATTTATAGCAGTATACTTACTCTAGGCCTGGGTTGGAAGGATTTAAGGAACACTAAGATATACAATTGAACTGAGGGACCAGCAGGTGATATAGTGGTTAAAACAGTGGACTTCTGTGTAGCTAATCATGGTTTGAATCCTAGACCTAGTGTCTTGAAACATATGCTGAGAGCATGTGCGCACGTGCCCAAAATCCCAAGGGGATAAATGTAAGAGAAGGAACTGTTGTGTGGCCATCCCCCCAAGGTGTTGATTTTTCACTTTCCTTCTCACTGACTCTCTGGTGAGCACATATACTCTATGACATTTTTTTAAAAAAAGAATCCAAACCAGGCCCAGCTGTGGTGTCTATTGCTGCTAAGGTACCATACTCCATAGGTTGAGATCCCATGGGAGGGCCCGGGCTTGATTCCTTATCCAATCTAAAGATCAGGCATGATGGTGTGTGCCTATAACCCCAGTGATTCGGAGACCAAAGCAGGAAGATTGTGAGCCTGTGGCTGGCCTGAGTTGTCTTATGAGAATGCTGTCCTAAAAAATGCCAGTAAGGGACCAGCAGTTAGTGTAATGGCTATGTCACTGGACTCCCATGTAGTGGACTGCGGTTTGAGTCCCAGACCTGGTAGCTTAAACTCACACCAGGCGCATGTTCATGTGTGCCCAAGATCCGGAGAGGAGAATGGTGGAGAAGGGATTGCGACGTGGCCATCCCCCCGGGGGGTGATTTCTCACTTTCTGTCTCTGTCTCTGTCTTTCTGGCGAGCCCACGCGCCCTATAGCAAAAACCTCTCCCAAAAAAAGAAGGAAAAAAAAATGCCAGTAAGTCCTCGCTGGGAGGTTTAGGTGAGAGAATCTCCATATGCGAGACCTTGTCTTGAAAGAGAAAATGACGTGAAACTGATGGATGAATAGCAGTTCACTGTACAATAGGATTGGTTAGATTGGTATGAAAAGTGTTCCAGACTGAGGAAGAGAATACATGTGAAGATCTAGAAGCAGGGGTTGTCTTTAAATGGATCTTTGGGAAAAGAGGGAGTTAGGAGCAGAATTGAAAGGGAATGGTGGGAACCAGCAGTTGGCCTAATGGCTATGTCGCTGGACTCCCACGTAGTCGACCGCGGTTCGCGTCTCGGACCCGGTGGCTTACAACTCACGCCGGGCGCGTGTGCGTGCGTGCCCAAGATCCCGAGAGGAGAATGGAGGAGAAGGGATTGCGGCGTGACCATACCCCCTGGGGGGTGATTTCTCGCTTTCTGTCTCTATGTCTCTCTCTGTCTGGCGAGCGCACGCGCCCTATAGTGAAAAACCTCTCCAAAAAAAAAAAAAAAAAAAAAAAAAAAGAAAGGGAATGGTGAAGTTTAAGGTCAAAGCTATGGTCTTTGTGAAGCATGATAAAACAGTTTAGCTTTTACATCTTGTGAACTGCCTAGGACACTGCTTTTTTTATTGTCTTAGCCATTGTTTGATTTTTGAGAAGTTTATGTTATGCCACTGAATAATCATGTTCTAAAAAAGTCTGTTTTCTATAAATTATAAATAGAAATGGAGAGTGTAATTATTTTGTTCTGTTCCAAGTATGAGCAAGTGCTACAATTTATTTTCCTTTTTATTAAGAATAAATTGTCGAAGAACATAACTAGTTATCAGAAAGCCCATAAAGACTATTTTTAATTTCCCCCTTTTCCTTTTTTTTTTTTTTTTTTGGAGAGGTTTTCACTATAGGGCGTGTGCGCTCGCCAGACAGACAGAGACATAGAGACAGAAAGCGAGAAATCACCCCCCAGGGGGGATGGTCACGCCGCAATCCCTTCTCCTCCATTCTCCTCTTGGGATCTTGGGCACGCACGCACACGCGCCTGGCATGAGTTTTAAGCCACCGGGTCCGGGACGTGAACTGCAGTCGACTACGAGGGAGTCCAGCGACATAGCCATTACGCTAACTGCTGGTTTCCCCCCCCCTTTTTTTTTTTTAACAAATTTTTGCTATAAGGTGTGTACACTCAGAGAGACAGACGGAGACAGAAAGTGAGAAATCCCCCCCCCCCCCCCCCCCCCCCCCACCCCCCCCCGATGAATGGCCACGCCACAATCCCTTTTCTCCATTCTCCTCCCGGGATCTTGGACGTTCACACACATGCGCCCGGCATGAGTTTGAAGCCACCTGGTGTGAGACTTGAACCACGGTCAACTACATGGGAGTCTAGTGATGTAACCATTATGCCATCTAGCTGGTCCCCCCTTTTCCTTTTAATCCTTGTCTAGCTGTTGGATTTGTTTTCCTGTAATGTATTAATCATGTTTATATTACTTTTATTTAAAATTAGATCAAAAATGTTTTTTCATGTAGCAGTTACTATGTTCATAGGAGTCATTTTTAAGAATTACAAACTGTTGGGACCAGCAGTTAGCGTAATGGCTTTGTCGCTGGACCCCCACGTAGTCGACTGCAGTTCGCGTCCCGGACCCGGTGGCTTAAAACTCACGCCGGGCGCGTGTGTGTGCGTGCCCAAGATCCCGAGAGGAGAATGGAGGAGAAGGGATTGCGGCATGGCCATCCCCCCTGGGGGGGTAATTTCTCGCTTTCTGTCTCTGTCTGTCTCTGTCTGTCTGGCGACCACACGCACCCTATAGCAAAAACCTCTCCAAAAACAAACAAAAAAAAAATTAAAAATTGTTGGGACCATTAGTTGGCATAATGGCTATGTTGCTGGACTTCGATGTAGTCGACCTCGGTTCAAGTCCTGGACCTGATGGCTTAAACTCACTCTGAGCGCCTGTGCCCTATAACAAAAACCTTTCCAAAAAAAAAAGAACTACAAACTGTTTCATTCAGTGTTATATTAAGATTTTTTTTTAGCTTGTGTTAGGCATGTAGTTTGTCTTAGTTTCTGCTTTTATGAATATGTTTGTATGGACGTATATGCTGATAACGTTTTATGTTTTTGTTTCTTGGTGGTGGTAGTGTTGGCATTTGTACATTTCAAAATGGTACTTTTTTTTTTCATGAATACTGGGTTATTGCATTAATTTCGGATTTTTTTGGTAACACCTGTAGAAATTATGGAGAAGTGTGGTGAAGAAGGAATGCCTGATCTTGCCCATGTTATGCGCATCTTATCTGCTGAAAATATCCCAAATTTGCCTCCTGGAGGAGGTCTTGCTGGCAAGTAAGTAAGCAAAAAGAGCTAATTTTGAGTGCTTATAAATTAGTAATTAGATAAGTTCAGGTAAGAAAACTTAAATCAGGCCCAGTTGCAGTACTGTGCACTGGACACTGCTGCTTAGCAGGCAGAGGCTTCATGGAAGGCCCAGGTTCAATGCCCATTCTCCCCTAAATACTGATGTGGTGACAGGTACCTGTGGTTCCAACTACTTGTGTGGCTGAGCAAACAAGATCTCAACACAGCCGAATTCTAAGACATCACACGTGTACATACACATACTAAAAGGAAAACTTAAATCAGATGTACATGGGCTAGAGGTGATGTGGGCTATTTCTTATATTAAAGAAGAACTCTAAACTTCATCCAAAAAAGAAAGGAAGTATTTATCATCGTGTTTGAGCATGTAGGCCCTTTTTTGTCTTGCTATGAGAACAAGTAGGTTGAACAGGATCAATTCTGCATCGTTTTGAATAAAATGTGAAAACTAGGTTCTTGGGAAGTATTTAGTGTTATAGTTAATTTAGTAGCTAATTAGTGAGGCAAAGATTGCGCATTATTAAAAATATTAGCTTACAGTTTTAATGAGACTAAAACTTAACCATTTTTGTTTTTTCAGGCGCAACGTTATTGAAGCTGTTTATAGTAGACTGAATCCACATAGAGAAAGTGATGGGGTAAGTTGTATGTAATTTTTTAAACATTTGAAATGATTTTACAATGTAAGTAACTAGAAGTGAATACATGTACATAATGAAATCTATAATTTATTACTGCTTTTTATTTTAAGGAGTCAGTTAAAGCTTAAGAAATTGTATTAAAATGGAGATAGAGATAAAATACTATTTTATAAATAGATTTATTTTCACTTTATGGGCTTCAAATGACCTTTTTGTTTAGGCTGTCTGTATTTTCTTCTTTGTATGTCTGCCTTTTCTTCCCTTACATCCTAATTTTCAAGCAATAATATGCTTTTAAATATATCTGTTTATCCTCCAGGTGGCTGCTATTATTCCCAGAGGTTAGTGATGTTAGTGATAGTGAGTGAGTTACCATTTTAAACAACTGGTTCCTTCAGTGCCCCTTTGTGCCCAGTGTCTATACCTGAGGATAACTTCTTTCTGATACTGTTGTTGTGTTATGGCTATCTGAATGTTAAACTGAGATAGCCATTTCTATTACATGCTACTGTGCTTCATCAGAGCAAAACCTATCCCTTTACCTTTTATTATGCTGTTCTTAGAGATACTGATGAACTGCTAGCTGTCTCTCTACAATTGTTTTGTTTTAGTACTAGTACCAGGAGACAAAACAGCCTTTTTTTTTTTTTTTTTTTTAATGATTGCACACATTTCAAAGTTAGTAATTCAAATAATTATTTTCTCATAGGATTTTCAGGTTTTTGGACATCTAAAAATGAATGACCTAATTTTTAATATGTATGCTTCAAAGCTTTAAGAGAGCCAAACTTGGTAATGAAACTCATTAAGAAGAAATAGACTCTCCCTCCAAGTCTCCAACTCCTCTTGACAGGTCTTAAGAAGAGATAGCCATTGGGTAGAAATTCTGTATCTTGTCAGTTGTATTGCTTTAGGATTTGTTGTTGTTTTGCAATATAATAGTTTTTTTTTCCTTAAGAATTAGTAGCCTAGTAAAAACAATTTTACACTGCAGCTTTAGTGAGTTAAGTAAACATTTAGTGAGTCAAATACAACATTCCTGATAACAGAACTTACCATTTGGTCTAGAGCAGTGATTGATTCTAAGTCTTTCTTTTGTGTCAGATCCCTCAAGTTATTAAAAACTATACCTAAAGCTGTGAAAGTTAATTTGAAAATAAAGGTGTCATGTGCTACACTCAAAGAACAAACAAATGAAGCGTAGGATGTTGACATAACTAAAAAGATGGTAGTAATTTGGGAGGCTGAGAAAAGAGGCTCTTACCTTTTTATCTAGATTTTAACCACCTTGAATAGAGGAGCCCTCAGAAAATAGTTTTGATTCATTACTAGCTATAGATAGTTAATGATTCATTATTCCCATTTCCTCAGCTATATCTTTTCTTCTTTTTGGTGAGGTTTTTGTCCTAGAGCACATGTGCTCACTGAAGAAAGAGAGAGACAGACATAGTGAAGGCAAAGTGAGAAATCACCTTCTGGGGGTTTTGGCCACACCACAATCCCTTCTTCTGCATTCTGCTCCCAGGATCTTGGGCATGCACACACATGCACCCAGTATGAGTTTGAAGCTAGCTGGTCTGGGACTCAACTACAGTCGGCCATGTGGGAGTCCAGTGATGTAAACGCTACACTATTTGCTGACCTTCCTCAGCTATTTCAAAACACACCCCTGTGTTTTATCTTAAGATTTTTGTAGGGGGGCCAGCAGGTGTTGTGGTGGTTGAGGCACTGGACTCCCACATGACTGACCACAGTTTGAGTCCTGAACCTAGTGGCTTGCTTTCTCACTTTCTCTTCCTCTCTATCTGCCTCTCTCCAGTAAGCACACATGCCCTATAGCAAATTTAAAATAATAGTAAATAAAATTAAATAAATAATTTTTAAAGAAAATTTTATAGGCCCAACCACAGTAGAGTAAGCAATAGAGTGCCACTGCTCAAGCCTGGGACTGTGTGGATAGCTTGAATTCATTTCCTGGACCAAATAGGTTGGGTGTGGTCGCAAACTTGTAATTTTGGCTAACTAGAAGGCTGGGGCAAGAGTACGCATGACCAGACTCTTGTCAAAAATTCCCCTCTTCTCTCTGCCACACACTCTGATTCACACACACAAACATACATACACACACACACACACACACACACACACACATTTCTTGGTCCCTCAAGAAAGTGTTCTGTTTTTCATTCCAGACAAGATTTTAAAAAAAAATTTCTGGGGACCAGCAGTTGGCGTAATGGCTATGTTGCTGGACTCCCGTGTAGCCGACTGTGGTTTAAGTCCAGACCCGGTGGCTTAAACTTACCCTGGGTGCATGTGTGTGCGTGGCCAAAATCCCAAGGGGAGAATGGAGGAGAAGGGATTGCAATGTGGCCATCCCCCCTGGGGAGTGATTTCTTGCTTTCTGTCTCTGTGTCTCTCTCTTTCTGGTGAGCGCATGCCCTATAGCAAAAACTTCTCCCCCAAAAACAAATAAATAAAAATTTTCTGTTAACAACAGCTAATCAAATACTGGTGATTATCGTGTATACATTGATGGAAAGAAGAGACTATAAAACAAGGCATAGTCCCACTCATGCTCATTGCTACTTACAGTGTAGTTACAAACACACAAATAAATAATTAAAATGTTTCACATAGTTTGGTTAAGAATGGAAGAAATGATAAAATATAGAATATGATTATTACCATGTGGATTATACTGTGATTGCTGTGGAATTAAATGAAGGAGAGGAAGTCAGATTCTCAAAGAAGAGATAGGATTTGAAGAATGATTTGGTTGGCAGAAATAAGATGAGGATGACATTTCAAGTGTACGAAAAAGGCAAGAACAAAGCATAGCTTTGAAAAAAAGGGTATCTTTAGCTAGAGCGGAGATTTGCTGTGGTGAAAAGAATTTAGGTCATAGAAGTATTTGCTAAGAGACTGGGCTTTTGAGCATTACTTTAGAGTGAGGAATCACCATGTATTTGGAGCATAAGAATGATAGACTCAGAGAAGTACCTGTGGCATTTTAAACTGTTAGAGATATTTGCAGTATTAAAGAGCAGCTGGGAATCAAGTAGTTGAGAAGTAAATGCAGAAATCAAACCATAAGTGTCAATTCATTATTAGTGGGTAAATACATGACTTAGAAAATTTCCTTGTTTATTATAAACCCGGACTTTGCAACCCCAAATTCTTTTTTGGGAAATATTACCATACCCTTCAGAATAATCAGTACCTGAGAAAAATGTTGAACCATAACTCTAAGTAGTAGAAATATACTAAAAAAAAAAAAAAAAAAACACTGAAGAAGTGAAAAGAAACAAGAAAATGTAGACAATTAATTCTTAGTTCTTAATTGACTCATTGTAATACAGATTTAGGCACATTTTTGCTCAAAAAGTGCTGCATTTCTTAGATCTTCACAGTATAGAAGACGTTGCCAGGTGGTGCAGTGGCAGGAAGTGATATTTGGGAAAGTATAGTAAAAACACAGAAGAGGAGAAGGTTGTGGGACTAGCAGTTAGCGCAATGGCTATGTCACTGGACTCCCACGTAGTCGACTGCAGTTTGCATCCCGGACGCGGTGGCTTAAAACTCATGCCGGGTGCATGTGCGTGTGTGCTCAAGATCCCGAGAGGAGAATGGAGGAGAAGGAATTGTGGCGTGGCCATCCCCCCCGGGGGGTGATTTCTCGCTTTCTGTCTCTGTCTCGCGAGCGCACGCGCCCTATAGCGAAAAAAACTCTCAAAAAAAAAAAAGAGGAGAAGGTTGGAAGATACTATAAAAATGTAATTCGGGGGGCCAGCTCATGATACAAGTGGTTGAGGCAGTGGATCCCTCATGGCCAACTCTGTGGTTTGAGTCCTGGCCCCAGCCAGCGACTTGAAAAATATGGCAGGCATGGGGGCATGCATGCCCAAAATTCCTGAAAGGAGGGAAAAGTAGAGGACAAGGAATTGTGACCTGACCATATCCCCTTGGGAGGTGCTTTCTTTCGTTCTTTCTTGTTTTTTTTTTTTCTCTCTCTCTCATAAGCAAACGCATTCTCTGGCAAATTTTTAAAAATTGATTTAAAAATTGTTATTTAAAATATAGTTGTCTGTTTAGATATTTTAAAAAGGATGCTAGGGGCCCACAGGTGGCGTGGTGGTTAGAGGCACTGGACTCCCACATGGCTGACCATGGTTCAAGTCCCGGACCTGGCAGCTTTCTCTCTTTCTGTCTCTCTCTTGTCAAATTGAAAAATAATAATGAGTAAATAAAATTAAATTATTCTTTAAAAAAATAATAAAAAGGATGTAGTGCAAATTATATACATTTTTTGTTTTGTTTTATGTTTTTTTGTTTGTTTGCTCCAGGGCTCGTGTGCTCACCAGAGAGAGACAGTCAAAGAGAGGAGGAAAAGTGAAAAAGCACCCCCCAGAGGTATGGCTATGCCTCCTCAGTCCCTTCTCTTCCATTCTTCTCTCAGGATTTTAGGCACACATACACATGTGCCGACGTGCTTTTTAAGCCACTATGTCCAGGACTCAAACCATGCAGTTGGCATGTAGGATTGAGCTATCTTCACCACCCCGCCATCAGCTGTTCCCTAATAAATTTGATTTTGTTTGGACTATATTTTGTCTTCTCAATGCAGGCAATATTTTTCCAACTCTTAAAATAAAAATCCATGGAAAAGAGTCTAGTAGGATTCTTAATCAAAGTTTTCATAAATCCTCAGAAATATTTTCAAACGTTTCTGTATGTATATACATATTCTTTAATGGTGAGCATGTCTGTGGTTTTCCTCAGTTTCTCAAAGGAGTCTGTGATCCCAAAAGAATAACTGCCTAGAAGACTCTTCCATCTACTGTAAAATCTCCAGAAAAATAGAACATTTTACTGTAGGCTGTTCCCACATTAGGCAAGGCCCTGAGATAACACTCCTTTCCTTTTTAAAAAATGCTAAGTTTGTATTTTATAATTAGAAAATAAATTTTGAGAGGATTAGGACTTTATCTGATTTACTTATGCCTATAATCCCAGCATGTACAACAGTCTTGCCAGATGGGGAGAGCTCAGTAAATGTTTGTTGAATAGGAAATACTTACATTTATTCATTTCTAGTCATATCACTGATTAAGTAATAACTATGTAAGTTCATCATTTTCCATGCGTAAAGGGAGAACTTGTATTTACCCAACTCCTGTTTACGCCATCCCCTTTATATGTATGCACAGATATACACACGCACGAGGGGTCTTCAGAAGTTCTTAAGAAATGCGTGTTATGAAAAAACTACACATGGATTTCAAAATCTTTTGCCCCAAAATAAACTCATACATTAATTCCATTTTCCACAAACTTTTGGAAGTCTGTTTATTTGTGTGTATGCATACATAAGTAATGTCAACACCTTTTTTTTACATGAGACTAAATATCAGAGAGATGAAATAGCTTACCCATGTCACAGAGCCAGGTAAGTCATGCAGCCACATTTGAATCAGACTGACTCCTAAACCTATTCTCTTTATGCTGTTCCATGCTGTCTCTCTAAGATATTTAGAGATTATATATGTCTGTTCCCAACCTCTGTCAAACACCCAAGAAAAATAATTTTTCGTTCTTTTGTGAATCTTATGTCTAATAGTTTTAAGATACTCTGTTTTATAACATTGTTGAGCTAAGCAATCAGTCTTTTATTTTTCACTTAAGTACACTTTTTTCTCTTTTAATTCTAATCTTCTTTATCCAAAAACTTTTTAGATATTTAGATTTTGAGAAGGGGTGGAAACAGAACAGATTGGGCTCTTTTTAAGCCCAAAGAATTTTCATACTATTTTCACAGTATTAACTTTAATTGCCAGAGGGCACATGCTAAGACAGAGAGAAGGAGGCAGAAAACAAACCCCAGTGGGGCATAGACATACTACAGTCGCTTCTCCTCCATTTCTCCACCTGTCTAGATTTTGGGCACATTTGCACGTGTGCTTTTTCAAGCCTTCATGACTGGAATTTGAACCATGGTTGGCCATATGGTATTTGGCTCCCTTAACTGCTAGGCTTTGGGACCAACCCATACATTTTAAAATTTTACATGCAGTTGTCTGTTCTCTTTTACTTCAGATGGATAAATGCAGTAAACATTGCTATTTTTACATTTTTATGTCACAGCCTTTAGGACTGTATGAATACTGTTTTTTTCTAAGTTTCATTTTTATTTTTTATTTTATTGTCAAAGCATTCTTAGGGAGAAGATAGAACTGTTTGAAAATGCAGTAACTTTTTTTAATTATTATTTTCAAAGAATCTTTAAAAATATTATCTATTTTGTTTTATTAATTATTACTATTTTATAATCTAAACAGAGAGGGGAAGGGCAAAAGCAAGCCACTGGGCCTGGGACTCAAACCTCTGTCTGCCCTGTGGGAGTCCAACGCCTTAATCATGGTGCCACCTGCTGGCCCTAAAATGCAGTAACTTTTTTTTTTTTTTTTTTTTTTTTTTTTTTTTTTTTTTTTTTTTTTTTTGAGAGCTTATTGCTATAGGGGTCATGCGCTCGCCGGAGAGAGACAGAGAGAGAGAAAGTGAGAAATCACCCCTCCAGAGGGTATGACCATGCTGCAGTCCCTTCTCCTCCATTCTCCCCCACCTCAGGATTTTGGGCACACACACATGCACCTGGCATGAGTTTTAAACTGCCAGGTCCGGGACCTGAAGTGTTGTCAACATTACATGGGAGTCCAGCAATATAACCGTTGCGCCATCTGCTGATCCAAAAAATGCACTACCTTTTATCACTATTTTTTAAAAGTATGATTTGATGTGACTCTAGCTGTGAGGTCTTGAATATTTAAACAATTCTGTCTAAAACTATTGCAAATTCATTAAATTTTACATGATCCTTCAAATAATATATAATTTATTAGATATTGTATTACATTGTATCACATGAAGTCATATTTGAGATTTTTTTATTATACAATTTAAAATTTTATTAGAGCAATGTATTATTCACATCCCCAAGTTCTTGAAAGTCTTTCTTCTAAGTGTATTCCATAAGAAAACACACTAAGCCATTACTTATGTTTTAGGGAGGAGGGTACTGTGGTAATCTTATCAACCCAAACTACTTTCTTATGTTTAGCTCTTAAACATTGACATGTTCAGATACACTTGGTGAATAGTGATCATTCCTCTTCACAGTGGTGAATTTTAGCAGAATTTTAGATGACTGGACAAGATAATGAAATAGTGACATATGGATTACTAAAGATACTTATTCTGTTAAATGAAACCTTACTTATAAAGTAACACAAAATGGACATTGAATAACAGTGATTTTAAAAAATGTAAATGGACAGAATCAAGTATTAATCCCTCCCCTGAGAAACAAAAAGTGCTTGTCATATTTGAGAATTTTTAATCCTAAAATTTTTCAGCCGATATAGGACTCAAAAAAAAAGACCAGTGTGTGTGGTGGTTTTTTTTTTTTTTTTACTTTTTCTACACACTTTTTTTTTTTTTTTTTGCTATAGGGCGCGTGCACTCGCTAGAAAGACAGAGAGACAGAAAGTGAGAAATCACCCCCCTAGGGGGGATGGCCACGCCACAATCCCTTCTCCTCCATTCTCCTCTCGGGATCTTGGGCGCACATGCACCCAGTGTGAGTTTAAGCCACCGGGTCCGAGACTCAAACCGCGGTCGACTATGTGGGAGTCCAGCGACATAGCCATTACGCAACTGCTGGTCCCTATACTGTTTTTTAAACTAAATGTTTGAAGAATTTTGCTTATGGGAGCTGTATGAGAAAAATACACACACATACATATATTATTGCAATTCAATATCAGCTGGTTAAATTTTATTTTTAAAAATGTGCTTAAATTTCTTCCCCATTTGTTCTCTGCTTGATTTATCTGTATTCCTGTGTTTAAGGTTGCTGTAAGGCAATATTTTCTTAATGAGAGATTTGATTCTTAAGCTGTGTTAGTCTAGTTAACAGCAGAACTTTTTTTTTTTTTTTTTGAGAGTTTTTTGCTATAGGGCGTGTGCGCTCGCCAGATAGACAGACAGACAGAAAGACAGAAAGCAAGAAATCACCCCCCAGGGGGATGGCCACGCAGCAATCCCTTCTCCTCCATTCTCCTCTCGGGATCTTGGGCACGCATGCACACGCGCCCAGCATGAGTTTAAGCCACCGGGTCGGGGACGCGAACCGCGGTTGACTACGTGGGAGTCCAGCGATATAGCCATTACGCCAACTGCTGGTCCCAACAGTAGAACTTTAAAAACAAAAACCAGGGTTAGGCAGGTGGCATGGTGGTTAAGGTGCTGGACTCCCACATGGCGGGCCTTGGTTCAAGTCTCTCACCTTCCCTTTCTCTCTGTGTCTCCCTCTGGTCAAATTAAAAAATAAAGAATAATAACAAATAAATAAATAAATCTTTAAAAACAAACAAAAACGAAGGACCAGAAAATGGCATAATGGTTATATCACTGGACTCCCACATAGTTGACCATGATTTGAATCTTGAACCAGCAACCTCGAACTCACTCAGGCTCATTATATGCACTTGCCCAAAATCTCAAGAGGAGAAGGAATTGCGACGTGGCTATTCCCCCTTGGGGTTGATATATTTTTTTGCTTTCTGTCTCCCTGTCTCTCTCTGTCTCTAGTAAAATTCTCTCTAAAAAGAGTAATTGCCTTACATTTATTTTATAGAATAATTTTTAACATCCTCTCTAATATTTTTATTAACATAACTAGTATCTTGTAATTTTTATTAATATTAAATATTTATAAATACGATTAAGGAAATGAGTATATCATATAGGCCTCAAGATGAAATAATTCACAGTATAGTTCTACAGTAATTTTAACCAGTACTTATTTAGTAAGTGTATACATGGGAAACTTCCTATGAGAAACTATTAGTCACCATAAGGTATTCAGTGGAGCATTAAAGATAAATATTGATGTCGATTACATCTGCTTGCAAATCTGACCTCTGCTACTTAATAGCATTGTTACCCTGATGAATAAGTTAAGTCTCTCTGCACCTTACTTTTCTCACTTAGAAAAATGACAGTTGGAATACTTGTTTCATGAGATATCTGTGAGGAGTCATTGAGCTTATACTTGTAAAGTTCTTAGCACAAATGTTCATTTTCCTTCCTAGGAAAATATAGAAAGGAATATGAAATTACCTTTGTTTTTATAGAGGTGTACAGTCTATTGAGACTTGTGAGCAGTTTCAAAGTGGAGTTAATTGTTATAATAATGTGTAAAACTGGGTAGGAGATCAGGTAAAGAAAGATAAGAACCTAGATAATAGGTTTCTCTTCTGATATTAATGAAAGCTTATGAAAAATTTATTTAGTAGTATTCTGGAAAACCAAATATAATGGCTGGGGAAGAGATTTCCGCCATCCCTATCTATCTTTCCAACACAGTAGGGAAATGTGAGGGTATTTTATGATTTTTAAATGTAACCATTAGCTGAAGTTCTGTTCAGTTTAGTGACTCTGAAATGCAAGCCATTATAAAATTGCTTCTGTTTGGGGCCAGCAGATGGCGTGGTGGTTAAGACACTGGATTCCCACATGACTGACCATGGTTTGAGCCCAGGACCTGGCAGCTTTAAAATCACACCAGGCACCATGTACACATGTGTGTCCAAAATCCTGAGAGGAGAAGGGATTGCAGTGTGGCCATCCCCCTTGGGCGATGATTTCTTACTTTTCCTCTCTCTGTTTCTCTCTGGTGAGCACACATGCCCTATGGCAAAAACCTAAAAATAAAAGGGAGGGGGAAGGTCTCAGTGTGATTTACTGGTTTGGTTTTGGTGTATTTTTAGAAAAGCGATTGCTCTTCTCCAACTACCACTGCTATAACAGTTCACAGAAATAGAGATGATTACTGTAATAATAAAGTTGTCCACTGGAGAGTGAGAGGCACTTTATCCCCATGTTGACTCAGACACACCAAATATAACAAATTTTGATCCTGCCTTATCAATAAGTCCAGCTCCAAGTAGAATTATACTATTTAGTCTGTGTCAGTGATTCTCAACCCTGGATATATCAGAATTACTTGTCAGGCTTTTTAAAAGTAACCCAGATCTACTTAAATCTGCCTATCTTGAAATGGAATTTTGTTGTTTATGTGATTTTAAAAGCTCTACGTATGATTCTGATGTGAAATAGAGTTGATAATTACTTTTATGTGAAGTCAACTGCTCATTTTTCAGCGGATGTCCTACAAAAAAAAATTTTTGTTGTTGTTTTGGTTTGGGATTTTTTGGGAGTAAGGGGCAGTCTTAGGTCCTCCATTAAAAGGTCTCTATGATATGTCATAAAGTATAAAGTTTCCTTTTGGAAAACCTGATTAAAAACAAGGTTTATGATTAGTGTAGACTTATCGCATTGAAATAAACTTTAGGGAAATGTCAAGTTTTTATTTTGGTACAGAGGAAAGGTAATCGGGAAAATGGAAGAAAAGTCTTAACACATTTTATCGTGTTCTCTTTGCAAATAAAATTTGCAAATTAAAAAGTTAATTTGACAGTTAATGTTCTTGTTGAAAAATTCCAAGAAAATAAAGCATTTAAAACTCCACTAGTCATTTTCATTATATTGCTATATCTCCTTTCTTTCCAAACATTTTACATATCTCAAAATGAACAGATGCATGTATAAAATCTAAAATACACAGGCACATAGTATTGTCTCCTGCTTTTTGCCATGAGAAAACTTTTTTCTTTTAAAACATTCAATTGCTCTCATTTTACTATTAAACATTGCAGCTTACTATGTACTTTTGTGTTGTCCTTGTTGCAGTATTAACAGCATTTAATAGTTTCCAAAGATGGTTAAGAGTTTGTGACAGATCATCTACATTGATAACCTTTTTTCTATTTTATTTCCCCACTTTACGATGAAAATGTCCAAACATGAGAGAAAAATTTAAATGATGTATTTTTATACTTTCTCTCCAGATTCAATAATTAACATTTTGCCAGTTATTTTTTATGTGTGTGTGTACCTATGTGCTATTTTTTCTATTTTTGACTGGGCACTGTTTTTTTTTTTTTTTGGAGAGGTTTTTCGCTATAGGGCGCGTGCGCTCGCCAGACAGACAGAGATATAGAGACAGAAAGCGAGAAATCACCCCCCAGGGGGGATGGTCACGCCGCAATCCCTTCTCCTCCATTCTCCTCTCGGGATCTTGGGCACGCACGCACACGCGCCCGGCGTGAGTTGTAAGCCACCGGGTCCGAGACGCGAACCGCGGTCGACTACGTGGGAGTCCAGCGACATAGCCATTACGCTAACTGCTGGTTCCCATTGACTGGGCACTTTTAAAGCAAATTACAGACACAATAATATTTTACCTCCAAACATTTCAGCACGCAGCCCTTAAAAATGAAGACATTTTTCCACATAACCATAATGCCATTATACTGAAGAAAATGACTGATAGGAGTTTAAATTTTTAGTTGTCCCTAGAATAATAATAATTCAATTGTTATTTTGAATCATGGTCTGATCAGGTTAAGTCTACAGTGAAGCATGTTAAACAAGTCTTTACTAAAGCCCTCTCCCTTTTTTATTTGACACTGAAGAATCTGAGCCACTTATTTATAGGATGTGTCCTACATTCTGGATTCACATGATTTTTCCTCATGGTGTCCTTTGACTCAATCTTTTATTCCCTTGGGGTTTTTTTTGGTTTTTTTTTTTTTTTTTTTTTTTTTTGGTAAACTGGAACTTAACTTTATTAAATTAAAATTAAACATTTTTGGCAAGAATACAGGGTAGGACTATACCTCATAAGGCATTACATCAGGAGGCACGTAATGTCAGGAACGATGTCTTGATTTTAATCTGTCAGGTTAACTATGAGCAACTTGGATGATTAGAGCTTATTTTGCTAACCAGTTTAATTATCACTAGCTACTATTTTAGAAACATGTAGATTTTCTAAAATATAGTAAAATATAAACAGGTTAATTTATGACTTATATCTTAAAATATTTAAGATAATTTGTCTATTTTTACCTAGAGTTGTTTTTATTAAAATATTTAAAGGCAAAAGAAATAATTTTTTATACATGAAAGCTTTAAAATCTTCCAAAAATCCAGTTTAGACATATGCAGTTTTACGTTTTGTATCTTCTCTCCTACTTAACATTTAGTAGAAATGAAAAAACTAATGTTCCATGGCTTGCTTCTCTGTCATTTTCCTATCGCTTTACGTACTAATTTCCTTTCGTACTAAATCATTATAGTGAATTCCTGTTTTTTTAAAGTAAGTCAGTTTTAGAAAATGTTTGTGTTGCTGTTGAACTCTAAAAGCAGAGTAAATTTAAGATTAAACTTCAAATGTGAAATAGGACATAAACTAGTTGATGATAACTTGCTATAAGTAACTTTTGAACTATTAAAATCAAAAGTTTTTATTGACACAGGTAAGAATTGATACTTATTTCATATAATGTTCTCTTGCATAGCCTATATTACTCATGGTAGAGAAATTAGTGTTTTGCTGTAATATGTTATGAAATACATGTGATATCCTAGTTTGTCTACTGACACTGGGGTCTTGAATCTTAAAAAAAGGCCTCCGATGAAGCAGAGGAAAGTGGATCACAGGGAAAATTGGTGGAAGCGCTCAGGCAAATGAGAATTAATCATAGGGGAAACTACCGACAACTTCTGGAGGAGATGCTGACTAGTTACAGGCTAGCTAAAGTAGAGGGAGAAGAAAGCCCTGCTGAACCAGCTGCTCCAGTTACTTCTTCGAACAGTGATGCTGGAAACCCAGTGACAATGCAGGAAAGCCATACTGAATCAGAAAGTGGTCTTGCTGAATTAGACAGCTCTCATGAAGATGCAGGGACAAAGATGAGTGATGAAAAAATATGACTTTCCTTTTTGGTAATATTTTTGTGATCTTTGATTTGATGGTTTTTACTTAGGAAGTATAATGTATGCATTTATATAACCGTTTTGTTATTTGAATCTTGGAAAACTAGTTTTATTATATTCACATAGCCTTGGTTTTTTTGAAAAGGCCTTTGCATACACCTTTATGAGATAGTTTAAAATTTACTATTTATAGTACTTTGAATTTAATGAAATTATATGTCATTTCACATTGTATGCCAGAAATTAGGCTACCACTTATTAAAGTCAGTAGTTAAATACGTACTAGACAGGATTAGAGATTATTGACTAGAGAGATTATATTATATTGTGGAAAACCTTGTTAATGTAGCATTATATTGCTTCATATTATTTTATATATTAGTACATTCATAGTTAGCTTTGTAATAAATTTGTGTTTTCTTTAATAATTTTAGTTCTTCAAAGAATGGCTGATGCTGGCTGTAATTTTTCTTTCAAAGATAATTTCTGTGTTGTTTGATTTGTTTATATTTTACATCTCTGTAGTTTTGTTTTTAGAAGTTGTGAGATATTGGATGTGTGGTTTTTTCCTTTCTCTGTATTCTTTATCAAACATGATTTTTGAAAATCCTATGTATTAGTCATACATCTTTGGTTTGTATATTCTGTATAGCCTAACTACACACATCAAAATGTATGTCAACGAAGTGTTTAGAATGAAATTATAAGTGTTTAAGTCCAAATAAAGCATGTGATGTGGAATAATCTATGCATGTTGTACTTATTTTTTTAATTATTTTTTTAAACAACCAGGTTCGGTTTATTGGAAAAATACCCATTTGAAATTTATGTGTATTTGTTTAAAATTCAACACACTGAAATTTGGCTTAGTTGTTTTTCTTTTTTCTTTTTTTAATAGCAAAATGGGAAAAAATTTCAATATAAAAATACATAAATATTTTCTACTCCAAGTAAATCTGTTTCTCATCCCCGTTTTGTGGTACAAAGCATTAATCTTTGGAAAGTATGGGCATACATAGACTTGAGAAAATTGCCACATCAAGCACTTTATAAAGATTGTAGCATTGTTGATTCTATTACAAGTATTCATCGGTTCTTTGTAAATATAAGAATTATGGGCTATTTTTAAAATAGTAGCATATATGAATTTAGTTTTTAATATAAGGGATTTTTAAATTATAGATTGCTGTTAGTCACATGGGAAGTTATTTTTTTAAAACAACTATTTTGTTACTGTAGAACATTAACTTGACTTTTTCATGTTTATGTTTTATATCATGTGTCTGTAGTTGTTTAAGGTACCATGTAAGTAGAAATTTTGGAATCTTCAGATTTTGTAGCTGATGTTTTGATCTATTTTTCCAATGCCAGAATATTTTTAAGTGGTTTGAGAAAGAGGAAAGCTTTTGGTGGAGAGGGGAAGAAAAAAACAACCAGTTATCTATCTGGGTTAGATAGATACATGTGTACACACAATATATATAATACACACACCTCTCTGTAAAAGTGCCTTTTCAGACAAAGAAAGGAAGGTAATTTGTTCATCTAATTTTGTCTTCTTTTGAAATTCAATCCACCCTGGAGGTGGTATAGGTAAATAATAATAATATTCTTCCTTTTCTTTTCCTGTAGGGTGCTGGAGATCTAGAAGACCCATGGTAGCCTTATAAACCTTCTAAAATGCTTTTGATTCTGAAAATTGGGGGAAAAAACTTTTAATCACAATTTTCTTCAATACAAGGGAAAATATTCTTGTGGATTCCCAACGTTTTGTGATATGAGCAGAAAATCATTAGCATTTCCCATCATTTGTTCATATTTGTGTTTTCTGATAATTGCCACTCGTAGCATTGCCTGTACTACAGTATTTTTTGCCAACCTCAGGCATACTGGTTACATCTGTGTTGAACTTTTGGCCCTAGAAACCAACAGAGTAATTTCACCACAAATCAATAAATGTGTCTGAGGTGCATGGGAATATAGTTAGCTATAATCTGAAGATACATTATGGTTTTTTTTCTTTTTTTAAAAAAAAGAACATAACATATAAGCATGTAAGAGTAAAGAATTGTATGAGATGTTCCTTTTTTTCAATTCACCAAGTTGGAAGCCTTTTGCAGCTCTGTGGCTTGGAATTTCATTTGAGCAATTTACTATAGGATATATATTTATTAATTGTTATTTAATTTTTTCCAATTTTATCTGTATTACCAAACTGGGTTCTCCAATAATGTCCAAATTGTAATGTTGCCTTGCTTTAGGATAAAGTGTATTTGGCAATAATATTATAAACCCTTACAAATTTTATGCATGTATCTACTACATCCTTCAACTCTCACTAGAAAAATCTTTTGAAACGAAATGGATTAATTTATGGCTATTTATAATTTGCTTTGACATCTCACTGCTGCAAATTTTTTTAAATGATGAGATTTGCCTTTATAATGTAAATTGTGATTTTTGTTTTACATGTGGATTTCTATCATTTTAATTTTTCAGCTTTTAAAATACTACAAGTTTTGTGTAATTTGGTATAATTTTTAATTGTTTATGTTATTTTAAAAGCTCAGAATATTACATTAAAATGACTATAAATACATTTAAATTATCTATTTTAGATCTAAGGAAATATTACAGAGATATTTTCATGGGTTCAGTAACCTTTCATTTTATAACATTGGGCACGGTACAGAGTGGCTGTCACATAAGGTACTTGAAGATTATTAGTTTTATTCTATTTTTACAATAACCTTGAATTCTTGAATTCTTTTTGAGTTTTGCATGTATTTTATCCAGTTAATGCTGAACATGAAGAGTATTTATCTAAAGAAGTTATTGGGGTAGGAGAAGTAATGAATGTATCCATTTTGTACATGGTTTACATGTTGTGGATGCTTTGTAAACATTTCCGTATCTGTTTAAATTGTGTTACAGCAGGATGTAATTGCCCTTGTGTGTAGTTAAAAATGAGTCATCATCTGGTCTTGTGTGAAATGGAATTCATGGTATTTTCTGTAACATTTTCCTGAAGCTGTTTCTGGAGAGCCACACATATGAATACAGACAGCTATCCTTATCATTTGATTTATTGTGCACCTGATTTTTTGGCCTAAAAGGAATTATTGCCACAATATATTTTATTTATTATTTAGATTTTAGCCTTGTAAGTTAAAAGTGCTTTACATGATGATGTTAAAAGCTATCTGTCCCTTTACTGGGTTTGGGGGTTGTTAAAAGGGAATGAAGAATGCAAAATGGTTTATTGTTCAAACTGTCTGCTCTGATCCAACTCTGTACTGATAGTACCCTTCCAGTATGATATTGTGATGTTTCATACAATGCAGTGAACATAACCAATTGTTACCTAAATAAAGAATTGATTAAAAAAAACAGTGTGATATGTTACTATTGGGTATGATTTCCAAAAATCAAAATTCATTTTTGAATGTTATCTTAAACACTATATTTAGCATACTTGTGCATATTTTCAAACAAAACCATATATATATATGAGTTATAACTCTAAAGAAGAGTTAACTAAACTGTGTAGGAAAATACTAATTAATTAGCACCTTCTTTACTCCAAAAAGATTTTCTATACTACAGTTAAAAAAATCCTTTTTTGGGGAGTTAATGATTCTCAAAGTATATATAATGCAAATAAATATTTGAGTTAGCAGAAGAAAAACCCATATTTAGTGTTTACTTTTCTGAATTGTCTGATTTGGCTATTTTGGTCACAGGACCCATACACACTTTTTTTCCCCTTTTTCCTTAAATTGCCAGAGGGCACATGGGATTTTAAATTGCCAGAGGGTGCACTAGAGAGACAGATAGCACCCCCTAATAGGGCATGGTCATACCACAGTCCATTTTTCCTCTATTCTTTCTGTTGGGATTTTGGGTCCATACATACACTTGTGTGTTTTTCCAGCTTCTGGGGTCAGGACTCAAACATGTAGGATCCTATTTCCTTCACCACTATGCAACAGGGCCAGCCCAATACTCTTAAAAATGGAATATCCCAAAGAACTTTTGCTTTTGTGGTTTATATATATATTGATATTACTGTATTAGAAATTAAAACAAGTTTTACATACTGTCTTAGTTCTTTTTTTTTTTTTTAAGAATTATTTTATTTAACTTATTTATTTTAATTTGACCAGAGAGGGACAGAGAGAGAAAGTGAGAAAGTGAGCTGCCAGGTCCTGGACTCGAACCACAGTTGGCCATGTGGGAGTCTAGCACCCTTAACCACCACACCACCTGCTGGCCCTGGTCTTAATTAATTTTAAAATAAGAAAACTATCACATGTTAACATAAATAACATTTTTTGAAATATAATTATTTTCCAAATCCAAAAAGGTTTAGTGTAAAAAATTGTGCTGGATTTTATTTTTATATTCCCTTTCGTGTTGGGTTGGATTTTCTTACCTGCTTTTGCATTCGGTCTGCTGTAGTGTGGCTTGTTAGTTGAAGTATATGAAGAAACCTGGCCTCACACACATTTGGAGAGTTAGTTGGAAAAGAAAGGAATATTGTAATAGCTTCAGGTAACTGTGGGTGTCAGAACTTGACAACTGGTAGTTTCTTTTTTTTTTTTCTTCTTCTTCTTTTTTTTTTTTTTTTTTTTTTTTTTTTTTTTTTTTTTAAGATTTTTATTTTCACTTACTATTTTTTAATTTGACCGGAGAGTGAAAGGGAAAGTGAGAAAGCAAGCCGCCAGGTCTGGGACTTGAACTGTGTGTGGTCAGCCATGTGGGAATCCAGCGCCTTTAACCACTTCACCTGCTGTCCCCACAACTAGTAGTTTCTTGAAGGTTAGTTGCAATAGTTGAAATCTGAAACCTTTTCAAGGGTTTCATACTCTTAAAATCAATTGGGCCTGTCTTGCAGTTTTTGATGGGTCTTTTACCTATACATGATTTGTAACAAGTTAGTCATTTGGAAAATGCAGGTTTGCTGAAATTTGCAGTTCTTCTGAATATTGATGTATTATTAAGCCATGATTTAAAATGTTTTTTTTTTTTTTAATATAAGTGATCTTGTCAGAAAATCTTTTAAGAATTGGGAAGCTGTCAAGCTCATGATGATGGATACAGATTTTTCAAAATTCTAATTTATTTTTGAAAGGTGAAATCCTATCATTGGCAACAAATATTGTCAGTTGTTTTCCGCAAGTGACAGCCTTACTTCATTTATTTTAGAGAAAATCTCCGCTGAAAAACATAGTCTGTCAGTCATTCTTCAAAGGAAAAGCAGTGTTCCATGATGAGTGGCTAGTTCAGCACAGTTCAGATAATACCACTTAAGCACCCATCACTTCGGTATGCTGTAGTACCAGGACTTCCCATTACCTAGGAGTAGAGACTTAATAAAATTAATTTTCAGGCTGGCCCTGCAGTCTAGTGAGTTAAGGGAGCCAGATCCCACGTGGCTAACTATGGTTCAAATCCTGACCCCAGAGGCTGGAAAACACCTCCAAGTGCGTGCGCATACACATCCAAAATTCCAACAGGATGGAGAAGAGATTGCAGTGTGACCATACCCAACAAGGTGCCCCCTTCTCCCAATGAGGATATATGCCCTCTGGCAATTAAAAAAATCTCTATTGCTTCAACAAAATTGTTCATTGAAACTGACTTTTCTACCGTGTGTGCCAGTGGAGGTACAATATATCAGCTGTTCAGTGCTACTGTCTGTATTTGTGCTCAGGTGGTTCTTTTGTACAACCGGTACCAAGGTCAATATGGTGAAAAAACTGTGTTAGAAAACTGTTAGGAAAATAGTTTTGACTTCATGAACGACCTTGAAGTTTCCTTGAGACTTTCAGGATTGCTGCCCTGGTTCTTTTGGTCAGCTTCATAGTGTGTTCGTTCACTTCAAATATCACAATATAATAGTAAATGAGTCATAAGATGTGTAGCTGTGACAGCACTGCTGTGGATGGTCACTGTGAACGCTGGACCTTGGAAAGCAGGATTAACAAGATGAAATCTTCAGTGTCTTTTTTAACCACCCTCGGAAAATTTCTGTGATGCATTTCAACTTGGAAAATCCATGATTTAAGATTATTGGCATATGGGGACTAGCAGGTGGCATGGTGGTTAAGGCACTGGGTAGTCCCACATGGCTGACTACGGTTTGAGTCCTAGTCCTAGTCGCTTGCTTTCTCTCTCTCTGTCTCTCTCTCTGGTCAAATTTAAATGAATAAAAATTAAAAAGGGAACAGCAGTTGGCTTAACCGCGGTTCGAGTCTCAGATCCAGTGGCTTAAGCTCACACTGGGCACGTGTGCATGCGTGTGCAAGATCCCGAGAGAATGGAGAAGAAGAGATGTGTGGCCATCCCCCCCCCCCCCCAGGGGGTGATTTCTCGCTTTCTGTCTCTCTGCCTCTCTCTGGTGAGTGCATGCACCCTATAGCAAAAACCTCTCCAAAAAAAATTAAAGATTAATGGCATATATGTTCACTTTGCTTTTAATCTTTAAAGTTTTATTGTTATGTAGGTTTCTTATTTCTGAGTTGTTGGTATTAAATTTTCTGAATGCTGAAAAGTTACTGCAACCCTCATTTCTCCTTAAGTCTTTCCAAGTAAGTTTTATTTCCAGATGTGTGGGATTTGTTTGGTTTGATGTCTTTTTATTATGCAGTTGGCCCCTCCCAGACCAGGTAGAGGGTCCTCACAAGAAATTGTAGCAAAATTTAAAGCTAAAATGAAATTTGCTAATTATAGAGACAAGTAAACCTATTTAAATACCCCATTTATTTGGTTTATTTTATTTAATTTAGCAAATATTAAAACATCAAGGGGCATATATATTCTGATCTTTATTTTTTAAATTACAATTCATTGTGAAGGAAAAATAATTTAAGCAATAAGTGCTTCCAAACTCATTACCCTGAGTACAGTTCATATTGAGTAGTCATACTTTGTGTTATTGCCAGAGGGCATATGTGCTTGCCAGAGAAAGAGAAAGAGAAGTGCCCTCCAATGGAGTGTGTTCATAATATAATCCCCTCTCCTCCTTACCTCCCTGTCAGGAATTTGGGCACACATGCACATAGGTTTGGTGGATTTTTCCAAGTTGCTAGAGCCAGGATTCTAACCAGCTGACCATGCAGGATTTGGCTCCCTTGACCACTGTGCTCAGGGACTAGCCCTAAGTGTCATAATTTACTCATTGCTGAAAGTAGAAATCCATTGGGAGTTGTATCGTCATTGAAAAAAATTAGAACTTGTCTTAATATGAAAGTGATAGTGCCATCATACTCCTTGGGATACCCTGTCTTTTTTTTTTTTTTTTTCCCTATTCAGGCTTCAAAATGCCTTTTAATAACAAAAGTAGTTTTAGTTGGAAGAAAAATGTTTTTATAATATTAGAACAAGGTTTGGGCTAGAAATTAGAACCTCACTAGTTTATACTACAAACTGAATAGACTGAGGCCATGTATAAATAAGTATTATGTATATTGAGTTTTATTTCTAACCTACAAATTAGTCTTACAGGAAACAAATGTATTTTCTGTCGGGTCGTGTTGGGAAAGTTGTGACATATTTTTTCATAGAAAAACAGAAATACGTCATAACTTTCCTGACACCTAGTAAAACCTTGGAAAATGCACAAACCAGGGCAGGGCATTCCCTGAGTTAAGCTAAGTTTTATTCAGCTTCAGTCATTGAAGTTAATTGAAAGCTATCCATAAAGTTTCTTTCACTAGTCAAATATTCTTTCTCATCTTGAATTTATATTTTTTAAATGACATCTCAAATTCACATTTCCACTTTCAAATTGCCTTCATTTGTATTTTACAACTACTCTGGTTTAAAGTATCAAGGAAAAGCAATTGATAAGATTTTTTTTTTGGAGCACATTATGTTTTGGGATATGAAATAGTATTTAGTAGGGGGTAGCAGGTGGCATGGTGTTTAAGGGCACTGGACTCCCACATGGCTGACTGTGGTTTGAGTCGGACCTGGTGGCTTGCTTTCTCAATATCCCTCTCTCTCTCTCTCTCTCTCTCTCTCTCTCTCTGGTCAAATTAAATAATTCTTTAAAAATAGTATTTAGTGAAAAATAGAATATTGTGGCTTTTCTCACATAGATAATCCCTAGGTGTGCAGAACATCCATTGTATTTGTGAGACAGTCAAATGGTACTGTAGGATTGGCCCCAAGCACAGTGGTTAAGCATTGTGCAGAGGAAGCCATATCCCACACAACAGATCAGCATTTGAGTCCTGGCCTCAGCATCCTGACAGATACGCCCGGTGCATGCCACATGTGCCCCGGGTCCTGATGAAATGGAGAATTGAAGGCCAGAGGATTGCAGTGTGACTTAGCCCAATCTGGGGTGTTTTCTTCCTCCTCCTCTCTGTCCTCCCACCCCTGTGCGCATATGTGCCCTCTGGCATAATAATATAATTTAAATGCTAATATAGTAGTCATTAAGACTGGAATTTAAATGATTAATTTCAAAGCAGTTCTGAGGTTACACATTTTTATGAGTTCTTACTGGGCATTATAACAATCTGAAGTGAGTGTGGGGGGATGTGTTTAAGTTAGGAAGTTACATGTTTTTCTAAGTTCTTTCTGGGCATTATTAACACCTTGAGTGTGTGTGTGAGTGTTTGTGTGTGTGTGTGTGTGTGTGTGTGTGTGTGTGTGTAAGACAGATTCTCATTATGTCCTGATGACAATGGAGTAAGAAACTCAGACCGCCCACGTGGCCTCACCCCACTGACACAGCATCAACCAGGGTGCATTGATATGCCAACCTGCATTGGGTACATCTGGGCCTGCATCGTCGTATTTTAGTCTAAAGTGCTTTAAGTTTTTTTCTGTTCAACCTGGGGACTATTCTGTAAACCCTAAAGAAAATGCTCAGTAAGTGTTTGCCTGCCTGCCATTTTTATGATTTGTATATGCTATGTTGTGATCTAGAGTTAAAACAAGTAGCTACAGATTAAATTGCTTTTTTTTTTTTTTTTTTTTTTTTTTTTTTTGAGAGGTCTTTGTTATAGGGCGCATGCGCTTGCCAGGAAGAGAGACAGAGAAATAAAGAGAGAAGTCACCCCCCCAGGGGGGATGGCCATGCGCCAGTCCCTTCTCCATTCTCTTCTCAGGATCTTGGGCACACACTGGGTCCAGGATGCAAACCACAGTCAACTACATGGGAGTCCAGTGACATAGCCATTATGCCAACTGCTGGTCCCAGACTAAATTGCTTTTGAGCCTGTGCTGTAGTGTAGTGGTTCAGTGCTGTGCATCAGGACGGCCAACCATGGTTCGGATCCCAGCATGGAGACTAAAAATGTGCTGGGGGGTGTGTCCAGGGGGTGTACCAAAATCCTGACAAAATGAAGGAGAAAAAGATTGTGATGTGACTACACTCTATTGAGTGGTGTTTTCTCTCTCTCTGATGAGCACATACACCCTCTGGCAATTAAGAAAAAAAATGTATAGAAAGGTAAGTTGAAAAAAAATTGTTCTTCAGGCAGCATCACAGTTTCTCACTTCGTGCTGGCTTTCTTGGCTATGAGGCCCCTCCTTTATTTTCTGTTTCAGTTTTATTCCTCCTGATAAACACTTGTGCTAACTAGCTCACTGTTCTGTGCTCAGATGTAACTGGCAGATGAGCTTTAATTCAGGGGCGAGGGTGCATACTTTTAGTGTTAGGTTTAGTTATTCTCTCTCTTGAGCATTTACCATGCTAATGAACACAAAAGAAACCTCCTTTTTATGTATAAGTTGAATCAAGAGTTTGGAATCATTTTTTGTGTGTGTGCCTGACTAGTAACCTAATCTATAGTATTGCTTTATTGTATATATTGGGTCTGACAACCGTATGTGTATGTGTATGGTATCTAGTCATTAAATCTGTACAGCCAGTATATTCTTGACTTCTTTCCATATAACTAACCTGTATTGAAAATAGTTGTGTAGGGGCCAGCAGGTGGTGTGGACTCCCACATGGCCAAGTGCAGTTTGAATTCCAGACCTGGCAGCTTTCTATCTTTCTCTCTCTGGTCAAATTTTTTCCAAAATAGTAATAAAGTTAAATAATTCTTTTTTTAAAAAAGAAAAAATACTTGTGTATGTATTTGAGATGAAGAGGACCAGTACAATCCAGAAATTATTCTAGGATGTTAGTCTGATACCTTCTCTCCTTCTCCTGGGATATTTAAACTTACTTTTATCTGTGTCTACTATGATGTTTTGCTTCATTCCTAAGACTTGAAGACATCAAGTAAAACTTATTTTGTCAAAATTCCCTATAGTAACATGATTTAGAGGACTGTAGCATTAATTTTCATGAGATTTTTGTCTGTAAATTAACATGCTTTCAGTAAATTAATACATCAATTAAGCTTACTTTAAATGTTATTACTTAATATTTCTATTAAAATAGTCTTTGGTAAGACTGTTCATAATTATAGTGCCTTGGCTCTATTAATGTATACCCCTGAATTGTAAGTCATTGGGTTTAATTCTTAGAGTATAGGTTCTTTGTGTGTGTGTGTGTGTGTGTGTGTGTGTGTAATTTGGTACTTGCCAGAGAGTGTGTGTACTTACCAGAAAGACAGAAAGTGAGAAAGAATTCCCCGGGGTGATGAACACACCACAGTCCATTCTTTATTCTCCTGGGTTATTTGGGATTTGGGGAAATCTTTGGGATTTTGGACATGCACACACATGTGCCTGGCATATTTTGCAAGTTGCCAGGTCTGGGACTTGAACTGTGCAGTCAGCCATGTGGGATCCAGCCACCTTAACCATCATGCCACTAGCTGACCCAGGGTTCTTTAGGAATTTAACAAAACTTTGTTTCCTTACTCAGAAGTAAACTAGTAGTTTTCTTGTAGTTCAAGCTCTCCCTAAGTTCGAAATCTCAGAGGGATTGGGATACCAGTTCTCGGCCTCCACAGCATTTCTACTGTTTTTGTTTTACCTGCTGGGATCTCATAAAAGTTATTTGAGTAAGGCTTTTAACTTTGAAAAGTTTGAAAATCACTTGGCTCAGATGGTGAGGAAACTGGACAGTTAATGCTTATACAAAAAAGGAAACTAAGAAGACATGGCCGAGTGTGAACAATGTTTACATGTTTTATTTGGTGGTCCCACTCTATGGTGAGGTACTTAGATCTAAAAGGTAGGGAAGAGGAAATGAGATTGGAACAAGATTCAGATGTCGCCTACCAAAAGCGATCAGTCACAATCTTACCCTCCCCACGTCTACCCACATGTTTGGTTATTCTGGATATTATTGGGAAGAAAGGGTATTTTTCCCAACCCCAGTTTGAACTTTTTCTGCTCACATCCCTGCCTCTCCATGCCCTCTAATATAAAACAAACTGGTAGTTAAATACGCATAAACTGGTATAGTATTCTGTTGCACGGCCACCCCACAATGTATCCATTTCCCATGAAGCGGTATTTATGTTATCAGCAAGTTTTTATCATTACAAAAACTGCTAGAATGGGTGTCCAGCAGGTGTCTGTTGAGCACATGTACTGATGTTTCTCTTGACTGGTATTTACATAGAGATAAAATTAATAGCTCATTGGTTATGCACATCTTTCAGTTAATATTGCAAAAAGCATTATAGTAAAGATGTACCGATTTACATGTTCACCAGAAGTTACCAGAATTCCTATTTCTCCATCTGTCCCTATTCTCAGTAACACTTGGTACTGTCAGATTGTAAATTGGCCGGTCCTATGAATATGAAATAATATCTCATGTTTGCATTACTGATTACCTGTGAGAACATCTTTTCCTGTGTGTGTTGGCCACTTGGGTCTCTGAATTGAATGCTCACATTCTTTGCTCATTTCTTTTCCTGTTGGGTTTGTCTTTTGCTCATGTATTAGTAGCTTTTTACATGTATAACCTGGATACTAATTATTTGTTTCCTAGTCTGCAATTTTTGTTTTCATATGTCTGTCTTTAGTTTGTAGGTGGAGTCTCTTGTATTTATCAATCTTTCCTTTATAGTTTATGTTTATTTCTTCCGTAAGCCACAGAGACAGCGCTCTTGCTATGATCTGATGTGACGGTTCCCCCCTTGCCTCCAGCCAGCCCTGATCGTGTGCATGCACATACCTGCCATGCTCAGGTCTCCGGATGCCCACCAGGCACCTTCCCACATGGGCTTGCCTCTCGAGAGTGTCCACTCTACTGCTGTGCCATCATCTGACTTCCCTTTAGGGTCTTTGCTATTGCTTTTCTTTTTTAAGAAGTCATCTTGGGGGCCGGCAGGTGGCGTGGTAGTTCAGGGAGCTGGACTCCAGCCTGGCCGACCACGGTTCAAGTCCTGGACCTGGCTTCTTGCTCTCTATCTCTCTCTTTCTGGCCAAAACTGGAAAATAATGATAATAAATCTTTAAAAAGAAAAAAAAAAAAGTCTGGGACCAGCCGTTGGAATAAGAGCTATGTCACTGGACTCCCATGTAGTTGACTGTAGTTTGAGTCCTGAACCCAGTGGCTTAAACTCACGCCAGGCGCGTGTGCGTGCGTGCCCAAGATCCTGAGAGGAGAATGGAGAAGGGATTGTGGCATGGCCATCCCCCTGGGGGGGGGGTGATTTCTCGCTTTCTGTCTCTTTGTCTCTCTGTCTGTCTGGCAAGCGCACATGCCCTATAGCAAAAAAAAAAGAACTCTCAAAAAAAGATACAAATGTAAAAATTGTAACATCTGTTAAATTTGAGTAGCAGATAGTGTTATATTTTCCATAATTTTCTGTATGTTTTAAATTTCTGAATTAGAAAATAAAATACAGAAGTAAAGTGATTTTAGTGCTCCTGAATCGCCTTCCAAGAGGGATTCCAATTTGTAATCTCAGTAGTATACAAGAATGCCCAGGTTTTCTGTTTTCTCACCAAACATTGCACATTGCCAAGGTGGTGGTTAGAATATTATAATTTATGATATTTTACTGATTTAATCCCAGTTATTCAATTACTAGTGAGTGACCTTTTTTTTTCTTGTATTTGGTTAGTTATATGTCTTATTAAAGCCTATTCACATGTGTTGCTTACTTTTCTACGTATACTATTATTTTTCTTCTTAATTTCTGAGCACTCTATATATTTAGGATATTAATAATTTTTCTGTTATATATGTCACAAATTATTTTCTCTGGCTCACCATTTACCTTCCAATGCTGTAATTTTTTTCTTTGTTTCTTTTATTTGTTTAAAGAAGGGATATTGAGGAATGGGACTGGGAGCAAAGGGCATCTAACTATAGTGAAATGACTTAATTCCTGAAAAACCACAAGCACAATATCATGAGTTTTCCCCCTAAATCTTGTATCGTGCTACTTTGTTTCCATGGTTCGGTTTTGTTTTTCCTACAGTGACTTCTTGTTTCTATGCCAGCTCTTCTTATCGGCAGAATAAGGGCTTTCTACTCACAGTGATTTGAGAGAAACTAGAGGGGGCTAAGATGCTCGCTCTGAAGAGAACTGAATAGTTCTCCTTAGTCAGAAATACTGTTACCTTCTTGAAACCCTTTTACTTCATTTAAAGTTGCTTTCTTTCATGTGAGACAGAGACAGATACCCTTGAGAGGGTCTTGCTGTGTTGCAGTCCTCCCCAGCCACCCAGGCAGTGAGGATCACTGTGCATGGGCACGTCTGGCATACTAAGTTCAACCCTGAATCTGAACCCAGGCCTCCCATGTGGCTGTGGTAGTATGCGGATGCTCCCTACTGACTGCATCACAGTGGCTGACCCATATACCCTTTTTAATGAAATATGATGAGAGTTTATTTTGTCTTACTTTTAAAAAGTAATTGAGGTCAAATTTACCTACATTAAACTGCAAAGATCTTAGGTAATAAATTTAATGAGCTTTGAGAAGTGTCTTTTTTTATTCAAATATTTTAGAATTTTATTATTTTCTTTAACAGTTTCATCAGCCTTCAGATGTATACACAGACAATTTTTTTACATTATAAGTAAGTATATATCATTTGTTTTAGGATTTTGGCCTTTTTAATAAATGCATTTGTATATATTTAATTCAGCTAGAACTTACTACTGTGGAGTGAATCTATTACCATTATCCCTTTACACCAGCTATTATATATGCCGGTCTTCTCATTATTTGGAAATTCTTCATGTAGTTTTGTGTAGGCTTGTATTTTTATGGGAAATCTATTTAGTTGTTCTATATTGTGTATCTTTAGCATGTCATCTTTGTTACTAGAACTTTATTATATATTTTATATCTAATTAGGAAAGTATCCCTTTATTCTTTTACAAAAATTGAATATTCTTTCAGATGAACTTAATTTGACCAAGACTTCCCTCCCAAATAAAAATCCCCTTGTTTGAGTTGTTATATGTATAGATCGATTTGGATCATTGATGTCTTTAGCAGAATTTCCTCCCAGGAACATGCTTCATCTTTCAGTTTATATAAGTGGTCATTAATGCCCCCAGTGAGGTTCTGTAGTTTCCCCCAGATGGTCTACAGCTTTCTTAAATTGACTCCTTGTTATTTTGTATTTCTCATTGCTATTATGAATGAGCAACTCCCCCCCCCCCCCCCCACACACACACACACTTTATTTTTAATTCCTACTTTAGTAATAGACAACCGGCTAATTCACTTGCAACAAAATCACTTCCATTTCTATCATTTCCACCAGATGGCAGTGTTGGGCATATCCATTTGTAAACCTGCTGAGAGCTCTGGTGACGAGAAAGGCAGTGGCTGACAGACCTTCCAAGTGCCCAGAAGTACAAGGACAAAAAGGTTTTTTTTTGTGTGTGTGTGAACCTGAAAGAAAAATGAACCCAACATTATGTAATTATAGTATTTATACCGCTATTAACCTTTAGTCTTCTAGCCCATTAGTGCAGGCAGAGAACTGTCACTGTGCCCTTCAAATCATATTTTCCCCTCTCTATATGATAAACACCTGTGGCTTCTTAGTAGCACTTTTGCTTTTATTCCAGGAGCTCTCATGGTTAGTCTGTCATTATTATTTCCCTTGTCCTAAAACCACCATTTAAATCAGAAGTTACTAGATTTCTAAATGTGTAAGAGCTACTTGTGACTCTGGTCTGTATCATTCCCACAACTCCTCTGACACGAGCTAGTGCTTATAGTTAATATGAAGGGAAGTAGGTTTGTGACTGGCATGTTCTATATAAATACACTTCTTAATAACTCTCTTAAATTAGACCCTTTTGGCTTAATTCAGATGACTTCCAAGATCTATTATTTAAGAATATAGAAAATAATGAATTACTTAGGCAAGGAGTAGAATCAGATATTTTCTTCTAGATAGGCCTCTAAATGGCCAAAAATAGTGTTTTTGACCAGTAATAGACCTGCTAGGCAAGCTCCTCTCTTATACTTTTTTTTGCAATTCCATTTGTTAACTGATATGTTTTCTTTTCTTTAGAGATTTTTGCTATAGGGTGTATATACTTGCCAGAGAGACAGAAACTGAGAAATCACCCCCTAGGGGGGATGGCCACCCCACAGTCTCTTCTCTTCCATTCTCCCCTGGGATTTTGTACACACATGCACTTGCTCCCAGCTTGAATTTCAAGCCTCTGGGTCCTCACAGTTCAAGGACTCGAACTGTGGTCAGCCATGTCAGAGTCTAGCACCTTAACTGCTACATCACCTGCTGGCCCCAACCAATACACTTTTGTAATCAAGAAGTAGTCAACCACTGTAGCTATATAGTACCCATGTACACTCCCTTTACTGTTTTGTTTGTTTTATGCGTGTGTGTGAGTGTGTGTGTGTGTGTGTGTGTGTGTGTGTGTTTTTTAGACAGAGTCTGAAGGTATTGCAGTCCTTCTGCCTCAGTCTCCCAAGTAGCTGGGTCCACAAGTGCACACCTCTATGCCTGGCTTTTAGGGTGAGCTTGGAATCATACCCAGGCCTCCTATGTGGCCCCCAGCCTGCCAAATAACTGCATCGGGTGTGTGCCATTCATGGGGGGAGCCTATATTTCCTTTCTGAGAGATAATATTCCCACTGAGTACAGGAGAGTGTGGTAATAAAAACGGAACAGGTTTGATCCTTGAGCACAAAGGTATGCCAAGATTAACTCTTGTTTCTCCAAGGAAAATCGATATAAATATGGAGATAACAGTGAACATTTTAAATAGTAGGTAATCTTTTAGGAGAATCCATAGAAAAGTTTCCTCTTGGAGCCAGAAGGTGGTATGGTGGTTAAGGACACTGACTCCCACATAGCCAACTACGGTTCAAGTCCTGGACACCTGGTGGCTTTCTCTCTCTCTCTCTCTCTCTCTCTCTCTCTCTCTCTCTCTCTCTCTCTCCCCTCTCCACTCCCCAGTGAAATTAAAATAAATTAATATGTAAAGTTAAATAAAAATAATTCTTTTAAAAAAAGTTTCCTCTTAATTTGGGTCCCTGAGTAACTTCTATAGTTAGTAACTTATATAGTTATGTGAAATAGTGAACTTCAATGTGTTGGACAAATTTCTCCATGTTTTGTTAGTCTCAGAGTGCAAATGTTTAAATAGAGTTATTGGGGGGGCCAGCAGGTGGTGTGGTGGTTGAGGTGCTGAACTCCCACATAGCTGACCACAGTTTGGGTCCCAGACCTGGCGGCTTTTTTTCTCTTTCTTTCTCTCTCTCTGGTCAACTGGAAGAAGAAGAAATAAAATTAAATGAGTAATTCTTAAATAAATAAATAATAGAGTTATTGGAATCCAAGCTAAGTAGTAGTTATGCTTAAAGCTGGCTTGTCATGTACTAAGACATACCTTTAACAAGACTAAATTGGAATTTGTTAGAATTAGATTTTCCCCACATTTCAGAATAGTTATATAATGGGACCAGCAGTTAGCGTAATGGCTATGTCGTTGGACTCCCATGCAGTTGACCTCGGTTTGAGTTCTGGACACAGTGGCTTAAACTCACGCCGGGCTCGTGTGCGTGCATGTCCAAGATCTTGAGAGGAGAATGGAGGAAAAGGGATTGTGGCGTGGCCATCCCCCTTCGGGGTAATTTCTCGCTTTCTGTCTCTCTGTCTCTCTCTGTCTTTCTGGTGAGCGCATGCACCCTATAGCAAAAACCTCTCCAAAAAAAAAAACCAGAATAGTTTTATAAAATTCTTTGAAGAGAAAAAAATTCCTTTTTAATAGTATGTGTTTGTATTTTGTTATAATCACTGTACGTATATATTTATTTTATATAAATTATATATTATTGGGTTTATATGTAAATATATAAATATAAAACTAAAGAAAATCCAAACATGAATTCTCTATGCATGTGAATATATATATGTGTGTGTGTGTGTGTGTGTGTGTGTATATGTTTGTATATATATGTGTGTGTGTATATATATATATGTGTATATAAGTGTGTATATATATGTGCGTGTGTGTGTGTGTGTGTGTGTGTGTGTGTGTATATATATATGAATTATACATACATATATTTGTCTTTAGCACTTGACTTTTTCAGGGTGGGATGTGTGAATTTGACAATTAAGACAGAATGTCCACTGTAATAGTGTAACAGTGCACCACACTACACTAGTGAAATGCCATACACCATCAGCAATGTACATGTCAATGCTGATTGCTTTAATATTAGAAAAAATATGCCAAAGTAAACAATAATTTCTAGATTTGAGTTCACATCCAAAAACAGTCAACACTTGTCTTTTGAGAGATAAAAGAATGCCCAATAAAGGAAATTCTTTCAAAGATGTTGTAGTCTTACATGCTGAAAAGTTAAAGTAGTAAAAGATTTGTCATTTGTGTACTTTTCAGAGATAGAATCATGGGGACCAGCGGTTGGTGTAATGGCTATGTCACTGGACTCCCATGTAGTCATCCACTATTCGAGTCCCAGACCCAGTGGCTTAAACTCACGCCGGGCGCGTGTGCGTGCGTGCCCAAGATCCCGAGAGGAGAATGGAGGAGAAGGGATCGCAGCATGCCCATCCCCCCAGGGTGTGATTTCTCGCTTTGTGTCTCTCTGTCTCTTTCTGTCTTTCTGGCTAGCACACATACCCTATAGCAACCCCCCCCCCCCCCAAAAAAAAAAAAAAGTAGAACCATAAATTCTGAGCTGGATGGATCTTTAATACGTACTAATGGGATCTCACGGTAGAAAACACTGAGTGCCTGAAGTCCCTCGCAGCCTGTGGTATGACTGCCAGGACAGGAGCCCTCTCCCATGCTTGGGCAGCTGTCTGTGCTCTTCTCAGTCCTCTTTTTTACTCTCAGCACCAAAACACTTAGCCACAGTCATGGTGGTAACTTCCAGGACCTCTTTTTATATCTCCAGTTATTTCATCCATTATATAGAGTGACTTTAGCTTTCTATCCCCAGTTATGTCATCCATAATGTAGGATGACCACTTTCTCCGAATTCTCTCTTGTTTTCTCATTGTACTTAAAGGATATAAGCTGGAAGTGAACATTTAGGGGCACTCAGCCCATCCTTTGTTCTAGTACCGTTCTGTTCTTTTATCTAACACCCGAATATTGGACCAGCTTTTCTGAGAACCACATGATACCGTTTAAGTCCTTAGAGATGAATTATTTTAGTGCCTTTTTAGGCAATCTTTTCCTGCCTCTGTACAGTTGATATTCTAGTTAACCTACTTTGCAGGACCTTTATTTATGGCTATTAAGTTTTCTTGGATTGAATTCATTAACTTATTAGTTGATTTTGAATTCACCTAAGGCATATTAGTTATTCTTTCCAGTTACTCCAAAATTTGGTATAGGGACCAGCAGATGGCATAATAGTGACATTGCTGGACTCCCACATGGCCAACCGTGGTTCGAGTCTTGGACTTGGTGGCTTGAAACTCACACTGGGCACGTGTGTGTGTGTGTGTGTGTGTGTGTGCGCGCCCAAAATCTCAAGAGGAGAGTGGAGGAGAAGGGATTGTGAAGTGGACATCCTTCTTAGAGAGTGACCTCTCACTTTCTGTCTCTCTGTCTCTGGTGAGTACATGAGCCCTATCGCAAAATTCTCTCTTGGGAAAAAAAAAAAACAAAACTTGGTACGTAAACGTCCGCTATTGAATGAAACAAGACAGGACTGAGGACTTGTAATGGGCCACACTTCTCTTCAGTATGATACAAACTGACCTAATGTCAACACCCAGGAGGTAAGAATTTTAGCAATGTGCCAACCCACTTACCAGCTCCAACCTCTCCAAGTTATCTACGAAGAGATAACGGATTTTACACTCCTTGCTGAAGTCACTTGTGCGTAACTCGACTTACTTGGAGTTCTCCCTTTGACCCTGTTCCTTTAGATCCATACACATCTCTAGTGTTTGTTTATCCTTATGGTATTTCTTGCATCATTTGTGCATTTTTGAAATTCCAAACTTGTTACATTTCTTCGTATGTAGCTAGTGGTTTCTGGTTTTTGTTATGTAATTTTTAAAGGTTTTTGCTATAGGGCATGTGCACCTGCCAGAGAGACAGAGACAGTGAGAGGAGGGAAAGTGAGAAATCATCCCACAGGGGGCGATGGTCACACTGCAGTCCCTTCTCTTTCATTCTCCTCCTAGGACTTTGGGCATGCACATATATCACAGCTGCCAGATCTGGGACTAGAACCTGTGGCCAGCCATGTGGGAGTCCATTGCCTTAACCACTATACCACCTGCTGGACCCTGTTATGTAATTTTTAAAGATACATCTTCCCGGGTCAGCAGTTGGCATAATCTGGACTCCCATGTAGCTGACCATGGTTTGCGTCCAGAACCTGGTGGCTTAAACTCACACCAGGCGCATGTGTATGTGTGCCCAAGATCTCGAGAGGAGAATGGAGGAGAAAGGATTGCAGCGTGGCCATCCCCCCTGGAGGGTCATTTCTCACTTTCTATCTCTTTGTCCCTGTTTTTCTGGTGAGCAAATGCGCCCTATAACAAAAACGTCTCAAAAAAAAAAAAAAAAAGTAAAGAAAAGAAAAGAAAAGAAAAAAAAGAAAGATACATCTTCCTTTTATCCTATATATATGTTATACTTTAATAAAAATTTTTAAAAAATAATTTGTATTTTGGGACCAGCAGTTAGGATAATGGCTATGTCTCTGGACTTCCATGTAGTCAACTGCAGTTCTAGTTCCGGACCTGGTGGTTTAAAACACACCAGGCATGTGTGCATGCATGCCCAAGATCCCGAGAGGAGAATGGACGAGAAGAGATTGCAGCGTGGCCATCCCCCCGGGGGGGTGATTTCTCGCTTTCTGTCTCTCTGTCTCTTTCTCTCTGTCTGGTGAGTGCATGTGCCCTATAGCAAAAACCTCTCCAAAAAAAAGTTTGGTTTTTAGTTTTTGCTATAGGGCATGTATGATTGCTAGAGAGGGACAAAGAGAGAGGGAAAGTGAGGAATCACCCCCCCCCCCCCAGGGGTGAATGATCACACTGCAATTCTTTCTCCATTATCCTCTCAGGATTTTGAGCATGTACACACATACCTGGACTGATTTTCAAGCTGCTGGGTCTGAGATTTAAACCATGGAGTCAGCTATGTGGGATCCAGCTGCCTTAACTTCCATGCTACCTGCTGGCCCAAGAAGTATTTCTGAAAATAATCCTGATGCACTAAATAAAAATAAAAACTACAGCTTGGTCTGCAACCACAGGGCCAGTGAGCAGGGCAGTTGGTACAGAGCAGAAGCTTGTCCCATCCAGGAGGGCACCGTTCACGTCACAGCCTTGTGGACTGTGACATCACAACTCCAACGAGCGGCAGGAAAGTGTCTTATTCTAAAGTTTCTGTGTAGTTACATTGCAGCAGATCCCTGACAGGGGAAGTAAAGTAACAAGAAAGGAGTGCTTTGGGGGCCTGATTTTCCTAATTTACCAAAATGCCCCGGAGCCAGCAGCAGCCCTGCAGTCTTGAATTGCTCTGGGTGAGGATTCGGTGTTACTTCTCTCTTTACATTTTTCACTGCCTGTTTTATATTCTCTTTCCCTTAACTCAGCAGGAAATGGCACTGGAGGAGTGTGGCAGAGGAGTTGGGCGATACATGGGCAACTTCAAGGACCAGCATGGGCTTCCAAGCCTTGAGTTCAGACTTCTAGGAAAGGCCCGTGAATGCCCAGAGTGCTCTTTCACCTCTTCCTCAATTACCAGGGCTTAAAACATGGCAAGTGTGAAGGAAGTAGTGGAAAGGAAGAGAATACCCAAAATGTAGATGATTTTGTAAAATTCTTTTTTTTAACCAAGAGAGATTTTTGCTGTAGGGCATGTACACTTGCTAGAGAGACAGACAGAAAGTGAGAAGTCACCCCCCAGGGGGATGGCCATTCCACAATCCCTTCTCCTCAGTTCTCCTCTCAGGATTCTGGGGATGAACGCACACATGCCTGGCGTAAATTTTAAGCCACCAGGTCTGGGACTTGAACCACAGTCGACTATGTGGCAGTCCTGCAATGTAAATCTACTAGTCCCAGTTTCATAAAATTCTTACAGATACCGGAGGGAACTACAGAATGTTTATGGGGAAAAAAATGGAATTAAAGTATGATTCTATCTTGTTACAAAAAAGTAAATTGGAATCATACTTTTTTCATAATAAATATCTTCCATGAACTTTTTGAAGACACCTTGTATGTGTCATATATAGCACATATTTAGACAGTGTAATTTTTTTAGTTTTTCTTTACTCCAGGAGAGAGAGAGAGATAACACCCCTGAAGGGCCTTGATGCTGAGGTCCACCCCTAGCCTCCAGTGGCCAGGATCAGGGCTACATGCATGCCTGGCATATTCAGGGAAGTCTCTGAACACAAACCAGCAACCTTCCCATGTGGGTCATCTTTGCAGAATGTGATTTGTTTATTTTTTGGTAATTTCCTAGAATGCGCATGCGCTCACCAGAGAGAGATGGGGGAGGGGGCGAGTGAGCGTTCACCCCTGGGGTGATAGCCACATGCAGTCCTTCTCCTCCATTCTCTGCTGTGGATTTGGGGCATGCAGACACATATGCCCAGCATGTTTTTCAAGCCACCAGGTCTGGGACTCCTGCCATGTGGAATCCAGTGCCTTAACCACCATACCACCAGTTAACCCACAGAATGTCATCTTTTACTGCTGTACACCATCCAGTCCCCATAGATAGTATATTTATTTATACACATGTCTATGTGTATGCTATACTTCAATATAATTTTATTTTCAAGAATTTTCACTGAGTCAGTCATTTTCATATTCGTTTACTTATATGATGTTTCTGTCTTATTAGAATACATAAAGAGGGGCCAGCAGACGGTGTAGCAGTTATGTCTCTGGACTGCCACATGGCTGACCACAGTTCAAGTCCTGAACTCAGTGACTTGAGGCTCACACTGGGCACATGTGTGTGTGTGTGTGTACCCAAGATCCTGAGAAGAGAATAGAGAAGGAATTGCCGTGTGGCCATCCCTCCTGGGGGATGATTTCTTACTTTCCCTCTCACTGTCTCTGTCTCTCTCTCTCCGGCAAGTGCTTGTACTCTAAGGCAAAAACCTCTACCAAAGAAAAAGAAATTAAAAAAAAATACATAAATATAGTTGAATAGATGTGGTGTGTATGCTTCAGAGAGGATGAACTAAAACATAAATTACATGTAGAAAATAATTGCTTTTAGAGAAGAGCACCTTCAAAGATTAGGCAATAATTTAGTAAGCTCAAGCCAAGCTGCTGTTAGCAAACAGAGCTGAACTGTGGCGGTTCAGACATAATGGAAGTTTATTTCTTGCTTATATGTGGACCCAGCTGGGTGTTCTGAGTCAGTGTACTTCTCTCTTCCCAAGGTTAGACAGAGATCTGAGCCACATCACCCAGGGTCTATTATCATTCATATCCAACAACAGGAGGAGAAAGAGCCAGGGCAAGGTACTCCTGCTTCTTAGAAACCCCAGTCAGAGCTGGTGCGCTCTGTTTCTGCTCACACTGAATTGAGAACTCGTAGCATGGCCATGCCTACCTGTAAGTGTGTGAGTGCGAGGTATGGGGTGGACTCACGGTGGTCCGTGATTAGGTAGCTGCTCCCGGCGACAGCTCCGTGACTGTGGAAGGCAGGGAGCAAAAGTTTGAGGACGACCAGTCATTTCTGCCACAGGCAGCCTTTCTCCAGAGCAGGTAAAACAAGTGCCACTGTTTGGGAGAGATGTGGTATACATGTTAGATGCCATGGACGGAGACAGCTAGCCACGATCCAAACACTGGCTTCCAGCTGGAGCCACCTCCGCGCACCTGGCAGCATTACTAAGATGAGGCCGGCTGAGAGCACCTATGTGGGTAAGATCGGTAACACCTGGCTCTGTCAGCGTCTCCTGTGGAAAACAGAACTGGGGTTTCTTACAAGTCCTACACCGACATTGTGTCCCATCAGTTCCACTCCTAGGCATCTGCCTAAGAAAATTAAGAGATTGGTCCCAAAAAAGACAGACTAGGCCAGCAGGTGGCATGGTGACTAAGGCATTGAATTCCCACATGGCCAACTGCAGTTCAAGTCCTGGCCCTGGCGGCTTGAGAATCACACTGGGGATGTGTGTGTGCCTACTAAGATCATGGGAGGAAAATGGAGGAGAGGGGATTGTGATGTGGCCATCGCCCCTGAGAGGGGTGATTTCTTTTTAAGAATGATTTCATTTAACTTATTATTATTATTGTTATTATTATTTTGATTCTGCGAGAGAGAAAGAAAGAGAGAGAGAGAGAAGGAAAGTTAGAAACCAAGCCTCCAGCTCCAGGACTCGAACCACGGTCGGCCATGTAGGAGTCCAACACTCTTTAACCACCACACCACTGGCCGGCCCCGATTTCTCACTTGCCCTCTCATTGTCTCTGTCTGGCAAGTGCATGCACTCTATGGCAAAAATCTAAAAAGAAAAGGAAAAAAAAGATGAATTTCAGAGCAGTCCCATTCCTGACGGCACCCCACAGGAAGCAGCCCTGGTATCCATCAGGAGAATGGATAAACTGTGGTATAATCCTACCACGAAATCCTACTCAGCAATGGAAAGAAAAGAACTACCAACTCACAACAGCCTGGAGAAATTTCAAAACATGCTGAATAAAAGAAGCTTTGCACAAAGCGTGTGTACCAAATGGTGATGACTCGAAATTTTAGAAATGGCCAAACTAAACCATGCTGGAAAAAATCCACGCAGCGGCTGTCTCAGTAGAGTGGAGGAGTAGGAGATTGCTAGGAAGGGGCCTGAGGGAATTTCCGATGGCAGGAATGTTCTGAGTCTTGATAAGAGGTTTGGATTACACACCCCAACACAAGTGCATGCATTTGTCAAATGGTAGCACGCGTTTGCTTAAGGTTTGTGCGTTGTATCATATACAAATTTTACTTCCGAAAATAAACTTTATAACCAAGTATTGAACTTTAGTTCACAGTATGCTTCCTGAAGTATTTGGAGAGAAATGCACTCTCTGCAGTTTATTTTGGGACACAAGAAGAAATTAGGTGGGTTGATGGATAAGTAGGTGGGTAGCTACGTGATAAAACATGTATAAGGAAATGTGAAAGACCACGGCTGCAAGAAGGATATGTGGACTGGATTTACTTGACCATGTTTTATGACCTGAAAACCAGGCAAAATGTGTGAAACAAAAGTTTTTAGACATTGGACTGAAGGCAATATGGAAATGAGATTGCTGATGAAAAGTCAAAAAAATGAGACGTGCCCTTTTATTTTACCAGCTTACTGTCTAGAAGCAGTTTCCAGATTATGTCATAGATTACGGGGACCCAAACAGAACCTGGAGCTGTGACTGGGTTCAGATAGAAATCTGAGTAGGGGAGCCCACGATACTGTTTGAGACAGAGAGCAATGAGCTGCCCAGAGAGAGGATTCTAGAAACCTGCAGAAGGTTCCTTCAGATCTGGCTGAGAACGGATCTATGCCTCTGTATGTGAGGGGCAAGCATATAGGGCCTGAAACGACACTCCCCACGACACACACAGGTCTAGGAGCAGTTTGTTCCCGTAGCCAGAGAAAAACCAACTTCATGATACAAGGGGCACCAAAAAGAATCCTTCGAAAATTGTGAACTATTTAATAGTTGGACCAAATGAGCCCTAAACTAAAATGTACCTCAGGATCCACCCTAACAAATCTTAAAGTCAAGTGTAAAAAAAAAAGAACTGGAACTAAACTCGGCAGTCTAAATACAGTAAAATCCAGCAACTATCAATGTAAAACTTAAAATGTCCAGCATCCAATAAAAAACTATTAGGTGTATACAGAAGCAGAAAAAATATGACCTTTACATAGGAAATAAGCCAGTTGGTAGGAAGAGATTAAGAAATGGCTGAGATAATAGCACTATCAACAAGTAAGTTAACACAGGTGCTGGGAATATGTTGTATATGTTCAACAAGATAGAGGAAAATTAGAGTCTGATAAGGAAAGAAGCAGAATTTTAATAAACTACACTTGGAAATTCTAGACATGAAAAATATAGTATCTGAAATAAAAACACACTGGAATGGGTTAAGATTTGATTAAATACTGTAGAATAGGCCCAGCTTTGGTGGCATAGGTGGAAGGGCACCACTCTGCCACGCTGGAAGCCATGTGGGAGACTGAGGGTTCAGATCCCAGATTGACCTGAGCACATCAGACGTGCACATTGATTCAAGATCGATGTATCAACATAGTTGCATTTCTGTATGCTAGGAACAAACACTTGAACATTGAAGTTAAAAAAATCATTAACATTTGCAATAGCATCAAAAACAATGAAACACTTGGAGATCATTTCTTTTTTCATTTGCCAGAGAGAGAGAGATGGAGAGGGAGAAATCACATCCCAATAAGGTGTGGTCACGCCACAATCTCTTCCCCATTTCTCCATCCTGTCAGGATTTGCAGCGCTCATATGCCTGGCATGTTTCTCAAGCGGCCATGGCTGAAATTTAAACCACGTGATTGGCCATATGGGATCTGGCTCCCTTAACCACTAGGCCACAGGGCTGTCCCTTAGAGATAAATTTAACAAAATATGTTCAAAACCTGCACATGGAAACCTACAAACCATTGTGAGAGAAATTAAAGACACAAATAAATGAAGAGAGGTACCATGTTTTTAATGATTTAATATTGGGGCCAGCAGGTGGTGTGGTGGTTACGGCATAGGACTCCCACACGGCCAACTGTAGTTCAAGTCTCAAACCTGGCAGCTTGCTTGCTCACTTTCACTGTCTCCTTCTCTCTGTCTGTCTGTCTCTGATGAGTGCACATGCCATTTAGCAAACTTTAAAAAATAATAAATAATTTTTTAAAGATTTACTCCCAAATTGATTTGTAGATTAAGTTAAATCCTAATTAAAATTCTAGTGGCCATTTTTTAGTAGAATTTGACAAGCTGATTTTTTAAATGTATAGAGAGACACACAAGTGACCTTGAATAACCAAAACAACTTTGATAAAGAACTCAGTTGGGGCAGCAGGTGGCATGGTAGTTAAGGGCTCTGGACTCCCAAGTCCCAGACCTGGTGGCTCACTTTCTCACTTTCCTTCTCTCTCTCTCTCTCTCACTCTGTCTCTCTCTGGCCAAATATAAAAATACACACACACACACACACAAATAAAATAATTCTTTTTTTTAAAAAAAGAACTCAGTTGGCAATTCATACTACCTGACTGCAAGAATTACTATAAAACTACAATAATTAAGTAACGTGTTTTTGGTGTCAGGCTCTATATATCTGTGAAACATAATAGAGTTCAGAAACAGACCCACACATACATGGTCACTTGAGTTTAACAGAAATGATATGGGACTTCAATGGGAAAAGAGAAACTTTTTTTTTAGAGCTACTTTTGCTATAGGGTGCACACCCTTTCCAGAGACACAGAGAGAGAGACAGAGAGTCAGAAAGCAAGAAATCCCTCTCCCAGCAGGGAGGACCATGACACAATCCCTTCTCCTCCCTTCTCCTCTCAGAATTTTGAACATGCACACACACATGCCTGGCGTGAGTTTCAAGCCTCCAGATCCGGGACTCAAACTGCGATTGGCCATGTGGGAGTCCAACGACATAACCACTATGCCATCTGCTGGTCCAGAATACTCCAAATTTTATACGTTGAGTTACTTTTCATATGAATGCCACTACGTGACCTGCTTAGAGTTAAGTAGTACCAGGGATTTACTATTGAGGAGGGGTTCTTCAAAAAGTTTGTGGAGGGCCGCCTCTGTGGCACAGTGATGATGCACTGCTCGGGAGAAGCTGGATTCCAGAAGGTCGCAGTTAGAATTCCTGGCTCGATATTCCTGTGGCAAGATCCAACAGGCCGGAACACTGAAGGGAAGGGACCATGGTGTGACCGGTCACTGTGGAAGGTGCCTCTGTCTCTCTCTCTCTCTTCCATGTGCATGCACATGCTCTATTGTGAATAAAGAAAAAATTAAAAAGAAATTTCGTGCATGGAGCCAGCAGGTGGCGTGGTGGTTGAGGGTGCTGATTACCACGTGGCCCACCGCCGTTTGAGTCCCGACCTGGTGGCTTGCTTTCTCATTTTCTCTCTCTCTTACTTACTCTCTCTCTCACTTTCTCTCTCACTAACTCTCTCTCTCTCTCACTCTGTCCCTCTCTGGTCAAATTGAAGTAAACAAATGAATAAATAAAGTTGAATAAAATAATTCTTAAAAAACAACAACAACAAATTTCGTGGAAATGTATTATGAAAAAACTATATGGACTTTAATTTTTTTGCAGCAAAATAAACTTCAATTTCATCTTTCCATGAACTTTTTGAAGGAACCTCATAATATTTGAATGTACTGGTTATCTGAGTGATTTAATCAATGCTTTTCTTGAGCAGCCGCTGGGGTGATGGTGGGGTGGATGGAGTAAGGAGCAAAACTACTGTCAAATGCATTGCCAAGTAATCCAGTTTATGGGCTGAATGATATGCTATGAAAATAATCAACACTGTTTCATTTTATAATTTCATCTGTTATTTTCATCCAACAATCAGGAAGACCTACTGTAGAAGGTAACTTAAAAACGCTATAAAAGTAATTAAAATGTTATTGATATCTCACTGTAGAAGATGTTCATCGTTGATATTTTTCTTCTCAAAGAGTCACGGCTTTGTAACCTTTTAGCACAGTCGCTGATCCACACTGCCCAACCCAAGCAGCCTTCATCTGCTCCTCACAGGGAGGAAGTGCCTCCATTTCAATGATGACTTTCATTTGTTTGTCTCTCAAGCACAGGAAAGTGGGATCCTATTTCTCAAGCAAAGATTAGTGCCTTTCTGTTAAAACGGTATACAGGCGTGGACTGGCCCCCTTGGTCACTTTTGGAGTGATAACTTTTTGGCAATGGTTCCTTGACATATGTGGTTATTGCTTTATAGATCAAAGATTGACCGACTCTGTGAAGGGACGAATATAAATATTTTAGACTCTACCGCTGATGGATCGTGAACTGGTCCAAGATGCACACACATTTAGGCGAACGCCTGCTCTATAAAACAGCCTGGCGGGCTGGCTCCATAGCCCAGTGGCTAAGGGAGCTGAATTCCTTATGGCTGACGGAGGTCAGAATCACAGCCTGATGGCTAGAAAAACATGACAAGCACGGGAGGAGAAAGGACTGCAGCATGACCACACCCTCTGGGGAGGCTTTCTCTTACTGTCTCTCTGTCTCTTTGTCTCCGGTGAGCACAGATGCTCTCTGGCACCTATAATCTTAGAAGTAAAATAAAGACATAAACACTATAAACATCTTTTCTTTTTTTCTTTTCATTAAAGATTTTTGCCATAGGGCATGTGCGCTCACCAGAGAGAGAGAAACAGTGAGAGGGAAAGTGAGAAATCACCCCGCAGTGAGGAAGGTCACACCACAATCCCTTCTTCTCCATTTTGCTCCTGAGATCCTGGGCACATGCGCACACCCACCCAATATTCTCAAGCCACCAGGTCCAGGACTCAAACCACGGTTAGCCACGTGGGAGTCCAACGCCTTAACTATCATGCCACCTGCTGGCCCCTCCTACACATGTTTTCTAATAGGGCTATGCTCATGGAATTATTTAACATAATTAGGACAATTTCCTGTATTTTAAATAGATATTTACCAGAAAGTATGTGCACTCACTGGAGAGAGACACAGAGAGAATGCGAGAAAGCACTTCCCACAGGGTGCCACAGTCCCTTCTTCATTCCTCCCTCTTTTCAGGTTTCTGGACATGAATGCACATGCACCTGCCATGTGTTTCAAGCTATCAGGTCTGGGACTTGAACTGTGTGATCAGTCATGTGTGATCCTTCACCACACCACCAGCTTAGCCCTGGGGCAATTTCATTATTGCACTTTTCCTTTTTTGGAGAGGTTTTTGCTATAGGGCGCATGCGTTCGCCAGAAAGACAGAGAGAGACAAAGAGACTGAAAGCGAGAAATCACCCCCCAGGGGGCACAGCCATGCCACACTCTCTTCTCCATTCTCCTCTCGGGATCTTGGGCTTGCACGCACACAGGCCAGGCATGGGTTTAAGCCACTGGGTCCAGGATTCTAACCGCAGTCAACTACACGAGAGTCCAGCGACATAGCCATTACGCCAGCTGCTGGTCCCTTGCACTTTTCCTGTTCACACAATGATGTGATTATTTTTTCCATGTCATTAAAAAAAACTCTGAAAATATGTTCAATGACTAGTATTCTATCACATGGATGTGCTATAATTTATTTAGCTAGTCTTGTATCATCAAATGCTGAGGTGTTTCCAGTATCTATTATAAATATTGCTGCAATTACTGTCTTTGTAGACACGAACTTTTGTCCCTGTCTCAGATTATTTCCCTAAAATCGATTTTGAGAAGGAGAATGACAGAGTTCAAAGATATGGGCATCCCCTCCCCCACTTTTGTCACAAGAGTCACTTATGCTGAGGGCAAATAAATTCATTCAGCTTAAAGGGGACAAAGTCCAGGGCCCTCGTCCTTACCCTCTTACTCTGTAGTCAACTGCTAGTTGAGTGAGAATTTAATGTGCATATACAAATATAGTGGCATTTTTTATCAATTCTGGTTATATTATACATCATGTTTTCCTCATTTGTTATTTGCTTTTTATCTTTACAGATTGCCTTTAATTTTTGGAATAAAATTTATTGATATTTTCCTTTTTAAAATCTAGGTTTTGTATTTCGTATTGTAGTAAAAGTTTTTCAACTCCAAGATGATTTTTCTTTCTTTTTTTTAAAATAATTTGCCAGAGAGTTGGCATAGTCAGTGGACAAAGACAGAGGGAAAGTGAAAAAGCACTTGCCATGGGGATGGCCATACCACAGTGTCTTCTCCATTTCTCCTTTTGGGGTTTTGGGCACACATGCACTTGTGCCTGGCATGATTCTCAAGCCTCTGGATTTGGGACTCGAACCATACTGTTGTCCATGTGGGATCCAGCTGCCGTAATCACCACACTATGGCTGTCCCCAAGATTACTTTTTAAAAATACACCAGTTTCTTTCTAAAATTTTTACATTTTGGGACCATCAGTTAGCATAATAGCTATGTCGCTGAACTCCCATGTAGTCAAATGCGGTTCAAGTCCTGGACCCGGTGGCTTAAACTCATGCCGGGAGCGTGTGCGTGCATGCCCAAGATCCTGAGAGGAGAATGTAGGAGAATGGATTGCGGTGTGGCCATCCCCCCTGGGGAGTGATTTCTCACTTTCTATCTCTCTGTCTCTCTCTCTCTCTTTCTGGTGAACGCACATGCCCTATAGCAAAAACCTCTCCAAAAAAAAAAAGTTTTTGTTTGCAGTTTTAATTTTTACTTTTAAATCTGGTCCAACAGGGAAAGATCAACAAGAAAATCTGATCCAACACATATATAATGGAATACTACTCAGCCACAAACAATAACAAATTACATAATGTTGAACACATTCTGTAATAGTTCTACTAGTTTGTTCTTTGGAAGTACATTGAATTGTTAGTGATAATGTTTACTCATCTATGGTATACAGTTAAATTCTGTCATTTGATAACTAGGAGAGAAATACTAAGTGAAATTAGCCAGGCGATGACAGACAAATACTGTATACCCCACTTAACATACACAGACTGTCCGCACTCTCTTTAATAGAAACCAAATGTTTGCATTCTGTGGTGGAAACTGAGGTACTCAATGGTATAGGAGTAGAGAGACCGATGGTAGATTCCTGAAGCTCCAAGGTGGGGTGGGGTTTAGAAGAAAAGGAACAACAGATACAGAATGCATGTAAAAATGTTGAATGGGTTGAATAGGTGATGAAACTGTATACCATAGATGAGTAAACATTATCACTGACAATTCAATATACTTCCAGAGAACAAACTAGTAGAACTATTATTGAATGTGTTCAACATTATGTAATTTCAATGTTGAAGAGAATGAATATGTCTATACCCTTGATTTGCTATTTCACATTATACGCATGCACTGAAAAACCATACTGTACCGTACAAAAGGGTACCATGATTATTTGTAAACCAGGAATTATAATTTCAAAGTAAAAAAAAAAATCTGAGTCACATAGAACTTATTTTGTGTTAGGAGTAAGATAAGCTATATAGTGTTATTTTCTTTTACAAATAGCTAGCTAGTTGTCCAATGTAATGAGCTAAATAATTTTTCTTTTTTCTCTTTGATTTAAAACATCTTTCCATATTTTAAATTCCCATATATTCCCTTATATTGGAGTCTATTTTTGTTGATTCACATTTGTATAATTGACCCTTTGATCTATCCCTTCTTTAGTATCAATGCTAGTTGTCTGGATTTTTTGCTTTAAAATCTGGTAGGCCAGCCTCAGTTTGCTACCCTAAAAAATGTTAAACCTCATGATATGCATTGTGAATCTAGAATTATTATGTCAGTTCACACTGGGCCCTTGCCAGCACTAGCTTTTAATAATGTTTTGCCAATGTGATTGAAAATGCTTACTTACTTCTTGGAGTTGATTTGTGTGAAATGTCTGTTTATATTTTTCCAAGTTTTCTACTGACATTTATATTTTCATTGATATTATGAAATTGCATATATGTATACACAACATCTAACAATATATACAGACCTTTAATGTTAAAAACAAGTTGGCGGGAACCAGCAGTTGGCGTAATGGCTGTGTCGCTGGACTCCCACGTAGTCGACCATGGTTCGCGTCCTGGACCCGGTGGCTTAAAACTCACGCCTGGCGCGTGTGCGTGCGTGCCCAAGATCCCGAGAGGAGAATGGAGAAGGGATTGCGGCGTGACCATCCCCCCTGGGGGGTGATTTCTCGCTTTCTGTCTCTCTGTCTCACTCTGTCTGGCGAGCGCACGTGCCCTATAGCAAAAACCTCTCAAAAAAACAAAACAAAACAAAACAAAACAAAAAACAAAAAAAAAAACCAAGTTGGCGTATTTATTATTAATACAAATATATTTCTGAGTTTGTCATACGATCTTCAATTATTAGGCCTGAAAAGTCATAATACATTTTTGGATAGAAAAACATAGCAAAATATATTATGACTTTTCCAATGACCCAGTAGTATACTTTGTGATATGATAAATTCAAAGATTTTATTTTGTATTTTCTTTTATTGTTTAAAAAAACCTTTCCATTGGGCTAACAGTGGTACGGAGGTTAAGGTGGCTGGACTCTCATCACATGGACAACTGCTTGGTTTGAGTCCTGGACCTGGTGACTTGGAAATCACTCCAAGCACGTGTACATGCCTGCCCAAAATCCTGAGAGAAGAACGGAGAAGAAGGGATTGTAGCATGACTATCTTTTGATGGGGAATAGTTGAGGATTTCTCACTTTCTCTTGCTCTCTGTCTCTCTGTCTCTGGTAAGCACAAATGCCCTATAGCAAAACTAAAAAACAAACAAACAAAAAAATACCTCCCCCAGGGACCAGCAGTTAGCGTAATGGCTATGTCGCTGGACTCCCACGTAGTCGACCGCGGTTCGAGTCCCGGACCCGGCGGCTTAAACTCACGCCGGGCGCGTGTGCGTGCGTGCCCAAGATCCCGAGAGGAGAATGGAGGAGAAGGGATTGCGGCGTGGCCATCCCCCCTGGGGGGTGATTTCCTGCTTTCTATCTCTCTGTCTCTCTCTCTCTGTCTGGCGAGCGCACGCGCCCTATAGCAAAAACCTCTCCAAAAAAAGAAAAAAGAAAAAAAAAAAAATACCTCCCCCAGAGACCAGATAATTATTTTAGGTTGTTTTCTTTATTTTTTTTTAAATAATTATTTATTTTATTTAGTTTATTATTATTATTTTTATTTGCTATAGGGTATGTGTGCTCCCCAGAGAGAGAGGAAAAAAAAGTGAGAGAGAGAGAGAAAATTGAGAAAGCAAGCTAACAGGTCTGAGATTTGAACCATGGTTGGCCATGAGGGAGTCCAGTGCCTTAACCACCATGCCACCTGCTGGCCCTTGAGGTTGTTTTTGGAAAGCTTCTAGTTTGCATGTTCTGGAAGTTCAAAGTATCATTTTTGTTCTTATCTTATTTTCATTTTTTACTAAGATATGGTAAGTGTGCACATTGTGAGTGTGACTGTCTAGTCTAAGGTGGAGCTGCCTCTGTAGGACGGCAGGAAAGCACTGCTCAAAAGGAACGATTCCACGTGGCGACTGTAGTTTGAATCTTCAGCCCCGTCGGTTGGAAACAGCATGAGTGCCCAAGATGCAGCTAGGAGAAGATAGTAGTGTGGAGGAAAGATAGTAGTGTGTGCAGGCCCTGTGGAGGGTGTTTGTATTTTTTTCCCTGAATAGTAAATGACTTTTAATAATTAATGCTTGTAAAAGTCACCATTATGTGTTTGAGAGATAAAGTAATATCAAAACACAAAAGTTAAATTCTTTTGATTTTCAAAAATATTCAATATGCATAATTAATAATGAGAGATACCACTTGGTGGATGCATTCAGGAGACTAGGTATTGGGATTTTCTCATTAAAAAAAATTTAAGGCCAGCAGGTGGCATGGAGTTTATGGTGCTGGATCTCACATGGCCTTCTCCGTGGTTCAAGTCCCAGACCCTGTGGCTTGAAAATCATGCTGGGCACAATTTTGAAAATCCTGAAAAGGAGGGACCAGCAGTTAGCGTAATGGCTATGTCACTGGACTCCCATGTAGTTGACCGCGGTTCGCGTCCTGGACCTGGTGGCTTAAACTCACGCCGGGCGCGTGTGCGTGTGTGCCCAAGATCCCGAGAGGAGAATGGAGGAGAAGGGATTGCGGCCTGGCCATCCCGCCTGGGGGGTGATTTCTCGCTTTCTGTCTCTCTGTCTCTCTCTGTCTGTCTGGCGAGCGCACGCGCCCTATAGCAAAAACCTCTCCAAAAAAAAAAAAAAAGAAAATCCTGAAAAGGAGACTGGGCTGAAGAGACTGTGGTGTGGTCCTCTCTTCCTCACCTTTTCTCTCTCTAACACTCTCTCTCTCTCTCTCTTTCTCTCTTTCAATTTCTCTGGCAAGCGCACGTGTCCCATAGCAAATACTAAAAAATAAAAATGAAAAAAAGGGTCACCATAGCATGCTAGATGTGGAATCTTTGGCCCGAGGGCATGTGTACTTGCCAGAGAGAGGGAAAAAGCAGCCCTCCATTGGGTGTGGTCACATCATAATCCCTTTTCTTTCATTTCTCCATCCTGTTGAGATTTTGAACATGTATACACATGTGTCTGGCAAGTTTTTTCAAACCACTGAGACCTGGATTTGAACTGTGGTCTATCATGTGGGATCTGACTCCTTTAACTACTTAGCTATGGGGCTGCCTGAGATTTTCTCATTTAAAAAAATAATTTGGCCAAGGTCAAGTAGCTTGCTCTTTTACTCCAGGTACTTCTTCTAAGTCACTCTCAATAATAAAAATAAATAAATCAATAAATATCAGTAATGTTAAAAGACCCAGATAACTTTCCTCATTAAAAATAGGTCTCAATGGGACCAGCAAATGTCATAATGGTTATGTCTCTGGACTCCCACATAGTCACCTGCAGTTTGAGTCCTGGACCTGGCAGTTTAAAACTCACATGGGTGCATGTGCTCAAGATCCTGAGAGGAGAACGGAGGAGAAGGGATTGTGGCATGGCCATCCCCTCACGGAATTTCTCACTTTCTGTCTCTCCATCTCTCTGGCAAGTGCACAAGCCCAATAGTAAAAATCTCTCTCAAAACAAACAAACAAACAAAAACCTCATTATCTGATCAAATCAAATGATTCATAGAGCTGTATAAGGGTCACTGATTAAATGGAAATTATGAATCATCACATTCTTTTAAGACTTGCAGAGTCTTCTAGGACAGCACCTCTAACAAATCCAGTTTCCTTGGACTTACAAATGTCGGAGTTTACACTTGTCAATGATTAGATGACGCTTTAGTGCTAGTATTGAGGATTGCTTACCTATAAAAAAGCACTTTGGGCCTCTCCTCTGACATAGTGGTGATGAGCTCCTCAAGAGAAGATAAATCCCACATGATCATGTTTCAAGTCCCTGCCCTGATCAGCTTGAACCATGCGCCAGCTCCAATGGGCGGGAGGAGTAGAAGGAGACCGTGGCATGAGCAGACCCTGTGGAGGGAGCTCATCTCCCTGTCTCTCCCTCTAACATGCATATACTCAAGTACTTATTATAAATAAAGGGAAAAAAAATCACTTTCTTAAAACAGCAAAGAAAATGGAAGGACCAACAGGTAGCATGGTGGTTAAAGTGCTGGACTCCTACATGGTTGACCATGGTTCGAGTCCCAGACCTGGCAGCTTGAAAATCACGCTGGGTGCATGTGAGTGCCCCAACTCCCAGGAAGAGAATGGAAGGGAAGGGGTGATGTCTCGCTTTCCTTTCTCACTGTCTCTGTGTCACTCTCAGGCAAGCACATGCACCCTGTGACCAAAAGAAAAAAAGAAAAAAAAAAAAAAAAAAGAAAGGAGGAAAAAAAAAAGGAAAAACTTAAGTGTGTTAGATATGAACTCTTTTCTCCCCCCATTTTCTGAAAGTTCAACCACTTCCTTTCCTGAAAAAAAAAAAAAAAAAAAAAATACCTGGGGTGGACCTGAGCATTCAAATGAACTTAACAGGGTTTGACTTTAAATGAAATAAAATAGAATTAGTTTCAGTAACAGAGGACCACAGTTCTCTGGCTCCAGACTGCTTGAGTTTGTAGGAAGAGAGATCTTCAAAAGAAAAAAATTTAAAAAGCCTGTTCCCCCTTGAAAAATTATTTGTTTATTTTTCTTATACCTAGGTAAGAAGAAAATGTTAAGCTTTTAAAGAAAACTGGTAAATCATACATAACTTTCACCACTTTAGGCCCCCCCCACTTATTTTTTTTTTTTTTTTGAGAGGTTTTTGCTATAGGGTGCGTGGGCTCACCAGAAAGACAAAAAAAGAGACAGAGAGACAGAAAGCAAGAAATCACCCCCCAGGGTGGATGGCCATGGCACAATCCCTTCTCCTCCATTCTCCTCTCAGGATGGCCACACTGCAATCCGTTCTCCTCCAGTCTCAGAATTTTGGGCATGCACACACATACTCAGCATGAGTTTCAAGCTGCCAGGTCCAGGACTCCAACCACGTTCAACCATGTGAGAGTCCAGCACCTTGACCACTATGCCACCTTTCTATCTCTGTGAATTTGACTACTCTAGGTACCACCTCTACGTGAAATTGTACAATATTTGTCCTTTTGTGTGGTTTATTTCATTTAGCATAGTGTCCTCAAGTTTCATACAGGTTGTAACATATATCAGAATTGCCCTTTTTTTTTTCTGATAGTTTTTTTGCTATAGGGCACATGCGTTCATCAGAGAGCAAGAGAAAGTGAGGAATCACTCCCCCCAGCAGAGATGATCACACTGCATTCCCTTTTCCATTCTCCTCTTGGGATTTTGGGCACACAGACTTGAACCTGCATTTGGCTTTGTAGGATCCTACCTCTTCACTACCACACCACTGGCTGGCCCAAAATTGCCTTCATTTTTAAGGCTGAAAAATAGATATCTCACTGTGTGGGTATACCACATTTTGATTAACCACCCATCTGATGATAGAGTTGGGATTGTTTCTACCTTTTGATGATTGTGAATATATGTGGCTATATTCTGTGTTCAACTCTCCCAAATAACATCTTAAATTAAGATGGAGCCATGCGTGGTTGACCCTCTGCTCCTCCATGCCTCTGTCCCACTGTAGGGCCCAACCCTCTCAGTATTGCTACTGTAGCTACATCAGGCTCATGGTGTAAAGAGAATTTTTTTTAAAGCCCTTTTACCTTTACCCTTTCTTCCTTGGCTGGACAAAGTCCAGCCAGGTTTATTTATAAACCACGCAAACTCTTTAACAAGACCAAGCAGTCAGGAAAGCACCTGCATTACTGCAAGAAGACACTCGGAAGGGACAGGGCCGGGGCCGATGGCTGAGAATAAAAGTAAAAGGGACAGCATCGGGATGAATACAAAGGGATGCCGGACAAACAATGGGTTTGTCCAAAATGAAGACATCTTGGAGCAGGTTCCGGATACCCGCAGCTCAGAGGACAGCCCGCAGTACAGCACCGTGGGCATCCTTGACTCTGAGGAGCCCAACTTCAAGGGTATCCAGCCCTACGCAGGGATGCCCAAGGAGGTGCTGTTCCAGTTCTCCGGCCAGGCCTGCTACCGAGTGCCCCGGGAGATCCTCTTCTGGCTCACTGTGGCTTCTGTGATTGTACTTATTGGGGCCACCATAGCCATCATCGCCATCTCTCCAAAGTGCCTTGACTGGTGGCAGGCAGGACCCATGTACCAGATCTACCCGAGGTCTTTCAAGGACAGCGACAAGGATGGGAACGGAGATCTGAAAGGTGCGTGCCTCTAGACGGTTCAGGGAGGGAACCAGGATGAGGCTGTTTTATGACTGTCCCATTCCTTGAAACCTGGGAGGGAGGAGGGATGAGGCTGCTTTATGGCGGTCCCAGTCCTTGAGGACTATGCCTGCGTTGTGCCATCAGCACATTCCAGCAGGACATCAAGGTTCTCCTTGTTTATGATACTAAAAAGAAAACAAACAAAAAGGCTCACTCCAGCACTTCTTCCCCTTCAATGAAAGGTTTTTTATTTGCTGAAGGCCTCTGAACCCGAAGAGTTGTTTCGTTTATTGCCCACTAAGTATATCTGTGGTTGGTCATCAATTCTAACTTCTCCCATGAAGCAGGTTTCCTTGTAATTGTTGTTTTCTGTTTTAGAAAGTATAATTTATAGTTGAATACCTCAGAGTGACCGTTGAGATTTACTTTCCCAGTTTATGATGTGGCTAGTTTAGCAGTTCGACTAAATGAAGAAGAATACAAATGTTTTAGAAAATAATTAAATGATGTCTGTAAATGGTGAGGGCTGAGGCCTAAAGTTTAAATCCTGAAAAAAGCTGTTGCAACGTGTTGGGTTTAAATTGAAAAGTACTAAAAATAGTATTCATCTTAGTAGTGAAAAATTAAGTTTTCAAAGTTAAGTTAATGATTTCCTGAGGAGTTATATAGACTAATTTATTGCTCAAACTAGGTTGCAGTAGGCATAAACGAGAACTATCCTAGGCAAAGTGGCTGGTAGGATAGCCTAGTTAAGGACAACAATATGAAACTATGAATAATAAGTGAACTGACAAGCTCCCTTTTTATAATAGAAACTGGTTTGAAGAAAACAGAAAAGGATAATATGCTACGGTATGGGAAGTTGGGCTTAATCCATTCTTAAAATGTTACAGTAAACTCTTGGAATCTCTAACTTCCTTAACAGCTAATGAAAGATTTTTCTTTTTTATACTCACGTCATTCTCTCTTTTTGAATCTTCCTTCATCTTCACTAATTAAAAAATACTATATCTGTCTTCCAACATGTAACTCACACCCATTTGCTTTCATTAACCTTTTTTTTTTTTAATTTGCCAATGTTCACTGGAGAGAGGTGCAGAGAGAGAGAGAGAGAGAGAGAGCACCCCCCCACAAGGGATGGTCATACTGCAATCCATTTTCCTCTCAGGATTTTGGGCATGCACACACAGGCACCTGTCATGTTTCTCAAGCTACCAGGTCCAGGACTGGAACCACACAGTTGGCCATGTGGGATTCAGGCACCTTAACCACCCCACCACTGGTGAGCCCTCCTTCATTAATATTGATTTAGCCTCCATAATCAGAGAATGGGCTCCCTTGCCTGGACTCCTGCAGTTCTTTGGACTCTGTATATAGCACCCTTTGATGCTGCCTGTCATACATACTTTCTTTCTCCCTGCCACATGTCCCTAGCACCTTCTGTCTTTAGTACAGTAAGCGCCTAACAAAAGTGATGATTTAACTAAATAGAGCAGACTCTAAATCAGGGTTACAGTGCCACTTCCTGGCCCTGCCTTCCTAATCTTGTAGATAGCCCAAGATTCTGATAAACATGGCAGTTTATAATCAGCTCTTACATTTGTCATTTCCAATAACTCTCCCTTGGGGGACTGATCATTTCTTTGTCCTTGAAGCTGAGGGATTTTGTTGTTTTATGAAGAAGTTGTTTCAGGTTTGTTTGGTTTTGGTGCTTGCCTCAGTCCCCTGGAATGTGTTTACTGTGTCACCCACCCCTTTGTTTTCATCATTATCTTTTTTTATGCCTGTTGTCACAATATTTGTGTTGCTCTTCTGGCTTAAATCAAAACTCTTTGTTGCCTGTTGATACTCTGTGAACTCTGACAGCCCCCCTATGGGGGAATTGAGGCAGAGAGGGGACAAAAACAAGCAGGCTGTTGTAGAGGAGCCCAGGCCTAGGGTTGGGCAACTTGTGCTTTTGTCTCAGTGACCTTCAACCTCCTGGGTGTCCTCAGTCAGGCTATCATTCTAAGAAGCCACATTGAGATCACATGAAAGTTACTGGAGATTGATTACCAAATTCGACTCTGAATTTGCATTTAGGACTCTTAAATAGAAGACAGAGAGATAGAGGGAAGAAAAAAAAAAAAATAAAACTCTGTAATTATCTACCAGGTTCCAAGTACAGACTTGCACTTCCGTATCTCTTTTCCACCAAGCCTAGAATTCTCTTCTGTATAAACTTTTGGCTTCCCATGTAAGAGAATAAGGAGAAAGGTCCACATTCAGTTAGTTTAAGAAAGTCTGAGAGTGGAACAGGAGAGCCCTCAAACATTGGCACACGCTTACCTTCTCTCGCATAGTCGGACTCCTTCCCCGTCCTCTGCTCCAGGCAGCATGTCTCACGCTTTCTGGGTCAGCCCTGTCTCTGCCTGGCTACTGGTTTCCTTAGCTTCTGTTGGAAGTCTTTCCCTCTGACTCTCCTGGTTCCTACTCTCCTGTGACCTTCTCCATCCCTGCTCTAGGGGTCATCAGCTTCCAGTGCCCCAGGCCACCAGGAACTGAAAAGCCCTTGTTACACCTTTTCCTGTAGCTCCTCCCTTTGGTCATCATCCAACTCCTGCCTGTTTATGCTTCTTAGACCAGCCCTGGTAAAGAAACTATAATGGGAGCCATTTATTAATTGCTGATTTTCTGGTAGTCACGTTTCAAAAAGTAGAAAATGGGCCAGCTGGTGGTGCAGTAGCAATGCAACTGAATCATCGTGGAAAAAGTCCTGAAACTTCACTGAACATGTGGGGCACATGTGCGCCCATGATCCAGGCTGGCTGAGGTTGAGGTGGGATCATGGTGTAAAGATCCTGTTGGGGGCACCTGTCTCTCTCGCTGTGTCTCCTCTCTCTCTCTTATGGAAAAAATAAAAAAAAACTTTAAAAAAGTAAAAAAGAAATAAGTGAAATTAATTTTAATAGTACATTCTGTTTAATCCAATCTATTCAATATGTCATTTCAACATATAATTGATATAAAATATTGATGAACTATTTTACGTTCTTTTGTGTTAGGTCTTTAAAATCTGGTTGGTTCTTTTTTTTTTTAGAATTATTTATTTAATTTTATTTATTTATTCATTTATTTTATTTTGACCAGAGAGTGACACAGAGAGAGAGAGGGGAAAATGAGAAAGGAAGCCACCAGGTCTGAGATTTGAACCATGGTTGGCCACGTGGGAGTGTCCAGTGCCTTAACCACCATACCACCTACTGTCCTCAAAATCCGGTGTATGTTTACCCTCACAATATGTCTCAGTTTGAACTAGTGCCATTGCAAGTGCTCAGTAGTCAAAAGTGGCAAGTGGTTTTTGTACTGAGCTGCACGACTTAGGCCACGTGACCATCAGGGGCCATGTGTTCTTTGATCCTTGGCACTTACTGGGTTGTCGGAAAAATCAAGACACGTTTTTGCATAGAAAAACATAGAAAAAATACATCATGACTTTTCTGATAACTCAATAGATTAACCATGTGTAAACTATATTAACCATACTGTGGGTTTAGTTTCAAGTCACAGGTAGATTTTTTAATGTTATGTGTCTCTGTTAAAGGTTATTGCTAGAGACTAATTTGATGTTATTCATAGAGCTAGACCTTTGTTATTTAAATTTCACTCAAGTTCAACATTCCCAGTATTTCTGCCTTCAACATAAATATTTTTTATGTTAGTCATATTTATTTTATGTTTAACCCTTCAACTGGAAAAATAAATTAGAATTTATTCATGGCCTTGCCTTTTTTTCTTTAGGTATTCAGGATAAACTGGACTACCTCACAACTTTAAATGTGAAAACTGTTTGGATTACTTCATTTTATAAATCATCCCTGAAAGATTTCAGATACGGCGTTGAAGATTTTCGAGAAATTGATCCCATTTTTGGAACAATGAAAGATTTTGAGAATCTGGTTGCAGCCATACATGACAAAGGTGAATTGAATGGCAGGTGAAGGGAGATATAGGGAGGGTTTTTTGTTTTTTTGTTTGTTTTACGAGTTTTTTTTGCTATAGGGCACATGTTCTTGCTGGAGACACAGTGAGAAATCACCCCCTGGGGGCTGGCCACACCACAATCCCTTCTCCTCCATTCTCTTTTTGGAACTTTTAGGCACATATGCACACATCCGGGCATGCATTTTCAAGCTGCCGGGTCTGGGGCTCAAACCATAGTCAGCCATGTGGAAGTCTAGCCCCTTAACCACTATGCCATTTATTGACCCCCTGTAGGTAAGGATTTTAAAAAGTACTCCTCTAAATGTTTACTTAAATAAAGCATTCCACCCACCACCCTTAACTGTCATGTATTATTCTAATATAATCTTTTCCTAACAATCGAAATGTTTTCCCTCATTAGGTTTAAAATTAATAATCGATTTCATACCGAACCACACCAGTGATAAACATGTTTGGTTTCAATGGAGTCAGACACGGACAGGGAAATATACTGATTATTATATCTGGCATGACTGCACTCAGGAAAACGGCACAACCATACCACCCAATAATTGGGTAAGTACAACACACCTGATTTGCGAACATGGGCAGACCTGGTGATTCATCTGGTTATTTATAAAATCCCTTTTAAAAAGTTGTCAGAAGGCATGTACACTGGCTACGGGAAGGGGCGAGTGAGAAATCATTCCCTATGAGGATGGCCACACCACAATCTTTTCTCCTCCAGTCTCTCTCTCTCTTTTTTTTTTTTTTTGAGAGGTTTTTCGCTATGGGGCGCGTGCACTCGCCAGACAGACAGAGAGAGACATAGAGACAGAAAGCGAGAAATCACCCCCCAGGGGGGATGGTCATGCCGCAATCCCTTCTCCTCCATTCTCCTCTTGGGATCTCGGGCACACACACACGCGCCCAGCATGAGTTTTAAGCCACCAGGTCCAGGACGGGAACCGCGGTTGACTACGTGGGAGTCCAGCGACATAGCCATTATGCTAACTGCTGGTTCCCTCCAGTCTAAACTTTTATAATGTCTCAAAGGACAATAACAACAAAACAAAGACATGAAAGAGTTGAGAAGTCTGCTTACATGAAAACATTTCTAAAGGAATTATTTATCTTATTTCTTATTTGTTAACTTGCTGTCATCATCAGAGAGAGAGAAAGAGAGAGAGGGAAAGTGAGAATGCAAGCCACCAGGTCTGGAAGCATTTGGGAGTCCAGCACCCCCACCATCACCCACCTGCCGGCACCACATGAAAGCATATTAAGTGACTATTGAGGTGATCATGAGATTTTGTCCTTTATTCTATTAATATGGTGCATTATATTGATGGACTTCCAGATGTTAAAACATTCTCGCAGTCCCAGGATGAAAACCATTTGGTCATGGCATATGTTCCTTTTCCTAAATTAGTGGGTTGTGTTCTAGTATTTCATTGGAGATTTTTGTGTGTATATCCAGAAGGTTATTGGTCTATAATTTTATTCTTTTTTTTATCTTATTTTATTTCAAGTTCTTTTATATGTTCAATCATGTCATTTAGTTTGCCAAGTGAATATTCCAACATGTTTACATTTCTCCTCTTGAGACACCACACATTCTTTACCCCTGACTGAGCCCAGCCATACCATCTTCCTGGAAATTTCACTAAACCCAACTGATCCACCTGCCCTACCACCTTCTCTTCAAACTTCCTATTTGCTTCGCTCCCATCTTACCACTCTCAGCAGCAAACTACTTCCCAAGAATGGAAACCATCACCCTGCCTGCCCCAGTGCCCCCTCTTTTTGTTCACTTCTTTTACAACAGAGGTCATGCCCTGTCTAGGGTGACCAGATTTAATGAATAAAAAATCAGGATACCCATCAAATCTGGATTTCAGATAAACTATACATAATTTTTTAGTATATTTTATAAGTATGGTCCAGGCAGTACTTTCTTTTAAAACAGCATACACTGTTTACCTGTAATTATGTTTTTTAAAATTATTTTATTTAATTTTATTTATTTTAATTTGACCAGAGAGGAACACAGAGAGAGAGAAAGTGAGAGAGCAAGCTGCCAGTTCCAGGATTTGAACTATGGCCAGCCATTGGGAGGCCAGCTCCTTTAACCACCATGCCACCTGCTGGCCCCAGCCTGCAATTAAGTTTTAACTGGGTGACCTGTATTTCCTCTGGTACCTCCACTCTGTCCTAGGCTGGATCCTCCACCTGCTCTCCTCCTTGCTTCCTTTTCTCTTCTTTCGGAGCCTTTTACTATGAATAAGATCTCTTCACTTCAATTCCTACTTTTCTCGTTTTGTCCTTCTCTGTGAACATTTAGACACACTGGCTCTGGGCACAACTTCTAGATGACCCGAGGGTGTTCAGATTGCTATGCTTCAAACTGACTGTGTGATCTCCCAGGGCAGTGAACGGCACCCCCATGCAGCCTGAAGAACAGGAAGGACATCAGCAGATCCTGGCAGTTTCTTTTTAACCTCTTTATTTCTTCTCCAACCCACGTACTTGTTAAAATAATAATAATGCCAACACCCATTTACTAAATATTCACTATGTGCCAGGTTGTGTTTTTATTCATTAATTCATTTAATCTACCCTACAATCCTATGAATTAGGTTTTAATTCCTGTTTTGTTTTGTTTGTGGTTTTTACCATAGGAAACGTGTGCTCGCTGGAGAGAGACACAGACTGTATATCTATCTATCTATCAATCTATATATCTATATCTATATCTATATCTATATCTATATCTATACTATATCTATATATAGAGAGAGAAATCATCCCCCAGGGGGATGGTCATGCCTCATTTCCTTCTCTTCCATTCTACCCTTGGGATTTGGGGTATGCCCACACATGCACCTGGCATGAGTTTCAAGCCACCAGGTCTGGGACTCAAACCATGGTGGGAGCCTTAACCACTATGCCACCTGCTGGCCCCTGTTTTGTATATAGGCAGACCAAGATCAACAGCTAATAAACAAAAAGACAGAGCCAGAGCTTGTCTGTCCAGCTCCACAGTCTGCTTTAAAACAATTGCCACTTGTAACTGAAACCTTATCCTATGTTCCTGTAATACTTCCTGTCTCCTATCTTCCTGTAATACTTCCTGTCTCCTATGTTCCTGTAACACTTCCTGTCTCCTATCTTCCTGTAACACTTCCTGTATCCTATGTTCCTGTAACACCTCCTGTCTCCTATCTTCCTGTAACACTTCCTGTCTCCTATCTTCCTGTAACACTTCCTGTTATCATATCTTCCTGTAACACGCTATAGCAGCCTCTTTCTGCATCTAAATTTTCCATCCTTCCATCAGTTCTCCATTGTGGTCAAAGTTACATCCTTTTTCTTCCTCCCTCTCTCTCTCTCTTTTAAAATTTCTTTATTTCTTCTGTGATAAAGACAGAGGGAGAGAGATATATAGAGAGGCACTCATAACATGGTCCTCTTGCCACAGTTCACCCCAGCCTTAGCCTGCTCAGGTCATGGGCATGCATGTGTGCCTGCGTGCACAGGGAGGCCTGGGAATGCAAACTTAGGCTCTCCCATGTGGGTCCAGTATCACAGAGCATTGTGTTACTGCTGTATCCAGGGCTGACCCCAATTCTCTCTCTCTCTCTCTCTCTCTCTCTCTTTTTTTTTTTTTTTTTTTTTTTTTTTTTGCCTTAGAGTGCTTACACTTGCTGAAGAAAGACAGACGCAGTGAGAGGAAAAGTGAGAAATCATTCTCCGGGGGGGAATGATCACACTGCAATCCCTTCTCCTTCATTCTCCTCCCAGGATCTTGGGCATGTACATACATATACCCGGCATGAGTTTCAAGCTACTAGGTCTGGGATTCGAACCATGGTTGGCCATGTGGGAGTCCAATGTCATAACCACTATGCCATCTGCTGCTCCCGTTTTCTTTCTTCCTTTTTTTTAATGCTGCAGGGCTCATGTATTCACTAGAGTCAGAGAAATCACCCTCCCTCTCTGTTTCTCTGACTCTAGTACCCACCAATGGGATGTGGTCACACCACATCACTTAGTGAGTTTTCCATCATGTTGGGATTTGGTGGCATGCATGAGTATGCACCCAGCATATTTTTCAAGCCCCCAGGTCCGGGATTTGAACTATAGTCAGTCATGTGACATCTGGCCCCCCTTAACCACTAGGCCAACCTATTATATATATCTTACATTTTTATTTTTTATTTTTCTGTATTTTAAATTTATGGAAAGTGTAATACTATGTAGTTATCTGTGACTTTTGTTTTTGCTAAGTATTTTAAAATTTTATGTAGCCCAGGTAGCTGTGATTCATACATTTTTATTGTTATGTGATAATTCATTGTGTGAATAGTCCATGATTTACTTATCCACTCTTCAGCTGATAAGCATTAGGTTGTTTCCAGGTGGTTTTTTTTTCTTTCCTTCTTTTTTAATTTTCTAAAAGGCAGGTGTGTTTTCCCAAGAGAGACAGAGAGGGAAAGTGAGAAAGCCCCCTCGCGACTCCCTCAGGGAGGATGCCATGTTATAATCCCTTCTCCTTCTCCTCCATTCTCCTCTTGGGATCTTGGGCATTCATGCACATGTGCCCAGAGTATTTCTCAGATTTCTGGGCCTGGGATTCAAACTCTGCAGCTGGCTGTGTGGAATCAGTTGCCTTAACCACCCTGCCACTTGTTGGCCCCAGTTTTTTAATATTATTAACAATATTATTATAAACATTCATTAATCTATTTATCTAGAGCACATGCGCAAGACCTTCTTTAAAGTAAATAGGAGTGAAATTGCAGTGCGAGATACTGCATACTCCACTCTCTAAGATACTGTCACATTGATTATCAAAGTGGTTCTACCAATTTATATTTCCTCCAGCAGTAGAAAAAATACATGTCCTCCTTCATTACTGGTATTGCAGATTTTGTCATTTTTGCCATTCAAGTAAACAAAATAGCATCAAGTTGAGGTTTTAATTTTCCATTTATCTAATTACTAGTGATTTGTCTAATTACTGATGTAGTGATTACCCAATTACTAAAGCCGTTGAACATCTTTCCCTACATTTATTCATTTGAATTCCATTTCTGTGAAATACCTGTTAATGGTTTGTTTCCCTAATTTTCTTTTGGATTGTTTGTCCATTTGAAATTGCTTTCTGAAATTCTTTTTGTATTCTGATACTGATCTTTTGTTGGAAAAGGAAAAAAAAAAAAGATATAAAATATCTTATCCTGATTTGTGTCTAGGAGAGCCGTGTGGTAAACTGGTTCCTTGAAAGGCAGCAGCTGCTGTTCAGTTTCAGTTAGTTGTTGCCATGAAATATGGACCCAATGTGACTAAATCTTCCAACTAAAAAGAATAGAAGATTTAAGGACCCAGTACTTTAATGCTGGAAGCCATGTGGAAGATCAGGGTTTGGTTCCCAGGTAGACATGTGCATGTTGCATGTGCATGTGTGCACATATGCCCATAATCCTGACTGGCTGGGAAATGAACAAAAAAAACTGAAAAAAAGAAAGACATCGATGCAAAATCTCTCAGTTTTTAGACATTTTTCAAATGCTGTCTTTAACATGAAATGAACAAAAGGCCCCATGAAACTCTCACATTTAAGGGAGCACAGATGAGGATGAGAGTGGCCAGTGGGCCAGCCAGTGGCATGGTGGTTAAGGCAACTGGATCCCACATGGCCAACTGCATGGTTCAAAAATTCTGGACCTGGTGGCTTGAAAACCATGCTGCATGTGTGTGAATACATGCCAAAAATTCTGAGATGAGAAGGTGTTACAGTGTGGTTACCTCCCAGGGGGTTCTCTCTCTCTCCCTCTTTTTCTCTCTGGCAAGCATGTGCACCCTACAGTGAAAAAAAACTGGTCAGAGATGTGGGAGGGTAAATAGGAGAAGCATATCATGGAGTCACAGACATGAAGATTTCTAGAAAGAGGAAATGGGTGACAGTGTCAAACACTGCTGGGTACCAACACCCAAAGCTGGTTCATTTTTATTCTTGAGGACCAGTAGAATTTTCAAGTGAATGATTCTAATAATTTTGGGGGAATACAATTTAAATATTCAGTCTATCTGGATTCAAACTTCAAGACCAATGGAATATGTTTTGCTCCCAAATTGGCCACCATTTGCATTTCTTCACGAGTAGCCTCCCTTGCCTGTAGAGAAGATTCAAATTGGTAATGTCTTTTTGTCTGTTTTTTTTTAAATTTATAAGAACAAATTAATTAGTTAATTGATTTTAAAAATTTGACCAGCGAAAGAGAGAGGGAAAATGAGAAAGCAAGCCACCAGGTCCAGGACTTGATCTCAGGTCTGCCATGTGGGAGTTCGGCGCTTGAACCACCATGTCACCTGCTAGCCCCAGCAATGTTTGTTCTTTGTTTTCTTTCTTTCTTTCTTTTTATTTTTTTTTCTTGAGAGTTTTTTTGCTACAGGGTGTGTGTATTCACCAGACAGACAGAGAGAGATGGAGAGAAAGTAAGAAATCATCCTCCAGGGAGGATGGCCTTGCAAAATTCTCCATTCTCTTCTGAGGATCTCGGGCACACACCACACACGCCCACTGTGATTGCCATGCCACCAGGTCTAGGACTCAAGCCATGGTAGGCCATGTGGAGACTGTGACATAACTGCTACGTCATCTGCTGGTCCCTAAAATCCTCTTCCACCAGCTCACTGGAGGCCATTCTTTCTTACAAATTCAATTTTTTTTTTTTTGAGGTTTTTGCCTTAGGGTGCATGCAATCGCGGGTGAGAAAGAGACAGAGACAGTGAAAGGGAAAGTGAGAAATCAGCCCCCCCCAGGGGGATGGCCACACACAATCCCTTCTTTTCCATTCTCCTCCTAGGATCTTGGACATGTATGCACACATGCCTTGCGTGAGTTTTAAGCCTCTGGGTCAGGGACTTGAACAGTGGTGAGCCATGTGGGAGTCCAGCACCTTAGCCACGGTGACACTTCCTGGCCCCGCAGTAATGTTTTGTTCTTTATATTGGCCTTGTCTTGTATTTGAGAGCATTGGCTTACAATTGCGGTTGTTATGAACTGCTTCTACAAATATGTGGCAGCCATCTTTGCGGGGCGTTCAGCCTGCAGGTGGTATTTAGGGATGGATTCAGGCTAGTGCTCTACAGAAGGAAAATCCTAGGATTTACACACACACGCTGCCTGCATGGGGCCAGGGCTGGCAGTGACGTTTACTTCTTTGTGGTCAATGCCATCATATGAATAATGCTAAGTAATGAATGTGTTATTTTCTTCGTTTGCTAGGTCAGTGTCTATGGAAACTCCAGCTGGCACTTCGATGAAGTGAGAAACCAATGCTATTTTCACCAGTTTACAAAAGAGCAACCTGATTTAAACTTCCGCAATCCTGATGTTCAAGAAGAAATAAAAGTGAGTAGAGACATCCACACAGACTTCTTTATTAACGGGAGCCTGGGTGCTCATTTGAAACATTTTGTATTGAACATTTTAATTGTGCAGGCCAAACCAAGTAGTGTAATTAAGTTCCAGGACCGAGGCATCTGACACGAATGCAGAGAGCCATGTTGGTGGCTCCTTCCTTTATTTATATCCCAGAATAACCTGAATGGAAGCGGGGTGGGGCAGAAACATCTACTTTAGCTCGGAGGAGCCCCCGGACCTGTGACAATGAGCTGGAGTAGGAAGGCAAGTCAACTGTGGGCTTTGGAGGCTGGCTCCTGCGCCCGCAGCGGCTCCGGGTGAGTTACTTGGCTTTTCTGTGTCTCATATCCCTCGTCCTTGGAACACAGTTGATGGTAGCACTTGTCAAGTAGGGGTGTGTGGACGATTACATGAGATAACCCACGCACGACACTTCTGCATTCAGTCCATTAACATGAACTCACTGCCTACTCCATGCAGGCCCACTTCCAGGCACTGGGAAACCAGCAGTAAATAAAAGAAGTCCTGCCCTCAGGGAGTCTCCGATACACTGAGGGGAAAGCAGGCCATTAACAACTAAGGCCACGAAGTGTCAGGTGGTGGTGGTGCTGAGGGAAAGGGCATCGCAGCGCCAGGCAGAAGCTCCCCTTCTCTGTGAGGTGGTCAGAAGACAGCCCTGTGGTGAGGCGCTGTTTGGACAAAGATCTGACAAGTGTAAGGGAGCCATGCAACTATCTAGGAAGAGAATTTCAGGCAGAGGGAAGAACAAATGCAAAGGGCAGGAGTGTACAGCAGATATTTCAGGAATGACATGGAGGCCAGTGTGTAGGATTGCCAGTTAGCAAATAAAAATCCAGGGCACTCAGTTAAAATTTAAATTTCAGATAAATAATAAATAATGCAATATTTGGGACATACTTCTAAAAAATGATTCACTGCCTTACCAACATTAAAATTTAACTGGATGTCCCGTACTTTATCTGGCAATCCTTCCAGTGTGCTGGAGTAAAATGAGGGTGAGAGTCAGGGAGCCGAGGTCCAAGAGGTAAGAGGTGGGGGCTGAGTACACGGGCCTTGAGTGTTGTCATAAGGGACACGCTGAGCCAGGGAAGAGCCCTCTGTGGCTCTGTGGATAGGTCGCCTGGGTGAAGTCTGGTGGGCTCACACCTGTGGGGTGATGCTGGTTCCAACAGCACCTGATGCATAATTCACAATATATTTTGGCCTGCTGTTCTCATTCTTGCCTCCACTATGGCTATTGTGGGCAGATATTTAGGTGAGTGGGATAGTGCTCTGAGGCAGGTAGGTGGAGAAGATACCCGACCGGAACAGCTCACCATGTCAACCAAAGCAAGAGGAGACGAGCTGCCATGTTGCAGTCACTAAGGCCATCTGGAACTGTTTTTCTTTTAAGTAACAGTTTCATTGAGGTTTAATACACATACCACTAATTTTATCCTTTCGGTTGCATAAGTGAGTGATTTTAGTGTGAACTTAGTATTTGGGTCATCCGAGAAGTCATGATGCATTTTTGCATTGAAAACCAGAAAAATACCTCATGACTTTTCCAACGACCCAATGTATTCAGTGTGTAATTATCACCACTAACTTCAGAGCATTTAAAATTTTTTTCTTTATTCATGACAGAATGCATGAGACAGAGAGAGGGAAGCATATGTGCATGAGATAGAGAAAGAGAGAGCGAGAGAGAGAGAGAGAGAGAGAGAGAGAGAGGCATAAACCCTCCACAGGTCTGGTCATATCAAGATCTCCTTCCAGATCTCCAACCCCTTGGATCTTTGGTGCTTGCGTGCATGCCCGGAGTTTCAGGTTAACTGGACCTGGGATTCAAAACGCAATTGCTCTGTGGGATTCAGCTAGTCTTGAGCAGCTCATTACCAGCACTTCATGGAGCCAGCCCAATTTGAGAACACTTTTATCATAAAAATATCCCATGCCCATTAGCAGTCACTCCTATGGTCCTATCCCTCTTCCCAGGCAACCTAAATTGCTTTCTGTCTCTATGGATTTGCCTATCCTGGACCTGTCACATAAAAGGAACCATACAATATCTATCTATCTATCTATCTACCTACCTATCTATCATCTATCTATCTATCTATCATCTATCTAAATCTATCTATGATATGTAATTATATTTTTATCTATGTTTAACTATTTGAGAAACTGCGCATCTCTTTTCCAAAGTAGCTGCACCATTTTACATTCTCACTAGCAAAGTATAAGGATTCCCATTTCTCTTCATCCTCACCAACATACTTATTCTCTGTCACTCTCTCTTTTTTTTTTTTTTTTTTAGAGAGAGAGATTTTTACTATTAGGGCACATTCACTTGCTGGAGAGACAGAAGGCAAGAAATCACCCCCCGGGGGGGATAGCCATGCCATAGTCTCTCCTCCATTCTCCTCTCAGGATTTTGGGCATGCATGCACATGTGCTCCAAGTTTTAAGTTGTTGAGTCCAGGATTCAAATGGTGGTCGACTACGTGGGAGTCCAGCAACGTAACCATTACACCATCTCCTGGTCCCCTCTGTCTCTTCTTATTATAATCATCCTAGTGGGTGTAAAGTGGTATCTCACTGCTCTGTATGTATTTGCATGTCTATAATGGCTAATGAGGCTGAGCATCTTTCCATATGCTTATGGTTCACTTGTATATAAAATTTGTAGAAATGTCTATTAAAATCCATTGCCCATTTAAAAATTATTATTATCATTTCTAATTTGCATATCATAGTTGTATTGGATTGTTGGAAAAGTCACAACATATTTTTTCTTTTTTTTTTTTTTTTTTGGAGAGGTTTTTCGCTATAGGGCGCATGCGCTCGCCAGACAGACAGAGAGAGACATAAAGACAGAAAGCAAGAAATCACTCCCCAGGGGGGATGGTCACGCTGCAATCCCTTCTCCTCTCGGGATCTTGGGCACACACGCACGCACCCAGCGTGTTTTAAGCCACCGGGTCCGGGACGCGAAGCGCGGTCGACTATGTGGGAGTCCAGCGACATAGCCATTACGCTAACTGCTGGTTCCCACAACATATTTTTTCTATGCAAAAAATGCATCATGACTTTTCCGACAACCAAATATTATACATATTTATGGAGTACAGTGTGGGTTTTAAAAACAGGTTATCTATTGTAAATAGATCAAATCAGAGTGATGAATACATCTACCATCTCAAGTATTTATTATTACTTTGTGTAATGATGATAAATGCACAAAGAATTAGAATGGTATACATTCTCTTTTTTAAAAATTTTAAATAATTATTTTATATTTATTTATTTAATTTCATTTTAATTTGACCAGAGAAGGAGAGAGAGAGAGAGAGAGAGAGAGAGAGAGAGAGAGAGAGAGAGAGAGAGAGAGAGACAAAGTGAGAAAGCAAGCCTCCAGGTTTGGGACTTGAACAGCGGTCAGCCATGTGGAAGTCCAATGGCCTTAACCACCATGCCACCTACCGGCCCCTAGAATGGTATACATTCTAAATCACTGTAACTATTTTGAAGTATGTAGTGAACTGTCACCAACTGTCATTACTCTACTATGCTACAGTACTTTTGAACTCATTCCGTTTATCCACCTGTACTCAGTTAACTAACTTCTCCCTGTTTGTATTGATTGATTGATTGATTGCCAGAGGGCATTGCACTTGCCAGAGAAAGACAAAGCCAGAGAGAGAGACAGGGAGAGGGAAAATGCACCTCTCAATGGGTTGTGGTCATACCACAATTCCTTCTCCATTTCTCCACAAGCTGTCAGGTTTCTGGGCACACATGCCTGGCATGTTCTTCAAGCCACCAGAGCTGGGACTTGAGCCACATCTTTGGCCACGTGAAATCCTACTCCCTTAATCTCTAGGCCACAGGGCTGGCCCTTCCCATTTTAAAATAAGATTATTTGTCTTTTTATTATTGGGTTATAAGAATTCTTTTTATGTTCTGGCTTTAGATTAGCAAATAATTTTCTTCAATTTTGTGGATTGTCTTACTTTCTTGACAGTGCCCTTTGAAGCACAAAAGTTTTAATTTTGGTGATGTTTGATTTATCTTTTTCCTCTATGGCCTGTGCTTTTAGTGTCATGTTTGAAAAACACTACCTAATCTGAGGACCTGAAGATTTATTCCTACTTTTTTCTAAGAGTTTCATAGTTTTCACTCTTACGTTTTAGGTCTCTGCTCTATTTTTTGTTAATTTTTATACATGATGTGAGTAAAAGAGGCTCAACCTCATTCTTTTTTATGTAGTTATCCAGTTATCCAAGTAACATGTATTTTAAAAGACTATTCTTTACCATTTAATTGCCTTGCAATTCTTGTTGAAAATCAATCGACTATAAATGTGTGGGTTTATTTCTGGACTCTCAATTCTGTTCCATTCATCTATGTTTGTCTTTATGCTAGTACCACACTGACTGGATTATATAGTAATCATTACTTTGTGATAAGTATTGAAATCAGAAAGGGTGTGTCCTACAATTTTGTTCTTTTTTCAAGATTGTTTGAGTAGTCCAAGTCATTTCCATTTTCATATGAATTTTTGAACCAGCTTATCAATTTCTGCAAAGAGGCATGTTGGAATTTTGATAGGGATTGCATCATCGTGGGGAGTATTGCCATCTTCACAACATTGTCTTCCAATTCATGAACATGGGATGTCCTTCTACTTATTTAAGTATTTGTTAATTTATTTCAACAATGTTTTGTTGTATAAGTCTTTCACTTATTCTGTTAAATTTATTCCTACATGCCCCTTACTTTTAAGATCATTTTTATGCACATACATACACACACACACACACATTTCCAGAACTTAGATAAATTGCTGTGGCATCTGTTACATGAGTTGGGTGGCTTTGTCTCAATGGAGGGGAGGAGGTGAACAGGTGGTGGTAGGCATGATCAGCTGACTAACTAGAGATTAGTTTTAAACTGCTCTAGTAGTGTGTAGACTCTGCTCCATTATACATCCACCTTTATCACCCATTCCAAACTTATTAGGCACTTATGATGTGGCAGGTGTTTTACCTGGATTGTTCAATGCTCAAAACAAGCCTAACATATGATTTTATAGAAATCTTACTATTTTATAGAAAAAGAAAATAGGTAGATTCATTATCCTGGGAGTGGTGGATACAATTCAAACCCAGGTTTTGGGAATTGAGTCCATGCTCTTAATCACAAACCCACACTTTTTTTCAGGCAAATAATTTCTCTCTTTGTGCTTCACTTTCATATCTCTCTCTCTCTCTCTCTCTCTCTCTCTCTCTTAATTTTTGCCATAGGACACGTGCTTGCCGGAGGGAGACAGAGAGGGAAAGTGAGAAAGCATCCCCCATGGGGGATGGCCACACCACAATCCCTTCTCCATTTTCCTTTTGAGATTTTGGCCATGCACAGACATGCACCTGGCACATTTCTCAGGCTGCTGGGTCTGAGACTCAAACGGTGTAGTTGGCCGTGAGAAATCCAAACACCTTTATCCCCACTTCCATGGCTGACCCAGTTTCACCTTTCCTGCACAGTTTTATCCAAGGAAGTTTTCAGTTGAAAATTCATACATGTGAGAGATACCAGTTTATCACACAGGGGATTTCTCCAGCCTCCATGTGGCACTGGTGATGGATTATCCAGAGAAAGGTCAGACAGTGAGATAAATTTTGCCAAAGCGTGCCAGCCGACATATTAGTTGTTTTTTTGACTAAGCCAGCTGTTTTCCAGGTATCCAAGCAGTGGAGTGTGTGAATAGGATCCTTGTTTATTAGTTACCCAGAATGAAATCCCTCATGTGATGAATGAGTACTGCCTCCGGTTGTGAGGCTGGACATTTGCAAGGCTGTTTTAGACAATTTACTATTAGACATAAATAAGAAATGTTGAGAAGCTGGGAGAAAAGGCTCTTTGGTCCTGGAAGGAACACAAAGAGGATTTCCGATTCTCTCCTCTCAGCAGCACTTATCTCTGTGATAGTTAAGCAGGTTAATAAGTTGTACCCCAGAGAGTTTGTGGTGAGGAGGCATTTGGAAGGACTCCTGCTTGCATACCAACTTGCACTCACAGAACCTGTGCCTTCTTCCTCCTTGCTCCTGTCTGCTGTCTGTTCCTTGCACAGTTAGGGACTGGTAGGGAACAGCCAGCACAGAACACGAGCCTTTTTCCTTTTCTTTATCCTTCCACTGGCGAGCAGGGAACTTGGCTTTGTGCTGAATCTCTCAGAGTTTGAATACTTTCATGGGGAGAAGTCAGGAGGTCTTCCTGGAGGAGGTGGAGGCTTTTATATACTATATTTATATAGTTGAATTTTTTTTAGAGAGAGATTTTTGCTATAGGATGTGTGCACTTGCAGAGAGACAGAGAGACAGAAAATGAGAAATCGCCCCCCTGGAGGGATGACCAGGCCACAATCCCTTCTCCTTCATTCTCCTCTAGGGATCTTGGGCACACACACACATGCGCCTGGTGTGAGTTTTAACCCACCAGGTCCAGGACTCAAACCATGGTTGACTACATGGGAGTCTAGTGATGTAACCATTACACCATCTGCTGATCCCTATATAGTAGAATTTTGTACTTTTCCAGTCACTTTGCTTTTTTTTTGGAGAGGTTTTTGCTATAGGGCATGTGCGCTCACCAGACAGACAGAGAGAAACAGAGAGACAGAAAGCGAGAAATCACCCCCCAGGGGGGATGGTCACGCCGCAATCCTGTCTCCTCTGTTCTCCTCTCGGGATCTTGGGCGCGCACGCACATGTGACCAGCGTGAGTTTTAAGCCACCAGGTCCGGGACGCGAACCACGGTCGACTACATGGGAAATCAGCGACATAGCCATTCGCTAACTGCTGGTCCCCAGTCACTTTGCTTTTGATATGTCATCTGAATCCCTTATTTGTCAAATTAGGCAACCAAAGCACAAAGAGATGAAGTGCCCCAGTGGATTAGAGGACCAGCAGGAAACCCCAGATGGCTTGGCCTTGTGTTCTGGGCTCTGTGGGTTCTTGGACCTGCCTTGTGAGAATGCTGATCCCTGGAGTAGAGCCTCTTGGGGAGACAGTGTGTTCACAGCAGCTAGGGATAAGAAGCCAAGATGTTTTCCTAGCTTACGATACAATCCAGAACATAAATGTTGGCTCTCTTCCATCCCTACAGAGCATGGAACAAGCAGCTCAATTCAAAATAGAATTCGCTCACTACCTGCTTTTCAAACCAGTTCTTTGTTTGGCAATAATAACCACACCAGTTACTGCACCTCCTATATGCCAGGCACTTCATTATAGTCAGCCAGTCATTTAACAATATGTATTGTGTGTTGATCATGTGCTAAGGGAAGGTGATAGGAAAGATAGACACCTGTCGTGGCCATTGTGGGGCGCATATTCTGGAGGGAGAGGAAGACAGTAAAACAGGCAATTACAGTCAAGTATCCTGAGTGGTCATGGCAGTAGATGGTAGGGGTACATAGGGCAGTGACCTAACATGGACAGAGAGTGGGGGAGGTCAGGGCAGGCTTGCAGAGGAAGCGATGATACCTCACGAACAGGACTGAGCCAAGGGGGAGGCTTGGGGGTGAAATGTTTAAGCAGAGGGAAATCATGGACCATGGTCTATTAAGGTGCTGGGAGTTGGCCAATGTGTCTGGAGATGGGGCGTGCCCCAATGAGATCGTAGAGGTCAGCGGGGGCCAAGCCATAAGCAGCATTGACGGTCCTAGTGAGGATGTGTGTTTAAGAGGTATTAGGGGGACCAGCAGTTAGCGTAATGGCTATGTTGCTGGACTCCCACGTAGTCGACCGCGGTTCGCGTCCCGGACCCGGTGGCTTAAAACTCACGCTGGGCGCGTGTGCGTGTGTGCCCAAGATCCCGAGAGGAGAATGGAGGAGAAGGGATTGCGGCATGGCCCTCCCCCCTGGGGGGTGATTTCTCGCTTTCTGTCTCTCTGTTTCTCTCTGTCTGGTGAGCGCACGCGCCCTATAGCAAAAAAAAAAAAAAAAAAAAAAAAAAAAAAAAAAAAAAAAAAAAAAACCTCTCCAAAAAAAAAAAAAAAGAGGTATTAGGTAGGGAAATCATTTTTTATTTACATTTTGAAGAATTAGTGTGGCTTTGGAGAAGGGGTTTGCGTAGGGCGGGGTGGAGGCAGAGGGGCCAGGGAGGAGGGTGGTGCAGTAATCTGAAAAGAAATGCTGGTGACCTTGAACCAGCATGGGTGGCATGGAGGTAGAGGGGAGGTTAGGGAGGGGGCAGAGAAGCTGACAGCTTAGAGAGGGGTCCACTGTGACTCCCAGGTTTCAGATTTGGATATTGCTTGGGTGGCGATGCCATTTTCTGAGAGGAGAGGCACAGGAAGAGGAAGAGATCTCTCTTGGTTATGTAGTTTGCACTCTGTGAAACATCCAAGTGTTCCATAGGTGCTTCGATACGAGGACATGGCGCCCAGGGGGAAGTCTGGTCTAGAGGGAAAACCTGTGGATTTGTTGCCCTGTGGACCGCTGTCTACAGCCCTCAGGCAGGTAATCAGGAGAAAAGGCAGGCTGAAATGTACAAGGGGGGCATTGCAACTTGGCTGGAGGCAATTGTGTGATGGTAGGGCCAAGTGTTAGCAGATCTTCTGATGAAAAAGAATGGAGTCAGCGTAGAGTGCCGTGAGGTTCCAATTCTGGTGCCACCACTTACTAAGTCTGACCTTGATCAAGGCATCTCATCTTCCTAAGCCTCAGTTTCCTTGCTGGTTAAATAGAAACAATAATGGTACATACTTCACAGGGTTGCTTGAAGATTAAATAGTTGAACCTTTCTGAAGCATGTGTGTTCTTTCTAAGACCTTGATAATTAATCAGTAAGCGGGTATATAAGTATGTGCTGCTTTGAAGTGAAATGACCAGACAGTAAGGTGGACCAAGGAGCACTAATATTTAAAGGCTGCAGAGGAGACAGAGAGGAGAGGTGAGCCAAGGAGTGAACTATTTCTGTGAGCTAAGGACTATGGGAGTATTCCTAGAAGATGAGATTAGTCACCAGTGTCAAACATTGCAGAGATCAGCTCATCTAAAAACCGAAGTGTCGACTGACTCTTGGAGCAACACCTCATCTGCTACTCACAGAAACCCTGCAAGGCACATGCTGTCGACGAGGAGAGCAAGGTTTAGCGAGGTCTTGCAGATGCCCTGACTCAGGCCGCTGGGCCATGAGAGGAGCTGGGAGGGGACCCAAGTGGTCAGATTTTGAAGCCCTTGATCTTCCCTCTACTCCCTGCTTCTGGAGGAGTTAGCCAAGAATTCTACCAAGATTTCTGAACAGCAGTAGGAATAGTTTTCTTCAGAGGATAGAGTTTTCTCTATGTGCTTCTGAAATACTGGATCGTTGGAAAATTTATACTATCTCATTCCATCTCGAAATAGACCACTGGGGTTTATGTCAATTTCAAAAGAAGGCCTTTTACATCATCACAATGAGAGCAAAACTTTCTATTTCCCAAACTTGACTTTTTAGGTGAATGGTCCAGCAACTTCAGCCATCTCAAAAAGAAAGGGCTGCCTCAGGGTTTCAGGAATGTGGGCATCATTAATGTAGACTTACTCAGACTGGTGTGTTGTTTAAAGAGAAAATAATTAAAAAGATGCCCTGTGGGAAAACCAGGACCGAGTGATTTCATGGGAACTAGCCAGGCATCAGGGACATGATGTACTGTCCCTGGAGTCCATGACCCCTACGTGGTCACCCAGACCTGGAAAAACCAGATTCTATGCCTATTTTCACATCTTGCACCCTGGGAGACCTTAATTGGAATGAGGGCAGCTCTGTTTTCTCACCTGGTTGAGACAATAAGTAGCAATAAGTAAATATGTTTTCAAGAGTAAACATTGGATTATGGAGGTGAAAACCTTAGCATTCAAAACAATTCTCAGAGGCTGGCCTGTTGCCTAGCTGTTAAGGGAGCAAGATTCCGTAACTAACTGTAGTTTAAATCCTGGCCTAGGAAGCCTGGGGTTTTTCATGCCAGGCGCATGTGCCTGTGTGCTCAATATTCCAGCAGGATGGAGAAAATGAGAAGGGATTGTGGCATGGTCATGCCCGCTGGGGTGCTTTCTCATTCTCTCTCTCTGTCTCTCTCCCTCTTTCTGGCAAGCACACATGCCCTCTGGCAATACAAATAAAAAACAAATAAAATAAAATGACTGTAAGAAAATAGCCAGCCATGTTTTCTGTTTTGTCTTACCAAACAATGATAACATGTCCAACTATGCCAGGGCCATAAACCTTCGCTGGGGTACACATTGTTCACTCTTTATCATGGGGTCAGTAGTTAACACTGCTGAGAACTAAAGTGAATAAGGACCTCAGGAGAAAAATGACGAGTTTTATGCCAGGAAATCAGTGTCCCAAAGCTTAATGTTTATAACAGATGGCGTTTAATGTTTCCCTTTATTTCGGTTGGAGGCTACTTGAATGGTTTTCAGCTATTCATGCTCTGCCCTGCCTCATCTCTCTGGTGTTTATACTTGTAAAGAACAGCACCATCTGGGGGTGAACCCAGGATGGGTGGGGTCTAACAAAATCAGGGGCCGCCTTAAAATAAAGAGTACAAAATTAAGTACAGAAAATTGAGCATTTATTTAGAATGAGAAGAAGGGAGGTGTTATAAAGGGCACGTGAAAGTGAGAGGTCTTAAGGGAAAACGGGGCCTGAGTCTCAGCTCCTGAGGCCACTGGAAACCTGTTTTACAAATGAAGTGCCTTTCTGGTCCCACCAGGCCTTGTGTGTTCCATGTCTATTACTTCCACAGCCCAACCTCTAACCAACTGCCTTCACTTCTTGGTCTCCTGCTACAAATCCTCCCAGAGCAAATCCTGCCAGTTCACCTTCTATTCTCTTGTTCCTCTCCTTGGTCACGCTGGGGTTGAAATATGTTTGTATCCCTAGTTGATTTGGTTGAAGAGGTGAAGAAGAGATGGTATCAGCAGGTGGCATGGTGGTTAAGATGCTGGAGTCCCACCTGGTCATCTGTGATTCGAGTTCTGGACCCAGCAGCTTGAAACTACGCTGGGTATGTGTGCGTGTGTGCCCAAAATCCTGAGAGGAGAATGGAGAAGGGACTGTGGTGTGGCCATCCCCACGGGGGGGGGGTGGTGGTGGTGATTTCTCACTTTCTGTCTTTCTGGCAAGCACACACATCCTACAACAAAAATCTCTTTTAAAAAAAATTCAGGGAAGGGAACCAGCAGTTAGCGTAATGGCTATGTCGCTGGACTCCCACGTAGTCGACCGCGGTTCGCGTCTCGGACCCGGTGGCTTACAACTCACGCCGGGCGCGTGTGCGTGCGTGCCCAAGATCCCGAGAGGAGAATGGAGGAGAAGGGATTGCGGCGTGACCATCCCCCCTGGGGGGTGATTTCTCGCTTTCTGTCTCTATGTCTCTCTCTGTCTGTCTGGCGAGCGCACGCGCCCTATAGCGAAAAACCTCTCCAAAAAAAAAAAAAAAAAAAAAAAAAAATGAAGGGAAGAAGGTAGTACATTTGTGGTTTTTGTACCCCAAAGAAAAATTTCACTGGGTTGAGACAGCCCAAGGGCATTTGGCTCATCTGTGTCCACACTAAGCCGCAGAGCCTGCTCTTAGATTTGGAAAATTTGTTTCAATTTGCCACTTGAAATCTCAGATTAAAGAGAACTGACAAGGGCCAACAGGTGGTGTAGTGGTTAAGGCCACATGGCCAACCCCCACATGGCCAACCACAGTTCAAGTCCTGGAACCAGTGGTTTGAAACCCACGCTGGGAGCATGTGTGTGCATGCCCACAATCCTGAGAGGAGAAGGGACTGCTGCGTTGCCATCCCCCCACGAAGTGATTTCTCACTTTTTCTCTGTCTTTCTGGCAAGGGCATGTGCCCTGTAGCAAAAACCAAACCAAACCAAACCTTACATGAGCAGCATTAGCCCTCACAGTTAGCCTATAGAAACCATTGAGGTCCTAGAATAGCAGTACTCTAGAGAGCCCCAGATTACATGTAGCTACAAAAAAACACCCCAAATCAAACAGGTGATTTGTCAGCATGTTACCGTGGTTCTGCTCTAAAGTAATACATTCATTCCTATAACGCTTTCCATTCAGTAAGGGATAGGCTGAGAGGGAAGTGGGGATTGCCATGTCCCTTTGCAGAGGGGCAGTGTGTGGAGGTGCAGGAGTAGGCCTGACTGGGAGGGGCTGCTTGGGAGCTTGAAGGAGCTGAGACTCAGGCCCCTGCTTTTCTCCCCCCCACCACCCTTTTTTTTAGCCTGTCCACAGTAATTATTTATGAAGAAAAACTATTTTCTTTTAAGATCTTTTATTTTTTATTTTTTTAATTTGACCAGGGAGAGACAGAGAGAGAGAGAGAGAGAGAGAGAGAGAGAGAGAGAGAAAGAAAGCCACCAGGTCCGGGACTTGAACTGTGATCGGCCATGTGGGAGTCCAGCGTCCTTAACCACCACACCACCTGCCAGCCCCAAGAAAAACTATTTTTTTAGACCATGTATTCATGTTTCATAGTTCAGGAACATGGCACCAATCCAATGACATTCTTTACATTCCAAAATCAGTTGTACTCTGAATGATGCCAGCCTTCTTCATCTCTTCAAAATCTTTCCTGGAATCATAATTTCCATAGAAATCTGCATATACCTTCTTTCTTGGTTCAGTCACAGCAAACTTAGAAAAAGCTTCAACACTCAGGGATACGGTGAATGCTCCAACAACACAAAATCGCAGACGCTCAGCCAGAAGGTCGTGCATCTGAGGTTTCCCCAAAGCACTGGAAGCCACGGCAGTTACTGTGCTGTCCGGAGGCCGCAGCAGGGGGATACAGGGGCTGCACGGGTCTCGACTTTTTCCTTTTTTTTTGCACAATTAATTTTTTAATATTTTTTGGGAGAATTATTTATTTTAGAGAGATTTTTACTATAGGATGTATGTGCTTGCTAGAGAGACAGAAAGCAAGAAATCATCCCCCAAGGGGGTGGCCATGCCGCAATCCATTCTCCTCTCAGGATTTTGGGCATGCATGCACATGCGCGCGATATGAGTTTTAAGTCACTGGAACTGTGGTAGACTATGTGGGAGTCATGTACCCATTATACCATCTGCTGGAACCAAATTATTTAATTTTATTTATTATTTTTATTATTATTATTATTTGGAGAGGGTTTTGCCATAGGGCGCGTGCGCTTGCCAGAAAGACAGAGAGTGACAGAGAGACAGAAAGTGAGAAATCACCCGCCCCCCCCCCCAGCGGAGATGGCCACCCCGCAATCCCTTCTCCTCCATTCTCCTCTAAGGATCTTGGGCATGCACGCACACGCGCCAGTGTGAGTCCATGCCACCAGGTCTGGGACTTGAACTGCAGTTGACTACATGGGAGTCCAGCGACATAGCCATTATGCCAACTGCTGATCCCTATTATTATTATTTTTAAATTTGACCTGAGAGAAACAGTGAGAAAGCAAGCCACTAGGTTTGAGAGTTAAACCTCAGTCGGCCATCTGAGAGCCCAGTGCCCTAATCACCAAGCCACCTGATGGCCCCCCACCCTCTGCTTTTCAAAGTCACCTGGTCCTCTCAACTGTCCCAGTACAGGCCAGGTGAGTCTTTGCTTTCACACTTGTCTCAAACTGTCCTGATCTGACTCCTAATGAAATCCCACCAGGCCATCCAAGCTGAATCCAAACTCTAGCTCTTCTTTCCGTCTGTGCCCACCCGTGCTCATTTGCTCTTCTCAGAGCTCCGATGGCCCTGCGGACAGAGCAGTCTCCCCTCATGATGTCAACGCGCACTCTCACTTGCATTCTTATGGAACCCTCTCACATCTCGGGGTCCCACCTATTCTGTCTACTTCTTGAAGGCAGGGGACATGTGACACTTCTTTATAGTACTTGACTCATTCGAACCCAATACTTCATTCTTTCACTCCATAATTGGTTCGCCAAGTATGGGTGCTATGTTAGAGCCAAGGGAAACGATCAAAAGCCACTTAGCATAAAATTCACCCGAAGTGTGCCTTTTCAGTAGTGTTAGTAAGCTCACAGAGTATCTCATCACCCCCAAATGAAACCGTGTATGCTTTAGCCATCACCACCCACTCCCTCATTTCTTATCCTTCCTGACGAAAGGCTCCTCCTCAGTCTATTGATAAATTACTCTCCAGCCTCTCCCAGCCCACCTCATCACTCTCTGTTCCTGTAAATGACCAACTACAAAATGAAAATGCAACGTCTCTTTTCCCAAAATTATTAAGGACTTCAAGACAGTGAAACCAGAACTTAAGCCAAACACAGGGCCCGTCTGAGTCAGGGATCCAGTGGGACTTCACAGGCTGCAAACCTAAGAAGCCTGCGCTGCACCTGTGCCTGTCTAGAATGAAAGGAAATCCCATCGTAGCACTTCCTCTCCCATCTCCCACTCACTCACTTCCCTCTACTCAAGCTTCTTCTCTGAGGGCCTCTAGACTTTTGGTCCACTTCCCTTATCCAATCATTCCCCAGACCACTTTCCTGTCAACTCCATTTTTCTTTCTATCTTCCTTTTTTTTTTATTTCTTCTTCAGATTTTGCCATAGGGCCCATGTGTTCACCAGAGACATAGAGGGCAAATAAGAAGTCACCCCTCAAGGGGGATGGCCATGCCACAATCCCTTCTCCTCCATTCTCAGCTAGAGATTCTGGGCATGCATGTGCATATACTTGTGTGTGATTTTTAAGCCACTGGGTCTGGGACTCGAACCGTGACTAACCAAATAGGAATCCAGCACCTTAACCACAATGCTACCTGCTGGCCTCTTTTCCCTAGTCTTTGGATCCAGCTTTGTAAAAATGCCTGGGAAGGGATCAGCAGATGGCATAATGATTATGTTGCTGGATTCCCACGTAGTCAATCATAGTTTGAGTCTTGGACCCTATGACTTAAACTCACACTGGGTGCGTGTGCATGTGTGCCTAAGATCCTAAGAGGAGAATGAAGGAGAAGGGATTGCAGCATTGCCATCTCCCCCTGAGGGGCGATTTCTCACTTTCTATCTCTTTGTCTCTCAGTGTGTCTCCTGCAAGGGCACATACCCTATAGCAAAAATCTCTCATTAAAAAAAAGTGCCTGTGGGGACCAGCAGTTGGTATAATGCCTATGTCACTGGACTCCCATGTAGTTAACCATGGTTCAAGTCCCGGACCCAGTGGCTTAAACTCACGCCAGTCACATGTGCGTGCGTGCCCAAGATCCCAAGAGGAGAGTGGAGGAGAAGGGATTGCGGCATGACCATCCCCCTGGGGGGTGATTTCTTGCTTTCTGTCTCTCTGTCTCTCTCTGTCTTTCTGGCAAACACACATGACCTATAGCAAAAAAAATCTTCTCCAAAAACAAAGCCTGGGAAGTGAGCAGGCCACTCTCATTCTCTCTATCGGGGAGGCGTGGGGTGGGGAGGAGGCAGTAGGGGGTGCTGAGGAGGCAATAACAACCCTTTTTCCACAAGGAGTGTCTGAAATGGGGACAGCAAGGAGAGAAAGCCAAGGATACCTTCACAATCACTTTGGTTCCCATCACATACCTTTGGAAGAAATTTTATATCAAAGAATAAAATAAAATGTGTGAGAACCTGCATTTATTTTTCTTTTAGATTTAACTGTTTTAGCTCAGAATCAATTTCTTTGTGAAATTAAAGATAGTAGAATAATGTCTTTTTTTGAATAACATACAGTTAATCTTTTATTATCTGGGAGTGTTCAAGACAATACTTGCATCTGAGTTTTACCGCCAGAGCTTCACTATTCTTAATCATTTGCTTGGTTGATGGTTGATTTTGTCTTGTCTTACATTCCTTCTATTTTGTTCCTAACAGGAAATCCTTCAATACTTAAGCGCTTAACTCTTCATTCATCTCTCTGGGAAGGAGTGAATATTTAACTATTGAACAATTGGTTGTTTTCTTGCTGTTTTGAGTGACAATTTACAGAGTTGGGCATGAGGGAGATGCACACGCTGCTAGTTTCTCCTGAGAAACTTTCATTTTGAATAGATTTCTAAACTCTGGAAACATGCTCACGGCATGTAAACGTTACCGAATTGTGATTCTGAATTCAAATACAAAGGTGGTGTGAACGTCCCTAAATGCAGTTATTTCAGAGCTCATTTTACTATGAGCTATGCTAAATCGGTAAATATATTGTAGATAATATGAACGCTGGGCTTATTGTGTATGGAGAGATGTCCACTTTACATCGTTAAGTCACTGACAGTTAAAACCCTCATTCATTATTATGATGATAATGTCTTTTCTGTGACCAAGCATTTTGTTTCTTCATGTTTAGGATATTTTACAGTTCTGGCTCACAAAGGGTGTTGATGGCTTCAGCTTTGATGGTCTCAAATTTCTTCTCGAAGCAAAGCACCTGAGAGATGAGATCCAAGTAAATAAGGCTGAAGTCCTGGTAAAGTTTCATTTTTCACTTAAAAATATCTTTTTGAAATATGCGATCATGTATCTTTTAATTTTAGCATTGATTTATTTATGTATTTGATGAGATTTTTAAGTTGCGGGGCCCAGGACTCAAACTGCAGTCAGCCACATGGGAATCCAGTGTTGTTAACCACCATGCCAGCAGCTAGCCCACTTCATGTATCTTTTTTAGCTTAAGATTCCAATGATGAAGATAAGGCCTGTCCCATCTAAAGGACATACTTTGAATCATTTTCTTTAGGAAACACAGGGGAGCGTATGCACAGATGTTTCCTTTCCCTGGGTTCCTTTAATGACAAGGGTTCTGAAGACATGGATAGTATAGACGCTACCAAGGGCCACAAAGTAGAAGTCATTTATTCATTGCAATTTTGTCATCTCACTCAGCCTCAAGTGAGGAGGCCTAAACTCCCAGGCACTTTTCTATTAATAGCTGTTAAAGGACATGTAATCAGGAGGACGGGAACTGACTCTTGATGAAGTTTGGCTATTGGATGCCATGTGCTGTTTACTTATGATAGTTCATTTAACTCTCTCAATATGCAATGAGAGTTTTTATAACTCCATTAAGCAAATCTTAGAAAGATTAACTTACCAAAGGTCACACAAGCAATAGACAGGATTCTGGTATGGGGTCTTGGAGTTTTCAACCTTGTCCCATCTCACACATAAGCCTTGATTTTTTTTTTTTAAGAAATATTTTATTTGACATCTCTTTATTTTTGTATTTATTTGTTTTAATTTTACCAGAGAGGGACAGAGTGAGAATGAGAGTGAGCAGACAAGTGAGAGAGCGAGGAAGAGAGAAAGCCAGCTGCCAGGTCTGGGATTCAAACCCCTGTCGGCCATGTGGGAGTCCAGTGTCTTTAACCACCACGCCACCTGCCAGCCCCCATAAGCCTTGATATTTACATGCCATCCTATTCCTCTGGTTGACCACCATCCTACAGCCATTCTATTTTCAATGGCCTAGCAGACAATGGCCCTAAAATGTATTCTAAAATGCTGGATTTGTACAGTCACTCAAGTATGTTATGTATTAGTCAAAAGAAGCAAATCATAGTGACACATAGCAATATGGGTGAATCTTAGCAATGTAATGCTCGGTGAAAAACATCGAAAATTATTGTATACATTTATAATGAAATTAAACAAGTAAAATGAAATCCATATGTTTAGTTTATTATCAAACTTCTACCTTTTGGTCTGTAGTAGATTTATGGGTACTTATAATTTCATTAAAATGAATCTATTAACTAACTAAAGAGAAGCTGGCCAAGCACAGGACAATTATAAGAGCAGGTTGTGACAAAGGTTATGATTAAGCCAATTCCTTTTTTATAATTTTACACGTTTTTGAATTAAAAAAAAATTAAGGGAAAAAAGGTGATATATTTGCTAGGTGTATCAAAGAGGAAGAGTTTGCTCTTGGAGAAGAAACCCTGAAATGACCTTGCTAATTACAAGGAGATGTCAAGGCAGGCACATGTTTGCAGTCATGATAAGTTATCAGAACAATGGATTTTGTGTGCTACTCAAGACCTTAAAGAACATGCAATTTCAGGAAAAGACCCAAGATTCCAAAAAACGTTCACTTGATTTAGCAAGGGAAGTTCACTTATAAAAAGGGAGTCTAGGGACCCGCAGTCGGCGTAGTGGCTATGTTGCTGGACTCGCATGTAGTTGACCGTGGTTCACAGGTCCACCCCGACCCGGTGGCTTAAACTCACGCCCACGCATGCATGCCCAAGAGAGGAGAATGGATGAGAAGAGACTGCGGCGTGGCCATCTGGGGGGTGATATCTCGCTTTCTGTCTCTCTGTCTCTGTCTTTCTGGCGAGTGTACGCACCCTATAGCAAAAACCTCTCCCCCTTCTCAAAAAAAAGGGAGTCTCTTGAACAAACAGCAGCTCAGGGTTGGACTGTCCAGTCAATCCACATCCCATCCCAGGACCTACAACCTTGGCTTGTAGATTTTTGTAATTCTAGGAGGGCACAGAAATGAGTGTCATAAAAATTACCAAAATCTTGAGAAAGTGTAACAATAAGAATAAAGGAAAGAGATGGCAAAGAAATAAATTAAAATGTATGATATTGATATTTTTGGGAGTAAACAAAACAAACATATTATAATGAACTCCATAATCATTAAGATGGTTTGTTTTGTTTGTTTGTATTTTAGATTTTTATCATAGGGCATGTGAGCTCACTGGAGACAGAGGTAGAGTGGAGGTGAGAAATCACCCCCTTAGGGGGATGGCCACACCACAATCCCTTCTCTTCCATTCTCTCCTTGGAATTTTGGGTGCACCCACCACATGCACATATACCCAGTGTGTTTTCCTTTAATTTTTTTTTTTTTTTTAAAGAGAGATTTTTGCTGTAGAGCATGTGTGCTTACCAGAGAGATAGAGACAGAGAGACAGAAAGCAAGAAATCACTCCCCAGGGAGCATGGCCACACCACAATCCCTCCTCCATTCTCCTCTTGGAATTTTGGGCATGCATGCACATGTGCCTGGTGTGAATTTTAAGCTGCTGGGTCCAGAACTCAAACTGTGGTCAACTGCGTGGGAGTCCAGTGAGGTAACCATTACGCCATCTGCTGGTCTTCAAGTGCAGCGTCTTGTTTTGTTTTGTTTTGTTTTGTTTTGTTTTGAGAGGTTTTTGCTATAGGGCGCATGGGCTCGCCAGAAAGACAAGGGACAGAAAGCGAGAAATCACCCCCCATGGGAAATGGCCACGCCACAATCCCTTCTCCTCCATTCTCCTCCCGGGACCTTGGGCATGCACACACACGCACCCGGCGTGAGTTTAAGCCACCAGGTCTGGGACTCGAACCGCAGTTGACTATATGGGAGTCCAGCGACACAGCCATTACGCTGACTGCTGGTCGCACCATGCTCAAAACTTCTTGAGCTCTGAAGAGAAGTCTTAGGCCTGCTTTTGTCTGCTCAGCCTGAGCCCATTGAAGGGATGGTCTGTATTTACCTAGAGCCAGCTGTGCACATGTGACCCGGGAAATGATAGTAACTGTACTGTCCTGGTTTTCAAAGGGCATGGTCACAAACTACTCCGAGCTGTACCACGACTTCACCACCACACAGGTGGGAATGCACGACATTGTCAGAAGTTTCCGGCAGACCTTGGACCAGTTCAGCAGAGAGCCTGGCAGATACAGGTAACCACAGGACATGCTTCTATTCGTCACAGTGCAGTGTGTGATCTGCAGTGTATCCCTCACTACCAGCAGACTCAGAAGTTCAGTTATAATTTAACAAACCTGCATCATTGTAATTTATTTACAATTTGGTTATGCCAGGGCCTGGTATATTTTCCAGTGTTGCTTCACTTTGCTGATTTTCAGTTTCTTCTTTTGTAAGTGTTTACTTACAGTACTCATAGGAGCTTTAGGAAAAGTAATTGAAGATAGAATATATTAATTAAATGTTGCCACAAACTATTATTATTTTTAAAATTATTTTTAACTTAATTTACTATCATTATTATTTTTAAAATTTGACCAGAGAGAGAGGTGGGGGGGAGTGAAAAGGCAAGCTGTCAGGTCTGGAACTTGAACCATGGATGGTCATTTGGTAGTCGAGTGCCTTTAACCACCATGCCACCTGCCAGCCCCAACTATTATTTTTATCGTTATCACTGGACCTATAGTTCCTTGCACAATATGAATCCAGATGTTTCAAAACTGTCAGTAAATGACAATGGTTAGGAACACAGCTTTGGGATCACATGACCCTGGCTTTATAGCTACGTGACATTGGGCTAGTTAGCTAACATGTCTGCTTCTTCATCAATAAAATGGTGGTAGCAATAACCTCTAGAAAGTCGTGGGATTAATAAGATAATGTACATCACGTGCTTAAAATAGTGTCTGGCACATCATAAACACTTAAGAAAATTATCACTAAGTTTATATACATTATTCAATAAAATAAATAGAAAAGAAGCTAATAAAATTCCTCCTCCTTAAAGTAGATACTCTTATTGCTCTCTCCGTTTTATAGAGCATGCCTCAGTTGTGGTTACAAAGGTAGTTATGGCAGAGATGGGATTTGAACTGAGAGAGTTGGGCTCCAGAGACTATGTGTTTATCCATTAATGTGCTGCCACAAACAGCTAAAGCCAGTATTGAGCTGGGGTGATTTCAGGCAAATATATCTCCCCCAAAGAATGTTTTGTTTTCAATAATTAAGAGACAGAATGATAAGGTGGGGCTTTGTAGGGAAAGTGTTTTTTGGAAAATCCCTTGCCTTAGATGCAGACATGTACTGTAAGTTCTACATGGAGTGAAAAGAATTGCTAAAGGAAGTTTGGGTGGATGTTACTGAGTTTTAATCAGGTTTAGAAAAAAGAGAACAATATTAACCAAGAGCCAAATGTGTTTCTTAACTCTTGGGCGTGATCTAGTATTATGCTAGTCTCTGGGTTTATTACAATCAGAAGTTGGCCAGGAAATCCCGTGTGGCATTTCTTGGACATCTAACTTGACTTTGCTTTCTAGCAAGCCCTAGCTGGCCCTATATGGTTAATAAGTGTGCAAGAATACCCCACATTTTGTAAATTAAATATAAGCAGTTATATAGCCCCTTCCCAGTCTTCCAACAGGCTTTAAAGACATGGAACCCTGCCTACTGTTACAGGTTCATGGGGACTGAGAGCTACTCAGAGACTATTGAAAGGACCATGATGTACTACGGCCTGCCGTTCGTCCAGGAAGCTGATTTTCCCTTCAATAGTTACCTTGCTGAGCTAGACACACTTTCTGGGAACAGTGTGTATGAGGTTATCACATCGTGGATGGGAAACATGCCAGAAGGAAAATGGCCTAATTGGATGGTAAGTGTTCTAGTCTGTTCTGTTGCTAACAGAAGAATTTAGAGTGTTGGTAATTTAGTTAAAAAAAGAGGCCTATTCAGCTCATGGTTTGGAGGGATCTAAGGTCCAGGGGCCTCACCTGGTAAGGGTCTTCTTGCTAGTGTGTAACATGGTGGAGGGCAGGAGCTTGAGCAGAGCCAATGTACCTGCATCCATGTGTCTCATTCCCTCTCCCTATAAGCCCCCCTGCCCCAGTATTCACCATGATTACCTTATCCATTCCTAATCACCTCTCAAAGGCTCCATATCTTAATTCCATAGTTGGATTAAGTTTCCTTCTAAGACTTTCACAGCCACATTCCAACACATGATTTATGGGGGCCACATTCAAACCAAGCAAATCCTCATCCCCAGCACAGCAAATATAAGATGGACCTTCCTCTCTAAGTGATTGTAAACTCTATCTTTTTGGTGATTGTTTAACTATCAGGCTTATTCTAGACTCTAACCAGGTTCTTGTCATTAAGGGTGCACTGTCCACTCAGTTGAAATGTTTAACAAGTGTTGTCTATGCTTAGAACTCAGGTTTTGTCGGGGGTGAAGAGCAAACCCTAATTCCTCCCCACATTCCCCAGGGTTTATGATCTTAGTGGGAAGAAAGAGTATTTCAGATGTGGCAGTAGAGCACAACAATTCGGGGCACACATAAAACAGCAACAAAACACTGTGTTGTGGAGCATAGTGAAGGAGAGAAGCATTTAAACTGCAGAGAGGAAGAAAGACTTTCTTGTTCTGCACTGCACCTTCAAAACTGAGCCTCCATGTAACTTCCCTATTGACTGAGAAAGCCTAACATTCCTGGAGGATGGTGGAGCATTGCTTCAGAGAAGAACAAGACAGTGAGGTCCACAAACCAACCTTCTCACTTCCACATGCCTCAGGTTCCTTCCCTTGTTTTGACATTTCTGTCTTGGGGTTTGAGTAGCAAGATACCACTAGACCCCTTAGCAAGACATCTGTATTATTAAAGAAATAAGCCCTATTGCTTAGATGTCCAAAGTAACAGTGGCTTAAACAAGATAGAAGGTTCTCTTGTATAAAAGACAACCTGGTTGGTTGAGGCTGAGGTGGATCACAGTATGAAGGGGTGCTTGTCTCTTTTTCTTCCACTCTCTCTCTCTCAGAAGAAATAAATAAACTTTAAAAAGTAGTTCAAGGGTCAACCCATGGCTTGGTGGTTAAGGCAGCTGATTTTTACATGCTAATCATGTGGTTGGAGTCCCAGACCCTGTGGCTCAAGAAACATGGCAGGTGCACGTGTATGTGTGCCCAAAATTCTGAAAGGAGGAAGACATGGGGGAGAAGAGATTACAGTATGATCATTTCCCATGAGGCAGGTGCTTTCTTGTCCTCCCACTCTTCCTTGCCCACCCCTCCTGTCTTGTCTCTCTTTGGAGAGAGTATGTGTTCTGTGACCACCAAAAAAAAAAAAGAAAGTTCAAAAGTCAAAATAAAAAAAAAAGATACATCAGAAATCTTCCTCCCACCTATCCCTTCTGGATGGAGGAAACATCTTTGTTTCTTTTCCTGTCAATATCCTTATCCAAATGTGAGAAATACGTTTATAAACCCTCTAAAATTTACTTTATTGTAGTATCATCATGAAGTTAAATTTTATCACCATTTGCTTAAGTTCATCAAGTGGACAAGACAATAAATCGGTCAGCTGCAGATTAAGTAGCAGACTTAGGACTCAAATTCAGGCTTGCTGATACCAGTGTATCCACAGCTACCTTGCTTTTCTGACTGGTAAACTTGCCATAAGATAGGATAAATTTTCCAGAAAACTGTGTAGAGAGCTGTGTTCTTAAAAATACCTGCCTTTCAGATTGGTGGACCAGATAGTGCCCGGCTGACTTCTCGTGTGGGGAGCCAATACGTCAACATCATGAACATGCTTCTTTTCACACTTCCTGGGACTCCCATAACTTACTACGGAGAGGAGATAGGAATGGGGAATATTTTAGCGACACATCTCAATGAGAGCTATGACACTGTAAGTTTAATATGGTTTAACTACATATCACAGTTGTAAAACCAAGTACTTGTCTTCTGCCAATCTGAGAACTTACTATTTCTATTCCATTGCTGAAAATTATGGTTACTTTGCTTTTTTGTTTGTTTGTTTTACTGTTAGCAAGAATTTGCAGCTTTCTTGGTGGTTGAGGAGCTTACTGAAAACATGGCTTTCTGACTGAGCAGAATATTTGGAATATTATTTTTTGCCCTTTACCTGAGATAGGGAGTTAATTCTTTAGTTATTTGTCCTGCTAGATCTCATATGACCATAGCATAAAGACGCTTCCTTTCCTATCAATAAAGTGCAGTGGATAGCCTCAGAGTTCAGCGGTTTTTATTTTGATTTTGTTTGAGGCTACACGTCATAATTGTGGGCGGCCAGGTAAGTAGCTGATCTTGAATTGTTCATTTGTATGGTTAGCTTTCAACTGCATGAGATTGTTTCCCTAATATTTGGTTAAGGTGAAACTTTCTATTAGTTCCTCAATGTGTGTGTGGGGACTCATGTGCAAGAACCAGGCTGGATAAAAGAGCAGGACAGACTTTAGGCTCATTTGTGCACGGCAGTGTCCCTTAGTCCAACATCTCTGTATCACAGTGGAATGAAGCAGCCTGTGTTGGTAATGGCACATTTTGAAATCAATCTTACATTACTCATTTTTAGGGAAAAGGAGCAAAGATCCCATATAAGTTTTTTTTTTTTTTTTTTTTTTTTTTTGGAGAGGTTTTTCGCCATAGGGCGCGTGCGCTCGCCAGACAGAGAGAGACATTAGAGACAGAAAGCGAGAAATCACCCCCCAGGGGGGATGGTCACGCCGCAATCCCTTCTCCTCCATTCTCCTCTCGGGATCTTGGGCACGCACGCACACGCGCCCGGCGTGAGTTGAAAGCCACCGGGTCCGAGACGCGAACCACGGTCGACTACGTGGGAGTCCAGCGACATAGCCATTACGCTAACTGCTGGTTCCCGATCCCATATAAGTTTTAAAGTTGTTAGTACAATCTATTCAAACTCAAAATATTACTTTCCAATTTTAAGTGTGAAACTGGTTCGTGTACTGAGTGTTAAGGCTTTTACATCATGAATGCCAGTAAATACAGGCAGTAGCTAAGAATATAGAGAATTAAATAATCGTGAAGTAAATCAGGACCACAGGATATTTCATTTAATAACCAATCATTGTTTTCTCTTTCTGGTCTTTTGATGTAGAATACCCTTCTCTCAAAGTCACCAATGCAATGGGACAATAGTTCAAATGCTGGCTTTTCTGAAGGCAATCATACCTGGTTACCGACCAGCTCAGATTACCACACTGTGAATGTTGATGTAAGTATCAATTAAATTTTTATGTTTATTCTAAAAGCAAGAAATGAGATTCTGTACTGTCCACTTAGACTCACCCTGAGTGTGTCCAAAACTAAGTAATACTTTCAAAATGATCAGACTTTCCTTGTAGTTTTTAATTTGTAAGGAGTGTGCAAATCATGTATTTACGAGAATACAAACTCAAACACAAGTTTACCCTCTGAAGTACCATACAGGATACTCACCTCTTCATTGCAATGACCTTTACTAAGACCTTTGAGTATGAAGGATATATATATATATATATATATATATATATATATATTTTTTTTTTTTTTTTTTTTTTTTTTACCTAGTACAGCTAACACTTTTTCCTTTCTTCCCTGCAAAACACAGAAAGGGAGGCATGTGGGAGGGCAGACAGAAGGCAGGCAGGAGATCAATCATTCTTGCTCTCAGATTTGAAAGCAAGGCCGTTTAACTAAAGATGCCAAGACATGAACAACCCCTAAGGTAGCTGTTCTGGAAAAACATACCCTTTGACTTTTGTCCATACTTTTTTCTGTTCCCATAGTGATCAAACACTAGTGTCATGCACTAGTGGAATTTCACTGACAATTTCCCCTAAACTAATTTAGGAAAAGACAAATTATTGCCATCACATGAGGATACTTAAGAAATTTATAGCCCAATCCCTACCCCCATGCTAATCTACTAAGAAATCTGAACTCCACCTCTCACCACCCCCAGGATTATTTTGATATATACTGCCATATAACACCTCCCTTCTCTAAAACTCCCTGCTCCAAGCACCACTGAGACATCTGGGATATATAAGAGGTCTTCAAAAAGACATGGAAAAAATGCATATTATAAAAAAGGAATTAGTGGTTTCAGAAATTTTTTGCACTAAAATATACTTGTATTTTATTATTTTTTACATTATGATCAGCAAATAGCTTTTTAATTAATTTATTTTACATGTTTTCACTGAACATCAAATATATATATATATATATATATATATATATATATATATATACACATATATTATTATTATTATTTTCTTCCTATTTCCCACTCTCCTCCACTGTTTCTGGTATCTGCAGTTGCTTTCCATTTCTTTTCTATTTTTTTCCCACATTTTATTGATTTACAAAATATCTTAATTAATCTAAATACTTCCAATAGCAAGTTCAGCTGGCTTAAAACTGTGGGTAAAATGAATATACTATAAAGTAGCACCTAGTTAAGGCTTTATAGCTTACTGTGATGATTAAATAGTTTTTCTTAAATATATTTTTTAATTTCAAGAAAGGTAGTTGTAGCTTTAATAAATCAAAATTAAAAAAATGTTAAGAGAACTTTGCTTAAGACTTAAAGCCAGGAAACAGGTTAGGATTCGGTTTGAATAGTAGGTACATGGACCTGTCCACAACTCAAGACAAAACTCCTTAACTCTGGAAAACAAAGCATAGAAGAAGATTAGTAACGTTTTAGTCAAAAGTCATAAAATTCTATTTTACCGGTTCAGACTCATGTACTTAATCTATCTTCTGTTGTGGTTCAATCTTTCTGTTTAAATTCTGGAAGATAATGTTCAACTCTGGACTTGTCCCTACCATTAAACTGGCCATTTTCTTAGTTGTTTTTGAGCTCTAATTTCTGTGTGTCTGACTTGAGTTTTCCTGAGATAGCATTCCCTTCAGAACTTCTTAGAGAAGTGGTCTGGTGTTGGTCATTTCTTTCAGGTTTTGTTTATCTGAGAATGTTCTTGTCTTCTTCCCATATGAAGGATAATCTTGTCAGATATAGTATTCTTGGTTGAAATTGTTTTTCACTCAACAATTTGAGTATATATTTCCCATTCTTTTCTTGCTTGCGTTGTTTCAGATGAGAGGTCCACTGTTAGCCTGATGGGATATCCTTTGTAGGTAACTTGATGTTTCTGTCTTGCCAATCTTAGTATCTTGTCTTTGTGGTTTTGGTCAACCTGGCTATAATGTGTCTTGGAGATTTTCTTGGGTTGATCCTATTTGGGGTCCTTTGTATTTCTTGGGTCTGAATCTTTGAATGCCTCTCTAGGTTTGGAAAAGTTTTCTTGCAGGATTTCATGAAATAGATTATCAATACCCTTATTAGTCTCTCCACCTTCTGGGATACTGATTATTTGGATGTTTGGACGTTTAATGGTATCTAGTATTTCTCGTATATTATTCTAATTTTGAGGGGCTATTTTCTCAGTCTTCATGGTGGATTTTACTAGTCCAGCAAGTCTGTCTACTACATCTGAGATTTGATTTTCTGTATGATCTGCTTTTAATATTTTCAAGGGAGATTTTGACTTCCTGTATCATAGCCTTCATCTCCAACAGTTCTATTTGATTTTTTTTTTTTTATGGTGTGTATTTTCTCTTTCAGCTCTTGCAAGAACTTCCTCACCTCTGGAACTCATTGGCTCTTTTCTTCTGGAGTTCATTGTCTCTTTTTTCTTCCATCTCTGTTAGGTTTGTCACTATGAATATTCTAAATTCTTTATCAGACATTTCTGTGAGTTCCATTGTACTATATGTGGATGAAGAGGAGTTATTCTTTTCCCATGGGGGGAGATATTTTCTTGGTTTCTCACATTCCTTATGCCTCTGTGGTGATTTCTAGGCATCTGATGGGTTATTCATTTCTTCCTAATTTCTAGAAAGTCAACTTGGGCAATCAGAGGTGTGCAGGAGGTGATCTGCAAACTCTTTGCCATTCTGTTTTTCTCCCTTTGTGCTGTAGATTCAGTAGGAATTGAGGAATATGTTGACCCTAAAAGTATTCAGATGCATGGATACGTTTCATTTAGACCTGTCTAGACATTCAGTGCATGGAGGCTGAGCAGCAAAGTGATGAGTAAAAAAAAGAGGATAAGAAAAGAGAGAGAGAGAAAAAAAAGAAAAAAAAAAACACAACAAAAAATTTATTTATTTATTTAAAAAAATGAAAACTGCATGGCGAATGAGTGGGCTGTATGAAAACACTCACTAATCTCGGTCCCATGGAGGACTCAGTATTCTTCTGAAGGCCTGTCCTTTTTGCCTCTCCAGGGTGACCTCTCAGCAGAAAATCTTAATTTCTCTTATTCCCTGAAAGCACTAGATCTCAGCTTCTGTGGAGAACTCTAATACTTGTATTTTAATTCTACTTCCACAAACGATTTTTTTTTTAATCAGTGAGGCTTCATTGACACATTTTTTAAAAAAATTAACTTTATTTATTTAAACTTGACCAGAGAAGGAGAGAGAGAGAGAGAGTGAGAGAGAAAGCAAGCAACCAGGTCCAGGACTCAAACTGTGGCCAGCCATGTGGGAGTCCAGCACCCTTAACCACCAAGCTACCTACCAGCCCCATCCACAAACTTTTAAAAGTCCCCTCATTTATGCTTTATGTATTTGTCAGTATTAAAAGCAAAAAAAAAAAAAAAAAAAGTATTTAACATTTGTGTTTTGGATTAAATGCCTCTACTGATATTCATGTCCAAAACATTCCTGCAGTTCAACTTGGGTCCAGTATATAAGAAATCCTACATAAAAATGCACACAAGCAAGTTGGACAAATGTAAATAAAAATTAAGCAATGATTTTATTTTCTATTAGCAAAATCTTTTAAAGTGATCATAAGTGATGCTATACATAGCTGACTGTATAATTCAAGTCTTGGCCCCAGTGGCTTGAAAAACATGTCAGGCATGTGTGCAGGTGTGCCCGAAATCCTGAAAGGGGAATGGAGAAGGGATTGTAGCGTGGCCATCCCTCCTTGGAGGTGCTTTCTCACTTCCCCTCTTTCTCTCTCTCTGGTGAGGACAAGTGCCCTACAGCAAAAACAAAAAGACCAAATTCTGGCGCTGTCTCCTGGCTAATTCACTGTGGAATTCTCTCAGAAATGACACACATATACATGTTCCTGGCACCTTTTTTAATCAGCTGGTGCTGGGATTTGAACCTCAGTCGGTCATGTGAGATATAGTCCCTACACACAGTGCTTAATCTGTGCACCATCCACCAGCCCAAGGACACATAATGTTGATGCATAATGTAAAATATTCTAGAACAAGACTCTTAGTGATTTATTTCTATATGTGAAGTAGTTGTAGGGGATGTTAAGTGTGTGTGTGTGTGACAGCGACATGTTTATGTCTTGTACAGAGAATAAAGATTAACTCTAGATTTGAGCTGTCCAGTAGCCATTAACCATTGTGACTATTAAAATGAAATGGAATTGAAAATTCCTGTGTCACAATTACATTTCAAGTGCTCAGTAGCTAGTGGTTACCGTGTTAGCACAGATACAGACTATTTCTAGCATTTGCAGAAAGTTCTATTGAAAAGCATTGTTCTAGATGCTGAGAAAAATATATTTTAAAATAGTCATTACAGGTCCAGCTGTGGTGACACAGGAAGTGGGGTGCTGCTGTGTGATGCTGGAGCCATATGGGAAGGCCCCAGGTTCAGATCTCAGGTGGATCTGAACATGGGTGTTGCCCATAATCCTGGCTGGCTGGAAGGCGGGGGAGGGGAGAGGATGGTGGCATGGCAAGACCCTATAAGTGTTGGTCTCTCTCTTTCATGACAGAAGGAAACTTAAAAAAAAAAAAAAAAAAAAAAAAGGGCCATGACAATTTTAAGAATAACCATTTGAAAGACAGACATAAATGTACAGCTTTCTAAGAACATTAGAAAATAATTCCACAAACAACTGAACCAATGAAAAATTAAAAGGAAAAAATGACAGTGCAACTATTGGGTCATCAGAAAAGTCATTTTTGCATACAAAAAACAGAAAAATATCATAACTTTTCTGATAGCCTAATATAAATAAAAGATAAAATAAGGCTTTAGGATTATGTCTAAACACATGGTAATCAGAAATGGGTTAAATTCACTTACCAAAGACAAAAACAGAGATAACAGAAAATCTAGACATGAGAGACATACCTAGGGCCAACTGTGGCATTGCGGTAACATGGTATGGCAGAGGAGTTGGATCCCACGTGGTGACTGTGGCTTAAATCTGTAGGCTGGTCAGCCTGAAATACATCAAGAACTTACACAAATGCCTATGATCTGATGAGTTGGAAGACAGAAGGAAGGGGACCGCGGCATGCCAGACCTTGCTGAGGGCACTCATCTCTGTCTCTTCTTCTTCCACATGTGCACACATACTCTATCAATGAAGAGGAGGAAGAAAAAGACAAAGCTAAAACAAAAGGCAGAGATTAAAATACTGGGTTGTCATAAAAGTCATGACGCTATTTGCAAAGAAAAACACATGACTTTTCCGACAACTCAATATATAGCAAGCAAACAAAAATCTTACAACCTTGTTATAACCATCAAAAGGAAAAACACACACACCTTCACTTTTTAAAGCTTATTTATTTATAAGACATAAAGAGACGGCACTTGATTTTTAAGAGTCTTTCTGGTTGGGATTCTCCTCCCCTGGCCTATCAGCTAGCTAGGATTTATAGGTGCACACACCTGGACTGTTTAGGTTGAGTGGGAAACTGAACCTGGGTCTCCCATGAGGCCTCAGCCTCCAAGTAGCAGCCTCTTAGCAGTATATGCTACCATGGCTGAGCTAAAAAATACATACCTTTTGACCAAGTAGTTCCTTTCCTAGATATCTGTAACTAAGAATACATGAACATGTGCCAAATGATGAGTACACAAGAATCTCAACTGCAGCATTGTTTTTAATATTTTAAAATTTAAGTAACTTCTCGAGTCTTCTGGACTCAAGAATATATTTAAGTATTATTGATAGAAATCCTGTTCAATCTATTATGGGCTTAATAGAAAAGAATCTGGAAGATCTATACTCATTTTATGAGACCATTTTTTTCTTTCTTTTTTTTTCCTATTTGCTGAGGGCATGCTCACTTGCCAGAGGCAAAGAGACAGTCAGGAGAGGGAGAAAGCATCTGTGAATGGGGTGTGGTCATGCCGCAATCCCTTCTCCCCCATATCTCCATCCTATTGGGACTCTGGGCATGCACACACATGCACCTGGCATGTTTTTCAAGCCACTAGGGTGGCTGGGATTCAAACCATGGTCAGTCATGCGGTAGTTCCCTTAACCTCTAGACCATAAGGCTGGCCCGATATGATACTATTTCTTACATGTACTAAATTAAAAAAACAGAGTACAGGATGGTAACATGCTACCACTTGTGTAAAAAAAAAAAAAGGAAAAAAATATGTCTACATATATTTGCATAAATACAGAACACATCATTGCATGTGACAAGAATGAAAGGACAATAAACAGTAATAGTGGCCTGCCTCTGGGAGCAGAACTGGAAAGCTAAGGAATGATGTTAAAAAAAATCTTTTTATTACATATATGTCCTTCTTTAAAAAAAAGAATGATTTAATTTTATTATTATTTTATCTTTTTTTTTTTCTTTACTTGGGTTGTTGGAAAAGTCATGATGTATTTTTATACAGTTTTCTGTGCAAAAAATGTGTCATGACTTTTCCAACAACGTTATAGTTTGCTACAGGGCACGTGTGCTCATGTGAAAGAGAGAGAGAGAAAGCAAGCCACCAGGTCTGGGACTTGAACTGCAGTAGGCCCTATAGGAATCCAGCACCTTAAATACTGCACCACCTGCCAGTCCTCTTACTGTATATATTCTTGTATATATTAAATTTTATACCGTGTGCATGAATTTCCTAGTCAAGAAATAAAGTTACAAAAAGCAGGCTTGTAAATATTTAATAGCAGACAAAATAGAATTCAATATGAAAAGCATTATATGAGACAAAGGCAATTTCAAAAATTGATAAAAGAACATTACACTAAAAACCATGAAGCTTTATGCATCTAACAATAGCTTCAAATATATAAAACAAGTACTCTGAGAAATGCAAAGAGAAACTGACAGATTCACAATTACAAGGAGAGACTTCAACATACTTCTAGAAAATGATAATTCAAATAGACAAAAAATAGCTAACACTTTCTGGGCACTTCTTATGTGAGTAGCACTATGTGCTTTTCATGCATTATTTAAGGGTACAGAAATGTTCACAACGTTGACAAGTCATCTACATGTACCATAAATACTTTTGTACCTGATAAACAGAGAATAAACATTTTTTTCAAACATCCATAAGATATTCATTAAAGACCACATATTAGGCACCCACCCCTAAAGAACAATAACAACCATCACCACCCCAGTAAACATGGCCGGCAAGAGTACAATGAATGAACATTATCACTGATTTGGCAACAGCTCTTATGAGATAACCTGGCATATGTTTTAAGTGTCCATAATTTTAATGGACATATACTAGTTTCTGGTTTAAAAAAAAAATCCTAGTTTCAAACATTAACTTTACACAGCTTTTTCCTTTGATTCTGTTTTTGCCACTTTCTGTCCCATTTATGTAAGAAATGCATGTCTGTTAGAGTGACCCATCTTTGCACAGTAGCCATCTACACAGTACTCTACAAAAGAGAACAAACCAAGCTTATCAGAAATTCTCAGTCCACTGCCACGGTGGCTGCTTTTCTTCTAGGTGTTTGGCAGTTACAATATAGTACAAAGTGAGACCTGGTTCAGGCTAGTTAAATATCCATGAGTTTAGATATGGATATGTTTAGAGATTCCTAAGGTGGAGTCAGATTTGATCTCTACCGTATTTCTGGCTAATATGTACCAGAACACTGTGCATACCGCAATGACTCCCAGACAAGATAAAATTCTAAACTTGAATTCTATCAATTTTTATATAAACTATTCTTATCTACTTATTAATGCTTACAATTTGGTAGCTATTTTAAGGGGCAAAGTGGGAATAAGGTTTTTTGAGAAATAATTCCTGGGACCAGCAGTTAGCGTAATGGCTATGTCACTGGACTCCCACGTAGTTGACCGCGGTTCGCGTCCCGGACCCGGTGGCTTAAACTCACGCCGGGTGCGTGTGCGTGCGTGCCCAAGATCCCAAGAGGAGAATGGAGGAGAAGGGATTGCGGAGTGGCCATACCCCCTGGGGGGTGATTTTTCGCTTTCTATCTCTCTGTCTCTGTCTGCCTGGCGAGCGCACGCGCCCTATAGCAAAAACCTCTCCAAAAAAAAAAAAAAAAGAGAAATAATTCCTTTTAAGGTACTAAAGATATTTTTTAAATAGTATAATTGAACATTTATGTAAATACTTTCTCTCAAAAAATAGGTCCAAAAGACTCAGCCCAGATCAGCTCTGAAGTTATATCAAGAATTAAGTCTACTTCATGCCAATGAGCTGCTCCTCAGCAGGGGCTGGTTTTGCCATTTGAAGAATGACACTCACTCTTTTGTGTACACCAGAGAGCTGGATGGCATAGACAGAATCTTTATTGTGGTTCTGAATTTTGGACAACCAACACTACTAAATCTACAGGAAATGATTTCAGGTCTTCCTGCGAGACTGAGAATAACATTAAGTACCAATTCTGACAAAGGCAGTGAAGTTGATACGAATGGCATTTTTCTGGAGAAGGGAGCAGGATTCATCCTTGAACACAAGACGAAGAATCTCCTTCATCGCCAGACAGCTTACAGAGACAAATGCTTTATTTCCAACCAAGCATGCTATTCCAGCGCATTCAACATATTGTACAGTTTGTGTTAGGCACGTCACGAAAGAGATGAAGACGCTGGAATTCTGCTACATAGTAAGCACTTGCACAAACTTCACATTGGTGCAAATTTCATGAACGGTCATTAATTCTTAGTTTTGTAGCTTCAACGTAAATGTTTTGAAAGAATAATAAAATGTTAAAAAGAAAATTACCACTGTAGGAACTTGCAACTTGGGCCCCAAATTATTAAAAAACTAGTGAATTTTAATGTGAAAATGTTATCTTGTTCCCTACAATGCAGTCACAGAAATTGGAGTATGACTCACTGTCACAGTGTAAAATGTTCACTACAAAGAGGCAAGACATGGACTTATAAACCATTCAAAAAAATCCCAGTAAAACAGACAAAACCACATTGTTCGGATTGAAAGGAAGGCCCAGAGTTCTACCATCAGCAGTCCTCCTCTGGCTCCCTACTCTGTGTCCTTCTGAGAAGCATGATTTAAAAACAATGTTCCTAGACTAACGGGCATGTGTACCAATGGAGAGGGCAGTCAACGCAAGTGAGAGGTAGACTAAGCAAAACTTGGATGTAAAAGCAAATTAGAAAAAAAAAATTTAATAACTTGAAAATCTTGCTTTAGCTAACATAATTGGATGTGAGACTATGAAATACTTCAGCAAGTTTTCAAATCCCAGTTGAATGTAGAGTTTCAGAATTTTAGGTACTTTTTAAGATCCTCGAAAACACTGGTGCTGTCAAGTCCAAGTTCCTCGTACAGGAATTTAATTTGGGCTGTAATCTAAAAGAAACACGTTTTGAAAGTTAGAATAAGAGGGCTTTCATGGCAAATTCAGTGTTTTAAGTCTTTGTTTATCCACTTTCAGCCACCCCTCAGGTCATCAAGTCATAGCAAGAGTATTTTTATTTGGGACATAGGCAGAAAACTTCCAATAATTAAGATCCAATTGTGGGACTGGACCTGGTGGCTTAAACTCTCGCCAGGCGCATGTGTGTGCGTGCCCAAGATCCTGAGAGGAGAATGGAGGAGAAGGAATTGCAGCCCCTGGAGGCGTGATTTCTCGCTTTCTGTCTCTCTGTCCCTTTCCGTCTTTCTGGGGAGCACTCGGCCTATAGCAAAAACCTCTCCCCCACCAAAAAAAAAAAAAAAAAAAGAAAGATCCAATTACGTTCCTTAACAGAGCTCCCTTACCAAGCAGGAGAGAGAACTCTTTCTCTTGAATGACTTAGTGACCCTCCTAAGTCTCAGTCACAGACTGAGACATTTGTGAAGTAGCTCTGTCACAAACCCTGCTGTGACCATTAAAAACTTAAATACGATGGCTCTCTATTTGGGGCATTTGTCAACTGTGAGGAGCTTGGTAACCTACCTTTTTGTGAGAATCCTCAATCACATGATTGCCTCCAGGCTGAATATCTAAAATAATATTGGGGGTCTGATAGCCTGAAAGAGTTAACACATTAAACAATTAGAAGGTCTTTGGAAGACTGAGGGCCATTTCTCCTCTCTCCTTTTGAGTACTCTATTCAAATAAAAGTAGAGGAACAAAGGCAAAACCCACCATCACCACCCACAAAGAACTGGGAGGGGCAAACAGCAGGAGACACATTTCTGAAATATGGGAAGCAGGGGAAGGCTGAAGGAGTAAGTGGCTGAGGAAGCTGAATGGGACAGACTGTGGTGTTACATGGAGAGAATGTGACCCAAAGGGAGTCCATCAGCCCTGTGGAATCTGAGTCTTGTGCCCTGGAAGCACCTACTACAGCAAGGGGTGGGAGAGGGAAATGGGGCTGCACACATGGAGACGGTCTGGCTTGTATGTGGGTCCCATCTAACCCTGAATCCAGAATGTCTTGGCATGGAGTTGCTAGGCAAAAGGGAAGAATTCTTATTTACTGAAATAAAAAAAAACTATCTAAAGGAAGTTAAATAGGTAGTTTGGGCACTGAAACAGAACAGTAAAACCTTTAGAATATGTCTTTTAGAGATTCCCAAGAATAATGGCTTAATAAATATTGTGATATGAATGAATGACTGTATGACAGTACATCTCCAAGTTACTTTTTACATTTACATTCACTTTCTTTATTTGTCCTGCCTACCTTATTTTAATACTGTCCTTTGAAACAGAGGTGAGGTGAGACAGTTGTACTTATATATACTTCAACTGGGTAATCAATATAGAAAAATACTTATTTGTCTTAAATCATGTGCAGATGATTTAATCCACAGCATGAAATGTATCACTCTGAGCAATGTGTCCAAGACACTAGTTCATTTAGCCACGTTCCCTGGTTGCCAGCTTGTAGGTCTCCTACCTTCATCTGTGTCCTTAGCATGCTCTGAAATGGCTTCCCTGAGCTTCTCGGTATAGTTTACAATTCCTTTCAGAGGTACACGTTCATCGTTTTCATATGCTGTGATGTGAATTGAGGGATAATGCTAAAGGAAAACAAGGTACAAAAAGTTTACATTATTCTTTATGGTCCCTTTATACCTTATAAATCATGAAAAATAATTACCTCCAATTTTTCTCTCCCTAAATACTAGACGTTTCTTCTCATTTGGACTCAGTGAGAGAGCCTCAGTATTACAGAACTAGACTATGACTGACCTGGAATAGCCTTTTCTTGACTAAAGAGACTATGACCTTCCCTTAGCAATAAAGCCACGATAGCTCTATATTACTCTGAGGTATTAAACAGAAACAAACATGTAGCCTGAGCAGACATGGTGCTGAAAAATGAGTACAACCGCAGATATCTCTAAAGTATTACTAATTCCTGCTTCAGCTCAAGGAAGTATCCATTTGATGACCTTCTCTGATACTTCAGGATAGTAAGTGACTGTCACAACTTTCACTACCTGAGGTTTAATATTTTGATAGGGACAGTAACGTTTTATGTAGTTCTTGTGTTTTTCATCAGATGAAGGGTTCCCCCACTCTTCTAATTCTTCTAATGTCAGAGGGAGTGTAGTGTCCATCATGGTGTTGAGAACATCCAAGAAAGGTGCCTAAAAAGACAAGCCCAAGAAACTTCAATTCAGAAGCTGGTAAAGCAAGTTTCAGAAAAATATTATATTTTACATATGCCAACACAGGAAAACATAGCTCAAGAAGTCATGTAGATTTCTAGGAGCCAGGCTAACTACTTAGTCTGTAACCAGGGCCTGTGATATATAACTAGTTTTTAAAGTATCCAGGCTCCTTAAATAATATTTATATAACAAGAGAGGATTTATTTTCTAATTTTCCAATTTTTGTTTTTAGTTTGGTGCTTTTTATTCATAAAAGATATATATTTTACTATGTAAAAGTAATAGATGCTACTGCCTCACATCCACTAGAATGGCTACTACATTTAAAACAAACAAACAAACAAAAACTCAGAAAATAGGAAGTGATGATGATCTAAGAAACTAGAATCCTCATGCACTGTTGGCTGAAATGTAAAAGGGTGTAGCTGCTGTGGTAAGCAGCATGATAGTTCCTCAAAAAATTAAACTTATAATTACTTTATAACCCAGGAATTCCACTCCTATGTATACACCCAAAAGAATTAAAAGCAGAAAGTGCTTGCACATTGATGTTTATTGAGGCACAATTCACAGTTGCTAAGGCATGGAACCAACCCAAAAGCCCATGGACAGATGAATGGATTGAAAAACTGTGGCACATATACTCTACGGAATACTATTCAGCCATAAACAACAAGACCATGGCTTTTGACGGAAAGTGGAAGAATATGAAAGATTTACTGCTGAGTGAAGCAAGTCAGGCTATGAAGGAGAGACATTGTATGTCCCCACTTAATATATACTGAGTGTTCACACAGTTCACAGAAACTGATTGACAAAAGGATATAGAAACAGAGTAAATGGATGTGAATACCTGATATAGTGTGTGTGAAAGACTAGAGTCTGAGGAAGGACATTTAAAAGGAAAATAGAGAGGCAAAGCATTAATGGGACAAAGAAATGTGCTATTATCTGTTGAATTTTATAGTTTTATTAACTAAACAAGGGAGAAATGTTCACAAGTAGGGATATTTACTTTGTAAGCTAAATAATGTGATTGAATGTATAAAAGAAAATGAAATAAAAGATATATAAAAAAAAAAGAAAAGAAAATGGAGACCATAAAAAAAAGCAGTCTTGAAGAGATATCTGTATATTCACATTCACAGTAGCATCTCCCACAATTGCCAAAAGGTGGAAGCAGCCCAAGTACCCATCAACTGATGAACAAATAAGCATAAATTTGTGGTATATACATACAACGGAATATTACTCAGCTTTCAAAAGGACCGATCTTCTGATGTATTCTATAATATGGAGGGACCTCTAAGTGAAATGAGCCAGTCACAAAGAGATAAATCCTATATGGTGCTGCTTATATGAGGTACCTAGAGTAGTAAAATTCGTAGTTTTCAGAACTGCGGTATGAAGGGAATGGAAAATTCTTTAATGGGTACAGAGTTTCAATTCTGCAAGATGAAAATTGAGTTGTGGAGACCATGCAACACTGTGAACGCACTTAATACTGCTGAACTTGTACACTTAAACATGGTTAAGATGATAAATTTGATGTTATTTTTTCCACAATTAAGAATTTACAAAAAATTCTCAACAACATATGAATAAATGCTTCTTTAACAGATAGTCATTTTACATTAGAGGTAATAACCCAGTGTTAAAAATTTAATAATTAACTGAGTATAGTGAGCATCTGTAATTCTTATTGACTATCTAGCATTTGAACTTCTTTTCAGCATTTGGAAAATCCCCAAACTGATCAGACAGAGCCTGCCTCTCACTGTAGATACACTAAATGCAAGAGAGTACCTTTCCCAGCTCTCCCTGAAGTTTGGGAGGAGCCACATGACTTGGGTCTCCCAATCAGACACCTGTCTTCCAAACTCTGAATGGTAAGTTGATGATCCAAAGAAGTAGCGATCTGGCAAAAGTGCCACAGCTATATATCCAGTAGGCAGCAATGGCAGTGTGAGTGCTCTGTGTTCAGCAGTGGGGGTAGTGACAGTCTACTGGGCCCAGTTCTATGGTTCCGGCTGTGAAGCCTCTAACGCTGGTCTCGAACATACCCTTACGAATACCCTTTCCTACATCCCTTTCTTCTTAGAGATGGTTTTCAACTGTAATGAAGACCTTTGATTCATACATGAATCCTTTATTTTTGGATATTTAGGTGGTGTACAACTTTTTACTGTAATAAGCAACCTGAGATAAACATCCTTATATATACATTTCTGATTATTTCCTTCCTAATTTCCAAAGATCAAAATTGGTTGCATTTTCTTTATATTGTAAATAATACTGCACAAATATTGACTTTGTGCATAGACTTCCCCTCCCTTCCATACTAAGTATTTCTATTGTTAAAGAAACAGATTTACATATGTAGGGCATTTACTTATACAACTTAACTTACTTACTACAAGCCCGTAGTGTATATACCCTTCAACCTCAAAAAGGAAAATATCTTACTCTATCCCATCTCAGTCATTACTTTCCGGAGTATCTAACCAGGAAGTAGGAGAATGATGGAGGTGAGACCAACAGCTATAGTATAATTTCATCATTGAACATAAAGAAAAGATTAAAGAGCCTTTCAGAACAAGCTATTTCCATTACAGTATAGGAAAACTACATCCAAAAGACCATTAAGAATGGCATATCCAGACACAGAGAGCCCTTAAATGCCAGACTGAACTGCTGGTGGGGAGGAGGTAGGAAATCTGACCAGGAGTCAGGGGCTAGTGCATTCAAGAATCACAGGAGGCGCCAATTGACTTCTTAGAACTGAGGCACACACACTCTGTCTTTTCCCACCAATTCTAAGTGTTCTTACAAGTGAAAAATGATCAGGAGGAACAGCCATGGACATCATTCAGAGAAAACTCTTAAAAACTGAGAAAGAACCTTGTCGGCGAGGAGCAAGTCAGTCAGAAGTTCTCCTAGAGCTACAATTCTGTGTTAAAACTGAAAAGCTCTGTCACATTCATAGACTAGGATAAAACTAATAGTTTTTCTTAGAGCAGCTTTGGCCTTTATGCATCCCCCATTCTATAAATAGTAGACAGAGTGTACTCACCTCCAAAGTCACAGCTCTCAGGAGGTCTGGACTAGAATTGCACAATGCTCCCACAAGCACCCCTCCAGCACTGAAAGCAGTCAGGGCTGTTAAACTTGGCTGAGAAAAGCCTTGGCCATGAAGCGTCCTAATGCAAGCCTCTAAATCAGCAAGGCCATTGAGTTTTTTAGTTAGACGGCCATCTGCGTGCCATTGGAGGCCTAACTCACCACCACCTCTGAAATTAAAGGGCAGAAAGTGTCAGTGGGAAAACAAACAAACAAACAAACATGTGAATAATGTCATGGGATCAGCAAACTATACCTGGAGGTCTGTTTCTGTATGGCCCTAGAGTTAAGGATGGTTTTTACATTTTAAAGGTTGCAAGAAACCAATAAACGAGAAGGAATATGCAACAGGGACTCTATTTGGCCTGGAAAACTTAAAATGCTTACTATCTAGTTCTTTAGAGACAAAGTTTGCAAATCCCTGAGGTAGACCATTAAATAATACGTTTTACATGTCTGCCTACTATTTATCTAGGACTGTACTAAGTGCAGCCCCTAAAGTTAAAAAGAATCAGGGGCCAGCAGGTTGCATGGAGGTTAAGGTGCATGGTTGACCACGGTTCCAGTTCTGGACCTGGGGGCTTAAAAATCATGCTGAGCACATGTGTGTGTGTGTGTGTGTGTGTGTGTGTGCCCAAAATCTCGAGAGGAGAATGGAAGAGGGGCTGTGGTCTGACCAGCCCCCCACCCCCCATGGGGGTGATTTCTCACTTTCTCCCTTCCCCCAGAAGGAGTACCACACTGAGGAATCTGGACTTTGTTCTATGATAGATTTTGAATGTGTCCAACATTTCTCTCTGGAGAGCACACATGTCCTATGACATAGACCGAAATAAATAAATAAATAAATAAATAGAAATATTCAAAGATCTACTACCCTGGAGAAGGCTGCAATTTTGTGAGAAAAGGAAACAAAAAGTTACCAAGTAATGTGGCCACTGCTATAATACAAGTGTATTTAATGTATCACAGGAGTAGAGGCAAGAATATCCATCTGTCAAGTTAGGGGTATATACACTAGCCAGGACCAGGAGTGCTGAATGCTAAAGATGATACCTCTGCTGAGTTGTGAAGAAAGGATATGAGTTTCCAGAAGGGTAAGGAAAGGGGAGACATCAGGACACAAATAAGACATAGCATGTTCCAGGGCAAGGAGGTGACAGAGCATGTCATTTGAAAGGACATGATAAATGAGACCAGTAGGAGTACCACACAGAGGAATCTGGACTTTGTTCTATGGTAGAGTTTGAATGTGCCCCCCAACATTTATGTGTTGAAATTTGGTTGCATTATAAAAGTACTGAGAGGGTGGAAATTTAACCTGACTATAGGATTAAGAGGTGGGACCTCTGTAATGTGATTAGGATTAGATAAAGTCATCAGGGCAGCGCCCTCTAAACAAGGACTGGTGGGTTTAAAATGAGAATAAATGAAACAGAAACAGCCCTGGAGACACAGACATGTACACACTCACTCTTGCTGTGTCTTGCTATGCAATGCCTTGTGTCACCTTGAGACTCTGCAGAGTCCTCACCAATGACAAGATCCTCACCAGATGCAGTCCTTTGACCTTAGACCTACAAACTGTGAGCTAAATAAACTATGCTTTATAAATTACTCAGTACGGTATTCAGTAGTTAGCAACAAAAACAGATGAAAACATTCTGGAAATAGGGAGGTGGAGAAGGATTTTGAGCAGAAACGAAATATATATACCTTAAACATAGCTAATATAAAATAGAAGTCACACTGGAAAAAAGGAGTCCACTTTAAGAGGCTATTTTAGGAAAAACTAAATTCAGGAAAATTAAATGCAAAAAACGTATCATGTAAGTATAGAGAATAGTGTATCTATTTTAAAATCCTAAGAACATTTATCATTAGTTCCACCAGTATAGGTTTAGCAATACATAAATCCAACAACGTCGTGAGAAAATAAGCTTCCCTTCCCTGATAAATTGTCATCAGGATGTCTGTTACAATGCTCCAGCATTCATGTGCCAGGTAAAAGGTGATGACTCACCGGACATGGCAATATGCTAATATCCATCCATCGTCCACCAGTACCCGCCTCTCAGGTCTGAAATTCATTTTTAAATCCATTCCATAAGCACCATATACATGTAGTAAGAGAGGTTTCTTCTGTAAGTCTTCAGAGTCCGTTTTATGGAAAACGGTCATGGGCACTAATTTCCCATCCTGGAAATGAAAAATAACTATGCATGTAAAGAAGTCTTTTTTTTTTTTTTTTTTTTTTTTTTTAAGAGGTTTCTGCCTTAGGGTGCATGTGCTTGCCAGAGAGAGAAAAAGAAAGATTGAGAGAGAAAGTGAGAAATCATCCCCCCACGGGGGATAGCCATGCTGCAATCACTTCTCCCATATTTCTCTCCCAGGATTTTGAGCATGCACCCAAACGTGCCTAGCATGATTTTCAAGCCACCGGGTCCTCCGGGACTTGAATTGCAGCCAGCCATTGGGAGTCCAGCGATGTAGCCATTATGCCATCTGCTGGACCCATAAAGAAGTCTTTTTTGTTTGTTTAAAAGAATTATCTTATTAAACTTTATTTATTTATTTAAATTTGACCAGAGAGGGACAGAGTGATAGTGAGAGAGGGTAGGTGAGAAAGCAAGCTGCCAGGTCTGGCACTTGAATCATGGTTGGCCTTGTGGGAGTCCAGTGCCCAGACTCTCAGCAGTGCAGATGTGCCTGCAGTAAGGTATAGCAGCTTCCACTCAATTGCTTTCCTCTTCCCCTAACAGGTGAAGAATTCTCTGCTCTCCAAGAACTATTCCCTCCATTTGGTATAAAGCAATTGCAACATTTTGGTACACTGACATAATCTTGTGTCTGTAAAACTAAACTAAACCTAAAAGGTGTATTTTGTTGACCACCCCCCACCCCAAATCTGGAAGGTGCTACACTAAATGGCTAACAATGACTATTTTCAAGTGGTGCAACAAATTGGGATCGAGGAATAGCCATTTAAACTTTACGTATTCTTTATTTCTGCATTTATTCTAATAAGCATGTACTGTTTTTTTTTTTTTTTTTTTTTTTTTTTTTAAATATGGAACGCTTCACGAATTTGCGTGTCATCCTTGCGCAGGGGCCATGCTAATCTTCTCTGTATCGTTCCAATTTTAGTATATGTGCTGCCGAAGCGAGCACAGCATGTACTGTTTTTGTAGTATAAAAATATTAGTATTATCTTAAAGATATTAAAAGAAAATTAATGACTAAAGGGAAAAACTCATAAGGACAAGACATCTACATTACAGTTCATTCTTTGTCAGCACGTGTAAAATTACCCGATGTATTACCGACTAAGGTATGAAAATTCAGCCATGGTTATTCGTTTCCTATTTGTGCTGATGTGTAAATTCTGTACATTGAGAATACCTGGAATATGAATATTTTAAATTTCCATTTCTACCTCTCACCTCTCTCCATTCCTCCCCAATCTTCCCTCTTTTATCCTATATTTTGGCCACATTGCCCTCCTTCATATTTCTTGAACTGCATAATTTCTCCACAAATGCAAGGCCTCCACACAAAATGGAATTGCTTTTCTAGTTTACTTTAAAAAAAAAAAGAATTATTTTAGTTTTATTTATTATTATTTTTAAAATTTGCTATAGAGGATGTGCACTCAACAGAGAGAGAGAGAGAGAGAGAGACAGAGAGAAAGCAAACCACCATGTCCAGGACTCAAAACACAGTCAGCCATATAGAAGTCCAGTGCCTAAATCACCATACTACCTGCAGGCCACCATTCTAGCTTACTCTTAATCATCCTAAAGGCAACATAACTTCCTCAGAGAAGCCTTCCCTGATTTCTCCAGACTGGTTAAGATCCCTTTGCCAAATGTTTCCCCTGTACTCAGTACATTTTCCTTTGTAGCAGTCAGTACATCTGTAATCACTTCTTCAACATATATCATCTTCTCTGCTAGATTTAAGTTCCAAGAGGGTAGGGATTGTATTAGTCTTGTTTACTCTAAATCAGCTGCTTACCACCTTCACAGTTTTGCCATAACTGCATATAAATTTGACTATTTAGTATTTTCTTCAAATCTTCACACAAAACAGCACGTAAAATCAATGGCTTGACATACTAGTTAAATTTTCTAATCCATGTTAAAATAAATAGACATATTAAAGTTTAAAAACAAAATCCAGTGCTGGTCCCATAGCCTAGTAGTTAAGGGAGCCAGCTCTCACGTGACTAATTGCAGTTTGAATCCTGACCCTGGTGACTTAAAAAATATGCTGGGCACATGTACATACATGCCCCAAATCCTGATAGGATGGAGAAATGGAGAAGAGACTGTGGTATGACTACGCACCATGCAGGGGGTGGGGGGGAGGTTGCTTTCTCACTCTCTGTCTTTCTCTCTCTGGAAAGTGCAAATGTCCTCTGACGACAACACCATCTTCTTCCTACAGTCACTGGGAATTGTGTGTGGAGTAAGGAATCCATGCTAACGCAACTACAGCAACTGCAGAGTATTTGGCAAACAGTGCGTGTTCAGTAATTGGAGTGGAAATGGAGATCAAAGACCTACCTTGCTTTTGGCTTCTAGACGTAAAACACGACTTGTCTTTGTGATTGGGTCTTCATGCCCAGTTTCCTCAAACAGTTTGCCCTCTGCAAACTTATATGTGTAATATTTTGGGGGACGTATTGGAGAGCAAAGCTGAAAGGGGCAGTTCTTTGGGTCGTAATTTGTATCCATTATGAATCCACAGGCCCAAGGAGGAAGCTAAAGAAACAAAACAATTACTTTTACTCTTTATCTAGATACTATTATTACTTAAGTTTCTGAGTATGCTCCAAACAAGTATTTCAAGTAAACACAAACAAAACTACATTATTGCCCAGGAAAATGATAGGGAAATGGTTTTCCACGATTCTAGATTTACATGATATTGTCTTCAACATACAAGTTTATTTTGGGGTATAAACTTGGGCAATCAAATAGAAAATGGTTCAGAGCAAATCAATAGTAATTCTGGAACCCAGCGACATCTCCATGATCTCTGGTCTCACAGAACGTGAATTCCCTCACATGTGTGCATTTTGCATAATTTACCCACCAGTCCTTACTCTGCTGCCTGGACAGCCACGGTGATGACAGTTATTATTCTAGGACAACAAACGGGCTCAGCAGCACTAAAGCATTCACAATTTGTTTCTAACTTTACCTCCTGGACTAACCATTGTGCAGAACAAAACCTTTCCTGGCATATCTGAGTCTGAAAGACTCATGGCTATTATGCTTCAGATTCTTAACTTTAAGAAAAAAGGAAAGGAATCAAAATTTATTCTCTTAGAGCAGCAGGGTCCAGTTTCAAGCCTTGTACTAACATCCCTCTTACACCTTTTAAAGAACTCTGGTAAGCAGGTTGACAGAGTGTGAGAAATGGTGCCGAGAGTCAGAACATTAAAAGAAAATTGCCTTTCTTTTCCTGAGTAATTGTAGAAAGAGCAAATTCCTTAGAAAATCAGGGGCTTGGCACAGCAACATCACTGGTGGGCACTACTGAAAAAAGGGGACGTGTGCCAGACAGTACACATTTAAACTGCAGAACCACAGCCAAGAGTTTACGTTTACTGAGCACATTCCTTCTACTTAATCCAAATCATCTATTTTTGTAAAACACTAATAAGGACACAAGAGTTCCTGATTTATTCTTCTTAGATTGGGGATTACTTACAATTTGCCTATTTAAGTGTAAGCCATAACTAGAGAGAAAAATACCAACACGGAAGTTGAAAAACCTGTGAGTAGAACTGCCAGTGGGCAAACTGAAATGTGAGCGGACAGAAGAGCAGCTTTGCTGCAAATCCTATAACCAGAGCTCAGAGGTGCCCCGGCCCCTAGAAGCACAAGGTCTTCTGTCCTTCGCTGTTGAGACAGTAGAACAGTTTCCATGTGCCTCATGCAGTAAGTTGTCTTAGCTTTAGGCTGAGTGATTCCAAAAATCCAAAAATCTTTTGGGTGTTTTTCTAAAACAAATAGGACCAAGGTTAACGTTTTAATCATAGCAAACTGTTTCAAGGCTATGGACTCTTAAAAGTTTGTCCAGTTGATGTAGAAATAAGTAACTACCTCAAAGATACCTTAAGTCACATTTCCTATGGAGGTAAGGCTGCTGTATATTTTTGTCTGTTACGGACAGACACACCCAAGAATAAGCTGGCAATATGCAGACATTCCTTTGATGCTTGACACAAGCAAGTTCAGCTTTAGCATTCTACCAGCAAACTACTGTCATTTCATTGAAAGAATGATTAAGACACAACACGCTGAAAGAAAGCAGGCCTGGAATGCTATCTCCTTCAAGTAAAATTAATGTTAGCATATGGCAAAAATTTTCCCAATTTTCTTAAATTAAGTTTCATGACCAGTAAGATACAATAACTTTGTGAAAAAAAAAAAATGCCCCTAGAAATACTGACAACTAAAAATAAGAGGCAAATATACTTAGAATTTTTTATTTCTATCGCTGAAATTGAATTTAAGAAGTTCTTTTAGACAAGTGGCTAGTAAGCTGAGATGTTACATATAGGAATACTTTAAAATGCACTCAAGGTCTGGTTGAAGATCTTGCTTTTTTTCTGTATGGCATTGTTTATGGATATCAGTCTGCTTTGTCTAGGTTCAGGAAAAGGTCCTGATCTATAAAATTATTTGTAAGTAGAACCTCACATATACTGGGTTGTCGGAAAAGTCATGACATATTTTTTCTATGCAAAAATGCATCATGACTTTTCCGACGACCTGATAATATGTCATTCCATTCCATTTGATGATGACCTAGAACATTATGTAAGGCATAATGGGTATTCTAGTTTGGAAGGTGAAGAAATGAAGAGACAGAGCATATAGAATAAATTAAAGACACGATGTTTGTTCTAATGGAATTTAAAACCATGGAAACTGAGGTATATCTTTAAAATAAGAATACTTATAAGAAAGATAAGAGGTCAATATTTATTTAGAAGTCAAATCTTATAGCAGAGTAAAATTTATATGACATTCCTAATTTCTTTTTTTAAGAGGTTTTTGCTATAAGGCATGTGTGCTCGCCAGAAAGAGAGAGACAGAGAGACAGAAAGTGAGAAATCACCCTCGGGGGGTGGGGGGGGAGATGGCCACGCCGCAATCCCTTCTCCTCCATTCTCCTCTCAGGATCTTGGGCATGCATCTAAGTCACCAGGTCCAGGATTTGAACTGTGGTTGACTACATGGGAGTCCATTACGCCAACTGCTGGTCCCTGACATTCCTAATTTCTACAACACAGAATTTTGATGTAATAAATGTACTGCTAGAAATTAATAATCTCTCCCATCTTTATTCATATAGACTGCAATAAGAATAGACACTCTGCCAGCTTCCCACTCGAAGATGTATGAATTTGGCATCAATTAGCAAGTGGGAAGAAACGCTTTGAATCCAGCAGATAAAGGTAAGTAAGAAACCCTTAAAAGCCAATCACCATTTTTGTTATAGGACACCTATATTACCTTCTAAGAGACTAGACATGATATCTGACAGTATAATTTTAGGGAGCAGTTGGGAAAATTCAGTTGGTTAGGCCCTCCTTATTTTATGTTTATATTAGTGCAACAATCTTGAACCTAGTCTCCCTAGCTCTTATCTCTTTTTACTTCATTCTTTTTTTTTTTTCCAAGCCAAACTGTATCCAGCTTTATTAAAGATACTTTTCATAAACAATCATGGTATTTCAGGCAGGACATGGGCAGACAATCGTTAACAGTATACAACAACTTTCAAACTCCCTTCTTCAATGGACTACCAAAATCAGAAAGCCACTATAAAACCCAGTGAAGTCTTCCTTTGATGCTCTCAACAGGGAAAGCTTAGAGTGAGGGTTGACGTTTCACATTTAGCATGTTGTTTAACAACTTTTCACGAGCCGACCCTGACTTTTGGGAAATGAAAATGGCAGAATATCAACCTGAAGATCCAACAATACAGAAAAGGAACTGCTGCTCTTTTGAAGGATGCCATCTCAATGTCATTAGAAAGTCCAGATTGCCTGATACACTGGTATAACCAATTTTCTGTGGTCAGTTCTCCACAGGTCTCTGGTTAAAGGGAGTTAGTCTATGCTGAAGGCAGAGAGGGAGAGGACATAAAAGCAAATGTTAAGTTTTCCACACCACAAGGCATCTGTGCCAAGGTGGCTGTGTGTCAGGGAATCCCTCCTCTCGGGAGCCAAGAGGAAGTCTCTCAAAACTAGAAGGGAAAGATATTGTCCAAATCAATCCAGCTTCAGAGACATGCTATTAGTGACAAATGCCCCTTCCCCCAAAAACAACAATGAAGTGTTCTGTGTGCTAACAACATAGCTTAAAAAAAAAGGTAAAACAAAATTCTGCATTTTTATAAAACTTGATAAAAAATAGTATTTCAAACTGTACAGTCACCAGAAGTACACAGGTATCAAAAATGCACACACTTCACTTGGCATCTCCAGCACCTTCAGGTTCTGTGCCTGGTCTGTTTTGGCATCTCCATTTTTTGCAGGGTTATTCGCATCCTTTCCAGCATCAGCTTTTCCCTTTTTTCCTTTGGGTACCTTCTCTCCCTTCTTTGCAGGGGCCTTTTTAGGCTTGGGCTCTGGCTTTGGAGGAGCAGATTTCGCAGACAACCTTGCAGATCTTCTCTGTGGTTCGTCCTTCACCTTGGCTTTATTTCCTTTAGCATCCCTGTCAGCCTTTCTCTTGGGCATGGTGGCGACGACGGCGGGACATAGGCGCTGGACGCGGGGGATGCCCCCCGCGCAGGCTTTGGTCGGTTCGGGGGTCGCTCTCGCCTCTTCTTCCTCTTTTTACTTCATTCTGCCCTGTATGGCTGCCAGATAATCTCATGAAGTATAGCTCTACTCCTTAACCTATTCCCCTACTCAAAAACATCACATGTTCTTTTCTTCATGATTTATGCACGAGTTCCAGATAATGACAGTTAAAAAACATCACATCATAGCTTCATCCCCCTCAAAAGTATTTTGCTTCAATAAAATAAAAATATCCGTAGTTCTCTGAATATTTTTTGATCTTCTCCAGCTTAGAGCTTCATTTTGACAGCTTTTTGTTCCTAGAAGACCACACCCCTTCCCACCTATTCAAATCCTATCTGCCCTTTTGGGCTGATCTAAAATTCAGCTTATTCTACAAAAGCTTTCCTGAGTCCACCTCTTCTCCTTGAAACTATGTTTTTGATAACATTTATTTAAACTCACCTTATACTCTGTGTGTTAGTCTAATTTCATAACAGAACTGTATCCTCTTTTTTTTTGGGAGAGGTTTTTGCAATAGGGCACGTGCGCTTGCCAGAAAGACAGAGACAGACAGAGAAACAGAAAACAAGAAATCACCCCCCAGGGGGGATGGCCATGCCACAATCCCTTCTCCTCCATTCTCCTCTTAGGACCTTGGGCACGCACGCACACGTGCCTGGCGTTGAGACTAAGCCACCGGGTCCGGGACTCGAACTGCAGTGGACTACATGGGAGTCCAACGACATAGCCAATACGCTAACTGCTGGTCCCAGAACTGTATCCTCTTTATGACCAGATATTTTATATACTATCCTTCCATTTCATAATGTTCAATACAGCATTTTGCACAGAGATATTCGATAAAGAGGCTAGTGAATTGATTTGAGTTGGTCGATTGACTCAGTAACTCTATGTGAAGCAAAATGGAACCTTTTCTCTTTCCTTTGATGGCTGCTACCTTAACTCATATGTTAATCCTTTAAAACAAAGTGATATGGTTGTCATTCACCAATCTCAGCAAGTTCACCTGTGGAGGCAGATCATCTTTCCTGGAAACAACAGGCATTATCAATGATTGGGTCTTTTAAAAAGTCATGCGGTTTTTCTTATGCAAAAATGTGTCATGACTTTTCCAATGACCCAGTAGTTAGCCTGTCAGGCAGAAGTGCCACCATCACCCCTCTGTGCTGCTGTGGAGACTACTGCCACCCCCCATAGGGAAAGAAACCAAAGTTCAATGTCCTCCCTCTCCCCAGAGGAGGGGAAAACTGGCAAAGAGAAGATGATATAGACACAGGCATACAGTGACAGAAATTGTGGGTACAACTACTGTCCCTATTGGGAATGGAGATGGGGGGGGCAGTGTCAGTGGCGAGGCACAAGGTGCCAACAGGGCTAGAGTTAATGTTGTATCTAAAAGGTGCAGAGAGATTGGATATACAGAGATCTATAACAAGAGAAATATAATGGCACTTAATTCCACTTAAGGCCATGCTGTAATACCAGTAAAACTGCATTAAAAACCTCCTAAACCTAATAGAGCAACTATGCGAAATTCCAATTAAGTTCCTTTTAAGAAAAAGTACACTGTTGGGGACCAGCAGATGGTGTAATGGTTATGTTGCTGGACTCTGACATAGTCGGTCAGGGTGAGTCCTGGACCTGGCAGCTTGAAATTCACGTCAGGCACACATGCGTGCATGCCCAAAATCCTGAGAGGAGAATGGAAGAGAAGGGACTGAGGTGTGGCCATCCTCCCTGTGGGGGATGATTTCTCACTTTCTGTTTCTCTGTCTCTCTGTCTTTCCGGCAAGGGTACATGTTCTATAGCAAAAATCTCTCTTAAAAAAAAAAAAAGTACATGTTATTATTTTTTAAAAAAGTTAAGCCAATCTGTGTGTAAATTTTAACTAGTCAGTATTGTCTTTTGAAAATTAAACATACCTTTAGAGACCGAACTGAATCATCAGCCAGACCAATCACATTAACATAAAGTAGATTGCTGTGCTTCAGGAATAGAACACAGTGATCCTTGAACATGTCAAAGTCTATAACTTTGGTATTTCTCTTCATTGTGAAAAATAAATCCCAGTTCATAATAGCAGGGGTATCAGCAGCTGTTCTCATTAGCTGTGTGGAACAAAGTGGGGAGGGATTTAGGTAACAAAACATAAAGGCTACTGCATTTGGAGATAAAAACACTGGGAACTAGACCATACTATTCAATATTATTTTAAGACCACCACCATGGGAACGGGGCCAGGCTAGTATGTTAGGTGGTGAGACCCAGTAATTAGCTGATAGTTAGCTAATCTTTCAGACACAATTAATACATGCAGAGGTATTAGGTCTGAAGGAAGAGAAATGGGCGCATTGATTAACTTTTCGAGCTAGAAATACTGTTGCTGAACATGTGACACTTCTTAACAAATAGAATGGGGACGAGATGTATCCAGGATTACCTTGAATTCTGTTGGCTCTCCAACATTAGTGAGAATGTACAATTCATCATCTCTGTGTTCAACATAGTAAAGAACGCCAGGTATTCGCTTTTGAATAAGCAATGGTGGGTCCCAAGGGCTCAGGCCATCTATCAGCCACACTTCAGAAGTAGTCTTGTTCATAATATTTATGGTGAGGAAACGACTGTCTTTTGTAAGGTAAAGGAAAATAAAATAGCTAGAGAGAGTAAGAGAAAGAAACATGAGCTTGCAGTGAATTTCAACTGAATGCTACCCTGTTAAGGACTGTATTTCTGAGCTGGTCAATATGCATATTAATGTATAATTTTTTTGTTTTTTTGGAGAGGTTTTTGCTATAGGGCGTGTACACTTGCCAGAAAGACAGAGACAGAAAGTGAGAAATCACCCCCTGGGGGGGATGGCCATGCATCAATCCCCTCTCCTCCATTCTCCTCTTGGGATCTTGGGCACACACGCACATGCGCGCAGTGTGAGTTTAAGCCATCAGGCCCAGGACTCAAACCACAGTAGACTACATAGGAGTCCAGCGACATAGCCATTATGCCAACTGTTGATCCCAGTATGCATATTAATTTATAATGCAGCCAGAAAATAAAAATTATTTCTTAGTGAATATTGCTTAGAAATTTAAATTTATTGAGAAGACTCCTTCCTGGCTCCCGAGAACTAGTGCTTTCAGGGAAAAAGAGAAATGAAGATTTTTTTTACTGATAATTCAGCCTCCAGCCCACAAACTCAAGGGGTAGGGAGCCCCTCTAGCCTTTTCTCTGTCCTCTCATTTTTTTTGCAAATTTTCCTTTTTAAAAAAAATTTTAAGGTATAGTATTCTCTTGGCTTTCAGCCCTGCCTTTACCTTGCTAGTAATCAATCCCCTTTCTCCCTCCCACCCAGGAGAGGCAAGGGGCAGGCCTTCAGAAGAAGACTCCTCCATGGCTCCTGAGAACTAGTAAGTTTTATTTTTTGACTTAAAAAAAAATAAAGTAATAGGTTTTTTTCTTTCTTTTTCTGTTTCTTTGTTTTTCTTTTCTCTCTCTCTGTTTCCTTTCCTTTTTCTTTTATCTCATCACTCTGCTCCTCAATCTCCATTCTCTGTGTTTCTAGATGGATCTAAGGGAACCACAGCCAAACATCCAAATACTATTAGGGTTAACATATTCCTCAATATCCACTGAATTTGCTGCACAAAGCGATAAAAACGGAACGGAAAAGAGGTACCAGACCACCCCCTTCTGCATGCTCCTGAACTCTCAGATTGAACTTCAATAATTAGGAAAAAACACACCGCCCATCAGATGTCTAGAAATCACTGCAGGGCCACAAGAAACATGAGAAAGCAAGAAAATACTTCTCCTCCAAGGGAAAAGAATATCCTCTTCATCCACAGACAGTTCAATGGAAATCATGGAAATGTCTGATAAAGAATTAGAATATTCATAATGGCGAAGCTAACAGAGATGGAAGAGAAGAGAGACAATGAACTGTGGAAGAGGCAGAAGAAAGGAGCTGACAAGTTCCAGGAGGTGAGGAAATTCTTGCAAGATCTAAAAGAGGAATAATACACTTTAAAAAAGAATCAAATGGACCTGTTAGAGATGAAGGCTATAATACAGGAAGTCAAAATCTCCCTTGAAAGTATTAAAAGCAGACTAGATCATATAGAAAATAGAATCTCAGATGTAGAAGAAAAAATTGCTGGCCTAGAAAAATCCACCACAAAGACTGAGAAGATTGCCCAAAAAAATGAGAATAATATACGAGAAATACCAGATACCATCAAATGTCCAAACATCCAGATAATTGGTATCCCAGAAGGCGAAGAGACTCATAAGGGCATTGAGAATCTATTCCATGAAATCCTGCAAGAAAACTTTGCAAACCTAGAGAGGCACTCAAAGATCCAGTCCCAAGAAATACAAAGGACCCCAAATAGAATCAACCCAAGAAGATCTTCTCCAAGACACATTATAGCCAGATCAACCAAAACCACAGACAAAGACAAGATACTAAGATTGGCAAGAGAGAAACAGTAAATTACCTACAAATGACATCCCATCAGGCCAACAACGGACCTCTGAGTAGAAACAATGTGAGCAAGGAAAGAATGAGGAAATATATTCAAAATGTTATGGGAAAAGCAATTTCAACCAAGAATACTGTACCCGGCAAGATTATCCTTCATATGGGAAGAAAAGACAAGAACATTCTCAGATAAACAAAACCTGAAGGAATTTACCAATACCAGATCTCCAAGAAGTTCTCAAGGGAGTGCTATACCAGGAAATTAAATGCAGCCACACAGAAATAAAAGTTCAAAAACTAAGAAAATGGCCAACTTAATTGTAGGGACAAGTCTGGAGTTGAATATTATATCCCAGAATTTAACTAGGAAGATTGAACCACAACAGAAGATAAGTACATGAGACTGAATTGGTGAAATAGCATTTTATGACTTTTGACTTAAAACATTGCTGACTTTCTTCTAGGCTTTGTTTTCCAGTTTTAAGAATTTTTGTCTTGTCTTGAGCTGTTGATAGGTTCATGTACCTATTTGAACAGAATCCTAATCTGTTTCCTGGCTTTAAGTTTTAAGCAAAGTTCCTTAGTATTTCTTTGATTTATTAAAGTTAAAACTGCTTTTCTTGGGGGAAAAAATTCTTTTCTAAAAAAAAAAATTTAAATTTATTTTTCTCATTTCCCCCAGAGGTAATTAAAAACAATTATTTTCAAAATTTTTTTTATAAATATTTTTCAAGCACACAGAAAAGGTGAAAGAACTATAAAGTGAATACCCATATATTCACCATCTGCGTTCTATCACTGCTAACACTTTGCTGTTTACTTTATCATGCATCTGTTCACCCACTAATCCACCAAGGTAAACCACAGACATCACCTCTCATTTTATCACACTAATGAATTATAAGGCTTTTTGCTGAGGAGAGGAAATGAACTTTCTCCAGGAGGTATGAAATAGTACAGAAAGAAAAGAATGCATAGGACACATGTTCTTTCTCTGTATGCACCTTGGGTTTCTTTTTTCCCCCTTTTATCCTACCTTATACAACAAAATAGAATGACAAGAAGAAAAACCCTCCTAGTAATATCACTAGCCTAACTTTTTTTTAAAAAAAATTAACAACTATTAGATGGTGTAGACATTAAGGTGCTGGATCCCACATGGCTGACTACACAGTTTGAGTCTTTGACCCAGTAGCTTGAAAAACTCGCTAGGTACATGCCAAAAATCTTGAAAGGAGAAATGGAGGAGGAGGGATTACAGCATGACTATCTCCCATGGGAGATGCCTTCTTTCTCTCTTTCTCTCTCCCTGCAGTGAGCATATATACCCTCTAGCAAAAAATTTTTAAGAGGTTTAATTAACTACTCCTCTTTATGCATCATAGTCCTGACAGAATGACAGCTAACTCAGCATTTGCAGTCTAATGATGTTATTTGTGCTTACTTTGAAATTTGAATATAATCAGACTCCAACTTTGAACACAAACTAATAAAAGAATGATATGATAGTCTTATGTCTGATTCCAATCAAAAACATTTTAAGTCAATCAACATCAAAACTTTAAGTAACTGGAGAAACATTCTGGAAAAAAAGACTTAACTGTATCATTCTAGTACCTTGGGTCTTTTTCTGTATAAAAACGCTCATTACGTTTGTTTTCACCAAAAGTGGCTCGATACACATCATTACAGCGTAGATTCCTCTGGAAGGTGTAGAATAAAACATCTTCCTCTTCTTCATCCTTTACCCATTCTGAAAGAAAATAATTTAAGAGTTTTACCTACATGCAGTTAAAAAAAAAAAGATATAGCACATTCTTTTTTTTTTTTTTTTTTTTTTTTTTTAGTTGCTATAGGGCATGTGTGCTCGCCTGAGAAAGACAGAGGCAGAGAGAAAGGAAAAGTGAGAAATCACCCCCATGGTGGATGGCCACACCACAATTGCTTGTTCTTCATTCTCTTCTCAGGCTCTGGGCATGTATGCACATGCACCTGGTGTGTTTTTCAAACCACTAGGTCTGTAAAGTAAGCAATGTAGGATCTAGTTGCTTTAACTTCCATGCCACTGTTATTTTGAGTGTAAAAGAGAAGAGATATGTAAGTTTATCCCTGGAAATCTAAGTAACATTATTTTTGATTGTTTCTAACCTGTGTTACATACAAGCCAGAGAGCTCTCTAGAAAATAAAACATTACTGCATCAGTTCCAAATTTTCAAATAGTTCTTAATTTCAGGGTACTTAAGTTTCTTTTTCTTTCTCTCTCTTTTTTTAAAGAATTATTTATTTTATTTATCATTATTATTATTACTATTTTTAATTTGCTACAGGGCACGTGAGAGAGAGAGAGAGAGAGAGAGAGAGAGAGAGAAAGCCACCAAGTCTGGGACTCTAACCACAGTTGGCCATGTGGAAGTCCAGTGCCCTAACCACCATGCCCCCTGCTGGCTCTGGTACTCAAGTTTCTAAATAAGAGATAAATGTTCAATATTTAGAAAGGATGTTGGTGAAGTCACATTTCTTAGGAAATGAGTTATGTTTAAGTGTACAACTTGCAACTTTAAGTCTTAAGAAATTGGTTCACTTTCCCTCATGCCTAAATCTTCTCTGTCTGCTCTTAAGCCACAGATATTTTAAAGTACTAAGAACATTTTAATGCTGGTTCTTATTTCACCAGAAGCTGCCAGTGGAAGTTGGCACACAATTACATCATGACTGCCACCTGGCTGATTGTGATTTTAAGTCATCACTGTACAATATGTATACTGATTTTAGAGGTTAAAATGTACATTTTAGAATCCATTGCATAGGGCATAATTTCAAGTCATTGCATAAGAACATAAACAATAGGGAAAATATAGTAGAAAATGGAAAGGGAGGATAAAGTATGAACATATGTACCATTCGATGAGAAATGATAAAATATAAAATTGGTTCTGTTATTTAAAAAGTCACAGCTTCCACCAACGAATAAATTAATTCAACAAACATTCTAAAGTTCCTCAATAGTGACTCTAGGCAATTTGCTATAATAACTCTCTAAGATAACATGGAATTTTAAAAGCATATCTAAACTTAAAATTGAATAAAATATTAAGGTGTACTTAATGTGAGAAAACTTATTCTAAATAAAAGAATTACTGATATATCAAAATGTACTGTATAACTTGAACTTTAATTATAACTATTTCACATGGGTTAAAGAACTGCAAAAGTGTGGACAGTTTTCTTATTGTTGCCTTTAAACACAGAAGACCATTTTGACTGATGGCTTACCAAAACTGGACACATTTGGGAAAGAAGCTTCCATTACAGGCTGATCATTGAGCTTCACAATTACACAGGTAGATGCTTCAGAATCCTCAGTTCTTATCTTGGCAGCCACATATTTTTCATCTGGAGCAACTCTGATACAATCAATGAAAGGCTGGTCTAATTTAAGTTCCTCCAGATTGAATAAAACTTCATAATTATCACTGTCTGCTGCATAAAGAAACATATAAAAGATAACTCTCTCATATGTACTTAAAATTTTTTATAATGGTACTTCAGTGTTATAAATTAGCATTCCCCTTATAGAAGAGGCCACATTCTGGCTTCCTTCAACAATGGTGGTGGCTTGACTTACATGTACAAAAACTGGTATCAGTTATTCAATATTATCCTGCCCTAGTCAAAGCTATTGTATGCAACAACTTATGAGATATTGATAAGAGTGACAGCTTATATATTGATAGGCCATAAAGAACCTAGAAAGTATGAGAATATAAATGACATTGACTAATACATGTAAAGTGCCTAACATAGAACCTGAGACATAGTAGATCCTCAAAAAATGCCAGATCCCAGTCCATTTTACATGCCAAAGCTACACTTTTGGGGTAGCTATTAACTATATCTAAAGAAGCCCACTAGTCATCAAGAACAACTCAGAAATAATCTTTTTTTTGGGAGAGGTTTTCACTATAGGGTGTGTGCACTCGCCAGAAAGACAGAGAGAGACAGAGAGATAGAAAGCGAGAAATCACCCCCCAGGGGGGATGGCCACGCCACAATCCCTTCTCCTCCATTCTCCTTTTGGGATCTTGGGCATGCACGCACATGCGCCCGGCATGAGTTTAAGCTGCCGGGTCCAGGAATTGAACCGTGGTCGACTACATGGTAGTCCAGCAACATAGCCATTACGCTGACTGCTGGTCCCACAGAAATAATCTTAAAGAAATCTTTTCTATACCTTTGACAATGAATTTCCTATAAAAATGTGAAATCTGTATATTAAAAGGAAAATTTTTTACCTTCTTCATCTTTGGAACGAACTAAGCAGCAACCTTCTTGATAATAAACAAAACCACCATGCTTAATCTGACAGTGAAAAGAAACAAATGGTTTATTTAATAATAATAAATGAATCTTTTATTGTCTCTTTTTTTAAATACTTATGTATTTATTTGTTGTGATTTTCATGCCACCAGGTCTAGGACTTGAAACATAGTGGGCCATGTGGGAATCCAGTGCCTTAACTACCATGTCACCTGCTGGCCCCATTGGTCTGACTTTTTAAGATGAAGTAACGAGATTTACTGACTTGCTGAAGTATACAGATGAACACATAAATACAAAACGGACCACTTTAGAGAGATTTTTGCTATCGGGAGCGTGCGCTTGCCAGAAACACAAAAAGCGAGAAATCACTCCCCCTCCCACCCTGTGGGAATGGCCATGTTGCAATCCCTTCTCCCCCATTCTCCTCTTGGGATTTAGGGCACGAACATACATGTGCCCAGTGTGAGTTTTATGCTGCCAGGTCCAGGACCTGAACTGTGGTCAGCTACATGAGAGTCCAGCAACATAACCATTTCGCCATGTGCTGGTTCCCCAAAATGGACCACTTTTTAAAACACCATGAGTACAATATGGTTTTTGTATGTTTACAGTCACTGGAGGGGTTTATAATACAGTGGAAAAAAGGCAATAAAGAAAAGATGTAATGAGTTCTATGTCACTTTGCATAGCTGTACAAACCACTTTAACTCTATCTCAGGAACATCTGATATCTGTATAGGGACTAAGTGGCATTTTAAAGATAATCCAAAATGATATAGATGAGGAAATAGTGTTTCAGACTAGCCTGAAAATCCAGTCAGTAACTTTGAGTTTTTCATTTAAAATATACTATTACTACCAACTGTGCATAGTCTTGATACCAAGTATCCTACCCTCTGTGGGGTGACAAATACAGACACATTGGAGTGTGAGAGAATAAATATTGCCATAAGCAATGTTTTGTCCAACGCCTATATATTAAAGGCAATTGATTGACTGATAGGTAGCTTATGACACATTTATTATCTGCAAGTTTGTGGCATGATTTTAATCTGGAATTACTGATTTTTAACTGCTATTTTTATTACATATTTTCATTTATTAGATTGTTGGGAAAATCATGATGTATTTTCTTTTTTATTTTAAAATATTTTTGGAGAGGTTTTTACTATAGGGCACGTGCGCTCGCCAGAAAGACAGAGAGAGACAGAGAGACAGAAAGCAAGAAATCACTCCCCAGGGGCATGGCCACGCCTCAATCCTTTCTCTTCCATTCTCTCTTCTCAGGACCCTGGGCACACATGCACAGGCGCCCGGCATGAGTTCAAGGTGCTGGGTCCGGGGCTTGAACAGCAGTTGACTACATGGGAGTCCAGTGACACGGCCATTACGCCAGCTGCTGGTCCCTCATGATGTATTTTTATATAAAAAAGCACATCATGACTTTCTCAACAACCTGATATAATCTGTGGTTCTGCTTTCCAATCCTATTGAAAACTTATTATTATTACTTTTTTAGGTTTTTGCCGTAAGTCATGTACACTTGCTGAAGAGAGACCAGAGACAGAGAGGGAGAGTGAGAAACCACCTCCTAGGGGAAATGGCCATGCCATAATCCCTTCTCCTCCATTTTCCTCTTGGGATTTTGGGCATGCACCCACGTGCACCCGGCCTGAGTGCATCCAGCCAAACTAGAGTTGGTCATGTAGGAGTCCAGCACCTTAACCACCACACCATCTGCTGGACCTGAGAAAATGTTACTATGTATGCTCAATCTATTTCAGAAATATTAGATATTTATGACTGTGGTATTCATAACATGATAAAATACTTGGCTTTCATGGTATTACACTATTTAAAGTGAACTTCTTTTTATTAAAAAAATGTAGACAGAGCAATCAAATACTTTCTTTTTAAAGGATTTTGCTATAGGGCATTGTGCTCACCAGAGAGGAACAGAGAGAGATGGTGAGAGGAAAAGTGAGACATCACCCCAGAGGGATGGCCATACCACAGTCCCTTCTCTTCTACTTTCTTCCTGGGATATTGGGCACTCACTCATGCACATGTACATGGTGTAATTTTCAAGCCACCAGGTCTAGGACTCAAACTATATATGGTAGCCATGTGGGAGTACAACACCTTACCCCCAATGCCATTTACTGGCCCCTCAAATATTTTTAAAATGATAAAAATATATCAATTAGTTCCATTTGAACTTCTCCTAGGAATCTTTCTTAAAGTCAGAACTGTTTTGGAGACCAGCAGATGGTGTAGCAGTTACGTTGTTAGACTCCTATGTTGTTGATTGCAGTTTGAGTCCCAGACCTGGCTGGTTAAAACTCACATTGGGTGTGTGAGCATGTGTGTCCAAAATCCCGAGAGGAGAACAGAGGAGAAGGGATTGTGGTACGGCCATCTCCCCTGGGGATGCAATCTGTCTCTCTGTTGAGCACATGTATTCTACAGCAAAAATCTCTCTCTCTTAAAAAAAAAGAAAAATCAGAACTGTTTTTTTCTCTAAAACCAGAATTATGCTTGGAAATTCATTTTAAGTTTTGATCTTTAAATGTGAGGATTACACTCTGCTTATCTATAGCTCTTTAAATATGTATTTATTAATTTACCAGAGAGTATGTGTGCTTGTCAGAGAATGAGGGAGAAGGAGAACACATCCCCTAATGAGGTGTGTTTACTCTGTAAACTTCTCTTCCATTTCTTAATCCCTTTTGGATTCTGGGCACACATGACTGGAGTATTTTGCAATCCATTGGGCCCAGGATTCGAATTGTACAGTTGTCATGTGAGATCCAGCTCCCTTAAACACCATGCCACAGGCAGGCCCTTTCATCATTTTTTTTTCTTTTATTTATTATTATCATAATCTTGTTTATATTACATTGAATCATATATAACTTTATAGTGCCTTTCAGCATATTCTGAAAGCTAAAACAGTACAATTTTCAAGTGGGATCATGTCCATAAATCACAGAACATCTTATTTGCACATTAATAGTATCAAATTAAAAACAAAAAGGATATAAGATATCTTACTTCTGCGTTGATGATTTCATATTCTTCTTGTGGCTGTGTTTCCAATTTTGTTCTTACTTTTTCAAATGCATCCATGTTTTCTGAAAAGGATTTTTTGTTTTCTTGTTTAACAGGCAGAAGGTCCTGGAAAAAGTTGTATGATCAAAATACTTCAAACTAGAGAAAAAACATCCTTGCTTCTCACAGGTAATTCTTTTTTCCTTCTCAAGAATGTGAGTCTATAACTATAAAGTAATATGTGTTTCACTGACCTTTAATATTCTTTCTTAAGCTCACCAATACAACAATCTCTTCCTTTTCATTAAAAAAATAAAAACAAAGAAGAGTAGACAGTTGATGGTTATACTGTTAAAGAGATAAGTTTTTAAGATGCAGAAGTATTAAGATGCTTTAGAGAATGTTCAGAAATACTATGGGAAGATTTATACTCTGGGGCCAGCAGGTAGCATGATGGTTAAGGGCGCTGGATTCACAAATGGCTGACTGTGGTTTGACTCTCGGACCTGGCAGCTTGCTCTCTTGCTTTTCCTCTCTCTCTCCCACTCTCTCTCTCTCTTTCGTGCATGTGCGCATGTGCACATACATCCTGTCTCTCTCTGGTCAAATTTAAATACATAAATAAAGTTAAATAAAACAATTCTTTTTTTTTTTTTTTTTTTGGAGAGGTGTTTGCTATAGGGCATATGCACTCGCCAGACAGACAGAGACAGAGAGACAGAAAGCGAGAAATCACCCCCCCAGAGGGGATGGCCACACTGCAATCCCTTCTCCTCCGTTTCCTCTTGGGATCTTGGGCATGCACGCACACGTGCCCGGCGTGAGTTTAAGCCACCAGGTCCGGGACTTGAACCGCGGTCGACTATGTGGGAGTCCAGCGACATAGCCATTACGCTAACTGCTGGTCCTAATAAAACAATTCTTAAAAAAAGATTTATACTCAACTAAGAGAAAAGGAAATCCTATGAACTTTTTCATATTTAATAATAGTTAGGAATGAGAGGTAGGAAAAAAGGCTATTGAGGTTTTTTAAATAATTATTTTATTTATTTAATCCCATTTGTTATTATTATTTCTTTAATTTGACCAGAGAGAGAGAGAAATAGAGAGAGAGAGAGAAAGTGAGAAAGCAAGTCACCAGATCTGGGACTCAAACCATGGTCGGCCATGTGGGAATCCAGTGCCTTTAACCACTATGCCACCTGCTGGCCCCAGCTACTGAGTTTTATAAGTACTGAAACAACTTATAAAAGGAGGAGAATGTCAAAGGAAGAGAAAGACATCTTTACTAATAAGTGCTCATTATTATTTTATTCACATCTGGAGTTATAACAAATTTGTCCTCCTTCATTAACCATCATTTTCTTCTCTCATAGGGATAAATAATCCCCTAAAAGGACTATTAATCAGATCAAAAGGTAAATTAATCCCTTGTAAAATAAAGCTTCTTTTTCAGTTTAAGAAAAACAATAACATATTCACTTTATGTAGGAAGAATAAGATAGAATAATGAACATTTAATAAACATGAGATACAAATGAAAGCTAAATAAGCACTCGCTATATCTCACTGGGAGTATTAATAAGCTAAGAGACATATGGAGAGCAAATAATATCATATAAATCATTAAAATTTGGATAAGACAATACCTCAGTTGTCAAATAAAAGTGTTTAATAATTCAACATTCTACTGGTTTGCTTTGTTTAAGGAAGAGAATTCTAGCCGAGATTTCTAACTTGAGTTCTACGTCAAGGATGACAGCTGTACAGTGACTTGTGCCAGAAGGGCACTTAGCCTTTGCTAAGGACCTCCAACAGCTGGTAAATATTTATTGCACAAGTACATCCATCATACATTACCAACACTGTAGAGAATGAAAGCTATAAATAGTTTATGCAGTCTGTTTTCCTATCTGCAGGTTCCACATCTGTGGTGTCAAACAACTGCAGATTAAAAAATTACAAAAAAGAGTTCTGGGGCCATCCCCCTAGTGCAGGGAAGTGATGTGCAATGGGAGCCAGATCACACATGGCCAAGCTGATGATGGTTAGAACCCTGCCCCCATGGCTTGAAAAACATGCCAGGCGAGTGTGTGTGCAAGCCCCAAATCCCAACAGAATGAAGAAATAGAGAATGCCCCACTGCAGTGGTTGCTTTCTCCCTGTCTCTGGCTAGCACACACATCCTTTGGCAACATTTGAAAAAATAAGTAAGAAAAACAATGGAGGAGAAAGGACTGCAGCTTGACTACACTCCACTGGCAGGAGCCTTCTCTTTCTGGCAAGTGCATGCACCTGTGGCAATAAAAATTTTTTTAAAAATAAACATTTCAGAAAACTTGAATTTGCTAAATGCTGAGTACTACACTCAATCCTTGCAACTGAAGTGATATGTAGGCAATGTATCAGGTATTATAAGTAATCTAAAGATAACGTAAAGTATATGGAAGTATGTGTAGAGGTTATATGCATATACTACACCATTTTACATAAGGGACTTGAATGTCTGTGGATTTTGATATCTGAAGAGGTTCCTGGAACCAATCTCCCAGAGATACCAAGGGATGACAGTGTGACAGAGTTAGCAATCTAAAATTAAACATAAGAATAAGGTGGAAAATTATTAAAACAGTTTAAATGGAGAAAGAGTGAGAGAGAATAATTTTTTCTTCAAGCTGCTGGGACTGGGATTTGAACTGCAGATGGCCATGTGAGATCCAGCTCCACAAACATGGGATGCGTTACAGGCCCAGCTCTTTGCCACTTAATTTGCCAGAGGGAAGAGCAGGTGTACTCATAGGAGGAAGTAAGAAAGCACCCCTCCATGGGTCAGTCATGCTGCAATCCTTTCTCTTCCAATTCTTTCTCCTTACGGGATTTTGGGTAAACATGCATATGTGCCCAGTGCTTTTTTCAAGGTGCTGGATCTGGGACTCAAACCATGTGGTTGGCTATGTAGGATCCAGCTGCCTCATTCACCAGGCCATGGGTTGGCCCTTCTGTCACTTTTAAGACCCGCTTTTACTGAGAGTTGTGGATAATGCACAGTTAAAAGTAAGTAAAACAGAGGACAATACTTGTCCTCTTCCTTACATTTACTTTACAGTTCTTTCTTTCTTTCTTTCTTCCTTTCTCCCTCCCTTCCTCCCTCCCTTTCCCTCCCTCCTTCCCCTTCCCTCCCTTCCTTCCTTCCCCTGCCTTCCTTCCTTCCTTCCTTCTTCCTTCCTTCCTTCCTTCCTTCTTTTCTTTTTTTTTTTTTTAACTACCAGAAGGCACATGCACTCACTAGAGAGAGAGAAGGAAAGTCAAGAATCATCCCTCCAATGGGGTGTGGTCCCACTACAATCTTTTTTTCCTCCATTCCTCCTTCCTATCAGGATTTTTGGCTTGCACACACATGCTCAGTGTGTTTTACGAGCTGCTGGGGCTGCAATTTGAATTGTGGTCGGCCATGTGGGATCTAGCTTCCTTAACCACTATGCTATGGGGTTGCCTCTACTTTACATGCATGACATATTCTTATATCATAAATTCAAATAAACTGAGCTTATATGAACCAAAATGACTCTGGAAGCAGTAGAATTTTTGGCTGCCTTAATGAAATGAAGTAGAATAGCTTTGTTAATAATTCTTCAGGAGGAATTACTCTCATGGAAACTGAGATTTAAAAGAAGATCCACAAAGTGCTCAAAATTCCTTTTTGTTTTTGTCCTGTCCCAAGAAAACCCACTGAGTATTTTAAGCTTTCATTCCAGTTCCAGCTGGCATTATTAGTGAACTCAGTTAAAGCTATCCATTTTAGCCAAGCATCTTAATTCTTTAACAGTCTAGTTGTTTCAAGGGCATGTACTACCTAATGGAGCTAAAGTAAGGATGGTTTAACTTTAAATTTTAAGGAGGTTACATGTACAGTATCATTCCATTAGTGGAAAAAAGTAGCATTTCTTCCTGTCTTACGTGTGGCCTACCACAAAACCATTCTAACAGTGAAAATTGTTATAAAATTAAAAAATGGAATGTGTAACTTTTTTTTTTCGGGGGAGAGGTTTTTGCTATAGGGCACGTGTGCGTGCCAGAAAGACACAGAGAGACAGAGAGACAGAAACAGCAAGAAATCAATGCCCCGGAGGGATGGTTATGCCACAATCCTTTCTGCTCCATTGTCCTCTTGGGATCTTGGGCACGCACGCACACGTGCCCAGCATGAGTTTAAGCCACTGGGTCCAGGACTCGAACCACAGTTGCCTACATGGGAGTCCAGCAACATAGCCATTATGCCAATGGCTGGTTCCTGGAATGTGTAACTTTATTGTGGCAAAAATGCTGACCTTTAACAACAGAAAAATGACAGAGTAGAAAGACACTAGATAGCCTTTTAGTCAAGACAGTGCCATTAACAAACAGCTAATTCCAAGTCCGTGGTCAAGAGAATACAGGGTAGACTTGTGAAATCTTGGCCACAAAGAAAGGAAATGCTGAAAGATTAAGATAGAGGCATGTCAAAAGGACACAAAAACCAGTGTGAAGGGGTTCTTGTTGGCCATATTTGGAATAACTGAAGCATCAAAAAGAATAATGATTGTAATTAATTATAGCACACTAAAAAAAGTCCAAAAACAACAACAATAACAAAACACAAGCACTGAAAAACAAACAGAAAAGCCCCACCAAACCTAAATCAAAAAATGAAGAGGAACCAACAAAAGAGGAAACTCTTTTGATAGAATACCAACAGCTAATAAATGTAGAAAGAATAACAGATTATATAATCATTTAGTAAAGATCATCAATGGTAGCTAAACTCATTAAGTGAAAAAAAAAATGCTAGACACAAAGTATTGAAGTATTACCCTATGGATCATATGCTAATTGCAAAAGGAATAAGGACCCTTTAACAATGGAGAAAACTAGCAGTTATCACTTTAATCAAAATGATTAAACTTACTAGCATCATTAATAGAGGGAGAAGCTGACATATAATGCAATCCTTCAAGCTACTGCTCAAATGTCACTTTTCAGCTAGGCCTTCCCTTGTCATTCTAATAACACTCTCTGTCCCACATCTCTTATTCATCCCTTCCCAATCCTATTTTATTTTTCACTGTACCTATCACCTCTGACATACTTTGTATTTCACTCATATACTTATTCCCCCAGCCAAGTAGGATGATAAGCTCCATGAAGGTAGGGATTTGTATCTGGCTTGCTGCTATGTCCCCACTGCCTAGAATTGTACATTGTAGGTGTTAAACGGATATTTGCTGAATTGAATAAACCAATGTACTCAACATAAAATTTCACAATCTTATTTAACAAAAAATCATAAACTCAAAAGACATAGGATGAGTATGGAGAAAATATCTACAACATATATGAAAGACACAGGCCATATAAAGAACCCTGTTCTAGAAAAATAAAACGTAAAATTTTTCTATTGAACTAAATTTTGGATGTTTAATCATTTTACTTGGCATTGTGTTTAAAACATTTTGTCATCTTGTATCTTTAAGTTAACCTTCACAGACTATTCTCTAATCTTATTTGTCACTACATGATTACTGCTCCTGAGAAGTTACTTTGTTTTCAATGGTCAGAAATGCCCTCTTGGTAACATTTAATCAGGACATAAACTGTCAATAGAAATTAACTGAACAAAGCGCTCAGATGAGCTCAAAAGATAAAGAACAAGATTATGTAGAAGTAGTTTTGCAAATATTCCAAGTGTGAACTGTATCCTAAATGCAGTGAAAAGGCAATGAAAAATACAGGTGAAATCAGAATTGCATTTTAGAACCTCTGACTGAACTGCAGAGAACAGGCTGAAAGTAGGAAGCCTTGTCGGTAACTCAGATGAATACAGTTGGTACTGAAGAGTTCCAATCTTATAAGAGATAATTGTTAAAATCACAAGGTAGAAGTATAGAACCATGAAATTTAGCACCCAGACTACTTTTATTTTGTTATTATTATTTTTTTGAGAGGTTTTTACTATAGCGCGCGTGCGCGCGCCAGACAGACAGAGACAGACAGAGAGCCAGAAAGCGAGAAATCACCCCCCAGGGGGGATGGCCACGCCACAATCGCTTCTCCTCCATTCTCCTCTCGAGATCTTGGGCACGCACACACACAAGCTTGGCGTGAGTTTTAAGCCACGGGGTCCGGGACGCGAACCACGGTCAACTACATGGGAGTCCAGCGACATAGCCATTACGCTAACTGCTGGTCCCTTATTTTATTTTTTTAAGAGAGATTTTTTGCTATAGGGCACATGTGCTCGTTGGAGAGACAGAGACAGAGAGACAGAATGTGAGAAATCAACCCCCAGGGGTATGGCCACGCTGCAATCCCTTCTCCTCTCGGGATCTTGGGCACACATGCACAAGCTCATGGCATGAGTTTAAGTTGCTAGGCCGGGGACTCAAACTAAGGTCGACCATGTGAGAGTCCAGTGACGTAACCATTATGCCATCTGCTGGTCCCAATATCCAGATAACTTTTAAATAACACCAAGTTGAAACTCCCTATTTTTATGTTTCTCCAGTCAGGAAAAGTAGTTAAGAGTTGTGATTAGTGTTCAGTCACACCAGTCGTGGATAGATCTTTTGCCTCCTGGCATTTGTTACACATTCTGCCTTCCCTTATTCTTTAGTAAACTTAAGTAGGCCATTGGTCTTTACACAGATCTATTTTAATTTCCTTTAAGCATTAACTATTTTTTTCTACAATATTTTGTTGTGATTTGTAAGAACAGACAAAGCTGAACTCAGTGGATGCTTGCTGAAAGAAGGAAACGTGCATTCTTGTTTAGAGGTCTCTCTGCAGCTGCAAGGGTATCTTTATAAGGCTTCCCCAGGTCTCTGTGATCATAAAAGATAAAGATCACAGGTTTCAGGGCATATAACTTCTCACAGAGAGAATGGTCATATACAACAGATGAAAGTGGGCCATTTATCAGAAAAAAGGATTATTAAAAGAGCTCCTCTTCTTAGAGTCACTGAGTGAGGTTAGAGTTTCTAGTAAGTGGAGATCTATGAAAGAGAATTGAAAAGTTCCTTTAGGAACAAATGGAGGGAAAAAATAGCTTCTTGTTTAGGGTGTGAGCTAATCTCACAGCTGCCACCCTGACGGTAACTCCTGCCTACTATTTATAAACTAAAGGAGTTCCGAGGAAAGTACAAGCTGTCAAAATGTTCTAAGCCCAATGTAAAATAAAATGAATAAACATTCAAAATCTAGTTCAATAGGTAAAATTTTAAATTATATCTTTCTAAAGTAAGATAAGGCTGTGGATAAAAATACAGATATAAAACAGTTTGAGTATAGACTGTTCTGCAGCACAGTGGTACAGTGTTGTGTATGGGGTATAGGATCCCACATGGCCAACTATGGTTCAAATCCTATAACTGGTGACTTGAAAAACATAGGGCGTGTGTGTGCCCAAAATCCTGACAGGATGGAAAAATGTAAAAGAAACTGCTGTGTGGGACCAGCAGTTAGCGTAATGGCTATGTCGCTGGACTCCCACGTAGTCGACCGCGGTTCGAGTCCCGGACCCGGCGGCTTGAACTCAGGCCGGGCGCGTATGCGTGCGTGCCCAAGATCCCGAGAGGAGAATGGAGGAGAAGGGATTGCGGCGTGGCCATCCCCCCGGGGGGGTGATTTCCTGCTTTCTATCTCTCTGTCTCTCTCTGTCTGTCTGGCGAGCGCACGCGCCCTATAGCAAAAACCTCTCCAAAAAAAGAAAAAAAAAAAAAAAAAAAAAAAAAAAAAAGAAACTGCTGTGTGACTATGCCCCATCAGGGGTGCTTTCTCTCTCTCTCCCCTTTCATTCTGGTAGGCATGTGCACCTTCTGCCAATAAAAAATATTTATGAGTAAATTAACAACCAAAATACTAAACTAAACCAAGACACAATAACAAAGGAAAATGATTTGAAAAACTAAAGCATAAAAGTTTGGGAAGATCAGTGGGCTAAAAGACAAGTTCAAACCAAAAGAAACACATACACATATACCACACAGGTATGAGTTAAAGGGAGAGCAAAAGCTCAATACAAACTAGAAAAATGGGTAACACAAGATTAAAAAGATAGCTTCCAAAAACAGATGCTGCCCAAGCATCTATCAACATATGAATGGATAAACAAAATGTGGTTTATATAATACATACAAAGGAATATTCTACTATAAACAAGAATAAAGTTCTGATATGTGTTAAGCCATGGATGAACCGTGAAGACATTATGCTAAATGAAATAAGCCAAACATGAAAGGATATTTTATCATTCTACTTAAGTGACATATCAAAACCAGGCAAATTCATAAAAACAGAAAGTAGATATGAGGTACTAGAAAGAGAAACATACAGTGCAAAGTTACTCTTTAATGCATATGTTTTTGGATGATGACATGGTTTTGGAAATAGTGGTGATAATACACAACACTGTGAGTGTAATTAATGCCACTACTTCTTAGCTTAAAAATGGCTGAAGTGAAAAATTTTATGTTGTATATATTTTACCACTATAAGGGAAAGCTGAGCAGACTAAAATAAAAATTATTGTGCAATGAAACAATTCAAACCAAAAAATTAAAACATTGAAATCATAAAATATGCTAAAATATTATAAGAATATCATCCCCAAATATAATTTAAGGAACCCAAGATACATAACAAGTAAAAGGAAGGTGAGGTATGCCAAAGAGGCAGAAGTGTAAAAAGCTTAATTTCAAACAAGTGGAATGATCACATAATTTGCTAGCCTAACCATGACACTTTTGAAAGAAAAGTGGACACTATTCATAATTACACAGAGGCAACAGGTGGAGACTGGGATTGTCCCAGGCAAACCGGGATCTGCAGCCACTCTACATATAAGGACAATCAGGTCCTCAAGACTGACCTCATGCCCATGGCTTCAGTTTAGGGTCTGGATGTAGTATAACAGCCTGAGAGATCTTCCTGAAGGATGTAAGTGATGGAAAATGAGATTTTTTACTTTTTTTTTTTTCTAAACATAAGAATAGCATACAGTTACATATTTAATGACATTTACTAATTTGGAATTAATAAAGCAATTAGTTTATTATAAAATTTTATTAAGAACTTTCATTTGGTATTCCAGGTATTTCAGAAAGCTGAATTTTATTATGAAATGCACTGGCAGGCACATTAAGGAGGTCTCCAGCTGGATCATTTTCTGTAAATCTACATTAGAGCTGTATAAATATAAGGGGACTTCCAACAGCTTGCAGAAAATGGCACAGAAGTATGAGTTTATTTTGGTGTAAAATTTTTGAAATCCATGCAATTTTTCATGAACTTTTTGAAGATTGTGTGTGTGTGTGTGTGTGTGTGTGTGTGTGTATTTTATACTTACATTTGACTATAAATAACTGGGCCTGAAAATCTTAAAAATCAAGTTAAAATTAATGAGAAAGTGAGTAACTCTGATACATTACCCATTCCTTATTTTTAAACTAAAATCAATCTTAGTGACCTACAAATAGGTTAATTTAAACAGTTCATACCTTACATGAGAAGCTCCGACTTGGGATATTTCTTGCTAACTCTGATATCTTGGGTTTATTCTGCAGACACTTGGTTAGGTGATATTTTTTCAATTTTATTCTATTGTAATAATGATCAGTGAAGTTACAGTGATTTGAACGCGGTTTCTGCATGCATTTCCCAAGGTGAGGAAAACTATACTTCAAGGCTTGGAGAAATAATTTGGTCTTCTGTTGCATGATATCAAAGTCCCTGGTTTATTCTTTTAGGCTTCCAGCACATGAATGATTTCACAGCTCTGATTATACAGTAGGTTCTCATGAGTTTCTAAGACAGGCAGTTCTTATCCCTTCCCTTCAAAGCCATGTACTGCTTAGGTTATGAATAAGACAGCTGATAACTTAGGTTAAATAAATCTGAAAACTTGTGTAAGTTTACATTTCACTCAGATCATACTTCTTGGCAGATGTGATTTTTAAATGTCTCACTTGCAAAGTCAATTCTACCAGGCTCAAACTAGGCAGCCTTGATTCTGGTACACATAGGGGCAAACTAAAACAGAAAACAAAAAACAAAATAAAAATTTGCAATTAAGTACATAGACATAATGGAACTCTCAGGAACTCTGAGGGATTTAAAAGGCAAAATGGCTTGGATCTCACATAAACTGTGAACATATTTTTGTATGTATGTGGAAGATAAACTAGTTGAGCCTAATTACTCAATAAGGTAGGGAAGGGGAGTTCATAGTTGTTGAGTGTTGGCTGCATGCCAGATGTTTGTAGCTACTTTGTCTAATTTAAACTTCACATAGACTTGATAACATATTTAGTTATGATGTTCAGGTCGGTAAATTGTGCCTTTGGAAGGTTTAAGTAACTTGACTGAGGCCAGTCACCCAGGCGTTAAGTAGTACAGCAAAAAGTCCAATTTTGATTGGCTTGAAATCTTGGACACAGCAAGTAATTCTACTTTAACTTAAAAAGGTACTTAGCTACACCCTCCCCCCCCAAAAAAAAAATCACTGCAAATCAACTGTGAGGCCATATCTGGTTTCTGCTGGAAGACAGCTTCTTATTAACCTTGATAGGCAGTAGTAAAGTGTTAGAGAGACCTGGGTTCAAGTGTTGGCTTCTGCGTTTAACTATCTGTGTCCCTGGGTCTCAGCTTCATCGAAAAAAACGAAAATAATGACATCACTTACCTTCTGGGGGTGTTGTAAGAATAAAATGAGATAATTTATGTTAAGACCTTAATATAAAGTACCTAGTACTAGGAACTACTCAGTAAATAGTAAGTCTATTATTAGGATAGGCATAATCTAGGTATGTCGCACACTGTTGAATGCCATCTTGAAAGTCTTCCACAAAATGTCTCTTGATATCAAAGGCAGAATACTGCGTCAGACTGACCACAGATCTCAGGCGGTACAACGCCTCCGCCCCCTTTACTCTCCTATGTCGCAGCAAAATAACCGGCGAGTAGGGATAGGAAAGCAGCATCCAATACCATTTTTAAAAAAAGGTTCCGATTTAGGGGCCTCCAAGGGCCCCAAATCATCATATGTGTCCCAGAGACTCAATTTCTCCATTTCTCGTCCACAGGGGTAAGACAGCATGCAAGACTAGAGATGGGGGTGGGGCAGACACATGGATTTTCCAGCAGAAACCTATTCGTTCTCCCTATGCAACTCTCCACCCCAGGGATGAGGCGATCTGAGTGCGAGAGGGAGTGGTACCAGGTACCATGCAGTAAAGGCACATGGGTCAAAAGGCGAGGATCAGGGACGAGGGTGGCTGGGTAGAGGGAAGGAATAGAGTGGGGAACCCCCAGCGCACCCCGCCATACCTACGCACACTGAAAGTCTGTCCCGCTCTGGACACAAACGAGCGCAGACTGGAGGAAGAATACGAAGCGCTTGGCAAACAGCAGTTGTCACCTCAGACGCGTCCAGCCCGTCTCGGTTCTGCACTCTGCAAAACTACAACCTGCCACCCAGAGCCACCGAGAGTCGGTTGCAGCACGCCGTCCTACGTAACCCCAGCCCAGCGCGAGCACTAAGCAGATTCCGCCATCTTTATTGTGGTAACAGATGGGCTTGTACTTTCTGGGTTCTTTAGTCTTCAAAGATACACGCCTCCAGGGGCTTTGCTAGTCTTCTGATCTCCAGTCGAGGCAGGAGAGGGGAAAGGCGATGAAGGACAGCGTCCCACCAGCTTTGCCACACAGCCCTCACCCTCACGACGGCCCTCACTCAAGATGGCCACCAGCAAAATGGTGCAATGACGTCATGGCGCGGCCTCGGTTGCCCAGGCGACGCGAATACCGGAAATGCAGGACGAGGGGAGGGCGCGCGCGCAAAGGCGGTAGGCGAGAGGCCGGGCGTCACAGGTCCTGACAGGAAAGAAGAAGACAGGTCCTGGCAGCGGAGAGCAGTGGCTACGGCGCCTCCCGATCTAGTGGGATGGAGTTGCGAGTCTCAGACGCCGGGGCTGACGAGACGGAACTGTCCGCAGGAGGGGCCCCAGCTACAGGCGGCGCTGCTCGGGTACCCGCAGTCTCGGTGCCCCTGGGAGCCGCCCGGTGGAAGCTCCTGCGGCAGGTAAGGGAGAGCCGGCTCGCCTCACCTTTACCCTTGGCCACTCCTCCAAAAGGTAGCGGAGCGCCCGGTCCTAACGCTCTGTCCTTGGTGGCTGTAGGAGTTCTTCTCAGTCCGCTGGGAGCCACGGGAGAAGCGCCCCTTGCTTCCCCTGAGCGTCCCCTCGAAAAGGAGGAGTCAGGTGGGGGTGGGCGAGGAGGGGGCAGCCCTGAGCTCCGGGAAACTCAGGTCCAAGTGCAAGACCCGTTTCTAGACGTTCGTCAGCGTCGGCGGAATTTCCCCCTCGCTCGCCATTCTGATTGGTGGGACCACAGCTCCCCTCCGCGTCCCGCTCTTTTTCCTGCTTCAGTTTTGCCTTCGTCCTTACGTTTCTTCTTGCTTCCTAAGTAACTCCCAGCCTGGTTGTCCAACGGCTCTCGGGGGTCGGCCTGTGGGGACTGAGACAGAGCACGCCTATAACAGAGCGCGAAGGGAGCCGGGAGCGCTGCCTCTCACCGGGATATGAAACTAATATGTGCTTAGCTTGGAGCTTGCAGTGATCAGCGAGATTCTCGGTGTAAGGTGGTCTGGTCTGGTCAGAGTGTGCTGGTTTCTTTGTTTCAGGGTGGCATCTTCTGATGCTTCGAAGTTGCTTCTGTTTCGGATGGCTTCTTTGCTGTGCAAGTCTGACAGATGTAGAGATTGGTGGATCTCGGACAGTGTTCAACTGCTTGAAGTCACTCTTGTTATTACATTCCAGAGTTATGCCTCAGCCTGAGATTTCATGATGGAGACTTTACTTAAAAGGACATTTTTAAAATTTCTTACTGTTGTTTTTGGAAGTTTCCCAGCTGTTACCACCTTACTTCAGATTGTGCATTTAAATATTTTGGGAGTCACTTGTTTGTACAATAGTTGTCTCCAGCCACTATGGAGTGGTCTTTTAGTGCTGTTATGACACAACTCATTAGAAGCATGAATTAAGTAGATCTTCAGAGTTAAAGATAATTCTTTGCTATGCGTTGGCAGTCTTTACGGAGCATTAATGATCTGATTATAGTATTGATGTTACAAAGTTGGGTTGTCACAAAAGTCCTGATTTTTTTTTTCATAGTATTATAGGATAATAAAATCCTATTCTTATAGATAGTCATAGAACTGTCTATAGTGAAGTAAACGTCTGTTAAAATGGAAATATTAAGGCTGGCAGGTAGAGTGGTGGTTAGGGTGCTGGATTCTCCCAGAGTTGACCATAATTCAACTATCAGATCTGGCAGCTAGTTTTTTTACTTTGCCTCTCTCAGGTCAAATTAAAAAATAATGATAAATAAAATTAAATAAGTGATTATTTTAAAAAATTGAATGATCAAAGTAGTCATTTAGGCTCTGAAATTAATAAATTCTTCCTGTATGAGGGGTCCTCAAAAAGTTATGAAAAATATGTATTATGAGAAAACTATGCATGGATTTCATTTTTCTTTTTTTTTTGCATCACAATAAACTTGTACTTTACTTAAGTTTATTTATTCTTCCATGAGCAAGAGACAGACAGGCTCCCCCAGTAAGGTCTTGCTGCAATCCACCCCCAGCTTCAGCCAACCCTAGATGGTAGACCTACTTAGGGAGGTCTCTGATCCCAAACCTAGATCCTACATAGGTCAGCCTTGCAAAAGCATGCATTGCAGCTGTGCTACCATTTGTCCCTGAAACTGGTACTTTAATTCCATTTTCCCATAATTTTTTTTTTTTTTTTTTCTCCTTGAAGGGGAGTTTTAATCACCAGGAAGTAAATGTGCTTCTCAGATGACAAAAACAGAGACAGGAAGAACCCCCTCCCCCTCAGTGGGGCATGGTCACACTGCAATCCTTTCTTCATTTCTCTATCCCATCAGGTTCTTGGTTTTGCTCTCACACCCAGTGTGTTTTTCAATTGCTGGGGCTAGGACTTGAGGTTAACCATGTGGGATCTGATGGGGCTGACTATCCACAAACTTTTTGAAGTCCCTTCCTATCTGTTGCAACACATATTATCCTCCTCTGTTGTCCTAAGACATGACTTCAGTGATTCTTAGTACAATAAAAACTCAACTTAACCAAACCTTATGTGGGTAAGTGTTTGTAGTCAGGGCAGTGTCAAGTTTCAGCTCTAACTGTTGTATTACCTCCTCACAAACTTAATGTTTTGGTGCATGTATGCCTGCTTAATTTTTTTTTTAATCATTTTTCTTTACTTGATAAATGACTATCCTTCGCACCTCCATTCTTTTCATCTCCTTTACTGCGAAGTCACTCCAAATGCCTGTGGCCTAATTTAGCTGCAGCCCAATTTATCATTAAACTCCTTTCATATTGTTTTATGGTCATTTAATCAGAATCTTTCTCAGTAGAGCGAAAATTCTTTCTGAGAAAAGATGATGTTTTATTAATTTCTATTATCTGCACCTAGCATAGGGCCTGGTTTTTATTTTTTGAGAGATTTTTGCTATAGGGCGTGTGCACTTGCTAGAATGACAGATAGACAAAAAGCAAGAAAGCAAGAAATCACCTGCTGCGGGTGATGGCCATGCCACAATTCCCTCTCCTCCATTCTCCTCTTAGGATTTTGGGCATGCATGTACATGTTCCCAGCATGAGTTTCAAGCTGCCCAGTCTGGGACTTGAACCATAGTTGACCATGTGGGACTCCAGTGCCCTACGGTAACCACTACACTACCCGCTGGCCCCAAGGCCAGGTTTTTTTTTTTAGAATTATTTTATGTAGCTTTATTTATTTATTTTAATTTGACCAGAGTGGGACAGTGAGAGAGAGAGAGAGAGAGAGAGAGAGAGAGAGAGAGAGAGAGAGAGAGAAAGTGAGAAAAAAAGCTGCCAGGTCCAGGACTTGAACTATGGTTGGCCATGTGGGATTCCAGCACCCTTAACTAGCATGCCACCTGTCAGATCCCAAGGCTAGGTTTTTAATTATACTGTTACTTGTTTATGGAAAGCCTGAAAGCAAAGACCATCTTTAAGTAGTACCTAGTCCTTAGCAAGATCATATGAATAGTGATACCTATTCCTTAGCATAGCATATCAGTTAGCTACTGCTGTGTAACATACAATCAGTATATATTGGTGCAGCTGGGGACCACCTGGGATTCTACTGCCATAGGGTGTTCTCAGCTGAGTGGTTCTATGTTGCATGCTATATGTAGACACATGCCTCTAATCTTTGGATTGGGTGGTTTACCTGTTCTCGTGATGGCAGAGGTATAAGAGAGCAAATCCAATCAAGGAAACACTTTTTAAACTGCTGCTCATGTCATGTTGACTAACATCCTATTGGCTAAAGTAAGATACTTGGCCAAACCCAAAAGTCCAGAGGCAGGGAAGTGTACTTGCCCCCTGGAGGTGGCAAGGAGGAAATGAATATTTTTCTATAAGGAATCTAATCTATTACATATATTAAGTTTTTGCATGCTTTTAATAAATTATGTTTCAAATGAATGGACCATTCACATCTTAATATGCATCCAGAACAGGAAAGTTACGAGGAATTTAAGCAGTGCTAGCGATAATGTGACTCCTTTTCTCTTTCATGTCAGACCAGTTCATGATATTTGCTTCCATCAGCTTTTCTCCCTCAGAATTCTTTCCATTATGCTATAGGGCTCCAGTGCTCTCTTATGGCCTTTGACATAACTGCTTGATATTTTCTGTGTTTTATAATTCACAGTTTTGAAGAAAACCTGGTTGACCTAGTTCATCATTTGTTTCATGATAGATTGCTAACATTGAAGCTGGCATGTGCTAAGATGAGGCCTGGAAGGAAGTCTGAGTTAAAATCAATAGAAGCTGTGGATGTTGTTGTTGTTTGTTTGTTTGTTTTTTTTTTTTTTTTCTATTTGTTCTCATTACCTGATGGCAAAGATGGCCATTGACAACTCCAGGCTTTCATCATATACTCAGCCAGTGATCTAGAAGAAATGATCCTTTTTGCAAACATCCAAATAATTTTCTCAAAGGACTATAACAGGCCAGGGTTGAACCAATTGTTGGGTCCAGGAGTATGGGGCATCTTGGCTACTCTGGATCATCAGCCCACCTGTGGCAGGGTAAGTAACAATCCAAGATTGTACAGACTGAAGGAGGGGTAGTTCTCAAAAGGGTAGATAAAGTAGCAATGACCATTATTATGGAGAGAGACAGAGACAGTGAGAGGGAGAGTGAGAAGTCACCCCCTGGGGGGCATGACCATGCTTCCATCACATCTCCTCCCAGTATCTTAGGCATGCACATGTGCTCTGCATGCCTAACAAGCCACTGGGTCTGGAACTTGAACCATGGTTGGCCATGTAGGAGTCCAGCAATGTAAGCATTATGCCATCTGCTGGTATCAACTATTATTATTAATACACACTTACGTGTATATTGATAAACACCTACAAAGTGAAAACTTTTGCCTAGAGGTCTGAATACTTGGCTGAAGAATCTAATGGAACATTTCATAGTACAATTTATATTAAAGCAGAATGCTATATGTTTGAGACTACCATTGTTTAAAGAGAACATGATTTTGGAATAGAATTTTATGTAACTGTGCTTTTAGGTCCAGATCTGTCCTTAACTATTTGTATGGTGATGAGGAACCTCTTTGGACCTGTTTTTTCATTTGTAAGTCAGGGAGTTAGGAGTAGATTTCTTCCATCTCTGATTACTTAAAATGCATTATTTCACAGAGCTAAATATCACTTCATTTTATTTATTTATTTATTTATTTATTTATTTATTTATTTATTTATTTTGAGAGGTTTTTCGCTATAGGGCGCATGGGCTCATCAGACAGACAGAGAGAGTCAGAGAGACAGAAAGCGAGAAATCACCCCCCAGGGGGGATGGCCACGCTGCAATCTCTTCTCCTCCATTCTCCTCTTGGGATCTTGGGCCCACACGCACACACGCCCGGCGTGAGTTTAAGCCACCGGGTCCGGGATTCAAACCACGGTTGACTACATCCAGCGACATAGCCATTAAGCTAACTGCTGGTCCTGGTGCCTATTTTAAATGAGATTGTTTTTTTTTTTTTTTTTTTTTTTTGGAGAGGTTTTTCGCTATAGGGCACGTGCGCTCGCCAGACAGACAGAGAGAGACATAGAGACAGAAAGCGAGAAATCACCCTCCAGGGGGGATGGTCATGCCGCAATCCCTTCTCCTCCATGCTCCTCTCGGGATCTTGGGCACGCACGCACACGCGCCCGGCGTGAGTTGTAAGCCACCGGGTCCGAGACGCGAACCGCGGTCGACTACGTGGGAGTCCAGCGACATAGCCATTACGCTAACTGCTGGTTCCTGAGATTGTTTTTTTTTTAGTTCTGCCTGAGTCTGCTCATTGTTGGCGTATAAAATGCTATAGATTTTTGCTTATTGATTTTGTATTCTGCTACTTTACTGAATTCATTCATTACTCCTAGGAGTTTTTTCCATGAATTCTTTTGGATTTTCTCTGTATATAATCATGCCATCTGCAAATAGTGACAATTTTACTTCTTTCCTATTTGAATGCCTTTTATTTAATCTGATTGCTTTATTGTGTTATCTAGGACTTCTAGTACTATGTTTAAAAGGCATGTAGAAAGTGGACAACCTGGGGCCAGTAGATGGCGCAATGGTTATATTCCTAGACTCCCACATGGCCGAGTGGTTTGAGTCCTGGACCTGGAGGCTTGAAACTCATGCTGGGTATGTGTGTGTGTGCATGCCCAAAATCCTGAGAGGAGAATGGAGAAGGGATTGAGGAGTGGCCATTCCTCCTGGGGAACGATTTGTCACTTTCTGTCTGTGTTTCTCCTGTGAGCGCACACACCCTATAGCAAGAATCTCTCCACGGGGGAAAAAAAAGTGAAAAAGCTTGTGTTTTAGTTTTTAGTGATAAAGCTTTCAGTTGCTCCTCCATCGCTATTATGTTAGGTAGGAGTTTGTCACATATAGCTTATATTGTACTGAGAAATGTACCTTCTATATCTATTTTGTTGAGAGTCTTATTAAAATGTATTACTTAAAATTCATTATTTCACAGAACCATGAAGGCATGCTGCATTTTATCAAATGCTTTTTTTTTCAATAATGATAACGATCTTTTTCTTTTTTTGAGAGAGAGATTTTTGCTATAGGGTACGTGTGCTCTCTGGAGACACAGAGAGAATAAGGAGAGACAGAGAGACAGAAAGTGAGAAATCAACCCACAGGGGGAAATGGCCATTCCACAGTCCCTTCTTCTCCATTCTGCTCTTGGGATTTGGGGCATGCCCAGTGTGTTTTTAGCCTCCAGGTCCAGGATTTGAATTGTAGTAGACTACATGGGAGTCCAGTGACATAACCATTACATCATCTGCTGGTCCCGATCATATGGTTTTAATATTTTCTTCTGTTAATGTGACCTATTACTGTTTTGAGCATGTCAAACTATCCTTGCATCCCTGAGATAAAGCCTACTTAGTCACGGTGTATAATCTTTTTAATGTGCTGTAGGATTCGATTTGCTAACATTTTGGTGAGGATTTTTACATCTATATTAATCAGGAATGAAGATCTGTAGTTGTCTTTTTGTGTTATGTACTTGTCTGCTTTTGGTATCAAGGTGATGAAGGCTTTATAGAATGAGTTTGGGAGGGTTCCTTCCATTTGGCTCTTTAGAAATGGAGAATTGGGTGGACCAGCAGTTGGCGTAATGGCTATGTCGCTGGACTCCCATGTAGTTGACCGTGGTTCGAGTCCTGGACCTGGTGGCTTAAACTCACGCCAGGTGTGTGTGCGTGCATGCCCAAGATCCCGAGAGGAGAATGGAGGAGAAGGGATTGCGATGTGGCCATTCTCCCTGAAGGGTGAGTGATTTCTGACTTTCTCTGGTGAGCGCACATGCCCTATAGCAAAAAAAAACTCTCAAAAAAAAAAAAAAAAAAAAAGGAGAATTGGAGTTAATTCTTTGGAAGTTTTATAGAGTTCAGAAGGGAAGCCATTGGGACCTGGGTTTCTCCTTGTTGGAAAACTGTTTATTTCTAAATCAGTCTTATTGCTTGTTATTGATCTTGCCAAGCCCTCTATTTCTTCCTGGTTCAATCTACGCTTATTGTATGTGTCCAGAAATTTGTCCATCTCATCTAGGTTTTCTAATTTGTTGATATTTAGTCTTTTGTAGGATTCTCTTACAATCTTTTGCATTTCTGTGGTATCTGTCATAGTATTGTCTTCTTTAGTTACTGATTTTATCTGGTTTCTTTCTCTGTTTTGGCTGATGTAGCTAAAGGTTTGTCTACTTTGTCTTCTCAAAAAAACTAGCTTTTTATTTCATTGATTTATTTGTATTGATCTTTAATTCTCAGTTTCATTTACTTCTCTAATCTTTATTCCTTCTTTTTTTCTAGTACTTTTGTGATTTGTTGTTATTCTGGTTTCTTGAGATGTATTATTAGACTGTTTATCTTCTATCTTCTGTTTTTTTTTTTTTTTCTTAAGAGTACTAATTGCTATAAACTTCCCTCTTAGGACTGCTTTCACAGTGTCCCCAAGATTATAGAGAGTTATGTATTCATTATCATTGGTTCAATAATTTTTATTTCCATCTTAATTTTCAATAGTTTTGAAGTCATTCAGAAGTAAATTGTTTAATTTCCATGTTTTCGTGTAGTTTTGAAGTCTCCTCTGTTGTTGATTTCTAGTTTAATCTCATTGTAGTCAGAAAAGTTGCTAGATACAGATTCTATACTTTTTAAAGAATCATTTATTTAATTTTATTTATTATTGTTATTATTTTAATTTGCTACAGGACACAAACGCTCACCAGAGAGAAGGAAAGAGAGAAAGTGGGAAAGTGAGAAAGTAAGACGCTTAGTCTGGGATTTGTACGGCAGTTGGCCATGTGGGAGTCCAGCAGCTCAACCACCATGCCACCTGCTGGCCCCCATACTTTCAAGTTTTTAAAGACATTTTTGGTGCTTAATTATGTGGTCAGTCTTCAAAAATGTTCCATGTGGGTCTGAGAAACATGTGTGTTTTGTAGTTGTTGGGTGAAGTGTTCTATAAATGTTTGTCAGTTCCATTTGGTTTATGTTATCATTTAGCTTCTGTGACTCTTTGTTTATTTTTTGTCTAGATGACTTGTCCAGTGGTGACAGTGGGATATTGAACTATCCAACAATTAGTATATTTTAGTCTATCTCTTTATTTAGATCTAGCAGATTTTCTTTCACATATTTGGGTGTCCTGGTGTTAGGTGCAGAAATATTTATAATTGTTATATTTTCTTGGTGAATTAATCCTTAATCCTTTTAATACTATATAGTGTCCTTCTTTTTTTCTTTTTACAGTTTTTATCTTGAAGTTTATTTTGTCTGATACTAGTAGTGACTCCTGCCTTTATTTTTGTCTGTTTCTCTTTGCATGAAATGACTTTTTCTAGCCTTGTATTTTCAACTCAGCTCTCTAGGCTTATTTCCTTTTTAAGTTATCAGACTGGTTAATCTTCACTGTCTTTGCTCTCTGATGTCTTTAATTTGCCAGAGGATACTTGCACTCAATGTGGAGAGACACACACAGAGAGAGAGGAAACACCCCCACAGGGGACGGTCATGCACTTTCATTTCTCCTCCATTTCTCCCTTGTTTTGGGATTTGGGGCTCTTATGCCCACATGCCAGCATGTTTTTCAACCTACCAGATTTGAGATTCAACCACGCAGTCAGCCATGTGGGACCTAGCCCTTTAATGACCATGCCTACTCTGGTATCTTTAAGTAAAATTTTAATATATTTTATCCATCTTTTCTAGTTGTCTCCAGTAGAAAATTGGTCTAAATGATCAAATCTGATATATTGGAAGTGAAAATATCCCCTTAGTACTTAAATTTTGAACATTTAACATGATACATTTTTATAAAATGACAACAATATTTGCTTTTATTTCAAAGGTTCTGAAGCGAAAACACCTGGATGATTGTCTGCGACATGTATCTGTAAGAAGATTTGAGTCATTTAATCTGTTTTCAGTAACAGAAGCCAGAAAAAGGAAAAATGAAGAGGAGGCTGATGCATGGGTGCAATATACAAGCATCTTCTATCCTGAATACAGTATCTCCTTAAGGTAACCATTATTCTAGTTAATATTTTCTAAACTAGTTTTTTCTTGTAGAAGAAAAACAATCTATTAAGAATCTGATTTGCAGCCTTGTATTAGAAAATAATGCTACTTCAACTGGGTCCTGCTGTATTGTTAGACTAAAGAATAAAAGTCCTCAGAAATATAGTGGCATTGAGGATAAAATGTGTTGCAGATTGAAGGATTCATTTAACTAATTCATTCTCTTATAACATCTGATTATGACAAAAAGCCAGGTTCTCTTTGGGGCAAAGAAGGAAGAAAGTGAAAACAGAATTTTTTCAAACTACTCTCCACGTGGTACTTTTCTGAAAAATCAAGCTTTGGTATTTTTTTATTCATGTTTTGTCACTTTCAGAATAGAATGTTAAGAATAGGAGGAGAAGATTCATCTGGAAACACTGACATTGTGAGAAGGTATAGACTGTTTCAGCTTTAAAAATCATTAGAAGGGAGACTAGAGAGTTGCAAACTGAAGTAATAAGATACCACTTTTACTGAATTAATTTTCTCTAGGTTATATTCTGGCATGTGGCAATATTACTGTAGGTGTTTGATTTTACAAAATCTGCCTTTTCTGACAGGATTTCACATTTTGAAAGGGAGGGAGGAGCACATTTACAGTAACTGTAAGAAGAGCAAAAAACATTTTAAGTGGAAATGTGACTGAATAGGGTTTAAGCGAGGCTAGGAATCATTTTAGGAAAAAATGTTCACAAAGAATGTCTATTTATAGTCTGTATTTCTTGAACTATTTTAATATAAAATATGTAAGCTTTAAAAGATGCCATAATAGTCTAAAATCTGGGAAGAACTATTAGTATCTGGTTTTATAGTATTGTTTAATTGACAATGCCCAGTAAAAGATACAGATTTAGGGATTTAAGAGCTTGCCTATACATTCATTGTAAGACTCTAATTAGAATACCCCAAATGCCTTACATCTAATGGGAATAATCAGTTTAGTCCTTGATTAGGAAGAAAAGTGCATTAAATGCTTATTATGTTCAGAGCTTGGTGCTTTGACGTATTCTATTTCATATAATCCTTACAATAAACCTGTGAAGTAGGAATGAAGATGATTACACAAGTGGAAAAGATAGTATGTGTAAGGAAATTAAAGAGAAGGACAAACTGAGTGATGCAGTTCAAACTTTACCTTCTACATCCTTTGGTGACAAGAGGCAATAAGTATAATTGTAGCAAGAATCATTTCTTAACATCTCTAAAGCCCAGTAAAGGTTAGCCAGGGAAAATGTGAAATATTCTGTTCTTGAGGTCTTTCAAATAAGTCATGGTTATCCACCCAATGGAGATGATCCTGATATAGCATTATCTGGAGCCCAGACTGTAGGGTAGGCTGAGATACCTACCGCTCCAACAGCATGATTCTTTGTGGTATATTCATTTTGAAAGAATAAGTACATCTGTATAAATATGGCACTGAATCCTAAGATAAGGAGAGAAGACAAGTATCTGAACTAAGATTTTGGCCTCAATGTCTGCCAAGATTTTTTTCTCTTTTTGCAAACTAGTTAATATTTTTCAATGTTAGTAGTATAAAAATAGAATAACTTAAACATACAGAATTCTAGAGCTGAATGTGATCTTAGAATACATTTTTAAAATTGTAATAACATCAATAATGGCAGATAATTGTGTGTCTACCAGGTGGCAAGTAGTTTTTTGAGTGGTTTCCATATATTAGCTTATTTAATCTTCACAGCAACTTATAATTACCATTATTATCCTCCTTATACAGATGAGGAACTAGCCCATTCCTCAATGGGCTAGTAATGTGTCTGTGCCTGTGTTCAAATCCAGGTGGTCTGGTTCTATAGAGCCTGTACTTTAAAAATACTTTTATTTTGAAATAATTATAGATTCATAGGTTGCAAAAAAATACAGTGAGTTTGAAGTACCATTTACCAAGCTATCCCTATTGGCAATATCTTCAGAATGACAGTCACAGCCTATACTTTGCTATCCTGCCTTCTAAGGCACTTGTGTGTCCATCCTTCATTTCACAGGAGAAAGAACGGAGGCCTAGATGAGCTAATTTTCTCATTGATTATGACAGTTTCATCTCTTCCTTCAGAATCTTGTTATGGTAAAGGGACTCCCTCAAATTACTGGGATTGTTGAAGATTTCTGCCAAGAATAGCTCATTCCTTTCTGTTGCCAATTTTGTTCATATTGATTTCTTACACATTTAGCATTTTTTGCTTGTTTTCTGTTATCTGCTCAATGTAGATCTCTATTCTTCCTTTAATAGTTCATACCGACTCTTTTCTCAACCTATTTTCCATGGCATTTTTTTAGTTAACATTATTTTCTTTAGTATTATTTGGGTTATGAGCATTTTACAGTTTTTTCTTTTTTTTGGAGAGATTTTGCTATAGGATGTGTGTACTTTCTGGAGAGACAGCCAGAGAGCGAGAAATCACCCCCTAGTGGGGATGGCCATGCCGCGATTCCATCCCCTCCATTCTCCTTTTGGGATCTTGGGTGGGCATGCATGCACACATGCTCAGTGTGAATTTTAAGCCGGGACTCAAATCACAGTGGACTACCATTATGCCATCTGTTGGTCCCAGGTTTTTCTTTTTCTTTCTTTCTTTCTTTTTTTTTTTTTTTTTTTTTTTAAATCACTTAGAATAGCCAGAAATCATGGTTTACAATGTAATTTTGAAATGAAGTGGGGTATCATCATCTTCCTCTATATTTAAAATTTTTAAAAAATAAGTTTATTTATTTTTTTGGACCAACAGATGGCATAATGGTTTTCACTGGACTCCCATGTAGTCAACCGTGGTTCGATTCCTGAACCTGGAGGCTTAAAACTCATACCAGGTACATGTGCTAGCATGCCCAAAATCCTGAGAGGAGAATGGAGGAGAAGAGATTGCAGCATGGCCATCCCCCCTGGGGGGTAATTTCTCACTTTCTGTCTCCCTGTTTCTCTGGTAAGCGCATGTACTCTATAGCAAAAATCTCTATAAAAATTTTTTATTTATTAGTATTATATTTTTTAAAAGTTGCTATAGGGCGGGTATGCTCACCAGAGAGAGACAAAGAGAGAGAGAGAGAGTGAGAAAGTAAGAAAACAAGCCATCAGGTCCTAGGACTTGAAATACCGTAGGCCTTGTGGGAATCCAGCACCTTAACAGCCATCCACCTGCCGGTCCCTCCTCTCTATTTTTTTAAGTTTGTTAAACTAACATAAGGATGACTGAAAAAAGTGAAGAATAGTTTTAAGTAAATTTAAACCATTAGATACTTACTAGCAATTTCTATATAGATAAAGAAAAAGAAATATAAGATATACTGTCCTCAAAGAGCTTAAATATATGAAAAGTTAAAGAATAGAAATGGTAAATAAGCAAGTTAATTGTCTAATCCAAGAACTCTCACCAGGCAGTGCATAATTAATTTCTAATTGCATACTTACAAGTTTAGAAGTAGGAGTGACATTTGGAAGTCTTTGAGGAGCAGGAATTTTTTGTTGTTTTGCCTTTTGTTTTTTGTTTTAAATTTGTTTATTTCTGAGAAAGAGAGAGACAAAGAGATCCTCACACTATCAACATGGTCTTCATTCTGCAGTGCTCCCTTGGCTGGCCTGAAGAGCAGGAGTTTAAACTATAGCTAGAATTATTTGAAAGTTATGAGAATAAGGAATAAATTATTCCAGATGCCGATAAAGGCACTAGAACTTGTATGAGATGAGACAATGCAAGGCAAAATCATCTGAGGCTACTGAGAAAGCCATTATAGTCTCTAGGGAGTGGAATGATCATCAGTACATGTGATATGGTAGATCTGCTGTGGGTTCTAATAAAGAGCTGAGCATTTGGGATTTTATGGATCATAAATATAAATCATATTTTTACTTTCTCCATTCTTACCACCTAAGATCACCAGGCATAACTGAATATAGATGATATACACACAGTAATTAATACTTACACCAATATATCTGTGAGAGAGAGAGAAAGAGGGAAACTGAGAAAGCAAGTCACCAGTCTGGGACTTGAACCGCAGCTAGCCACGTGGAAGTCTACCGTCCCAACCACCATGGCACCTGCTGGTCTTGTGACTATTATTTTCTGTTAGTCTTATATACTTACAGAAATAAAGAATTTCCCTTAGTGGCTTTTCATCAGAAGCAAACATCTGAACAATGTAAAAGTTAGGTTATGAAATTCCCAAGATCAGTTAACCTTTTTTGTATACCTGAGTATGGTCAGCCCTTTGTTTCAAAGTAATTATTAAGAGTTAGGAAATTAAAATGCAGGATATGGCTCCTATATTTCCCTTGACAGTCTTGTTTTTCTGGTACTTTATTTCTTAGAACTTATTTTTCTTAAGAGCTATTTTTGCTTTGGGGCATGTGCTCTCACTAGAGAGATTAAGACGGAGAGATAGAAAGTGAGAAATCACCCATGGCCATGCCACAATCCTTTCTCCTTCATTCTTCTCTTGAGATTTTGGTCATGCATGCAAGCATGCTCGCCCAGGGTGAGGTTTTTGTTGTTGTTGTCGTCAATAAGAAATTTACTTGTTTTTAAAAAACTAAAATGCTGGCATTGTCCAGAAAAATTTAACAGGTTTATTTATAGTTGTTAGAAAATTGAACTGCTGAGACTTTTTCACCAAAACATTTTGACTTGCATTAATGCCTTACACCCCTACATTTATATTAAATATCTACACAAATGAAAAATGGAAAAACTGCCAACACTTGATTTCTGTCCCCTATTTTTTTTTTGGAGGGGGGAGAGGTTTTTGCTGTAGGGTGCGAGCTCTCACCAGACAGACAGACAGAGACAGAGAGACAGAGAGACAGAAACAGAGAGACAGAAAGTGAGAAATCACCCACCCAGGGGGGATGGCCACGCCTCTCCTCCATTCTCCTCTCAGGATCTTGGGCACACACGCACACGTGCCCGGAGTGAGTTTTAAGCCACCGGGTCCGGTACGTGAACCATGGTCGACTACGTGGGAGTCCAGCGACATAGCCATTACGCTAACTGCTGGTCCCTCTGTCCCCTATTTTCTTTTTTTTTCTTTCTTTCTCTTTCTTTTTTTGGAGAGGTTTTCGCTATAGTGCACGTGCGCTCTCCAGAAAGACAGAGAGACAGAAAGTGAGAAATCACCCCCCACCCCAGGGGAGATGGCCACGCCACAATCCCTTTTCTTCCATCCTCTTCTCGGGATCTTGGGCATGCACACACACGTGCCCAGTGTGACTTTAAGCCACCAGGTCTGTGATTCAAACTGTGGTTGACTACATGGGAGGCCTGCGACATAGCCCTTATGCCAACTACTGGTGTCTCTGTTCCGTTTTCTACTTGCAGTCATATACTTCCGTACCTTTTGGTCCCATGGGAAAAAAATATCTAACGTTCAGAACTATTAATAACAGGAAGAAGAGAAAGAAAAAAAGTACTTTTTTTGAGAATGAAATGTTTTCCATCATGGTGGATTTTTAAGCACGTTCTCCAGGTATGTGGCGTGCTAGCTGGATGTCTTTTGGCATAACTGTTAACATGGTCGCATGGATAGCACACAAGTTGATATCTTTAAAAAACCCAACCAAGTAGGCCTTAATTTTCTCCTGCAAAGCACCAATAGCTGGGCTGTGGAAGTGAAGATTTGTTTTTAAGTCCTGAACAATTTCTCATACCGGACGCTAGAATGGAAGTTTGCGAATCACAAGTTCAGTGGCTTTCTGATAACGACGTCTAATTTCACGGAGTGCCACAGTATCGGGCCTGTAACGGTGAAGTTCCTCCATCCTCCAGTAGAGGGCGCACTCTTGTGAACGGCTTTTGTAGCCAGTTGTTTCCTGGGGGCTTTACCAATGGTACATTTGCCGGCTGTCTGCTTTGTAAGAGCCATGGTATAGAGACCTTCTCACCTACCACCCTTCTGCTGGAGCTTGCGAGCTAGAGGAGATGCTGGCATTGGAGAGCGACAGCAGCGTGATGAATGCGAACACCCCAAGGTCAGTTTTAAGCTGCCAGGTTCAGGACTCCAACCGCGCGGGTCAACCATGTGGGAGTCCAGCGATATAACCATTACGCCATCTGGTCCCTATTTCTTAGAACTTTATAGAAAAGACTCTTGCTACTAGATGCATTACAGAAAAGTAAGATATACCAGATGTTTATACTAAAAGTTTTTCATTAAAAATTCCCTTTTCCTGTTCTATAAGCTACAGGTTTATATAAAGATTGCTGTGTAGATACTAGAAGTTTCCAACCCCCCATTTTTACTTAATTTCAGCACCATAGGAATTTTCATATTCTGGATGCTTTAAAATATATTGTGTTTGGAACCATCAAAGTGCTTAAGTTAGTCATTTGTAAGTAGGTATAGAGAAAGCTGAGAGGCCTGAAATGTCCTTTCTTTAAGACTACTGTTGCTATGGTAATTACTGAATTAGAAGGTTAATGCTTTTGACTGTTGGCTTGTCCTGGAAGTTTAGAATGGGCAAAAAGTCAAGAATGACTTTTTGTGTTATATCTTTCTAGTATGACAAATGGATTGTAGTAAGATTGTATATCACTTCTCTGATAAAAGGAAAAGACAAACCAAATGCTCACCTCACTAACAGTGTATGGCTTTGTGAGAGTTCACTAAATAAAAAGTAGTAATGGGAATGAATTGCTTATGAAATGAGATATATGGCAGGTTATCCTTATATATGTGGTATATCACAGAATGGTACTTAATACAGATAGAACACTGAACTTATATTCAAAAGCATAATTTTAATGTTAATAGTGATTTTTTTTCTTCTTCTTCTTTTTTTTTTTTTTTTTTTTTTTTTTTTTTGCAGAGGTTTTCGCTATAGGGCGTGTGTGCTTGCCAGAAAGACAGAGAGAGACAGAGAGACAGAAAGCAAGAAATCACCCCCCAGGGAGGATGGCTATACTGCAATTCTTTCTCTTCCATTCTCCTCTCTGGATCTTGGACATGCTCACACACGCACCTGGCGTGAGTTTAAACCACCGGGTCCAGGACTTGAACCGCAGTTGACTACATGAGAGTCCAGTGACACAGCCATTACACTAACTGCTGGTCCCAATGTTAGTAGTGATATTAACAGAGGTGGGTATTTAAACAGCTTTTGGGGCCAGCAGATGGCATAGTAGTTAAGGCACTGGACTCTCAAATGACTGATTACTATTCAAGTCCCAGACCTGGTGGCTTGAAAATCACATTGGGCATGTGTGTGCATACCCAAAATCTCAGGAAGAGAATGGAGGAGAAGCAATTGCGGCATGTCTGTCCCCCTAAGAGGGTGATTTCTCACTTTCCTTCTCTTTGTATTTCTCTTTTTTTGGTGAGCACGTGTGCCCTATAGCAAAAACCTCTCCAAAACCTTTTCCTTTGAAAACCTTTCCTTTTTTTTTTTTTTTTTTTTTTTTTTTTTTTCAGTTTTTTTGGGCTTATTGCATTCTATAGCTTACTTTTTCAGCGCAATTTTCTTTCTAATAAAGGTAAAATTCAAGGACCAGCAGATGGGAAATGGTTACATTACTGGATTCCCATGTCGTTGGCTGTGGTTCAAGCCCTGGACCCTGTGACTTAAAACTCATACTGGATGCGTGTGCCTGCATGCCCAAAATCCTGAGAGGAGACTGGAGGAGAAGGGATTGTGGTGTGGCAATCCACCTGGGGGTGATTTCTCTCTTTCTGTCTCTCTGTCTCTTTCTGTCTCTCTGGTGAGTGCTCGAGCTCTATAGCAAAAATCTCTCTTAAAAAAAAAAAAGATAAAATTCACCATTTTAACCATTTTGAATTGTATAATTCATTGGTTTTTAATATGTTCACAATGTTGTACAGTCTTGCCACTATCTAATTCCAGAACTTTTTATCACCCTAATAAAAAATCCCATAACCTGAGGCTGGCAAGAGGTGTATTGGTTAAGGGCACTGGGCTCCCACATGGAGGTTCGAGTCCCAGAACTTGTGGCTTGCTTTCTCACTTTCCTTGTCTCTCTCTTTCTCTCACTCTATCCCTCTCTGGTCAAATTAAAAAATAGATAAATAAAGTTAAATAAAATGATCCTTTAAACAAAAAGAAAAAAGAGATCCCATACCCATTAGCAGTAACTATCTTCCTTCTCCCCCTGCTACCTGGAAACCATTAATCTACAGTCTTCCTTCTGTGGATTGTCTGTTCTGGATATTGCATATAAATAGACTATGAAATATGTGTCCTTTTTTGTCCTTGTCTTTTCTTCTTCTTGTCCTTTTATTTTTTGTTTTAATTGCCAAAGGGTGCTTATGCTCATCAGAGAGAGACAGTGAGGGAAGGAGAGGGAGGAAAGCAAACCCCCAGTGGAGTGTGGTTATGCTGCAATCTCTCTCTCTCCCATTTCTTTATCCTGTCAGGATTTTGTGCTTGCATGTGCATGCATTTGGTGTCTTCTTCAAGCTGCCTGGGCTGGGATTCAACCATAGTAGGCCACATGGGATCTGGCTTCTTTAGCCACTAGGCCACTGGCCCTCTGTTTCTTCTTTCATGTAGTGCAATGTTTTTAAGTTTCATCCATCTGTATCATGTAGCAGTACTATATAAAGGGTGAATAATGTTTCACTTTGTGCCTAATACTACATTTTGTGTATCCATTTATCAGTTGATGAACTGTTTCTTCTTTTGGCTATTAACTATATGACTATTCATATATGTTTTTACGTAAAAACATACTTTTAATTCTCAAGAGTATATGCCTAGGAGCAGAATTTCTGGGTCATGTGGTAATTCCATATTTAACTTTTGGAGGAGTGGCCAAAATGTTTTCCACAGTGACATTTTACATCCTTACTAGGAATGAATGAGAGTTGCCAATTTCTTCCTGTGTTTGCCAATACTTGTTATTTTTCCTTTTAAAAAAAATTATGGAGATGGAGCCAGCAGATGCCATGGTAGTTAAGGCGCTAAACTCTCACATGGCAGATGGCAGTTTGAGTCCTGGACCTAGTGGCTTGTTTTCTCACTTTTCTTCTTTCTCTCCATCTCTCTGTCTGTTTCTGGTGAGCACATGTGCCCTGTAGCAAACTTAAAAATAATAGCAAGAATAATAATAAATAAAAATTTAAAATTATGGTCATTATAATGGGTGTGAAATAACATCTTACCGTGGTTTTGATTTGTGCACTCCTAGTGACTAATGATGTTAGTGCTTTTCATGTGCTTGTTGGCCATTTATACATCTTTGGAAAAATGTCTATTAGGGTCCTTTCCCCATTTTTAATTGGGTGGTTTATCTTTTTGTTGTTGAGTCACAAGAGTTCTTTTTATATATTCTGATATTAGACCCTTATCAAACATGTGATTTGCAAATGTTTTCTCTATCCTGTACATTGCCTTTTCACTTTCTCAATAATTGCCTTTGATGTACACACTTTTTTAATTGCCAAAGAGCACTTGACTCACCAGAGAGAGAGAGGGAGGGAGAGAGAAGCACTCTCCAATGTGGTATGGTCAGGCCACAGTTCCTTCTCCCTAGTTTCTCCATCCTGTTGGGATATTGGACATGTACTCACATGGGCTGGATGTGTTTTTCAAGACTCCAGGGCTGGTATATAAACCATGGTTGGCGATATGGGATCTGGCTCCCTTAACCATGAAGTTATGGGGCTGGCCCTCATCTTTAATTTTGCTGAAGTCCAATTTATCCATATTTTCTTTTGTTGCCTATGATTTGGGTGTCATATGTATAGCTGAAGTTTACTTTTAACATAGTTGCCACCTCTTGGTACCTTAAGGCTTAACCGTTTTCCTTTAGCAGGTTTTTCCCTCCCTTTTCAAATAGTTTTCTGCCTCAGTGACTCACTTCTTAGTCCTTACTCCATAGGTATTTTAGTGAAGAAACTCAAAGAACCTTCTTTGTAGGATAACTTTAGGTGCTTGATGAAAAAAATTAACGGATGCTGGGAAGAAGAATCTGGCCTTTGGTGACTAAAGGCTTGGGAAACAATTTAAAGCTTTGGGGTATAGGAGAAATAAGCAGTGAACCTTCTTTTTTTTTTTCTTTCCTTCTTTCTTTTTTAACCACTCTGCGTATTTCATTGTCATATAATATTAATTACAGATATAATGCTAAGCCTGAAGTTTTTGTAAGGCTTTAAGTTTGAAACTTTCCTTCTATCTATTTCTATCTAACCACATTGTCTAGACAAGACCTAGGTAAATATTGTAGTTGAAAGATTAAGGTTAGACAAGACCTTATAAACTTGAATAAAGCGGTTAGCTCCGTGAACAAAGAACAGTCCTTGAATTTGCAACAAATGAAAGAGAACTTGATGTAATCAAACTGAATCTTTACCTTGCTTGCAGTCAGAGATTTTCCTATGATTAGTGCTAATTCTTATACTATTGATAATGATTGTTGACATTGTTTTTTCTTGAGATACCATCTTTTAAAATTTCTAAACCCTAATAACTTCACAGATAATTGATTTCCATTTTTTTCTAAATATCTTCAAAGTCTAAGATTAGGTTTTCTGTTTTTTTTCCAACCCTTACACAATTTAGAAAATGTCATGGGTGATATGTTGTACTTCTTTGCTTCAGTAAATAATGCTTTTAAGAATGAGAGGTTCAGGGACCAGCAGATAGTATAACAGTTATGTCACTGGCCTCCCACATAGTCGACCATGGTTCTAATTCCAGACTTAAATTCATGCTGGGTGCATGTGCGTGCGTGTCCAAGATCCTGAGAGGAAAATGGAGAAGAAGGGATTGAGGTGTGACCATACCCCGTGTGTGTGTGTGTGTGATTTCTTTGTTTCTCAGTCTCTCTGGTTGAGCACATGTGCCATATAGAAAAAGCTCTCTCTAAAAAAAATAAAAAGAATGACAGGTTCAGCTTCAATGATAACCCTGAAACCCACTTTTTTTTTTAATTTTAAATAGTGATTTACTAAAATAAACATTTAACTTCTATTATTACTGTTCCTAGTTTCTATCAGTATTTAACACTATGCAAAATATGTGTACTCTTTTCCTGCTTTTGTCTCAGATTTAATTTTAAATTTTTATCTTATCATAATTAGTGCATATATGAGAGAAAGAGAGTGAGGGAGAGGAGGAAAAAGAGAGGGAGAGGAAAACAAAGGAAAGGGTTGTTCTTTAGAAACTAGGCTACAGGGACCAGCAGATGGCATAATGGTTATGTAACTGGACTCTGACTTAGTTGACTGAAGTTCGAGTTCTGGATCTGGTGACTTAAAACTCAGACCAAGTGCGTGCACGTATGCGCACGTGTGTGTCTGTGTGTGCGCACGCGTGCGCATACACGTGCCTCAAATCCTGAGAGGATAACAGAGGAGAAGGGATTGCAGCATGGCCACCCCTTTGGGAAATGCTTTCTCACTTGCTGTCTTTCTGTCTCTCCAGCGAGTGCATGCACCCTATAGCAAGAATCTGTATCTAAAAAACCCAAACTAGTCTATTAAGGAATTTTACTTTTAGGAGTTTATCTTAAGGACATAAACAGAATGTGATGTTTTCCACACAGATGTTCACTGCAGTAATATGCATAGTAGCACAAAACTGGGCACAATCTTAAAATCCAACATACACTGGGGCCACCAGGTAGCATAGTAGGTTAGGCACTAGATCCCCACATGGTTGACCGTGGTTCAAGTCCTGGACCCCAGTGGCTTGAAACTACATTGGGCATATGTACATGCATGCCTAAAATCCTGACAGGCAAATGGAGAAGGAATTGTGGTATGGCCATCCCCCCTCAGGGGTGATTTCTCATTTTCTGTCCCTTTGTGTCTCCAGTGAGTGCATGCGTCCTACAACAAAAACAAATCTCTTTAAAAAAAAATTCAGCATAAACTATTGGTTCAGTAAATTATGGTGCAGACTCATTCATCAAACAACTTGGCAATCATTAAAATCATGTTATAGGAGATTACTTATTGATGTGGAAAAATGTTTACTACTTCAAATGCAAACCACAAATTGCAAGACAGTATGAACACATGCTCTCAGTTCTTTAATGAAAGTTATAAATATGCATAGAATTAAGTTTTGAAGATTGTGTACCAAAATTTTAATTGTTATCTCTGCATGGTAGGATTATGAGGTTTTTGTTTGTTTGTTTGTTTTTTAGTTTAGGTTTTTGTGATAGGGCATGTGTGCTCGCCGGAGTGAGACTGAAAGAGGGAAAGTTATCCCCTGGGGTAACTGGCCATGCTGCAATACCTTCTCCTCCATTCTCTTCTCAGATTTTGGGCACACACACACATGCACCCAATATGATTTTCTTGGGTCGGGGACTCCAATCATGGTTCAGTGCCTTAACCATCACGTGACCTGATGGTCCTAATTATGCGCTTTTGTTTTTATTTCAAGAATCATATATTGATTTTATATTAAGGAAAGTTTTTTAAAATTCTATGCTAATATTGTTGATCATTTTAATAACTTCATTTTGCTTCTTAGATGTTAAATACTTTGTTCTCTTTCCTCTGATCTCAGTGTGTGTACTATAGTTTGTCATAATATTAGAGTAAATAACCTCATGTAGCCTATATGCACACAGAAGACAAAATCATTATATAATGATGTTCAAGATTTTATCTGCAGTTGGTGACTTTAGAATATGATATTCTTTAGATTATGATATTTTGGAGCCCAGTGCTTATTTGGCCAGTTAGGATTGCACATAACTTTTTGCGATTTCATTTAGTCACCTTATCAAAGAATTGGGTCTCTGTGACAGAAATAGATCATTCTCTCTGAAAAGGTTAATACAATTTACATGTATTCTCTTACTATATATATTAGCTTGCTAAAACTGCCGAAACAAAGTCACAGACTGGGTGGCTTAAACAACAGAAATTTATTTTCTAATAATTCTGGGTGCTAGAAGGCCAAGATCAAGATGTCAGCAGATTTGGTTTCTTCTGAGGCCCCTCTCCTTGGCTTGCAGAGGCCACCCTCTAGCTACCTCTTCACTCGATTGTCCCTCTGTGCAGGCGTACCCTTGTCTCTCTGTGTCCTCGGTCCTCTTCTTACAAAGACATCAGTCATATTGGATTAGGCCCATCCTAATGACCCCATTTTAACTTAATTATCCCTTGAAAGGACTTGTTTCCTAATAAAGTCACAATGTCAGATACAGGGGTTAGGGCTTCAACAGAAGAATGTGGGGAGGAAACACAACTCATTTTATAACACTATCATTTATGGTAAATTTTAATTGCAAAGTTAAAGTAGTGATGTTGAAGTAAATTTTGTAATTATCAATGGTTATTGTAGACTATTATAACATTTTAAAGAACTACAGCTGTTTTATTTTTTTTATTTTTTATTTTTTTTGGAGAGGTTTTCGCTATAGGACGCGTGCGCTCGCCAGACAGACAGAGAGAGACAGAGAAACAGAAAGCGAGAAATCACCCCCCACGGGGGATGGCCACGCCGCAATCCCTTCTCTTCCATTCTCCTCTCGGGATCTTGGGCACGCACGCACACGCACCCAGCGTGAGTTTTAAGCCACCGGGTCCAGGACGTGAACCGCGGTCGACTACGTGGGAGTCCAGCAACACAGCCATTACACTAACTGCTGGTCCCACTACAGCTGTTTTATATGGGAAGGAATGTAGAAGATTCTAACAGATTAATACTAATTATTTTATTTCTCTGGAAAAGTAACACATATTGTGACTATTGATGATGAGTTCACTGGTGTATAAAGAAGAGTATCTTTCATAAGTATTAATAAAATAACAGTAACAAATCAAATATATAGAGAGCTGTCAAGTGAAGAGGGATTAGAATTAAAGGGGATAGAATTAAAATTAGGGGGAGAAGATATAAAAAAGGTTTTCTTACTGTCATTTAGAACTTCCTTTCTATGGAATGTGCATTCTTGAAGATTGGTCAGTACTTTGTCCTGAGAGTCTGAATTTGCTTCACTGCTATAGAGGAAATTCATGTATTGAATGTGGTTATGGGGGGGGGGGTGTGTGTGATTATTTTTCTTTTGACTCTAAAATTCGGTAAGTGTAAGGTAGTCATTTTTGTCTTTCAAGAGGCTACTTCACCTTTATGTAACTAAGATAAAAAATTTTTAAAATCATTAATACTTTAAGGTACAGATTAATTATCAAGGTTAATCATTACATTTAATATTCTGAGGACTATATTCTGTTACTTTCCTTCTCCCTCTAGTGGGCAGAAAACACTTTAAAATATTACATGGAAATGTTAATGTTAGGTATTTCCATACAGTTTTAGCTTTCTTATAAATTAAAAATTGTTAATATTTCAGAGTTATTAAAGAGAATGCCTTATTCCTTTCTAGGCATAATAACGGATCCTTAAATGTGGAAGATGTTCTTACCAGCTTTGACAATACAGGAAATGTTTGTAAGTTATATGCTCATTCTATAGGAATATATTTAGTGTTTCAATAAGTGAATTTATAGTTTTCTTTTTTTTACTAGCATTTATCATACTCACAAATGTGTGTGTGTGTGTGTGTGTGTGTGTGTATTAGAAACTCTTACTGTTTTTAGCTGAAAATAAGCCTTGTATACAATGCACCTACTAAATGTGTTATGGCGGCTTTAACACTGTGTGCGTGTGTGTGTGACAGGATGTAGGTCAGAAAGAGCACTAGACTCCCTGGTACTGTTTTTTTTTTTGTTTCTTGTGTCCATTTGCACTTCAGTCATCCAACAGAGGGGCTGTTTCTTTACTGAGTTTTGGGTGCTTTCTTTGCCATCCCTTCCTTCTTCACTCTTTCATTGTAGAATAAAACCAGAACATGTTTTCTTCAGTGCTAATATACTTCAGTACCAGAGTATTTTTGTTTGATGAAATATTAAAATATTATTGAATATATTGACTTTTCATCTAAGTCTCTGATGAAGAGGTGATGGATTTCTCTATTGAGAAAATCACTTAAATAATTCTTATAGTTCTTATTAGTTTTATATAATGAAAGAAATCAGCCAAGAATATCTTTTTTTGGAACCAGCAGTTAGCGTAATGGCTATGTCGCTGGACTCCCATGTAGTTGACCGTGGTTTGCATCCTGGACCTGGTGGCTTAAAACTCACACTGGGCGTGTGTGTGCGTGCCCAAGATCCCGAGAGGAGAACGGAGGAGAAGGGATTACGGTGTGGCGATCCCCCCTGGGGGGTGATTTCTTGCTTTCTGTCTCTCTGTCTCTGTCTGGCTAGCACACGTGCCCTATAGCAAAAACCTCTCAAAAAAAAAAAAAAAAAAAGAATATCTTTTTGTGACTGAATTAAACAATATATCATGATAGAAGATGTGTACTCCTTTATGTATTTTGCATAGGATATTTCTCCTGATATAGTGAGTTATCAGTAAGATAAGATAATTTAAATGTAAAAATAATATTCAGATTTTTTCTCAAAAGAAGTTTTAGAACTGTAACTTCTTTTTCTTAATTTTAATTTATTTTATGTATTTCATCACTATACATCACTTTACTTGAAAAGTGAATTCTCCTAATATGAATGAACTTCACACCAGTCCAGTTGAGGATACTATACATGTTATCATCAACAGACAATAATCCATTTCTCTGTCCCATAAATGTTTTGTCTATTTTTCTCCGTAATATCTTTCCTCACACTCTCCCCCCTTTCTCACCCTTCTCCCACTTGTATCCGGTGTCTATAACCATTTTCCATGCTTCTATATCCTCTAATCTTTCAGTTTCTACCAGAGTGTGACAGTTGGTATATATTAAGTAGAGACATACAATGTCTCTCTCCCATAGCCTGACTTGCTTCACTCAGCAGTTAATCTTCCATATTCGTCCACTTTCTATCAAAAGCCAGGGTCTTTTTTTTTTTTTTTTTTTATGACTGAATAGTATTCCATAGAGTATATGCGTCACATTTTTTCAATCCATTTATCTGTTTGTGGACTTTTAGGTTGGTTCCTTGTCTTAGCAATTGTAAATAATGTTGCAGTAAATATAGATGTGCAAGCACTTTTCTGACTACATGTAGAACTACAACTTCTTACTGTCTGAGTTTATATAACACACTTTACTAACCAGTGCAGCTTTATCCAAATGAGTTAGATTTGTACAGAATCATCTCTAGTAATGCTCAAGTAATACTTTGCTTTTAACGCTCATGTTATAGCAAGCTTTTGATTTTATTTTTAAAAAGATTTATCTATTTTTTCACTAAGGAATCTAAAACTGTCTAATATCCTGAAGTATTTAAAATAATACAGTTTTTATTTTCCTGTGGATATTGACAGATGCACTTTTTACTTTGTACATGTTTGTACTTCCTAAATTAGTTTCCGTTTGCATATCTCATGTTTCTATTGTAGGCTGGAGAAGCACTGGTCAAGGCATGCTAAAGTAGTTGAAAAGATATTCTCCTTTAGCTCTTGGATAATGTTAAACATCATTAAATCAGGCTTATACATACATAATTTCAGAATGTGATTCTAGAATGCTAAATGCAGAATTAAAGAAAAATGCTTATTTTTTCCTCAAGTGTGAGAGAGACAGAGAGAGAGAGCAGGCACTCCTAATAGGATCCAAATACCATAATCTGTCCCCAGCCCTAGCAGCCCTGGATCACACCCTGCATACTCAGGGAGACTCCAGATGTGAACTTGGAGCCTTCCCATGCAATCAACCTTGCAGAGCATCACACCTGACAGCTGCACTACCATCTGGCCCCTACATACAGAATTTTTGATTCAGTAATGTAAAGGTCAAGTATTGTTCCCAATGACTCAGTATGAAATAGGGCCACTAGCTCGCAGCATTAATTTCCTAAAGGTCTATTATTTTCTAAAGCATGAATAACAATCTTATCTTTCTCTAACATTTTTTCCCCATCTACTTGTCTCACACACCCCCAAAATTGTTTTATTAACAAATGAATTAAACAAATTGGAGAGATTTCACATTGAATATTTCACTGCTATCCATTGTTTGGTGGAAAGGTTTGAGACTTTGGAATGAGACTCACTTACATTGGAATCCTGGCCCTAAAATTCATTTGAGCAATTTATATCATCTCTAGGAACCTTATTTTTTTCATTTCATAGGACCAGGACATAATGTATAGCAAGTGCCTAATACACTGCATGTTCTAAGATCGATGCTTATAAATGGAAGCTATTTATTAATTATTACTGGAAATGAGTCCCTCTAAAACCTTTTTTTTTTCAATAACAGAGATAATATTACTGAGGATTTTTCTGATTGTCTTAAATTATTTTGATTAAACTAAAAAGGCAGGAAAATTAAATTACCAAAATACATGCTGAGAATCTCTAACTTGGCAATCTCAAATCCAAATGCTCCAAAATCCAAAACTTTTTGAGTGTTGATATGATGCCAAAAGTAGAAAATTCTATCCCTGATCTCATGTGACAGGTGGCAGTCAAAATACCATAAGACAAAAATATTATATAAAATTACTTTCAGGCTCTGTGTATAAGGTGTATGTGACACAAATCAATTTTGAGTTTAGAGGTGGGTTTTATCCCCCTAATTTCTCATTATTTACATACAAACATTTAAAACTCTGAAAAAAAATTTTTTTTAAGTCCACGGTGCTCTGGTACTACGCATTTCAGATAATTTATTAAGGTGTAGTAATTTATTAAAATGTTTTGTTATGAATATGATCTTAAAGGCGCAAATGTATTGTTAAGCATTGGAAGTGGTGACAAAACAAAAAGCCTATTAAAATATGTTGTTTGGTGGACTTTTTATGCTCCTTTTATTTTAAAAGAAAAAATCTTTATGGATGTTTGACTTAATGATAATTGGTAAAATCCTGTTCCAGTAAAGTAAATATTGATTATAACTTGGATACAATCTTTGGCATAAAGTGGTTATAGATTGAAAAAATGATTTTTCACTTGATGCCTCAAATTTTTTATTTTATTACACTAACAGTGATACTAGGTTGACTTTGCGACTAGACAACCCAGCAGAGGGCGCCACAATCATAATTCTGCCTCTCAGCCCAATATAATTAGAATAAATGATGAATAATAACCGTAAGCCTTCACCATGTAAACATGTTAAGCTGTGCTTAAACACTTCTGTTTGATTTATTTTTAATATATTTAATATACTCAGCAATTCATTGATATAAAAAATGGACTTTCCCTGGTTGATTTTTGAGTTCAAGTTGTTTTTATTTTAAATATCGGTTTAATTTTTGTATTTCTAGCTTTAAATAAAGGAATACTTATGGTCTTGCTAATCTTAATAGAGATCAAAAGTTCTATACAAGAGTATCAATTCTTAAATCACCACGGTGGCAGTATACTGAAGAATATTTATTGATAGGAAGAAGAAAAATTTTTTCTACTCATTTGAGAAAATCAGTTTTTGGAATTAACTATTTATTTTAGTAGTTTGTATCCTTGTTAATAGTACTTCCTGATAATAAAAAATAATTAAAATATTTTATAGTCACGAAAATCTGATGTGTATATATAGTAAACATGATAGCGTCATGGTGTAGCAGAACTATATAACCTCAATTTCAAGTTAATTTTTAAAATCAGAGAATGATTTTATTCATTGTATATTTCCAAAGATGAAAGGATCAGTCTTGAATTTGTTCATGCTCTAACCAAAAAGATATAGAAAAATCTCTTATTTTCTGATGTATTAGAAAATAGTCTTTGTATTTGCTTCTATTGTTTGGAAGTATAATAATTTTAAATGTATGACCTGAAAGACATTTTATGTTTTAGAGCTATATTTTCACTGCTCAAATACCTTTGAATGTTGTAGGGAGAAATTAAAATAAAATATAAAATAAATAAATCTCACACAGAATCGATCATTTCTGTGTCATGATTTACATGTAATAGAAGACCCCAGCCTTCATTTATCTATTTTTATTTACTATGTGGAAAACAAACTGTCTTGAAAGCCAAATCCTTTGTGCTTATCTGTAACTAGGGACAGGTATGCATATTTCACTCTTTAGTTTCTACTACTTGAGAACCTATTTCCTTCCAAGACATCGAAGCTGCTCTGCAGAAAGGTGGTACCTGCTATTGATTCATCATGTCTGGAAAGAGATACTGGCAAGCTACCTGGTATGGCATCTTTTACCCCAAGCAAGGTGCTAGCTGCTTCTGTGTTTCAGTTGACTTATCCACTCAGAGACCTTGGGTAACAAGTGCTTGCTTTCTGTTTTCTCTGTGGGCAGTCCCTTTTACAGCCAGTTTCCTGACCTGTAGTTAAGGAAGCCTCACCCTGCCATGTCTCTTCCAAAGCTGTTTTCTCTTTTTCCATTGTTATCTCTTTCTATTGCCACCATGCTTTTTTTTTTTTTTTTTTTTTTTTGTGAGAGGTTTTCACTATAGGGCGCATGTGCTCGCCAGGAAGACAGAGAGAAACAGAGAGACAGAAAGCAAGAAATCACCCCTCTGGGGGAATGGCCACACTGCAATCCCTTCTCCTCCATTCTCCTCTCGGGATATTGGGCACACATGCACATGTGCCCAGTGAGTTTAAGCCACCAGGTCCAGGACTCGAACCACGGTTGACTATATGGAAGTCCAGCGACGTAGCCATTATACCTTCTGCTGGTCCCACCACCATGCATTTTTAAAATTGTGATTCTCCTCAAAGATTAGCAGGTTGATTTTGGAATTTATAAAATCTCATCCATGCTTCAGTTATACTTTTTTTAAAGTATAGCATATTTGATAGCATGAATGAGGGAGTCAGTATTCCACAATTTATTTTACACAATATATACAATATAATGCACATAAGCCTTTAAAGGATAGGAGTTAATAGTTACTATATGTAATTTCAGTAATGTAGTATGAATCAGGATTCCTGGCTAATGTTGCGGTTTAAATTTGGAGAACGTATTGGTAAAACCCATCTGTTATTCTTTGAAAACTTCTTTTCTCCCAGCTGGGGTACATAACAGCACCCTGTGGTAGTTGGTGTCTAATGGACTTTGGGAGAAATTTGTAGACCCTCTGTCATATATTTGTTTATATGTGACAATGGTTATTTATTTTCTTCTCCAGTGAATCCTAGGGTTGACCTGGACTTTGAACGTGCACACAACTACAGTCTTTGCTTTCTGCTGGTTTGAGAGTAGGACCTGCTTTGTGATGCATTCGTAATGGATCTATTTAGGGATCATAACCAAATATTACCTAAGGAACTATTTTTTTCTTTTAAAACTTTCTTCCTTCCGTCCTTCCTTCCTTCCTTCCTTCCTTTCTCTCTCTCTCTCTCTCTCTCTCTCTCTCTCTCTCTTTCTTTATTTTCTCTCTCTCTTTTTTTTTTTTAAGAGGTTTTTGTCTTAGGGCACGTGCACTCGCCAGATAGAGACAGACAGAGACAGAGAGAGGGGAAGTGAGAAATCACCCCTGGGAGGGAGTTGGCCACACCACAATTCCTTCTACTCCATTCTCTTCCCAGGATCTTGGGCATGCACACACAAACACGCACCTGGTATGATTGTCAAGCCACCGAGTCTGGGACTCAGATTGAGGTCAGCCATGTGGGAGTCCAACAATGCCATCTGCTGGCTCCGAATGAAATACTGTTATTAAAACAAAAAAATATTTTCCCTTTCTACCTATATTTGGGAAACCAAAGGTAGTAGTTTCTTAAGAAATATAGTCCAAATTTTTAGTTTTTCTGTTTCATGGTTAATGTCCTATATAGAGCTTGTAATATTGGTAGTGTTATCAAAACTTCAATAATGTTAGGTTGGCTTTAAAAATATTTTTTTCATTCAAATAAAGGTAAATATTTATGTGTGCGTATATATAGAGAGATGTATATAATGCACATATACATATGTAATGCATACATACATGTATGCATTTTATATATCTATATATACAGTATATGCATATGCACATATAAACTCTTAGAATAAGTCATTGGATTAAAAAATAAAGAAATTTGGGCTTTTATAGGTCATTGCTCTATTTTTAATTAGTGTGGTCATAGAAGGAGCATGGGATGTAAAATTTAGATTTCAGCTCTGTCAGTTATTAGCTGTATGATCATAAGCAAATCTTGGAACAAATCTTCACTGCTTGGGTGAAACTGAATAAGATACAATAGCTAACCATGTAGTCACTGAGCAATCATAACACTTTATGTAAAAAGGAAAAAGAAATAATAATTGCCTTGTGTGGTAAACATAGCATTAGATAATGTGAAAGCACTCTGTAAACTGTACAAATATTTATTTATTTATTAATTATTTTTTGGAGAGATTTTTGCTAAAGGGTGCATGGACTCACCAGAGATACAGAGACACAGAAAGTGACATATCACCACCTGGAGGGATGGCCACGCCGCAATCCCTTCTCCATTCTCCTCTCGGGATCTTAGGCATGCACGCACACATGCCAGGCGTGAGTTTAGGCCACTGGGTCCAGGATTTGAACCGTGGTCAACTACATTGGAGTCCAGCAACGTAGCCATTACACCATCTGCTGGTCCCTATATATTTTTATTTTTAGTATTAAAATCGTCTGCCTCATTCTTGAACTTTTTCAGCATCATTGCTATTGGAAAAGACTATAAGACAGGAAATGTTTTTGTTGTGTGCCATTCTGTTTTGCCATTCTGTTTACATTTTTTTTTGAATGTAGAAACATAGTGTAAAACTACATAATGAAAATAGTGTGGCATTGGTGCAGAAATATGTGTATTAATACATGTTCTAGAATAGAGGGTTGACAATGACCTGAATTTTAGTAAGAGAGAAAAGGATGAATTCTTCAGTAAATAATATTGGGACCATTGACTTGGAATTTAGAAAACGTAATAAGGTTGACTCCCTTCTGTATACCGCATACCAAAATAAATTTAGATGAATTAAGTATTTAATTAAAAATCTTAACACTTCAGGTGAATAATTTTATTATATTGAAATAAGGGCAGCCCTTCTAAGTGTAACCTGAATCCCGTGAATTTTAAACTTTAATAGAGTGACTAAATTAAGATGTAGGTCTAGCTGAGGTGGAGGGTGCTACTCAGATGCTAAGCTCTTCAGCGTGAGACTGTACGGAAGGACTGGGCTTGGTTTCCTACAGGCTGGATGTGGTGGCATGCCCCTGTAATTCTAGCCACTTGGGGAAGCTGAGGCAGAAGGGTCATGAGCTCAAAGTTAGTCTGGAGTTTGGGCAGTATAGTAAGATGCTGTCTGAAAAGGGCCAAGCATGGCGGTACACACCTGTAGTGCCATCTCAGAGACTGAGGCAAGAGGATTTTGACATGGCAAGACACTGTCTTTAAAAGGAAAAGATTTTAAGACTTTTTTTTTTTTTTCCAAAAGTAATGTCAACAAAAGTTGTAATACAAATACAAACTGGTAATTATTACTTATGACATATATGAAGGTGAAGATATTCTTTTTATTACATAAAGAGTTCCCAAAAATTGTTAACAAAAATATAGGCAGTCCACAAATCTGCAAGAAAAGAAAAATCATAGCCAAAAATTAGAGATTTCACAAAAGAAATGCTGGTGTTCTATAAATACATGAAGTGATATTGTATGAATAACTGAGGAAAGTCAATTGAAGCAATGAGATATTTTTTCTTTATAGATTGGCAAAGATGAGAGAAAATAAGCAATAATTAGTGAATTGTAGGGAAATGGGTAAGTCAGTAAATTGTAGGAAAGTGGGTATTCTCAGATCCTGTTTATGGAAGTGTAAATTGATTCTACTTTTCCAGAGGCGATCTGGCTGTATCTTTCATAATTTTAAGTATCCTTGTCTTTTGACTAACAATTCCCTTTACAAAGAAAAAACATGAAACTTGTAATGCAAAGCTGTATGTGAAGGGATTTATTGTAGCAAGTGAATAACTGAAAGAAATATAAATATTTAATTTTAACTAACGGGTTAATTATAGATAACCCATGCAAATAAAGTACTTCTGATATATATTAATATAGCTGTTCAAGATCTACCAGAAATCAGTACAGAAAATAGGACCTTAGCCCTAGCTGTGGTGGTGAGTGTGGGAGTACACCATGGTGTGCAGAGGCTGAGACCTCATGGGAGGCTTGGGTTAGGTTCCTGGCCCAAGTTCCCCACCTAAGCTAAATTGGCTGAGCGCGGCGGCACATGACTGTGGTCCTAACTAACGGGGAGGCTGGGTAGGAGGATTTCAACATGTTAAGACCCTGTCAAAGATACTTACCTATGTTTCTCTCTCCCTCTCTTTTCAAATAGCAGCAACAAAACAAACTCACTCAATGATTTAGCACAATAAAATTTTTAAAAAGAGAAAATATTTCTGTAAAATATATGCACCTGTTAAGTATGTGTATAGGTGGCATTGAACTCTGTCTTAATGCTCAACATTTTGTTGGGGTGTTGGGGCTAGAGGTGATTTTTACTTCTTTTTTCTTTTTTAAAAACTTTTTGGGACCAGCAGATGGCAAAATGGCTACGTCGCTGGACTCTCATGTAGTCGACCGTGGTTCAAGTCCCAGACCCGGTGGCTTAAACTCACGCTGGGTGCGTGTGCATGCATGCCCAAGATCCCGAGAGGAGAATGGAAGAGAAGGGATTGCGGCATGGCCATCCCCCTGGGGGATGATTTCTCACTTTCTGTCTCTCTGTCTCTCTCTGTCTTTCTGGTAAGCACATGTGCCCTACAGCAAAAACCTCTCCAGAAAAAAACAAAAAACAAAAAAATCCTTTTTCATAGAGAGGCCAGCAGGTGGTGTGGTGGTTAAAGGCGCTAAGTTCCCATGTGGCCAATCGCAATTCCAGTCCCAGACCTGGTGGCTTACTTTCTCTCTTTCTCTCTATCTCTGTTTCTCTCTGGTCAAATTAATCATAATAATAACAAATATAATTAAATAAATAATTAATTAAAAAATTTTTTTCTATAGAATTTGGGTGCCTGCCAGAGAGAGACAGAGAGAAAAAGAGAAAGGAAAAGTAAGAAAGCACTTTCCAGGCTTCAGTCCCTTCTCCATTCTCTTTTCAGGATTTTGGGTACACATACACGTACCCAGTACGCTTTCCAAGCCACTGGGTCTTAGACTTAAACTGTGTCAGCCATATGGGATCCATTTGCCTTAACCACCATGCCACTGGCTGACCTGATTTACTTCTTTATACTTTTCAGTATTCAGATTTTTTAATGGCATACATTACTTCTATAACTGGAAAAAGCAATTTTATTTTCATTTTGAAAAAATATTCTTTAACTTCCAAATCGAGTATTAATTTTTTTGACTGAAAGCTGTGATAAAATCTCAAATTGCCTAGTACAGCACTGTGAAAAAAAAAAGAGCAATTCATTTTGCCAGTGGGAGAAAAAAAATTTGTTTTTAATAGTCTTTTTCTCTAAGGAGCTCACAGCATGTGAGATGTTAATGTATTAGTCTCCCAATACACTCACGAGATAAATCAGAGATCAAATCATTTTAAACTTATATGAGGCTGGGGGAATACAAAGAGGTTAAAGTCAGTCAGTGGCAGGATCTTGAGCTTTAGGGCATAGATCATTTGTAAATTACGTTAGAAAATAAGTTCACAAGGTCATCGGTGCATCATATGGTTAGCGTGCATGGCTTTGTGGTCAGTAGCCCTGGTAGAGGGACTCCAAAGCCAGTCACATGAAGCACCAGTCCTGGCTTTGACTCCTAGCCCCTCTTTAGGATCATGATGTACATGTAGTCTTTGATTCCTAGTCTATATAAGAAAAGATGTCTGCAGGTTAGATTAGGTTGCTAGATGTGGTTTCTTTTCCTAGTCACGTGTCTCCAACTGTCTGACTTCCTAGCTCTGTAATTGTTGGGGCAGTTTTTTGTTTTGGCATTGCTTTGGGTAAGAGTGCCCCTGAGCCATACAACAGAGTTCTTGGCATTTGTTATTACTGTTTACCCGGGAAAGGACATTTAGAATGCATTTAAACAATTTTTATTTGAAATTAGAAGTCACAGCTTCGGAATGGGTTTCTTTGATAATAAAAGGTGGTGCTATTGTGAGAAAAGACTGAAATAAACCCTACGATCCTTTCTAGCTTCATATGCCTTAATCAGTACAATAATACTGAGGCAGCTCATGCTTTGTCATAAACCTGCTAGATTTTCCCTCCTTTATTTTTATTTATTATTTTATTTATTTATTTTTGGAGATGTTTTTGCTATAGCGTGTATGCGCTCACCAGAAAGACAGAGAGAGACAAAGAGTCAGAAAGTGAGAAATCACCCCCCAGGGGGGATGGCCATGCCACCATTCTTCTGTCGGAATCTCACGCAGGCACACACACACACCCAGCATGAATTTAAGCCACTGGGTCCAGGACTCGAACCGTGGTTAACTACATGGGAATCCAGTGACATAGCCATTACGCCAACTTCTATTCCCTTTTTCTCTCCTTGAAATATCAGTTTCTAATTTGGGTTCCTCCAAGTTTTAGCAGAAGCTATGCTGAGCGAATCTTTTTTTTTTTCTTCTTCCCTGAGCAAATGCTGAGTAGCATTCATTTCTTTATCTTCTTCTAAATAGAAAGATAGTTGGGAACCAGCAGTTAGCGTAATGGCTATGTCGCTGGACTCCCACGTAGTCGACCGCGGTTCGCGTCTCGGACCCGGTGGCTTACAACTCACGCCGGGCGCGTGTGCGTGCGTGCCCAAGATCCCGAGAGGAGAATGGAGGAGAAGGGATTGCGGCGTGACCATCCCCCCTTGGGGGTGATTTCTCGCTTTCTGTCTCTATGTCTCTCTCTGTCTGTCTGGCGAGCGCACGCGCCCTATAGCGAAAACCTCTAAAAAAAAAAAAGATAGTTTTACTTTTGCATCCTTTATAGTGTTTGTCAGTAACTTTGTAAATATTAACTCGTTCAATAATCTTAACAATTTTGCAAAGAGTGAGAAAATTGATACTTACAATGAGGTAACTTATTTAAAGATTTACTAAGTGCTTGCACAGGAATTTATAATTATTTTACCATATTTCCTGAAGGTCGCATTTTTCTAAAATGGTAAAAAATGAATTTTAAGTTCATGGTGGGAATTGAGACTAAAAGTGGTAACTCGGTGGACTAGAAAATAACTTTGTCAAGTGGAGAAGAATTCTGTGTAGTGCACGATGTCTCAGAGGAGACTGATTAAAGGTCACTGGAAACGGGCTCTCCAGGGTGTTTCAAAGGTAGTTGACAATCTAATGGAGTGGGGATTTGGGGAGTGAGGACAGGGGAGAAAGACTGCATTTTTTTTTTTAATAGTCTTAAACTAAATATGAGCTCTGTTTTCTTTCTTTTTTTGGAGAAGTACTGCTTTTTGCAACAATAATAGAATAGTAATTATGATTTGTTTTAACATAGTCCTTTCTCTAAGGTACTTTTCACACTTAAAACTATAGTGATATTTTTAAATTGTTTTTATGAATAGAAGTCATAAAAAGAACTCAACTATAAAAGTATGTTCTTGTCTTCAGCAGAGTTCTTTGGAATGTCAACAGCCTTGCCACACAGAATTGCTGGGCTATTTGGGGCATTTTTATGATCTATCTATATTGCAGTATCCTTAGAAATGGGTGACGTGAATAAAATTTTTTTTTTTTTTAAGAGAGGTTTTTGCTATAGGGCACATGCGCTCACCAGAAAGAGAGCGACAGAGAGATAGAAAGCAAGAAATCACCCCCCCGGGGGGATGGCCATGCTGTAATCCCTTCTCCTCCATTCTCCTCTCAGGATCTTGGGCACACACGCACATGCACCTGGCATGAGTTTAAGCCACCAGGTCCGGGACTCTAATCGCGGTTGGCTACATGGGAGTTCAGTGACATAGCCGTTACACTAACTGCTGGTCCCTAAAAATTTGATGATTGGATGAATTTACTGTTTGTGTATATGTCCACTGACTTTTTTATCTTCTCCCCTCTCAATCTATAGTTTCTACTCCCAGTCCTGAATCTATGTTTTCAATACAGGGGACTTTGAAAAGTTAGTAGATAAGTAGATTTAAAATAAGAGCTTGTTTTGATGCAAACATTTTTTAAAATCCATAGTACAAATTTTCCATGAACTTTTTTGGAGGCCCTCTCATATCCTTGGAATATGGGAAAGAAGGAAAAAATGTTTCTATTTGTTTTGTATGTATGAGTCTGAAAATGGATGTGCTGTGTGTATGGTAGCTGCTCCACACGCTTGCAGTTTGCTTATTCTATTGGGTTGTCGAAAAATCATGACATATTTTTGCATAGAAAAACAGAAAAATAACATCATTACTTTTCTGACAACCTAATAGTTTGCTGGATCAGACTGAGGTGTGGCAGCAGGTGGAAAATTCCTGGCTTATCTGGGGCCTTTGCTCTTTCAGGTTGTTGAGGCCTGACTTTAGTGTGGTAAAACCCAGACTTGCAACTAAAAAGATAACCAAATTTCATGTCTAGTTACATGATAGCCAAAAAGACACAACTTGTATTTTGATTAATCTTGGATTTCTAGTTTCATTATAACATTTGGAAAAGTAGTTAGAATTTGGTGAGGATTGGTTGAACTGCCATTGTTAAAATTGACAAAAGGCATATGTAATACTTAGAACCAAAAGTTCTCCTTCGCTTATGTTTATATCTGGGATTCCTTTAAAAGAGACATAAGCAAAAAAAGAAGTGTGTGGATAGGGGTGGGCAGGAATTGATCCATATTGCCTTCTTTGATCTCTCTCTCTCTCTCTTTTTAGGAAATGTTTTTATTTTATTTTATTATTTTTTAAAATTTTATACATTCAATTGGATCTTTCTCTCTTATATCCTAACTTGTGATTTGTATTATGCAACTTAGCACTCAATTATGTAACATATTGTATTAGCTATTTATTAATATTGTTCTCCAAACAGTATTTAACCCCCCTCATTGCAAGGACCATATTTTATACTTATGCAGTATTTATAAGCCAGGGTCCCTGTGGGTCAGTCTCAGAGGGTATTAATTGAGAGTCCATGCAAATGACTTGAGTATTTCACCTCTCTTCATTGAAAGACATGAAGGTGATACACAGTCTATAGCAACTTTTCTTACCATTTCCCTTTTTTCCCCTCTTCCATCTATTGCTTGCCACGTTACTGCTTGTTTGGTACCTCTTAAATACAAAACAAACAAAAAAATCTCAGAAAACAATTTTTTTTTAAACTGTTAGAGTGCACATGTGCTCTCCGGAGAGAGAGAAAGCCCTCTCCATTGAGGTGTAGTCATGTCACAATCCCTTTTCCTTCATTTCTCCATCCCATCAGGATGTATCCAGCCTATTTTTCAAACTTCTGGGGCTGGGATTCAAACCACAGTCAGACATGCAGAATCCGGCTCCCAATGTACAGCATTTAACTGCACTACAGGACCAGCCCAATAATACTAACTCGTACCTGTCATAAGACAACTCTCATCTTGCTTTTTCTTCCCTTTCCTTCTGACTCTCCATCTCAGAGCTGAGGATCCAGCCTGTCAAAGCAGTATCTTCTTGGAGGATCTGAGCCTTGGATAAGCAAGCTGGAAGGGCAGGGAAAGACTGAAACAGACAGGTGCTTGTAGTCAGGGTGACTGTACAGCTGTTTGCTGGAGTGGGCCCAGCTATTCTTAGCTGAATTATTATAGTGCCTCCTTTCACTCCCAAAAGTATCCTGGTTTGGATAACAAATTACGTAAGTATGTTTAGAAGACAAGGAACGATTGGAAGCTTACATTAATTATATCTTTTTATCCTACTACAGTACTTTGTAGAAAGCCTGGCCCACATGGCTTTGAATAAGAACACATAGATACATTTGAATCTTGACTCACACTCAAGTCCATTTAATCTACATACGTATATTTGTATTTTCTGTATTATTCTACATAGCAGAGGTAAATCTAGTTTTTAACATTATCAAACACATAATCACAGGCTCCATACACTAAATGAAAATGAATTTAAAACACATACATGTTTTGTTTAACTAATGTAATAATTAAAACAGACAAAGAATTACTGCCAAGATTTTAAATAGGGACAATTCACATAAAACCCTAAATTTCTGGGACTAGCAAATGGTGTAATGCTTAAGGTGCTAAATTCCTACATGGTCAACCAGGTTCGAGTTCCAGATCTGATGGCTTGAAAATCACTCGGGGTGCATGTGCACATGTGTCCAAAATCTTGAGAGGAGACTGGAGGAGAAGAGGTTGTGGCATGACCATCACCCTTGGGGAGTGATTTCTCACTTTCTCTATGTCTCTTTGGCAAGTGCACACACCCTATGGCAAAAACCTTAAAAAAAAACCCCTCAAACCTAAATTTCTAGTTTCTCTTAGAGGAAAAGAAATCTAGTGGCCTAAATTTCAGCTTACCTGGTGATCCTTAAACAATATGAGCAGGATCTTTATTTTCCCTCTCCACTCCTGAACATTTAAATTTGCAACTCTGGGAACCAGCAGTTAGCGTAATGGCTATGTCGCTGGACTCCTACGTAGTCGACCGTGGTTCGTGTCCCGGACCCGGTGGCTTAAAACTCACGCTGGGCGCGTGTGCGTGCGTGCCCAAGATCCCGAGAGGAGAATGGAGGAGAAGGGATTGCGGCGTGACCATCCCCTCTGGGGGGTGATTTCTCGCTTTCTGTCTCTATGTCTCTCTCTGTCTGGCGAGCGCACGTGCCCTATAGCAAAAAACCTCTCCAAAAATAAAAAAAATAAAAAAAATAAATTTGCGACTCCTGCGACTCCTTTTTTGAAGCACTAAAGATATGTTTACATATTTTTCAGATTATTTGATTATCTACTGAAGAAGAACCCATTTTCATTAGTCATTTTATTTATCAAAGCTAATTAAATAGAATGTAAATTCTTTTGTCAATAAGCCGTTTAAAATTGAACATGTTAATTATTAACCTTGAGAAGTACTTTTTCCTCATATTCTCTATAAATGGCAATAACTATTAACAAATATCAATGCTATTCTATTTAGTAATGAATAAACTAACACTATTTTAAATCATCTTTAACAATCAATATATGTAAGAAAACATTTTTAGACTTACTCATTTGAGTTTAAATTGTGAAATATATTAAAAATGAGATTGAGGACCAGCAGGTAGCGTGGTGTGGTGATTAGGGGTGCTGGATTCCAACATGGCTGACCCTGGTTCGTGTCCTGGACCTGGCAGCTTGCTTTCTCCCTTTACATCTCTGTCTCTCACTCTTGCTCTGTCCCTCTCTGGTCAAATGAAAATAAATAAATGAATAAAGTTAAATGGAGTAATTCTTTTAAAAAATTAAATTGAAAACTAATGTAGAACTATAGGAAAATTATAAATACATATGTTTATGTATTTATAAATATATGTATGTGTTTGTGCATGCGTACATATGTGTGTGTGTATAAAACATAGTTAACTTGATCCTCATTTGCCTCTTCTTGTTTATTTATAGATTGGAAAAGAAAGAGCAAATCTCAACAAGTGTTTGTTAAGTTCCTATTATGTGCTGTCCTGCATTTTCCATTCTCAAATGATTTCTCAACTTTGACTGAACTTCTACAAAGGAATAAAATATTCTTTCTGCACATGTTGAAGAAACTACTGTGTATTAAAATCTGGATAAATATCTCAGTGTCTGATACATCCAGGTACTTGGATGATTTCTGTGAACTGTGTCTTAAATCTTACCAGCAAACATATTTTTTTAAAAATTTGAAATAGGTATATTGCTTCATCAATGAAGAATTTATCCTGATAATTTTTATATATTGTAAGAAAGTAGCTTGACTTGATCTCACTACATTAAATATAAATTTAATGGCATGAACATACCGTCATAGAGTATGATTTATTTTGTGTGTTTTTAAGGTTTAATGTAGTTTCCATTAAAATGATCTATTATGTAGACTATCAATTTCACATTCTTGAATTATTTTCTGAAACCCTCTGACCTATTCCAATCTGACCCTAGGTATGCCGCCCACCTTTTATATTGAATTTCCGCCTTCACTATCACCCTGAGGATTCATTCACCTTACCTCTTTCGTGTTGGATCTTGTTCCTCAATTCCATGGCTTCCTCTTTGCCTGTTTTGTTATTTTGGAGAATTACAGTGTCTTGGAGAAGTAATTTTTTGAGACCTTGTGATACTTTGGTTAGATATAAATAGAATTTAAAATAGTTTTCTCTTCAAATGTTTATAGCAATGCAGGATTGATTTGACTAGCATTCGATTTCTGGTATTTTATTTCAAAAGCCCAGTGCCATCATATTTCTTTTCTTCCTTCCTCCCTGCCCCTTCTTCCCTCCCTCCCTTCCCCCTCTTTTTCTTTCCATTCCTTTCCTTTCCTTCTTTCTTTTCTTCCTTCCTCTTTCTCTCTTTGTCTCTTTCTCTCTTTCTGTCTCTCTCTCTCTCTTTCCCTCCCTCCCTTTCTTTCTTTCTTTCTTTCTTTCTTTCTTTCTTTCTTTCTTTCTTTCTTTCTTTCTCCTTCCTCTCTGTCTCTTTATTTTTCTTTACTGTATTCATTTTCTTTGGAACTTGGTAGACTCTTCTTTCATTCACAGTGTTCCAAAATTTTAAAGTATAATATTTTGGTATGGCTCTATTTTTAAGCCTGTGTTCATTATTTAGTATACGTTTTTAATTTAGCAGTCACAGTTTTCATTTCTGGGAAATGTCTCTGATAGTGCCTCCCCTCTGTTTTATTTAATGTTTCTTTCTGAAATTTTATTTTTAAATATCACAATTCCTGCACAGATTCTCTAATTATCTTTTCTTCTGTTTTGCACCTTTTCACTTTTATTTATTCTCAGATATTTCCACAATTTTATCTTTCCACCTTTCTAATGAGTTTTTCATTTCTATTTTTTACTTTTAAAAAGTACAAAAATAATTTATTTAATTTTATTATTTATCTTATTTACAATTATTATTTTTTTAAAAAATTTGCTATAGGGCATGCGATTTGAAGCTATAGTATAATGTAAGTTGTTGATTACAAGTTTTTCTGTGGGATGATCTGGCTGGTCTGTTTTTTGGGGACCCATGGATGCCTCTATGTTTAAGTATTTCTTTTGAGTTGGTCAGTTCCCCAAAGAAAACTCTTTTTTTTTTTCTTCTTTTTTTGGAGAGGTTTTTGCTATAGGGTGCGTGCGCTCACCAGACAGACAGAGAGAGAGACAGAGCGATAGAAAGCGAGAAATCACCCCCTAGAGGGGATGGCCACACCACAATCCCTTTTCCTCCATTCTCCTCTCGGGATCTTGGGCACGCACGCACACGCGCCCAGCATGAGTTTAAGCCACCAGGTCCGGGACTCAAATCGCGGTAGACTACGTGGGAGTCCAGTGACATAGCCATTATGCTAACTGCTGGTCCCGAGAAAACTCTTTTTAAATCTGCTGCTTTGGGGAGTATATATTTTTCAACTGCCAACATTTTGTAGTGTGGGTGGCAAGAAGAATCTCAATGTTCAGTTACTAAATCCCCCATTTAAAAATGTTTTATCTTTCCTACCACCACTTTTCCTTACCTGCTCTAATGCCCTCTAATCTAGAGACCCTCTCTGATTTATATTTCTTGAAGACTAGACCAGAAGATGCCTGACAGGACAGCAGAGAGGTTGTTGCCTGTTTTTTTGGACTGGGACATGAGAGTTCAAGGTCTAACTGCTTCAAAAATAGATCTTTAATAAATTATTCTGGGGGCCAGCACATGGCATGGTAGTTAAGGGTACTGGACTCCCACATGGCCGGCTGTGGTTAGAGTCCCAGACCTGGCGGCTTGCTTTCTTACTTTCTCTCTCTCTCTCTCTCACTCTCTCTCACTCTGGTCAACTTAAAAAAATAAATAAAGTTAAATAAAATAATTTAAAAAAATAAATACATAAATCATTCTGTGTTTGGTCTATCCTTACCTCCCACTCACAGAGATAAATCTGATTGCTTCTTATTTCCATCCACCGCTGATTTAGGCTGTTCTTGTGCCTTTATGAACCCTTGTTTTGCTTTTAAATATACTTTCTTTTATTTTAGGTGTGGTATTAGGAAGGGAGTGGAAGCTAATATATGGATTCTTTAACATCTTTAGCTACAATCCTTAACACATATACATACATACACACACATATACAAATACATCAATCTCACACAAATGGTATAACTTAAAAATAATTTAACAAAGGGCTGGCGCCATAGCCTAGTGGATAAGGGAGCCAGATGGCCGACTGTGGTTTAGGTCCCGGACACAGTGGCTTATAGTAACACATCAGGCATGTGTATGTATGTGCTCAAAATCCCAACCAGATGGAGAAATGGAAGAGAAGGGATTGCTATGTGTCCATGCTCCTTTGGGGATTCTTTCTCCTTCCCTACTCTGTGTGTCTCTGTCTATCTGCCTCTGTCTCTCTCTCTGGTCAGTACATATACCCCTGGCATTACAAAAAATACTTTAACAAAAATTTTAATACTTCATTTAAGTAAACAACATATGGTTGCTATCAAGTCTATTCTAGATAAATGTTCCAATTTAAATGTATTGAGATGACTCACCAAGGCATCGCATATGTTTTAGAAATTCTTTCTCCCCTTATTTCTGAATTCGTCAGCCTTTAACATCAGCTCTGTGTCACCTTCTCTGTAAATCCTTTCTGGATTCTCCTAAGCTACAATCCAGTGGTCTTTTTCTATGTTTATCTAGATACTTTTTAGCTTAATATATATCACATTGTATGATAATTATGTCCAGATCACTCACTAGACTGTAAGCTCCTAGAGGACAGAAATGATGTTTTGTTTGTGTATGTGCAATGTCTCGGTTATAGCGAATGCTCAATAAATGCTTTATAGAGTAGTGAATGCAATATTTAAAAAAGAATTATTTGTATTTAAGGAAATAAATTAGGATGTAATTTTTTTATTTTATAAAATGCTCACTGTGTAAAATTTTAGGATTCCTTTAATCAAAATAGCCCATGTCTCTAGTGTATTTAAAATTTCATTACTGACTTTTTTCCCCCCAGGAACATTCACATTAGTATCACTTTTGCATTTATGTGTACATATATGTGCGTTCTATATTATTCTTTTTCTGTGGAGATAAGAAAGAAATGTTACTTTGTTACACATTGATGTTGTTTTTCTCTCCAAAATATCTTTTGCTGGGGGGAGCACTAAGTGGCTATTCATCTACTTGTTTGATCAGTGCATTATATTTTAAGCAACTAGTTCCAAAATACATTCAAATAGCATGCCCTATTCCTCATGAATTGCTTTTTTTTTTTTTTTTGCTTAAATTTCCCACTCAGACCACCAGCAATCCCTTAAGTACTTTTCCTACCAGCTAATGCTAGCTTTTAAAAATCTACTTAATGTTACTCTTTTCTTTTTCTTTGTTGCCTCTGTCGCTTAATATACCTCTGTGCCTGCCCATATTGTTCCTTCTCAAGGTCTTTTTATGCTTTTAGGATGATCTTTCCTAGTCTCCTTTTCTTCTGTCTTAGTTGCTTTGATTTTGCTGTTTCTTCATTGCAAAGAGCTTAGTGGAAAGAGGAAGTGAATATTATGGGCGACTTTTAAAAAAGTTGTTATATATAATATTAGAAAGATTATGCATGCTAATGGTTACTGTATAACTAGTGTTCCAGAAAGGATTTTTAATAAATTTTAGAGCCATTCATGGAGACAGAACTACAAAAAGAGATTTATTTAAATGTCAGATAGACAAGGGGGACAGGGAACACTGAAATTTGGCAGTTGTTAAAGTTGACTGATGTGTAATGGGAGTTCGATATTTTCTATTCTCTTTATTTTTATGGGGACTAAAATTTTTCTAAATACAAGATTAATTATCATTTAAAAATCCCTTTTAATGCCCAACTCTCACTTTTTGTACGTGTCCTCTAGTATGAGAGGACACATGTACAAGGATGTTAATTATAACATTATTTGGATGGGAAAGGAAAAGAACCTGGAAATAGTCCGACAGCTCTAGTTTGATCAGTAATTGAGTTACAAGATAAATTATGATTATTCATAAATACATTGTTGTGTAGCAATTAAAAAAATGAATGAGTTATACACTATGTTCTGGAGAGATAGCCAAGATGTGTTGTTAGGTGAGTTGAGTAATATGTATAATGTAATTTTATTTATATTAAAAGAAACTGCATGAATATGTACAAAGCTGTGGAAGCATTTACACCAAATTATTAGTTATTTTGGGAAAGTGCGACCTACAGGAATGGGGTATAGGAAAAATGAACATTTTCTTTATTAGTCTTTGTATTTGATTTGTTTCAAGTATGTGTTACTTTTGGGGAAAATGTAATAAAGACTTTTTAAATATGTGAAAAAATAAAGTATTTTTAAAAGGAGTGTCAATTCATCCATAATAAAAACTTATTTTAAAGCTTTAAAGAGAACCAGAAAGTGATATACATAAGGGACCATGTGAAGATTAGATCATAATTTGCCTGCAGAAAGAAAAATAAATGATATGGTAACTCATGTCTATGGAATATGCATTAAACTCCAACTCTCATTTCTGAATTTCCAGTAGAAATTGCTTGATAACAGAAGACTTTGGCTTTCTACATGTTAATTCAGTAGTCCCTAGAAATTTGTGACTAAATTTTAAGCTTTTTTTTTATAGTTTTAATTGAACCAGTATATTTCATAAAGATGCCCTGTTTTCAACTTGTCACATGTAACTTAGAAGTAGCATACATAACTTTATCAGGTAGGGTTTCTTAGTTTTGAGCAACAGAAACCGGCCACAGGTAACTTAGGCAAAGAAATCTTTGGAAGGATCCTAAGCAGGCAACAATTCAAGTTTCACTTGACAGCTGGGCATTTTGCTTGGTGTTTTAGTATGCCTGTAATTATATTCCTTGCTTTTAATTAGAGCATTGTACTGAAAGTGCCTAGCCGAGCATCTTTGTCATCTTGCTTTTTATGGTTTAAATTTAGTTAAGTCTTTTTTTTTAATTACCATTTTTAAAAGGAAAACGTGTGTAGTATCTATTGTTTAAATTGTGCTCTAGTAAGTGGTGAGTTTGGAGTTATAATTAGTATGATTATAAAAGATATATTAATTCAAATCCTCATGGATATTCTCATCTATTATTTTAATGAATTGTCACCATTGAGTTTCTCTTTAATGTCACACCAGTGCCTCTGTGTGTGTGTGTTAACATGTTTTTTGTATGTTTACATTTTTATTTCATGTTTTAATGGTAAATTTCCTGGGGAGATTACTTGTACAAGCTTTTTAATGTTAAATTATCATTTTATGGGACCAGCAGATGGCATAATAGTTACGTTGCTGGACTCCCACATGGCCCACGGCAGTTTGAGTCCCAGACCCCACGGCTTGACTCTCATGCCAGGTGTGTTTGTGCACATGCCCAAAATCCTAAGAGGAAAATGGAAGAGAAGGGATTATGGTGTGGCCATCCCCCTGAGGGGTGATTTTTAACTTTCTGGAGGAGAACAGGAAATGTTTACTATATCAGAAAGTCATTTAATAAATTTAGAACAGGTGATAGATAATCTAGACCCTCAGCATTAATGGTATTTTTAGCAGGCCAATTCTTTGCTTGGGAAAAGGGGAGGCAGGACCTGTTCTGTGTATTGTAGCAGGAGTAGTATACTCCCCACTCCCACCCCCAGCTGTGGAAACCAAGAATGTCCTCAGACACTGCCAAATATCCCCTGGAGAGGGGCGACTTTTTCTACTCCTACATGAGAACTATTGATCTAGAAGGAATGATGGAGTAATTAGAAAATTACTATTTGGGAGGCCAGTAGGTGGCTTAGTGGTTAAGGGCACTGGATTCCCACGTGGCCGACTGGGGTTTGAGTCCCAGGCCTAGAGACTTGCTTTCTCACTTTGCCTCTCTCCCACTCTGTCCTTCTCTGGTCAAATTAAAATAAAAAATAAGAATAAATAAAGTTAGATAAAATAATTCTTTCTTAAAAAAGAAAATTACTATTTGGCAGTGATCATAATAATACCTGATTGAGACATGAATTGTCACTCGGTGCCAAACAAGAAGATGAAAGCTTGAGGAGAAATAGGATGTTAACTTAAAGTATCTCCACAAAAACTATTTATTAATTGATAAATACAACATGTTCAAAATTAATGTTACAGTGGAAAAACCCAGTAATATTAACCCAGTAATAAAAATCAACATCATTGCTAATGAGATAAATCAATGTTGTATATGCTTCCTGATATAAAGCACTGAGAAAACACAGCATGTCTGTGGTATTGTGCCAAAAATCACAAATTAGAAGGGAAATCAGATAAACCCAAATGGAGGGACCTTCTAGGTAACTGGCTTGTACTCTTTAAAATGTTAAGGTTGGGGGCCAGCAGATGGTATGATAGAACTCCCACATGGCTGACTGTGGTTCAAGTACTGAACCCAGTGGCTTAAAAATCACTCCAGGTGGGAACCAGCAGTTAGCGTAATGGCTGTGTCGCTGGACTCCCACGTAGTCGACCGCGGTTCGCGTCCCGGACCCGGTGGCTTAAAACTCACGCTGGGCACGTGTGCGTGCGTGCCCAAGATCCCGAGAGGAGAATGGAGAAGGGATTGCGGCGTGACCATCCCCCCTGGGGGGTGATTTCTCGCTTTCTGTCTCTATGTCTCTCTCTGTCTGGCAAGCGCACGTGCCCTATAGCGAAAAAACCTCTCAAAAAAAAAAATCACTCCAGGCATGCATACATACCCACACAAAATCCTGAGAGGAGCATCGAGGGGAAGGGATTGTGGCATGGCCATCTCCCCTGGGAGATGATTTCTCTCTTTCTCTCTGTCTCCCAAGAGTGCTCACACTCTGTAACAAAAACAACCTCTCTTGGGCCAGCAGATAGCATGGTGGTTCGGGGCACTGGAATCTCATGTGGCTGATTGTGGTTCAAGCCCCAGACCTGGTGGCTTGCTTTCTCACTTTCTCTCTCTCTGTCTCTCTCTCTCCCTCCCTCCCTCCCCTCCCTCTGTGGTCAAATTTAAATAAATAAATTAAAATAATAAAAATAATTTTTAAAAACAAATAAAACAGTCTCTCTTATAAAAAGAAAAAAACAAATCATGCTGGGTGCGTGTGGGGCCCTACAGATGGCGTAATGTTTACATCACTGGACTCCTACATAGTCAACTGCAGTTCGAGTCTCAGACTTGGTGGCTTAAAATTCATGCAGGGCATGAATGCCCAAGACCCCAAGAGGAGACTGAAGGAGAAGAGATTGTGGCATGGCTGTCCTCCCTGGGGTGATTTCTCACTTTCTGTCTCTCTGTCTCTTTCTCTCTGGAGAGTGCACGTGCCCTATAACAAAAATCTCTTCCAAGAAAAAAAAAGAAATACAATTGTGTAACATAATGTAACATAGCTCAATCGGATTGCTTGGATATGCTTAAAGACTTGAATGAAATACAGCTTCTCTAGGACATATTTAGCTCGACTATTGAATTAAGACCCAATGAGTTACTGGGACCCAGCTCAATCTGTTTTCTGTGCCAGCTGGGCTTACTTTGAAGGCAGTAAATAATCTTAAATCCTTTTAAGAAGTAAAGGCTAAACATTGTCCAACACAGAACTAAAGGATGAGAATAGATAATGTTGAGTAATTCTGATCTAAAGCTCCTATACCTTCTTGTTTCAAGGAATACGTGTATATCTTTTTCTGTAAGTTGGTATAGTCATCCAGAATTATTTTTGACTTAGTAGCAATCCCTAGACTGCTGTTAACTGAGACACAAAACATGTAGATGAGCTGCACATTTATTGGTGTATTATTTAAGAACGTGTGATTTTGTTGCCTTTTAAATAGATGTACTGTATGTTTAAGGTGAAGTTGACAAGTAAAGACCATGCTATCTATTACAGTTAAACACCTAGGGCCCCACCAACTCGAGCAGATGAAATGTATCTCTTTGTCTTATTACCATTTTAATGTGCCTTCTCCTGAACCATCATTAGTTATATATATGTTTAAAACTTGGGAGGTTGCCTAGTAAAAGGGATTTCAGATTTTCAAATGAAAGGAATGACATGAAGTATGATTTTGAAAGATAGGGGTAGAAAAGGAATTTTCAGTGGTATTTGATGAGTTACTTTGTAAAGTGATGAACTGATAGAGAAGCTATTTTCTTTACTGCTTTAGTTACTCTTTCCCCTTTTCTAATGACTTACTATTTAGGATATAGTAGATGTACAGTGCATCCTTTCTTAATGAATAAGTCAGTAAGTAGGTGCTTGGCTAGAAAAGAAAATAATGTTAAGACATGCTCTGTGTTCTGAATATGCGTGTAATACCTGACTTAGACAATGCCATACATTAATTTATGCAATAGCATTTATTACATTCAGTGTATGATAGATACAAGATGGATAAGATCTTGACCAAAAGAGACTCCACATTCTAAAAAGACCCATGAACACAAAAATCAGAAATTATAGTCCATTGTAATGAATGCAGTAAAAGAGAGATGCTTTGGATGTTATCAGAGCCTAGGGCAAAGGTAGATCTTTTCTGGAAGTGAAAGGTGGATTTAGCAAAGGCTTTTAAGACTGATGTCAGGAATAATCACAAGGCACTTGAAATATTAAAGAATGATATAACATCATATTGGAATTTATGTGCAAAATTGTATATTACAGACTTTACAGATTAAGTACCTAGGACAGCAACTGGAACTGTGCAGAAAGAAACTGCCAAGAACTTAAATGCCGCTCGGAGAGTAGAACTCAGGTTAATTGTGTCGGAGGACTCAGAGGCGTTTGGACTTGAAGCTCTGGGCCCAGTTTGGGGTAGGATAAGGGGTTATATTAGTTTTTAACAGGGGAGGTCAGCACTATTTGCATGTAGGCACAGGTGATGGATGGCACAGGGGGGAAGGATGCAACAGTGACAGACCCTAAGGAATTCAAACGTCAGCTTTCCGATCCTAGGAGCCTGGCAACCTTCCCTCCTCCGTGTGGCTTCAGCTGCTGAGCATTCTCCCCTCATTAGCTGCTGAGCCATGTTGCTTATCTTGTAATTGGCCTCGGTGGCCATTTTCTGCCTCAGAACAACTGAAAGAGGGGAGTCAGCAACACGGGATTGCAGTGAAAGCAGCTGACTGGGGCTGACTCCATGGCACTGCACTGTTTGGGAGAGGTTAGATCCAACATGGTGACCAAAGTTGCAACTCCCTTGCTTACTTGACCTAAAGCATGCTGGGCAAGTGTGCACTTACCCCAGATCTGATGGACTGCAGTACTGGAGGATAGGATGGTGGCATGAAGAGACCCTGTAGAGTGCCCCTCTCTCACGCCTCTTGTTCTCATGTGTGGGTGCAGGTGCTCTATCATGAGTAAAGAAAGCACACTTATCTACTGGTGCACATACTCTGTCATGGATAAAGAATAAGACAACCAACCTGATTGCAAGTCATGGTTCTGCCACTTCTCGGTGGAGTGCTCACGACCAAGTCACTTACGTTTTTGGGATAATTTTACTTTGTTATACTGTTTGTGTTTTTCCAGATTAGATTTGCCAGTATTTTGTTAGAGAGCTTCACATCTGTGTTCATGAAAGATAATTGCTGTAAGTTTAGTTTTCTTTTCCTGTAATGTCTTTTGCCAGGTTTTACTATCATGGTAATGCTGGCCTAATGAGTTGGAAAGTCTTAGAATTTGTGTTGAACTAGTAGTATTTATTCCCTAAATGTTTTGTGGAATTCACCATTGAAGTCATCTGGGCCTGGAGTTCTCTTTGTAGAAATGTTTATGACTACAAATTCCATTGTTCTAAAGTCTACTTTGTGTAATATTAGTGGGATCCTGCTTCTTAATCACCAGGCTATGGAGCTAGCCCAAGATGTTTTTATTTAGAGAGATTTTTGCTACAGGGCATGTGCACTTGCCAGAGAGACAGAGAGACAGGAAGCAAGAAATCACCTCCCGGGGTGATGGCTGTGCCACAACTCCTTCTCCTCCATTCTCCTCTTGGAATTTTGGGCATGCACACACATGTGTCTGGCGTGAGTTTTAGGTTGCTGGGTCTAGGACTCAAACTACAGTTGGCCATGTGGGACCTAGTGACATAAGCATTATGCTATCTACTGGTTCCTAATCCAGGATAATAATAATTATTATTTTTTTTAGAGAGATTTTTTTGCTATAGGGTGCATGTGCTTGCCAGAGAGACAGAGAGACAGAAAGCGAGAAATAACTCCCCAGGGAGATGGACACTAAGCAATCGCTTCTCCTCCGTTTTCCTCTCAGGATTTTGGGCACACGTGCACGTGTGCCTGGCATGAGTTTAAAGTCACTGGATCTGGGAGTCGAATCGTGGTTCAACTATGTGGGAATCCAGGAATGTAACCATTACATCTGCTGGTCCCAGCCCAGGATGTTTTAATGGGCACATGCAAGGACTGCTGTGGGAGTACAGAGAGGAGATGAGAATTGTGTATACTTTTTATTTGCTATAGGATGTATGTGCTTGCTAGAAAGGGAGAAAGAGAAAGCACCCCCTGTGGGGTTGGTCATGACACAGTCCCTTCTCCATTCTCCTTTTGAGATTTAGATACACATGCACATGTGCCTGGCATGTTTTTCAAGTTGCCAGGTCCAGGACTTGATCCATGCAGTTAGCCATGTGGGATCCAGCTGCCTTAAACACCATGCTGCCAGCTGGCCTGTGTACAATTTTTAGTACATTTTCTTTACATAGTTTTAGTTTTTATATTTCTGTAGAAAAGTGTGAAAGTGTTAGGAAGTATGTTTCAGCATTTTCACATCATATGCTATCAAAAAAGCAGAATATAAGAACTCAGGAATCCATCAATAACATGTGCATCCTGACAAACCTAATTAGCATAGCATAAACTGTAGGTAGAAATGTGTTCACTTCTATAGACAAATGAATGCTAGTCAGGCATCAGTGTATTTCACAAGCCTCTTTACATCATATATAAAGATACTTTCAAGCCAGCTTAACATGGGGAAGATCTTAAAACTGAGAGCTAGAATCAACCCTCCAGTTCTAAGTCTATTTAAAAAATATGGTAGACTTTGATGATTATCATTTCACCTAAATAGAACATACTCTAATTTATTCAAAGCAATATTTCAGTTGTCTGTTCTTTAATATACCAAAAGACTCGTGTGGTAATTTAGAGAAATAACTTCACTTATATGTGAAGGATTACTGAGACAAGGAGTAACTGATAGTAATGGGGTAGCATTATACTTGGAGATTAAACAGAGTTTTAAGAGGTTAAAAACAACAGTTGTGTTTAAGGATTAGTTGCCTTTTGCTACTGTAAAATGAAGCAATTACTTTTTCAGTAAAATGTATCATTATGTATACTATCAATTTTTAAAAAGGAACTTATAGTTCTAAAGTAGTAAAGAACTTTTGGCTGAGAATCTGGTGTTGAGATGATGTACCTTAATAAAGGAAGCCAAGTGTTTGAAATACTCACCTTGACTGTTGTGTTCTCAGGATTGACCTTCACTGACATACTCATCAGTTCCTATTTGATAGAACTTCTAAAAGTAGGAAATTGTTTTGTTTTATAATATGCTTCTCTGGTTCGAATGAATATAATTTGCAGTATTTATAGATAATACTTTGTATATAATACTTCCAGGCATGAAGATTGGCTAGGGTAAATTCGTTCATAATTAATATTCCAGCTGAGAGTTCACTCATTCATTTGTTCATGTTTGAATTTGAATGGTTACTGTGTACTAAATGCTAGGAGCAGGCACAGGTGATGCAAAGGTTAAAACAAAACAAAAAAGACACTAAACTATAGAACAATTACTATTTTTTTTTTCTTTTTTTGGAGAGGTTTTTGCTATAGGGCGCGTGCGCTCGCCAGACAGAGAGAGACAGAGAGATAGAAAGCAGGAAATCACCCCCCGGGGGGATGGCCACGCCGCAATCCCTTCTCCTCCATTCTCCTCTCGGGATCTTGGGCACGCACGCACACGCGCCCAGCGTGAGTTTAAGCCGCCGGGTCCGGGACTCGAACCGCGGTCGACTACGTGGGAGTCCAGCGACATAGCCATTACGCTAACTGCTGGTCCCAACAATTACTTTTTTTAAAAAGAGATATTTGCTATTGGGTGCGTGTGCTTGCTGACTAGACAGAGAGACAGAAAGCAAGAAATCATCCCCCCCAGTGGGAATGGCCATGCCACAATCCCTTCTCCTCCATTCTTCTCTCGGGATCTTGGGCACACGCGCATACACACCCAGTGTGAGTTTCAAGCCACCAGGTCTGAGACTGGAACTGCAGTTGACTACATGGAGTCTAGCAACGTAACCGTTACCCCATCTGCTGGTCCCTGTATTTGATTTTTAAAGTTTCTGAAGACAAAGAATCTGAGGAAATGTTATATTCAGTTGAATGTTTTTGAGGATTTGACCTTGAGAATACCATTTCATTTCTCTAGATTTTTGCTCCCTTATCTGTAAAGTGACTGCATTTGAATTATAAAAGTCTACAAGTTCCCTAAGAAATTTTTACAAGTTCCTTAATAGTCTATTAATGTGCCTCATGATTTTGAATAAGAGTTAAAATTATAAAAATTAAACAAAATCTAGGCAGTGGTTTAAATTTTTAAATTATTATTAATAGCATAGTGAATATGCAAATGAATATTTCCTTGGACACTGTACTATGGCTGTCTTTCTATCATATATTGTATCCTTTCCTCAAGTTTTGTTTCAAGTTTTTTTTTTAATTACATTTCTTAAACCATATTTTAATAGTTTGTGCCAGTTGCCTTTGTCATCCTTAAGTTATCATTCAAGGGAGTCTTTAATTTTTTCTGTTGGCATCCTAACCTCTTCAATTTCAGTTGAATTTTTATTATTTATTTATTTATTTATATGCTAGAGGTACTTGCTTGAAAAGAGAGAGAGAGAGTGTTGGGGGTAAAGGTGAGAAAGCACCCTCTATGGCAGATGGCCACACTACAATCCCTTCTTCTCCATTCTCCTCTCGGAATTTTGAGAACACATGCACATGCACTTGGCCTGTTTCTTAAGCCAGTACTTAAACTACACTGTTGCTTTGAACCCATAGTTGTGGGTTCCAGCTGCCTTAACAACCACCCTACTGCCTGACCCTTAGCTGAATCTTTTAACTTACTTTTATTGTTGATGCGCTGTCCAAGCTGCCATTAAGATGATTAAGTAGCTTTGGGTTTGGATGCAGAGTTAATCAAGAGTTAACATGAACATGCTTTAAATTGTTCTCTTCAGTAAACTGTAGATTTACGCTGAATCCTCTGTAATTCTTCTGCCAGGACTCTTTGAGAGTAAAGAGAACTGGGAGAACACAGCGTATAAAAGTTACCACAAGGAAGGGGCAATGCTTGTTTTGACCATTATGTTCCAACTGATGGAATGAATGGCTGTTGATAACCTACATGTAGTCTATCATTTATTCCATGTAGCCCCTGCAATACCTACTATACTGCTATCCACGTAGCTGGGACTCAGATATTTGTTGAATGAATAAGTGAGTAATCAAAATAATGGCTGTACAGCTGGACACAAATTGTTTCTAGTAAATCAGAGTGCTTATTTAAATTATATACTATATGAATAGAAGTGTGGAGATGCTGAAAGAGAAGAAATTTAGATATGAAAAGGTGTTGCTGTGCTATCCATTCTGTAATATTCTTCATTTCTGAAAAAACTACTTTTATATGAATTTAGTTGTGTTTGTTACTCTTTTTTACTTACTCCTGGTATCAACATTTATAAGTAATGAACGATTTTAGGAATGCAGAGAAGTACAGAGCATGTGAAAAACATTCATGTAACCACCATACAGATTTAACCAACATTAAAATTTTGCCATGTTTGCTTAAGTACTTTTATGAGGCAAAATATTTTAATATATTCATATTCACCTTTGCAACCCACTTTGATAATGTTTAGCTTCCTTCTCTCACCCTCTTTCCCCCCCTTTCATTCTCTTACATAACCATTATCAGAAATTGGTATATAACTTCTCCCCCCTTTGCCTTTGTATCATTTTCTCTATCTAACATGCATTATTGAGACTTTTGTCTTTTTCCTAGTGTTTTAGAGATTTTGGGAGTTTCCATTCTGTTTCTGTACTTTGGCTGTTTAGGTCAAATTTAACCTATTTCATTTTGTAGAAATTGAGTTCAAGACTCCTAGCCTTACTATAAAAAGAGGTCCACATTCTGTAGCTCTTAAATGTATTTTTATTGGGACCAGCAGTTAGCGTAATGGCTATGTCGCTGGACTCCCACGTAGTCGACCGCGGTTCGAGTCCCGGACCCCGTGGCTTAAACTCACGCCGGGCGCGTGTGTGTGCGTGCCCAAGATCCCGAGAGGAGAATGGAGGAGAAGGGATTGTGGCGTGGCCATCCCCCCTGGGGGGTGATTTCTCGCTTTCTGTCTCTATGTCTCTCTCTGTCTGGCGAGCGCACGCGCCCTATAGCAAAAACCTCTCCCCCCCCCCAAAAAAAATGTATTTTTATTAAATGAGTCATGTAAATGAGAGCCAGGACAGCTCAGTGGTTACAAACATGCATGCTTTGGACCTGTATTCCTGGGTTTGAACCTAGGTTCCATTGCATCTTAGTTGTGTGATCTTAAAACCCAGTATGTCTAAGTCTGAGTCAGCTTATCTGTTAAATAAGGATAATAACCATTATTTCATAGTGTTGTTATGAGAATTAAGTGAGAGCATGCATATAAAGTGCTCTGCTCAGGACTTGGCATGTAGAAAGCTCTCGTTTTGATTATTCTTCATTTATATTTGATCAAATTCTTTAGTGACAAAACTCAGATACTCTTGTTTTTCTTTCCTTGTTGAATTCTATTAGGGGACTCTTTTTGAATCAAAACATTTTATTTAGTTACTTGCAAGCCTACTAAAGGTATCAATAGTTTGACATTGAAATAAACAAGCACTACTAACTTGAAGAAGAAAACACCTTGAAAATATCCTAGAACTTCAATTTAGAAGGTAGTTTTAAAATAAGTTGAAGAAACTGATGGTGCTGTGCATTCTGCACAGTTCTCTAGGGGCTGACCAAGAGCAATATGGTGGGGTAATCTGTCGCTGTTCATTTGAGTGATCATGTGTATTAACATCATGGTGTACATTATTTCTCTGCTCGATTTCTCTTCATTTCAAAACCTAAGGTTAAATGAAGGTGATAGGTAGATATTCAGGGAAAAACATTTTGATGTAAATATAACCATAATCTACTGATGGTAAAGAAATTAAGAAATGGATCCCTGGGAAACACATGTGTTGAACTGAAGATTACAGTGCCTAACTCAAATCTTTTTAAATGTAGTGCATTTAAAAAGGAGGTAAAATGGAACCAGCAGGTGGTGTGGTGGTTAAGGCACTGGATCCTACATGGTTGACTCCTTGGTTTGAGTTCTAGGCATGGCATTTGAACACCACACCAGGTGTGTTTGTGCATGCTCAAACATCTGGAGAAGAGAATGGAGGAGAAGGGATTGTGATGTGGCTATCCTCTCTGGTGATTTCTCACTTCCCCTCTCTCTCTGTTTCTCTCTGGAGAGCACACACACCCTTATGGGCAAAAACAAACAAAAACAAAAACAAAAACAAATACAAAGGCAGGTAGAATGAAGCTGATGGTCTGAAAGCAGCAGCCAAGTGACACCACGGTAACACAGCACTTTATGATGTTGAACTCAAATAGAAATGTCCCAGGTTTGCATTCCAAGATGTCCCTATATATAACAGTATGTGTGTACGGACCTATGATCTGGAATAACAGACTGGAGGTGGATTGTGGTGTGAAGATCCTGTTGAGGGTGACTCTCTCTCTCTTTCTGGAAAAAATAAGTGAATAAACTTTAAAAAAAAAAGGTGGGGGGAGGAGTTATAGTTAGAAATGTAGAATCAGTAGGTGTTCCAAAAAGACTTAATACTTGAGTTGCACAAATAATACATTTTAGACCTCATTAGCTATATTTCTGTGTTTGATTTATCTCTAATAGGGAACCTACTACAGGAATCAGAAGAATATTTTAGTTTTTCAGGCAGGAATTCAGTTGCCAGCCTTAGGGTGGCATTGTATTTATATGTCTGTCGGAAGGCCTTTTTTTTTTTTTTTTTTTTTTTTTGAGAGATTTTTGCTATAGGGCGCGTGCGCTCGCCAGACAGACAGAGACATAGAGACAGAAAGCAAGAAATCACCCCCCAGGGGGGATGGTCACGCCGCAATCCCTTCTCCTCCATTCTCCTCTCGGGATCTTGGGCACGCACGCACACGCGCCCGGCGTGAGTTTTAAGCCACCGGGTCCGGGACGCGAACTGCGGTCGACTACGTGGGAGTCCAGCGACATAGCCATTACGCTAACTGCTGGTTCCCTCGGAAGGCCTTTTGACTATGTATGTTGGTCAAATAATTTTAATGACACCTTCCCCCATCCCCATGCGTATATCTATGTCAACTCTATTTTAGAATAGTTAGCCAGAGGGGACTACTTATAGAGGAATATGGTGGCTATTTTCTGGTTGTTCCAAAGGAAAGAAAATATCTCTGTGTATTATCTATTGCTACATGACAGTATTCCAAATTTAGCAACTTAAAACAACAAGCATTTATTACTATTATCTAGGAAAGTTTCTTTTTCTTTCTTTCTTTTTTTTTTTTGGAGAGGTTTTTGCTATAGGGCGCATGTGCTCACCAGAAAGAGAGACAGAAAGAGAAATCACTGTCCCCCCCACCCCCGGGGTGATGGCCACGCCACAATCCCTTCTCCTCTATTCTCCTCTCGGGATCTTGGGCATGCACGCACAGGCGCCTGGCATGAATTCAAGCCACTGGGTCCGGAACTTGAACCACAGTCGGCTACGTGGAAGTCTAGCGACGTAGCCATTACACCAACTGCTGGTCCCTATCTATGAAAATTTCCAAAGTTTTGAGAGGGAGAGAAACAGAGAGATTGCACCCAAAAAGAGAGTCATAGTCTTTTATAACCTGATTTCAAAAGTGACATACCATCACTTCAGCCAAGTGCTGTTGGTCACACAGACCAACCCTGATATCCTGTGGGAATGGACTACACAGGGGAGTAAACACCAGGATACAAGGATCGTTGGGGGACCGTCTTGGAGACTGGCTACTGAAGTCCTTGTGGTGGGTATTGTCATTGGTGGTTATCTAGCTACCAAACTCCCTGCAACAAGGTGATCATTAGTAGGTTTTTAGCTTTCTATTTGTAAGCCTCAAATACTACACTTGAGTTGTCTAGAATTTAGGCTCATATACCCAGAGGACCTGTATGTGAGGGAAAAAAAATCCTAGGTACCAATTTATTTTAGATATGCTTCAGATCATCAGTCATTTGATGTTAGGCCTGGAATACATGATAGTTACTAGAACATTTCATTAAGCAGGAAGGGTTATTTAGCTAGAATATTTAAAGAAGATGACTCACTTTTTAGGGACCGGCAGATGGCGTAATAGTTATGTTGCTGGACTCCCACACAGTCTGTCACAGTTCGAGTCCTGGACCTGGCGGCTTAAAACTCATGCCAGGCACATGTGTGTGCGTGCCCAAGATCCTGAGAGGAGAGTGGAGGAGAAGGAATTGTAGCAGGTTTATCCCCCCAGGGGGTGATTTCTCACTTTCTGTCTTTCTATCTCTCTCTGTCTCTCCAGTGAGTACACACGCCCTATAGCAAAAATCTTTCTACAAAAAAAGAAAAGAAAATGACTCACTTTTGAACTTTGCTTCTTTATAGGCCCCAAGTTTAATTCACTACAAAGAACAGTTTTCTGTTTGCTTTGCACAATAGCCAGACTAGACATTGATTATTTTATGACAGTATACATATAGTTATTAATCAGTCTTGCCAGTCCTGTGTAGTTATTTCCACTATTTCCAGGCTGTGATGAGAGTGATGCAAATTTTAAAAATCACATGGTTAAATTAGTGGCTATACGTTCTTTCAGGCTTTGGCCTTCAAATTGGTTGCTTTGCATTACTCATATGAATTTCTAATGTAGAGAAAGAGCAAATTGTGTTCATGTGTGTGAGTGTGTGTGTATATATGTATATGTGTGTATATATATGTGTGTGTGTATATAGATGTATATATATACATATGTGTGTGTGTGTGTGTATATATATATATATATATATATATATATATATATATAGTGTGTGAGTGAAATCAATAATGAAATCACAGTTTAGAGAAGGAATTATACGTTTAAAGTCTTCAATTTTATGAAAACAATGATTCTACATTTCTTCAAGTGGCTGTCATAGAATGGAATTGAAATCCCTGGGTGGGAAGTGTGCTAGAAATCACAGTATTCCTTTTCAAAGTGTTTTGCATCCCCTTATACGTATATTCAGCACTTCATTTCTAACCCCTACACAGTGAATCATGCTGTGATTTATAATACTGTGTTATGTTTTAAATTCAAATATTGTTTTTAAAGGGAAATTGCTACTAATGTTGGCTAAGCTGCACATAATAGTTTAGTAAATGGTTGTAGGTTTGATTCTTCTCATGTCAATCTAAATGTGAACTGATATTATTCAAAATCCTTTCAAGATGTCGAATAATTGTTTCAGTTAACTAAAGGCTTTACTAGATAATATTAATTTATGAAATATCGTTGAGTTTAGAACACTTATTATTTAAAGAAAAAAGTAATAGGTTCATATGTAATAATTAAATGCTAATGGATATCTTTTAAGAGCTGATGTGTTTAAGAAAGGGGGAATTTAGTATCTTAATAGAACAAGAGAATTATAGATCATTTAAAATGTTCAAAAGTAATGTATAAGAATTAGTTTTGCTCTTTTTAAAAATATAAACTTTATTGAGATAATTTACATAAATGCATCAATTTTGATGTACATTTTGATAAGTTTTAAGAAATGTATACACTGAGGCCAGCAGATGGCGTGGTGATTAAGGCACTGGACTCCAACATGGCTGACTGCAGTTCAAGTCCTGGACCTGGTGGCTTGACCATCACTCCGGATGCATGCGCAGGTGTGCCCAAAATCCCAGGAGAGAATGAAGGGGAAGAGATTGCCGTGTGGCCATCCTCCCTGAGGGGTGATTTTTCACTTTCCCTCTCTTTCTCTCTGGCAAGCGCATGCATCCTAAGGCACCCTTAAAAAAAAAAGACATATATTCATGTATTGTTAGCATTGTCACAGTCAAGCTATAGAATATTTCCATTGCCCTCACAAGTTCCCTTTTTTCCTTTTCTAGTCAGTTCCCACTTCTGTTCCCAGCAGCCACTGTTCTACTTTCTGTCACTATCATTTAGACCCTTCTAGTGCTCCATATAAATGCAGTCTTGTTGCACTCTTATTTTTCTCTAGTATCTTCAATTTAGCATAATGGTTGTGAGACTCAGCCATGTTGTTGTGTGTATCTGTACCTTCCTTTTTTTTTCTGAGTGGTATTGAGTTGTATGACTATATCCATAATTTGTTATCTATTGATAGACATGTGGGTTGTTTCCAGTTTTGGGCCATTTTGAATGAAACTGCTTTGGACATTTATGTACAAGTTTTTATGTGTGTATGAATATATGTTTTTATTTCTCTTGGGGAAATACCTAGGAATCACCCATAGGTTCTATAAATATACGTTTAACTTTGCAACTATTACAAAACTGTTTTCCACAGTGGTGGTGCTATTTTATCTTGCCATCAGCAGTGTGTGAGAGTTCCAGTTGCTTCAAACCCTTGCTAATGCTTGGTATTATCAACCACCACTTAGTCATTCTGTTGGGTAGTGTGTCACAGTATAGTTTGGGGCATAGTCCTGTTGTCTGATGTTGAGTATCTTTTCATGTGCTTATTCTTCATTTGTCATGTTATGTAAAAATGTTGTTCATTAAAAATTGGATGACTTATCTTATTAATGGTTTACAGGAGTTAATTATATATTCTGAATACAAGTCCTTTGTCAGGTATGTAATGAGAATATTTTCTCCTACCTGGTTGTTAGCCTTTTTCTTTTCATGTACTTTCAAAGAGCAGAAGTTTTTAATTTTTGTAAAACTCAGTTTATTAAAATATTTTTCTATGGTTCGGACTTATGTTATCAATTGTTGCCTACCTTAAAGTCATAAAAATGTTCTCCTATGTTTTCTTCTAGATGTTTTATAGTTTTGACTCTAATATTTTTGATTGTAGTTTGTTTTGAGTTAATATTTATATATAGAATGAGGTAGGAATCAAGGTTTCTTTTTTTTTCTTTTTTGCACATGAATATTCAGTTGTCCCAGTACCAATTATTGTCCCAGTGAACATATTATTGTATCCTTTTTGAAATTCAGTTATTCATACATGTTTGTTTATGAGTATGTATTCTGCTAATAGATCTGTCTTTTCTGCCAATGATACGTTATGATTACTGTAGCTTCATAATGAGTCTAGAAATGGAATAATGTAAATACTTTAATATGTTTTTTATTTTTCAGATTGTTTTGACTATTCTAGGTTCTTGCATTTCCATACAAATTTTCAGATAAACTTGTTAATTTTTACTGAAAAGCGTACTGGAATTTTTATTAAGATAGTACTGAGTTTTATGGATTAAATCATCCTATCTATAAACATGGTATGGCTTCCTTTTATATAGGTACTTTAAAATTTCTATCACTAAAGCTTTTTAGTTTTTATTTTATAGCTCTTACATATATTTGTTAAATATATTCCTAAACATTAAATTTCTAAAATCTTATTTTAACTTGTATAATGCCTTTACATTTAGTTTACAGATGTTTGTTGGCAGAAATCAGTTATTGTAATAAGGCAATGTATTTTAATCCAATGAAGTTACATTATTAAGATAAACCCTACTGATTAAAAGTATATGTTACGGGTGGCATGGTGGTTAAGGCACTAGATTCTCACTTGGCCAACTGCTGTTCACATCCCGGACCTGGTAGCTTGAAAATTACACGAGGTATGTGTATATGTGCCCCAAATCCCAAGAGGAGAATGGAAGAGAAAGGATTGTGGTGTGTCTACCCCTCTGGGGTGGGGAGGTAATTTCTCACTTTCCCTCTCTCTGTCTCTCTCTGGCAAGCACACATGCCTTATGGCAAAGCCTAAAAAAAAGGTATATGTTATCTGTCAGATCTGACTATTTCAATGAAGTCAAGTAAATTTCGCCAATCTTTATTTAGTGATTAATTTAAAGGATGTAGATATTATTTTTTTCTCTTCTAGAATTTTAATTAACATATAATAATTGTATGTTTGTGGAGGTACAGTGTGATTTTTCAGTTCATGACTACAATGTGTAATGATTAAATCAGAGTAATTAATTAGTATAATCCCTCATTTCAACCATGTCATTACTTTGAGTTGAGAACATTCAAAATCCTCTTTTTTAGCTACTGTGAGATATACACAGTAAGTTTGGTTAACCACATTCTTCTTACTATATTTTCTAACACTCGACATTGTTCTCTTTATCACTTTGTAATTTTATTTCCATTAATTATCAATAACATCCCTCTAGTCCTCTCAACCCCCATCCTGCTCAGCCTCAGTACTCATTCTTCATCTTTTATAGATAAAATTGAGAGGATAAATTTATCCCATTCTGTGATGCATGCTTTTCAATAAATACTTTGTTCTTTGAACTTGTGTGCATTAAATGCAGTATAAGCAAACAATTTAAAATGAGGTTCTCAGTTACCTTTTATTATGTTTGTCACTAAATCTGTGGTCAGCCATGTGAGACCTTGCTCCCTCAACCACTAAGTTACAGGCCCAGCCCTCCTTGTAAACTTTTTAATGGCTAGACTTACTATTAGGTAAATCTTTGCTTTTAGCACGTGTAATACAAGTTCTTGATTGTATATGTCTTCTTTTCTACTGTTATACATTACTATAATATGTATCATGTTGATCTGGCCCAGCTGCAATGGCACAGGGAGTAGGTGCCACTGCACAACACTGGAGCCATATGGGAAGGCGGTGGGTTTGGTTTGCAGGTTGACCTGAACATGCTGGGTATGCCCGTGGGTATGCCTGTTGCCCTGGCTGGCACAAAGGATGAGGGAGGATTGTCAGTGAAGATCTTTTCTGAGGTCCCTGACAATCTCTCACTCTCTCATGAAACAAATGAACAAACAAAAAATGTTGATCTAATTTCCTATCAAAATAAATATAATTATAATATAGCATGATACAAATCCTACCAAGTCACTTCCAGGGACATACTAAATGTCTTCAGTAATAGTAAATTATGTGCACATACTTGAATGTAATGCTAATGACAAAAATGGTTATATATCAAAGTCTAATAGGTCTAAAATAGATAAGTTCAAAAATCATTAACACACACACACACAAAAATCATTAACACAACATTTGGCTATGAGAACTGTTGTTCCTCCTTCCTTTTCCTCATTTCTTATTTTTACTACTTTAGCCCTAACCTTAAAAAAAACAAAAGTCTCTATCCCCTACAGATGGCCATTGATAACATGTAGTGGCTTTCTTTGTAGACTTTGCTGATGTTTTTTAATTGTTAGAGAGTGCATGCTCTCGCCAGAGAGAGAAAGACTGAGAGAGAGAAAATACCCTTCAGTGGGGTATGGTCATGTTGCAATCCCTCTCCTCCATCTCTCTCTCCTCTTGGGATTTGGAGCACACATATGTGTATGTGTAGCATGTTCTTCAAGCTTCCAGAGACTGGACTTGAACTGTGGTCAGCCATGTGGGCCTTGGCTCCCTCAACCACTAAGTTACAAGCCCAGCCCTCCTAGTAGACTTTTTAATGCACACGAAAACATAATTCTAAAAACATATTGAATTACACCAGGTATAATTATTCTGTACTCACTTTTTTCTTTTAACAATATGTATTAGACAGCTCACCATATCAGCCCATCAAACTTACAGTTCATGTTTGTAAGGGATGCATAATACTGCATTGTGAACTATTCCTTACCTCATTTATTGGGCTCCCCATTGATGGACATTTAGATTTTTCTTGACTTTTTGATATTTTAAATAGCGCTGCAAGGATATACTTTATATTTTTAAAAATTGATGTCCATAAAAAATGACCATGAAATTAATGTCTTAAACATGATTTGTCATTATTATCTTACATTTTTATGGGTCATAAATCTGACACAGGTCCCAGTGGGCTAAAATCAAGATGTATTCAGATAGCCATCCTTTCTTGAGGCCTAAGGGGAAAATCCATTTCTTTGCCATTATCAGCTTCTAGAACAACCCACACTCCTTGGCTCATTGCTGCTCTTCTCCAGTCTTCAAGATGGAGAGTCAAAATTTAGGTCAACTGTTGAGTTCAGGGATGCATACCTGAGATTTAGGGATCTGAAGGCTGCCCTTTTGCCTCCCTCACAAAGCCATGGAACTGAAGACTGAGTACTGGAGAACCTTTGACGAAACACTCAATGTGTTCATCACTATGCTTTCTGGGAGAAACAGCTAGCCCAAGTGCTGTCTTATGTTGACAACTTAATTGCACCCGGATTCCCAGATCCTAATTCCCAGAACCTTAGCTGCAACAGAATCTGCAAAAGTTGGTTTTGTTTTCCTGCTTCTGCAGTGTAAAAAGGCAATTTAGAAGGAAGTTAGAATATATGCTGAATGTTTCCATTTATTTATTTATTTATTTATTTATTTATTTATTTTTATATTTTTGCCATAGGGTACATGTCCTCACTGGAATGAGATAGAGAAACAGTGAAAGGGAAAGTGAGAAATCCCCCCCTCCAGGGGGAATGGTCACACATCAGTACCTTCTCCTCCATTCTCCTACTGGGATTTTGGATGTGCGTGCACACATGCCTCCTGTGATTTTCAAGCCACCAGGTCCAAGACTCGAACCATGATCCGCCTTGTGAGAGTCCAGCACGTTAATTACCATGCCACCTGCTGATCCGACTGTTTCCATTTTACCACATCTAGAAATGTGAATACCTAGCTGCGTGCTGAAAGTTGGGTAACAATGTGTGTTTGCTGAATGGAGGTTAAGCGGAAGCTAGAAAAATCTTTTTATGTTAGCCACAGTTGTGTGAGGTTCTTAACTATAAAGAACCTTAGTTGATTTAGTTGAGAAAGGATCTATTAAGGTATGAAGGAACTCGTGGAATCCTTGGAGAGCCAGAACGTCAGACGTGGGGGGAATGCAGCAGGTACAACGTCCAAATCACGCTGGGAAACTGCTATAGTGAAGGTACATTGGCGCCACTTCTTGGCACTGAACTGAGGATCTGTGCTGAATGCGGAGTGCTGTATCAACAGCTGCCTTGAAAAGAATGAACTTCACACCACTCTCATAAGCAATGGATCCTACCAGACAGTTGCCTCTTCACATTGCTCAGTAGTAAATGAAAATCGCATACAGGTGCATCTGATTGGCTAAGACTGCTTCATTAGCAAGGTAAAATGGGAGAGTGCATTCTGGCATTTCACGCTATATCTAAATCCCTTATATTTTGTTTAGAGTTTTGCTACAGGGCACATGCGCTCTCCAGAGAGACAACCAGAAAGACAGAAAGCGAGAAATCACCTCCCAGTGGGGATGGCCACATCACAATCCCTTCTCCTCCATTCTCTTCTCCGGATTTACAGCATGCACACACGTGCTGGTGTGAGTTGTGTGTTTTTGTTTTTGTCTTGAGAGGTTTTTGCTATAGGGTGCGTGCACTTGCCCGAAAGACAGAGAGAGATGGGAGACAGAAAGGGAGACTGTGGTTCAAGTTCTGGTGGCTTGCTTTCTCACTTTCCCTCTCTCTGTCTGTCTCTGACTGAACTGGAAAGTAATAATGATAAAGTTAAATAAAGTAATTCTTTTTAAAAAATAACTTGTTACAGAGAGATTGACTTATTTAAGGCATTCAGTTAGTAAAAAAGAGTCAGTGCTTTAGAAAAAATAAAGAAATAGAACGTTTTATTGTGAAGCCTGTAAAATTAGAGTCTAATGTACCATAGAAGAAAGAATGTGTAGGTATTAAACATGATGTTTATTATAACATCAAACTAAGGCAACATAGGTATTTCTAAACAGGTAGCAAATGATAAATAATTGTTATCTACCATGGAATCCCTTTAATAAGGATCTATTGAAAATGAACAAATCATTCCTATGATGAACCCTGTTCATCTAATGTGACCATTTAATTAAAACTTATTTTTCTGTCTTACTGCTATTGACAAATCTCTGTAGTTGTGTGAATGAGGAGGTCTATGTACTTCTATTTTAGCTTTCTTGCTGAACTTATAAATCTGTTAACAGTTGTATACATTTTATGAGTTCCCTGCAGTAACTTTAAAAATATTTTTCTCCCATGGTTGGTAGTAATGTTTTCAAGGTTCAGAGTGTCACAATCATCAGACACAATAAATGATGTAACACCATTGTTTCCTTCTTTTAGTATTTAGAGCTCTTTTCTTTTCTTTTCTTTTCTTTTCTTTTCTTTTCTTTTCTTTTCTTTTCTTTTTTTTAAGAGAGATTTTTGCTATAGGGCATGTGTGCTCCCTGGAGAGACAGAAACAGAAAATAGGAAATCACCTCCCAGGGGGGATGGCCATACTGCAGTCCCTTCTCCATTCTCCTTTCAGGATTTTGGACACACATGCACATGTGCTTGGTTTGAATTTTAAGCCGTCAGGTCTGGGACCCAAATTGCGGTCAATTACGTGGGAGTCCAGTGACGTACCATTATACCATGTGCTGGTCCCAGTATTTAGAGCTTTTTGCCATGTGAAAAATACTCATAACAAGGCCACTAGTCACCCAGCTTTAAGTGTGAGTACTCTAGAAAGGAAATTACACAATTATTTTAGGTAATTATATATAAAGATTTATAGGTTATAGAAATCTAACATGAGTTAATAATGATAACCAAGGGTGCCAGCAGGTGGTGTGGTGATTGGGGCACTAGACTCCCACGTGGCCAACTGTGGTTTGAATCCTGGACCTGGCCCCTTGTTTCTCACTTTCCCTCTCTCTCTCTCTCTCTCTCTCTGGTCAAATTGAAAAATAATAAGTAAAATAAAATAAAATAATTATTTAAAAAAGTGATAACCTATAGCTTAAATTTCTAGCTCCTGTTTTTTACATTTCCAAAGATCACATTCAGGCATATGAAATAAAAGGTGACGTGTTCATCTGTGTATATTGGATATTTCCACATAAGTTATATAATCAAATTCAGACTGTTTTCTACTTATTATTTATTACTGTTTTCATGTTTGTTTTTCTTTCTTTAGTCTTAGAACCTAACCATTACTTTTTCTCTAGTTATGTGTTAAGGAATACATAAGGGGCCTTTGAAAAGTTCATGGGAAATGTGGATTATGAAAAAACTATGCATGGATTTCAAATTTTTTTGCACCAGAATAAACTCATACCTTTTGTTTGCTTGTTTTTTAGATTTTTGCTATAGGGTGCACATTCTCTCCAGAGAGAGATGGAGACAGATAGAGAAAGAGGGAAAGTGAGAAATCACCCTGCAAGGGGATTGTCCACACTGTAATCCCTTCTCCTCCATTCTCCTTTTGGGCTTTTGGGCATGCATGCACACATGCCTGGTGAGATTTTCAAGCCTCCAGGTCCCAGAATTGAATTGCAGAGCTGGCTGTGTAGGACCAAAGCACCTTAACTACCATGCTACCTGCTGGCCCAGAAATAAATTCATACTTTGATTCCATTTTTCTATGAATTTTTGGTAGTTTTACAGACACACACACACACACACACACACACACACACACACACCTGGGAGCACCAAGGTGCATCCCAAACATTAACCTAGATTATTACTAGGCCTTTGAAGATAGTGTGGATAATTTGGAGTTAAAAACATTTAATTACATTTTAAAAACTTCTAGTTGGATGTAGTAATGCCTAAGACTATCATTCAGAATAGAGTACCACTTCTTTTTTTGCACTGCAAAAAGTAAATCTATTTACGGAAGAGTGATTTAAAGACATTACAGTTTTCTTTACAAACAGATATAAGAACAGAATTGTCCATACCTGCTTTTTGCTGGTAGAAGCTTAACTTACCTTAGTTTTCTCCTTGGGTAATTTTTTTTTTTTCTTTTTTAATGTCTAAGAGATTATCTGTCACCTCATTATCTTTGTTAATCACTACCAGAACTTCTGGCTATTACCCATCACAGTGGTTAAAAGGATCCCAGACAAAGTCCTAAATCTTCATTCACAAAGAAGGTTGTCAGCTGTTGCCTATATCTGCTATGTACTGGAGCATTGGGAAAGTGATGATGTATTTTTCTATGCAAAAACGTGTCATGACTTTCCCAAGGACCTAATAGACCTAATACTTCCTTTGAACATTTGTAGGGTAGTGATGGTTCGTATTAAATATTTTTCAAGAAGTGAATATTAATGTGGTTGTGGGAGATTTGATATCAGAGCAGTATTGAATATAAAAATCATAGAGAATAGAATATAAATCATTAAACTACACAAGTAATATTTCCTTAGAATTGCTTATGAATATTCACCTATTCATATATGAGGGGACTTCAAAAAGTTTGCAGAAAAATGGAATTAAAACGAGTTTATTGTGGTGCAAAATATGATTTTTTAAATCAAAATATAGATTTTTCATTTTCAGTTGATGCATTTTTCCATCAACTTTTTGAAGACCACCCCCCCCCCCCCCAGTTCTTTTAAGTAGTCTTTTTGAAAGTATTGAAATATGAGAGGTTTTTTTTTCTTGTTTAAAAACGTTGACATTTTTGGCATTATGAATTTTGTCTACATATTTGATAAGAACATCCACAGACTTTTCATTCAAAGATCAACAAAAAACTTGAATATGAAAATTGAAGTTATGAAATGAAGATGCTCTCTCAGCTGAGAATTCCTTCCTAGAAATGTATAAATGCAATTATTCTTTAATAAATAAACATATCTTAAATCTTCTCATCAATGAGTCACTAAAAAAATTAAAAGATGACATTGTTACTCACAATAACAATACAAAACTAGGAAAACAACTGAAACAGAGATCAAGGCTTTTCGAGATAGATGCAAAATTATCTTGCTTTTTATAATTAAAGTCGACTGACTTAATATTCATAACAGGCTTAATTGTCTTAGGTAAAATACTTAATTTTCTTTGTTTTGAAAGCACTCTCTTTTTCTTCCTAAATCAAGAACAGAGAAAATTTAAAGTACATGATTCAGTTATAGTTTTTAGAACAATGGGTAAGAATATTTTAAAGATTAAGAAATCCTTTCATCTCTCTGACTTTTCATCATTTTCATTCTGTATTGAGCTCATGGCTGCAAAATAATAGAAACGGATGCTAACTAACCTGAGTAGAAAGAAACTTACTGAATATTGGGGAACCCCTGGAATCTGTGGAAAGAAAATGGGACTTAGAAAATGAAAAGAAGCAAAGCAACCTGGGCCCCAGACCCCTGTCCAGATCAACATACTGCATCAGACTGTTAGGATGCGGCTCCCACACATCTTTGCTGCCACCACCACTAGTTTCTTGCTGCTTCTGGTGTGGCTGCTAACAATTTGTCACCTGTACTCTGCTTTGCCTTACTCCCTTAAGATTTGGAGTCCAGGACTGGAATATCCAATTGGCTGAGGGTGCTGAGGTACAAGTGCTGCCTCCTCCTTGAATTTCCTTTGTAGTAGAAACGCCTCATGTCAGTAATTCTATGAGAATAGTTATCACACTGAACTGTAATTTCATTTTACATCTCTGTCTTCTTCAAGGACTGTGAACTCCAGGAGAACAGAAAATTTTAATATATTTTTGTTTTCTGTACCTAACACCATGTTTGGGACACAGGGAAAGATCAGTTTTAAAAATGAAATGGTTAAAATAAAATACTGGCTTGTCGTCGCTGAACTCCCATGTAGTTGACACAGTTTGAGTCCCGGACCCGGTGGCTTAAACTTACACCGGGTGTGTGTGCATACGTGCCCAGGATCCTGAGAGGAGAATGGAGGAGAAGGGATTGCGGCGTGGCCATTCCCCCTGAGGGGTGATTTCTTGCTTTCTGTTTCTCTGTCTCTCTCTGTCTTTCTGGTGAGTGCACACGCTCTATAGCAAAAACCTCTCAAAAAGAAATATTGGCTTGTCAGAAAAGTCATGACGCATTTTTGCATAGAAAAAATATATCATGACTTTCCAACAACCAAATATTTTGAAGAGTTTAAATAAAAATCTACAGTCCCCTTTCCTACCTGTCCTGCTTTTTCAGAGGCCAACACTTAAGTTTTCTGAATATAGTCGTGCATCATTTAATGGCAGGGACACTTTTTGAGAAATCCATTGGTAGTTGATTCCTTCGTTGTGTAAAGATTATAGAGGATACTTACACAAACCTCGATGGTATCGTCTGCTATATACCTTGGCTATGTGGCGTAGCCTATTATGATCTTATGAAATCATTCTCATATATATGGTCCATCATTTATTTGTGTTAACACAAATTAGAATCAGATACATTCATAAAATCAGTTATTTGGCGAGACTGACAGGACTTGTAATTCAGGGTAGTAAGACTACCACTAAGCATAACCAAATTGAGATATGCAGGGAAATTTTTGTGTGATGAGGCACATATAATTAGGAAACAGATGAATAACACTACCATAAAAATGTTGCCTATGAAATATTGTTAGACTTCGAATGTAAATTAATGTGGAACTCAGTATGTCATAAATAGCTCTTACAAAATCTGCTAGATTTCTATTAAAACAACTACATGAGATAGGGTTTATAGATGTAGCTAGTTCTTTTAATAAACAGGATGCAGGATTTTTTCAGAATTCATGTATATGCATGTGTGTGTATGTTTTATATGTATGTATACATAGATATCTCCAATTTCTCAGGCTTCATACCATAGCTTAGAGGTATGGACTCACATTAACCATAGTCAACTCCAATTCCACTGACTACAGTTCCAGACATGAGTTTGTAATGACTCTGACTCTGCGAATTTGGGAATGATTACCGACTCGGAAGGCTCTCACTGCACAGGTAGCAGGATTTTGTTCCTGTGCAGGGTGCCCTGCCTGCTGGAGGGACCTGTCTGAACCTGGGGCTATGGGAGCAGGAGGTTATTTTACCTTTCATTTGGAGGTTCTGAAAGTGCATTGAATCTAAGGAAGGATTTGAAATATAGGTTTTGAGAATATTTGTTCTACCGTGTTGAACTTAATGTTCTAGTCAAAGAGCTTCACCCTTCTTACAAGGCTCTTTGAACCCTGTCACTAAAGTAGGTCTTACTGGGGGCCAGTGGACTGGAGGTTAAGGCAGCTGCATCTCACAAGGCCAACTTGGTGGTCAGTTTTTGTCCCAGATTCTGTAGCCTGAAAATTATGCTGAGTGGGACCAGCAGATGGCGTAATGTTTACATCGCTGGACTCTCATGTAGTAGACCACAGTTCGAGTCCCAGGCCTGTTGGCTTAAAACTCACACCGGGCACATGTGCGTGTGTGCCCAAAATTCTGAGAGGAGAATGGAGAAGAAGGGGTTGTAGCATGGCCATTCCCCCTGGGGAGTGATTTCTTGCTTTCTATCTCTCTGGTGAGTCCCCATGTCCTATACTCTCTAAAAAAAGAAACCAAGCAAACTAAATCATACCGGGCGAGTGAGTGTGTGTGCATGTGTGCCCAAAACCCATAGAGAAGAATGGAGGAGAAGAGATTGTGGTGTGGCCATCCCTGTGGGGGCTGATTTCTCACTCTCTCCCTCACCTCTGATTAGCATAGGGGCCCTATAGCAAACTAAAAAAAAGTAATAATAATAAAAAACAAAAAATAAAAATAAAATAGGTCTTATCTAATTGCCCAGAAATGTCTGAATCCTACCTCAACTGAAGCTGACATCCCTATAAACCACGCAGCTGACTTTGAAGCAAGGTGGAATGTGTTCACTAGGTGACTCAGGAGGTTTTATCATAAGGATTTCCAATATCTTAATGATGGAAAAGTATCATGTATTGTTCTTTAAAACTATTCTTTCTAGATACAACTTACATTCCAGCTACAGTTTTCATTTGTTTTTCATTTGACATTGCCTTAGCCAGACCTGTTTCCCTGCCTCTTTTTCGGTGTCTGGCATGCTTAAATCTTCCTCATCTACCGTAGTGGAACTACTAGTGACCTTCTGGATTATTCTTCCAAGGTTTACTTTGTTGTTGTTTTTGAGTATGATACTTTAACAGGACCAAAACAGGAAGAATAAAAGAAGGAATAAAACCTAGTAAGAGTTAGAGTAGGTGCTAATTTATCATGATTAGGTAGGCTGTCATTATGGTAATCTTGGTAAATAGGATTTAGGACAGATATCATGCATGTTATGTATGTACATGTAAATATATTAAGACAATTCTCTAAAAAAATAAAAGCATTTAGTTAGCAAGGAGAGCATCTTGAGGGAAATCATCACTTACTTGAATAAACATTCAGCTATGAAAGTTTTAGATTATTAAAGTGGTAGGATCAATGTAGAGTAACCCATCCAAAACAGAGGTACTTTTGGGGAGGCCTAAGGAATAACCTGCCTCCTAGTCTCTGATGTTACAGAATAATTTGCTCAATCATATGACCTCCATCCAATGTAGTTAGGGTCTGGAATCACTTTTCTTTTTCTTTTTGTCTGCTTTAGCAGCCCTCCTTAGTGGGTTCCACCAAAATGCAAACTGGAGTCAGGTAATGATGTTTGTTTCCGAGCTTTCAGAGGAAGCTGTTTATTTTAGTAGGCAATTTTCATCTGTGATGAAGTGAAATGTTGAGAAGGCAGCCTCTCATCAGTGGACAAACAATGCCTAAGAATTTAGCTAATGGCCCCCCTTCAGTGCAGAGAATAGATGGAAACAATTGTACTTACAGACTAGACCCAGAGCTACTTGTTTGGCTACTAGGTGTTAATGCAAATTTGTTCTTCAGCTCATTCAACCCTGGGGCTCCCATCCTTTGATTTAATTAAATGTAATTGGTTACATTGCTCCTCCCAGGCCCCTGAGGTGTTTTTGTTTATTGCTTACTCTTTGCAATAAAGCTTCAATTCATGGCACAAAATGCTGGATAAATAAGAGTCTTTTTTTTTTCCTATGTTGGATTTGCTGGGAGATTATTTCGTTCAAATAGTTTGGCTTTACTGTTAAAAGTAAATGACCAGTGAAATAAACTCATTGGGTGGCAAATGTAGCATATTCAGAAGCGCGGAATTAAAGAGGGTAAATTACATGAGATTAGGAAAAGATATGAAGTTGTAGTGTTAAATTAGTAAAGATTTGCTGGAGTACTATAACATCTATCAAGGCTGTAAATAAATACAGCTTTAATAAGTGAGCTTGTGGTTGGTGTAGCACATTATTATTAAAAAGTTACTTTAAGATGCCAGTTATGAAATAGTCTATAAATTCATTTTCTAATCATGCACAGTTCTCTTTCTCATAAATATGCAAATACCATTGTTGGGGACACAAGTGAAAATGGTACTGACTTAAATTAAGTCAACACAACTATTTCTTTTTAATGAAAGATCTCATCTTCCTTCTGCATTAAGTACATATATATAAATATATAAGTCTCTCTATATCTATATCTCTATAGATATAGATATATCTCTCTATATCCATATCTATATCTCTACAGATATAGATATAGATATATGTATAGATATATATATAGACTTATATATTTATATATACATAGATATATATATATATCTATGTATATATAGATATATATATTTCTACCCAAAGATATCATAAATAGCATTTTTTGGTAAAGTGATACTTTTTGTTCCCTTTTGGGTTTTCATCTTAAGTGAAGTAAATTATCTTTGCATTAACTTCAAAGGAAGAACTCAGAAATTTAGAAAAATTAAGAAAATACCCCTGGTACTTCCCAATTTAGTTATTTTTTAGAAAAATTATGTGATTTTATTTATTATTATTATTTAATTTGTTATAGGGCACACGTGCTCACCAGAGAGAGAGAGAGAGAGAGAGAGAGAGAGAGAGAAATGGAAAGTGAGAAAGCAAGCTGCCAGGTCTGGGACTTAAACCTCAGTTGGCCATGTGGGAGTCCAGCACCTTAACTACCACACCACCTGATGGCCCCTTCAATTTAATTTTAAGTACCAACCTACATAAATGACTTTTCTTAAAAACCCAGTTGTGGTTCTGGGTCCAAAAACCTTGTCCCTGTCAGTGGAATAAAATAGCCTACCCCAAATTGATGTGTATTATAGTGTTGTCTAGTTAGTTCTTTATTGCTTTATTCTTTTCCTGGTCTTTATTTTTCCCTTTTTCACTGGAGAGTTATAAGATACTGCATCAACAACATTTTCATTAATGCAATAGACTTTATAAATCTTGTTGTGTCACAGGCCTAACTAACACCTCTTCTGATGCAAAAATGAAAAATTCATGGTAAGAACACAAGTATTTTCAGTGCAATATAATGCTTCAGTTCTTTGCAAAGTGATTGTCTTGCAGAATTGTTTTCTAGGCTCCTCCTACATTCTGCTGCTGAGGTACTGAAATTTTAGGCCTTTTATTTTGTTCTCCCAAGTTAGGACTTTCTTCTAGAATCCAAGAGGATAATTACAATAATAAACACCCTTCTTGGGACCAGCAGTTAGCGTAATGGCTGTGTTGTTGTACTCCCATATAGCCGACCGTGGTTCGAGTCCTGGACCCGGTGGCTTAAAATCACGCTAGGCGCATGTGCGTGCATGCCCAAGATCCCAAAAGGAGAATGGAGGAGAAAGGATTGCAGCGTGGCCATCCTCCCTGAGGGATGATTTCTCGCTTTCTATCTCTCTGTCTCCCTCTGTATTTCTGGTGAGCGCACACTCCCTATAGCAAAAACCTTTCTAAAAAAGAAAGCACCCTTCTTGGGAAGTGGGGAACTGGCCCCAGATATCAGCTCAGTACTAAGTGTTCAGAGAAGTAATCAAGTACCATATGCGTATCTTGGAAATGAGCTGTCAAAAAGTCTGTGCTTCATATTTTTCAGGCTTTTGCCATAGGGTGTATGCACTTGCCGGAGAAAGACAGAGACAGTGAGAAGGAAAGTGAGAAATCACCCCCCCCCCCCCCACCCCAGGGAGGGTGGCCATGCTGCAGTTCCTTCTCTTCCATTCTTCTTTTGGGATTTTGGGCCTGCATGCACACATGCCTAGCATGATTTTCAAGTCACAAGGTCTGGGACTCGAACTCCAGTTGGCCATGTAGGCATCCAATGCCTTAACCACCATGCTACCTACTGGCCCCAAGTCTGTGCTTCATTTGCAGAGAGAGCTTTATTTATTAGCTATCAGCTCAGATTTAGGGAGAAAACCCAGTTGTGGTCTTGGGTAAAGTGACACTTTTTGTATCACAGGATGATTTAACTTCTTGCTTAGGTCCCATGGGTCACCATTTATAATAACTCTTTTCCCCACAAACAGGCAAATAAGAATAAGAATATTTAGCATATTGTAATGTGGCGGCTGGATGATGGCACAGTTGGACAACACTGTGAGGACCTGGATTTTGTCCAGAGACCTCCCTGAGTATGCCCGTCCAGCAAGTGCCTTGGGAGTTGGCCGAGGCTAGGGGTGGACTGCAGTATCAGGACCCTGTTAGGTGCACTCTTCCTGTCTCTGTCTCACTCATGGAAATAAATACATAAACTTAGAAAAAAAGATACTGAAGATTTCTTTTGCAAATGCAAATGAAATATAGAAAATAGAAGGGAGGGAAGTGTTCCAGTGGTCTTTTAGATAAAACCAGATACGTTTCCATTGTACTTGAGTAATTTTCTTCCTGTGCACTGGTAATAAGAAGCCCACTGCCTGTCCCCTGACTGCGACTCGCCTGAATCCACAGCTTTGATTGGAAACTCTCAACCCCTGACAGGCCTCCGGAGCACTGATTACGAAGGCACCCCACACACTTCTCTCATAAACATTTGGCAGATCGGGAAGTGCTGAAAAGTGATGCCCCTGGCTCTCAGAAGAGTGTACTGGTGGGAGAAGAAATAGAACATTTTCCCTCTTACAGCTGTCAAACAGTGATTATGTCAAATGGGTTTTCAAGGAGCCACAAAGTAATTATAGGGTAACTTCTTGACATTATTTTCCAATGTTTGACTCAGCAGATGATGATGATTAATTGATGTGTATTATTTTATGGCCCTCTGAAACTTTGATACTTTAGACAGAGGTCAGACTGACTCTCCCTTTAGACTAACACAGCCAATTTGCCTTAAATGTAATAGATGATTTCATAAACTAGTCTTTTTTAAAAATATTTTTATGTAACTTTTAAAATTTATTATAATTATTTTTAGTATTTCTAGAGAGAGACATAGAGAGAAAGAGAAGGAGAGAGGGAAAGTGAGAAAGCAAACCTCTAGGTCTGGGACTCGAACTACAGTTGGCCATGTGGAAGTCCAGCGCCCTTAACCACCACCTCACCTGCCAGCTCCAAACTAGTCTTCTGGTGACTAAAACAATGTCTGGGATGCTCTTTTAATATTGATTAAAAAAAAATTATGTGGTTTTCAAGTAGTATTATAGTATGGTATTTTTTTGCTGAGATTAAGATTTACTGTTAATTTCTGAGAATTAATTAAATCATGAAAAGTACTTAATACGTGGCACATAGTAAATGTCAGTTATATTAAAACATGACCTAGTGGGAACCAGGAGTTGGCATAGTAGTTACATTATTTAACTCCCACATGGTTGACCACAGTTTGAGTCCCAGACCCAGTGGCTTGAAACTCATGCTGGGCCCATGTGTGTATGTACCCAAGATCCCAGGAGGAAAGTGTAGAAGGGATTGCAGCATGGCCATTCCCTCTGGAGGGGATGACTTGTCACTTTCTCTCTCTCACTGTTTCTCCCCCCCCCCCACCCCCCCCCCCCCCCCACCCCCACCCCCCCCCACTACCCCTGCCCCTGTGAGAGCACATGCCTTAAGGTCAAAACCTCTTAAAAAAAAAAAAAAAAGACATAGTAATCATTAAACCTCAGAAAGATTTTTCTTTCTATGCTTTCTTGATGATGTGTTCTAGTCATCAGGAAGGAAGCATCCTACCCATTTAATTTTGGAGTTAGGTTACATTAGGGGTGGTCTATCTATTAGTTTATGTCTTCTTATTAATTTTAGTTCAGTTGAAAATAGTTGGGGATATTCAAACACAATGGACTTGAAATATATTTGTATTTATGTATCCTTTTCCAGGGCATATCTTATATATAAATATCTATATTAATTGATTTCAAATAAATAATTGACTCTGGCAAGCCAAGATCTGGAAATTCAGGACTGATGTAATAGAAGCTAAGAAAGATTAATTAAAATAGTGAGTAATAGGGCCAGCTAAGTGGTGGTTAAGGCAGCTGGATCCCTCATGGCCAACTCCACGGTTTGGGTTCTGTACCTGATGGCTTGAAAATCATGCTGGGCATGTGTGCATGCGTGCCCAGGATCCTGAGAGGAGGATGGAGGAGAAGGGATTGATGCATGTCCATCCCCCCTGAGGTAATTTGTCACTTTCCCTCTCTCTTTCTCTTTCTCTGTCTTTCTCTGGCTAGCACACATGCCTTAAAGCAAAAACTTAAAATAAATAGATAGATGGGTAGGTAGGTAGGTAGATAGATAGATAGATAGATAGATAGATAGATAGATAGATAGATAGAAAAAGTATTAAGTAGAGGAGAGGGAGAGAAGGGAGAGGTTGGACAATAAGTAGAAGGTTACAGTTAGGAGAAAACAGTTTTAATGCACAATAGGGCAACTATGGTTAACAGAAATGTATAGGTCAAAAAGCTAAAAGAACTTGGATGTTTTCACCACAAAGAACTGATAAAACTTTTAAAAAAATTTTTGGAGAGGTTTTTGCTATAAGGCGCATGTACTTGCCAGAAAGACAGAGAGAGACAGAGACAGAAAGCCAGAAATCACCCCCCAGGATGGATAGCCATGCTGCAATCCCTTCTCCATTCTCCTCTCGGGATCTTGGGCACACACACATGTGCACCTGGTGTGAGTTTAAGCCACTGTGTCTGGGACTCGAACCGCGGTCGACTACATGGGAGTCCAGTGATATAGCCATTACGCCAACTGCTGGTCCTAAGAACTGATAAAACTTTGAAGTGACTGGCTATGCTAATTGCCATGATTTGATCATTATATAATGTATACATGTATTAAAACATCACACTCTACCCCCATAAATATGTATATTATGTGTCAATTAAAAATAAAAAATAGTAGGTAATATAGTAGAGCTTCTATTCTTTTACTCAGTTTGTAAATTCTATATGCATTTTTTTCAAGTCAAATTGTCAGTGATGGGGTCCGGCAGGTGGCGTGGTGGTTAAGGGCACTGGACTCCCACATGGCCAACTGTGGTTCGAGTCCTGGACTTGGTGGCTTGCTTTCTCACTTTCTCTCTCTCTCTCTCTCTCTCTCTCTCTCTCTCTCTCTCTCTCTCTCTCTCTCTACCTCTCTGGTCAAATTAAAATAAGTAAATACATAAAGTTAAATAAAATAAATTTTTTTAAATGGCTTTTTTAAAAAAATGGTCAGTGATGCGAGAAATGTTTAACGATCTTAGGCTTTTGTAGGAGTCTGTACCAGAAGATGTTTCACAGCCAAAATGTTCCTTATGGGAAAAATGTAAGTGTCGAGGCCAGCAGGTGGAGTGGAGGTTAAGGCTGTGAATTCCACATGGCTGGCTGCTCAGTTTGAGTCCCAGATCTGACAGCTTGAAAATCACACCAGACATATGTGTGCATGCCCAAAATCCTGAGACGAGAATGGAGAAGGGACTGTGTTGTGGCCAGTCCCCCGGGGGATGATTTCTTATTTTCCTTCTCTATCTCTCTCTGAGAAGTTCATGTACCCTATAGCAAAAACTAAAAAAAAAAAAAAAAAAAAAAAAAAGTTAACTGATATTCTGAGAATTCACTACATTTTACATTTAGTCATAGTAAAAATATTATTTAAAATTTCTCTTTTGCCTTTACTCCACATGAGATAATTTTTATTTTCTGATCTCAAACTGGTCATTAAAAAATAATTCTACTGGGCATGTGAGTATCAGATGAATACCCAGTATGGAAAAAACACAAATATTTGATTAACTTTTTTTTTTTTAAATAATTATTTACTTTATTTTTTAATTTATTCATTCATTTATTTTTTAATTTGACCAGAGAGAGACAGAGGGTGAGAGAGAGAGAGAGGAAGTGAGAAAGCAAGCCACCAGATTTAGGACTTGAACCCTGGTCGGCCATGTGGGAGTGTCCAGCGCCTTAACCACCATGCTACCTGCTGGTCCCAATATTTGATTAACTTTTGAAAACATTCTTAAATATAGTTCATGTAAGTGCTTTTGAGTAGAATTTTAACCGAAGTTTTTAGGTATCAATATGTCATTCAAAAGTATTTTTAAAAAATATATGTAAGGAAAATGGCTTAGAATCAAATGTCTTGCTATAATGGGACTTGGCCATGTCCTTTTAATTATTGACTACTTTCATTTGTGTGTTGGGGAGTCTGTGTGCTGGGTGTGTGTGTTCTGTAAATGAATGAACTAGGTAAGCTTGCCATGCTGCTTCTGTCTGCCAACTAGATAGATCATCAACATTCCAGGTACAGAAGATGTTTAACTAGTTCAGCTGAATGGTCCTCTTTTGTCTCCACACGTGTTTCACAAAGAAAAGATGTTGCTCTCACAGTAACAGAGGGTTGGTAGTCTAGGGCTGCAGTGCCATCTTTATTGTGTGTGCTGAATGGAAGGAAACCAGGTATTCAGCTGTGGGCCGTGTGGTTGTAAGGGATGTTGCTGGGTTTTGTTTTTGTTTTGGATGTTGGTTGAGGTCTCTTTTGATAGGATATTTTAGGCTAAAAAAAAAAAATCTGTTTATAGGAAGCACAGGAGGTGCACCCGTCTGTTGAATTTATTATGAGTAACAGATGGCTAAGCAATAGGTTTACCCTCCTGTAGGAATTTGTTGATTTCACATGTATCAAATCTTTGCCTTTCAATATTAATACAACTTAGGACATTTTGACTGAGGTTTGATCTCATGTTAAAATAATTCTCTTATTGGCGGTCTGATCTACAAATCTATGAAGTTTGACTGATTTAACTTCCCCTGGTTGTTCTGAATCATAGTCTTCTTTGCTGTATGCAAGCTCTCCATTGACATGTCTGCTATTTTTCATTCTCTACCGGAACTAGGAAACTTTATGCGCCCAGGACTTGACCAAACCCGAAGGTTAGTTGTATTTACTATCTATCTCAATGATTGCTGTCAGAGCAAATTGGCATGGGCTATTTATAAAAAAAGATTACGATACATAGGCAACTCATATTATTGAGTACATAACTCGACTGCATACATTTCCTTTATTTAAACTTTCTACTGCTCTTGTATTTCCTTGAATTATTATTTTTTTCATTAAGTATGATGTGAAGTCCTTAAAACGACTTGCTTTCTTTCTGTAAGCTTATTTGGATATATTGTTTTATTTAAGATGGTGCGTAGATAGAAAATAATGTTAATAACATACATGAGAGAGAAAGATGAGCAGAACAACATATATCAACGAATCCACTGCACTGACTGAGTGACTTATCCAAGGTATAAAGAAGGGGGCATATATGTGGTTAACTGAGGGGTGAATGGATAATGTGTCCAATTGGGTTGGGATTAGAAAAATCTTCCATGAAAATTGATTCTAGCCATAAATCCAGCTGGTAAAATGACCACAGGAAATCTCTTTTCTTTGCACAAAGTTTTTAGCCATGACAGCTGGGTAGCAGGCGCTTATTTAAGTATGATGGTTAGAAGCTGGGTAGCCCATGTGAAACGCTGGACAAAATGTAAGTATTTTCTACAGCATTCCGCATAACCAGGTGAGTGTTCAGCTGTTTGTTATTTTGATGGTGATATAATTATATATGATCATTTTAATCTCCATTTCTTAGTTCTTATTCCTTTAACTCTCCCATCCCCACCCCACTGGAGAGCATGTGTACTCACCAGAGAGAGAGAGAGAGAGAGAGAGAGAGAGAGAGAGAGAGAGAGAGAAGCACCCCACTTGGGAATGGCCATGTTGTAATCTCTTCTCCTTCGTCTCTTTCTCCTTTCAGGATGTTGGGCACACACATACATATGCCTGGCATGTTTCTCAGGCTGCTGGTTCTCAAGCCACATTGGGACCAGCAGTTAGCGTAATGGCTATGTCGCTAGACTCCCACGTAGTCGACCGCGGTTCGAGTCCTGGACCCGGTGGCTTAAACTCATGCCGAGCGCATGTGCGTGTGTGCCCAAGATCCCGAGAGGAGAATGGAGGAGAAGGGATTGCGGCGTGGCCATCCCCCCCCCCGGGGGGGGGGGTGTGATTTCTCGCTTTCTGTCTCTCTGTCTCTCTCTGTCTGGCGAGCGCACGTGCCCTATAGCAAAAACCTCTCCAAAAAATAAAAAATAAAAAAAGAACTCAAGCCACATTAGTGAGACAGAGAGAGAGACAGCACCCCCACAAGGTGCTGATGCTTCAGTCCACTCCATCCTCATCCAGTCCTGGATCAGGGAGGTGTCGGGTGCAAACCTAGAAGCCTCACTATGTGGGCCTGGTATATAAAATTTTTAATGTATACTCTGATTCCCTCAAGTCCTTGTTTCTTCTATCATATCTCATCCTAGCATTTCCTACCTTTTTAAGGCAAAACACGTCATTGTTTAATTCTTTATTCGATGTATGTAGATTCATTCCAGGCTTATCCAGAGGCATCCAAAATTCTTGCTTTTCTGGCATGTGTTTTTCTAAGTCCTATATAGATTCATGCTGGAACCCAAATTCAATTTATTTGTTTATTTTTTGTTAGAGGGCACATGTACTCACCAGAGAGAGAGAGGAGCAGAGGGAGAGGAGAAAGTACTCTTATGGGGTGTGGTCATGCCGCAGTCCCCTCTACCCTTCTCTCTCTCTCTCTTTTTGAGATTTTGAGTAGTATGTACACATGTGTGCCTGGCATGTTACTTTCCTTATCTTTTTTTTTTAAAACAGGGGAAAGCATGAACATAGTCCCCCACTACCACAAATTATGCGGTCGTGTTTCCCACATTTGGGGAATGCAGGGATCAGTACACCCAGAGTACAATGGCTAAGCCTCGCCTTCGTGATCGTGGTATCTGCCCTGTCTGCATGTTTCTAAAGCTGTTGGTTCCAAGACTCCAACCACACAGTCAGACATGTGGGATCTGCCTGCCTTAATTGCTGGGCCACGGTTTTATATTTGATGAAGTCAGATTTCATTTATTTTATCTTTTATTTAGTTCTCTTCTTTTAAATTTGCCAGAGGGGGCACGCACTTATGAGAGAGAGAGAGAGAGAGAGAGAGAGAGAGAGAGAGAGAGAGAGAGAGAAAGAAGGGAAGCACCCGTCAGTGGGGCATGGTCACACTGCAATCTCTTTACCTCCATTTCTCCCTCTTTTCATGGGCATGCACACACACACCTAGTATGTTTCTCGAGTGGGTCCAGAACACGAAACACGATCGGCCATGTGGCATCCAGTTGTCTTAACCACCATGCCACAGCCTGGTCTTATCTATTTATTTAGGGAATGTGTGCTCCCGAAAGAGAGAGAGAGAGAGAGAGAGAGAGAGAGAGAGTTTAAGCATCCCCTCGATGTATTGTCACGCTGCAGTCCCTTTTGTTCCATTTCTCCATCCTATCAGGATTTGGGGCATACATGCATATGTAGCTAGCTAGTGGGTTTTTCAAACTATCGGGGCTGGAATTTACATTGTTGTTGTGGGACCAGCGAGTGGTATGGTAGTTAAGATGCTGGCCTCCCACATGGCAGACCGTGGTTTGAGTCCTGGACCTGGCAGCTTGCTTTCTTTCTCTCTCTCTGGTGAGTGTATATGCCCTATAGCAAACTAATAATAATAATAATAATAATAATAAAATAATAATAATATTAAATAAATAGTTCTTTTTAAAAAATTAATAAATAAGTTGAGATTGGACATGTAGGATCTCGTTTTTGATGCACTGGGCTCAATCACTGGGCTACATGGCTGGTCTCAGGTTTTATTCAGTTTTATGAAACTTCTTGTCTTTCCTTATCTAGTATTTACTGAATTCAAGTGCAAGTTATTAAAACGAAGTGTCTGGGACCTGCCCCGTAGCACATTGGTTAAGTGCTATACAAAGGGAGCAGGATCCCGCATGGTCAATAGCGGTTCCATCCTGGCCCTGGTGACACAGGAATGCTGGGTAATTAGACTCAACACTCATGCATGTTCTTCTCTGATGCTTAGGAAGAACTGGAGATGTCGACACAAATAGTGGGTAGCAAAATGGAGTTTATTAAGAGCGGGAAGGAAGAACAGAGCTCCCAAGCAGGGAGGGGTCCTGAATGGGTTGCAATGGTTGCTTTCTCTTTGGCAAAAGAGAAGACAAAGGCGAGGGAGTTTTTATCTAGCAATCTCATCAATGAGGTAGCTTTCTAATAAGGAAGTGGGCTTTGGAAAATAGTTACATGGTAGTCTAAGTGATTTATTGCCCTACTCTTCATGTGGTCAGCAAACCATAGCCTTCTATACTTTTTGTTAGAATATAGTTACTAAATGGAAACTGTTGCTTTAGCTACAGTTTCCTTTTAGTTTCAATGTAGCCAGCTTTTGTCTGTAAAAACTTAGCCATTGTGACTCTATCTTGCATCTTTGCCCTGAGTCTGTGTGCTCAATATCCCTATCTCCTGCCTTATTAACTAGGAATCGTAACATCTCTATAGAGTCATGTGAAAGGGATGTTTATTGCACATTAACCAGACCACAGAGAAAAGGCACAGAGACTTCATTACGGAGAAAAACAGTGACTTCCTTTCAGGGCCCTCACCCTATCTACCTGTAAGTGGGGTCTAACTCCTATCTTGCTGGTGGTTTGAGGACACACTGGGCACATGTGCCATGCCCCACGGGGAGATTCTCTCTTTTGCATACACTTTCTGGCAATAAAAATTTAAAAATAAATTAAATTAAACTTCTGTATAAAAGTACTTAACCTAATGCAGGGTAGTCTCATTATTTGTCTCACTTGATTTGAATGAAATTTGAATAATTTTTTTTCCTAACCAGAGGAGTATATAATCTGCAGACCTGTAGCATTCACTACCCCTCACATTCTCTGCTCTCATTCCTAGAACATGTCATTCCATCTTCTTAGGTGACAGGGATTGGAAGCTGTTACTTCCTTTGCTAGGCTTATCCCATGTCGCCTTGCAGGGTTGGTGGCAGGCTTCCCATTATGCCCAGAACTCAGTTTCTACCCTAATTGTAACGCTGTCCTATTGTAATTATCCTTCAGTGTTTGCCACTGTCCTTGGCAGACAGCACAGTGACTTTGTCTTATTCTAAATGTTGCTGTCCCAAGATCAGTAAACACAAGTTTGTTTAATGAATGAAGTAGTCTTGCACGCCTATGTGTGTTTGCATGTGTGCGTGTGTGTGTGTAAATCCAAAAGAGGACATCAAGAGATGCATTCATTCCCCTGATTTAAAGACTGCGTGAAATTTGGTTATTTTGTGAAAGCATTCCTCCTCTTTTTAGATAAAGGTTGCTAACAGGTTTCTGACAAAAATGGCTGAAACCTAGGCAGCTAATTTGTAGTTTATGTTTGCACATGTTAAACTAGGATCCCCAAAGAAATTATTCGAGAAGAATGTTATTTCAATTTGAGGTCAAATAAATTAGAAAGCATTATAAATAAGTTTGCTGTTGTTTCCAAATTTACATATTAGCATCATGTTGTCTCTGGGGCGTGGATGTTTTGGAATATGAGCATCATTAGATTCTTTTGAACCACTGTACACCGTCTAATGAATTTACATACATAAACATGACTAATTAACATTTGTTTATTATTTTGCATTTCACTGCTATTTACTGCCAGATTTCAAGACAATAGACAATTTTGTAACCTCAGGTTTATAAAAACCACTAGTATTTTTGGTTCCTAGCAACCATTTAGTATGTAAATTAGGTATTCGCAGGCTTAATGTACTTCATTTTTATAAAACAAATACATCATTAATCTGATTAAGTTCTTGGATGGGAGTGCTGTCCTCAGATCATTGTGGATCGTTTATTATTGGGCACGCATCCAAAAAAATTTCAAGCATGGCACTTACAGTCTAGGTTTAGGAGAATTGTTGAAACCCCCAAATGCCATTTTCCAGAAGAATAGAAAGGCACTGCTAACTTACAATTGCAAGCATTACCTCAAACTTAATGATGTTCTTATCCTTAATTGCAACTCAGTTTGATGATGATTCAGTGCCTGAAATTATGCCATGTTTTGCTTCGGTGTTATAAAATGTATAATGAAATAAAGGTGATCCAAGTGAATCAAAAATAGATTCCGACTTTCCAGTAGTGACTTAATCACTATGTTTCTGAATTCAGAATTTGCTTGACTGTCATGGCTATTATTTGGTATGTCTTTAGCTTTTAGTCAGATTTACTACTTAAGAACTGAGAATGTTTAATATTAAGGTTAAAGAAAGTTCATGATGTTTTCATTCATATAGCAGAGGGACCATATTAAGGAAGTTTAGAACAAAATTGTTTGAATTCTGCCTTCTAAGCTCACAGTTCACAAACTGTCGTATCCTTTTGGAGTGGTCTTTGTCTAATGAAGCACAATACAATAATGGTTTTCGTTTACTGAGTGTCTACTGTAGCACCTCTTTTTTTCACCTAGAAGTCCCGTGGGGCTGGCATGTTCATTCCCATTTTACAGATGATTAAACAGAAGCTCAGAGAGGTTAAGTAATTGCTCTAGAGCATGCCGACAGCATGTGGTTTACTCTAGGACTCAAACATAGTTCTCACTCCAGAACTCCGGCCCCCTCAGATAGGGGAAACTATGAAAGGAAGTACAATAATTTTCAAAGCCGTGTAGGCTGGGATCATTTTAGGCAGGGGTTGGCAAACCTTTTCTGTAGAAGGTCTGATAGTAAATATTTTAGGCCCTCTAAGCCACGTCTTTATCGCAACTTATTTTTAATTTTTTAAACAAATCTTTGAAAATATAAAAAACAGAACAAGGGCTAGATTTGACCAAAAAGCCTTAGTGTGCGAAGCACTGATTTAAGAAACTATCAGTAGCCCTGTATGTTAGGACTATGTCGTTATAGTCAACAGTAGAATAATCCATATCCATGATAATGTAAATATCAAGAAAATGGATAAGTTATAGTTTCTGTACCTCTTTAAGAGGGCATGAAAGAATTACATTTTAGATTTTCATCAAAGAAATAAAAATAAAGTTTTGGTTTTAGATATCTGGAAGAGTCAACTTCTTAAAATATTTCATTTCATAACAGAAAACATGAGAGGTTATATTAGAAGTGGATTTGGACAGTTACAGAATTTATAAACATACCATTTTAATCATACCAATTGTTGAATCTTATTTTTAGAAATCTTTACTTTCTGGGGCCACCAGGTGGCTTGGAGCTTAAGACACTGGACTCCCGCATGGCCAGCCTCAGTTTGAGTCCCAGACCCAGCTGCTTGAAAATCAGGCTGGGCAAGTGTGCATGCATGTTCAAGATTATGAGAGGAGAATGGGGAAGGAATTACGGCATGGCCATCCCCCCAGGCAGTGATTTTTCACTTTCCCTCTCTCTGCTTCTCTCTGGCAAGTGCATGAGCCCTCTGGCAAAAACAAAACCTTACCTTCCGTCTTCTGTGCAGTGGCTGAGGCCACACAGTAGGCCCAGGTTTGGCTCTTGGCCCAAGTTGGGCAGGCTGGACACAGTGGCAAATGCCTGTGGTCCATCAAACTGGGAGGCTGGCCAGGAGACTCAAGAAATGAGGAGTCCCTGTCAAGGATATCTATCTCTCTCTGCCTCCTCTGCTCTCATTAAAAAAATGAAAATATTGTCTCCTTGATCTTTTTTTTTTTTTTTAAATGCCAGAGTATATGAGGATGAGAAAGAGAGAGGTAGAGAGAGAGATGGAGAGAGAGAGAGAGAGAGAGAGAGAGAGAGAGAGGTACATAGGTGAGAAGAAGAGAAAGTACACATTATGGTCATGCCATAATCCTTTTCCCTCCAGTTACCCGGCCCACCAGGATTCTGAGTATACTTGTGCCAGACATGTTTGTTTTTTAAGTTGTCAGGACCAGGAGTCAAACTCTGATCAGTCATGGGGACCTGGCTTCCTCTGAACAGTGTCTAACTACTGTACTGTGGGACCGGCTCTACTTTCTTGATCTTGATATTTGTGCATTTTCTAGTCTGTTCCAATATTTTTGTTATTGGAGACTACTGGTTCCTTCCCCGCCGCTCCCTCCCATATATTTTATTGAAGAATACTAAGGAGTAGCTGAAAAAATAGTTCTTTACCCTTCTTAAGAAAAAAGCATCTTGGGACTAGCAGTTAACGTAATGGCTATGTCGCTGGACTCCCATATAGTCGACTGTGGTTCGAGTCCCAGTCCCGGTGGCTTAAACTCATGCCGGGCGCGTGTGCCTGCATGCCCAAGATCCTGAGAGGAGAATGGAAGAGAAGGGATTGTGGTGTGGCCATCCCCCCTGGGGGGTGATTTCTTGCTTTCTGTCGCTCTGTCTCTCTGGTGAGCGCACATGCCCTATAGCAAAAAGCTCTCAAAAAAACAAAAAACAAAAAACAAAAAAAAACATCTTGTAACAGTAGTTGGCAGGTATCTGGGACTTTTGTTGCCAGGTTAATGTCACCTAGATATGTATGTTTCTTTCTCTCACTCAGTTCATTAGCAGTCTGTTCTCAGTAGGCTAAAGGAAATTGCACTCCTGCTTTAGCCCCTTTCCTAGGGCCCCAAGCAGTTGTTCTGGTGTGGGGGTGAGGCTTGTCAGGAGGTCTGGGACTGTCTAACCAATGGCTGGAAACTTTCTTTGATTTAACTCCTTTGTGTGCATGTTTTTAAAATTTCTTTGTTTTTCTTTAAGACATCTGCAATGCTCCTTTTAAAAAATTTTGGTCAAACTAACAGGGTAATGAATATGTGTATCTCTTATCAGATTGCAGAGGGGGTTCTTATATGTCAAGGGGGCAAGTGTATACTAAGCACAGAAACACCAGTGAACTTCAGTCAGTTCTTTGGGGATGATAGCCATCTCAGAGCCTTTCACCCAGCTTCAGATGGCTGTAAACACAAACTAGGCTCCCATTGCCTAGTAAAAGACTTTACAAAAGACAAAAAAACACAGAAAGGTAAATATTATTATTTGTAATGTGAGATTATACATACAAGCACCTTGAGCATTATTTAGGTGGTGAGGATACCTTTTTGTTCATGCCCTGCCCTTCTTTGTTTCAAAACAATGTCCAATGGACCAAATACCTAGTCCTGGAATAGTGAGGAGATTGAGTTACTTGACATCTAGTTCAGTCACCACACCAAAGTCTGATATCCAGACAGTTTGCAAATGGCATTTACTGAGCACTTACTATGTGCCAGATTCCATCCCAAACACTTTCCATTCACTGACTCTGTAATCTTCACAATCGCTTCAAGAGAAAACTGAGGCCTAGAGAGGTTGTGCAATTTGCTTACAGTAACATAACTAGTGTGTTACAGAGGCCGAACTCAAACATAGGCAGTATGTCACCAAACCCATGCACTTAAATGGAAAAAAAAAACATGTGTATATTTTGCTTTAAAAAATAGCCTTCTTTGGAAAGCAAGAGGAAGCTTATCTGTGAAAAAACTAAGCACTATCATAAGGAATATAGGCAAATGTACAGAAATGAGATTCGCATGGTTAGGATGGCAAGAAAAGCTGGCAACTTCTACGTACCTGCAAAACCCAAACTGGCATTTGCCATCAGGGTCAGCGGTATTATTGAAGTGAGCATAAAGGTTCAAAAGATGGTGCAGCTTCTTTGTCTTTGCCAGATCTTCAATGGCACCTTTGTTAAGCTCAACAAGGCCTCAATTAACATGCTGAGAATTGTGGAACTATATATTGCATGGGGGTACTGAACCCTGAAGTCAGTAAATGAACTGATCTAGAAGCACGGTTATGGCAAAGTCAGTAAGAAGCAACTTGCTCCGACAGATAACTCTTGCATTATTTTAAAACAGAATCCAAGATCATGCTATGTGAATATGGCAAGGTGATGGTAATGTTTTGTAGTGTTTATTAAAGCAAACCTCAGTAATTTTTACAACTCATTTATCTTTCTTGTATTTTATTTCTCTGGGACTGATGACATGGTCCGAAATGTGCAAGTTGTGGCAGTGTATAACCCTGAATATAACATACGACTTTGCAGGACTGGCGCACTTTAAGCTGTGTGTAGGATTCACCCACTGGACCTTTGCAAGTCGGTGCAGTTAGGAGGTGTGACCAAATAGGATTCAAAGAACTGCTTTTTCCAAATTTCTGGTGTCATGAACTTTTGAGTCTTCTTTTTTAAGTTATTTCTTCCAGAGAGCTACCAAGGCATGTGCTCTTCTTTTCCTGCTACTTTTACTGGTTTTATTGAAGTTAAAAAAATATAGTCAACTAGGGGACCAGCAGGTGGTGTGGTGGTTAAGGGCACTGGACTCTCACATGGCTGACTGCAGTGTGAGTCCCGGACCTGATGGCTTACTTTCTCACTCTCTTTCTCTCTCATTCTTACTCTGTCTCTGGTCAAATTAAAATAAATAAATGAATACATAAATAAAGTTAATAAAAAATAATTCTTTTTAAAAAATATGGTCAGCTAAAATTTAAGTGCTTGCCATTACAGTATTCTAAGATCTTTACTTGCATTATGAGGAAGCTACTTCTAGCCCCATGAAGAAGCTGAGCCATCAATAGGTTAAGTAATATCTTTTTTTTTTTAAAGAGTATTTTTTTTGCTAAAGGGCACGTGTGCTTGCCAGAGAGACAGAAAGTGAGAAGTCATTCCCCAGAGGGGCTGGCCACACTGCAATCCCTTCTCCATTCCCTGTCTCGGGATTTTGGGCATGCATACACATGTGCCCGGCATGAGTTTTAAGTCTCTAGGTCCTGGATTTGAACTACAGTCAACTACATGGGAGTCCACCAACCTAAACTATGCCATCTGCTGGGTCTGGTTAAGTAATTTCTTAACCAGATCAGGTCACTTGTCTAGTAAATGGGAGGTTAAGATTTGAACTCAGGTAAGGTTCATGGTTCTAAGCATTCCTCTATACTCTCTGTCAAATTAAATATAATACTCAACTGTGTCTTCTCACTATTAAATCTGATATCAATGAATTAATTTCAGTAAACCAACATTATCTATAGCATTAAATTGACTACGTCAGTTTGAATTTATTTGATCTTGAGATTTTGTCTGTCTTTACTTTGTAAATTTGTTTTAGTTTCATGGTTGTGTAAAAGCTATAAAAATAAACACACATTAAGTTTGTATATAAAAAAAAAAGTGTAAGGGAGTAGTCCTAATTTCCCCCCATGCATTTAAAATTACTGTTCAAGAAACATTAACATGAAGTCTAGCTCCCAAAACAGTATAGAATTCCTAACAATGTGCTCCCTACCTGTGTTCAGTTTGATTTCTCACCATTTCAACCTTTATACTTTGTATTTTTGGGACAGAAAATCTACTCAAGTATGCTTTTTCTGGTCTCAACTGTCACCCTTACATAGGATTATCTCTTCCTATTCCTCCCACTCTAACTCAGATCAGGTTCCACTTTTCTAAGAAAAGTGAGGGCTCGACCTCACTTCAGCCCCTCCTGGAACTTGGCTACAGCCTCTTTAGGTAATTCCGTGGTGTTCTATTGTCTTACTCTTCACGTTGTTTTATCATCGTTGTCACTCTATTCCCTCATTCATTCATTTAGGTAGAGGTCATGCATGCTTGCTGGGGAACAACAGAGAAAGTGAGAAAGCACTGCCCTTGGGGATACACACGTGCTCAGTGTGGTTTTCAAGCTGCCAGGTCCAGGGCTTGAACTGTGCAGTCAGCCATGAGGGGTCCAGCCACCTTAGTCACCACACTTCAGGCTGGCTCATTGTACCTAAATTCCATTAGACTGATAGCTTTAGCAAAAAGACAGATGCTGAATTAACAACTATAATTAAAAGTAACCATACTTTTGTGATCCAATTAGCTGAATTTTCTTGAAGTTCCTATATTTTTTTTTTTAATTGCCTTTTGGATTCAAAATTGAAACCACCATCAACTGTCATTAATGCATTACAAAGTCCAGTGGGGGCACAATTTGCCACACTCCATTATTTCTCGTATACCTAGATCCTTCTCTTACCATTCCAATGATTTCTTCCTACAGTTCATTTCCTCACCCCATCCTTAATTTCTGGTTGGTAGAGTCAACAAACACGTGGTAGTACTTCCCTTGTTAACAATAATTCTCTCTTGACCCCATGTCCATTCTAGCTACATTCACTTCCCTGCCCACACCTCCTATTTTGGTCCTTCTCATAGAAAAACTTTTTGGTAGAGACGGTGCTAGTTGGTGCTCCTCATATTCTTCCTGCCATTGCAGGATTTAAAAGATACCACTATTCTGGGAGTACCTAGAATCACCTGGAATGTTTCCAGGCTTTACAAGTGTTATAAGTCAGGAAAGGTCAGAATCCAACAACAAAGTCACTAGATGAAACCCCTGAAGATAAGCATTTTCTGAGTGGAGCTGAAGGTCTGCTTGGCAGACTGTAGCTTCTCATCTTTTCTGATGATGTCCCCATCTCATGAGGTAAGGCCCTTCATGGTTGCAGGTTAGAATGAGAATGGGTGAATGGCTGGAGGTGAAGGGTGCTGAATTGGGAAGGAATGGAAAAGGGATTTTTTTAAGTGATAATTTTGTTATAGGGCATGTGTGCTTGCTGGAGAGAAAGAGAGAAATAAAGCAAGAAATCACCCCCCCTCCCCCCACCCCACACCCCGGGGATGGCCACACAGCAATCCCTTCTCTTCCATTCTCCTCTTGGGATTTTGGGCATGCATGCACACGTGCCTGGTGTGAATTTTCAGCCGCCAGGTCTGGGACTTGAATTGCTGTTGACTACATGGGTGTCCAGCAACATAACCCTTATGCCATCTGCTGGTCTCCAAAAGAGACTTTTTTATACCTAGACATGTCTTAACAAAATGTGTTTGTTTCAGCTAGCCTTGGGATGTGGATGCTACTCCCACCATGCTTCCCTTGAGGTTTCCTAAGATTCTGAAAGCCCGACTGGGCTCCTCTCTAACTTATCCCAGGATCTCAGAGAAGGTAAAGAATGGGTTCTTGGTAGCAGTAATAGAAAGTACAGTCTTACTCCTCGTTTTTGGATGTTGGAACTGCCATTCAGATTGCCCTAAGTTACTGTGCCAGTACCTGCCGGTAAGTGGGTGCTGAGATGTGATATTGTAGCAAGGTCCTTTCCCTGTTCCTTCTTTAAAAGATGCATAGATCCTTTAAGTCTTAATGTGCACTGTCTAATATGGTAGCCGCTAACCCCATGGGTCTTAAAATTAAAACGAATTAGAATAAAATTAAATGTAAATGAATAAAATTGGAGTTAAATGTAAATCTCTGTTCCTCAGTCTCCAAGGCACATTTTAAGTACTCAGTAGCGACATCTAGTTTCCCTAGTAGACAGGGAAGGTAATAGAGCGATTCTCCCGAGACAGTGCCGCTTCCTAACGTGTCCATTTTCCACACAAGGAATCCGCAGTCCCTACTTCTTTGCTATTGATACTGATCCTAATCGTAGTGTGTTTGTTCCCTTATGTTTCTTTCTCATTAATTCATCCATTTTCAACATCTTGGCATTATTTTTAAGAAATCTCCTTTTATTTAACATAGTCATAATTCTCCATTCACCTCTTTAACCTATATTTTCTCTTTCAAAATGCACTGTTTTGCATTTGCCTCTTCACTTTCACTGATTTGAATTTCATATCATGAGATCAATGTTAGAATTGTATTGTTTACCTGGCCAGTGCTTCAGTTTACCTTTCTAGAACATATTCTCCGCCTTGATATATTCCTCTGGTTTTGCTTTCTTAACAGTTTTTTCCCAACTTATTTGCTCTCCTGTAACCATCAGAACATTTTTCTTGTGACTCAATATTTTTATATATTCAAGTCTATTTTTCAGCTTGAAGGGTCTGGATACTAAAAAGTTTATGTCTTTTGATTTGATTTGCTGGAAACTAACTACTCTTTCCCTGTTTCATGAGTTTTCAGGATTAGAAAGTTCTTTGACCTTTAAGTTATGATTAATAAGTTGCCTAAGTCGGTGTTGGTGGCTGATAAAGTTCAGGCTAAGTCACAAGTGAGTAACAGGACGCAAATGATAACTCTGAGGTCCTACTCCTCAGCCTGTGTCATCAAGCGTTCAAGTAAGGGGATTTAGAGAACTGAGTTGCTATCATTGCTGTCCTCAGTGATGTGACATAGTACCAAGCAAATCATCTTGTGTCTTCAATAACTATAGATGGCTAACAATTAGGTCGTTGGGAAAGGCATGACATACTTTTCTGTTTTTCTGTGCAAACATGTGTCACAACTTTTCTAAGGACGCAGTATATAAAATGGCAAGTTGTAAGCTTAACCATCGCATGTGTGTGTATGTGTGTGATTTCTTTAACCCAATGAAGGGTGAGTAATATAATTGCCTTTATATAACTTTTAATTTAGTAAATTGATATGCTTGAAATTTAGAAGTGCTTGGTTTTCTGTCTTCTCTCCGTAGGTATGTATTCTCCTGTATCATACTGTAGAAGGTGATTCAGAGACTTACAGCTACAAATCATTCTTGCTTTTTATATCTATTCTATATTGACCCACAGTTTTCTGTGCATTTTATGAGAGCTTTTTTTTGAGAGAGTTCTGTTGTAGGGCATGTGTGCTCGCCAGAAAGACAGAGACAGAGAGATAGAAAGTAAGAAATCATCCCCACCCCCAGAGGGGATGGCCATGCTGCAATCCCTTCTTCTCCCTTCTCCTCTAGGGATCCTGAGCACACATGCATACCTGCCCAGCGTGAATTTAAGCCACCAAGTCCGGGACTTGAACCACGATCGACTACATGGGAGTCCAGCCACATAGCCATTACGCCAACTGCTGGTCCCTTCATGAGAGCTTTTATGCTTGGAAGTCTATAAGGGCAAAGAAAATATCTCTTCTAAAATTTAAGCAACTTTTTTTCTTTTTATTTTAGTGTCTGTTCTGTGCCAATATATACAGGGCCGATGGGGACCAGCAGAAGAGGCTGACCCCTAACGCTTCAGAGAATGTTGGACTGGTCTTCAAGTCGGCCTTTTAAGAAGCAGGTAGCTCCCTTGCTGCTGAATGGATGTGCTGGTAGCAGTGAGGGGACACCAAAGATTTGGGCAGACTCTGGCCTGTATAGTCATCTTTACCCAAGAGGGACTCCACCCCGAGAGAAAAAAGAACTCCACAGCTAAGGTGTATGAGGCCCTTAGCTTTTCCAATTGCCTTGCAGAAGCATTAATGGTCCTACTGGAGGGCAGGTTAGAAGCATTGGTTAGAACTTCCCATAGAGCTGTGTGTGTGTGTGTGTGTGTGTGTGTCTAAAACAGAACCATATACATAGAAAACTGACGTGTGAACCATATACATATTTATTATATCTGCTTATTTTGCTTTGATTAGTCTAGTCCCAAGATTTCCATGATTATGGTACCTTTGGGGTCTCTTCACAGAGCAGACCTAAAACCTGTGATTTCTAGGCACTCTGTGACACCTTTTGCCACTAAGCCATGTCGTATTCCTCACACTCTCTGAACGATCAAACCGTTAGACAACTCCCTGCATTTCAATATAATGTTACCTCTGGCTGAAGGTTCTTTTTGTTCTCTGACATACTTCTACTAGTCTTTCTAAATACAACTGAAATGGTACCTTTTTTTTAAGCCTTTCCAAATTTCTTCAGGCCATTCGTTTCTTGCCTTATGCTCCAAAGTATTCAGTTTGTCCTGCTGTCAGAGCATTAGGGACATGTCGTAACAGCCCTCTGTTGTTTTTATATCTTTAACGTATAGCACAGACCTAGTCTTATAATAAGTGCTCAGTAAATGTTTAAATGCCTGAAAGAATAAACGAATGCATAAAACCCACCACCTCCTGTTTGACCCGTGCTTGCATTCTTCCAACCAGCCATTTCTTTTGTGCTGCTTTTCTTTATCTTCTTCCCTGCCTCATGTTCTTCTGTCCTACCTGCTAGATTTTAGAGCTTAGGAAATATGTGTTTGAAGATTTAAAATCTAGTGCTTTGAACTCCTTAGAGGAAAAGTCTATGAATAAATAATTAGACTCATTTCACATCAAAATCTAAAGTGTGAAAAAAATGTTCGTATCATTTGGTGCTTTATTCACTTGTATGGTAATCTAATGGCATATCCATTGTTAACACTGAACTATACTGAAATATTTTACTCTCGGGGCTTTTCATCTGACAAAAGGAGGCTTTTTGAAAATGAAGAAGCATAGCTCCTGTCCCTGGCATGCTAAGGGGAAATTTATTAGTTTTGTAACGCATGGGTTAATATTACCATGTTTTATATTGAACATTACTTGAGGAAAATTACTATTAATATCACTGCAGCATATATGTATATAAGTCCCTGTCATCTTTGGGGTATGTAAATCAGGAATGTTGCTGAGGAACTACTTAGCATTTTCTTGGGGGTGAAGTGCTCAGTTTGGGAATTTAATTGCAGGTTTTACATTTAAGCTGTTCAGTATTACTCTTATAAAGGTTCTATAAATTTCTTGCTTTGTAGTTTAACAGGTTTAGTCACCACAGTTGAAAGGCATCATCCTCATAATGAAGCCAGAAAAGAATAAAGGTTGATCATGCAGGGCTGGCTGGCTGTGACATTGAACAATAGAGCTTGACTTCTTCATGTCTGTTAAATTAGTCTATGGGGTGTGCTTATCTTGCAGCAATGATATTGAATTGTACCAAGAAAATGTTATGTTGTGCAGCTCTGCAAAGGGGTGTGCATCAGTGCTCCCTTCATGTGTATGGCAAAAGCTGTAAAACATGATTGAAGTAGCCTACTGGGCTCCAAGTCCAGTGGCACAGAACTGGGCTTAATACTGAATCAAAAATAAATAAATAAAAAGTGCAAAGGCTTTTAAGGATCCTGTAAAGTTTTATCTATTGCAGTCATCCTTTAAAGAGCCTAAGGCAGCTTAGGAAAGGTATGCTGGAAAAATTCCATTTTGAAGAGGTCCTTGAAGGAGATACATGATATGGCTTGAAGGAAGAAAGGATATTACCTTGCATAGGTGACTGATTTATTCTTAGCTTTTCTACCCTTGTAACTTGATACGATTCAACTCAATTAATTACGTATTGATGAAATACCTACTATGTTCCCAACAGTGTATTGGATACTATAGGAGGTTTTCAAAGAGCATGAAATTCAGTCCTGCCCTGAGGAATTTAGTAGTTTTTGAGACAGAAATTAAATCTATGAAATCATTCTAAGAGTTGTTGGGTGTATGAATGACACTATTATAAGCTGTCAAGATCATTTAAAATTTTGATTCTGTTATTATATGTATCATTCCCAGATGTGTCACATGAGCATTTGATAGGCATACCTTTTATAACTTTAAGTCACTGCTAAAAATTTTGAAAAGTCAAGGCCAAGTTTAGGAACAAGAAACAGCCTCCTGCAGTTTCCCACATTTGTTCTTATATGCTTTTTGTCTACTCTTGAACACTGCATTATTTTCTAAACATGTAGAAACCACCTAATTAATAACCTGTTAACAAAATTTTCTCATGGATTTAAGCTACTATTAACATTTTAAACATATACCTGTTCCCTTTTAAAAAAAGAAAAATTAAAGCAGCTTTTCCATATGTGTTTCTTTTTCCTCTCCTCTGTGTCTTGATTATTCACTGTGATCACTGACAGAGGATTATGGGCACAAGTTTCCAATCTAGTTAGCATGGTAGAATGCCAGTTGCTGTGTCTGGAGAATCAAACCCTTTAGAAGCAACTGCTAGATCTTCTATTATTTATCGTAGCCTGGATTTTCTTCTTCTTCTTCTTCTTCTTCTTCTTTTTTTTTTTCAAGAGGATTTTGCCGTAGGGTGTGTGTTTACTCTGGAGAGAGAGAGAAAAAGAGAGAGAAACAGTGAGAGGGAAAGTGAGAAATCACCCCCCAACCCCTCCAGGGGGGATGGCCACACCACAGTCCCTTCTCTTCCATTCTCCTCTTGGGATCTTGGGTACACACACATAGATGCCCAGCGTGAGTTTCAAGCCACCAGGTCCAGGACTCTAATCGTGGTGGGTATGTGGGAGTCTAGTGATGTAACCACTATACCATCTGCTGTCCACTGCATTTTCTCCTTTCTGTTGTTTGTTTATCTCTTCCTTTCTGAATATCATTTTTCTTCCCAGAGAAAACGGAATCGAAGTAGAAGTCGAGTTACTACATACCAGATGTCCATTCCCTCTTTCTTCTTCCTTAATAACAAACTAGAGCTCAGGATTTATTTGGAGTAAAAATGTACCCAGAGAAAATACTGGGCTCTCTTGATGCTGTGGATGGCCTCATGATACATTTTGGCCAATAAGATAGAAAGGAAAGTTGTTGGTGGCGTGATATATCAGGTGCTGGATAACAAATTGTTGCAAAACTCAGTGGCTTAAAAAAAAAAAAAAAAAAAAAAAAACAGTAAATATTGGACCAGCCAGTAGCATGGTGGTTAAGGTGACTGGATTCCACATGGCTGACTATGTGATTCAAGTCCGGACAATGCATATGTATGCCCAAAATCCCAGAAGGAGGGAGAAATGGGGGAGAAAGGATTGTGGCATGACCATTCTCAATAACGGGTGTTTCTTACTTTCCCTCTATGTCTCTTTTTCTCTTTGTCTCTCTGGTGTGTGTGTGTGTTTTCTGGCAATCTTAAAAATGTATTATTTCATACAATTTTGGGGGTTATTGGCTAAAGAGAACTAAACTGTGTAATTTGATTTGGTACTTGGGTTCTGTCATGAGAGTGTAAACAAGATGTCAGGGATCCTGCAATTTTCCAAAAGATTGACTAGGAGGATCTTTTAACTGCTTTGTTTTATTGCTTCTTCCTAGTAATAACAACAATAATGTCCCTAGCAAGTTTAAGCTAAAATGCATAGAGTACCATTGTAGGCTGAATGCTACTATGATCTTCAAGGTATTCATTAGAAATAAGTCCATATTAGTAGTCATTCACTGGTTTCTCTACCTTTTGAAAAAAATTTTTAATGGGTTTTGTCTCAGGATGTGTGTGCTCACCAGAGAGAGAGAAAGAGACAGAGATAGAAAGAGGGATAGTGAGAAATCACACCTGTGGGGATGGCTACACCGTAATCCCTTCTCCATTCTCCTCCCAGGATCTTAGGCACTCACACACACGTACCCGGCATGAGTTTCAAGCCACCGGGTCCAGGACCTGAACTGTGGTTGGCCATGTGGGAGTCCAGTATGTAACTGCTATACCATCTGCTAGCTCCTCTCTATTTTTTGAAATTTAGGATTCTTTGAATCCCCTGTTACTCCTATAACTTGCTTTCTTTTGCAAAACTTTTATATTCTAAGAACATATCCTTATCCTCCATCTGACCCAGCCATTGCATACTCTCACAATTCAACCAAAAACAAACAAACAAACAAATACTAGAGGGTAATATAAAATTAAGTGCTAAATTGATTATCATCAAATGTAAAACCATCCAATCCAAGGCTGCCCAAGTCAGGACTGAGAGGAATCATGCTGGCTAGAAGGAGAGAGGGAGACATCATTGTACAAAGAGGAGAGTGATCAAAACATGACTAACCTCAAAGCAGGGGACACTGTGCGGTAGTTAAGAAAGTAAGAAAAATTGTAGATAACAGAATGTCCATTATTATATGTAGCTTTAGACGAGAATGCACATGGTCAAACTAGGAATAAAGGCTTAATATGTACAAAGTTATCTTCTCTTATAAGTATTTCTCCCTTCCACATAAATATCAAAACATGTCAAAGTATCAAGAGGATCGTAAGCATGTCATGTAACTAGCATTACAGTTATGAGCTAGGACTGAGGATGGCATTGGGTCATTGGCAGGGGGACCTGGTAAAGATAGGAAGCCTTAACTGACATTAATGGTTGTTCTTGAGCACATCCTGTTTTTTGTTGGTGGCAGAAAAAGCCAAGAACAGCTTTTTAGGGTTCTTAATCTCATGGGAGGTGATGTTTATTTGAAGAGCAGTATAGTAATATGATTCACCAATAAGCCTTTGCGTTTGATTTCTGAGTATCTGGGGTAAGTAAAATTTAATTGAAAGGTTGCAGGATCTGCATTTAAGCCGACAAATACTTATTGAATGCTAATTATATATCAGGTTCAGTAGTGTTTATCGTTCATTCTCAGAGCCGCCTGGATTTAGTTTTTCCCTTAGATTTCCAATCACTTTTAACAACCTAAGTGTGGACCGAGTGGCCTCCTTCCACCTCTGTCGTCCACCTCTCTCTATACCTTGTGCTGCCACAGGTATGTGGTCGCAGGTATTTTGTCACACAGTCTTTCGCCCATCACAGTCTATATTCTCTCATTCTCATCATCACCATGAGATCTGGCTACTCCTGTGTCTCTGTCTTCCTTGTCCTGCATACACACGTTGATGACTCCCATCTCTGGGCTTTTTGCTTATTCCTTTTCCACTTCCACGTTTTTGAAGGCAAGCCATACTTGATTACCCAGGTGTTTTAAATTTAGCATTAATTCATATGCCTGATAAGTTTATATGAACAAAATTTTGGTACATTGAATCATTTAAGACAATAAGTCAATTTATCCTTGTTTAAAGTTGGATTTTTATTTGCTGAATCTATGTCACTGGTTATAGAAACAGGAACAAAAACCTCAATATTGGGAAAAAAAATTTAGAGCTTAGAATACCTCCTCTTCCTTAATTTTCACATAAAGAAACTGAGGTTCATAGTACTTAAGAGGTTTATTTTAGGATATTTGACTAATAAGTTGGGAGAGTATTAAAACTAGCATTTGGTCGTTTATCACTGAGCATGCTCTCTGGAGTAATTGATTCCTTTTATTTTCTTGGTTTCCTGTAATTCTGTTATTATATTCCTAAAGGTAAAAGCTGTATCCCCCCTTCTTGTCGCTAAATGACACATGTACTCATTGGAGAGACAGAAAGGGAGAGAAGAAAGCATCCCCTGTGGGGAATGATCACACCACAATCCCTTTTTCTCTATCTCCCTTCTTTTGGGATTTTGGGCACACATGCACACATACCTGCTATGTTTCTCAAGCCATCAGGTCTAGGACTTTTTTTTTTTGAGAGGTTTTTGCTATAGGGCGTGTACGCTCGCCAGAAAGACAGAGAGAATCAAAGAGACAGAAAGAGAGAAATCACCCCTGGGGGGATGGCCACGCCACAATCCCTTCTAAATTCTCTTCTCGGGATCTTGGACACACATGCACATGTGCCTGGCATGAGTTTAAGCCACCGGGTCTGGGACTCGAACCACGGTTGGCTACATGGGAGTCCAGTGACATAGCCGTTACACCAACTGCTGGTTCCAAGGTCTTTTAATCGTGGGTTCAGCCATGTGAGATTTGGCTGCCTTAAACACCAGGCTACAGAGCTGGCCAAGAGCTGTATTTTCTATCACACCCCATTCCATCAAATATCCAGAACATTAATGCCATATGGCAGTTTTGGATAAACTTGAAAGAGATGTATTTACTGTGTAGATGTACGTAAATACATCAGTCATAATGAACTGGGTTATACTGCAATAGCAGATAGTCCACTCCCCAACCTCAGTGGCTTACAACACCAGCGGCTCTTTCACGGTGCATGTTTGTCTTGGATTATTGTGGCTGTGTTTCCTGTTGGCTTCAATCTGGGGCCCAAGTGGATGAAGCAATTTCTGGAACAACTGTAATAGAAAAGAAATATAGTGAACCATGTGCAAGGTCTCAAATATTGTTTTCACACCTTATTTACCGGAGCAATTTATATAGCCAAGCCTGTTGTCAGTAGGGCAGAAAAGTATAACCCTTCTCCAAATATTTTTTTCAATAGAGATTCTTGCTATAGGGCACATGCACTCGCCAGAGAGACAGAGAGAGACAGAGAGACTGAAAGCAAGAAATCACCCCCAGGGAGGATGGTCATGCCACAACCCCTTCTCCTCCATTCTCTTCTTGGGACTTGGGGCATATATGCATATGCGCCAGGTGTGAGTTTTAAGCTGCTGGGTCCAGGAACTGTGGTCAACTACATGGGAGTCCAGCAATGTAACCACTATACTATCTGCTGGTCCCTCTCTGAATAGTTTTTAAAAATAATAGCCACCAGAGCTGGCAGGTGGTGTGGTAGTTGAGGTTGCTGACTCCTGCATGGTCGACTACAGTTCAAGTCCTGGACCTGGCGGTTTGCTTTCTCACTTTCCCTCTCTCTCTCTTCACTCTCTCTCATTCACTCTGTCCCTCTTTGGTCAAAATGAAAAAATTAATAAATAAGTTAAATAAAATAATTCTTAAATAATAGCCACCTAATATCTGTGATCTTAGATACAGAGTATTGAATAAGCCATATTTTTCAGTGTATTTTATTTTATTTTTTCGTTTTTGCTACAGAGAACATGTACTTGCCAGAAAGAAACAGAGAAAGAGAGGGAATATGAAAAATTACCCGCCAGAGCATGTTTACACTTCAATTTATTCTCCTCCAGTCTCCCCTTATTAGGATTTTGGGCACACACATATACGGCCAGGGTGTTTTTCAAGCCACTAGGTCTGAGTTTTTATTTTTATTTTTTGGAGAGATTTTTGCTATAGGGCGCATGCGCTCGCCAGACAGACAGAGAGAGACAGAGAGATAGAAAGTGAGAAATCACCCCCCAGAGGGGATGGCCACGCTGCAATCCCTTCTCCTCCGTTCTCCTCTCGGGATCTTGGGCACGCACGCACACACGCCCGGCGTGAGTTTTAAGCCACCAGGTCCGGGACGCGAACCGCAGTCGACTACATGGGAGTCCAGCGACATAGCCATTATGCTAACTGCTGGTCCCGTAGGTCTGAGTCTTGAACCACACAGCTTAACATGTGGGACCCAGTATGTTAACATTCATGGCACCTGCTGGCCCCATACTCTTCAGTTTTGTGGCACATTATTAGTCCCTATGTGATCACTTTCTTTTTTTTTTTTTTTTTTTTTTTTTTTTTTTTTTGAGAGGTTTTTCGCTATAGGGCGCGTGCGCTCGCCAGACAGAGAGAGACATAGAGACAGAAAGCGAGAAATCACCCCCCAGGGGGGATGGTCACGCCGCAATCCCTTCTCCTCCATTCTCCTCTCGGGATCTTGGGCACGCACGCACACGCGCCCGGCGTGAGTTGTAAGCCACCGGGTCCGAGACGCGAACCGCGGTCGACTACGTGGGAGTCCAGCGACATAGCCATTACGCTAACTGCTGGTTCCCATGATCACTTTCTTTTTAAATTCATTTGTTTGTTTTTATGTGTTCTTATAAAATGTTTAGTTTGGGATATGTTTTTTTTAATTTCACTGTTAATTCTTTTTTTAATAATTATTTATTTATTTTATTTTTTATTTATTCATTCATTTATTTTTTAATTTGACCAGAGAGAGACAGAGTGTGAGAGTGAGAGAGAGAGGAAGTGAGAAAGCAAGCCACCAGATTCAGAACTCGAACCCCGGTCGGCCATGTGGGAGTGTCCAGCGCCTTAACCACCATGCCACCTGCTGGTCCCCAAGGGATATGTATTTTTCATATATTTAACTGATATTATACTCGAGATTATATTGTGTCTCCATTTTTTCACTTAACATATTTTTATAAGATTTATCCAAATTGCTGCATAGTTATCCAGTTTGTTACATCCGATGAATACATCGTACTTCATCATAGGCATCTAGCATACTTTTCCTATCCACTTCTCTAGACTGCCTTCAATTCTCTACCACAGTAAATGATGCTGTGTGTGAATTTCTCTGGGCTATCTTCTTGGGTGTAGGATTACTGGGTGATGATCTGTATATGTATTTACTTTAACTATTTACAGATTGCCTTGTAAATGTTTTTGCTAATTCTTTGGAACTGTTCATTCTTAGTGTTTTAGAGTTTAGCAGTTTCCTATCTTGTAAATCAGTGTTACTAATTCCATAAAAATAAGCCCACCCAACCAAGAACACACATGTAACTAATGTGACATGGAATTCATGTCTGTAAGCATATTTTTCACTAATGATTAGTTCTCAGCATATGTTATGAACTATTGTTCTCAGGCATTATTTGGTATTGCTGTAAAACTCAGTGAATGGAAAAACACAATGTGGTATATTTAGTCAATGGAATATTTTTTTAACAATAAAAAGAAATGAATTGCAGATGCACACTTCAACCTGGATGAACCTCAAAAACATTATGTTAATTATATAAAGCCAGCCACAAAAGGCCATGTATTTTATGATACCATTTAGATGAATTGTCCAGAATAAGCAAATCTGTAGAGACAGAAAGTAGATGGATAGTTGCCTTGGGCAGGGGACTACAGAGTATGGGGGAGCTGGAGTTTCTTTGTGAGGTGATGAAAATGTTTAAAAATTGATTGTGACAATGATTGCACAACTCTGTAAATACACAAACCCCAATGAGTTGTACACTTTTAAGTAGGTGAACTTTATGGCATACAAATCATATTTTAATAAAGCTGTTACAAACAAAACAGAACCTCAATCAGATCATTCTTTAGAAAGCTGTCTCGAAATGAGTTAAAGGATGACCTTCTAGTTTAGAAGAAAGTTCTTTTTTTCTCCTGTGGGAACTGAAAAAAAAAAAAAAAAAATCAGGACAGTGTTGTTTCCAAGCTCTATGCTTCAAATTATTTGAAGATAAACCCATGCATGCTTTTTCAACAATCTCTGCACTGATACACCTCCCCTGCCCAGCCCTGACCTTTCATTTGTTATCTTCAGGATATTTTTACTGGTATAACCCACCACCAGTTTCCTTCCCAAATACTCAAATATCCAATTTCTTTTGTAGCCTCAGTTTTTCTACCTCAATAATGAAAATGTTGGAGATCTATTTCTTTTTTCTCATTTCTAGATACAGCCTTTTATCATGTCATATCCTACTATCTTAAAATTGTATTTCTTGTCTTCATCAGACTTTACTCTGCCCAAGAGGAAAAGATTCTTTCCTTAACATTTTAGAAACAATAGGGTTGGAAGATTGGTGCTAATTAAGAATTGCTCAGAAACAGCAAGGAAAGTTCTTCTTTTAACACTATTAATAAATATTGGACACAAAACAACACTTGTGTGAGTAAAGGAGATTCTGATAGTTTACATTTCATAATAAATCTTGGGATGGGACTACCACCAGTCATTTTTTTTTTTTTCTTTTGGATGACTGGAAAATTCGGTTCTGATTTTTACTTTGTTTTACGTATTCCTTTCATAGTCATCATAGCATTTGTGTTTCTCAACTAAGTTAAATTATGATGGTTTTTAAAGTATCAAAATCCATGATAACTAAGGGGTGCTCTGGTGACTTGAATTCTTCAGCTTGAGGTGGGTCAGCTTTAGGGGTCAAGTTGTGAAGAGAAAAGCCATCACACACACTCCATCAACACTGTGGAATGAGAGACCAGTGCATTTACTGAGCAGTGGATTTCCAGTGAGCATATAAACTAATTGGTGGATGAACATGCCCCAGGAGCAATGATTTTAAGGTCATAGCAGGCTCAGTGAATAATGCTGACTTACACTGCGTCTCACTGATAGCTGATCTTACCAATGAGCAGTTTAGAGGCATTCAAGCCTGAACTCTCTTCCATGTGCCTTGAATGGCATGTCAGCGGTCACTGTTTTTGACATCCTTTATATTTGTCCAGTCAGCTCTAAATCTTTAGGTTGGGCTTCAGAATACTCAGGAAAGAAAAGAGAGAAGCAATTATTTTCAGTCATTGGGTTTTGAAGATCTTAGCGTTAATTATGCCAAACATTGTTGGTTCATCAACAAATAAAAGCAGTAAAAGGGGGGAAGCATTCCAGCCTTACTTAAACACAGTTTATGATGGTTAAGAATGTCTTTTATACACTAACAAATTTTTAAGTACAGTTTCACCCATGCATTTTCACATGTAGTGTCAAAACCAAATATTCTAAGGGTTAATGTTATTTTTGGAGAATGCACATGAAAAGCTTTTTCACTTTTAAGTGGCATGCACTTTCTTATTATTTGAAAAACAGGGAGAATAAAAAGTGCAATTCACTATTTCTGTGTGGAGCCCCGCATAATTTTGGGTGTGAGAAATATATTTATAAAACAAAATCACAGTGTTATAGCTCTAATAATACTTCAAAATTTATTTAAATAATAGTGAGCTTTGAAATTTGGGATTTTTTCCCCCTCATTTAAATTTTCAGTTTTTCAAAGATTATTCGAGCTTTAAAAATAGTAGTTCATTAACTACTGTTTTCCAACTCCCTGTGCTCTCTGACCTGTTCAAGTTTTGCAGGAAGTGCCTAATCAAAGGATTTGAGGCAGCAATACTGAACATTCTTTGCATGTGTTCAACTGAGAAAATCAGAGACTAAGCTCATATTTTTGTTTGTGACTCCAATTTCAAAACTTATTTCCCGTATCGATAAAATAAATGAGAAACAGAAAAGATGTTAACACCCTAAATCTGTGAGCATCTTTCTTATATGTGTTAATTCAAAAATAATTTTACCATAGCAAAGGAAACACATTTAGTACCTAGAAGGAGTACCACGGGTGGTATTCTTTTGTTGAAGTAGGGATTCAAAGTAAAATAGTTGTTTTTCATAATGTACATGTATTATAATAGACACAGTGTTGAACTAGAATAGTTTTAGTTTCTGATACATTAATGATTAGAAAAATCATTACCCTAATTTTCATTCTGTAACTCAAAAACAAACTAAAAGGGTTTTTGTTTCCTGGAGGCCCATATTCTTTCCAAGTGGCTGATGAAATATGTTCTACTATTAATGTCATAACTGTGCCTTTCAAATTAAGATATAATAATCAGTCAGAATCTAATATAGAATTAATTTAGATTCAGTTGTCTCTATTAAGACAAAGCGATACCAGAATTTTAAAAATGGAGACGATCATTTATGAGAATTTGGCTGCAATCAAAAGAAGTCACTATTATCCTTATAATTCATTATCCAGTAAAGCATTATTCTCTTTTTACTATTCTTTATTTCATTTATTCTTATGAAATATGTTTTCCTTTCATTAAAACTTTCTATTTTAGATGGATAGATATGTGATTAAACAAGTATTGTTAAATGTTAATGAGAGAATCTAGGTGGTAGGTATTTGGCACTTTGTAAAATTATTTTGCATTTCTTATGTATTTGAAATTTTTATAATAAAATTTTTTTAGAATTATTTTATTGAACTTTATTTATTTTATTTATATATTTAAATTTGACCAGAGAGGGACAAAGAAAGAGAGAGAGAGAAAGTGAGAAAGCAAGCCACCAGGTCTGGGACTCAAACCGTGGTTGGCCATGTGGGAGTCCAGTGCTCTTAACCACCACGCCCCCTACTGTTCCCCAAATTTTTATAATAAAATGTTAAGAAAATGCTTTCTATCTTAATTTTCATAGCCCTTAGCTAAAAGAACTTACTCTATTTTTGAAAAAAAAAAAAGTAGATATTTTAATTTTACTTATTTAAGCATAGAATGTGTTTTTTTTCAGTGTACCTTAGAGTATGAAACACATTGATAAATAATGCTTATTAAGTTTCCAACTAGGCATACACTGATTATCTTGGATTTTAGAGAGGATTTTTTTTTTTTCTTAAATACCATAGCTGTGTCTCTGGGTGCTTACTGTTTTTATTCAGCAGTTTGCCATATGAGTATCTGATGTATCGTTGACTTATAAAAACAATGTTGAAATATAATATATGTATGCCTCCCTCATGTAACATACTCTAAACCAGCCAACAAAAGCAATGTTGCTATTGTTCCTGCCCACAGATCTTTCTTGGCAGACTTGCTTTACATAATTTTAATCTTGCTAAAATATTGAAGTTTATTTTACTTTTGCCAACATCGGAGTCTGTGGATTTGTATGTCATTTTACCTTTGATATTCCAAGGTAGGAATCTAGAGGTTTGTTTGTTTGTTTGTTTTTTAAAGAGGGATTTTTGCAATAGGGCACATGCCCCTGCCGAAGAGACAGAGAGAGACAGAGAGGTAGAAAGCAAGAAATTACTCCCAAGGGGTGATGGCCATACCACAATCCTTTCCCCTCCATTCTCCTCTCAGGATTTTGGGCATGCATGTGCATGCACCCAGTCTGAGTTTTAAGCTGATGGGTCTGGTGATGTAACCATTACACCACTGCTCATCTCTAAAGATAATTTTTAAAGTAAAGTTTATCTATTTTTCAAATTTGCCTGCTGGCACATAGCTTGCAAAGAGAGACAGAAGAAGAGGAAAAGTGTGAAAGCATTCCCCCCTACCCCCATGGGGGATGATCATGTTGCAATCCCTTCTCCTCCACCTCTCTCTGCTTTGGGGCATGTACCCACATGTGCCCAGCCTGTTTCTCAAACCCCCAGGCAGGGGGACTCGAATCTCATTATTGACCATGTGGGATCTAGCAGCCTTAACCATCAAAATGGGCTGCCCCTAAAATTTATTTTTAACCTGCGTGTTAAATAACCTTCTTCCAGACTCTACTAGTAGTCTCTATTTATTAAGGAAAATAAAGACTCGTGAAAAATATTTTAAAAATCAAAATCATTAACCTGGTCCTTGCATTCATTAGCTGTATTTCCAAGTCATCTGTGATCAGCTTAGTTACCATTTCTTTGATATCCTGCAGCCGTTTTTGCATACCTTTGGGGCTTTGATATCAAGCTGGGGAAGAATGATTCAGCCGCAGGTTTTCTGTGCCTTTTTATAGTTGTTCACAATATCCCATGCTAAATTATATGGTGAATTATTTTACATTAGCTATTTTAAAAGATGTCTAATTGATTCACTATGCTAAAATATCAAAAGACCGTATGCCGCAGGAGTGATGTTCCCAGTTAACAACCTATCATGTATTCATAGAAACGACAATGCTTGCTCACATATTGGCAATATTATCTAATTTTGTGTGCCTTGTGTTGTAATTCAATCATCTATTATTAAAAATAGCTATGACTGTGGGGAACAAAACCATATACAAACCCATAATGTACATATGTGCATGTTTCCATATACTTAGATAGATAGATAGATAGATAGATAGATAGATAGATAGATAGATGATAGATAGATAGATAGATGATAGATAGATAGATAGATGATAGATAGATAGATAGATAGATATAGATATACAGATATACATATATCAAGTGAGAGTTTTGGTTTATTTGCCATTAATGCTTCACTAGTGAGTCATAAGTGGAAAATACCTATTAGCTTTAAGGTAAAACAAAATAGGTTTTGATTTAGTTCAAGTGAACCATCTCATTTAAAATTAGCCCAGGGGTCTTGTAAAGAATGCAAGTAATCTAAACATAATAATGCACATTGCCCAATTGCTTCTGTGTATGATACAGGTTCAGTGCTGTAGCGCTTTGACAGCCCATTACTGAAGGTAATGAACAGCTATTTTTAAACAGAAGAAATTCAAGTTGACAGCTTGGCAATGAAATTCAGCTAGTGGGATAATTTTTGTCATCTTTAGTATAGAGAATGGATTCAGTTTGGTTTAAGGAAATTTATATCATGTAGTTTATAAGAAACGTTTTATTAAGAGATAATTGTGTTGTCCATTTTTGGGGGCAAATGTTATTTTAGAGTCTGGAATCAGCTTTTAATGCATATTTTAATGAATTCCTGAAACATCATCTCTAGAACCCAGGTTTAAAATCAAATTTCTCATTTTTATTCCCTGTTATGGGTGAAATAGTGTAGTAAATGACTGTAAGAGTAACTATAAGAGGTGTTTTTCAATGCTGCCTTTTTGTCTTTCGAGTTTAAAATAAGTTGCTTATTTTTGGCAGTTAAGACAGTCTTTGGAAATGGCCAGAAAGCTTGAGGCAGTATTGTCTTAATGGAAGTTAAGAATTAGACAGTACATAATGGAGGAAGAGAAGGAAAGTATCTGCCTGATTATATTTTAGAGAAATTCTTCTTACCAAGGATCAGGAGATGATAACATCTGATTTTGATAACTTAGAAAAATAAGTTGGAAAAGCTTTGTCTGCAGTTCTCAAATAAATAGATAAGTATATGTTTTAACTTATGCCTTAAAAAACAATAAGGTCAGAGTGACTTATTTTATGTTTTTCTGTTTGCTGCAGAAAGTATCAGAGAAATTTAATTGCTATTTTTTTTTCCAAGCCAGCTAGTTACCAGGACTTTTTTTTTTTAACACAGAGACTTTAGGTTCAGCTTTGAGGATTGTGTTAAATGTCATTTGGAAACAAAAACAGCAATATGTTACTTAATGAAACTTGGATGAGTTAAGTAAACTGAGTACTTCCTCTAATATCTAGTCATCTTTCTGACCCAAAAGAAACTAAGCCTACCAGTGGTAGAAATTTTAAAATTGCCAGAGTCACCCACTTCTAAATAGTGTTGTCAGAAACTTCTGTTCTCGGGTCTTTTATCACCCTTCTGTGCTTCCAAGTTATCTCCTCTGGGTCCCCAAGAGGCAGCAGCTTGAATGATAGCTTTGTTTAGTAACTATACCTTAAAGTAGGATAATAAAACAGATCATCTTTAATAGCCAGTAGACTTTTCAGTGCCTGATCTATCTGTTTCACTTATCACTTGAAGGACATAATGGCCCCAAACACGACGTAGCAATGAATCTGTGTCCAAGTCAAGCATTTTTAGAGAGGCTGTCATGTTAGGTCACTACTGCCCTCTTCAGAATTGTATTATATCAGTGAATCCAAAGAATTTCTTGACATGAAAGAATTGGTGCACCTCTATAAACATTTTATTTAAACCTAAAGAGGATATTGTTCCTCTAACAGGACCCAGCTTATTTCTAGCAACAGTGCCATCCGTTCATAGCCTGAACTCTGAGCTCTTGACTTTGTTGTGAAGTGACCCTCTTGAGATCTTAGTTTTCCCATGGATAGAACACCTTGTGGAGGCAGAAGGCAATCAGTACATTAGCTCGGCTTCTGTATGGCATCCTGGGATGCTAGGCCAGGTTCCTGAGGGTATTTTCACTTTTTTGAGCTCAGAATAATTTGAGAAGAACCCCATGGTACTGGATTAGTAAAATAATTTGTTACACTTGGTGGTGTGATTCATGGGAAGGCAACTGTCGGCAAAAGAAAAGCAGAACTGGTGATGTCAGAAACTAGAAATACATTTTTTTAGAAGAAAGCTTAGCTCCGCCGATGGGCAAGAGGAAGGAAGTCACCAGTGATCCCGCGGATGCTTTCTGTATCAGGTGGCTCTCTTTTTCTAGCTGCTCACTCTTCGAACTGTACTTTCGGATCTGAACGGTATAGGAAAAGGAGAAGAAGTGGTGTTGCCATGATACACTGTAGAAGGTTTGAGGAAAACATGATATGGCAGTGGTTTCCAAGATACTGAAAAGATTTCCAACCCAATTATTATCCATTGCAGGTGGAAGCATTTAATGAGATACGGTCCAGTGAAACACACCATTGAAAAGTTCTTCAAGTAAACTAGCCTCTTGAGTCAATATTGTGTTGTGGTTAACACATATTCTGCGTGGAGCCTTACTGCCCGGGCTTGAGCCCCAGCACTTAGTGTAACTTTGACAAGTTATTTAACTGCTTTTTGTCACAATTTCCTTATTGGTAAAAGGACAAAAATCACACCTAACTCCCTGGGTTATCATAAGGATCAAACGAGCTAAGTAGTTATTAATAAAATTCTTAGAACAATGCTTGGCATGCAAAAAGAGCTTACTACATATAATCTATTATTATTGTTGTTTCGAAATTTTTCTATAATTTCTTTGAAGTTTATTTATATCTTCCATAAGAGAGAGAGAGAAAGAGAGGCAACACTCCCAAGAGAGTCTTGATGCCACAATCCACACCCAGTCTGAGCCAGCCCCAGACCATGCACACATGTACACCTGGCTTACTCAGAGAGCTCTCAGGACACAAATTTGGAACCCTCGTGTGTGGGTCAACCTCACAGAGTTGGTTTTTTTTTTTTTTTGTTTTTTTTTGTTTTTTTTTTTTTGAGAGGTTTTCGCTATAGGGCGCGTGCGCTTGCCAGACAGACAGACAGAGACATAGAGACAGAAAGCAAGAAATCACTCCCCAGGAGGGATGGTCATGCCGCAATCCCTTCACCTCCATTCTCCTCTCGGGGTCTTGGGCACGCACGCACACGCGCCCGGCGTGAGCCTCACAGAGTATTTTTATAATTTTTAAAAAATTAATACCAGATGCTAGCATGTGGTGTGGTAGTTGAGGTGCTGGATTCCCAAATAGCTGGCTGCGGTTCGAGTCTTAGACCCAGCAGCTTGAAAATCACAACAAATAAATAAAGAAATGACTACATGTTAAAAAATTAATATTAGAATTTATTATAGATGGAATGCTCTGTGTTAAAACCTGCCTTCAGGATGAAAGTTAAATGATCAGAAATACTAACTTTGAAAAAAGAAAGCGAGGGGCCAGCAGTTAGCGTAATGGCTGTGTCGCTGGACTCCCATGTAGTCGACTGCAGTTCGAGTTCCCGACCCAGTGGCTTAAACTCATGCCAGGTGCGTGTGCATGCATGCTCAAGATCCCGAGAGGAGAATGGAGGAGAAGGGATTGCAGTGTGGCCATCTCCCCTGGAGGGGTGATTTCTCGCTTTCTGTCTCTCTGTCTCTCTCTGTATTTCTGGCAAGTGCATGCACCCTGTAGTGAAAAACCTCTCAAAAAAAAAAAAAAAAAAAAAAAAAAGAAAAAGAAAAAAGAAAGTGAAAGTGAGAATTCAATTCAGTTTGATTAATATTTACCAATCATAAATATTAGGTAGCATGGGAATAGATTTATAAAATATCTAAATCATGGCTTCCACCCTTTTAGTAACTCTTTGAGAGTAGGTAGGTATATGCTATCTATCTTTGTAATCTAAATGATGTCTTATATGATTCAAATATTTGTTTAATAAAGGTCAACATAAATCATAATATAGTGTTAGTACATAGTAGACACTTATAAATGCAACTTAAGTGAAAAGATATTATGTATATCTATATGTGTGTGTGTGTGTGAAAATACATGTTTACTACTCTTTTTTTTTTTTTTTAAGAGAGAGAGATTTTTGCTATAGGGTGTGTGGGCTCACTGGACAGACAGAGACAGAGAGAGACAGAAAGCGAGAAATCACCCCCAGAGGGGATGGCCGTGCCACAATCCCTTCTATTCCATTCTCTCGGGGTTTTGGTCACACAAGCACATTCACCTGGTGTGAATTTCAAGTCACTGGGTCCGGGACATGAACCACCGTCAACTGCGTGGGGGTTCAGTGATGTAACTGGCCCCATGTGTTCACTACACTTACTAGTGATTGAAGAATTAATTGTAGCAGGAGACTTTTAGGTTAGATTTAATTAGAAAATTCTGACTGTAGGCTTGGAAAACATTGTCATCCCATCCTAAGAAAAAGCAAGAGCTATGTAACTGTAAAGCATAGGTTATTGGCTAATATTCAACTGTATTTGCTTTGGAAGAGGATTTAGATCTTTCTTGACTTTTTAAGCCCTTTTGCACTCTATAATTCTCAAATTTACTACATAAATGTGTACATTCCTATACAAACACCAGAAGAAACCCAAAGACTTTGGAATGAAAAGATTTCAACTACACCCAAGCCTACCTTTTCTTCATGTCATCCTTCTCCCTTTTGGGGGAAAGCAACTAGAAGAAAATGAAAGATAACACCACTAATATTATCCCCTTCTTTTTACTTAAGTGGTAGATATGCCTAGGAGATGGAATGCAGAAGAAAAAAATATTTTGGATAAGGCAGCCTACCTATCTTGTCTTCATAATCTGGATTATAATCACAGAAGACATCTTCATGCTACATATTTTCCTTTTTCTGTTTATTAGAATAGTTAGAATATTAGAATAGTTATCCTATTTTTCCATTTTAATATGTGTTTGGGATACTAACTCTAGCTCATTGAAGCAGATGTCTCTGCTATATCTTTAGAATAAATTCTTTTTTAAAAATACTTAGTGATGTATAGCAGGGGTCCCCAACTCCTAGGCCACAAACCAGTGCCTGTGCTTGGCCTGGCTCCTCCCGCAACACTGTGCAGCAGGCCAGCCAGAGAGACTTCGTCAGTGTCTGCAGCCTTTTCCCATTGCACGCATTGCCCCCGAGCTCAGCCGCCTGTCAGATCAGCGGAGGTATTAATGCGAACCCTATTGTGTGATTGTTTCATTGTGGGCCTGGTGGAAATGGGGTACACTGTGGATGTGGTGCGCGTGGGTCAACCCAGGACCAGAACCCCCGTGTGGAGGGATCGTCTTCCACGAGGCTAGTTCTTGGTGCTGAGAAGGCCGGGGACCTGCCGATGTGTAGTATCCGTAAGCCAATCATTGCTCTAGGTTGCAGCTGCAGTGACACTAATCGGCCCTGATCACACAGTTGAGTATGTTCACCTGTATTCATGCTTTGAATAGGTAGTACACTCATTTGACTTAAACTCAAAATGTCCTAAAGAATATAAATGGTGAAAAGTTCTCTTCCACTCCCTGTCTTTCATCAACCTAGTTCTTCTCTCTGAAGGTAACCACAGTTACCGGTTTCTTGTATATCCTCGCAGAGTCATTTTCTACATACAAACAGAAACATACCTGGTTGGATGTATTTTTGTACACTTAAAAAAATAGAGAAGACCTTTGTATTAGAAACATAACTTGTCATCACTTCGATCATCCTTCGGAATGGTCATAAACTCCTTTAGATAGTATCAACTTTCCTTAACCCTATTTCTTAAAGTTGCCTAGGGTGTGAGAGTCTTAGAAAATAAGAAGAGAAACCAAAGATAGATTAGAAAGTCTCAGTCATTTTTTTCTCTTTAAAAAACTCTCGTTTCAAGACAAATTCTAGGTATTACAAAGTTGAGGTAGGTGGTTCCTCCCTAGCTTGCCGAAGGATAACATATTCTCCCTGGAATCTAACAGGAAACCTTACGATTCCCAGGAAAGGACAGAACAAGGAACTGTGTCTGGCATGAGTAGGTACTTGATGCATGTCACTTCTTCATTCACCAGCCCACCATTGCGAGTAAGACGGAAGGTCTAGCTGTCTTCAGTCTGGCTGTGTTTCTCAGAAATAAAAACAGTATTTAGAGAGAAAGTTTTATGTGTGATCGTTCATCTTGTAAGTGGAAGACTCTTTTTAACCTAACGACCAGCTTTTGTGTAGTGCCTTAACAGTTTACAAAAGTTAACTTTCCATTCTCTCTCTAATCCCTCTCTGTGGGGAAATGAGAAAAAGTGATGAAAGGCTATTACAGATGAATACTTTCATAGCAGTCTTTGATAGATTAAATTATTTTAAAGTGGTTTTTCCTTCCTCTTCTTCTTAGCTGGAGTAGCGTAAGGTTTCTTTTTTCTTTTTTTTTTTTTTTTTCTTTTTCTGTTTTGAGAGGTTTTAGCTATAGGGCGCATGCGCTAGCCAGCCAGACAGAGAGATACAGAGAGACAGAAAGCGAGAAATCACCCCCCAGGGGGGATGGCCACGCCGCGATCCCTTCTCCTCTGTTCTCCTCTCAGAATCTTGGGCACGCACACACACGCACCCGGCGTGGTGTGAGTTTTAAGCCACCGGGTCCGGGACTCAAACCACGGTTGACTACGTGGGAGTCCAGCGACATAGCCATTACGCTAACTGCTGGTCCCGAAGTAGTGTAAGGTTTCTTAAGGCTGTCCCGTTAGACATAAAGAGGAAGAGTAGTTGTGTTACGAAGACTCTTGCTGGGTTGTAGCTTCCAGAGTATGAAAGTGAGGCACGCAGTGAGGCAAACAGAGGAGATCCTGAATTTTAGAGAAGAATAAACAAGTTGAAAATTTGCCACTGACTTTTACAGTTTTAGTTACGCTAACTCACTACAGGACCTGGGGTAGTCACTCCAACTTTGTAGTCCTTAGATTCCTTTTAAGTGAGAAAAACCGTGCTTAGGAACAGTACCCTTTTGAGGTACTGAATTACAGCTTTAAGCACTATGCAAATGCATAAGAAATAGTTTTGAAGATCGGCTTTAGAATTTCAGTAGTTATTGTATATTCAAAACAGCTATAGAAGCACTTTATTTTCATTTTAAAGATTTACAATTAAAGTGATTTTATGTATACCTCAAATGCCTGATTATATACAAACCCATTACAGGGTTTATGCACACATTAAATCCCTCCTTATTATGGGGTTTTGTGCACATTAAATGCCTGGTTGTTATAGATTGTTGTTTTTCTTGTTACTGTTAAATGTAACATTTCCCTAGGTGATGAAATGTGTTATTATTGGGAACATTTATTTTAGTGTGTGTTCTGTATTTTAAAAGAGAAAGGTATTTAAGCAGCAAAGACATAGCTGTTATGAAATTTATTTTTATAAATAGCTTTCAGCAGAAATCCGAGCAGTGCTTTAAAATTACAGTTAAAAAAATCATTTAATCATCACACTCCTTGTCAGCTAATAGGTAGTAAGGGACATTTATTTTTCCCTGCAATAGGCTGTTCTTGATATGTGCACTAAGTGGACCTACGAGTACCAGAATATTTTATGTTAGCAAGCCTTGATAGCAAAGTGCTGAAAGTTCAAGGGGCATTTGTCTCCTTTCTCACGAATTCATTTAAGTACCAGTCTTGCTGGAGCTTTAACTGGGGCAGACAGCCATACAAATGACTTGAGATAAAATGAAAATAATGGACTGAGCTGGGTGCTGGGGGTGGTGGTTGTGCTGAACGCACATCAATAAGCTTCGAGTGTGATTCTATGCTAATGCAAGCCTGATGGATCAGCTTTCTCTTTTAGCCTGGAGGACCATTAAGCTCTGGAAGCTGGGTCAAACTGATAGAGTCGGCAAATATGGCCCATCAGTTAGCAGCAGTAGTTAACTGACTGTGATTCCTAATGTGTGAAACTAACATTGCTTAAAAACCCTCCATGATCAGGACACAGATCAGGAAGAAGATAATAGATTCTGCTTTAATTTGCATAATCAAAGCTTCTCATTTTTCCACCTATAGATAACATGAAGGGGGGAAGCTACTATGACTATTTCCATTATGTTGTTAATCTGGAATCACAGCCAATAATTTCCATAAAAATGTAAATAACTTGTTTCTAAAGAAAAGAGTATAATTGAAAGATTTTCTGTGTTATTTCTTTGGAATTAAACTGTAGGCCCAGTTGCTGGAGTTAGGTAATAAAGATCTTGGCAGTGTGAAATGTCGCGGTTTTGTAAAAAATTGTGTTTTTTTTTTTAAATTTTAATTTTTTAGGTTTTTGCCGTAGGGCACATGTGCTCACCAGAAGCAGACAGAAAGAGAAAGCGAGAACTCACCCTCCCAGCAAGGATGGCCACTCCGCAATCCCTTCTCCTCTCAGGATCTTGGGCAGTCACACACACACACACACACACACACACACACACACACATCCAGAGTGCTTTTCAAGCCACTGGTTCTGGGACTCGAATCAGAGTGGGCCATGTGGGATCCAGCACCTTAACCACCATGTCACTTTTTAGTGATTCAGTTTAAACCCTGAAACTTTGCTGCCTGTGCTGTTAGATGCCTTTAATTGGATTTGTTTGTTTGTTTTTGTGGAATGTATGTATATATATATATGTGGTTGTTTTAGACAGGGTCTCACTGTGTCTCCGTCCTCCTGCCTCAGCCTCCCACTTTAAGTAGCTGAGACTATGGGTGCATGCTACTGCATCGGGCTTTTCGGGGTGGGTTGCAGTTGAACGGGGCTCTCAGGTGGCCTCAGCCTGCCTGGTAGCAGCATCCACCACATGCTGCTGCCACTGGCCTTCATGTGCGGGTTTTGATATAGATGTAAATGAGTGCTATGACCAAACTGACAAAGGGCTTAGTCATTTTCTCTCAAAGCAAAGAAAATGAAATAATTTATTTCATAGTAAAAATTAAAATGAACACTATTAGAATGGAAAGAATCCAGAACAATGTTTACTTTCATGATACACAAATGCTAGAAAGTCTCTCACAATATAGAGAAGAGGGAATTCTCCCCATTGACATCACTCTTTATTTTTACCCTTTCCTACTTGTATCTAAATGTTGCATTGTACTACAACCATGGTGAACAAGCCTGTTTTTGACTAATGATTATTTTCATATGTATTTTTATTTATTTTAAGTTTTGCCACAAGGCTCATGTGCTTGCCAGAGACAGAGGGAGATAAAGAAAGAGGGAAAGTGAGAAGTTGCTCCTCAGTGGTTATGGTCATGCCATGATCCTGATTCTCATAGGATTTTGGGCATGCGCACACGTGTCTGGCATGTGTCTTTTCTTTTCTTTTCTTTCTTTTTTTTTAAAGGAGATTTTTCAATAGGATATGTGTGTTCACCAGAGAGACAGAAAATGAGAAATCATCCCCAGGGAAGATGACCACACCACAATCCCTTCTCCATTCTCCTCTCTGGATTTTGGGTGCACACACACACATACTTAGCATGAGTTTCAAGCCTCCAGGTCCAGGACTCGAACCACTGTGGGACATGTGGGAGTCCAGCAATGTAACCATTACATCAGCTGGTCCCCTCCCGTGTTTCTTAAGCCAGTGGGTCCAGGACTCCAATTGCCTAGTTGGCTATGTGAGATCCAGCTGCCTTAACTACTATGCCACCTGGCAGACCCACATCGTTATGATTTTTAATGGGAAATTCTATTGTTTGGATTTATCATTCTTTATTGAGCTTGTAATAAAGATATAAGTTCCTCTTTACTTTTTATTTTTGGTGTTGCAAACGAGGATACATTCATATACTGTGGTGAATGTGTACTTAGTATCTATATCAATTGTTTCTGGGCCAAAGGTTATGTCTGTGTGATATATATAATCTGATACATTGTTTAAAATAACAATTGAGTGGGGGGCAGACTGTGGTGCACCAGTAACAGTGCTCTGTGAGGCTGACCTACAAGGGAGAAATCTGAGTTTGCATTGGAAGATCTCCCTGGGCAGGCTGAGTGTGTGGTGCACCTTTACACATTCAAGGAAGCTCCCATAAGGGGCTGGCAGGTGGTATGGTGGTTAAGGTACTGGACTCTCACAAGGCTAACCATGGTCAGGTCCTGGATCTGCTGGTTGCTTTCTCACTTTCCCTCCCTGTGGTCAAATTAAAATAAATAAATAAAATAAATAAATAAATAAATAAATAAATAAATAAAATTAAATAATGTTTTAGAAAAAGATTATTCCTTAAAATTATCAGTAGATTTCTCAGCAGGAACATTATCAATCATAAGGGAATGGGAAGATAAATTAAAAGTGCTGAAAAAAATTTAAAAAAAACTTGCCAAGGATACTATATCTAGCAATACTATCCTTTGATAATGAAGGAGAGAAATAGACCTTCCCAGATAACAAAAGTGAGAGACTTCTTTTCCATAGCTGTGCCTTACAAGAAATGCTAACTGTAATATTTTGAGATGAAACAAAGGATTCTGGACAGTAACACAAAAGCATACAAAACATAAAGGTCTCTGGTAAAGGTAAATATATAGAATGTTTTAATACTGCCAAGGGGTGTGTGAATCACTTAATTCAAGTATAGAATTTAAAAGGTAAAGGTATAAAAATGAATTATAAAACTATGTTAATAGATACAAAATATAAAAAGATGCGATTTGTGGCATTGATCACATAAAGTAGAGGGGAGAGATATAAAGGAGTAGAAATTTTGTATGCAATTGCAAGCAAATTGTTATCATTTTAAAGTAGATTGTTAGAGCTATAGGATTTTTTGATGATATCCATGATGACCATAAAGAAAATACCTATATGGGGCTGGCAAGTGGCATGGCGGTTAAGGCTCTGGACTCCCACATAGTTGGCCATGGTTTGAGTCCCAGACTTAAAGACTTGCTTTCTCATTTTCCCTTTCTCTCTCTCTGTCTCTCAACAACAACAACAACAGATGTATTTAATGAAATAAATAAATCATGTAAAAAAAAAAGAAAGAAAGAAAATACCTATAGAGGATTCTCAAAAGAAAATGAGAATGAAATCAATTAAAAAAAAATTGGGATCAGCAGATGGCAAAATGGTTATTTCACTGAATTCCCACATAGTTGACTGCAGTTCAAGTCCTGGATCCAGTAGCTTAAAATTCACGTCAGGCGCATGTGCGTGCGTGCCCAAAATCCCAAGAGGAGAGAATGGTGGAGAAAGGATTGCGGTGTGACCATCCCCCCTGGGGGGTGATTTTTTGCTGTCAGCGTCCGCCCCAGGGCTTGGGTCTGGCTGAATCGTGATCAGGGGGCTGCTGGTGAGGAAGAGAAAGAGGACGAGAAAGAGAAAGCCCTCCATCTTGCCAGGACCTGGGAATTGGAAAGAATGAGACAAAGGGATAGAGTAGAAATGGACACAGGCAGCCTGAGCCTAGGTAGGCCAAGCAACTTGTGCCGCCCAGATGAACTGGACATCTTTATTTATAGTACAAGGAGACATTACACATGTATGTTTCACGACACTTCATAGATTGGTTGCCAGGTTACAGACAATAAGAAGCAGTTAACAAATCTATGAGGGCTTAGTCATACCAGGCCAGGTGTATCCCTTGGTGATAATCCCATCAAGAGAAAATCTCATCTTCTTTTCTGATGCAGAGAACTAGCAGTTAGGTGTGGGGAAGGAGCTAAAGAATTTCTCTATAAGGAGTGCACCACCACACCCAGAGAAGGCTAAAGAACCTTTCAGATGCAGAGCAGGGATTGGATTTTACTAATTGGGGTCAAGATGTTTCTGGAAGTCCATCAGATGTGTCTGTTGGAACGCCCCTAGTAATTTCCACCCTTGCTCTGTCTGCAGCCAAGGTCAGGGAAAGACAAGTTACAAGGTTCTGCCAAACCCCAAAAGAGCAGGTGGTGTTTGCTCAGAGCATGTCCCCACACCTCAGATTCTCTCTCTTAAACATGTCCCCACATTTTGCATTCTGTTTCTCTGTCTGTCCAGCAAGCACATGCACCCTGTAGCAAAAATCTCTCTCTCTCTCAAAAAAAAAAAAAAAGAAACACAAAGGAAGGCAGCAAGAGAGAAATAGAGAGACAGAGTAACTATTGGGCCATTGGAAAAGTCATGACGTGTTTTTCTATGTAAAAATGCATCATGACAAGGCCGGCAAGTGGCGTGGTAGTTAAAGGTGCTGGACTCCCACGTGGCCAACCATGGTTCAAGTCCCCAACCTGGTGGCTTACTTTCTCACTTTCTTTCTCTCTCTCTGTCTCTCTCTGTTCAAACTGGAAAATAATAATAATAATAATAAATAAATTTAAATAAAAAATAATTCTTTTTTTTTTTTGAAAGGTTTTTTTCGCTATAGGGCACGTGCGCTCGCCAGACAGACAGAGACATAGAGACAGAAAGCAAGAAATCACCCCCCAGAGGGGATGGTCACGCTACAATCCCTTCTCCTCCATTCTCCTCTCGGGATCTTGGGCATGCACGCACATGTGCCCGGTGTGAGTTTTAAGCCACTGGGTCCGGGACGCGAACCGCGGTCGACTACGTGGGAGTCCAGCGACAGCCATTACGCTAACTGCTGGTTCCCAATAAAAAATAATTCTTAAAAAAATGCATCATGACTTTTCTAATGACCCAATAGAAGACATACAGAAACAACAGAATGGTAAAATAAGTCCGTGTCAGAAATAAATGTAAATCTTTACTCTGAACTCCTCAAGCAAAAGTCAAGAGTGGCTGAATGGATTAAAAAAATTCAAAACAATAAATGCTGTTTATAAGAGTCTCATTTTAAATAAAAGGACATATACAGGCTGAAAGAGAAAGAGTGGAAAAAGTTATTTCATTCATATAACAACTAAAAGAGAGCAGGGGTGATCTTACTTATATCAGACAAGAATAGACTTTAAAAACTGTCACAAGAGACCAAGAAAAACATAATATAATGATAAAAGGGTCACTTCACCATGACCGTGTAACAGTGCTAACTATATATGCACCTAATGGCAGAGCAGCCCAATATATAAAGTAAAAACTGACAGAATGGAAGGGGGAAATCCACAGGAACACAGTAACAGTCAGAAATTTTGATACTCCACTTTTTGTAACATGTGCATTTTATTCATGATACAGCATGTGTACACACATGGGAGAATGAGAGTGAGGGGAAGGGGTACACCGACCCTAGAGTTTGGTCGCACTACAATCCCTTTTCTCCAGTTCTCCAGTCCATCCAATCTTGAGCGCTTGCACACGTGGCTGATGCGTTTCAGGCTGTCCAGGTCAGAAACTTGAACTGCAGTCACCATGAGGGATCTGGCTTCTCTTGAGCAGTGCTTTATTGCTGTACCGTAGAGCTGGCCCTACCCCACCTGTAATAAGGAATAGATCATCAAAACTGGCCTTACCGGAACCAGCAGATAGCGTAATGGTTACATTGCTGGACTCCCATGTAGTCGACCGTGGTTTGACCAGAGACTTAAAACATGCTGGGCACGTGTGTGTGTGTGTGCCCAAAATGCTGAGAGGAGAATGGAGGAGAAGGGATTGTGGCACAGCCATTCTCCCTGAGGGGTGATTTCTTGCTTTCTAGCTCTCTGTTTCTCTGGCAAGCACACGGGCTCTATAGCAAAAATCTCTCTAAAAACCAAACAAACAAACAAAGAAACAAACGGGCTTACCAAATTTAAGAAGACTGAAATTGTACCTTTTCTGGCCACAGTGGGATAAAAATAGAAACTGATAGCAATAGCCAAAGTGGAAAATTTATAAATATGTGATCATTAAACAACATACTTTTGAATAACCAATGAATCAAAGTAGAAATCTCAAGAGAAATTAGAAAATATCCTGAGACAAAGGAAGCTAAGATACAACGTTCCAAAACTTACATGATGCAGTAAAGGCAGTACTAAGAGGGAAGTTTATAGTGGTAAACACCTACCTTAAAAAAGAAGAAAGGTCTCAAATGAACCGCAGGCTCAGCCATGGTGGCACAGGTGGTAGGGTGCTGCTGCATGGTACTGGAGCTGTATGTAGAGGCCCAGGGTTCACATTCCAAATCCACCAGAACATACCGGATATGCCCACGGACATGCTCATAATCCTGCTTGGCTGGAAGTCTGTGGAGAGGATCAGAGGGTACTTGTCAAGGGCACCTCACCCCCACCTCTCAATAGATAAATAAAGACTAAAAAATTTCACAACAACATAACTTTATATCTCAAGAAACTAGAGAAAGAGCTAATCCCAAAGTTAGTAGAAGGAAGGAAATAATAGTGATTAAGACCATTAAATAAAGAAGGACCAGCAGATGGCATAATGGCTATGTTGCTGGACTCCCATGTAGTCGACCGTGGTTTGAGTCCCGGATCCAGTGGCTTAAACTCATAAGAGTTTAAGGCACATGTGCGTGTGTGCCCAAGATCCTGAGAGGGGAATGGAGGAGAAGGGATTGCAGCATGGCCATCCTTCCTGGGGAGTGATTTCTTGCTTTCTGTCTCTCTGTCTCTCTTTCTAGTGAGCGCATGTGCCCTATAGAAAAAAAACTCTCTAAAATAAATTTAAAAATTAAAAAATAAAAAATCTCATACCGGGTGCGTGTGCATGCACACCCAAAAAAATCTCAAGGGGAGAATGGAGGAGAAGGGATTGTGACGTGGCCATTCCTCCTGCAGGATGATTTTTTGCTGTCTTTCTGTCTCTCTCTGTCTCTCTGGCAAGCACACATGCCCTGAAGCAAAAAATCTCTCAAAGAAAAAGAATTTTTAGGGGCCAGCAGGTGGTATGCTTAAGGGCGCTGGACTCCCATGGCTGACCACAGCTCGAGTCCTGCACCTGGCTGGTTGCTTTCTCTATCTCTCTCTGTCTCTCTCGTACTCTCACTCTGTTCCTCTCTTTTCAAATTAAAAATAAAGTGAAATAAAATAATTCTTTATAAAAAAAGAATTTTAAAAGATTAATAAAATTAAGAGAGGCTTTTTTTGGAAAGGTCAAAAGAATTGATCAACTGTTAGACTGAGGAAAAACAAATTCAGAAATGAAAGAGGAGATATAATTGATTTCACAGAAATAAAAAGGTTCGTAAGAGACTATTATACATAGGTATAAACAGATTTGATGATCTAGTAGAAATGGATACATTTTTAGAAATAGCTAACATTCTAAGACTGAATCATGAAGAAATAAAATATCAAACAGACTTGCAACTAGTAAGGAGATTAAATCAATAATCAAAAACCTCTCAACAAAGAAAAGCCTAGGACCAGATGGCTTCGCTGGAAAAGTGTATCAAGTGTTTAAAGAAAAACAACAATAATCCTTCTCAAACTCTTCCCAACGAAGTGAAGAGGACAGAACACTTTCCAGATTTATTCTAGTAGGATAGCATAAACCCAATACCCAAATCAGACAAAGATACTACAAGAAAAGAAAGCTAAGAACCAATGTCTCTTATGAATATTGATTCAAAAGTCCTTGATAAAAGACTAGCAAACTGAATTCAACCTCACTTTAAAAGAATTGTATATCATGATCAAGTGGACTTATTTTTGGAGTGCAAGGAATGGTTCAGCCTAATGAAAATCAGATCAGCCTAACAGTCCACATTACAGAAGGAAGGACAAAAATCACATGGTCATCCCAACTGATGCAGAAGAGCATTTGACAAAATTCAACACCCTTTCATGCTGAAAAGTTAGTACATTAGCAATAAAAGTAAATTACCTAGATTTAATGAAGGCCATATATGAAAAGCCCATAGCTGACATCCTATTCAGTGATAAAAGATGGAAACCTTTTTCTCTAAGATCAGGAACAAGACAGAGATACCAAGTTTTCTGTTTCTGTTCAACATAGTGCTGGATAGTAATGCAAAAGGATGACGTTGAGCCCTTACCTTATACCAAAGGCAAAAATTAACTCAAAATGGATTAAAGATCTGAATGGAAGACCTGACACAATAAAACTAGAAGACAACATAGGAGAAAAACTTCACGACATTTCATTTGGCAGTTATTTCTTAGTTAGGACACTAAAAGCACAGGCAACAAAAGAATTATGGGCAAATGGGACTACCTCAGATTGAAGACTTCTGCATAACAGAGGAAATGTTCAGCAGAATGAAAAGGCAGTCTACAGAATGAGAGGAAATACTTGCAAATCATATCTGATCAGGGATTAATATTCAGAATATGTAAGGAGCTCCTACAACACAACAAGAATAAAAATCCTAGTTAAAAATGGGCAAAGGAAGCCGGCAGGTGGTGTGGAGACTAAGGCCCTGGATCCCACATGTCCAACAGTGCAGTTCACATCTCAGACTTGGCTGCTTGAAAAACACACTGGGTACATGTGTGTGTGCACCTAAAATCCCAACAGGAGAATGATGGAGAAGGGATTGTGGTGTGGCCATCTTCCCGGGGGGGTGGGGGTAATTTCTCACTTTCCCTCTCTCTCAATCTCTCTCTGTCTCTCACTGGTAAGCACACGTGCTCTGTAGCAAACTAATGAAGAAAAAATATTTCCTAAAAAATGGGCAAAGGACTTGAAAAGCCATTCTCCAGAGAAGATATACAAATGGCCACCAAGCATGTGAAAACATGCTCAACATCACTAATCATTGGGAAAATGTAAATCAAAACCACAGTGAGACATTACCTCACACTTATTAGGATGACCGCTATCACAAAAGCTGAAAATACATGTTAGCCAGGATATGAATGGACTCCCTCAGGCTGACTGCAGTTTGAATCTCGGACCTGGTGTTTTGCTTTCTCACTTTCCCTCTCTCTCTCTCTCTCTGGTTAAATTACAAAACAATAATAACAAATAAAATTAAATAAATATATAATTATTTGGGGGAAAAAATTCCAGAGGTTAGGCCAGCATGTGGTGCAGAGGTGAAGGCACAGGATCCTGCATGGCCGATGTATAATTTGAATCCTGGACCTGTTGGCTTGAAAATCACACTGGGTGCATGTGTGTGCATGCTGCTCAAAATCCCCAGGGGAAACTAGAGGAAAAGGGATTATGGCATGGCCACTCTTCAGGGAGGGTGATTTCTCACTTTCCTTCTCTCTCTTTGGGAAGTGCATGTGCCCTCCGGCAAAAATATCTTTTAAAAAAAGACAATTATTTAAAATATCATATGAAATTACCTTCAGGGAATAAGTAGAAGGCATAGATGAAATAAATATAAATTTTGTGTTTAGACTTTGATCCTGTCCCCAAGATATCTCATTATATATAGGGAAATATTCCAAAATCTGAAAAAATTTAAAATCCAAAACACTTCTGGCCCTGAGCATTTCTCTTCCTTGTCCCCTTTCATTTTAACATATTTATTGATGATCTGAAGTAAGCCAGGCCCTGAGGGTACAAAAAGTAAGACGTAATTCCTGTCATGTAGGAGTTGGTCGAGAAGGCAGGCAGGTATAGAAAAGGAGAAATTACTTCCTTGAAATTATACAAGCCAGAAATCTTCATTCTGGAGCCTAGTTTTGAAGAGACTGATTCTCCAGAGAGCAAAACACAAGTCACCTACTGATGACATTGAATGTTCAACTCAAATGATGAAGTATATTTTTATATATATTTAATATCTCTTTATATAATTATCAAGTCGTATTTTCCTAGTTGTATTTAAATCTGTGCACCTTTCCTCCCTCCTTTTCCTTACATAGTCCATTTCAGTCGCTCCCGTGAGGCATAAGCAGGAGAGATCGTAGGCGGGGAGTGCATGACTTGGTGTTCTCTCTCCTGGAGCAGTGTGTCTAAATGCATGGCCATACCATGGTGTTTCTTTCAGGTCCTCCTGGATTTGGGGAAGATGAGTAGAAGGACGGCTTCCATTTGAAATGGTGGTTGAACTGCCAAGTGGTACATCCCACTGTCAGCCCTACTGAAAAGAAAATTAGAGCCAGTGTGTTTTTTGTGGGTGTTTTCCATTTTATAAAAAAAATAGTGTATGTTCTATTAAGAAACCAAATAGTTTATAGTAATTGGAACTTCATTAGTAGATTTTACTTTTTTTTTTTTTTTTTACCAAAATATTACTAATCTGTGTTGTAAAAATTAAACAGCGAATCATTAACAAATCTAAATAAGTAATTCCATTCTTGGAGAACAATCATTGTGGTGAACTGAATGCCAGAACTTTTTTTAAAAAAGAACACTGTGTTGGGACCAGAAGATGGCATAGCACTTACCTCCCTGGACTTTCATGTAGTTGACCACAGTTCAAGTCCCGGACCTGGTGACTTAAAACTCACACCGGATGCATGTGCGTGCATGCCCAAAATCCCAAGAAAAGGATAGAGGAGAAGGGATTGCCATGTGACCAGCCCCCTGGGGAGGAATTTCTCGCTTTCTCTGTCTTTCTGTCTCTCCAGTACACACATGCACCCATAGCAAAAATCTCTCCAAAAAAGAGCACTGTGTTCAATGCTCTTTAGAAATAATTCCAGAAAACAGTTTAAAATTTTAAAATGTGAATCTAGAGAGAGAGATTAACTAGAGAAAATAATAAGTTACACAAAGTTATATAAAACAAATTCCATGGAATGGAAAAATATAAAATATAAAACCAACTGCCTTTGCCCTTGGAGAATTTACAGTTTAATGTGGAATAAGTAGATTGTGTGGTAGAAACCCAAATGACAAGAGCTAAAACAGTTTGTGAGGAGAAAATCAACTACCCGGAGAGGTGGTGGACTTTCTAGGGTCATTGGCTCTTGTGGCTGATCTTTGGCTATTTTAGGTAAATACAGGTAAATGAGGTACCTGTCATTTACCTCTGCCTTTCTTTCACAACTACTTGTTCTACTCAGAAATTATCCATGGGGCACCATCCAAATTGAAAACTATTAAGCAGCAATTACATGACTGCCAACACAGGTTATCCGGCTACTTGCAATACGGGGCAAAAAGGAAGGACCAGATCTGTTTTGAAACCCCATTCCCAAAGCATTGTAATACACATCACAGCTCTTCCTTGGAATTGTTAAAATATCCCTTAAACTTAATAGAAATGTAGGGTATAATAGAAGGGAGAGAGACAAAGAGAGAGAAAATGAGAGAGAGAGAGAGAGAGAGAGAGAGAGAGAGAGAGAGAGAGAGAGAGAAACAAGTCACACACCAAAGTAATTTTTTCAAAGAAAATATGACCAGGTCAATGTGAAAATCATTGTTACTATTTTAATTCCTGTGTGTCTGTCAGCCCAACTAGACTTCAAATCTTTAAGGCATTGAGTTCTTCCTTTCAGATTCAAAATCAGCAGACAACTGTGCTGAGCATCTTTCCTGACCTTTCTTGCTACGCCAACCCAAGTACTCCTCCTCTGTTCACCAAAACATGGTGCGCTATCTGCTAATTGCACTCACACCACTGCTGATGCATTGAAACCCTCTGTACTGAAAAGTGCTATTCCATGTTTGTTCTCCACCTTGCGAACGTGTAAGCTCCTCAAAACAATGATGTTACCCGATGCAGCGCCTGGTACATAGAAGGCTCTTAATGTATTTAGTAGACTGAGTATTGTTTATGATGCTCAGTGTGAAAGACTGGCAAAGCACAAGAATGATAAGATCTGAGACATAGTGATAGATGCAATTCAGAAATGTGTTATTATTTAAACATACTTGATTCTAATATTTACCAAAACTGTATAATCAGAAAAAGTGAAAATGAAATCCTTTTATAGCATGTAGTGTTAGTTTAATATCTACCATGTTCTATAATTCTTTTGTATACACTTGAACATTTAATAAATTTTACTAAAGATTTAAGCTTTAAGGTAGATAAACAGAAGCTTAAGATATACAAAAGAGAAGCCTTAATAAATGCTATGACACAAGTTGTCTTGAATAAAGGCATAGAGAATGGGCCTTACTTGAATAGTAGGAGTTTTGGGGGACCACAGTTGGCGTAATGGCTGTGTTGCTGGACTCCCATATAGTCGACCGCGGTTTGAGTTCCGGACCCGGTGCCTTGAAACTCATGCCAAGCGTGTGTGCGTGCGTGCCCAAGATCTTGAGAGGAGAATGGAGAAGGTATTACGGCGTGGCCATCCCAGGGGGGATGATTTCTCACTTTCTGTCTGTCTCTTTCTTTCTGGCGAGCTCACGTGCCCTATAGCAAAATCTTCTCAAAAAAAAAAAAAAAAAAAAAATAGTAGGAGTTTTTAAACATAAATAAGAACAGGTAAATTTTTTTTTCTGTATTCATAATAGAGTGCATGCACATGTGAGAGTGAGAGAGAGAGAGAGAGAGAGAGAGAGAGGAGCACCCTCCACAGTCTGGTCACACCGTGATCCACTCCCCACCCCAGCCCATTGGATCTTGGGTACTTGTGCATGTGCCCAGAGTTTCAGGATGATAGGCCTAAAGATTCGAACTGCAGTTACTATGTGAGATCTGGCATCTCTTGAGCAGAGCATTACTGATGTACTACAGAGCTGCTCTGAGAACAGATAGAAATTTTTGAAAGGAGCAACTGGAGAGCCCAAAACAGAGCTAGCGACATTGTGTAGATTACAGGGATGGCCCTCAAAAGGAAGAGGGCTGTTGGATACCCCACTGTTAAAGGGAGTTTTCATTCAAAAAACCTCATGCATGGTCTCATTTCAATTTTGATTTACTAGAAGCATATGGCGGGTGTATGAACAGTACCCTTCCAATCAGAACGCATCATTAGTATTATTCTGAAGGGGACACAGTCTTTGACTGCCCTCTCAGAACCATCTGCCATCACCTATCTCCCTTGAAACTGAAGCTTTAGGATACTCTTTCAAACCTTTTGTTTCTTGTTCTATAATGTGTGGTAACTGAAATGTCATTGCATTTGAGTTTTGTGTGAAACAGGACTAAAGCACTATTTAAAAGAAAAGAATGAGGTTACTTTGCTAGATGATTTAAAGAAGACTTCTTCATAATATATTTAAAGCATCTAAAATGCCTTTTGTCCTCAGGGTAGCAGTGTAGTTCTTTGGTGCTTGAGTTGATATTGCAATTTAATACTGCACCTACAAAGAAAATTACAGTTTTTAAACTGTTTATTCCAAGTGCTTTCAAAATGAAGACACTACAAAAGTGGTAAAAGTATGTCGTTGAAAAACAAATGAAGTAGGAGATTATTAATTCCTTAAAGGTCAAGGATATTGCAAATTCAAATGATCCCATTCATTATCAATATGGGGTCCCTCTCCAGGTTTGCATATTATAATATGTTCTTAAAATGGGATACATAATGACTTTATAGCATCAACTATTTACACTTTCTGGCTGCTGAATCCTTTTCTTGCTGTGAAATGTGTTCATTTTATTGTGTGATAGTATTATCGTTTATCAACAATATAAGTGAAATGTTAAACCTTGTCACATTAAGGTTTTTTTTTTTTTTTTTTTTTTTTGGAGAGGTTTTTGCTATAGGGCGCATGCGCTCACCAGACAGACAGAGAGAGACAGAGAGATAGAAAGCGAGAAATCACCCCCCAGGGTGGATGGCCACGCCACAATCCCTTCTCCTCCATTCTCCTCTTGGGATCTTGGGCACGCACGCACACGCTCCTGGCGTGAGTTTTAAGCCACCAGGTCCGGGACGTGAACTGCGGTCGACCAAGTGGGAGTCCAGCGACATAGCCATTACGCTAACTGCTGGTCCCACATTAAGGTTTTTATGGTACTTTATGCATCTTTAAGAATTTTGAGTGACCTGATTTTATAAAATAAATTATTTTGTGATTAAAAAATACTTAGCCTTATCCGTTCCATGTAGTTCAGTAGTGTTTTCTTTATGAAATTGAAATACAGTATATCCACAATTATTTAATGGAAAGAGCACTTAATTTGTAACCTTCAGGCTGGCGGCCTTGGGCAAGTCATGTAATTTGCTTTCATATTTTGCATCTGTAAAGTGGGAATAATATCTCAAAGGGCTGAGATTTAGGGATCAATGGTTATGAATAAAAAGCATCTAATACATGACATATGACATTAGCTTATCATAGTTGTTATTATTATTATCCACATGACTTACTACTGAAGTAATGAAAGTTTTTATACAATTTTATCAAAGGCAGCTATTTATTTTTGTTATTTGTCAGTCATAATATTTATTGTGACCTTGTTGTCAGAGACTCTGAGAAATCACTACAGTGAGAAAATAGAGTGTGAAAAGATAAAAAAAAAAAGTGTAAACAAAATTTAAAAAACACTGTGTTTATGTAGTACCATATTCAATTATACTGTGTATCTATATATCTAATCACTATATTTTTAAAATGTACTGGCCAGAGAGAGAGAGAGAGAAAAATGGATAGTTGGCTATATTTTTCAATATTCACCTTATATTTCAGGAGTAGTCAACATTTTCGTGCAATTTTATTTGCTTTTTCACAGCTTTAATTGGGTATTATTTTGTTTCTGTGTTTTATCTAAAATTCATTTTTGCCTTGCCACTTCACTGTAATTGCATTTGCAGTATCATCATTTGATGGCATGTCTATGATTTGATAAATAACTTTAAGATAACTTGTGTAGGTAGCTGTATAAACACTGTAAAAATTCAAAAATATAGGTTTAAAATAAAGTTCTACTGGGGCTGGTAAGTGGCATGGTGGTAAAGGGCACTGGACTCCCACATGGCCGACCACTGTTCAAGTCCCAGACCTGGGGGCTTGCTTTCTCACTTTCACTTTCTCTCTCTGTGTGTCTCTGTCTGGAAATATAAAAAAAAAATAATAAATAAAGTTTTTTTTCTTTTTTCTGAGAGGTTTTCGCTATAGTACGCATGCACTTGCCAGAAAGAGACAGAGAGACAGAAAGCGAGAAATCATCCCCTGTGGGGATGATCATTCTGCAGTCCCTTCTCCTCCAGTCTCCTCTTGGGACCTTGGACACACACGCACATGTGCCCAGCATGAATTTAAGCCACTGGGTCCGGGCCTTGAACCACTGTTGACTACATGGGAGTTCAGCGACATAGCCATTACACCAACTGCTGGTCCCAGTAAATAATTCTTTTTTTAAAAAAAAAAAAGATAAAAGTATGTTATTGGGTCCAGCAGATGGCATAATGGTTATATCACTGGACTCCCATGTAGTTGACTGCAGTTTGAGTCCTGGACCCAGCAGCTTAAAACTCATGCTGGATGAGTGTGTGTGTGCGTGCCCAAGATCCCAAAAGGAGAATGGAGGAGAGGGGATTGTGGCATGGTCATAACCCTGGGGGGGGGGGGGGGGGGTGATTTCTTGCTTTCTGTCTCGCTGTCTCTCTCTGTCTGTCTCTGTCTCTCCAGTGAGCACACACAACCTATAGCAAAAATCTCTCTTTAAAAAAAAGTTCCATTATCTAGACTTCTAAGGTGACAGTGCATTTTTGATTGAGCACATTTTGCTTCTTCTATTTCTCCCCTTTGCAGAGCTACCATTTCTTAACTATGAAAGTCCCTGAAAGCTTTTGTTAACAGCATGGGATAGTCATTTGAAGATGGTGGTGTCAGCACAGACATGTAAAGACAGATTTAGATGATAGGTCTAAATTCAGGGCTGTGAGGATATTCTGCAGTGGAGGTGTGGGCTAAGCCAGGTCACAGGTGAAAGGCGGTAGGTATTTTGAGAACTCATGGAACAAAGCTAGCTCACACGAGTTACGGGCGGTCCTTAGCCTCCGTGAACAGTCTTCAGTGACAAAAAGCCTATATTATGTAAGGCTATAGTAACAGTCTATTTCAATGACCTTAAAAAATACCTGTATGGGGGCCAACAAGTTGGGCAGTGGTTAAGATGCTGGACTCCCACATGACTGACTGGAGGCTTAAAAATCACACCAGGCACACGTGCGTGTGTGCCCAAAATCCCAGGAGGAGAATGGAGGAGAAGGGATTGTGGCGTGGCTCTCCCTACCAACCCACCTGCACCCCGGGAGGGGCTGATTTCTCTTTTCCCTTTCACTATCTCTCTCCAGCAAGCACATAAGCCCTATGGCAAAATGTTTAAAAATAAACAAAAATGAGAACAAAAATCTATATTTACTTTAGATTTAATGTGTAAAATTAAAAGCAGTGTATAATAAATACTTTTTAGGAATCTGTGATTTCATGACCTAAAATATGAAGGATACTTAAAAACACATCGTAGTTTTTTTCTACAGAAATATAAACATCTGGATAGTTGGCTATATTTTTCAATATTCACCTTATATTTCAGGAATAGTCAACATTTTCGTAGCAATTTTATTTGCTTTTTCACAGCTTTAATTGGGTATTATTTTGTTTCTGTGTTTTATCTAAAATTCATTTTTGCCTTGCCACTTCACTGTAATTGCATTTGCAGTATCATCATTTGATGGCATGTCTACAGCAATATAGTGAATGGTATTTATTTATTTTCATAATACAAATGCTACTTGACTCTGAATGGTTTTCTGTTACAAGATTTTCTTTGGCTTGTTGGCCTACTTTACCTTGGTTTATGAATACTGACATCCTTTACTTCTGCCCTTGGTTATAACACCTTTTATTTGCTAACATTTAAAATGCTCTCAAAGCTTTAACAATAGCACAGACATTGGATATTTTAATTAATTAGTACAGATAGAATGAAATAGCAGAAAACTGCCATTCAATGGTTATAATAAAAAGATAGAAAAGTTCATTATTTTTCTTTTCCAAGACTATTTTGCTGGCATCCTCGATACATGTGGCTACCCTTAAAAGTTTTAAATTTATGAATCCTCAGCTTCCCGTCACCCGAGAATGCCACAAGAAACCGTCAGTTTTATAGTTACTTTATGAGCGAATCTAACACATTCTAGGGTGATGGGACTAATTGTGGTAACTAACAGTTTACATCCAATGAACACTTTCCTTAATTTCATCCTTTTGCAGTATGTCTGAGCAGAATACTTTGCTCTTGGTCACCTGGCTGGTACAGTATGGCACTAACATCGGACTAGGGAACAACTTTGTTAAACTGTGTTTATAAAAGTGAATTTGCAGAGTTCAAAGCTGTAAGTTTTTGTTTTTTTTTTCCACTCAAATCACCTAACAACTTTAGATTCAGGCAGAAGTTGGAGTTTATTTTACAAAACATGAAAAAGCTTTTAAGCCAACATCTTTGAGGTAAATCTGTAGTAAAAGTGAGGCCACCTGCTGTTAAGAAAAGTGCTTACACATTCAGCACATTCCTGTCCCCAATAGAGGGTACTGCTGAGTAAAACACTGCCATTATTGTTGAGATCCTATAGGTGGCAGCAGTTCCTACAGTTTCAGAGCATAACAATGGCTCCGATTTGTGGGTCTAAGAATAAAGCTGTCATGAACTCATGGGATCTTTATACTGTAAGGGCTCTTCTTTGAAATGTGATACAAGAGAAAATTGCCATTAGTTTTTAGTTTTTCTTTTAACACTTAAGTAGCTTATCTTTCTTTTAAGTTCCATTTTGTATTTGAAATCATGTGCCCAAACAAGCATTAACAGCCATCATTTTATGGTGTTACATTATGAAGTGTAAATCTTTAGGTAATCTGAAGGTAAGATATGGTGCAAACTTTTTTCCTTTTCCTTCTCCTCCACCCTCTGCCCCGTTTACAAGAATAATCCACTGTTAATTCTGACTGTGGTGGCAAGGCAAGCTAGGGAAGGAAATCCTAGTTGCCCTTCAAGCGTAATTTTCCTCCTGTTCAGGAGCTGAGTGGTTAATGATTTAACATTGCTATTCAACTTCTAGGAGGCTTTGAACCAAACTGTAGCAACTATAAAAGAGTGGTTTTGCAAGTGTTGTTAATAAAAAAACATTTTGAATAATACTGTGGATGTCAGATGACTCGAAATCACCAAGGAAATAAATATTCTAAGAACTACTCACCTTCTGCCTCTGAGAAGAAGCAGAGTCCTTGTCACTTTGGCTGGTCACTTACAGGCACACACTCCCTCCACCCCTCCAAAATAAACCTCAAAGTAGCTATCGGGATTATCAATCATTCATTCAATTTTATATCCATAATGATTATTTGAACATTTTTTTGTCCTGATTATAATTTTATTTAATTCAAACAAAAATTCTAAATGTGAGCTTTTTTAGTTCAAGTCAAAATAGACTTAAGTCTGCCTCTGGAAAGGTTTATTGGGAAATACAGCAACCCTTATTTTACTGTTGAAATTATGTAGAAACTGTAGTATAATAATTTATTTAAATTAATATGAAAATGTGGGAATTGTTTTTAATTTAGAAAAGACTAGGTTCTCTGTATTTATCATTTGAGATAACATAGTAGTAAGCTAATTTTAATACCTAAGTTTCCCAATGTATTTTGAAAGGAAGAGGTTAAACTGCTATTCTTTTGGAGCTGATCTATTTTTTTATCAGTTAGGTACATTTTAAAACTGTTGAATTTTAGTGTTTGAACTAATCTACTTCTATTCAGTTTATACATTATTGAATTATTTCAAATTAAAATATATGTATTTACATGTATTATGCATATCATATACAGAGATACAGAGATGCACATATTACATTTCTTGTAGTTAAAAAAAATGCTGTTTTGGGGGTTATGAAGCATTTGGATCATGCAAGTATAAGATACAGACCTATACCTCTTTATCATCCATAGATCATAGCATTTATTCAGCTGTATGACCAGAGTGATGTTTTTCACAGAGAATGATGGGCACTATGTATACGTCCATCTCCCATTTGGTGGCTATGAGAGAAAACAATGATCTAAACAAAAAGTTTGCTAGGAACCTTCGATGCTCTTAGTAGTTATATTGTGCATTGTGTACTACTAAACAAACAATGTGGTTTAAAGCACCAAAATAGTACGAGGAGCAAATTATAGATCCATTTATTTTTAAATACTTTCAGTATTACAGTATATGTTCCCGTAAAGTCTATTTTTGATGGCATAATGACAATATAATTATGAGCAATTTTTTTTGTCTTTGCCATTTTTTTTTAGCATATTTAGAATACCTATTGAATAGTAAAAATACATCACTTGAGGCAAGGCTATACAGGTTATCTGTGAGCACTGTGTACTCTTAAAAATATTTCAGCCAGCTAAACACTAATATACCAAAAATAAATGTAATATTTTTTGCACTTCTCTTTCAGATCCTTATGTTAAAATTAATTTCAGTTTATGTTAGTTTCTTGTGTAAATTGTGGATGTGTAAGGGTTATAACTTGACTCTAGTTTTCTTTTTCTTTTTCTTTTTTTCTATATGGGATGGCTCATTCTTGAGCCAGTAATTAAAGTGTATGTAGGTTTAAAATGAAAGTAAACATATGTTAGGCATCATAAGTTTGGGAAGAGAAAAGGAGATACTCGGTTGAGCCTATATAGCTTAGACTCACTTAAACCCAGGTTTCAGTAATTTCAATTCCTTCAAAATTCTGATCTATGTAAAAATGAGTATACATTTACTTCTCCATATTTAATAGTAGTAAGCTTTAACATTAGTAAAATAATTACCCAAAAGATGTTCACGGAAATTGTTGACATGTTTGAAAGGACAGGGTAAGATTAACTTTTATATTTTGAGGGGAATTTTAGGGCTTAGATAATGATATAATACGTTGATAGGGAAAAAATGTTCAGGAGAGGGAGTACTGTTTCTGATATTCCTGAATTTGAGAAAGGAGAAGATACAATAAACCCTTGATTCTATGTAATAGGTGATGAATGGAATTTTCTCACTAACTGAATTTTCTGTTTAACGTATTAGCCATATATATACATATTGTGTATGTGACCAGTTTTATAAACATGAGAATGCTATAACTTAATTTTAAACATACTTGCTTCTAAAAGAATAATTGCTTCTAAACATATTCAGAGATCTATTGGAATCTTTAGTCTGAATTATTATTATAAACATCTGTTTTAGATTCCTGCTTATGCAGGGAAAATTTTTAGTAATGATTGAGTTTTCCAGTTGCTTGGATTCTAGATAAATGAGAGTTGTTAATATTATTTCTACATGTTTAAAGATATTTATTTATAAACATTTAGGTGAAATATTGGTATATAAACGTGCATAAACAGAGTTCTGTTCTGGGTAGTATTTTTTTTTTTTTTTTTTGAGAGGTTTTTGCTATAGAGTGCATGCACTCACCAGAAAGAGAGAGACAGGGAGACAGAAAGTGAGAAATCACCCCCCAGGTGGGTGGCCATGCCGCAATCTCTTCTCCTCCATTCTTTTCTCGGGATCTTGGGCATGCTCACACACACGCCTGGCGTGAGTTTAAGCCACCAGGTCCGGAACTTGAACCACGGTTGACTACATGGGAGTCCAGCGACATAGCCATTATGCTAACTGCTGATCCCATGGGTAGTATAAATTTGAACACCGGGACTTCAAATAGCTTTCTCTCTGAGTAACCTTCTACAAATTCCTGGACTCCAGAAATGGTCTTTAAAAAAAAAAAGAAAGAATTACATATTTAATTTTATTTATTCATTCATTTATTTTAATTTGACCAGAGAAAGACAGACACACAGAGAGAAGGAGAGTGAGAAAGCAAGTCACCAGGTCCAGGACTTGAACCATGGTTGGTCATATGGGAGTGTCTAACACCTTATCCACCACACCACCGGCTGGCCTCTAGAAATGGTCTTATTCTTCTTAGAAGAGCCTTGTTTTCACAGGCTGAAACTGTAGAATCTATGCTGAGTATTATTAATGAACATGTTTCTTCCTGTAGAGGAAAGAATGATGACTGGAAAGGTAAGTTAGTACTATAAACAGGCCAGATATTCCAGCATAGGGGGTATCTCCTTTATGGAATCCACATGTCTTCTTGTGCATCTGGTCTCATGACCCACAAAAGGGGCTTTCTGAGCCATGGGCACACAGTAGGGCTCTGCTTAAATGTAGCATTTTCTACAAAGACGCTGACTGTGTCATAAAGAACGGTGATGCCTGTGTTGTAGCCCTGAGCACCCCCAAAGCCAATCCACAAGTATATCTAGTATGCATCTTTGTGGGCAAGACATGTGCTTAGCATGGTTCACAAATGCAAAAGGCTCCTATGATGGCAATTATCCCCTTCACTTCTACTGACTAGCCCTATGTACTCTCTTACCTAAGTGGATATGCCACCCTCAGCCAGTATGGGGAGAACAAAGCTGAATGTGACATTTAGCTTCCTTGCTTACATTTAAAGTCAACTTCCCATTGAAGTATTTTTCTGAGTCTCTTATTCATGTCCTTTGGGAAAAACAATGATGAGATCAAAATTAATTACTCATTAACTAAACCACATTTATCAAGCTCTACTACTTTTAAAGTGTAGGAATCCAAGAGTCCCCATGATAAAATCTATTCTAATCTAATGGACTTTATTATATTAGCCTTGAAGTCCTCACCTGGTTAATGTAATATATTAAACGTAGGTGATATAATTGTTCTCTAATATTTAAATAATTTCCTTTTGTTCAATTGTCAGTGAGTATGAGCACTTGCCAAAGAGAAAGAGAGACCACAATGGGGTGTGGTCAGGCCACATCATTTTTCCTCCATTCCTGTCAAAATTGTGGGCATGCATGCACATGTGTCTGGCACGTTTTTCAAGCTTCTGGGACTGGAATTTGAACAACTAGGCCATGTGATCTGGCTCCTTGATGCAGTGCACTTAACCACTGTGCTATGAGGCCAACCTATTCACTTATGTTCTAAGAGTGTATATATGAGTAGATAAATTCTTGATTACACAGCCCAAACAGATTGGGATCCTAAATTTTTGAGTTTTAAACTTAAATCAATGTAGTTTTTTTTTTTTTTTTTTTTTTTTTTTTTTAGAGAGAAATTTTTGCTTTAGGGTACATGTACTCACCAGAGAGACAGAGAGACAGAAAGTGAGAAATCACCCCCTGGGGGGGATGGCTATGCTGCAGTCCCTTCTCCTCCATTCTCCTCTCCTTGCAAAATTCTAAAAATGTGATCTTTGGAACCAGCAGATGGCGTAATGTTTATGTCACTGGACTCCCACATAGTCGGCCATGTTTCAACTCCCAGACCCAGCAGCTTAAAACTCACACCAGGCGCATGTGCACAGGTGCCCAAAATCCAGAGAGGAAAAGACGAGAAGCGATTGTTGCATGGCCATCCCCCCTAGGGGGTGATTTCTTGTTTTCCATCTTTCTGTCTCTCTCTGTCCCTCTGGCAAGCACACACACCCTATGGCAAAAATATCTCTATAAAAAAATAATAAATCTAAAAAAGTGATTCTCAGTAATGTTTTGTTGTTTTTATTATGAGTACGTATACTTGCCAGAGAGAGACAGACAGTGAGAACTTATCGCATACCCCATGGGGAATAGTCATGCTGCACCACCTTCACCTCCATCTCTCCCTCCTACCATGTTTGGCATGTTTTTTAAACACCAGGAATGGATTTGAACAGTGTGGGCAGTCATGTGGGATCCTGCTGCCTTAGCCACCATGTCATGTACTGGCCTGCCTATTGATTTTAACGGGTGATATGAACAGAATTTGTGAATATCACTTGATACTTTAGAAGTATGTGATATTGGCAATCAGAATATATTTTAAATATATCAGAAATATATTTTAAAAGAACTCTGAATAGTTGCCTCTTTTAAAAATCCACGAGGACTTACTTTAAAACATCTAATACTGTTACTCCATTCTTCCTAAGTCCTAATGGGGGGAAATATACTCCAAGATGATCTGAGGTTATGGGGAGGAGACTAATGAGGTAGTGTTAATGAAACTTAAAGCAAAAAGAAATAGGTGGGACCAAAGGTTTTCTTGGCAGATGATAAATGATTCTAATATTTATATGGAAATACAAAGGGCCATTAATAATGAAAGTAATCATAAAAAAAGAAAAAGATGGAATATTTACAGTACCAGATACTAAGGCTTATTATAATGTTATGTAATGAAGACAATGTGATATTAGTATAAGGATTAATGAAGAATCTAATGGAATAATATAGAATCCACACAGACCCACAATGTGGAAACTTGATTTTATAGCATGAGTGACATTGCAGAACAATTAAAATAGATGATATTTTCAATAAAGTCATTGGATAGGCTTATAGGAAAAAAAAAAAAAAACATGATCCTCTTCTTCACACCATATACAAATATTAGTTCCAAGTATAGTATTAATCTAAAATGTGAAAGGTCAAATAGCCTATCTTCTCACATAAATTTATAAGTTTATCTTCATGATCCTAAGAAAGGCAAACTTTTTTGTAATTTGCCTGAGAGCACATGTGCTTGTTGAAGAGAGACATAGAGATAGGGAAAGTGAGAAAGCACTCCCCATGGGGATGGTCACACTTCAGTGTCTTCTCCATTTCTCCTTTTGGGATTTTGGGCATATACACATAAACACTTCTGGAGTGCTTTTCAAACCAATGAGTTAGAGATTCAAACTGTGCAGTCAACCACATGAGATCCAGCCACCTTAACTACACCACCACCAATTGGCCCAAGATTTCTTTATTATTATTATTATTTATTTATTTATTATCATTATTTTTTAACTTGACCAGAGAGAGACACATAGAGAGAGAGAAAGTGAGAAAGCAACCCGCCAAGTCCTGGACTTGAACTGTGGCGGGCCATGTGGGAGTCCAGCACCTTTAACCACCATGCTACCTGCCGGCCCTTCAAGATTTCTTAATAGGAAAAAAAAATAAGAAGAAATTGATAAAGTGGTCTACATTATAATTAGGAACTTCTATTAAAATGCAAAAGACATGAGGGACCAGCAGTTAGCGTAATGGCTATGTCGCTGGACTCCCACGTAGTCGACTGCGGTTCGAGTCCTGGACCCGGTGGCTTAAACTCACGCCAGGCACGTGTGCGTGCGTGCCCCCAAGATCCCGAGAGGAGAATGGAGGAGAAGGGATTGCGGTGTGGCCATCCCCCCTGGGGGGGTGATTTCTCGCTTTCTATCTCTCTGTCTCTCTCTCTCTCTGTCTGGCGAGCACACGCGCCCTATAGCAAAAACCTCTCCAAAAAAAGAAAAAAAAATGCAAAAGACATGAGCAAACACTTCACAAATGAGACCTTCAGGTGACAATAAATGTATAAAAAAATTAAACTTAAATAGTCATAGTAATCATGTAAATTAAAACTAATAATATACCAATACATCTCCAACGGAATGAATAAAATGAAAAAGACTGACCAAACCAAGTGTTGGTAAGGATTTCAGGCAGCTGAAACTCGTGCACTACTATTGGAAGTGGTAAAACATTTTAGAAAATTGCTTGGCAGTATTATTAAAGTTGAACACATATGAACCCTGTATACTGACAAGTCCACGTGTAGGTATAGTAGACCCCACAGAAATGTGTATACCTCTGTGTGTGTGTGTGTGTGTGTGTGTGTGTGTGTGTGGTGCATATGTATATGTACACACACACACCAAAAAATATATACAGGAATGTTTATAGTGTTATTCAGAATAGCTAAACATTGGAAATAACTCAAGTGCCCATCAACAATAGAGTAGGCAAATAAATAATGTATTCATATAATGAGAGTATGAAAGCAAAGAAAATGAAGTCAATCACTTCTACACAAAAGATCCTGGGTAACTCTCCAGGATCAAAAGATGACAAACTCAAAATAATACATACTATATGACTCCATTTATATAGTCCAAAAGATGGCAAAACTTACCTTTGATATTAGAAATGGGATAATGGTTCTATGTGGGGAGGAAAGAAAGGGAACAAGGGAACTTCAGGACTGCTGGTAATTTTCTGTTTCTTAAACTGGCTGATAATTATGTGGGGGTGTTCACTTTGTGATAGTTCTTTCAGCCATGATCTTATCTCTTCACTTTTCTGTGTGTTTGTTGCACACCAGCAGACAAGTTTAATTAAGGGAAATGAATAAAACAAAAACAAAAAACAGGAGGTTTTCTAGTAGAGAGCAGAGGTAAAACAGATTGTGGATAAGGATTTCTGGAGGCTCTTCCCTAATTCGGGAGGTGGTTCCCAACAAGATGAATAAATGTTCTCACAGCCACAGACTCATAGTGTGCACTGACATTGTTCAGAGACTGCTCACTGCTGCAGGGCTATGGGCTGTGCTTTTTCCCTCCATGAGCTAGTGCTTTTGACTGGACATTGTGAAAGGCCAGGAGTTTAGAGCTTAGAACTATTGAATTTGGGGCATGTGTTGCCTAGCCTAGACCACTTAGTTTGGGCCATATACTTTTCCTCTGTGCTCCCATAGTACTAATCCTTGGAGTATCCTCCAAGACCCTACAGGTTTCTTTAGGGAAATGACTTGTTTTTTTATCTTTTTTTTCTTTTTTGGAGAGGTTTTTGCTATAGGGCATGCGTGCTCGCCAGACAGACAGAGAGAGACAGAGAGACAGCGAGAAATCACCCCCCAGAGGGGATGGCCATGCCGCAATCCCTTCTCCTCCATTCTCCTCTCGGGATCTTGGGCATGCACGCACATGCGCCCAGCATGAGTTTTAAGCCACTGGATCTGGGACACAAACTGTGGTCGACTACATTGGAGTCCAGTGACATAGCCATTACGCTAACTGCTGGTCCTTTTTTTTTGTCTTGTTTGCAATTCAAATTCCAGTGTTTAGCGTGGTTTCTGGTACTGAATAAAATTAGTCTAGGAGTGGGGCCAGCCTATGGCCTGGTAATTTAAGGGATCTAAATCTCACATGGTTGATTGTATGGTTTGAGTCTCAATCTGTGCTTGAGAAACGCACCAGGCACATGTATGTGCATGCCTAAAATCCCAGGAGGAAGGAGAAATGCAGGAGAAGGGGTAGTAGTGTGAGCATTCCCTGTGGCAGGTGCTTTCTCCCTCTCCTCTCTTTTTCTGTGTCTGTGGTGAGTACACATGCCTTCTGGCCAATTTTTTATTTTTTTATTTTTTACATTTAGGAATAAATGTAAATCACATGTTCATTACGCCAGAGGTGCCTGTGTGCCCGTGCTTTAGAGATAATTTGATAATTTTTGAACACATAACTCTTGTTAGCACTGAAAATTCAAATGAAGGATTTGGGACCTATTTTAGTGTGCTTCTCTGTCACTAATAACTGATACCATACTTAGGTAATTTATAGACTAAAGATTTATTTAGCTCAAGGATTTGGAGATTCAAGGTGAAGGGGCTGCGTCTGGTGAGGGTTCTCTCGCTGGTGGAGTGTCTCTGCAGAGTCCAGAGATGGTGCAGAACTTCACCTAATGAGAGCTTGAGCAGAGCATGTCCATCTATCTAATTTTCTTTCCTTATAAACCCACCAGGGTTCAATCATGGGGGCTCCACATTCATGACCTTAATCCTAGTGACTGCCCAAAGGCCCCACCTGTTAACACCATGGCCTGATTACATTTTTACCACCTCAATCCTGTGACAGCCTGTTTTGTCCTTTTATTCATGATAGAGTGCATGCACAGAAAAGAGGGACCGAGAGAGAGTGAGAGGGAGAGAGAGGGGGAAGAGAAGGGCACACCCTTTGTAGGCTCTCATTCCTTGCCTCTAACCCATCAGATCCTGGGCACTCATGTGTGTGTCCAGAGAGTTTCAAGCTGATCTGGCTGGTCACTGTGAAGAATCCCACTTCTCTTGAGTGGTACATTACTATTGTACCATAGACCCAGCACCTAATTTTTTTTTTTTTTTTTTTTTTTTAAATTTTGTGGTGGTGGTTGTTGTTATAGAGCATGTGCACTCACCAGAGAGCGACAGAGAGTGAAAGAGATATCACCCGCAGGGAGAATGGCTACATCTCAATCCCTTCTCCATGAGTCTCCTCTTGGGAGCTTGGGCATGCACACACAGACCCAGTGTGATTCTCAAGCTACTGGGTCCAGGGCTCAAACCATGTAGTCAGCCTTGTGGGATCTAGCACCTTAACCTCCATGCCATCTGCTGGCCCCAGCGCTCAAATTTTAATGCATGAATTTTGGGCACTTCTGTTGTTTGCCTTTTTGGCTGTTGATACAGTCAAGTTTCACAATAAAGTAGAAACTTGAAAAGGCCTATTCCTGGTTCTAGAAAAATCACCTTTCTCAAAGTAACAATGTGCTCATCTTGAAGCTGCTCTATAAAAATGTGAAATCAGTTCTTTTTCCTGATAGCGTAAAACTGAGTGATTTTTTTTGAAATTGCTCTTGAGTCATTTACAACTAAAAAGGAACTTTATAGCAAAGTCATTATAGATAATAGTTTCTCAAATGTTTTGAGTTTTAGGTATTTCCTTTATTGTACAAAGTTGAAATATGGACTCTAGTGATAATTATAATCAAACAGAGAAGCGAGCCTTGAATTTTGTGTTTTTTACCATTGGTGTGCTTTCTCTCAAATGAACTGCTTTTAAAAAACGAAGTTTTGACATTGGATTCATAAAAACAGATATCTATACAGTACCACAAATATAAACCGTTTAATTTAATGCCAATGCCAAAATCAGACAACTGGGGTGAAGACAATGGACTTCTTCCTTTTGTATTGGTCTTTGAATGAAAGCAATCATAGACACAAGCGGTGTCCTGGGATGAGATGTGTGAAATGGATGCATGTCCTTGCATTTCATTGTTTTGTGCATTTGAGCTGATAGAAGACCATAAGGCCCTTTAATTTAGAAATTCTTATAGTTTTCAATACTGTGGCTCTCCAGTGGTTTCAGCTGTCCCCTTTTCTAAAGGCTTTGACATCACATCCTCTGCAGTGAAGTAATTCTGCTTCAGCAGGTAGATTTTCATATTCATGACCTGCAGGCTGGATTTCACATGCTCTTTGGTATTTTCTTTATGTCATGGCACACTTGGCTTTTGAATGCTTTCTGCCGCATCTTCACGTGAGCTTTGTGAAGTTTCTGAATTTTGTGAGAGTTCTTAAACTGAGGCCTTGTGTATAGAATTGTATGAGAGCTGTTTCAGACATATGAAAGAGTGGCATGAGATATTTGTCTCATACCAATATTAATGGCATTAGATCTCTAAACACACATTTTTCATATCAATTGTCATTTTTCTTATCAATCTTTAGGGATATGAAATGTGTGTAAGTTCACCAGTATATAATTTAGTAATTTTTAAAATTGACAGAGGGCATGAGAGAGAGAAACAAAGTACTCCCCAGTGGGGCATGGTTATGCTGCAATCCCTTCTCCACTTTTCCATCTTATCAAGATTTTGGACTTGTAGGCACACACATGAGTCCAGTGTGTTTAAGCCATCAGAGCCAGAATTGAAACCACAGCCAGCCATCTGGGATTCATCTTCCTTAACTACAAAGCTATAGGACTGACTCTAATTCAGTAACATTTGACTATGTTATTAACAATTTATTTGTAAAGTGATGTTCGATTGTATTGTTACAAAATATGGAGGCAGGTAATTTTTTTAAGGTCAAGGATATTTATTAAAAATAGTTAAAAGCCTTAGTTTTTGAAAGTACATTTAATTAATTACTAACATTTCATATTTATGGTTTACTTTGAACAATTTAAGCTGATTTCACTAGACAGTATTTTCTTATTTTGCTATAATATTTAATTTTGGAATTATTTAACACTTCCTCTCCATCAGTTTTTAGATTGATTTGCCCCTGAAATGCTTTTTATATTATGGTATTATCACAGAGTTTAAAAATGAATTAATGAGATGTAATAGTGGATTGTAATACTTGGGTTAAAGTTGACATAAAAACAAAAAAAAAGTTACAAAGTAATTATTGAAAGAGTATTAGTATGATCCATATGCTTTGAAAACTATACCAGTATTGAAAAAGTTTGGTAGCATATTAGAAAAATTAGATTATTATTTAAAAAGCAAGAACAATCCAATTTAAGATGGAGTTAAAAAGTTTTTCTGGGCCGGGAACCAGCAGTTAGCTTAATGGCTATGTTGCTGGACTCTCACGTAGTCGACCTCGGTTCGCGTCCCAGACCCGGTGGCTTAAAACTGACGCCGGGTGCGTGTGCGTGCGTGCCCAAGATCCTGAGAGGAGAACGGAGGAGAAGGGATTGCGGTGTGACCATCCCCCCTGGGGGGTGATTTCTCGCTTTCTGTCTCTATGTCTCTCTCTGTCTGTCTGGCGAGCACATACGCCCTATAGCGAAAATCTCTCCAAAAAAAAAAAAAAAAGTTTTTCTGGGCCAGCAAGTGGTGTGGAGTTTAAGGTGCTGGATCCCACATAGCTACCTGTGTGGTTTGAATCCCAGATCTGGCTGCTTGAAAAATAATGCCTGGTGCGTGTGCACGTGTGCCCTAAATCCCAAGGAGACTGGAAAAGAAAGGATTGTGACATGGCCATCCCCTTGGGGGAGGGGGGTGATTTCTTACTTTCTCTCTCACAAGTGCATATGCCCTAAAGCAAAACTAAAAGTAAAAAACAAAAACAAAACACACCTTTCAATGAGAACAGTGTTTCTATGTTTTATCACATCATTTAATATAAAGACAGTGTTTTATAGTTGAATCTGCATACCAGATGCAACATGCAGTTCTAATATGTTGTTCTTAATGCAGAGAAATACAAAAGTCCCTTTCCTCACAGATTATATTGAATGAAAAGGAAAAATATACTAATATCTTCCTATAGTTAGGTACTCTTGAACCACTCTGTTCTGAAAGTGTTTATTTAATTTTCAGCAGCTCATGTACCATTTTTCCTTTTCCATATCCTTTCTTTTTTTTAAAGAGTTTTTTTTTTTTGCCATAGGGTGCAGTCACTGGAGACACAGAGAAAGGGAGACAGAAAGTGAAAAATCACCACCTATAAGGGATGGCCCTGCTGCAATCTCTTCTCTATTCTCCCCTTGGAATTTTGGGCACACACACACACATGCGCCCAGTTTGAGTCTCAAGCCACCTAGTCCAGGACCCCAACCATAGTCGACCACATGGGAGTCCAACACCTCAACCACTATACCACCTGCTGGCCTCTCACTTATCATTTTCTTATGAGCTAAAAGCTCTGAATATTTATTTTCATTTTGAGATACTTTTAATTTTGAGTTTATGAGTATTACAGCTTATATTCTGAGAGCAGTATTTTATTAGAGACCAGTATTTTAATTTTATTTCTCTTCATTCTAACCTAATAATTTAATAAGATATATTCAGCTTTACTGTCTTCATTATAAAATGTTTAAAACTGAACAAATACAAGGAGAAAAAAGAAGAAAAGATAGCAGTGATAAAGCCATTTACGAATAAGTAAATGCATAGTATGTCAGAGATTGAGATATGGTTTTAGCTATTTCTATTTTTTGAGATTGTGATATGGTTTTAGCTATTTCTAATTTTTGAGATCCCCAGGGGGCATGCCAACTGACAAAGAGGATAGTAGGGGGGAGTCCAGTTTAGGACAATAAAGGCATGTTAGAGAATTTAAAAAACAAATAAATAAAATTAAAGGTTGATCTATTGTGTTACCAAGAAGGAGAAATAGAAAAAGAAAGGTACCCTCACCAGAGTCCTCATAACACAATATAGTGTCAGCCAGCCTGGATCATGGGCATGCACACCTGTGCTGTGTGTGGAAAGGGAGGTCTAGGGATGTGAACTCCAGACTTCCTATTTTGCAGGTATTGCTACCCTACTGTGTGGCCCTGATATACTTTTAATTACACCATATGACAACTATTTTTAAAATGCCAGTGATAAATTACTTCTTCCTACACACTCTTACTATGCTCTGCCCTTTGACATATCATTGCTTTCCAGTATATTAAAAAACACAGCAAATGTAGGGCCCAACGATGGTGTAATGGTTACATTGCTGATCTTCTACATAGATTCGATTGTGGTTCGAGTCCCGGACCCAGCGGCTTGATGCTGGGCATGTATGTCCAAAATCCTGAGAGGAGAATGGAGAAGGGATTGCCCATGTGTTAATTCCCCTCTGGGGGGGGGGGGGGGGTGATTTCTCACTTTCTGTCTCTGTGTCTCTATTGAGCACTCATGCTCTATAGCAAAAATATCTCTCTTAAAAAAAAAAAAAAAAAGCAAATGTCAAAACCAGGGTTATGGGGCAGGCAGATGGCATAGCAGTTACGTCACTGTAATCCCACATGGCCGACTACAGTTCAAGTCCCAGACCTGGTGGCTTGAAATCACTCTGGGTGTGTGTGTGTGTGTGTGTGTGTGTGTGTGCGTGTGTGCCCAAGATCCCAGGAGGAGAATAGAGGAGAAGGGATTGCAGTGTGACCATTCCCCCCGGGGGGGTTTATTTCTTACTTTTCCTCTCACTGTCTGTCTCTGTCTCTCTCCAGTGAGTGCACATGCCCTAAGACAAAAACCTCTAAAAACTAAACATGGTTATAAAAATTTTGGAATATTTTAAATATTCTACAGTAAATTAGCACTTTTAGTAACAGAATACATTTTTTAAAGAATTATTTTATTTAACTTTATTTATTCATTTATTTATTTTAATTTGACCAGAGAAGGACAGAGAGAGAGAGAGAATGAAAGTGAGAAAGCAAACCACCAGGTCCGGGACTTGAACCTCAGTCAGCCATGTGGGAGTCCAGCACCCTTAACCATCATGCCACCTGCCGGCCCCAGTAACAGAATAAATTTAATTGAGCTATTCAGAGAATAATTGCATGACATATAAAAATATTAACTCACAGTGAATGTGATGAATGTTTGCGTATCTTTCAACTCTGTCAGTGTATCTCTTGCAGCTAGGTATATGACCTTTTCTAATATTCCTTGTGACTACGTGGCCTGGACTATATGCTTCTGTTGCTGCTATTCTTTTACTCAGTGCACCACCTAAACCAGAACAAGTCCTGTTTTTTTTTTTTTCTTCCTTAATCATATTTATTATTTTTAGTATTATTGTTTCAATTCACCAGAAAGAAACAGAGAGAGACAGAGCAGGGGAAAGTGAGAATGCTAGTCACCAGTTCCAGGACTTGGACTTCAGCTGGCCATGTGGAAGTCCAGTGCCTTAGCCACCACGCCACCTGCTGCCCCCTTAGGTCCTGCTTTATTAATAACTAATTACCTTAAATGTACCTTGAGAAAAAAAGTATTCTCTAAAACTGTCAACAAATTTATAACAGAAGTTGGTAGGACATTGAAACTCAGGACATGTTTTCTTTTTTGAAGTTTCTTTTTTCCGTAGGAGAGAGAGAAAGAGAGAGTCAGGCATCCCGAAGAGGGTCTTCATGCTGGAGTCCAGCCCCAGTTTCAGCAGACTGTGCTCATGGGCACAGGCTTACACAGAGCATGCTTAGAGAGGTCCCAGCACACAAACCCAGGACCTTTCCCATGTGAGTCCAGTTGCATTACCACTGTGCCAACACTCGGACCCCTTTCTTAAAATCGATGGAGTAGTCAGACTTCATTCTACTAGTATTATTGGTTTACCTTAAATCCAGATTCTAACTGACCAACTTTTTAAAATGTGATGTACTGATTTGTGGTTTGAGTTTTTGAGATGTGAGACTTAATCATCTAGATCTTACCTATGATTTGATAGTTCAGTTAATTTTGAAGGACAGAGGTCAAAGAGGCAAGGATTAAGCAAATCTCAGGCAAATTGTACAAGGATTAATGAAATTACGTCTCCTAAAGTGTCAGAGTTTTCATTTGTCTGTAGAATGCTAGCATGTGAGAAGAAAGATACTAGCATCTTCCGACATTCATGTGAAATGTTAACAAAAGCAAATCACCTTTGAAAATGAAGCTTAGTCTATGGTTAACCATTCATTTCCTCTTAACATTGTTATCTGCTTCTATAAACTTAAATTGTATTTTTTTGTTGTTGTATTTTCTATTTTTTGATGATCAATATCTGTCTCTAATATGCATCATTATTAAACTGTAAAGCTTCTGAAGCATTCCAAGTTTCTCAACTATTGTTTTCCAAAAAAGAATAGAGCCAAAAATGTTTTTTAGACTTCAAAAAAAAAGAATAGTCATGGTAAGCAATGTAACTAGGTGTTTAACAGGTGGGAGTACATTTGGCCAACTTAACTGTTGTGATGGGATTTCTGACAAGCCTTCTTTGGACTCGATATTGCTGATGACCTTGGTTCATGGACTGGCTCTTCACTACCTGGTCCATCTTCAATGGCAATCAGTGATGATGATGACAAAATATATTTTATTTAATATTTTTCAGAGCTCAAAATGGGATATTGTTCTTTATAGAGTACTTAAAGATATAGGTTTGTCCTTAAGGTATTTGTACCAAATTTGAGGATTTATTGTAGCAGATCATAGTTCTTTGATTGTATTGATATTTATTAGGGCTAAGTTATCTAATCTTTTGGGGATGTATACTGTATCTTAATTTTTAAACAATGGTGAGTAGAAAAAAGAAATGTCATTACTTTGAGTCTTAAATAAATTGTAATGACTTTAGAAAAAAACCTCTGCCAGCTACCTTAGGCCTTAAACACTCTAGATATGCTGTGTATTTGAAAACAAAGGAACAAAAACATTTGTTTTAAGTTTTAGTCTGAACTTTTACTCTTCCAAACCTTTGAAAACCTGTTCTCTTTCTCTCTTGAATCTACCCCTCTCCAGAGGATGTACTTTTGTTTTCCTTTGTTTTGCAAAGTGCTAATCAAGTTAACTATGGTTAAAAAAATTTGTGATAGTAATGATTTTTGCTTTTAGATGTTGTTCTTTATAGGATATTTTTTCCCAGGGCAAATTGATGAGGACACTTTTGACCACCTGATTTTTACTTGCTGCCGTTGCCTTTTTGAAGGGTGACTAAGCTTTGACAGCTCTTTCTTTGGTAATTCATAGAAGAAAAAGCCTTCAGGAAAAAATATTTTACTTGATTTTAAAGGGTAACTAAGTTTCTTTGTTGTTTGTTTTTTGGAATTGTGTTAAAGAAAATTGTGAAATTGTAATGACTAAGTGCATAGTTTTGAAGGTTTTACTTTGTTTATTTCCTTCATCAAAAAAAGAAAAGAAAGAAAGAAAAAAAGAAAAAAAAAACCAAGCAAACCAATAACTGTTAACCCTAATTTATTTTTACTCTTCAAGTGACATTACTTTTAACTGGCTACATTTGGATAATAAAAGCCATGGATTTTAAACCACTTAGTAATTTGGTTTCATTTTTAACACAAATAACACCTTTTCATCCATTTTATATAAACTTCAAACAACATATTTTTTAACTTACTGCCAAATAAGAAGAAATGTGTTACATTAAAGTGCATGTTGTTTGCTTGCGCATTTGGAAATACCATTCATTTTATAGCAATTTTGAGTTATTTTTCTGTCACTTTGTATTCCTATTCAAAGAGACATACAGAAACCCTCACTCAAAACAACTCCCTTAGGGTTTACTCCTGGATGTCAGCAGATATGAGCTGGAGGTGCCGTGTACAAAAATCTTAGGTCATGGAAATGTCAACTCTTGGTGACTTGTGTTTATTATTATTATCCTTTGATTTGTGTCCTCTTAAACTTCTGTGAATGGAATTTTAATATATTTCTTTTATGTTGAGGTGGGCAAGAGAGAGATACCACCTTACTTTTTTTTTTTTCTTCCGTTTGTATTAAAAAAAATTGATCTACTCTCATTCTCTAGGATTTGGTCCAAATTTTAAAACTGTGTGTTGCTAAGGGATAAAGGACATATAGAATGCAAATGTTAATGACGTGGAAGACTAGACCATAAAGATGGAAACTCTTAATTTTCATATGCAAGTCCAAGTGTTGGGTTGTGTTTTAAAGTAATGAAGTGAAGCTTGGACAGTAAAGAATTTCAGAGCTACGTGTGTTCTTGTTCTACCTTTGGGGACTAGAGGCAGTTTTCTGATTGAGAATTCTGGGGAATAAAGGAATTAGCAGGCATAGATACTAATACCTGTTTTGCAACCTTGGGCAAGCCCTATCTTTTGAGCCTCAGGTTGTCTGACCGTAAAATTTGAATTCTGGTGTGACGGCTGACAGTATAAGAACACATAGATGGTGTCAGTAACCTCAGAGTGCCAGCAAGGATGGTAGGCATAAACATTAACTCAGATTTAGTCTCTTTGGATAGCGTAACAATATCTGGGACAAGGGGGTTATTAAAAATAGCCAGAGGGGCCAGCAAATGGCATAGTGGTTACTTTATTGGATCCCACACAACTGACCACAGTTTGAGTCCCAGACCTAGTGGCTTGAAGCTCATGCTGGGTCCACGTGCATGTGCGCCCAAGATACCAGGAAGAAAATGAAGGAGAAGGGACTGTAGCGCGTCCTTCCCTCCTGGAGGGTGATTTCTCATTTTCTCCCTCAGTGTCTCTGTCTCTCTCTCTCCAGCAAGCCCACGCAGCCTAAGGCAAAAACCTCATTTAAAAAATAGCTAGAGCCCGACCAGAGTGGTATGCACTACCAGGATGCTGTGCTCTGCATGCTTAGACTACATGGGAGGCTCTGATTCAATTCCTGGCCCAACTGAAATGCTGGGCATGGTGGCACACACCTGTCGTAGCTTCTCAAAGCTGCGGCAGGAGGTCGATGAGCTTAAGGTCAACCTGGGGAACCAGGCAAGATCTTGTTTAAAAGAGGGGTAGGGCAGATAATAGGGATGTCTCACTATATTTATTTATTTATTTTTTGTATAACTTGGAAACTGCATCAAATTCAATTTAGTAGCCATAACCAAAGTTTGGTTAATATTTTTCTCAGACAAAGGAAAAGCAGCATAGCTATTATACTGGTGGGTGTACCACTATATATTTTTCTATGCCATTTTCTTTTTTAAAAAATTAAAAAATAATTTTGCTATAGGGTACATGTGCTCATCAGAGAGAGAATGTGAGAAATTACCCTCCACACACACACACATGCCCTGAATGGATGGCCATGCTACAATCCCATCTCCTCCATTCACCTCTTAGGATTTTGGGCATGTATGCACATGCACTGGTGTGATTTTCTAGCTGCTGAGTCCAGGATTCGAACTGTGCAGCCAGCCATGTGGGATCTAGTGCCTTACCCACACCACCTGCTGGCCCTCTTCATTTTCTTAGTATTTGAAAAGTTTGTTAAAGAATGACTTAAATTTTTTCTAGTTTTCTGCAGCAGATGATATGCCAAGCTCTTTGTATGGAAAGAGGGTGAGATGTTTTATAGTCCGGGTGGCCAGTTTGCCAGTCTAGTTGCTTCAACGCCTACTTGTCTCTCTTCTGTTGATATATTTAAAATAGATGAAGAGCTTCACAGGGTAAGATGTAGAGAAATGGTGGAAAGCAGCTCTTCTGGGGTTTCTTTGTGGTTCTAAGACAGTAGTGCATGGAAAGGTTAGAAAGGATTACTTCTTGCAAAAACATAGAAATGGTTTTTAAAGTCTTTATCTTTTAGTATCTTAAATCATACCAAGAGAATGTGGTATTGTTAAAAGAATGCAGATTAGAGTTCCTAGAACATACCAATTAATATAGGAAAGAGAGGCTCTCTTACAGCCGGCAAGGTTTAGATAAAATGTGTTACATAAATGAAAATTTACAGCATCCCCAAGAAGCTTTTGCTGACCTCTCTCACCTCCTGCTCTATGGGATTAGGTTCCCCTTGGGGGAAGCTCCTGAAATCAGAACTCAGTGTCTCGTTCTTGCCGTGCTTGGTGCATCATCACTACTCCACGGTCTCCCTAAAGGCAAACACTGTATCTTACTTGACTTGGTCATCTTGACTGTATCACACAGTGGAAGCCCAGGAATTCACTCATTCTATTGAATAAATGTCAGTTGTGGAGTCATGAGGGATAGACTCTAATTATGTCCACATCCATGGAAAGCCAAAGTATGCAGTATGTTAAATCTGAAAATAATCTCACTACTTTTTCATTAAAAAATCCCTCTGTAGTCTTCCATGAGAGTTTATATTTATCACTATTGAGGACTGACTAGAAACAGTACATATAAAGTTAAAAAAATTTTAAATTGGGACCAGCAGTTAGCGTAATGGCTATGTCACTGGACTCCCACGTAGTCGACCGCGGTTCAAGTCCCGGACCCGGCGGCTTAAACTCACGCCAGGCGCGTGTGCGTGCGTGCCCAAGATCCCGAGAGGAGAATGGAGGAGAAGGGATTGCGGCGTGGCCATCCCCCCTGGGGGGTGATTTCCTGCTTTCTATCTCTCTGTCTCTCTCTGTCTGTCTGGCGAGCGCACGCGCCCTATAGCAAAAACCTCTCCAAAAAAAGAAAAAAAAATTTTAAATTATATTACAATTTTATGATATGTAAAAAAATTATTGGCCCAGACATAGTGATGAAGGTAGTAGGGGCACTGCTGCGCAATGCTAGAGGCCGTATGAAATGTCTCTGGGTTTGAATCCTGGGTCTGCGTCACATGCTGGGGGTACCCCTAGGTGTATCTATGATCCTGGCTGATTGCAGGACTAGAGGGGGTTGGGTTGTGACATGAAGACCTTATCAGAAGTGGCCTTTCTCTTTTTCTGTCTCAAGAAAGAAATTGTAAAAAAAATGTAAAAACATATTGTCAAAAATGTCGCTTGATTCTGCGAACTTTGCATTGGATTTTTAAAGCTTTTATAGTGCAAATTTCAATATTGTCTTTGATTGGTGGTTGGGAATGTCAGTCTAAATGAATTTTTACTCACAACTGCTAATGGTTGGTAAGTTACATAAGCAAGGCAGACATGGACCCAGGCTAAAGTGTCTGATCAGAATCCACTCTTTTTTTTTTTTTTTTCTTTTTTCTTGAGAGGTTTTTGCTATAGGGTGTGTGCGCTTGCCAGAGAGACAGAGAGACAGAAAGCGAGAAATCACTCCCCCAGGGGAGATGGCCAAGCCGCAGTCCCTTCTCCTCCATTCTCCTCTCGGGATCTTAGGCACGCACACACACGTGCCCGGCGTGAGTTTAAGCCACTGGGTCCGGGACTAGAACCACGGTCGACTACATGGGAGTTCAGCGACATAGCCATTACGCTAACTGCTGGTCCCTGGTCAGGCTCCACTCTTGAGAAGCCATTATAGTACCTTCTCATTCCCCATCATCATTATAGTTATTATTTTTACTTGCTATGGGGTGCATTTGCTCACTAAAGAGAGTCAAAGGGAGAGAGAGAGAGAAAGCCCACCAGAGGGGACAACCACACTGCAGTCCCTTCTCCTCCATTCTCCTCTAATGATTGTAGACTCACATGCACATGCATCCTGTGTATTTTTCAAGCCCTCAGATCCAGGACTCGAGCTGTGCAGTTGTCCATGTGGGATCCAGCTGCTTTAACCACCATGCCAATGGGCTGCCCTCCACCCCCATTAATCTTGAGCCCACAAAGAAAGCCACCAGAGCACAGACCAACCAAAAGCTTATGCATCGTCTCTTGAGTTACTATTGAGAAAATCCAACTTTACTTTTATTAATGATTAAATTAGATTTCTTCCACATCTAATCATATGTCTTTGGCAGACTCTTACTTTCTCATGAAATCTAATATAGTATCTAGTAACTCTAAGTAAAGAACAATAAATAATTCTACACCTTAAATTAACCAATTTTTTAAAAAGTTATTTATTTAATTTTATTTCTTCTTCTTTTTCTTTTCAATTTGCTATAGGGCACATGTGCTCAACAGAGAGAGAGAAAAAAAAATAAGAAAGCAAGCCCCCAGGTGCAGGACTGGAACCAGAGTTGACCATGTGAGAGTCCAGCATGCCCACCACCATGCCACCTACTGGCCCCAAATTCAGCAGGATTTTTTTTTTCCTTCCTTCCTTTCTTTCTTTCTTTCTTTTCTTTCTCTTCCTGCATTCAGAATAACACCATGGTTGCACTGGGCTATAACCAATTTCATAATTTTTAAAATACCAAGGCACTTAATGTTTTCAGGTTTCTATCTGCAAAAAGTCCTCAGTAAAATTTTACTCTGTCCTTTGTATTGACTGGTCTAAAGATTTGACTATTAATTTAACCAGCATTATTATCCTTTTCCTCCAGAATAAATCAAGGCTTTTTAAATAAATTGATCCCTTACTGTCCTCTAACAATAAGACGTATTCAGCAGTCCTATTTTTCAGATACTATTATACCGTATTATCAATACTTGAAGAGAAGAACAGCTGTTGTCTAGTGAGCAAGGGCTAAAGGTAAATGCTCCCTACTGACTCAAAGAAACACAGGCACCCTACTTTATTCTGTATGTGTAAGCAGAGCTCAGTGGAAAATATGGTCAGATTTCACATATATCTCAGAGAGTAACAACGTTTTCTGCTTTTGACTAATACAGCTGTTAGTGCCTGTTCTCCAGGTGACTTGGACCATATGCCCTCCAGGTACTCCATGACTATTGGCTGCTGATGAGAGAGGAATGTCCTTGCCGTACAGTTCTTCACATGAGATGACCAAGTCTTTTAGGTTGAGGTAATTAGTATCTGGTGGTCTTCTACATTCCTAGGAGAATATGAGTTTGAATTTATCATAGATAACATTTGTAGAATCACAAAAGTAGTGTCCCTAACCCCTAGTATTGTTAATGTGTAGTCCTGCTGGCTGTTTCAGCCTAAAGTGTAGGCAGCTGGGGACTCTAATACACTGATGTACTTGTGAGAAACCTGTGCTCCTGGCATGTTGTTTGTTGGCGTCATTTGCTGCATTATTAGTGCAACAGTAGACTTTCAAGTTAAGTGTCAGCCTTTGGCTGAAGTTCTTTGCTGGTCAAAGACTTTAGACATTTTCTTTTCTTTTTTCTTTTTCTTTTTTTGGAGAGGTTTTTTGCTATAGGGTGCGTGTGCTCACCAGAAAGACAGAGAGATACAGAGAGACAGAAAGCGAGAAACCAGGGGGGTGATTTCTCTTCCATTCTCCTCTCGGGATCTTGGGCATGAACGCACACATGCCTGACATGAGTTTAAACCACCAGGTCTGGGACTTGAACTGCAGTTGACTACATGAGAAGTTCTTTGCTGGTCCCGACTTTAGACATTTTCTACTGTAGGGTTTTTTTAATTGGAAAAGGGGAAAATTGCCTCATTTATTATTCACTGCTATAGTATATTTGTTATGATTCTTTTGTTAACAATGAAACAAAATATGAATTAAAGCCAAATGTATTGATAGTTTTATTTTTTTTAAATAATGATTTAATTTTATCATTACTATTATGTTTTAATTTGCTGTAGGGCATTGTACCATAGTCAGCCATGTGGGAGTCTAGCATCCCAGCCACATGCCACGTGTTAACCCCCAAATGTAGTTTTTTTTTTTTTAAAGAATTATTTATTTTATTTATTCATTCATTTTATTTAATTTGACCAGAGAGAGACACACACAGAGAGAGAGGGAAAGTTAGAAAGCAAGCCACCAGGTCCGGGACTCAAACCGTGGTTAGCAATGTGGGAATGTCCAGCGCCTTAACCACCACGCCACCTGCTGGTCCCCCCCCCCCCAATGCAGTTTTAAAGTTTCCAAAGTAAATAAGAAAGCTGGTTCATACACCTCAAAAACTTGTGGTTTTAAATTATATTAGCAGATTGAGTATGTTATCTTAGTTAATATTCAGAATGTTGACAGATAACTAGATATTTCTGTTTTGCTGGAAATATTTTGTCTCTGTTTCTTTTTTATTATTAGAAAAATAGTGTAGTATTATAATAGATAGTCTTTATTTTCCCTTTTTTTGAGATCTTATCTTATTTCTTTCTTTCTCATAAAAATCTTATTTTTGACTGGATTCAGACTTAGAAGTAGAAGCTGTCAGAGAGGACAGCCTGCGTCTCTTCGCAATCTGTTCTTGGCATTTTTCTTTAGCCTCCTTCATTCTCTTGGCCAAAAGTTTAGCATATTCTGCTGCCTCTTTATTTTTCTTAGTACGTTGTTTCTTGAGGGCAATACGCCGGCGTTTGTGTTGCAGGACACGGGGAGTCACAAGACGCTGAATCTTGGGTGCTTTGGTCCTAGGTTTCTTACCTTCTTTATTTAAGGGCTTTCTTACAACATATTGGCGGACATCATCTTCTTTAGAGAGATTGAAAAGTTTTCGGATTCTGCTAGCTCTCTTAGGCCCCAGGCGACGAGGCACGGTAGTATCAGTCAGTCCTGGAATATCCTTCTCTCCTTTTTTAACAATAACCAAGTTGAGAACGCTCAGATTGGCATCCACAATGCAACCCCGAACAGATTTGCGCTTTCTTTCTCCAGTTGTCCTTGGTCTGTAACAGGAATGTCCCTTACTCAGTAGCAGGCGGACACGGCCGTGGGTCAAGACGCCTTGCTTCATGGGGAAACCTTGTTTGTCGTTTCCACCATTGATTCGGACTACATAACCCTTCCATTCTTCACCCAAAGCGTCAGCAGCAACTTCTGTGGCCATACGCTTCTCATAAAAAGTACGAAGTTTGCGTTCATCGTCCACTTCAATGAGTTTCTGGCAGCCCGTGGCTGGGAAGGAGATATTCAGCTTCATCTTGAAGCAGCTGACCTCCTCCGAGTCACCACGAAAAAGAGGCGATAGTCTTTATTTTTCACAAATGGAAAAGGAAATGGAATACTTCTAGGCCATACTGGAGCAAAATACTTCGAATAAGAAATAAGTGAATGTGTACAGCTAAGTGCGTGGGGTGGGATGCATTTCTGGGAATTCATTATTTTAATTTTATCTTTTTTAACTAGATTTTCTCCATGTAGGCATGACAGGAGGTAAGAGAAAGAGTTAAAAAAAAATAAAAACAGATTTGGGGGCCAGCAGATGGCGTGGTGTTAAGGCGCTGGACTCCACATGGGTCACTCCACGATTTGAGTCCTAGACCTGATCGCTTGAAAATTGTGCCAGGTGTGTGTGTGTGTGTATCTGCCCAAAATCCCAGGAGGAGAGTGGAAAAGGGATTGTGGCCATCACCTTGGGGATGATTTTTCACTTTCCCTTTCACTATCTCTGTCTCTCTCTAGTAAGTACATGTGCCCTATGGCAAAAACCTAAAACCAAACCAAACAAAACAAACCACACACAGATTGGTGTAGATGTAGAAAGATATACCCAAAAGTTGTGCACCAAATTATTAAGTTCCTTTAGGGAATAAGCCTTAACCAGAGGGCTTTTTTTTTTTTTTTAATTTTATATACTTCCATATTATTTTAGTTTATTTCAGGGAACATGCATTATTCATGTAATTTTGAAAAATTAAGGAAGCGGGGTCAGCAGGTAGAGTGGTGGTTAAGGCACTGGACTCCCACATAGCTGACTGTGGTTTGAGTCCTGGACCTGGTGGCTTACCTTCTCACTTTCACTATCTGCCCCTCTCTGGTCAAATTAAAAACAATAATAATAAATAAAATCAAATAAATAATTCTTTAACAAAAATAAGGAAGTGGCAAAAAAATAAAAGAGAGACAGAGAGAGAATATGAAGGGCTATTGGCCAACTACAGAAGGATGAGAAAGGCAAAGACTTTGGGCAGCAGAGTTGGATCCAGATGTGTAGATTGCTTCACACACTTGGTGGCCATGAGGAGAGGTTGCAGTCTTCTTACTAGAAGAGAAATCTGGAACCCGGGCCAGCAGTGATGTGGAGAGCTGTGTGGAGAAGGGAGTAGCTCTGTCGTGGACTGAAGTGGTAGACTAATGTTGGAGAGGTTAAGGTCATTCATTATGGAGGCAGAATGAAGTCAAAACAGCTGTGATCATGGGCTATTGTGATCACGATAACTCACTATAACTTGTCTCTCTCAATAGACATATTCTTGAGCTACTAACAGCTCCTCAGCATAAAACTTTACTTGAAAGAAAGAAGCATCAAACTCTTGCCACAAGACGCTTATGTGAATTTTTATGCTGGGGAGCTGTTAGTAGTTTAAGAATATGTCTGTTGAGAGAGACAAATTATAGTGAGTATAATTATGATCATATTACTATTTATCAAAAAATGATCAATACAGGCACTGTGGCACAGGCAGTAAGGCAGTGCTGCATGATATAGAACCCCATGGGAGGTCCAGGTTCAGATCCTGGGTTGACCTGAACACACACTGGGCATCATCCTGTCTGGCTGGGAGACTGGAGGGAGGATAGCGTCAAAGCAAGACCCTGTCAAGGAGACCTCTTTTTCTCTCTCAAGAAATAAATAAACTTTTTAAAAAATTGAAGGAAAATGAGCAATGTTTTACTCTCCTGGTTAGCTCCAACACAAAGATATGACTTAAAGCTATAGAATTGGCCAGGTTATGTCAACATTTAGAAATGTAGCCTGTTATTTTCTCAGTTTTGGTGATGACCTGTGTAAAATACTTTTTAAATGTCTAACGTGAAGTTAGTCTCTTACCCCTAGAAATTGAAGTTTAAAAAAGCTATTTCTAGGGGCCGGCAGGAGGTGTGGCGGTTAGGGGTGCTGGACTCCCACATGGTCGATCGTGGTTCTAATCCCGGGTAGGGCAGCTTGCGTTCTCTCTCTAACTCTGTCCCTCTCTGGTCAAATTAAAATAAATAAATAAATAAAGTTAAATAAAATAATTCTTTTTCTTTTTTTTTAAAGAAAATTTATTTCTTAGCTAACAGAGTAGGTCAATTATTCTTTTGGTAAAGTAGACATCCAGAGCTATTGATAAACCAACACACATAGACACACATAGCATTCTCTATGTAAGGTTAAGATTTATGTAGCTAAATATATTCATTAGTATCACTTAGGAGATGCTCTCTCTTTTGTCATGTTTCTTTGGCAAAAGCTAGCAGTTCTGTTAGCAGTGGTTTGATGATAAAATCCTGTAATTCAAGAGGTTGGCTTATTCAACTAAACAACTGCTACCTTGGGCAATCCTGGACCAACTGCGAAGGGTCTGTTTTCTTGAGACCTGGAAAGCTGTTCTGTTTGCTAAACAAAGGAATTGTTGATTTCAGTGATTTAATTCCCCTTTTGGCTAAAGGCTGCTGAATGAAAACAGTGCTTATTTGGGAAGGAATCTGTTGCTAAGGCAACTGATATCTCCTTAATTATTGGCCAATATTCCCACATGAGATTGGTCTCTTTTGATTGTTGGAAATAACCAAATTATCCTGAGCACTTTCAAGTCTTGAATTTGGTGGTGACGATGGGGGGATGGGAGAAGGATTTCTCTCAAGTATATAATCATATCTCCTATTTGGGTTGGTATAGTAAAGGTAACATTTTGTGGGAGTAAACATATAGGCGAACATGTGGTATTTGCAAATCTCTTTCATTGTAAGATCTTATTACTTAAGAAAGTGCAGTTCTGAGATTAATGATCTATTCAATCTGTTTTTTAAAAAATTGAATTCTTTGATGTCTGTAAGAAAATGTAATACATCTAATCGGTCACTTATCCTCAGAAATAGGCAGATATGAGGAGAAACTTGTAAGTTCTATTGAAGTAATTAATGCTAACAAGGGCTGTCTTCAGAACTGTCTGCAGCCATTTATATGAAGGTCTTTTCTTGAATGTTCCTAGTGGTGCATAAGCTGACCTTGGAGAGTAACCTCTCTCTGCCTATTACTTCTGAGGACCATGTAAAAGACCTATGGCTCCTTGTCTCTTGGCAGTGCAGTTGTTTGATCATTTAAAATTAATTGAAGCTTTGAATATAACCAGCCTCAAGTCCTAGGGTTTTCATGTTACACTTGCTTCTTAATTGTTCTCTTCTAGAGTGAGGAGCACTAAGAAATCTGTATAATTCTTACAGAATAGGAGTTTGTCTTTCTAATTTTATCGCATGTCTTTTACATACCGATTGTGGATCAGAGATCACGCATTATCTCATGTCCTTACAACAAAGCAGGGATTCATTATTTTTTGGTACTTGTCCTCTGACAAGCCTGTTGAGCATAAATGAAATTCTTCTAATGTTACCCAGGGCGTCCTAGATCTTCCAGTGGAGTGAACGTGAGGTTCTGAAATGTGACTGTTTGTGATTTCTGTGTGTGGAACCATGTGGATTTTGCAGGAGTCTCTCCTGAAAGGCTTTTGGCACAATAGCAGTGGGTAAAATCTGTTTTGTGATACTTTTTGGATAGTTATAGTTCTTGCTCAGATTAGTCTTTCCATGTTTCATTCATAGAGATGACATTGGCTTTACACCTTGGGATGAACTGAATATAAAAAGCTTTGTGCTATGCATTGGAACGAACTCGAGTTGGATTCCATGTACATATTTATTATATATTCTACTTGTGGAATTTCACTCTTCATTTTAAATAGCTTCAAGAAGTAAATACGAATAAGAGTCATTTGAGGAAAATATAAAAATACATGAACAGAGACAATAGCCTGCGACACTGTTGACTTAAACATAAGCACAAAGCCACAGAATACAGGTTCAAAGTGGTTGCTGTCCCTACATTTCTCTTCGATATCATTAATCTGGTTCTCATGAATGAATTTTGCAGTATCTGCAATTATTCCATCTTCATCTATAAATATAGGCATGCAATTAAATCTATGATACATTTTGGAATTAGCCTCTTTTTTAGGAGTCTTTTGAGTTTATGTCTTAATGAAAATGTGTTGAAGTCTGAACTATCACACATTGTCCTTTGAAAACATTTTTGTGCTTTATCTTTCAATTTCATGCCATTTATAAATTTCTTGAGTTTTGTTTTAGTCATCTAGTTTATGAGATTAGTATTTCTTGGATTATTATAGGAAAAAAATAACTAGTTTTTCTTGGATTATTATAGGAAAAAAATAACTTTACAAAATGCTGTATAAAAAGAATTTATTGTCTAGGGGACCAGCAGTTAGCGTAATGGCTATGTCGCTGGACTCCCATGTAGTTGACTGCGGTTCAAGTCCCGGACCCGGTAGCTTAAAACTCACGCTGGGCGCATGTGCGTGCGTGCCCAAGATCCTGAGAGGAGAAAGGAGGAGAGGCGTGGCCATCCCCCCTGGGGGCGGATTTCTTGCTTTCTGTCTCTCTGTCTCTCTCTGTCTGTCTGGCGAGCGCACGCACCCTATAGCAAAAACCTCTCCAAAAAAAAAAAAAAAAAAAAGAATTTATTGTCTATCTGGATTAGATCATAAAACTTTGACCAAATTATTGTATATATTAAATTCTATGCATATCAATCTTGTCACATAGTAAATTGATGCCATTTCTCAATAAATATATAAAATTTCACCATTTTCTCATATTTATTGAATATCAGAAGAGTAGGGAGAATATTTTGCTAACATTTTCTTGGCTTTATTTTTTTTTTAATTGTATACTTGAATGTTTTCTTACCCCAAAGACTTTAATTTAGCATTAACTTTCAATTTGCATAATCTATATTTAAATATTCCATGAGAGTTTTTATATACACACCTATGATAAGTCTTTTTTTTTTTTTTTTCCTATCTGACACTGTTCTTTTTCTTTCTGCAATAGCTTTTTTTCACTTCAATTTAATTCTAACTAATTCTTTGGTCAGTATTTTATTTACCATTATTTATAACTTGTGTCTTTTTCATCTGTCTTTTCAGAAAGTATTGACACTATTGCCTTGAGTCATTTTCATTGAGTGAGATAAAATTGTTGGATGTATGGTGTGTGTGCGTGCACACCCGAGAATGTAATGAACCAGGGGAAATACTCTATCATGATTTCGAAAGGGTCTATTTAAAGTGCCATATATTTCTAGCAGAATCTAGAACTATAATTTGGAGCAGGTGTGAGGAAAGAGACATGTAGGGTTTACCTTTCTTATCCCTGTCCACATGGCCTCTCCTGTTCCATCTTTTTTTTTTTTTTTTTTTTTGAGAGGTTTTTGCTATAGGGCGCGTGCGCTCGCCAGACAGACAGAGAGAGACATAGAGACAGAAAGCGAGAAATCACCCCCCAGGGGGGATGGTCATGCTGCAATCCCTTCTCCTCCATTCTCCTCTCGGGATCTTGGGCATGCACGCACACGCGGGGTCCGGGACGCGAACCGCGGTCGACTACATGGGACTCCAGCGACATAGCCATTACACTAACTGCTGGTTCCCTGTTCCATCTTTCTTTAAACTTTCTCCAACTAATAGAATAATGCCAGTTAAGCTTCAGCTCAATCAAGGGATTGGACAGGTTGAAACACTGGGTCTTCTCAATGTTTGAATTAGTTTAGACAGAAAATGCAAAGGCTTGCTTCAGGCCAAAATGATCAAATAGATACCCACACTTATGTCTGGTGTTTCCCAACTTACCAGTCATACCCCATTATTTGACTTGTCTTTTCTGTCCCATAAACCCTGCTTTGTGCCCTTGTGTGCTCTCTCACTGATGAGAGTCCTCTGTGTCACTCCTGTGGCCTGCTCTCCTTTTCTTATTCCCTTTCTGCACTCCAAGTCTTCCCTGTCTGCCATGCCCATGCACCCTAACATTCCCTTTAAATATGGCCAGTTCATTATTTCAATCCCATTGTGTTCTATTCTCCCAGGAAAAAATCTGACACATTGGCCACCATGGTTTGCCATGATTAATTAGAATTTTAACTTAGGTTTTTTTTTTTTTTTTTTTTTTTTTTTTTTTTTTATGCTTTCAAAGTAAATCACAAGGTATACTTTTTTTAAGTTTTCTTTTTTTTTTTTTTTGCTTTAAGGTGCATGCTCTTGCTGTAGAGAGACAGACAGCCAGAAACAGTGAGAGAAAGTGAGAAATCACCTCCCAACGGCCACGCCACAATCCCTTCTCCTCCATTCTCCTCCCATGTTCTTGGGCATGCATGCACACGTACCCAGCATGAGTATCAAATGACTGGATATGGTCCTTAAACCGTGGTTGGCCATGTGGGAGTCCAGTAATGTAGCCGCTGTGCTATCTGCTGGCCCCCCACAACTTCTACTTTGATCTGGGTTTAGATACTATTCCAAACTGGTTCATTACGGTATTTATTTTAAAGAACAAAGAACACCGAGAGCCTAGCATGCATATCCTCTTTCAATATTTAATAATTTAAGTATGAAATTTCCACTGTTCCTTAAGGAAAACTGATTTTAGGAAAGAAAAGGCAAAACTTTATTCAATGATTATGATCCCTAAAAATATATACTCTAGTTCCATATTCTTGGTCAATTAAGTAAAAAAAATATTGTGTATTCATAGGATTTGGGGTACAGATAGCATTTCTTTTTTTTTTTTTTTTATTAACTTTTATTGTTGTTGCTTTGCTATAGGGAGTGTGTGCTCCCTAGACAGAGTCAGAGAAAAGACAAATAGAGAGAGGGAAAGTCAGAAATCACTGCCCAGGGAGAATGGCCTCACCTCAACCCCTTCTCCTCCACTATCGTCTTGGGATTTTGGGCACACATGCACATACATGCACCTGGTGTGATTTTTCAAGCTGCCGGTCTGGGGACTCAAATCCAATTGTGTAGTTAGTCATGTGAGATCCAGCCACCTGAAACTGCACCACTTCCTGGCTCAGCATTTCTTTCTTTCTTTTTTTAACTCATCTGATTATTTTTAGTCTTTGTGATGATGGCCGCTGATTTGTCCTGTGCTATAATTTTCTGACAGAACTTATGAGTATATTTTACAGGCAAACTCTTGGCCCGTAACGAATTCATTAAATTATGAAGGTGGCATTTTTATTCTATTTACATCATTTTTCTTACTAAATATGCAACAAATAAAGAACTAAAGTCTGTTTTAAAGAGTATTTTATTATTTTGAAGCATCCCTTTCTTATAGTCTATACTACTTTTAGTGTAAAGATCAAAAAAATTATTTTTGAATATTTAACCCCTCCCTGCTTGTGTTCAGGTTTGACCCAAGAGGAAGCAGTGGAAGTACTTCTGACTTACCCTTATTAGAAACTCTGCATATCAAAATCAATATCTATAGGAGTGTGAGGGAAAGCAATAATAGAGAGATAGAATATTTAAGACAGAGTGCTTTTTTCTAATACCCTGGGATATATGATACACCACTAAGAATAGTCATAGGACTTTATCCAGACTTAATTTAGGAGCCTGCTTTTAGGGTCATCTAGTTATATTATTGAGTTGTCAGAAAAGTCAAGCTGTAGTTTTCTATGCAAAAGTTCATTAGTTTAAATTTCAGCAATTTACATTTTCGCATTTGTGTTTAACTCTTTTCTCAAAATTAGCTTTTTTGAAAAAATCAACTTGCCTTATAACTTCATACAAGTAAAGAGCTGACTTTAAATAAAGGCAGTTTATCTATTTATCAAATGCCTCAGTGTTCTTTGTCCACTCTGTGCTACATGTGATGTATCCTCCAGGATCTCTACGTGGCTTGACCATTTTTTTTCCTTAAAGCATGGTTTTTTTGCTTAGTCAAATTTCTTACATGGCAATTGGCTCCTGATAGTGTTTTAAGAGACAGTACATGAACACTGGCAGTATATTAGAGCTTGGGGCCAGACACAATCTCAGTGCCAGAAGGAGGGGGAGAAAGCCCTGCCCGTCCTCACCTACCCACCCAAATGAGGCATGGTCATGCACAATTCCTTTTCCAGTTTTCCATCATTTCAGAATTTGGGGCATGCACTCACATGCACCTGGTGTATTTTTAAAGCCAATGAGGCTGGGACTGGAACCACACAATTGCCCATGTGGGATTTGGCTCCCTTAACCACTAGTCCACTGAGCTGGCCTGCCACTTTTTTTTTTATTTAGCCATTTTGACAGGTGTTTAGTGATATCTCATTATGGTTTTTTGTTTTACTATAGAGTGTGTGAGCTTGCCAGAGGCAGAGAGAGACAGAGAGAGACAGAAGGAAAGTGAGAAATCACCCCCTGGGGCATGGCCTTGATGCAATCCCTTCTCCTCCAGTCTCCTCGCGGGATTTTAGGCACACACGCACATGCACCCTGGAGTGATTTTCAAGCTGCTGGGGCTGGATCTCGAACCATACAATTTGCCATGTGGGATCCAGTGTCTTAACCTCCATGCCATCTGCTGGACCTCATTATGGTTATGGTTTGCATTTACGTAATGGCTAATGATATTGAAGATCATTTCATAAGTTTATTTGCCATCCAAATATCCTTTCTGGTATAATATCTATTCATGTCTTCTGCCCAGTTTCTAACTGAATTGTGTGGCTTGTTTCCAGTTGAGTTTTGAGAATTTAAAAAATATATTCTACATACTAGTACTCTGTTGGATATATTATTTACAAATACTGATGATTCTTGACCTACATTGGATTGCATTCTGGTAAGCCCATTGTAAGTTGAAAATATCATAAATAGAAAATTTTGTAGACATGATGGAATGCAAAAACCACAAAATACAATATCCAAAAAAGCTGGCAACACAGTATACTGCAGAGTATCGATTGTTTACACTTGTGATCATGTGGCTGACTACTGCGGGCTGCGGTTGGACACTGCTAGCCCAGGAGAAGATCAAAATTTGAAGTGCAGCTTCTACTGAACACGTGTTGCTTTCGCACCATTGTCAAGTTATACCATCATGAAGTTGGAGCCTTCTGCATCTAATCTTTTCATCATCTTCTTAGTGTCTTTTGATAAGCAAAATATTTTTATTTTGGCCAAGTTCTATTGATCTGTTTTTCTTTTTGAGTTGTGGCATCAAGTCTAAGTACCTTCTAGCTCTAGATCCTGAATTTTCTTCTCTCATGTTTGTGTCCAAAAGCTTTGCAATGTTATGGTTTACATTAAGTCTCTAATCCAGTTTGAGTTAATTTTTGTATAAGGTGTGAGGTTTTGGTTGAGATTCACTTTTTTTCCCCCCCCGATGGATGGCCAATCGCTCCATTCTTTAAGTTTTAAATGTAGTTGCTTTTTAAAATGTCAGCTTGTGTCAGTTAAATGAACAAGGAGTTTTCATTTGTGCTGTTCCAAGGAAAGAGAGAGCAGAAAATGAGTAATCGCTAAGTGGCAAGGGTATAAAGGTGAGAAAACTGAATAAGGAGGGTTGAAATTAAAAAAGAAGACTGCTTGTACACCTCATCTCCTCTGTGGAATATAGTTATTGATGTTCGAAAATTTTTCTCATTTCTAAAAAATTTTATAATATAAAGGGATGATTCTCTTTCTTGTGTATGAGAGTTTTCAGTAGTTTGTATTTAAATATAGTAAATAATTGGGGCCCGCAGGTGATGTGGTGGTTGGAACGGTGGACTCCCACGAGGCCAGCTGTGATTTGAGTCCTGGACCTGGCAGCTTGCTTTCTCACTTTCTTTCTCTCTCTCTCCCCCTACCTCACTCTCGCTCTCTCTCTCTCTGGTGAGCATGTGTGCTCTATAGCAAATTAAAAAATAAATAAATAAATAACTCTTTTAAAATATATAGTAAATTATTTTTATTTGTTCCTAATTGTACATGCTTTTAGATATTTGGGGACAATAGTGTTTGGTGTTAGTTAATATCTGTGTAATTTATTCTTCATTTATCAGTTTGGGTTGATATTGTGTTAAAATTCTGATTAAGGGGCCAGCAGGTGGCATGATAGTTAAGGTTGTAGACTCCCACATGGTCAACAATGGTTCGAGTCCCAGATCTGGTGGCCTGAAAACCACACCAGGTGTGTGTGTATGTGTGTGTGTACCCAAAAATCTCAAGAGGAGAATGGAGAAGGGAATGCAATGCGGCCATCCCCACTAGGGGGTGATTTCTCACTTTCTCCCTCTCTTTGTTTCTTTCTGTCTCTTTCTGGTGAACACATGCACCTCATGATCAAAAAAGAAAGAAAGAAAGAAAGAAAGAAAGGAAGAAAGAAAGAAAGAAAGAAAGAAAGAAAGAAAGAAAGAAAGAAAATAATCCTGCTTACGGTCTGGTCAGAAATACACCCCATTTCTCATTGCAGGGATACTATAAATATAGGTAGCCATAAATCTAGAATTTTAGTGTAATAATGAATAATATGAGGTATTTATTGTAGTATAAATACAGTTCAAGAAACTTGTCTCCTTAACACCAAATTGGATTTTTGTAATAAGTGCTTTACTGACTAATTTTCTTCCAAAATTAACTCTGTTTAAACCATTCTTGCCTTTTGTCATATTTCAAAATGTGTTAGCTAATATTACTTTAAATAATCAAGGTATCATTTTTATCTTGCAAATTTATGCTGATCGAAAAATCTTGAAATTTGAAATGTTTATAAAAATGACTGTGTGACAGAACGGCAAACATACTCTTTAAAACGCTTGAATTCTAAGCGCTTCCAAGGCATTTTGGAAGGTAGTGCCTGCAAGAATAGCATTATGTTCGATATTATTTACTCGTTCAGTTTGGAATTTGTAAAATTTGTTCCCTTTTTTGTAAATTTGAATATGTACGTCCTTATCATCAGGAAGGAATAGAAAAATTGAAGGCAGTTTGGAGCTGAATAGAAGTTATTAATGAGCTTAGCTTTGACTGAAATGACATATTAATGGCTACATTTTTTTCTATAGCAAGTCTCTTAAAACTTCTAGCTTGCTTCAGTAAATTCTTTTCGTCATTACAAATTGAAGGCAAAAGGCAAAGTAGTTTTAATTTCAATTTTGAAATGCAGACCTTAATTCTTTAGTGACCTTCACTTTGAACCAGGACTGGTTGTACTTCTTTGGAGCACTTTTTTTTTTTTTTTTTAATCTTACAAGCATCATGAATCATGTAACATCACATTTTCTTCTTCTTTTAAAATTTATTTATTTCTTCTGTGAAAGAGACAGAGACAGAGCAAGAGACAGGCAGAGATAGAGAGATAAGCACCCCCAATGGGGTATTCATGCCATGATCCACTGCCAGTCTCAGCCAATCTGAAACATGGACATGTGTTTAGGAAGGTCTCAGAATGAGAGCCTAGGACCTTTCCCACATGTGTCCAGTTGAATTACTACCACCTGGCCCCTTTTCTTTATTTCCTACCAATATATATATACATATATACACATATATATATATATGTGTATATATGTATATATATATTGAACCAAATATTTGGCTTACCCCTAATTAGTAGACTGTACCTGATTTATCTCTCTCTCTCTTTTTTTTTTTTTCTATTTTTTCTCAAAGAGATTTTTGCTATAGGGTGCTAGAGAGACAGAGAAACAGAGAGCAAGAAATTACCCCCTAGGGTGGATGTCCATGGCACAATCCCTTCTCCTCTATGCTCCTCTCAGGATCTTGGGCACGCACACACATGGACCTGGCATGAGGTTTAAGCTGCCAGGTCTGGGACTTGGACTGCAGAATACTACGTGGGAGTCCAGCGACGTAACCATTTCGCCATCTACTGGTCCCTCATTTTTTTGTTATGTCAATTTTCTCTTTGCTTTGATTTTCTTGTCATTTTAGAAGTCCAGTTATAAATAGAAAGAGTAATAATAATATTCACATTTATTCAGTCCTTTTTATTTATAAGCACTCTACATATTATATTAAGACAGGTACTATCATTATCTACATTTTACTGATGAAGTTTAGAGAGTGCCATTCAAAGTCCTAGACTGCAGTGAGTTTAGGAGCTTGTTTTAGAGTTAAGTCGACTTACAGCTTCCATCATCAAGAAAGTTATGACTATGAAAGTATTTTCCACTGAACTAAACATTGTGCTTAATGACATAGTTAGTTTGCATTGTGCTACTAGGAACTTAACTAGTCACAGACTGTTGTAATTCTGGAGACCAAACTTTAAGTATCACTGTTCTAGAACAATGTTTCTTACACTCTCTCTGGGGAAGGACATTTGCGTGTATGTTTCTTTCAACATGTTCAACATTTATAGACTGAGATTTTCATAAAATACAATAAAAACATTGTGGTCATGTTAAAAGTTTCTAAGTTTTATGTAATTACTTGTCTTGCACAATTATCAGTGACTTTAGGAACTGACATGGACAGAGCATGTTTTGAGTAGCACTGATGTAGAGAGGATTAATGTATCCATTGTGTTTCTAGATCCTAGTGAAACTTAGTGTCTTATTCGGCATCAACGTACAAGTCTTGTGTAATTTGTAAAAATGTAAATCTGTGGCCTCATTCAAGGGAAGAGCAGAGTAGGCATTTAAGTGTTCATCTTATCTAAGATCAGCAGTTTAGGTTTAACTAAATTGAGTATAGCTACTCACAGCAAGGGAGTGAAGGGCAGTATGTAGGAGACCCAGTAGGGAGCATCCTACTACAGAGTTTAAGAACTCTGAGCTTTCATCCACAGTGGACTTGCTCCCATGCAGGAACGCCTGTTTCTCTGATTTCTTCACAATCGAAGGTTGTATCAAATTGAAAGTTGCAAACTTTGCCATGATGAAATCCCTCCTATAGGACCTCATCCTCAGTGACCAGGGAAGGGGAGACATCCATACAAGAGGCCACGGTAAGCATCACTCAGCTCAGTTAGAGGACTGTATGGTGTGTGTAATACGTAGTATGTAGTAGGAGGAAAGTTTGGTCTTGATAGAATAATTCCATATGGAATACTTGTTATGCTAGTCTGATAATCCTATGATAGACATAATAATCTGGATAAGCTATCCTGGTCAGTTTCTACACTACTAGGTGAAAGCATGTGCAATAACTATGGTAAGGTTCTTGTAAGTCATAAACTCCTACAGCTGGGAGGAGGACTCTGAAGTATAGGGAGGTGACAAGAACTAATGAGAGACAGAACCAGGTTTTTTTTTTTTTTTTTTTTTTTTTTTTTGAGAGGTTTTTGCTATGGGGCGTGTGCGCTACCAGAAAGACAGAGAGAGAGAGAGAGAGACAGAAAGCGAGAAATCACCCCCCCGGGGGGATGGCCACGCCGCAATCCCTTCTCCATTCTCCTCTCGGGATCTTGGGCACGCATGCACACGCGCCCAGCGTTTAAGCTACCGGGTCTGGGACTCAAACCACGGTAGACTACATGAGAGTCCAGCGACATAGCTATTAAACTAACTGCTGGTCCCTTTTGAAGTAATTTTATAATTACTTTTAGATTAGTATAACAGAAAAGTTGGAAAACACAGGGTTTCCTAATACACTTTCCCAGCTTTCCTTAATATTGAGGTAGGAGAGAGGGATTTTAAAAATATAGTTAGGGTCCAGGCCCAAGATGAATTTTAAAATGGCTAAGTTTTAAGATGGAGACAAAGCAGCTTAGCTGCTTGCTCAGGAGGGACTGCTTGTCGCGGTGGCTCAGTGACTGGCTTAGGTGGCATGACTTAGATGGAAAGGCTTTTTTTAGGACTCGCCACATTTTAGGAAGAGGATACGAGAAAGGTTTTTATAGCATAACTTTTTAGACAAAGAGTCTCCTAATCTTGGTACCCACTTTAAAATGACGAAACTAGTTGGACCCATTTAGCATCTGTCCCTCCCCACCCAGGAAGGGACTACCACGAGCCGACCTAGAACAAGCCCGAACAAGACCCCTTGGATCCAGATAAAAACCCCTCACTGCAGTTCTCCCTAGGGAACCCATTTGCCAGGACCAGGAGCTCTGTTCTTCCTGCCCTCTCTTTCAATAAACTCCCTGCTTGGCTATACCTACTCTCTGTGTGTGGGCGACTCCAATTCTTCCTGAGCATGGGACAAGAACCTGTGTCACACTGGAAGTGCTGGGCCCCGCCACCCCTGCACTCCCATATTCCTACGTCAATCTTACATCGCCACAGAATAATTACTGAATTCACAAAGTTACCATTGATGAAATGCTATTAACTGTACTACAGATTTAACTTAAATCTCACCAGAATTTTAATTTTTCCACTAATGTCCTTTTTCTAGTCCGTGATGAGTCCAGGATCACATGTTGCATTTAGTTGTCAATTTATTTTGTCTCTCTCTCTCTTTTGTTATTGCCAGAGGGCATGTGGACTCTCCAGAGAGAGAGAAAGCAGGGAGTGGGGTGGTAGAGAAAGGCTCCCCCTGTAAGGTGTGGTCACAATGGAATCCTTTTTCCTTATTTCTATATCCTGTCAGGATTTTGGCCGTGCAAACGAACATCCCTGTTGTATTTTTCAAGCTGCCAGGGCTGGGATTTGAATACTGGTCAGCCATGTGAGATCTGGCTCCCTTACCCACTGTGCCACGAGGCCGGTCCTGTAGTCTCTTTAAAATCTTTGACAATGCTTTAGTTTTTCCCTGTTTTTTTTTTTTTTTAAGTTTTTTTAATGACCTTGACATTTTCAAGAGTATTTATCAGTTATTTTGTAGAATGCCTGATGTTTTCTCATTGTTATGATAAGGTTTTGAAAGTTGGACTTGAATACCACAGAAGTGATATGTCCCTTCTCAGTGCATCAGATAAGGGGGTACAAGACTTATTGAAGTTAACCTTGATCCCTTGGTTAAGGTGATGTCTCAGGAGTCTCTTCTATGAACTACTATTATCCCCTTTGTAATGAACAGATATCTAAGTGGAAGAGACTTTGAAATGCAAATATCCTGTTTCTCATTGTATTTTCCCTCTCAGATTTTAGCATCCACTGATTTTATGGCCTATATTCTTAATCTTTGCATTACACTCTTATAAATGGTATGAAATTGAAGAGACATTCACTGTAGGCTGAGATCTGTCTCCTAAAACCATCTGGGGCTCTTGCTCCGGCTGTTCCTTCCTCCTGGAGGTTCTCCTCCCAGATGCTAGTTGTTGGCTGGATCCCTCACTTCAAGTCTTCCCACTGATTTTATCTTTTCAACGAGACCTCTTGGACCACCCTATAGAAAAAGCTACCAACCACCCTCTCCAGTGTCCTACTCTACTCAGTCCTCTTGTCTTATGCTTCTTGTACTTATTTTCTTCAACTTATCTTCCAGCATGACTACACAATTTTTTTTTTTTTTTAAACCTGGGCTGGGTCTCTTGAAACTTCTTGGAATGGCAAACTTGAGACTAGTCAGGGATAAATGACAGCCTCTTGAGAACTTTCTCTGTTGGTGGGTGGAGGGAGCGCCCAACGAAGTTGTCCCTTCCTCTGGGTCTTCCTCAGGTCAGCTGTGGCATTTCCGCTTCCTGTGCCACTACTGTTCAAGTTGCTCAGCCTCCAGCTGCCACTGCCTTGCAGGACAAAGATCATCCCATGCTTGTTTCTACATAGTCTTGTCCACTGAGCACATTTTCTTCCGTGTGTCATTTTCTGGTTATTGCTCTTCGGGGAGGCAGTAGTTTAGTGGTTTAAAACAGGACATGCAGTTACTGACTTCTCCCCTGAGCCAACATTTTGACTTTGGATGAATAACTTCACCTTTCTGTGTCTCATTGTCTTTATAAACTGAGGCTAATAAATCATAGGTTTGCTGTGGGGATGAAATAAGAAAACACACATAAGGCATTTAGCATGGCACCTGGCATGTTGTAAGCATTCAATGAGTGGCAGCTATTATTATTATTATCGAGCTTTTATGGATGCATTTTAAACATGGCACAAAATTGTACTTTCATTTATCTCATTTTGACAGTGTAGCTCTCCTTCTGACCTATGTGTACCTAAATTTAAAGAACATTTTTCCTACCCTTTCATTATTGCCAGCCTTTCAAGAGTCCCCTACCTTTTTGCACTGTCGCAATTCCTGGGATATGATGTGTCTGAACAACAATAAAATAAAGCCAGTGGTTTTTCTATATTGGAAGGCCAACTGGTTAAAGACAATATAAAACATATCTGCACCTAAATCTATATCTGTATAAAATTGGAAAGATGTGTGGCTAACTTCAAATGGGCTTCATTACATGTGTTTAAAATTAAATTCTTATTTGATTTATATATTTTTTTCTTAAAATAAGATAAATGCAAGCAAATATATACTTTTTAGGTTTATTTACCTTTTCCATGAGATAGGAAGACAGGGGACCAGCAGATGACATAATGGTTACATTACTGGACTCCCACATTGCTGACCGTGGTTTGAGTCCCAGACTCAATGGCTTGAAACTCACATGGGGCGCGTGTGTGTGCATGCCCAAGATCCCAAGAGGAGAATGGAGGAGAAGGGTTGTGGCGTGGCCATCCCCTCGTGATTTCTCACATTCTGTCCTTCTGGTGAGCCCATGTGCCCTATGGCAAAAATCTCTCTTAAAAAAAAATATGGGGAAACAGAAATAGGTACTCCCAAGAATATTCAGATATATCCCCACTCCCAGCTCAGCCAGCCAAGATCATGGGCCTATGCACATGCACCTGACACCTGGCATGGGAGGACCCTGTAGACAAATCCAAGACCTTCCCATATGGCCTCAGTATTGCAGAGCATTGCAGTCCACTCTGCCACATGACTGGCCTGAACATTCTTATTATTCTTAAGACAAATAAAATAACTGTCAGTTTTCCTAAGAAACTTATAGTGTTATGATACATGCTATCTCCCACCTGTGTGTATGGATCAGTTCAGAAAAAAACCTAAGAATTGAAACAAAAAAATCCCATGTTTAATTGCATTTGGTGTTAATGTTACTCACAAGAAGTCATGCCTTTCTTTTTTCTTTTTTTTTTGAGAGATTTTCGCTATAGGGCGCGTGCGCTCGCCAGACAGACAGACAGAGACATAGAGACAGAAAGCGAGAAATCACCCCCCCAGAGGGGATGGTCACGCCGCAATCCCTTCTCCTCCATTCTCCTCTCAGGATCTTCGGCATGCATGCACACGTGCCCGGCGTGAGTTTTAAGCCACCGGGTCCGGGACGTGAACTGCGGTTGACTACGTGGGAGTCCAGCGACATAGCCATTACGCTAACTGCTGGTTCCCAAGAAGTCATGCCTTTCTGTGGAATTAAAAACATTCTGGTAAGGCGGCCAGCAAATGGTGGAGCAGTTATGATGCTGGACTCCCATGTGGCCCACCACGGTCTTAGTCCTGGACCCCTTGGCCTGAAAGTCATGCTGGGCACATGAGCATCCAAGATCCTGGGAGGAGAATGAAGGAGAAGGGATTGTGATGTGGCCATCCCCCCTGGGGGGTGATTTTTCACTTTCTCTCTTGCTGTCTCTCTCCAGTGAGTGCACATGCCCTAAAGCAAAAACCTCTGTGGAGTTGGGGGAGGATCACAAGAAAAAATGTTCTGGTGGGAGCCTCGGTGACTGACTCTATGTGTTTATCTTCTGGCCTTAGATCATAGTGCTATGCAGAAGGGGAAATGCTCTTAGATAGTCCTGTGTGGCCCTGTGCAGAGAGCCAGCTCACCCCACTGCAGCTCACTGCTCGTGCTTGCATGCCCCCACGTCCTCATTCTTGACACTGAATGAGTCAGGGATCAGAGGAGAGGGTGCTGGAGCAGAGGAGTGTGACCAGTACATAGTAGTGACTCAGTCATTCAGTAATCATCGCTGAATTGAAAAACAAGCTGCGTGTCCAGTTCATGTGTACATTAAAAACGTCAGAGCTAAATTTACTTCTCAGTTGTACTAATGAGGATAGGTGCTTGACAGGCGATTGATCATATTTCTATTCTTTATTTTTTTAATTTATTTTTTATTTTTTATTTTTTTATAGTTTGCTAGAGGGCATGCACGCTTGCCTGAGCGACACAGAGAGAGAAAGAATGAGAAATTGGGGCCAGCAGATGAAATAATGGTTATGTCACTGGACTCCCACATAGTCGACCATAGTTCAAGTCTTGGGCCCAATGGCTTCAACTTCATGGCGGGTGTGTGTGAGTGTGTGCCCAAGATACTGAGAGGAGAACGGAGGAGAAGGGATTGCAGCATGGTCATCGCCCCTAGGAAATGATTTCCTGCTTTCTCTCTGTTTCTCCGGTGAGCGCACATGCCTTATAGCAAAAATCTCTCTTAAAAAAAATATTAGGAAAATGGAAGAATGAGGAATCACTGCCCCAGGGGGTTGGCCACACTGCGATTCCTTATCCTCCATTCTCTTCTCTGGATTTTTGGCACACACACATGCACACACAAACACACACACACACATGCACACGTGTGCCCAACATGATTCTCAAGCTGCCCTATCCACAACTCAAACTGTGCACTTGGCCATGTGGGATCCTGCTGCCTTAACCTCCAACCCACTTGCTGGCCTGTGTATTTCTAATTTTCATTGCTTTTTAATTTTGATTATCCTGCTTTATGAGTACTTTAATATCATAAGCTGCCTCCCATGTTTGGACTATGAGACTTAAGAAAGGGGCAGGCTGGTGGTGTGATGGTTGAGGTGCCGACTCTCACATGGTCAACTGCGGTTCAAGTTGTAGACCTGATGGCTTGCTTTTCATTTTCCTCTCTCTCTATGTTTCTCTCTGTCCTATAGCGCGTTAAAGTAATAATAAATAAATTAATTAATTAAATTAAATACAAAAATTCTTTTTTAAAAAAAAGATTGTTTGCAAGTTCTTGGTGCACACTTAAGGAAAGCTCCTGTAGGCCAGTTCCAGTGTGCCTTCCTCTAATTGCAGCCCACAATGCTCAGTCCTCTCTTCCTTCTCGGGAGATCACTGGAAAGGACATCTGATCCCTGTGGACCTCGAGTTATTCTGACAGTGTAGAACAGAGTGTCATGGAAGCTGGGCAGATATTTCTTCCAACTTCTAAGACTGAAACGAAGAAGATAATAAAGAAATCCCTCAGCACTTGGAGAAATCAGAGATGATTAGATCTATAGAGGCCAGCAGGGAAAGCACCACTGGAAGAGCCGAAGAAGCTAAGTTAGTTGTTTGGGACTAGGACCTATATCCAAGAAAGGCAATTGTTAGATTGGAGGAAGATAAAATCTACTTAATGTTCGTGCCAGGTCTTGTACCAAATACCTCTGCCAACCTTGGTGACTGAGTAGATAGGTTGCTAGAGAGGTGAGCTCAGTGAGGTGAAGCATTTTTAGAATAGCTTTCATGGCCTGGAAGGACCAACTACATGTAAATCTCTCTTGTCTAAGAACTAGCCTTGCCTGAGGCAGGTGGTTTGTTGGAGGGAGTGCTATGCAGCTAAGCAAGGGTGTATAATTCTGAGCAAAGAATGCTAATATGATAAGAAAGGCAAAGGAAGAATGAAATTGAAAATGCTATGAGAGGGGCCAGCAGATGGTGTGGTGGTTAAGGCACTGGATTCTCATGTGACCTGACCATGGTTCAAGTCCTGCACCTGGTGGCCTGAAAATCACACCTGATGCATGTGTGTGTATGCCTAAAATCCCAGGAGAGGGGACGGCAGGTGGCACGGTGGTTAAAGGCACTGGATTTCCACATGGCCTATCACAATTTGAGTCCTGGGTCTGGTGGCTTGCTTTCTTGCTTTGCCTCTCTTTCTTTCTCTGTATCTCTCTGATCAAATTGGAAAATAATAAATAAAGTTAAGTAAAATAATTCTTTTTTAAAAAAAAAGGCCAGGAGGAAAATGAAGAAGGGATTGTGGCATAGCCTTACTGCCTAATGGGTGATTTCTCACTTTTCCTTTCACTGTCTCTCTCTCTATCTCTCCCAGGGAAGCACAAGTGTCCTATGGCAAAAAGAAGGAAGAAAGAGAAAGAAGAAAGAAAGAAAAAAAAGAAAGAAAGAGAGAGAGAGAGAGAGAGATAAAGGAAGGAAGGAAAGAAGGAAGGAAGGAAGGAAGGAAGGAAGGAAGGAAGGAAGGAAGGAAGGAAGGGAGAGGAAAGAAAGGGGGAGAAGGAGAAAGAAAAGAAAGAAAGGGCAGGGAGGAAGGAAGGAATGAAGAAAATGCTATGAGACTGGGAACCTTTTCTGTCTTACTGCTCTGTTACTAGCTCCCAGGCTAGGTCTTGACACATGGTAGATGCTGAGTAGATAGATTTGAATGACTACATTAATATGAGAAACTTTGATCAGTTGAAGTGCAAGATTGGTTAGATGCAATGGATGTTGCTATACCAATGATATTGACACCTAGATTCTTCCCTATATGCTTCCTGCATATTTTAAGATGATCAGGTACATATTGAAGGGATATGTTGGATAGTCATAGATCATAGGATATAGTTGCTATGATTTATGGGCTGGAACAAAGGCCCTTTAGTATATCCATGAGAGACAAAACTGTTGAGTATAAGACCTGCTTGGCCTCTCAGAAGTTTGGCAGTCAGTCCCTGTAGACTGCTGGCTTCTTTGTACATGGCCAAATCATAAGCAGACCTGAGATACTTTTATGTTTTAGTCTCTGTGTAACTATAAAAAAGGGTGGGAGTAGGGAGTAGCTAGGGGAAGACAGGTTTTAGTATTAACATCATGGTATCAACTACAAAGACGATAGAAGTAAATGGGGCCTCACATGTAGTCTGCATTTTCATAAGGGGAGGTTTCATCTGAATTCTTCAGATGGTAGCTTTGATGTCTGACAAGCTTTTGGAGAGTAGCACTGGTAGCTAGTAGAGGCTTTTCAGAGGACCTGGGAGGAGTTAGGAGATTTAGATGTGAAGAGACTTGTGACACTGGGGAAATGTTCAGAGCCTGACAAAAATAGCCCTTTAGGTTCTGGTGAAAGATATCTATAGCCACTATGGAATATCCTAGAACATTTAAAGTTAGAGGAGTAAGTAGCCAATGGAACAGACAATTCATCTATGTCAGTTACAAAGATCTTACCTCCAGGGAAAATCTGAAATATAGGAATCTACTCTGTAACCAGCAGACAGCGTAATAGTTATGTTGCTAGACTTCCCCATGGCCAACTCCAGTTCGAGTCTCAGACTCAGTGGCTTAAAACTCATGCTGGGGGGGAGGGGCGGCAGGTGGCATGGTGGTTAAGGGTGCTGGACTCTCACAGGGCAGACTGTGGTTTGAGTCTCTGACCTAATAACTTGCTTTCTCACTTTGTATCTCTCTCTCACTCTGGCCCTCTCTGGTCAAATTAAAAATAAATAAGTAAAATTAAATAAAACATTTATTTAAACAAACAAACAAAACAACTCATGCTGGGCATGTGTACATGTGTGCCCCAAATCCCGAGAGGACAATGGAGTAGAAGGGATTGTGGCATGGCCATCCCCTAGGGGTGATTTCTCTAGGGGATGATTTCTGGCTTTCCGTCTCTCTGTCTCTCCAGTGAGTGCACACGCTCTATAGCAAAACTCTCTCTCTCTCAAAAAAAAAAAAAAAAAAAAGAATCTACTTTGTTACATGAATCAAAGATGTAACCTTGAAGAACATAATAATGGCACGAATGTGTGAATCAGTGATTTGGGAGGGAGAACTGGATTGGAAGGAAGGATGGACATTTGAGTTTCAAAAATTCTGAGCTTAAAATGACGGCACATGGGGACCAGCAGATGGCATAATGGTTACATCACTGGACTCCCACGTAGTTGACTGTGGTTCAAGGCCTGGACCTGGTGACTTAAAACTCACACTGGGCATTGCATACATGCATGCCCAAGATCCTGAGAGGAGAATGGAGAAGAAGGGGTTGTAGTGTGGCCATCCTCCCTGGGGAAATGTCTCTGTTTCTCTGTGTTTCTTCTCTATCCAGCGAGCGCACATACCCTATATCTCTCTTTAAAAAAAAAAATGACAGCACATGTTGGGACCAGCAGTTAGCGTAATGGCTATGTCGCTGGACTCCCACGTAGTCGACTGTGGTTCGAGTCCTGGACCCAGTGGCTTAAACTCACGCTGGACGTGTGTGTGTGCATGCCCAAGATCCCAAGAGGAGAATGGAGGAGAAGGGATTGCGGCGTGGCCATCCCCCCGGGGGTGATTTCTCACTTTCTATCTCTCTATCTCTCTCTGTCTTTCTGGCGAGCACATGTGCCCTATAGCAAAAACCTCCCCCCCCAAAAAAAAATAATAATGACAACACATGTTGAAATGAATAATATAATGGCTGTGAGGGACAGTGGACGTGTAGATGAGAGTTAGGGGTGTTAGCTCTGTTTTCTTCTCTGACTCCTGTGGGACTGCAACAAACTAGAGATACCAGGTTAGCCTTTGGCTACTTGAGTTTTTAGGCCCTTTTCCTGTTCTACTCTTAGGAGCATAGATCATTGTCGTGACAGATGAAATGGGGAGAACACAAAGCAGTGATGTAGTATCCAAAAAGATGATCATTTATTAGAAAGAACAAAGTCTAAAGGACAAGAGTCACAGATATACAATTCTCTTTGCTATTTTTTTCCCTTGAGAACTTCTCCTTAATAACAAGGATCTATCAGAAATACATGCTTGAAGCCAAACAAAAATGTTTCATCGATTATGGTGAAATGCACTAGGGTGGCTGATGGGCAAAAGAGTGAGCCTCATGAAACACCAAGTGTTCCAGTAATCCTGCTCCAAACCATGCCGGTTTACTTAAAATTTCTTTCACAGTTCTCGTTAGGCTCATGCAGTAAATAAATTAAGTACCTTTCCCACTGGGAGTTTTTTAGAAACACTTAATGAAGTAAATGCCACAGTGTTAGGCCAGAGGGGAGCCATGCTATTGAATTATTTTTAGCATGCATTTCTAGTTTAATTTTTGTTGGTTTCTTTTGATCTGGGCTTGAGTCTTAGCCAGATAGTGTGGTTCAGGGGACAGAGGACATGGGTGAGAGAGAGATTTGGCTTTAGTTGCTAATGCATATAACCAAGGGAAGCCTCCTTTCTTTCCCCTCAAAGGTTAAAACATTTAGTTTGATAGGATTGCCTCTCTAAATATCAAAATAGCTGTATTTTGGATAGCTAAAGAGACATACTATTGACTCATTATCCTTGAATATTTGGGAAAATTTTACATTTAATTTTAATTATATCACCTTTCAAGCAAAGTATTATTACATACTATATTAAAAAAAAAAATACTTGGGACCAGCAGTTAATGTAATGGCTATGTTGCTGGACTCCCATGTCGTTGACCATGGTTCAGGTCCCAGACCTGGTGGATTAAATTCACACCGGGCGCGTGTGTGTGCATGCCCAAGATCCTGAGAGGAGAATGGAGGAGAAGGGATTGCAGTGTGGCCATCCCCCTGGGGGGTTATTTCTCGCTTTCTGTCTCTCTGTCTCTCTCTGTCTTTCTGGCGAGCACACGCGCCCTGTAGCAAAAACCTCTCCCCCAAAAAACCAAAAAACAAAAACAAAACTTAACATAAACTTATTTCAAATATAGTTTAATCTTTACAATTAAGAAAGCTTCTTGTGATCTTGAAAGGCCTTGAAGGGTCATTATGAGAATTAAATTATTATTATTATATCATAAATATCTTTACGTGTTTGTTCATCAGGTTTCTGACTAATAGAATTCCTTGTAAGAACCAAAAATACTATAGCTACATTCTTTTTTTTTTTTTTTTTCTTTTTTTAAAATTTATTTATTTATTTTCCATCCAAAGTACACTATATATCATCTCAATCAAGCACATCAACAAACATGTTATTGTCAGTAAATGATCTTACATTTCTTGTCTTCTGTATGTTTTGCCTTTTTTCCCCCCATCCTTGATTCTCTACCTCTTACCCTCTGCCATCTCCCAATCTCCTCCCACAGTCTCTGGTATCTATGTTTGCTTTCTATACTGTTTTCTCCTCACATTTATTGTATCGCCAAAGACCCTAATCAATCCAAATACCCTCATAGCAAACACAGGTGATACCCACATTTCCATGAACACAAGTCTTACTTTACGCATCCTATAAAGTAGCACCTAGCTGTGGCTACATATCCTACTGCAGTCATTAGGTATATATATATTTTTTTTTTTTCTGAAACTTTTTTTTTTTTGTAACTCAATTTACATTCCTTCCCTAAGCTTCATCACAGCATACAAAATGCAATCTCCCATCCAGTACACACTGCATAGTGATACACTCATGCACATTACAAAAAATTTTCCATTACTAGTTCCTAGAATTACTTCCACCCCTCTTTCTGACCTTCTGTCCCTTCCCACCCTTCTCTCACACCACCTCCGGTGTCTACAATTGTCCTTCATTCCCTTCCCACCCACATTGCATTGATCACACAATTTCCTACATAATCTAACTACTTTCAGTGTTGAGTTCACTCATTACTACTAAGAAAACCAGTTTTAACTTGACTCAAAGAAGTGTCAAGGAACTTTGCTTAAAGCCAGGAAACAAGTTAGGATTCTGTTCAAATGGTAGGTGTATGAACCTATCAGTCTCATGTACTTTTATCTTCTGTTCTGGTTCAATTTTCCTGATTAAATTCTAGGATATAATATTCAACTCCATACTTGTCCCTATGATTAAGTTGGCCACTTTCATAGTTTTTGGACTCTTATTTCCATGTGTCTGTGATTAATTTTCTTGATACAACACACCCTTGAGAACTTCTTGGAGATCTGGTCTGGTGTTGGTAAATTCTTTCAGGTTTTGTTTATCTGAGAATGTTCTTGTCTTTTCTTCCCACCTGAAAGATAATCTTGCCGGGTACAGTATTCTTGGCTGAAATTGCTTCTCTCGTAACACTTTGAATATACTTTCCCATTCTCTCCTCGCTCGCATTGTTTCCGATGAGAGATCTGCTGTTAGCCTGATGGGATGTCCTTTGTAGGTAACTTGGTGTTTCTCTCTTGCCAATCTTAGTATCTTGTCTTTGTCTGCGGTTTTGGTCAACTTGGCTATAATGTGTCTTGGAGAAGATCTTCTTGGGTTGATTCTATTTGGAGTCCTTTGTATTTCCTGGGACTGGATCTTCGAATGCCTCTCTAGGTTTGGAAAGTTTTCTTGCAGGATTTCATGGAATAGATTATCAATGCCCTTATGGGTCTCTTCACCTTCTGGAATGCCAATTATCCGGATATTTGGACGTTTGATGGTATCCAGTACTTCTCGCATATCATTCTCAAATTTTTGAGCCATTTTCTCGGTCTTCGTGGTGGATTTTTCTAAGCCAGCCATTTTCTCTTCTACACCTGAGATTCTATTTTCTGAATGATCTAGTCTGCTTTTAATATTTTCTAGGGAGATTTTGACTTCTTGTATTATAGACTTCATCTCTAGCAGTTCCGTTTGAGTCTTTTGTAAAGTGTGTAATTCCTCTTTTAGATCTTGCAAGAATTTCCTCATCTCCTGGAACTCGGCAACTTCTTTCTCCTTTCTCTTTAGCAGTTCATTATCTCTCTTTTCTTCCATCTCTGTTAGCTTTGACATTACGAATGCTCTAAATTCCTTATCGGACATTTCCATGACTTTCACCGAACTGCTTGTGGATGAAGGAGAGTTACTCTTTTCCTGTGGAGGAGAGGTATTTTCTCGTTTTCCCATATTTCTCGTGATCCGGCGGTGATTTCTTGTCATCTGATGAATGGCGTGTTTCTTTCAAATTCTTGAAATTAAGCCTCAATGTACAGGAACAAGCAGACAGAGGTGTTCTAGAATCTGTTTGCCGTTCTGTTGTGATCGCAGAAATTGATTCATTTTCCTAATCCTGGACAAATACAGAGGTTTCTAAAATTAAAGCGCCATGGACACTGTGTCTGGCAGAGCATGGTCAGCACAGCGGCAGGTTCTCCCCAGCGACCCCGGCAGGAACTGAGAGCGCCATAGGCCTATAGCTACATTCTTTAAGTAACTAAAAACAGTTGCTAAAAAGACCAAAAGTAAGTTTTTCAAATTTTTTGAAGTGAAGACAATGCAAAAAATACATAAGTGAAGATGCATTGTGTCTGGAAGCAATCTGTATCTGGAGAGATTTTGGTTAATATAGTTTTTGAGCAACTTATGAGGTAATGAAATATAAAGTTAGATAAATTACAGCAATAATTTTCCATTGCTAAATTGTTCAACAGACTCTTGTACTTTTCTAGTGAGGTACTTTTAGAAATATGAGATTTTATTCTGGAAGGAAAAAAACAATCCAAAAAGATGGTCTTCTGTTTTCACAGAACTCTGTATCTATCATACCTCTGTCACTGTCTCAACAGGGAGTGGTACTCCTCATTTTAACTTGAGGCCTGCAGTGAGGACTGTCCAACCTTTTTGCAATCTCCAGGTAATCAGAAAGGATTGAAAGGTGTAATGGGAACAAAGTGGAAAACGGCAGTATCCAGAGTTACAGGCCAAATAGGTAACCCTAAGAAAAAGATTTTGACAGCCATAAATATTTCATCTCTCAAGACCCTGATGCTACTGTGTGAGAACAATTTAGTTAGATCATCAACAATTAGGTGACATCTCAATCACACCTATTGCTGCGTTGAAATTTCACTGACATGAATAATAAGGGGTCTTGTTTGACATTTAACAGTTTAATTAATTTGTTTCCTAAAGTGAATGATGTTTTACACTGTGATTTTTCAATATGCCGTTTTCATACACTTGAATTTTTTTCTTTTACTTTTCTTGGGAGAAACCATTTGACTTTCCTTGTCACTTAACAAATTACCTACTCATCTTGGCTTAGGTGCTAGCTAGTGTTTTATGAGGCTGGTAGGGGGGGTGGGAATGGTTGGGAAGATTGGGTAAGTGCTGCAGATCTTTCTCCCAGTATTCACTTTGGAAGAGAGACACTCTTGGAGTCTGGAAAGGGAAAAATAAAACACTTCTTAAGAAATGTTGTGCTTCTTCATTGTTATTGTTAGACCAAAAATACAGCATTGTCTCTCTGGTCACGCTAGTCATGAAGGCTTATTAAGGGGCCATGATGTGTGGTTGTGCCTGCCATGTGGCATAAACTATTTCCCCTGTCTCTTACATGTGTTTTAATGACTTTATTGGTTTCTGTACCTTTGAGATATGTTGTATATTAATGTGATATCTGCAGTGCTATTTTTTTGAAAATAAAATACATCATGTTTGGGAAAGGTCACTTGGAAAACAGCAGCTGTGAAAGTAGGAGGAATAATCCACTGTGACAATAGAAAGCATGGATCTACTGTGTAGTCTTGCAAACACAAATAGATGTTTGAACAATTAGTCAACTCAGTTAAATTATTTACTCTAATTGCTCCTATATACAAATCTCAGAATATCCTACTTTAAACCTTTCTGTTTTACAAAGAGTTTTCCAAAAGCCAAAGATGTGTGGGAAAGCTGCTTCTCTCCCACTCAAACCTGTAGGACATGAAGGTAAATGATACTCTGTATTCCACAGAGAACAAGTGTCCTTAACTGTCTGATTATGATGTATATTTCTGATGGATGGAGCTTAGCAAGGTAGACGTGCTCAGATGAAATCAAGTGAGTGCACGTTCATGACAAACGTGAGTGGGAAGAATGTCTTAGAACATGTCATGCTGAAGAGATGAGGCTCAGTTGTTGAAGGTTGAATATTGAAAGGGGAAGACAGGCTTCAGCTTAAGGTGGAAAAGGTAGTCCACTATACACCTTCTGCTGCTACTTTGTTCCTTCTTATCTGTGCCACTTGATAATGGTGTCTAAAGAGTAAAATAGGTGCTGCTGCTTTACTGAGCTGTTTTAGGGCCAGTGATATGGAACTGATTTTAACTATGAAACCTCTAGCATGGATAAACTTTTAATACTATCACAAAGCACCTTGGACTGCTTCAGCATAATAGATTGCTAGCTAAGATGAAATGGGGGCTATTGTGTGTCTTAGACTTGTTAAAGCTATTCCAGACCCATGAGGAAACAGATTGCTTCCTTCCACTGATGGAAACTGAGCTTGTTTTTCCCTGTGTATGTGTTTGTAAATAAGCTGGGGATAAATTTTCCTTTTGGAACATATTTTGAAGCAAAGATGTCTGTTTGTAGAGAGTATTTTATATATCACTTAAGTATTTCTTTTTCCAAGACATCTTTTTATCTAAAACAGGTTTTCAGTTTGTAATTTTGAACTCATATAATTTTCATCATGGTTTTCATCTCCTCTGATCTGAAAGGCCATCCAATAAAAAAAGATACTTTATGTTCATTTTTATTAAGCACTTGCCCTTCTCTTCCTTAGGAAAGGGTTCAAAAATAATTTCATAAAGATAATTAAATGTAAATCTTGAGTGACTTTCTACCATTGTGAGGACTTTAGAAATGAAAGAGCTGGGACCAACAGTTCATAATGGCTATGTCGCTGAACTCCCATGTAGCTGACCACGGTTCGAGTCCCAGACCCGGTGGCTTAAACTCATGCTGGGCAAGTGTGCATGCATGCCCAAGATCCCAAGAGGAGAATGGAGGAGAAAGGACTGTGGCATGGCCATACCCCCAGGGGGTGATTTCTCACTTTCTATCTCTCTGTCTCTGTCTTTCTGGCGAGCGCACGCACCCCATAGCAAAAACCTCTCCAAAAAAAAAAAAAAAAAAAAAAAAAAAAAAAAAGAAAAAGAAAGAAAAGAAAAAAAAAAAAGAAAATGAAAGAGCCTAGTCAGCATGGTATGTTTAAAAATAAAACAACCACAACTTTGTCATAGGGCTTAGGAGATAATACATTTACTAAATACTTTTACTATGTCCCAGGAACTACAGAACTTAACGTGCATTATTTCATTTGGTTCTAAAAACCCAGTGAGGTAGTTGCATTATCTTTATTCTGCATGTGAGGAAATGAAGGCATTTTTAATTACCATGCAGTATTTCTACTCACTAGTACTGTCATTTAGTGTTTATATCATCATGGGTGAGTTACTTAGGCTTTGGGAGAAGCGATTTCTTTACCTCTTTAATGATGGTCATGGTGTCTGCTCCTCTTATTTCAAATGCAGCAGCTACAATGGAAAGCGCACTGGACTTTGAGTCAGAAAACATGAATTTGAATAATGTTAGTTATTAGCTGTGTAATCCTGGGTTATACACCTAATCACTCTCAACTTGTTCCCTCAATATATACCATGGGAATAATAATATGACCAAAACCTGTCGTCATGGGATTTTGTGGGACCAATTGAAAGTGACATAATGTAGGTGAACATGCCTTGTGATAAACAATATGGATCTACATTTATTGAATGCTCTCCCCATGGCAAGTACTCTTAAAAACACTTTATACTTTTTTTTAGATGCGACTACCATAGAGAGGCTAGGCAACTTGCCCAGGATTACTCACTGTGGCAGAGCCACTTGCTTTCAGCATAGTGATCTGTGTCTGGATCATTCCATAAAGATAGGTAGTCCAGGAGTAGCTCTCATAATTAAAATGAGCATTTGAAGGAATGTGGACTGTTCCTTTTTAGGGAAGAAAAGGGTAGGAAAAGGAAAAAAACAGAAGAGAAGAAAAGCTAAAGATAATGACTCCTGGGGTGTATTTCTCCTCAACTGGTTTAGGCCAATGGTTCTTAATGGGTTTGGGGTAGAGTAGAGAGGAATTATGGAACTTGAGGATTAATTCAGATTTCATAGTTCTTCCCTATGTTCTGGATGACCTTGATATGCAATCCCTAGAAGATTATCATTGAAGAGAGCTTCTCTGACGGTATCCTGTCCTCAGGTGAACTGGTGGCAGAAATGATTCATAGTCCCCTCAAGTGAGATGCACTCATTTTGTTTTCCTATGCCTCAAAAGTGTTATTTTTGACATGACAGCAATATCTGGTACCTGAACTGGTATGGCTTTAAGTCTGGTTTAATTGAGACTGTAGGTTGGAGGACCTATATGTGACCTCTCTGTGTGGCTTGGGCTTCTTACATGATTGTACTGGATTCTGAGGAGTGTCTGTGAAGGACCTTGGAGAGCAGGCATTCCAAGGGGATTAGGAACAAGTGGTATGGCCTTTCCTGACCTAGTCTTAGAAGTCACATAGCATTATTTCCACTGAACTCTGTTGGTTAAAGTAGGCACAAATCTGCCCAGATACAAGGAGAGTGATTATAGAATTTACTTCTTGATGAGAAGAGTACCCAAGAATTTTGAGTTCATACTTTAAAACCACCACAAGGATAGTAAAATTCAGAGATATCAGAGTCTATCTCATGGTCCAGTAATTTTTCTCCCCAAATCTCCTATCCCATATTCAGAAGTATCTTCTCCTAGGATCAACTTTGGAGGTTTCAAAATATTATTTTATTAAAGATTTTTATTAAGGATAATTTTATTAAGAACATTTCCATTCAAAGGTGTTATTTTTATGACTTTATTTTTTGTTCTTCCTTATTTTTCTTCTCTTCCTCCTCTTTCTTCTTCTCTTTTCCTCTTCCTTCTTATTCCTCTTTCTCTTTCTTCTTTCCTTTATCTACCTTTTTTCTTGCTTCCTTCTTCACCCTTGACTGGGCATACACTGGGCATCCTTTAGTATCTGTCTTCATTTTGTCACTGTAGTTTTGGTTGTAGACCAAAGATAATCTGAAATCTATAACATATCTCAAACTGAAGTATCTGAAATAAAGACAAGACTACAATAGAGAAAATAAATCAAATATAAAACTAGAATGAATGCTGGAGAGTATGTTTTATCCAGTGAGTGTACTTTATCAGTAAGTAGTAAAGCTGAAGGAAATTCTTATAAAACAATATATAGTCTGTTGTTTTAACTCTAGGGAGATAAAATATGGGGAGCCATTTGGACTCCCTAGTATCCCAAGGGTAGCCAGTACACAATATTTCTGATATAGGAGAGAATGAGACTGCCAACCTCACACAGATCTTTCACTGTCAATGAAGATCCCCTAAAATGTGAATGGAATTGGAACAGGTGTATTGGCCAGGAGAATTTCTGAGTATTCCATGAGTATCAAAAACCACAAGTTTGTAGTACCCCTTCTTGAACTTAGTAGAGTTAGTTGTCAGTTGTGCATGTTAATGAGATAGTACAGTGATACGGTTACTCAAAAGTTGTTGTTTTAAACTGTATTGTGGTTATGTTTACTTCCTTTATATAATTTGAATCCATTCCAATTTATGGTATAAGGAGTAAACTAGGACTCACCTATATAACAGATAGGTAATCAGTAATTAGCTTAATAGTTAAACTTTACACTGATAGTTTACTCAGTGGCAAATGCCTTTACATTGCCCTTTTAAACAACAGAGGGCTTTGGAAATAAACTAGGTGAGTCAAGATGGCTCATATAAAATAGAACAGTGATTTAAAAATAGCATTTCTTAGTAGCTCATAACTTTTTAAAAATTTATTCATAAAATCCCATAATAATTTAAAATGTCAATGCAAATTTATTGTCCTGAGAATTTTTGTCATGTACTCTCATTAACACCCATTATATTATCACTTTTTAAAAAATTTTTCTAGAGGGCCATGTGTGCTCGTAGGAGAGAGACAGAGAAGGGAGAGGAAAAATAAGAAAGTACTATCCTTGGGAGATGGCCATACCTCAATCCCTTCGCCTCCATTTCTCACTCTTTTCAGGGTTTTGGGCATGCATGCACAGGTTCTTGGCATGATTTCCAAGCCACTGAGTCCGGGACTGAAACCACAGATGGCCATGTAGGATCCAGCCGCCTTAACCACCACATGATGGGCTAGCCCATGTTATCACTTGTAAGACATTAATGTAATTGTCTACTTTGCCTGTTAGACTAAGTTTCAGTGGCTATTAGGAATACCTTATTTACCTCTTCATCCTTAGCACCGAACATATTTGGTGATTAAATGAACTCGACACTGAGACTTGAGAACTCTGTCCTTTACCTAACCATTAACATTCCATGGTACTTAATGACTTTTATTATTATTATTATTATTACTTTATTATTATTTCAATTTCTTTTATACATTCAATCACATTACTTAATTTGCAAAGTGAAAATTCCAACATGTACACATTTCGCACAGGTCCAGTTGACAATACTATAAGGTTATCCCTCAACAGATAATGACCCAATTCTTTGTCCTATAAATGCCTTGCCTGAACGACTATATTTTAGGTTCACTATGCCATACTTTATGCTCCAGGAATGTTTTGTATATCCCTCTGTTAACCTTTATCTCATTCTGTTTGCTTATTTACCTGTATGTGACAAGAGACTGGGTCTGCTGCAGGCAAAGGCCATGTCTACTTCACCAGGCCTGGCACAATGCTTAGAATCCAACATGTAAAATGGCTAAATGAATGAACGAGTTTATTTTTTCCCCCCTGCCTTTCTTCTAAACAACAGATATTATGCCTCCTAAGATCTTTTTCCTTTTCTACTTAAAACAGTTTAGGAGCCCCTACATAAGTGCAAAGTATCATATTAAAATAACCAATTTAGCTTGTTAAGCATCCCTTTGTGTTATTTTCATTAAATATTCATTTAAAACCTTTTTATTTTATATGAGAATAAGTGAGATTAAAATATTCAGCATACATTAGTAGTTATAGTAATAATAGTAGTTCTGGAAATAGTCATTTATACAAATGTCTCAGTTTTGAAGACACAAAAATGTATAAAATTAAATTGGATTATTATTTTAAAACTGTCCACATTTAGCTTGTTGATAACTGAAATCCAACTGTAAGCATTACAAAATTGTCTTAAAAAATACTAAAATGTGGGACTAGCAGTTGGCATAATGGCTGTGTCACTGGACTCCCATGTGATCGACTGCAGTTCAAGTCCCAGACCTGGTGGCTTAAACTCACACTGGACATGTGTGCATGTGTGCCCAAGATCCCGAGAGGAGAGTTGAGGAGAAGGGATTACGATGTGGCCATCCCCCCTGGTGGGGTACCTTCTTGCTTTCTGTCTCTCTGTCTGTCTCTATCTTTCTGGCAAGTGCATGCGCCCTATAACAAAAACCTCTCCAAAAAAAGAAAAAGAAAAAAAAATACTAAAATGATCTTCCCTCCTTTTGAAAATATCATTACACATCTTAGCAGAAGAAATTATAATTATTTTCATTTTTTAAGTGTGAGGCACTTTATACCATTCTATGTTTTTTTTTTTCTTTTTAATTGCTGGAGAGTACATATGATTAGGATAGAGAGACAGAGAGACAGAGAGAGAGAAAGCATCTCCCTATGGGGCATGATTATGCACAATTCTTTTTCCTCCATTTCTCCATTCCATCATAATTTGGACCACATAAGCACACATTTATGTTTTTTAAGCCACCAGAGCTGGGATTTGAACCACAGCTGGCTATGTGGAATCTGGCTCCGTATGTATTGGGCTTAACCTTTGTGCTATGGCACCAGCCCTGTCATCATCATCACCTTATTAGGTGAGAATGATTGTACTCATTATCTTAATTCAGTGGGAATTGTACTCATTTTATAGATGAGAAACTGAGACTGAGAGAGGATAACTAATTGAGGTCCTTGACTAGTAAGTAGCGGAGTTAGGGTTCAGACTTGGATCTATCGGGCCTCAAAGCCTTTTGTCTTAAGCAATATGCCTCTTCCCAAGATTTCAAAGTGAAATTTTGTATCAGTAAATTGAATACAAATGTAAATAATCTTATGAAACTGTAGCTACTGTTTCAGAAAATTCATAAGGACATTCACAGGTAAGTTTTTTTTTTTTTTTTTGGAGAGATTTTCGCTATAGGGCGCATACGCTCGCCAGACAGACAGAGACATAAAGACAGAAAGCGAGAAATCACCCCCCCCCAGGGGGGATGGTCACGCCGCAATCCCTTCTCCTCCATTCTCCTCTTGGGATCTTGGGCATGCACGCACATGCGCCCGGTGTGAGTTTATAAGTCACCGGATCTGGGACACAAACCGCGGTCAACTACGTGGGAGTCCAGCGACATAGCCATTATGCTAACTGCTGGTTCCCTTCACAGGTAAGTTTTGATTTTCTTTTTCCTGTATTCAGACATAAATTAGTTAGGGTTCTCCAGAGACATGAAACCAATAGGGTATATATAGATATATAGAAAGAGATTTATAGAAGATTGGGTAACATAGTTATGAAGGCTGGGAAGTCCCACTACCTGCTGTCTATAAGCTGAAGGTCTAGGAAAGTCAGTGGTATAGTTTTTTTTCCAAGCCCAAAGACTGGGGAGCAAGAGAGCCAGTGGTGTAAGTTCCATTCTCTTTTCATGAAGTCTTCCATTCATTGCCATCCCCCCCAACTGCATTATTTTGAAATGATTCATAAACATAGCATTTTATCTATACATGTCTCAGTATATATTTTAAAAGATACATATTTTAAGAGAAAAAACAAACAAACAAAAAAACAAAAAAAAAAACAGGAGCAAAGTGGTGGCACAGTGGTAATACACTTAAGTGAGCCCACGTGGGAAAGGTCCTGGATTCACATCCTAGACCTCTTTGACACAGCTGAGGTACACGAGGTACACCTATGGGTGCCCATGGTTCATGCTGGCTGAGTATGGGGTTGGATTATGGCATGGAGACCTTATTGGGAGTGCTTGTCTGTCTGTCTGTCTGTTTCTATCTCTGTCTCTTTCTCTTTCATAAGAGAAATAAATAAACTTTAAAAAATGAGAAAGAGGGGCCACCTGGTGATGGTGGTTAAGGCGGCTGGATCCCACATGGCCAACTGTGTGATTCAAATCCCAGATCCTGCAGTTTGAAAAATATGCCAGATTCTTGTGTGTGCATGACCCAAATCATGAAAGGAGAAGTAGAGAAGAGATTGTGGTGTGACCACCCCCATGGGATGTGCTTTCTCTCTCTCTCTGCTCTCTCTGGTGAGCAGGTGCCCTCTAGCAAAATTTAGGAGAAAAAACAGAGAAGAAAAAAACTATTGACCAACACCATTATTATACTTTAAAAATTGCCAGTAATTTTGAAATAGCACTAAATAATCATTTTTCAAATTTTCCCAGTGTCTTAAAACTTTTTTATTTACTGTCAGCTGTTTTGAGTCACATGCAAATATCTTTATATTGCATTGTCTCATTTTATTGTCTAGAGTTTTCCCTCCCGTCTTTCCTTCTTCTTCTTGCTTCTTATTTGATGGAGAAACTAGGTCCTTCATTCTGTCTCTCGCTCAGGATTTGCTTACCATGCCACTGACGTATTGTCTAATGCATTTTTTTTTCCTCCTGTAAACTGATAGTTAACTCAAGAAACTTGATCTGCTTTTTATTTGGGGGGGGGGGGCAAGAGTATTTCATTGGTAGCACTCAGCATTTTTCTTTCTACCAAGTATCCAGTTGTTGCTGTTTTATTCTGTTAGCGGCCATTATTTCATTAGGAGGTTGTAGGGTGGCGATATTCTAGTGTGTTTATCTTTCTTCATCCATTAGCTGGAATCCTTCTATAAAAGAAATTTTTTTCTTATCCATTACCTAAGGTACATTTCATATAGAAAAGGCCAATTAACAACTGGATTTCTTTTCCTTTACCAGTTTTCAGAGCAATGAATTGGTCTAGCACACCGCAAAGGAGACTAACCAGCTTTTACTTGATTGTTTTTTGTTTTGTTTTTAATTTATTTTTTACATTTATTTATATATTTATTTATTTATCTATTTACTTGTTGTGGTTTTCAAACTGCTGGGTCTGGGACTCAAACTGCAATTGGCCACATGGGAATCCAACAGCCTAACCACCAGGCCACCTGCTGACCCCCACTTGGTTTGTTTTATTACTATCATTATGACCTAATAGATTTTTAACCTATTTGATGTGTTTCTATCCTTTACAGTTATTCTTCTATTGATGCTCAAAATTGAAAATGGACATAAAATTTAAAAATTGAATCAGTTATGGGTGATTTCATTTTAAGTGGTTTCCCATAGATCTTATTTAAATAAAAAGCTTCCCTATGTAGTTACACATGATTTTTCAGGCATAGATCTACTACATAAAATGGGTTGAGCCTGAACGGAGGCTTTATTATGCATACATGCTTAAATGAACATGTTAGTACGTATCTCTGTATGATATCCTAAGGAATGATTTCATGTTCACTTTATGAAAGAAATTCTGAGCCATTTGTTTTGAGCTACAGTTGTTTCTGAGGTGGCAGTCATTCTGCAGCAGCCCTTCCAGATCTTAAAAAAAAAAACAAAAAAAAAAAAAACAAAGAGCCAAACCTCCTTGGAATAAGTTCTTCAGCTCAGACCTCAGGAGGTGAGCTGGGCTAAAGCTTAGTGATTTGTCAGGTTTACCTGCATTTTCATAGTATTCCTATCAAAGAAATTTGTCCTAAGTGTCAAATTGCTGATTTTTCCAGTGACTGAAAGGTTTCATGGGGACTTCTGTTGTTATTTACATGTATATGGAGAAAATTGCAATCTGTGAGTAATTTGAGAAATTTCAACAGTTTCAGCAGTAGTGATCTAGAAATTGAATGGGTTTCAAATACAATATTCCAGTGAAATGCTGCATATGTAATGTATGTGCAGCATATGCTGAGGTCTTTTTCAAAACATTTACATTAAACCTGTCAGGTATTTATGAATAGCAAAAATTAATTTCCCCTAGTTCTGTCATCAGTGAGAGAAATGGATTTTAGCATAGAAGACTGTCAGTATTTTCCTGCATACCAGAACAGCTCACTTCAATGTCATAGTATTACACCAGGTGGCCTTCTAAGAGTCAGCTTAATGTGATTTCAAATGATAGGGTAGAGAATGTGAGGGAAATTAAAATAGTATCATACTTATGATTTAAAAGCAAGTTAATTACAAGGGCTTGTTAATAAACAAAGAAAAATTCAGAATGTATTATCTGTTATATAGCATATCAATAACAAGTGTGATGCTTTGAAAACAAAAAAATCAACCACTATGTGACTTTGAGATGACTTAAAAATATTTAATTAAATTGTTGACAAATGTGTTAGTCTACTAATGGCCTTATAGCATTTGAAAGAATTTTTAGATATTCATTTTAACTCTGAAGGCACTTCTAAAAGCATTGTTTAACTGAAAAGATTAGCTACATTTTTGGCATTTTGTCCAGAAAATCACTGATGATGTGTTTGATGTGAATGATTCTAACAGCACTGTACTCTGTCAGCTGTTCAGTCAATGCATTTTCTCCAACTGGATACTTTTAAGGTTCTTAAAGGGCCCATCACTTGTAATATCACTATTGCTAAAACAAGCAAATTGATGGTCTTGAATAATATGCCTTCCTAATGACCCTCTCTAATATATTAGGGAAAAGAAAAGAGGAGGGCATCTGATGCATTTTAAGAAATTACTTAATTTCTGATTTTGTTTCTTTTCCTTTTTAAAAAAAATAATTTGCCAGAGAGCATGTGTGGTTATGGGAGAGAGATGGAGAGAGAGAGAGAGAAGGGGAAAGTGAGCAAGCAGCCCACATAGATATGGTCACCCCGTAATCCCTTCTCCTCCATTTCTCTCTCCTGTTGAGATTTTGGCCGCGCACACACACACACATGCCCAGTTGTTTCTCAAACCCCTGGATCTGGGACTCAAACTGAGTTGTCAGCTTATGGGATCCATATGCCATAACTATCTTGCCACAGGCTCTAAATTTTTATTAAAATTCTGAAATTTGGGGACCAGCAGACAGCAGAATGGTTACGTTGCTCGACTCCCACATAGTTGACCACGGTTTGGGTGCCAGACCCAGCAGCTTGAAACTCATGCTGGGTGTGTGTATGTAAGTGCCCAAAATCCCAGGAGGAGAATGGAGAAGGGATTGTGACATAACCATCCCCCTTGGGTGGGGGTGATATCTCACTTTCTGTCTGTCTGTCTCTGTCTCTCCAGTGAGTGTACACACCCTTTGGCAAAAATCTCTTAAAAAAGAAAAATTCTGAAATTTTAGTTTGTAGAGAAGTATTTAAAATGTCTGCAATTTAAAATGTCTGAATAACCTCTGACTATTTCACAATATTCCCAAACCTAGGTTATATATTTTTAAGTTTATTTATTTCTTCCATGAGAGAGAAAGAGACAGGCACCCCCAACAGGGTCTTGATGCCTCGATTAACCCCAGCCTTGGCCAGCCCTGGGTGATGGGTACATGTGTGCCTGGTGTAATCAGGGAGGTTGCCATTTATAAAGACTTGGAAGCTTCCCATATGGATCGGGTTTGCAGAGTGTCATGTTTTACCGTTGCACCTCCGTCTAGACCTGTAGGTTCTCTTCAAAAGTTATTATTAATAATGTGATAGTGTGGTAGCCTTAGAGGGATCAAGATGACAAGGATCTTCTAGGTTGTGTATATGAACTTACTGAAAGCCCGATATGTATTTTTTAAAAATATGTGGCTTATCAAAATCTAATTGTTTAGTCAGGAGACAAACTGAAGATAATTCTTCCTTCTCTGGATTATATGGTTAGGTAGGTAATCTATTCTTTTAAAGATTATTCCATAGAATTTTAATAGTTTTTGTTCCATTCTATTTTTAAATTTAAGAATTAAGTCCAATTCTGAGTAGGTCTCTTTTTAAATAATGGGTTGAATACAACGGGTTACATGGAGTTCAAATCCCAGAAATATATGGCTCTACTTACACAATGTTTTATGTGGTTTTCCTTTTTACGTTTGCCCTGTTTAATATACCGTGGAATAATTTGAGACTGTACAATCTCATTATAAAGGATTTCTTTGTAAAAATCCAGCTGTTTTAAGGTTCTTTAAATGTCCTGGCTGACAGCCCACAACTAACACTGCTGTGCTGATGTGGATATAAGAGATTTCAACTGAATGAGAAAGACAGTTGACATTATATGCAGAGTTCTGTCAGAGGCCAAAGCATTATTAGTCACAGGAAACAACTCTTTGATTTTAGTCATTCATACCTTTTTCCAAGGGCTTCCTACTTTATGATTTTTGCTCATTATCATTATACATATCTGTTTTATGTAAAATAAATAGTAATACTGCAAATCTTTGTGGCATGAACTGGTGTTTTTATTTTGTTTGAGGTTTGTCTATATGATAGCAATTAATTAATTAATTAATTTATTTATTTATTTATTAGAGGTTTTTGCTATAGGGCGCGTGCACTCGCCAGACAGAGACAGACAGAAAGACAGAAAGCGAGAAATCACCCCCCAGAGGGGGTGCTGCAATCTCTTCTCCTCCATTCTCCTCTCGGGATCTTGGGCACGCACACACATGCGCCCGGCGTGAGTTTTTAAGCCACCAGGTCCGGGACACGAACTGTGGTCGACTACGTGGGAGTCCAGCGACATAGCCATTACGCTAACTGCTGGTCCCTATGATAGCAATTTTGATAAACCTTTGAGCCTCATAATATTACAATCACATTTCAGAAAAATAAAACAAATGTTTTAAAATACATTTAAAATAGCATAATTTCTGCATATTACCCCCCTTTAAAAAAAAATTGACAAAGGGTAGATGTCTCAATAGAGAGGGAGAGAGAGGAAGTGGAAGGAAGCACCCTCTCCCCAAGTGGTATGACCATGCTGCAGTCACTTTTCAATTTCTCTTTACTTTTGGGATTTTGGACACACATGTGCATGTACCCAAATGTTTCTCAAGCCACCAGGTCTAGCTTTGAATCATGCAGCTGGCCCTTAACCACTAATCCACAGGGTCAGCATAATTTTTGTCTTATGGCAGTGTAAAAGTGGTTCATATAATTCTAAGCAACTGCTAGAGGAGTTCAAGTATTAGAAAATAGATGACTGGAAAGTATAGTTTTAGGGACTATTCAGTGATGTTAAAACAAATCTTATGTTATAGAAATCAAAGATAGGATCTCATAGTGACCTCCTATAATCCTGTACATGGTATGTATGTGTGTTTGCATGTACATTATATTTTCTGAGTATGGCTCTTTCTGATCCTAGTGTCAGGAAGAAGTAATAAAATAAAAATCAGTTCAAAAAGGAAGGCTATACATGACATAACGTGATCATATAATTTATCAACCAAAGCTAGACATTGTTAGGTCCTGTTAATAACATACCAGATTACAGGCATAAATTAGGCTATCCTGGACAAAGTGAGACCTCTGGTTACTTTGCCATCATAGAGTATCTTTGAATATCATCTTCTCTTACAGATAATTTGTTTTCATTCTGCAAAAAGGCACTCCATATGAATGATTGATTCTCTGTCTGTAGCCCATTTGATCTCTTGGGTTCTCATTTGCTTTTTTTTTTTTTTTTAACACCAACATGACCAATATACTCAATATATTTTGATGGCTTTTCTTTCCCTGGGGACAAATTGGTCTTTCCTTCAAAGTTATTTTCCAAGTGACCCAGAGTCTCCTCATTGGGAAATGATCATTGTCTGTGATACTGTCCACCAGGGAGTACTATGTTGGTCATGTTTTTAAACACACACATTGTATCCTTATACATATACTTTTATGATTTTTAGCTTCAAAGAAAAGTTGTGTATCATTCACTCATACTTGTATACCCTTTCTTGGATACACTGTGTCTGTCTGCCCCATTTACTTTATCATTCTTTCTCTCTCTCTCATATACATGTGTGTGTGTGTGTGTGTGTGTGTGTACACACACCCAGTACAAAAACTTATGTAAGCCATATATAGTGGTCATATAATTTATTATCCAAATCTGGATACTTTTAGGTCCTATTAACATGTCAGGACCACAGGCATAAAACAGACGTAAATCAGAATGGCCTAGGCAAAGGGTCACCTGTGTGTGTGTGTGTGTGTGTGTGTGTGTGTGTGTGTGTGTGTGCGTGAGAGAGAGGGAGAGAAATACGTCTCTCTATCTCTTTAGAACTGTCTATCCATCTATCTGTATTGTTTTTCTAAACCATTTGCAAGTAAGTTGCAGACATGGTATCCCTTAGGGGTAATCCTAAATAGTTCAGTGTGGATTATTCTAAGAACATGAATATTCTCTTATATAACCACAGTACAGTTATTAAAATCAAGAAATTTGATATTGGCATAGAACTATTATCTAACCCATAAGCCATATTCAGACTTCATCACTTGTCTCATTGATATTCTTTATAGTTTTTTTTCTCCACATCAGTATCCAGTTTACAAACATTTATTTTATTTACTTGCCATGTCTATTTAGTCTCTTAATCCAGAGCAGATCTTTAACCTTCGTCTCTTTTGACTCTCACATATTTGAATAGTAAAGACCAGTTAGTGCCTTGTATTGGGGGTGCTTATTATTGGTCTACCCTGTCATTGGTGACATTGACTCCAATCACTTAATGACAATAAAGATGCTGTCTTCCAGGTTTTCCACTGTACAGTTACAATTTTTCCTTTTATAATTATTAGGTCATTGGGAAAGTCATGATGTATTTTCCTATGCAAAAATGCATGACCCAATAATAAGAAATTGTGAGGAGATACTTTTAGACTATTTAAATATACTATTTCTTATCAAACTCACCCACCCACTTTAGCATACATTGATGAATCATGCTTGAATCCATTATTATTATAATGGTTGCCAAATCATTCTTTCTGCATTTGTTAGTTGGCAGTCTATTGTAAGGAAGAGCTTCCTGGGGCCAGCAGGTGACACAGGGGTTAAAGTGCTGGACTCCCACATGGCTAATGACAGTTCCAGTGCTGGACCTGGCAGCTTGTCTCTCACTTTCCCTCTCCCTCTCTCTGGCCAAATAAAATGAATTAATTAATTAATTTAATTAAAACAATTTTTAAAAGAACTAAAAAAAGAGCTTCCTATCCCCCCATAAGTATGTATTAATATATATATACATGTCTGTATGTACAAGTATGTTCTAGTATGGATTCATGGACTCTTGTTCCATTCAGTGGATTAAAATCTTTTCCTTTCATTATTTGCTGTGATACTTAAATTGTCCCAGATTTGGTCTGAGGGAGTCCTTAAAGCTAGCTGCTTTATCTTATGACATGTCGCAATCATTCTCTGTACATTTTTTGCTTTATAATAAAACAAAGTATTATAAGTTCTTTGTATTTTCCCTGCCCCAACTAAGCAACCAACCAATTCTTGAAGGAACACCAGTTCTTTGTTGTTGGAAAGTGTTATTTAGATCACAGTTATGGGTTCTAGATGTGCTAGTTACTGAGATGTAATTGCTTTCAGGCTCTCGCAAGTGACAAAATTTTTTTAAATTATATTTGTACGTATGAACTCATACTGATGTCTCCAATCCAATCCCAACAGCACAGAATTCATCCTTGCTTATTCCCTTTTCATATTTGTAGCTCTCCTTTATTAGTGAGAAATTTGGTTCCCATTATCCTCTTTATTTATTCATTTGCTGAATCCTAGAATACATAGAAAATAGTTTCAGAATTGGTAACCCATAAGCACAGCAGAAACCAAACCTATTTACTGGAATTCAGTATTTGTTCACAGTTCTTTTTGTATTTTGACTGAGGTATGAAGCTAACTGCGTTAGAAAGTTACTTGGGTTAGTCCCCCAACCCCCAAAATTTATTGCACCTGTAGTTTAGTCATAGCCTTTCACTACACCTAGTTTATAAAGGAATTTACCCAATGTTTTCCTATGGTATTTATGTAGTTTCATGTTTTTGCTTTTAAAGTTTGAAGCTTATTCAAAAGTAGAAGAATAAAAATTTGAAATATATTCAAATGTAGAATGGCCACTATACAAATATATATTTTTTCTATATAAGGCACTCAAAAATCAACTAGAAAAACTGAAAGCAAATACTTACTATGCTATTACCATGCGTAAATACTGCTACAGATTTGTAATCCCTAACAAAGAAAAAAACCAGAGAACAATGCCAACAATGACTTCTACTCAAATTGTTTACCATCTAAGTCTCCTTCTCTCTCTCTGTAGCTCTCTGTCCACCCTTGACTGGCAGTTCAAGGAATTACGTAGAAGGAACTAAATGGATTAGTTGCACAATAAGTGGTCAGAGGAGGAAAGTGAAGGTAGGAGGAAGGTCTTCTGGAAGAGGTGGAAATACCATTAGGCCTAGAAGTAGGATGGTATTCAAGGAGACAGCACACTCAGGAGAGCAGTGCTAGAATACATGAGGCAGGTACTAAGTGAAAGGTCTTCCTGGCATGGCTTCATCTGGTAAGCTGTGCATGGGAAGTAAGTCTGGAAATCTAGACCAATGGTCAGTTGATGAGTACAAGATTAGACAATTTAGACTGTTTCCCTTCATTCTCTATTCCTCATCCTCATTAGCTAATTTTTTAAAAAAGAATTATTTTATTTAAGTTTATTTATTTATTTGACTAGGGGCCGGAGGCGTGGTCAGTGAGAAAGCAAGCTATCAGGGTCCTGAACTGGAACCGTGGTTGGCCATGTGGGAGTCCAGCACCCTTAACCACCATGCAAGCTGCCAGCTTCTCCTCATTAGCTTTTAAAAGTCTTACTCACCGGGACCAGCAGTTGGCATAATGGCTATGTCGCTGAACTTCCATGTAGCCGACTGCAGTTCTAGTCCCAGACCCAGTGGCTTAAACTCACACCAGGCATGTGTGCGTGCGTGCCCAAGATCCCGAGAGGAGAATGGAGGAGAAGGGATTGCGGTGTGTGGCCATCTCCCCTGGGGAGTGGTTTCTCGCTTTCTATCTCTCTGTCTCTCTCTGGCGAGTGCACATTCCCTATAGCAAACCTCTCCAAAAAAAAAAAAAAAAAAAAAGTCGTACTTAACTATTGTAAAAGAGGACCTGGTTTATGTATCATAACACTTCTTTAATGTAAAGTAATGAGTAAATAGGAGACTGAAGTAAGAGTAACATGGAAATTATGTTAGTTTATGTGGAGTTTTCCCATTATTTGATCGTTACTTGAAGTGATTTGTGTCAAGAACTTTTTATTTTTCTTTTTTTGGAGAGGTTTTTTTTTTTCGCTATAGGGTGCATGCACTTGCCAGAAAGACAGAGAGAGACAGAGAGACAGAAAGCAAGAAATCACCCCCCAGGGGGGATGGTCACGCCACAATCCCTCCTCCTCCATTTTCCTCTCTGGATCTTGGGCACGCATGCACACGCGCCCAGCGTGAGTTTAAGCCACCGAGTCCAGGACTTGAACCGTGGTCAACTACATGGGAGTCCAATGACATAGCCATTATGCTAACTGCTGGTTCCTCGGGTCAAGAACTTTATGAAGACCTTAAGAGCTGAAAATCTACAGAAATGCCTTCTTTTAGTGCAAATATTGGGTCATCAGTCGTGACATATTTTTTTTTATGCAAAAGGCGTCATGACTTTTCCGAGGACCCAATAGTTGCTTCTTTAGTGAGAATTTTCATTCCTTTCAGTGTTAAGCCATCTCATGTAATGTAAGGACAGAAGAAAAGGCTACAGAGACATTCAAACCTCCTCCCCACCCCCCCCATTAAAATATTGAATTAGTTGGGGCCAGTGGTTGCAGTGGAGATTAAGGCACTGGACTCCCACATGATCAACCAGGATTTGAGTCCTGGATCTGGAGGCTATCATTCCAGGCCATACCCTCTGGGGACATGATTTCTCACTTTCTCTCTCAGGTGAGCACACTTACCCTCTGGCAAAAAACAAAACAAAACAAAACCCAAAACAAAACAAAACAAAACAAACAAACAAAAACAAAAACAAACCAATGAACTAATGAAGGCTTTAAAATCAAATGCCCTTTAGGACCTGTAGCAAGAAGGAGAAAAGTGACCCCCAAGGTTTAAGTGTGATTAACTATACTATCCAGTATTTTTATCAGAATTGTTATTATTTTTATTAATGTTCTGCTTGAAGAGTTTTGAGTGGTCTGACCCAACCTTATTTTTCTCAGAAACTCTATAATTTTTAGGTACATAATTTGGGGGAATGCAGAGATATTCAGGAAATATTATGTGGTTGGTTTTGCCAGGCACAAAATGCAAATGTTTACCAAATATTTACATAAAATAGTTGAGCTATTGCGTTAATCATGTTCTTTATTTCTCTTAAAATTGTATACTCACTTATGAGGATTCAAAATGTTATCTTAGTCTAGCATCTTATCTAAGTAACTTTCCTTATTTGTTGACCATGTATTTTAAAATGAAAATCAATGTAGGATAATAATCTGAGTTAGTATTTCTCCTAGTTTCTGTTTAGATGGTGGTATATATCTGTTAAAATAAAACTAAGGGGCCAAGATAGGCCAAATGAAATTTATGAGATCCTAGAAGCTTGCTAGACCAAAATCCACTAGGTTACCACAGGAAGTAATCATTGAAATAAATATGTTTTGGGCAAGGCTTCTCTTTATTTTTTGAATGTAATGACTGCCAGTCAAGGAGTGTAATAAAATAATTTCAATTTTGGCATTATGTTAAATGCAGCCTATGTTTATTCATTCCTAAACTAGTCAATGGAACTCTCTTTTGTAAAAGATGATTTTAATGGTTACCTGGACGTTTGGAAAACTTAGCAATTAATGTCAAGGGTTATTTATTCTATTGCTGGTTCAGAAATGCCTGTTTATACAAATCAACAGGGATTTCCAACAGCTTGAGCCTTCTTTCTCTTTTTAAGCTGGTAAAGTCAATGGTTAAAGGACAAAAATTCTAAATTGATTGAGTTACAAATGAATACAGTGTTAATTAAGCCAGGCCATTGTCTTTAAAGTGGAGTCAGTACATTGGAAGTCAGATTTCTCTTGCTGTTTAGTCAAACTGCCTGAGGCTGCAACTCCTTCCTTATTAGGTTACTGGCTATGGGGGGATGTCATTGTTTGCTGCTGTAGCTAGGCTTTCTGTTAAAAATCACAGCATGAGGCTTAAACTGCTGCAACCATTATCCAGTGCTAACATGTCACTAAAGGTCTGCTAATAGAACAAGAGGAAAAATATCAATCTTTAATTTCAGAACAGCTGAGTAACCTGTAGCACCTGTTCATTTTCTCTCATCAACCCATTTAAAACAAGAGTAGGGCGATCCTTTGATATGCAGGCTATTCGATCCTAATACCACTCTCCCTCCCCTTTTCAGTGGAAAGTGTAGAATTTAAGTAATACTGAAGGAAAGAAAAAAAAAAGTATAGGTAAATTTCTCTTAAAATTTTTATTCAAAAGGTAGAATGGTCTGTTGTCACTAATGATGACTAGGTTATTATAAATATGTTTTTACAGAATAGTTTTGTTTAATATTCTGAAATTCACTTTGTAGATAAAAGCTAATCACTGAGGACATACTACAGTGGTCAAAGGGCCAAATTTTTTTCAGAGAGTTAAAAACTCTTTCAAGCTTTGGGTAACAACCAACTTACATTTACCTATTCAAATATAATAAATAGAATTAGAACTTAGCAGCTGCTAGCTTTCCTGTATGCAGAGCTCGAGGCTCTGTCACAGTATGGGGCAAAATTAAAGAAGGCATTGTGACCTGCTCTTAGGAGAGGTGAAAGGAAAAGATTGCTTCTGCAAACCTCCATTAGCAAGGCAAGTTCCAAAACATTCCCAGTGATGCTAGACCAAGTACTACATATTTAGCAAATAAACATATAATAATAAGAACATACAGTTTAGTCAACCTTTGCAGTCTCAAAGTGTATCCATCTTTTATTTAGTTAAATTAAAAACTAAATTACTACTCTGATTCTGTCACTTTACCAGGCATAGTCATGCTAACATTCTGAGAAAAGCATTGTTAGGCAATTTCTTTGTCGTGTGAACATCAGAGAGTGTAGGTACACCAACTCAGATGGAATCGCCTGCTACACACCTAGGCTAGATGGTATGGCCTATTTACTCCTCCTATGGAAGCACAGCCATATCTGTGGTCTGCATATTGTCATTATGTGGTGCATGACCATATAGAAAACATCAAAATAAGTCATAATATCTGTACCCTGCCTTTCCTCACGCAACTTGTGATCTATTATTTTTTATTATTATTTTATTTATATTATTTGTGTTTGCTATAAGGCAAGTGCACTTACCAGAGAAAGAGAGAGAGAGAGAGAGAGAGAGAGAAAAAAAAAAATGAGAAAGCAAGCCACCAGGTCTGAGACATGAACCACCATTGGCCATAAGGGAGTCCAGCACCCCAACCACCACGGCACCTGCTGGCCCCCTTTGTGAACTATTATTACTCCTTTACATAAACCTTTTGCAGAGCTAGTACACATATAGACTTTTTTATTTTTGGTTTATTTTTTTGTCAGTGAGGAAATGAAATACAAGGAGATTGTAATGTGTCTAAAGTCACCAGATAAGTGGCAGAACAAGAATTAGAAGAACCCAATGCTCTGATTTCTTTCTTTTTTCTTTTCTTTTCCTTTTCTTTTTTTTTTTTTGGAGAGATTTTTGCTATAGAGTGCGTGTGCTTGCCAGAAAGACAGAGAGAGACAGAGAGACAGAAAGCGAGAAATCAGGGACGTAGGGTGGGGTTGCATGCACCAACTTGTCCCCATGGCCGCCTCGCAGGAGCCCGGCGAGCGGGCGAAGGGGAAGCCATTCTAGCTACTAGGAATTTTAGATGTTGAAAACATTCCCTGTGCACGGGAGTTGATATTATATGGTTCATTAGGATCTGTTTTGGCTGGCCTTGGACATTTTTTGTTAACTAGTTCCATTGTAGGTATAATTATGCAAAGCAAAGAATCCAAGAAAGAATTGCTGGAGAAAGTATTAAAAGTATGATACTGTATGAAAGCACCCACCTTGATCCTGAAAGAAAAAAAAACAACAGCAACAGAAACACTTTACACAATCTTGATCATAGAGAACCTGAAGTCAGTGTAAACACAGCTGAGATCAACCACATAAAACATTTTATGTACAAGAAGAAAGCTCTCAATCAAGTAAATATATGTAAGTTGGAGTCTTCTTTTCACACATTAAATTTGCCAATTCAAAAAAAAAAAAAAAAGAAAGAAAGAAAGTGAGAAATCACCCCCCAGGGAGGATGGCCACGCCACAATCCCTTCTCCTCCATTTTCCTCTCAGGATCTTGGGTACACGCACACATGCGCCCATGAGTTTAAGCCACCGGGTCTAGGACTCGAACCACAGTCGACTACATAGGAGTTCAGTGACATAGCCATTATACCAACTGCTGGTCCCACTAATTCTGATTTCTAATCTAGGGCTTTTTTTCCTTTCTTTCTTTTTTATAAATTGTATCAAGACAAAGACACTAGAGAGGAGAAGGGGATTATGAAGGCACAGTTTTAACGAACACTTTGTGGAATGAGAATGGAGTCACAATAAGGGAGTATTTGATTCCTAAATTAATTCTAGTGATAGAAATCTAGAAACCAGATGCAATTTACATGTCTTCAAACAAAGGTGTCAGTAAATAACAAACCACATCCTATATGGAGTTATCTTTTGTCTATCACATTCCTCAGCACCTGATCACTTTTGCATTTGGCTATCGAACTACTGTAGACTGCTAGGATACACTCACATGCACATTCACACACTCATACCTATGACCAACTTCACTTCTAAGATCTGACATTTAGCCCTAAAATCTCCTTAGCCCAAAGCTCCTGTTGTCCTTGTCCTGGACATTGCAACTTGGAGCATTTTCTTCAGTGGTCACTTGTGTGATGCATCTCTCCCGAGGTCTACATCAGAGCAGGCTCAGCCTCATTCTGCCACGACCATTTCCATCATCACAAGTACTTGATCTGTTTCACGTTTTATGGAATCGATAAATCTCATCCCTAAAGAGTCCAGCAGGCCTTTGATTCCTGACCTGACATTTGCTAATGCTATTCCTGATGACCTGCCACTACGGATCTGCAGCACTGCACTCTGTGTTTGACAACACTCATAATATGAATCAATATTCAGCATTCAGTAAGTGAGCTGGGGAGTCATTTCACTGCTGCAAAAGGCTGCATTGCCCCTGGGCAGCTGTCAGAAATGGGTAGTTATTAATAGCCCTCTCTTTTCACTTAGCATAGTCAGTAGGGGTCAGGCATGAAATGATTTAATCAGTTTATGATATCTGTGACAGAGAGCACTTAAAATGTAATCACAAAATTTAGGTAGAAGTGTCCCTGGGCTGTTGTAATGTTTTTCTCACTTAATTTTCCCTAATGCTGATACAGTGTAGTGCACACTGAGAGACTGACCATACAACAAAGTGACACATGACATGGTGTTGGTTTCATTTCTTCCTCAGTAAAGTTGCCCTCTTAGTGAAAATTTTTACTTTAAAATATAGGCTGTAAATCCCTAAGGGTGAGCGAAGATAAATTCCTTGGGTTGGCTTGTCTGGCTCTGTACAATGTGTCTTGTGTTGAGGGGTCTCGAGGTGGTGAGGAGAACATGATGGGCAGAAGAGGACAAGCTGCTAAGTTTCTCTCTCTATCCCCAAAGAAAATGTGAATGCATACAACTCAGAGGACCTTATCCAGGTGCAATCACCTCCACTAGGACAGAATCAGTGGTTTTATTGGCAGTCACTCAGAAATTAGCTTAGCAGAAGTCAGAGTAAAAGCTGTTCTAGGCTGGTGGTTGGAAGGACAGTGCCTCAGCAGACATTGATCAAGTTAGGAATTCAGATAAGTCAGTGAAGAAACAGTAGGTGAAAGATTAACCTAACGCTTGAAAACGGCCGTGAAGATGTAATGGTTAATTACACGGAACACATGTGGGGTTTGAAATCAGAAATACCCAGGTACAAATCTCATCTCTGAAGATTCCAGATTTGCCTCTGAAGTCCTTCCTAGGCATACAGATGTTCATGATCCAGGACTGGTCAAAGCTGGCAATCGTGACATCAATACCCTATTGGAGATACTGTCTCTCTCTCTCTCCTGTCTCTTGCTCATGGAAGAAGTAAATAGACTTCTAAAAAATCCCCTCTCTGTACCATAATTTCTTTACTTGAAGTACCTATTCCATAGGGTCATTTTGAGAATTACATAAGATCTTATGCAATGTATTTGGCACCCAGAAAGGAGTACTCAAATGGTTTTACTCCTCCTTTTCTCTTTCCTTATCTGTGCAGGCCTGAATTTGGTTGATGACAACGCAGTAGGGAGGACAGTTTTGAACTGAAGCTCAGGTGGAAGAGGATTGTTGTGTTGAATGTCCCTGGCCATCCTTCCTACAGTACTGTCCCTGCGGTATATGAATGTGCTTGGCACTCAGAGGCACACTGATCAGTCTGAATATCCTGATGGGAGAAGGAGAAAAGCCTTAGCTTGGGACATTTTATTGTGAATTAGGGAAATGGAAGAAAGATGAAAGCATAGAACATGCTGACTTTAGATTTCTGATTCTAATGTTAGCTAGTATTTACCTTAAGTGGTTCTTTTCCTCAGCAAACATTTACATAGCACCCTACTATGTATTTTCAATGCTTTGGCATAGTTTATAAGGACCACCAGCTCCAGGTCCCTTCCTGCCTCCTTCATTACTCTATTGGGTATCACAGAATAACAGACAGAAATATGCCACTTCTAGTCCTATTCTTCATTTCTATGTCAATCTAGAGTGTGAAAAGCTCTACAATTGCCCAAACTCCGTTTCTCTCTACGTGCTTTGGTTTGCACTGATTCTTTGCCTGTCTTTCTGAGCTAGCAAACCAGGGTCTCATAGGAAAGCACCATCCCCAGTAACAGTGTCTCCTGTGGTCGACTGACTTCTAGGATGCTGTCCAAGATTCCTGTCAATGTTACACACATACCTCCTCCCAGGTATTTAGCCAAGAGCAATCTAGGTGCTGCCATGGAGAAACTTTGCAAATGTAGTTAAAGTCCCAAATCAGTTGACCTTAAGGAAGGGAGATTACATGACCTAATTAATTACATTAGCCCTTTAAGCCTGGGTTAGAGATAGAGGAAGTCAGAGACTGGTTGCAGGAGGATTTGCTGGCTTACAGATGGAGGGAGCCACATGGCAAGGAATATGGGTGGTATCTTAGAGCTGAGCATGGTGCCTGCATGACAAGCAACAGGAAATGGGACCTCTATCTTATAACTTCAAGGAGTTAAATTCTACCAAGGAGGATGAGCTTTGAAACTGGCTGCCACCCTGATTTTCTGTCTTACTATACCGTGAACAGAAGATTCAGCATGCTATACCAGACTTCTGACTTACAGACCTCTGAACTAATAATTGGGTACTAAATTTGCGATAATTTGTTATATATCAATAGAAAACCAATACATTCCCTTGTTTTAAATATTGCCTGTTCCACATTAGTTTCCTTCTAGGTCTTTTGGCTATTTTCAAATCTTTTGTCCATTTCTGGGTCCTGTATTCAGCTCTTCTTTCTGTTGGAAGAAAATGTTCTCAGTTCATTTGCAGAAAGAGATGATTGTGATCTTCCAAAGCTAGATAATGCCTAAGGCTTTCTCATTAGTTTACCAGCTCTGTCCACTTCTTTGGGCTCTCTTTGCTGACTAATCACTCAAGCACTCCTTCTCCCCACCCCCTGGGGAAATTCTCTGCCAGAGTACTGAATAAGATTATAGTTTTATAATCCTAAAAACACTGAAAATGTACACTGAGTGGCAAATATTATTCACCCCAAGGGAAAGTAAGAACTCTCTCACAGCAGGAAGACTTACTTTTTTCCTGTCAAACTACCTGCTGCAATCTCTCTCTCTCTCTCTCTTTTTTTTTTTTTTTTAGGTTTTTGTCATAGGATGCTTGCCAGGGAGAGAGAGAGACAGAGATAGAGTGAGAGAGGGAAAGTGAAAAATCACCCCCTGGGGGGATGGCCATGCCCCAATCCCTTCTCCTCCATTCCCTTCTCATGATTTTGGGTACACACACATGCACCTGGAGTAATTTTTAAGCTGCTGGGTCCGGGACTTGAACTGCTATTGGCAATGCGGGAACCCAGCACCTTACCCACCACATCACCTGCTGGCCCTGCTGGTACAATCTCTTGAAATATATATGTGTGTGTGTGTGTGTGTGTGTGTGTGTGTATGTATATATATAATAGAGATTTTTGCTATAGGGTGTGCATGCTTACTGGAGGAACAGAGAGAGACAGAAGTGAGAAACCAGGCCCCACCCCCCACCCCGGGGGATGACCATGCTGGTGGTGCAAATTTCAAGCTTCTGGGTCTGAGGCTTGAACCGCGGTTGGCCATAAGGGAGTTCAATGCCTTAGTTACTATACTACCTGCTGGCCCCAGTACCCATATGTTTTTAAAGCATTTTGCAAAAAATTATTATACTTTTGTTTATTATCTTACCTTAAGGACTCCAAAAGCCTCAAGCTCCAGTACGTCTATATCTGATGTGAGTCTCTAAACCCCATTTGTATTTAGAAGGACAGAATGGGTCTTCCTGACTAAGACCATGTGTTTTAGTCCCAGATCCAGCTCTGTCATATTAAAAATCATCAGGACCAGCAAATGGCCTAATGGTTACATTGCTGTACTCCCACACGGCCAATTGTGGTTTGAGTTCTGGACCCGGTAGCTTGAAACTCACGCCAGACACGTGTGTGTGTGTGTGTGTGTGTGTGTGCATGCGTACATGTGCACACCCAAAATCCTGAGAGGAGAATGGAGGAGAAAGGATTGTGGCATGGCCATCCCCCCTGAAGGGTTATTTCTTGCTTTCTGTTTCTCTGTCTCTCTCTCTGTCTGCCTCTCTCTCTCTCCCTAGCAAAATCTTTCAAAAAAAAAAAAAAAGTCATGGAGTTATGTGAAGGATATCTTTACTCCCTCCTTCCTTCATTCAGTGTATAGTTCTGATGAGCTGTAAATTGTAGGATTTTTTAAAATATGGCAGATTCATTCTGATCTGCCTGAATTGGAAGTGATATTAGAAATTGGGAAGGGAATAAGGAAGGGAGTTTTGGAGTCCAAACAAGGAGTATGTGGCAGAATCATATTCATAGACTTACCTCGCTAAAGAGCCAATACCAGCTCAAAGAACACTGGCATATATATTTTAAAAACTGACAGCTAGGTATTCTGAAGAGTGCCATCACATATAAAATGCATATATGGAAAATGTAATATATAGAATACAAGAGAAAACAAATACGTCTCTTTCTTGCTAAAGGGGTTAAAATCAATTATGGAATGCCTACTATAAGGTTAACTTCACACTGGACTCTAGGGGAGGCACTGAACCTAGCCAGGGGGCTTATAGGCTCCTCCTTATATCTCCATGTGGTAGATATAAGAAAGGTCAGTTACCAAATAATAGCTGTTGAGCCACTGTCTTCTGAACTAAAGAAATGGGAGGAGGAGAGTGTGAGGAAAGACATTAAGGAGAAACAGAGAAGCAAGACATTTATGGGACACAGAAATGGATTATTATCTGTTGATAGTAATGTATATAATATCCTCAACTGGACTGGTGTGAAGTGTATTCTTGTTGGGAAAATTCACTTTACAAACTGATATATAGTGATTGAATGTATAAAATAAATTAAAATTAAATAAAATATATTAAAAAGATATTCTCGAAAATCTTACAGTGTCTGGATGAGTGGAATTTTGTAATTCTCTCTTTGTAATTATAATTTAAGATTATACCAGTGATGTATTGCATCATATATTATTGAGGAGATACTTAGTAAAGTTTTAAAATTTAGCTTTAAGCTCCATTAATGTCCATCTACCTAAACCCTATTATGATATTATGACAACTTGAAAGATCTGAAAGTCATTTTTTTTGTTTTGTTTATTTTCCTATTTCTTGTGGGAGAGAAAGAAAAAGAGAGAGAAAGAGAGAGAGACTTCCAACAGAGTCCTCATGCTGTAATCCCCCCAGCCTCACTTAGTCAGGATAGTGAGCGTAGACATATACAGGGACACCTTGGGCCGTGAACCTGGGACCTCCCATGTGGCTTCAGAATCCTGGAGTGTTACTTGACTACTCTACCACCATGGCTGGCTCTGAAAGCCAGTTGTTTTTAAAATAGTTTTTCCAGGGTTTTGTTCTATAAAAAATCCCTTCTGTTCTACTTAGTCACACAATTCCAGGCAGTGTTTCAGGGTTTGGGGTAGAATGCATGCAGTAATCTAATCATAAGACTATGTTATTCTATTAAATTGGGCCAGCAACCCATATCTATAGGGTCTCTCTCTTAGATTGCTGATACAAAAAACGGAGTGTCATGCAGTGCATGAGCATGCATTATATGTCATATTAATTGAATTTATAAATTTACTTGAGTAAATTCATAATTTACTGAGCAAGAAGACTTTAAATCTCATTGTCCAGGTGACTAAGCAGATGGTTTATGCATAACATTGGAAGGGTTGGAAGTTCTAAAGGGAATTGTGCATGTTGCCCTTTGTGTTCCACTGGCCATTACCAATGGGCCTTGAAACTCCTTGGAGTCTTATGCATAAAAAAGATGTCAAATTTGCCTTCTTCAGTAGTTTTGTCAGGGTCACCTGTGATGTATATTTAATATTTACTTGCAAGAGAGAGTTCCCAACAAAAAGATGCTGGAACAGAGCCAGTCCATTAGCATTGAGGCCATGCTTTCTTCAAAACATCCTGGCTGGGCTCTAACCCAAAGAATGCTTTTTAAATGGCAGCAATGGAAAAGATTTGTTGAAAACTCATGTCACTATAGATGAATTTGCATGGACGAATAGAGATCATTATCAGCCCAGTAGACTTTGGCACATCACAGTGAAGCACTGTGCAAAGTGCTTTTGTACATGTTATTTCTTTTAATCTTCATAATAAGCCCTGGGAATCACATGGTGTTATTCCCATTTACACAAGAAAAATTGAGGCCTATAGGTGACCTACCTTTGGTTGTCTGTAAAGATCTTTCCTTAATAGTGTGTTGGCATTATATCATTATACCAGCATAGCTTACTCAGGGCAAAGAGTAATGTGGGTTTCTAATGTACAGCTTGACTATACATTGACAATGATATGCAATGATGCTTTGTTTATAGTCATTGCTCCTTCTGAATCTTTTTAACAAATTCAGAAGAGAAATAAAAATAAAATCATTTTACTTCTGACTTTATAAACTATATCTCATTTAGTACTCACAACTGTCCTAATTTTTTTTTTTTTATTGAGAGATTTTTGCTATAGGGTACTTGCGCTCGCCAGACAGACAGAGAGAGACAGAGAGATAGAAAGCGAGAAATCACCCCCCAGGGGGGATGGCCACACTGCAATCCCTTCTCTTCCATTCTCCTCTCGGGATCTTGGGCATGCACGCACACGTGCCTGGCGTGAGTTTAAGCCACTGGGTCCAGGACTTGAACCACGGTTGACTATGTGGGAGTCCAGCGACATAGCCATCACGCTAACTGCTGGTCCCCTGTTCTGCTAATATTATCCCTATGTTACAGATGAGAAAATTGAGGCACAGAGAGGCTAAGCAATTTGTCCAAAAATGCATAATATATGATGATAGAGCTGAGATGTGAAAACCAGTCTGTTTGACTTCAAACCCTACCTCCTACCACTTACTGTTCATTATTCAGCCTTGGGGACAAAGTAAGTTTATATCATTTAGGTAGGACATATTTCCAACAGTCATCAAACAAATTAGCAATGGCTTTAGAAGAGGCAAATATTTTAGAGGAAGAGAATAGGAAAATGGGAGAGAAAGAAAGAGAATGCTGTTAAAAACTGTGCTGGATAATAGGCATAAACCAGGGCTGTTCAGGCACATTAGACTGTACAGCCACTCTAGGCTTTTGAGAATGTGTTTGCGATTCTTATTCTGGTTGACAGGACAGAGGTTTTCAGACATTTAGCCCCAAAATTAAAATTCTCTTTCGGACTGATTAAAATTTAGTAAATCTTCATGGCACACATTTGTTGCGCAAGTACTTGGGCAAATTCTGCTCGACGTGAAGTATACATTGGATAAAATTAAGTTTAGCCAAAGAGTTTAAAGTCAGAATGCTCCCTTTTTACAGAAGTTAAGTGCTGTGTGTTATGAATTAAAGTTTCATGGCACATCAGAGTCTTTTGTTGAAAAATCTGTAACATCTTCAGCAAGTAGCGGACACTATTCAAACACCTGCAATTGGCCAGTACAATACTGTACTGCTGGCACTCTGTTGACCATTGACCCGGATCACATTTGTAGATATCACACGAACCTTCTTCACTCTATACTCTATTCTGTCATACAAACGCTGTGATTTGGGCAACTACCTATAAGCACTCCTAAGAAAAAACCAGTTGACTTTTAACCTCTGTTCTATATCATTTTAGCTATTGAAAAGACATGGCATCTTTTTGGTCAGGGCTCTAAACCAAAGAATGCTTTTTAAATGGCAGTAATGGAAAAGATTTGTTGAAAACTCATGTCACTATAGATGAATTTGCATGGATAGAGTGAGACTTGGTTTTTTAAAATGTTCTTTCATTGGACAGAGAGAAAGAGACAGTGAGACAGAGAAAGATAATCAGCCTCAACAGGATTTCACCCCACGATCCCCTCACCCCCACCTTTCCCAGTGGACCAGGATGACTGGCATGCATGTGTGCCTGTCATTTACAGGTGGACCTGGCAACTGAACCCCAGTCTTCCAGATGACCTCCTGCATGCAGAGCATAGTGCTACAGCTGGGTAACACAATTTTGTTCATTTGTTTATTTTGTTTTTGCTAGAGGGCACATGCACTTGCCAAAGAGAAGACAGAAGAAATCACTTTCCATGGGGAATAGTTACCTGCAACCCTTTCTTCTCCATTTCTTCCTCCTTTTGGGATTTTGGGCATGCACACTATGTGCCTACTGTATTTTTTCTAAACCACTGGGTCCAGAATTTGAAAAATGTGGTTGGCCATGTGGGATCCAGCTGCCTTAACTACCAGACCATGAAGCTGGACCTGATTTTTTTTTTTTTTTTAAGTTAGACAAGTTGTCTGAGAATGACATTTCTTCTTTATGACTTATCGAAGTTGGATGATAAGATATCCAACAGTTGTATCCTTTTTTTATCTCCCTATTCTATTAAATGATACAATTATTCTCATGACTCTAGTAAAATTTCTAATGTAATTTTACACTAAAATAAAAAGAATTATTTATTAAATGAAAGTGTTTTAATAAATTAAAATTTTAAGACATCACTCTCGTAAAGTAGATTTTGTTTAATAGCATATTGGTTCCTTTTATTATTTGGTTGGGTATTCTGTTTCTATAAAACACAAAGTTTTTATTTTTTAATTTATTTTTTAAATAATTACTTATTTAATTTAATTTATTATTATTATTACTTTTTAAATTTGCTGTAGGGCATGTGCATTCCCCAGAGAAAGACAGAGAGAGACAGAAGGAAAATGAGAAAGTAAGCCACCAGGTCTGGAACTTGAACCACAGTTGACCATGTGTTGGCTGTTAAAAAAGTCTAGGAGCCTACAGCTTTAACTACCATTCCACCTGCTGGTTCCCAAACATAAAGTTTTCTTTTTCTTTTTTTTTTTGGAGAGGTTTTCGCTATAGGGCATGTGCGCTCGCCAGACAGACAGAGAGAGACATAGAGACAGAAAGCGAGAAATCACCCCCCAGGGGGGATGGTCACGCCTCAATCCCTTCTCCTCCATTCTCCTCTCGGGATCTTGGGCACGCACGCACATGCGCCTGGCATGAGTTTTAAGCCACCGGGTCCGGGATGCAAACCACGGTCGACTACATGGGAGTCCAGCGACATAGCCATTACGCTAACTGCTGGTTCCCCCAAACATAAAGTTTTTAAACAAGAGGTCCTGGATGTTAGTATCATGTGGCTTGCGAATATAGAAGTATGTAAAATCTTAGAAAATGGACGCCTGTTTATCTCATTCAAGAGCACCATGTTAGAAAATTTTACTTTTTTTTTTTTTTTGTGACTGTTTGGCTCTCATTAATTTAGTCAGTGAATTTCTGACATCTGTATGCTCAGTGGCAGTTATTGGGATAAACATTAGACTTTCAAAGATGACTGAAGTATCATTTCCTCTTTCAAGAAGTTGACCATTTTATGGCGGAGATGGACAAGAAACTAGGAAAATTCAGTAGTGGAGTGTTATGATAGAGATACACGCTGAATGGCATGGGACTACAGAAGTTTTCCCAGCGAGTAAGTAAATAAGTGGTAGCTGGACCCAGAAGTGACAATGTCACGGGTTGCCATGTCCCTAAATGAGATAATATTGTTATAAAACCTTTAGAACAGGGCTTAATACTTAATAAATGCTGCATTAGGGTCTGTAAATAAGGTAATTTAAAACAGAACAAATGGATAGGAATTAACCAGATGAACGGAATTTGGGGTCAAGTGCCAGAGACAGGGTAGTTCAGCAAGACAAACTGCCTCTATAGAAGAATTGGCGAGAGCAATCTTAGAACTGCCGAAAAGAGTGAAAAGGAGGCAGATGTGAGAGAAAAAAACTGGAGCGATGAGCAGGAATCACATTATATAGTCTCGTAGGAAGCATGGTAATGATTTGCATTTGGAGAATCATATGTTTACAGTATTTGCATGGATGACAGAGGAAGGGAGAATGATCCAGAAGAAGGGAGACTAGTTAGAGGTGGTTGATGTAGTTCAGATTTAAAAAACTGAGGCCTCACACTGAGGGTGTTACTAGTCAGATTGAAGAGAGAGCTGTTCAGAAAGTAGAATTGTTAGGATCTGGGACAAAAGACAAAGTGCAAATCCCAAGTCTCTCGTTTGACAAATATTGCTGAAGCAGGGACTACAGGAAGAACAGATTAGGGTAGGGAAGGGAGGGAGGGAAGATTTTGTTTTAGCTATTTTGAGTGTATAGAGTCTGTGAGACAGTTAGAAGAGCTGACCCAGTAGGCCTTTGGCTGTTAAGAAAGTCTAAGGGTCAGGAGAGAGGTCTCAGCCAGAGAAATTGATTTGGGAAGTCTTCAAATGAACGTGAGTTGAAGCTATGAGAGTGGCTGAGATTAAGAAGAGGACTAAGGAAAGAATAGAATTGAAGATAGATTCCTGGTGATCATTAATTTGAAGGGTGGGCTAGCAGATAAAACATGGGAAATAGACTGAAAAGTAATGCCCAGAGCGGAGGAAAACCAGGAGAAGGTGTTGTCATAGAAACCAAAGGAGAAACTTTCAAGAGTGAGAGAGTGGTCAACCATGTCAAATCCCGCAGAGCTGTTGGGTAGGATGAGGATAGAAAAGTGTCCATTGAATTCAGCAACAAAGAGGCCATTATTGATTTTGGCCAGAGAGGCTTCCAGGGGAGAATAAGGAGTGGCTGCCAGATTGCATGGGTGGAGGAATGAGTGAATGGGAGGAGCACAAGTATAGCTTGTCTGTAAAGGAAAATCAAGACATAAGACAGTAGATAAGGAAGTGCAGGATTACACCCGTCTGTGTTGTAAGTGGCATCTTCATCGCAAATGAAAGGCTGTTAAAAAATAGATACAAGTGGAGCTGGCAGGTGGTGTGATGGTTAAGGTGCTGGACTCACACATGGCTGACAGGGGTTTGAGTCTTGGCTTGCTTTCTTACTTTCACTTTCTCTCTCTCTCTCTGACCAAATTTAAATAATAGTAATAATTATTATAAAATAAAATAAATAATTCTTTAAAAAATACATACAAATTAGGAGGATGTCAGTTTACTTCAGGGAGAAAATACCTCCCGTCCACTTCTTTTAAATACAATAGCATGCAAAAGTTCATCTTTTTTCACTCTGCTCTTATAGTTTGCTTCAACTCTTCTCACCAAGGAAATGCTTTGTTTATTAATTTACACAGACGCTGGATTCATTCGTAATTAACAATTATGTGGTTTGCATGTATTATTTGGTCACAGAAATGTCCAGTAGAAAAAATAATGGTAATAACTGTGTCCTCTTTCTGGCATCATTTTTTTTTTTTTTTTTTGAGAGAGAGATTTTTGCTATAGGACGTGTGTGCTCACCAAAGACATGGAGAGAGAGAGATAGAAAGCGAGAAATCACCCCCTGGGGGGATGGCCACACCATCCCTTCTCCTTCAATGTCCTCTTGGGATTTGGGGCACATACGCCCGACATTTTAAGCTGCTGGGTCTGGGACTCGAACCACCGTCAACTACATGGGAGTCCAGCAATGTAACCATTATATCATCTGCTGGTCCCGTCTGACATCATTTTAATTGTTTCATAGCTCTGATGGAGAATAGCACTGAAATGTGAAAATCTGGAACATTTTCTGCTTTTTCTTTATTTTTGCCTGTTTTAATTTTATTTATTTATTTTTTATTTAGTGACAGGGAATGTGCACTCAGCAGAGAGAGAAAGAGAGAAGTGAGAAAGCATCCCCTTGGGGGGTGGATCGCCACACTTGCAATCCCTACTTCCCCATCCTCCTCTTGGGATTTTGGGCATGCAGGCACCAGTGCCTGGAACTTTTTTTTTTTAAGCCACTGGATCCAGGACTCAAACAACATAGTCAGCCATGTGGGATCCAGCCATCATTCCATACCAACTGGCCCAGCCTGTTTTCAAATGCTAAGGCATTTCCTCATTTGAGGAAAAAAGACTAATACATGAAACAAGTAGGAAGCAATACTGAGCAGTGCTCAATAAGGCCCTTAATTTTGCAGTACTACAGGGCCAGTTCATTTGTTTGTTTAGAAGGCAATGCTTTTTTGAAAAACGAAATATTAGTGGGGTGGTCAGGTGGTGTTGCTTCAGATCTTTGGTCTCAGATGTTGGAATACCTTGAACAAGTCAATTAATTTCCCCTCTCCCTACCTCCCTTCTTCCTTTCTTCCATCTCTCTTCCTTCCTTCAAAGAAATAAAAACAATGACAACAGGACAGGCATGAGGAAAAACATTTTAAAATTAAAAGGAAAATTAATGCCTCATTTCTGAGTCACTGTCTATTTGCTTGTTACCAGCCCACAATCACTTTATATGGAGAGACAATTTTTTGAATGGCACTTTTGTTTTCTAGATTTTTCCATTTTATGTTCCTATTTTTAAAATACAAGAGACAGATAGAAGAGAAACTTTAAGAATTTAGATTAATCATTGATCTTCACTCTGTATCAATCTAGATACTTTACCCATCCCGCATCATCGTCAATTTGAAATATATTTTACCAAGACGTTGACTGACATTAAAGGAAACGTATGCAATGAGTTTTTCCTTGCAATGATCAACTGCAGTGCTAGTATCAATTTTTTTTTTTTTTAAGAGCTCTATTTTACTCTCACAGCTTCTTTGGTGCTTGCTAAGTTTAGACCTTGAGATGGGTCAATTTACATATATAGGAAGAGGATATAGTGAATGCTTTTATCTTCTGTTATAGCCTCAAAGGGTGTTTCCTAAGGCAGAAGTCCATCTTTAAGAAACAAGGTTCAGAGACACCCATTAATTAATTCTCAGTATCTACAACAGATGATTCTTCAAAGGCTTCAAACAGCCAAAGTCATCCAATTTAAGCATTGTGGGATTAGAGGCACAACCTAGTGATGATGTTGTTTTAATTAGGACATGCTATTTGCAGAATCATAAAATGATGTTGAAAGGGGGCTGTACAGGGCCAGCTAGTGTCGTGGTAGTTAAGGTGGCTGGATACCACATGACTGACAGTACAGTTCAAGTCCCAGACTCAGCAGCTTGACAAACGTGCCGGCTGTGTGTGTCTGTGCCAAAAATCCTGAAAGGAGGAATGAAGGAGAAGGGATTGTGGCTTCACCATCTGCTATTGGGAAGGTGTTTTCTCACCTTCCTTCTCTCTGTCTCTCTTCTCAGGGAAGGATACATGCCTCTAGCTAGAAAAAAGAAAAGAAAGAGAAGAAAAAAGGAGGGGGCTGTGCAGTCATCTATCCCAACTTCCCCCATGGAAAATCCCCTCCTATAGCGTTCTGACAGATTTGTGAGCATCCTCACTAATAGGAAGTGCGTTTCTTTTGAGTTAGGATGCAGTCGAACGGTTGCAGATGCGAGGAAATGGTTCTCATAATGAGCCTAAATGTACCTGTTATAACATACAGCCACTGTTTTGCTCTTCAGAGTATCACCCTGTTTTCACAAGGGTCCTTCAAATGTGTGATGGCAGCTCTCATGGCTTTTTCTATATCTTTATGTCAAAGATTAAAAATTTCAATTTTATTCATTTTTTAAAAAATCTTGGTCTTTTTACCTTTTTTATGTCATATCTGCCACCCCTTTGAAAGCTGTGTCTTGTACAGGATCCAGTATAACAGACTTTAATATCTGTGGATCTGGACCCTCTATCTAGCAACATTGACTGAAGCCTAAGTAAGGAAGAGCCTAACACTGAAGCTAAGTAGGTAAAAGAGGCTAGCACCGAGCCTGAATTAGAATTATTGGCTCATGATAAAGCACTTTATGGCTATTGAGAATCATCCCTTTCTTTTGAACTGCTAGCAAGTTAGGTTTTCTCTTATTTATACATAGAACTTGACTTTTTATTTTAATATAAATAAATTTCTCTATGTTTTTACCTATTAAATTTCATTTGAATTTGAGTAATGTTGGTTTAAAACTAATTTTTTATGCCAATCAAACCAATTTAAAAAATCTTTTTTAATTTGCTAGAGGATGCATGCGCTTGCCAGGGAGAGAGAAAATGAGGAAGCACCTCTCAGGGGAAGACCACATTGCAGTCCCTTCTCTTCCATTCTTCTCTCAGAATTTTTGGCATCCACACACATGTGCCTGGCATATTTCTCAAGCTGCTGGGTCTGGGACTTGAACTACACAGTCTCCCATGTGAGTTTCAGCCACTTTAACCAGTGCACCACTGACAGTCCCCAATTCAAATTTTTATTCCTCATCCAGATTATTTACTAGTCTTCCTGCTTTGGCAATTGGAAATTTGATAAGTTTGATAAGCTTGTCTTTGAAGTTTTTCCAAGTTGTCAGTAAAATTTACAGAGATGGTTTTATTGTTTATGTGAATGTGTATCGTATTCTCAACTGGGCTGGACTGAGGTGTATATCATGCTGGGTAAAGTCTCTTTACAATCTAAATGATGTATAGCAATTAAATGTATAAATAATAACAAAAATGAAATACAAAAATTTTTTTTGAATAGGTTATATCTAAACATACTATTCTGGCTATTTTTACTAAGACACGCTGACATCCATCAACTTAGTCGGCTGGTTGTTCTTGATCTTATCCATAAGGATTTTCCTGAGGTTTAGTTAAATACCTTTTTGAAATTAAGAGATACTCTGTGGCATTCTTCTAATGATAGCTTGATTGATCTGTCTAAAAAGAAAAAAAAAAGATATGAGCTTCACATACTTCCATTTCTTAATATCTAGTATGTTTTGGGTGGCAGTTTAGTGAAGTTCTTTGGGCTATATCTATGTCTCATCTACTTTTACTTTTTAAAAATCTAAACAAAACCTCTGCTTATCTCCATTCTCCTGACACTTCCTCCGTCCTTTGGGATGTCTCAAAGTTACTAATATTGATTCTGCACACTAGCCCTCAAGTTCTTTCAGTACCTTGGGATGTAATTCGTCTAAGCTTGCAAACTTGAATTCACCTGAAGTGACTTCATGCTGTTTTCTTACTATCTTACATCTTCAATGGGGCTTTGAGTCCTTCTTTTTGATTCTTGTTCTGTTCTTCCCAGAAAGAAAATTAAATCAGAGCCAAAAAAGAATTGATAAGTACTGTCTTCTCCCTGTTACCCTTTATTATTATGTCCTATAACTCGAACACTGGATCTTAAACAGTCTATCTTATTCTAAACAACCTCCTTGTAGTCTTTATTTGCTATCCTCTTGCAAGCTCAGCATTGTGGAATTTAGTCTTTCTGACAAAGTGTTTTATTGTTTTCTACCAACTTTGCAGCCTAAGTTTGGTGAAGTTGCTTATCACTGCAATATCTTATCAAAATGTCAAGTTCATATGTAGGTTTAGAAATAGATCATTTTCAGGGCCAGCAGATGTCATAGTGGTTATGTCACTGGACTGCTACATGGGCTGACCATGGTTAGAGTCCTGGACCCAGCAGCTTGAAACTCACACTGGGCACATGTCCATGCGTACTCCAAGTCCTAAAAAGAGAAGGGAGGAGGAGAAATTACGGTGCGGCCATCCCCCCTGGGGGGTGATTTCTCACTTTCTGTCTCTCTGGCAAGCACAACACTCTATAGCAAAAATCTTTTTTTTTTTTTAAGAAAAAAAGAGAAATAGATCATTTTAATCATCTATTTAACTGTTAGTTTATAGTATATATACCCCTCAAGACCACCATTGCTATTTTCCTTTCTTAATTTCTATTTTATTCTTTCTTCCTTTATGCTTTATTTTCATGTAGGCAAATATATTTTAACCTACAATTTATTATTCATCCCTGTGAGTTGGCATTTAAGCATTTGACTTTCTTTTTTTGTTTGTTTGTTTTCTCCTGAGATTACCTGGAGACCACTTCCAATATAATTTTCTGGTGAAGTCACACCTATAGACCTTTTTTTTTTTTAATATTCCCATTTTATCTGAATCAGTTCAACCAGATTTTGTCAAACATGTTCTACTCCCTCATCAGGGTGTTTTAAATCTGTTAGCTTAAGGCTAGTCAGAAAGCCACGTATGGGGTTTAGGACATGTGGTAACGAAGACATTGATGATCTGGTCACCTTGGACCCTCACTTACTTGTCACAGAGAAAATAAAGTAGATCTGAGGCTGTTAAATGGATGAGGAAGCTGAATTATCTATGAGAGGTTTTCAGGGCATGGATTGGTTAGGAAATGACCGGGAAATCACCGGGCAGTGGCCAAGTAAAGAAGTGAATGCAGGACAGGGCCAGAGAGCCTAACTGAGCCTCCATTCAGATTGGTGTTGGCACAGGTGGTGAGAAGTGCCAGTGGTGTGGAGTGTTTTGCTACAATTGGTAAGGATCATACAGAATGAAAATGCAAGATGCCTGGAAACTGAATAGGAGGTTAATTGGAGTATTCTGTCAAGGACTTGTCACCTAGCTATTGTCTTTGACTAAAGATTCTTCTGAGTGTTGAGTTAGTGAGAAAGAACCCCGTCAACCCCACCCTTTTCTACTCCACCCTGTGTTTTATGTCAGAATTTTGGATCCAGAGCAGTTTTCACAAGCTAATTCTGTTTTTCTTGATACTAGCCACAGTCTCTGTTTATCTTCTGCTCTTTTCTAATCAATTTGCTAATAGTGTAATTATTATGATGATTGTTTACCATTAACAACAATAATAGCTAACACTTGAAGAGTTCTCATTACATGCTAAATACAAATATTAACTCATTTAATTCTCACAATAGCCCTGTGAGGTGGGAATTTTCATTTTCCTTTAACAGATGAGGAAACTGAGGCTTAGTTTGAGACATTGAGTAACTTGCCAAAGGTCACAGTGTGTAAACCAGGATTTGCATCTGTCTGTTAAAGCCAAGCACTTAATACCATATTCTCTTCTACCTACTGTGCTTAGGAGGAGTGAATCCATCAGAATCATTGATGTTGGTGTTGGTGATGAGAGAGGGTAACATGAGGGGCCAGCAGGTGGCATAGTGGTTAATGTGCTGGATTCTCACATGGCCACCATGATTCGAGTCCCATTCCTGGCAACTTGAAACTCATGTCAGGCACCTGTGCCTGAGTACCTAAAATCCTGAGAAGAGAATGGAGAAGGGATTTCAGCGTGACTGTCTCTCCTGGGAGATGATTTCTTGCTTTCTGTCTCTCTACTTGTGTGTCGGTCTCTCCAGCCAGCGCACATACCCTATAGCAAAAATATCTCTCTCAAAAAGATGGGAACATGATAAATAAGTATGCATTTCATAATATCAAAAGTTGTTTTTCTTTTTTAACAGACATTACATCATTTTATCTAATTAATAATCCTGTGCTGTAACAATTATTATTCCTATTTTATAGAAAAGAAAATTAAGGTTGAGATATTAAGTGAATCTACACAAAGGGTTACTTTTTTTTAAATAATTATTTTATTTAACTTTATTTATTTATTTATTCATTTGTTTATTTCAATTTGACCAGTGAGGGACAGAGAGAGAGTGAGAAAGCAAGTCGCCAGGTCCAGGACTCAAACTATGGTCGGCCACGTGGTAATTCAGTGCCTTTAACCACCACGCCACCACCTGCTGGCTCCACAAACGTTTACTTTTATTGAATTTTAAAAATTCTTTTCTTGGGCTGGCAGGTGGCGTGGAGGTTAAGGTGCTGGACTCCCACATGGCTAAACATGGTTCAAATCCCAGACCTGGTAGCTTGCTTTCTCTCTTTCTCTCTCTTTCTCTCTCTCTCTGGTAAGTGCACATGACTCATAGCAAATTTAAAAATAATAATATTAACTAAAATTAAATTAATAATTCTTTTAAAAATTATTTCCTTATTATAAAAATAATCTCATAATTCCATTATTTAGAGGTGTCTACTCTTAACTCTTTGGGATATATTTCCCACAACTGTATATAAAAATTTGTATTTCTTTTTTTTTTTTTTTTCTTTTTTTGGAGAGGTTTTTGCTATAGGGCGCGTGCGCTCGCCAGACAGACAGAGACAGACAGAGAGATAGAAAGCGAGAAATCACCCCCCAGGGGGGATGGCCACGCCGCAATCCCTTCTCCTCCATTCTCCTCTCGGGATCTTGGGCACACACGCACACGCGCCCGGCGTGAGTTTAAGCCACCGGGTCTGGGACTCGAACCGCGTTCGACTACATGGGAGTCCAGCGACATAGCCATTACGCTAACTGCTGGTCCCTGTATTTCTTTTTTTAAAGAGGATTATATTACATATACTATTTTATAATTTTTTAACTTCAAAATATGCTACGAACATTTTCAATGTGACTACATATTCTTCTACAGTATTATTTTCATAGTTGTATTGTTTTCACTATGTGGGTATTACCCTTTGTGCTCCTGATACTGTCTCATGGGGGAACTTAGTAAAGATATTAATGTAAGAGAGTATAAAATCTATAGTTTCACATTATTCATACAGTTGAGGTTCAAAGCTCATTAGTGAGTTGTAACGTATTCCACAGTGAATAAAAGCCTACGTTCCTATTGTTTATCAAGGTGATAATACTTTTTAAAACTTATTTTAATTGGCAGAGCATGCCTGTTCTCACCAGAGAGAAACAAAGACAGAGAAAGAATTCCCCTGTAGGGTGTGGACATGCTACAGTCCCTTCTCTTTTTCTTCATCCTATTGGAATCCTGGGCATGTTTGCACATGTCTTGTCTTTCAAGCTTCAGGGGCCAGAATTTGAACTGTGGTTGGTCATGTGGGATCTAGCTCCTCTAACCACTAGGCTACAGAGCTGACCCAAGCTGGTAACACTATAATTTTTGGTTGGACTTTGTAGTATCATTACCAATATGCAGTTATTCCCCATTATCTGTAAATTAATCTCCTGAACTAAGTCACCCCACCAATGGCTACTAATGTTTGCACAGGGAATCCCGGTCTAAGGAGCCGTCCCAGGGCTCCCCGTTGTTTCCTCACTTGGTGGGCCTATCATTGGAGCTGTGTGTGCTCTCATCTTATTTTTCTACCAGATTATAGATTCTTTGGAGTATGCATAATCTTTCTCATTTTTGTATCTCTAATGTTTCCTAGCATAGTGCTGGTCAAAGGGACCATCCCAAGAGGTTAAACTTGAATTTATGGTCACTTAATGTGATAGCATACTGGCAATGCCTTCAAATGTTTTTAAAATTCATAAATCAGATCAAGAATGCTCAAGAAAAGAAGCTCAACTCTTTAAAAAATGGATGTTAGAATAACACTGGATTAGAGTAAGAAGATGTAGCTTTAGGCCCAGTCCCATGGCAGCTGAGACCACATGAGAGGACCAAGCTTGATTTCAGTCTTGGCCAGGAGAATTGCAACATGATGAAACAACTATCCAAAAAAAAAAAAAAAAAAAAAAAGAAAGAAAGAAAAGAAAAGAAAATACACACACACACACACAAGAACAAACAAAAAGATGTAGCTGTAAAATTTTGCACTAGCTTGCTGAGAGAACTTGGGGAAAGTCACTTGACTTTTGTGTGTCTTCATCTCTCCTTCCGGGAAATGAAGATATTACATGAGGTGGTTTTTAAAATCTTCCCAGAAGTGATTTGTAAATTGATATTGGTTGCTTGAGTGTGTACTTACTTTACCTTAGGAATAAACAGATTGTACAGTTTCAGCAGTTCTTCTAAAATTTAGGTGCACATTGGAATCACCTGGGGAGTAGGGAACTTTTCAGCAAAACTAAAAACTAAACTAAACTGATGTTGAGATCCCACCTTGGAGAATCTAACCTAAGTCTGGAGTGTGACCTGAGTCTGGAACTTAAAAATGCTCAAAAGTGAGGCCAACTGGGTGCATGGTGATTAAGGCAGCTGGATCCCACTTGGCCAACTGTGCAGTTTGAGTCCTGGACTCAGCTCAGCAGTTTAACATACATGCCAGGTGCCTGCTGTGCATGCCTAAAATCCCAAGAGGAGAATGACAGAGAAGGGATTGTTGTGTGGCCTTCCCTTGGGGATGTGCTTTCACACTTTCCCTATCCCTCTCTCTCTTTCTATTCCAGCGAGCACATATGCCCTATAGCAAATTAAAAAAAAAAAAAATCCCAAAGTGATTCTGTATACACCTAAAACTTCTGTTTTGAAAGTTTTCCCATGTCTTATTAATAATTGAGGAAATCCTGATTATCCTCTAGTGTTACTCTTTTGACCCTAAACATAAATAGGAAGGCTGAGCTTTCTGAAGTTAGTGATACTATTTCAGCTCTTTTCACAGAGGAAGTTGATGTTCAGCATTGTGTTTGTCATGCAACAACACATTTGTGTGTGAAGTGAATTCACGCACAAGTATATATGGCCTGTCAGTCTGTTGGGTAAATTAGATGGAGCTAAAAAGGAATTGAGGATTATAATTTATCTCCACTAGCCATTGAATCTTTCATGTCAATTAAACATTTGTACAAACCAAGTATGGTATTATGATCCACTCATACTATTAGGAGACTGGCACATCTCCATACAGCAATAGCCATCGCTGAGGCTACTGTACTTCTCTGGCACGAATCGTAATAAATTGGGATCCCCCTGGACATAATGAACTGTAATATAATTTTGTAGTTATTCTCCTAGCATGATGAAGCAGCAAGCCAAATTGAGTTTCTAGATAAATTTTGACATATGGGTCTTATTCCTTAAGAAAAAGAGCTATTGTTGCTTTGGCATTGTTCCAGAATTCTGCAGAAATCCACATGGTAGCGTATTGTGTATTACAAAAAGGTACTACAAGTATTTTTTTTATGAAAGAGAACAAATTGCTAAGTTCAATTAGTCCTTTGGGGCAGAATTTGGAATTTCCTTTCAGTCTGGCTACAGGATCCTTCATGATCTATTGTTTGACTCACTCAGGGGCAGTCTTAAAGGCCTATGAACTGCAAGGCCACGGTGGGGGCTTCTAGTTGATGGTGGAAGGATCAAGCAGCCTTCTTCACCATAGCAGCGAAACATGATGTTAACATCATTAAAAAATATATATATCAGCAAAAGAAGAGGAAGTTAAAGAGTTGTGGCAGAATTGAAACAAATCTAGGCCTTTTAACTGACAATCTAAGAACTCAGCCTGACATTTATGAGTAGATAAGGTTTGAGGAATTATGTAAGAATAATCAGTTAAAGGATGCTTTTAATGAAAAAAATGAAGTTAAACGGAAAATGTACATGTAAAAGCACCTCAGTTGCCATGGTCTCTTATGCTTATAACAAGAAGTAAAATATATATTTAAGAACTGGACTGTGATCTGTATATACTTCTCAGAGAGATAAGATTCTAGGGTTAAACACCTAGTGCTACCAGAAAGCAGAATTGTGATGTTGCCATATAGCCAAAATCAGAACCTTGAAAGACAGGTACCACAGGAACCAGTATTTCAGAAACAAATTTTGCTTACGAGAGTTATCAGTTGACTAAAAGATTCCTATGTGGTTTTGTAAAGAGTGTCAAATCTTGGGACCAACAGTTGGCATAATGGCTATGTCGCTGGACTCACATGTAGTCTACCGCGGTTCGCATCCTGGACCCAGCGGCTTAAACTCACGCTGGGAGCGTGTGTGTACGTGCCCCACATCCCAAGAGAAGAATGGAGAAGAGATTGCAGCGTGGCCTTCTCCTGGTGGGGGGGTGATTTCTCGTTTTCTGTCTCTCTGTCTCTCTCTGTCATTCTGGCAAGCGCACACACCCTATAGCAAAAACCTCTCCAAAAAAAAAAAAAAAGGGTCAAATCTAATGTTTTCAGTAAGGCATTCCTAAAATGATGTCATGGAAGAACAGAAATTTTCCTGCAGTTTTTTCAGTAATTCTGGTTCAGACTTAGGTTATCCAGAGAACTCACAGAGTGTCTTAATTAACGTTAATTCAGCCCTCTGTCAAGCTTATGTGACATATGCAATCCAACCATCAGTCAGTGGCATATTAAAATGCTCTCCACAGGACCACAGAACTGTGGGTGACCTCTGTGTGGACATGATGTTTGCAGAGCAGGAATACTCGTGTTTCTGCCCTAAGCACATGGCAACAGCTATCAACTGTGATGGGAAAATTATGTTCATTCGGGAAAGTCTTGAAATATCTTGCTTCTCTTCCATATAAATCCTTTATAATAGGATCAGGGAAAAGATACCACACACACACACACACACACACACTTTTAAATAACAGTTTCTGAGTGAATACTCTGATGGAAGTAGGGTCCCATTTGAAGGAAGCTCAATTTAGTTCTCATCTTATTTTCTGGAAGCAAAAGATTGCCATTAGAGACATGGGAACATGAGAATTGAAAGAGGATAAAAGAGATTTTTCTGTGTCAGGTGTCTTTTGCAGTAATGTCTGTTGTCCTGGAGCATCCTGCTAGCATAAATTTTGGCAGAATTTAAAATATGGGAGCCAAAGTAGAATTAAAAGTGTTTTTCCAATAGCACAGCCATAGAAGCTGATTTTCAAGTTGACAGTTACTGCTCTCTGTGGCTCTAGAGTCATTCATTCAGCAGGTATTTATGTTACCAAATCTAAGTAGGTACAGACTGGGAATCAGTCACTCATCACTCATTGCCAGAAGAGCCAATCTCTGTACCACAAAGTTGGTTGAGGAGGAAGACTTTATAATGAGTGACTTCAACTGGGAGACAACTAGCTTTGCTTAAAAAACTCCCTCTCCAAGTATATACAAAGATGGACTTCTATAGAGAAAAAATCCCTGCCCAAGTCTTCAACCAGGTCTGTGTGTACAAATGAAGGACAAAAGTTGTGTGGGTCAAATTGGTTAAGTCAAGTAGCAATCCCCCTGGCCCATTAGGGAAACTGGTACTTTTCTGACTGGATGCTGTCATAGCCAGCATTTTCACTCCCTCCCTGCAGCGGGAGTCAACTTTAGGTCACTCAGCCTTCCCCAGCACGTCCTTTACACAAACCCACAAAATAGCAGTTAGCACTAGGGTTTTTGTTTGTTTTAATTTAGGCTAGTACTAGCCAGTTACATTTACAAAGGTACTTCAGAAGTTCATGGCAAAAAAATGGAATTAAGTACAAGTTTCTGGCCTAGCCATAATGGTGCAGGCAATAGTTTGCTGCTCGGCAGTGCTGGAAACCACATGGTCAACTGCCAGTTTGGGCCCGAATTGACCTGAAACACACAGGCACATGTGAGCACCCAGGATTCTGACCAGCTTGAGGGCTGGGAGAAGAGGATCATGGTGAGCCCATGTCAGCGATGTCCATTTCTCTCTTTCTTGCTCTTTGTCTCTCTTTCATGCACACTTTCTTTGTCATAAAAGGAATAAAATAAATGTTAAAAAATAGAAGTTTATTTTGTTGCAAACATTTTTTGAAATCCATGTGTAGTTTTTTCATAATATGCATTTCTATGAACTTTTAAAAGATCTCTCATATTGAGTATTTACTTAGCACTGGAGAAACGAATGTGTGAAGCAAAATACCATTCCTGCTTACATAAATTTTAAAAGTAAGTCCGTGAGACTGAGGCTCTTTATCTGCTCACAGGTTGCTCTTAGACCTTATAATAAGGAGATCTGAACTTTCTGGGGGTGGGGGCGAGATAATCAAAGCATGCATTCCTTAAGAAGTAGCAGTTAAGCAAAATCTAAAGGTTGCACTGGAGATAGAGGTGAAAGAGTGGGCAGAGTGTGCTAGATAGCAGGAAGAGCAGGTACAAAGTCCTTGAGGTACTAAGAAGATTGGTTTTGAAGGAACTAAATATCTAGTAAGGCCACTCTGGCTATTGCAGGCCAGCAAAGCAGAGAGGAAAGAGAAGGGGCTAGTTACAGAACCCTCTAGTTACAGAATGCACAGAAGACTAGGGCTAGAATAGGTCATGGTTTCTAAGAAGCATGGTAGAGGCTACTGCAGAATCCCAGATCAGAGAACTGGGAGACACAGACAGAGAGAAACATGGAGGAGAGAAGTGGAAGCATTCAAGATATATTTATAAAGTAAAATAGACAAGTCTTAGATGCAGTGATGGTGATTGAAAATGCCAGTCTTAAGGGCAGTGTCAGGATTTCCCCTGGCTGCTCTGGCCATTTTATCTCAGTTTATAAATTGTTCGGGTTAATGCTAGACAAGGAGAGCCCCAAACTAAGTATGGGCTCTGAGAGACTGCCCTCATGAATAAAAATCACAGAAGAGTGTGATTTTTATTCATGGGACAATTGTTCTTAGAGACACCTCAATAGGAAAACTATTAATAACTGGTGATAATATCATCTCACTGCTTCAAAATAAATGTTTTTCATTTTCAAAAGTTCTAAGTTCAGTTATTTGCAATATTTCTGCTTACATGGAAAAGGTCTATAAATCAAGATGCAAATATCTTAGGCTTCTTACAGCTTATTATAGGAATGGCTATTTTCTTGGTTATTTCACTAAATTTGCATACATAATCCAGTGGAATATATTTATTTCAAATGATTGCAAGAGTCATTTTCATTTTTTCCCCTATTTTAAAAATGAGTTTAGTTTAATAATTTTACATTCCCAATTCATGCACTGCTACCATTGTTACTCTCCCTCAGTGGTTCTGTAAAATCTCTTCCACCTCTCAAATTCTATGATTTTCTTTTTTCCCTGCCTCTCTTACTATCTTTCATCCCCTCTCTTTTTCCAGTTTTCCATCTTTCTGTCTTTGTGGAGGTGGTGGCTGGCATGAAAGATGGGAGTTAGAATGTTCAGAGAGTGTAGTTATCTAGGGGAGCTTGGGCCCCAGTCATTGCCTGCCCTCTTTCCTCAATTTCCTCTGTGCATTAGCTTCAAGTGCAGTCATTACTCATTTAGTCCTCAAATAAAATGCTCTTTGTTGCAATGACAATTTCTCTCTAGTATGACACAAAATGGCATATCAGTCTGATGATGTGGATTTTATAGCAATTGGCAGATTTTATTGGTGTGGGAGTTTTTTATAGTTGTTGGTTACCTTTTTTTAAAGTTGCCATTTGGATCAAGGAGGATTTTATTTCTTAACTAGGATTATTCTTTTATCAGATATTAATTTAGAAGCTTTGTTTTTTTTTCCCTCTAAATACCAAATTCATAGAGATGCTATATAGTTAATTTTTTTCATTTTAACTAGATTATCTCCATATCAGGTATTTTATAAAGCCAGGATAAATATATTTAAGAGAAAATATCCATCTTATAAGAACTATTTCTCCCAAATACAATGAAGTTCATTTAAATGAGTATCTGTAATAAAAATAATCCTAGTGATAAATCTAATGCATTTTGTATCAGACCCACTGAGTTTTTTAAACCCTATTCAATAAATACCTGATTAATAAATAATCCTGTTAAGCGAATATAACCCGAGTGTGCCAAGTGGAGACATACAAAGCAATCATGATCAGACTTGTTATGGGAGGCTGATAGATGAATGCAATTAATTTATGACTGAATTATGATAAAATCCCTGTGGCAAAACTAAATCTGTTAAAGGAATGGATTTATCATCTTCTTTCAAACAATTGCATTCCAGGAACTTGACAAAAATACTATTATCTGAATCTCATCATAGCAGGGATATCTGTTCATTTACATAAGGAAGAAAGTTCTTTCTGTGCAGTGAAAACTAAATAAATGTTTATTATCATTGATACTAAACACAACAGGAACAACGTATGATGGAAACTGCTAATGCCGATAGCTATTCTTATTTACTTCTATTTCTCCACACTCGATCAAAGTTGCCTAATTTTTAGATAGTTTGTTGTGGGGACTGGTTCGTGGCACAGTGGTAAAATGCTCTGTGAGGCTGACTTACATGAGATGTTTTAAGGTTTGTGTCCAGAGACCCCCCCCTGATATAGTGGGCATTTGTGTGCTCATGATCTAAGGCTAAAGCTGGGGCCAGATCTCACCATTGAGACCCTATTCCAGGTGCTAGTCTTTCTCTCTTTTTTGCTCATTGAAGAAATAAATACATGAACTTTAAAAAAAAAAGAAAAAGAAAATGCAAATCATTCTACTTTTTACAAAATGTGGAAGGCAAACCAACAAAAATTGACTATGCACTGTTTTGAAGATAATCTGTACCACTGTGTCATGTGGTCTCACCTAGGTTAGAAAAGCACAAATTCGTTTGGTTGTTTGAAGGTGGTAATTGGGAATTCATAGGCTATCAGAGTGCTGTTACATATTTTAGCTTCAAAAGACAGCTGTTGTACTTTCAGGCAGGTACTTATGGACACAAAACAAAAAACTTTTTGAACTACAAGTTAGATAATCTGAATTCATGAGTGCTTAGATTCAAAGCATGGGCATGTTGAAAGAGACTTTAGGATCAAGAAACAAAGCCCTGTTTAAGACAATCTTTTTTTCGGGGGGTGGGGGGAACCAGAGCTGATATTTAAAATCTGGTCATGTTCACCAATGTAAGGGGATTTAAGAGATAAAATATGAATAAAAAGATAGATTTATATAGTGATTGGAACTATGTGATCTTTTATAGAGAGTTTTGTTTTGTTTTTTTCTCTAGATAGAGGAATAAAGAGTTTGTAGGGATGAGCTTAAAGAGAAGGAGTCTTCTTAGAATATGCAGGAAGAATTTTTCCCATCGAGGTAATAAGATTTTAATGTGTTCAAGTAAATGATATATGTAGATGACACTAACAACATTATCTTAGTTTAAATGCAGCCTGCTCTTTTCACTGTTAGTAACTGAGTACCATATTTTTTTCTGTTAATATAGTATCTTTTCACAGCCATCCTGTATATTCTTTTGTTCCTAGGACTTAATAAAGTACTTTTAAAATCCATATGTGGAGGCCAGCAGGTGATGTAGTGGTTGAGAGACTCCTACATGGCCGATCACGGTTTGAGTCCCACAGGCTTGAAACTCACATTGTGTGTGTGTGTGTGTGTGTGTGTGTGTGTGTGTGTGTGTGCGCGCGCGCGCGCATGCCCAAAATCCCAAGAGAAGAATGGAGGAGAAGGGATTGTGGTGTGGCCATTCTCCGGGGGGGGGGGGGGGGGGGGGGGGAGGGGGTGATTTCTCACTTTCTCTCTCTCTGTCTCTCTGGTGAACACACATGCCCTACAACAAAAGTCTCCCTTTAAGAAAAAAAAAATTTATATGTGCAGTAGGTTTCATATATTTGCACAATTATTTATGACTAATATTAGGTACACAGCATTGTTCTAAGACTTTTTTAATATGATTTTGGGTGTAAATAAATAGAAATAAAAGCTATGATGTACAGACCTTTATGTGAAATGATATTCATATGAAATAATTCATTAGAACATTACCTTGTGTCTGACATACCACTCATTTATGAACTACCTTCATGAATTATTGCTGAGTCCTTCACTATTTTAAAATATTTTTATGGTGGTAAAATATACACAACAGAAAATGTAGGGGACCAGCAGGTGGCATGATGGTTAAGGCAGCTGGATTCCCACAAGGTGGACCACAGTTCGAGTCCCAGATCCAAAGGCTTGAAACTCACACTAGGTGCATGTGTGGTTGTGCCCAAAGATCCCAAGAGGAAAATGGATGAGAAGGGGTTGTGGTGTGGCCATGAGGGGAGGATTTCTCAATTTCTGTCTCTCTGTCTCTTTCTCCAGCGAGTGCACATGCCCTATAGCTAAAATCTCTCCCTCAAAAAAAAATGTGTATATATATACACAGAACAAAAAGGCTATCATTTTAATCATTTTTAGGTTCAGTGGCATTAAGTATATTTATATTGTTATACAATAGCACCACCTTCCAGCTCTAGAACTTTTTTCATTTTCCCATTTTTCTAACCCATAGAATAATAACACACATTCTCCTTTTCCTCCCTAGTCCCTGGCAACTATCATTCTACTTTTGTAGATTTCTGTGATTTCATATAAGTGGAACCATACAGTATTTGTCTATTAGTGACTTGCTTATTTCACTTAGTGAAATGGCTTTAAAGGTCCTCTGTGTTGCAATGTGTCAGAATGTCATTCCTTTTCAAGGCTGAATATTATTCCAGTATTTACATACTACAATTCGTCAGTCCAGTTGTCCACTGATGAGTATTTGGATTGTTTACATCTTTTGGCTATATGAATAATGCTGCTGTGAATATGGCTGTATAAATGTCTGTTGCAGTCCCTGCTTTCATTTCTTTTGAACATATACCTAGAAGTGGAAATTCTGGATCATGTGGTAATTTTATGTTTAATTTTTTTAGGAACCTCTATACTATTTTCCATAGTGGCTGTGTCATTTGACATTCCTACCTACAACACATAGGATTCTGGTTTCTCTTAATCCTCACCAATACTTGTTATTTTCCATTTTATTTATCTATTTTTATAATAGCCATCCTAGTAGATATAAAGTGGTATCTCATGTGGTTTTGATTTGCGTTTACCTAATAATTAATGATGTTAAGTATCTTTCCATGTACTACTTGGCCATATGTATCTTCTTTGGAGAAATGTCTATTCAAGTTCTTTGCCAGTCTCTGACCATGTTATTTTATTTTAGTTGTAGGGATTTTTTTTGAGTTTTAGTTCTTTTTATGTTATGAATTTCTTATCAAATACATAATTTACAAATATTTTCTTTTTTTGATTTTTTTTTAGAGGTTTTTGCTATAGGGCGTGTGTGCTCACCAGACAGAGAGAGACAGAGAGACAGAAAGCGAGAAATCACCCCCGAGGGGGGATGGCCACGCTGCAATCCCTTCTCCTCCATTCTCCTCTCAGGATCTTGGGCACGCACGCACATGCGCCGGCGTGAGTATAAAGCCACTGAGTCCGGGACGCGAACCACAGTCGACTACGTCGGAGTCCAGCGACACAGCTATTACGCTAACTGCTGGTCCCTCTTTTTTTGATTTTGATGATGACTTTTATTGAACATGGTCTATATAGAATCAAATATATGACTATAAAGCAGAAATAACACCTCATTTTACATAATTTTCTGGAAAATTAAGAAAGAAATATTATAGCTCATTTATGAATCTTAATAAAAATCATGATAAAAATGTTTAAAAAGTGAATTTGTACACTCGTTAAAGGCTAATGAATATTGATACATACTAAATAAACTTTTAGCAAAATGGTCAGTGAAATGCTAACAAAGAAACATTGCAATTTGGTAACTGGCTGGGATTTACTATAGGTATTTAAGGGTGTTATTCAAAATTCAATAGATATAATTTACTACATTCAGGATGGGGCTAATTAATAGAGAATACAAAGAAGATTTATAATTTTTAAAAAATTTTTAAAGAATTATTTTATTTCACTTATTATCATCGTTATTATTTGTTTAATTTGACTAGAGAGAGACAGAAAGAGAGAAAGGAAAAGTAGGAAAGCAAGCCTCCAGGTCCAGGACTGGAACTGTGGTCGGCTATGTGGGAGTCCAGAACCTTAACCACCACACCACTTGCCAGCCCCAGAAGATTTATAGTGTTTTTAATATCCTGTTTTTTGATCTGAGAGCAGAATATAAGGCATATTTCTTGTGTGGAAATTTATGATCTGTACACTTTTATTATTACTATTATTATTATTATTCATACATTCGATTGCTATATATAATTTAGATTATAAAGAGACTTTACCCAGCATGATATACACCTCAGTCCAGCTCGTTGAGAATACTGTACACATCCTCATCAGTAGATAATAAACCATATCTGTGTCCCACAGTGTCTTACCTCTCTATTTTCCCCCCAAATTTACTTTCCTATGTTCTTTCCCTTCCACGCTCTCTTTCCACTTTGTCTCTAGTGTCCATAACGATTTTTAATGATTTTATGTCCTCCAGTCTTTCAGATTCTACCATAGAGTGTGGAAGTCAGTATATGTTAAGTGGAGACATGCAATGTCTCTCTTTCGAAGCCTGACTTGCTTCACTCAGCAACAAATCTCCCATATTCATCCACTTTCTATCAAATTCTAGGCCCTTATTGTTTTTTATGACTGAATAGTATTCCATAGAGTATATGTGCCACACTTTTTCAATCCATTCATCTCTTTGTGGACATTTGGGTTGGTTCTATGTCTTAGCAATCATAAATAATGCAGCAATAAATATATTTGTGTAAGCGCTTTTCTGACTGAGTGTTCACCTGTCCTTTGGGTAGATACCTAGGAGTGGAATTGCTGGATCATATGGTAGTTCTATTTGAAGGTCTTTGAGGAAACTCCATATTGTTCTCCACAGTGGCTGGACCAATTTACGTTTCCACCAACAGTGTGGGAGCATTCCCCTTTCACCACATCCCCTCCAGCACTTATCATTTTTTGTTTTTTTAAATCTTCGCCATTCTGACTGGGGGTAGGTGGTATCTCATTGTGGTTTTCATCTGCATCTACCTTATGATAAGGGATGTTGAGCATTTTTTTCATATGCTTTTTGGCTGTTCATATGTCTTCTAGAGAGTTGTTTATTCAGCTAATTTCCCATCTTAATTGGGTCAGTCATTTTCTTCTGGGTAAGCCGCTTGAGTTCCTTGTGTATTCTGGTTATCAGTCTCTTATCTGAGGTGCAGTTAACAAAAACTCTCTCCCATTCTGAGGGTTGTTGATTCCTACTAATTACATTGTCCTTTGCTGTGCAGAAACTTCTTAACCTGATAAAATCCCACCTGTCTATTTTGGGGATTATTGCCTGTGCTTTGGGGGTCTTGCTTAAGAAGTCTTTGCTTACCCCAATGTCTCCCAGAGTTTCCCTAGTGTTTTCCACCAATAGTTTTATAGTTTGTGGTCTTAGGTTTAGATCTTTGATCCACTTTGAGTTGATTTTTGTTAATGGTAACAGATAGGGGTTCAGATTCATCTTTCTGCTGGTGGATACCCAGTTTTTCCAGCACCATTTGCCAAAGAGTTTTCCTTTTCCCACAGGATTGACTGGTACTTTTTGTCAAAGATGAGCTGGCTCTGTATTTTGGGGTTTATTTTTGAGGTCTCTACTCTGTTCTATTGGTCCTCATTTCTGTTTTTGTGCCAATACCAAACTGTTTTGATTATCACTGCTTTGTAATATAATTTACAAATATTTTCTCCTATCCTGTGGATTGCTTTTTCACTCTCTTGATAGTACCTTCTGAAAGACAAAATTTTTTATTTTTGATGAAATTTATGTATTTGTTTCTTTTGTTGCCTATGTTTTTGATGTCATATATTTTTTCTTTTGACTTGCTTTTTTTAACTTAAATTTATTGTAAAAGAAAATATCAAATCACTACTGAAATAGAATTTTACTTGCTATAAATAGATGTTATAATAAAATAACATTAAAATATTAAAATAAAAAATGCTTAGGTCAGCTAGTGGCATGGTGGTTGAAGCAGCTGAATCTCACATGGCCAACTGCACATTGAGTCCTGGATCCAGCTACTTGAGAGACAAGCTGTGCACTTGTGCATGTGTGCAAATTGAGGGTCCTGAGAGGAGCGTGGAGAAGATTGTGACATGACAGTCCCCCCAGGAGGTGCTTCTCACCATCATTACCCCAAACCAATTCTCTATGGCAAGAGCACCTGCCCTTTGACAAATTAAATAACAATTAGCTCATCCATCTTGCATACCATTAGTAGTATGTATTCTGCTTTGAGAAATACAGCTGTTGGGACCAGCAGTTAGCGTAATGGCTATGTCGCTGGACTCCCACATAGTCAACTGTGGTTCGAGTCCCGGACCCGGTGGCTTAAAACTCACGCCGGGCGCGTGTGCGTGCGTGCCCAAGATCCCGAGAGGAGAATGGAGGAGAAGGGATTGCGGCGTGGCCATCCCCCGTGGGGGGTGATTTCTTGCTTTCTATCTCTCTGTCTCTCTCTGTCTGTTTGGCGAGCACACGTGCCCTATAGCAAAAACCTCTCCAAAAAAAAAAAAGAAAGAAAAAGAAAAAGAAATACAGCTGTCAAGGGAACTGAGAGTTGTGGAGAACAAAAAAAGAAATCACAGGCACTCATGAGCATAGGCCCAGTGTATTGAGGGATGTCCCTGGATGCAAAAATCACAGGCACTCATGAGCATAGGCCCAGTGTATTGAGGGATGTCCCTGGATGCAAATCTCGGACCTTTCCTATAGGTTCCATTTGAATTAGCATTGAAATACTACAGTCTGGCCCCCAAACAAAATGCATTAAATAGTTCATCTTTTAGTCACTATTTTGAAGTACAACCTTTATCATATACTGTATCCATGTGTGTAAGCACCTGTTTCTGGATGCTCTATTATGTCTCACTGATTCGTCAGTTTCTGCTTTAAGTACTATATATTTATAGCTATGTTTTGATTTCTGGTATGGTAGATCCCGTCACATTTTTTTATTTTAATTTTATGGACAGTTCTTACATATTAATTCTTCTAGATGAACATTTGAAACTGCATACTGAATATAAAAAATACAGTGCTGTATTAAAATGTATCCATGATTCATTTTAGTCGAGTATTATAAAACACACAGACACAGAAATGATTATCTTGAAGGTAGAAGTTTATACCCACATATCTCTAAAAAAGAGTTGGCACACACAGAGCCATATAGGGAAGCACTAAAGTTGGTCAGGAGGCAGAATGGGGAAGCAAAGAAGACACAAAGAATCTGAATTAATGAGGATAGACATTATAGGATATTCGTGTTCAGTAACCTCGGTATATATTAGTAACTTGGGAAGTAGTCATCTGCTAAAAAATGAGGTGACAAGGGCAAGTTTGAATGGGGGAGAATGTTTGTCATAATAAAAATAGAAGCTTGTTGGATTATGTGAGGCTTTAGTGTGAATGAAATCAATGGTCAATGTCAAATGATTTCGTGACTTACACTGAGAGCAGTAGACAACCATAGGAGCAGGTGAGGACAATGTGGTTGGTGAGATTACCCAGGCCTGAGGAGAGTAGTGTGTTAGGATTAGAGAGGGAGAGGGATCTGAAACAAAATATTGCAAGTAACAGTCATTCATTCAGTCTCTGTGGAGTGTTAGAGGCTGGACCTATTTTGAGGAGTTTATTTCTAAAAGATTTACTTTTAATTTCATTTCTTCAAAGGCAGGTGTTATTCATCTGCAATATCTTCTGTAAGCATTTGAGTTAAATGATTCCCTAGGGTAGGCAAGTCACTTTGATGCTGGATGTACCAGGGAAAAGCCATGAATTCCCACATGCTTTTAAATACAGATGAGTTATAATGACAAAACTAATGAGACTTTTTGAATGTCTCATTTTTGTATTATAACTTTATATAAATTCAGCATATGAATAATGCTCGAAGATAAATTAACATTGTTAAGGAGGATATACCATAATATAAAGTACTTTAACATTTATAATATGAGACCATTTATTACAGAAAATACCATTATATAATAATGAGGCTAATAATTTCATATGGAAATAATACTGTATTAATTTGATGTATTCATCCTAACAGTGAACATGATATTTTAAATTTTACTGTCACATAATTATGCTGTTACTTTATGAAATGTTATACTGTCACCTAGAAAAACCCTTCTCTGAGTGTAGATCTGAGATCTTCAGCTTTAGATGGCAGGTTGTAATGTGTTACTGAAGTATTTTTAAGGGAAGAGGAGGGAAAAACGCCTGCCTGAGTCATAAAGCTGAGGATTCTTTCTTTCTAATCTTCTGCCTGGAACAAGACTCTGATAACACTGGCCTTTAGCAAAGAATTGAAACACCTTCCTAGTTCTACAAGGCAAATTCAGCGATTGGATGTGGCATTAGATTTGGAAGGAGGATTATCTGAAGGTCCTGGGTCATGGTCTGTGTAGTTGTTGCTTAAAAAAAAGAGAGAGAACAAAAAGTATTCAAAGGAAGGTGGGAGCTAGGAGGATTTGGAGACCAAGTAATTCCGTAGTAGTTGGCAAACAGTAGTAGTATGGCTATAAATGTGTATTTCATACGGGCTTGTTAACTCCTCACTCTCTTAGTTTCTATATTTCTTTAAGTATATTTCTGTAAGAAAGAGAGAGAGAGAGCACATCTTTTAAACAACTGATTAAAAATGAGAAAGACAACTCACTGTGCATTGGAATAAATAATGCCCCCAAGTTTACTCAGTGGTGGAAATGAAACCAAAATACAAAGCTACATCTTTGACTGAAGTTTGCTAACATTTCAGGAAGTAGGTTGAAGTGACAGTGGATAATATGAAAAAGCAGACATATTTCTTGCCGTAATATTTTACAGCTGTCACTGGCAGTGTGTTTTCTTAAACTGATATCAGCTACTATTTATACACTTACAATTTCTGGTCAGATTAGGGTGTAAGGTTGTGGTACCCACGTATATAAAATAGTATAATAATGTTCTATTCTTTTTGGAACAAATTTGTTACATGAAATGTCAGATGAGTCATTTTGCTCATGTCAGATATTTGAAAGTAATGGAAAGATGCCAACGTGGAAGCCCAGTAATTCATGCGCTGGTGTAATGGAGCAAATGAAATGCAAAGCTCTTGTACAGGTCCAATTTCAGCACCAAACGCTTACCTGTCAGTCAGCAAAATTGTCCCTGAATAAAAATGAGCCCCATCTGAGAGGCAAAGCATTTTAATATACATCACATTCTTTGACTCTATTGCGAGGTAGGAGCTGCATGGGAAGAAAGAGAATGCGGTTGAGAAAGACATTTAACAGCAACCTCTGAGCATGCTGAAAATCTTGCTCGCACTACTGCCCACAAAAGGTTTTTTGGTTTGCCCTTTCTCTCTTGAGCTATTGACAAACTCTTTAGCATTGCTCGCCTCCTCCCCTCTGTATCTCTTATCTACATGGAAAGGCAGCTGATTTCTCCCAGACAGTGAGATTTGGCCACTCGGGGATGTGGAGACCAAGTTTGAGACAGGTAACTTCATTGCTGTCTGGGTGCAGCTGGGGATGTATTTATGGAAGTGACAATTAAAAGTGTGTGTCGCACAAATCCCAAAGTCAGACATACCCTTGCAGAAATTATTATTATGGCCCCAAGTCACTGCCATTCTTTTGAAAAGCCTTTCATTTGGAATCGGCTCCCACTTTTCTATATGAGCAGGCATCTTACAGAAATGAGGTGCCCTAGTTTTTTTAGACCCAATTCCTTGTGGTTTTTAAAAAGCAAATGGGAAAGTTAAGAATGTGTGTGCTTCAGTGCCCACGCACGCAGGGCTTCTCGTACCCTACCTCTAAGAGTCGTGATTTGTTCTACCTTTGAAATGTCTGTTTTCCATTTCTGTGTTTTAAGACTCTAAGTGCTTATAGGAACCCAAGCAGCTATTGAAAACCAGTAATGACTGGTTCTTCTAAATGCTAATGATTGAGAATGAACTAGCAATCAGGGCTCAAAAATAAAATAAAATAAAATAAAATAAAGTGTACTGTATTGGAAACGATAATAATTAAATCAAGCCAAGGTGCCCTATACTTATGACTGCACTAATGCTTGAAAAATTATGAGTATGGAGAAAATTTACATAAATCCTCTTTAAATAATGTATGTGGGGGAAAAAAGAAAGAAAAACCATGGTCACAGGACTGAATTTATTTTAATCCCCTGGTTCAAGTGGTCCTAGAAATAATCATACTTGTATCAATCTATATTGCATGACTTTTGTAAGATGTGAAAATAGTGTTTTTCACTAAATTGTCACTTATTATTGTTCATTTAAGGCCACTAACATAGAAAAATTTCTCAGCTACAGTGTCAAAAGAATAGGGACAATTTGATGTTTTCTTTTGATGCTGTTTGTTGATATCTAGACCACTGTAGCTTGATTGCCTAACATTAAACCTATAATAACAGTGCAATCATAGCAGTATCATCATGAATGTTGTTACAATAGAAACAACATTTACACGGCTTCAGAATGGTAATTATCAAACTTTTTGTCATGAAGCGCTTATTTGCTAGCATTGATCTGCCCCGGTCAGTTGTTAGCTCTTCTCATCTGAGGTGTATTGATTGTATAATCAGTAGATAGAGGCTGTGGGCAGATGAAATTCAGTGTTGTTGGGCAAATTATCGGCTGCTTGCCTGTTGACCTGGACCCTGCTGGTTGTACCTTAGACACTGGTGGGATTATTACTCATTTCACTGACCCTACTCTACGACAGAGCACTCTGTATTATTATAAAAGATAAATACCATCCTGCTTGCTGTGGCTGTGGTTGACTACACAAACATCAGAGTATAGCTAGTCTGGAAACTAGGCAGTCCCAGTATGTTTCAGATGAGATCAAAAAGAGAAATTTTCAAGAACTTACCTTTTTAAGAACTTACCTTTTGTCTCTCCATGTGAATGTAATGATAAAATGCCCATGTCTAGCTGATAATAACAATGAGGTCTTGGGACCAGCAGTTGGCGTAATGGCTATGTTGCTGGACTCCCACGTAGTCGACCATGGTTCAAGTCCCGGACCCAGTGGCTTAAACTCATGCTGGGCGCGTGTGCGTGTGTGCCCAAGATCCCAAGAGGAGAATGGAGGAGAAGGGATTGCAGTGTGGCCATCCCCCCTAGGGGGTGATTTCTCGCTCTGTCTCCGTCTTTCTGGCGAGTGCACCCGCCCTATAGCAAAAACCTCTTAAAAAAAATAATAATGAGATCTTTATGTGTATAGCATGTTATCATGTACTAAGGGTTATGACTAGTAAGTTAATACTCTCTCTCTCTCTCTTTTAAATTTGTGAGAGGGCATGTGTGCTTGCTGGAGGGAGAGAGAGAGGGTGGGAATGGTGAGAAAGCACCCCCTAGGGATATGGTCAGGCCCTAATCCCTTCTCTTCCATTTTCCTCTCCTGTTAGAATTTTGGGCATGCTCTTGGAATGTTTTTCAAGCCACAGGCTCTGAACCATGCAGTCAGCCACATGGGATTCAGCCACTTTAACCACCATGCCACTGGTTGGCCTGGTCAGTTAATACTCTTGTTTTCTAGTAAGAGGATTGAGGACTTAATTAAACTAAGAAAATGGGCTGAAATCACACAGTCAATGAGTGATAGAGCTAGGAATTAAATCTATTTCTTCTGGATATAAAGTTGTGTTTGTTTTGTTCTTACTAGGTTATCCAACCTGAGCATTAACTACATGTATACTGAAAGATTTCAAGTTTTACCCAGCTAAAACAACCTCAGTGTTATTTAAATAAATTATTGTGTTGGGTGATTTTTGAGACAATCTGAGCTATTAAATAATTATAACATTGTAAAGACCAAGGCCTAACATGGGACTGTTTTTACAGACAAAATCATTTTACAGAGAGAGTGATGTGGAGGCCAGATGGTGGCCCAGAGGAAAAATGCAATGCTCTGTGATATAATCCCTCTGGGAAGGTTTCCAGTTCAAGTCTAGAGGCCTCCCTTAGTATTCTGGGTATACACTTGCCCATTATCCGCGACTGGCTGAAGACTGGAGGTGGCTTGTGAGGTCAAAACCCCATTGGTGGTGCCATCTCTCTCTTTTCCCCTCTACCTTTCTTACTCATGAAATAAATAAATAAGTACATTTGAAAAAAAGGCAATGTGAATTTTATAGCTGGGGGCTGTTGCTTAAAATCTAGATGTTTCTAGTAGAATGTTATGCTTCGGTGGGAAAATTCTTCAGTTACTTCTCTTGCCATGTCTTATTTTCACTGGTATGTCTTCTCTTGCACTGTAGGACCATCCTACCCATCACAGGCAACTACAGAAGGTCATCCCATTCTAACACCTAAACTGGGCCTTTCTGACACTACATGGAAGCACAGATGAATGCCTTTCACCTATTTTGATATTCAAATCACTCCACAAATACATTCTTTAAAACCTGGCAGTGTTCACAATGTCGTGTTGACACTTAGCTCTGAAAAGAAAAAGGCATGAAAAGAGCATACCGCACTAACAAAGTGAGGCCATAAAAATGTTAACATTTTGGAAATTATCATTCAAATCTCACACAGTAGATGAAGAGATATTTTTCACATAGATCTGTGTTTCTAAATGTACTCCGTTGTTTCTGGTAAGCTGTCTCATTCTTTCTGTTGGCTCTTTGACTATTATTTTATAAAGGTCAGTGGTTACCTGCTCACTGTGGCATTTTAAAGACATACTCTCAGCAAGTAGTCCTGTAAGCAAGACCAGCAGCACTGTGTTCTTTGGTCTTAAATATTGTAGCTGTTGAATCGTGATTGGGTGACAGTCTTTTTCCTCCTTGAAAACTGTTTTATATACATATGTGTGTGTGTGTGTGTATATATGTATGTGTGTGTGTGTGTATGTGTGTGTGTATGTGTGTATATATATGTGTATATATATATATATATATATATATATATATATGTATATATATATATGTATATATTCTATTTCTCTCTTCCATGAGTGACTGGGGTAGAGAGACAGTACCCCCAACAAGGTCCTGATGTCGTGGTCTACCCCTCAGCCTTCAGCCAGCCCCAGATCATGGGTAAGCATGTGTCTGGTATACTCAGGGAGGTCTCTAGACTTGAATCAAGAACACCTCCATGTGGGATTGTCTCTCAGAACATTGGATTTTGCTGCTGTGCTACCATCTACCCTGTATTTTATATTCTCACTTTTAAAAGACCAAATGACTGATTTCTTACCCAAAACATTTTAAGAGATAATGGGTGAAGTTCATGAAAGTTACAAGCAGAGGTAACTTGAAATTGAGATATTTAGTAGTTTCTCTCTCTGTGACCACCAAAGAAGCCATTTCATTACTCTTTTAACAGTTGCTTATCTAAACTAGACAACTAACTAAAAGAGTGACTCTTAGTTTCTGAAATTTCAGGACTTCCAAGAGAAGCCTAAATTTGTGTGCGTATATCTTTCCTGTGTCTTATAGCTGCTGAAATATATACCATCAGAGTAGTACTTAATAGAAGATGGTCATCATTTTCAGAAATTCCAACTTTCCTGACATAGCCCCCCAAAAAGAACTCTAAAATACATGTAATGCTTGCATAGTCATTATTTGTGTACTGATTTTACTGTACTATTAGTTCTTCTTGTCTAACCTATTTTAGTATTTCGCTTATTGCTTAACTATGCTTTGTATGAGAAGGAAGTTAAATATTGATTAAAATTAGGTAGACATTCATTCAACAAGTGTTCATTGAATGCCTATCCTATATGTGGCAGAATGAGAGACACTAAATACTGTACTTAATGAGCAAGACATGTTCGGTTCCTGTTCTCCATAAGCACTTGATGGGAAGGGGGTAAGGCAAATATTAAGTAACTAATTACATAATTATTTCCATTAATGCAAGTTTCATTTTATCATTTTATGATTTATTTTATCATTTTATTATTTTATCATTTATTTAAATTCATGATATTTGAAGTTTTTTCCATTAAGAAATCAGATTAGTTTTATGCTTCTCCAGGATAGGGATTCTTCAAAATCAACCTTTAAACAAATTCAATTTACCGAATTTAGTAAAATAAAATACATACACCACAAATGTATATTTCAATGAGTTTAGACAACTGTATAGAAATATCCATATAAATGCATGTATGAGTATATAAGTATATATATGTGTGTGTGTGTGTGTGTGTATACATACTCGTACATCCCCTCATTCAGTGTATGGGATGTTGGGCTGGCCCTGTAGCCTAGTGATTGAGGGAACTGGATCCCACATCGCTGGCTGCTTTTCGAATCCAGCACTGGCAGCTTGAAAAACACACCAAGCAGGTGTGCATGCGTGGCTATAATTCCAACAGATGGAGAAATGGAGGAGAAGAGATTGCGGCATGACCATGCCGTAATAGGTGGTACTTTTCTCCCTCTCTTCTCTCTCTCTCTCTCCCTTTCTCTCTCTCTCTGTTCTGTGTCTGTGCCCTCAAGCAATTTAAAGGAAAATAATATTTACATGACTCAAACAAAATTCTTTTGTACTTTTCCCTACAGTACAATCTACAACTTTCTCCCAGGTGCCTAGATTTGTCTTTCCTAGAGTTTTAGATAAATGAAGTCAGGCACGGGACCAGCAGTTGGCATAATGGTTTTGTTGCTGGACTCCCATGAAGTCGACCACGGTTTGAGTCCTGGACCCGGTGGCTTAAACTCATACCAGGCACTTGTGTGTGAGTGCCCAAGATCCCAAGAGAATGGAGGAGAAGGGATTGCAGCATGGCCATACCCCTAGGGGGGGTGATCTCTCATTTTCTGTCTCTCTGTCTCTCTCTTTCTGGTGAGCACATGCACCCTATAGCAAAAACCTCTCAAAAAAAAAAAAAAAAAAAAAAAAAAGAAGTCGGGCAGTATGTACTCGTTGTCTCTGACTGCTTTGGCTCAACCTAGTATATCTGAGTTTCATCCACGATGTGTGTATCAGGAGTGCTTTCCTTATTATTATTGATTAGCAATTCTGTTTTATGGATGTATTCATTTACCTGTTGATTGACAAAATTGCTTTTTAGTGCCCATAAGGTAAGATTAAAATAGTGTTATATTTTTATTTGTAAACCATGAGGACTTGGGATATTATCTTATATTTACCATATATGAACAGTGTTGCCCACTGAAATAATTTTTAGCTCCAAATGAAATTTTGTTGTAAAGACAAATCTGACTTGGCCTGACCACAGTTGCACAGGTGTTAGGGAGATACTGTGTGATATTGAAGCCACCTGGTAAGGCTAGGTTTGGTTCCTGGTTGACCAGAACATGCCAGATACACCTGTGATCACAGCTGGTTGGAAAACTGGAGGAAGGATTGAAGTGTGGGAAGACCCTGTCAGGGATCCTTGTCTCTGTCTCTTAGGAAAGAAATAAAAGAGAAAAAAAGGACAAGTCCTGCCCATATAAACTTTTTTGCTAAGAATTTATGAGTAATGTAAAATGCTGTTTAGGTTGTTAAGTAGAATGCTGAACTAACTGGTGAGGCCCTAAAATTTACCTGACACTGAGCATTGTGGGCTATAATAGAATGCAACAATGATTTTTGAAAATCAAATTCAGGTCAGCAGATATTTGTGAATGTCTGTTATATAAAAAGTATAGTATTCATTACCATAAGGAAGAAGAAGATAAATAAGACAGAATTCCTTCCTTGGAGGTTCTATGGTCTAAAGTGGGAAATTGGATATCTGCATGAAATGATTTAAAAAAAAAAAAAAAACAAACAGTAAAAAAGGCTTGTTGATTAAACCACAGAAGTTTTAGTACCCAACTTTTTAAAAGGCAAGTATGCCTTCTGTAATCCAATCAGGTTAATTTTGATACCTTTAAAGATTCTGTACTAGATGAAATCATTGAAAAATCAATTAGTCACCACAGAGTAGAGCATGAAGTACTGGCTAGTCACTATCTTGGTTTTGCAAAGAGCAAATTGTACCAGATCGATTTAATTTCCTTCTTCAAGAGATTGACAGTTTATACAGACATTTAGGAAGCAGGGTATGTAATTTATCTGAACTTCAGAAAAGGATTTTGATCCAGCCTCATATGACACTTTAGCCCTAACTCAAAAGCTGTGGTGTGGCCCAGACCATGTTCCTGTATGAAGGACACCACTTCACCGAGAGGTCACCTTTGAGAAGCATTATCAAGAGCTCAGTGTCAACAATGAATCGTGTTTTATAAATGCATACCCTAATGCTGGGGTTATTCTTAGTTTCTATCTGTGCCGTGGATAAATAATTGAAAGTAAACTCATGTGAGCAAAGAAAAGCCTTGATACAAGTCCTTTTGAAAAATAGCATAGTTTAAATGAAATGCTCCTAAGCCATAAAAGCAAACTGTTATATACTCTATGAAGGGCTTCAGGACCAAGTTCAAAATAACATACTGCGGTGTTTGTGTGTAGTACCAAAGAGAGATGCAAGTGGGGAGCAGCTTTGCCATTAATATGATGAAGGAAAACTTGGGAGTCATGGTAGAACTCAGTCCATGTATTACTTAGCAATTCTGTGTTATTATTTATAAGCAACACATCATTTTAGGGTATATAAAGAGGAGTATGATTGGCAAGCATGAGGAGCCCCATTACTTTGCAATAGTCGGTTTTAATCAAAGCTCTCAGATTCCTCTAATTTTACACTGCAGGGAAGCTAGAGGATCCAGAGAAAAGCTTTCTAACTATGTAAGAAGATGAATAGATGTCTCTTTAAAGTTAAGAGTAGAGAAGAGAGACCACTCTTCGAATTGTACAGAGGTGTTGTATTATATCAGTCATTTATTGAGTGACCAGCTCTATGTCAGCTTGTCATGATAGGTTTATGGAACAGTTATTTAATTTTGTTTTAATTTGCACAGTGGAGTCCATGAAAGCAAATGAATTTAAGTGTAACAAGAGTTTAGTTAGTAAAGGAAGGAGTCTTTTACTATTGAAGTCATTAGATACTGAAGCATAAAGTAAGAACTTTTTGAAATATTTTTTCTTGGGAGCTCTTTGAAAATAGCCTTCTCCTCAAGGGTGGCATAGGTGTTGAAGGCTTCGGTTTATAGTCCAGTGATTTCAACATCTGACTGAGTGTCAGGATCACCTGGATAGAAACTTTTTTAAAAACAGCCTAATCGATGTATAATTGACTTCCTGTAAATTGCACATGTCTCAAGTGCACTGTTCGATAAATTTTGACGTAAGTATACACCCATGAAACTATCATCACAATCAAGATAGCAAACATATTTATCACCCCCCCAATTTTCTTGTTCCCTTTGTCATCCTTATCACCCTCCCTAGCGAACATTGCCTGCCTTCTGTCACTATAGATTGCATTTTCTACAAATTTATGTAAATATAATAAAACAGTTCATACTCTTTTTCTTGTGCCTTCTTTCATGCAGCATTTTATTTGCTTATTTAGTTTGCTATTTGGTGCATATGTGCTCACTGGTGACAGAGAAAGAAAGTGAGAAATCACTCCCCAGAAGATCCCTTCTCCATTCTCCTCTGGTATTTTGGGCACACATGCACACGTTCCTGTTGTGTTCCTCAAGCCTCCAGGTCTGGGACTCAAACTGCACAGCCGGTCATATGGGATCCAGGCACCCTAACCTCCATCCCACCTGCTAGGCCCCACACAGCATACTTAATTTGAGATTCATCCATGTTGTAGTGTGTTTCAATTATTCATTTCTTTTTTTATTGCTGACTAGTATTCACTCTATAGAGATATATACATATATAGTATGTTTATCCATTTATCCATTGATGAACATTTGAGTTATTTTTAGTTTTAGGTTATTACAAATGAAGTCATTAAGACAATCACATTCAAGCTTATATAGAGATATAAGCTCTCATTTCTCTAGGATAAATACTTAGGAATAGAATACTTGCAGGCCAGCAGTTGGCGTAATGGCTGTGTCATTGAACTCCCATGTAGTCGACCACGGTTCAAGTCCCAGACCTGGTGGCTTAAACTTACGTCAGGCGCGTGTGCATGCGTGCCCAAGATCCCAAGAGTAGAGTGGAGGAAAAGGGATTGCAGCATGGCCATCTCCCCTGGGGGGTGATATTTCTCGCTTTCTGTCTCTCTGTCTCTCTCTGTCTTTCAGGCATGCACATGCACCCTATAGCAAAAACCTCTCAAGGAAAAAAAAGGAATAGAATACTGGGATTTTATAGTAGGTATGTTTCAATTAAGAAGCTGCCAAACTGTTTTCCAAATTTGTGATTCTATTTTACATTCCCAGCAGCGGTGTGGGAAAGTTCTGTCAACATTTGGATGGTGAGTCTCTTTACTTTTAATGATTCTAATAGGTGTGAGGTGTTACCTCACCATGGTTTAATTTAAACTTTCTGAATGACCAAAGATTTTAAGCATCTTTTCACGTGTGTATTTGTCACCTGTATATCTTCTGTAATTAACTGTTTGTTCAGGATATTTTTCTGATTTTTTAAAAAATTTATTTATATTTAATCATGTTTTTATAGTATACATTTCTTTTTCCAATGCAAATACCATGCTCAGTCAAGACAAAGATATTACTGTATACATTGTCATCAGCAAATAGCTTCTCATTTTTGGTCAATTAAGCATACTTTTATCAGTTTTTTTTTCCTCTTTCCCCTCCCTCCCTTTCATAGTAAACTTTCTTTTTTCACATTTTATTAATTCACAAAAGATCTTACTTTCAAAGTATGGACAAAGCTAGAATCTAGTGGCAAGTGCACTGTAATTTTCTTCCAAAACTTTTTTTTCTCTCTCCATTTCCCCTTCTATTAAAGAGAGGTATAAATTAACTTATTTCCAAAAAAAAAAAAAAAGATAGGTTAATCTGAATTTGGTCTGTTATTTGCACAAAGCCCCAGAAGAATTCAATTTCTGATGCAAAGCAACAGATACTATTGTTATTATTGAACTTATACAAATAACCATTATGCCACAAAATAAGAATGCTCACAAATATTTTCCAATTGCAAAAGGGTCAGGAAGGGAGAAAAGTTTATGTTTCAATTTTAAAAATTATTTTTAACATGTTTCTGAAGCTATCAACAACTCAAAAGAAAACAAAAATCCTTAAATCTGGAAGGCAAAGCATAGTAGAAAATCAGTGGTGTTTGGGGGACCAGCAGTTAGCATAATGGCTGTGTCACTGGACTCCCATGTAAACAACCGCAGTTCGAGTCCCGGACCTGGTGGCTTAAGCTCACGCCGGGCACGTGTGCATGTGTGCCCAAGATCCTGAGAGGAGAATGGAGGAGAGGGGATTGCGGCATGGCCATCCCCCCTGTGGGGGTGATTTCTTGCTTTCTGTCTCTCTGGCGAGCACACACGCCCTATAGCAAAAACCTCTCCAAAAAAGAAAAAAGAAAAAATCAGTGATGTTTTAGAGAAAAGTCATACAATTCTATTTCACCAGTTTAGTCTCAGGTAATCTCTCTTTTGTTGAATTTGCAGTGTTACTGTGGTCTGACCTTTCCGTGAACATTCAACATTATTATTGATATTTCAGAACTTGTCCCTACCATTAAGTTGGCTTTTTTCTTTTTTAAAATTATTTACTTACATTTTTTTGTTTCATTTTCTTTTATACATTTAATCACATTATTTAATTTACAAAGTGAAAAAAAAATTTTTGAAAGGTTTTTGCTATAGGGCACGTGTGCTCGCCGGAAAGACAGAGAGACAGAGAAACAGAAAGTGAGAAATCACCTTCCAGGGGGGTGGCCACGCCACAATCCTTTCTCCTCCATTCTCCTCTTGGGATCTTGGGCATGCACGCACATGTGCCTGGCGTGAGTTTAAGCCACTGGGTCCAGGCTCAAACCGCGGTTGACTACATGGGAGTCCAGCGACATGGCCATTACACTAACTGCTGGTCCCTGAATTTTTCAACATGTGAACATTTCTCCCTAGTCCAGTTGATACAACCATTTACTGTGTTTTTATATCCTTTAGTCAATCCGTTTCAGTCATAGATTGCGGACACTCAGTATATATTAAGTGGGGACATACAATGTCTTTCCTTCATAGTCTGGCTTGCTTCACTCAGCAGTAAATCTTCTATATTCTTCCACTTTCTGTAAAAAGCCAGGGTTAAGCTGGCCTTTTTCTTGGTCATTTTTTGTTCTCTTATTTGTCTGTCTGTCTTTAGTTTTCCTGGTATAGCACTCCCTTCAGAACTTCTCAAAGAGATGGTCTGGTATTGGTAAATTCTTTCAGGTTTCATTTATCTGAGGAATGTTTTTATCTTTTCTTTCTATATGAGGGATAATCTTGCTGGATATAATATTTTTGGTTGAAATTGTTTTCACTTAACACTTTGACTGTATTTTCCCATTCTTTCCTTGCTTGCATTGTTTCTGATGAGAGGTCTAGTGTTAGCCTGATGGGATATCCTTTGAAAGTAACTTGATGTTTTTCTCAATTTTTGTATCTTGTCTCTGTCTGTGGTTTTGGGCAATCTAGCTATGATGTGTCTTGGAGAAGATCTTCTTGGGTTGATTCTATGTGGGGTCCTTTGTATTTCTTGGGTCTGGATATTTGAATACCTCTCTAGGTTTGGAAAGTTTTCTTCCAGGATATCATGGAATAGATTATCAATGCCCTGATTAGTTTCTTCACTTTCTGGGATACCGGTTATCTGGATGTTTGGGCATCTAATGGTATCTAGTATTACTTGTATATTATTCTCATTTTGGGGGGTTATTTTCTCAGTCTTCCTGGTGAATTTTTTAGGTCAGAGGTTCTGTCTTCTACATCGGAGATTTGATCTTCTGCATGATCTAATCTGCTTTTAATACTTTCAAGGGAGGTTTTGATTTTCTGTATTACAACCTTCATCTCTAACAATTCTGTTTGATTCTTTTAGCATACATTTTATTTATTTATTTATTTATTTATTTAATTTTTTTACAATTACAGTATGAATTTATTTTGGACAAAAACTTTTTGAAATTCATACATAGTTTTCCTATTACACATATTTCTATGGGATTTTTTTTTCTGAAATATTTTTTTAATTAATTAATTTACATTCATTCCCTGAGCATTGTCACATTATGCAAAATGTGATTTCCCATCCAGAATATACTGACTGCATAGTGGCTTAATCATGCATCATGCATGTTATCATCAATAATTTTCCAGTTCTAGTGTGTGTGTGTGTGTGTGTGTGTGTGTGCACGCATGTGTGTATATATATATATATGTGTGTGTGTGTGTGTATGTGTATATATATATATATATATATATATATATATATATAAAACCATATTTCTATTTCTGATCCATTTGACTCTTTTTTATACTGTGTATTTCCTCTTTCAGATTGTGGAAGAACTTCCTCACCTCCTGGAACTCATTGTTTCTTTTCTCCTGCATTTTCTGGAGTTTGTTGTCTCTCTTGCAACTTTATTAGCTTTGTTACTATGACTATTCTAAATGCTTTATCTGACATTTCCAGGAGTTCCATTGTACCGCCTGTGGATGATGAAGGGCTGTTCTTTCACTTTGGGAGAGAAATATTTTCTTGATTTTCTATGTTTCTTTTTTTCCTCTCTCTCTCTCTCTCTCTCTATCTCTATCTCTATCTCTATCTCTCTTTTTTCTATAGGGTGCATGCGCTTGCCAGAAAGCAGAAAGAGCGAGACAGAGCGACGGAAAGTGAGAAATCACCCCTAGGGGGGATGGCCACACCACAGTCTCTTCTTCTCCGTTTTCTTCTCGGGATCTTGGGCATACACGCACACATGCCCGGTGTGGGTTTAAGCCACTGTGTCCGGGACTCTAACCGTGGTCAACTACATGGGAGTCCAGTGTCATAGCCATTACGCCAACGGCTGGTCCTGATTTCCCATATTTCTTGTGCCTCTGCTGTGGTTTCTGGTCATCTGATGGATTGTATGTTACTTCCTACCTTCTTGAGGTTAATTCTGAGTCTTAGAGGCTTGCAGAAGAAGATGACCTGCAATATTTTTGCAGTTCTGTTTCCCTGATCCTCACTGAGCAACTTGCACTTTTGTCAGTGTAATTGGATGTTACAAAGGCCTCACAGTTTCAAGGGAACAGGTGCACCTGGGCTGAGCTATGGGGTTTCAACTAAGAATTCAGAGGTGTGGGAGGAGATGAACTGCACTCACTGCAGCTCTGTATTTCTCCCTGATGCTCACTTTGCAGACTCCTTTCTCTGATTTTAGTCATTTAGTGGCATATTCACATTTGGCTAACTTGTTAGAGATTTTTGCTACTGTAAGCTTAAGCTCAAGTGCTTCACTTTATCCTGAGGTACTTATATGCCTATGTCTCCTCTACTACTGTGTTTTGCAACATAGTATCTACAGAAAGGAATTTCCATTTAGATTTATAAAGATGAGTTTCTCCCTTTCTATACCAGTTCAGTGGGGATGAGGTTTTCTATGACCCTAAAAGTATTCAGATGTTTCACTACTGTACATCTAGACCTACCTAGACACTCAATGTGTGGAAAGTGAGAAAGGTAAAAAGAAAGTAACAAAGGGAAAAAAAGAAAAAAATAACAATAAAAAGGGAAAAAGTAATTTCTTAAAAAAGAAAAAGACAAAAAAAAGGGGGCAGAAGCTTTCTGGTTAAAGGGATAGGGCTGGGGCCACCTTAGATGCACATGGATTCTGAAATTAGCAAGAGAAAGGAAAGATCAGAGATGAGACAATATCTACATATTTTTTAAAAACATATGTGTGTGTGTGTGTGTGTATATATATATATATACATATATATATGTGTATATATATATATGTGTGTGTGTATATATATATATATATATATATATATAAAATATAAAAGAGAAAAATCTTGACAGAAAGAGAGAGAGAGACAGACAGACAGAAAGAAAGAAAGAAGACAGAGATCACCCTACCTGGCTTTTTGCTGGGTGTTGGGCCGGAAGGAGAGGTTTAGTAATTTGTTTTGTTATTATTGAGTTTTGAGAATTCTTTATATATTCTGAATACAAGTCTCTTAGGAGATACATGATTTGCAGATAATTTCTCCAGCTTTGTAGCTTGCCTTTTAATTCTCTTAACTGTGTCTTTCAAAAAGCAGAAGTTTTTGGGACCAGCAGTTAGCGTAATGGCTATGTCGCTGGACTCCCACGTAGTCGACCGCGGTTCGAGTCCCGGACCTGGCGGCTTAAACTCACGCCGGGCGCGTGTGCATGTGTGCCCAAGATCCCGAGAGGAGAATGGAGGAGAAGGGATTGCGGCGTGGCCATCCCCCCTGGGGGGTGATTTCCTGCTTTCTATCTCTCTGTCTCTCTCTGTCTGTCTGGCGAGCGCACGCGCCCTATAGCAAAAACCTCTCCAAAAAAAAAAAAAAAAAAAAAAAAAAGCAGAAGTTTTTAATTTTGATAAAGTCTGGTTATGTAAGGGTATCCAATTATTTCAGTATTATTTGTTGAAAAGGCCATTCTTTCTCCACCAAAGTGTCATTGAGCCTCTGTTGCAAATTAGTTTTCTGTACATATGTGAGTTTATTTTTGGATTCTGTATTCAGTTCCATTGATTTACTCGTGCAGTCTTTACACTGAAACCATACTCTCTTGTTACTGTGGCCTTACAATAAATCTTAAATTAAGGTAGTATTAATTCTCCAACTTTGATCTTTTTTATCAAAGATGTTCTATCCATTCTAGGTCTTTCATATTATCTCCCTATGAATTTTAGAATCAGCATGTCAATTTCTCTTTGCCAGCATTCTAACTGCAATTATGTTGAATGAATAGATCAATTTAGGGACCAGCCAATGGTGTGGTGGTTAAACAGCTGGATTCCACATGGCCAATTTTATGGTTTGAGTCTTGGACACAGAATCTTGAAAAACATGCCAGGTACATATGTATGCATGTCCAAAATCCTGAGAGGAAAATGGAGAAGAAGAGATTGAGATATGACCATTCATCCTATTTTTTTTTTTTTTTTTTGAGAGGTTTTCGCTATAGGGCGCGTGCACTCCCCAGACAGACAGAGAGAGACAGAGAGACAGAAAGCGAGAAATCACCCCCCAGGGGGGATGGCCATGCCGCAATCCCTTCTCCTCCATTCTCCTCTCGAGATCTAGGGCACGCATGCACATGCGCCCGGCGTGAGTTTTAAGCCACCGGGTCCGGGACACGAACCACGGTCAACTACGTGGGAGTCCAGTGACATAGCCATTACGCTAACTGCTGGTCCCGTGACCATTCATCCTTGGAGGGTGCTTTCTCATTTCCTCTCTCTCTCTTTCTCTTTCTTCCTCTCTGGCAAGTGCATGTGCCCTGTCACAAACTCTAAGTAAATAAATAAATAATTCTAAAAATAGATCACTTCAGGGAGAATGAACATCTTAGCAATACTCAGTCCTCTAAGTCAGTCATGACATGTTTCTCCACTAATTTAAATTTAAGTTCTTCTCAGTAGTATTTCGCAGTTTGCAGGTATTACACATCTTTTCTCAGGTTTATCCCTAAGAATTTTATATTGGAACTTGAGCTGTGAAAAATTACTTTCAGGGACCAAAACTGAAGATTTTCTTTTGAGACTTCACCCTCTAAACTTCATTCTTGAGTGGAGAGGCAAACATGCAGGCCTCTGAGATGACTACTGAACTTGAGGTGTGAAAAAGTACTTTCAAGGACCAAAACTGAAGATTTTCTACTGAGACTTCACCCTCCAGACCTCATTCTTTTTTTTTTTTTTTTTGAAATTTTTTATTTGACTTTATTTATTTATTATTTCAATTTGATCAGAGAGAGAGAGAAAGTGAGAAAGCAAGCTGCCAAGTCCAGGACTCTAGCAGCAATTGGCCATGTGGGAGTCCAGCGCCCTTAACCACCACACCACCTGCGGGCTCCCCAGGCCCCATTCGTGAGTGCTAGGGTACCCTCTATATCCTTCTCTCTGTCTCTCTCTGTTTCTCTCTTTCTCTTGTCATTTAAATTTTTTTTTTTTAAGGCAAAGTATTTTCTAGGCTCTCAGACCCTCCTTTATTTTGGTAATTCTTGCCATCTCCCCTCCCATTAAAGAGAAGCAAAAACACAGGCCTCTGAGATGCCTACTGAACTTGAGCTGTGAAAAATTACTTGAGCATGGGTGCAGTTTTCATTTTTTAAAAAACTTTTTTTATTCTCTTTTCTTATTTTTTTCTCTTCCTCTGTTTTCTTTTCTTTTTCTAAGGATTTTTGTCTTCTCTTGAGCTGTCAATAGGTTCGTATACCTACTATCTGAATAGAATCCTAACCTGTTTCCTGGTTTTAAGTCTTAAGCAAAGCTCTCTTAACATTTTTTTATTTTGATTTATTAAAGCTAAAACTGCTTTTCTTGAAATTGAGAAATATATTTACAAACTACTTATTTAATGACTGTAGTAAGCTATATAGCCTCAGCTAAGTGCTACTTTATATTATATTCATTCTACTCAGAGTTTCATGCTTAAAGTCAGACATGTGTTCACAGATATGTTTATATCAGCTTAACTTGCTATTGAAAGTAATTAGATTAATTAAAATATTTTGGGAATCAATAAAATGTGAGAAAAAAGGAACAGAAAGCAACTGTAGGTATCAGAGACAGTGTAGGAGGAGGGTGGGAAACAACAGAGGGTGAGAAATAGAGGGGGGAATACACATACACACACACACACACACACACACACACATATATATATACCTATATATATAGGTATATATATATGTGAAACAAGAAATGGAAAATTATTTGTTGACGATAATATGTATGATTAAGCCACTATACAGTGTATTCTGGATGAGAAATTGCTTTTTGTATGCTATGATAATGCTCAGTGAATGAATGTAGAATAAATAAATTAAAAATAGTAATAATAACAAATAGAATTAAATAAATGAAATAAATATTTTTTAAAAGAATTTTATGTTTTTATGCTATCATAAATTTTTCTATTTTTAAATTTTAATTTCTAACAGTTTATTGCTGGTATATAGAAATATAACTGTTTCGTATGTTGACCTTGTAACTTAAACCTGACTAAATATATTTACTAAATATACTTATTAGTTCTTGTAGGTTTTTTTGGTAAATTCCATAGAATTTTCTTCATTGATGATTATATTGTCTGCTAACAGCATAGTTTTACTTATTCCTTTCCCATCTAGATGCCTTTAGTTATCTTTCTTCACATACTGCATTGGCTAGAACCTCTAGTATAGTAATTACTAGAAGTAGTAACATGATATTTATGTTCATGAGTGATATTGGTCTGTAGTTTTCTCATAGTGTTTTTATCTGGTTTTTGTTTCAGGGTAGTGCTGTCCTCATTAAGTCAATTGGACAATATCTTTCCTTTACAATTTTCTGAAACAGTTTGAGCAGAATTTTTATTATTTCTCCTTCCTTATTTGGTAGAATTCACCAATGAAGCCAATCGAATCTAGTGTTTCTTTCTGGGAAAGTTTTCAACTTCAAATTTGTTTTCTTTGGTAGATACTGGGATAGTCTGTGTATCTATTTCTTCTTGATTAAGCTTTGCTAGTTTGTGTCTTTCAAGGAATTTGCATGATTTATCTATATTGTGGAATTTAATGGTATAAAGTTGTTTATAGTTTTCTTTTAATATCCTTTCAATATCTACAGAATCTGTAGTGATGCCACCTTTCTTTTGCCAGGTAATGTAATTTTTTGTCTACTTTTTTCCCCCAATCAACCTGGCTAGATTTTATCAATTTTACTGATCTTCTGAAAGAGTTAGCTTTTAGTTTAATTGATTAAAAAATTTATTTTTAGTTTTATTGATTTGTGCTCTGATCTTCATTATTAAATTTTTTTCTGCTTACTTTGAATTTCATTTACTATTCTTTTCTGGTTACTTTAGCAGAGGTTCTTTTTTTGAGGCCTATTTTTTAAACTAATATAAGAATTTCTATAAATTTTACTCTAAACACTTGTTTAGAAGCATCCTATAAATTTTGATATGTTGTGTTAATTTATGCTCAGTTGAAAAATCTTCTAAATCCTATCTTGAGTTCGTTCTTCTTTGAATTATGTGATATAAAAAGAATGGAATTTGGTCTGTAAATATTTGTTAGGTATTGTAGATATTTTTCTGTTACTGATTTCTAATTACATTGTGGTCAGAGAACATACTTTGCATGCCTTAAATCTAAGTTTACTGAGACTTGTTTTATAGTCCAGAATATAGTATAACTTGACAAAAATTGTATTAGCATTTCAAAGAATATGTATTCAGTTCTGGATAGTTGGTATGTTGTATAAATAAATATCAGTTAAAGTTGGCCGGAAGTGTTCTTCTAGTCTTCCATGTCCTACTGCTTTTTATCAATTTATTATATCAATTATAACATGTTGAAATCTCTGATTAGAATTATTATTACTTATAATAAATATTCTGAGTTTTGTTTTGAGAAGCAGATATGTTACTTGGAAATAGGTTGATCTTTTTAGATCTTGCTTTTAAGATTTGTTAGATAGGACCAGAGCAGTGTTAGTATAGTGCTGATTTTTCCACGCTACTGAGGCAAAAGCTCTTCCATGTACTCAACCCGACACTCAATGAATTATGAGCTTTTCCTGTCAGCTAGCAGAAACATGCACAATTTCCATTTCTCTGTGAGCACTGGATGCTATTTGTTCTAATCCTTTCAGATAGGTCTTTTCCTTGTGACAGATAGTTTTCTCACACGTGTATGCTAATCAATACTCTGATGAATACTCAAAGGGGGCACTTTTCAGATCTCCTGGCTTCTCTCTCCCCATGGCTCCCTCTTCTCTCTGCTAATTTATCCTGTGAACTCTAGCCACTTGGTTTTTCCCCATTGCTCAGCTCTGTCTTCTCAGCTTAGATACTCTCCAGGGACTTAGGTTCATAGCCTGGAAGGTCTTAAACTGGAGGCAATCTTGGATTCAATTCGTTTGTTTTTGCTCTCTCTCAGGACTCAGTCTTTCATGCCTAATACCTACGGTCTTGAATACTATGCTTTCATTTTTTATGTATGATTTGTAGTTTTGGAGGTGAGAAAGTAAACCTGGTCCCTGTTACTCTAACCCATTTAAAAGTAGAAGTCTCCTTGGAGAACTTTTTAAAAAAGACAAATTCCTGATCCCATCACAGACTTAGAATCTCAGTCTGTCAGTGAATTCAGAAATATGTTTGTAGCAAAATCTCCATCTGATTCTTTTGTACTTCTACATTTTAGAACCACTGATTTGATAAAGTCTAATCCAGGTAAGTGGCATTTCTCAAAAGTCAATGGGTCATGATTGACCTGAGTTTCAGCTTAAATTGTGCTTGGATCATCATAGACCTCTACCGCTGAACTATGGAACTTCCACTCTCAGAAAATCCCACACAGGGGGGCCAGCAGATGATGCAATGGCTACGTTTCTGGACTCCCATGTAGTCAACTATGGTTCAAGTCCTGGACCCAGTGGTTTAAGACTCATGCCAGGTGCGTGTGCATGTGTGCCCAAAATCCCAAGGGGAAAATAGAAAAGGGATTGTGGTGTGACCATCCCGCCTGGGGGGAGGGGAGAGATTTCTCGCTTTCTTCTCTCCGTCTCTCCAGCAGGTGCATGCACCTTACAGCAAAAATCTCTCTTAAAAAAAAATGCAGAAAACTGTCAGGAGGCCACTGGTTGTAAGAATTTTGAAGTTTATTTGGTAATTATAATTATGCATATAGATTCCTTTCTATTTTCATAGCCAATAGAAAGCTGAATATTTGCTTCAACCTGTCACGAAATCAAACTTTTTAGAGAAACATTTTAATTTTAGAAGAAAAAAATGAGTTATTCTATGCTACTAATTAGATCTTAGCTGTTAAAATTCAGAATGATTAAAATCCTTTTCAGTAATTGTGAACTATCCCCCTGATAAAAGGTCCCTTAGAGGTTATTATATAATAGTGTTAAGTTAATCATTTTATCTTCTTGAGAACAGCTTTCTGTCTGGGGTTATTAGTAGTGGCAATCCCTTAAGTGCATGTTGATTGAATACTTGATTTTTCTCTAACAGATTTGAAGAACTGTGGGGTGTCTGTTTTTACAAAGGTCCAACTTCCACAAAAACTAGTTAGCTATCTGTGTAACCAAGTTCTAATTCAAGGCAGGCAGTACTAGAGAATAACTACCTATGCACCTCTAGTTTGATATACTAAATATAGCATTATTTTAAAAAAATCTAATGTCTATAATTACATTAAGTGAAGCTATAAATAATAGTATAATCAACTAGTGATATCACCACCTTACATAGGATGCATGACACTTTCTGAGTTGTTAATCCTAATTCAAATTCTAGTAAAAAACTGGAAACATGGATAGATGACATGTAAATATATACTGTATAGTATAATCCCTCTAACTCAGAGATTCTTAACCCTTGTTGTGCCATGAACCCCTTTAGTGTCTGGTGGATGGTGTGTATGGGTCTTTATTCAAAATAATGTCTCAAATGTAATAAATTAAAAAGATGGGAATACAAAAAAATTTACATTGAAATACAGTTGTCAAAATGTTTAAAACAGAATTGTGGGGAGGTGGACAGGGTATAGTGGTAAAGTGTGATGCTCTGCAAGGCTGATGCACATGGGAAGGTTCTAGGTTTGTGCCTGGAGACCTCCTGAGTATTCTAGATACAGAAGTGCCCAAGACCAGGACTGGCTGAGTTTAGGGAATTTCATGGCATGAAGATGCTTTTGGGGGTGTTGTCTCTTATGTGTCTCTCTTTCCCTCTCTATCACCATCCCTCATGGAAGAAATAATATTTTTCAAAAATTTGGAACCAGCAGATGGCATAATGGTTACGTCACTGGACTCCCGTGTTGTCGACCATGGTTTGAGTACCAGACCCAGCAGCTTAAAACTTATACCAGGCGCGTGTGTGTGCATGCCCAAAATCTCAAGAGGAGAATGGAGGAGAAGGGATTGTGGCATGGCCATGCCCCTGGGGGGTGATTTCTTGTTTTCTGTCTTTCTGTCTCTCTCTGTGCCTCTGGTGAGTGCATGTGCCCTATAGCAAAACCTCTCTTAAAAAAGAACATTTTTTCCCCTTAAAAATTAAAAAAATAGAACACAATTGTGATATAGTACTATATATTTCTTTTCATGCAACATTTTTTTTTTTTTTTTGGTGTACAATAGGAGACATGCTCTCACCAGAGACCAAGAGGCAAAGAGGGAAAGTGAGAAATCAGACCCCATCTCTCTTCCATTTTCCTCTTGGTATTTTGATCATCTGCACATGCTCATGCACCTGGCATGTTTTTCAAGCTGTCAGGTTTAGGACTCAAACTGCACAGTCACCCATGTGGGATCCAGCTGCCTTAATCACCATACTACCAGCTGAACCAATATATGCTTCCCCCCACCCCCGCCGAGGATGCATGTGCTAGCCAGAGGACAGAGTAGGTGGGGAAGCACCCACCCCGTGGGGAGTATCTATGCTATAACTCCTTCTCCTCTGTTTTTCCTTTCTGTCAGGATTTGGAGCATGTACACCACATGTCTAGCATGTTTTTCAAGCCATTGAGGCTGGGATTCAAACCAAGGTTGGCCTTGTGTGATCCAGCTCCCTTGACCACTAGGCCACAGGACTAACCCTATGCTTTCTTATTAATGCAATAAAATAATAAGACATAGTTATAACTCTGCTAACTATTGTAATTATTTCATTAAGAATAAACATCTAGGGTCAGCTCTGTGATGCAGTGGTAATGCACTGCTCAATAGAAGCCAGATCCTACAAAGTGATGACAGTTCGAATCCCAAGCCAGTCATCCTGAAAACCCAATACTACTCAAGATCTGATGAGCTAGAGGACTGGAGGACGGGAGTCACAGCATGACCAGACTCTCTCTATGGAGGGCATTATCTCTCTCTTTTTTCCTGTCTCTCTCTGCCCACAAGTGACTCTATCATAAATAAAGAAAATAAAAGGATGAGCTACTAAATAGCATTTTGAAACAACTATAAAGTTAGGTGAAAATAATATTATTTTTGTAGCCTGTACTTATAATAAAAGGCAATGTTAAATTTTAGTAAAAGTAAGATTTTTTTCCTTCCAAATTCATGGACCTCCTGGATTCTCTTTGTGAATCTTAAGAAGCCTTGTCTTCCTTCTATTAATCTTTAATGAAAACTTATTTTTGAATCACAAAAAAAGAAGTTATGTAAAAATAAGTTAAAGAGGAATTTGGGAGAAAAATGAAATTCCAGTTCCCTTGTGGACTGAAAGGCTTAATTCAACATTATGATATACTTTTTTTTAACTTTTCATTACATACTGCTGGAATTAGCATTGTCCTCTTCAATGAACCACTAATGAACAGCCTGACAAGTATGACTTAATCATACAGCACTTTTAATCCGTGAAACCCATTTAGAATGTTAGCACAAAATAGAAATATAATGATATAAGGAGAGAATTATATACCATAATGAAATCTCAGCTCAGAAGAATCTAATTGGCAGCAAGCTTGAGACCCTTAGAATCAGAAGTCCTTAGGGTTTCGTCTTAAAATTTTACTTATTAAAGAGTCTGGGTGGTGAGGTGGTAGTGAGAAGATAGAATGAAGAGAGGGAATAGATAAAATCATGTTCTCAATGTATGAGATTCAACAGAGCTACAGCCCATCGCAGGTGTTGAGTACATATGCCAAACCTCAGGTGTGCACGTTGCTAACTGGAAATGCATGATTAGATTAATTGCACATGTCAGTTAAAAAGCCATAATTACCTAAGAAAAAAATGTATGTATTTTGTCTGTGTAGAGCTCCTCCGTTTAGTGTATCTTTTAAATTTTGACCAATTATAAATCTGTGAGCAAAGTATGGAGTAAAATCCCATATTTCCTATGGATCTTGACATATGTGAGTTCTTAATCATTGTTTACTAAACAATTAGCTTAAACAATTAAGATGGAATGGGAAAAACACTTAAACCTAGTGGGAATTACTGAGGTGTGAGATGCTTTTAGGACTTGGTTAGAAATTTCTCTTCTCTATTTCTCAAACGTTGTGACAATAATTCATAGTTTATTTACAAACAGAAAGTAACACTTCATAATACCTGGCAGCTTTCATGATTATATCTGTCCTTGCCTGAAGGGCTCCAATAACCAGTATTGTAAGATATTTTCTTCTGACCATCTGGCAGTTCTTAGGAACCAATCTCTCACAACATTTTATAGCTACTGCACTGGTTACAGCTAATCCTTTCAATGAATGAGCTGGAAAATGTAGATACATCAATATCATATTCTTTTAGAGCCCATTTAATCCATGCCCTATTATTATTTCGTTTAATAGGGCCATTATCTTCTGTGGAAATGAAAAGTAATTTGTCAGAATCATTTCTTAAAATTTGAAGATCAATCTATGTAAATTTTTTTAAATAAAAGAAACCATAGATTTTTTTTTTTTTTTAAGAATCTCAAACGTACTCATTAAAATCTCAGAAATGGGAATCTAAGGCTTAGATTCCACATGCATTTTTAGATAGTACATTCCAATCTGGGCTCTAAAATATTAGTGTAATAACTCGGCTTAAATTGGGCTCACAGTATTCCTGAAAAAGTGTTCTCGATAATAATGGAGTTGACACCTCAGCAAGGTCAATAAAAGCAACTTAAACCCTTTTTTGCTATTTGCTTTAAGAAGATACTTATTCCAGTATGGAAATTTTATGAATTTTTCTTTAAAGTAACTTAGCAGTCTATGTACTTTGAGTAACTGAGGTTCCCCCCAACAAAGAATTTTTTATTTAATTTTATTTATTATTATTATTATTATTATTAGTAGTAGTAGTAGTAGTATTTTTAATTTGCTATAGGGCATGTGTGTTCACCAGAGAGACAGAGACAGACAGACAGACAGAGAGTTTGAGAAATCAAGCCTCCAGGTTCAGGACTCAAACTGCCTAGTGCCATGTGGGAGTCCAGTGCCTTAATCACCATGCCATCTGCTGACCCTGAGTAGCTAATGTTTTTTAAATATTTATTTTGCAGTTTTTTAGTAAGTCATGAGAAATTGTCAATGTTTTTATTTTAACCTATGTTTTACTTCCTGAAGAACCTATGTTGGTTGAAGAATTTTGTTAGGAAAGCTGTTACTCATTTCTATATTCTAAAATTTACATTTATCCTGAAAATATACTGATCCTTTTTTTCAGATTCAGAGTTTAAAACTCTTCATGATATGTTAATCCCAGCTTCACCATTCCATCACATATCACCACCATGATGAGACCAAGTTTTGACATAAATCTTCTTTCCCTAAAAGTTTTGCACTTTTGTATCAAAGTACCTCAGTCTGGGCAAGTTTTTCTCTGTGTTATTCCCTTAACACACACAGGCACATGTACACATACTCTCCCTAGGTTGTTGGATAAAATTATTCCTATTGTTTTTTGGTATCAAAATTAATTTTAAAAATTTCTTTTGAGTTTTATGATGAGTTTTGGGAAATCTTTTGTTTGTTTTCTATCAGTTGGGGTTGAGAACCACCTCAATTATGTAGTACAGTGTTGAATACATGCAGGAATTTATGTGCGGTTGTTGTGTTTTGTTTCTAGTTAAACAAGACTTTATTGTTTGAGCATACAGACACATTCATGCAGCCAGGACAGAGGCTGTGAGTGATTCATCTTTCCAATCCATGGGGAGGACTTACTTGGTTGTACAATACCCAGGCAATTGGTGAATTCAGCTCTCCATTAGAATAAAAATTTAGCATTCTAATCCTTTCTGTCCCTCAAGATGTTTTCAAACAGCAAACTCTTTCTTAATTACATGGTAGAGATCTTTAGGAAGATTAAAAGCAAGTCCTGTGGACTTAAGGAGTCTCAAGATTTTATTGTCTGTCATAAAATGTACATGTGCAATGCTCTGTGAATCCTGCAGGATCACGTTGGTTTGTGAAGGACTCAGACCCTTCTTGGCCAGCTTATCAGTCTGTTCCTTCACATTGACAGACAGCTACTTTAGCCGGGTGGGTGAAACAGAGCTCACTGGGCCAGGCGCCTCACAGGAGCATGGATGTGACCGTGATGGCAGCAGTCAGTCAGCAAAAAGAGATCGAGGGGCAAGCTGGTGATATGGTGGTTAAGGTGGCAGGATTCCACATGGCCAACCAGAGTTCAAATATCTGACCGTTGGCTTGAGAAACACGCTGGATGTGTACATGTGTGTCCAAAATCCTGAAAGGGAAAGAAATGGAGGAGAAGGCACTATGGCTGACCATCCCCCATGGGGGTGCTTTCTCACTCCCCTGCCTCCTGTCTCTCTCCTGCAAGTCCACATGCCCTCTGGCAAATTAAAGAGAGAGAAAGAGTGAGGGCAGAAGTGCAGCAGGAAACCTCTCAGCATGCAAGAAGCAACCTCACACAGCCCCCTTATGTTGGATTTGGCTAACAATTTAGCTAACTGTAGATTAGCATCCCTCAAGATAATGAGCTTTCTTTGATATTCTCTTTATTTCATCCAGTTACCAGATTTCTGTCACATCCTAAAAATAGGGAGGGCATAATATTCATCTCCAAGTTAGGTACAACATCTGGTTTTATTTTGACACTTTTTAACTGAAAATAAATATCAACTATGCCATTTTTCACCAGGTTATAAAATTGGGCAAAACCTACAGAGGTCACTAACATATGAACATACTTGTTTTTCAAACAGTGCTGGAAGCCATATGCCGATCACAGGTTCAGATCCCTGGGTCAATCTGAAAATACTCTGGGCACACATGTGGTTGCCCTCCTGATTCCGAGGAGCTGAAGGGCTAGGGAAATAGGATTGTAGTGTGATGAAACCCTGTCAAGGGTGTTTCCCTCTCTCTTTTGTGAGCACACACACTCTATTAAAAAAAAAAACAAAAAAATAAAAAAACCCACTAACAGCCAATTTTTATAATAAATGTTCTTCTACTATTAGTATTATTAATGACTAATTAATATTACATAATGTGAATGCTCATAATTTATCCACCCTGTTTTTCCAACATTTTTATTAAGAAAAACTACAATTGGAGCCAGAAGATGGAATAATGATTATATCACTGGACTCCCATGTAGTTCCAGACCTGGCAGCTTAACACTCATGCTAGACACATGTGTGCACATGTCCAAAATCCAGAGAGGAAGATGGAGGAAAAGGGATCGTAGAGTAGTCACCCCCACCTAGGGAATGGGAGAGTGATTTTTCACTTTTCTGTCTCTCTGCCTCTCTCTGTCTCTCCAGCAAGTGCATGCACCCTAGAGCAAAAATCTCTCTTTAAAAAAAGAAAAAGAAAAGAAAAACTACAAGTATTGAAATAATTTATAGTGAACACAGACATATCCACCACTTATATTCTATGACTAACACAGGGATTTTAAAAAGTTTGTAGGAAATATTTATAGAACTAATGTACACATTTATTTTGCTGAAAAAGTAATTTGAAGTCCATGCATAGTTTTCTCATAATACAAGTTTTCTCTAAACTTTAAGACTCCTTGCTTTGGGACCAGTAGTTAGTGTGATGGCTATGTCGCTGGACTCCCATGTAGTCGACTGTGGTTTGAGTCCTGGACCCGGTGGCTTAAAACTCACGCCGGGCACGTGTGCGTGCATGCCCAAGATCCCGAAAGGAGAATAGAGGAGAAGGTATAGTGGTGTGGCCACCCCCCCCGGGGGGGGGGGGTGATTTCTCGCTTTCTGTCTCTCTGTCTCTCTCTTTCTGGCGAGCGCACACGCCCTATAGCAAAAATCTCTCCAGAAAAAAAAAAAAAGACTTCCTGCTTTATAATATACTAGCCATCTCTTTCCCTATTAGTCCATCTTTTATTTTATGTATTATATTTTAAAGTAAGTAATAGATATTAGTATACTCAGCCCCAAGTACTTAAGCATCATTAACTAGAGTTCAATATTTGTTTATGCGCTCAACCTATTTTTTAAAAACTGTTTTACATTTAAACTGTTTCCTAATCTATTAGAAAAATAATATAATATTTACTAATATAATTGATTAGCTATATATTGCCACATAACAAAATACCCCAAAACCTAGCGACTTAAAGCAAACTCTTTACTTACTTTTGGTTCTGCGTGTTGGCAGTATAGGTTGAGGTCAGTGGAACAATTTTCTGCTGACCTCTCTATTCATGGAGCCATAGTCATCTGGAAGCTCTTCTAATGCTGAGTGGAACAAGAGAGCCTCATTCCATAAAGTTCTAGTATTCAAGTTGATACTTTATATAAAGTTATACAAAAAATATACATAACCAAATTACCTTCTTTAATTATTTAGAATGTTTTTTTTTTCCTTGCCCACTTTCTCTGTGTATTATTTCAATTCAAAATCATTTTAGTTCGGAATAACTTTCCAGAATACTGACTGGATTCATTTTGATGAATATATTGAAGGCATTGAGAAGAATACAAATAAGATACCAAACATTGTCTCTGTTCTTTAGAGAGTTGTAATCTAGTGGGAATGATAACAGCAACACCATGCAGCAGTCACACTGAACGATAAGACCTGGTCCAGTTGTCAAATTATTCACCTCTTTCTCCTTTCTGGAAGACAGGCTTTGTAAATTACTTGACATTCAATAAGTATTCAGTAAATAACTGTTTAGTAATTACCATTGAATTTTAGAGAACACCTGAGTTAAATTCTTCTAGATATTGGTAGTTTTGTTATGGAAGTGGGACTTGATGGGGTACCGTTCTGAGAGACTAGGAGGAAGTGTGGAGGTTCAATAATCATTTGCTTGAAATCTGTTACATTTTATACTCTTCAGAAAATGTATGGTTAGAAATGACCTTTCTTGTTCCTTATTAAAACAATACTATCTAAATATTTGCCTACTGAGTCCGTAATTGAGATTGCCAAAGTGTTTGTTTTCTCCCACATTTTTATTTCTGACCATCCTTTATAGTATAGAGTATGACTAGAAAGGAAATAGCTAATTTTCTCCAACAAATTCAGAAATCTTTCTTATCTGAAAAGCCCATTTAGTAGGACTATTCAAAGTATGAAGAGTTACAGCATATTGGAAGAAATATATTTGGGTTTTGTGGTACCAGCAAACCTACGAAAGCCAAGTTTTTACATATTCACTAAAACAAAACATCAATTTTGACATGCCAAATACACATAAAATGGTTGTAATGAGAGTCTGAACAATTAACATTTATTTACTGTAGTTTGTTTGACATTAACTTTTCAGGCTCTTTATCTTCCTTAATTTCTACTCTGTGCTTATAAAGTTATTTTAAAGGTTTTTGCCATAGGGCATATGCACTCACCAGAGACAGAGAAAAAGTGAGAAATCGTCCCCCAAGGCGATGGCCTTGCTGCAATTCCTTCTGCTCCATTCTTCTCCTGGGATTTTGAGCATGCATGCACACATACCTGGCATGAGTTTCAAGCCACCAGGTCCAGGACTCAAACTATGGTCAGCCATGTGGGAGTCCAGCACCTTAATCATCACGCCACCTGCTGATCCCCTCTGTGCTTATAAATTTAATTTGCCTTGTTGCTGAGGGTGCTCATTCTAAATGTTTTTCCCCAAGTGTAACTGTCAATTTTCTATGAATCTTATGATACAAAGTTGTTGACTTTCACTATCTGACTCCTACCATGGTCCCAGAGACAGAAAACTACAATAAGCTATTCGTGATTCACTTTATTTAACCAGCCTTAGTATGTATTTCTCCTCTTTTCAACAGAGTGTTACATTGTCTTGGTTCCAAACTGAGTGCTTTCAGACACTGATAAACTCAGCTAGAAGTTGAGGGAGGAAGTGCAATTTCAAAGCCTTGATGTACATTTTCTCACCTTTCCTGCCCCTTTCCCAAAGTAGTCATCTATTCTGCTCAGCTTTATTTTCCTCTTCTTTTTCTATCCTCCAATTCCCTCTGTTCTTCAAAAGTTCTTGAAGATGGAGAAGCCATAATTAAAAGTGAATTTCGCTTAAGGCAAACTGAATGTTGAAAAATGATGACTGTGTAATAGACCTTCTGCATTCAGAGGAGTGCTGCCTTCCCCACGTCTGAGTGCTGCCTTCCCCAACTCTGTTCCTATCCCTCACAGCATTTCTGTTTGAGCCTTTCTAATCTGTAGTATGTCTCTTCAATATACTTGGTGCTGGCACATCTTTCATTAGAGATGCATTTTGTTCTGTTTTGGAGACATGTACAGGTTATTTACAATGTCAATATTAGTGATTAAAAAAAAAATTGCATGTGTGCTCACCGAGGAGAGAGAGACAGAGACAGACAGGGAAAGCACCTCACTGAGTCTGGTCACACAGCATTCCTCACTCCTTCAGGATATTGGGCATGCACCCTCACATGCCCAGTGTGTTTTTTAAGCTTCTAGGCCCAGGACTCAACTGCACAGTCAGCCATGTGTGACCTGTCTTCCTTAAATACTGTGCCACTGGCTGGCCCTCAATATTAGTAATGTAAGTGAATGGAAATGTTTAAAGTGTATTTATTTCTTCCATTAATGAGGTGGGGGGCAGCACCCCCTGCAGAGCCCTGGCATCAGAATCCACCTGCTGCTTCAGCCAGCCCTGGATCATGGGCAAGCATGTGCCTGAAATACTCCAGAAAGTCTCCAGACTTTAACTGGGAACCTTCTGGTGGGATTGCTCCCACAGAGCACTGCATTATACCACTGCACCACTGTCTGGCCCCTGGAGGGAATCTTGCTGGGATACATGTCTTTAGATTTATACATATTCACATCCATAAAGTTATACAATTGTGCAATACAAACTAACAAGAATAAGTTAAGATCTGATCTATCATTGAAAAAGTTTCATTTCCTGAAGTATTTGGGGACAAGATTTTAGATTTTTAAGAATCAAAAAGTCAGAACTGAAAGAGACTCAGAGATCCTTTCTTTCAATACTCTGAGGAAACAATGACACAAAGATGAAATGATTCATCTAAGATCTCATGGTCATTGATTGAGAACTCTTTGTCTATGTCCACACATCTTGTTTGTCCTCATTCCTTAATATGAGAATGTGTTCTGAGGAAGTACCGAGTACAGTCTTATACTTAGAGGTTCTTAGGAAATTATGATGCTAATGATAGGAAAAAAACACTTATACCTAGAAGCTTCTTTAAAATACTTTAATAGCTCAAAGTTCTATTAATAGAATTACAATAATCTGTAGAACACTTTTTCTTTTAATCAGAAAAGTATCAAATGAAGTATTTTTTGTTTGTTTGTTTGTTTTTATTTTTATTTGCCAGAGGGCACATGTACTCCCCAGAGAGAGAAAAGGCACTCCCTAACAGGGTATGAACATGCACACACATGCACTCAGCATGTTTTTCAAGCTGCCAGGGCTGCATTTTGAACCATGGTCAGTCATGTGGGATCCGGCTCCTTTAACCACTAGGCGACAGGTCTGGTTCAGGAGAAAGTTGTTATATAGCTCAAGAACCATTTGAAAAATTTGAGGCTACACTCAACTCAGTAGTTCAAGTGAGTATTGTTCAAATGAACTACTCCAAAGCAGCAATTAGATATTTTTGTGTTCTTTCCCATATGTGGACTTTTTTTTAAAATTATTTTATTTAACTTTATTTATTATTTATTCATTTGTTTATTTAAATTTGACTAGAGAGGGACAGAGTGAGTGAGAGAGAGAGAGAGAGAAAGTGAGAAAGCAAGCCGCCAGGTCCAGGACTTGAACCACCGTCAGCCATGTGGGAATCCAGCGCCTTTAACCACCATGCCACCTGCCGGCCCCACCATATGTGGACTTTTAAAATAGCATAAAATATTAACCAAACAGGATCCTCATTGCTTTCATAAGCCATGTACCTAAAATACCTATTTTGCAAAGTGATTTGGAATGGAAAAAATAGCTGGTGAGGAAATTAAATGATAATACATGATCATTCAGAGAAACAGATTGGCTGAAAAAATTACCTCTCAAAATGACAAATATCTTTTTCCATTTAAATAACTTAAAAGATAATTTAGAACATTTGGAGCATCAAAGGGTCTCTGATTCTGACTTAGTGGTGGAAGAAAGCATGGAGTAACGGACACCCAAACGCCAGTCTACAGACTGGTATCCACCCCATCATAAGCAGTCTGTGACTGCATTTTAGCCAGTTAGTAAAATGAGAACATGAAAGATACTATGATGAGTTTAGTATAAAGCTAACTATTGCCAACTTTTTATTATTTGAAATGTCATTTTTTTTAATGATAGCAATAATAGATCTTTGCTGTTGTTTGTTTGCTTTTCTGATAGTCTTACTTAGCAAAGTTGGTTCCCCAAACTTTAAAAATCATCAGCTTCAATGGTCTACCTTTTCAGAATACTAATCAAGTGCCCATTATAGAATGTGATATATTTTATGAAAGTAGAATGAATGACTTACTAGTCTCTTAATATGACCCTTCTCCCAACCCATGATTACCCTGAGAATCTGGTCTCCTCTAGTTTATCTAAAAAGATTACTGCAGTTGCTTTTAAGCAGTGATTGTTTTGGGTTCTCTTCCATTATTTATTTTTTTAGAGGTTTTTGCTATAGGGCGTGTGCGCTCGCTCGCCAGACAGACAAAGAGAGACAGAGAGATAGAAAGCGAGAAATCACCCCCAGAGGCAATGGCCATGCCTCAGTCCCTTCTCCTCCATTTTCCTTTCGGGATCTTGGGCACGCACGCACATGCGCCTGGCGTGAGTTTTAAGCCACCGGGTCTGGGTCGACTACGCGGGAGTCCAGCGACATAGCCATTACGCTAACTGCTAGTCCCGATTCTCTTCCACTTTCATGACCAAACTGAACCTTTCTTTGAAGCTCAGGCTGCTTACATATGTAGATTCTGCGTAGTTTGCCAGGATTAGTAGCTCATAATTAAAATTGTGACTTGTCACATAGTGCCTCTTACTGTACAGTTCTGCAGTTTCAAAAAGTTATTTTAGTGGCAGTTTCTTTATGATCAGAAGGAACATTATGCCTCAGTAGGAAATTACTTGGTGCAGATAGACTGCAAATTCCCATGACATGACGGGCTCATCTGTCAAAGAATATTTTTTTATTTCTATTTACTTGTTTGATTACATTCAGAATGCCCTAGTAATGCTGATGAGATCATTTTAACTCTTATGAACATTTTTTCTCATGTTTTTCATTTCTCTAGTAATATCAAAAGGTTTAACTCACAATGGAAATGGTAGAGAAATCTTTCTCTCTGGGAAGCTAATTGGGGATGGAAAGTTGATATATGAATCTTTAAAAAATATAGTTCTTAGGGGCTGGCAGGTGGTGTGGTGGTTAAGGGCGCTGAACTCCCACATAGCCAACCGCGGTTTGAGTCCTGGACCTGGTGGCTGGCTTTCTCACTTTCTCTTTCTCTCTCTCTCTCTCTCTCTCACTCTGTCACTCTCTGGTTATAAATAAATAAGTAAATAAAAATAATTCATATATATATATATATATATATATATATATATATATATTTAAATTAGTAGTCCTTGTGTTTATTTCTTAGCCAAACACTAAGTTGTTCTTGCATGTATCACATTTGCATGCACTGTGGGTTATAGTCAGGAACATGGAAGCGCCAATGATTTACATATAAAGCATACTTTCTGTTTATTTGAATTTTACCTAAAATATACTGAGAGAATAGGAAATACCGTGAATTACTGAGATTTTTCTTAGGGAAATGTGGTGTCTTATGTACCATAATGAAAAACAAAATAGGTAAACACTTGGGTATAGAGATTTAAGTGCACAAATATATAATTTATGCAATTAGATGCATAATTAGGATTTAAAATGAATGTATTTGTACATATGTAATTATAATTTGAAAATCTGATTTTTATCCTCAAATTTTTCCTAAACTATTAGACTATGTATATTCTTATTTTTTTAAAAAGTTTTAAAATGTTTTACTATGAAATTTAAAATACCTACAAAAGTAAAGAAAATATTTACCCATTACCCACTTCAGTAATCAAAGCATGACTGGTCTTGTTTCATTTATGTCTCCATTTGCCACCCTTCTCCTATCACTAGATTATGTAAAATAAAATATGAGATATCATTTATTCCTTAAACACTTCATGCATAAATTATATACTGCCAATAATATATTAGGTTTTTCCCTAGGACGTGTGCACTGGCCTGAGAGGGGGGGAAAGTTAGAAATCAACCCACTCCACAATCTCTTCTCCATTTTGTCTTGGAATTTTGGACAGGCATGCATACATGCCAAGTGTTATTTTCAGGCCACTGGGTCTGGGACTTGAACCGCAGCTGGCCATGTGGAAGTCAAGCACCATAACCACCATGCCACCCTCTGGCCCCTAAAATACCTTTTCTTAAGGCTATCAAATACACAAAGAGTTCTAGTTTTCCTCACTCCTGATTATCTCATAATATTTTTTTACTGTGTGTGTGAATCTGGACCCAAGCACGTGTCATTATTTGGCTAATATTTTCTCCAAATCTCTTAAACTTGGGTTTCAAGTTTAAGAGATTTGGAGAATCTCCTCCCTCTTTTATTTTCTTACCAATCATTTATAAAGGAAGCTGGGTCATTTGTCCTGTAGAATTCCCATGTTCTGGATTTTGCTGATTGCATTCTCTCAGAAGTATTGCTAATAGATGCCTCTAGACTGTTAATTTCAGTATCTTATTTTAAGGTTATTCTTCATATTTTACTTTCAGTGTAAATTTCAACACATCTTCATTTCCCTGTTCAAGTCAAGTCCAATCCAATATTTAACTATTGCAGGCATTTTAGAAGAGAAAATTGTATATAAAAAATTGCTTCCCTACTTGTTCCTGGACCTTAAAAAAAGACATTAATCAAAAAATTTTAACTTATTCTTAGTTGTAAATGGCAGAGTTCCACGAAAAAATACAAAGGTGATTTAAGCTTTGTGGATGAGAGTCTTGGAAAGTTACTTCTAATACAGTCACAAACTCAATTACACACTAAGTACTTGTTGGCCATTGTAATTTTATAAAATTCAGTTTCTGAAATTACAGAATTTGTTCTGATGGACTGGTTCTCTTTTCTTCATAACTGTTCTTATTTAGTGTTTGCTTGCTGAGGAGGTATTGGGCAAAGAGTTAATTTCTAGAAGGGTAGACCAGAATCACTCATAGGGCTTTTAATGCCCCATGCTCTTCACAGTCTCCCACCTCTACCAGAACCTCTGCTGAATTGAGAATTATTGTTGTACTGACCTGTGACTACTGATGGAATCATAAAACATCCTCCAGATGTGCTGGGGTGGAAAAAGGTTGAAAACCATTGTCAACAGTCTATTTATGTAAGATTCATGAGAAAGTTGCTATATAAAGTTGCAGCGAAACTTGTTGACTTTCAAAAGCATATTAGCTTAAGATGTTGACTATTAAGGAAAAAAAGGTCACAGAAAATAATAAGGAAACAGGTTTATTTTATAGACATAGATTAGATTAGGGATGAGGATACATTTCTGTCTCGATAACCGTTTATTCCTTCTGTGAGAATTTATTGAGGTACCTACTTGCATTGTGTGCCTCTGATAGGGAAAAACAAAATAAAAATTTAAAGTGTATTTCTATCTCCTGAGAGCCTATAATTTAGTTGGAAAAAAAGGCATATAAATATAAAAGGGTTAAATAAAAATGAAAGAGAACATTTAATCATGCATTAGAATTTGGGGTGGTTAAACTCTAGGAAACAGAATGAAGGGAAGAATAAGGACGAAAGGATTTCTGGGGGAGTTTGGGGGCTCTCCTAGTTGTAAGGTAGTAATTTCATCATTTGAAGCGAAATTGATGACCCTCTCCGAAGCTACTGAGATTCCTCCATATTGGTGAGTTACACTAGAAATTTACCCAAATTATTGAAAGTCTACATCCAACAAATAAAAACTGTCAGTACAACTAAAATAATGCTAACCTTTCAATTAAACTGACAAGCTGCATTTGCACCATTATTGTTAAAAATAAATAAAATATCTTAAAGTAAAAATAAGGTATGAGAAGAAAGCCATTAAAGTGAGGATGGAAAAAAACCACAGTAGTTCCTAACCTTGTTGTGTTGGGGATGCTGTGGAGAATTGATGAAAGCTAGAGCTCTTCCCCTGAAAAGTACTTTTTTTTTTTTTTTTGGACAGGTTTTTGCTATGGGGCGCATGCGGTCGCCAGAAATACAGAGAGACAGAGAGACAGAAAGTGAGAAATCACCTCCCCCCACCCCCCGTGGGGATGGCCCCGCCTCAATCCCTTCTCCTCCATTCTCCTCTCAGGATCTTGGGCACGCACACACTCGTGCCTGGCATGAGTTTAAGCCACCGGGTCCGGGTCTTGAACTGTGGTCGACTACATGGGAGTCCAGCGACATAGCCATTATGCCAACTGCTGGTCCTGAAAAAACACTTTTATTTACATACAGAATATTGCACACACTTTAAGGATTCACGGACACTTTAAAACTGATTTTATCAACACTCTCAATTTTTGAGATTCCTGACATGTAAGAATGAAATAGAACTAAGCTTCCTAATTTTCCTCAGTTGGTGAGGAGGGCAGTAGCTGAAAGGTATAGACATTTAACAAACTGGACCCAAGATACAGTGCTAGAGGGCAGAGTAAAGGGAAGCAGGCCCGGAAGGGCTTATCAGAGCAGAAGGAGGACTGGTCCAGTGAGGGTGATAGTCCCAGGATGTTATCCGAGACAGGGCTTTCAGGTGTTCCTAGTGTGTTTCATGGTTAGGCTGAAACCATTTAAACAGTGTACATATAGATACTTTAAAGAGAATATGAAGGAATTTTGACTGTAGTTAATAGTGAAAAATGAAGAACCAACAAAGTAAATTACACTAGCCCTAGCAGTTTTATTTGAAAAATCTTATGTTCTGAAGTACCCACAAAAGAGAGTTTAGGGCCTGTTGGTGGTGTGGTTAGGGAGGCTAGATTCCACATGATTGGTTGTGTGGTTTGAAACCCAGACCCAGTGGCTTGAAAAACTCTCAGGGCATGTGTACATGCCTAGAGGAGGATGGAGGAGGGGACTATGGCGTGGCCATCCCCCTGAGCAGTGATTTCTTACTTTCTCTATCCACCCCTCCCTTGGCAAGCACAGGTGTCCTATAGCAAACTTCAAAAGAAAATAATAAATTAAGAAGAGTGTTTAAATAATTCTTTTCTCCAGCCCTTCAAACCTGAGTAACTTTTAAATGAACTATATATGTGATGTCACAGTAATATCATATGACTTTCAAAAGCTGTTCACTTGACTTTTATGCACTGGAATAGTGTTTTAAATCTAACTAGAAGCTGTTGTCATTAGGATGATCAAGCCTGGAGAATATTAGACAAAAGAGAGTTAATTCCTGGGAATGATCATTCAGGAAATAGAATAACCAATAATAAAGAGGAATGACTCATCATGTGTTATTGATAGTTACAGGTTTTCAGAAAATTTCTAATATCCCTGCCAATTGATAAAGATAACATCACACTCATTACCATAGCTTTAGTTGTCAGAAATGATGCATTTATTGACTAAATGCAGTACTTTGAAAAAGTAAAAAAGAGTGTTAACTTTAAGAAAGTACCGGTTAAGGAATTTTAGTAGTGGTAATTTTCTCTTACTGTGAATAGCATTATAGTTATGGATATATTCTTATTTCTAGGGCTAAATACTTATTTCATAGTTTCACAGCTTTAGAAGTACAACACTATGCTTTATTAGTTCCCATTGTAACAAGGCGCATGTATAGAAAATAGCTTACTTTCAACTCCACCAAAAAAAAAATCTGTTAACAACATTGGCAGATGAAAGGCTGAATTCAAGTGTGAAGTTTATTAAGTAATATGTTTATTGAAATCATAACAGGGACTCTAAAGCAGTATTAACACTAATTGAATTGATAACTAGTAATCCTATTTTACTTATTCACTTAAATTCACTCAATTTAAAAATATACTTTTCAACCTCTCTTTTTTCCCCTCTCCTCCTTCCCTGCCTCTTTCTCTTTATCATTCATTAACGTCATTGATTTTTAAAGCCTAAATGAAGATTTTTAAATATTTATGAATAGGGCCACCAAGTGGCATGGCAATTAAGGGCACTAGACTCCCACATGACTGACTGCAGTTCAAATCCCAAACCTGGTGGCTTGCTTTCTTGCCTTCCCTCTATTTCTCTGTCTCTCTGGTCAAATTAAAAAATTATAATAATGAATAAATTTAAATGAAATAATTCTTCACACACACATATATACATATATATGAATAGGTCTTGGCCAATCCACTGTTGTCTGCATGTACATTTCTTCCAGATACACTATATGCCAGTAGGAGTAATGGTGAAAGGAAAAAATTGATGAGTACAGCATATAGAAAACTTATGGTTAGTCTTTTAAATTTACATGAGATTTACATTTAATCTTTTGAGAAATAATATAAAATGTTCATATTTGACATTATTTTGATAACATAAAAGTGTCACTGATATTTGGTTTTTATTTATATATTGGATTGTTAGAAAAGTCATGACATATTTTTCTATGCTTTTCTAAGGAAAAATTCATCATGACTTTTCCGACAACCCAATAATGAGCATTTCAGTGTCTGCTGCATGCAGTGTACTCAGCTCGTACATAGCAGAATAAGCATGCTGGTTGTTAAAATATTCTAATATTTCTATTCTGGTTGGGAAATAGCACTGCTCTGGGGCCATATCCCGCCTCCCATGTTGTGGAAGTCTCAAATCCTCCTCCAGAAGCCTCCAGATCTCCCTAAGATGCAGTAAATAAAAGGAAAATGAATAGCACACAGAGGTCTTCAGGACGCCTAACCTAGGTCCAGGCCAACATTATTCTGTTTGGTTAGGACTCTGCTGTACCAGTTGTTAAAATATTTAATACTTAATATCCCCTTTGACTATAAAGCAAAACCCTGTGCTTAACTCATGAAGCAATAAAAAGGTGAATAAGTCATGTCGCCTGCTCTCAAGGAGCTCCTGGATGAATCAGTAGTAATAATTATAACCATGACTGACATTTACTGAGCACTTACTAGATAGAAGCTGGCATTGTTCTAAGCACGTTTTAGGTATAATGTCATTAACCCTCATGATATCTTTAGGAGTTTATCTTCTCTTTTACAGATAAGAAAACTGAGATCTAGGAAAATGAGATAATGTTTCCACAGTCCTGTGCGTAGTTTGTGGTGGGACCACAACACTTATCTGACAGTCTTACTTTTTTTTTTTTTTTTTTTTTTTTTTGAGAGGTTTTCGCTATGGGGCGTGTGCACTCGCCAGACAGACAGACAGAGACATAGAGACAGAAAGCGAGAAATCGCCCCCCAGGGGGGATGGTCACGCCGCAATCCCTTCTCCTCCATTCTCCTCTCAGGATCTTGGGCACGCACGCACACGCGCCCGGCGTGAGTTCTTAGCCACTGGGTCCGGGACGCAAACCGCGGTTGACTACGTGGGAGTCCAGCGACATAGCCATTACGCTAACTGCTGGTTCCCGCTGACAGTCTTACTTTTAAAGGGCATTGGAGATGCATTATGTGTCTGTCCTTTTAACTTTGCATATGTGTCATTTGAGGAATGAGGAAATTAAATTTACATACTGTCCTACAATCTGTGAAATCTATGATTCTATAAGAATAATAAGAAAATATAAATGGAGCCAGTAGGTGACATGGTGGTTAAGGTACTGGACTCCCATATGGCCAACCACAGTTCGAGTCCCGGATCTGGCAGCTTGCTTTCTCACTTTCTTTCTCTCTCTCTCTCGTCAAATTAAAATAATAACAATAATAATAATAATAATAATAATAGGGACCAGCAGTGGTGTGGTGGTTAAAGCACTGGACTTACACATAGCCGACCATGGTCTGAGTCCTGGACCTGGTGGCTTGCTTTTTTACTTCCCCTTCTCTCATTCTCAGGTCAAATTAAAAAATAATAGTAAATGAAAATAAAATAATAATAATAAATAAAATAATTCTTTTTTAAAAATATAAAAATCACAATTCAAGACAGAATGTGGAAAATTCTAAAAAATAAATAAATAAAAAGCAGATATATGCAAAGCAAGCAGTGTCATGCTTTGTAGTTTGTTTCCAGAAAAATTATGATGTTCTCCTTTCTCCCACCCCTCCTTTTCAATTAAAATAACTCTTAAAGAGAAGAAATCATAGATGGTTTCTTTAAAAAGGTAGTGTTTGCACTGGATCTTGAAGATGAAAAAATAGGAAAAAAGTCCTTTTGGGCAAAGGGGACCCCATGAACTAGTAAGAGTTTCAGTGGGGAAGGTTTATGGAAAGTTGAGTGTCTTCTCTGTGCCAGACAGAGACTGTGTTCAGTGCCAGGAACACAAAACTGAAACACAGTTCTTGTCTAGTGAGGGAGATGGAGAAATAAACCAATACTGGTAAGACTGTGACTGGGGAAAAGGTGTACTGCATTCTTCATATTTATTGAAGGCATCTGTTTAGTGAATATGCCTATTTTCTAGCCACATCGAAGAGGCTGGTGATATACCAGAGAACAAAACAGACCAAATCTCTGCCTTTGTGATGCTTCTATTCTTTTGAGCAAGATAAGCAGAAAACAAATAAAAACAATAGACAGTGACAGATGGTCATAAGTGCTTTGGAGAAAAACAAGGCAGACAAGGGGGTGAGGTCTGTTGGAGTTGGGAGGAATGGGTTGCAGTTTTAAATACAGAGGTCAGGAGAAGTTCATTGCGATGTTTGAGTAAAATTCTGAAGGCCATGAAGGGAGCAAGGTCTGTGACTTTCTATCTAGAGTGGAAGAGTGTTTCAGGCAGAGAGAGTACCAAATGCACACTCCCTAAGGTGAAAGTCACCTGGCATGCTTATAAAATATCATGGACACCAGATGTCCAGTTGGAGTGAGTACAGGAACAGCAGTAGCAGACTGGGTGGGGTAGAGGGTAGCAGTAACAGATTGATGATACAAAAGAAAGAAGGGCACATTGTTGGTGTGTGTGTGACATGATTCTGGAACAGATACTGGGACCAGATCATGAAGGATCTTGTAAAGCATTTTAAGGAGCTTGATTTTACCTCTAGGGCAGTGGGAGACCACTGAAGAACTTTAAGCAGGGCAGTGACAGATCTGACTGCCACATAGAGAATTTATTTAGAAAGATGTAAGTCCAGAGAGTCCAAGAGACCATTTGTGGTAGGAGAAGAGCAGCAATTAACGTAAAAGATGATTAGCACAGGACCAGCAGGTGGCATGGTGGTTAAGGTGCTGGACAGTTCCACATGGCAAACCATGGCTCAAGTTCCAGACTTGGTGGCTTGCTTTCTCACTTTCCCTCGTTTCCTCTGTATGTCTCTCTCTGGTCAAATTAAAATATGTGAATGAACAAATAAAATAAAATAAATAAATTTTTAAAAAAGGTGATTAGTACATGAACTAGGGCTATGGCCTAGGGAATGGAGAGAAGTAGACAGATTGAGAGATACTTAGAAGGAAAAAAAATCACTAGAACTTGATGATTTTATGAATATGGTAATGAAAGGAGAGGGAAGACTCAAGGTAATTCCCAGGTTTCTGCCTTGGGTAGCTAGATGGATGATGATGCTGTTCACTGAGAAATAAAAAGCTAAGAGGCATGTAGGTGAGATGGTGAATGTGGTGTGGGCCTGTTATGTTTGAGGGGCAATGGGCACAGTCTGGGTGGGAAATAGCATATAGATTAAGGAGGACAACATCCACTTCAGTTCTTGCCACTCTCTTAAAAGTGTAATGCATTTTTTTAAGAAACTTGTAATTTAATGTAAGTAATCATGGGATTTTGAGAGAGAGAGAATGAGAGAGAGGGAGAGAGAGAGAGAGGATAATAAGAGTACTCATTCAGAGAAGGCTTGTAAAAGGTGATGGACATCCATTGGCGTCTCCAAAGCATCCAGTACACATACTCAGAATTGAATTTATGAACCTACACTCTGCCCCTGCCCTCTTTCTAGCTTCCCTAAACCAGAGAGGGAACATTCTGTCTAACTAGCTGTGCACTAGAACTCAGAGGTCAAACGGATACCCCTTCTCCCCCCTACCTCCAATCACAAGTCCAGTGGGTTGTCCCTGGAATCCGACTGCCCCTCCACTCCATCCTGTCCAGGCTACCATCTTCTCTCTCCTGAACTCTGCGGCAGCCCCCTTTCCCCGACTCTCAGATTTCTTATGTCCTTTCAACCCAATCTCCATGTTCAGCTGAGTGATCTTTTGAAACCACAGGTTTGCTCCTGACACTCCTTGTAATGTATTTTTACAAACACACCCTAAGATACTTAGTCATATACCAACCTATTTTAGATCTTTAAATAAATTTTGCATTTATCTGCCAAGCAATTGTTCCACACAGAAGAACACTAGTGACGACTGTTCCTTTGTTGTCTCTACCGCTGATATTCCATAACCTACATTATAAAAAATATTGTCATTTGATTTAGATGACTTAAAAGCTTTTTATTACAAGCCACATGCCTTCAACATTTTTTTTTCTAGATTCACCCGAAAAGGTGATCATTTCTTGATCATAAGCAGTAAGGTTTCTTGTCCTCAACTCAACCTCATTATAACTATACATTTGCGCAAACTAAGATATTCTCTGAAATGATTCACCTCATCCCAAGGTTCAACTGACATGGAGAATTACCTTATTTAATCTGAAAACCTTAATTAGATTAGGTTAGCCTTTCTGAACTTTGTGTGTTGCTACATACAGGAGTTAAAAACCTTGATCTATGCATATCACACAAATCAGGAGAAAACAAACGAAAGCAGAAATGAACTCACGTTTCTGTATATGGCTGCTTTGATGAAGACATTTCAAATGGAAGCCAGAAAACCAGAAGCACAAAACTAAGGAGATAATAGCCAACGAAAGGGAGAAGTGATTAATTCAGATCAGGAAAATGCTGCAGAGTTCAAAGAGACTATGATGAAATTATTAGGGGCTGTTGGAGATGTAATCCATATCTCCTTGTCACATGTGTCCTATGTGATAGTGCCGTGAATGTCATGGGAGAAAATTAATGCCTTACAAAATAAACATGTTTAAACTTCATGGAAAATACCCACATGAGAGACCGCTATATATACAGTCAGAGGAGGACACACTTGTCTCTACAGGGAAATTCATCCGGCTCCTGGTGAGAGCAGCTGACAATCAAGAAACTCAACGTCAAAATCCAGCAGAACCTTTTATTTATATTGACCCGTAATTGTGGCTCTGTAGAAGTTTTTATTTTATCTTATTAATAGAATGTCCTTTATAATACGGTAATACATCTCAAAATTATTATTGTTGAATTGCAAACAAAATGCATCCTAAGCATACACACTCCTTAGGTAAGAAATAAAGGCCCAAGGTATGCTGGCCTGCTCTTGCAAAAAGAAAAAAAAGAAAAAAGAAAAGAAAAGAAAAGAAAAGAAAAGAAAAGAAAAGAGAAGAGAAGAGAAGAGAAGAGAAGAAAAAGGAAAGAAGAAGAGAAGAGAAGAGAAAAGAAAAGAAAAAGGAGATACCCAGTGTTATTTTTCTTGGGAGGGAAAAGTCACAATTTCTTATTATATAGATTAAATTTTATATTATTTTGGGATTCTTTGAACTATAAGAGTTTCAGTCTTCAAGATGAGAGACTTGATTGTGAGACAAAAACATTATGGGGGCCAGCAGGTGGCATGGTGATTAAGGATACTATACTCCCACATGGTCAACCGCGGCTCAAGTACTGGACCTGGTGACTTGCTTTCTTGCTTTCTCTCTCTCTTCTCTCTCTTTCTCTTTCTCTCTCACTCTGTCCCTCTCTGGTCAAACTGAAGTAGATTAATACATAAATAAATATATAGATAGATAAAGTTAAATAAAACAGTTCTTTTAAAAAATTATGTTTTTCTAGTTTTATGCAATTATTTATATTGCTCTCTGGACTCACTGAGCTATGTTCCTTAACTTTGAAGTTACCTAGAATACCACCTCGTCACAGCCTTGCCCGATGCACATGGCAGGTGAAGGAAATCACATAATTAAAAAGAATGTTGTGGCTTTAAAGAATACAATGCACTCCCTCTGAATGAGCATTCATGATTTTCTGCAGGAAGGTAGATGACATAGGACAACGGATTACTTTGTTTTGATTGAGGATTGAATTAATGTTACAATACCAGTGTTTTGTCTGTACACAGGCAACAAATAAAAGGATGCGTGTGATACTAAAATGCAAATATGGGATAAAGATGGCTTATGTAAGATCCAAATATACCAGAAGCATACAACTATTAAACTTCCCTTTATTCTGACATCAAGAAAGCATCATATGTGAGCCGTCCTCTTTATCTCATTCCTGATTCTCCCATGCAATGCTTTATATACACTTGTAATAGTTAAACTGATTTAAATGGATGAATTTTTATTTAAAAATGGAAAAAAAGATGTTCTTTGCTTCAAGCAGCAGGTGTGTTTTTAATCTTTAATAGGTCACCTTCCCAAGTGCAAGCAGGCAAGCTGTTATTGATCAAAGAGGTTTTGTTGGGTAGCTCTCAGATTATTGAGTGACAAACTTTATTGAATTTGACTTAACAGAAGTCAGAAGACAGCTGAAGCATAAGAGCTTGCACTGCCATCAGAGTCATTTTACGACAGCCGGGGAGCAAAGCTCAGAGATGGATACTGAGCTCTTTGCTGGCCCTTGGAGATTAACTGAACAGCCTTCCTACCAATTCCCAAGCCTGTCAGCAGAACCAATTAGATTTTCAACCAGTAGACAAGAAGGGTGGCACTTGGGGACCTTTTTGCTTTAGGTCGAAGGCTTTTCAGACTGCGATGAGATGACATTGATGATGACACATTGAGCATTGGTTGGTTTTAAGACAAGTTAAATTAGCAGTCTTGAAATGATTCCAACTGTCTCCTGACTTCTCACTGTTGCCATATTCAGTGGATCCTGTCAGGAGCAAGTTGATGACTTAATAGTCTTTCTTGAGTGGATTTGAGCACTTTGGCTGTGTGTTTATGTGTAGTTGTCATGCTTAAAATATTCATATGAAGGTTTGAAATATTTATTTGAAGGCGCCTTCTGCAGAGTTCAGCAGTAAGGCTCTCAGTGCTTCTACCTACTTTTTTTTTATTTTTTTGCTTCTCTAAGCAGTTATTTTGTACAACTACCTCTTATTCTATTTCATGCAAAATTGATGGCAGTGTTTCATGTAATTATTGATAACTTCATTTATGATAAAGTTAAAGAACCTTCTTGACATTATGCTGCTTTCTCTGGCTACTATAAATTTACATCTTCTCATAGTGGTTTGAGAACCATTGGGGATTAGGAAGGGCACTGTTGTTTTCGCTCTGTGACCTTTGATCTAAGAAGACTGAGGCGGGTTTTAATGGAAGGGATGCAAACAGAAGGATGGAAACATGGATGTGATACTCAGGAAATTAAGATTATCTTAAATGATGCAAGTAGGGTATCTTTGAGAAGATTTTTTTTTGACCTTGAAAAAGTTACCTAGTATACTTATTTGAAATATTGAAAATACTATTACTCAAATCTGCATTTGAACTTAAAGACTTCTGAATACTCTTAACATCTGCTAACCTCAGAAAATTATTAGTATACATCTACATTATCTAGATCATTGAGATTTAAAATAATCAAATTTGAAGTTTTTGACATTTAGCAGTTACCTTATATATAACTCATTTACAATAATTTGCAATGTATTGCACCTTAGCTCTCGTATTTTTGTGAGAATTATTTTAACTGACTATATCTGTGTAGGTGTGTGCAAATGCATCTGCCAACAAATGTGTGTATGTATAAGTAATTCATGTTTGTGACAAAGTTCAGTGCTGTCTACATTTACATTCTGGTGCTATTATTGACAATTGCTGACCCCTCAAAAAAGGTGAAAATGAAAATATTTTTCATGTATAAATTCTTTCAGGTTATTGAAAAGTATTTTTTGGTGAACTAAACTTGAAATTTTATAGCTAGCTCCTTGATAACCTACAGTGGTTAAGTCTTTTGTAAAAAAAACTTATCAAACAGGGCTTCTTTGGTGTAAGTAGTTAACATTGGATTTGGAAATCTGACTCCTGGATAGCAGTTCAGATATGTAAGAAATCTTTCAACTTCAAAATCACGTTTTTGAATAGATTCTTCTTGATACATTATAAGCTAGCCATGTTTGGTTTGGTTAGACTCCCCATGTGATCATTACCAAGTCCCAGCAAGCAACAACACGTGACTGGTGTCTCCCATTGAAAACCCCATTTATACAACTTATTATTTTGAAGCGAACCCAGGATAATCATATAATTTCATCCGTAAATATTTCAGTATATCTCTCTAAAAGATAAAAACAACAAAATCATTAACACATCTAAAAAGATTTAATATCATTAAAGATAAAGTCAGTGTTTAGATGTTATTTGTTGCTATCCAGAATTTCCAGTGGCTAGAATTGTTGATACATTATTTCTGAATGCACATATTTTCCTCCCAAAAACTATTATCCTATTGTCCTTTGATACTTATTTTTACTTTTTCACTTTGCCCTACCAGGACCATTGTCAGGCGTTTCAGCCACTCTCTCATCAGTATCTTTAATTCTTTCACTCTTTGACCCTGTCTTCTGCTTACTCATCCTATCACCAACCCCATATAAAGCTAAAACTGTTTTTTCTCTGCTCCTGGGATATCAAGGAAAAGTGCCTAACTGTTGATAACACCATTACACATTTATGATTTTCAGCCTCAGGTGGCCCCTTGCTACCACCCCACAGTCATTTTACCCATTCCTTACTGGAACTATTTCAAAAACTCTCTCTTTTCCCAAATGCCCAACCTTGCCTCTTGCCAATATCAGCAGGTACAATAGATGACTTGGGTACTTGGTCATGAGTTATTTCAAGTTTTCTTCCTTTTATATTTAAATGTATCATTATTCATCTTTAACTCCTACCTGCTATTTTAAAAGAAAAATGTTCATTCTTCCAGCAAAGTTAATGATTGAGACCATGGATTCTGGATTCCAGATTGCTTGTTTAGAATTTAGGCTCTCCTCCTTCTTAGTTATATGTCCTTGGGCAAGTTATTCAGCTCCTCTATGCTTCAGTTTTCTCATCTGTAAGATGACAATTGTTACAGTTCTTGCCCTAGGGCTGCTAAGAGGATTAAGTAACGTAATATATGTAAAGTTCTTGGAACAGAACTTGGCACAAAAGAAAGCACAATACACGGAATAGTTGCTTTGTTATCTTTCTAGGAGTCTACTTGTGTTCATGTTTCAGTCTTTCCAGCTGTTCTTGTGTTCCTGATTGTGATAAGTAGCATACAAAAAATGTACATTGAGAGTTTTCTTCACATTGGATGTCCTAGAAAGCCCCTCTGAGGAAGTGACATTTAAGCTGAGAGCTGAAGGATGAGAATAGGCCAATCAAGGGGAAAACTTGAAACCATATTCTTTTTTTTTTTTTTTTTTTATTATCTATTTTTTTATTACATTGAATTACATACAACTTTACAGTGTATTACATTGCTTTTTCAAAAGGGAATGCCATGCATGTCAGTCAGTACAGAGACATTAATCTCCCCGCTTCAACATTCAATATCTTTCCTATGTTTCCCCCAATCATTATTATTATTATTCTAATTATTTTTTATGATAAACATGATTTTTTTTTTCCAATTATCAGATCATAAAGTTCCCAACAATAGGAAACGTAGACTACACTCAGGGCTGGACCAAGGGTGGGTCTCGTGCAGCCCCGCAAATGTAGGTGAATCTCCATGGAACACAGTTTCAGGAACGCGGCTCAGGAAAGCAGAGACGGCCATCAGCGGTTGCGGCACGCGGGGCAGATCCCGGCCACGGCCCGCGGGGGCAGAGCCCCGGCCACGGCACGCGGGGCAGACCCCGGCCACGGCATGCGGGGCAGACCCCGGCCACGGCACGCGGGGTCAGAGCCCCGGCCACGGCACGCGGGGCAGACCCCGGCCACGGCATGCGGGGCAGAGCCCCGGCCACAGCACGCGGGGACAGAACCCGGCCACGGCACGTGGAGCAGAGTCCCGGCCACGGCACGCGGGGCAGACCCCGGCCACGGCACGCGGGGTCAGAGCCCCGGCCACGGCACGTGGGACAGACCCCGGCCAAGGCACGCGGGGTCAGAGCCCCGGCCACGGCACACGGGTCAGAGCCCCGGCCACGGCACGCGGGACAGACCCCGACCAAGGCACGCGGGGCAGACCCCGGCCACGGCACGCGGGGCAGACCCCGGCCATGGCACACAGGACAGAGCCCCGGCCACGGCACGTGGGGCAGAGCCCGTCGGGCCAGACCTCCAGACAGGGCACGTGGAGCGGAGCCCCCGCGCCCTGACCCCGCACCCCAGCACGTGGATTGGAGCCCCCGCGCCCGCCTCCCCACCCCCACGCGCCGGCACGTGGAGCGGAGCCCCCGCCTGCCGCCCCTGGACGTTTAATTGTATCTAGTACTTCTTGCATATTATTCTCAAAGTTTTGGGCAATTTTCTCAGTCTTTATGGTGGACCTTTCTAGGCCAGTCATTTTCTCTTCTACATTAGAGATTCCATTTTCTGAATGATCTAGTCTGCTTTTAATACTTTCAAGGGAGATTTTGACTTCTTGTATTATAGCCTTCATCTCTAACAGCTCCATCTGATTCTTTTGTAAAGTGTGAAACTCCTCTTTTAGATCTTGCATGAATTTCCTCACCTCCTAGAACTCTTCAACTCCTTTCTCCTTCCCCTTCAGCAGTTCCTTGTCTCTCTTCTCTTCGATCTCTGTTAGCTTTGCCATTATGAATGATCTGAATTGTTTATCAGACATTTCCATGAATTCCCTTGAACTGTGTGTGGATGAAGAGGAGCTATCCGTTTCAACTGGAGGAGGGGCATTTTCCTGCTTCTCCATATTTCTTGTGGTCCTGCAGCGATTTCTAGTCATCTGGTGGATGGTTGGTTTCTTCCCAAACTTTTGAAGTTTAATATGACGGTTGGGAAGTGTGCAGAAAAGGAAGCAGAGAGAGGGAAACAATACCAACAACAACAAAAAAAAAACAGACAAGAAACAGAGAAAAAAAAGAGAAAAGCTTTGGAATAAATCTAAAAAAGAAAAATTAATATTAAAAAAATTTCAATAAAAATCAAAAATTAGAAAACTGCGCGGCGCGCTAGCGCGCCGCGCGAAATGTCTACATCTCAGGAGCCATTGAGCAGGCTTTCTCTTGAAGAAGGGCTGTTCTGGGAGGAGCAGAGGGGATTATTAACAAAACAAAGGCCTAGGAGGGAGGGGCCAAAGGGCCCTGTAAGAAGCCTCATCTTAAAAAATTCTAAAAAGCAAAAATTAAAAAAAAAGACAGACAGACAGACAGACAGAGAGAGAGAGAGAGAGTGAGAGGTAGAGAGAGACAAAGATTGATTCAGAGACAGGAGATATGAAAGGGGTTTTCCTACCACGTGGGTTTTGTATGATGGAGGCCCAGTTAGGAGTGGGACATCTTCATTTCTCCCAGCATGTCTACATCTCAGGAGCCATTGAGCAGGCTTTCTCTTGAAGAAGGGCTGTTCACGTGGGTTTTGTATGATGGAGGCCCAGTTAGGAGTGGGACATCTTCATTTCTCCCAGCATGTCTACATCTCAGGAGCCATTGAGCAGGCTTTCTCTTGAAGAAGGGCTGTTCACGTGGGTTTTGTATGATGGAGGCCCAGTTAGGAGTGGGACATCTTCATTTCTCCCAGCATGTCTACATCTCCTTGAAACCATATTCTAGGTAGAGGAAAAAAATGCAAAGGCCTGGAAAGAAGGGAATGGTTCAGTCTGTTTGAGGAAATGAAAGGAAACTAGTTATGGGTGATGTATGGCAGGAAGGGTAAGAATGGTGCAAGATGAGGTTGGGGCGATGAACGGGCCAAATCATTTAGGGCCACGTAGGTCAAGGTAGAGGGTTTACATTTTATTGTAAATGCAATGAGAGGTCATAGGAGAGTTTTAACCAAAGAACTAGCATGACCTAATTTGTGTCTTGTGAAGATTTTTTTTTAGAACCATGGCAAATACATTGTTAGAAGGTCAAAAGTAGTAGTAGGGAGAGGTTGATAGGAGACTGCTGCATTTTTCTCAAGGAGAGATGATGGGGATTTGAATTGTAGTAGTGGCAATAGTAATAGATAACTTCAGAGTGTAATTTAAGGTAAAACTCAGGACATGGTGGTGTATTAGATTTCATTTATTGGCTATTTGTGTATCTCTTTTATGTGCATGTAATATGTTCAAGTCTTTGGTACAGTTTTTAATAAAATCATATGCCTTCCTTTTATTAATTACAAGAATTCTTCTTGTTAAAGTTGATATATTACTTTCATGTGAGAAGGAGAGAGAAAGAGGTAGAGATAACAAATTGACAGGGTTCCATTGCCACAATCCACCCCCAACCCCTCTTTCAGCTTGTCCTGGACCATGGAGAAGTATATGTGTCTGAAATACTCAAGGAGGTCTCCAGACTTGAGCCAGGAACCTTCTCATGTGGGATTGTCTTATAGAACATTTAAATACTGTGCCATTGTCAGCCCCATAGAATTTTTTTTTAATACACGAGACTAGCTTAGTTTATTTGTGCTGCTATATAAAAATACTGTAAACTGGCTAGCTTATAAGCCACAGAAATGTGTGTGTTACTTCTGGAGACTGGGAAATAATCAGAATGCCAGCAGACTTAGTGTATGGTGAGGGCCTTTTCCCTGTGGATAGTACCTTCTCAACTGTGTCCTCACATGGTGGAAAGAGCTAGCTAGCTCTCTCGGGTCTCTTAAATTCGTGGAAGCTTGTTTTATAGCCCTTCATATTGTTATCTGCCTGAATATTCCATGAGCACTTGGAAAAAAAAAGTGTATTCTGCTATTTGATGTATTGTTTTATAACTATAAGTTAAATGAAGTTGGTTGATAAGTGCCTTTTGTTGTTGTTGCTGATGTTGTTAATGAGAGACAGAAAGCAGGCATGGGAGGAAGAGACAGAAAGATAGGTATTTTTGACAGATATTCCTCACACCATAATCTTCTTCCCTCGGCCTCCCTCAGCTAAAATCATAAGAATATGCCACTGTGCATGGCACATTTAGGTTTAGGTTGGGCCAGGAACTAAACCACCGCCTCCCATGTGGCCTTAGCCACCATGCAGTGGCACCCTCCTGCTGGCACCACTGTGACTGGGCCAGATATTCTATATCTTTACTAATTTTATGTCTATTTGTTTTATTAATTACTGATAGAGTAGTGAAATCTGTTAAAATTATTTATATATCTATTTTTCTGCTCATTTCTGTCAACTTTTGCTTCATGCATTTTGATGCCCATGTTTGTTGCATACACATTTATTATTATGTCTCTGGTTAATTGACATTTATTTTTTGAAATGTCTGTCATTATCCTTGATAATGCTCCTTATCTGAAGTCTACTTTATCTGATATTCATGTAACTGTTCCTTCTCATGATTAGTGTTCATGTAGCATGTCTTTTCCCATTCATTTATGTTTTACCTATCATATCCTACATTGTATGCATTTGCTTGTGGACAGTCATAGAATTGAATCTTAGATTTTGGTTCATCTAACAAACTTTGCTTCTTAATTGGACTGTTTAATTGAGCTGAATTTAATTATTGATACAATTGTACTTAAGGTTACTACTTTGCTATTTGTTTTCTCACCTGTTCTTTGTCCTTTCTTCTCTGTATTCTTTTGTATGCATGTTAATTATCTTTTATTATCCCATTTTCTCTATTTGTTTAGTGGCTACACTTCTGTATAAACTTTAGTAGTAGCTGTAAGATTTAAACTATATAACTTTTAATATCTATCTTAAAATAATGTTATATACCATTTTACATTTAATGTTCGAACCTTCAAGAATGTACTTTACAGGCATAATGGTTAAGGTGCAGGAATTCCAAATGACTGGCCATGGTTCTAGTCCCAGACTTAGAGGCTTGAAATCCATGCCGAGTGAGTATGTGCGTGTGCCCAAAATCTGGAGAGGAGAATGGAGAAGGGATTGTGGTGTGGCCATCTCCTCTAGGGGGTGATTTCTCACTTTCTCTCTCTGTGTTTCTCCAGTGAGCACATGTATGCTATAGCACAAAATCTCTCTTTAAAAAAAATATACTTTACTCCCCCAATCCTCTCCTTTATGCTATTACTATCATATATTTTACTTCTACATTTGTAATAAACTTCACAGAACATTGATATTCTTTTGCTTTAAATGGCTAATTATTTTTCAAGAAAAATGTTTCTACTTTGCGACATATTTACCATTTCCAGTGGTCTTCATTCATTTATGTGTACCTGACTTTCTGTGTCATGTCATTTTCCTTTCATTTGAAGACCTTTTTAATCATTTTTCATTATGCAGGTCTGCTGGCAATGGCCTTTGTCATGTTTTGTTTGTCAGGAAAAAACTTAATTTTTTTCTTTAAGATTGAAGTATCTTTTCATTGGCCATAGAATTTTAGGTTATTGGTATTTTTTTCTTTAGCACTTTTCTGTAAATAAAGGATTTTAATCTTTTTTAAAATTTATTTAACACTTGGAAAATGTCATTCTATTGTCTTTGGCTTCTATTGTTTCTGATAAAAAGTCAGGAGTTTTTTATCTTTGTTATTCTGAATATACTATAGTTAATATATTATTATAATTATCAACAGCATAATTAATTAATTATAGTATAATTGATGTGTTATTATAATATACTATTTAATATATTAATATTAATTGATATATTGATGTTAGTAATTCATATAATTAGTATATTGCTAATTAATATAATTAATATATTGGTCATTACTGCTCCATTTTTCTCTCCAGTCTTTTGGAGCTTCAATTATGTGTATGTTAAAGGGCTTGATATTTTCCCGCATGTCACTGAGGCTTGCTCTTTCTTTTTTCCTCTTCATCCTTTTCTTTCTTCGAATTTGGTTAGTTTTATCACTATCTCTAATTTTTTCATTTGCACTGAATTTTTATTTCAGATGCTACATTTTTTAATCTAAAAAACTCATTTGCTACTTTTTCATAGTTTTCATTTCTCTTCTTGTGTTTATTTTTTTAACTCTTGAATATGTTTTTCTTTTTTCTTTTTTTGGAGAGGTTTTTGCCATAGGGTGCATGCGCTTGCCAGAAAGACAGAGACAGACAGAGAGACAGAAAGCGAGAAATCACCCCCTGGGAGGATGGCCATGCCACAATTCCTTCTCCTCCATTCTCTTTTCAGGATGCACACGCGGGGCATGAGTTTAAGCCACCGGGTCCGGGACTCGAACTGCAGTCAACTACATGGGAGTCCAGCAACATAGCCATTATACCAACTGCTGGTCCCTGTTTGTATGTCTTTTTATAACAATGCTGTTAAATCTGTCATCTTTGTCATTTGTGGCTTTGTTTCTATTGATGGAATTTTTTTTTAAATCATACTTTTCTTTAACAGTCTAGTAAGTTTTTGAGCATGCAAGAGATTATGAACATTACATTGTTGAAGAACTGAATTTTTGTAGGGATGGGGGTTGAGGTTAGTCAAACTACGTGTGGATCAGCTTGATTATTTTTGGGTTTGGGGCTTTTAAAATTTTTTAAAAAAACTATTACAGCTTTTTTTTTTTTTTGGAGAGGTTTTTGCTATAGGGCGCGTGCGCTCGCCAGACAGACAGAGAGAGATAGAGAGACAGGAAGTGAGAAATCACCCCACAGTGGGTATGGCCACGCCGCAATCCCTTTTCCTTCATTCTCCTCTCGGGATCTTGGGCACGCACGCACACGCGCCCAGCGTGAGTTTAAGCCACTGGGTCCAGGACGCGAAACGTCGTCAACTACATGGGAGTCCAGTGACATAGCCATTACGCTAACTGCTGGTCCCGAAACTATTACAGCTTTTTCATGGCATGGCTAGAGTAATTTTTACCTTGTAGCAGTTTAGCCCTACTTTTAACACCTTACCCTTTGTGGTTTTCATTAAATGTCTCAGTTACTTGGTGATAGCTCTCCATTATGGCTAGATGGACCTGGACTATCTTCCAGGTTGATGTTCTTTGCACAGCCTTATACGCTTTTCGTATTTTTTTTTTTAAGTTTATTGGGTCATTGGAAAAGTCTGTTTTTCTATGCAAAACATGTGTCATGACTTTTCTGATGACCCAACATTTATTCATTCATTCTAAGAGACAGAGCCAAGCACCCCAACAGGACCCTCATGATGTAATATACCCCTCGTCTCAGTCAGACTGGATGTTGAGCATACATGTACACATCTGGAGCGCTCAGTAAGGTCCTAAGATGTAAACCCAGAACCTTACCCCTTTGTCCAGTTGCACTACTATACCACCCCAACTACAGAGTTTCATTCTATAGATCAACAGTTTAATGCCCAGGCAAATATTCAAAAAGAACTCTATGTATATTTATGAATCCCTGCTTATACATAGCTCCCTCCTGTTTGGTGTTTTGCCCTGCAGATTCTAGCTGCCTCAGCCTCCCTAATTCCATTTCTGCCTCCTCAATGCAACAAGTCATTCATGTTCTGCTTGGAGTGATCTTAAGGCTTATTTCATTTGTTTTCTTTCACTTGGAGATCTGTTGTCCAATAGCTGAAAATTGATTTAATAGATTTTTGTCCAGTTTTCTAGTTGTTTATAGTTGGGAGAGTCAAGTCTGGCACCAGCTTTCGGTCATCACTAGAAGCAGAAACAGTCTAATACCTTTCAAAGATAGTTTATTGTTTATACATTTACTTATACCCCATTCCACAGTCACTTGTTGAACACCTGCAATGTGCTAGCTACCATGCCATGATTTGGGAATAAAAGAAATAGCTCTTCTTCCTTTCTTCCGAGAACCTTGTAACCCATTAGAAAGGGCAAAGATGTAATAGAAATAACTAGAAAGGTGTCTAGGAGCCCAAAAGAAGATATAAGTAACTACATAGTGTAGGGATAGAGATATTGATGAGAACGCCTAGTATTATAGGCATTCCCTACTTAAGAGCTGGGAAAAATGGCCTCAAGCAGAGAAACAATAGTTAGAAAGGTACCAAGGTCTGATATCAATATAGCACAGTGTCTTTTCAAGTCCAATTTCAATAACTAATCAGCCATTTAAAATACATCCTTAGTGTGCATTAGGTGCTATGCAATTAACTAAGTGTTGAGCATCCAAAGAGTAAGGCCTTCATGATTTCTGCCTTTAAAGAGCATAGTCTGTGGAGTTCAGTGTGAACAGAGCATTGATTGTCTAGAAAGGGGGAGCATTTGTGGGCAATGGGGCAGGAATGACAGGTTGAAGACAAATTGTGAGCTAGTTTTAATTTATTTCTTCTTAAAATTTTGCCAAAGGGCACTTACACTCACCAGAGAGAGGTGGAGAGAGAAGGAGAGGGAGAAAGCACATACCTTCCCACCATGGAAAGTGGTCATACTGCAATCTCCTGTCCATTTTTCCATCCTGTCTGGATTTTGGGCAGGTGCACATGTTTCTGGCATGCCTCTTAAATCACCCAGCCTGAGGCTCAAACCATGAGGTATCCATGTGGGATTGACTACCTTAACCACCAGGCCAAGTAGCCAGTACTATTCTCTATCTTAAGTGCTTCTCTAAGGGATAGTCATTGTCCTGAAAGCCACTATCCTTTAAATGTTTCGACTGTATATTTCATTTGTTAAACAATTGTGCATATTTACCCTTAATATATGTATATTCACTTCTTCTTTTTTTTTTTTTTTTTTTTTTTTTTTTTTTTTTTTTTTTTTAAGAGAGACTTTTGCTATAGGGTACATGAGCTTGCCAGAAAGACAGAGACAGAAAGTGAGAAATTACCCCTTGGGAGAGTGGCCATGCCACAATCCCTTCTCCATTCTCCTCTTCGGATTTAGGGTATTCATGCCCTTGTGCCCAGTGTGAGTTTTAAGCCGCTGTGTCCGGGACCCAAACCGTGGTTAGTCATGTGGGAGTCCAGTGATGTAACCATTATACCACCTGCTGGTCCCTGTGTATTCATTTATTAATAAACTGTATGTGGGGAACTGGCAGGTGGCATGATGGTTAAGATCCATGTAAGACTCTCATATGGTCAACTACAGTTCAAGTCCAAGACCTAGTGGCTTTCTTTCTCACTTTCTCTCTCTGTCTCTCTTTGGTCAAATTAAAAAAATGATAATAATAAATAAAATTAAATAACTATTTAAGTAAATAAATAAACAAACTGTATGTGTGTCCTACTATGCTACTATATTCTATGCACCATAAAATTATACACTATAAAGAAATATAAAGTGGATAATGTAAATATAAGTTGACATTATAGGATTCCATGCTTTATCTTGTGCATCCTGGGTTATTTTGTAGAGTAGTAGGAAATGCAAAGCATTCAGGATTCTTTTTCAGGGAAAAAGTTGATCAAAGTTCTGTTTTATAAAGATTCTGAATATTACCTTTATTCTGGTCATACTGAACAATGCTTTTGAAGTCAAAGGAGAACCTGGACTAATATGATTCCTTCCAGTCTCAGGGTTATTTATATAGCTGAGTCTGCTCCTTAGAAAAGGTTAGGAATAGGAGCCAGCAGGTGCATGGTGGTTAAGGCACTGTACTCCCACATGGCTGATTGCTGTTCAAGTCCTGGACCTGGTGGCTTGCTTTCTCACTCTCTCTCTCTCTGTCTCTCTCTGGTGAATGCACGTGCCCTATACCAAATTAAAATAATAATTATAAATAAGATTAAATAAAAAAAATTCTTTTTTAAAAAAAAGGAGGTTAGGGAACCAGCAGTTAGCGTAATGGCTATGTCGCTGGACTCCCACGTAGTCGACCGCGGTTCGCGTCCCGGACCCGGTGGCTTACAACTCACGCCGGGCGCGTGTGCGTGCGTGCCCAAGATCCCGAGAGGAGAATGGAGGAGAAGGGATTGCGGCGTGACCATCCCCCCTGGGGGGTGATTTCTCGCTTTCTGTCTCTCTGTCTCTCTCTGTCTGTCTGGCGAGCGCACGCGCCCTATAGCGAAAAACCTCTCCAAAAAAAAAAGGAGGTTAGAAATCTACCCTAGTGGTGTCATTTATTGCATTATTAAGATGCCATTAATGGGACCAGCAGTGGCATAATGGCTACGTCACTGGACTTCCATGTAGTTGACTGCAGTTTGCGTCCTGGACCTGGTGGCTTAAACTCACACTGGGTGCATGTGCTTTCGTGCCCAAGATCCTGAGAGGAGAATGGAGGAGAAGAGATTGCAGCGTGGCCATCCCCCCGGGGTGTGATTTCTCACCTTCTGTCTCTCTATCTCTGTCTTTCTGGCAAGTGCATGTGCTCTATAGCAAAAACCTCTCAAAAAAAAAATAAAATAAAATAAAAAACAAAAAAAAGGGGGGGTGCCATTCACTAGAGTAATCAAGTAACTTAAAATAATAGAATATCCAATGAAGAGTTGGTATTCCTTTTAGGGAAAACAGACTTTGTTGCATACAAGCCGTCACTTCCTAAGTAAGAGTCCCAACACACAGTCTAACTGAAGTTTCCTGTATAGATATTTTAGTGTGATAGATTTCTGTCTTCATAGATATGCTGTTTGTTTTTGTTTTTGTTTTTGTTTTGAGAGGTTTTTGCTATAGGGCATGTCTGCTCACCAGAAAGACATAGAGAGACAGAGAGACAGACAGAAAGTGAGAAATCAATCACCCTTTCCAGGGGAGATGGCCAGGCTGCAATCCTTTCTCCTCTATTCTCCTCTCGGGATCTTGGGCACACACACACATGCACCCGGTGTGAGTTTAAGTCACTGGGTCCAGGACTTGAACCATGGTCGACTACGTGGGAGTCCAGCGACATAGCCATTATGCCAACTGCTTGTCCCAGATATGCTGTTTTTTTTAAACAGAAAAGTTGATTTTGATAAACCAGTGCTTCTCAAGTGGAAATGGTAAATCTGATACATTTTTTCTTCTAAGTAAGAGTTAGCAAATTATTAGGGGGCTGGCAGGTGGCATGGTGGTTAGGGTCTCTGGATTCCCACAAAGCTGACTGTGGTTCAAGTCCTGGACCTGGCAGCTTGCTCTCTACTTTCTCTTTCTCTCTCTCTGTCTCTACCTGGTCAAATTATAAAAATAATAATGATAACAAATGGAAATAAATAATTCTTAAAAAAAAAAGATTTAGCAAATTATATGGAAAAAAAAAAGTTTACCAGAGGGCATGTGTACTCACTAGAGTTAGAAAGAAATAGAGACAGAGAGAGAGAGGGAAAGTGAGAAAGCACCCCCCCCCCCCCCCCCCCCCCGCCATGCCTCATGAGGCATGGTTACATTGCAATCCCTTCTCCTCTCTGTTTCCCTCCTTTCAGGATTTTGGGCTCACATGCACTTGCACCTAGGATGACCATGTGGGATTCAGCTGTCTTAACTACCATGCCTTAGGCTGGCCCAGCAAATTACCTTTTTTTAAGGTTTTTGCCATAGGACATGTGTGCTCACCAGAAAGAGATGGAGAGATACGAAAATTGAAAAATCATCCCCTGGGAAGATGGCTGAACAGCAATCCCTTCTCCTCTTGAAGGACTCTTCTCAGGATCTTGGGCATGCACACATTCCTGGCATGATTTTCAAGCCAACAGGTCCAGGACTTAAGCCACAGTTGGCCATGTGAGAGTCCAGCCACTTTAACCACCATGCTATCTGCTTGCCCCACAAATTAAATTTTGATTTGCTAAGTATTCTGCACAGAAGTGAAGAAATAAAGGCTAGCACACTGGACCAAGGAAGTAGAACCAGGCAGTACCTGAGGTTCCAGAAATCAGTGGTAGGCAAGCTGGAGTGGAGCCACTAAAGATATTAAGTGAGAAGCCAGGTGGTTTAGAAGGCTGGTAACAAAGAAGACAAAATTAGGACCAGTGCTTCCAAATCAGGAAGTCAGAATTATCTGAATCCAAATGTGCAAGAATTTAGTGGAAAATCTCAGTGACTGAAGAGGCAGCTTGCTCCATTCAGCAGAGTCTCTGTGTAACCACTGAAGCAGTTTCCAGGGTAACTTGGTAGCCTTGGCCTTCTAAAACCTGGCTGGCCTAGGACACTAAAATAATGAAAAAAAGATGATTTGCAAGTAGTCAATGTGCCCCAAATTTATCCTCTTAATGAAACATTTATATTACTCATTTTTGTACTCACAACTATTCTATTATTTTAAAAATATTCTCTCATAGAATAAAGGAACCCATTCTTAATAAATTATATGTGAATGAATTAATTGTATCTTTAAATATACATTTGCTATGCTACTTAAGAGCAAAGATACATAAGGTCCTTTTATGAATTGAAAACTATGCCCAGAAAACTTATTTATGGCAGGTAGGAGAGAGTTCAGTTTACTTTTTTCCAGCTTTTCTCAATTTTGATTTTGTTCCCTGCCTAAATAATTGTTTTGTAGCAAATACATCTTTCTTTTGTTCTATTTTACCTAACTTATCTCAAATGAGATAACTTCAGATCACTAGCCAAGAACATTCTCTATGCTGAGTTTACTTCGCAGTAGATAGAGTGGTACTCCAGGATGACAGGCATCGGAGCAGGTAAGAGGGAACAATTGAGTTACCAAAGTATTTGACACACTGCTGCTGAAAGCTGTCCTAAGGCTGGTGGGTGTTCACTAAAACCAAAATGGGCCATGGCCAGGGGCACCTGTAGAATGGTTAATGGCAGTCATTTAGCTGTCATTCATTTTTCAGTTCAAATTATTTTAAAATACTTTGTTAGTTCAGAATATGTTTGCTTAAGTCATTTCAGAAGTAATACTTTTCTCCAGGAGGCAATTAGGTATTCTTCATTTTACAGCTTTTGAATAATAGCGGAGAAAACTGCAATTGCACAAGCAAAGCGCAGATAAACACCAGATTATCATATTAAAGTCCTTATTAGTCTGTCAGAAGAATTTTTTTGCACTGAATCCTTTTTAATTTTTACTATCCATTTTTTTTTTCAAAAGAATATTTTCCCCAATATTAGTTTAGGGTATTTTTGGACACTGGAAAATATTTAATTTTATTTTTTTTTTGGATTATTTTATTTACATTTTATCAGTGTACTAGTTAAGTCAAAGATAAGATATTACCATATGTATTATCATCAACAAATAACTTTTCATTTTTGGGTCTGTTTTACCTTACAATCTTTTAGTTTCTGCCATAGAGTATAGACATTTGTTATACATTAAGCAAGGACATATAATGCCTCTCATAGTCTAGCTTGCTTTGGTTAACATTAAATCTTCCATTCACTCACTTTGTATCAAATGTCAGGGTCTCACTGCCTTTTTATGGTTGAGTAGTATATGTGCCACATTTTTTCAGTCCGGCTCCATAACTTATAGCATGTCCTATTCTTTTTTTTTTTTGGAGAGATTTTCACTATAGGGCTCGTGCGCTCGCCAGACAGACAGAGAGAGACATAGAGACAGAAAGCGAGAAATCACCCCCCAGGGGAGATGGTCACGCCGCAATCCCTTCTCCTCCATTCTCCTCTCGGGATCTTGGGCACGCACGCACACGCGCCCGGCATGAGTTTTAAGCCACCAGGTCCGGGACACGAACCGCGGTCGTGGGAGTCCAGCGACATAGCCATTACGCTAACTGCTGGTTCCCGCATGTCTTATTCTTGGTGAATAATGCTGCAATAAACATGGATATGCAAGTGTTTTTCCGATTAATTGTTTTCCTATCCTTTGGGTAGATACCCAGAAGTGGAATTGCTGGGTCATAGGGTGGTTTTATTTGTAGGTTTTTGAGGAACCTCCATATTGTTCTCCATAGGGGTTGTACTAATTTACATTCCCACCAACAGTGTAGGAGGATTGGGTTCCCTTTTCAGTTTAGTTTTAAAGGAATTGTTTGTTTCCATGTTCATTAGGAAACTAGTCTTTTCTCTTCACTACCCAGCCCCCCATAAAACATTAACTTTAGCCTGAAATAGCAAATTTCCCTTTTAAATTTTAAAAATATGTATAACTTTTAACTTTTTCTGTCTTATCCAATGGCCTCTCTATTTCAAACTACATTAGAAAAGGGGAGCCCTTTCCTAAATCCGATTTGATTGCAGTGTTCTAAGAAGCCTTTTGGTAACCCTAACCCCAGAATGACAGTAATTGTTTAAAATAGAGTTAACAGGCCAGCTCGTTGGTACAACAATAACAAGTTGCTCGAGTGATGCTAGATCTATAAGATGGAAGCTCTTTAGTTAGTTTCCTGGTCAACCTGTACATGCCAGGCACGCCCACTAATCCCTGCTGGCTGAAAAGGCTAGGGAAGGGGGGTTATAGCATGAGAACTTGTTGAAGATGTTTTTCTCTCTCTCCACCTCTCACTCTCATGAAATAAATATATGCTAAAAATTCTAAAATAGTGGGACCAGCAGATGGCATAATGGTTATGTCGCTGGACTCCCATGTAATCAACTGTGGTTCAAGTCTTGGACCCGGAGGCTTAAAACTCAGGCTGGGAGCGTGTGCATGCATGCCCAAAATCCTGAGAGGAGAAAAGAAGAGAAGGGATTGTAGTGTGTCCATTCCCCCAGGTGGTGATTTCTTGCTTTCTGTCTCTCTGTCTCTCTGGCGAGTGTGTGTACCCTATAGCAAAATATCTCTCAAAAAATTAAAAAATAAAAAAGTTAAGTAATACTAAGTTTTCTATTTATAGTGTCTTTTGTATTTGAAAAACCACCATTTAAATTGTTCTTAAATGTAAATATGTATTTATGTTTTGCTTGTGAAACTATGCATACTTTATTTTCAAGTATGGTTTTGTCTTCTGGAAAGGCGACACCCTGTTTCTGACAAGTCTTTCTCTTCTGTTTCTGTCAGCATTTAGGGCGGTTTTATGAAAATTAGGCTCTTAGTCAACACTGTTCAATTTCTGTATGAAATAGGGTGTGTTCCCTACAATTTGAGAACACTGTACACAGAATCCCTTCATCCCATGAAATCGAAAAGCTATCTTTCCTCTATTGCAGGCATTATTGCAGGTTAAAACAGAAGGAAAGAAACTGAAATTACTCAGAGTATCATGAGAAATCACTAAGTCTAAAATCCTTCCATCTGCTTCTTATGAAAACTCTCCCAGGGAGAACCCAAAAACTATGTTTCTTCTAATTCCTCTCAGAGTATCTGTTATCTTTCAAACAGAGCCAAGGCCCTCCTTCTCTCTCTCCAGTAGTAAATAAGTTTAAAAAAAAATAATTGTAGGATACAAAATAATTTGTGATTTGCGTTCTTTATAAATAGAAATTTACTACAGCTTGACTACCTGCAGTTAATAGACATTTCCATAAGAACTGTGGTTGGTTCAGAAGAAAAGCACACAAGTGGGAGGCATGCTCCACTCTTTCAGCTACTGTCTGATTAATTGCCTCTGACGTTCCCTGACCTTTGCCTGCTCCAGCACATGTGGTCAGTGACAGAGGCCAGGGACTGCCAGTTTTGCTTTCTTAGCTGGCAGAGGGGTAAAACTGACACATTTGTAGCCATTGGCAAGACCAAGTGCTCAAGTGGTGGAGAAGATTATCTCTGGGTTGTCTGAACTGCCAAGTTAGCTCTCCAAATGGTTTGTTCCACAGCAGGTTTGATCTTTTCATTATATCCTGAATAACATTGATTTCCTTTGTCTTTTAGACATAGATAAATCAAGACAAGAAAACAAACCAAGAATGATCTTTTAGTATTTAAGAAAGATTCCAATCACAGGCAGGTGTATTAACAAAGCTAATTTGGAATATTAACAAACTTTATTCAGATCAAGATATCTTACTAAACTGACTACTTGGTGAGCAAGCTATTAGTTAACTGTATTCCTCACAATTTCCAGGTAGTGGATATAGCTAGATTATGGTTTGTCTGTTGTGCAAACAACAATTACCATCTTTCAGACTTCTCGGGAGGGTTATGTTCAGTTCTTAAGCATAGCAATTAAGAGCATAGATGTTAAAGCCAGAATGTATAGGTTTAAACAATTTTTTAAAGTTTATTTTATTTTGGAGCCAGCAGGTGGTGCTGTGGTTAAGGCACTGGACTCCCACATGGCCAACTACAGTTCGAGTCCCAACCCCAGCAACTTGAAAATTATCCAGGCATATGTGCATGCATGCCTAAACTCTCAGGAGGAGAAGGGACTGCAGTGTGGCCATCTCCTCTGGGAGGTGATTTCTTACTTTCTCTGTCATTGTCTCTCTTTGCTCTCCAGCAAGTTTACACACTGTAAGACAAAATCTCTAAAAAAATTTTTTTAAGTTTATTTTATTTTTTCCATGAATCAGAGACAGAGACATAGAAACAGGAATAGGCACCCCCACAAGGTCTTCATTGATGAAATCCACTTCTAGCCTCAGTCAGCCTGGATCACAGACATACCCAGTGTATACAAGCAGGTCTGAGGACACGAGCCCAGAACCTTCCTATGTGGCTTCAGCGTTGCAGGTCATTATATTACTGCAGTACCACCTCACTGGCCTGGTCTGCATGGGTTTATTATTATTATTATTATTTTATGTTTGTGCCACAGGGCACATATGCTCACTGGAGAGAGAAAGAGTCAGTGAGAGGGAATGTGAGAAATCACCCCCCAGGGTGAATGGTCACTCCACAGTCTCTTTTCTTCCTTCTCCTCTTGGATCTTGGGCATGCATGCACATGCACCTGGCATGATTTTCAAGCTGCCAGGTCTGGGACTCAGACTGCAATTGGCTATATGGTTAAGGCCATATGCCATAACCACTGTACCACTTACTGGTCCTAGAAATGGGTCTAAATTCAACTCTGCCACTTCCTAGCAAACTTGGGCAAAAGACTTAATCTCTGTGCTTCAGTTTCTTTGTCCATAAAATGAAGATAATTATGATACCTACTTCATAACCCAAGTTTGTGATGGATTAAATATATGACTTGGTGGATATAAAAGTACTTAGACTAGTGCTTGGTACACAGAAGGCATTACATAAGTAGTTGTGGCAGTGGTATGGTCTATATGACATACATGTCATCAGCGCAACTTTCAGCTACAGTTCCTCTTTTCTGTGGTTGGATATTTGGAGGCCGATGATACCCTAAAACTTGCCATTCAGCTTCACCTTTCAGCTTCACCTTCTCAGTTTAATCCTATGTGGGAGAGGGAAGAGCCCCCGAATGTAAGCTTAGTTTTTTCATTTATCAATGGAATCAACAATCAACCAATAGTAATCCAAATTAAGATTATCCATTTTGAGGATTACCCATGGGAGTATTTTAATCCTAGATATTTTGTCCTGTTCAACCTAGTTCTCAGGGTACCTCCTTTAATAGAAATTGGGTGCTTTGGAAATATGAGCTAATTCTGTGAATACAGGACACCAGGACAACTTAAAAGTATATAATCCATGCATTAATACTTAGAATTGACTTAGGTTTCAGATAGTCTAAACAGCTACCTTCCACTTTGTTGACACAGGTAATCCATGTGTATTTATTGCAGACTTGGTGTTTCACCTGTGGGAAACATCTACCAAGTAACCAGTGAACACCCATTTCTCTCCTGTTGGAAAACTGAGCTTTCCTTGTGAACACACATTCCTCCACTTAATGCCTGGGTTCTGAATATTCACATTGAGCATCAGACAATTCAAATCATTTTACTATTGCTGTGTCATCAAACAGGAATATGACTATCAATAATATGACTTTTGATAAAATGAAATAGAAAAAGCACTTTAAATAGAAGTATCATATGTGAAATGAACAGTGGTTCTTAATATTTTTAAAACACCAGTTTAAACAGTGCAATACCAAGAAATAGCTCTAATGATTTTCTTACCCTTTTATGTTGTTTTAGTTTCAATGGCACCTTTTTGAGTACCTGAGACCCTGATCTCCTCTGCTTGTTTAGCCTCCCCGTGCAAAATGCAAGAATGTCAGTGAATACACCTGGTGTTGCGCCTCATGGAGGAGCACGGGCTCTGCGTCATGCTGTCTGGCTTTCTATCCTGGCCTTCCACTTTACAGCTCCATGACTTGGACAAGTTACCTGACTTCCGCAGACCTCAGTTTCGCTGTACCAATATGACATAGAATGACCAGGGCCACTTGTTTTAACTTCATGGACTGGTGTGTCCTTTCTTTTTATGTTACAGATTTGATGAACATACCACTTTTGATCTTCAAACATGTGGGAAGTAATTTTCTATAAATCCTTCTTGCTCCCTATATCTCATACATTGTCTTCTAAACCTAAAAAAATCCTTCAAGTTGGTATAAAGGTTTACCTATCTTCTTAAATGTTAACTTTTTCCACAGTAATAACACCATCAAGAGCAAAGCAATAGTTATTTCTCTGTCATCCTCTCTAATTTTTCTAGATCCTAGCATAGATAACCCATGTTGTCTATTCTTTTTGTGATGTGCATGCTTCTAAGCTTCTTCCAAAGAGTTATGGAGGAAGACAGTCCTATGAGCTCATTTACTCTGGTACCTTACTTGGGCAAACATGCCCTTCCATTAGGAGTAGCACTGTTCTCAGCTGAGATGATCACACAGACCTAGCTGCACAAACAACCTCAGACCTAAGGTAGTAGATGTAAATCACGTACATCTGACAATCATTTGTTGTTGCCATTATAAGGTCAAGTTTCATTGTTCAAATCTTTGTGATATTATATTTTTATGTGGCCCTAGACACAAAGCAGAACTTTGAAAGAGAAATGCCATCCTCATACTAATATTATCACATTTCCCGACAGCCACTGAACTATCCTTATCTATCTTGCCACGTTGCATCCTGAAATTTGGCTGAGACTTCTCTGGCCTATTACCTTCTTTTTTTACTTTATTTATTTATTCCATGAGTGGTAGAGAAAGAGAGAGAGATAACAGCTCTAATAGGGTCTTGATGCTGTCATCCACCCCCAGCTTCAGCTAGTCCAGATCATGGGCACATGCATGCCTGGTGCACACGGAGGTCTCCGGATATGAGCACAGGACCTCCCTTTTTGGTCTGCTTTGCAGAGCATCGTGTTTGCCACTGTGCTACCATCCACCCCGGACTACTATTCTTGAGGACTTTTGTTGTTTCTGGAACTCTTACTTTAGTGGTTTGTATGATGCTATTTTATAATTTTTCTGCCTCCAATACAAAAATAATTAATGGAAATATTTGTAAAGGAAGACATTATTACTTTTGTCAGCTAAAAACTGTCTTGACTGCCAATTTGATCATGCTGTGGGTGGTATGAGCAGGCCTCAGGAAGAGATGGGAACAAACCTAAAGAATAAACAAAGGGTGGGCTGAGAGAAAATAAGGGTGCAGAAGAAATAGAGGCTCATCTGGTGGAAAGAAATAAAGTGCCCTTTGAAAGTGTCTCAAGTGCTTCCTAGTGGCACTGGTGCCATAAGGCAGCTGTGTTGAGTCGAAGCTGAGTGTCTTCCTGATCTCCACTGTTTCCTGGGGCTGAAAAGGGTACAGGTCTTTCATATATGTTTATTGTAATTTAGGGAAGGAGCGTGATCCAGGTATTTGAAAAGAAGACCTGTCGTCAGGAAGCATTCCTTCTGCTTCCCTGCACTGTGTGTCTGTGATTATGTGTGTGACTTTGTGAGAAGTCTCTGACCTTCTATCTAAATAAATCCTCCTGTTTCTGAAATAAAGCATGCCCTGACTGGGGTGTTGGCAAGCATGATGAATGTGTCTGAACTAGTCTGGGGGTGATGAGGGGGTGCCCTTGGGTTCAGTCTTCCCAGAGCACAAAAGGATGTGACACTCTGGGACTCAGCTGTTGCTTTGAGGCTCAGGGAAGGCTTGGTGAAGGACTTCAGTGCATGAAATAGTTAATCTTTCTTTGTCTGAATAAACATAGAACACGCAATTACCTATGGATGACTCTTAAGCAAAAGCTCTTGTTGAGTGTCTGCTGTTTTCATGGCATGGTTTAAGCCTTACGTATCCTAAGGTAAGAACACCTAAGCCTTACTCTGAAGGCACAGACAGTAAAACGGGTGGGGGAGACAGACTGGCGGAAAACCCATACATAGAATCCTATACATGAGTATTAATGTATCAGTCAGCAGGCTGTCTTACTACTTTATTTTTGTTTAGCATACATCATACTTTCAAAACACAATCAGATTATTTTTTTAGGAATGTATTGAAGATTGCACTTTTATTTCATTTGTAAAATCTAGGCAATTTAATATTCCTTAGGAAACACTTGTGAAAATCAGATACTTCAATCAGTCACATAGATCTGAGGGAACAGTATAAGAAACTGAGGACCAGCTACAGTAGTGCAGCAATAACGCAGAGCTCTGTGATGCTGAGGCCTGGGGAGCAGGGCCCCAGCTCATGTCCCAAGGTGTTCCTGTACATGCCAGGCACATGCACATACTGGTGATCCCAGCTGGCTGAGGCTGGGGTTGGGATTGTGACATGAAGACCCTGTTGGGCTGGGACCAGCAGTTAGTGTAATGGCTATGTCTCTGGACTCCCATGTAGTCGACCACGGTTTGCATCCCGGACATGGTGGCTTAAAACTCACGCCAGGCGCATGTGCGTGCGTGCCCATGATCCTGAGAGGAGAATGGAGGAGAAGGGATTGCGGCGTAGCCATCCCCCCTGGGGGGTGATTTCTTGCCTTCTGTCTCTATGTCTCTCTCTGTCTGTCTGGCAAGCGCACACGCCCTATAGCAAAAACCTTCCCCCCCCCCAAAAAAAAGACCCTATTAGGGGTGCCTCTCTTTCTGTTTCTCTCTCTCTCTGTCTCCCTCTCTTATGGAAGAAATGTATAAATAAAAGGGAAAAAAGGAATAGAGAGGATGAGAAATGAGGGAACTCCAATTATTACTCAATTTACTGGCCTGTCAAAGACACATTATGAAACAGTTAACAAATAATATGAGAAGACATATGATTAATTATATGCTGGTCCAAGAAATGGGCCATACTGAAGTTATTCAAAGGAGAGGAATATTTTGATGGGTTGGAAATGTGAAGGAATTATAAATGGGGGCCAGTTCATAAATGATGGGAATGAAGTAGGTAAGTAAAGATAAGATGAGAGAGTTTTCTAGCTGAAGAAAATAATAACCAACTTGCAAACTTGTTTTAAACATTTTAATGGAGAAAGCCATATGCTCCATTTTCACTTAGTACTTGGTAGGAAGGAATAAAATATTTCTAAAGGATTTTTTTAATTGTAGAGATTTCTGTATTTTTTCTCAGAAAAAAGAAAGTATCCTATTTACAAGTAACTTTTAACCCTTCTGGACTGATTTAGAAATGTTTTTGTATTTGAACATCACTGTGACTCAGTTGTTACATCTTTTCCTCAAGAACCTAAAAGATAAGAAGCTAGTATCATATCTGAGGTCAGTTAATATTTTAATAGTGTGTAGATGTGGTTGATGTTAATACATTATGATAAAATAGACTAAAGATAGTGGCAAAATGTTGAGATTGTGGTATTGATGAAATAATAGCTCTGCCCATTGCTCGAGAGTTACCGCAGTCCTCCCATATACTGATTACCCCTTATGACAAAAGACAGTGTCTTTGTATTTCTTCATTTTAAGTCAGTGCGTAAGTGTAGGCAGAGATGTTTTTAACTACCCTGGCTATGATCTTCTGTGTGCCGCTATTTAATTGTTCCTAGAGATTAAATTGTACTAGTGCAGAGGAATCTGAATCCAATCTCAAGCTGTCAGTGGAGAATGTCAGTCATTTCAGTAAATCGCCCCCTTCATGTCATCACGGATAATTCTTTAATTTTAGGCCTGAAAAACTATGAAAGAAATAGTGTATAAAATGTACCAAAAAGAAGTGTCCCGTTTAAAACATTTTATATTGTGCTTAGAAATGAAAATGAACCCTACCACACGGATATAAGTTGCTTTTATCAAGGAACTCAGATGCATTGGTAACCATTAACTAGGTTGGTATGTGCTTTAAGAAATGATCAGGTGTTTCAAATTATGCATTTAATTTGACCTATCTTAAGGCATGTAAGTTTTGATGTAGTTTCCTTTCTCAATCAATTCCAAAGAGTCAACAGTGATTATCAAAGCTGAAAAGGCTTTTTTGTATTTTCTTCAAATGTTAAAGCCATGTATGTGAACAACAAGACTGATGAATTTGCTGTTTTATATAGTTGACATTTTAATTCAAAATGTAAACTGAAGTTTCTTTTCATTTCTTTGCACTATTAATATTATTCTGGTTTTGGTTAGCTTGGGTAAAACTGTTCACTGGTGTCATTTTTGATAATTAGGCTTTTATATCTTGGGGTTTTTGGTAAGCAAATAAATATTTTAAATATAATTGGTGCAATTATGATATGCGCATTGAACGACTATATTGAGCTTCACGTCATGTCACATTTTTATGCTAGTGGGTTTTTTATGATTTTTTTAATTGTATGTGGTATTCTTCTGAAATATATAATTACCAGCTCAGCCCTGAGTTGGAGAAGCAAGAGCTCTGTCGTTCACTCAAATAGACTCATATTGAAAGATATAGAAAAGCTTGCTTTTTTCCCTAATAGTCTTTCTCCATCGATAAAAGTAGTTCATGTCTGAATGTTAATGTTATTTTTACATCTTGTGCAAGCTCCGCATCACATCGTTCTAGTAGGAGTCCAATAAATAACCTAAATTTAGATCAGTTTGATTTGGGAGGGAGAAATTAAAAGGTTGGGAGTGGAGGATGGAAGGTGGCAGTGATTAGGAGGCCAGAGGTAAAAGCATAATAAAATAAGAACAACACAGGGGGCAGCAGGTGGCATGGTGGTTAAGATGCTGATTCCCCATGGTTGATTATGGTTCACGTCCTGGGTCTAGCAGCTTAAAAATCACACTGGGCATGTATACATGCGTGCCCAAAATCCTGAGAGGAGAATGGAAGAGAAGGGATTGCTGCATGGCCATCCCCACTTGGGGGAGGGGGAGTTCTCAATTTTCCTTTTCTTTCTGTCTCTCTCTTGAGAGTTCACATGCCCTATGACAAAAAAAAAAAAAAAAAAAAAGAGGGTGGATCAGCTGATGGTGTAATGGTTACATCGACATTACATTACTCCCACATAGTCAAACATAGTTCAAGTCCCAGACCCAGCACCTTAAACTCACCCTGGGCATTTATATGTACATGCCCAAAGTCCCAAATGGAGAATGGAGGAGAAGGGATTTCAGTGTGGCCATCCCCTGAGGGATGGTTTCTCACTTTCTGTCTCTGTTTCTCTCTGTCTCTCTGGCAAGCTTATGTGCCCTTAAAAATCTCTCGAAAAAGGGGGGAAAATTAAAAGAACAGTGTAACCACCATTGACTGAATGTGAACTTTCACTTTGGTTCTGTCTTCATGGCACCACGTAACGTGGAGACGTTCTAAGGTGGCAGACCTTCTTTAGTTCCCCTGTTCTTGACATGCCACCTGCAGCATATTCAGAACACATATTAACCACAGCAGAGAGGCAGAGGGCAAAGGCTAGTATAAATGCGAGCACAGAGAGAGAGGGGAATAGCATAGCCCTGGGCTCTTGGAAGTGTAGGAGAGGTTCTAGAATGGTTGGACAGAAAAGCAATGTTAAACAAAACCTAACATGAATGGGTAAAGGCTCTTGTTAACAAAATCAACTAGCAAAAAATATCTGGAGTTAAAGTAGAGAATCAGTAGGAAAAAAATGAAAAATTTTAGCTCTTCCTGGAGCTCCCAAGTGGTGGGAAGACTGACTGTGATGAAGGACAGTGTCTGACTGAAGGGACAGAGAGAAATTAGTCTTGCTTAATGTCAGACTATTCTGTTATATCACTGTAAACATTATGGCAAACTTATAACAATTATAACCCTACATGTGTTCCTTGTGCTTGTTTAAGAATTTTTCTACTTTAGGGGCTAGCCTATGGCATAATGGTTAAGGCTCTGGACTCCCCACATGGTCGACCCCAGTTCAAGTCCCAGACCTGGTGGCTTGCTTTCTCACTTTTCCTTTCTCCATCTCTCCATCTCCTTCTGGTCAAATAAAACTAATAACAATAGATTAAACTAAATAAATAATTCTTAAAGAAAAAAAGAATTTTTTCTTCTTTAGAAGGAGGTTGAAAACTAGACAGAGAAGAAAACTGATTATAGAACAGTCAAAGAGCTTCATGCTGGTGAACAGCGATTGTGATATGCTCTGTCGAAATTATGATGAAATCATCAGAGACATCAGAGCAAAAAACAAATTATGGGGAAGCTATTAACAGTTTAGCATTTCCAGTTGGTGTGAAAATATGAATTCCATCTACCGAAAGAAATAGTTCAGCTCAAACTGCATCTGAATGGCAAGAGTGTGGATTTCAGCTTTGTTTCCTGTGTTCCCATAACTTTACAGAGTTAGTCATTACTAGAAGTTTTGTGGGGTTTCTTCCAAAAACAATGCTAAATTCTCTGATGGTTCTGAGGGTCACCTTAATATAATAGAATATCATTTTAGCTGTCTCATAATCTTACAGAAAAATAAAAGACTAACAAAGAGAAATATCATCAAATCTCTTACAATTCCATCTAGTGATTATGAAGCTTAATTAGTACTGACTGCAATAAAACCCAGTAGATAATTTCAAATCTTCACTACCTAAATGTATGAAGTCCTGTCAGACTCCCCAGTTGGCTATGGTTCAAGTCCTGGACGTGGCAGCTTGCTTTCTTACTTTCACTTTCTCTATATCGCTGTCTCTCTCTAGTCAAATAAAACTAATAATAATAAATAATATTAAATAAATAATTTTTAAAGAAAAACAAAGAATCTGTGCATTTTATATACTGAGGTAAGTATTTACTCAGCATACTCTTTCTTTCTTCTTCTTCTTCTTCTTTTTTTTTTTTTTGGAGAGGTTTTTGCTGTAGGGTGTGTGTGCTTGCCAGAAAGACAGAGAGAGACAGAGAGACAGAAAGTGAGAAATCACCCCCCAGGGGGGATGGTAACGCCACAATCCCTTCTCCTCCATTCTCCTCTCGGGATCTTGGGCATGCACCCACATGCACCCAGCATGAGTTTAAGCCACTGGATCTGGGACTCAAAGCACAGTCGACTATATGGGAGTCCAGTGACATAGCCATTATGCCAACTGCTGGTCCCGCCGCATACTCTTTAAGTTAGCTTTAAAAAAATCTTCTCACAAGAAACTTCCTACCTTTTTTTTTTTGGAGAGGTTTTTGCTATAGGGCGCATGCGCTCGCCAGACAGAGAGAGACAGAGAGATAGAAAGCGAGAAATCACCCCCCAGAGGGGATGGCCACGCTGCAATCCCTTCTCCTCCATTCTCCTCTCGGGATCTTGGGCATGCACGCACATGCGCCCGGCGTGAGTTTAAGCCACCAGGTCTGGGACTTGAACCGCGGTCGACTACGTGGGAGTCCAGCGACATAGCCATTACGCTAACTGCTGGTCCCGAAACTTCCTACCTTTTTCATCTCAATAACCTTACAATTATTTTAATTTGGATTCTTGTAATTCAAATTACTTTAAAGAAAACCGGCAAAGACTGGGCTTCTATGGCACAGTTAGAATACTGGACTGCAGAGCTGGAAGCCACCTGCCAACTGAAATCTATCCCTGGCCTGGCCAGCCTGAAAACAAGCCAGGCACGTGCCTAGGAACTTAGTGTACTGGAGGACTGGAGGAAGGGATTGCAACATGGCCAAACTCTGTGGAGAGTGCTTCCTTCTCTGTATCTTTTTCCCTCCCATGCATGTACACCCTCCATTGTGAATAATAACAATAAAAATTCTTGAAAGAAAACCAATACCAAGCATTTCCTTAGCAAGAAGCCAAAGACTTCAGACATACTAGGTTCTGCAGGAAAGGTCCATTTGTGCTTTTAAAAGAGCTGCGTGTTGTTTCTCCTTGGTAAACTATGTGGGTTGCTCAGTGTTTTAGATGAGAGAAGGGTGAAGGCTAGTGGATCTGTGCTATTCTCTAGCTGAAAGGTGAGAATCACAGGAAAAGACTGCTAGGGGAAGTATCTTTTCTTATAAATGGTATATTTTTTCAAGTATTCCTTAAGTTCTGTTATACTTAATTGCAATGAAAACCTCATCTACACATACAGAATGTTTAAAAAATTTATATTATTAAAAAACTACATATGTTGATAGATTTCAAATTATTTTTGCTCCAGAATAAGCTTGTACTTTAATTCCATTTATCCATGAACTTTTTGAAGTTCCTCTCATATTACCACTTCATGTCTCTCACTGTAAAAGTAAATGATATTTGCCATTGGATTTGGGGTTGGGAGGGTTATCACAGCTTTGACCTTGATAGAAAGAGCCTAAGCTTTGGGGTCAGATAGACCTGGGTTTGAGTCTTAGAGCTGTACTTTATAATCAAAATCTGACCTTGAACAAACACTTAATCCCTCAGAGCCTTACATTCCTCATCTATCAAAAAGAGAAAAATACTACTATCTCAAAATGTTGTTCAGAGTTTTAAACTAAATGATATGATGTGTGTGTGAATGCCTTTTACTGCCTGACTCAAGAGACAGTAATTTTCTTTCATCCTTTCATTCATTATGGACATTCTTGAGCATCTTCCCAGTGCAGAGCACGTACTAGACACCACACACAGGGAAGAGCACATGATCCAGCCCTTCAGGAACTCCCAGGACAGTGTGAACAGGGCTCCTGTCATAGAGCTGCACACAAAGGGCCACAGAGCACAAAGGAGGGTGCAATTTCCTTTGCCTGGGAAAACTGGAGCTGACTACCCCAAAGTGATACATAGGTTGGGTCTTAAAAGGAGTGGGGGGGACTAGCAGGTGGTATGGTGATACAAGGCTCCAGACTCCCACATAGCTGACTGCAGTTGGAGTCCCAGACCTGGTGGCTTGCTTTCTCGCTTTTCCTCTCTCCCTCTGGTCAAATTAAACAAAAATAACAACAACAACAATAAATAAAGTTAAATAAAATAATTCATTAGAAAAAAGAGGGAGTATGTGTGAATAGCGGGAAAAGGAAGAAAGACAATCCAGGCAAAGAAATGGTTTTGGAAGGGTCTGGTGAAGAGGCTCTTACTCCACCACGGGGCAGGCTGAGGCCTGAGCTGAGACAAAAGCAAAGGGAATGAGAGGAGACAGTGGTTGAATGATGATGTTAGAAGCAGGGCCTCTAGAGTTTGGTGACACTTTAGGGAAGGTTAGGTGAAAAGGAGATGTGAGTCAAAGGTAATAGCAACTTGGTGGCTAGTCATGCCACTCATTTATAAAGAGAATAAAGGAACAAGGAGTTCAGTTCTGCACTAGTTAAATTTGAGGAATTTAAGATGCAGTGGTGGGGATGTCTTTTAGAGTACTTGGAGGCTCTTGATCTGGAGCTTGAGGTACAGCTTTGGCTCTCTCTCATAAATAAATTATAGTCAGAGTTTCGGAAAAAGATGTCATATTCAAAGAAGGGATATAAAGTGAGAAAGACGGGTCCTAGGAAGCACATTGAGGGGGCCAGCAGAGAAGGAGGAAGTGGACATGGTAACAACGAAGGTAACAGGAAAATTCTCTCAGAAATAAAGGAGGGAGAGAATTTTAAGTTAGAGGGTGTATAGAGCAACACCCATTGCTGCGTATAGTTCAAGTAGAGAGGAGGCTGAAAAGTGATCATTGGATTTGGCAGTTAGGAGATCATCGCTGCTCTTAGGGAAAAATGTTTAATGCAGAGATAAACATAAAATGCATGTCTTCAAGTGACTTAGGAACTGTAGGCAACAACATAGCTGAGCTGATGTGAGTCTTATTTTAAAAATCTTTAAGAAATTGAGAGTGGAAGAGATGCCCCAACACTGGAAATGGGCAAATGCCTTCTCAATTTTTGATAGCTCATGCAAGCTTAAGCGTCACGGACTCTCCCAGGGCTTTGGAAGGGGCCCATGCCTGTGAAGGACCGTGAAACTTATTCCTTAAGATCATCATGGTACACCTAACCACTACCTAAGAGAATTAGATCCGTAGCTGCTTAGTACAGAATTCAAAGGTTCTGTTCTGATGGTAGATCTAAATTTAAATGTGGTCTCACCTTGTTTTAGCCCCAGGATTTAAATTCAGGTCACTTAACCTCTTTGAACTTTTGTTTTCTTTTCTTTCTTTTTCTTTTTTTTTTTTTTTTTTTTTTTGAGAGGCTTTTGCTATAGGGCGCGTGCACTTGCCAGACAGAAAGAGAGAGAAAGAGAGACAGAAAGCAAGAAATCACCCCCTAGGGGTGATGGCCACGCTGCAATCCCTTCTCCTCCATTCTCCTCTCGGGATCTTGGGCACACACGCACACGTGCCCAGCATGAGTTTTAAGCCACCAGGTCCGGGACATGAACCGCGGTCAACTATGTTGTAGTCCAGCGACATAGCCATTATGCTAACTGCTGGTCCCTGAACTTTTATTTTCTCATCTGCAAAATAGAAACAACATGAGTCTCTCTCTCATATAATTGTTGTAAAAATTAAATCAGACATCACCCAAACTCATTAGCATAATTCCTGGCACATTATAAATGTTGAGAAATAATGCTTGCAATGGTAATTATATTATTATTTTAGTAGCATCAATGAATTACTATATACACAAGGGTTCTGAGGGACAATTTTAGCATTGATGGGGAGAATTTGAATCCTAGACTAGACAGTGGAGCAGAGGACTATGTAATCAGATTAAAAAATTATTAACGTGAAGTCTGGTTGCCCCATCACTCATTTAGCCCCCGCCCCCCAGCCTCACCATCAAGAAGGTCATATTAACTCTGAAACCAAGCTCTACTGCATAAATGTTAATAAGAGTAGTCATTGCTCTTTCTCATCTCTCTCACTTCCCTGCTGAGCACCAGGTCACCATGGTTTGCTTCTCTTTAAGCACATATTCTTTAAGGTAGTTGTGGAAATCTTTCCTCATTGTAACTTTTCTGAGTGACCACTTTGCCGCTTCTCTCCTTCTGATGTGATTCGTTCCTTTCATAATGTTAGCTAATTTGGGACATAGCACTTCGTTTGTGAAGAATTTCACAAGCTTGTCAAATTAGGTTTAAAGCTCTAAATGTTGGGTATACATCAAGGCAATAGTTAGAACTATAGTAAGGAAGGTCAGTGTTTTAATTTGGGTTTATCAGTGCAAGGATCTGGAAGTTGATTCTAAGAGGCATGAAGACAGAGTGGGAGATGTCTTAGGTCATGCAGCTATAAAAAAAAAAAAAAAAAACCACTGGGTGGCTTAAAAGCAATGGAAATTTATTTTTTATAGCTTTGAAGGCTTGATCTCTGAGATCAAGGTTTCCGATGAGTTTTCTTCTAACCTGTAGATTGTTGACTTCTCGCATCTTGCATGGTGCAAAGCTTTCTGGGCACAGTTCTCATTTGTGAAGACTCTACCTTCATGGCCTGATTACCTTTCAAAAGTTCCGCTCCAATAGCATCATATCAAGGGTTAGGACTTTAATATAGTCATGCATGACTTAATGATGTTTCAGTCAATGCATACACCATAGTGGTCCCATAAGATTATATAGAGGTTGGGACCAGCAGGTGGGATGGTGGTTAAAGTCTTGGACTTGGTGACTTGAAAATCATTCCAGGTACACATGTGTGTGTGCCCAAAATCTGAGAGGAGAGAAGAATGAAGGAGAAGGGATTGTAGCATGACCATTCCCCCAGGGCGTGAGTTCTCACTTGCCCTCTCACTGACTCTGTTTCTCTTTAGCAAGCACATATGCCCTTTGGCAAAGAAAAAAAAAAAAAAAAAAAAAAAGTCATAATGGAGCTGAAAAATTCCTGTTGCCCTGTGTTTGTGGTGATGCTGGTATAAAACCGATCTACTGTGCTGCCAATCATACAGTTATGTACAGTACCTAATACTTGATAATGGTAATACATGGCAGTGTTACTGGTTCAAGTGTTTACTATAATATCCATTTTATTATTCTAGAGTCTACACCAACTTATTAAAAATAAAGTTTGTTACAAAGCAGAAAAAAAAATAACATGAGATAAAGGATACTCTGATACTCCCTGGATAAGAATACTAATTTTAGGGGCCAGCAGATGGCATAGTGGTTACATCACTGGCCTCCTAAATGGGCTAACCACGGTTCAAGTCCTGGACCTCGTGGTTTGAAACTCATGCCAGGCAAATGTGCATGTTTGCCCAAGATCCCAGAAGGAGAATAGAGGAGAAGGGATTGTAGCATGGCCATCACCCCTGGGGGGTGCTTTCTCACTTTCCCTCTCACCGTCTCTATCTCTCTCTGGCAAGTGCATAAAAATTCATGTGCCTTTTGATTCTTACAAGAATCTATCCAACAGAAATACACACAATAAGTGTACACAAATACAAATAAATGAAGCCTTCATTTTCACAGTAGTGTTGGATTGTAAAAATGACAGTGTACATTAAATGTGTACAAAGAAATTTTAATGATCAATGGGAAAATATGGATTTTTAAGTTTGCTAGAGGTTGTGTGCACTTGCCAGAGAGATATAGAAGGAGACAGAGGCAGAGAGAGGGAAAGTGAAAAGCATCCCCTAGGGGAGATGGCTATGCTGCAACCCCTTGCCCATTCTCCTCTTGGGATTTTGAGCACACACGCACATGTGCCTTGCATGTTTTTTAAGCCATTGGTACTAGTACTGAAACTACACAGTCAGCCACGTGGAATCCAGCCATCTTAATCACTAAGCCACTGACTGGCCTCGTTTCTTTAATCTTTAAAATTTTTTATCAAAAACAAAAACTCTTATTGTTGGTTATAAGTGTGTAAGAATGTGGTGAAATGGTAGAGCTAATATTTTAGTTCAGTATAATTTAAAACATAAGAAATCCTGCAAATTGAAAATATTCTTTGCCAAAAATTTATCAAACGTACCTTTGGATCAGCTGGTATGTGGTGGTTATGGCTATTGAATCCCACATAGCCAACTGCCCAGCTCCAGTCCCAAAACTAGCTGCTTGAAAAACACACCAGGCACATGTGCATGTGTGCCCAAAATCCTGAGAGAAGGGAGAAATAGAGAAGGAATTTTGATGTAACCATTCCCCATGGGGTAGGGTACTTTCTCACTTTTTCTCTTTTTCTCTCTCTCTGGTGGGCACACATGCCCTGTAGCAAGATAAAGAAAAAAAGTATAGTTTGAACAGTATTTACTTTCCATGTTCTCATCATATAACTTACCAGATGACACAAGCATTTTTTCCAATCCTTAACAAATTGTCATACTCTTTTCTAAGTTTTGGTCAACTCCTGCCTTTTATCCTTTGCACTTGCAATGTTGTGAAATATCTTTACGAGTCTTTTGTTAGTGTTACTTTCTGGGACATCATTATTCTTTCTGTCACAACTGCTTTCCTCATTTGTGTCAATGTTTGCCTTTATTAAGGTCCTCCAGCTGCATACCTGGCTTGTCTCTCCAGCAGTAGCAATTAATTGTCAGCATTCCCATGATCAGCTATTGTACTTCACAATAATACCACTGGTGTTCAATTCAAAATTATGTGTTGTACTTTCATTTTTGTTGGTCAATGTCCTTTTACAGCTAATCCATTTTTGTGGAGTCATGTGGATATATCACCAGGGGACAGGGGACAACACAACTACAAGTGTTGCTGTCTGTGTGTGAACTGAATAAAGCTGTATGATGACCAATCCCCAACAGATTTTGAAAGAAGTAATGTGACTGGTCACAGATCGTGATGTGCATGTGTTATTTACATAATGATTTGAGGGCTGGAGAACTAACAGCAAAGTTTGTACTTCATCAATTAATACACTGTGTAACTGAAATTTGAACTATGTGGCTGGGAGACAACTGTGGTAACTGAAATTTGTTCCCCTCAGAACCATGAAAAGCAAAGATCACCTTATAAGAATGCTTATTAGACCATTGTAATAAAAAAAATGGAGACAATCTGAATAATGAGACAGTTAAGCAAAAGTTAACACTCTATACTACGCAATTGGTTTAAAAAAATGAGGTCTGTTTTGTTTGTATTGACATGGAAGGGTATCTGTGATATGTCGTTACATGGAGAAAGATCTTTGTAGAACACTATGTATAGTATAACATTATATACTTTAACAAGTAAAGTGTGTGTGTATTTATTTACATTTATATTCAGGTTTGATAGAGAAAGCTCTGGAAGACACACCTGATTGTCAATAACTGTTACTCCTGAAGAGTAGGTATTGAGACTGGAGTTTGGTGATGGGTCTCTTTACTGTACTTATACTTACATTTAATTTTAAAAAGATGATTCTTTGGCTAATTTTCAAAAAAATACATTTTAAAATCTCATATGAAGAATCATTTAAGATATTTAGTTTATAAAAACGCTATCCCAAGTGATAGCATTCTTTAAATATTTGAAGCGCTGCCATTGGAAGAGAAATTACGTTTGTTTTGAAAGATACTGAACTGTAGAAACAGGATCAATGGGTTCAATAAGAGATAATTTTTTTCCTTTTTGTTTCTTTTGTTTTTTTTTTTGCTATGGGGCGTGTGCACTCACCAGAAAGACAGAGAGAGAGAGAGAGAGAGAGAGAGAGAGAGAGAGAGAGACAGAAAGCGAGAAATCACCCCCCAGGGGGGATGGCCACACCACAATCCCTTCTCCTCCATTCTCTCGGGATCTTGGGCATGCACGCACACACGCCCGGCGTGAGTTTAAACCACCAGGTCCAGGACTAGAACCATGGTTGACTACATGGGAGTTCAGCAACATAGCCATTATGCTAACTGCTGGTCCCAATAAAGAGATAAATTTTTGAAACCATAAAAACTTTTAAACATTTAAAAAGACCAGACATAGCAGGTGTAGCATGATACCCTTTTTTTTTCTTTTTAAATAAGTATTTTATTCAACTTTATTTATTTTATTTTAAATTTGACCTGGGTAGGGCAGAGTGAGTGAGAGAGAGAAAGAAAGTGAGAAAGCAAGCTGCCAGGTGCGGGACTTGAACTGTGGTCAGCCATGTGGGAGTCCAGCACCCTTAACCACTGCACCACCTGCTGGCCCCGTTTTTTTTTTTTTTTTTTAAGATGTATTTTATTTAACTTTATTTATTTTTTTTTAAATTTGATGACACCAGGCTTTTAAAAGGCTGTTGACAACAGCACTTTATGTATTTCACTGTACTGACCATGATCGACCTCTTTATTAGTTGTAGATTTTTCAGCCTCCATTGTGAGAATTTGGAGTCGACCTACTTCCATGCAATATGTAGGAGTTAAAAGCAGGGTTCTGAGTCAGACTGCCTGAGTCTAACTCCTGCTTCATCATTTACTAATCGTGGTTATATTTCTTAAACCTTTTAGGGCTCAGCTTTTATATCTGCAAAATAGGGTAATATGACCAAAATGCTATTGGGTCATCAAGAAAGTCCTGATGCATTTTTGCATAGAAAAATATAGAAAAATCTGTCATGACTTTCCTGATATCTTTAAGGTGGAGGTAGGGTTGTTTCATGTCTTTCCCATGTATAATCTCTACCACCTTGTTCCCCTAGGCCAGGTCAAATAAATACACAACCTAAGCAAAGAAACGTGGACCAACTAGGTGAGCACAGTTTTCAGATATGTTTTTTTTTTTTTGAGAGGTTTTAGCTATTGGGTGCGTGCGCTCGCCAGACAGACAGACAGAGACAGAGAGACAGAAAGCGAGAAATCACCCCCCGGGGGATGGCCATGTTGCAATCCCTTCTCCTCCATTTTCCTCTCGGGATCTTGGGCACGCATGCACACGTGCCCGGCATGAGTTCTAAGTCACCCGGTCCAGGACGCGAACCGCAGTTGACTACATGGGAGTCCAGCGACATAGCCATCATGCTAACTGCTGGTCCCCAGATATGTATTTTAATTATCCACTTCTAACCAAATTACTACTATACTTTTCCTTTATAAAAGTCATCTAGAAGGCCAGCAGATGGCATAAGCAGTTACATCACTGGACTCCCACATGGCCAGCGATAATTTGAGTCCTGGACCTGGTGGCTTGAAACATACACTGGGTGTGCTTGTGTGTGTGGGCCCAAGATCCCAGGAGGAGGATGGAGGAGAACGAATTATGACATGATCATCCTTCCCTGGAGGGTGGTTGGTTTCTCACTTTCCCTTTCACTATCTCTCTCTGTCTCTCTCTCTCTCTGGTGAATGCATGCACCCTAAGGCAAAAACCTCTTTAAAAATAAAAAAGTCATCTAGAACCACTACTGCTTCAGAAAGTTGCTGAGGGGATTAAATGAGATAATCAACATAAGACTTTTAGCATAGTGCCTAGCACATATAACTATTAATGAAATAAACAATTATATAGCATACATACATGTATCCCACTTAATCATAATGCTATTATAAGTGAGATGACACTTTAAAGATTCTGAGTATACATCTGCCAGGTTTTCCTTTCAGTGATTGAGCTGCATGTACATGTACCTGGCATGTTTCTCAAGCCTCTGGGGCTAGTCAGCCATATAGGATCCAGGTCCAGTAACAGCTGAACTATGGGGCCTGCCATATCCCCAGGTTTTGTAATGAACTTTTAAAATCTTTACTTTTGTTTCTAGTTTTAAAAACAATTACTTTAGCTACAAAACTGGAAAAACCGGTGATAAGAAAGATTACTTGATTGGACCAGCAAGGGGCATGGTGGTTGAGGTACTGGACTCTCACATGGCCGACCACAGGTCAAGTCTTGGACCTGAAGTCTTGCTTTCTCACTTTACCCTCCTCTCTCTCTGTCTCTGGTGAGTGCACATGCCCTATAGCCAAAAATTAAAATAAGAATAAGAATAATAAATAAAATAACTCTTTTAAAAAAGAAAGATTACTTGATAAATTATTTTTGAAGAACTGGTTACAAATTCAGTAAAAAAATTTTAAAATCCATCCCTATGCCACAAAAATGTGAAAATGTGTCAGAGAGTTAAATATTTCATAAAGGTGCAGAAAGGAGTCTAGTTTTTTAAATATTTGTGTGGTTATAAGAAACAGTAGCAATCATAAAAGAAAAGATTAGTATATTATGATTATATTAAAATGTGATGCTTTTTTTTTTTTTCGGAGAGGTTTTTCGCTATAGGGCGCGTGCGCTCGCCAGACAGACAGAGAGAGACATAGAGACAGAAAGCGAGAAATCGCCCCCCAGGGGGGATGGTCACGCCGCAATCCCTTCTCCTCCATTCTCCTCTCGGGATCTTGGGCACGCACGCACACGCGCCCGGCGTGAGTTGTAAGCCACCGGGTCCGAGACGCGAACCACGGTCGACTACGTGGGAGTCCAGCGACATAGCCATTACGCTAACTGCTGCTTCCCTAAAATGTGATGCTTTTTGTGCAAGAAAAAAATTCAGTGGGGAAATGGCAAACTGAGAAACATTACAACAAATAATTGAGATAATAAGCATAAACAACTCATGAGGCCTGACAATGTGACTGTCAATGTGACTGTAAAATGCAATGAATGCTCTGCAAGGCCGACTACTTGGGGAGGTTCCAGGGTCATGACTGGATACCTCACTGAATATGCCAGGTACATGCATGCCCATGATCCAGGGCTGTTGGAGGCTGGGGTGAATTACTGTATCGAGACTCTCTTAGAAGTGCCATCTCTCTCCTTCTCATTCTTTCTGTCCTGTCTCTCTCACTTGTGGGAGAAATACACAAATAAATAAATGAATTTTCAAAACAAACAAATAACATGGGCAATTCATATACAGTTAAGATCCCAGTATCTAAATGGTCGAAGATGACTAATCTATTAAAATGTCATGTTTGTTAAGCAGACATGTGGGAAAATGCTAAGTGATCATTAAAAGGGGCAACTTAAACCGCTGTGTAACTGATATACTATTATTATATTGCTGATGGACCTGCAAATTGAAGCAATCCCTTTGAAAAGCATTTGGCAAATATATCCAGAACTATAAATATGTTTATACAGTTAATATATCTGGAAGCTTGGCCCAAGTAAATAGGCCAAAGAATAAATGACACTGTATTCATGAAGCTGCTAGTTGCAGAATCATTTGTAGTAATGAAAACTTGGAAGCAACCTAGTTGTGTGATTATAGACAGATAGCAGACTCAATTGTGATGCATCCTTTTGTCAGAATATGCAGTCATCAAAGGCATAATAATGATGGCCCATGAAAACATAAAGAAATACTTACATCTTAAAGTTACACTTTTTAAAAGAATTATTTATTTAAGGGACCAGCAGATGGTGTAATGGTTGTGTTGCTGGACTCCCATGTAGTCAACCATGGTTTGAATCCCAAACCTGGCTGCTTAAAACTCACGTCAGGCACATGTGTGCATGCCCAAAATCCTTAGAGGAGAATGGGGGAGAAGGCATTGTGGCGTGGCCATCCCCCAAGGAGGGGTGATTTCTCACATTCTGTCTCTCTGTCTCTGTCTCTACAGTGAGTGAACGTGCCCTATAGCAAAGAGAAACTCTCTAAAAATATTTTTTAAAGAATTATTTATTTTTATTTTATAAAATTTGCTATCAGACATGTGCACTCACTAGAGAGAGAGAGAAAAAGAGAGAGAGGGAAAGTGAGAAAGCTAGCTTCCAGATCTGGGACTCCAACTGCAGTTGGCCATATGGGAGTCCAACATCTTAACCATCATGCCACCTGCTGGCCCCATAAAGTTAACACATTTTTTTAAAAGTGGTATATGTGATTGCAAGTATATACAACTTAAAACTATGCATATGAAGAAATCAGCAACAATGAGATAGTAGAATGTATAGAAGATGATAGGGAACATGGAGTTGATTTAAGATGATGTAATTATGAGTCTTTTTCCCGACATTTTCCAAACTTTCTTATAATTAAAAAATATTTTAACATATTCAGTTTACTATGGGTTTGAGACCCTCCTGTACTTCTTGCATGTTAATGAATGCATTAGAAGGAAAGGAGAATTTAATGAGCTTTCTGGGGAAAAAAACATTTTGCTCACAGTAGTATTGTAAATCACACCAGATGTTTTTCTTTCATAAATAAGTTATGTACTAAGTGGTGGGATTATTCTAATACAAAAAAGTGACATTTGAAGGAAGCTTTTTAATGTAGTATATGTGCATTATATGATTAATGGTGATGTTTTTGACTAGTGCAGTAATTATTTTAATCCCATCTCATCATTCACTTTAGTTTTGGTTTCATGACTGAGATTTTAAATCTGGTTTCAAAGAAAATAACTTACCCATAGGCTGGAAAGAAATAGTTTTACTTTTACCATGACAAATTATCTTTTCTGACTTTGTAGTTATGACTTAATAATGTGGATATAATGCCAGGTGATCAATGCAGTTGATACTGTTAGCTGTCTCTTTATTCGCATTCTTATAAAGAGTACTTTTCAGGAGCAGAGTTTATAAGAACCGTGAAAACATGACTATTAGCCCTGCCCTGTGTACCTGGTGAGGTGCCTGGAGCATGTTCCCTAGGCTTGCTGGATGGCTCCCTGTCCTCAAGGGAACACAGACACTGACTCTCTTTGGGGATGTGAAAAGTAACCAGGGATGACAACCCCTCTGGGCCCTCTACTGCTAAAGCTTGATTAGATTATGTTTGTATGGTTGACTAGGCTTTGAATTCACTAGTGAATTTACTACCCCAAGACTAAAGTTGGATAATTACAAATCTCACCACCTCCCTGTTCTCTCTCTCTCTCTCTCCCCTCTATACAGAATTGGTGAAACAATCAATTTATATCTTTTAAGAGAAAGGAAGGAGTCTGATGGGGTGGCTATGGAGTGATGATAGAAAGGAGTTAATCCAAGTCTCCCAAGTAAAGACTAGACAAAGGGGGTCCATGCAGAACAGCGCTGGGCAATTGACATCCACTGGCTCCCTAGTGAAACATAGCCCGCCCTCAGTTATTCAGGGCCCGATCGTCCAAAGTGTGGATTATCCAGGCCATATGGTTCTCCTCCTTTGCCATCTGGCTGGTTGCCTGCTTCTCTTCTTATTAACATGGAAAATATTCAAAATACCTCAGTCCATTTCTGCCAAACCATTTCTATTACCTCTATCAACCCTCTCTTTAATCTTATTGAGTGCACATCCGGGTCAAAAATCTGGTTACTTGGCATATTCTCATTCCTCACTGGACACATTGGTTAGTTTCTAATGTACAGTCTTGAATTTGTTGGTCCTTGCAATGTAAGAGTCCTTTAGTATCTCTTGTATGTATTATTTATCACTTCAACTAGCTAGTGAGCTCCTTTAAAGCAAGGGACATCTTCTCTGCCTTTAATATCCTCTTCAACTGGCCCAGAGAGCTCCTCTTCACAAGGTGGGTGTGGGACAAGTGTTGGCTAAGTACTATTCATCATCATTTCAGTCAGATAAGGCATGAGAAAGTTACAAGAGAAAGGGGCAATAAACTGAAATACCAGGTGCTACAAAAATCAAACAATAGAGAATCTCAGACTTTGAGAATTGAAAGGAACATTAGAGGTAATTCAACCTTCTTGATAGAGAAACTTGGGTGCAGAAGAATACATTAAAAAAAAATTTTTTTTTTTGTATTCGTACCTAGAGTATTCGTACCAAAGTCAGAACTAGATTTCACATCTCTAGGACTTATTTCCAAGCATTATGTAAAAGCAGAGTTATGCAGAAAAAGAGTGGCTTAGATTAGTTTGCTAGAGGAGTCTGTATTAGTGACAAGAAAAAGTTTATCTTTTTCTTTTCAATTTCTTTAATATAAATTAATTTGGGAGGGTTATTGATATCATAGCAATCATTTGAAGTTGCAATGTAAGAGTCCTTTAGTATCTCTTGTATGTATTATCACTTCAACTAGCTAGTGAGCTCCTTTAAAGCAAGGGACATCTCCTCTGCCTTTAATATTCTCTTCAACTGGCCCAGAGAGCCAGCTGTATTTGTTTTAAAGGCTGACCTAAAACAAGAATTGTAAAACATCTCATTCAAATGCCTGGAACAGAACTGACACTTAGTAGGCATCAATCAATATTTGTGGAGTGAGAGAATGACCCCAAACTTTCTCATTTCTAAGGACTAAAGTATTCTTTGGTTCTAGTATAATCAAACCCATTTCTGAAAAATATTAGTGTCTTTCTTGAAAAGTAAAGTCTTTCTTTGAATCAAAGTTGTCTTGGTTTTGTCGTGTATTTTAGTTGACTCTGGACAAACAGTTCAGTTCCAAATTGCAGTGAATGTACCAAGTGTCTCTTTGTGGATGTCATAAATTACCAGAGAAGGTTGGTGCCCTGTCATTTCTTTCTTTTTTTTTTTTTTTTGGAGAGGTTTTTGCTATAGGGCGCGTGCGCTCGCCAGACAGACAGAGAGAGACATAGAGACAGAAAGCGAGAAATCACCTCCCAGAGGGGATGGTCACGCCGCAATCCCTTCTCCTCCATTCTCCTCTCGGGATCTTGGGCACGTACGCACACGCGTCCGGCGTGAGTTTTAAGCCACCGGGTCCGGGATGCGAACCGCGGTCGACTACGTGGGAGTCCAGTGACATAGCCATTACGCTAACTGCTGGTTCCCGGTACCCTGTCATTTACAAATGAAGTGTCCATTGAATATTTTATTACCTTAGCCTGAACATTTCAAATATTATTAATTTTAATTTTTTTTTTTTTTTGAGAGAGATTTTTGTTATAGGGTGCATGTGTTCTCCCAAGAGACAGAAAGCAAGAAATCACCCCCCAGGGGGGATGGCCACGCCACAATCCCTTCTCCTCCATTCTCCTCTCAGGATTTTGGACATGCATGTACACATGCCCAGAGTGAGTTTTAAGCCATGGAGACTGGGATTTGAACCGCTATCGATTATGTTGGAGTCCAGTGATAGAACCATTATGCCATCTGCTGGCCCCAGTGATTAATGTGAATTTCTAAGGTGAATCTCAAACATCAGATAACATTTTCGATTCCAACTAGGGGGAAAAAAAAACAAAACACCTCAATATAGGGACTAGCAGATGGTGTAATGGTTATGTTTCTGGTCTCCCACATAGTCGACTGAAGTTCAAGTCCTGGGCCCAGCAGCTAAAAATCTCACGCTGGGCACTTGTGTTTGTGTGCCCAAAATCCCGAGAAGAGGATGAAGAAGAAGGGATTATGGTTTAGGCATCTCCCCCAAAGGGAGATTTCTGTCTCTCTGTCTCTCTCTATTTCTCTGGCAAGTACATGCGTCCCATAGCAAAAATCTCTCTCTTAAAAAAACAAACAAACAGGGCCAGCAGGTGGCATGGTGGTTACAGTGGCTGGACTTCCACATGGCTGACTGTGGTTTGAGTCCTGAACCTGGCAACTTGCTTTCTTACTGTCCTGCTCTCTCTCTCTGGTCAACTTTAAAAATAATAAAAATAAAATTTTAAAAATAATAATGACAATGAATAATTTTTTTAAAAAAACCCTCGATTTTACTATTTTTGTTTTGAATTCTGTAATATATGAGTCTTTACATGAAGAAAAATAAAGTTACACTGTTTTCTTTAAAGGTTTTTGATATTGCTTAAATAATATACATTCATTTTAGTAAAAATTAGAAAACATAGTAGTCATTTTAGAAGAGTAAAACTACTACTATTAACCATAGGAGCAAAAGATTAATATTAACAATTAGTTGTATAACCTTCCAAATCATTTTTGCATGTACATTTACTATTACTTTTTAAACTTAACTTTTTATAGCTCATAAATGTTACTCAATGTTAATAAATATTTCTGGGAACCATTCTTAAGGGATACAGAGTATCCCATTATATACATGTACTATAGCTGTCTGCCTACCTCCTGATTTTGAATATTTAGGTTATTTCCCATTTTTCACTATGTTAACCAATCCTGTGTTCAAATTCCTCATTTATACAGCTTGACTCATATGTTCAATGATATTCTTATTAGATTGTCAGCAAAGTCATGAATATTTTTTATGCAAAATGTGTCACAACTTTCTCGACAACCTAATAGAATGAATTCTGAGAAGTACAATTGCTGGATTTAACATGTACTCACTTTTTAAGGGTGGATGGAAAAATGTGAATTTTTAGGTAACAGAGAGATTACTTTCAGAGCCAGCAGCTAGTGAGGTGGTGAAGGCACTGGATTCCCACATGGCCAACTGCAGTTTGAGTCCCAGACTTAGCAGCTTGCTTTCTCATTTACCCTCTCTCTCTTTCTGTCTCTCTCTGATGAGCACATGTGCCCTGTAGCAAATTAAAAATAATAATAACAATAACTATAAATAAAATTAAATTTAAAAAATTAAGAGATTACTCTCATTTAGAATTTGAAATGCTAGCTTTTAGAAACTTAGTACTTATTTTTGGTTCTTCATGGTAATAAACACATTTTTATTGTGTATTAAAATAATTGTATTTGACAAATAAGCTTCCAAATGCATTATTGTAGATGTTTTGAAAATACCTAAATACTTTAAATAGTGGTATCTTCTTAGTAATAACAGTAATTAATTATGCTGATTGGTTTCCTCATTTTGTTCAAAGCCTAGATGCTTTGTTTGGCTGGTTGACAGGAGACAGTTACTTGCTGGAGGCAAAATGTCATTGGGCCATGCACTAATCATTTTCCCCTCTGATATTTTCCATTTTTAGGCTGATTATATAAACAATAAATTGCTCTTTTCAATTAAGTGAAAGTGACTATTGCAGGTACTTATCAGCCATCTGAACTTATCGCCTATAAAGGTCTTGGATTATCTGTATCCATATGAGAATGTGATTGTTCAGGCAGGGCTGCTCCAGAAGAGTATTTAAAGCAAGCAGCAGAGAGTCCTGTCCAGTTCTGCAGTGGCTGGACGGGATGTGTGAGCAGCGCTATCTAATTAGGAACCGAGATGCAGGGGGAGGCAGGGAAAGAGCCCATGCTTACCCGGCTTGTTCAACTTGATGACTTTATGGTTTTCATGATAAAGTCTGCAATAACCGTTATCTTTTTATATTTAATTTAATGGCTTTGGAATCTGGAGAAACCAGCAGGACCTCATTTATCATGTAGCAAACATCAAGCCTCTTCTGGTACAATTTTTGTGCTAACTAAAAGAGACATGAAATTAAAAATAGGTCAGAAGGCTTTCCATTTCCAGTTTTGTTGATTTAAGTGGGGCAGTGGGGAGGGCAGGCAAAACATTAGTTTCTTTTAAGTGATACTATGGAGAAAATAATCTATTAATGAGCAAAAAGAGATTACAGCACTATGAGAACACTGAAGATTATGTTTTATGAAATGAGTTCTTTGTAAAGCATCAGAGAAGTATAATTAGCAAAACTATTTCAAGTTATCTACAAGTGGTTTTCCTGAAGAAAGTAAGGGAGTATTATTTATTTGCATTATTTTCGTTTGTCTTTCTGTAAGGCTATAAGGGAAGAGGTGAATGTATGTTTTATCAAATCACTTATTCATTAATAAGACAATAAACTTATATTGTATGAGATGTTTTTCTTAAGAGGAATTTTTTTTTTCTTTTAAAAAAGCTCAACAAGAATAGTGGTATTTCTAAAAGTTACTTTTGGAGGTCTCAGACTTGTCAATAAACCTGCATAATGAATGTTGACTCAGAAACAGGGCAACTTCTCTCAAAAAGAATTTCTTTTATGGGGGGAAAAAGTTAAGTACAAGCAATAGCTCCTCTTTAGGTGTCTCTAGCAGTCCTGTGCTCAAGTCTAAGAGGGGATAATAAATGTAAATTCTAGGACCTTGTTGCCCTTGGCAATAGGACCACAGGGATACGAATTACAGAAACACAAATAGCTATTACATTCCAGGTAGGCTATCTCTCCCCTCTCCATTCCAGTATGATAACCCCTCTTAGTTTCCCTGTTCCCTCTGAAACCCATTGTGCCCTCTATTACAATGCTGAAGAAAGCCTTTGGGAAAAGTCTGGGGTTTCTTGTTTTTTTTTTGTTTGTTTGTTTGTTTTGGTTTTACCACTAACAACTCCTCACCATCACCCTCAAAATAAGAAGATAAGTATAACAAGGATTAGAATGGACTGGCCCAATCCTGTAATCTAGTGGTTAAGGAAGCTGGAGCCCACATGGCTGACCATGGTTTGAATCCCAGCCCTGGTAGCTTGAAAACATGTTGGGAACATGTGTGTATGTGCCCCAGATCCCAATAGGATAGAGAAATGGAGGAAGGGATTGTGGTGTGGTGTGACCACTCCCCATTGGGAGGTGCTTTTCTACCCCTCCCCCATCTCTCTTTTTCTCTCTGAAGGGTTCATGTGCCTTCTGGCAATGAAAAAAAAATAACAATAAAGAATCAGAGTGGACAGAGATGATTTCCTGAAAGAAAAAGTTTATATTTTAAATGGCACAGCACACTTGAACTTATGGTCAAACACACTTAAATTTACATCTAGGGGCCAGCGGATGCTATAATGGTGACATTGCTGGACTCCCATGTAGTCAACCGTAGTTCAAGTCTTGGACCTGGCAACTTAAAATTCATGCCGGACACATGTTGCATGCATGCCCAAAATCCTGAGAGGAGAATGGAGAAGGAATTGCAGAGTGGCCATCCCACTGGGGGGTGATTTCTTGCTTTTTGTCTCTCTGCCTCTCTCTGGCAAGGACACATGCCCTATAGTGAAAACCTCTCTTAAGAAAAAGAGAGAGAGAGAGAGAGAGAGAAAACTTACATCCAGACAATTTGATAAGTTTTCAAATGTGTGGATAAATACTTTGCTGTGACAGCAAGCAGGAAGGTAAACATTTTTTTACATTCCAATGTCACAAGTGCTTTCAAAAGGCATCCTTTTGGCTAGTGATTGTCAGAAAAAAACACAAACTCGAATGATTGATCTTTGACTGAGAAGACAGTATTTTTCCTTTCCTTTTCTTCATCTTCTTCTCCCTCTCCTCCTCCTCCTCCTCCTTCTTCTCCTTCTTCTTTTTTTAACAGGTTTTTGCCTTACAGTACATGTACTTTCCAGGGAGAGAAACAGTGAGAGGGAAAGTGAGAAATCATCTCCAGGAGGTACCGCAATCCCTTCTCCTCCAATCTCCTCCCAGGATCTTGGGTATGCACACACACGTGTGAGTGACAAGCCACTGGGTCCAGGACTTGAACCATGGTCAGTCATGTGGGAGTCAGCAACGAAACCACTATGCCATCTGCTGGTCCCTTGACTGAGACATTCTGACATCCAGATGGGTGACATCATTGTGTTTAACAGGTTAACTCTTTCAGTTATCTGAGGTTATAGGCAATTGCTAGTTCTGAGTACTAATCAGAGTGTAGCCCACCTAAAATCCAATTTGTGTGACAGCCATATGGAGGCCATCCTGTGGTCAAGACCAGTCATGATGGAGTTTTAGAAGAAAATTCAAATGCCTTCAGCATTTTGAGGCTTCTGGTATATTAAGACACAGAAGGGGCCAGCTAGTGGTATGGTGGTTAAAGTGCCGGACTCCCACGTGGCCAACCATTTGAGTCCCAGACCCGGTGGTTGAAGATCAGACCAGGCCTATATATGCACCCAAAATCCCAAGAGGAGAATGGAGCAGAAGGAATTGGGGTGTGGCCTTCCCCCCAGGGATTTATTTCTCACTTTGCCTCTCTCTGACTCTGTCTCTCTTCAGCAAAGCACACACATGCTATGGCAAAAACCTTAAAAAACAAAACAAAAACTGAAGCAATATCAGAACAAGGTTGTGAGAATTATTAATTTATTTTGCTTGTTCACATATAACAAATCAATTATTTAAATGTGTACACACAAAATGCAGTGACTGTATGTCTACCCTAACTTCGGAGAGAAATTTAAAAGGCTTAAGATTGAGGCTCCTTGGGAACCAGCAGTTAGCGTAATGGCTATGTCGCTGGACTCCCACGTAGTCGACCGCGGTTCGCGTCTCGGACCCGGTGGCTTACAACTCACGCTGGGCGCGTGTGCGTGCGTGCCCAAGATCCCGAGAGGAGAATGGAGGAGAAGGGATTGCGGCGTGACCATCCCCCCTGGGGGGTGATTTCTCGCTTTCTGTCTCTATGTCTCTCTCTGTCTGTCTGGTGAGCGCACGCGCCCTATAGCGAAAAACCTCTCCAAAAAAAAAAAAAAAAAAAGATTGAGGCTCCTTGTGAATCTGAAGTCTCCATGCCACCCTCCCCACAAAATTGACCTGGCAGTTCAGAAATTTAGTTACAAGTGCCATCGAGATATTTCTGGCCAAGGTCATAACTTCCATGCTTCATGGTGTGTAAGTCTGAATGTAAACGAAGCCCTTAAGGTCATAAATAGATGAACATGGGGCTTTTTCTTAACAAGGTAGGCCCCTGACTCTAAGTGTTCCTGAGGCCTCTTTTGAAGGTAGGTTAACACTTCATTAAAACAGGAAAACGAGGCAGTGCCATTGTTCAAAATCTGTCTTTGCCAGCACCATGCTTATTACTTTGTAGATTCTTAGGACAAGAAAATCTTCTTTCAATAACAAAATAATTAACAGTGCTGCATTCTCAAGCATCTCTAATGAAAGAAAGAAAATGAACTTGTACCCTTTAGAATTAGAGTTGAAGGGACCAGCAGTTAGCATAATGGCTATGTCACTGGACTCTCATGTAGTTGACCCTGGTTCAAGTCCCGCACCTGGCAGCTTAAACTCATGCTGGGTGTATGTGTGTGCGTGCCCAAGATCTCGAGAGGAGAATGGAGGAGAAGGGATTGAGGCGTAGCCATTCCCCCGGGGGGGTAATTTCTCACTTTCTGTCTCTCTGTCTCCCTCTGTCTTTCTGGAGAGCCAAAAACCTCTCCAAAAAAAAAAAAATTATTGATGACACAAAGATCTTTTGTTTATATGAGTTATACCTGTCAATAGTTGTCATATTAAAAATTAACACTGAGAAATTTTTAAATATTCACTTATATATTCATTAAAATTAACATTATTCAACTCATTATATGTTAGCATAAAAATTTTATGAAAAATAATTGTAGTTTTCAAAGCCATCACCATCAAAAAGTACCATTTAAGTTAGAAGAGTGACATCGTTTTTGCAAATTAAAAAAATAATTATTATTTTATTTAACTTTATTTATTTAGTTATTTTAATTTGACCAGAGAGGAATAGAGTGAGGGGGTGGTGAAAAAGCAAACCACCAGGTTTGGGACTTGAACTGCGGTCGGCTGTGTGGGAGTCCAGTGCTCCTAACCAGCACACCATCTGCCAGCCCCACAAATCTCTTTAATGTCTATCTTAGTGAAAGATGCCTGAACTCATAACTGCTTCTGCATTCAGTCTGCCGCCATGTTGCATATCATATAACCTCATGAGAGAATGAGAGTGAAAAGGACAAAACTGTATTTCATTATAATTACTAAAATAGTTTGGATTGTATGGACCCCTTTGTAAGTCTTAATACCCAGGGGTCCTAGATTACACTTTGAGACCTGCTACTGTAAAGCAAGGCCAATAAAAATAGCCAACATAAGAAATGAAAATAATATTTTGTCCACATTTTAATTTTTAATGGTTTCAACCAGCTACTAAGTTTTTTTTTTTTTAAAAAAATGTCTCATAACCCTTCTCCCAAAGTCTATAGAAACTAATATTTCAATCTGTAGTTGACAGAAATGTTTAGATTTTTACTTTAAGATCTGGCAAATGTGTTTTGAAAACTACCCATGATATATGGAATTGGTGTTATGTTTTTGGCAATACATCTTTTAAAAATAAGCATATTGAACAGAGATGATCCTTTTAGTTGTGGTGGATAGAAAGACTTAGCTTTTTTACCCTTCCAATCTATAATATTAAAGCTAGTTTTATTATACCATTATTTTTATTTGTATGTGTTGCTTGTTATATCATCTCTATACTATTCAATAACGAGAGCAGAACAAATTGATTTCTCTTATTCCTGCCGTGAGGTGGTTCATAATGAAAGGTAGACGGTTCGCCTAATTTACAGAGTGGCATTAGGTTCAGAATGAGTTAGTACAGAAAAATAACACATTTTATTCTACTCTATTTTTCTTTATTTAGGTAATAGCAATATTGTTGTCTGCAGTCTTTAAGCATTGGTCTTGTTGTGCGGATACTCTAAGAATCCCAGCTCTGCTTTTGTTGTCGTGGAATCTCCATGCCAGTGTGATTTGGCTACTTCCAGTACTTCTTTGGGTTTTCTTATTTCTTTTTCCATGAAAGAACAACCTTAAATGTTCAAGTATTTTACCAGGAGAGACTGGCTGCCGATTTATACCTTGCCCAACAGTGGCACTAAAGTTAGGCTTAGGATATTTTTAATGGCAGAAGTGATAAAACAGAATTTTTTGCTTCTGAGACATATCCCAAATCTCTTTAGGTTTCAGATAGGTGGTGGTAAAATAAACAAGATCAACAGGGGTGAGCACAACTTCCAATGACAGAGCAATAGTCCCCACTGGGCCCTTAAATCACCTTTATATCACATCATCATAGTTTTCTCTAAAACAGATTATGCCTTCACCTAAAAAATAGCTTGCCTATATATGTATTTAACTGCCACTATATGCAGTTTTTAGACTTTCTCAAGGATTTTCAAATATTAAGTAGTATAGGTTTTCAAGGTTAGAAAGAAATTATAAATATGATTTATTTCAACCACCACTATGTCCCCTCCCACTAGATCATTTTGAAGCTAGTCAGAGTGTCTCAGATGAGCGGTTATTTCAGTTTTGCTTGAATACTTCCAACGATAGAAACCTCACGATTTCTAAGGCAAACCCTTGTGATTTTGGACAGCTCCCATTATTGGGAAAGCTTTTTCCACACTAAAGCACTGTAAATGTTTAAAGATGAGACAACTCCTGTACTTCACCCTTGTATCTGTATGAGCCTTCCGCTCTATCCTTTGCCTGAAATTTTTGTCAGCCCCTTTCCTGCACTTGTTCTCTCTCCTGTCATCCTGCTCATTTTCAGTGTCCCTCTTAAAAGTGTGATACCAAGAATGATACTCAGTGCTTCTAGGCTGAATGACCATTATAGAGGAGAGTGTGACCACTTGCTCTCTTATTGCCATTATCTGCTGATGGAACTGAAGATCTTCTGGCCTCTTTGGCAGTTGTAGCACTTGGACTTATACAGTACTCACTATCAGTGGAAACTGTGTCATAGTCACGTCGACTATTATTAAACTGTATCTTCTTCATCCTATGTTTTATGCAATTGGACATGCACATCTAAAACTTGATCCATTAAAGTTTGAAGGGAAGGTGTTCTTTCTTGCCTTTTTTTTTTTTTTTTGGTTTTTATTTTTGGCAGAGGAGATAACTTCTTATTTTGATGTAATTTTAAATCTGCAGAAAGCTTTCAAGGATAGTTCAGAGGATTCCCATATGTCACTTACTTTATCATTGTCTAGATAGGCAGATTAATAGAGTTTAGATACAGATATAAATATACATTAATATTTTTCTGGACAATTTGAGAGTAGGTTGCAATATCAAACCTCTTTAAATATTTCTTTGTTTTTCAAAGAACAAGAACATTTTTTGGATAGCCATAGTATAGTTACAAATCAGGAAATTTAGCATGGGTATGATGTCATTAGGTAATTCAAAATCCATACTCAAATCTCATCAGTTGTTCCAATGAAGTCCTTTATATTAATAGTCTTTTTTTGGGGGGGGGGCGGGAGGAGTGTGGCTTCAGGTCCAGGATTATGCATTTCATTCAGTTCTCTGCTGAATTCTCCACCAGAGGAGATGTTCTTATCCTTTAGAAGTTGGATAATAGCTGTGGAGATTCCCTATGACTTTGTCCATAGTTTCTATATCACTGATTGACAAACATTCCAGTGCCATCTTTAAGCAAAATATAAATAAATCTGTTCATCTTCAAGGTTTCCCTTCTGTGTAATCTTGTTTAGTATCTTGGCTCTGAACATTTTAGTATGGATATTAGAGGACAATAACTTTCTCTCCATTCAAGTTCATCTTCATAAGCTTTGCACTCAGTGTGCTTTCCTCTCCTTCCTGCAGATAAAACATGACCATTAGGTTTATCATCGTGCCCTGAGGCATACCACATCAGTCGTGTCCCATGCCTGTACTCACAGGGTTTGGCTTACCTATAACCTTTTATCACTCTTTCTCTTTAGTCACCTAGAGCCTATTTATTCCTCAAGGTATCATCTTGTTCATGAATCTTTCCATTCATTCATATAATAAATGTTTATTGATCACTTTCTATGTCACAAGCATTATTTTTAGGTTCTAGGGGTACAGCAGTGAGCAAAACAAATACCTCGCCTTCTGAAGCTTGTATTGTAGTGGGAGAAGACAGTCAATAAATAAGACAAATAAAATTTGCAGTAAGTTAGATGAATAAGTCTAAGGAGAAAAAAATAGGCAAGGGAGATAAGGATTGATGCAGGAGTTACAGTTAAGTAGAGTGACCTGGAAATGCTCTGTAAGTCATTACTGCACCAAAACTCTGACCTCTTCCTCTAAATTCTTCAGTCCATAAAGTACTGTATCCCAATTAAACCAGTGGATCCTACTTGTTTCATCATAATCTGTTTGTTAAAAGCACCAGAGTGAGAGAGCTGCCCCTCCTGGCACCAAAACGGAGACTTCTGTACTGAGTCCTATACTTGGTGCTTGTGCATGTCTAACCTGAAGCTGGAGAAGTCACCCTGGGTGCACATGCGGTTGGCCGTGACAGTGTATGCCCTGGTGGTGGTGTCCTACTTCCTCATCACCTGAGGAATAATCTATCATTGAACCTCCAAGTGTCAGTTCTATGATGGATGAGCGTGAGCACCAGAGGCCAGTGCTTTCTTACCCTACAGAGTAAATGGACAACGTATTATGGAAGGACTGGCCTCCAGCTTCCTGTTTACAATGGGATGTTTAGGTTTCATCATCCTGGACTGCTCTGGTGCATCAAATATTTCCAAACTCAATAGGTTTCTTCTATTCATTGGGTTCGTCTGCGTCCTTCTGAGTTTTTTCGTGGCTAGAATATTTATGAGAATGAAACTGCCAGGCTATCTGATGGGATAGGGTGCCTCCTGAGAAGAAGTCCGTGGCTACTGGGTGTGTTCCTAGTGATGAAGTTGTAAAGGCGCTACCAATTCTCTATGAAATGCCGAAAACAGAGGTGAGCAGCAGAAAAAGAAGTCTCTAGTGAAGACAGAGGAAGCGTACTGAAGCTTGCACTGGAATTTCTTGGTGTCAAAGAGACAACATATCACAGCATATTTTTCCTGCTGACCTGTACTGACATATCAGTGACATTAAGTGGCATTCTCTTCTTAGTTCTTCATTTCTTAAAGAAAATATATTCTCTTACTACAACTGTAATATTGAATATAGTGATTATTTTTTCAACCTCCTTGACATTTCTGGAGGTAACATTTCTGATTTTCAGAAATTAATGTAAAACCAGGAAACAAGATCCTATAAGCTGTGAACACTGGATCAGTTTTACCTATGGTGCTTTGCCTTTTAACAGAGTGTGTGATAGTACATTATTTCAGACGTGTATTTAAAACTGTGTCCTGAACAAGAGGAAGTGTGAGAGGAGTAGAAATAAGTACTTTTTTTAATTAAAAAAAGAAAGTCACAGAGTAGAAAGCACTTGGGTTCTGAAATTAGACAGGTTTGAATATAGTTTTAATTGCCATGTAAACTTGGAATAAATTATATAACCTTTTTTAGATTATGATTTGTGATCTATAAAATGAGGGTAGTGCCTTATTAGCTAAGAGGATTCAATGAGATAGCAAATGTGAAGCACCTAAAATTGCTTTTTGTACATAGTAGGTCTTTAACAAACATTAATAATCCTCCTATTGTCTCCTCTCGGTAGAATGCTTCTCTGTTCTCACATACAGGAGCTAGCTCAGTGCCAGGCATAGAATAGATGTGTATTAAACACTGTCCTATTATTGCCTCAACTTTCAACTTTACTAAGCACTTATTATATACAAGATGGTATGAATACTAATACAACCCTAAAGTGCTTAATTTAATAGAGGAGATAAGACAAATATGTAAATACGACTAGAATGTAAAGATGTAGGTGAAGACCAATACAATAGGAAAGGCAAGCACGAAGCGATATTGGCATTCAGATAAGATTGCCCTGTCAGAGGTGGCAAAGTTTCTATAAAAGGAGACATTGGAACTGTGTCTTGTTAGGATTTGAAAACTGACAGGATTTTAAAGGAGACTTCAAAAGGAAATGCAGACAGAAAATGAGTAGAAACTAGTAGATAGAGAAGGGCCTTCAGAGCCCAGGAATTGGCAGGTGGTTTTGTTTGGCTCATAGTGACCCTCAATTCTGAATGTAGAGTGGAATTACTAGGGAAGCCCTTTTAAAAATATTGATGCTTGGGACCAGCAGGTGGCATGGTGGTTAAGGTGCTGGACACTCCCACATGACCAATCATGGTTCGAGTCCCGAACCTGGTGGCTTGCTTTCTTACTTCTCCCGCCCCCTCTCTCTGTGTCTCTAGTCAAATTAGAATAAATGAATGGATAAATAAAAATAAATTAAATAATTATTTAAAAAAATATTGATGCTCAGGCAGACATCAAGGAATTCTGATTTACTTGGTCTGGGATGGGACCTAAACATTGCTGATTTTCTTTTAAAGCTCTCTAAAGTGTTTCTAATGTTCAGCCATGCCTGAGAATCCTAACCCTCTATAGTAGAGGGGTGTGGTTTACGGTCAGGCCAGAACAATGTGTTGAGGCCACATGATGGAGGCCTTGTTTCAAGTTCTAGAGTTTGACTTTAATTTAGCAATTAATTGCCCTTGAACCAGGAAATGAAGCTCGACTGCTTCCGAAGTTCCCAAATCATTTATCTGACTTTTAAAGCATCTGTCCCTTAATGTTCTCGTTTTCATTGTATTCCTGTGATTTGCTGATATCTCATGTAGGCCCTATAAGCATCTATAAGGAAAAAGGGGGTCGTACTCATCTTTCTCTCTCCTTCAGTTCCTAGTATTGTCATATATAATATGCACACACACACACACATCCAATAAGGCTTTGTTAAATAAATGAACGAGTCAAGGATCAGCTGTAATTCTGCAATTCGATTTGTGATCTGGATGTCTAATTGGAAGACTGTTGCCATATGAAGCCTCCATGAGACCTCTGGCTGCGGGAATGAAGAGAAGATGCATGAGAGGTCCTGCAGAGGAAGTGGCTATGTTTTTGTTCCTTAAAGGTGGCCAAATCACTCACCCATCAAATTGACTCATAGTCAAAGAGGGTTAGAAAAAATGTGGTGACATGAAGGAAATACGCAAGGCATGCAAATTTAGAAGAGAGTTTAAATAGTTTGCATTGAAACTTCAGAGTTACATCCAGATTGAGGTGTTTCTCAGTCAGAAATGCAGGTTTGATCTTCAGAAAGAGGTTAAGAGATTTAAATTTAGAGCTTAAGTATAGATAAGGAAAAATGTGAAGGAAAAAAAATTTTTTTCAACCTGAATGAGGAAAGTGAGAGGTAGTGGTTCAGAACAGAATTTCAGACAGTTTCATCAACTTACTTTCCTAGGAAAGTAATAGTTCAGTACTTGCTAATATTCTTCACCCTAAACATGACTACATTCAGCCACTTTTTCTTTATCAATATGTTCCCATTGCACTACCTACTCACAGCTTTACGACAAATGTCCAGGTGGACAGATAGAGCCCAGGAGTTCAGGAAGGTCCGAGGAGGATTCATCATGTTCTCCAGTCCAACTTCACTAGAAATGAAACTGACCTTATATTTTGATATCTTTTTGGCTCCCATTTTCCAATCTCAGTTAGTTAAGAATCCTCAGAGAAGTAACCAATATGCCAACCCTCAAATCTTCTGCACTTAAAACCTTTGATCTTTCTACAGCAGTCTGGTTGTATATGGAATCTAAAATGTAGAATGAAAATACAAATATTCAACTAGGCATTTCTTTTTTCTTTTTTTTTAACTTTTTTTTTTCTTTCATGAGAGGAAAGAATCAGAAAGAAAAATAGGTACCACCAATATTCTTTGTATTATAATCCACCCCCAGTCTCAGCCCAGATCACAGGCATGTCCTCACGTACCTGGTATGCTCAGGGAGGTCCTGGGAGGCAAACCCAGGACCTTCCCCATGTGAGTTAGGTCTCATTACCACTGTGCCAACACCTGGTCCCTCATCTAAGCATTGCATCAAAGGTTCTGAAGTGATTCATTGATTGATCAATTGATTGCCAGACTGTGCATATGCTCAAAAGAGAGAGAGCAAGAAAACACTTCCTAATGGGATGTGATCACACCACAATCTTTCCTCCATCCCATCCAGATTTGAGACACACATGTACACGTGCCAGGCATGTTTTTCAAGTCTCCAAGGCCAATTCAAACCACAGACAGTCATGTGGGATCTGGCTGCCTATGCACTTCACCTATCTGCTGAGCTATGGTGCTGGTCCCTGAAGTGGGTATTTTCAGCTGTAGGAGACACAAAACCCTAGAGACCTTTGTATTAGCTTGTGTTCTTGGAAAGAGAGCCTCCAATGACCACCCATCATTGAAAGTTTTAGGATCCAACAGTTCCCTAATGACCTTTTCCTAGCTAGTCTTCTAACTGTCCCTAAGGGACTATGTTGATCAATTCCATCAAGACTCACTCCCTTTTCCCTTTAGCACCAGCAGTTGATATACCCACCCAGCTCTCCTCTGAGGACCCTGCTTCCCTTGCAGTCACCTCTGCAGTTTGAAGTTGTTTCTTTTTCATCCTTCCTGCCTTTTCCTTGCCTCCTTCATATTGTCATTTTCACATGCCTTCTCTCTCAAAAACCGTAGCTCCTTTGAAGCGCAAGTTGCTATTACCTGCTGATTTCTAAGACATTTCCTCTTCCTTGTTGAAAATTCTAGAACTTGGCCTACTCTCTTCCTTGTTGTCATTTTTCTCAAAGTCTTTGACATCCATGTGAATAGATCTTCTATCTCTAGTTTCTCCATCCCTCAACTTCATCTCTTCCATAGTTCTTTTTCTCCACACCATCTTAACTGCCAACTCCCATGGTCATACCCTAGACCTTATCATCACCAATACTCTCTGCACGGGACCAGCAGTTAGCGTAATGGCTATGTCGCTGGACTGCAACATAGTCAACCGTGGTTCGAGTCCCGGACCAGGTGGCTTAAAACTCACGCCGGGCGCGTGTGCGTGCGTGCCCAAGATCCCGAGAGGAGAATGGAGGAGAAGGGATTGTGGCGTGGCCATCCCCCCTGGGGGGTGATTTCTCGCTTTCTATCTCTCTGTCTCTCTCTGTCTGGCGAGCGCACACGCCCTATAGCAAAAACCTCGCCAAAAAAAAAAAAAAGAAAAAAGAAAAAACCAATACTCTCTGCAATCTCCAGGTCATGTATCCCATTCTCTGACCACTTTGTTCTTTTCTATAACTCAATTACTATGACAACGCCCCTTGAACAACTTATAACTTTAGACCTCCATTCCTTTCACTCTCTATTTTTTTCATAGCTTATCACTCCCTTCTCCGGGCCTGCCCCAGCTTCTCATTTTTTTCTTATCTATTTGTGCTCTAGGCCCATCACTGTATAAGTTATCCTGAATGTACTGTGCTTCTTCCTCTCTCGCTTCAATAAACTCATCCAGCCCTGATTAAACTCTGGGTGTGCACCTGAGCAGCTGATGGTGGCAGTCAGCCATGCTGACTGGCTCTGTTTTGACTCTATGACCACAGGTCTCTAGTCAGCATTTGAGAAATCCTACTACATTTCTCTGAAAAATGTGCTTTTAACAAACCTTCATCTCTTGTTCCATCATTCTTAACTGGCCAATATTTCACTGAGGAAATAGAAGCAATTACAGTAGAACTATCATTCTTCATCTTCTCATTACCAAATCTACCTGCCCCTTGTGTCTGTACCCAAGTCTCCTCCATCCCTTTGGTAGCAGTGGATGAATGGACTGCTCTCACTCTTATCTAAAGTTAGTCATTCCTCTTATGCTTTGGAGGTCAGGGATCCTTACCAGCGTATTTTCTTCCTGTAATTATTCATTCTTTTCCTCATTACCAAATTTCCTTCTCTGCAGATTGACTCTCATCACCATAAAAACACGTGGCAGTAATCACTGCTCTTAGGAAAAGGAAAGACAGGCCCTTTCTTGACTCTACAACGCCCTCTAGCCATCACGTTTCTCTGCTCCCTTTCACAGCAAAATACCTCTAGAGTTGTCTATATCACTGTCCAACTGCCTTACTTCTAATTCACTCTTACTTTTTCTTTACTTTTTTTTTTTTTTTTTGAAATACACATACAAGAGACCATGTATGTGTGTGTTTATTTTAAAGAGAAAATTAATACCTGTGTTCTCATGGCCTGGAACAGAACATTGCCAGATGTTTTTAACATCTCCTGTGCATCCTTTTCCAAGTGTCAGCTCCTTCCACCACTGCTTGAGTAAAACCACAATCTTGAATTTCTGCTATCATTCTCTTGTTTTTCATATGTATGTATCCCTAAACAATACTTTTTCAGTCTGCATGTTTTTGACCTTTATAATCTAACGATACATTCTTCCATGACTTCCTTTGTCACTCATCTTTAGATTTTAAAAATCCATGTAGTGGGGCCGGTGGTTAAGGTACTGGACTCCCACATAGCTGACCATAGTTGGAATCCCAAACTTGGCAGCTTGAAAATCACACGAGGTACGTGTGTATGTGTGTGCCTAGTGTGCTCAGAGAGGTCCTGAGATTCTCAAGGTCTCCCTGTGTAGGTCCAGCTGCACCACCATTGCACCAGAACCTGGCCCATTTTATTGTTGGTGGACACAAGTCACTTCTGAATTTTTTCTTACTATACCAACAAAGGCACTATGGACATTCTTGTACTTGGCTCCTCGTGCATGTGTGCAAGAATTTCTGTAGGGGGCCAGCTGGTGACTTGGTGGTAAGGTGGCTGGACCCACATGGCCAACTGTGTTGTTTGATTCTCAGACCCGATGGTTCAAGTCCTAGATCCAGCAGCTTGAAAAAACAAAAACAAAAACAAAAACAAAAAAAACACTAGGTGTGTGTGCACGCATGCTCAAAATTCCAAAAGAAGAATGGAGAGATTGCAGTGTGTCCATCTCCCCTGGGAAGTGATTTCTCACTTTCTCTCTCTCTCTGGTGAGCACACACACCCTATCACAAACTTAAAAAAAAAAAATAATGTCTACAAAGTATATATTACTGGGTTAATTTTAGAAAATATTACCTAATTATTTTCTAAAGTGTTAAATCAGTTTATACTAAGAAAAGCCTTAAATGACAGTACCTGTTCCACCATACCTTTGCCAAAACTTGGTAATATCTGACTTATATATATATTTTTTTTTTTTTTTTTTTTTAGAGAGAGAGATTTTTGTTATAGGGCACATGTGCTCACCAGAAAAACAGAAAGTGAGAAATCACTGCCCAGGGGATTGGCCATACCGCAATCCTTTTTCCTCCATTCTTCTCTTGGGATTTTGGGCACACACACACACACACGCATACACACATGTGCCGATGTGAGTTTTAAGTCACCCGGTCCAGGATTTGAACCATGGTTACTATGTGGGAGTCCTGCAACATAACCACTACGCTATCTGCTGGTCCTTCTGAGTTATAATTTTTGCTAGTCTGGTGGCTAAATAATGGCATCTCATTATGGTTTTAACCTGCATTTTGCTATTTATTAAGCAGCTACTTTCCAATGGCTATAGGCTTTCATGTTTCCTGCTCTGTGAAATGCCTGTTCATATTTTTAGAACACTGAGTTATTTGTCTTTTTCTTACTGATGTGCAAGAATTGCTTGTATATTCTGAATACGAATTTTTGGCCAGTTCTTCTCTCAGCCTCAGTCTGTCTTTTTACCATTGTTAGGGTATAACTTAATGAACAGAAGTTCTTAATGCTTAAGTATAATATTAGGTTGAACTAAACAAATTGCCAATAAGTGATCATTTGGACTTACACAAAGAATTCCATGAGGTTTCTGGATAGCATGTTAAAACACAGATTTTCAGGTACCCCTCTCCAGAGTTTATGATTCAGTAGATCTCAAGTGGAGTCTGAGAATGTTCCAGGTGATGCTGCTAATTTAGGAACTACCGCTTAAAGAAACTCGGCCCTAGCCCATACTGCCTTCTCGACATCATCTTTAGCCAGTCTTTTCTCCTTGGTTCCTTAAAGGTTATGCTCTAATACCTAAAATATAGCCCATCTCTCCTGCTCACCAAGGCATCCTTTTTGTCAAAGAAGTTCCTGACCTATCAATCTTTTCCAGGAGCTGGGTCACCCTAACTGACTCTTCATCAGGCCTTCCCAGTCCCACCAGCAAATGGCTACCTAGGGAATACTTGCAGTATTAATATATGGTGTCTTTTTGTTCAAAGTTAACACGTAGCTTTTAGACTATTTCGGTATTATTACTTAGCTGACTTTGTAGTCTCCTTTAGGAAAATGTGATAAAGTTATTTTGATGCAATCTTAAATTATGAATCAAATTTATTATCTTGTTATGCTCCAGTACCAAGCTTCCACTCCCCAAACCCTACCTCTTTCTTCCTTCAAAATTTTACTTAACAGGGGCCAGACTTTGGCACAGTGGTAAACACAGTGCTCTGTGAGGTTGGCCCACATAGTAAGGTGCCAAATTTGCATCCAGAGCCCTCCCTGAGTTTGCTTGGCACATGTGTGACCGTGACTGGGGCCGACTAAAGCTGGGTTGGGTCTTGTACACAAGATTCTCTTAGAGTTGTATCTCTTTGTCTCTCTTTCTCTCTAATGGCAAAAATTAATAAACTTAAACATTTTTTCCACTTAAAATCTGTTCCCTTTTTTGTCATCAGTTGATTTCCTACATCTCCAATCCTATATTGTGATAGCTGTGTATTTTTCTGGGACATATAACAACCTAAACCATTTTTTTTTTTTTTTTTTTTGGAGAGGTTTTTGCTATAGGGTGTGTGCACTCACCAGAAAGACAGAGAGAGACAGAGAGACAGAGAGACATTCCCCAGGGGGAATGGCCACGCTGCAATCCCTTCTCCTCCACTCTCCTCTTGTGATCTTGGGCACAGATGCACATGCACCCTGTGTGAGTTTAAGCCACTGGGTCTGAGACTCGAACCACAGTTGACTACATGGAGTCCAGTGATGTAGCCATGACACCATCTGCTGGTCCCAACCTCAAACATCTTAACAATAAGATTTAGATGGGTAGTAGGAATACATTATACTATAAAAATTTAAATATTTAAACCTTCCTCCTGGTTTCTTTAGTTCTGGCTGTCTCAGTAGTGACACTTTGACTTTTGGGGCAGGATGATTCTTTGCTCTGTGTGGCTGCCTTGCATTGAGGATATTAAGCAGCAGCCTTGCCAGTAGCTCTGTGGCAAACCAAAATGTCTCCAGACTTGACCAAATGTTCTCTGAGAACAAAATCTCTGGTTGAGAACCTCTGATTTAGAGACATCTCATGCTTAACTTGAGTTTTTATAGATTTGTGTGTGTGTAAAATTGTCAGCTGGGGGGACCAGCAGGTGGCATGGTGGTTAAGGCGCTGGACACTCCCACATGGCCAACCATGGTTTGAGTCCCAGACCTGGTGGCTTGCTTTCTCACTTTCCCTCTCTCTCTCTTTGTGTCTGTCTCTGGTCAAATTAAAAAATAAAGGAATGAATAAATAAATAAATAAATATTAAAAAAAAAAAAGGTTTGGCCTTTTAAAATTTCAACGCCCAAACCTTTTTAACCTTCTCTTTTTCTTTCCTATCATACAACTCTCTTTTGTTTCCAGCTAAAAGGCAGTATTTTCATGATGGTTGAGAACTGGATCTCAACCACGTTTCTCTGAGACAAAAGGCAGCTTCCACCAAACACACAGGCAGACCCCAGGACAGACTTCAGATTCTTTTCCTGCCCTTCCTGCAAGTATTACTCTCACCATAGGATGGTGGTAGTTACTGTGATTAATACACTTTTAACTGTAATGCGATTATAGGAAATCATGCCAAAATTGCTAGAGTTAAAACTTGACCTGCCCTGACAGGATGATGAAAACTCAATACCACTCTCTGTGACCCTCCCCACCCCCCACGCTCCCCAAATAGTCTTGCTTCTTAATGAGTAAGAGTAGTTTAAGCTGCAATTATTTCCTCTTACACTGACTGTCCTTTTCACCCTGATTACTCTTTGGATGTATAATGGGGAGATAGCTGCTTGCAGGCTAGCAAGGAGGTCTGCTGAATGGCAGCAATACATACTTACCCGGGAAGAGTGCATTCCACTCTCAGAACAACCTGCCCAAACTGAATGCAGCTTACAAGTGGAGTGGGTAGAGCTTTTTACAATTTTGATTTGAAATGCCTCTTTTCTAGTTTCCGTGGCTAAAACAGTAAATAATTTTGGGGTGATTTTTTTTTTTCCAGCTGCTCTTAGTTTGACATTTGCTGAGCCCCTCTTGAATTTACTTTTGCAGAACAAGACAACCATTTGTGCCATTAGGCCACTGCTCCTTTTTAGTTGTGTTTAGGGACCTTCTCCAATTTAGTCTCTTTCGACAGGAGCACAGCACCTATTCATTCAAAGGGAACACCGTGACACAGCCTCGGGAGTATGGAGCGCATTGTGTCTGTGTTTCCCAATTTCAGAAACTCCGGGTTGCTTTCTCGGCCAGGCTATCAACTAAGCTCTGGGTTACTGGGCACTTTTGTACGTTTATAGTTTTGTCTTTTTTGAGATAAATAATAACAACTCTCAGCCCTGTAAGATTTACAAGTACCTTGTGAGTTATCAATAAAAAGGGGGGAGGAGCCTAAGCAGTAATGATGTTTTGTATTGTTTGAGGGTTAAGTGAACTCTATTTATAGTTTGGGTTTTATTTTTTTTTTTTTTTTTTTTTTGAGATGTGGCAGTTCTTTTAAATACATTTTTCATAGCCATTAACCAAAATAATGCCTCAGCTATCTATACTTTTCTCTTACAGCAACTTTAGACACTGGAAAAGCACTGAAACAAGGAGTAATGATCTTAATTAATTTGCATCTCTGGGTAGATGACAAAGTACCTCCATGTATATGATTGTGTTTCAGTTTTAAAATTGGCACTACGGGCAAAGAAAGAACCCATGGGACAGTGAATAGTTTAAATTAAAAGATAGACAAAGACCTAAAGATTATCTCTGGCCACTGTGATTGGTTGTTTTGCTCATCAAAAGCAAAAGAAGGATTCTGATTTGGTGGTGGCAGCTATACAAACAGAGGCACTTTCTGCAAATCTGGAAACACAGGAGAATGACAGATAAAGGAGCCAGGCAAAATGAAAACCAAGGAAAGGGGGAAGAAAAAGAATATGGAGGCTGGAGGACAAAGAAAGGAGGTCATTAGGAAGAGAAGCAAAGATTTAAACACTGATGTGAGAAAGTGAAAGCATCAGTTACAAAGAAATTGAGAAGGTTAAATACTTCTTCATGGTGGGAGCAAACAACCCAGCATAATTGAGCTGTCTTGGGCTGAGCTATAGTGCAGCGGTTAAGTGTTGGGCATACAAAGCTCAATCCCACATGTTAGATGGGTTCAAATCCTGGCCCCTTGTGATTTAAAAAATAAACCAGGTCTGTATGTATATATGCGTTTCTGTGTGTGTGTATGTGTGTGTGTGTGTTTGTGCATGTGCAAGTGCCCCAAATCCTAACGGTATGGAAAAAGGATATAACATGACCATGGCCCATTAGGGTGTTCTCTCTCCCCTGAGCACACGAGCCTTCTGGCAATAAAAAAATAACATGATAAATTGAATAGTCCTGGGCCAGCAGGTGACGTGGAGGTGAAGGCAACTGGATCCCATCTGACCAGCTACGCAGTTCAAGCCAGATCAAGTGGCTTGAAAAACATGCCGGGCACGTGTGTGTGCATACCCCAAATCCTGAGAGGAAACTGGCAGAGAAAGGATTGCAGTGTGGCCATCCCTCTTGGGGCAAGTACTTTCTCACCTTCCCTCTCTCTGTCTCTCTCTGGCAAGCGTGCACACCCTATAGTAAACTATATATGTGGGGGAGGGGGGGGGAATCTTTTCCAACACCTAGGACACCTAGTCCTCAGGCCTCCTAGAGCCTAGTCAAGCCACTCCACTGTAGCTCCAAGCACTTCGGGGCACTTCTTTTCATACCAGCCAGCCAATACAATAACTGATCTTCATAGCAGATCCCTTAATATGACAGGAAAAAAGTTTGAATCATGTTGGCTGTTTTTCGTGCACCAACAATTTAGCATTTCCTAAAGAGAAAAGAATTTAACTGAATTTCCCCCCTAATGGAGGTCCATGCAGAATCTCATTGACAGGGCTCACTCAATTTGACATAACTATCCTGGCTTTATCTGGACACCTTCGAACTCCACTGTACTGTATGTAAGAATTGACAATAATATGGCCAACTCTTATCATTCGATAAGTCAGCGTTACCTTTTGAACTATTTAAGAAGGAAAAGTTGGTAATCCAAGATGATATGCAACCCACTTGTGATTTACACTGGGTTATTTGTATTTGTATTTTGATATTGTGCACTTGCCTCTTTGTAGTATCATGATTTATTTGCCCATTTCTTCTCCACTAGACTATCATTGCCTTGACTGCTGGGGCCATTTTAGTATCCAAAACTCAGACACTGTCTCTGGCATTTAGCTGGGGTTCAATAAATGTTAGCTGAATAAATGACTAAAGAAATAGATATATCTGATCTTAGAAATCACTGTGAACAAAGTAATGCCTCCACACAATGAAAACACTCAGTAACACCTGGAAAGCTTAACTGCTTGTCTCTCAGACTGCTGCTAAGCCCCCAACCTCCACCAAAGTGCCCTACTGTAAATCTTTCCCCAGAACAACGGAAGTGGTTAAGTGTTCAGGTGTCAAAATGCTACCCTGCTGGGCTCCAGGCCACATACAAAGTTATAATACATTGAGTTTGAAATGCTAACAAAGCAAGTAATTAAGCTGAGTAAGTGCTAACTTGCTTGAAAGCAAGATTTGAAGCTGATAAACCAAAATGCTGATAATTAAGAGTTGATTATACAGCTTTGTTGTTTCTCTACCCCGCTAATAGCCTCTCATTCTTGGTGTGTAATGATTTCTTCCCCACAAGGGAGAAAAAAAAAAAGAACAGAAAAGAAAAGAAAAAGAAAAAACAACTATCAGTCTTCTCCTCTTCTCTCCCATCCTAAGTCGAACTCTCTCCTTTCCTAAACGAAATCCTCCACCTGTGGTCTGATCCTTTTCTCTCCTTTCTATCTCTTTTGACATCTTTTACCCCCTCCCTCTCCACTGAGTTCTTCTCTTCTATTTACAAACATGCTCAGGGTTTTAGCATCCTTAATTTAAAAAAAAAAAGAAAGAAAGAAAATGCCAACGAATAGTGCAAGACTCTTATCCTACGTCCTTTAATCCTCTCCCATCTTTCTCCTTAACCTCTTGGAAAAGGAATCTGCATTCCTTTCTTCCTCATCTTGATTGAACGCTTCTGGTTTTGACACTTTAATGAAGCTCTTTTAGAAGTTATCAATAATTCTTTTTTTTTGGGAACCAGCAGTTAGCGTAATGGCTATGTCGCTGGACTCCCACGTAGTCGACCGCGGTTCGCGTCTCGGACCCGGTGGCTTACAACTCACGCCGGGCGCGTGTGCGTGCGTGCCCAGGATCCCGAGAGGAGAATGGAGGAGAAGGGATTGCGGCGTGACCATCCCCCCTGGGGGGTGATTTCTCGCTTTTTGTCTCTATGTCTCTCTCTGTCTGTCTGGCGAGCGCACGCGCCCTATAGCGAAAAACCTCTCCAAAAAAAAAAAAAAAAAAAAATTCTTTTTTTTTTTTTTAAGAGAGATTTTTGCTATAGGGCGCCTACACTTGCTGGAGACACAGAGAGAAAAAGAGAGAAAGAAAGCAAGAAAGCACCCCCCCTCCCCCCCAGGGAGGATGGCCACATTGCAGTCCTTTCTCCTCCATTCTCCTCTTGGGATTTTGGGCATGACCAGCGTGAGTTTGAAGCCGATGGGTCCGGGACTCGAGCTGCAGTTGACTGCATGGGAGTCCAGTGATGTAACCGTTACGCCATCTGCTGGTCCCTGAAGTTATCAATACTTAACTGTCAAATTTCAGAATCTTTATTTTTTTCAATCTCTGCAGCATTTCACATTGTCCTCTCTTCTTTTTTTTCTTTAAGAAATATGTCCTTTTGTGACTCCTATAACATTTGTCTTTTGTGATTTTCTCCTTTTTTTTAAATTACTGACCTTTTCCTCTTTGTCTTCCTTCTTTTCTTCTTTCCTGTGTGGTAATAGGAAAAAATATATATATTTATTACCATTTAAGACAAATTACATGCCAGGCATTGTACCAAGTTTTCAAACATTATCTTCTTTTATTCTCACATCAATCCTAAGATATAGATATTTTTATTTCCATTAAAATTTTTATTTTATTTCTTTATCTATTTTTAACTGGTAAAGTACACTTAACATGAAAGCTACCATAGTAGCCATTTTTAAAGTTTCTTTCTTTTTTTTTTTTTTAAAGTTTATTTCTTTTATGAGAGACACAGAGGGAGAAACAACACCCCGAACAGGGTCTTTCTGTTCTGTCCCGCCCCCAGCTTCAGTTGGACCCAGCACATGTGTGCCTGCCCGGCCTCCTCAGGGAGGGCCCATGGCATGAACCCAGGCCCTTTCCCATGTGGGTCCAGTTGTGTGACCACTGTATCGCCACCTGACCCTACCTTCTTAGTCATTTTTAAGTGTACAGTTCAATGATATGAAGTGCATTCACATCATTATGCAACCATCACTACCAGAACTCTTCATCCTCCCAAACTGAAGCTCTGTGCCCTTTGACAAAACTGCCCATCCTTCCCTCCTCCAGTGCTTGGCAGCCACCATTCCACCTTCTGCCTCTGTCTCTGTGAATATGACTATTCCAGTACCTCATAGAAGCACAATCATATAGCATTTGTTTCTGGTTGTTTTTTGTTTTTGTTGTTGTTGTTTTTTTTTTTTTTTTTGACTGACTTATTTCATGCAGCATAATGTCCTCAAGGTTCATCCTTAATGTGCCACTTGTCAGAATTTCTTTCTTTTTTAAGAATGGTGATATTAACATTGTTTGTGCCACATTTTGTTTATCCATACTTGTGTTGAGATTTATCATTTAGGAGTCTTAATCTATCGATTATCCCCATTCTATATGAATACTGAAACTGTGCCTCAGACAAGTGAAGGAACTCATTAAGGCTACATTTATTTTCCAATGAGAAATGTTCCTTCTAAATTCTGTCCTTAGTCATATTTCCTCTTTCATTTTCTTTCTCCCTCTCCCCAGTCTTTACTGATCCCATACTTGTAATTATAATCTTTATTTGGATGTTCCTTACATTTTTACTCTAACATTGGTACTGAATCTAGTTCCATATTTTCAGCAGATCTAACCAGAATATCCTCCTAACGCTTGTTTCAACTCACCATGTGCAAACACAGCCCATAACCATTTGTTTCTTGAAACTGGCTTGTCATTCTGACACCTCTATTGTTATTAATGACACTTCAAATTCTCATCACCTGAGGATCCTCCTTCTACAGGGACGGGAAGACTAGGACGGATATGTAGAAGATTAGGGAGACACAACTAATAGTACTTACTGAATTTGGGGGATGCAGAAAAGGAGGTTCAAGGATGACTCAGAAGTCTAGGAGGAACGAAAGGCTTGGGTTGCATTCAAAGCCCAGCCAGCTGCTCAGTAGCTTGGGAAGGTGGGAAGGAGCTGCACTAATCATCTGACCTCACTGAGCCTCAGCTTCCTTATCTGGGAGAGAAAGCCTACTGTGCAAGGTCACTTGGCATGATATGAAATTAAATAATATTTACAAATAGTCCAGCACCGTGCCCAGCATTTAGAACATGCTACATAAATGGTAACTCTTTCTTCTCTTCATTTGAAATTCTGTCTTCTTACTTCTAGTTCACTGTTCTTCTTCCTTCATAAGGACTTTTATTCCTCTCAGAATTTAGTCAGCTGCAGAAAAAAAAGAAAAAAACACTGATGTATTATTGTATTTTATTTTATAATGCCCTCAATTCTGTATACCAGTCAGTGATTGTGTTGAGATTTGCTTAACTTTTGGAATTCCTAAAGCTATTTTGGCGGGAATTTCCATCTCCTAAACTTCTTCATCCAAATTGTTTTATACGGTGTCAGCAGGTGGCATGGTGGCTAAGGTGCTGGATCCCACATGACTGACTCTAAGATTCCAGTCATGGAGCCAGCAGCTGAAAAGCATGCCAGGTACATGTGTGTGCTTGCCCCAAATCTTGAAAGAATGGAGGAAAAAGGATCACAGTGTGGCCACCCCATTAGGGGTGATTTCTCACCCTCTCTTTCTCTGTCTCCAGTGAGCACATGCACCCTATAGTCAAAAAAAAAAAAAAAAAAAAAAAGAAAAAGAAAAAAAGAAAAAAAGAAAAAGTCTTTAAAAATCATCTTATACAAAATAGTTGTGATCTGCCAGATTTATTGAAACATCCCCAGAGAGAGAAAAAAAGTAAGAAATCGTCCCCCTGGGGGGATGGCCATACCGTAATCCCTTCTTTTCCATTCTCCTCTTGATATTTTGGGCACACACATCCATATGCCTGGCGTGTTTTTCAAGCTGTCAGTTCTGGGACTCAAACTGTGCAGTAGGCCATGTAGGATTTAGCCTCTTTAACCACCATGCCAGCTGACTATTGAACCCATCTTAAGAAGATTGTATGGAATCAGTGAAATGACAATCCCATAATTAAGAGAAGATAGGCAGATTAATAGTGAAGTCACATGAATTTACTCATAACTTTGAGTGTGGCCAAGAGTTTTAACTGGGTTAAGTGGATGGAGTCAGTTAATAGCTCCCCTTCACCCAAAGATACTATTTAGCAAGAAAATGGCTGAACTTGTGCATTTTCAGCAAAAGGCACATCTGGGTAAAAGATCGTCTTCAGTTCATTGGAGTAAGAGCCTGCAAGCAAATTAAACCCCAGCTTCCTCATCAGCAGTCCGTACTCCAGGGAGCTGTCCAGAGTAGCCATGCCTCGTCCAGCTGCATTGAAAATAGAAATTCCATGTATGGATCCTGAACTAACTGTGCTCTTTACCTAGCTGGGTTGCTGGGTCTGACAAAACCAATTAACAACAACAAGCCCTCAGACCATCTTTATGTGTATTCTGGAGGAAGATTTTAATCAATTAGGCATGGAAAAAGTAGACCCGTGATGGTGTGCTTCAGATGGAGTCTAACATTTTGGAATATTAAGTAAATATTAGATCATTGGAAAAGTCGTGACATATTTTTCTATGCAAAAATGCATCATGACTTTTCCAATGACCCAGTAGGTGGTGAAAATGGGGACAGTGTATGTTCCCCATTTGCTTCTAGATGTCCAGGTATAGTCTTGTATATAATGCTCTAGAGTTCACTGAGCACTCACTGAGATTGCAGAACCTACCTGAGATCGTGAGGCTGTGCGCTCATCAGTGAACAGCATGACGACCTTCAGTACCCCACTCCAGTTTCAAGCTAATGGTTCAGGCATGTCTAAAACGGCCCATCTATCCAAACACTTGGTTGGATCCATTACTTCTGTCTCATTCCTGAAGTGTGTAATCAAATTCTAAAGACCTACTGCTTGGGTGTTCTTATTTTTCTTTCCCACACCAGGTTTTACTCAGCAAAACAGGCAATACTACTTGACAGGCAACTTAGCAGTTCACAGGCTACCATTTAATGTGTTGTGCTGGTTTTCTTTTTCTCTCATGAGTCAGATTTTGTGACGATTTGTGTACTGTCTTCTAAGGGTTTTCTTTTCCTGATATACTTGTCTCCTACGAGCCTTTCTCTTATGTTCCCTGAAAATGGCAGTCTCTGCTCTTCCATGTTTTGTGAAAATGGCAAACACTTCTGCTCACATTTCTTTATTCATAATTCATCCTCGTTCCCCCAGTCTTGTCTTGTCTCGTTCTGCTCAAGAATTTTGGTTCTCTGGTCTGTGCGTTGAGTTGAAATCTGGTAGCAGAGTGGGCTTTCAGTTCATTTGGCTCTGAAGAACCTTTATAGAATCTTCCTTCCACTCCTTTTAAGAGTTAAATTCTCCAAACTCTTTTGAGTATACCATCCTGGTTTCCGCTAAGCTATTACAGTTGGGTCGTGGAGTTCAGGATGAAAGTATTGGGTTATTGGAAAAATTATGATGCATTTTTGCATAGAAAACCATAGGAAAAAATACGTCATGAGTTTTCTGACAACACAATATAAGTGTACAAAGTTGAACTCAAGTGTTTTCGGGGCCATGGGGAGGGAACTTTGAAAGACTATTGTAACCATTTATTTGGCCATTCTCTCCTGCTCCTGCCCCAGCACTCTGACATGGTAAAATTAAATTTCGTAAATGTGACTCAAATTTTGGCAGTTACTGTATGTGATACTGGACTGCTGCCACACTCTCAGTCATCTCTGCCCTCAATTTTCTCCACTCTGAGTACTTGCCTGAGAACAGAGGGTTCAAGCTTCCATTACCAAAATGAAGGGAAGCAGTCTGTGAACTTCTGAGTAAAGAACTATGAAGTGACCGAGACTTTGATTACTAGTCAGGCTTCTAGATGGTTTATTAATGAAGCAATGCATTATCCACGAGGGGAAAGAAATGCCATTAGTGTTATGCTCTAGGCCTGGAAGTTCCTATTTAAGGAAAAGTAAATGCATAGCATGCACCATGTCAGGAACCTAATTTTAATGTTAACAAAGAGCCCAGTATTCTTGTAGTTAGGAGGAAATATTCCCGCCTTCATTGCCTTCCACAAATAAGTTGCTGGAAGTAAACGAGGTGTGCTATTTCAGTACCAATTTAGCAATACCTCTGCTCTATTATCAGCAACATGCACAGTTGGCTCATGGCAGAATGCAAGCCCCTCTTGTCTGTGAATAAGCATCAGGCTGACTGTGCAGGACGATAATTGCCCTGCCTGCACTTCCTTTGGCACCTACTGATCTCCGCTAAGTGGTTAGTAAAACATATTTTTGAAGGCATGTCAAGCACTTCTGAAAATTTGAAGGACTTCGTTTTTGATTGTTCTTTTTCTTATGTGTAAGTTTGAGGAAAGTTCACGCCAAGCTATTCCACCACTGCCATTACTCCCAGCAAATGTCTTAAATCGTAGGGTGCCAGTGTGTCTGTATGTGGCATCTTTTAATCAGTCGTGCTTTTTTGTATTATAGTGTGACACTGGCCAGCTGTGTTGGGATATCAAGTGACTGACTTCAAATGGATGGCAAATTCACTAAAGTGAAAATGATCGTGATAGTTCCCTCATTTCCCCCCACAGTGTATGTAAAACTGACTTTTAAAGTGTTTAGTGGATAATAGATCATGTAAGGTCAGAACTAGCCATGGCGGCCATGGCTATTATTTTCCCTTTTCATGGGAGGGTGCTCAGCAAAATGAGATTGTCACACTCTTTTTTTGAGAGGACAGCGACAGACAGTTAAAAGCCTCTTCATGTAAGGATGTTATTTCATAAAGACACCAGCACTGGATTATCCCCTTCACTTTAAACTTCTGCCAGCTTGTACAAAGAGATAAAACAAAATAGCCCTGGTCCCAGGGGTGGGGAAGTGCTGGCCAGCTCAGCCTGGGTCCACGAGCTTTCATTTTGATTAGTCACATGTGAGGAAAATTCACTTAGGCTGAGAGGTAAATTTAATACCAGTTATGCCCATGCTGTTCATATCACAACCATTTTCACATGATGCCACTTAATTCCCTAAGAAGCAGAAAGGTAAATCGGTGGCTGGCCAGCAAAGGTGTCACAATGCATTAAGACCAGGACTCGCTGCAGGGGATAATGGTTCTGATTGCTGTTGACTCATGTCTCCACCAACTGCCTCATGTAAAATAAGTGACATTTAAAAGACATCAAGATGTGAGAAGAGGTAAAGGAGAGAGGAAGAGAGCGAGAGGAGGGTACAAAGTATGCACTCCGAAACTTGCCACCTGGATGTGCAGTTTCCTTTCCACCCTAAGTGGTAGGAAATGATAACTCGACATGCCATGGGTGACCTGCACTAAGCTTTTAACTTCCTGTCTTGTGTTTTTAGAGAAAAATCTGTAAAATTGCTTCTGGGAACTGCTCCAACATGTTATCATTTATTTCCAATTTAATTTTTTTTAACTCTTATTCTTTTGCCCTCACATATCAGTCTATTCATCTCTTTAAAAGCTTTAGGCTGAATCAAGTTAGGCAGTGGTAGACAACAAGAGGCAGTCTACTTTCTGAAGGCCCATTTATGTCTATTTTTATAAAGAGAATCAAATTCCAGTTTACAGTAAGCATATGCTTCAGTTGACATCTGTTTCTAAGACTTGGACGCTTTGTTTGCATAACAGTCACCAATAAATGGCCTTGTTTTAAGTCTGCTCACTGAGTTGTATATGGGTTGTTCAGCTGGGGATTTTAGACGCAGCTGATCCCCTACCGCTCATAGCTGATAGGAAGGGGGAAAATCCGAGAAGCCCAGTCCTATTTATTAATGCAGATTTTAACATTCTCAATGAACCACTTATCCAGTGTGATTCGGCAACCAAATCCTTATTTGCTCAGGCAGAGGAGGGGGTGTTCTTCAAAGTGCTGAATTAAAGCTTACCAGCTTTTTTTTTTTTTTTTTTTTTTTTTTTTGGAGGGGGAAGGGGATGGGGAGGAAGGAGGGAGGGTGAGGTCCTTTCTTTAGCCAGTATGATAATTTGGAGTACAATGAGATTGAATTTTTAAACAGGACATTGTAAACAGAGTTTGTATCTAATGCATATATCATAAACTAAGACTATCAGATGTTTCTTGAGCCTAAATATTGACCTGTTGTGCAAAGTCTTGATTTTTATTCAGTACTATTTAAAAATCGGTTTGGAGTTTGCTAGAACAGGGTGGTGTGTCCTTCGTCTGATTTCGTTTCATTCTGAAGCATACCTGATTCCACTTGTATGGGAAACAGGCACAATATGAAATTATTTTCAAGATGTACATGTGACTGTCTTTAGGATCGTTACTGCTAATTAAAGAAGTTACTACTTGTGTTAAGCTGCTTCAAATACAAAGCTAATCCGCAGTCTCCACAGTCTGCCCTTTCGTCCCCGGCCCCTGAAAGGCATGCCAGCAGTTAAAAATATTAAAACACCAAAGATTTGGGGCGGGGGACCTGTGTGCCTTAGTATAAACCTGACTAATAGAGAGCTTTGCTTTAATTTTCATTTTTACATAGAGGTGATCTGACTGTAATATATTTGAAAATATAGTGTTCACTGACTTAAACATACTGAACTTTTTCCCCTGAATTATCGTATAATATTCAGTAATCGTTTATGAAATGTGTAACATTTTTCAAGAGGATTTACATATCAACTTTTCCTAGTGGAATCAACAACAGTAGCATGAAATGTATCTACTCCATTTACTCTTATCCAGTGCTCCCACTTTCTTTTTCCCTTTAATTTTTATATATGGTAAAAATTTCATTGAAGAGAGATTTTAGATGACAGGACTGTAATTTTAAACCCAATAGAAGAGGTGTAAGCAATTTGAGCTTAGCTGAAGCATAATCTTAGGTTGTCAAGAAGAAACCCATTCTCCCTATGCTAATCAATCAGTGTATCAACCAACCAATCATCTCTTCAGCTTAGCATATATCCTAAGGTTTGATATATCTATTAACTGCCCATCATGCAGCTGGTCTCCGGATGATGAGATTCTCCCTATCTTGGCATTCGCGGCAGACGACTGAGCTATCACAGCCTCAGATAAATACCAAAGTGGAGATTTCAGTCCTGCTCCTGAGTGCAGAGACAATCCAGAAACATTGAAAATATTCTTAGAAGAGAATACATAGGAAATTACATTTCTCAACACCGTGATGTGTGTGAGAGAGAAAATTGTATATATTACATGATTCTCCCTCCCTAGACACAACAATGTAAAATAAAATTACTCTTTTATTATGATTGGAATGCTGGTAATCAAAAGGATTGTTGGAATCTGCTACAAACTCTTAATTGCAAGACAAATTACATGTAGACATTTGAATAAGTAAGACTAATGACCGTTTAGATGATAAATTCCCTGAAAACAAACAGAAGTCCAATGATATAAAGCAAGGCACATAATCATTGTAATTCTGGGGAAGGGGGGAGTCGCTATTTCAAAAGATTATATGTTGCTTTCTGGCTTTGATTCAGAGATTCTGGTATCAGGTGAGCTGCAGTTGAACGCATCTGTATCTTCCTCCACTAGCCATCGTGTTGGGGCATGGTATGGAGGCAGTGTTTCTATGAGACCATTTACGGAGAAATAGAAACCAACGATGACTTAAATTTAATTGCCAAGTGTCTGTGCGTACTGTGACATTGGAAAGGCAATATTCATTCCTTCAAACACTGATCTCCACCTGGAAGATACAATCTCTCCACACGATTCCAACTCAGGGACCAGCAGTTGGCGTAATGGCTATGTTGCTAGACTCCTATGTGGTTGACCGCGGTTTGAGTCCCGGACCCAGTAGCTTAAACTCATGCCGTGTGCGTGTGTGCCCAAGATCCTGAGAGGAGAATGGAGAAGAAGGGATTGCAGCATGGTCATCTCCCCTGGGGGGTGATTTCTCACTTTCTGTCTTTCTGACTCTCTGTCTCTCTCTGTCTTTCTTGCGAGCGCACGTGCCCCTATAGGAAAAGCTTCTCCAAAACAAAAAGATTATTGGGGGGAAAAGAAATCCAACTCAAATCCCTACACTATTATTCAGGTCTCTTACTTTGAAAAGAGAATCAAGGTGAGGTATTTGGGAACTGAGGTTGCAGTCTAAACTCTGCCATTAACTAACCACTGTCTCCTAAGCAAGCCCCCTACTTCTTTAGACCTTACTTCATGTTTTAAGAAGTTTATTTATTTCTTCCATATGTGTGTGAGACAATTTATTTCTTCCATATGTGTGTGAGAGAGAGACTGGCACCTCCAATGAGATCTTGAGACTGTTTTCCATCCCCATGCTCAGCTGACCCAGATCAGGCATGCACACAGGTGCCCAGCGAGCTCAGGGATCCTCCAGAACATGAACCCGGGATCCTTTCCTTGTGGGTCCAGTTGCATTACCACTGCAGCCTCGCTCCTTTATGTCATACTTTGAGATTTCTCTGAAACACCCATCAAAAGTGGGAACTAATACATAAACAGTATTTGTGATACATAACACTATTTCATATTGTTCCAAAAGGGTATTGTCTTTCACATCAATAATGGCATAAAATGGACTTATACATAGTATCTGCTCAGTCAGAAATCTCTCCAGAGCTGTTAGACAATAGAAACAAGTGAGATCTATATTCTAGCCTAAATACAATGCCCTGGGTTTGAAGCCATTGTTTCAATCCTTTGTCAAGGGTGGAGCCAAAAAAGAGGAATGATGGAGTTCACATAATGTGAACTCTGCTGCTGGAGAGAGAAGGAAATGTGTTTTCTGTCCTGAAAAGTCCAGCATGAGTCCATAGAGACCATGATGACTTCTCTGCTCTCAGCAACTCAGCCTGTGCACTTTGATCTCAACTTAAGAACACTCGTGTGTCCTGGTGTGAAAGGGCCGGTAACAATATAGCAGCCCTAGAATCTTTGTATTTTTCCCAACAGAAAGATAATTGTGGTGTCAAGTTCAGAGCAATAGTTCGGTTAAAAGAGTGTATTTTGAAGGCCTTTCTCAAAGTGTTGTGATTCTCTGAGAAAAAAACGCTTTGCTATATGGGCTAAGGTTACAAATTTTATCATAGCAAAGAGAAGGGGGCAAGGAAAAAAAAACAGAGAATCATTTTCTCTCTCTCTCAAGTCACTCAAAGGGCCCACTCTGGGACTCATTCCAGGCTCCCGTGATTAGAGACCTGCATGTTTGTAGATATTCACAGATAAGCCCCTGATACGAGCACCCATGACATGGGCTCTGCTGAACGAAGCAGAACGATTGATTTAGAGAAAGATGGCCTATTGAATGTGAATGCTTAGTTGCTGGCCTGGAAACTTGTAAGCAGGCACCTTCCCGGCCCAGGACAGCCTTACTCCTTGGAGCATCTATCCTGTCTTCTGGTGATAATTGTCCTGCCAGGTCTACAGATTGTGGATATAGATAAGAAAGCCAGTCAAAGTGGATTGAGTACAATTAGAAACTTATCCACACAAGAATTAACCTGTGATTGCAATTATAGGAGGACTCAGGCCCCACGTAGATAGATACAGCATATGAAGTTCAGCAAATAAATCTTGCGGAAGAAAAAGGATTCATTTTTTATTGTGAGTTCCAGGTTTAGAACCATGTACAGCTGCCTTCATACGTCCTGTAAACATGCCCCCAAGAAGGAAGCAATGAGCTTCTCTGCCCTTGAGTTTATGTTTAAACACAACAGAAAGAACAGACCAAAGTATTTTTTTGAAAGCTTGAAGGTGATATCAACAAAATTTCTTTATCATTCTATAATTAAATTTAGCTTAAAAAAATTGAGTTAGTCTCATAGCACACTGGTTAAGGGAGCTGAATTCCACATGGCCAATTATGATTCAAGTCCCAGGCCCTCTGGCTTGAAAAACATACTGAGCTAGGGCCAGCAGTTGGAGTAGTGGTTAAGGTGTTGGCTCCGACATGGCTGACTGCGGTTCGAGTCCTAAACCTGGTGACTTGAAACTCACACCAGGTATGCATGCATGTGTGCCCACAATCCCAAGAGGAGAGTGGGGGGGAAGGGACTGAGGCATGGCCATCCTCCTGAGGGTTGGGGGGGGGATTTCTCACTTTCTGTCTCTCTCTCTTTCTGTCTCTCTCAAAAAAATAAATAAATAAATAAATAAATAAATAACTCTCAGAAAAACATACAGGGTTGGGGACCAGCAGATGGCATGGTGGTTAAGGAGCTGGACACTCCCACATGGCCAACCATGGTTCGAGTCCTGGACCTGGTAGCTTGCTTTCTCACCCTCTCTCTCTGTATCTCTCTCTGCTCAAATTAAAAATAAATGAATGAATAAATTAAAAATCCGTAAATAATTCTTAAAAAAAAAAAAAAACATACAGGGCAAGAGCATGTGTGCCCAAAATCTGACAGGAAGGAGAAATGGAGGAAAAGAGATTATAATATGACCACGCCCCACTGGGAGTGCTTTCTCTCTTTATCTGTGTTGATTGTGTGTGCTCTCTGACAAATAAAAAGAAAAAGTTTGGAGGGAAGTGGTGGTGCAGCAGTAAAATCTAATGCTCTGCAGGGCAATCCCACATGAGAAGGTTCCCAGTTCAAGCCTGGAGACTTCCCTGGGCACACATGTGCCCATAATCTAAGGCTGGCTGAAGGCTGGGAGTCAGGCAAGGGGATCACAATGTCAAGACCTGTGGGGACAGTGGGATGTGGCTATGGCAATGGTGGCTGACAGGCCCAACAGTTGGGCCTCGCATTCAGCAGGTGGCATGAAGGTTAAAGTGGCCGGATCCCACATAACTGACTCTGGTTCGAGTCCTGGACCTGGTGACTTGGAAATCACACCAGGTGCATGTACATGCCCAAGAAAATGGTGGAGAAGGGATTATGGCATGACCTTACACTCAGGAGGGCAATTTCTCACTTTCCCTCTCTATCTCTGTCTCTCTGATGAGCACATGTGCTCTATAGCAAAAACTTTAAAAAAAAAAAAAAAGAAGAAGAAGAAGAAAGAAAGTTGATTTTTTTTTCTCATAATGATTATCACCAAAAGATTAATGGGTACATGGTATCTACCCCAAAGCATTCAGAGACAAATTGGGCCATTGTTCCAGGAAATTGTTGAAGAGCTGGCAACAATGCCGTCCAAGGAGTACCTGATTACAAAAACACTCAAGAGCAATGGAATGGTCTGTGCGGCCCTTTATTCTGGAGTTGATTTTGGAAAGAGATTGATATAAACATGCTAAGACAGCTCTTGTGACTGTGTAAGAGAATCACCTTGTATCCAATCAGGGTCCTATCAGGGAGACATCCTGAAATATTCCCAGTGTGAAAAATATATACTTAAGGGGCTAGCAGGTGGCATGGTGGTTAAGGTGCTAGACTCTCACATGGCTGACCACAGTTCGAGTCCTGGACCTGGCAGCTTGCTTTCTCACTCTCCCTCTCTCTCTCCCTGTGTCTCTGATGAGTACACATCCCATAGCAAATTTTAAAATAATAATAATAAATAAAATTAAATATATAATTCTAAAAATAAAAAGGAAAACTCTGTACCTAAAGAAGCTACTCATGGACCTGAGAGAACAAGATTAAGTGACAAACAGAAGAGTAACAGAGTCACATCAGCTGAGCACTGGTGGAGATCAAGCATTACTATGAATGGACAGATAGAAGGCTCAGAAGAAAATAAAAAAACAGTTGTTATTTGAAGGTTTCGGTTTAACTTTGCCAAACAGAAACTTCTGGGCCTGAGGGTGATGGCCTAGAAGACACTTAGCAGAGAGATGGTATGAAAGGAAAGGCCCCTCATCAACCCACACAAATGAATAATTTATGTTTAATGACATTCCCAAAATCGTGAAACCCCAAACTATCTGTATCCATGAACCCCAGACTTAGCAGCATGAATGAGTGGATTAGGTCCAAGTGACCAACTGCATGGACAGTAGACTCGAGTCTGTTCTCCAGGAGGAATGGAAAGTATGAAATAGAATGAGGTGGTGCTGGCGGCAATGCCAATGCCTCACTGAGAGGAAAAGCCATTTCTAATGCTAATGCAGCTAAAAATGTTGTTGAGTTAAGAATGAGTTAAGAATCACAAAAAAAAAACCTCTCCCTGAGAGAAAGCGACATATTGGAAATGAAGAGAATAGCAAGGAAAATCTAAATAGGAAATATTTTCACTTTATTCAGTCTCGGTCATTATTATTGATGCAGGTATTGTCATCAAAATATGTAGATTAATCTTTATGCATCTTTTTCATGTTTTAATGCTCAGTTTCACGTTCATATCCTCCAGGAAGCCATCCCCCGTATATGCTGAAGCCCCACCACCTCCCAAATCATGACTGGAGTATCTATCCCATGGCTAGGCTCCCACTATATTCAAATCTTTCTTTAAATGAAAATCAGCCATATTTTATGAATAATACTTTTATGTGCTAATCTTTTTTTAATGTTTTGCCAGAGCAGGGTTGCTGTCATTTCCTTTTGTATCTGTATCATCCAGATAAAGTGCTGGGTATATTTTAAGATCTCTACAATTAAATAACATTGAGTGGGGGGGGGGGCCCTATTGGGGGTGCTATTTCTCTGTGTACGTGTGTCTCTCTCTTGCTCGTGGAAGGAAAAAATACTTCAAAAAGTTTGCTTTTCTATTATGAATATTTTTTAATAGAAGAAGGGGCACTAAAAATAGGGTGAACATTCAATTGAAAAGTAGGAGAGAAGGTGAGATGAATAGAGGAGAAATTGAAGTAATGGAGGGAGGAGAATGACAGATGTGAGAGGCTCTACCGAGGCCATTACTGGACTCGGTCCGTCCTGCCCTGTCTCCATTTTAGGGAGGGTGTTCTTTCAGCCTAGAATATATTGAGAGAGGACTATTCACCCGAACACCAGGTCCCAAGGGTTACCACCAGTTACACCTAGAGATAATCTTCCCGAAAGTGTTTTTACCAACTTCCCATTGGTGAGACCACTATTAACCAGTACATGGCCCATGAATCTCGGCAGGATCCTGGGAGCATTTTGCTCAACCGTTAAGCAGTGGAGCACAGGAGGGAAGAAAGCAAGCACAGAGAAGAGAGGGTACATCATGAGTGCTTTATAAACACTCTAAACGGGTGTGAAATAATGCCCCCTGACTTCTTTGTGATTCTTAACTCATGCTGCCACAAGATTGGTTATAAGGTCCATATCACGCTGTGATATAAAAATATTAATTGAATAGGGACACTCAGTATTTCTGTGAATAATGACTTAGAAATAATATTCTGCCTGGTTCAACAGTGGAACAGGGAACCAAGGCTTCTCTTGGCTACACAGGTCTCTTGATGAGGTTCAGATTTTTTTTTTAACCGTAACATATTTGCATTTTGTGTCCTGTTGCAATTCTTAAATCTGATATGCATTTCTTCAGAGTAACTTAACCAGGAAAAAAAAAATTAAGGGAAGGAAAGATATGATGGATGCTAATATTGTCCTTTAGGCAGAATTTGTGACTTTCTGGCAAACATGTTCATCACCTCTCATCTGAAGAGTAACCCTTCCATTAAAAACAAACCCTTGGGGTCAGCAGGTAGCATGGTGATTAAGGCACTGGACTCCCACATAACCAACTGCGGTTCGAGTCCTAGACCTGGTGACTTGCTTCCTCACTTTCTCTCTCTTGCTCACTCTCTCTCTTGCTCTCGCTCTGGCTCTGTCTCTCTCTGGTGAGCGCACATGCCCTATAGCAAATTTTAAAATAATAATAATATAAATAATTATTTTTAGAAGAATTTTAAACTTAATTTTTAAAAGAATTATTTTATTTTATTTATTATTATTTTTTAATTTGACCAGAGAGAGGCAGAAACAGAGAGAGAGAGGGAAAGAGAGAAAGCAAGCCTCCAGGTTCGAGACTCAAACTGTGGTTGGCCATGTGGAAGTCCAGCACCTTAACCACCATACCACCTGCTGGCCCTAATAAATAATTAAAAAAAAACAAACAATAATAATAATAATAATAATAAACCCTTGACTTCAGTCAGTAGGAATGAGGCAAAGTCGATATCTTAGTTTTGAGAAATGTAAGATGTATAAAGGGAGACTGGGTGAACTCCAGGAACTCTGTAATATCATTGCCATTTTTATATAAGTCTAAAATTATTCCCAAATAAAAAATTTTATTTAAAAGAAAACCCCCAACCATGTATATGTGTGCTTTGTCATGAACATATGTGAATAAGAAAACCCTCGGTTTTGCATTTATGGGAACATTCTCTTAATGTTCTGGCAAATGAATGCTCATTTGAATTTGCTATCCCGAAAAGCTGGTGTCTGGTCCTACATTCTGTGTACCAGCAGACAGGTCCTTTGCTGATCAGGCCGAGATGCTCACTCATCCAAAGTTGACTCAGAAAAGAAAGAGGATTTAGAATTGTCTGATTTCTCGGAGTGCCACTCAGTACTGAAATAAAATAACCTCCTAGCATGTTTACTAGCCACAGCATAAGGTGGCACCTCGTAAGTTACTTTAAAGTTTGTGTTTTCTATGAGGCTTGCTGTGTGGTGTATTCATGATCACGTAAGAGTGTATAATGGTTACTGTAAAATTAGAAGCTGTCTAAACAAAACTTAAAATCCTAAAACTTTCTCTCTAAAGTGTGATAATTCCTGGCTACACTAGTAAACAGTTTGACATGTGTTTAAACATAATCCAATTTTTTTATCAGATCGTCTTTTCTTAAAGATATGTCTAATGAAGTGTGTGACTGTATAATAGAGGAGACAGAATTTGATTTTTTAATTTTTATGTTAAATAGTTTCTACTGTGTTCTAGGCCCATTTGAATTTTTTTAAATAAAAGGCTAAACTAAAAACATTTCTCTGTATCCCTGTACTTACCACATTGTTTTACTTAGGTTTTTGTGTTCATCTTTTCCCGTGAAGAGTGAACCTAGTGGGAGTGGGAGCTGAGGCCTTAGTACCTAGCCCAGTGCACTATGTACAATAGTAAGGACTCGGTCGATATTTGTTTGTGTGAATAAGTGAATGAAATCACATTCAAATGAATTCCTTCCATTTTGAAGGGAGCCAAATAACTGCCTCTTGATTTGCTCTCTTCACTGCCCTTGTTTTAGGATGGCCTCACAGTTTGGACTGGTTTTTATCATTGCTATCATTCAGCTACGTATACTAACCTTTCAAATCTGTAAAAAGTATTTAAAAGAGAGAGAAATTGTTCGTGTTTCAAAACCTATTATAATGCATTTTCAAATATGTCAGACACATCTTTGTTAAAATTAAACCAGGGATTGGTTTTGAGCGAATAGCCCTATATCCTTACAGATGCTGTGGATGGATGCATCTAAGCTGCTTATTATATTGATGGGTTTTGCTGCTCTGCAGCAAATGAAAACAGGCAGCTGCTTCCTCCATCAAAGCAAAAAGCAGCCTGAGTTTTTATTAACCGAGTGTTCATTTCTTCTATTGCCAAAATTCTTACACAAAACAAAAGAGCAGTTTTAGCACATTATTGCTTAACTAGACATGAACAACTGACAGCAAGTGATAAGCCTGTCTGCTTTTCACAACTGGTAATCATTTTTGGAATAGATGTTTTAATATAGTTGAATATAAATTTTGTAATTTACATCTACAATGGTACGTAAATTTATAGATCCAGTTTGTTGCAGGAAATGAAGGCTATAATCACAAAAGGTTTCTCCTAGTGTTGTTTAATTTTTAATGACTATTTGAAAACGAGGGAAGGAAAATGAAATCAAATTCATTTCTTTAAAACATTTTTTTTTAATGTTAAAGACAATCATACAAGTTGCTTAGAGACATTTGTAGATGGCCGTAACAGAGCAAGCCTGCTGTGTTTACGTTCAGGACGTGCACTGCATTTCCACATTAGTTGCAGAGAGCTGCCCAAGTTTGTGCAGCTGCAGAAATTTCTGGAGCCCAGAGCATCATGTTTCCTTCATATCAGTGAATAATGATGAATGGAGACACAGAAAGGACAGAACTCTAGTCATTTTGCACAGCTAAGATCCTCAGCTAGCTCTTATATTTTTTCTTCCTTCTTTTTTTTCTCTCTCTTTCTTTTGTTCTCATTAGCAACCTGAATATGATACATTTACTTTTAGACTTTTAGATGGACAGGCAAAGAAGGACTTTTCCTTAATGAACTGTTGCCTTATCTTCCAAGTCAATTATTTTTCTTTACTCATGACAGAATGTGTGCATGCGCAATGTGAGAGTCTGCTCACATCATGATCCCTTTCCTGTAATCCTGCAGCCTGTCTGATTCTGGACACTTGTGCGTGTGCCTGGCATGTCTCAGGTAGATCGGCTGGGGACTTGAACCGCAGTTGCCTCTTTTGAGCCTTTACTAAGTCAGTTTGCTGAGTGGTGTTTTACCTTTCGGAACTTGCTAATGGCTGTTCCTACCATGTGAAAGGGAGGCAGTCTTGGGCCAGCCTTGGAGCCACATCAGTCACATAGCACTGTACCACGCTGAAGCAGTGGGCAAATCTGGGTTTGGTTCCTAGGCTGACTAGATACGAGATGTGCATGCGTGTGTCTGTGGTCCTGGCTGCGGAGAAAGGCTAGGGGTGGAGCGTCTCAGTGTAAGACTCTGTTGAGGGTGCTTGTTTTTTTCTCTTTCTCTCTCTCTCATGAAAGAAATTAAAAAGAGAGAGAGAAGAAAAGAAAGGGATACAGTGTTCCTCTTCTCCGCCCCACAGAAATATATTTGTTCCTTAAGACCTTAAGAGGGAGAACTTAGAGTAAAAAGCAGTTTTGATATGCTGGGACATGTACCTTCCGAACAACACCGCTGAATTAAGTTCTGCTCCTCACAAGCCCACTAAGGCTACTTAATGAATGTGTACTGCTTTTGCTCCTGGAACACGCACCTCCTGAATACCGTTTTCTCCCCAGGAAAGCTTGTACAGTTGTGTAGAACATGCATTCCATGTGGAACAGTTGGCTTCCCAGTTGTTTGGAAGCCAGCCACAGTGTTCACTGCACGTGAGCTAACGCTGGACTCCAAGGCAGGAAGCTGCTTTAGAAATCAAATCCATGAATCCCAGGTAACTCTGGGGAGGAAGCTCGCTCTTATTTTGGTGTATCGTCTCATAAGTGTGCGCCCGTATTGGTGAAGTGGCTCAGAACGTAAGACATGACAATTATTCCTAATACTTTCTTCTTTGTTCCACTCCATTCGACACATTACAGCTCTTCTGTGAGTTTTTAAGACAAGATGTAGCCCTATTTTAAATGGGAAAAGGGTGATCGCAGCAGAATGAGGGCCTGACCACCACACCCTGAGGACCCTTCAGCACGGCAAGGCCTTAGAGGAAGACATTACTTGGAGTAAAACTGGCAATGAAAGTCTTTTTTTTTTTTTTGTCACCATGGGAAGGACCTGCTATGTTTCTAGGGAATTACAGGCCATATTTTCCTCCTGCTGTGGTCTGATTTTTTTCTGGCTCCATGTTTCCTAGAAATGATGCTTTTTACTTTTTTACAATGGAGATGGAGAATTTTCTCACCTACACTCAGATAGCTCACATCAGGAGATGTTCTTCTACTTGTGCTTTGGGACCTTAAGAAAACCTCTTCTGCCCAAAAGGTAGTTTTGTTACCCTAAGGAACAGGAAATTCATTTGAAGACCAAATATAGCAGGGAACCATACTCAGTATTAGAGAGGGAAAATTGTATTTGAAGAGGTTTTCCATTATTAATATGCTCAATTAACTAAATAAAAAGCTTTTACAAGTAGTATATATAGATATAAAGCAATTATTTTCTGGAACAGTGATGTTTAATTAACAAAGGAAATTCTAATTTAATTCAGATAGACATGTAACATATATTTGACTTCTAGGACCATTTTGAATCCCATCTAAAATATTTCCTGGTAGAGGTTTAAATTTGAGACTATAGTATAAATAAAATAGTTTAACCAATCTAATTTATTTAAAATGTCACAGGCTAGCGCTCATTGATAATTTTATAACTTTTGTTTGGAAATACACAAATAATGTTGATCTGTGATCATTGGATTTCAAGTTGGAAGGGGCCTTGGGAGTCAATTTGACCCTTCTGTTTTATTCTTGAAACTAAAGTTCAAATACAGTTTGTCCAAAGTTTCAAAATTAGTTGTGTTTTGTTTGTTTGTTTGTTTGTTTTAGGTTTTGCTGTAAGGGTGCATGTGCTTGCCGGAGAGAGACAGAGACAGAGAGGGAAAGGGAAAGGGAGGATGGCCACACCTCAATCCCTTATCCTCCATTCCTTCTCAGAATTTTGGACATGTGTGCACGTGTGCCCGGAGTGATTTTTAAGCTGCCAGATCTGGAACTTGAACCTAGGAATCAGCTATGTGGGATCCAGCACCTTAACCTTCACACCACCTGCTGGCCCCCAAAGTTAGTTTTTGACAGAGCCATGAGAACTGGAAGCTAGTTCTCTTGATTTCAGGACCAGCCAGCAGGGTCGAAGAAATACAGGGTAGTGATACACAGGCTGGGCTCCAGAGGTGGAGAGCATGGGCTCACGGCCACCGTGCAGCATAAGCTCAGTGTACTTTAGTGTATGCCACTGTGTCCCTTAGTGGGTCATAGCGATAATACATCTCTTTCAGGGCTGCTTCAGGATTCAATGAGATGCTCCATATAAAGTACACAGCCCCGTGTTTGTGAAGCAGTGAGCGGTCAGTAAGTGCTGCTGCTGCGGTACTTGAAATAATAATAGCAAAGAGCAACTGAGCGCTCACAAGGTACTCTTCTAATTCTTCACTCTGCTACCTGGTAGATAGTGACAGTACTTTCGGGTAAGGAACTGAGGCAAGGAGAGTTTAAATGACTTGCTAATAAACAGCAGGAATGTCTTCCAAGTTCCTGGCTTCACTGAGTGGCCACAGTTGTGACTGCAGGGCGGGCGTTCATTGTTCCCAGTGGTGCTTCGGCATCTCCCTTGTCCTGTCTTCACTTAGTATTTGTCACTCAGCTGTTTTCCCAGCATCTGCTCTAAAACTGACCACCAGACCTAAGGTTGATGCCTCTGGGGGAAAGTTCTCAAAAACTCTCTTCTCCTCCCTTCTTGCTAGGACAAGGCCAGGTCTCCTTTTGTCTTGCCCCTACCTCATAATGACCACATTAGTAGGTATTTAAATTAAAATTAAAGTTTTAAATTTTACTGGATTTTTAATCAGTTCACACCCATAAATGAACTACCTCCTAGCCCTAGAAAAATGTATTATTAAAAGACTTGGGTAATTTTTTGTGCCCCTCAGCTTCTCCTCTTTCCACATGCTTGTTATACATCCTTTTCAAAGTTCAGTTGGCTTTTCCAGGAACAGAGGAAGAAACAGCATTGCAAAACGAGTCATTCGGACCCTGATTTTTGTCATTTGGTGGAAGGCAGGACAGCCCAGTGCTGTTAAGGATATCCTGTTAAGGATAACAGCACTAGAGTCAGATGACCTGAGTGCAGGACCCAACTCTGTGACAAAGTAGCTGATTTAAAGGGAAAGTTTCTTACCCTCTTTGTGTTTTAGTGTCCTCCGCCTCTAGCGCCTGGGCAGTGTCAGTGTTCAATAAATGTTAGGCGTGTTGGTTAAAGTGACTGGACTTCCACATGGCTGACCGTGGTTCAAGGCCTAGACCTGGTGGCTTGCTTTTTCACTTTCCTTCTCTCTCTCTCTGTCTGTCTCTGGTCAACTTCAATACATACATACATACATACATACATAAAATAATGACAATGAATAAAATAAAAATAGTTATTTAAAAACAAAATGTTAGTGTATCACCTGTCCACCATTCTGGACTATGTGGACATTCTCTTCCACCCAGATGTGTCCATGTTCTCTTTCACCTGGCCCCACAAACATAGAGGAGGGTAGGGTGTGCACGCAATCATTTTTACGCAGAGTGAGTCCGTCAGTGGGCCAGAGCAGGAGAACAGGTATACAATTAGTATTGGCCATAGATAAGGAATGATTCTTTCAGGGTGCTTTCCAATGCTCCCCTAGCTAGGGTGCACATTGTTCCAAAGTTTAGTTTTGGTTTGATTTTTGTGGGTTATTAATTATGAATAAGAATATCCTTGAAAGAATCGTAAAATGTAATCAAGGTTGATAAAATTCCCTGGATAGAAACATGTCAAAATGACATTGACAGTGACTGCAGCAGCAAGTTAACATTATAAAAAAGTTACTGTGTGCCTGTTACTGTTCTAAATGCCATACATGCATTATCTCATTTAATCCTTATGAGTAGAAACTTTTATTGCTTATTATACTTAATGAATGAGAGAACTAAGGCATTATTCAACAATACCGGGTAAGTAGCAATGCCCTCCCCCCATAGTTAATCTTTATTTTGTTAACATATTTTATTTGCTTCACAACTCTGATTAGTATCTGAAATTATCTTGTGTATCATCTATTGCCCCTATTGAAGTTATTTAGGCAAGAGCTTTACTTTAATCCCTGCTGTATCCCCAGCTTCTAGAACAGGCATGGCTGTTGCTAGTAATTGTATGTTGCATGAATGAATGAATGAGGCTTAAGAAAATACCTTGCCCAAGGTCACACAGCCATAAGAGCCAGTATTCAAGCTGAACTCTATCTAACTCCAGTATATAAGATCTCATTTGCCACTGTAGCTTTTAACAGCGTGAAGGCCCCCTAGACATAATCTCACCCAAGCCTATCATTTTGCAGATGAGGATACTGAAGCTCAGAAAGGCTAAATTACTTCCCAGTATTTCAGTCTGTTAGTTGGAAAGCCAGAATCAGAGGCCAGGCCCCCGGGCAATGTTTTCTGCATCACGGGTTCAGCCTCTTCCTGTAAAATTAAAGGAAAATCCTATATGCATCTGCTGTACATTATCCACCCCCTTGTTCATGCCACAGACCTGAGTCATAGTTGACACTTCCCTCTCCTTTCCCACCCCTTCAGCTAATTAGCTAGCAAGTCTTGTCAGGATACCTTCTAAATATATCTCAAATCTTTCCACTTTCCTTCATCTCCACTAATCACTACCCAAGCGACCATCAGCTCTCACCTAGATAATTGTAGTAGCCTCCTACCTAGTTTCCCCCTGCCTCCTCTTATCCCTTTTCAATTTATTTTCTTTAGAGTAGCCAGAATTATCTTCTAAACTGTAAATCTGACCATACCATTCTGCTGCTTAAAACACGTTATTTATTTTTTAATAATTATTTTATTTAACTTTATTTATTTATTCATTGGTTTATTTCAACTTGACTAGAGAGGGACAGAGAGAGAGAAAGTGAGAAAGCAAGCTGCCAGGTCCAGAACTTGAACCACAGTCGGCCATGTGGGAATCCAGCACCTCTAACCACCATGCCACCTGCCGGCCCCAAAACATATTATTTATTTTAAGGTTGGTTTTAAATTTTTAACATGGCCTTTGAGCCTATGGGGTCGGGCCCTTAATTACCCCTCCAGTATCACCTTGTATTTCTTTCTTTCTCATTCATTCTATAGCTCCACTGACCTTATTTCCATTCCTAGAACATCAAGCCCTATTCCTCTTCAAGACTTTATTTCATGGGGCTCCTCTTCTATGGACCACTCCTTCCACCCACCCCACCCCCTTCTTTCTCTACTTGGCTCTTCATCCTCTGGGTCTGTCTGAGTTTACCTGCGTTGATACTTCCCTAATGGGCTTCTCCCAACCTCGTCCCAATCAGGGCAGGTCCCCTCTGATATGCTTTTATAAGCACCCTCTATTTTACCTACCTAGCATTTATTGCAATTATAAATTAGGCACGTTATTTAACAACTCCCCCAAATAAACTGAAACTCCAGTGACCATGCTGTCTCATTCCTTGTACCCCAGGGTGTGAAACATAGCAGATGTCCATTAATATCTGTGGAACATTCTGTAGTCCTCTTGTAGATTTCCACTCTGGGCCCTAAAGTAGAAATGGAAGGTGGGTTAAACGAAAAGGAGACAGTGCAAGCACTGAAAATCGTCCAAGAGGCTTACCTGTCCATTCCAGCATGGACCACCTTTCTTTTCAGTGACATCTATCAGTGCCTTTCTTCTTCCAGAAGGTTCCACAGCTTAGCAAAGGGTATGCTGGCCTCTCCACTTGAGTCTTCGATTTGGAAGAGGCCTTCCTTCAGATTCCTGTGTGAAGTACATGATCATTTAGTTTGAGGAAGGTAGAGAAAGGTGCTGCTTTGGTGGACATTAGCTGGTCACAGGAAAGCCTCATTTCTGCTCTGGGAGCTGGGTATGTCGTTGTGGAGCACGTCTAAGCTGTTAGGGCACAAGGAGGGAGCCAGCCGTGCTTTTTATTGGATGCTGATTGTCAAAGCCTTAGAACTGCCCTCCAAATGATCTATGGGACAGCAAATAACTCAGAAAGAAGTGATCTAGTAACCACCAGGCTTAGCTGGACATTCATGTCACAATTTTAGGATTTGTTCAGCTTTCAGGTTAATAGTGGATATGTTGTTTGTTTCCAAATTAACCACAAAACTTGGCATTTAATAATATTAGCTACTGCACTAATAGTAACAACGAAGTGGTTCCGTACACTAAACAGAGCACAGGCTGACTTCTCACTCACAGTTGTTACATATTGCAAACAGCTAGCTTTTCACATTTTATTGTTGGACAGCTACAGGTTTTCTTAAGTCTAAGAAGTTCACCAGGTCTAGTTCTGACAGAGGGTCTACAGGGAATTGAGCCTTTGTTCGAAAGAAAATGACAGTGAAATCAAATGACCATGAAAATCCAGAGTAAAGATAGTATTCTTAGGCCAGTTAAGTGCTATGTGGAGGGAGCCAGACCTCACGTGGCTGACTGCAGTTCGAACCCTGGCCCTGATGTGTCCCTGATCTGACAGTAAGGACTAGACCCCATTGTGGGGTACTTCCTCTCTTCCTGGTACTTGCACATGCCCTCAGAGAGTTGGGAAAAAAAAAAAAAAAAAAAAAAAAAAGAAAGAAAGAAAAGAAGAGGAAGAGGAAAGAAATACAGTATTTTTTTCCAGATAGAATTCTTGTTTAGCTGAGGCTTTTATGGAGCCCACTGGCTGAAAGAGGTCTTTTCTCCTATGATATAAACTTTTTGACTCATACAGAAAGCACTAAGGAATAGGAAATTACATGCCTCTGAATAACTTCTAAGAGAGTGTCCTCACTCATGACAGGTTTGAGAACAAGTTATCTAGAACAGACTGTTCTTTAAAATGTTCTGTGATGCCTTTTTAAAAAAATATTATTTATTTTATTTTATTTATCTATTCATTTTATTTTAACTTGACCAGAGAGAGAGAGAGAGAGAGAGAGAGAGAGAGAGAAAGTGAGAAAGTAAGCCACCAGGTCCAGGAGTCGAACTATGGTTGGCCATATGGGACCATCCAATCGTCCAGTGCCTTAACCACCATGCCACCTGCTGGTTCCTTGTGATGCCTTTTTATAAAGTTTATTTTACTGCTTTCATGAAATACACACAAACACACACAGGCACACTTGACAGGGTTTTGTCATGCCACAGTCCCCTTCCACTAGCCCTCCAGCCATCAGGATCTTGGGTGTGCACATACCTGGTGTGTTTTAGAGCAACTCAGGATCCAAACCTGTAGGCAACCATATGGATTTCATCCCTGTAGATGGGTATGTCACTGCCTGCACCAGTCTTTTTTTTTTTTTTTTTTTTTTTAGATCAGTACTTTAGCTACTTTAAATGCCAATTTGGGGCATTCTGCTCCACCTCACAGGTGATGTCAAGAATGTAGCAGAAGTGCCTGTAATTGATCAGTAGAGTTCTACAATATTATTAATGGAACATAGAAATCTTGGGACTTTACCATTAGTGTTCTTGGCTTGTAACTTCTGCTTCTAAAAACGATTCCTATCACTTTCCCAGTGAGTTTTTCTCTGTTCTGTGAATCCCTGTTCCAGAATGTGTACTAAAACCTCACTACTCAGAATTTAAAGTATTCATGCTAAAATGTTCTCTGAGGGAGATAAGAATAGTTACTGTATGATATGGATTCCAGCATTATCCTACAAACTTTTATTTGAAAAACCATACATTTCTGGATTTCGGATAAACTTGGAGACTGAACAGTGACTTAAAGTGAATTCCTTTGAAATATTTCATTAAACCACTAGAAAGGGTTTTTTTTTTTTTTTTTTTTTTTTTTTTAAGGCATAAACCCACACAGATGATACAATAGGGACATGTAAAACATTATCATTTTAGAAGCTGGAAGACAGTATTATTTATAGATGTATAGTTATAATATTATATATATTAAGCAGATGGAGGATGACTAAGGAGCATGATATGTGTGATGTGAGAAGACAAATAGAGATAAAGCAAAAATGCCTATCTTCCATAGTGAGGGGGTTGTCAATGGATCTTGCTATAACTGAAAAATCAAGAAATAGCAATACATTGGGTAGGCCAGGTGGCATGGTGGTTGGGATGACTGGACCCCACATGGCAACTATGCAATTCGTGTCTCAGACTGTGCAACTTAAAAAAAAAGAAAAGCAGCAATATAAACACGTAGGACATCAGAAGTCATATCAGAAAAATCAGCTAACATTTTTGAAAGTAGTAGTTTCTAGGGAAGGAGAATGATTGGTTGTGAACTATTATTTGTCTGACTTTTTTTTTTCTTTTAGATTTTGCCATAGTGAGCACATGTCCTTGCCAGAGATGAAAGAGACAGAGAGAAACACAGAGAGGGAAAGTGAGAAATCATGCCCCCTGCGGGATGGCCCCACTGTAATCCCTTCTCCATTCTCCTCTTGGAATCTTGGGCAGGCACGCACACATGCCTGGTGTGATTTTTCAAGCCACTGGGTCTGAGACTTGAACTGTGGTTGGCCATGTGGGAATCCAGCCACCTTAACCTCCACACCACCTGCTGGCACCTGTCTGACTCCTAATAGAACTCAATGGCTCTTTAAACTATGTGTTTGTATGACTTTGTAGAAAATAAAATATTTTTAAAAGACCATTATATTTCCATAAATAAGAATGAGGAAGCTTTTTAAAATAACAGTTTGGATGAATTTTGATTCACATACCATACAGTCCACTCAGTGTTTTATAGTATGTTTACAGAGTTGTGCAACCACCACCAAAATCGATTTTGGAACATTTCATCACCCCTCAAAAAGCCTTCATATCCACACCCTACTTACACCTAACTATCAGTCCTAGGCAACCACCAACCTACATTCTGTCTTTATGGATATACCTGTTCTGGACATTTCATATAAGCAGAAGCACACAGCATGTGGTCCTATGTAATTGGCTTGTTTCATTTAATATGGTTTCAGGTTCCATTCATGTTGTAGCATATACTTTATTCTTTTTCTATCATCAAATAACTGTTCTTTGTATGGGCATACCACATTTTATTTACCCATTCATCACTTGATAGACATTTTGGTTGTTTCCAATCTCTGACTATTATAAATAATGCTACTATAAACATTCATGTACAAGTTTTTTGGTGGACATGTTTTCATTTCTCTTAAGTATATACCTAGGGGCGAATGCTGGATAATATGATAATTTACATTTAACTTAAAAACACATTTTTTTAATTAACATTTTTCCAAATGTGTTTATTTCCTTCATGAGAGAGATAGAAAGAGAGCTAGGCCCCTTAACAGGGTTTTATTATGCTTTGATTTTTCCCTCATCCTCAGACTTCCAGCCGGTCAGGATCACAGGCATACCAGCATATTCAAGTCAACCAAGGCCTTCCAAATGACTCAAGATTTTTTTAAAAGACTTAATTTTATTTATTCATTAATTTATTTTAATTTGACCATAGAGAGATACAGAGAGAGAGAGAGAGAGAAAGTGAGAAAGCAAGCCACCAGGTCCAGGACTTGAACCGTGGTCAGCCATGTGGGAGTGTCCAGCACCTTAACTACCATGCCACCTGCTGGTACCCTACTGCCTCTGCCACCACATCTGAGCCTCCGTTTTAAAGAACTGCTAGGCAATTTCATAGTGACTGCATGATTTTACATATCCACCAGCAAAGCATGAGAGTTCCAATTTTTCCACATCTTCCTCCACACTTGTTGCTTTTTGTATATAGCCTTCCTAGTGAATGTGAAATAGCATCTCATTTAGGTTTTGATTTGTATTAAAATGACTTTTCTTTAAAATTTGCTATAGGGCAGGGCCGGCAGGTGTCATGGTGGTTAAGGGTGCTGGATTCCCACATGGCCAACCATGGTTCAAGTCCCAGACCTCTTTCTCTCTCTCTCTCTCTCTCTCTTCTCTCTCTCTCTTTCTCACTCTGTCCCTCTCTGGTCAAATTAAAATAAATAAATAAATTTAATTTTAATTTTTTTTTTTGGCTATAGGGTACTTGTGCTTGCCAGAGAAAGAGAAAAGTGAGAAAGCACCCTCCCAGAGGGGATGGCTGTGCCACAATCCTTTCTCCTCTCTTCTTAGGATTTTCTGCTTGCAGGGACACACACCCCGGATGTTTCCAAAGCTGCCAGGTCCAGGACTCAGACTGCATAGTCAGCCAGGTGGGATCTACCCACCTCAACCATCATGCCACCAGCTGGCCCTAAAATTCAGCAGATTAGCAAAAATATTAGGTTATCGGGAAAGTCATGATGCGTTTTTGCATAGAAAAATGCATCATGATTTTCCCAACAACCTAACAAAATATGTTGACAAAACCCCATCTTGGCAAGGCTTTGAGGTAACAAACACTTATTGGGAAGTATAGCCTTAATACAACGTTTATGGAGGCTAGTTTGGTATATCAAAATGTGAAATATAGGGGCCAGGAGGTGTCATAATGGTTAAGGACTCCTACATGGGTGACCACAGTTCAAGTCTTGGATCTATTGGCTTGAAACTCATACCAGGTACGTATGCATACGTGCCCAAAATCCCTAGAGGAAAATGGAGAAGGGACTGTGGCATGGGCCATCTCTCCTTGAGGATGATTTCTCACTTTCCCTCGCTCTGTCTCTCCAGCGAGCATATGTGCCTTATGGCAAAAACCAAATTAAAAAAAAAAAAAGTTAAATATACTTAACCTTTGAGCATATTCTTTTTTTAAAATAAAGAATATTTATTTAACTTTATTTATTTATTAATTTATTTTAATTTGACCAGAGAGAGAGAGAAGAGAGAACGCAAACCACCAGATCAGGACTTGTACCATGGCTGACCATATGGGAGTGTCCAGCGCCTTAACCACCACACCACCTGCTGGTCTCCTGACCATATTCTTGTTTCTACATATTTGGCCTAAGGAAAAATCAAAGATGTGTCTTTATTGTACTACTTATTTATAATCTCACAATATCAAAAACTTTGAAACTAACTTAAATGTCTTTCAAGAAGAAACTGGCTAAATGAATTCTGATACACGTATAGACTACATAGGCAATTATGACAAATAATGATGCAGGGAGAATATGTTTTTTTTTATTTCAATTTATTTATTTGCATTCCTTCACTGTACATCATTACAGCATACAAAATGAGATTTTCCATCCAGAGTACACTATATATTGTCTCAATCAAGCACATCAACAAACATGTTATTGTCAGCAAATGATCTTCAATTTCTTGTTTTCTGTATGTTTTGCTTTTTTTTTTCCCCCATCCTTGATTCCATATCTCTTACCCTCTGCCATCTCCCACTCTCCTCCCACACTGTCTCTGGTATCTATGTTTGCTTTCTATACTGTTTCCCCCCCACATTTTATTGAATCGCCAAAGATCCTAATCAATCCAAATACCCTCATAGCAAACACAGGTGATACACACATTTCCATGAACACATGTCTAACTTTACGCATCCTATAAAGTAGCATCTAGCTGTGGCTACATATCCTACTGCAGTCATTGAATAGATATATATTTTTTTTTCCTGAATCTTTTTTTTTTTCTTTTGTAACTCAATTTACATTCCTTCCCTAAGCACCATCACAGCATACAAAATGTGATCTCCCATCTGGTACACACTGCATAGTGACTCAATCATGCACATTACAAAAAATTTTCCATTACTAGTTCCTAGAATTATTTCCACCCCTCTTTCTGACCCTCTGTCCCTTCCCACCCTCCTCTCACACCACCTCCGGTGTCTACAATTGTCCTTCATTCCCTTCCCAACCACATTGTATTGATCACACAATTTCCTACATAATCTAATTACTTTGAATGGTGAGTTCACTCATTACTAGTAAGAAAACCAGTATTAACTTAACTCAAAGAAGCATCAAGGAACTTTGCTTAAAGCCAGGAAACAGGTTAGGATTCTGTTCAAATGGTAGGTGTATGAACCTATCAGTCTCATGTACTTTTATCTTCTGTTCTGGTTCAATTTTCCTGATTAAATCCTGGGATATAATATTCAACTCCAGACTTGTCCCTATGATTAAGTTGGCCACTTTCTTAGTTTTTGGACTCTTATTTCCATGTGTCTGTGTTTAATTTTCTTGATAGAGCACACCCTTGAGAACTTCTTGGAGGTCTGGTCTGGTGCTGGTAAATTCTTTCAGGTTTTGCTCATCTGAGAATGTTCTTGTCTTTTCTTCCCACCTGAAAGATAAACTTGCCGGGTACAGTATTCTTGGCTGAAATTGCTTCTCTCGTAACACTTTGAATATATTTTCCCATTCTCTCCTCACTCGCATTGTTTCCAAAGAGAGATCTGCTGTTAGCCTGATGGGATGTCCTTTGTAGGTAACTTGATGTTTTTCTCTTGCCAATCTTAGTATCTTGTCTTTGTCTGTGGTTTTGGTCAACCTGGCTATAATGTGTCTTGGAGAAGATCTTCTTGGGTTGATTCTATTTGGGGTCCTTTGTATTTCCTGGGACTGGATCTTCGAATGCCTCTCTAGGTTTAGAAAGTTTTCTTGCAGGATTTCATGGAATAGATTATCAATGCCCTTATGGGTCTCTTCACCTTCTGGAATGCCAATTATCCGGATATTTGGATGTTTGATGGTATCCAGTACTTCTCGCATATCATTCTCAAATTTTTGGGCCATTTTCTCAGTCTTCCTGGTGGATTTTTCTAGGCCAGCCATTTTCTCTTCTACATCTGAGATTCTATTTTCTGAATGATCTAGTCTGCTTTTAATACTTTCAAGGGAGATTTTGACTTCTTGTATTATAGACTTCATCTCTAGCAGTTCTGTTTGAGTCTTTTGTAAAGTGTGTAATTCCTCTTTTAGATCTTGCAAGAATTTCCTCATCTCCTGGAACTCATCAACTTCTTTCTCCTTTCTCTTTAGCAGTTCATTATCTCTCATCTCTTCCATCTCTGTTAGCTTCGACATTATGAATGCTCTAAATTCCTTATCAGACATTTCCATGACTTTCACCGAACTGCTTGTGGATGAAGGAGAGTTACTCTTTTCCCTTGGAGGAGAGGTATTTTCTCGTTTTCCCATATTTCTCGTGATCCGGCAGTGATTTCTTGTCATCTGATGGATGGTGTGTTTCTTTCAAATTCTTGAAGTTCAGCCTGAATGTTCAGGAGCAAGCAGACAGACGTGATCTAGAATCTGTTTGCCGTTCTGTTGTGATCGCTGGTGCAGCAGATTCAGTAGATATTGGGAAATATTTTAACCCTATTAGTATTTGGATGTTTAGCTACAGTGCTCTTAGATCCATCTAAAAACACATTGAATGGATATTGGAGGTGGAGAGACAAGAAAAAGGAAAATGAAAAAGAGAGAGAAAAACAACAAAAAGAAAAAAAAAGATAAAAAAATTAAAAAATAAAAAAAATTGTAATTACTGTTCTTTTTTTAAAAGAAAAATCACAATATAGAAAAATTACCAAAAAAATGAGGAGACAGGAGCAGAGAGAGACAGAGACCTCAGAGACACAGAGACAGAGATAGAAGGCCAGAGGGGCTCCCTACCACGCTAGCTTTGCTTGCTGGAGGGTGAATTATGAGTAGAACATCTTCATTTCTCCTGTCCCCTGAAATATCTAGTTCACAGGGGCCATGCAGAATCTTCTTCTGAAGGAAGGGCTCAACTCTCCTGCCACGCTAGCTTTGCTTGCTGGAGGCTGAATTATGAGTAGAAAATCTTCATTTCTCCTGTCCCCTGAAAAGGGAGAATATGTTTTTATTCTCATAGAAAGCTATATACCATGTATTGAGTACAGCAAAATCAGATTATTAAATACCTGCATGAGAAGATCCCGTTTGTGTAAAATATCTTTATGCCTAAAAATAATTTTGCAATGATGTCCAAAATGTTAACCATAATTTTATCTTAGTGGTGGAATTTTAGGTAATTTTTTTACTTCGCTCTTTGTGTTTTTGTATTTAATTTAGTTAAAAATCAGTCCCTATAATTTTTAAAGAAAGTTATAATAAAACTATTTCAAAAGACTGCATTTTAGAAGTCACCTTTTTTTTACTTAATCAAGGCTTAAATTTTCATTAAATATCCTTCCCTATCATTTTTTTTTTAAACCTCAAAGCCATGTACTAAAGGTACAAAGAAATTCATAGTTGGGGTGATTATATCCCCTTGATATAGAACAGGCTCTTCCTTCAGAGAATTTGATCATGTACTTGGTCTTTATAGAGTTCTTTTTATGCGGAGTTATGCCTGGCACTAGGACTTTGGGGTTGTGCCAAAACTTAAAATAGGAGCAGGTCGAAATGATTCTCCATCTTGTCTGGTAATTGGGATCATTGTTTTCAGTCCCCATATTCTCTCTTCTATGCACTGCCCCACTTTGCAGGAGAATAACATTAACCACAAGTAAATTTCTTTTGGTTTGAGTTTATTGTTAGAACTGTTCAAAGCCCGTTGCATGTATATTACTCTCTTAATCTTCAATACAATCCCATGAGGTTGATACTACAATTATAATATTTTACATATGAGGAGCCTGAGGCACAGAGAGGTTAAGTAACCTGTCCAAGGTCACTCGGCTAGGGGATGGCAGACGTGGGGCTGGGACCCGCCACATCTCGAAAGTACATGAGACCTTGACGGCTCCACTCTACTGCCTCTGACTTGCCTTCTAAATATGACTCCAAATACTTCTTACTGATTTTCCTTATTTCTCCCCAAGCCGTCATTTCTATCAGAAGTGTCAAGGAGGTTAAGGTAATGAATTCACCTGACTGGACCTCCCTGCAGCAAGTGCTCTATGGAGTCACGTCTTCACTGTTTTGATGTTTACCTTTCAAATCTCTTCTCATTTTATTGTCCATTTCTTTGATATCCTCTTCTCTGAAATGCTTGGATTTCTTGCTCCTCAAGGTTGGAGATTCATCTAGGGAGAAAATATGAAGCCTTCTGTAGTTGTTTCAACTTTGCATCAAGACCCATTAACAGAGTGCCTGGTGTGAGGTGGAGACTGCGTGCTGCCCTCTCCCAGGACTGCACGGCATTCTCCACCTCAGGCCGTGCATAGTGCCTGGTGTCCTGCCCAATCCTCGAGTCTGATCTTTGGGAAAAACAGAATATTTATAAGGGTAGAGTTCGTACTGATTAAAGAGTAATGATACACAATGTAAACATTTTTTTTTTTTTGGAGAGGTTTTTTGCTATAGGGCGCGTGCACTCGCCAGACAGACAGAGAGAGACGAGAGACATAGAGACAGAAAGTGAGAAATCACCCCCCAGGGTGGATGGCCACGCCGCAATCCCTTCTCCTCCATTCTCCTCTTGGGATCTTGGGCACGCACGCACACACGCCCGGCGTGAGTTTTAAGCCACCAGGTCCGGGACGCGAACCGCGGTCGACTACATGGGAGTCCAGCGACATAGCCATTACGCTAACTGCTGGTTCCCCCATACACAATGTAAACATTTTTTGAAAACACAAATAAGTATAAAGAAATTAAAAGCATTTATAATCCTACCGTCCTGTGATAACCACTAGAATCTATAATTCCCCAACATGGTTGTCTTCTCTTTAAGCAATTCATATCCACTCCTGAAGCCCAAGTCTCCTAAATAAATGATTTACAGGTGATACTTTTAGAGAATGCCCATCCGCATAATTTAGTGAGTAAGATTATTGCTAAATTTAATGATGTCCCAAAATTGATGAAATCAAAATTTCTTAATTTTATCCTCCAGTTTGATTTCTTTTAATTGGAGAAAGGAAATAATTGTACATATTTTAAAACATTAGTATGAAATCAAACAGAAACATATAGTGGCTTTATTGACTCCTGCAAGTGATTTTTCCTTTTATTTTTGCTTAGCCTGGGCTGCCCATGTAGCAGGTCTTCAGTTGATGCTTATTAATTTTATGTGAACAAGACTAAGATGATCTGAAACACCATCAAAAATGTAAACTTCTGATATTTGTCATTTTGGTTGTTATTGTTTTCGCTGTTCCGCTGCCACTGAAATTTGGTAACATCTATTTATGATACTTAGAGATTTTACTGGAGAAAGGGGTTATAAATAGCACCATGAGAAAAACAATAACAACAAAACTCATGCAGTATGACCTGTTACAAGTTATAATTGTTAAGTGTGATTCGAGTTGAAATAGCTTCTCCTGAACATTAATTTTAAAAGCCATTTCTTAAGAGAATGACTTCTATAATCCAAAAGTCCTTCCTCTTGTATTTTGTAGGCGTCTGGCCGTCAGAAGAGGTTTTGGCTTACTACTGCCTCAAGCACAGTAATATATTCAGGTACGGAAACTGCACTTAAAAGATATTTTCTAGCCCATCATGGATATTGAATTTGTAGATTAGAAATTGACATGATGATGTTCTTCAAATAAATTGTGTAAAAGAAAAAAAAAAAGGAAGGAAAGGAAAACAGGAAGAAAGGGGGAAAGTTCACAGTGAGCACATGTTGCTTCTGAAAAGAAATCTGAATTGCCTTTGGGTACTAATATTGCACAGCAAGCTTTTTGCTATATGTCAAAGGCTTTTGATTTCCACTCAAGGCATTTTATTTCACTTTGATTTGGGGGAAACAAAAGGGAAGCTCCAATCAATCCTACTGATTGTGAAGGTCAAAAAAACAATATAGACATTCTTTAAACTTCTGCTAGGGAAGTCACTACAGAATATTTGATAAATAAATGCCTCAAAGCTATTATTTAAAGATGCCATCCCACTCTTGGTTTTAAAGATTTTTTTTATATTTCTAACAATATTTATTTGTGAAATATCAATTACTATTACAGATTCATGCTACAGAATTAAATGTTTTCAACTATTAGTGTATCATATAGATCAAACTCTGATGGGATAATATAGGAAAAAGGGAAGAAAAAAATAACTCCTTTTACTTAAAAATTCTAAAGATGTTTGGTAGACCCAGAAAGTATAGGTTTTTCATTTTAATGCTCATTTTCTTAAAGTCATCCAATATATATATTTTTTGAATAGCCCATTATGATTCCAGACAAGCCATTAATGATCATGGTATGTATTTTAACAATATGTACTTACAAGATTGGGTCAATAATACGTATTTTTTGAAGCCGTACGAGTCCATATTTACCAAGCAGTCTATAATCGCTTTGAACAACTAAATACTCACTAAGAGTATTTTGAAATATGAATATCCTTACCTGGCTTCTCCCTTCCCTTTCTTCTCACTTCTCTCCCTTTTTTAATTAAAAATTTTTTTTCTCCCCTTGAGATAATACACTTCCTGAACTGGGAGAAAGAAACACTCTTACAAGTCTAAGCATAAAAAATAAGAGAAAAGCGATTTTGAATTTGGGCTGCAGAGCTGCCCAGGATGTCTGGCATTTGCTCATCTCGCTCTGCTTAAGCTTGACTGGAGCTCCAATCAGCGAGCAGTGGGCCAGGGCGAGAATGTCACACGTCGAGGGCTGATATTTAGGCACAAAGGGAAAGTAGGTGCAGAGTGCCACACGAGACTGTCAGCTCTAACTCTGAGCTGCTTTCCTTTAGCGCCGGGGAGTCAGAGCCCAGTCATTACTTTAGCCCGGGTTGGCTGGCTTACCCATATTATGTCCCTGCATTGTTTACTCACTGGGTTGTGTGTTGTGTGTTGGGGTCAATTGTGATTTAAGTGTTAATTGCTAAATGCTCTTTGTGTAATTGTGCCTTATGGGAGCGGTGCAGCTTTCCAAAATGTTTCAGTTGGTTTTAGAATTTTTTTTTAAAATTCAGAATTGCATTTATGTGTGTGTGTGTTGCCTCTGTGACTGTAACATAGGTATACACACACTCATATATATTCTTCGTTTACTTGTCTAACTGTTTTTGAAGGAATGAATGTGGATTAACAGTGTTATCCTTTCCTAACAATTATCTTTCGCTACTCTAGCTAGTTTAGTTCTAAAAGACAGCGCCATTGACAAGGGGAAAAAAGGGAACCTTCTCAGATTTTTCAGCTCAGCGGTGGTACTGTTGCAGTGAACGCTAATGAGGGAACCCCCACTGATTTGCCTGCTTTGTGACTTTTCTATTTCATAATTATTTTTAAAACGCAAAACGACATGAGGTAGCCCAGTCATGTCTCTACAACTTCCTGGTAACGCCGTTCTTACTGCAGATGGCAATTGGTTCTTGTAACATATATATCTCTCTGACCATTTTCATCTCATTTGTATGGGTTCTACCATTTCTTTTCTCTCTTTCAGGGACCTTGCTGTGTGTGAGCTAGGGGGTGGCATGACATGCTTGGCTGGGCTCATGGTAGGTCTTTTCTCAATTCCAATCCCATTCAGAGGGAGGAACAAAAGGAAAAATGTTCCAGGGCCTCCAACTGCTGGGTCAGAGAACCGTCAACAGCATCAGCTGCGGTCAAGCTGCCGGGTCTTGAGAGACCTTCTAGATTGACTTACTTTCGGATCATATTGATTTTATGGTTGCCTCGATGAGCAGAAACATTTTACCTCAGTGTAGTCAATATCGCTTGTTGTGACATTCCAGGCCTCGCACAGTCTTTCTTTGCCATAGCGAAAGCTTTTTCTTTTTCTTTTTCTTTTTTTCTTTCTTTCTTTTTTTTTTTTTTTTTTCAGATTATAGTCCCATTTGCTAAGATACAGGAATAGCCCGGCGAATCACAGTTGGAGCACCATGATATAGCTGCTAATGTTTTGCCTGCATTATTACACCAACAAACATGATCCAGAGCGCTCAGTAATTAGATTCTTTTGAATTAGATTGGCCATTCAGGAACGTCGTTCCCCATTCTCTGGGTTCTGAGTCATGTATTCAGGAGATATTATGTAGCAGCACAGTGCATTAGACAAGTTTTTATGTCTCTACAAATAAAAGCATATTGTTACACTGATTGGCATTTGACAAACCTGTCGCTCTTATACAATGTGTCGAGGTTACAGCCCAATGTGCGAGCATGTCAAAGCTCACAAAAAAATTACCCTCACAAAGCCATCTGCCTGCAATGCAAAGTTATATGAAGGGCATCAGGCAGTCAGACAGAAGCAAGCTGAAAGGCAGAGTGACAGCCTTGTATGATGGCTCTACTAGATAAACAGAAGCCCACAAATGAAAGCCTCTCAGAATACCATCATCCGCTGTCACAATGCAATTACCGAACAGAATGATAGCAAGATAGAGGCTCCCGCAAATGGAATGATAAAAGTATTGACTGATTTGATTGAATGATTAAAATAATGCAGACATAAAATGAAAAAAGATTGAAGATTGTTACAGAGAAATAGGTGAGGAAGCATGATACTGAAGGCTTGTCACTCCTGTCTTCACTTCCACACAGACAAGCATATTTGCTCATTGTTTGCTGTGCTCCTTTTTTTTTTTTTTTTTTTTTTCAGGTTGCTATTTCTGCAGATGTCAAAGAAGTTCTGTTAACTGATGGGAATGAAAAGGCCATCAGAAGTATCCTTATTCAGATAGAAAACGGGTTTGTTGTGCTCATTCCTTTTCTCCCGGCTGAGTAACAATTGATATAAAGAAAGACAGCATGGGGTATTAAAAGAGCGTTTCCCCCTCACACACATGATAAGTAATTAAGAAAAAGTAGAAATATATGAATTCATTGCGTATGATTACGTGGGTTTTTTTTCTTTTCCTGGATTTTTTTTTTTTATAGACATTTCTCTTTAAAGGAGTCTACATTTTATGAGCCTCTCAGGCAATATGAAAATTTGTCTCGTAGTAATTTTCAGGCTTCCTTATTCTGTTACTGCCATTGAAATTTGCCAGTATAAAATATAGTATTTAATATTTATGGAATTAGATATTGCTTGCAAATATTAACTTTCAGCTTCATGTTTGTTATTATCTAGTATGTATTTATCTGATAGTGTATGTACCATGAAATATTGTACCAACTCTAATTGGCAAGAGTTACCTATATTCCCCCACTGGAAACAGCTATCAGTTCTTCATTATTTCCTTTTATTTAGGATAATAAAGACCATCTCTTTTTTCTCCCTGCTACGCTATTACAGTTCAAACCCTATTATATTAGATTATGCTTTACTAATATGTACACAGAGTTCATGAAAATTGAACTGTACTCTAAGAAAGCCAAGCATAATTTGTGGCTACTTTAGCAGGTGAGCTGATTTGCTCAGGGCAGTTAATAGTCATTAGAAATTGAGAGGGAAAGTGGAAGATATGTTTGTTCTGGACTTTTTTTTGGGGGGGGAGGGATGTGCCTTACCTTTACTTTTTGAGGGAGGCTGTCTTCTTATTCAAATTTTAGGCTCCTAAAATGCCACAGCAGTTTTTGATTTGGGTGGCATCTTACATCAAGCCTAGTTTTTCTTTTCTTTTCTACCTCTGCTGTACAGTTTTTGGAAAATAGGATTTGCAGCAGCGCCACTAGGGCTGCTTGAAGCCGAGAAAGGAGTTATAGGAAGCTCAGTGGCTGGTACTGTTCAGCAGCACTGTGTGCTCTACAGAGCTCCCCCAGCTCATTGCCTGACAGACTTAAAAAAAAAAAAAAAATCAGGAAGGAAAAACAGCCAATCCCAATCTTGGCCTTTCACACAAGGGAAAGAGATCATAAAAGGTGCTTCCTTTTTTAATATGCAGGATTTTCATCATGATCTTGAGACTGTCGCAAGTTTTTCAAAATATTCCTGAAGATGAGCTGGTGTTGTTTCACTCAGTCTGCTTTCTTCTGAGTTATTCTGTGCATGTATCATTTCAGTGTGCTCCTCCTCCACATGTCAGGGAACAGAGCAAGAGGAAGCTCAGGTATGCTGCTGGCTTAGCCCAAGCGGATGTTTTTTGGAGGGGGAGAAAAAAAAAAGGCAGGATTATTGGCCAAGAAGAGGTCATTTGAGCCACAGAAACTTTCAGATTGGGCCCAGTAACCTGAGGCTTTTCTCAAGTCAGCAGGTGTCTTATTTAATAGCATCAGAAACCAATTAGAACTTTTTATCAAACTAGGGGAAGCATCTGTAGTCAGCATGTAAATTTAATTGTACTACAATTATTATTGAGCCAAACTACAGCGCTTCCAAAGATGGGAGGCAATGCTAATGTCATTAATTAACACACCTTTGCTTTAAACAGCAGAGATGCCATGCCAGCTCTTGAAACCAGAGAGGAAATCTCAGATCCTGTATTCACTCTGCCGGCCTTTCAAAGAAATGATTGGTACAGCCCCCTCCCAAGAAAATGGATTTTTAACATTTGGTCCTCAGAAGCTCAGCCCTGAGAGTGCTTTATTGTGCTGGGTTTTACAATGGGTTTAATATAGCAGGGTGCCAAAGGGCAGGAGGGGAAGAACTTTACAATGTAGATAAAGTAGGTTCTTTCAGGACGCAGACCCAAACTGGTAGTTGTGTTTTATTTCATCTCTTAGGACTTACCTGATGGAGTTTACTTTTTATCATATAGTTCTATGTTTATGTACCTTTTTCTGTGGTAACTAGATCTAATTTTTCTTAATTAAGAGGAGAAAGCAGGCCTAAAGCCTAAAAATTGGCAACGTGTTTTTCCTGCTTTTAATACTGTTATTCTTGATTTGCTAACAGAGCTTAAAATTGGCTTTCGTTGTAGTCTGTTTTACTGAGTGAGGTTAATATGAATGAATTTTTTTTTCTATTTGTGTGCCCACTCTCTGTAAGAATAACTAATTCCCTGAATCACATCCTATTAATGCATATAGATCAAAACAAGCTTATTTAAAAATTACTGTTTACATGTTTCCTTTAAAATTTTAGGAAGCCTACATTATATAACAGTTGTAGGATATTATCCAAAAATTACTTTCTAAAAAAGTAAAAGTGGATGTCAACAACAACAACACAAAGGTTGGGGGGGGGGGGGGGGGATATTGCCAGAAGCCGGTAAATCTCTAAGCAAAGCTGCTAATTATTCTTAATGGGCAAGATGAGCACATTAAGAAACAAATGAATACATCAGTGAAATGTAATTGAAAATCGACCTGGCAATGGCACATCACATCTGAGTATTGGCCTGTATATTATTCTCATCATTTTAAAAATTATTTGTGTTGTTCTTGGCTTCTGAATTTAATGAATTCAACTGCACCTTACTTCCTAGTCCGTTAAGCTTCCAAGATTCTGGTTTTCACCTTTGAAAAAATATATCGCATTTTCTGATAGCTCCTTTTAATCTTCTGTTATTATTTTTTTTTAATACATGAGGCAATGAATGGATTACTTCTGAATCTTTATGTCAGAAGCATGGCAACCAGTTATGAGGTTATTTGTTATCACTCTAAACTGGATCAAACTGGATCACATGGATTGCCTATGTCTTCTCGAGCTCTTTGCTTTGACCCTGGAAAGGTAGATGTCGATCTGAGATTTATTAAACAGAGATATCTACAAAGAGATTAAGACTTAAGATGGAAATGAATTTTGCAAATCCTGAATATTTTCTCAGTTTGATGGGTAGGTTTCTCTAAGGTTCTCTTTGGTCTTTAACTACACTGCTGGGCTTAACCCAGAGCCCCCTACCTGAGAACTGCCTCTCCCTACAAATACCCCAAGAGAACAAAGGATAAGTTGGAGATGGGATCATTTGGCTCATTTCATCCTCATATTTATTCCTATAGTGTGAAATGTGGTCTTTTTTCTTTAACACTGCCCTTTTTTAAAGAAAGGAACCGCCAAGTGACCACATACATGATTACTCAATGAGACTTAGAGCTGGTGATGACAGTGGCCAAGGAACAGGGGAGAGAAAAGGCAAACTGGGTTTTTACTGATGTTAAGCCTTTTCTAAATCATAATAAAAAAAAATAGGACACCTAGAGGTGAGCAGCCATCTCTGACTGCAATCACTACTTCACTCAGCACAAGTGCCTTGTCTTGACCCATCCTTAGTAAACATGTTTTATGCAAAGAATTCCAATGCTTGGTGGTCCACTTCTCTGTGCTCCTGACCCAAGCATCTTATTCCCGCAGTCTGGATCATGATCTTGAGCTTAGGATTCTCCAAAAATTGGTAGATCTTCTGTGCTTTTGAAAGGAGATACCTCTGGTTTAACATTATTTTTATTTGAAGAGCTCCTGATTTAGGTAATTAACAAACGAAGCTTCCTGTGGACTGTGCAGCCCGTGCTGGGGAGGGTTGACAACTTGGGAATCCCAGGCCATGTTCCTGTGCCCAGGCTCCTCCCTCCAGTGTCTATGTCAGACGTTCCTCCATCTACTACATGAGTCGTCAATAACCCTGTGTGCCTCACGTGGGGTAGGAGCGCAACAAATATCTTTTAAAATTTCATTTAAATTAATTCAACTCATTGAAAGCGATTACATGGCAGTGGACAAGACAGACCTAGTCCCTGTCCTTGTGGAACAGAAATTTTGCCTTGCCTAGAACACGTTTATACATGTGAAAGACGCTGAAAAACCATAGGGCAGAAGTTCTTTGATTCCTTCCAGTTATACAAATTCTACAATATGTATGTTCACATGATTAGTTCTGAACAGCAGGGAAAGAAAATAAAGCTTACCTGCCAAACCTCATTTTAGTTTCGATCATCAGGCTCTTTAGCCTACCAAAGCTTTTGCCTGAATTATCCAAAAAGATAATGAATTGATATGAATTCGGTATCTCTTACGTGTCAGACTCATCGTAAGTGATACTCCATTTTAAGCCTAAAAATAGGTTCATTATTCCTGTTTTAGAGATGGAGCTCAGAGAGGTTACCCAAAGTCACACAGCCACTCTCAGAACCAGCACTAGAAGCCAGGATCATTTGCCTTCAAACCTTATCGTTTTTTTCCCATGAAACTAATTTGTTTGACCAAAAACTAGAATGATTTGCTGAATGTCATCTTGCGTTTCCTCAGCACCCTCTGGATAAAAGGGCCTCTCGTCTGCAATGTAATAGTTGGCATTGCTAACATAAAGTTCATAGTACCTGAATGGCATCCTCTCGATACATTTGAGTCATAAGCACATTTAAGAATATTTTGCAGCCTTAAATCAGTAAATATTGCCACATAGAACATTAAAAAAATCTTTAGAGATTGAAAATGAATAGAATTTATTATTATTATTATTATTATACAGCTCATAGTTTCCTATTCTCACTCTTGATGCTCCAAGGAAAATGAAGAGATCATAAATGAAATAGTGCCTTGTAAATCACAGTGTTATTATTTTTAAAATATTTTCTTGCTTATAGAGCAATGCCAGCTCTCAAACTGTATAGAGAGAACTACTGATAAATATAACGATTATTAATCACAGGGGGAGGCACATATTTTAAACAATATGTTATAGATACATAACATATGTAATTATTTAAGGTATTGTTACTATTATAAAATATATGTGCATATATCTAAGAATTAAAAATCAACTGAAATGAAATTGAAATGGAGCCCCACTCTTAAAACTGTGCTTTATTTGAGAAGAAAGTCTAGAGATAGAATTCTGGTTTTTTTTTAGCTACAAACATATATCCTATAGCTCTGGAAGTCCAGTTGCCCACATGAGGGGCTTGGAAGTGATTGCTCTGTATCCATTTAATCAAAAATCACATTAAGGCTTTCTTTGTACCTAACCCCTCCCACTAAAGTCTTCCAGAAGGTGGGTGCAGTACAGAGAACATGATTTGGCCAGTCGTCTTGAACACTATCCTGGACATATTGACTCAATTTGATTGGATTTTCTTTATTACCCTGAGGTGACACGGAAGAATGATAAAATCTGTTATTGGACACAGTGCCATCCAGGAGAACCATCAAAATCTGACCTAACGTAAAGAGTGGGAGCAGGATATCAGGATTTAATTCTTAAGATAATATTTTCAAATACGATTGCCATTTTTGCTCTTTGTACTTGTTTTAATTTTTAAAAATACCTCCTAAACCACAAACTGCATTTCCTGCCCACTTCTAAAAATAAAGCAGCCTAAATCCTGCTGTGAATTTTTTCATTAAACAAACAAAACAAAAAGCTTCTAGAATATAAATATATATCCTTGCTTCAGCCTGACCACCTGGAGTCACAGGTTTATAAATTGTATAAAAGTATATAGTGTTAAGATGTTTACTAAAAATTATTAATAGGTTTTCTGAGTTATATAATTTAACTTCCCTGTGACTATTTTATAAAAAGTATTACCTCCACTAACAAAATAATATGTTTTGCTTGATAGATTAGTCATGTACTCACGCACGCTACAGGTGTACCAGGCACATTATGGCGTGCAGTTGGCTGCCATGGCAACGTGGAGTAGGGTGTGGCCGGAGTGTGGGGGATCTTAATCAAAAACAGTTGACAGTCGGCTCTTTACTAATTTTGTTCTTCTCAGAATAAAGATGTCAGCTGTCCTTTTCTACAAGACATTTCATTTAAAAGACTTTCCTGAAATACTTTCTTCCTGAAATAGACAGAACTGTAGGCCGATGTGTCATTTTAGTTAATCAAAACAAGTAGGCAAATTAGTCTCTTTTATTTTTTTAATGAATGTAATTTAACGGTATTTAATTTGCATACAGGAAAGTTCACCCAGGAAAAAAAAAAAGTCTGCATTATTGCACTTTTGTAAACCTCAACAAAGCCCTTCATTAGTAGACCTAATTGATTTTTCCTACCCACTCCTGGGGGAAGAAAGCTATCACAGTACCTGCTTATTCACTCAGAGAAGAAATGGGTGTGCCTAGTGGTTCAAGCAGAGATTTGGGTTAAAACGTCCTGCGGCTCTGTTCTTGCAGGGAGATCTTGGCCAATGCTTGCTTTGAGCATTCAGGAAATCTGTTTTTCTGAGCAATGGGGGAACATCGCTTGTCTGCTTGGTGTCCTCCCCATGGGCCCAATTTAGTTCAGCTTGTAGCCTTCACTGGAATTATTTTTTATTTCTTGTTTATTTAAACCTGTCTTATTCAAAAGAGGGATTTCAAGGCTTCTTACAGTGATACACACAGAATATACGATATAAAATAAATGAGAAGTGAGGGCAATTGGAAATGAGAAAGCTAGGAAATTGTGATGGAGCCCGGAATAGAAGTCAGAATGGAGAATATATGCCATGCTCATTAGAATCAGTTCATACATTTGGCTCTGAGCTGCACAGGGGCCAGAGCGAAGAGAGGAAGAGAAACAGTTCCAAGAATTAAGAGTGTCCAGAAGTTGAAGCAAAATCAGAAGGTCTGAAGTCCTGCCTCTCCTGGTGTTGAAACCTGACGTACTGTTTCCCATGGGCCCTCCTAGAGATGCTGCCATGCGATGTAACAGACCAGCCCTGCCAAACATCTCTTCAGTAAATATGTACAAGTCCCTACAAGCCAGCAGCTGGCTAGCAGCTGAAGCACAAGTCTGCAAAGACAGTTCTTCAAGGGACCTTTCACTGGATTGACTTTTTCCCTTCAATGATTTGTTTTTTTTTTTTAGCAGATTCTCCAAGCTTTGCTGCTCACTCCATTCCCTGCTAGTATGTAGGAGGGTATCAGAGAGACTTCAACTTGGAAAGCCTCAGAGACATTGGCCTCTCCCTTGACTGAAAAAGGCTTGCCCTTGGGCTCCTAGCTTTTTTTTTTTTTTTTTTTTTTTTTTTGCTATAGGGCGTGTGCGCTCGCTTGAAAGACAGAGAGAAAGAAATCGAGAAATCACCCCCCGGGGGATGGCCATGCTGCAATCCCTTCTCCTACATTCTCCTCTTGGGATCTTGGGCACGCACGCACACGTGTCCGGCATGAGTTTAGGCTGCCGGGTTCGGGACTCGAACCGCATTGACTACATGGGAGTCCAGCGACATAGCTATTAATGCTAACTGCTGGTCCTGGCTCCTAGCTTTTTTAAGCATGTGGGCCTGGTACCTATGGATCAGTTGTTCCCCACCAGTACCTGTAACTCTGGGCCTTGCCAGGATACTACCTGAATGTACATTTCACAGGTGACAAGACTGCAGCCCAGGGAATTAAAAGAGTCTGCTTGTAGTGTGTCAGCATTTGGTCAGCAGAGTCAGGGCTGTCCCCTTTTCCTGTGAGTACCCTATCGCTCTTTCTCTCCACTGTGCTGTTGCATGTATTTGTCATGGAACAGCATTGGGGGGGGCTGTTCTGAAAGTCAGTTGACAATCACCGCAGAAGCTTTCTTAACTGTATCCTGTAGATGTGAGAGACATCATCAGAAGAAATCAGGAGGCTGGTGTGTTTAAGACTCAGAAAATATCAAGCTGGTAAGAGATCTTTCTGTCTTAAAATATTTCAGTTGAAATTGAATTTTTATGCTATGTATGGTTATTAAAAATAACAATAACTAACCTTTATTGAGCACTTACTGTGTGTCAGGCTCTCATCAAAGCACTTTACAAGTATCGGGACCAGCAGGTGGCATGGTGGTTGAGGTGCTGGACACTCCCACATGGCTGACCACAGTTCAAATCCCGGTCCTGGCAGCTTGCTTTCTCACTCTCCTCTCTCTCTCCATGTGTGTCTCTCTCTAGTTCTCTAGTCAAATTAAAATAAATGAATGAATAAATAAGATTAAATTAAAAAAAAAAAAAATAATAATTCTAAAAAAAAAAAAAAAAAAAAAGCACTTTACAAGTATTATCTCATTTAATGCTCACCAGACCCTTATGAAGCAGGCAGTCACTCACATTGTATCCAACCAACAGATGAGAAAACTGAAGAGAACTGTGTCTAACACTGAGGCAGGGATGACTTAAGGGTTGAGATGATATAATATGATGTTTAGAAAAGTCCAACCTGGGACCTTCTTAAATGGCTCTATTCCAGTGGTTCTTTTTTTTTTTTTTTTTTTTTTTTTTTGGAGAGGTTTTCACTATAGTGCGCATGCGCTTGCCAGACAGACAGAGAGAGACATAGAGACAGAAAGCGAGAAATCACCCCCCAGGGGGGATGGTCACACCGCAATCCCTTCTCCTCCATTCTCCTCTCGGGATCTTGGGCACGCACGCACACGCGCCCGGCGTGAGTTTTAAGCCACCGGGTCCAGGACGCGAACAGCGGTCCACTACGTGGGAGTCCAGTGACATAGCCATTACGCTAACTGCTGGTTCTCTATTCCAGTGGTTCTTAACCTGGGGGCAGTTTTGCACACTGTCCCCACCAAGGACTTCTGGCATTCTCTGAGACATTTTTTATGATCAAGACTTAGGGGTGGTGTTGCTACTTGCATGTAGTGAATAGAGGCCAGGGATGGCGCTGAACATTCTCCAATGCACAGGATTGTCCCCACACCAAAGAAAGGTTTGGCCCATATTGTCAATATTGCCGAGGTTGAGAACTCTTACTCTGTTCTATGATTTAAAAATAGTCGGTCTGGGGAACCAGCAGTTAGCGTAATGGCTATGTCGCTGGACTCCCACGTAGTCGACCGCGGTTCGCGTCTCGGACCCGGTGGCTTACAACTCACGCCGGGCGCGTGTGCGTGCGTGCCCAAGATCCCGAGAGGAGAATGGAGGAGAAGGGATTGCGGCGTGACCATCCCCCCTGGGGGGTGATTTCTCGCTTTCTGTCTCTATGTCTCTCTCTGTCTGTCTGGCGAGCGCACGCGCCCTATAGCAAAAAACCTCTCAAAAAAAAAAAAAAATAGTCGGTCTGGCAGGTGGCATGGTGGTTAAGGATGCTTGACTACCACATGGCCGACCCTGGTTCAAATCCCAGACCAGGGAGCTTGCTTTCTCACTCTCTCTCTTTTTTTTTCTCTCTCCCCCTCCTCTAATCAAATTAAAATAATTAAAGTTAAATAAAACAGTTCTTTTAAAAAAAGTCTACACAGCCACTTCCTTTTATCAATAGATTCTATTCATTCTTATCCAAACCAGGAGACATGCATCCCTTCAGCCGAACAATGGTGTGTTCTGTGATGCTACATTCTATTTTTTCCCTGTTGATAACAGGCCTAGAGAAATGATAATTATTCGGTAGTTTGTACCTGAAATATCTATATTTACTAGAATGATTCAATTTTTAATTATTTTATTTATTGTTGCTAATCTGTCATCCTTTGAGTTTTCTCTATGTTAAGAACACTTTCTCACACTCAATTGTTGGATTTGGGGGGGGAAAGAAAGGTGAGGGGCCAGTGGGTGGCATATTGATTAAGGCACTGGACTCCCACATGACTGACCATGGTTAGAACCCTGGACTGGTGGCTTAAAACTCAGGCTGGGAATGCATGTGTGCTCAAAATCCCAGAAGGAGAAGGAATTGCAGTGCAGCCAGCCCCCTGGGGGGTGATTTCTCATTTTGTCTCTCTTCATCTCTTTCTGTCTCTTCAGTGAGTACACATGCCCTATAGCAAAAATCTCTCTCTTTAAAAAAAAAAAGAAAGAAAGAAAGAAAGAAAGAAAGAAAGAAAGAAAGAAAGAAAGAAAGAAAGAAAGAAAGAAAGAAAGAGGGGCTGGTAGGTGGTGTGGTGATTAAGGGCGCTGGACTCCCACATGGCTGACCACAGTTCGAGTCCCAAACCTGGCAGCTTGCTTTCTCACTTTCTCTCTCTTTCACACACACACACTGCCTCTCTCTGACCAAATTTTAAAAACAAAGTTAAATTAAAAACATTATTTTTTTAAAAGAAAGAAAAAAGATGAATGAACAGCTACAGTGCTAAAAACTAAAGTGGTTGTTATACTGGGATGAGGCTATGGAATCAACAATCATTTTTTTCTCTTATATCAGTTGGTGAATGTAATGAAGTGTCCTCTGTATTTTTAAATCCTGCACTAGAATGTTCAGATGGGCCACTGATACAGGGGCAGTATGCTCTGTGTTTCTCATAAAAAATGAACAAACCAGTTCTGTTTCCCAGAGAACCTCCAGCAGGTCCAGAGAAGGAGAGATTCTGCCCTTACCTGTGTGGCCTTCATTCCTAAGCCAGCCTTTCCTCCATTGTGCAGACGGCCATGCCATTCTGGAAAGGACTTCAGTTTTGGACGTGATTTTCAACCTAGTCTTTTAGTTATCAATCAAAAGCACATTTTCTATGTTGTCCTCATTTACATTTATTTAATGCTTAAGGTCATTTGTGACCATTTGAGTGTATTTCAGCATATGGAATCAGGGAATAATAGATTTCAGCTTCATGCTGTGAAGAGAGATTGTGTTTTTACAAGACATAATGTTGTTTACTGGGTGTTAATAATCACTAATTAATAAACATATCTAGACTTCTAAAATGTTGCATTTTGAGGAATGAAAATGTCAAGTGTTTAACTTAAGAGTGCAACAGTATTTTCTGTCATCTCTTCATAAAATAATTAAGTTACATCAAGGAGCAAAACACAGGACCCATCCCAAATGCTTATTTCGTGACCTTTGTTTCTATTTTTATGTTCTCAAAAATGCATTTCTAAGTATATTATTCTGATACATATCTGGCCATATAGTCTGTATGTCTGTCAATGCTCATGTAGGAACTTCTAATAAGGGCTTTTTCCTCCTACCTTTATCTCATACTAATTGTGGTCAGTTTCTTCTCTTTTAAACCACCACAAGCATTTTGTCCAAAGTCGTCTAAAATTCTTACGGGATAGAGTCCTTGAGATGCTTCAATCTTACATTAAGGAGCTATGTGACCACTTAACCTTCAGGAAACTAAGAGAAACTGCCAACCAGTGTTACAATAATCAGCTCTCTTCTTCTAGTCTCTGCTTTCCCACCCATAACCGGTACAATGTGACAAAAAAATTAGTTCCATGAGAGAAGAAATAAAAGGAAACCATTCACAAAGGAGCTAAGATATAGTTCAATATTCTTTTTTAGTGCCTCAATGCATATGCAGAATTTCTCCTCCAAATTGGAGGTGTGGAATAACAGTAGCGACAGATAACTAAGAGGTATTTACCATAGCTACAAAGCCCACACGTGAGCCAAATATTTCTGCTATTAAAAAGCACTTCAAAGCTTGACATGAAGTTTGTAACAGCTGAATGTCTCTTGTGACTTCATTTGGGAAGAAGATGTAAAAGCTGAAAGGAAAGTCGTGATATGAGAACTATGAGCCTAAGAAATGGTGTTTTTTTTTTTTTTTTTTTTTTTAAAAAAAAAAAAGGAAAGAGAAGCTGCTGAGAAATTTGGCACTCCAAGCTCCAGTCCCCACAACTGGGACACTGTTCTAAGGACCCATCAGTATTTCTCCTACTACTGACTTTTTTCTTCTGACCTCTTACACAAGGCCAGACCCCACACTCTGTAGGGCCTGAAACCTATTCTGATGGCCCTCTTTTGGAGAATAAATTTTGTTATGCCTTACTGTGGTAACTTTTACAGAATCACACACCCCTGTGAATACATTCCTAGAGCTCCTGGGAGAGCCTTCAGAAGGGCCTACGCAAGTGAGGGCCTCTGAACCGTAGGCCTCATTGGCTTCTCAATGAACCTACCCTGCTCTCACCCACATCACTGTCCTTGTCTAGAGTTAACTATTTTCCTTTACACTCCAAACTCTGTAGCTCCCGCTGAGACATTTTAATGCCCATTTGATTGTTGCTAAATACTGAAGACGTGTTTATGAAAGCCTGAAGTCTTAGCCCTGGCCAAATCTTGTATATGAGATTTCAACAAGTTTATGGAAAATTTGAATTCAAATACAAGTTTATTCTGGTGGCCTAATTTTTTAAATCTATGCATAATTTTTTATAACATGCATTTTCCATGAACTTTTTAAAGCCCTCTTGTACACAACATCTCAAAGATCCTAATACAGTCATTCGATGGCTCATTCTTTTATCCATCTATGTAACCATCTATCCATTTAACACATATGTATAAGGTACCATGCCTTTGGGATCATAAATATGGATTTGTTGAAAGTAACTTTGAACAAAGGAAGCCCTGCTACTAAATATAGCTAGAGATTAATGAAAGAGCAAGGATATTTACAGCCTCTCAATTGTTGGGCTTATGTGAAGCTGTCTGCAAAATTGTAACTGTCTCACAAAAACACATTTGGAACTTTTTGACGTCTATATATTTCTAGGTCTCCCAGAATTAGCAAATAGCGTCAGTCTATGGTTAATATTAGTCATTACATTAAAAAAAAAAACTATTAAATTTACCATGCAGTGATATTAAAAGTGAGTTTCTCTTGAGAAAAGACTTATCTTTGTGTGAAAGTTGCTAGTGAATTCAGGCTTCTTCCTATTATTCTTTGGTAAACTGTAAGTTTTAATAAACTATGATACTTACTTTAAGGTTTTTTTATGACCTAAATTTTACTTTTATGTGAGTCCCTAGGATTGGCTGTTGCTCCCACTGTTCAATTGCTCTTTAAGATTTGCATCTTCTCTGAGGCTGTCTCCTTTAGGGATGAGATTGAGGGTGTGGAAAATGATTTTTTAGATGTGCATCTCAACCGACTGGGATCCATTTGCTGATTTTTTCCTAGGCCTTCTGCAGTCCCCGCACTCTCCTCTTATCTACCTCCCAAACCTACACCTTCTCCATTGGCCACCCACGCCTTCCCACTGTCTTCCCAGCACATCTGGTCTTTCCCATCTCTGGTCTTTGCCAGTTTGTTCCCCTCTTCTTCATCCACCTAAATCCTTTCTTCTTTTATTGTTGTTGTTTTTTTGTTTTTTTTGCGCTATAGGGCACATGCACTCACCAGACAGACAGAGAGAGACATAGAGACAGAAAGCAAGAAATCACCCCGCAACCCCTTCTCCTCCATTCTCCTCTCGGGATCTTGGGCACGCATGCACACGCGCCCTGCGTGAGTTTTAAGCCACAAGGTCCGGGACGCGAACCGCGGTCTACTATGTCAGAGTCCAGCGACATAGCCATTACGCTAACTGCTGGTCCCCTAAATCCTTTCTTCTAAGGTGGCTCAACTTTCATTTTAGACTGCCTTCTCAGACTTTGTCAGTGTACCCTAATCTTTTTTTCTTTTAACTTTGGTTGGCCTTAGAATTGTACCACCATTTAACATGGTATACTCTTATTGTTCACTGTATACTGGTTTTGTTTCCATGTTCATTGACTTAGTCACAAGTGGACAAATATTTTGATCACCTTCTGTTTGTCAAATACTGTTCTAGGTGCTAGACACGTTGTGATGAACAAGTCTGAGAAAGTCCATGCCTTCTTGGGATTGACATCCAAGGGAGTTTTCTGTTAAATATGTTTTTTTTTTTTTTTTTTTTGAGCGGTTTTTGCTATAGGGTGTGTGAACTCACCAGAGAGAAAGAGAGACAGAAAGCGAGAAATCACCCCCCCCCCTCACCCCCGGGGAGATGGCCACGTCCCTTCTCTCCATTTTCCTCTCAGGATCTTGGGCATGCACACACATGCACCTGGCGTGAATCTAAGCCACCAGGTCCGGGACTTGAACCGCAGTTGACTACATGGGTGTCCAGTGACATAGCTATTATACCAACTGCTGGTCCCATCTGCTAAATATGTTTTATACTCCCTGTTGCAATTAGTATGCTTTATCCCTGGTATATAAAAGCTTTTAAGATTGTATGCCTATTTGGAGCATATTTTGAAAGGCATAAATCCATAAGACTTATGGAACCAAACAATTTGTAGTAGAAGACAGTCAAGCCTAGAGATTCAGACATTAGTTTCTGTATGAGATCGCTGACTTTCATTTCAGGATGGGCTTCTTTTCAGACATGCACAGGTAGTGTCTGTAGACAAACTGACAGTGTGAGTAGGCATTTATCTGTTCTTTGTCAGGTTGAAGAGGAAGGTTAGTAGAAGGTAACTGAGATAAGGAAGCTAAGGGGTCTCTTGAAAAATTCTGATAAAATATACCTGTTAGTGAGCTTTGATAGAATTATAGCAACAGGGTCTTGAGAACTGCTGAGAATTCTAGAGATGCCACAGGCCCATTTTCATCTGTGGCTATCTTGGATATGGAAAAATGAAATTACTATGTGTTCTTTCTATTACTAATATAACATTGTTGACTTGCTTGACAAGTGTATAGAAGGGCTCCTATCCCTACTATTCAGTATTTTGCCCTGAAACCAACTCTCATAATGTTATCCAGCTTCAGAAAAAAAATTTTTTAAAGTTGAAAGCATTATTTTTTCTTTATTCATGTTACAGAGTGTGCACATGCACATGGGAGTAAGAGGAAGAAAGAAAAAAAATAAGCACCCTCCACAGAGGCTGATCCCATGATTCCCTTCCTTCATCCCTCCAGCCCATCAGGCCTTGGGCACTTGCACACACGCCCTGTGTATTTCAGGCTGACCTGGCCAGGGATTTGAATCATGGTCACCCTGCAGGGCGTGGCTTTTCTTGAAAAGTACATGTAGCTGTGCCACGGAGCCAGCCCAGTTTCAGATCTTTGGGTAGAGTTCTTTTTGCATTAAAGCAAGCCAGATTTGGGGACAGCAGGTGGTGTGATAGTTAAAGCTCTGGATCCCAGATGGCTGACATGGTTTGAGTTCTGGACCTGGTGGTTTGGAAAACATGCCTGGTATGAGTGCCCAGAATCCCAAGAGACGAATAGAGGAGAAGGGTTGCAGCGTGGTCATCTCACTGAGGGAGAGAGGGGATTTCTCACTTTTCCCCTCTCTCTGGCTCTATCTGATTTTCTCTGGTGAGTGCACTCACCCTATGACAAAATCTTAAAAAAAAAAAAAAAAAAAAAAAGCCAGATTTTAATACAAAATTTGGTGACATATTTTTTTTTTTTCTTTTTTTTGGAGAGGCTTTTGCTATAGGGCACGTGCGCTCGCCAGACAGACAGAGAGAGACAGAGAGATAGAAAGCAGGAAATCACCCCCCAGGGGGGATGGCCACGCCACAATCCCTTCTCCTCCATTCTCCTCTCGGGATCTTGGGCACGCACGCACACGCGCCCGGCGTGAGTTTAAGCCACCGGGTCTGGGACTCAAACCGCGGTCGACTACGTGGGAGTCCAGCGACATAGCCATTACGCTAACTGCTGGTCCCGGTGACATATTTTTAAGGGCTTCCAAACTGTAGTAAATTTTAATTAAAGTCATTATTTCTAGGAAAAAAAAAAAAAAAAACTATTGACTCTTTATACTTGCTGATCTCTATTCTTTACCAAGGTCAAAATCTCACTTCCAAAAATAGGTAAGGCTCAATATTGATAGCCAGGTGTGTATGTCTAACCGCTGAGTTTTCTGTGAAAAAGTCTTCTGGTTTTAAGAGAAAAACCCTTCTCCTTTCACAGACTTTTATATCACAGAAGATACATATCAATAAAAGTTTTTTTCTTTTCTGGGGCCAGCAGATGGCATAATGGTTACGTTGCTGGACTCCCACATGACCGATCCTGCTTCAGGTCCGAGACCCAGAGGCTTGAAACTCACACTGGGCATGTGTGTGTGCATGCCCAAAGTCCTGAGAGAATAGAGGAGAAAGGATTTTGATGTGGCCATCCCCTCTGGGGAGCGATTTCTCACCTTCTGTCTCTCTGTCTCTCCAGTGAGTGCATGCACCCTATAGTAAAAATCTCTCCCACGGCTGACCATGGTTTCAGTCCTGGACCTGGCACCTTGCCTTCTCACTTTCTCCCTCTCTTTCTCTTTCTCTCTCTGATGAGTGCACATGCTCTATAGAAAAATTTAAAAATAATAATAAGAAATAAAATTAAATAAATAATTCTTTAAAAAAATAAAAAATTCGGGACCAGCGGTTAGCATAATGGCTATGTCGCTGGACTCCTATATAATCAACCACAGTTCGAGTTCCGGACCCAGTGGCTTAAACTCACACCGGGCACATGTGTGTGCATGCCCAAGATCCTGAGAGGAGAATGGAGGAGAAGGGATTGCAGCATGGCCATTCCTCCGGGGGATGATTTCTCACTTTCTGTCTCTCTGTCTCTGTCTTTCTGGTGAGTGCACACGCTCTGTAGCAAAAACCTCTCACCCCCCCAAGAAAAAAATTCATTTTTTTTTGGTATTTTGGTATAATGGCTGTATTTATTTACTTATTTTTAAAAGAATTATTTTTATTTAATTTTATTCATTTATTTTTATTTTAATTTGACCTGAGAGGGAGGAGAGAAAGAGAGAGAGAGAGAGAGAGAAAGTGAGAAAGTAAGCTGCTAGATCCAGGACTTAAACCACAGTTGGCCATGTGAGAGTCCAGAGCGCCTAACCACCACACCACCTGCTGGCCCCTATTTACTTATCTTTTAATTTGACCAGAGGGGGATGGTGGGGGTGTTGAGGGGAAGTGAGAAAGCAAGCTGCCAGGTCCAGGACTTAAACTACAGTTGGCCATGTGGGAGCCCAGCCCCCTTAACCACTATGCCACCTGCTGGCCTCCATATACAATTAAATTTTATGACTAAATAGCATTCTGTTACATGGACATACCGTATTTTATTTATCCATTTATCTGTTGGTGGATACTTGGGTTGTTTTCATTTGAGGGCTGTTATGGATAATGCTGCTATGAACATTTGTGTACCTGTTTTTATAACAGGCTTCCTTTCTCTTGGACATGCACGATTGTGTGGTCGCTCTATATTTAAGTTCTTGAGGCATTGCCAGACTGTTTTTCAAAGGAACTGGATCGTTTTACATGCCCATCAGAAGTATATGATATTATCTGGGCTTTTTGAATTAATATTCATCAGTAAAATTGGTCCACAGTTTTCTTTATTGTGTAATTTTTGCTACAATTTAATATCACTAATATATTCTTTGAAAATAATTTAGAGGTGTTTTATATCTTTTTGTTGTTGTTGTTATAGGGTGTGTGTACTTTTCAGAGAGAGAAAATGAAAATGAGAAATCACTTCCCAGAGGGGACGGCCATGCCACAATCCCTTCTCCATTCTCCTCTGGGGCTTTTGGGCACACATGCATATACACCTGGGATGTTTTTCGAGTTGTCAGGTCTGGTATTCAAACTGTGTAGTCAGTCATATGAGATCTAGCCACCTTAACAACCATGCCACTGGCTGGTCCAGCTTTTCATATCTTTTTAGAGACCTTTACTGGATTATTCTACACTGCCACCACAATTCTAGATCAGAACAATTTTTACCTCTTTCTATGTGATAATTTGAAGTATAGTAGTAAGAAATAGCAAGGTTCTTATATTAAAAAATGCACTGTGCATGAGAATACATAAACCTGAGAAATAAAGTAGAAAAAGGAATAGAAATATCAAAATACAGTACATTTGTAATTGCTATTTTGTTATTATATCAAATGGCACAGAGTTGGAACTTCCAATCCATAAATTCTAATATTTTGTTGTCACTTTGTTTCACTACAAGTTAATCACCTGTCATAATCACAGAATCAGAGATACTGGAGATGTAAAACATAATTAGTAAAATAATTAGTACCTTTCATTTCAAGATCTCAAACCCTTACCAGTCCTCTTTAACCAGTGTGGAGCATACTAGTCACCAACACAGAAGAGGTCTGACTATTAGACAAACTGCCTTCCTTTTGAATTCTGAAATAGTTTATGTCAGCTAAATTCCAGACAAAACCACAAAGCCAGAGAGTGGCATCGACTTTAAGGTCAGTCTGGAAACAAGCTACAGCAACGGTTCTCAAAGTTTGGTGTCAGAATAATTGTTGGAGCTTGTTACAACACAGACTGTTGAGCCTCACAGGGACCTGGATTTGGCATCTCTCTCTCTCTCTCTTTTTTTAAATGTATTTATTTATTTTAATTTGACCAGAGAGGGACAGAGCAAGAGCAAGAGGGAAAGTGAGAAAGCAAGCCACCAAGTCCGAGACTTGAACTGTGGTCGGCCTTGTGGGAGTCCAGTGCCCTTAACCACCATACCACCTGATGGCCCCAAGAACATTTCTAACAGGTGCCTCTATTCTGCTGGTCTGGGGACCTCAATTTGGACCTCAGAGTTCTCTCTGAGAGTTTTTCATTAAGTTCTGTAGAGTTCCATTGCTTTAAAGCTATCCAAATACTGATTCATTCATTGTGTTCTCTTTTTCATTTTATAGATGTCATGTTCTTAGAAAGAAAAGACCTGATTTAGTCAACTCTCAATCATCTGTAATTAATTAATCTTGTAGATCTCTGGTAAAAATTTCAGTAAGACCTAATTTTACTTCCTCTTCATCTTTCTCCAAGTCTTGTTCTTAGTCTGAATATAAACTAATTTTGTCTCATGAGGAAATCAACAACACTGGTCAGATCATCTGTTTTAAAGAATTTATATATGTGAAATCCTGTTTGGGTTTTCTCTGTTGTTGCTTCCTTTCCTTTGCTAAGAAAAGTGTTCTTAAGCTAGTTTGTCTCTAGGACCCCTTTTAACTTCTTTGGAATGGCACCTTCTTTAAAATTCCCCTTTTAGGGGCCAGCAGGTGGTGTGGTGATTAAGGTGCTGAATTCCCACATGGCTTACCATAATTCAAGTCCCAGACCTGCTGGCTTGAACAATCACAATAAGTAGATAAATAAATAAATGTGGGTTTTTTATATTTATATTTTTTATTTAAATTTATTTCTTTACATTTATTTACTATACATCATGATAGCATACAAAATGAGATTTTCCATCCAAAATACACTGTATATTGGCTCATTCAAGCACATCGACATACATGTTATCGTCAACAAATAATTTTCCATTTCTTGTTTCCTGTATATTTCCCCTTTTGAAAATAAAGAAACTGATGCTTGGAACTAAAGTCTAGACTTATGACCAAAGAACGTTTTGAATTGAAATCAACATAGGTAGAGATCTTGTGAACAGGACTTCTTTTTTCTTTCTTTTTTTCTTTTTTTTTTTTTTTTTTTTTTTGGAGAGGTTTTTGCTATAGGGCACATGGCACATGTGCTCGCTAGAGAGACAGAAAGTGAGAAATTACCCCCCAGGGGGGATGGCCACGCAGCAACTCCTTCTCCCTTCATTCTCCCCTTGGGATCTTGGGCATGTATGCACATGCTCCTGGCGTGAGTTTAAGTCACCGGGTCTAGGACTTGAACCACAGTCGACTACATGGGAGTCCAGCGACATAGCCATTACGCCAACTGCTGGTCCCATGAACAGGACTTCTTAAACTCACCCATGAGCCATTCTCTTTGGAGTCACCTATGGTGCTTATTTTAAGAACATAGGTTCCCAATATGGTGAGGTTGCCAAACAGTTAAGGTGATGGACTGTTAAAAACATAAGTTTCCAGGTCTCAGACCCACCTTAGTGCATTATACTCCATGGGCCTGAGACTCATGAATCGAACAATTTAACATCTTCCTTGAATGATTCTAATATATCTATAGCACAGACCACACTCTGACAATCATTTTCTTTTTGTCTCTTTATTTTACTTTATTTTATTTTTGTTACAGGGTGCATGCGCTTGCCAGAAAGAGAGAGAGAGACAGAGAGACAGAAAGTGAGAAATCACCCCCCAGGGGGGGGATGGCCACGCCACAATCCTCCTCCATTCTCCTCTCAGGATCTTGGGCACGCACGCACATGCGCCCGGCGTGAGTTTAAGCCACCGGATCCAAGACTTGAACCGCAGTTGACTACATGGGAGTTCAGTGACAGACATAGCCATTACACTAACTGCTGGTCCCAGCGAGAATCATACCCCTAGACTAACGAGCCAACCTATCCGACAGCTTTGTGCTGCCATAGAGGAGTGCGCAGAACCTTCTCTTTTTTTTCTAAGAGAAATTTTTGCTATAGGTCGTGTGCACTTGCCTGAGAGACAGAGAGACAGAAAGTGAAAAATGACCCCCCAGGAAGGATGACCACGCAGCAACCCCTTCTCCTCCATTCTCCTCTCAGGATCTTGGGCATGCACACGCATGCACCTGGCATGAGTTTTAAATTGCTGGGTCCGGGACTCGAACCGCAGTTGGCTAGGAAGGAGTTCAGTGACATAACCATTATGCCATCCACTAGTCCCTCTCATAATCATTTTCGAGCACTAGATTGCTGTTCAGATTAGTAAACTGAAAGCACAGCAGTAACTCTGTGAGTATCTGTTTGTCCCTAGGGAAGGTATCTTCTTTTTCTCTGTAGGTTTGAGTTCTCACTTTAGACTCTACATTTCTATAGCATTGTCTTAATGAAGACGTGTGGAAAGGGGACAGTTGGATAGATAAGAGAGTGATTCTGATTTGTTTCCTGTTGACATCATAGCCTGTAGTTGTTGGGATTTGACAAGAAACACACATCAGAGATTGGAAAAGCATTAAAGGTAATTTAACCAGTTCTCAACAAGAGGTAGACTGTGTGTTCTCTTCTGTACCCTTATTGTAATTGTATGGAACATTTTTGTTTAGTTGTCACAATGACTAAGGGCTAGTACTGATACTAGGGGGAGGAGGAATTATAAATATCCTACAATGTAGGGACAGTCTACTACAATGAAGAATTGTTCTGTCCCAACTGCCAGTACCATCTCAGTGTTGAAGTTTCAAATACTTGTTGAAAACTAAGTGGGAAGATAAGAGATGCAGAAATATTACTTGATCACCTTTGCAACATTGCCTTGCTTTCTGGACTCTGTGTGTGTGTGTGTGTGTGTGTGTGTGTGTGTGCATGTGTGTGTGTACTATGTCTTATATAAAGTCTTCTTTTTCTTTTTTACAATATTTTTATCTTATTAATTCTTATTATTTATTTAATTTCCTATAGGTCACTTCATCAGACAGAGAGACAGAGAGAGAAAGCGAGAGAAAGAGGGAAAGTGAGAAAGTAAGCCAGGATTTGAACCGGGGCCAGCCATATGGGAGTCCAGCACCTTAATCATTATGCCACCTACTGGCCCCTAAATTCATCTTTAAGTAAGGGCATGAAGTTGATTTTGTTAATGAATAACATTTTCCCCCAAAAATGTTTTACTAAATCACTATTCTAGTTCAACTATGTTATTTAGTTTAATGCAATAAAGTTGAATTTCTTGTCTGCTATGTATTAGGTAATGTGATGGACTCTGGGGATTACAAAGGTACTTAAGTGAGGTCTTTAGGAAACCCAAGATATACAGACAAGAGATTAACACTTCCCCGGCTACCAAGATACAAGACAGGACCTGATGCAATTGAGTTACTCAGACAATGTGAGTATAGAGAGATCAGCCTATTCAAGGTGGAGGGATGTGAGATAGCTTCATGAAGGAGGTGACCGTGAAGCTGGGATTCAGCAAACTAAAGGCATGAGAAAGAAAGCAGTGGAAGAGCCATTCCAGGTATAAAAAACAAGGAGGAAAGAATGGAAGACAAAGCAGATGTGCCCAGGCAAATTTAGTTATTTGTGCTGAATGGGGACAGGCTAGAGGCAGACTGACCAGGTGGGAAGCCATCACGTTGCGGGGGAGAGGAGGTGAACGGGAGCACAGGTAGGAAGGTGTCAGGTTAAGTTCTGTTTCTTGATCTGGGTAGTGTTACAGGGTGCCTGCCTCATAATAATTAATTAAGGCATAACTTGTTTCTTACGGCTTTCTGTGTCAGTACTGCATTTGACAATTTAAAAGGGTCTTTTGGGTTTTTGAAAAAACATTTCAGTGGTCCTCAGGGAGGGAAAGAGATAGTCCAGATCTAAGTGGAAAAGGAAAATGGTGAGCAAATATGGGACTATCCAGAGCAGTGACTATATGTGGGGTGTATAAAATAAAATAGAATTAAATATTTTTAAATAAACTTTTTAAAAAAAAGGAAAACAGAGGCTAGAGATAATAGTTTGGGACTTGCTACATTTGAGGTGATGGAGGAACATATTTGTGACAGATTAGGAATACAGTTCAAATCTCAGGAAAATGTGCTAGACAGAGGATTTGGAGATCTGGGCCAGCTCCATAGCCTGGTGCTTAAGTAAGCCGGATCCCTCATGGCCTGCCACTGTCTGAGCCCCAAACCCTGCAGTTCGCTATACATGTTGGGTGTATGTGCGTGTGTACCCAAACCCAACAGGATAGAGAAATGGAAAAGAAGGGATTGCAATGTGACCCTGCCCCACTGTGGAGTGCTTTCTCATTGTCTTTCTTTGTCTGTCTCTGTCTCTGACAAGCCCATGCTCCTTCTGGCAATTTAAAAGAAAAAAATGAAAAGATTTGGAGACCAGAATCAAGAGTAAGGGCATAATTTTGGCAACTGGAAAGTCAGAAGAGAAAATGACCAAGGACAGAATCTTGGGAAATGTCTGTGTTTCAGGAGCAGTAAAAAAGGTCAGAAAGGAATACTGGGAAAGGACTGGACAGAGAGCACAGATGACTTGGGGTGGTGTGGTTTAATAGCACAGCTTAATGTAAGCATGACCAGGAAAGCATTTCAGGAGAGCGTGGTCAGAAGTGTCTGCTGCTTCAGATTGCTGAAGGTCATCAGGGTGTAGAGCAAGTCCAAAAACTGTTGGGATAAAGGTCATATAACAAGGGCAGGCAAAGCATTGGGAATGTCTACTTCTGCAAGAATGTTGGTGGCAAATGGAAAGAGAAAAATAGTATGTGTTCTAAGGGGAAATCAACTTAAGAGAAGGTTGAACACATAAGCAAAAAGGCCAGCACAGTCAAAAAGAAATAAATGAAGACACAAAAGGGGGCTATTTGATGGGGCAAGGATGTAGAGCAGCACTTCTCAGAGTGGTCCCCAGACCAGCAGCATCAGCATCACTTGATAACCTGTTATCAATGCAGATTCCCAGGCCCTTCCCCATACCTACTGAATCAGGAAACACCGGGGCTGAAGCCCAATAATCTATTTTAACAAACTCAGGATTCTGTTGCATGCTCAAGTTTGGAAACCACTTGCCTAAAGGGAAGAGGAAGAGGTGATTTCATCCAGCACACAGGTAGAGAGGTTCTCCTTGACTGGAAGAGTGACCATACTCCTTTTCAGACAAGAGGAAAGAAGATGATGAACAGGGAGGAGATTGTATCAGACAGTCTAGGGCTCTAAGTGAGACCATCTACTGAGAACAAAGCCCTAGGGTGTTCAGGGAGTTCAAAATCCAGATGTGCTCATCCCAGGTTCCAAACCCTTGCCTCTTCTTTAGGCTCGTCTACGATGTCCTCCATTCTCCTCTTTTCGTGACCAAATCCTGCCCCTAAGATCCCATGCAAGTTCCACATTTTTCAGGATACCTTCCCCAGCTTGTCCAGTCCAATGGCTCACTCCTATGTGTGTACCCTACTTACACAGGGCCTCTGTAATTCTTTTGTTTCATTCTACTGTCTAGTCTCCCAAATATGACTATATATTTCCTTTGTTTTAATTTTGTTACTCTAGAAATACGTCCACTCTGTACTACAGTTCATAGGATCCAGTGACGTTTCAGTAATGTTTTGTAGATAGATGACTCACAGTTAGGAGGTCAACGGATCAGTATACCTTGTCATTCTCAGTTTTCAGTTCTAGATTTAGATAGTGTACTTTTCTGCAAGTGTCTAAAACACTTTATTAAAGAGGGTTCCACCATTTGGCATTTTAAAGTCCTATACTAGATTTGAAAGCCAGCCAGTGGCATGGTGGTTGATATGGCTGGATCCCACATGGCCAATTGTGAGGTTCAAATCCTGGACCTAGCTGTTTGAGAAACACACCATGCGGGCATACATGCATGTATGCATGCCGAAAATCTCAAGAGAAGAAGGAATTACAGGGTGGTCATCCCCCTGGGGGGGGGGGGGTGATATCTCTCTTTCTCTCTAGCAAGCACACACACCCTATGAAAACTACAGGGGAAAAAGATTAGAAAAGATGGAAAGACGTGTAGCAATAGGGAAGCATTTGAAAGAAGAGAAGTGATTTACCAGTTGAGGTAAACACTGTAAATGACTTGAATGGGCCCTCTATAAGGGTGAGAGCTGTGCCAACATAGACTTTGGAAAGTGAGATGAAAGAAACTGTGGGAAAGGCTACTGGAACCCTCTGTAAAGAAGAATGCCTGTAATATCCATGCTAAGGAAACTGCTGCCTTCCCTACCGCTGGTAAAATAGCTTGTTTTTGAAGAACTCCAAGTTCATGACCTTGAGCAAGCATGATCAAGAATTGTATCAGGGGACCAGCAGTTAGCGTAATGGCTATGTCCCTGGACTCCCAAGTAACCGACCATGGTTCAAGTCCCGGACCCAGTGGCTTAAACACACGCCGGACACGTGTGCGTGCGTGCCCAAGATCCAGAGAGGAGAATGGAGGAGAAGGGATTGTAGCGTGGTCATCCCCCCCCTGGGGGGTGATTTCTTGCTGTCTCTCTGCCTCTCTCTGTCTGTCTGGCAAGTGCACGCGCCCTATAGCAAAACCTCTCCAAAAAAAAAAAAAAAAAAAGAATTGTGTCAGTACATGCTTCTACAAATACACAAGAAACTGTCTTTTTAACAGCAGACTTTAAAACCATGACTCAAGCCCCAGGCAACCAGGGGTCTGCAAATATAAAAAGCAAAGAAATATTAACCATAGGAAAATAAAAAATTCTTTAAGTCTCTATAAGAAGATTTAGATTTGCTCATCACAGTGAAATACAAATTAAGTTGAATCTGTTTGGACATTACGTTTTATCGCAAACTTAAAACAGACTTTCTGTTTTAGAAGTTCTTCTAGTGTGAGTTTTGTATCACAAGGTAGGCATCCTATTAGAAATTGACTTGGTTTTGGGTTTTTAGGTTGAAACTCTGAACTCAAAGGTAGACTGAGGGAAAGCAATATTTGCTGAGCGACTATAGTGTGCTTTCATATGCTCTGTCTCATTCAATTCTTAATCAGTCCTGCAATGCAAATGTTATGGTCTCTTTTTTACAGAAGAGGTCAATGATACTCAGAGCATCTCTCGGTCTCCCTGATGTGTAAGTGATAGAGTTGGTATTTGAACGCAGAGCTATCTAGCTATAAAGCCCATACAGTCTTTCTGCTCAACTACACCACACCTGTTGAACTTCCCAGGTTTGACATGCCTGTGGTTGTTAAGATTTTTTCATAAAGCATGAGGAGTTCTATAATGATTATTAGTTTTATAGTATTGCTGTCTATAAAATTGTACTATGATTTGTAATAAATTTCTAATGGAAATAAGATTTTAATGTGATAAAATATAATGGAGACAACATAACTTTACTTTGGTGTTCGTGTAATTATAGGTAATTGTAGACATGTAGACATGATTTGGATGTCTGGCAGAACCATCCTTTACATGTTTTTATGTGTACTTGTTATACCTTAGATTGTAAAGCTTATAGAAGTCGGGGGCCTAGTTATATGTAAATATGTACCCTGCTCTTTTTCAGAAAGCATTTTCTGCCTTTTGTGGGGGGGCCTGGGGGGGAAGATTTTTGCTATAGGGCACACGCACTCACCGGAGAGATGGACAAAAAGTGAGAAATCACCCCCCGCCCCAGGGCGGATGGCCACACCTCAGTTATTCTCCTCTTGGGAGTTTTGGGCACGCACACACACATACCTGTCATCAGGTTTGTTTTTGTTTTTTTTTTTTAGAGGTTTTTGCTATAGGGCGCATGTGCTTGCCAGGAAGACAGAGAGACAGAAAGTGAGAAATCATCCCCCAGGGAGGATGGCCATGCCGCAATCCTTTCTCCTCCATTCTCCTCTCGGGATCTTGGGCACGCACGCACACGCGCCCAGCATGAGTTTAAGCCACCGGGTCTAGGACTTGAACTGCGGTCAAGTACATGGGAGTCCAGCAACATAGCCATTACACTAACTGCTGGTTCCCCTGTCATGAGTTTTAAGCCACCGGGTCCAGGATTCCAACAATGATCTACTATGTGGGAGTTCAGCAACATAACCATTATACCACCTGCTGGTCCCATCTGCTTTGCCAAAGGGTGCATGTGCTCACCAGAGAAAGCCACACAAGGAGACAAGAGAGGGAAAATAATCCCCCACAGAGCATGGTCATGTCACAGTCCCTTCTCTTTCATCATTCCTCTTTTCAGAATTTTGGGCACACAAGCACATGTGCGCAGCATGTTTTCCAAATCACCAGATCCGGAACTCAAACTTCATGCTCAGTCTTGTGGGATCTAGCCACCTTAATGACCAGGCCATGGGCTAGCCCTTTAAAACAGTTCTGTTGTGGTTCAGTAGACTGTATGTGTTTTGAAGTTTGCATATATCCTTGAAGCCATTGGCATAATCAAGATAACGAACACATCCATCACCCAAACTTTCCTCTTGGCCCAACTACAGTGGCACATAGAGAGTGCCACTGCTTGGGAGGCTGGAGACTGCAGGAGAGCTCTGGGTTTGGCTCCTAGGTAAACCTGAATGAATATGCCAGGTGCATCTGTAATCCTAGCTAATGGGAAGCTGGGGCAGGGGGAGCACGACACTGCAAGATCCTGTCAGAAATTTCTCTCTCTGTCTCTCTCCCTTTCCATGGATCGATTGATCTCTCTCTGCCATAAAAGAAAAATAGAAGTTTTCTCTATTGTATTTTTGGAAGTAATTGTACTGTTTTATATTACCATCAGCAGTGCTGGAGAATTCCATTTTTTCCACATTCTTACCAACATTTAGTATGGTCAGTCTTTTATATTATATCCATTCTATTAAGTAAAAATAGTAGTATCTCATTCGAGTTGTATTTGAATTTCTTAAATGACTAATGATGTTTCATGTTTATTTGCCATTCATTTATCTTCTCTGATGAAGTGTCTGTTCAAATGCTTTGTTCATTTTGAAAAAATTTATAAATATTTAAAAAAAAAAGATGTTGCTATAAGGCATTTGTGCATGTGTGCTCACCAGAGAAAGACAGAGAGAGAGAGAGAGAGAGAGAGAGAGAGAGAGAGAGAGGAAAGAGAGAGAGAGAAAGGGAAAGAAAGTGAGAAAGAAAGCTGCCAGGTCCGGTACTTGAACCGCAGTCAGCAACGTAGGAGTCCAGCGCTTTAACCACGACACCAGCCACTAGTCCCTGACCCTTTTTTTTTAAGTTTGGTTGCTTGGTTTCTTATTATTGATGTACTCTGAGAGTTCTTATATGATCTTTATCAGTTACATGATTTGTAAACATTTTGTCCTAGTCTGTGGCTTGTCTTTTCATTCTTCTCACAGTGCCTTTCAAAGGGAAAAAGCTTTTAATTTCAATAAAGTCTAATTTACAAATTTTTTCTTTTATAAATCACACATCTTGTGTATGTCTGTGTTTTACCCAAAGATGCAAAGATTTTTTCCTGTATTTTCATTGACAAATTTATAGTTTTAGGTTTTACATTTAGGATTATGATCCATTTTGAGTTAACATTTGCATATGGTATGAGATATAAATTGAAACTTTAAAAAATATGAATATCCAGTTGTTAAAATACCATTTTATCCTTTGCCCACTACATTGCCTCCATTTACTTGGGTCTTATTTAATTTCTTTCATCTTTCTTCAGAATTATCTGTTCTTATTTTTATGTTATTGTAGATGGAATGGCATGGGTTTTTATGTTATTGTAACTGGTATAGAATTAGAAATTGCAATTTTCAATTATTTGTTGTGTGTATAAAGAAAACAACTGACTCTTATATATTAGTGTTGTCTCCCACAAGCCCGTAAATCACTTAGTGCTATCACTTTTTTTAGATATCGTACTGGATATTCTACAATACATAGATGATTGAGTTGCCAGCTTCCTTTTTAATCTACATGTCTGGTTTTTTTCTCTTTTCTTTTCTTTTCTTTTTTCTTTTTTTTTTTTTTTTTTTTTTTTTTTTTGAGAGGTTTTTGCTATAGGGTGTGCTCTCCAGAAAGACAGAGAGACAGAAAGTGAGAAACCTGGCGGGATGACCACCCCGCAATCCATTCTCCATTCTCTTCTTAGGATCTTGGGCACGCATGCACATGCGCCCGGCGTGAGTTTAAACCACCGGGTCCAGGACTTGAACCACAGTTGACTACATGGGAGTTCAGCAACATAGCCATTACGCCAACTACTGATCCTTTTTTAATCTACATGCCTTTTATCTTTACTTTATTGAACTGACTCTAATCTCCAGTGCAATCTTGAAAAGTGAGAGGCACATCCTTTTCTTCTTCCTGGTGTTAGGGAGAACGCATCCAGTCTTTCACCATTAAGTAGGGTGTTAATTATAGGTTTTTCATAGATTACCTTTTCGGGTTGAAGAAATTTTCTTTTATTCTTAGGTTGCCACAAGCCTTTAATCAGGAATAGACGTTGGACTTTGTCAAATGCATTTTCTGTATTTATTGAGATGATCATACGGTTTGTTTTTCTTTTTTTGTTTGTTTGTTGATATTGTGGATTGTACTGATCAATTTTTAAATGTCAAGAAAATCTGAGGGGCCAGCAGGTGGCATGGTGGTTAAGGTGGCTGAACTCCCACATAGCTGACCATGATTTGAGTCCCCCTTTCCTTCTCTCTGTCTCTCTCTGGTCAGCTTCAAAAAAATAAAGTAATGACAATGAATAAAATAATTCTTTAAAAAATCCTTACATTTCTAAGATAAACCCCACTTGATTATGATGCAGATAGATAGATAGATAGATAAATACACACACACACACACACACACACACACATATATATCTGTGTGTATTTATATACTCTGTAGTAATTCCACCTCTCTCATTCATAAAATTGGTGATTTTTGTCTTTTCTTGATCAGTCTGGCTAGTGATTTATCAATTTTATTGATTTCAAAGAACCAATATTTGATTTCATTGATTTTCATTATTATTTTGTTTTCTATTTCATTTATCTCTGCCCTTTTTTAGTTTTTTTAGAGTTATTTATTTTATTTATTATTATCATTTTTTATTTGTTATAGGGTACCTGTGCTCATCAGAGAGAGAAAAAGAGAGGGAAAATGAGAAGAAAGCAAGCTGCCAGGTCCAGGACTCAAACCACAGTCAGCCATGTGGAAGTTGAGTGCCTTTAGCTACCATACCACTTGCTGGCCCCCTTTTTTTAGGTTTGTGGCATAGGGGACTCAAACTGCAATTGGCCATATGGGAATCCAGCACCGTAATCACCATGCCACCTGCTAGCCCCTCTCTGGCTGCTTTTAAGATGTCTCTTTAAAAAAAAAAAAAAAAAAAAAAAAAGATTTTTAAGATATATATCTCTATATCTATTACCAAATATACCTATATACAGATACACATATATTTACCTATACACAATATATTTATACTTATATGTGTACATCACAGTTACAGATTACCTCATATACAATGTAAAGTACATTAAATTTAAAGATAGATAAGATCAAAAAGTAAACATAGCTTCCATATAATCATTAAAAGTTAAGTTTTTTTTTTTTAAATTCATTCATTCATTTATTTTAATTTGACCAGAGAAAGACACAAAGAGAGAGGGAAAGAGAGAAAGCAAGCCACCAGGTCCGGGACTCAAAACGTGGTCAGCCATATGGGAGTGTGTCCAGCACCTTAACCACCATGCCACCTGCTGATCCCTAAAAGTTAAGTTTTTAAAAGTCAAGTTTTGTTTTGCTTTGTTTGCTGTAGAGTACATGTGCACACCGAAGAGAGACAGAGAGAAATGAAGAAATCACTCCCATGGGGTAAAGCCATGTCACAGTCCCTTCTCCAGTGTGTTTTTCAAGTCACTGAGCCTGGGACTTAAACTGCATAGTCAGCCACATGGAATCCAGCCACCTTACCACCATGCCACCAGCTGGCCCAAGGTTTGTCTTTATTGTTTTTGTTTTAATGACTGCTTTGGGCCAATTTACTTGTTATATGCCTTGTAGTTGTTTTCATGTTTGTTCTGTTTGAGTTTGTTGGAATTTGATCTATGGACCAATAGTTTTCATTACATTAGGAAGATTTTCAGCCATTATTTCTTCAAATATTTTTTCTCAAATTCTCTTCTGTCTTTTGAAGACTCAAATTACATTGCCACTTATATTTGTCCCACAGCTCACTCACTAATGTTTTTCTTTTATTATTTTTATTCTTTTTGTGCTCTATATTACATTTTGGATAGTTTCTATTGCTATGTCTTCAAGTTCATTGATCTTTTCTGCAATATCTAATCTGCTGTTCATTTGATTAAATATATTTTTTCTATCAGGCATTGTAATTTTCATCTCTGAAAGTTTTATTTGAGGCTTTAAAAAATCTTCTAGTTTGTACTTGACTTTTGGAATATACAAAGTATCATGATACTTTTTTTTTTTTTTTTACTTTTTTGAGAGATTTTTGCTATAGGGCGAGTGCACTTCCAGAAAGACAGAGAGAGACAGAGAGACAGAAAGTGAGAAATCACCCCCCAGCGGGGAATGGCCACACCACAATCCATTCTCCTCTCAGGATCTTGGGCATGCATGCACAAGTGCCCAGTGTGAGTTTAAGCCACCATTCCGGGACTCGAACCGTGGTCGACTACATGGGAGTCCAGTGACATAGCCATTAAGCTAACTGCTAGTCCCCCATGATACCTTTTTTTATAGTTTTTTTTTTGTTGTTGTTTTGTTTTATGCCATAGTATGTGCTTGCTGGAGAAAGACAGAGAGAGGGGAAGTGGCCCTCGGTGGGATGGCCACACCACAGTCCCTTCTCTTTCATTCTCCTCTCGGGATTTTGGGCACACATGCACACGCACCCAATGTGAGTTTCAACCCAGTCTGGGGCTCAAACCATGGTCAGCCATGTGGGAGTCCAACACCTTCGCCATGCCACATGCTGGCCCCTATGATAACTATTTTAATGCCTTTGTCTGTTAATTCTGTGTCAGTTTTATACTGGATTCATTTGTTTGATTTGCCTCCTCATTATGGCTTTTATTATTTTAATTTTTTTGCAGGTCTGGCAATCTTTGATTGTATAGCAGGCATTTTGAATTTTACCTTGTTGGGATGTGAATGTTTTTGTAAATATTTCTGAGTTTTGTTCTGGGACATAGTTCAGTGACCTTGAAGTTGTTTGATACTTTTGGATTTTTAGAAATAATTATTTACTTAATTTTACTTATTATTATTTAATTTGAACAGTGAGAGAGAGAGGTAAAGTGAGAAAGCAAGCTACCAGGTCTGAGACTCAAACCATGGTTGGCCATGTGGGAGTCCAGCTCCTCAACCACCATGCCGGCTCCTTGAGTCTTTCTTTTTTTAAGATATATTAGGCAGAACCCAAGCAACTTTTAGTCTAGAGCTAACTATTCCTCATTACTTAGTCAAAACTCTTCCGATAACACTACCCAATGGCTATAAGTCATAAGGCTTGGTAGTCTGGCTAGCGAGAATGGGCATTATTCCTGGGCCCATGTGACTACTGGCCCAGTCCTCTCGGATGGTTCTTCTCTCAAGCTCAGGTAGTTTTCTCACATACATGCACAGATCAGTTCTCTGCAGAATACTCGAGAGCAGGGGTCTGCCACCCTGGGCTGTGGACCGGCACTGTTGGGGCTGGGCAACAGACAGGTGCTGGTCCATGGGCCCCCTCCAGGCTATGCAGCAGGAGGTGGGTGGTGGGTGGGCAAGCAAGGCTACGTCTGTGTTTGTAACTGCTCCCCTTCACTCTCACTGCCACCTGGGCTCTGCCTCCTATTGGATCCGCGGCAACATTCTGCTGGGAGCAGGGACCTTATTGTCGAGTGGTTGTTTCTTTGTATATTGCAGTGCAGCAGTGGTGGAGATGGGGTGCCTGATGGGCGCGGTGCTCTTAGGTCATCCTGGGACCAATTCCTTCCCCAGCACGCCCCATTCCACGAAGGGATTATCTTCCACAAGCCAGTCCCTCATGCAGGGAAGGCTGGAGACCACTGCTCTAGAGGAACCATCTGCGGATCTCTGGAGTTCCGTGTGCAGCTCTCTCCTATTCAGTATTCTATCCTTGTCTTCCCAGACTCTGAACTTCATCTCCTCCTCTCAGGCAATCTACCTGGTTCTACCTCAGTTGTCCCTCTCTGTGCTGTGGCCTGGAAACCCGTCTAGTCAATAAACAGTGATAATAGTAGGGCTCACTTCATTTCTTTCTTTTTTTTTGGGGGGGGGGAGAGATTTTTGCTATAAGGCGCGTGCGCTTGCCAGACAGACAGAGAGAGACAGAGAGACAGAAAGCGAGAAATCACCCCCCAGGGGGGTGGTCACGCTGCAATCCCTTCTCCTCCATTCTCCTCTCGGGATCTTGGGCATGCACGCACACGTGCCCAGCGTGAGTTTTAAGCCACCGGGTCCGGGACACGAACCGCGGTCAACTACGTGGGAATCCAGCGACATAGCCATTACGATAACTGCTGGTTCCCTAGCTCACTTCATTTCTTAGTCCTCTCTCAAAGATCACTGTCCTCTGTGGCTGACATTCAGTGTTTTGAAAAAACCATTGTTTTATATACTGTGTCTAGTTCTTTTTTTTTTTTTTTTTTTTTTTTTTTTTTTTTTTTTTTTTTGCTATAGGGTGCATGCGCTCACCAAAAAGAGAGACAGAAAACGAGAAATCACCCCCCAGAGGGGATGGCCACACTGCAATCCCTTCTCCTCTATTCTCCTCTCGGGATCTTGGGCACACATGCACATGCTCCCGGCATGAGTTTAAGCCACCAGGTCTGGGACTCGAACCACAGTCAACTACATGGGAGTTCAGCGACATAGCCATTACGCCAACTGCTGGTCCCTGTGTGTCTAGTTCTTTTTATTATTGTTTCAGGCACAGGATAAATGAGGTCCTTGTTACTTAGTCTTTACTGGACACAGAAGTCTTCAAAGAGCATTTTAAGTGGCCTTCATAGCTAGCTAATTGGAATATTCAATTTAGAGAACAACCTAATAATGGGACCCTCTATTTCTTCAGTGCCTTTTGTTCATCAGGCACTGTGCTGCGTACGTTCACACACAAGTCATTCATTTAACATATTTATTGACTAACTATTATATGCTAGGATTTTTCTCTACATTGGAAATATATCGCCAAATAAAACTGTGTTTCCCTATGGTGTTTATAATCTATTGGGGAAGAGAGGATAAAGAAAATTAATAATTTAGCTGTATAGCACATTAAAGAGTAATAGTTGCTATCAAAAAATAAAGAACAAAATAAGGAGTTTCAGAAGTGCTATGTGGAAAATCAATCATTGCAATTTTAAAGAAGGGGGTCAGGGGAGGCCTCACTGAGATGGTAAGGCATTTGAGCAAAGACTTGAGCCATAGAGCTATCTAGAGGAAGAGCATACAGGCAGAGTAAGGAGTCAGTACAAAGGCCCTGGGACAGAAGCATGTCTGGTATATTTAAGAAATCATAAAGAGGACAATGTCACTAGAGCAAAGAGAATAAGGCGGAGAGTCGCTCTGACATGAGGTCGGAGCAGTGACTAGATCTGATCTTATAGGTTCGTACAGGTCATCATAAAGAGTTTGCCATTTACCATGTGTGAAGAGGAAAGCCACTACAGTAGAGAAGGCTTGTGATTTGATATATGATTTAAAATGTATCTGGCTGTTCTCATGAACAGACACGGTAGAGTGACAGGTGGAGGCAATGAAACTGATTAAGAAACTACGCAGTAATTCAGATGAGAGACGAGGATGGTTTAGATAGGTGGGAACAATGGAGACGGAAGTGCTTGGATTCCGGTATATTTCGAAGGGAGAGGGAACTGTATTTTTTGGCATATTTAATGTGGGGTGTAAAAGAACGAGTCAGGGACATATAGAAAGATGATCAGGAGTTCAGATTTGAACATGTTAAGTTGGAGATGCCTGCTATATACCCAGCTATGTTAGAGTAGGAAGCTGGATATACGAATCTGGAGTTTACAGGAGATGTTCAGGCTGATAGGTCAAGTTAGATGGAGCCCAAGAACGGACCAACGTGGAGAACTTCAGTGAGCATTTAACAAGAGCATTTCTGTGGGACCAGGAGATGGCATAGTGGTTATGTCACTGGACTCCTATGTAGCCGACTGCGGTTTGAGTCCCGGACCCAGCGGCTTAAACTCATGACGAGCATGTGTGCGTGCATGCCCCAAATCCCAAGAGAATAAAGGCAAAGGCATTGCGGCATGGCCATCCCCCCAGAGGGTGATTTCTCACTTTCTGTCTCTGTCTCTCTCTGGTGAGCACATGTGCCCTATAGCAAAAATTTCTCTCTCTAAAAAATAAAAAAGCATTTCTGGAGGCACAGTGGAGATAAAAGTCTGTTGGAGTGGATTGAAGGGATAATGGGAAGAGAGAAAGTAGCAATAGTTTAAACAAATTTTTCAAGTATGCTACAAAGGAGGAGTAGAGATACAGAGGAATAGCTGGAGGGGAAGGTAACATGCAGAGGGCATTTTAGGAGGGGGACATAACCGTGTTTGAATACTGACAGAAACAAGCCAGAGAGGAATGAGCTGGTGATAAAAAAAGAGAAGGGCAATTGCTACACTCATGTCCTAGAACAGAGGAAGGGGAGGGGCTGGCAGGTAGGGTGGTAGTTAAGGTGCTGGACTCCTACATGGCTGTCCACAGTTTGAGTCCCAGACCTGGCAGCTTGCTTTCTCTCTCTCTTGTCAAATTGAAGAAGAATAATAAATCAAATAAATACATAATTCTTTTTAAAAAATAGATGAAGGGAATGGATTTGGTGTATAAGAGAAGGTCCTGGATGTAGACAGGAGTATGGATTGTTCATCCATGACAGTAGGCAGGAAGGCAGAGAATGTAGGTGCAGAGCTATTAGGAGCATAGTGATGGTGGGAGTTTTTTGGGTATACTCATCTGATTGCTGCAATTTTGATGGTAGGAAGTAGGAAGCACAGTCATCAGCTGAAAGTGAGGATGAGGGAGGTAGTTAGAATTTTGAAGAAAGAAGAAATTACAAAATAATGACCTAGGAAAATAAGAGACAAAATGGACACTAGAAATTAAGTATAACTGCCTCATATCATTAAGAATCCACGTGAAGTTCATTGCCATGAATTTAAAGCAAAGCCAGATGGGATGTTAGCGTGCTGTCTCCAGCCATAGTTGGGTGTGCAGGTGCAATCATAGATCAGGCAGAGAGCTGCATTTAACATAAACATGAGGAAGGAAGAGAGGGATTGTGGAGTGGAGGGTGTATGCAAGGAAGTAATTAAAATGCTTGGCCATGGAATTTAAGCTGACAAGAAAGATAAGCATTAGGAAAGAGGAGCAATGACATGTGATAAACTCAGTGGATTATAGACCAGTGGTATTGAAGAATGGTTGGAATCAGAGACCTTCTAGAAAGAGTGAGCAGTGAAAGATAGGTGGGCTGGTCCAAGTGTGGGTTGGCTTGCAGTTATGGGTAAGGTCAAGGTCTAGAGCATTGCTGCCCAAGGAGTAGGTAGGGAACTGGTGCCAACCTGTGAACTCTAAGTGCTCTCTAATGAGGTAGGTTCAGAAATTAAAAGTAAAGGGACCAGCAGTTATCATAATGGCTATGTCGCTGGATTCCCACGTAGTCGACCGTGGTTTGAGTCCCAGACCTGGCAGCTTAAACTTACACTGGGCACGTGTGCATGCGTGCCCAAGATCCCAAGAGGAGAATGGAGGAGAAGGGATTGCGGCGTGGCCATCCCCCTGTTGGAGGGGGTGATTTCTCACTGTCTCTCTGTTTCTCTCTGTCTTTCTGGTGAGTGCACACGCCCTAGAGCAAAAAAAAAAAAAAAAAAAAAAAAAAAAAAAAAAAAAAAGAAATGGAAAGTAAATGTTTAGAAACACTGGGACCAGCAGATGGCATAATGGTTACATTGCTGGACTCCCATGTAGTCAACTGTGGTTTGAGTCCTGGACCTGGTGGCCTAAACTCACACCACGCACATGTGCTTGTGTGCCCAAAATCCCTAGAGGAAAATGGAGGAGAAGGGACTGTGGCATGGTCACACACACACACACACACACACACACACACACACCCAGGGGCTGATTTCTCACTTTCTGTCTCTCTGGCAAGTCAGTGCATGTGTCCTCTAGCAAAAATCTCTCTTTAAAAAAAAAAAAGAAAAGAAAAGAAAAAGAAGCCCCATTGTAATATCCAGGCATGTGAGCAGTGGACTTGTATTTAGAATGCCTTTTTTTTTTTTCATCTCATTTGTCTATAAATCTGTTGTCATATTTCATGAAAACACTGATTTGCAACAGACTGAATACAAAGAAACAAAAATGTGACCCTTGCACACAGTAGAAGCCTCCCTCTCCTGTGCAGTATCAGGCCAGACAAAGTCACTGGAAGAGAGGCACTGGCAGAACTGCTCCTTAAATAATGATGAAGTCACTGTTATCTCTAGCATTTTAAGACACAAGGCTGTTTGCACAACTCTAGGGTGCGCCATTCTCACTGCACGCTATATGCACAGTACAATTCCAGATACAGTGTAAATGGTGCCCCCACAGTGTTCAAGGAAGTAGTTTTATGCCCACTTTACAGAGTAGAAAACAAACTCAAAGAAGTTACATGATTGCTGAAACTCACACAGCTACTAAAGTAGGAACTAAGATTTGATCAAAGATGTATCTGTTGTGCCATTGCTGAACCTGGTCCACAGAGGTGTATGTGTGTCATGTGTTTAGTGTTATAGGGACAGAATAGCCACAAGCCTCGTGAGAACTGGGAGAAAATGCCTTTGGGAATGTGAGGTGGTACACTGCTTTCTGTCTGTCTTTCTCTGTCTTTCTGGTGAGCGCACATGCCCTGTAGCAAAAACCTCTAAAAAACAAAACAAACAAACAAACAAAAAACCTTTTGCCTTTTTAAAAAAATATTTGTGATGGGTACTTTTTTTTTTTTTTTTAAGTTTTTGTCATAAGGTGTGCTTGCTCATTAGAGAGGAGAGAGACAAAGAAAGGGAAAGTGAGAAATCACCACCACCACCACCCCCAGGGTGATGGCCACATTAAATCCCTTCTCCTCCTTTCTCCTGTTAGGATTTTGGGCACACATGCCTAGTGTGATTTTCAAGCCACTGGGTCTGGGACTTGAACAGCGGTTGGCCATCTGGGAGTCCAGCATCTTAACCACCATGCCACCTGCTGGCCCTGGATACCTTACCTTTATTATCTAAGGAAGTCTGGTATAGATCTATGAGGGAACTTCAAAAAGTTTATAGAAAATGGAATTTTAGTGTGAGTTGATTTTGGTACAAAATATTTTCAAATCCATTTATAGTTTTTTCATAATACACATTTTCCATGAACCTTTTAAAGACTCCTTGTATATTTTATTTTATTTTAAATTTGATTAATCATTATCATTATTCTTCAGTTTGCTACAGGGCATGTGCACTCACTAGAGAGATGGGCAGGCAAGTGGGGAGAAGTAAGAAAGCAAGCCCCCAGTTCTAGGACTTGAACCATTGTCAGCCATGTGGGAGTCAAGCACCTTAACCACATTGCCATCAGCTGATCCCTCGGTTGTATATTCTTTTTTTTTAATAATTATTTTATTCAGTTTTATTCATTCATTCATTTATTTTAATTTGACCAGAGAGAGAGAGAGAGAGAGAGAGAGGAAAGTGAAAAAGCAAGCCACCAGGTCCAGGACTTGAACCATGGTCAGCCATATGGGAGTGTCCAGTGCCTTAACCACCACACCACCTGCCAGTTCCCCTTCAGTTGTATATTCTAAACCATCTTGATCATGTAGAAGTTCTTAAGACTCATAGGCCTCTGTCTGGAGGCTGAGCAAGCCCACTTTCTGATTGCCTACGTGCCTGGGGCTTTGTGAATCTCAGCATTTCCAGAAAAGGCGATATTGTTTCTGAGGACTCCATAAATAAAGTAAATGTTATTACTTCTCAGCCTTTCAACTGAGGTCAAGTGTAGTAACAAAGCACTAATTTTTGAGGTATGTGTGGTTTCTTGGCTCTGTAGTGGGAGAACTAAGATGTATAAATGAACACACAAGTTTGTTTATAAAGCCGGTTCCTGTGTTGCAGGATGTGAACAGTGTACAGGTAGCTTACTTCTTTTGGAAAGCCCTTCCTTGCTCCAAATCTGTGTGCCTACACAACACGTAGGACACAGCTCCAGAATTCCAGGTTTCTGTACGTGTGGCTTGCTGGGCTGCCTCATGAAGGCTCAGTCTTTGATGTAGCGCAGGGACAGGTGGTAAGCAGGTGCTCAATAAGGTTGAGTTAAACCAGTAAGTGAATAAATGATGCTCACCCTGTATAGGTATTCTTGTGGTGATATGCTTAGAAAACTCACTAGCATTGATATATATTAATACATAAGAAAAATATTGTTGGATTGACTAGAAAAGTCTTATTTTTATGTCCAAACATATGTTTTCACCCAAAGACGACGCAGGAAAAACAAAAGACAGATCAAAATAAGCGAATAGACTGGACAGAGTAGAATAGAATCCTTCAGTGTAGCTCTGAAGAATGAAAATGGAAAATAGGAACAGAATTTTTACTTTTAAAAAATAGTAGTACAGGGACCAGCAGTTGGTGTAATGGCTATGTCACTAGACTCCCATGTGGTCGAACACAGTTTGAGTCCTGGACCCGGTGGCTTAGATTCACGTCGGGCGTGTGTGCATGCGTGCCCAAGATCCCAAGAGGAGAATGGAGGAGAGGGAATTGCGGAGTGGCCACCTCCCCTGGGGGGTGATCTCTCGCTTTCTGTCTCTCTGTTTTTCTGGCAAGCTCACATGCCCTATAGCAAAAAAAAAACCTCTCCCCCCTCAAAAAAAATAGTAGTACAAATCATAGTTTTGGTGTGGTGGAGAGGGGAATCATTAAAATACTTTAATATGGTAAAATGCTAATCATCACAGTTATTAATTGAAAGTAACTTTAAAACCTCTGGCTGGCTTCATAAGCACAACTAGAGTTTTCACATGCATGTTAGTAATTATTGTTATTAATGTGAAGTTTAAAACCTGATCCTCTTTCAGAGACTAAGTGTCAGTATGGATGAATTTTAAAATATGCCGAAAACCAAAGAATTGTTGGCTTCTTTTTTTTTTCCATTGTGCCGAATTGCTTATATATCAATAAGGAATACAACTGACATTCCAGGCAGGATAGATATACTTTAAGTCTTACATAGTTTATTTTCATAAATTTGTATTCCAGTCAGACGGGAGAATACTTTTATTTCAATATGTACCTAATTGAAGTTAAGGGTCTAGAATCATTCTAGAAAACTATGGCAAAGATAAGGTATTTCTCCCTAGTTTGTCTACAAAAACCTATAAAAGCTAGCAAAAGCTTAACCATTACATTTAAATAGAGAATTCTTCCTCTTCTAGATTTGAAGACTAAATAAAATGTAGAAGACAATTACATCCCTAGCTTTTTAATACCTTTTGAAATAATTTGTATATACCTTTTAAATAATTTCAAGTGCCACAAAAAATAATGTTAATAGCTCAAAATCAAAAGTTAAAAAAAAATTCCTAAGTATAATTTTTAAAATCTTTTTCTTCTCAAGCGTTTTACGATGGGATAATGAGACAGATGTCTCTCAACTGGAAGGACATTTTGACATTGTTATGTGTGCTGACTGGTAAGTACATAAAAATCATAAAACTCCTGTTAGAAAAAATAGCTTTGCTGGAGTAATTGGGCTGTGCTGCTTTGCTGACGGCTAAGCAAAGTCAACAAATGAAGCACAAAGCCACCTTAACCTCAACAAATTAATATTCATCTCCATGTGACAGTTATAAGGTAGTCTTCTATCACACAGTAACTTCTACCACATTATTTCCCAAAGATTGATTTTGAGAAGCATTTCCATTTTCTGGAATTGCCTCTGTTTCATGCTTGACGTATCAGTAAATGGACGACTTAGGCAAATTGCAAATAATTATGGCTCCGAGAGGAATAGTCTGGAGAAAAAGGAGTTTATCAACACAAACAGCTCAATTAGCTTACTTCTTAGGGGAGATCTGACTATTGATATAAGGGAATATATATGGACACACACATATACTCTCTAGCACATAAACATGTCTGTGGAAGATCTTTGGGGAAATAGCGCTTCTTACAATGTATATTTGTTATCTCATATTTTCAACACAATTATGATACTTAATTATACATAAAATAAAAATTATAGAGATACATTTATTCTTATGCAAATAATAACATTAAAATCTCTGTACCTGCTTTTTAAAAATATTTACATGAACTGTTTTGTCTTCTCTTTTAGCCTAACCTACCTATTTGCCAATGAAAGCCTGATTCTAAGTTACTGGATAAATATGCATCAGACCTTAATAATTATTTCAACTAATCATATATTTCTTTACGTGATTTGAACATTAACTTTTTTAATACATGGGAGACAGTGATAATTCACAAGTATTTTCCCTGTTAACCATAAAATCTTATTTGTAGTTTTACCGTGATGTTTACTGTAATACTTTAAATTTGAAAATACAAAGTGCAGAGTCCGAAGTTCCGCTGTATTGATGAGCCCAATCATAAGATCTAGAACCTCGAGAAGGCCTTCCTTGGATGAGAGTTGAATGAAATTTTTAGGAAGTAGTTTTATTATTATCATTAATTTCATATGATTTTTCAAAGAGTAACTTTTCTACCAAAGTCAGGGGAAATAGTTTTGCTTTGTTTTCTTTCCGAGAAGTATTTTTCAATGAAAAATAAACATGTTTTTTTCTATTTTTGGCTGAGAATTTCTAGTTCTCATGGCCATTTTGGTCTCTTTGCACCCAATTCAGAAAACCTTATTCCCAAAATGGGAGAAACCCAGATTTCTGCCTAATCATTGGTGATGTACCTCAATGTTACATCCCTCATCTAATCAAAAATAAGGAGCTAAAACCTCACTGTATGATTTCAGCAAGTAATTTAGTAAATGCCTTTCCTCACCAAATATGAGAAAGGATCCTCCAGGTCTCATTGCACAGATGAAGATAATGCTGGCAGGATTAGATCAGATTAAGCATGAAAGTCAGATCAGAGAGCAGCGGTAAGAGAGAAGAGGGCAGCATCTTCTTGGAGGTTTAGACGAGGGTCACACACGGATAGGTTCTGATTATGTGGGGAAAGGCAGGTCTGGCCAAGAGATTTAGAGTTAAATTTGTCCTTCACACAAATATCAAAACAGCCTGGCTTTGTCATACCTTGTGTTATGGACACTCACACCATGTCATCCTATTTGTACCAGAGGGACAAGCAGAGGAAGTAAGATTTAAGCTCTTTTCTGATTAATGTTCTCAGGTTAAAAATAGCCACACAACATGTTTGAAAAATAGTCTTTTTTCCCCTAGCCAACAACAGAGTCACGTACAACTGATACACATAGTGCATATTCAGTTTAAAGCTTTTATTACAAATACATAACATAATACAATATTCTATGTACACACACACACACACATCTGGTAGCTATATGAGAATTTATGAATTCAAGTGAATTAAATACACCAAGCTTCATTTTATAAATGGCTTTTCTATGCATGAATTATTGTTAAGTTTTTTTTCCCCCTGGTGTTGTAAGTGCCAGAATGTCAGCCTGTTTTATAATTTCCCGTTTGTAAATGTGAAACATTAAGCTACTCTCACTGCGATGCTGATATTATTTCCAAAAGAAATGCTTTGGTAATGGTCTCTCTTCATATTCACGGGGATGGGTAAGCTGCTTAGAAACTTAGAAAGTACAGTAATGTGTATAATGTGCAGGGTGAATATGGAGAGATAAGGCACAGGAGTCCACGAGTTCTTTCTAGCCTGTTGGTTGGTGTTTCTCCCTAAGACCTATTCCATGGATGCTGTTTCTAGGGACAGGCAGGCAGGCCAGGCTGCATTTTTTTTTTTAGATTGTCACAGAAGAGGAAAAGAAAGCTCTCTTTAGATACTACCTCCAAGATGAAACTTGAAATCCCCAATGCCAGAGAGAGGTGCCACACATAAATAGATCACGTTAAGTCTCACACCATCTTTTCCTTATTGTCAGTCAATGAGATCTGGATTAGGCCACAGAAATATAAAGCCAGAGTTGGAGTTCAAATATTAGGTACATGGATTAAATTCTTATTGAAGTATTTCCAGCAAGGGTGGCATTGTCTGATTCCCTGAATAGCTAACCAGTGGTACTGCTTGATCCCATTTACATGAAAACAAGCTCTATTCACAAACCTATTCCAAACCCACATTGTGGTTCAAGTAAAATGCACATGATTACAACAAGCGGTGATATGTTTATGCTCCTAAATCATTCATATATTCATATATTTACATTGAAACATTCATAAACCTGTGGGCAGTGGGGGAAATCACTTCTTTTCCAGAAGAGACAGTCTTTTAGTTCACATCTAAATTTAGTAGCTCAACTAGATTATAAAATAAAGAGGCAAACTGTGAAAGCTAGTCATTATTTCACCATTCAGTATTTCTGACAATGAAAAATAGTTTCATGGTTCAACAGTTCTTAAATAACTTGTAAAATGTCAACTTTGAAATAAATAGAAAGAAAAATTGAGGTACAGCCACACCTGCAAAAGGATGCTGTTGACAAACATCAAAATATTAGAATATTTAACCACAGGTGTAGAGAAAAACCTGCCTATTAAGTTCCTCAGTTGACTTGTTTAATGTTGAGTTTAATGTAAAGATTCCTTTCTGCTGGAATGCAGTCCAGCCTGGTCCTTGCTGAGTTTAAAATAGCGAGTGATTGTTAATTTTAAGCCTGCCTTTCCAGACTCCTGTCCAATCACAATATAATCTAAGGATCTGGAAGTAAGATGTTTTTTATCCAATGAACGCTTTCATTCAGTGTTTGATGCCTCTCCAGTTTATTGTAGCTCTGTAAAAATAGAAATGACTGTGTGCATTTGAATCCTCAAAAGGCTTAGAAAGCATGTCTGAAATGCCACCCATGGCCTGACTGACCCACCCAGCTGGGTATGTAGGACAATTAACACATCTGTGTGCCTGCAGCCCGAGACTTTGGAAAGAAACGGGAAAGTACATTGGCCTGTAGCACCCACCTTGCGTGCTCTCTCGGCATGTTTAATTTATATGCTGTGGTTTGTTTCTCTCTTTCGCTCTTTTTTTCTTTTCTTTTCTTTTTTTGGTTCCTTTTAACTTATTCAAAATGATGAAAGAAAAATTTAATTCTTACGTCATTTTTGTTTCCCAGAATGAAAATAGTGGAGGCTCTAGAATTTTTGTTTTCTCCCAGATGCCGTGATCATCAGTAAGTAGATCACAGCTCGCAGGCCTTTACACCTGAAAAGATCTGCCGCCCAAACAGTATCATGTGCTCCTGTGTCTGGAGTGCATGACGGTGCGCACGAAGTGCCACAGTCAGCCCTTTCACCTCACACCTGAGAAGACTCAGGCCCAGAGAAAAGACGCCAACGATTGCCTGAGATCTCGAAACTAAAGGGATAGAGCCACAGGAGATTAGAATACGGGAACAGTCTGAGCCCCCACAGGTGGGGGGCGGGGGGAGATCAGTTGATAAATACTGTAAGAGGCCATTCCTCTGCTGAAAGTGAAATCTAAACAGTGAATTTAACTTAGCACATTTCACCTTGAAAATTACATAGGGGTCTTCCTTTCCGTGGATATTGACATAGAGGAATGTCTCCTTGTTCTCTGCACTAATTAATTTCCCTATAAGAGGAATTATAGATGCTCTGTGCTCTGCATAAAATTCTGAGTCTCAGGGAGGTGAAAATGGTCCAGCACCTTTCCTTTGTCAGGAAATCAGTGATTCAGATCAATATGGAACAAAGCAAGTGTTGATGCCACAATTAAATTATATAGAGATGTGTATTGGGGGTTTGGGGGCTGGGAATGTTTTAATGGCCAAACCAGTCTGTCAATGGATTTTGATCAGTAAACTGAAGGGAGAGTTGAAATGGTATCTCCATCCCCATCACTGACCCACTCAGCCTTTTTTTAATAGATCCACTTAAGCTACTGCTGTTCTCTGAGCCCATTAGGACTTATTTAAGGGGTGAATTTTCAGGAGATTATATATCACTCCTACTAAAACACATTAAAATTGCTCACATGACATACCCTACAAAGTATTATAGATTCTGCATCAGAGCTAAGTATAAAAGTTAGCATGCTTGGAATTAAAGGTCAATTAGGGAACTATAAGAATTATTTTGGGAAATTTGATTTGCAGTGATGGAGTGGACAATATTACCTTTCAAATAACTGTTTGGAATGTGTGCTGGAGATGTAATATTAATGTCTTTGTCACCATTACCAACATTAAGTAGAAATAGTATTTTATAAGGGCATGTTTTAAGCTCAGCTGTTAAGGTGCTTTTTATTTATTTATTTGAGAGTTTTTTAAAGAATTATTTATTTTATTTATTCGTTCATTTTAATTTGACCAAAGAGAGACACAGAAAGAGAGCAAAAAATAATAATAAAAGTGAGAAAGCAAGCAACTGGGACTTGAACCATGGTCAGCCATATAGGAGTGTCCAGCACCTTAACCACCACGCTACCTGCCAGCCCCCACCACCAGAGATTTTTGTTACAGGGTGCAAAAAATCACCCCACCCCCAGGGGGAATGGCCATGCTGTAATCCCTCCTCCTCCATTCTCTCCTGAGGATTTTGGGCATGCACTCACACACCCACAGCATGTGCCAAGCTGCCAGGTCCAGGACTTGAACCGCAATCAACTATGTGGGAGACCAGTGACATAATCAGTACGTTATCTGCTGGTCCCGAGGTGCTATTTATATTTTAAGAACAATCTTACCACTCTTAGGCGGCCTAGGTAAAACTGAGGGTGGTCTTCTCCCGAAAGGCTGCATATCCCAATCAGCCAGTTTTCCTATAGGCATGAGTAACTGACAGAGATATTTTACCGCAGTGATAATCCTCTTTTAAAAATTGATTATAATAATTATTGTTAAATGTTATTACCTCACTAAAGAATAAAGTTGAGCAAATTTTTTAAAAATTTAATTATGATTTTTTTAAAGAATTATTTTATTTTATTATTTTTAATTTGACCAGAGAGAGACAGAGAAAGAGAGAGAGAAAGGGAAAGTGAGAAAGCAATCTGCCAAGTCTGGGACTCGAACTGTGGTTGGCCATGTGGGAGTCCAACACCTTAACCCCCATGACACCTGCTGGTCCCTATAATTTAATTTTCTTGTCATTAATCTTTAATAGTTGTTAATCACTGCTTACTATGACAGTGGTAAATTTGTGCTGCATTTGAATTACAATCTGTGCTCCAAGAGTTAAGAATGTAGTTTTAAGAAAGATAAGGGAGTTTTGTAATGGGGAATAATCAGGTTATTTGAGATGGAATGGGATAAGTTTCCCACTCCAGATGTAGTTTTAGCTCATCTGAGGGTTTTTGTTTTGTTTTGTTTTTCCAATTGCTCAAAGTACCCTTCCATAGAAAAACCTTCCACTGAACCTATGGTTGCCAAAGACACCCAAGGTATGACTTCCTGGGAACATCTTATAAACTGCTTACTTCACTCATTTTCTCAAGTGAGAAGACCATCAAATCTGAAGGGAATCCTGTCTAGAGAAACACCCTACCTAAATGTTCATTCCTCCTTAACACCACCAGTAAAGCAGTGTGTATGACCTGTTTCAAGGTCATTGGAACTAATACCCTTGAAGAACTCCTCCATTCTAAGGTCTGATGATCTGCCAGTCAGTCAGCAAGTGAATATGTATTGAGCATCATCTATGTGTACAATGGGCTGGGACTAGTCAAAATAAATACAGAGCAGGAGTGTCTTGAATACGGGAATTTTGTCTTATTCACAGCCTATCCCCCATGCGTAAGATAGCCCCTAGAATGCCATAGGTGTTCAACAAATATTTATCAACTAACATATATTATTAATTTGATGGCCATAACAGCCAAAAGGTGTGGGCCTATACTGATAAAACAGGCCTCATATAAAGTGCCTTGCCCAGTGCCCAAAGCCACATAGCAGAAAGATCAGAGTAGAACCCCATTAAACCCTGAAGGACACTCCCTGCTATCTGAAGTGTGGCTCCATGCAGCAAACCCCTCCTACCCCCCCGCCCCCAACACCAGGGAGGACTGTCCTCCTGACAGCCCATACTCACCCCTAGTGCAGGGAAGGATGAGGCAGGGCCCTAGAGTGGTTGGTACTTGCCAAATCAGGAGGGATCAATCTGCAATATTAGGGGGTGGGTTTGCAGGTGGCCCCTGCAAAGGGGCCTCCTGGGATGGCTGATGTAAGAGGTTTCCAGATGTTCTCGCATAGCATGTTAAGAGGGGAAATTGAAGTTGTCCATGGATTGATTTTTCACATTGCTTTCCAAAGAAATACGTCTGGAATTGTGTTATAGGTTATGTTTTTCCAAGAGTTCTGTTCCTACTTTTTTCCCTCTGCTTTTGTTTACTTATTTAAGTTTTGCTATAGGGAGCGAGCACTTGCCAGAGAGAGAGAGACAGAGAGAGAGAAGGAGAGAGAGAGAGAAATCACCCCCCGGGGGGCTGACCACCCCACAATCCATTTTCCTCCCGAGATTTTTTGGGCACCACACGCCACCCAGAACTCAACCATTTGGGATCCAGCGCCTTAGCCTCCGCCACCTGCTGGCCCTCCCTCAGCTTTTTAAAAAGCCATCTTTGTGGATCTTAGTAAAGAGAAGTGGATCTTCGCAAATAGAAGACTTTTTACCCTTTGCTTTGGTTTGCAAAAACACATCCTCCAAGCAGTGACGCTAAGGTAAATGACGTGCCTCTCACAGGCCGGAAGCGGCAGTGTCGGACACCGTCATTACGACGGCCTCCTTTACGGCACTGCCGTTCTCCCATGTTCTCTGCTCTTTTCCGCGTGGTGTAGAGGAGGCAAAGTAATACGAGAGATGGTCCCGGCCTTCAAGAAGCTTAGGGTCGGGGTGGAAGGGCACCTCCGGGATATAGGAAACTAGAGGAACCTCCGAATGCATCTCTGGTGGTGCTGAGCTCAGAAAAAGGAAGCGAGAGGTCGCCATGAACACAACCAGATGGCCCTCTAGACCCACCTCACCTAACGCCGGTCGTCTAATGGCCCGCCTCTCCCACCTGAGCCTGCCGCTGCTCCTTCCATGCACAGGGGTGATGGGATTGAGGCAGTATAGAACAGTGGCGAGACACAGACCCTACGCCGTGTGGTGCAGCTGTGAAACCCAGCCCGACAATTACAGCTGTGTGACTCCAGATCTCTTCTGCCTCCGTTCCCTTAGCAGTAAAATGTGGACTGTAACATAATAAAAACTGTTGCATAGGAATGTTGGGAAGATTAAATGAGGCAATCCACTAGAAAGGTACCCGGTATTCTTTCTAGTAAGTATTAACTATGTTATTATTAAGAGCTGTGTTCTGGCATGTGTGTTTAGTCTGTGTGTACTTGTGTGTGTCTCACCTTTCTGTAACCTCCCTGAGGACAGCACAGTGGCCCCCCTTCTCCCCATCTCTTTATTGCCTCTCAGTGCTGTATAAGCAGTTGGCGGCCCATGACTTTGACAACCAGATGTCCTGGCTATTTCAGGGCTGTTCCAATTTCAAAGATTGGCTGCATTTTCTGACCTCCTAAGTTCCTATTTATCAGATCATATATTCTAAAATGGGATTCAGAAAAAAGTGCCCCCCTCCCCCCCAGTGGTTAAGGTTGGCAGACTCTAGCAGCTTTACTTTCTCTTGGCCAAGCGCTCTAGCAGTGCCTGGGAACCTTCCCCAGATGCTTGTGAGACTCACATAGTGTTTGGCAGCCAGCTCTACTCTGGGTTCCTTCTGCCTTAGATGCTTTCACTCCAACCTCACCCACAGGAAACCTTTCCTTGACTTTAATAAAAATCCAAGGTATCTTAGTTTGTCTTCCTCTGCTGTAACAAAATACTACAGACTGGGTAATTTATGGAGAAGAGAATTTGATTTCTCACAGTTTTTAAGGCTGGGAAGTCCGAAATCGAGACACCAGCAGATTCAGCGTCTGATCCGTTGTTCCAGCATGCCCTGAACACTACATTCTCTGGAGGAAGAAGACAGAGGGGCAAAAGAGGCCAAACTCCTCACCTCCCAACACCATTACGCTGGGGATTAAATATACAACACATGAATTTTGGGAGGACACATTCAGACCATAGCAGCAAGTATAGCTAATTAACTCAACATCTGCTACCAAGTAACTCAAACTCAGGAGTCTAGGACCTCCAAGTTTAGATAAGGAGACTATAACCCAAGTTTCCAAAATAAGGCCTGGTGAAAATCAGTTCAAACAGACCCAACCAAAAGGGTGACAGAGCAGCAGAAGTTCTCAAAAGAACAGAGGAGAAAAAAGTCACAGATAACTAGGAAAAAGAAATCAACCTGGGGGTCAAGGGAGAACAATCCAGAGATACCATAGTCCCTCTGACATACTGTCTAAACATGTTCTTTGTTTTGGGAGCTGTTCGTGCCTTGGTGGCTGGGTGAGTCTAACCTCATTGCTATTCCTAGTCACCAAGAATCATTCCCCTAAGATCTGTTCCATAGTTTGTGTGTAAGAGGGCTGGTGATTTGTTTTTGGAGGGCAGCCTCACAGCACCGTTAATGGGCAGAGGGCCCAGGTCTGCAGGAGACTAGGCTTTAATGACAGGAAGTGCCAAGAATGCTTCATCTCAACCAGATGACTCTTCCAAACAGCAGTTTAGAAACTGTCCCTTTAATATTAATGCATGGCCCAGTCATGTGTGAATCTGGCCCATTGGATGTAGACAACTTGGCTTTAGTTGGATAACTCTGACCACATATCTTTTTTTTCCCCCAGTGAGACACTTGAATGGAAGGAAACAATTTCTCTTTTTCAATGTTGGGTAAACATGTGTAATTAGCCTTGTACTTATCTCCATTAGTATCATTAGACTTGAAAACCCAGTTTAATCTGGATTCTGCTCTCTTCTTAATGTCAGCCTCTTTCTGGACCAGTACAGAGCCAGCCTTGTTGATGCAATAAAGAGATTACTCCAGCCTAGGGTAAGTATGTTTCTATTTTCTCCTGAACACTGGCTACAGAATAATTAGTCTGTGCACAAAGATGGAGAGAGGAATGGAATGGCAGGATTAATGTCATGTAATACTTTAATACTTATTATGTCCAACTTCAATTGGGTCTTCTGATCTATCAGATTCTTTCCTAATCATAACTAGGAAACTTCTTACCCCTGGCCCTCTGATAAGAAACACAGTGGGTAGTAAAATAAATGAAACCGCTTCAAAGACAGTATGAGATTATTTTTATCAAAGAATTTTTTGAGTCTTTTCCTTTGATAACAATATCTTCATATTAAAGTAGAAGTATGGTATTGAAAGTTTTCTGTTGACTTCTGTCATTTTTAATCCCTTCAATGGTAACCTTTGTCATTGGGTATTTATTTATTGCAAAAGAATATTTTTTCTTTTTCATTTCTGTTTATATTAAAGAAAAGGGACTTCAGATGAATCCTTATATTAAAAGTTCTTTGCTTTTAAAGGAAGCCATTATTTACATATTATAAACATTAGGTCACAATGAAGCCAAGCATGGCATAAAATATTGTGCACGTTTTTACATTTATATATCCATTTATGCCTGTGAGTAAATTACAGAGTTTGTATCCGCTCTTATTTTGTTGGGCTGTTATACTAAGCTAGGAGGTCCTGCAGCCTAAACGGAGAGTTAATATACATCTATTTAAAGTAAGAAAACGATTTTAAAGCTCGTGCATTTAAAAAAAAAATTAAGTATATGATTCTTGCTGTGCCATAGGAATTTAAAATGGGTTAACAATACTAATGTGATCTAACACAGGTAGTCACATTTATCTGGGAAGACTACAGTGTGTGTGTGTGTGTACACGTGAGTTCGTTTTCTGAAGTTTCGTTGTGTTGTTTCTGGTCTTTTTTAAAAGGAGGTTTTCTCTAGTCTTCTGACCTCAGTGAGATTTATAAACTAATACCTTTCAATCTTTCTTTTGTATCTTTTTCACATTGAAGGTTCCCAGAGCAATTTGATAATTGTCCTTTGCCTTACACTGTTGCTTTTTATTTTGTTATCTCTATAAAGCTCAGAAACTTTAAATAGGCCTCGCAGAGGGGCAGCCACTGCTTTGTAAGTAGTAATCAATTAAATTAAATTGGCCTTCTCAATTCCCCCTGGGAAGTAGGTAGCAGGTCTTGAGGCAAGGAAGGAGTATGTCCCAGGCTACTGTGGCTGCTGTCATGGTTGAGCAGACAGCCCAAGTTGAAGGTAGAAGAAGGAATTTTAGGCCTCTTCATCCTCCTATTAGCCTTAGGTGATTCTTGTGAGCATTTGCAAAATCAGGATTCTCAGGGATTGCGCTGAGATTCTTGGATATAAAGGCCTCTATAAAAACGTATCATACATCAATACAATGCTTTCAAGGACTCCCGGATCTCACACTGCACAAACAGTACTTCACTCATCACCAACACCCCTTGAAAGCCTATTTGTGGCCACTACTCCATTTCACAGCAGATTTGCATGATTTACCTAGGATCTATTGTAAATCATGCGAATGATTTACAATAGAAAACTGCCCAAGCTATGAATAGACCTAAATGCACACTGGGCTGGAATCTCTAGCAGCTCTCTGTACCCTCTATTAAATCCTGAGCCACGCTCCCCCCTGAAGTGTGGCTGCACGCAGCAGCCCCTCTGAATGAGGACAGCAGCCCACCTCCTGACAGCTGGTACCCACCCAGAGAAGGACGAGGCACAGCCTAAGAGTAAGTGTACTAGGTCATGCTATAGGGGGAATTGGGAGGCAAAATCAGGGCACCGACACCTACCTGCAGCATTAGAAATGGGAGTAAGGGGCTTCACTTAGGCCTCTCATGGGATGGCTGTTTCCCAAGGCTGCTGGTTATTCAGTTTAAGAGTATAAGGGGCCTACCATAGAGGGGAATTCAAAGTTGCAAATGTCACATAGACATACCAGAATTATCACCTCGGAATCTCATCCCCATTGAGAGATCTGGGGAGGCAAGGGACTCTTACTACCTTGGCCTCTACCCAGTTTGACCCGAGAGGCATTGTGTGGACTTGGCCATGAACAACAGCAGTCCCACGTCCTATGCTGGTAAGCTAGAAGGGTTTCCACAGCTTGTGGGTAACCAGAAAAAAATGGACTCTTCTCCTTCTTAGCACTCAGGGCTGGCTGTTTCCAAATGACCTCCCCACGCTCAGTGTATGTGCTAAGGAAGTCACACACGGGTTTATGGCAGAGCAGCCATAAACTATAGAGCTTGAACCTGAACAACTCTATAGTTTTGTGGTCCAGTGACTGAAGGTGCCATAAAGAAATAACATGGAGGGGCCACACAGGTGGACCCTGAGTTCTTAGGGAGTCAGTGTGAAATATAGGTTCTCAGAGTTCTCAGTAAAAACTACTATTTGGCCAAATGCTTCAAGTTCGTTGGATGACCCCAGTTTCTGAAGGCAAAGTTTAGTGGATAGAAAGAATCAGGGAAAAAACTTAAAGATTTATTTATTGGGACCAGCATATGGTGTAATGGTTTTGCTGCTGGGTAGTCGACCGCAGTTCAAGTCCCAGACCCAGTGGCTGAAACTCACACTGGGCACATGTGTATGTATGTGTACCCAAAATCTCAAGAGGAGAGGGGTTGTAATGTGGCCATCCCCCCTGAGGGGTGATTTCTTGCTTTCTGTCTCTCTGTCTCTCTGGCAAGTGCATGTTCCCTATAGCAAAAATCTCTTTAAAAAAAAAAAAAAAGTTATTTATTTCATCCACCAGAGAGAGAGAGAGAGGTGTTCCAACAGTCTTCATGCCATGATCCACCTCTCACACCTCCCAGCCTCAGCCAGCCTCAGATTATGTGCACACACATGCCTGGTATACTTAGGGAGATCTTTAAAAGTAAACCCAGAACCTTTCTGTGTAGGTCACCCTTACAGATTATCATGCATTAAGCTACTGTACCACAATCTGACCCCCAAAATCAGAAAATTCTGTGTATGGAACCCAAGTCTGCTCTTCCTAACTACTCAGCATCTCTAGGCCTGCATTTCCTCACCTGTGGAAAGGCAAAACTATTTCCTACCTGTGGGCTGGTGTAAAGTCGTTACATATATAAATAAATAGGACGCAAGAGACACTTCATAATGAGAGCTGGTTCTTTTTCTTTCTTATTTAATTTTTTTTTTTTTTTTTGGAGAGGTTTTTGCTATAGGGCGCGTGCGCTCGCCAGACAGACAGAGAGAGACAGAGAGATAGAAAGCAGGAAATCACCCCCCAGGGGGGATGGCCACGCCGCAATCCCTTCTCCTCCATTCTCCTCTCGGGATCTTGGGCACGCACGCACACACGCCCGGCGTGAGTTTAAGCCGCCGGGTCCAGGACTCGAACCGCGGTCGACTACGTGGGAGTCCAGTGACATAGCCATTACGCTAACTGCTGGTCCCTCTTATTTAAGTTTTTAAAGAATTACTTATTATTATTATTCAGTTTGACCAGAGAGAGGCAGAGACAGAGAGACAGAGGGAGAGTGAGAAAGCAAGCTGCCAGGTTCGGAACTCAAACTGCAATTGGCCGTGTGAGAATCCAGCGCCCTAACCACCAGGTCACCTGCTAGCCCCCATTTTTCTTTCTTATTTAAAAGGTTTTTTTTCTTTACTGAGTAAGTGAAATAAAGAAAAAAAGATTATACCTCCAAAAGGATCTTGTTGCTGTGATCCACTCCCAACCTCAGCCAGCGTCTGCTCATGAGCAAGTACATGCCCAGAGTACTTAGAGAGGTCTTTAGGACTTGAACTAGGAACCTAGCTGTGTGGGTCAGCCTCATAGAGTGTCGTATTTTGCTACTGTGCCACCATCTGGCTCCGAGCTGGTTCCTCTTGATTGTTGTACCAGCTTGTTATGGTTAATACACATGACACACTTGTCCAAAGGGGCACTGGCCTGGCTGAGTGAGGGCCTGAATTCCAGACCCAGTTTAGCACTAATGGACTCTGGAACCAACTACCTCTCTTGCTGACCCGTTTGCCCCAACAAGGAGAATGTGAGGGATTTCACCTATACTCTCATAGAGCTCCGTTACCTCTAAAAATCCATCTTGCAGGAAGGAGGTATACTTGGGCTCTGGATGCAGAAAACTTAAGTTTAAGCTTAGGCTCTGCCATTGACTGGATTCATTTCTAGCTTCAGTTTCTAATCTGTAAAATGGAGTGTGACTAAGCCAATGCATCGTACTACACATGAGGCTCTAAACATCTATTCAAGGCAAGTTTTGGTTGCCTTGTAAAAGTTCTAAAGAGACTTTCTGTTTATGGTAAGTACAGAATATGGGGGGCTTTGTCCCAACATTTTCCTTGGAGAAATGCTGGCAGGAGGGGAAGACACCAGGTTCTTGACCTGGACTGGGAGTGGTTTGCACATAAGGACGCCTGCCATGTCTCCTCTGCACGTGTGTCCTGAATACCTGCCAGCAGCAGGCCCTGCAGTGGTCCCAGGAGGGTTGTGTACTTGATGAAGATGACACACAGCCTTCGCTGTCAGTGAGGGTGGTGATGGAGGTCAGGGAAGTACCATTTGAGTCAGGAAAGTCATGATGTATTTTTGCATAGAAAAGTACATCATGACTTTCCTGATGATATAATACATTGACAAGAACAAAAAAAATTGCAATATGAAGGTTCAGGTGTCAAGCTGTGGGAAGAAATGAATTATGCCATTTAGGGGAGAGTGGCTGCTTGATTTCTAGCTTAAAAAATCAGCTCTCGGGACCAGCAGGTGGCATGGTGGTTGGGGCACTGGACACTCCCACATGGCCAACCAGGGTTCAAGTCCTGAATCTGGTGGCTTGCTTTCTCACTTCCTCTCTCTCTTACTCTCAACCTCTGTCTCTCTCTGGTCAAATTAAAAAATAAATGAATGAATAAAATAAAATAAAATAATTATTTTTTTAAAAAATTAACTCTCTAGGGTCAGAGGGTCCAGAAGCAAAGAAAGTAGATGGAGAGGGGAAGTTTCCCTACTTTTCACAAATGAGGGGAAACAGTCCGCTAGAGAGAGCTTAGCCACTCGGGCAGGCTCCTCGCGTGGCCCAGGTACAATGTCAAATCCAGGGGCTGAACTTCAGTCCTCAGCCAAACAGGGGCCCGTGCCTGGAAAATCACCTCAGGAAGCACCTAATTTCAGAAGGAATGCTTATCACCCACACAAAATGGAAACTTTCCTCAACCTACTGGTTTAGAGAAACTGTAAAAACCATTGACTCCTGCCAGAATACTACACAGGGACTCTCTAGGAAACTTAGAAGATGAAAAGAGTAGAACAGATATGAGAAAGGCGTGGAATCGGCACATTTCACTCATTCCAAGAAGCAGCATTCCTCCCCCCACCCAACCCTGACCCCTTTTCCCTCTTGTGAGTGGCTTCTGATTGCTGCCGTTTGGTAGGGTGACTCCCTCTGCTTGTGTGCCTCAAAGTCTGTGACAAAAGCAATGTCCAATATCAGAGGACCCAAAAGTAATTTAAAATACACCTACAGCATCCGGCAAGTTGAACTTTAGTCCAGCAATGACAGCAAGTGGTCTCTATAGATATTCCTCTGAAACAGTTTTTGGTTCTAGGAGGGGACCCAAGTCAGCCAGATAGTGTGAGCTCACTCAAGGCCGTGAGAAGATGGCAGGCGGGTGGGGCTGCAATGTTGACAGCTCTCCAGCTTGGTACCACTGCTGACCAGTTGGCAAGAATTCAAAAACGCGGTGGAGGAATTCATTTAACCTTCTTCAGAAACTGGCCCCAACTGGGACCAGCAGTTAGTGTAATGGCTATGTTGCTGGACTCCCACGTAGTCGACCATGGTTCGCGTCCTGGACCCGGTGGCTTAAAACTCATGCCGGGTGCATGTGCGTGCGTGCCCAAGATCCCGAGAGGAGAATGAAGGAGAAGGGATTGCAGCGTGGCCATCCCCCCTGGAGGGTGATTTCTCGCTTTCTATCTCTCTGTCTCTCTCTGTCTGTCTGGCGAGCGCACGTGCCCTATAGCAAAAACCTCTCCAAAAAAAAAAAAAAAACTGGCCCCAACTGACCACCAGATTCCTAGAGTCCTGCCTATGAGGAGACTTCAGAAGTTCATGGAAAATGGAGTTAAAGTACAAGTTTATTTGGGTGCAAAAAACATTGAAATCCTTTTATATTTTTTTCATAACACATTTTCCATCTCTTTTTGAAGACTCCTCATAGGTGAAGAATGCTGTAAAATGTAAATCACAGACCTTGGCTTTAGAGGAGAAATTTCTTTTTACTGACAGACTTCCTCATCTTCTTTTTTTTAATCTAACATCTCTGCCCACATATGTACAAACATCTGCTTTGACCTGTTTTCAGGAAAATTGCCCTTGGTGTGTGGGCTCAGTGTGGTAAACTGCAGTGGTTCTGAAGGACACTTGAGTTCTGGTCTGCTAGGCACAGTAAATCCTTATCTGCTGTGTTCAGTCATACCTGGTTCACCAGCTGTAGGAGTTCTCTGAAACATTAATTGTAGGAGTAGAAAACCCAGATGGCTTTAAGATCCTCAGAGTGGGGACTCGACCTCAAGAAGTTCTTTTCTCAAGTTGAATCTCTGTCTTGATTCAACCAACATTTATTGAGCAACTACTACCTGCTTAGGACTGTGCTAAGGAATATGGGAAAGGGGCCTAGCAGTGAATACTGAGCACTGTGAGCATCTCAGAGCTGAGCAGTGCAGATTAATACATGAGCTACCAGGGATTACGGGGGTTACAGTACAATATGGTGGGTCCTCACATAGAGGCACTAGGAGAAAGCGCAAAGAGCAACTGACTGCCGAAGGAAGGTTTCCCTAGAAGCAGAGTCTTAAGTAAGGAGGGCGTTTTCCTCAGAGGAGGGGTACCAGAAAGTAGTGTCCTGCCATAAAGAACAGTGCTCACCTGCATGGAGGGTGAAAAAGCATGGTATTCTAGCAGTCGATGAGAAGCTCGCACTGGCTGGAGTGTAAGAGTATATATGTGGTTGGCATTAAGGGTTGGAGAAGTTAGTCTAGTATACTGTTTTATATTTTATTTTGGGGGAGAGATATTTGCTATTATGCTATTTGCGCATACACTCGCTAGAGAGACAGGGAGAGACAGAAAGCAAGAAATCACGCCCCAGGGAGGATGGCCATGCTGCAGTCTCTTTTTCTCCATTCTCCTCTTAGGATTTTGGGCATGCACACACACGTCCCTGGCATGAGTTTCAACCTGTGGGTCCAGGACTCAAACTCTGGTCTGCCATATGGGTGTCAAGCACCTTAACCACTATGCCACCTGCTGGCCCCAGGGTATAGTTTTATAAAGGCCAAGAATATTATGATGAAGAGACTGGGTTTTATAGAGAGCCACTAAAAGTCTGTGCAGTGGCGTGGTCTGGTATGGGTTTTAAGATCACTTTGGCCACAGCCTAGAGGCTGGATTGGAGTATGCGAGAGCTGGAAAGATGCAAGGCTCTTCTGATGTCAAGAGTAGACCACCTTCTACTTGGAACCATCCATTTGGGAACTAGTAAAGACCTGAAATTGTCCTGAGAATGTAGGACCTATGCCTGTTTAAACACTTTTAGTGAGGCAGGCCCAGCCAGGGTGGCATGCAATAGTGCCATCGTCTGGGAGGCTGAAAGCTGCATGGGAGCCCAGGGCTCAATTTTCAGGCCAACTCGAACACGCCAGGTATGGTGGCATGCGTCTGTAATCCTGGCTAGTTAGGAGGGTGGGGCAGGAGGATCATGCGTGGCATGGTGAGACCCTGTCAGAAATGCTTCTCTCGCCTTTTCTCATAAAACAAAAAGACAGAGGGAGCAGCTTTTTAAATGATCTGTGAGAAGACTAGTGCTTCCTTTGTTTTGGTCTTCCTTTTATCCCTCTAGGTCACCCTTGAAACAATTAAAAATGCAGTTTGAGGGATCAGCAGTTGGTGTAATGGCTATGTCTCTGGACTCCCGTGTAACCGACTGCGGTTCAAGTCCTGGACCCGGTGGCTTAAACTCATGCTGAGCTTGTGTGTGTGCGTGTCCAAGATCCCAAGAGGAAAATGGAGGAGAAGGGATTGCGGTGTGGCCATCCCCCTAGGGGGTGATTTCTTGCTTTCTGTCTCTGTCTTCCTGGTGAGCTCACGCACCCTATAACAAAAACGTCTTCAAAAAAAAAAATAATAATGCAGTTTGAGGGGCCAGCAGGTGGCATGGTGGTTAAAGGCGCTGGACTCCCACATGGCTGACCACAGTTTGAGTCCATGGACCTGTTGGCTTGCTTTCTCACTTTCCTCCTCTCTCTCTTGCTCTCTCTTTGATCAGATTTTTTAAAAATAAATAAATAAAGTTAAATTAAAATAATTCTTTTAAAAAATGCAGTTTGAGAATCACCTGCAGCAGATGACAGTTTTACAGGTTTAGAGTGGGAGGAGTGGCATTAAAAGGCAATGCACAGGGACTGGCAGGGGGCATGGTGGTTAAGGATGCTAGACTCCCACATGGCCAACAATGGTTTCATTCTCAGACCTAGAGGAAGCTTGCTTTCTCACTCCCCTCCCCCCAATCCCTCTCTGGTCAAATTAAAATAAATAAATAAATAAATAAAGTTAAAGAAAATAATTCTTTTTTTTTATTTTTTATTTTATTTTTTTATTATCTATTTTTTTTATTACATTGAATTACATATAACTTTACAGTGTATTACATTGCTTTTTCAAAAGGGAATGCCATGCATGTCAGTCAGTGCAGAGACATTAATCTCCCCGCTTCAACATTCAATATCTTTCCTATGTTTCCCCCAATCATTATTATTATTATTCTAATTATTTTTTATGATAAACATGATTTTTTTTTCCAATTATCAGATCATAAAGTTCCCAACAATAGGAAACGTAGACTGCACTCAGGGCTGGACCAAGGGTGGGTCTCGTGCAGCCCCGCAAATGTAGGTGAATCTCCATGGAACACAGTTTCAGGAACGCGGCTCAGGAAAGCAGAGACGGCCATCAGCGGTTGCGGCACGCGGGGCAGATCCCGGCCACGGCCCGCGGGGGCAGAGCCCCGGCCACGGCCCGCGGGGCAGACCCCGGCCACGGCACGCGGGGGCAGACCCCGGCCACGGCACGCGGGGCAGGGCCCGGCCACGGCACGCGGGGCAGAACCCCGGCCACGGCATGCGGGGGCAGAGTCCCGGCCACGGCACGCGGGGGCAGAGTCCCGGCCACGGCACGCGGGGGCAGACCCCCGGCCACGGCACGCGGGGCAGAACCCCGGCCACGGCACGCGGGGGCAGAACCCCGGCCACGGCACGCGGGGGCAGACCCCGGCCAAGGCATGTGGGGGCAGAGCCCGACCACGGTACGTGCGGCAGAGCCCGGCCACGGCACGCGGGGCAGAGACCGGCCACGGCACGCGGGGCAGAGCCCCTGTCAGGCCGGACCTCCGGATAGGGCATGCGGAGCAGAGCCCCGGCCACGGCACGCGGGGGCAGACCCTGGCCACGGCACGCGGGACAGGGCCCTGGCCACGGCACGCGGGGGCAGAGCCCCAGCCACGGCACGCGGGACAGGGCCCCGGCCACGGCACACGGGGCAGAACCCCGGCAACGGCACGTGGGACTGGGCCCCAGCCACGGCACGTGGGGCAGAACCCGGCCACGGCACGAGGGGGCAGACCCCGGCCACGGCACACGGGGGCAGACCCCGGCCACGGCACGCGGGGACAGGACCACAGCCACGGCACGCGGGGGCAGGCCCCGGCCACGGCACACGGGGCAGACCCCGGCCACGGCACGCGGGGACAGGACCACGGCCACGGCACGCGGGGGCAGGCCCCGGCCACGGCACGCGGGGGCAGAACCCGGCCACGGCACGAGGGGGCAGACCACGGCCACGGCACACGGGGGCAGGCCCCGGCCACGGCACGCGGGACCGGGCCCCGGCCACGGCACACGGAGCAGAACCCGGCCACGGCACGAGGGGGCAGACCCCGGCCACGGCACACGGGGCAGACCCCGGCCACGGCACGTGGGGACAGGACCACGGCCACGGCACACGGGCGCAGACCCCGGCCACGGCACGTGGGACAGGGCCCCAGCCACGGCACGCGGTGGCAGGCCCCGGCCACGGCATGCGGGGTAGAGTCCCGGCCACGGCACGCGGGGCAGAACCTGGCCACGGCACGCGGGGGGGCAGACCTAGGCCACAGCACGTGGAACAGGGCCCCGGCCATGGCACGCGGGGGGCAGACCTAGGCCACGGCACGTGGAACAGGGCCCCGGCCACGGCACCCGGGGGCAGAGTCCCAGCCACGGCACGCGGGGCAGAACCCGGCCATGGCACGCGGGGGCAGACCCCGGCCACGGCACGCGGGGCAGAGCCCGGCCACGGCACGCGGGGCAGAGCCCCGGTCGGGCCGGACCTCCGGATAGGGCATGCGGAGCAGAGCCCCGGCCACGGCACACGGGGCAGACCCCGGCCACAGCACGCGGGGTCAGAGCCCCGGCCACGGCACGCAGGACAGACCCCGGCCAAGGCACGCGGGGTCAGAGCCCCGGCCACGGCACACGGGGCAGAGCCCTGGCCACGGCACATGGGACAGACCCCGGCCGAGGCACGCGGGGCAGACCCCGGCCACGGCACGAGGGGCAGACCCCGGCCATGGCACACAGGACAGAGCCCCGGCCACGGCACGTGGGGCAGAGCCCGTCGGGCCAGACCTCCAGACAGAGCACGTGGAGCGGAGCCCCCGCGCCCTGACCCCGCACCCCAGCACGTGGATTGGAGCCCCCGCGCCCGCCTCCCCACCCCCACGCGCCGGCACGCGGAGCGGAGCCCCCGCCTGCCGCCCCTGGACGTTTAATTGTATCTAGTACTTCTTGCATATTATTCTCAAAGTTTTGGGCCATTTTCTCAGTCTTTATGGTGGACCTTTCTAGGCCAGCCATTTTCTCTTCTACATTAGAGATTCCATTTTCTGAATGATCTAGTCTGCTTTTAATACTTTCAAGGGAGATATTGACTTCTTGTATTATATCCTTCATCTCTAACAGCTCCATCTGATTCTTTTGTAAAGTGTGAAACTCCTCTTTTAGATCTTGCATGAATTTCCTCACCTCCTAGAACTCTTCAACTCCTTTCTCCTTCCCCTTCAGCAGTTCCTTGTCTCTCTTCTCTTCGATCTCTGTTAGCTTTGCCATTATGAATGATCTGAATTCTTTATCAGACATTTCCATGAATTCCCTTGAATTGTGTGTGGATGAAGAGGAGCTATCCGTTTCAATTGGAGGAGGGGCATTTTCCTGCTTCTCCATATTTCTTGTGGTCCTGCAGCGATTTCTAGTCATCTGGTGGATGGTTGGTTTCTTCCCAAACTTTTGAAGTTTAATATGAGGGTTGGGAAGTGTGCAGAAAAGGAAGCAGAGAGAGGGAAACAATACCAACAACAACAACAAAAAAAAAAACAGACAAGAAACAGAGAAAAAAAAGAGAAAAGCTTTGGAATAAATCTAAAAAAGAAAAATTAATATTAAAAAAATTTCAATAAAAATCAAAAATTAGAAAACCGCGCGGCGCGCTTGTCAGGAGCCATTGAGCAGGCTTTCTCTTGAAGAAGGGCTGTTCTGGGAGGAGCAGAGGGGATTATTAACAAAACAAAGGCCTAGGAGGGAGGGGCCAAAGGGCCCTGTAAGAAGCCTCACCTTAAAAAATTCTAAAAAGCAAAAATTAAAAAAAAAGACAGACAGACAGACAGACAGACAGAGAGAGAGAGAGAGTGAGAGGTAGAGAGAGACAAAGATTGATTCAGAGACAGGAGATATGAAAGGGGTTTTCCTACCACGTGGGTTTTGTATGCTGGAGGCCCAGTTAGGAGTGGGACATCTTCCTTTCTCCCAGCATGTCTAGATGTCAGGAGCCATTCAGAAAATAATTCTTAAAAAAAAAAAAAAAAAAAAAAAAATGCAGGCCTGCAGGTGGCATGGTGCTTAAGGTGCTGGACTCCTACATGTCCGACTGTAGTTTGAGTCCCAAACCTGGCGTGCTTTCTCACTTTCCCGCTCCCTCTCTGTCTTTCTCTGGTGAGCATGCATACCCTATAGCAAATTAAAATAACAATAAATAAAATTAAATAATTCTTTTTAAAAAAGGTAGGGGTGGGACAATGCCATGGGCCAGCAGATGGCATGACATGGTCGTTAAGGCACTGGATTCCAACATGGCTGACTGCATTCTGAGCCCTGGTCCTGGTAGCTTGAAAATCACACCAGACACATGTGCGTGCATGCCAAAATCCTGAGAGGAGAATGGAGGAACAGGGATTGCGGCGTGGCCATCCTCCCTGGGGAGAGTGATTTCTCATTTTCCCTTTCTCTGGCTCTCTCATAAGCACACAAGCCCTAAATCAAAAACTTGAAAGAAAAAAAAGAAAAGAAAAGAAAGGCAATGCCATGATTTCCAGATTCATTTTCAAGGTGATAGGTATGGAAACACTTTGTGCCTAGTAAGTACTCAGCTTGCCTATTGGAGTGCCTGTGTGTTGGGTTTGATAGGTAGTGCCCTGGGAAGGGTTGGGGCTTGGAGTCAGGGATATTACGTTCCATTTTAGACAAAAGGGGTTAAAGTTATTTTCAGAATAGCCTCATGGTGAGATCTAGTAGGCATATGAAAATAAGGGTGTGGACCCTGGACAATGGTGAATGCTATAGTTATACACTTGGGGGTTATTGATGTATATGTGATAGTTGAAGCCGTGGACTTTGGTACAATTGCCTGGAATTACATAGAATAAAAGGAAAATAGAGCCCTGGGACCCACTGACAATTCAGGTGCAAGTGGGAGAAGAGAAGCCAGGAAAGGGGGCTGTGGGGGACTGTGAGAGACTGAGAGAATTAGAAGAAGAGGGAGCAGGTGAAGGCCTCATCTCGGAAACCAGGTAAAGAAATAGAAAATAAGCACATGCTTAAACATGTAATTGATATTTAATAGTTGGTTGCTTGGAAATGTAAAATGAATAAAGGCATTTCATTGGTATAGCCTATTCCTTTTAAAATAACATGAAGCATACTTATTTTTTCCAGAAGTATACACCCTGTAATATATGAGTATAGATTTAGTCTAGCAAAGTAACAACAACCGAGCTCACAATGTAAACAGTATCACTGTTGTTTAGTAGAACTTCTCTTTCTTCTCTCCAGGGATAAATGAATTCTCTCAGATTTCTGCTCATCAGTCAAGATTTTACATTCAATTGAGTGTTCATTCTGAGTTTAAAATGGTTCTGTGACTGAATGCTTAGAAAGTTGCGCTTTGGTAAATTGAAAATAATTTTTCTAAAGTGATGGGTTAATTTGAAATCTATATTTTTTTTTCTTGTTTTGTTTTTTGCAGCCTAAACTGTAAGACATATTCCTCTGATCTTGTTGCTCCACAGATGAACTGTCCTGCCTCTCCCAGGATACTGGGGGCTTCTAAAACAATTTTTTTTTTAAGTTTGTTTATCAAGAGAGTGAGAAGTGCCCCCCAACAGGGTCTTCCAGCAGGCTTGCAGGCCAGGAACTGAACCCGTGATCTTGCGTATAGTCCAGCTTCACTTGAGTAGCATGTTACCACTACACCACAGAGCCAGACCTAGCTCCAGTATTTACGAAGTGAGGCAGATGCTGGCTCTCAGTAGGGTTCAGTGGATGTTTACTGAATGAATGGATGATGTGCTGTTTTCCCTCCTAAAATATTAATCCACATCTCGAAGGTGTCCATATTGAACAAAATGAAAAAAGAAACAAACCTCCTGAGAAAATAGAGATTGCAACTCCTGCTCACCCTTTCTCTTTTCCGTGGGTACGATACTGTGCCCGGTGTATTACTCTCTGAAACCCATTGTAACAGCTGACTCTGTGAAAGCTTCTCAGAGAAAATCTTTTCAAAGGATAAGCAACAGAATGTGGCCTTCAAATTCTCAAAGATGTGCATTTTTCAGATTATTCAACATCTGGATTTAGTTTATTCTCTCAACAAATATTGACTGAGTGCCTACTATATGCTAGGCACTGAGAAAATACAGTGAATAAAACATTAGAAACATCCGTTGTCATGGAGCGTACATTCCAGCTGGAGGAGACAGGCAATAATAAACAAGGATATAATGTGTGCTGGTGGCGATAAGTGCTAAGAACAAAAATAAAGTGGGGGTTTAGGATGGATGGCAGTGCAGCAGTAAAACGTGATGCTCTGTAAGACTGACCCACATGGGAAGGTTCCAGGTTTGTGTCCAGAGATCTCCGTGAATATACTGGTACCCTGAGCATGTGTGTGCCCATGACTGGGACTGGCTGAGGCTGGGAGTGGATTGTTACATAGGGACTCTGTTGGGGGTGCTGTCTCTCTGTCTCTCTCTGCCTCTCTCTCTCTCACTCAAGGAGGAAATTAATCTTCAGGGGAAAAAAGCTAGAGGAAAGAGTGGAGAATAATGGAGGAGGGAGGTTGTTTTCTACACAGCATAGTTAGGGAAAGACAGGCAAACTGAGACCAAAAGGAGGAAAGAAATGGTTGGGCAGAGACCACAGCCATGCTGCTTAGTTGCAGTGCCCTTAACCAACTTCGGCCAACAGTAGGTGGGATGCCAGGAACTTGAGCTTTGTGAATGTGAAGATAGGCCCAACCAAGAAACTTGAAGCCCTGTAAACATTGTGATTCAAATGAATATTAAAAATCAACTATCCAGTTTTAACTGCAAGACATTTTTTGCAGGTAACTTTTTTTTTTTTTTTTTTGGAGAGGTTTTAGCTATAAGGTGCATGCACTCACCAGAAAGACAGAGACAGAAAGCAAGAAATCACTCCCCAGGGGGGTGGCCATGCCGCAATCCCTTCTCCTCCATTCTCCTCTCGGGATCTTTGGCACGCACGCACACATGCCCGGCGTGAGTTTAAGCTACCAGATCTGGGAATTGAACTGCGGTCGGCTACATGGGAGTCCAGTAACATAGCCATTATGCCAACTGCTGATCCCATGAAGGTAACTTTTTTTTAAGAATTATTTAATTTTATTCATTGTCGTTATTATTTTTAATTTGACCAGAGAGACACACAGAGAGAGAAGGAAAGCGAGAAAGCAAGCTGCCAGGTCCAGGACTTAAACCACAGTCAGCAATGTGGGAGTCCAGCGCCCCAATTACCACACCACTTGCCAGCCCCACAGATAACTTTTTAAAATAATTATTTATTTTATTTTTATTCATTTATTATTATTCTTTAATTTGACGAAAAAGAGAGAGAAAGAAAGCAAGCCGCCAGGTCAGAGACTTCAACCATGGTCGGCCATGTGGGAGTGTCCAGTACTTTAACCACCACGACACTCACCAGCCCCCGCACAGGTAACTTTTAAGACAACTTTTTTAATTCAAAAATCCAGGATGGCAACCAGTTCTTAGAAATGACTAAAATGACCTACTAGTATTCCTTTTTTATTTTCTTTTTCTTAATGGAGACTTTTGCTCTCCTACTGAGACCATGTATTATATAATATCTAGTTTCACATAAAAATAAATTTCTGCTGCTAAGTTTGAAAATTGCCTGAAAATAGCAATTAATATTGGAAAAGCTGCCAGAACCTTAAGTGTAGTGGCGTAGTTGGTGTAGCTATAATTACGTGCCTGAGTGTGTACATGTCTGTGTAAACACAGTATGAAAACACACTTGATGTCCAGGACAGTGTATCAGTGTATTTTCTTCTAAGTAAGTGAGAGAGAGAGACGTTTTATAGCATGGTTAGGTGGTATGGATTTTTCTAGCATAACATCTGTATCTCTTTTGTTTTTCAAATTATTTTCACATTCATCATCTCATTTGATTCTAACAACTTGCTGGGGTGAAAAAGGGAGGGCATACTTTGTTCTGCCCATTTGATGGATGAGAAAAGTCAGTGGATTACCTAAAATTGCTTAAAGTTCTTATCTATATAATGAAGAGACTGGACTGTGTAATCACCGAGGACCTTTCTATTGTGTCATCAGGAAAGTCATGACTTCTGGGACCAGCAGATGGCATAATGGCTATGTCTCTGGACTCCCATGTAGTCGACCGCAGTTCAAGTCCTGGATCCTGGTGGCTTAAGAACTCACACCAGGCACATGTGCATGTGTGCCCAAGATCTTGAGAGGAGAATGGAAGAGAAGGGATTGCGGCATGGCCATCCCATCTGAGGGGTGATTTCTTGCTTTTTGTCTCTCTGTTTCTGTCTATCTGGCTAGCACATGCACCCTGTAGCAAAAAGAAAAAAACAAAACAAAACAAAACAAACAAACAAAAAAAGTCATGACTTCTGTTTTTCTGTGCAAAAATGTGTCATGACTTATATATATATTTTTTATTATTATCCTGAGGTGACACAGCTAGTGGAGACCACTGTTAAGTCCAATATGATTTCTACCGAAGTTCTTTCTTAAATTCTTCAAACCCTTCACTGCATGTTTAATTATCTGTAAAACGCAGTATCTCTGAGTCCAAGATGGTTGAGAAAATTATTGACAGAATTAAAGGGTTGGTTGTGAAGCACCAAATATAGTGGTAGCTATCATTATTACTGTCATAACTATTACTAATAAGGAAGCAATGTAGTATAGTGGGAAAAGCTTTGGTGTTGGAGTTAGTTAGCTAAGCTTCTATTCATTTACCAATTGCCATCACCTTGGCCTATCATTCAACCTTCCTGAGCATCCTATAGAATGAAGATGATAATACCTACAGTGGAGGGTGGTTTGAAGACTAAAGGATGTCTAGCCCAGTGTCTCAGACACTAGATTCTCAATAAATGGCTGGTAGCTGTGATGAACTAACTGGGTTGTATTTCATGCTCTCAAAACCTAAAGTGATTTTTACAAAGGTAAAGTATAACTTTGAAATTAATAGATGTATACAGCCATCTTTGTAAAAAACAAACAAACAAATATATATATATGCATATATACATATATGTATATAAACCTATATGTGTGTGTGCGTGTGTGTGTATGTATGTGTATATATGTGTGTATGTGTATATATGTGTGTGTATATATATATATATATACACACACACACACATACAGGATTCTGAAGTTTGGCCTTTCTATACACATCTGAGAGTAGGGGGGAAAATCCACACATACCCAGTAGTCAGCAAGTGGTCATTATGGATTTCATGTCTGATGGCCTTCTGAAATCTGGTATCATTTTATTCAGGTCCTCTTGTTCTCCCCATTATAATAATCTCATAAGATTATGCAATTTATTTAGAAAGGTCTCTTTACCCTCATTGTAACACTTTCTTTGAAAAATAGTTATTTGAGTATTGTGAGGAGCTACTTTGATATAGTGGGGACCATTATGAGGGGATCAGTGAACTTGGAAGCCAAGATTCTGGAGCCTTGTCTCTGATGGCGTGGTCAAGAAAGGCTGGTGGTAGGACTGAAATGTGAAAACAATAGGAATTGTGGTTATTTGTCTCTGTGAAGGTCTTCATCCTCAATTTTGGGGCACAATAAAAGGGACACAAAATGTATAGGTATCTGGAGTTGTGATGTGGACGTGTGGGCAGATGCTACGGTGCCGTAAGGTGAGTAGACTACCCTGAACTGGTTACTATTAAATCTAGTCAATGGTTTAAACCAATGGGCTCAAGACTGGGTGTATTATTAAAAACACTAACTTTCATTTTGTGTATTTTATGCATTGTTTGAGAACAATGAAACACATTTGAATGTGAATTTTTTTTTATTCAATGTGTATCTATTCTTGAAATTATTCTCACTGTGAATGACCACCCCGTGTGGATGCTTTGAGAACAATTGAGTTTTTCTACCTAGAGCTGTCCATTAAATTCTTTGACCAATGTCTGTTATGTTTGGTTGCCTTCCAGTTTGAAAATGTGTGAATTTCCTTTTTAATGTTCTAGGGGAAAGCAATGGTATTCGCCCCACGCCGAGGGAATACTTTAAACCAGTTTTGCAATCTAGCTGAAAAAGCTGGTTTCTCTATCCAAAGACGTGAAAATTATGACGAACACATTTCAAACTTCCACTCCAAGGTTAGTTTTCTGCTTGTGTTAGATAACACTTTAATCCGCATTGCATTTTGAAGAGATCATGGTCTTTTTGGCAGGTAACCTAAATATTTGATTAAAGTACTCCTTAGGTGTGTTGCTTCTGAACAGCCATTTGTATCTGATTATTTTGTGTGGTAAAGCCATCTTTTATCTTTGCATGTCTAAAAGGATTTTACAGAAGCCATTCCTGTTTACTTCTTTCTCTGAAACAAACTAATCTTTTCATTCATAATAGACTAATTTGTAGGATGCAAGGGGAGGTGGCACAGAATGAATGATAAACATGCATTTATATTTTAATGAAAAACCTTCGGCTTTTAAGTAGGTTAAATGCTTAGCTGCACTGAAATAAATAGAAGGTGCATGTCTAATTGTATCATGTTGGACTGTAAATCTTTATCTCTGCTTGCTTTATGACTGGGTCAGTTGGCAGTTTGAGACTGTTAAATCTCATACAGAATTTCACAGTTGTGGGGTTATATGTCAGATCGAGGCGCTACAAGATTTAGGTCAAAAGCACTTATCTGAGAGTGATTTCTAAGCCTGCTTACATAAAGCAATGTTATCAGCCTTTTTATTATTTATAGGTATAGAGCAATATAGGACAGTGAGAGGCAAGTGTTCCACTGGAAACTTTTTAGGATTCTCACATTTTCTAATACATGTCACAGGGACTAGTGTAGCATGTATTACTGCTGCTATTTTGTACCTGACAAAACCTTCCTCCGCTTATGACCTTGGCAAGAGACTTTGACTTGTCATGATTTCACAAGTTGTGACTACAGGAAAGTAAAGGCCTGATCTTAAATTTCTCCTGGAACAATGTGGATAGCATTGTTTATTACCCAGCACTATGACATAACATAGGACTGCGTTGGCCTTTGGAGAAATAAACACAAAATGGAGCGGATCTTCCAGGCAAGAGGACGGATGTTCTCACTTTTTGGACATCAGTTTCCTTCTTTGCGTCTCTAGGGCTCCATTTAGCCCCTGAGGAAAAAAATGGTGCTTTGTGAATTGAAAGAGTTAAAACACATCCTCTCACAGGCAGAACTCAGCTGGTTGCTTCCAATCAGAAAATAAGAACAGGATGGCGTGTTATTCAGATCTTACCTGTTTCTCTAGAATGTTGTTTTCCCCCCTTTTCAATCTCTCCCCAGAACAAAAGGAATGGCTCTGAGGGCTTTACCTGGTGGGGGAAGGGTCTCTCCTGCTCCCACCCATGGGCTCCTCCACCCAAAGATCTACCATAGCCTTCTCTCCAGGGTGGGGCCACAGCTACAGAGATCAGCTCGGGGCCGCTTGAATGTCATGTGTTCACTTTCTCCCTAGAACAACAAACGCTCTTAAGTTTGTCGATGACAGCTCCTGAGAGTGTAGGTGTGGGTCAAATGTTCTGCATTGTGCCTCCTCCCTGTGAGACCTCCCTGTGAGTGTGTGGGGACGTACAAGGCATTTGAGCCCATGGTGCCCACCTTTACTGTCTAGCCCTTCAGAGTGTTAGCACCTGGTGCACAGCAGCGTCCTCTTTTTATTTCCAGCATTGTGCACTGTCCTGCAGACATAGGACATTCTGTAAATCTGTAACATGCCTCTTACATTTACACTGGGGACCATACCCAGCTATAATAATACTCCAGGGGTAATCACTGACTGGCCCCCCAAAATACAATACATTTCCATAAATAAGCGGCCATAGCTTTTCTGCCTTCACAATTGACTTTAACATCGAACGTCACGCCTTGCTAACATTGGACTAAGAAATAGTTCTCTACCTTGTTGTTAGGGTGCCCCGAGCAAAAGGTATAAATGGAGCAGGTGATAAGTATTTACAATGATGAGAGCTATTTCAGCTCGTTTGGTGTTCAGTCTCCAGTGAAAGAATTCCTCTTGTCCCTTCTGGACCTGCTTCAGCTGGGGACCGCTGTCTGGCCACAGCCATGCCTAATCACCCAACGTCAGCTAGCACGTGGGGATGTTCCCCTTTGCAAGAAAGGATCTCCTCAGGAGGCCAGGCAGTACAGTGAGCCTCAGGGCCAAGCTGGAGGGAGTGGGAAGCGTCCCCGCTCCTCGCTCAGCCCAAGTGCTCTTCAGCGGACTCAGGGTGGAGGCTGAAGACAGCACCCTTGTCCCCTCGGGCCGCTGCCCGCCAGCCCGCGGCAGGCTCCGGGGAATGAGGAGGAGCCAGCGCGGCTGCCGGGAACCTCCACCCTGGCGGCTTTTGTTGGCCGGGTGCTAATAGCCAGGCTTAAAAGTTTTCCATCTTGAGCGACAATCAGCTTTCTTCCTCTCCATCTCTGGCCAAAGCCCCGTGGTCCCTGGGACGCGCCTGCTCCCCAATGGAGGAGCAGCGTTTTCCTTCAGGCTGCGTGTTATCCTCTTAGCCCTACTGTGTTGGAATAGAGCGTAACCAGCTGGAGGACTGTAAGACGCCTGATAATGCCGCTCTTTTCCGCTGTCCCGTCTTAATCTTGTTACACAAATGGTTGTGAAGAGATTCATGAATTTTAATTTTGCCCTCTGCATTAGTGCCTCACGTCACTCATACACAGCTGCCTTCTATGCCGAGTTTTTCACCCCTCCTCTTACAACAGGGGGAAAAATTAGTTACAATCTTGGCAGTAGTGCAAGGTAAAAAAAAAAAAAAAAAATCTACAGATTTAGGCAACCACCCATGAAGCTGATTAACAGTCAGTGATCAGGAGGAACAGCTTTGCCTCTTAAACTTTTCACCTCTCATTGTTAACTGTGAAATTTTATTTCCGTTAAAAAGCAAGCCTGTAATCAAAACGGTGCCATTCTGCACTTTTCTGCCAGTGCTTTTGTTAAACTGTGCCCACACCACGCAGCCAGCATGCTCAGGAACCAGGCAGCCAAAGGTGTAATATGTTTTTAAAAATATTGCCTTTCTGTTCATCCAGGCAACGGGAAGAAAAAATAAAACACTTCCCTCTCCTCTCAGCCTCTTGGTCCCCTTCAGGCTGGAATCAAATTCATTGCCCCACAGCGTAGCTCAAAGCCTTTAGGATATTAAGATAGCAAATTGCTTAACAAGGTAAAGAACGTGCCTTAGATATCACATCTGGCTTGAAATTACTTGATAAATACTCTCATTCATGCAGATATTCTTTGAAATGTAATTTTACATGTCACAAGGTTAGGTTTCGGTTTTTCTGTTTGTTTGTTTTTTGTTTAACTTTTGCAAAACCAAGTGTTTATTTTCTGTATTTTTGTACTTAGCCATGAAAATAGGCTTGGGCTAGGCTGTGAAGTCAATCCATTGTGTTAAAAGCACAGCCATATTGCACTTCTGCTTATCTATTCAAAATGCCACATTACAAGTGGCTGGTGCTTATAATCTGTGTGGTGTGCTGTTGATAATTGTGGATACTGTAAAGGGTAAACAGTCTGAACTCCACTCCTGCTGCTGCTGTTCGCGCCGTAGTGAGGCTGAGCATGTTACATCCAATTATGAAGTAAAGCATAATGCTACTAATAGCAGCTATATAATTTAGCTCAGTCCTCAAAGACTCGGTTTTAACCTGTGAAATTGAAAAATTATTTTATTCACAATTTGCTTTTTGTTCATTTTTTTTCCCCAAGGTGCTTTTTTATTTCTTAAATTTATAACTATTAATTGGGCAAAGAAGTACGGCCTGGGTAAATGAAATTCTTAAACCTCCTAACATTCTCCCATCGAAGCAAGTACTTCCTAACAGCTTTGTGTGTGTTCAAGAGCCCTCACATGACAGACTTGCCCGACTCAGAAATGACCCAGTGCTGGGTTATAGTGTTGCCTTTGAAAGTTGCCAGCTTCTGCCCACTGAGCAAGGAGCTCACAGTCTATCCTCACCTGGACCCTGACCCCTTCCAGCAATGAAGCCTCTGCTTCGGCCTCCAGAGGTCAGCACAGAATCCAAGTTAAAAGTGATTTCTAACCCATATTTACAGAAGAATTATTTATCCTGCCCATTACCTCAGGGACTTTATAAAGAGCTCATTTGAGTCTCTGTATATTAGTGCATTGTGAGTGAGGAGGTCAGCTGACTCAGGCTGAGTAATCAACTTGCCCTTATCCCCAATCCCTAAGGAAAGAATTTAGCTAGCTTGGCCCCCTCTTCCCTCATAAAATATTTCAGTGAGCTCCCTCTATCACTAGGGCAACTAGCAACAAAGATATTTACAGTTGGTAGGAACTGATTAGTGGGTGTGGACTGGGAAGTTTGTGAAGCCATTTTCTAAGTATTTATTATTATCACTATTATTAATAGATTAGAGTGACATTGAGGGACCTGTGTGTAGGATTAACACTGTCACTGCTTTGGAGGCAACAGAAATCCATGAGGATCTTTCTAAATAGACAACTAATCATCTGTCAACAGAACCAACTCCATCTAAGAAAACAGAATGAAGTCACTTCAGTGATTGCACTACCAGCAGTTCTTAGGAAAGTAGATTAGAAAGGAAAGACTGAATTGGCTTTATGTTCCACAGTGGAAAAGGAAGAGCAGGCTCAGGGCTCCATCCTTAGCCGTGAGGGTATGTCACAGTTTGCGAATGTGATTTAGAAGAAACGTGCTTTGAAAAGATTCAAATTAATATGCCCCAGACTGCCCAATCCAGGGAAGAGTAATGTTGGAGCCACTCAGTTCGCTTTAACGTGCTATGGCGGTGGAATGGGGAACGTTTGTCCATTCAAAACAATAAAGGAATTGATTCCATTTATAATTAAGAGAAATATTTATTTACGACCCTTGTAAATTAAAAAATGAAATGATGGCCCCAAAACGCCAACTCTAGAAGTACTCATTTTGGGGCTGGCAGGTGACGTGGTGGTTAAGGGTGCTGGACTTTCACATGGCTGACTGCGGTTTGAGTCCCGAACCGGGTGGCTTGCTTCCTCACTTTCTCTCTCTCTCTCTCTCTCACACACACACTTTCCCTCTCTGGTAAAATTAAAATTAAGTTAAATAAAATAATTATTTTTAAAAGTACTAATTCTGTCTTTATAAATAGCAGTTACTGTTAGAATAAATATGACTGTCAGAATTATTCTAATCAAAGGAGGAAGACATGTACTTTGGACTTGAGGACTCTGACTGGATTTTAAAATCTTAATACAGAAAGATCTCAGACCCTTACCTGAACAGTAGTGAATGTTGGTCTGATTGTTGGAATATGCTCTCCTCCTCAGAGAGAAGTATTTGAATTACTAATCACTAATGTTAAATCCCCTTAGAAGCACTGGGAGATCCTTTGAAATGTCTAGGGCCTGCAAGCCTTCCCCTGTGCCCAGGCGCTGCCCAGGTCTCCAAACAGCAATCTGAAATGCTTGCCCACCTCAACAGTGTGACTTTGGTGGAGGGCAGAGAGGACCAAGAGAAGACACCTCTATGCCAAAAGACTGGCCTAGTGAATGAAGGATGCCCGACTTTATCATCAGTCAAGTGCCTCACAGTTCATGGAGATCACAAATACAGTTTGGGTATTTATGGGAAGACATACCCTACTTCCACCAAGAAAAAAACAAGTTTCCCTTCTTCATGTATAGTATTGTCATATCAATGAGATCTACTTTGAGTTGCTTATTTGTGATTTAATTTTTCCAGAACTACAGGTAAAAAGTCATCATTATATTCAACATTAATATCTTCTGGTAAAAAATTCATCTGGGTCCTCTCCCCCCCCCCCCCTATTATTGCTTTCAGCTGAAAAAGGAAAACCTGGACATGTATGAAGAAAACCTTCATTACCCACTCCTGCTTATCTTAACCAAAAATGGATAGAAAATTAAGCTGCTCAGAAGGTGAAGAAAACATCAAGGGCACAAGGAATATTTTCACGAAGACAGAAATCTGTAATGAGTGTAATATTTAGAAAGTCACTGTCTTCCTGAGAGTTTTAAACACCCAAGGATTTGGGGCCATGCTCTTTGCAACATTCCGTGTGTGGGTTCTGGACTCCATTTGCCTTCACTCACATTATTCTCTAGGCTATCCTCGCCCAGCTCCCTCACCTCTTCTTTTTACAGTCTGCTTATTGCTCTTCCAAACCTTTGTTTGTTTTTAAATATGTGTAAGCAACCTGTCTCAGATTGGAATTTGACTCTGGAGCAACTTAAATATTTTTTCCCTCTGAGATAGAATTTCTTTAGGCAATTCCCACCCCTTTAAAAAAAAAATAAACTTGGCCTTTGTTCTATTTTGGTTTTGTAGTTTTGTTGTTGATTTTACTCTGTAAACACAGCAAACATGATTCTTTCCTGGTTAAAAAATAAAGCACAGTTTTCTGATCTCCCTCCAATTAATTGTATTAAGTCTGCCATCTCTATCTCTGTCTCTCTCTCATTCTTTTTTCCCTATTAAATAGGATGTTTCTTTCCCTATAGATGTATAAGAAATGACTACATCAGCCCAAAGCCTCATAAACTGACCGTTTGTCCTCTGGACACAATAGCGTGGCCAGCCCTCTGCTCCTCCTCTCCAATTATGTGTGATTAGTCTCAGTGCGCTGTGTCAAGGAGGGGGAGTGTGCTGAGTGCTTATTATCTGTTTAGGTACAAGAAGAGCACATTTAGGCTCTGACTATGAATGAAAAGTGAGCCTTTATCAGGGCTTAAATCTAACTGCTGCTGTTCGCCAGGCCTTTTTCAAAATGGGTCCTTTCCAGGGAAATTTTGAATAAGTGGCTGATAAACTAGATTGCAACCAGGGGGAGTTTTTAAAAACTCAATCACACAATTACCTTATTTAAAATAAGTATATATTGTTATATGCTGTGATTCAAGTGTACAGTAAACATTTAATAGGTGCTACCTAGGATATTAAGAGAGAACGACTTTACTACAGGGAGCCCAAGCATATCCTTGCCTAGTGTTGCCACGAGATGCTCTAATGCCTTTTGTGGAAATTCAGATGTTTATCTGTAAGGAATCATCTGTGCCCACTTTAGCAGTAATGTCATTAGCAGGTTAGCTATGTATCCTCATATCTTTAGTCAAGGCAAAGCGTGTATTCAGTGTGATACAATTAACGTGATGGAGGAGTATGGAGGGGGCGCATCCTTTTGCATGTTAAACAAACTTAGCTGACATAAAAACAGCGACTCTCAAATGTCTTCTCTGCTCACTTCTATCATCAAACAAATTTTTCACCATCAGTTTGCATGTCCTTGTGTTCGCCACTTTTTCTGCTCCATTAGAGCACCTAGATGGATCTCAGAAGGCATAGGTCAAGTCGCAGTTAGATCATACATTTCTTTCTCACAAAAACTTGAATTGCAATGCCAAGTGATGGGCTAACATCACAATAACAGCAATTTATTCCTCTTTGGATAAAACAGCAGTCTATTCTCAGTGCTAGATAAAGACCAGGGCAATGCAAACCAGCCATTTAGCTGAGTAGTTCAGCTCGTGGCAGCTCTCCTTTGGCGACTGTATAGGTTGCACACTGGCTTCATATTTTCTTGTTTAAAAATTAGAATTTGGAATGTTTTTAAAAGGCAACACAAGTAGTTCCATTTATACCGGTGAAAATACAGCAAAAATTATTTCCTCTGTAAAACCTGCAACTAAATCTGCCAGACAAAGAAAATGTATCCCTGAAGTACTACCTAAGATGGTCTGTTTTTTTTTTTTCTTTTTAAATATAGAACAGCAGGGCCATGAGAATATTTCCTTTTTTCCTCTCATGAAAATACGTGAATTGGCAGCAATTCAATTTGCATTTGTGTGTTGTGGATGTAGAAATCCAGTGTTTATTTCTCTGGGGGAAAATTTTTTTAATAAAGTAGTATTTAAAAAATATATCTGAGGACGATGTTTCAGAATTGAGCTATTCCTAGCAAGAGATGCCTGGCAAAGAAATACACTTACTGTGTGATTAAAACCTGGAGAATCTTCTGTAAAATGAGATGGGTTTCATATATCTGTTTGTTTCAGGATCCTTACCTGGAAATCTCTCATCCAGGCTCTTTGAAAGCTTGTGAAAAACTAATGTTGTGTATTAGTGAATCATTTAAAAGTGTTTTTATTTTCTCAAATTTTAATGAAATGCTGATATTGAGGAAGGAAAATATGGCTGCTTTAAAAAGTTTATCCATTTACATTCCTTTTGAACTTTATGATTACTTCTATGCATCAGTATTGGGTTGTATAATTGCAGTTGAAATAGCTCATTCCATAATTGTCTATGTAATTATGCATGTGTTTGCCTCAAAAGGAAGCATAAGAATTATGATATTTCCGTTTGTGCACCTGTATCTTCTGATAGAACTCATGATTTTCCTTTGTCATATTAAGTAGATCTGGTTGGATGTAAAAACGTTTCTAATATTGCCTATGGTCAGTTCTAATGCCATGATATGAACAGCCACATACAACTTGGTTATAAGAAATATATTTTATTTTATAGCAAGACATATGCTGTGAATTGGGAGAAAAGTGCTAGAAAAGACTACCTAAGAGGTTGATGCTATTTTGTATAAATTGTGTTTTGTTGGCTTTTTGACTGAGCATGAAAATGTAACTTCCATTAGGGAAGGGTAATTTAGGTGCTCGGTATTCAGTAGAAAACTTGTCGGGGCCATAAAAGCTTTTCTGGCTGGTTCCTCGGGTGTTTTCAGAGAAGAGCTGCCCGCCCCTTGCTGCTTTTCCCTTTGGCTTCAGTAAGGGCTGAATTTACCACTGCATACCTGTTGAATCAATTTGGGGGATCCAGCAGTTAACCGAGTGAATGGAAGGATTAGTGGCCCTCTGGAGCCCTGTTTCAACAGCCAGGTGTCTGTCCTAAACTAGTTAACTGCTTTTGACAGTTGAAGAACCTGGTTTTAATACCATAGGCAGGAGGTGGTGGTTTTTTCTTCTCCCTACTACCCAAATGGGGCATCCTTTCTCCTAAGGGCTAGGTATTTTTGTTTCTGTTTTTAATAAGGATGGACTACTCCCCTCCCTCAACCCAGCTTCCACGGATGTTGTCTTTGTGCTTAGTCAGCATTTCACTTGTTCCCACTCTTGCCAGACAATTTGGTAGCTTTGTCTGGTAAGACCCTTTCATTGGACTCTGGGGAGTGGGGCAGGATGCCCACATGAGGGAGTAAATTAAAGTGTATGTAGACACACAAACACAGATGCACTCACAGGGATGGTGAAGCTGTTCAGACCTGAGATCTGGGCTCTAGTTCCCAGATTCCAGGTACAGACCCATCCTAGATCAAAATCTCCTGAGTTCAAACTGTATAAAAGAAGCTCCATAATTATTCCGAGTGTATCCCGTAGAGAAAAGATAAATTTGAAAGTCAGACTGATTCTAGACAGGGCAAATACGTTTTCCTGAGTGGACTATTTCCAAATTAGGAGGGAGCTCGTTGGTGTTTAACAAACCATTAAGCCTGAAATGCCACTTTTAATTCTCAGATTTCATTTTACCCAGAGAGCTGACTGCCCAGGCTGTGGCTACATGCTCACTGTGTTCTCTGTCCTGGAAGCCTGTGCATTGGAGTCTGTATTTTTTGCCTTTTTTTTTTTTTTTTTTTTGTCCTTCTGACTTTTCAATTAATACATTTTTTAATAGATAAAACAGATCATACTGTGACTTTTTAAATGTCAACAAGCTTGTAAACAGAAATGTAATAAAATGTCTAATAGGAGATTCAATAGTTAATAGATGGCCTGAAGTGTGAGCAAATACAGTAGCTGTATATTGGAAACTGTGCAAGTGAAGATGGCTTTAGTATTGCAAACTGAGGAAAGAAAATTGTTTTTAATTAGCACCTTCATAAGAACTGCTGATTAATACTGTTTTGTTTGGTGAAAAGCTTTCAGCTGAGTAATTTGTACAGCCATTACAACAGTTTTGTTAGAGCGGGACTCCTGTTGTTAAACACAAACAGCAGATGATAATGGTGGAAGATGAGTTTGTCATGTAACAATTTACCTTATTGAAAAAAGCTTTATATAAAACCCAATACAGTAGGTACCAGCAGAAATCACATATTTTAAATCCTTCCAAAATTGCAGTGTGCCGTGTGTGTGTGTGTGTGTGTGTGTGTGTGTGTGTTTTTCAGGGACTAGAAGCAGATTTTATATCATTTATAAAATTATATACACAATTTAAAGGTGGTGTAGCATGGACAGACCACTTTCTCAGCAGCGGTTTACATGGGAGCAGTAAAGTGGCTGTGTATTCACACACTTTCAAACTGCACAAAGCAGGTTGAAAAATGGAAGCTTAATTAAATAATGTTACTGGGATGTAAATTTGCATTGGGCCTGCATGTAGGGAAATAAAAATTGGTGTTTCTGCCTTAGGTAGGTTTATCACACCTAGGATCTTAAAAAAAAAAAAACAAAAAAACAAAACTCTCTCAACGGAAGTTTAATTAACCTTTTTTTTTTTTCTGCCAGTATTTTAACCGACCACAGGAAACAGTGTCCATTCAGTGAGACCTAACCAGGGAATAAGAGGCTTATTTCAGTGAACTCCCAACAAATAGATATTTTGCTAGCTAAAAGCATGGGAACTTTTAAAAAACAAAATGCAATGATAAAGCATATTTGCATTAAAATATTACACTAACCAAGGCTGGTAAGAACTGTAAATTATTGCAGTGGCGTAATAGAGCATGAGATTCTTTTTTTTCAGACAGGCCTTCGGGGTAATAACAAGGGTTGAGGCTCACGACAGTGCCAAATAAGCTTTAGACAGCATAATAGTCTGCAAAGAAAGCCACAGAGCACTAATGTGAAGGAAGAGCTGTCCACCACATGCAGCAAAAATCACCAAAGGTCATTTTATGGTAGCAATTGTGACATAAAATTGGTGGTCATGCTACATGTCTAATACTCAGCACAGCTTTATAAATGATGGGCCCCTAGCGATGGCTGTCATTAAGTGCTTTCATCATAATAAACTTTAAACTGTTGGCTTTATGAATCGCCAGCTAGCTTCAGCTGTTCGTTGGATGGAGCTTGCAGTGCCTTAAGTGTGACAAGACCTATTAGGAATTGCAACCATGTTTCAAGCGTACTTGGCTTCTCCACTCCTGGGGTGATTGCTGCCTATTAAACGGCGTCTGGGAAGATTTTCCTCCAGCAATCTCTGATCAAGAGCTTTTTTGGGCTTTGACCTGCATTTCCTTCAAGACTTTCTCTGAGGAGTTTTATAAGAGCAAAACTCCAGAGGATTTATAGCCACTTCTGATTAATACCTTTCCAGTCTTTCCAGCAACTCTCCTACTGCTGCACAGAGAAAAGCTTTCATTGTTCCTGAGGTGCTTTTCCCTGCTTCCTGATTCCCGCTAACCTGTTCTCTCAGTGCAGTCCTTGGGGTGGAACCAAGACAGTTGGTGAAGTTGTTACAGCTGGAGACACAGAGAAGGAAAAGGGAGGCTTTTATATTTTGAAAGGATTACATGCAGAGCGGCTGAGCCCCGCCCATTTAAGTGCCCGCTGTGACGTCACCGGTCGCCCCGCTGTACCCAGCGCATCCTTAATGAGCCCTTGGTGTAAATTGAGCCGACACATAAAGATTTCATGATTTAAATTACACTTTCATTAACCTTTAGCATGGGAAGTCTTTTAGTTTCTATAAATCTTACAGTGGTTTACTGTCTGTTCTACTGATGTGAATAATAGATGTTCAGGGAATCGCTCTTTAAAAACCCAAGGTATTTAATTTACAAGGGCTAAATACATATTTCATACTCACTTAGCGAGAACTTTAATTACTTCTTGTTGCTTTTTCTAACTTCAAGGTTGCCCCTCCTCCCCTCTACCCCAGTTTTTTTCTGCCTGACTCAGATGTTTAGGAGATGGTAAAAGCTTTCAAAGTCTAAGTCCCTGGTCTAATACCCTTGTTTGTCTTTCTCTTAAGCTAAGTAATGTCCTAAAGACAGTGAAGGGAATGTCTCAGGTGTGGACGATTACACAATTAAATTAGCAAACCTCAGAGGGATTGGATTAGAACTCAGCAGGGAACACCTGGGGATTCTAGCACTGAGCTGAGATTTTTGAATGGCAGGGACTGTGGCCAGGAACTGGGAGGGTCTGTCCACTTGGTAGTCTCTCAGTCACAAACTTGTCTTAGCAGATAAAGTATTGCAGGCTCAACTCTTTTTTTCCTGGGAGTAGGTTTCTGGGACTGTCAGTGTGAACAGGAAACCCATTAGTGAATTTGTCAAACTAAGGGAAACAGGAGTTGGAGGACTCTGGCTTTTCCCATACAGAAGCCCCCGCTGCCCACCCCACCACGTGAGCCCCACCATGTGAGCCAGCTGAGGGTGGGCAAGTGCGTGTTGAGGCCACTGCCCAGGTGCAAAGGGAGGAGGCGGGGCCGGCTGCAGAATGCCCAGAACAAAGGCGCCTCCAGGGGCCTGGGCAGAGGTCACCTGCTGCCTCCAGGGCAGATTAAGGAGACCCGGAGAGGGCATTTGGAGGAAATGGTGCTGTGCTTCTTTGGGAAATCAATTCGTCCCACCCTTAATAGAGCATTTTGCTTACTCCTCTCTCTTTGGGAGTCCCAGGCAAATGTGCTTCCAGGTCTCTCAGAATCTGTTATTAAAAGACCCCTGTTTGAACAGGCAGCACCTTCCCCTGCCTGTGCCCTCCCACCCCAGAATTTCTAGTTGTTCTTGTCTCACTTCTCCTTTCTCTCTTTCCTGGGCTCTCCCCCACTTCCCTGCCCAGGCCTCTTTCATAATTAGGCGAAAAGTGGAACTTTGCCCTACTCCCTTACTTTGAAATTTCTTTTTTTCCCAGTGACCTGGGCTGCACTTTGTCCCCACTCCCTGCCTGCAATCTCCTCAGGGTTAGGGCCTCTCTTTCCATTGCAGCTCCCACTCCTTGAGAGCTCTGGGAGGCCCAGCCTCCCAGAATCATGCAGCCCCCTGCAGAGGAAGGACTAGGCCTCCTCAGGATGAATGGCTGGTAAGGAGGTTTTTAATTTCTCTGGACCTACGAGAAAAAGGCCTCAGAGGAGCATGCATCCCTCCCTCACCTTGTTTGACAGTCCTCCCCTGGGGGTGGCCAGCACCCCTCTACTTTCCTGGTGGATGCTCTCACCTCACCATCCTAGGCCAGCTCCGCAGAAAATGCTGGGCAGAAGGACTGGAAAATGTTGACTTGTGTGAAAATCGCCTTGGCAATCTAGAATACGGAGTCTGCTTTGTAAATTAAATTCTATTTTTGATGGTTTGCAATCTACCAAGGTGAGAAATTTAGAAGTTTAGCATGACGTTGCTATCAGACAGGGTCAGAAAGTGAGCTCAGGCCATACAGTCTGGATCAGCAATAGGCCTTCTGATGGTTTGAGCTCCCCTTGAACTTGGGGGAATGTCACCATGCTGTTCCCAACACAGAAGGCAGTGCACTTAAAAGCTTTGCCCACCTGACCTGCGGCTCCACCTTCAGGTGCATTAGTCTTCATTTTCTTTCACAGGTTTTATTTTTAGGAGCAGAGGTCTTGTCTCTGGCCCAGCCTGTGTACGAGTGGATCTGTCGTTCTCAAGCAGCATCTCATGCCAAGAGACAATGAGAGTGAAGCAGCTCACAGCCCCTGAATTTTCACAGGACCTTCTTCACTTTCAGGGTACTTCTGGTCAGACTCTAAAAGACCAGAGCCTGGGCTGGGTGACAAAAGTCTCAGGGTCTGTAGCTTGCATTCCCCTAGCTGTTGGTGTTTTTCTCTCACCTCAGAGCCAGGTTGCAGTTTCTGGACCCTTTCACACATACACACACACAAACACACACTCCTAACACATATGCCCCTGGATAAACCACAGGGTGGTTAAAATATTTTCACTAAATATGATAGGGAAGGGATTTATCTGTCTCTGCCCTTGTGGTAGATCAGGGGTAAAAGGTAACAATATTTTCCAGTTCCTCCCATCAAGAAATGGGATTTAGGGGGCCGGCAGGTGGCATGGTGGTCAAGGGCACTGGGCAACTGGTTTGAGTCCTGGACCTGGTAGCTTGTTTTCTCACTTTCTCTCTTTCACTTTCACTCTGGTCAAATTAAAATAAATAAATAGGGGCTGGCAGGTGGCATGGTGGTTAAGGGTGCTGGACTCCCACATGGCCAACCGTGGTTCAAGTCCCGGCCTGGTACCTTGCTTTCTCACTTTCTCTCACTCACTCTGTACCTCTCTGATCAAATTAAAATAAAGTTAAATAATTCTTTTAAGAAAAACTCTTTAAAATAAATAAAAAGTTAAATAAAACCTTAAAAAATTTTTTTCTTTTTAAAAATATCTTTTATTAGGTATATTTGAGGTTTAGAAAATGTTATGCAATACAGAGATAATACAGCTACATACAGATTAGCATGTTTTTTTCATTTGTGTAGTAAGAGGAGCTAAAATGTGTTTTAGAAAAGCTTACCTTATTTCTTAATCTATGTTTTTCATTTTTGTATCAATCACATGATGTTTCCCTGTTCCTCTCCCTCCCTCCTCCTATTACCCACCTCCTATTATCCCCACACCCTGTGCTGTCTCTAGTATCTACAGTTGCCCTCCCTGCTATTATACTTCCCAATCTTTCAGTTTCTGTTAATTCTGTTCTCTTTTTTAAAGAAGTATTTATTACTTAATTTTATTTATTCATTCTTTTTTTTTTTTCGTCCAGAGAGAGAGAGAGAGAGGGAAAGTGAGAAAGCAAGCCACCAGATCCAGGACTCAAACTATGGTCGGCCATGTGGGAGTGTCCAGCATCTTAACCACCACACCACCTTCTGGCCCCCAATTCTGTTCTGTTATAAGCAAAAAATCAACTTTTTGTTTCAATAGATCTTTTTTGGGCCAGCCCCTGGGCTAGTGGTTAAGGCAGCTGGATCCCATACAGCTAACCCTGGCTTGAAAAACATGCCCAGAGGGAGAAATGGAGGAAAAAACTGCAGTGGTATGACCATGCCCCATGGGGGATGCTTTCGATTTTTGCCCACCTATCATGCGCACACACCACTTGGCACTTCACTTTCATCTCACTGTCTCTGTCTGGTCAAATTAAAATAAAGAAATGAAAGAAAGAAAGTTAAATAAAATAATTCTAAAAAAAAAGAAAAAGAAATGAGGGTTTGGGTCAGTTGGTAGTGCAGCAGTAATGCAACTGGACCTCCATTGGAAAGGTCCAGGGTTCACATCTGGAACCTCCCTGAGCTTGCTAAGTATGCATATGTTGATGCCCATGATCCAGGCCTGCTGACACTGGAGGTGGATCACTGTGAAGACCCCATTTGGGATGTTTACCTCTGTTTTCCTGTCTCTCTCTTATGGGAGGTAATAAATAATGAACTGTTTTTTTTTTTTTTTTTTTTTTTTAAAGAAATAGAGTCTATTTCTCCACCCCTTCATTCTGAACTTGGTTTGGTTTGCTCTGGCCAATGAGACATTAATAAGTATAATACAGCAGAGGTTTGGAAATCACTTGCACATTGGCATTTGCCTTCTCATGATAACAACTACTATGTGGAAAAGCCCAGGCTGTCCTGCTAGTTACTGGAGTTAGGTAGCACAGACACCCCTATTTTTCAGCCATGTGTGAAAGCTTCCAGGACCAAACTACCCCTGGGAGACCCAGCTGTCAATCCTAACTACATGGGTAAGCCAGGAGAGCCAGCAAAAAACTGCCCAGCTAAGTTCAGTCCGTATTGCCTACTCACAGAGTCTAGAAGGGCAAGTGGTCATTGTTTTAAGTGAGCAAATTTGAGGCAGTTAGTTACACAGCAATAGATAACCAATACAGTCTTTGATCTGTTCCTTCTGAGGTACTTTTCTGCATCCTCAAGTGCATCTTAAGGTACCAAAACGTTTTATGTTTTGCATGTACCAGTTACATAGTGATTGACCTTTAGAAAAACGGGATGTAGGTCCTGCAGTCCTACTCTGCCTTCAGGAAACCAGCTTATTCCAGAGGTATATGGTGAAATAAAACAGCAGCACAGGGAAAGAGAAACAAACCAATTCCAAGTATGTGCTTGACCCAAAAGTAGCTGTATTTACTGGTGGTATCTTTATACAATTTTAAGGGAAGATATGGTTGGTCAGCCTAAAAGGCTGAACCCACTGCTAAGGGAATTCAAGTCCCTTGGCCCCAATAATCTGCCTCAGCCCATCCCACCTGAAAGGCCTGGGATATGCAGAGGTGTGGGAGGACCAGCCACGGAGAGGATGCAAGCTCCACATGCATCCGCCTTCAGCTGCACAATGTGCAAGTTGATGGGTTCTTGGGAAGGGGGAGGTCTTCATAGTCTTCTTGAGACTGGTCCTGCCTAACATCATCTTTTACTCTCAGAGAGGGAGGTAGCAGTGGCTAGACAGGGCTGGGCTGTAGGGTGGGAAGTCCATTTCTGTTCTTTTCATCAATGTAACCCAGGATGTCATTCACACTGTTTTTCTGGGCATCCAGCTCTGCAGTAGAAATGCTCACTCACGAGAGAACTCAGGAAACCCAAAAGGTCAGAGACCGGGCTCTGTCAGGGTCATGGAACCCTACAGTACTTATGAGCAAGGATACAGAGCAAGGAATCACCTCTGTGGTAATACTGAATGAGCACAAAATAGCTCACTGGTGGGTAAACATGTTGTGTTGTTGGTACTAAAATCTCACCAGAATATCTTCCCCTGCACTCACGCTCTGGGCAGAGGTTGCTGTAAAGGGAGGCTCCCCTTGGGAAAGGTGATACTTTCATTGTCCTTGGTGTGAAAGATGTGAGACTAGGCCTGAAGGGAGGTGGGAGTGAAGCAGGATATTGACATTAGGACTTTGGGAACCTAGATAGGATAAAGGGCTCCAAGAACTGGGAGAAGGAGCAGAAATGAGAGAATCTAAGCATCAAAACTCTATGCATCACTTTCACAAGATTACCTTGGGTCAGAAGGGCTGTCCTTATTCAAAACCGCACACACCTGACTGTATATCCCCCCGTGTATGGAAATATGAGAAACCGGGCAGGAGAGACTCCTTGCCCACATGGTGCTTATAATTTAGTAGGAGAGACAGACCATGCCCTCACATAAGACAGCACCATGGGAAGAGACTAGCAAAGGGCTGTTAGAGATCAAAACAGAGAGTAAGTGCACTATAGGAGAGGAGGCAGAATTTGTATTAGGCCTTGGAAGTCTGGGGAATGGAAAGAAAGGGCTACCAGGGGCATGAAGCTCATGAGCGAAGGCACAGAGAGAGATTTCAGAAAATGGCCTGGTAGTAGTTGACTTGGTGGGGCTACATGAGGCAAAGTTCAATCTATTCACTCATCCTACATTCATTCATTGAATACCTACCAGGTGCCAGACACAGGACCATTGGGGCTGCTGGCTCCATGCAAGCTTGGCAAGGACCTACAGTGACAATGCCCCTGTCCCAGCAGATGGGAACAGTGAGGCAGAACCAAGGTTTGTCTTTGGTGTAAGTACAAGTGCAAGACCTTTCCTGGGGCTCTCTGATGGACCCTACAGAGCCGAGAGCTCCTGTGCTGGCCCCTTAGGGCAGGGGCAGTGCCTCACTTGCTAAGGCACCCTGGTGCCAAGCACGTGGTATGTCTTATAGCACGTGGCAGACCCTTAGTTCATCACAGTTGATGGACAGGAAGGCTGGAAGGGAGATGGCAGCCAGAACCAGCTCAGGATGTTTCTCTAGTCCTGTTTCTACCCCCTTTTCTTTTTCCTTCTTCTTCTTCTTCTTTTTTTTTTTTTTTTTTTTTTTTTTTTTTTTTTTTGAGAAGCTTTTGCCATAGGGCACGTGTGCTTGCCAGAAAGACAGAGACAGAAAGTGAGATCCCCAGGGGGGATGGCCATGCTGCAATCCTTTCTCCTCCATTCTCCTCTCAGGATCTTGGGCACGCACACACACACGCCTGGCGTGAGTTTAAGCCACTGGGTCCGAGACTTGAACCATGGTCGACTACATGGGGGTCCAGTGACATAGCCATTATGCCAACTGCTAGTCCCTCTACCCCCTTTTCTGAGCTGCATTTAGGAATCAGCAGAAATGCCAGAAGCCTCCCAGTAGCAACTGTAAAAGTTATCTTCAGAAATCACATTTCCTAAAATCGTGGGACTATTTGAGAACAGAAAACCCAGACTGAGGATTAAAAGGACCCCAAGACATCTTGCGGCAACAGCTCACATTCACTGGACACCCGTGAGCCAGGATTGTGCTGCCCTTTCCACACATTGCCACACTGTGTTTCCACAACAGCCCTGTGATGCTGTTGTTCTTATGATCTCCCTTGTTACAGATCAGGAAAATGAGGCTCAGAGAGGAGAAGTGACCTCCCCAAGGAGAAGCGAACTGGCCCCTGACCACCTCTGTCCTTGTACCATATCTGCTGAGGAAATGATATGTGCAGATGAGCCCTGGCTACTCTGTGAGTCCCTTGCCCAGAGTAAAGGCCCACTTAGAAGGTTTCTAGGTGATTTTGGGTACAAAGGCAAAGAAGGTAGGCACCCGTTGGGTTGGCTTGTTGGACTGGCAGCATTTTCAAAGCGGATGAACAGTTTATAGCTGTCTGAGCAAAGAGCCCTAGAGCTGTGACTGCGATGCACATAAGCTGGCCAGATGCCAGAAAGTCCTCTCCACCAGATGCAGGCACCTCTGGGCCTGAGCACAGGTAGATGGACATCAGCCACAGCCCAAAGCAGCGGGCCCTGCTTCCATTCCCTCTCTCAGTGGTAACCAACGGTGAGAGTCCTGGTGGCCAGTCTCTAAAATCACCTTAAATGCTGTCTCTGCCTTAGAACTTGACTGTCACCACTTGGAATGGATATTGGGAGCTTGGCTGGGATTTCTGCAGTACTGTCAAGCACTGTGGCCTAGAAGCTGCTCTCACAACATCACTTATGGCTGAGATTAGGCTCAAGGGTCACAAGAGCAGCAATGCCAAAAGAGATCCCTTTCCCATGTTCCCTTACTTTCTTCACCAGCAAGGTAGAAACCCAGTTTTTAACAGAGAAACTAGGCGTGTCAGTGTGAGTCACCCCCACACAGTGTGATTAAGCGGCCTCTGATCATCTCTACGCTGTGTAAAGACCATGAAAATGAGGACAAACAGAAGAGTCGAGGAATTTGGGCCAGCACATTAACACATTAGGATCGATGACTGTCTTGGGGAGGATAGAATGGAAAATGGGGCTTCACTGGCAAGGAAAGGGTGAAAGGAGACCAAGAATCAGCCAATGTGCTGTGAGCAGGGACACGGAGACAACAAACGATCATGGAGAAATTATTCTTGGGTAATTCTGACTCTCATGCAGGGGAGCCCACACAACTCCATCTCACAGGTGCCTGTTGCCTGGCTGCCTGGTTGCCAAGTAGACAAGGAAGACAGAGAAAATCCTGTTCTCTTACAGTGCATTTGACGTCACTGTAGCCATTTAAAAAAATATCAGGCATATTTAGACATTTCTTTCTCTTAGAGATTCTCTTTGATGAAGCAAAGGAGGAGGAACTTGAGCAGAAGGCAGGGCACAATCCTCAGAGGACCCTGCGCTCAGTCGTATACTGGGGGCAGTGGGGTGAGAAGAGTTCTCATCCTGAAGGTCCAGTTACTTACAAGGCTCAGAACAGATTTCAGTTGGTCTCTTATCTCATCAGTGCTCATGTCCTAAAACAGGTTTTCTTAAGTTAAAATGAAACAACATTGTTTAATGTCAATTGAATAGTGCAGATTTGGATTTTTCCACCTCTGCTGTTGGCAGCAACAGCTACTAACCTGACGAGCAACCCCAGACTCTTCATGCTTGCTGCAAGACGTCTCCACAAAGGGCGGCAGGGAGAGAGGTGTTTGGTCAGCTCTCCCATCCTAAATTAAATATTCAAACTGGGTTTGTTCTGGGGCATTGTTCAGGCTTGAGTTTTCACTTAATGAGAATGGCATTGTACCCCAAATAAAGGTTTCATTAGGCTAGCCAGCAAACTTCTCCCATTATCCTCTGGAGGAAACAATCTGGGTGATAGTCTGCCGCCATAATCCTCTCTGCTTCAGATTTATGGTGACAAAAGACTCTTAGTACTGAAAATGTTTGGGGGGGAGGAGAAACACTTCCCAAACAAGAAGTCTCTCCCTTCCAGGCCAGGTAACAAAGGGTCAGGAGGAATTTGGTGGAGGCCTCCTGGCCACCTGCTGGTTAAGCCCATGGTCAGCAGATTAACTGCAGCTCTGACTGAGTGTTTAGAAAGGCAAGTTACATGGCAGAGCAAACAAAATTCAGACTGTACTTTACACATGGTAATCCCAAATTTAATAAGAGTCTCACCACTGGGAAGCCAGAGCCAAAAGGTAGCTGAGGTGTGGAGCTCCATTGTTCCCAGCTGGGGATGTCGCCATTGGTCAGCGAAGCCCACCCCCTGGGGGCGCCCCCTCTGCAAGAAAATTCCTCCTGGCATTTTAGATAAGTCTGTTGTTTTCCTTCCTTTGTCCAAAGATAAGTCACAACTTTGCCTCCTCTAAATGAAGTTCCTGCAGAAGGCTTGGGTGGTCAGAAGGCCAGATGAGCTTCAAGCTCTATGAGCTGAACCAGAATCTGCCTCCTTGACCACTGGACTCACCAGGGGCAGAGCCAAGGCTTCAGACAAGAGCCTGGGAAGTCTGCAATGCAGGCTTGGTCAAAGCTGTTGAGGACATGGGTGGTTGTACCTAGTAGGGTATCAGACCTCTAAGGGGAGGCATGTGTGGGATTGCACTTTGGGCAAGTGTGGGTTATTTCTCAAACTACACTTAACTAAAGGAATGCTTCTTATGTTGCCATCTTCATGATCATTCATTCACTCAACATTCATTCCCAGAGATTTACTGAGTACCTGTTACGTGCCAGGCACTGAGCTCAAATGCTCAGGACATCAAAATGAACTGAAAGGAGACAGAAGTAAGTGCTGTAAAGGGTAGAATTGTTCCGTGAGCCCATACGATAGAGAAACAGCTGAGTCAAGGGGAACAGAGAAGGCTTTCCTGAGGAAGTGATGCTGGAACCTAGTTCAGAAGGGTACCCATGGGTTAAGCCCGGTTGAAGACGGGAGTGGAAGGGAGTGAGCACCAAAGGAGAAGCCACACACACTCCCCTCCCGGTCTGGTGGCAATGGAGAGATGCTGTGTACAAAGATGTGGGCCTCCCAGATCTGCACAGGAAATGTGGGGAAACCAGGCCCCGGTTTATGGCATCATCTGTAAAGAACCACTGGATGCTGAAAATCTGTGAACAATGCCTGGGGAGACCCTCACACCCTCAGGAGGACCTCCTTGGCCAAGGGGCACTAAGTTGCTGAAAGATGAAGCAATTAAAATTGAAAAATAAAAAGATTAATGCTCAAAACACAAGATATTCTGAATCTCCTTATATTTAAGATAGTACATTTATTATAGTATGCTATTTGCCTCCCATCTTTCTAGAAATCTTTCCAAAATAGTTTTAGAATTCCCAAAAGATAGAAACCCATGTTACTAAATGAAAGAGTAGGAAGCCACCAACAAATGAAATGTAAGCAAATTTCTAGACTACGGAAAGCATGTGGGAGAAGTTATTAGAGGAAATAGCTAAGGAGAGTCACATGGAAGGCTCTATAAAGAAAGCAACAGAGGAAAGAGAAGCCTCTTCACCAAGGAAACCTCAGAAAGGTGCAGGGAAGCCTATTTAGGGAGGCGGGCATACACTTGGCATGGTCAATCCATAGGTCTTTTGTATTTAAGAGATGACCAAGGATGCATATGTGGAGCAATGAGAAGAACCATCAGCATGAAAAAAATAGAGAAAATAAATATGGAAAATCTCATTCCTGGGGAGACATAATTCAAGAAACAGATCACTTTTAATTTTTTTTTTGGGGGGTAGAGGTTTTTGCCTTAGTGCATGTGCACTCACTGGTGAGAGAGAGACCTTGAAAGGGAAAGTAAGAAATCACCCCCCAGGGAGATGGCCATGCCCCAATCCGTTCTTCTCCATTCTCCTCCCAGGGTACACACACATACATGCCCAGCCTGAGTTTCAAGCTACCAGGTCCAGGGCTCAAGCCATTATCAGCCATGTGGGAGTCCAGCAACATAACCTCTATGCCATCTGCTGGCTCTTAATTTTTTTTTAAAGAATTCTCAGGCAAGGTTAGGAAGATAATATATTCTTTTTTTTCTTTTTTTTTTTGGAGAGGTTTTTTTTTGCTATAGGGTGCGTGCGCTTACCAGACAGAGACAGGGAGACAGAAAGCGAGAAATCACCCCCCAGGGGGGAATGGCCATGCCGCAATCCCTTCTCCTCCATTCTCCTCTCAGGATCTTAGGCACACACGCACACGCGCCCGGTGTGAGTTTTAAGCCACCAGGTCCGGGACGCGAACCGCGGTCGACCATGTGGGAGTCCAGCGACATAGCCATTACGCTAACTGCTGGTCCCAATATATTCTCTTTTTTAAAGAATTATTTATTTAATTTTATTTATTTATTCATTTATTTTTTTAATTTGACCAGAGAGAGGTATAGAGAGCGAAAGAGGAAAAGTAGGGAAGTAAGCCACAGGTCCAGGACTTGAACCATAGTCAGCCACGTGGGAGTGCCCAGCTCCTTAACCACCACATCACCTGCTGATACCCAGGAAGATAATATATTCTAAAAATGGGATTTTTGAGAACAAGAATGAGTTCTTGGAAATTGCTAATGCAATTCATAAAATGGAGGACTCACAGGCAACAGTAGAAAGACAGAAAAAGAAAATTTGAGGGACCAAATAATGACCCATAGAAAATAAGCCAGTATCAGGACCAGCAGATGACATAATGATTATGTCACTGGACTCCCACATGGCCAACCATGGTTTGGGTCCTGGACCCCGTGGCTTCAAACTCACACCAGGCACATTTGTGTGGGTGCCCAAGACTCTGAGGAGAGTGGAGGAGAAAAGGGATTGTGGTGTGGCCATCCCCCCAGGGAAGGATTTCTTGCTTTCTGCCTCCTGTCTCTCTGGTGAGTGCACATGCTCTATAGCAACAATTTCTAAAAAAAAAAAGAGAGAGAAAGAAAGAAAGAGAAAATTCAATATTTAAAAGGAATCCCAGACAGAAAAAAAACAGAGGATGAGAATTTTCAAAGAAAGTACAGAAAAAATTCCTAGAGATGAAGAGAAAAAATAATCCTAATAACAGGAGGACCACCAACTGTTAACATCACAATCAATGGTAAAGACACACAACTGAGGTCAGCAGGTGGTGTGGGTGTTAAGGACACTGGACTCCCACATGGGCGACTAAGGTTCGAGTCCGGGACCTGGCAGCTTTCGCGCTCTCTCTCTCTCTCTCTCTTTTCTCTCTCTCTCATTCTGTCCTTCTCTGGTCAAATTTTTTAAAAAAATAAATAAAGTTAAATTAAACAGACAAACAAAAAAGACACACAACTATGGGACCAGCAGATGGCATAATGGTTATGTTGCTGGACTCCCACATAGTCGACCACCATTCAAGTCCTGGACCCAGCAGCTTAAAACTCACACCAGGCGTCTGTGCATGTGCACCCAAAATCCTGAGAGGAGAATGGAGGACAAGGGATTGCCATGTGGCTATCCCCCCGGGAGGTGATTTCTCTCTCTCTGTCTCTCTGGTGAGCACACGCACTCTATAGTAAAAAATCTCTCTTTCTCAAAAAAAGAAAGACCCACAACGAGACATATCCAGATGAAATTTCAAAACACTAAATAGAAAATATAGGTTGTAAAAGAGTCCAAAGATAAAGATCAGGTGTTCTACAAAGAAACAGCAATCAGATGGCATCAGACTTTTCCTAAGAAACGCTAAATGCTGGGAGATAATGGGTTAATGCCTTCAAAATTCTGAGGGAAAAATTATTTTCTGCCTAGAGCCCTATATACAAACATCTATAAAATAGAAGATAATATAAGGTTTTTTATACAAACAAGGAGAAAGAAAATTTACCTCCAACATGCCCTGTTTGAGGAAGTTTCTTGAGCTTCTCCAGCAGAAGTAAGACATACAATGGGAGAAAGAAGAAAGTCTGGGATCCAACCTAGAAGAGCAGTAAAGGGAAGTCTCCAGACATCTGTGAGGCAGCCTGGAGTGCAACCAGCTCATGGTAGATGGAGCATGAGCACAGAGGACTTTGAGGAAGAGGGGGAAAGTGATTCTCAACAGCTTTAATGACATAATTCGTAGATAGAAAATAAGAATATAATTTCAAGTTATACAAGAAAGAAAAACGTCCATGGGAGACTCTAAAGGAAAAATATCTGCTAAAAAAGGAAAGATCTGAATGTAAACTAAACCAAAAGTGACATGATACTAAATAAATTATAATAAAGTATAAGGGTTGAGAATCCATTTGACTTGGTGCAGGAAATATTCTTTTTTGAGAGGCCCAGGGATCAGGACCCTGGACTTGAAGAGTAAAAAAGAGTAATCCTAACATTACTATTATTAAATACATATTTGTAGTAATGACAATAAAGTAAATATGATCAGTTTCTCATTTTAAGACTCAACATTTAGACAAGACATGGGAGACTAGGTACATAAATTTTTTTTTAAATAATTATTTTTTAAACTTTATTTATTTATTTTAGTTTGATCAGAGAGAGACACAGTGAGAGAGAGAGGGAAAGTGAGAAAGCAAGCTGCCAGGTTCAGGATTCAAACCGTGGTCAGCCACGTGGGAGTCCAGTGCCCTTAACCACCACACCACCTGCTGGCCCCATGGTATGTAAATTTTAACAGCTCTAATAATGGAAATGTATAAGCATAGTGGCAGAAGGAGGGATATGGGAAAGGAAAGAAAAAGTAAAGGAGAAATAAGAGGTTAGTAATAATATTCTCAACTTACAGACTAGACAGTCAAGAGGCACTGTTGAAAGTTGATGGATTAATAATTACAAGTTTAAACATTTTATTAAAGTTATAAAGGCAAACTGTAAAAGAGTGGAATATATAAATATTGAACATTGAATTCTTTTGCACACAGAATTTCACAGATAATTTTTGTCTAAAAAACTGGTAAATGAAGAAACAGAGAAGTGTAGTGTACTATATAGAACTCTCTATATTAGACATTATATAGGGAGCTCCCTTGGTTGCCAGATAAATTACAATATTATGCAACATTTAAGACTATTTATTCAGAGAGTTTACCTGAAATTCAAATTTGATGGGGCATCCAGCCTGTATTTTCCCCCTAAATCTGGTAACCCTAGATCCATTGAAAATCAACAGACCAAAGAGGTCATCTCTGAGCAGGGAACTGAAGGTGGGAGAAACTGTAGCATTTTTATCAATATATCAAGTTATATATATATATAACTTGATATATTTGTAACTATATGTGTGTATTATTTTGATAAGATTTTTTAAATGTTTTAAATGTGTTTGGTGCATTTAGAAAACCAGTCCCTTATTTTAAATATATAAGAAGAGGTACATAATTTTATTAATAGCAAATCAGCATGACCCTGCTCCACTGGTTTTTGCCTTAGGGTAAATGTACTTGCTGGAAAGACAGAGAGAAAGACAGACATGGTGAGAGAGAAAGTGAGAAATCATCCCTCAGGGAGGATGGCCACGCTGCAATCCCTTTTCCTCCATTCTCCTCCTGAGATCTTGGGCACACACACACACATACCACCTGGCATGAGTTTCAAGCCACCAGGTCTAGGACTCAAACCATGGTCAGCCATGTGGGAGCCCAGTGACATAACTCTAAATATATTTTTTAAACAATTATTTTAGGTACCAGCAAATGGCGTAATGTTTACATTGCTGGACTCCCATGTAGTCAACCACGGTTCAAGTCCCAGACCGAGTGGCTTAAACTCACTCTGGGAGCATGTGCATGCATGCCCCAAATCCAGAGAGAATGGAGAAGGGATTCGAGTGTGGCCATCCGCCCTGGGGGGTGATTTCTCGCTTTCTGTCTCTCTGTAGAGCACACGTGCACGATGGCAAAAATCTCTCAAACAAAAAGAATAATTTATCATTATTATTTTTAATTTGATCAGAGAGAGAGAGTGGGGAGAAAGTGAGAAAACAAGCAGCTAGGTCTCGGACTCAAACCATATTGGCCATGTGGGAGTCCAGTGCCTTAACCACCATGCCACCTGTCGGCCCCTCCACCAAATATATATATATATACATATCATTAAATATATATGCATCTATATATATTAATATATATGTATGTATACCATATATAATATATACCAAGCCACCAGGTTCAAGATTTGAACCACAGTAGGCCGTGTGGGAGTCTAGCACCTTAACCACCCTGCCACCTGCTAGCCCCCACCAAATATATTTTAACAACTATTTAAGTAATATTGGTTTGAGAGAATTCCATGTTGTAAGACTGCCAGGCACCTACATGTCTTGGGTACTTTGACCAAGGATGCACCAGATGTTGTGGGGTCCCTGAGTCTAGGAAGTTGGGATTTAAATGAAGAGGCAGAACAGCTGACCTTCTAAGGGAGGCTCCTACTGGACATCATGTAGTAAAACAAGGTGTTTGACACTAACTGCTACAGGGGCTCAGTTGAGGGAGAAGACAAAAGGCAAGGTTGGATTGGCATTAGAGATGGGACTTAAAAGAGGAGGAATGCGATTTAGAAAAGGAAGAGGCAGGAATTCTAGTCCCTGCTTTTAAAATCTCTTTTTAAATTATATCCTAGCAAAGAAACAGCTCTCTATACCCCAGTACTCCCATATGTACTCCAAGAAACCTCTTTTTTGTGGGTCTCCCAAACTCGGAAGGGCTCCTTGAGCAATTGTTAGGTGTATAAAAATCCTTCCAAAGTAACGAATCAAAGGTCCAGAGATGGTGGGACAAGTTGTGAGGACAAGAGAATTTTATACCCTAGGGTAAAGTTTATTCCTTGATCAACTAAATTTAAGGTGTTAACTTTGAATCCTGAACTGAAAAATCATCTGTAAAATTCTATCTATTGGGACTAGCAGGTGGCACATGGTTAAGGCACTAGATTCCTACATGGTTGACTGCAGTTCGAGTCCTAGACCCAGTAGCTTGAAGGTCACACCAGGCATGTGTGCATGAGTACCCCAAACCCCAAGAGATGAATGGAGAAAAGGGGATTGCAGCATGGCCCACATTGGAGGGTAATTTTTCTCTCTGTCTCTCTCTCTCTGCCTCTCTCTCTGTCTCTCTCCAGTGAGTAAATGTGTCCTATAGCAAAAACCTAAAAAAAAAAAAATTAAAATTAAAAAAAATTTAAAGTCCTTTTAAGAAACAGGGAAAAATTTGAACATTTTTTCAGAATAAGGGATCTTTAATAAATTCATGGAAAATACATATTATGAAAAAATTATTCATGGATTTCAATTTTTTTATATCAAAATGAACTTGTACTTTGTATCCATTTTCACACTTTTTTTTTTTTTTGGAGAGATTTTCGCTATAGGGCGTGTGAGCTCGCCAGACAGAGAGAGACATAGAGACAGAAAGTGAGAAATCACCTCCCGGGGGGATGGTCATGCCGCAATCTCTTCTCCTCCATTCTCCTCTCGGGATCTTGGGCAGGCACGCACACGCGCCCGGCGTGAGTTTTAAGCCACCGGGTCTGGGACACGAACCGCGGTCGACTACGTGGGAGTCCAGCGACATAGCCATTACGCTAACTGCTGGTTCCCCACACTTTTTTTTTTTTGAGAGGTTTTTGCTATAAGTTTTGTGCACTTGCCAGAAAGACAGAGAGACAGAAAATGAGAAATGGGATGGCCACACCGCAATCCTTTCTCCTCTATTCTCCCTGTGGGATCTTGGGCACGCATGCACATGTGCCCAGCGTGAGTTTAAGTCACCAGGTCTGGGACTTGAACCACGGTCAACTACATGGGAGTCCAGTGACATAGCCATTACGCCAACTGCTGGTTCCCCCAAAACTCTTTTGAAGTACCCTTATTTTGATAATATTAAGGAGCTACCAAGCCGGGCACAGTGGCATATGCCTACAATCTCAGCTACGGCAGGGACTGAGGTAAGAACATCTCAATTTTGAGGCCAGTCTGGCAACACAGTAAAATCCTATCTCTTTGAAAAAGGAAAGGAAAGAAAGAAACGAAAGGAAGGAAGGAAGGAACTATCAATGTTTTTAGGTTATAATGGAATTATATAACCTATAGAGCCTTTAAATATTCTGAAATATTTATAACTGAAATGATACATCTGGGATTTTCTTCAGTATAATCCAATATGGTCTTAGAAGGGGTGGGAAAAGATAAAACAGTATGGGCTATGAATTCTTCTACTTCAGTATGTTTGAAGTTTTGGGGCCAGCCAGTGGTATAGTGGTTAAGGCAACTGAATCTCACATGCCTGACTGTATGGTTCTAGACCCAGCAGCTTGAAAATCATGCCAGGTGCATGTGCATGTGCTAAAATTCTGAGACACTGGAAGAGAGAGGATTAGATTGTGGCCACCCCCTCCCAAAGTACTTTCTCCCTCTCTGTTTCTGTCTCTGTGTCTCTCTTAGACAAACACATGCACCCTATCACAAACTAATTAAAAACAAAAAAGAAATTTGAGGGGCAGGAGGTGGCATAGTGATTAAGGCACTGGATTTCTACATGGCCAACCACAGTTTGAGTCCCAGACTGGTGGCTTGAAAATCATACCGGGCACATGTGCATGTGTGCCCATGGCGGCATGGCCATCCCCAGTTTCTCACTCCCCTCTCACTGTCTCTGTCTATCTGTCTCTGGGGAGCACACATGACTTATGGCAAAAAAGCTTTAAAAACAAAAAAGAAAAGAAATTTGAGTAATAGAATTCCTCATTTAATATTTCTTGTTCTCTCTGTAGACAAGAGAACTGTCCCTTGACACATATAGTTCACATTTACATTGAATGACCCTTTTGATTCCTGTAACACCCCTGTTGGGCACATGGGAAATTTTACTGATGAAGAAACAGAGAAACACAAAGGTTGAGGAAGGGCATAACCTGGAGAGAGATTTTCTCCTCTCAGGAGTTTAGGTGGCAAGAAATGGCTTCTTATTTGGACTTGCAAATATTTGGCCTTTTTGCATGCTCAGAACATACTTCTAGCACTCCCTCTGCTCATTTATTCAACACATGACTCTGCGGCATCTGCTGTTTATCACACGTTCAGGGGGCGGCCAGGATACAAAGACCTAGCCTTTTTCCCATCTCTACTTTCTCATATTTTTTCCAATAGCAGATGGGATGTTCCTTCCCAAATTTCAAGACCCTATTACTTGAAACTCACTAACTAAAAAGGTAAAAACTCCAGGGGGAGAATACCTTCCCTGCACTGTCCACCAATATGTAGAACTTTAGACCATCCCTGAAGACCAAATCGCAGGATAGAGTGTGCTGACCACTCAGTTCCTGTACCTACCACTGGGAAGGAGTCAGCACGTCAGGGGACTCATGCTTGAGATAAGCACATTTCCCTCCTTTTGCTGGAGGCCTCCCTAAGTCCATCACTGCCATTCATGGGCGCGGTGCCCACATCGCCAGAGGACCTGGAACCCAGACATCCTAGCGTGCAACTGCCTCACCACTTCATCGGCCTCGGCTTCCCCCTCAGCTGCTGTCTTGCCCCTGGCATATTGGACTCTGTCACCTCCACTGGGTTGCCTCCCTCCACCCCTTATACACAGACCTCACCGGGAGTGCTCTCCCTTAAAGAATCTCCTTGTGGTTGGTCCTCAGTATGGAATCTCATGACACCTGCTTTTATTTCTCCCATGTGACTGAAACTACTGCTGCTGGAGCCTCTAGGGACCCCTGCTGTGAAGAGCCTCCCCCCACCCCCACCTTACCTCCCCCCTCCCCATCCCCACCCCGCCAACACACGCACACACGCGCACGGAATGAATGCTTAGGCAGTCATTGATGCATTGGGACCTGTTTGCCTGCAGGGCTTCCAATTGCTTCCTTTCCTCTCCCTCAGTCTTCTTCAGTCAGAACCTCTCTGCCATCCTCAGTGTCCGTCTCCTCTAGACTGGCCCAGAAGACCCTCCTACAGCTGTTGACCTCTGCCCTTTTCAGTTACGCTCCAGCCCTTGTCTTACGCTTTGTCCCTTCCTGCAGCTTAGCTTGAGCCCATTCATTGAGCAGGGACAGCCACAGCCAAGTCAGAGCCTGCCCACTGCTCCTGCTTCTCCTGCATTCTGCGTTTTAAATTCGAGGTCAATTTACTAAGCATTTACTATATTCCAGGAACTGTGCTAAATACCTTCATGCATTCTTTCATTTAATCTGCCAAACTATGAGTTGGGCACTATTTCAGGCTTAGAGAGGTTAAGGAGCTTGTCTGGGATGGCACAGCCAAATATTTGAACCCAAGCCATCCATCTCCTGAGAGAGCTGAAGTCTCAACAAAGTGAGAAGCAATTACTTTGTAAATAAATAGAACCACAACTGAACACAGGGAAATCCAAACTTCTCTCAGCTCTGTCAAAAAATAGTTGCGTGATTGTGGGCAAATAATTTAACTCTTTTGAGCATCACTGGCATCATCTTAAACATGTGGGTTAGCAGGCTGGCAGGTGGTGTGGTGGTTAAGGGCGCTGGACTTCCACATGGCCAACCACGATTTGAGTCTGGATCTGGCAGCTTACTTTCTCACTTTCTCTCTCTCATTCTGTCCCTCTCTGGTCAAATTTGAATAAATAAAGTAAAGTAAAATAAAATAATTATTTTTTAAAAAATGGGTTAGAGGGCCAACAGGTGGCACAAAGTATCAGGTGGCTGGATCCCATGTGGCCAACTTCACAATTCAGGTCTTGGACATAGTGGCTTGAAAATCATGCTGCATGCATGTGTGTACACCCCAAATCCAGAGCAGAGAATGGAGGAGAAGGGATTGTGGCATGGCCATCCCCCTGGGAGGTGATTTCTCACTTTCTCCCTTGTTTTCTCTCCAGTGAGTGCACATGTCCTACAGCAAATCTAAAATATATGTGTGTGTATATATATATGTATATATGTATACATACATATATATATACACTAAACTAAAAAATATATAAACTAAAAATATATATATAAACTAAAATATATGTGTGTGTGTATATATATATATATACATATATACACATACATATACATATACATATAGGTTGGAGAGGCAGAGGTGACATGGAAATTCTTTCATGGGAAACCGTTTAGCAGTGATTAATTAAGTATGTGGTTGTCAAGTTGCCTGGGTTTAAAGATAGTTTGGTTATTCATAAGTTATATGACTGTGAGTCTCAGTTTCTTCATCTGTAAAATGAGTATGATAGAATCTACCTTATAGAGTTATGGTGTGAACTAATTGGTATATATCAAGTACTTACAGCATTATCTGGCATATATTAAATGATAGTAGCCATCATTAATATTATTTCTTATTATAACTAATGGTCTCATCCATCAAAATTCTGTGACTTAGGATGCCTTAAGCATTGTTAGTGTAGCCAGGGTTTTTATGTTTAAATATCAAGAATTTAGTGCTCTTGTCTTTTAATAATATGAAAAACCCCTCTACTTGTATAGTCTTCACTCCTTTCGTAGCACATGCACATAGAGACTTACATTATGACCTCAGAAATCGGTAATAAAACTGTGCATCTGAACAGTGATCAAGGCATTGGAACCCATTTCAATTCCTTTTGGCCTCACTCCACACTGTGAGGCAGGCAAGGTGAGTAATGTGCCTCACCAGAGCTGAGGAAAGCCGCACTCAGCTATAGCAGATAATTTGTTCAAGGTCACACATTAAGCAGCAATAAAACCAGTTTCATTAAACTGAACATTCCTAATTCCCAGTCTAGAAATCTTTCCAGAGAGAAATCTCTCTGTATTCTGAAAAATACTTTGTTCTTATACGTGTGTTGGGTCGCCACAGGCCTGAATCAGATCTTGGTGTGAAATTCTGTAAATGATGAAACAGTTTCCTCTCATTTTTTTAGAGAGATTTTTGCTATAGGGCATGTGTGCTCACCAGAGAAACAGAGAGAGAGAGAGAGACAGAGGGACAGAAAGTGAAAAATCTCTCCCCAGGGGGATGGCCACGCCACAATCCCTTCTCCTCCAGTGTCTTGGGATTTTGGGCACACACACACACATGCCCAGGGTGAGTTTTAAGCTGCTGGGTCCAGGACTCAAACCATGGTCAACTACGTGGGAGTCTAGCAATGTAACCATTATGCCATTTGCTGATCCCCAATTTCCTCTCCTGTAACCAAGAACATAGTCAGTCTTTATCTCTTAGGTTGTCAGGAAAGTCATGATCTATTTTTCTATGCAAAAATGTGTCATGACTTTCCCAACAACTCAATATTCAGAATGGAATTTCCTTCTTCATATGATCATAAGTATCCAGGGTCACTGCCACATCATGAAGAGTGGATAAAAGGAGAAGACCCTGGGGCCAGAGATACCCCCAGTGTTTTCCCTATTCTGGCACTTGCTTAACTTTGTGGCATTGAACAAATCACTGAAACTCTAAGCCTCTTGCAAACATGTGGATGGGCACAACCACCTTAAAGGGAAGCTGTTGGAATTAGCAATAATGCATGTGTAGACATCAAGTAGGCATCTGATAAACTGTATTTAAAAAAAAAAAAAAAGAAAAAGAAAAAGAAAGAAAGAATGAACAAACAAACTCCTTTCTCCCAAAGGCCAGTATGGCTGCCAGCCCTGGCTTCTGATTTTACTTGTTTCTCAAGGAAGCTGGCTCCCAGAAAGGCAGCAGATGGAGTACACAGGTAACTTTAAGTCATGAAACATATATTCTCACCTTGGGCACCTGCTGTTTTTAATGACTAAATTTTTTCCCTGATACAGCCATCATTTAGCAAATACTAGGGCTAGTTATTCCTTTTAAAACATGTTCAGCCTGTGCTTACAGAAACTGCCATTTCCCCCCTCGGGAATGAGTTTTTAGTTATGTTTTTAAAATTAGCTGGCGCTTGAATTTCATTTTTCATCCAAGCTTCCCTGTTATCTGTAAGGTCACAGAAACACGTAGGCCACGGACAGTCCAATCCCAGATATTAGGTTCATGGAATTAAAAGCCGAAATAAGTAAATAAAGAGGAAATGCCCAGGGATTTGTCAGGGCAGAAAGCTGGTCCCCGCGTGCGTCGTGGGAGGAGCCAGGTTTCCTCTAGCGGCTCTTCCCTTCCATTTTAGGGTGAAGGCTGAGGAAGAGAAGGAAGGGGAGGAAAGAGGTCTGTGACCTATATCGTCAAGGTCTGATTCTTCTCTGCTCAGCAACAGGAAGAATCAGAATGCATTCTGGAGGAAGAAGAAAAACCCCAAGTGCTGATTGTCCCTTTAAGCCATTCCAATCACAGGCTCGCAGCTGAAATAATGCTCACCTACTGTGCTTCCGACCGGGCCATCTACCTTTCTCGCTGGCGGGGTCATGCCCAGTCAAGCCTGATGAGGCTGCCACGGGCGCGGTGAGCTCCGCCATAGGCCCGGCTACACCTGTTTATCACCAAGTCACTACATTTCCCTTCCCCTCCTCCCTGCTTGAAAAGGAGCATTAATTAAACCGGTAAACAAGCCGGCTCCCATTCTAAATCAGAGCTGCAGGCAACGGAGAGATAACTTGGGCTCCGGAGAAGAGGGATTTTCAGTTAATTTATGGACTCCACCGTCACTCTCTCCGAGCAGCCAGCTCCCCGCTTAACAGGGAAATTGAAGCAGACAGCCTTTGTCTAAACACTTCCTTTGCCCAGAATATCTTAATTTTTCTATTTGAATGTTTAATAAGATTTGGGGTGCAGCTTCTTCTTTGTTAATTGTAATGGTGCAGACGTTTGGGTGTTATCACTCGGCTGGTGGCTGCTGGACGCCTGTCCTCCCAGGGCACGGAGGAAAGGACAGACTAGCTTCGCCAAGCTGCTCTGGCAGCTGGTGCGGTTTGGGGGCACTCTGCGGGGACCCCGAAGTCAGGGTAGCCCAGAAACGCTTCGGCCACAGGCACTGCCCTGTCCTTTCATATGTCCCCCACGCCATCTGTGCCTACAGTTCCGAGCGCGGCCAGGCCCCGCCGCCTGATTTCTCTCCCGATTCTCGGAGCACCAGGTCAGGCGTCTGGCAGAGCCCGGACCACTCCGTGCTGGAGCGACCCCAGCCGGGTTTTAGGGGATCCGTCTCCACCGAAGGGCTGGGCCATGGCTCATTTCCGGCCTCTGCTGAGAACGCTGCACTGCCTAATTAATTTCTCCTAGACGGGGGCAGTGTGTGTGTGTGTGTGTGTGTGTGTGTGTGTGTGTCTGTGTGTCTCGTTCCTAACTGATATCTGAAATTCCTCAGTGGAAGTGGAAATCACTGAAATAGTAGTTTCCCTAAGATTGTGGGCAGTTCAAGAAAACCCTCTCCGTAAATCTTTGACATTTCCTTCAGGAAGAAACTCAGGAATATCTTCATATTTCAGCCTGCTTTTCAGGTGGCATATCCAGTAATCATGTTGACAAATTAATGGTAGAGAATTAGTTGTACATTAAAGATTTAAATTATATTATGCAGCACATTGTCATAAAATGATATAAAACAATAGGAAAATAGATGTAAATGGATTCAAGTTACTGACATACAATGCAGCAGACTGACATCCGTACACTTCACACCGCTGGCTCAGCAGCGGTGGTAGAGCTGGAATGCCGTGGTCCCCCAGGTATGCAAAAAGGAGCCGCGGGTCTGCAGGAGGCCCGCCAGGTGCCCGCCGGGGCGGCGCTTCCTCCGGTGGCCTGGCGTGCCAAGGGTTAAGCGGAGCCGATGGCCGCTCTCCCCGGGCTCCCCTCCCTTGCGTCTGATTTTCAGGCCCACCGAGCCTCCCGAGAAAGTTTTCAATTCGACAAGGCCGGAGCATTTCAGGGGCTGAGCTCCTTAGAAAGCCGCGGGGCCCCCCGAGAGCCGACTAGTGGGGAGGGGGCATCCTGCCCCGTTCTGGACACGCTAATTACAAGGATTCGGTTTCCCGGCTCTGAAGGAATGCATTACCTGCAGCAAAGGAGGCACGGCCTCTCAGGAAGGCCCCGAGAGGAAGCTGAATGCCCCAGTGAATTCCAGCTCCATCCCCAGGTTTATACCCACAACCCCAGCCCATGCTGAGAGACTAATCGCTTGGCCATTGTCAGGGCTGTTGTCCAATCAGCCCCTGAATAGCAAAACTTCACAATGCCGAGTATGAATTAGAGGGGAACAAATGTGGATGCAGACTTTTTTTGCAACAATACCTAACTGAGCCTTTCAGACAGGACAACGGATGCACAAAAGCTCGACGGAAATTGGAGTAACTTTTGGAGGCCCTTGTAGCTCCCGTCAATAAGCGTCAGCTCTTTAATGGCGGCCTGGGACTCCTCCATCACCACCCCCCCTTTTTGTGTGTGAGATGAATCAATTGTTCATGACGTGGGGGAAAATTGTCATAAAAATTGGGCATTTTTTTTGTTCTTGCCTTGGAAGCGGTGGCTCTCTGTTGAACACAGCCAAATGGATTTGTCTCCCTTTATATGTGAATTGTAGATTTGGTCATTATTTAGCCCACCATAAAGTACTGACAATGTCTCCTTCCTCCCTCTGCCCACCCCCAAAAGAACAGAATAGCTTCTTGAGCTATACAAATGTCAGGTCTCTGTTTTAAAATTTAGCTTTGTTTACCCAACAGAATGGAATTCATTACTGTGTAAAAGTGGTTCCATTTTCTGATCTTTTTATTCAAAATGTTGAGAGTATCAAAAAGCTCATTTGAAGGTCACAGGTTTATGTATCTATTCTCTTAAGTGTTTTAGAAATTCATATGGAGGACACAAAAGGTGGAAAATGTGAAAACATACTGTTCATTGTTTATCCTAACCTTGCCATGGTTATTAGATAAATGAGTGTAGGGGGAAAAAATGGCATTAAAAGCCATTGTGAACTGGGAATTTTTTTCCCCCTGAAGACTGTTAATTTTAGCCCTTGATCTGTAAAGGTCAATTTCTAATTCTTTTTACTGTGCAGTTTATATAACTTCTGCATTTCAAGTCTATAAAAAGCTTTTGCAGACTTTTCATAATGTAAGTAGCAATTTATTTCATTACGGTTTGAATTTTTTATGTAATTCCTATGGACATTTTGATGAAATTGTCAGGCTTAAAAGCTGTAGTGCTTTTCATTTGGGGTGTGTGGCTTTTTTTTCTTTTTTCTTTCTTTCTTTTTATTTATTTATTTATTTTTTGCCAATCCTTTCTTGCTGGATAATTTAAAATTAGTAAGATTAATCAGTTCAGTGATTTAAAAGACCACACTTTGGTTGGAACAAGGTCTGAGACAAAATCATTTTATATTTTTATTAATAAATGATTTAAAAGGTCTTTTCAACTAGTTATCTGAAGCTGATATTTAACTGTTACTTATTCCACTAATTTCTATCTTTTGTTAAAAGAACTTTCCAGCCTAAATCTCCTTGCTCTGTCCCATGCTAATTGCAGCTTACATTATATAAATGGCTTTGTAAAGAAAACTATAACTCCCGAGCCTTGAAAGTTGCGTGTTTCTATTTGCTCAAACTTGATGCACTTGTTTGAAGAGGGTCATTGCAGGGAGAGCTGTGTAGCCTGGAAGAATGTCCTGGATAACAAGCTTAAACAGAACCTTTTGTTGTGCCTAGTATTCTCAGGACTCCAAAATGAGGCCTCCTTTTTCTAACTGCGGGCTGAAGTGGTTCATTACTGCTGTTTCCTCCGCCAGGCCAGGGCTCAGCCATTCCCACTACTGAAGGTCTGTAACTTCCTTAAAAAGGAAGAAGGAAAACATGGCCCAGAAAGGTCTTGTTAGCACTTCCTATGTGAAATTAGCAGCTTTCTAAAAGGTACAAGTCCAATTACCTCACATTGTGGAGGCGAGCACAAACCCAACAATATGCACAGCCTAGCAAGTGACATTCTGTCTTTCTAGAGTTACTTCCCTAATTAGGAATGAAGAAGCTCTATTCTGCTGAGTGCATCTATTTACAGTGGCCACAATGCTTTAACTTGAGCATCCTTCTCAAAGACCAGTGTTAAAAAACACAAGTGCTCTTTTCGCAGAGCAGGCAATGGTGAGGCGACACATTCCTAACGGTTACGCCCTCGGGAAGGAAAAAAAAGTGTAGCCGCTTTGGCAGGGTTGTTAACACTTCAGGATTCATTTTCCACAATAACGCCCCTGCCCAGAGAGCTCTGGGAATTACAGTGGACAATGGGGAGGCATTCTTAGGAGGGTCTAATGATGGAATAAAAAGAAAAATATTTATTGCTTTTGACAGTTCCACAAGGGGCAAAAATCCTTGTCGTGGCTAAAGTTTCTCTAGCTGTTGGAAGAAGGCGGCTCACAGGGACTCAAACAGTTCCACTTCCTTTGTTAGGAGGCTGAGTACCAGGGCCAAGCTGGGAAATTAAAGATTAAGTTCATTAAGGTAAGATAATTGTGTGGAGGCATTGTTGTTGATACAGGTGGAGCGATGGGGACTGGGGCAGGAAGCCCATTTACATGTAGGGACGGCCCATTAAATGGGCTTAACAGACGTGCAACGCAAATATGTTTATTATTTGCCTGATGGCAGACCTGCGCTTTCACTGTTTCATTAGTCAACAGCCCCTCCCCAGGAGGGCCAGACCCCCTGCCAGGAGCCAGGTGGAAAAGAAGGCAAAACAGTCCCCAGGAAAAAGATCCAGCCCAGAGGGCCTTCGGAGACTGGTCTTCCCTCTCCCTGCAATGCCCTCTTCCTCGAATCTGAGTTCTTTTCTGTCCCCAACACGCCCGACAGGTCCAGTCCCCCTCCAGCTAGGTAGAGCTGAGGTGCATCTGTGGATCTTTGGGATGCTGACAGGAAATGTTTGTGTAGAAGTGCCTACAGGGTGCCACTTTTAAGGAGGGCATCGCGCTTTCTTCCCTAAGAAGGCTCTGCTGACTGAGTTTTCAATCATGGAGCTTCTCAAACACTTTCTTTCCCCTGCATTACTGACCTCCTCAGAAACTAACTGCTTCGGAAATCTGGGCTGCCCGTCATTCAATTTGTTCTTCTGAGAAAAACAAACCAAACATAATCCCTCCCTCCCTTCCTTACCCTGCCTACCCTGTCCTACACCCTCCCTGCTGAAAGGGTAAACTGTGGTCTGTCTTTGTTCGGAAGAGCTCCTCCAGTCCTCTCCCCTCCCCATCTCAGAGACCCACAAACACTGAGAACTTTAAGGGGAAAAAAATTGTGTGGTTGGTGGGATGGTGGAATTCTTGAGGAGCATGGGGTCCCTGCCACCTGTCAGAGGTAGAAGGTGAGGAGGGAGGTGCCCAGATTGTGGTTAAAATGGCTGAGAAGGTGTCTGGTGCTGTGTGCAAGAAAATTGGTTCCTTGCGGGCCGCCTTACTGTCCCTGTGTCTTGAGCAGGAGGAGACAGATCTGCGGTTACTTTTGGTGGGTCAATAGTTCATCATCTCTGGTGCCTCCATTTATTTTTTTCTATTTCTGGTAAGGAGCTGAGAAATGCAGTTAGAGCTGGAGATGTCTTTGATAACAGATATCCTGGGGGGGGGGGGGGGGGGGGAAGCGCTTGTTTATTTGCATGATAGAGTCACTTATTACACAAAAACTCACCTGCTTCCCTTTCTTTCTCCTCCTGCCCTCTCTCCAGACCCCCTCAGAGGAAAATAAACAGTGTCATAATGCTTTTGATAAATAGAATTCTTTTTTAAACCACCTGATCATAGGGAGACATTGTGAGAAGATCCTTGGATTTCGTTAGTGTTGGTGTGTGGAAACAATACTTTTATAGAGTTTTAAAAAAATATATAGTGAGATAGATAGATAGATGTGATCACATGGTGAGATTTCCAGGAGTTAAGAATAAACATGTTTTGATTCATTCGGATTTTATCCTGACTCTGTACTTCTTCTTGTTATTTTCATTTAAACGAAAGGTTACATAAGAGTGCTGATTTTCTTTATTCTGCCAGGCATCCATAACATAGAATGAAACTGAGACCTTTACTTATTTTCGTAGATTATATCAGAGAAGTTTTTGAATAAAAGATTTTCAGTATAATGTGTCTATGCATTTGAGCAGAAGTTGAAGTAATTCTCAAACAAGCAACATCTCCCAAACTTCTTGGTGTTTTTCTCTCCTTGAGCTCATGTCAAAACTTCTTTTTATTTATTTCTGTAAAGTGTTCTTTGTCCTTGACAATGTTGAATAGACTTCTTTCAAAAGTTATCAGAGACCCGTCTCTAAATCAGATGAGAAATTGAGAAATGAGTTATTTTCTAAGATGGGTTAATGAAGAGCTGAAGATTTGCATTTTGTTTTAAAGACCTAATGAGCAAATAAAACAGAGGAGAGAGACAGACTTCTAGGCTGTCACATTGTGATTTATCAGAAAGCAGAAAGGAAAATTTCATACAGATACAAACAAGAGTCCAAGCTACAGTTTACACAGAATGTGTTAACTTTTTGAAAACAAGCATGTAATCACTAACCTTTCACAACCCAAAAAGTAGCTTGAAAACCTTGTACAATATCCTCAGAATGTTTGTATGCATTGAAACATCTCTCTATAAACAGCCCTTTGACAGAAAAAGAAAAACTGTTTTGTCAATAATCAGGACAGAAAATATATATTGCTCTTTAAACTGGAAGAAACCCATTCATATTTTCAACCCTACTGAATTGAGATTGTTAAGAGACTTTTTCTTTATTGCTTAAAAAAGAAAAAAAAAATCCTGTCATCACATTGTCATAAAAGGAGAGGAGACTCAGTTTGGAAATTATTGATAAGTTGGAGGCCCTCAGAAATACCACCTTGAATTTGGAACCGTGATTAAAGTTGGTGAAAGGATGGGGCTGGAGGGACTTGAATCTGTCTTCCGGCACTTGGAACATTTCTCCAGATGGCAGAGACCCAGTCTTCTTTCTCTTCCTTCACTTCAGCAAGCCGAGCTCCATCCTTCCCTTTTCAGCATGATAGGGATGTAGGGGGTAGCAACTGGGAAGCCAGAGAGGAGCCTGAAAAACCCTGTAAATGCCTCTCACGAAAAATGTTGATGGATTCTTTTGTGCTTGATAGTCTATGGGAAAATATAAGAATGTATTGTACCATGGTGAATTATAATGAAAGGTTGTTATTCGCTAGGCTCTACAGTTTGTTTTTAAATTGAGACAAAATTTACATAGCATAAAATTAGTAATTTTACAGTGTGCAGTTCAGTGACATTTAGTTGTGTGTATAGTTTTTTTTTTAGTTAGAAGTTCTCTCAGTTGCAGAATCACAGACAAGTTTTTCTAGAGCAGTTATTAAATACTGATATTCATTCAACAAACATTTATTGAGCAAATTGTAACGGGAGCATCACTAGACTAAGCTTTGCAGGCAGTTATGAAGATGAAATGAACTGCTAAATCCCTCGAGATTTTTTTTAATCTAGGAGAGGTAAAATATGTTTTAAAAACATCAACAAACATAGTCAATGATTATTTATTGGGTTTATTAATAAACATTATTCGGCACTGCAGAGTTTTATCATCCTCAAATAGAATAGTATTGCTAAATATTTCTAAGCTGCAATAGCCAATATAGATGACAAAGGGTTGCACATATTTACTATTTTTCTCAGAGTGGCTTTATTTTCTGACACGTTTCAAAGTTTTCAAAACTTCTAATATTCAAGTTGAACTTTGTTGAATATGTTTGCTTTGATGGGCATAGCCTTTGTTTGGGTAGGTCTACTCTTTTGGTGTGGAAATTATTTGTGTGTCTTTTTTGGCAAATTTGGCTTCTGTGGCTGTGAAAGGGTAAGGGGTAGCTCACTGGGGATATACATACCATACATTGCTTAAGTTTGCTGGGAAAACTATGCCTGTTTCCCAAGGGACTTTCGGGTACTGGTTCAGCACATAAGATGTGTAATAATAAAGATGATCAAACCAGTAATATGTTATGGATAGTTTAAACTAGATTTTAAAGATGAAAATTGTTTAATATATATATAAAAAAAGAGGGGCCGGCAGGTGTCCTGGCGGTTAAGGTGCTGGGTTCCCACATGCTGATCGCACTTCGAGTCCTGGGCCTGGTGGCTTGCTTTCTCATTTTCCTTCTCTCTGTCTCTCTCTGGTCAAATAAAAAATGTTAATAATAAACTTTTTAAATTTTTTGGGGGGGAGAGGTTTTTGGCTATAGGGCATGTGTGCTTACCAGAAAGACAGAGAGACAGAAAGCGAGAAATCACCCCCCAGGGGGGATGGCCACGCCACAATCCCTTCTCCTCCATTCTCCTCTTGGGATCTTGGGCATGCACGCACATGTGCCTGGCGTGAGTTTAAGCCATTGGGTCCGGGACTTGAACCACAGTCAACTACATGGGAGTCCAGTGACATAGCCATTATGCCATTTGCTGGGCCCACATTTTTTTTTTAAGAAATCATGATCTATTAATTAAAATATTTATCTTTTTCTTGAAAAATATTTATCCTTTGAATAAGATCTATATGTGCTGATGGTGATCATGGTGGTGGTGGTGGTGGTTTTGCAATGGGAGACTTGACACAGAGGAAATATGACAAAGAACTTGTCTCATTAAGGTTAGTTTGTGTGACCAGTTAGTAGAGTCTTCTTTGGCCTAGAATTTAGGAAAAAAATAACAAATCAACCAATGTCTATCGAGTCCCCTTTGAGTGAAGGTTGTGCATAACTTCATTTGGGAAGGAAAAATAATAGTCAAGAGAACTTGATGGTTGTGGATTCCAATCTTAGTTTAGCCACTTTTTTGGTTATGTGCCTTTTAGCAAACTACTTATCTGATCTGAGCCTTAATTTCCTCATCTGTAGGGACAATAATAGCTGCCTCGTGTGGTCCTCTTTCTATTCAATAAATCAGTAATTGCTAAGATAAATACAGTCATGTGTCACTTAATGAAGGGGATATACTTTCAGAATTGTGTCATTAGCCAATTTTGTCATTGTGTGAATGTCATGGAGTGTATTTACACAAGTCTAGAAGGTATAGCCTTCCACACACCTATATTGATAAGGCTATATGGTGGAGCCTCTTGCTTCATTGTTATATATGTTATCCATTGTTGACCAAAACGCCATTATGCGGTGTGTGACTGTACATACGTCAGTCTCACTTCCATGCCTTTCAACCAGAGAACAAAGTATGGCAATATGCTGGGAAAAACAAAGTACCTGTGGTGTGAGTTTCACAATTCATAAAAGATCGTATTAACTTATCATAGTGTGTATGACTTCTGAGGAGATAATTTTAAAAGCTACCAAGGAAGAAGAGCGGCTTCAGAATTTGTATTTTGAATGGGAATGTCTAGGATCTGTAGTGCAGCTGTTGAATACCATCTCTTGCTGCCTCTGAAAGCTTACAAATATCACCTGAAACATTATTTCCACTGCCATCAGACTGGAACCATCAATTTATACCTGAAATGTGTCAAAATGTTGGGTATTTCTATAATGATAAAAATGATTGGAATTGCCATGTTTAATTTAAAATGTTAATCTACTGTCATTTTACATGATCTCTATTTATAGAGAATTTTCTATTTGCTTTGAAGATGTTTTATTATTACATGAAAATCCTGCTGTTTAGCCAATGCCTGACACCATCTTAAGGTAGAGGGGACAGTCTGTCAGCTGTGGGCATAGGTTCTCCTATATCAGGAGAATGTCCCTTACAGGTTGAAGAAGGAATGATTGCAGGGAGCCAGAAAGGCCACCCTGTCCCTAAAATCTCCCCAGCCTGCTTCCTGATGTTCAGAATCTTTTAACAATAGATCTGGCTGAAATGCAAATACTTTTGGAAAAACTAAAGTTTGAAGTCACAATTGGGTGTAAAATGCCTGACACCAACCTCTTTGAGGAAGAGGTTGAAAGGCTTGAGGGTTACAGGGAAAGAAGGAAATTTATCTGCTGAATTATTAATGTTGCTGAAATTGACCCTGAATCCAAGGATCCAAGGAAAACTAGATTTCCTCTGTAGTTGCAGGTGCCCCAAAACTGATTTTGTTTATAATTTATAAATACAATTTGTGTGTGTGTGTGTGTGCATGTGTATATACACACGAATTCTTTTTAATCACCAGAGGGTATATGCACTCACCGGGGAGAGATAGAGAGAGAGAAAGAGGGAGAAAGCACCTCTCAATGGGGCATGGCCACTCTACAATCCCTTCTCTTCCGTTTTCCATCCTTTAAGGACTTTGGGCACACATGCATAATCTCCAGCATGCTCCTCATGCCCTTGGGACCAGGACATGAGCTGTGGTTGGCCACATGGTATCTGGCTCCCTCAACCATTGTGCTATGGGGCTGGCCCAAGGAACTGATAATATCTCTGCTTTCTTGTCTGGGGGATTATTGGATATAAGAGCAGAACCTAGGATCTGCACTCAAGGTCCTTGGAAAAGACTTGGGATAATTACAGGGGTACAAGGTGCTTGGAAAAGATGTGGAAGAACCACAGCTTGTGGTAGCTGCCATCCTACAACTGGATTCAGTCCTACCTGGGTTACTCTGTCCAGCTGACCTTCTCGCATGACTCTGCCAAGGCTTGGGGAATGTCTCCTTACTGCCCCTTTCCCTCTAACTCCAGTCACTTTCGCTAACTCCCTCCAGCCTCTGTTGATATGGCCTGTGGCTCCCCTCCCTGATGAGCTTCCCCCCTCCTCAGCTGAATTTACTTCCTCTTGTGATTCGCCCTCTGCTGGGTTGGTAGCTCCAGATGGACACTCTCGACTCACTTCCCACCAGGTCTTTGCCGCACACCACTGAGTGCATCATCCATACTGTCTTCCCTGGCCTGTAGGAAGCTCCAGAGCAGTGATGTTAAAACACCTCCACCTCATGCCTACACATCTCTGTAGGAGTTCTGCCTTTCCTGCACTTAGCCCTGCTTCAAAGTTCTTTCTCCATCTACCCTCAGCCAAATTCTACTCAAATAATGCCTCTTCTGTGACCTTTCCAGCCTTCTCTGGATAATTTTTAAAAATGTACTATAGGGCATGTGAATGCACCAGAGAGACAGAGAGAGAGAGAGAGAAGTGAGAGATCACTCCCAGGGAGATGGACACACCTTAGTCCCTTCTCATTCATTCTCCCTCATGAGCATGTGCCTGGCACATTTTCCAAGACACTGGGTCCAGGACTTAAAGTGCTATCAGTCATGCCGGACTCAGCTGCCTTAACCACTGTGCCACCAACTGGCCCAATTTTTTTAAATTGTGGTAAAATTATAAAACATAAAATATACCATTTTAATAGTTTTTAAAAATAATTATTTATTTAATTTTATTTATTCATTCATTTATTTTAATTTGGCCAGGGAGAGACACAGAGAGAGAGAAAGTAGAAAGCAAGCCACCAGGTCTGGGACTCGAACTGTGGTCAGCCGTGTGGGAATGTCCATCACCTTAACCACCACACCACCAGTTGGTCTCCCCATTTTAATAATTTTTTTTAAGAATTATTTTATTTAACTTTATTTATTATTATATCATTATTATTTTTCAGTTTGATCAGAGAGAGACAGAGAGAGAAAGAGAGAGGAAGTGAGAAAGCAAACCACCAGGTCTGAGACTTGAACCGTGGTCGGCCATGTGGGAGTCCAGCGCCTTTAACCACTACACCACTTGCCGGCCCCCCATTTTAATAGTTTTTAAGTGTACTGTTTAGAGGCATTACCTGCATTTGCAATGTTGTGTACCATCAACACCATCTCAGGAACTTTTTATCACCCAGGGTCCGGATGGTCCTGCAGTGCTACAAACCCATGAGCTACAAGACTGGCCCCCGTGGGAAGGGTCTGAGTCTGCTTCCACAGGAAACCCTCCCTGAGTATGCCAGAAGTGCTTGTGCCTGTGATCAGGGGCCTGCCGAGGATGCAGGTGTTATCTTTGTCTCTATCTCTTTCGCTCATGGAATAAATAAATTAACTTTAGAAACTTTTCATCATCCTATACAGAAACCCTGTACCTGTTCAACATTAAGTATCTCTTTCTCCAATTTTAGTAGCTTCCATTCCACTCTGTTCCTAGAAATTTGCCATTTCTAGGTACCTCTGATAAATGAAATCTTAAAATACTTGTCCTTTTGTGTCTGGTGTATTTCACTGATCATGATGTCTTCAGGCTCCATCCCTGTTGCAGCATTTGTCAAGAACTGCATTCCTTTTAAGGCTGAATAATGTTCCATTGTGTGCATTTATCACACATTGCGTGCCCTTTTACCTATGGGGAACATTTGGGTTGTTTCTACCTTTTAGCTCTTGTGAATAATGTCTCTGAAGTTTGGTGTCAAACATACTTTTGAGTTCAGTTCTTTTGGTTATATACTTAGGAATGGAATTGCTTAATATCTTGGTAATTCTATGTTTATTTTCTTTTTAATTTTGCCAGAGGGCATGTGTGTTTGCTGGAGAGAGACAGAGAGAAAAGTATAAAAGTATGCCTCAGTCCCTTCTCCTCCATCTCTCAGTCCTTTTGGGATCTTTGGGCACACACGTACATGTGCCTAGAATGTTTCTCTAGCTTCAAGGTCTGGGATTCAAATTGCTCTTTTGGCTATTGGGATCAAGCCACCTTAACCATCAGGCCATGGGCAGGCCCTCTGTGTTTAACTTTTTGAGGAACTGCCTAACAATAATAGATTTAATAGTGACTGATAATTCATGTTTACATGACATTTTATGGCGTACCAAGTGCTGGCTATTCTATTAACTTCTCAGAACAAGCCTGTGAAACAAGAACCATTATCATTATCACCACAGGTGAAGTAAATGAGATTCAGAGAAGTTCAGTGGCTTGATCAAGATGACTCAACATATGGATAGGGACTTTGGCTTTAAAACATAATTGTGTGACTGTGATGTCCACAGACTTTCTGATGCTGTGTGATATTCCTTCAGGGTCGCCTCTTTGCTTTACCCCCCACTAGAGTGACTTGTAAGTCACTGGGGTTATGAACATGTCTGAATTCCTTGCTAGACTTCAACCTCAAGGTCAGGGGCCATGTCATGATGATCTTTGTTTCTCCAGAATGACAAGTGGCTGGTACATATTAAGCTTTAAAAAATGTCAGTTGAGGGATCAGTAGATGGCTTAATGGCTATGTTGCTGGACTCCCATGTAGTCAACTGAGGATTGAGTCCCAGACCCAGTGGCTTAAACTCACGCTGGTCACATGTGCGTGTCTGCCCAAGATCCCAAGAGGAGAATGGAGGAGAAGGGATCGTAGTGTGGCCATCCCCCACTGGGGGGTGATTTCTTGCTTTCTATCTCTCTGTCCCTCTCTGTCTCTCTGGCGAGTGCACATGCCCTATAGCAAAAACCTCTCCAAAAAAAAAAGTCAGTTGAATGAATATGTGAATAGAAGGAGGTGAAGAAAGGAGAAAGGAGGGTACCCCAACAAAGAAATGGCAAGATGGCCTCTTGGTACCTTTCTTATCTGTCTGAGCCTTGCAGGTAGAACTGGTATCTTTGCATTGGTGGGGGACTTTCCCATCTCACTCATCTGAAATACCAGTTCTTGCTCTGATCTCCCTTGACCAAAGCATTCTTGCTCATGCCACATTCTGTGTGTGTGTGTGTGTTTTAATAATTATTTATTTATTTATGCCTACCATTATTATTATTAATTTGACCAGAGACAGACAGAGAGAGAGGGAAAGTGAGAAAGCAAGCCACCATGTCCAGGGCTCGAACTACAGTCAGCTTTGTGGGAGTCCAGTGTCTTAACCACTATGCCATCTGCCAGCCCACCACATTGTTTTGATAGTCACTTTGATCTTCTGCCTCTTCCACTTGACTGTAGGTTCCCCGACATTTGGATATTAACACCAAATACTGTGCCCATGTGGAGCAAGTGCTCAGTACGTAGTTGTCAATGGGATGAATTTGGGAAGAAAGTAGTTGTCGATGGGATGAATTTGGGAAGAAATGGGCCTCAGGAAGTCGGTCATCTTCACTTACTATTAGTGGGAGGGTTGTCAGAAGGAATACAGTATGCCCAACTACATTCACATTTCATATAAGTTATGAATAATTTGCTTTAGTATAATACAAAAACATTTGTTGCTTATCTAAATTCAAATTTATTTGGGCACCCTGTATTTTTATTTACTAAATTGGCAACTCTAATTCCTGGGTATTTATTATTCATGGTCACATCACCAAGATCCTCAGAAATGCTGAGGAAAGAGGAGGAAACTGGTTTTGCAGAAATGAGTAGCTAACTACCTTTCATTTGTTTTAAAAAGAATTATTTTATTTAACTCTATATATTTATTTTAATTTGACCAGAGAGGGACAGAGAGCAAGAGCAAGAGAGAGAGAGAGAGAAAGCAAGCCACCAGGTCTGGGATTCAACCTGCGGTCGGCCATGTGGGAGTCCAGCACCCTTAACCATCATGCCACCTACTGGCCCCACTAGCTTTCATTTTTAAAATGCAAATGGAGGGGCATTTACTCCTAAAAGGAGATAATCCTACACCTGCATCAATTTCATTCTTATTTAAACTTTCCGTTTTTGCCTGTTCTCAGATAGCTCTGCTCCAATATCAAAATATTTCAAGTGTCCACTCTGGCTTGGCAAATCTTGGCATCCAAGCCATCCACTCCAGGGGTGTGTCCGCTATGGTTATTTGTGACATTTCCTAGAGGCTGACACAGAGGGGCCCTGCTCACAACTGGCCACCCATCCTGATGAATGGACTTTATCACATTCATAATTCTGGGTTGACTGTTCTATAATCCAGAACTTTTTCCCCGAGACTCAATTAGGAGCGTGACTCAGTTTCCTTATAAGCCTGTTTTTCATTGTGGCATTGGCAGGAGACACTGCTTAATCTTCCTGGGAGGTGTCCCTCTGAGTTCACCTGAGAGCCTCGGATCAGTTCTCACCAAATGTACTGCAGATTTCCAAAAATGGAGGCAGGGAGGGGACCCAAAGGGAGAGTGGAGTCATTGCCTTTGACCAGGTTGGTGTCTGCTGGGGCTGGGAACCTGGGGGGGCTGAGTCCAAGTGGTGGTTGGGGGGGGGGGGGAACTATCAGAAAAAGAGAGGAAATGAGAATCTTGCATTTGGTGTTTACTTGGGTGGTTATCCTCCTAAGTACTGAATTATAACACCCCTGCTGCTTTCCTAACCCACCTAATTTAATCTTACCAGGATGCAATTACTTATGTGTCTGCTGATTTTTTTTTTTTTTTTTAATATTAGCTTTTCAGAGTTAGAAGCAGCTGGCTGACAAAAAGTCACAAATTTGAGGTGGGGAAGTGTTGGACAAGAGGTGGTGGCTTATCCAGGGCCTTGCAACTAGCAGTCATGAATAGAGCAACCAAAAGTCCCAATCCAGCAAATGGGCTGTTAAGGGCACTTTCAAAAGTCTGTGGTTTCAGCCAGATAGCAATAGAATGGTGGAAGGGCAGAGGGGTCACACCCCCCAGGGCTGTCCAAATTACTGTACTTAACGAACACGTGTAACTAGAATTGAGAAAGTTCTCGGGCTAAGGGATTGAAAAGTCTGTGTCTTTTGAGGGCCTCAATTTCCCTTGTGCCCCACGATTAGAAGGTTTTCTTTCATTGCCAACTGATGAAGTATGGGAAGGCAGTAGGAACTGCCAGAGGGCCCAGCATTTTGCATATTTAGGAAGATAGGTGTCTTCCAAAGTCAAGTTGGAATGGGTCCAAAGCAAACGGGGTGAAGGACATCCTTCCAGAAACATTCATGGGGTGGGGGAGGCTGGAATTTACTGGGTGCCATGCAGTTTTAGTTATTCTTTGAAAGCTCATCTTCCCTCTGGAAAGGAAATGGAATTTGCCTCATAATCTAAAATCCCAGGTGACTTTGGCTGTCGATCATTTGAGTGGAATTGTGGGAACTGGCTGACAAGCAGCCTGGCATTCCAGGGGAAGCCAGCCTGCCTTGTGGGACTTGTCATGAAATCCCCAAACTTCCCCAACACTGGGGCTCAGGCTGAAACAGAACATCCCACAGGGGTCTTATCACCCGATGCTTCAAACCATCCAATCTTTGAAGGGGAAGTCATGTGGGGTAGGATAGCCCTAAGCTGTGTTTTAAGAATCTACCACTAGAAAAAAATAATAATAATTTGCTATCAGGAGATACCCCAAAGGAGATCCATGGAGATGTCATCCTCTGATGACAGCCACTTATCGGATTATACAGAAGACTTGACAAGTGAGCTGCCCTCTGGCCACCTAGCCAATAAGGAAGAGGCCCAGAGATGGGCCAAGGGATGCTGCAGGTCGTGGAGACAATTAGGTCCCATAGAAGGGGCCTCCACAGGACAGCCATCTAGATTTCTGAACCCTTCAGAAGAGCCAAAAAATAGATCAGGTCCTTATCACCCAGAAGCCTGAATCCAAATGATGGCAACTGTTTCCTTCCCATACATTAGGGCCTCCACCCAGGCAGGACCCTCTCTGACAAGATCAACAAAATGTGATTATTTTCCAAAGATCTAAGACATTCAATGGCTTAACAATCCCTATTTCTCCATTCTCTTCTCTTTGTGGAAAGTCGTTATTCTAAGCCGGTGGCCTGGTTGGTTTTGCTGGAAATGGTGCTTCGCAAGTGACATGTAAGGCACAAAGAGCTGGCCTGGCTCGGAGGCTGAGTTCTGAGCAAGCCAAGGCTGTGGGGGGGAAGCCATGGCATGGTGGGAGTGGGCGCTCAGAGCGCCGCGCAGAGAGCAGAATTCGAGATGCCCAGTGGAGGCTGAGCTGAGCGGTGCCTGGGCCCTGCCTCCCCAAGCTTTCACTCCTCATTCCCCTAAGCCTGGGCCTCTCTCCTGGGCCCCTTATTCATTGCTATTTGCGTGTTGACGATGTGAGCATGGCCAGAGGGGAGCCAGTGTGCTGGCCTCTTGTATAATCCGATAATTGGCTGTAATCCGTGTATGAAATATTTGGAGATCTGCCTCCCCATTAACTCGTACTTGAAGAATAATCACATCTCCGCGTTCAGGCCTTTGGGCCAGGTTTCCCCCTCACGTCTCTGAAGTTCCTATCACAGCTTCCCCTCTACCAAAGATTTTTATAATTGCTCACACCCTGTTTGTTACATTTTTAATTTACCATAAATTAAAAAAAAATCCATATTCAAAAAGAAAGCTCTTCCTTCATGTCTTGACATCTTTGCGTGAACATGGGTAAATTTTTAGACACTGACAGAAAAGGAGTCTGTAAGGCAGAGTGGGCATGGACTCGATGTGACCAGAAGAGGGTCTTGACAAGAATCCTGGGAATGGGGTAAAGTGTTGGGGGGTGGCGGGAGATTCTTGTTATAGGTATAAAACTACAGCAATGGCTCTGGTCGTCATGGAAACAGTACACGGAGGTTGTTTAGATGTGGGAGGGCCGGGGTGGGAGGCCTGATACTCTTTCTAGGAGGGAGTGACAATGAGCCAAGGACAGGTACGTGTGAAGAGTCTGGTTTGGAGCCCCTTCCTCTGTTAGCTGGCCTCTGAGCATTGCTTAGAACCATCTGCTCTCAGGCTGGCAAACCATTTAAGGAGAGGATGGAGAAAAAGATTGAGAATAAGGTGGACTAGAGCTCTCCTAGGTGTTCAGCACTAGTGATGCCTATACAAAGAAATCCTTTCAGCCCCTCAGGGGCTCCCAGGGTAGGAGGAAGCAGCCTGCAGCAGGGCAACCGCAGAGACGTTTGATTCAGGCTGGGATGTTGTGCTGAGAAGGAAGCTACACCCTTGTGTTCAGTTTTTTTTTTTTTTTTTAAATAATTATTTTATTTATTTATTTATTTATTTTTGGAGAGGTTTTTGCTATAGGGCGCGTGCGCTTGCCAGAAAGGGAGAGACAGAGAGATAGAAAGTGTGAAATCACTCCCCCCCCCCCCCCCCGGGGAGATGGCCACGCCACAATCCTTTCTCCATTCTCCTCTTGGGATCATGGGCATGCATGCACACGCACCCAGTGTGAGTTTAAGCCACAGGGTCCGGGACTCAAACCGCGGTCGACTACATGGGAGTTCAGCGACATAGCCATTACGCTAACTGCTGGTCCCACATTCATTTATTTTTTAATTTGATCAGAGAGAGACAGAGGGTGAGAGTGAGAGAGAGAGGAAGTGAGAAAGCAAGTCACCAGATTCAGGACTTGAACTTTGGTCGGCCATGTTTGAGTGTCCAGCACCTTAACCACCACGCCACCTGCTGGTCCCCTTGTGTTCAGTTATTAATTTATTCAGGCAGGCCTGGCTTTACAGGGCTGGGGGACTAGGTAGTTGCATAGCTGATATATTCTGGGTAGTACCAAAGGGTCTTTCTGTTCCCCAAATTCCCTGCAACCCTTACTACCAGGCCAGGAGTACCACCATCTGTGTTCCATGCCTTTGTCTGAAGCAAGTGCTTCCTCAGGTTCTTCCTGTCCATTGCAAGTTCTCCTAGGAGGAATTCTACATAGAGTCACTGCAGCCTCCATGTGGACGAGTTTATCAAATGCTTTGGCAGAACCAGAGCAGCCGGGAGCCTCAGGGAACCTGGGCTGCAGAGGAGGTATTGCAAGAAGAGAGAAGATGGAGACATGGGAGGTTCCCAAGGAAAACTCTTCCAGCTTCCCAATTTGCCCAGGTGCCCGTCACAGCTCTGACCAACAGTTTGGACGCTATGCTTCTGGCATTTTCTACTCTTCCCTGACACTCTTCTCCCTGCCATTCTTGGCTTGGTATCTCCAGAGGCTACAGGGCAGATGGTCTGAAAGGAGGGCATTGCTCCATAGGACATGTTGGCTTGCAGACCCCAAGCATTAAGAGGAGAAGAAAAATGCTACTCTGGAGCCCCCTTCCAGATGCTGCAGCTTGTGGAGGATGCCTGGTGCCTTTCTCCCTGCACTAGACTCGACATGCCCTCCAGCAGGGTTGCCACATTAAATACGGGGTGCCCACAGAGAGTGATTTTTTTACTACAAGTATGTCCAATGTGTGGCATCAGGAATAATTGTTATTGTTCATTGTTTATCTCAAATTCAAATGTAACTGGGTGTCCTATACAGTTATTTGCTCGATGTGGCAATCTTATCTGTGAGCAGCTGGAATTTCAGGGCCCTGCCTTCCCTTTCTTCAGAGATAAGCAAGGGCTTCCATCCCTCTCCTTCTCCCCCTCTAACTTATACCCCTCCTCTCTCCCTCCTGCCTCTACCTCACCTCCCTTTTTCTCTTCCCCTTCCTTCCACTACCTCTCTCCCCTTTCTTTTCTTTTTCTTTTCTCCTCTCTTTTCTTCCTTCTTTTCTTTTCTTTTCTTTTCTTTTCTTTTCTTTTCTTTTCTTTTTCTTTCCTTTCCTCTTCCCTCCTTTCTCCTTCCTTCTTTCCTCCTTCCTTCCTTCCATCATAGGGTGCTTGTACTCACCAGAAAAAGAGGGAGAGGGAGAAGGTATCTAAAAACTCCTTACAGGATTTTGGGCACACATTTCCAGTGTGTTTTGGAAGACATCAAGGCCAGGATTTGAACCTCTGATGCCCATGTGAATCTGGCTCCCCTAACCACTAGACTATGAGGTCAGCCCTGCCTTTCCACTCCCTCTCTTCCCTCCCGCTTCCCTTCCATTCCCGTTCCCCTGCTCTCTCCCTCATTTTCTCTTCTCTGCTCTCTCCCAAAACAGAGGTTTTAGAGTCAGATGCACCTCAATGCAGTCATTGCCTCGCTGTTTACTGACTGCATCATCTCGGACAAGTGAATTTACCTTTTGGGCTCCAAGCCCCTTGAGTAACACAGACTCTGAGCTACAAGTCCCTCACGTAATGCAGAGATGATGATAAGGCCTCATGAGGCCGCCCTGAGGATCAGACGAGGTCATAGATGGAAAGGACAAGAACGCACCTGACATAAAGCCAGCAAGCAGCTTCTGAGCTGTCAGCTCCCCGTCCAACACACAAGTTCACGTGCACAGGAGCTACTCCTTTTCATTCCCATTCCAACCCAGTGCACATCCTGGCACCTCTGTTAGTGTTGAGGAAGTCCTCTTGCACAACCGTGTGCGAGCAATGGAGACTACATTAGGAGAAACAGTTGTACTGCACGCTTCACAATCAACCTAAAAACCCTAAGGGATTTGTCTCTCCTGCAGTGGTACCCTTTGGGGTTTGTTGCTGTTTAAATGTTTTAAGTCTTCCTCTTTGCTGGTGGGCAGCTTCTCTTTCCTTTCCCTCTCGGTGATAATGCAAACCCAGCACTTGGTACCATCTAGCCAATTAGCAGCCATCTTTTGCTCTTGAGTCTTCCTTTCCTGCTTTACCTTTCTTTCTACATTGTTTAACACAATATTTTCTCCAAGCACATATAATGCTGTCTCTAAGAGGAATTCCGGGGAACACAAGTTACTGCTTACCCTTACTCCATGATAGGGCCAGGGACTCTACATGTATGACACACGTGGACAGTAATCCCAGAGCAATTCTAAGTAGGCACTGTTCATATCCCCATTTACAGAGGAAGAAACGGGGGCTTTGAGAGATGTACTGAAGCCCAGCCTTTGTGGTAAGGTAGTTGATGCTGAGCTAAAGGGCTGTGAGCCACATGACTGACTGGTTTTGGCTCCCTGGCCCGGTAGACCTGAAATATGCCAGGTGCTGCATGGCTAAGATCCTGACAAGCCAGAGAACTGGGGATCATGCTATGATATAATCTCTCTCTCTCTCTCTCAGTCTTGTACACATGCTCTCTATCATGAAAATACATAAACTTAAAAAAGAAATTTATTGAAGAACTCCTACAAATCAATAGGAAATGATAATCTATTGCCCATCCATGGGCAGTGGCTTTTTTTTAAAAAAAAAAAAAAAACAATGTAATGCTATGCTGTGATCCGCCTGCCCCAAGTCTCCCAGTTGGGACTATAGGCATGGACTACTGTACCCAGTCCTTAGATTGGACTGGAAATTAAACTAAAGCCTCCCGTGCTGTCCCAGCCTATAGACATGGTGTCTTAGCAGTGCATGCCACCACAGCTGGGCTAGTAGTAGATGTTAGTGGAAAACTCATAAAGGAAGAAACCTGTATAATAAACACTTAGAAACATTCTCCAACTCTCTCTCTCTCTCTCTTTATTTTTTTTGGAGAGGTTTTTTTGCTATAGGGCACATGTGCTCACCAGAAAGACAGAGAGAGACAGAGAGACAGAAAGTGAGAAATCACCTCCCGGGAGGGATGGCCATGCCGTAATCCCTTCTCCTCCATTCTCCTCTCAGGATCTTGGGCATGCACGCACATGCATCTGGCGTGAGTTTAAGCCATCAGGTCTAGGACTCGAATCGCGGTCAACTACATGGGAGTCTAGTGGCATAGCCATTATGCCAACTGCTGGTCCCCAAATTCCCCAACTCTTAGGAATTATAAATTAGTACAGGAATAAAATATCACTCAGTTGACTCCTGTGTTTGGCCAAACAGTGAAGAAGTCTGATAACACTAAGTATTGGTGAGAATGTGGGCCAGCAGGAATGTAATTGGGTATCAGAACCTTGGTGAGCAGTACCTAGCAAATTTGGAGACACATACCCTATGCTATGACTTGAATTTGTACCCCCAAACATCATGTGTTGGAATTTGGTTATGAAGGGGTTAATAAGATGAAAACTGAATCTGACCATATTGAGGGATGGGGCCTTGAGGAGATTAGGATTAAGGTCATTGGGTCAGGGTCCCCATGACTGACTCCTAGTGGATTTATTGTATAAGGAGAGAAAATGACACCAGAATAGGGGCACACTCTGCTCTGCTCTGGACAAGCAGTTGACATGTAAGGCCCTCTGCCATGGTATCTACCAGCAAGAAGACCCTAGCTAGATACTGTTCCTGGACCTGGCCCTCCAAATTGTGAGCTGAATAAACATCTAGTTGGCCAGACTTGGGTACTTTTGTTATTAGCAACAGAATGGACTATAACAGAAAATTGATACTGAGAGTGGAGTTGTTGTCTATGACAAATATCTGAAAATGTGGAAGTGACTTTGAAACTGGGTAATGGACAAAAGTTGGAAGACTTTGGAGAGCAGAATAGAAAAACCCTGGAATGCATTAAAGGCAATTCTGGTGATGAGTCAGAAGATGAGACCATCAGGGAAAGTTTGAGAATTTTAACAGATTGGTTAAGGGGCCAGCAGGTGGCATAGTAGTTAAGGTGCTGGACTCTCACATGGCCAACAGCAGTTTGAGTCCCGGACCCCGCAGCTTAAACCTCATGTCAGGTGCATATGCACATGTGTGCCCAAAATCCTTAGAGGGGAATGAAGAAGGGATTGCAGCATGGCCATGCACCCCAGGGAGTGATTTCTTACTTTCTATCTCTCTCTGGCAAGCACACAGCCCTATGGTAAAAATCTCTTAAAAAAAAAAAAATAAACAAATAAAAGATTGGTTAAATTGTTAAAACCAGAATGCTGATAGAAATATGGATAGTTAAAGCCATTCTGATAAGGGCTTGGATGAAAATGAGAACTGTCTTATTGGGAATTGGGGAAAACGCCATCTGTGTTACACCATTGCAAAGAGTTGGGTTGCATTGTGTTCATAACCTAAAACTTTCTAGAATGCTGAATTGAAAAGTAATGCAGAACCAGCCTCATAGCACAGCAGTTACAGAACCACATTTTCACCCAGCTGACCAGTTTAAATCTTAGTACCCAGCAGCTTGAAAAACATGCTGGGTGGGGCCTAGGTGGCATGGTGATTAAGGCACTGAACTCCCACATGGCTGACCCCATTTTGAGTCCCAGACTTGGCAGCTTGAAAGTCATGCTGGGTTTGTGCACATATGTATCCAAAATCCCAGGAGGAGAATGGAGGAGAAAGGATTACAACATGGCCGTCCCCTCTGTGGGGGGTGATGTCTCACTTTCCCTCTCACTGTCTCTTTCTGGTGAGTATGCATGCCCTGTGACAAAAACCTTAAAAAAAAAAAAAAAAAAAAAAGGAAAGAAAAGAAAAAGAAAAACATGTCAGGCCCAAGTGTATGTATGCCCCAAATTCTGATGGGATGGAGAATGAAGGAAAGAGGATTGTGGCAGGATTGTACCCCATTAGGGTGTGCTTTCTCTCTCACTCTCTCTCTCTGGTGAGCATACACATCTTCCTCTAAAAAGAAAAAAGAGTAATGAAATTTCAAAGCAAAATATAGAAGCTACATGGTCGCTTTTACCAGCTTATGGTGAAATGAAAGGGAAAAAGGATGATTTCAAGAAAGCATTTATAATGAAAAGGGAGTCAGGTTCAGTCCTCTGATTCCAGAGCGACCAAGATGGGCACTGTGATGTGTCCAGTGCAGTAATGTAATCATCCTGGAGAAGCTGCTTGAATCCCTGGGGAGAGTTCTCGTTTTTGTGGACACAGTGGGGTCACCCCAGGGAAGGGATCCATGCCTTTAAAATGCTGTGGTTCCCATAAGTTCTTACTGGCCCTTAAAAAATACAAGGGAGAAGGTATAAATCCACCACCGGGCCACACACATATCCACAGCAGGTATCCATGATAAACAGCCTCTGGCACAGTGAAGCAAAGTTCCATGCGAACAGCAGTAGAATGTGGGCTAGTCGGTTCTGAGAAACGGGTGAGCGCCGTTTAAAGGGATGGATGATGACTTCTGTTGCACTCAGTCAATCAAAAGGGAGAGTGGGGTTAGACCTCTGCTGCTTTATTTTGTATTTTTGGGGTAGAAAGTTCTATAGATGTCTGTCAAGTTCATCTGATTTATGCTAACATTTTGGTCCTGAATCTCTTTGCTTATTTTTTGTCTCATTGATCTGTCTAAAGGAGATAATGGGGTGTTGAGATCTCCAAACAATAAAATACAAAATAAACTCAAAGTTCTCCCTCCTTTGGACTCTAACACTTGCACCAGCACCCTCATCCTCCCACCCCCTTCCTGGGATTCTTGGACTTTTAGCGTCAGATCAAGAGTTACACCATTGGCTTCCCTGCTTCTGAGGCTTTCATGCTTTGACTAAGCCTTGCTTGCAGCATCCCAGAGTCTCCAGGTGTAGATGACCTGTCATGGAACTCCTCAGCGACCATGATCATGTGCACCAGTTCCCCCAACAACCCCCCTCAGACATCTGTTTACATATCATAATGGTTCTCTCCTAAAGAACTCAGACTAATAAACCTGTGATACTGCAGTTCCACATCCAGTGAAGAAATGCTTGTACAGTGCTCACAAAACTGTGAGGATGTCCGCGCGGCACTGCTTATAACAGGAGAAGAGTGGAAACAGCCCAGCAGTCCCCCCAGGGTAAGGAGCGGCAAACCAAAGATGGTCCGTTGCCCACTTTTCCATAGAACGTGAGCTAAGAATGACTGGAAACAATCAAAAGAAGAATATTTTTGATACATAAAATCATATGAAATAGGATTTTTTGTTTGACATGTGAGGGAAAGTAGTCAAGGTTGTATGCAAAGCAATGACTGTGGCTGTGTTTATCTTGCCTGTTGATATGCGAGGCCCTCTGCCATGGTATCTACCAGCAAGGAGACCCTCACTATCAGAGGACCTCACATGTCAGCAGAAAAGATAAACATAGCTATAGTCATTGCTTAGCGTAGGTCTACAACTACTTTCCCTCTACAATGGTAGAGTTTGTAAATAAAAGCCGAGGGGAGTCCCTCGGACCCAGCGTACCTTGCAGACCCGATGGTATCAAACAGTGTGGCTCAGCCTGTCTTTGTCTAGTTCCTGGGTCCGAGACTCGGGCCTGCCCGCAGAGTTCACTAACACCTGTGGGACTCATCAGAAGGTGATTCAGAATGCCTGGCAAAAGGAATATGAGATGCCTAAATGTAGCCTTGACATCTTGACAAGCCTGGTATGGAGACAATCATGTAGGGTCACGTGGAACACATGGGATCCATATGAATCCTCTTACACTGTGCGGGGACACTCAAGAAGCTTCTAGAAATTTTGTTGTCTGAGTCCTCTTTGAATGTAGATATCTTTTCCCTCCTGTCACCTTCAAAATGGCACCCAGTTCCCCTCTCCAAATAGTGGGGAATCAGATGACAAAGGGGTTCCTGCAGGTGCACACAGACCCTGGGCATGACATGCACAGTAAAGCCCTCTCCTCACCACACCCAGCCTTCCAGGCTGTTAGAACAGGGCCCATGACACATTAGAACCAGGGCTTTTATTTTTATGCCCTTATTCTCCCCAACTCCCATGTTCCTCTTACTTCCAGAAATGCCTCTTTTGTCTGTGTTGTCTGTCCTATCCATCCTTAAGGCCCTTTTGAAAGCCCACCTCATCCAGGAAGTCTGCCTAAATCCGCAGCTCAGCATGGCCTTTCACCTCAGAACTCCCCAGTATTTGATACCCAGCGCACTCATAGGTGCCTGGTGCATTGCTTTGTCCAGGACCCTTTCAATGGTTGAACTGCAAGTGATTTGACCTCAAATGAGGCCTGTGCCTCATTTGAACTTTCCCGTATACCTAGCACAGTGCCAGCACACTGCAACTATTTGATTAATTGTGAGTGAATGAATGAATGAACAAAACGCATTTGAGGAACTTTCCAGAATTATGCCTAAGGAGGGAGAGAGCCCCAACTATTAGGTCATAGGGAAAGTCATGATGTATTTTTTGTTTGTTTTCTATGCAAAAATGCATCGAGACTTTTCCTGTGGCCCAGCTGGCCAAGTGACAGTCAGCTCATCCCATTATGGCTTCTGGAAGACCTCAGATACCCTCAGCATGGGGGGAGGAGTTTCTTGCCTCGCTGTTGGCCTTTACGGGAAGGGAGCAGAGAACAGAGTAGGAGATGCACAGCCCAGATTGAATGCAAACGGAGTAGGTGCAGGGACCACTTGGAGTGGGAGGACTTTGGCATTGACCTCCCTTCATTATATTTTTGTTTATTTTTCTGTTTTTGGTCAATTACTTCAGACAATGTCCCCACACTGGCTAAGAAATGTGAAAACAGCTGAAGAAGAAATAAAGCAAAAGAGAAAAAACAAGGAAAAGAGAGTAAACAAAGAGAGAATTTACCTTTCACTAGCCTGCAAAGTCCTCCGTTGGAGAATGAAGTTAAGACACAAAAGCTTTGCAACAACAACATTGTGGGGGGAAGGCCTGAGAGGGAAGCCGAACAGCCATTAAAGCAATTAAGAAAAGATTAAGGTCGCTTGTGGTGGAGAGAGAGAGAGACCCATTAATCAATAGGCCAGAAATCGCAGCAGGCTACGAAATTATAAAACTAGGCAAACTGGAGAACCACACAGACTCTCCTAGACCATGATGCCTGAGTGACTCAAAAACAGAAACATTATATTCATTTCTCAGGCTTGGGGGAAAAACAGTTCTTAGAGGAACCCTTTTCTTTTAATCAGCTAATGGAGATACCCTGAGGTGGGGGTGAGAGCCGCATTGATTTCCAGGCAAATTCTAAACCATCACGGTCTAAAGAAAAATTTGTAGTAATGCATGGTGAGCTATCTTACTGGGATGGGGAGAACATCAGAGCAGAGAGCTGTATGATAATAATCGTAAGAAGAGTCTAAACACTCCCTGGGGTAGGTTAGATTATTGCTCACAAATATTTGCTGCCCCTTCCCGGGGAAGACCATACATCCCTGCCCCATTGACAGCAGGCTTGGCAGTGTGATTGCTTTGGCCACTGCAAGAGCCAGCAGCATATCATTTGCTTTGTGTGTGTATGTGTGTGTGTGTGTGTGTGTGTGTGTGTGTTTTATTCTTTTGCAACAACTCAGCAATGTTCTAGATAGATTCTCCATAGTGAAACCAAGATGGGACAGAAGCTCAACTGACAGGCAGAGGAGTTGTATCTTGGCCAAGAAATAAACTGCTGTTTTATGCTACTGAAAAAAGGGGGAAGTGTTTGTTACACAACCTATCCTGACTGTTACATTTCCTTGCAGCATGTCACTGCTGCACAGAACCTCCATCGGCTGCCTATTTTAAAAATTAATTAATTAATTTATTAATTAATTAATTTATTTTGCTCTATGTGTACTTGCTCAGAGAGAGAGAGGGAGAAAGAACTCCCAGAGAGAGTGAGACACTCTGCAATTCCTTTTCTTCTATTTCTCTATTCTGTTGAGACTTTGGATATATATGCACACATGTCCAGCAATTTTTTTTTTTTCAAGCTACAGGGGCTGGGATTCAAACTGTGTTGTCAGCCATGTGGGATCAAGCTCCCTTAACCACCAGGCCATGGGGATGGCCCTGGTTCCTTGTTCCTTACATAAATCTTGAACACTTTAAATTTTTTTCATTTATTTATTTCTTCCATGAGTGAGAGAAACAGAGAGTGAGAAACAGAGGAACAGACACCCCTAACGGGGTCCTCACACAAGCTTCAGTTAGCACTAGATAATGGGCATGTGCCTGCCTGGCATACTCAGGAAAGTCTTCAGACATGAACCTGGCACCTTCCCATGTTGGCCAGCCTCTCAGAGAATTTTTACTGCAACACCACTGTCCTGCCCCCTTAGTGGCCAGTTTATTAAAACAGTATCACAGCAAGGCCCAATTCCTAAAACAGTCCTGGGAGGACTCTCTGCTGACCATAACTGGCGCAGGAGTAGATTAACTTAAGCCCCTGGAAGAATACAGGGGCCATGTATCCTTAAAGCAAATAGAGTCAAGAGAGCTCTTCCCTTTGCAGAGCCCGTGACAAGCGCAGAGGAGTGCTGAGCTGGGAGGCCATCTTCTCCTGTGAGATAACAAAACGCCAAGGGGAGAGCAGGCTTGGGTGTTGCCAGGACAAGCCAAGGAGATCGAGGAGTTACCTCTCAGGCTGCCATCCCTCCTCCTCCCAGGGGTACCTCAGGGGGACTTACTGCTCTTCCAGGCTTCCCCACGGAGGCATGCGGAGCTGGCTCCAGCACACAGACGCATGGTGATATGAGCACCTGGGGCCCACTCCAGGAGGTGTGCCAAGCAGTCTAGCCTGAAAAATGTTTAAGGCAGGTGTAACCAGATCTCCACCCCCAGCCCTGCCAAAAAAGAATTCGAGAATGTTTGCCTAGACTGCCCATTCTTCCTGGTGTGTCCCCTGGATGCACTGCTCCGGGAATGAGCTCCACTATAACCCCATGAAGTGTAAGGCTGACATTTACGAATGCTTTATGTGGCTTTCTGAAGAGTTGCTCTATTTTTCTTCCTTATGGCAGTAATTAGCAAGCACAGCCAATGCTCTGTTCAGGCCTTTCCCAAAACACTTATTTCTTAAATAGCTGCACTGCAGAGTGAGGGTTCTGGAGCCAGAAACCAGGCCCACCACTTCCTACATGGTGAATTACTTCAACTTGCTAAGCAGCAGCTTCCTCCTCTGTAAATGGGATGTGATACTGAGAATGTACCTGCTTCACTAGGTCGTGGAAACATTTATCGGTGGGCTCAGGCTCATCAAAAACTCCTGTTACTATTATAATCATCTATGTGGATGGCCATAGCAACCAAAGACTTGCTAGGCCCCTGTCTGCCACACATACCTCAAAATTTTTTGTTACTTGACCCTCTAGCTCTCGAAACTCTGTAATTGATTTGATTCTGAGCATTGGGTTGTTCCCCCTTTCATGGCAACAGCAGATCACATGTACTATGCTTCATTCTGGGCTTTCAGATAGTCTCCTGGGTCACACAGTTTCTGGGGCTCTGAGGCGTGTGTCGCTGAGTGGATGTGGGAGTGGGCTTAGCACCAGGATTGTCAGCCTGGCAGCTGCCTTCTGGAAAGGGCATCCCCTTCTTCCTTTCTCTCTCCACTCTCCTTGGCATCTTTAAGGGAGAGTGAAAATTGGGATTCAGCTAATCCTGAAGGACAGGCCTTGAGAAGCCTCTCGACTCTTGCTTTGGAAAAAGGGTCTGTGAGCCGAGAAAGGCTGGTTGTTGGATTGGGTCAGGTTGTCTGGAATGAGACAAGTAATTTCTGAGGTGATAAGAGAGACTCATGGGCCTCTGCAAAGAAGAGAAAGAAAAGGCCTGCTGGCCATCTTGGGGAGAATGCCCAGGGACCCTGCTAAGCTCCCTTCTGCACACAGCTGGCCTGCCCTCATTAGCATGCCAGCACCGAGGGCCCGCCAGGAGCCACACTTCACAGATTATCCCGAGCTGAGAGTAATTCCAAAATTCATGGACACAGGCTGCAGGAATAAAAGAGAGATGAAAATTGGGCAGGTAGAGGGAAGGGGCACCTGACAAGCAAATAATACAAACATTCCTGGGCGAAGATTCTCAAACCTTTTAGTCTTGGGAATCCTTTTCCTACTTAAAACTTTGGCTATGGGGCCAGCAGGTGGCATGGAGGTTAAAGTGCTGGATCTCACATGGCCAATTGTGCTGTTCAAGCCCTGGACCTGGGAGCTTGAAAATCACACTGGGCACGTGTGTGTGTGTGTGTGTGTGTGTGCCCAAAATCCTAAGAGAGAATGGAGGAGAAGGGACTGCAGCATGGCCATCCCCTGTAGGGGGTGGCTTCTCACTTTCTCTCTCTCTCTTTCTGTCTCTTTCCAGTGAGCACATGCTTGCAAAAAACTAAAATAAAAACAAAAACAAAACCTTGTGATTATGTGGGCTATATCTGTTGATAATTATCATATTATAAATGAAAGGTGAGAAATATTTAAAATACTTACTAATTTATTTTTAAAATAATCAATAAAGCCTGTTACATGTTAGCATAAATAGGGCACTTTCTGAGGAAAATAAAAGACCATTTTTTCTACAGGGGGAAAAGAAAACCAGTGAGAAGAATGACCACTGTTCTGCATTTTTGCAGCTGTCTTTAGCATCTGGCTTAACTGAAGACAGCTGGATTCTTGTATTTACTTCTGCAGACAGTCTTTTGTGACATCATACATAGTGCAGCTTCTGGAAAATACCCACGTGTACTTCCAAGAGAGTGAAAGTGAAAAAGGCATATAACATCTCAATGTTAGGATGAAAAGGATTTTGATCTCAGGGCCCCTAGGTCTCAGGGTCCTCTGTGGTCTCCAAGCCATACTCTGAGAACTACTACTCTAGTGAACACTAGAAATAACCCTTCTAAAATTCTAGAAGTTTCTTTTAGCTCTGTAGCTTCCCAGCACTGTGCTCTTCTTTCTCTAACCCTGGTCTGTATCTTACAGTTTACATGAATTGAAAACCCTACCACGCTCCAGGTACTGTGCTAAATGTTAGAGACACAGAGCAAAAGTCAAAGGCCTTGAATCTGAGAAGCCAGTAACCCAAGGGAAGGTGGACAACAATCTCTGGGGCCTGAGAGGGGCTCTCTGTACCCCAGGGCTAGAGGGCACGGGGCTTGGCCCATGCCAAGTGCTGTGGACCGAAGCAGAGGAGAGGTGATGGCTGCCCAGGGTTGGCGCAAGAGGGACACGTGGAACCCAGTTAAGGAGCACACAGGGCTGCCTGGGAAGTACCATGTATGCAATAACCAGAGGAGTCTTTACAGAGGAGGCAAGATTAGGTACTAACTTGGCCTTTGCAATACCTCCCTGCAAGAGAAAAGGTCCTGGGGCAGGGCTGAGGAGTGGAAGATGTGAGAGCAATAAAGGAGACTGACTTGATTGATGAGAGCGAGCTGGGAGAGAAAACACAGGGGACAGAGGGAACAAGAGGTGGGGGTCCAAGGAGGGAGCTCTGTGTTCAGGACTCCTGGTAGGCCTGAAATGGCACTTTCTCCTGGGTAAGAACTTTGGCCTTTTGTGAATTGGCAGAGACTCATTAGTACCTCCTAAAGAGAGAGCTCCCCAAATCCCACCCTGCCATTAAAACCTGGGCCTAGAAGGTTCTGAGGCCTGGAGACCTGAACCTGAGGCTGGGCCTCTCATGCCTAGGCCTAGATTTGGGGAGCCGCATGCCCTCAGGGCCTCACCTGAGGCTTCCTTGCTTTTCCTGATCCCTTTAGCACCTTCCCCTTCCTAACCCTTTGGTTGTGGGAGTAACACACATGGAAGGGAGGAGGAGGGGACAGGTGCCGTGAGAACACGAGCACAAGTCCCTAAACCCCTGAAAATAATGGACATGTTGCTGATGGAGTCCTGTTTCCATGCCAGCTGACACAGACCAGCATCTAAGCAGTGGCTAGGCTCACTAGCTGCAGGGATCTCTGCTCCCCTTCCTCCTCTACCCTCTCTAGGAGGAACCTGACTTCTTGGGTCTCACTTTAGTCACCTATAAAAACCCGCGAGGCAGTGTCCCAAATGCCAGCCCACGGATCAGCCTCAGCAGAATAATCCATTTTCTAAAAATTGGGTTGATCTCAGATGAACCCGGAGAGGCTTATTAGAACAAGTTTTCCAGATAGTTCTGTGAAGTCAGGTCTGGAGGCTGTGGTATAAGATTGTATCTAACGTTTTTGTTAGGGTCTAAATCAGCCCTTAAATGAATCAAGAGAATGTTCCAAAGAATTTTTTGTTGAGGAAAGAGTTTGGGGCAATTTTAACTATTAGCTTCTGATACATCTATTTGGCAAATTTGGATTTCCAGGATTTGATTGTCCTAATTTGGTTTTCCTGGGCTGCTTTTATCAAGAGCCTTTCTGAGGAAATGTAAGAAGGGATCTATTATGATTGACATGAAGAATATAACCTTATGTTCCTAGAATCCCATACTTGGAGTAAATTCCTGAGCAGACTAAACAGACCTTCTACCATAAGGCTCTCGTACAAACGGACGGATGGGAGGAGGGGTGTGGATACTGTGCAGGGGTAGGGAGAAGTAGGACAAGGCTCATGGGAGAGGTAGAGGAGCAACAGTGGCATGCCCAGAACACCTGTCCTGGGCATGGGCCACTGGAGCATCTCAGATGTGGCGGCCGGAGGAAATGAATGCCTGGTTGGGAAACAGGAAGCGGAACCATGGTTCAGGTGCCCGCTGTATGTAGCCTGAGAAATAGCAGCGGCTGGGACTGTGCAGTAGTGCCTCTGCATGAAACTCAGAGATGGCCCTGTGTCACCCCTCCTCATGCGCTGTGACGGGAGAAGAACCTCATAGTGCCAGACTCTGGGAGATGGCTCGTGTCATCGCAGTGACCAAGCTGGTCGGGAGCAGGGCCAGTGTGAGAACCTAGACTGGCTACTCCCCACCCCTGACCTATCAATTGCATACCTCAGTTTCCCCACCTATAAAATAGAGTGCTGTCCCTTTCTAGTGCCAGAGATTTTCCCTTCTTCACTTGGCTAGTGATCATTTGTTTTCCTGTTATTACTTTATAGATAATAAAACTGAGGCCACAAATGTGAAGTGACTCATCTAAGCTCACATGGCTAATATTCTGGTTTTTGTATCCAAGGTCAGTGTTTCTTCACTGCACCACTCGTTTCCTGCGTGGCTATGAAAAAGAGGGAAAGGAAAGGAAGGGAGCAAGGGAGGGAGGGGATGTGAAATGAGGCAGCTGGACAAGAAGAATCTGTAAGTCCTTTCCAGCCAGTCTCATTTAATGGGAATAAAAGCCAGCACGCTGCTCCAGAGATCTTGGTCATCATGCCCTAAGTGACATGTTCGCTAGGTGTTCTGTAGTAAGGCAGCTTCTTCTGTGGGTCTTCCACTGTGTCATCCTGAAGAATGGAGACTCCAGAGACATTGCTAATGGTTACAGCATTTTCAGAAGATGCAGCTAAGAGAAGCTCAAATCTCCTCCATAATGAAAAAAGAACCAGAAAATGTGATGTTTCCCAGCCCTGGAGAGACTCCCCACCTCCCTCACTGTTGTTTCCTTCTTTTACTGCATACCTATGGTCCCCCTCCCCCGAGGCAGGAAAGGCCCCTGGGTGGGGAGAAGGCTCCACATGGGCCCCTTCACATCGCCTGGTACACAGTTGAGAAGCACCTGTGATTAGTCGAGGTGTCAGGGGTACATAAAGGAGCAGAATAATACATACCATCTAAGAAACATGAGATCAGTAAGGGTATGGGGGAAATGAATGAATTAGGAACCAAAAGGAAGTGATGGAGAGTCTCAGAAAGTGGAAATGAAGCTGATTAAAAATCGATTCCCCAGAGATCAGTTGTCTTCTCTGTGGAGATTCAATCTGTGTGGCTGATCCTATGTACATTGGTGGAAAAGCTGTCTTCACAGGCTGGCAAGAGACACTAGGTTTTATGACACTAGATAAGAAAGAGCAGTGGGGGCTGGCAGGTGGCATGGTAGTTAAAGGTGCTGGACTCCCACATAGCCGACCGTGGTTTGAGTCCCAGACCAGGTGGCTTGCTTTTTCACTTTCCCTCTCTTACTCTCTCACTCTGTCCCTCTCTAGTCAAATTAAAATAAATAAATATGGGGACCAGCAGGTTGGCGTGGTGGTTGAGGCACTAGACACTCCCACGTGGCCAACCAAGGTTCAAGTCCCAGACCTGGTGGCTTATTTTCTCACTTTCTCTCTCTTGCTCTCTTTATCTCTCTGTGTTTCTCTCTGGTTAAATTAAAAGAAAAATATTTTTAAAAAGAATAAATAAAGTTAAATAAATAATTCCTAAAAACTTAAATGAATAAATAAATAAAATCTAAAAAAAAAAAAAAGCCAGCATAAAGGGAGAGATAAATCAGCAGAATAGTGAGGGTTATTTGCTTTTTTACCTCATTCCATTTTCTCCCAGTTCCATGGTCTCTGATTAGTTCTCTAGCTTGCTGGATGACTTAACCAATTTTTTTTCTAAACTTACTGACAAGGAAGCTCCAAACTTCCAGTAAACCTGCCATAGAAAGACAGCTGGGACCCAAGGAGGAGCCAAAGGGTGTTTATGAATGCTCAGCTCTCCAGGGAAGCTACTAAGATTCATGTGCTCAAAATTCTCTTTCCAATGCTTTTTCTAAAGGCTGAACGCCCCTGACTTACTCCAGAACCACAGGGCAACAGGACTTTGGCCAGAAGAGTCAGGGGGAGAGACAGGGGTGTAACCTGGGTTGGAGGTAGGAGCAATAGGTTGAGCCTTGTTCACTGTTAGGAGCTGAAGCCCTTGGAGCAGTTTGGAGAGGCCCACGTTTGGAGAGGCCCATGGTCATTGGCTCAAGTTGCTGGAGAACTCACTTTTTATTGTGCCATTTGACTCACCAAAGATACTTGATCCCAGAAGAGAGTCATGACTTGCTAGAGAGAGTCAGTTCCCCTGTCCACACCAACTTCCTCCCATTTCTGTGTGATTCTTCAACCACTGTTAACCTGGGAGCAAAGCTGAAGCCAAACATTGCCATGGGCAAGGGGAAACAGCTTTCTAATGTAGGCTGTAGGAATGTGAGTTGGCGCCATGAGCACGGGGAAAGAGCTTTCTAATGTAGGCTGTAGGAATGTGAGTTGGCAAACTCTGGTGGAGTTAATGTGGCAATATAAAACAGAAGCCTTAAACAAGTATACACGTTTTGCCCCAGCAATAGAATTTCTAAGAATATATGTACTCACAGGCAATAACCAGTGTTCAAAGTGGATGTACAGCTGGATATAGAAATTGAAAGACTGAAGATATGATAGTAGGGAAGACAAGTATATGACAGTAGGGAAGACAAGTATAAATACCAGAGACTATCTGGGAGGAGAGTGGATATTAGAATGTAGGTGGGAGGAGCTCACTTAACAGACACAAGAATGTTAAGCTCTTTGTTGAAAATGATGTATATGGTAATATTCTTGATTTGATTGTCACATACTGCATGCACACTTATAAAAACCATACAAATTGCACTATAGAGTTACACAATAATTAAATGTAAGAAATAATAACATTTAAAAAATTAATATACAAGGGTGCTTGTTGCACTGTTGCTTATAATTGCATCAGAACACTGGAACATCTGCTGGTGGGCTTGTTTAGTGAGGGTACAACCATGCCTCATAGGAGTACGCAGCCATTTAAAATGATTTTATGGAACCATATGTACCAACACGAATAAATAGTCATAACAACATTTTAGTCAATGACAAATCGCATATACAATAGTGGTTCCATACAAGTATACCTTATAACCTGGATGTATAGTAGACCTCACTATCTCGGTTGGTGAAAGTACATTCTATGATGTTCACACAATGATGAAATAGCCTAACAATGGAGAACATACCTAGTCATTAAGTGACTCATGACTGTATGTTCAGAATATGTTGTTAGATTTTAAGTGGCAGGTTACAAAAGAGCATTGCAGGGGCCGGCAGGTGGTGTGGTGGTTAAGTGCGCTAGATTCCCACATAGCTGATCATGGTTTGAATCTCAGACCTGGTGGCTTGCTTTCTCACTTTCTCTTTCTCTCTCACTCTGTCTCTCTCTGGCCATTGCATAATACAGTTTCCTTTTTTTGTGTGTGAGTGATGTCTCATATATGCATGAAAACAGTCCAAAAGAATGTATGTCAAAATGTTGACAGTAGTCATCCAGCATGGTGGGGTTTTAGGTAGTGGTTTTTCTTTTTGCTTATTGGCACATTCTATTCTATGAGTATGTATTTATTGGTGCAAAGTTTTTAAAGGTCACGGTGGGGAAAACTGGTCTATTGCTGTGGATGTGCCAAGGATGGGTCTACTGCCTGTCAGGTCCTGGCTCGGCTGTTTCTCATTGTTTAGTACAACAGGCAGGGCTCAGCTCACCTTCCTGAAAGATTGTCAGGAGAAATAATCTCTTTATACATCATGGCAGCTCTGGTGGAGAATCCAGCCCAATTCTAGAAAACACTCCTCCTCTTTTTCCCAGAAAAGGAAAAAGGAAAAGTTTTAGAGCTCAGGGTAAAGGCTCTAAAAACACTTGTCCCATTGCCTTCAGGGGAAGCCCTCCCAAATTTTCATTGCACTACCCAGGTAATGGGCAGGGGGAATGTGAGAACAGCACAAAGGAAGAAAAGAATACATTGCATAACCTAAGTGTGTCTGATATTTCAGTAGACAAAATCTCATGAGGAAGTTGACAAGCAGTATGAAAAATACAAAAACAAAACATTTAGATCCCGGTGTCTCTCTTAGCTGTTTCATTTCTCCACCAAGGGAGGAATGAAGGCAAGTCTCTCAGACATCTGAATTTTTCACCGCTGTTAATTTAGAGAACTTGCAGGATAAAATTATTGGTGTAACAAATTTGAAGGTCCTTTCTGTATATATTGCAAATTTAAATTCTGGGTCACCTAAGCAGTTTAGAATAAATGCCCCCTCCCTCACTGAGGTCCTGATGGATTGAATAGCAGCCCGAGGATCAGCAGCAAATTGTGAAACAAAGCATAGTTGTAAGAATCTCCGAGCCAACCCTGTATACCCCCTGCCAGCCTTCTTTCTTTCTTTCTTAAATAAGCAAGAGAGACAGAAAGAGAGAGAGCATGAGAAACAGAGAAACAGCACCCCCAATGTCTTGACATTGACAGCCCCCAATCATGGGCATGCATGGGCTTAGTATACCCAGTAAAGTCTCTGGACACAAACATGAAACCTTCCTGTGTGGGTCAACCTCACAGACCACTGCATGATCACTGCACCGCCATCCAGCCCCAGAAAAGCTCATTGGAAACACATTTGCTAGAAAAGAAAACCAAGGCACAACAGTAAATATATCCATGCCCCACCATCCAACTGATAAACTAGCTGGGCCACCCAAACCCTACAGTCAGGCAGATGTGAGGCAGGAAGTGGAAAAGGAAGTGGGCAAAGTGGTCTCAAATCTTTTATGTGGAGCATGGTTTAGGCAGGCCTTTAGGGTAAGTCTGGACTCAGGGCTTGGGAGCACTTGGAACTATTGGACCCCATCACCCACTGTCTCATTGCCTATGCTTGCCCTGCCTGTCTGCCAGGAGTCTTGAGCCTGGTGTGGGCAGACCTTTGGGGTGAGTCCCTGCATGGGGCCTGGGAGCCACTTGGAACCTTGCACTCCATTGCCCACTGCCCCGGCAGCCTGTGCTTGCCTTGCTGGCCTGATCTTCAGGAGTCTTCAGTCCAGTCTGGGCAGGCCTTTAGGCCTGTTACCATCTTATCAAGAATTGAACATTTCAAAGAGGAGCCAAGCACCTGAAATTACCCATAACTGCTCTGACCTGAGAGACACAGCCCTCCTATAGAAACATACCTGGGGGAGACCAGTGAGTGGTATGGCGGTTAAGGTGCTGGACACTCCCACATGACCGAAAACAGTTTGAGTACCAGACCTGGTGACTTGCTTTCTCACCTTCTTTCTCTGGTAAATTAAAAAGAAAGAATAATAAATAAATGAATAAATAAGGTTAAAGAAATAATTCTTTTTAAAAAAAAGAAGAAGAAGAAACACACCTGGGAACTACAGGTGAAATTTCCCCCACCTTTATTACAGGATCTACTCCAATAAATAGGAAAAATTGAATACTGCATCAGATGACTAGAAACCAGCACAGATCTTGAAGTGACATAGGTAAACAAGGGGGTAGTTCTTCACTAGGTGAGGGTAGTAGCCCCTCTCCAACAGTGGACAGAACCAAGAAATACACAGAAATATCAGAAAAAGAATTTTGAATATTCATCATGACAAAATTCAATGAGATGTAAGGAAAAACAGACCATCAGTTTCAGGAAATGAGAAAATCATTTCAGGACATGAAAGAGGACTTCCATAAATAAATAGACACCCTAGGGACCAGCAGTTAGCGTAATGGCTATGTTGCTGGACTCCCATGTAGTCAACCGTGGTTCACCTCCTGGACCCAGTGGCTTAAAACTCACGCCGGGCGCGTGTGCATGCGTGCCCAAGATCCCAAGAGGAGAATGGAGGAGAAGGAATTGCAGCGTGGCCATCCCCCCTGGGGAGTGATTTCTCGCTTTCTATCTCTCTGTCTCTGTCTGTCTGGCGAGCGCATGCACCCTATAGCAAAAACCTCTCCAAAAAAAAAAAAAAAAAAAAAAAAAAAAGAAATAGATGCCCTAAAAAAGAATCAAACAGAACTTCTGGAAATGAAGAATACAATACAATAAATTAAAATCTCCCTAGAAAGCATTAGCAGCAGATTGATCCATGCAGAAGAAAGAATTTCTGACCTCGAAGACAAAGTCTCCAGGATAGATCAAATCACCAAAAAGAAGGAAAAACAACCAAAAAAGGAAAAAAAGGAAAAGACAAAAAAAAAAGGACAACATACGGGAAATTCTAAACACCATGAAATGCCCAAATATGCGTATATCCAGTATTCCAGAAGGTGAAGAATCTGCCAAAGGTATGGAAAACCTCCTTTATGAAATACTGAGGGGGCTGGCAGGTGGTGTGGTGGTTAAAGGCGCTGGATTCCCACATGGCTGACTGTGGTTCAAGTCCCGGACCTGGCAGCTTGCTTTTTCACTTTCTCTCTCTCTCACTCTGTCCTTCTCTGGTCAAATTGAAATAAACAAATGAATAAATAAATGAAGTTAAATAAAATAATTCTTTAAAAAAATACTATCTGAAAATTTTCCAAACATACAGAAACATGGAAATTCAGACCCAAGAAATAAAAAGGACCCCAAATAGAATCAACACAAAAAGATCTTCCCCATGGCACACCATAGCCAGATTGGTAAAAATTAAGAGACAATATTCAAAAATGGCAAGGGAGAAATGTCAAGTTACTTATAAAGGTTATCCCTTTAGATTAATGTCAGACCTCTCAACTGAAACAATGCAGGTAAGGAAGGAATGGGAAGATGTGTTCAAAACATTAAAAGAAAAACAATTTCAACTAAGAATACTATATCCAGCAAGATTGTCTTTCAAATGGGAAAAGCAAATATAAGTATTCTCAGATGGGGCCGGCAGGTGGCGTGGTAGTTAAGGGTACTGGATTTGGATGTGGCTGATTGTGGTTCAAGTCCCAGACCAGGTAGATTGCTTTCTCACTTTCTCTCTCTGTCCTCTAGTCAAATTAAAAGTAAATAAATAAATAAAGTTGAATGAAATCATTCTTTTTAAAAAAGTATTCTTGGGACCAACAGCTGGTGTAATGGCTTTGTTGCTGGACTCCCATGTAGCTGACTGCAGTTTGAGTACTGCACCCGGTGGCTTAAACTCACACCGGGCGCATGTGTGTGCATGCTCAACATCTCAAGAGGAGAATGGAGGAGAAGGATTGTGGTGTGGCCATCTCCCCTGGGGGGTGATTTCTCACTTTCTGTCTCCCTGTCTTTCTGGCGAGCATGCGCCCTATAGCAAAAACCTCTCCAAAAAAAAAAGGAGGCAGAAAGGTGGCAAATAAACAACCTTAATGACACAACTCAGGTAACTGAAAAAGCAACAATGAAAAAACCCAAAGAATTTCAGGAGAAAAGAAATAATAAAGATTCAAGCAGAAATAAATGAAATAGAGCATAAAAGAACTATATAGGAAATAAATGAAACTAAAAACTGGTTCTTTGAGAAGATAAACAAAATTGACACACCATTAGCTACATTAATCAAGAAGAACAGAGAAAGGAACCAGATAAATAAGCAAGGAAACAGGTATTATTACAACAGATATAACAGAAATACAAAATATCATCAGAGAGTACTAAAAGCAACTATATGCCATCAAACAAGAAAATCTAGATGAGATGGACATATTTCTGGACACAACTTACAAAGATTGAACCAGAAAGAAATAGAAAGTGTGAATAGACCCATAACAATCAATGAGATTGCATCAGTAATAGATAGTCTCTCAAGAAGAAAAATCCCAGGTCCCAATGGCTTTACTTCTGAATTCTACAGAACTTTTTTTTTTTTTTTTTTTTTTGAGAGGTTTTTGCTATAGGGCACGTGCGCTCGCCAGACAGACAGAGAGAGACAGAGAGATAGAAAGCAGGAAATCACCCCCCAGGGGGGATGGCCACACCGCAATCCCTTCTCCTCCATTCTCCTCTCGGGATCTTGGGCACACACGCACACGCGCCCAGCGTGAGTTTAAGCCGCCGGGTCCGGGACTCGAACCGCGGTCGACTACGTGGAAGTCCAGCGACATAGCCATTATGCTAACTGCTGGTCCCCCCTGAATTCTACAGAACTTTAAAGGAAGAACTAACCCCAATTCTCTGTAAACTATTTCCAAAAATTCTAAAGGAAGGAACACTCCTGAATTCATTCTATGAAGCGTCTATCATCTTAATTCCAAAACCAGACAAAGACATGACAAAAAAAGAAAACTTCAGAGCCACATCCTTGATGAATATAGATGCAAAAATTCTCAACAAGATACTAGCAAATCTTATTCAACAACATATTAAAAAGATTATACACTATGATCAATTAGGATTTATTCCAAGGTTGCAAGGATGGTTCAACCTACATACAACAATAAAGGTAATACATCACATTAACAAAAGGAAAGATTAAAAACCATGTGATCGTATCAATTGATGCAGAAAAAGCATTCAATAAAATACAACATCCCTTCTTGATTAAGACTCTCAGCAAAATCATCATAGAAGGGGAGTTCCTTAAAACAGTGAAAGTCATTTGTGAAAACCCCACAGCTAACATAATACTGAATGGGAAAAGGTGAAAAGCCTTTCCACTAAAAACTGGAACAAGACAAGGCTGCCCACTTTCTCCTCTCCTTTTTAACACAGTGCTGGAAGTTCTAGCCAATGCAATTAGACACAAGAGTCAAATAAAAGGCATCCAGATAGGAGAAGAAGTGAAATTATCTCTTTTTGCAGATGATATGATGCTATACATAGAAAAACCAAAAGAATCCATGAAAATCTCCTAGAAGTGAAAAACGAATATAGTAATGTGGCAGGATACAAAATCAATGTACAAAAATCTGTAGCATTTTGGGGCTGGCAAGTGGCGTGGTGGTTAAGGGCGCTGGACTCCCACATGGCCGACCGCGGTTCAAGTCTCGGACCTGGTGGCTTGCTTTCTCACTTCCTCTCTCTCTCTCTCTCTCTCTCTCTCTCTCTCTCTCTCTCTCTCTCTCTGTCTCTCTCTGATCAAACTGAAAAATAATAATGATATAATAATAAATAAAGTTAAATAAAATAATAATAAAAAAAAAGAAAAAAAAATCTGTAGCATTTTTATACACCAACAATGGACAAGCTGGGACAGAATTGAAGGAAGAAATCCAATTTACAATAACCACAAAACTAGTAAGATAGCTAGGAATAAATCTTACCAAAGGCCTCAAAGATCTCTATAAGGACAACAATGAAATACTAGAAAAAGAAATGAAAAATGATACAACAAAGTGGAAAAATATCCCATGTTCCTGGATTGGATGAATTAATATAATCAAGATGCAATCCTGCCCAAATTAATCTACAAATTCAATGCAATCCCAGTCAAAGTACTAGAGATATCCCTAATAGAAACAGAAAAAAAAAAAAAAAACATAAAATTTGTCTGGAAGCATAAAAGACCCTGTATTGCCAAAGTAATACTGTGCAAGGGGAATAAAGTAGGAGGAATCTCACTTCCCGACCTCAAAACATATTACAAAGCTGTGATAATGAAAACAGCATGGTATTGGCACAAAAACAGACAGGTAGACCAATGGAACAGAATTGAGACCCCCTATGTAAACCCCAAAACATAGCCAGCTGATCCTTGACAAAGGACACAAGACATTCCAGTGGGAAAAAGATAATCTCTTCAGCACATGGTGCTGGGAGGACTGGATATCCACCTGCAGAAGAATGAAACTAATCCTTATCTCTCACCACTAGCAAAAACTAACTCAAAATGGATTGAGGATCTAAACATAAACCCCCAAACTATAAAAATATTGACTGAAAACACAGGAAAACATTCTTGGAGACCTTGGAGTAGGCAAAGCCTTCTCTTTTTTCAAGAATTATTTTATTTAACTTTATTTATTTATTTTAATTTGACTATAGAGATAGAGACAGTGAGAAAGCAAGCTGCCAAGTCCGAGACTTGAACCGTGGTCAGCCATGTGAGAATCCAGCACCCTTTATCACCATGCCACCTGCCAGCCCCAAGAGTAGGCAAACTTCTTAAAGAAGACCTCCAAAGCACATGTAACAGTCACAAAAATAGACAAATGGGACTATATTAGGCTGAGAAGCTTCTGCATGGCTAAAGAAACAATAAGTAGAGTAAGAAGACAACCTTCAGAGTGGAAGAATATATTTGTAAATTATACCTCAGATAAGGGAATGATAACCAGAATATACAGGGAACTCAAGCAGTTTACCCACAAAAAGAATCACCCCTCAGGGGGATGGCCATGCCACAATCCTTTTTCCTCCATTCTCCTCTTAGGATCTTGGGCACGCACACACATGCGCCCAGTGTGAGTTTAAACCACCGGGTCCAGGACTCGAACCATGGTCAACTACATGGGAGTCCAGCAATGTAGCCATTATGCCAACTACTGTTTCCCAGAATGGCTAAAATTAAGAAAATAAAAAATGACAAGTACTGGCAAGGTTGTGGTGTAAAGGGAACTCTCCTACACTGTTGGTGGGAATGTAAATTAGTACAAGCACTTTGGAGAATGATATGGAGATTCCTTCGAAACCTGCAAATACAACTATTATATGACCCAGTAATTCCACTCTTAGGTATTTACCTAAAGGAAAGAAAAACCCTCAGGCAGAAAGACACTTGCATATCCATGTTTATTGCAGCATTATTTACAATTGCTAGGACATGGAATCAACCCAAATGTCCAAAAATAGATGATTGGATTGAAAAAAATGTGGCATATGTACTCTATGAAATACTACTCAGCCATAAAAAATAATAAAACCCTGACATTTGATACAAAGTAGACCAATATGGAAGATTTAATGCTAAGCAAAACAAGTCAGGTGATGAAAGACAGACTTCGTATGGCCCCACTCAATACATACGGATTATCTGCACTCTATGGCAGAAACTGACAGTTTGGGAGGTATAGTAGCAGGGAGGGCAATGGTAGATACTAGAGATTGTAAGGATAAGGGTAATATGGGGTGGATAATGGAGGGAGGAGGGGAAACAGGAAGAAAAAGAAAATAAAGTTATGTTTAATTGACAAAAAAATGTAAAGCTATTTGCTGCTGCTGCTGTGTATAGTAATGTCTTTGCCTTGACTGATATGCATGGTAATCGTACTAGAAAAAGAAATGTCATACACTGTAAAGATATAGGTGATTAAATGTACTATTTTAAAAATGTAAAAAAAGAATTAATTAATTTAAAATACATTTTCTGTGCAATGACAAAGAAACTTTGGCAGCCTCCCCTCCTGCGGAGAGAGAACCTCGACAGGAGAACATGACTATTTGCCCCAATACTTACCTGGGTTAGGAAGAGTGTTGAGAGGAGTTCTGTCCTCCCTAAAGTCAGAGGCGGAAACTTGGGGAGTACAGAGAGTTTCCTCTCTCACCAGAAGTGCCATATATGATGGGAAGAACAAGCTACAGACAAGGTCTTCAGACAGAACCTCATTCACCTCCACCTTGGATCTAGATCATCTCTAGTCTCTGCTATTCTGAGATCCATCTGCCTTGACTTGGAGAGACTTTCCGATGTCTTTTTCCTCTGTAAACCTGCTCAGCCTCGTCTCCCCATCTCCTGACCCTTATGTGCAACAGGAGCTTCGAAATTAGTTTCTGGGATACTTTCAACCCCCTTGAGGAGATAATAGTGCTTTGTTGCCACGCCTGTCGCTCTTCCTGAAGTGCTGCTGGAAGACAGGTTAGGCAGGAAGGGAGGGGCTGGGCCAGAGGACTGAAATTTTGTCCCCAGAAGACAGTCCTAGACCCCAAAGTCATATTTCATAAGTGACTTGTCCACTGTCCTTTAGATAATGACACAACATGGAAAATTAAATAAAGATCTCTAATACCAACTATCGAGTTTTCTCATATTTTAGAATATTGCCTCAGTTACAAAATTGCTGTAGATAACATATTTTGGGGTTCTGTCCTCTTTTCTGGGAACCAAGTTCTACCACAGCCTCCCCAAAGGAGCAGGTCTCAATGGCCATGACTTGTCTTATGTTATCCGCCCCTTCCTTTCAAGCTGCAGCTGATTGGGCCAGGGCACCTGACTTCAGAGAAGCGTGTATAAGCTGATGAGTTCAACCAATCAGATCCTCCCTATCATGCAAACTAAGAGTATTTGGTAGTGGGCATTTCAGATAAAGTCCTTGTAGAATTTGAGTTGGAGTTAGTGCCAGGCCAAACCCAAGGCACATGAAGGTAAGAGGAGAAAGAGTGACCAGAGGAAGTAGAGCGAGGTAGCCTGAAAAGAGAATAAAGTAGGCCAAGAGGAAATGGAAAAAAAAATGGGAAGTTGGGGGAGATGTAAGGAGAAAGATGCAGAGATGGGGGAACATGGTGGAGGGGTGGGTGGAGGGGTAGGGATCCCCTGTGGCTCCTTCATTACCAGCTTCAGTTCTTAAGAGTCTATTTCAGTGGCACTCTCCATATTCTTCAGGCAATCGTCTTTCTCTTTAAGTTGCTGTCTCTTGCAACCATTATGCTCTGATTCAAACTAAGATTCTAGCCATTGCAACAGGAGGGGGCAGCTTGAGAGGGTTGGAGTATGCCACTGGATGTGCTCTGCTGAGTGGAACAGGCACTTGAGGTGACAGAGCCAGTTGTGGTGCCCACATGGAAATCTGGGCCCATGTGTAACCCACATGGAAATCTGGGCAGAGGAGCAATTGGCATCTAAAAAGAGAACTGGCAGAGAACTGGGTCCCTGGGCTGAGAGACAAGAAGGGGCAGAAAGGAGAAGAGAATTGGCCAAGTCAAAACAGGATTCTAGTTCTGAAAATATTGGACAAGGATTTACCCCGTGGATCCTATAACCAGAACTGGGGGCCAGAACTTGGGCCTTATCCTTTTAAGACTCTTATTGGAAAAGGACATCTTTTAAAGAACAATAGCAAGCATCCATGTGTCTCCAAAGTCCCTACAAAATTTCAGTATTTAAAGGAGTAACTATTGCAAAACCATTTTCTCCAGCTTTGGAGGACTTTTAATTTCTCTCCAAAGTACTAAGGCCTCTCACTCCACAAATACCTTATCCTGTTTACAGTCAATTTTCATTATTCACAGTAGTTAAATTCTATAAAGTTGCTTGGAACATGAAATTAGCAAATGTTGAACCATTGCTTCTAGGAGAAATAACAGTTTTAGTTTCCTTTTCCTGCAAACCTCTGGTCAAACATTTTTATCAACTACTCAATACGTAACCTCATTTTTGACCCATCTGTTTAAAAAATATCTTATTTAACATATATTGTTGAGTCATTAACATCAAACTCACAGCCAACACTATGATAACTCCTGCCTGAACCAAGTTTAGCTAATACATGTCTTTTCTCTACAAAGGTACCACTAGATAGCCCAACTGAACATTGAGGGCTCCTGCAAACTTTCCATGCTCTCCCAGGCTTCTGGGCCTTGCTGCGTATTATTTCCACTCCTCTGAGTATCCTTTCTACCTCTCCTCCCCACACTCTTCCTATGCTTGCTCTACCTCCAAACATCCTCACCTAGTGAATGTCTGTCTACTCATTGTTTCAGGCTCGGCTCTTGTGCTACCTTGTCAGTGAAGCTTTTGCTGAAAACTTGGAGAGACACAGGTTTCTCCCCTCACAGCCTCTTTCCATGTTAGTATTAGAACTTTTGACACACCTGTGATGTAATTCCTTTTTTTTTTTTTTTTTTTAGGTCTTTGCCATAGAGCACATGTACTTGCTGGAGCCAGAGAGAGAGAGTAAGACAGGGAGAGTGAAAAAAATAAAAAAATCATCCCCTATGGGGGATGGCCACGCCACGATCCCTTCTCCTCTATTCTCCTCTTGGGATTTTGGGCACGCACACTCACATGCCCAGCGTGATTTCCAGGTCACCGGGTTCAGGGCTGCAGCTATGGTCTTCCGTGTGGGAGTCCAGTGCCTTAACCCACCATGCCACCTGCTGGCCCCTGGTGATGCAAAAACTCTTCTGGGGAAGAGAGTATTATTAATTATTCATTCTTGTACCATAGTGCCTAGCACAATATCTGACTTCTAATAGTCACTCAATAAATACCTAATGAAAGAATCATAGGAACAGGGAGGAAGCCCACTTACGAGAGTCTGTGTTGGGCTAATAGCAGGTGAGAACTTTATTTTATTCTCAGAAATTTTACTTGCCATAGACCAGACTTGGCCCTATTAGAGGCTGGCTTGTAGGAAGGGATCCACTGAGAAAACAGGAGTGAACAGGATGTGGGGACTGGAAGTGTTTACCATTGCAGACAGTGATACAGGTAAGGAACTCGAGTGGGCATGCATCCATGTCCACTCACAACATGGGCAGCTAAGCGCTAGTCCTCAGATGGTCAGGCTGAGCGGATGCAGGATCAGGGAGGTGTCCCAGCTGGAAGTGAGAAGAGGTGCCTTATGCAATTGTACTTATAGAAAAGTGCTGAGGGATAATTTGCTTCAGATCTGCTTCAGCTTCTGTATGAATCGTGTGTGTGTTCCTGAAATTCACTTATCTGTGAGGCCTCAGTTTCCCTACCCAGGGTTGTCTGCTTTGGATAAATATAATACCCTTCCACATGGTCCCTTGAACCTGGCTGGAGAAAGGCACACAACAGCCACACTGACAGGCTTCACTTTCAACTTCTGGCCACAAGTCTTGAGTAGGCACTCAGAACTGCAAAAGTTCCAACACCTTTCTCCAGACTATCCCCTCTCCCCTCTTCCAGACGGGTATTTCCCACTGTCTGCTCTCCTCAAACCCTTCAACTGCTCTCCTTGCTCAGTACTCTAAGTTGCAACCATACTCTTTATATCACTGAAAAAAATATTGGGTCAGGGCCAGCAGATGGCATAGCGGTTACATTGCTGGATTCCCACATGGCTGACTGTGGTTCGAATCCCAGACCCAGTGTCTTGACATTTTTCTTGGCACTATGTGGCCATTTATGTCCTATTGTCCACTCTCAGGTGTGTCTCAGCCTTACCCCATAAAGCTCACTAGTTCCTTGTAGGCAATCTGTTCTTTCTATAGTATCAACAGAATCAATAAATAGATACTGAGCACGTTAGTCGGCTGATATACAGTACCTAAGTGGAGCGCTCTTCCCAGTACCATGGGTCATTCAGACACAAGACCTGGCTTCTTCTTGTAAGAGCTTACATAATAAAACAACAAGGGATTGGACAAGAGTGACTGAAACCTATTACCACCAGGTTGGACTTCCACCCTTTCTACCTACCTCAGGACTCAGGAAAGACAGTATTTTGGGGTCTGAGGGAGGCCAGCAATCAGTAGTGGAAAAATCACTGAATGGTACTTGGGAGATGGGTTCATCTGAGCTGCCTGGTAAATCCAGAAAATAAATAAATAAATAAACCTGATCCCAGAATCCACCACTGGCTGGCCCTGCTTTTGGTGCATTCCCCCTAGAATTATCTCTTCCTCTCATGTTTGGAATGTCTGTCCTGGTTTAACAGCAGATTTCCCACCAAAGAAAGAATCTAGTCCTGTCTGATTAGGTTGGTTATCTCTAATTTTGCTCTTTTAAAACATCACCCTCTCGTACCTGCAGCAACCCTCCTCCTCCCAATCTCCAGAGAAAAACCCAATGAATCACTTGGTCACCAACCTCTGGCAGCCTTTTAACTCTCCCTCTCCACGCCCTCCTTTTCCACCACCCCAGCACCAGCAGCCCTTGCAGAAACATGGAAGTCAATTTGTGTGGCTAGTGCAAGCATTTTAGCATATTGAGCGGTCCAAATATTTAAATATCTATGATGTAGGAAGTGTGGAGAACATTAAAAACCATTTTCTCCCTGCTGATTGCAAGAGAGAAAATATACACAGTCCCTGCTCTCCTGCACAGTTGCAAAACTGCTGGCCTAATCATATTGCCTATGTAAAGAACCTCTCTCGCCTCTGCAAGTCTGGCTTTAGGTTGCATTTACTGTAAACAAAGATGTATTTGGGGGGGGGGGCAGTTGGATTGAGTTTATTGTTTATGTAAATCTCTCCGAATGTGACATAGCAAGATAGCTTCCTATGTTGTGCTGATCCACGTTTTAGGCCAACAGCCAAAGTATTTTATCTTTTCCTTCATTATAGTGATCTTCCAATTAGCCGTGGTCTGTAATACCCTGATTTTGGTGGCAGTGGTTTGGACAGGATTGTTTGATAGTTCTGCTCGAGAGGCAAAATAAGGGGCCTTATTATAGAAGTGCAGAGGTTGTGCAGGAGCTGAGTTCTGTTGCAAAGTTTGCCGATAAGGGGAAAACCGGCCCTTAAGCGTCCATTCTGTTCTGTATATTAACACTTCTAATCTGCACTGCTGATAAAACTGCAAGCCATTTGCCTTTGGAGGAATTAGTTCTGCCTCACTTGTGTAACCAGGCGATGGTGATTAACCTTTAAACTGTCCAATATTCCCAGCAGCCTCCTGCTCCAGATTAGAAACTATTTAGTTATGACCAACTAAATTAACAACACTCCCTCCTCTGAAGAATGAGATTTGGAAGGTGGATGCATTTTAAGGTGGAATTGTGTTTTGAATTGGTGATCCATCCTTCTTAGGTGTTTATTTCCTTGCCCTGAAAGTCCAGGCCACCACATGGGTGATGGAAGGCTCGGCTGGGAGGTGGGGAGGTCAGTAGAAAGGGAGGGGGACCAGTTGTCCCAGTTGGGTTTGCAGATGGAAGATTTCATGGGCACAAAGGAAACCCGTCTTGGGTTTAGATTTCCTTCCTTGTTATCATCCCAGGTTAAAAGGAAACTTTAACTCTTTTCGCCAGACCCAAGCCATGCTCACAGCAGGAGCGAGCAGTTGTTCCTAATGGGAAGATTAAGGAATAAATAAAGTAGCTCCCTTACTCCCAATTTCATCCTGGAGTTGAATGTCAGAAAAAGATGCTAACTTTCATGTTCCAGACATAGGGATCTGCCCACCGCAGGTGTCTACCCAACTGAACTGCAGCCGCGCTAACAATCCGGTTCAGCCCTCTCCTATCTGCCCATTTCCAATGTGTAATTTATCAGTCGAAACATACCCTCGGTGGTGAGGGCCAGGCAATTATGTAATTGTGTCATGCCTTAAATCCCCAAATTGTTGGTCCTCCCTGGATAACAACTAAAATGGAGCAGCAATCCTCTCTACCAACACCCCACCACCACCCAGTGCTGGTAGCAACCTTTTCTGTTTTACCAGTTTCACATTAGCTACCTCCTTAAGAACTGCTAATCTAGATACTGCATTAGCAGGATGTCAGTCAAGCCGCAGTCCACGGCGAAGCCTTCTTCATATACCAATTTAAATCATTCATGGTCTTTTCTTTGGCATTATTCAAAAGATCATAATAATTTTCTTGTGCCCACAGCACAAAAAAATCAATTATTTCCCCACAAAGACTTGAAAGTACTTAGCGAGTGCGGCAAGAAAAGCTGAGGGTGATATCAAATTGAAATTGCACTCATTACATACAACACAATTAGTTGCCACTAGCCTGGCCGGGCTTTAATTCTGAATGGCATATCTTTATTATTACAGAAACAAGCATGCAAATGGCATTGTTCAGGATTTGCCGAAATCAATAGGATATAGTGCTGTGTGTTTGGTGGCCACTGTCACTCACGCTGCTGTGGATGCGAGATAATGTGTGTGTTTGAATTAATGAAGGGAGCAGGCAACATCATAAGTGACACCCAAATAAAAGAAATGGGTACATGATATTTGTAATTATTCTACTTGTGTTTTTGTTGTAAATACTTGTGCTTTTTGTTTTTTAATCAAAGGATTAATTGCATTTTAATAAGGCATTATGATTTGCAGAGCTTTAGCTAATTAAAACTTGTAGTATATAATTATGAAGTGATGCTGAGATTTTCTAAAGATCACCCATATGTTTAGAATATGTATAATTTTTCTGTTAAGCAGTGGCAACCTCTCCCCCCACAACTCTTTTTTTCTTGGTTCCTCCCTCGCCACCAGAAGACACGGATGACTTACGTGAAATGGTGAATTGACAATTCCAGGTGGATTTCCCTAAGTGGCAACTAGAACCCAATTTAGGTTATTGCACAAATTAAAACGACTCTGAAGCAGCACTCGTGTGCTAAAGTGTGGCAGGAAACTTTCCTGTTGACACTTGGCTTCCGGTTAATCCTCCTGGGATGCAGCACTGTAGAGGTCGGGGAGCTGATGAGAGTTTTAGAGTACAAACATGGAGATTTTAGATCTGGGAGGGATGGTGCCATTGAGAGTTAGATTCTCAATGGGACTAGGACCAAATCTCAGTGGAGTCACTGAGCCCCAACCTTGTCCACTGTGACTCAAGAACTTATTTGGGAAGAATGCATGGGGATGCTAAAAGAGGAGGGATGCAGAGTCAAGGGAGCTTGGAATTCTCCCGTGTTAACACATTAGTAATTCACAGTGGGATCCAGCCCAGAGATGTGTAATTGTATTTCCTGTAGGTGTGTATTATCTGAAGGCTGATGGATTAATTGCTAGATAGATGGAATAGAGCTAAGGTAAAACATTATTAAAAAGTTTCAAAATCTTAATGTAACATTTTGAAGTTTGCTTTGGGGAATTTTTTTTCATTTCAGTCTCCTATTTTCCCATTCCCTCTGGGATCAGAAGTCTTAGTTGTCTTTGCAGAAGGAGGGTTGTGTTTGCTGAGAATTTAGGATGGCCCTTGTGAGAGCTGGGTGCCCTTGGAGGCTCCGAGATGCCACAGCTGGTGGCTGGATCTCTTGTGGCCGGTGATATGATGGGATGAGCTGATGACAAAAGGTTGGACTCTGGTTACTGTTTAGAATATTGTTGGGCACCCAAGGACAAATGTTTCCCTCCCTCTAAGCACTTAGATGCTGCAATGAGGAGTGTCAAGAATTTCTCCTCCTCACCCTCTCACCCCCACAAACAAAGTAAAGAATGAAGTTGAGGGAAGAGGATCCTGCAATGCTCATGTCCCAAACCTGGTTTTCCAAGATGCCACAATATTAGAGGATGGCCCCACACTTATTTAAAATCTCATATTATTAGGTTGGTCATGGCTTCCTATTTTAACTCTGAAAACCTAGAGCTTAAAAAGGTGGTCCATTCAAAGCTTGCTAAAATATTTGCTCAGCAGCACAATGGTGTGTGATGGAAAATAAACTCTTGTGGCTTGCTTCATCCTATCAGCCGCGGCCTGCAGCAGGGAAAGAATGAGGGAAGGTCAGTCAATTATGTGTGGTAATCACCGTAAGCATATTATCTGAGACACAGATGTCTTCTATGACCCCACACGACATGGCTATTAACCTCAGAGCAATATAAAAATGGAGTGGGCTTGGGGGAGGAGTGGCAGACTTTCAGCCTAGCCTTGTCCACAGGCTCAGGAAAAAAAAAAAGTTCTGGACCTGAAGACTATTTTCAGGAACCCATCCAGCAATCTGACCCTGGCTCACCATGGCCAGATCCTCTTGCCCCTCCTTCCTGAAGACCTTTCTGTAGGCCTAGTCATGTGCGCAAGTACTTGCCTCATCTGAAAATGCGACTGACAAATTGACTTGGGAGATATCTCAGACACACAATGGCCTGGAATGCTACTTTCTGTTCACCAGAGAAAGGGAGAGAGGGAAAAGCAATTTGGGTGTTTGTGTGTGTGTGTAAATAAGTTCCTGTTCAGTCTTGGATGTGAGTAGGAGAGAGGACAATAGGGTCACCCAGGCATGTTAGCCAGACCCAACCAGGTTACTCCGCGAGTGCAGAAGCTGGAACTCAGGATGGGTATACCTCATGAGCTTTTACCCTCCATCTAGGCCTGATCCTAGAGTCTCTCTAAGGAAGTTCATGCCACAGCCTGGCCTGAAGTTGGGCATGAGGGTAATATTTCATAAAAGCTATTGATAGATTGTGAACTAATCTAGGATACACACACGTTTAGATACATGCCTGCCTGGATCACTCTAGACTGGACGCTGAGAATAAATATGGTTCCTGCCCTCTAGGAACTTATAATTGATGTGGGCATGGTGGGGTAGGGAACCTTGAACATAAATGAGTGTAAAATACATGTTATATTGTAGATGGTGGAATAGGCCTATCTAAAGGGTCTATGTAAAAAATGAAGAAGCAGCTAATCTGCCCAAGGAGTTTGAAAAATCTGCCTAGAAGAAATGACAGTTGGGTTAGGATATGTGATCTGACAATAATAGCTACCTTTTCAGAAAACTTACTGAAGCAGGGCACTATCCTTGGCACTTTTCTGGTGTCTTGTCTAATTCTCACAACAGCTCTGCAAATAGCATTGGACCAATCAGGGAATTTGAGTCTCAGAGCAGTCAAGCTACTTGTTGGAGACCTCTCAGCTGCTTAGTGGTAGAGCTAGTTTAGAATCCAGACCCAACTGACTTGACACTCCATGGAAAGAGGAGAATGTATCACCTACTGGGCAAAGGGACAGTATTTGAGATGAAAAGAGGAATATTAGCTCATCCCAGGAAATGAAGGAACATCTGGGGCCTTCAACGGGTGGAAAGTGTGTGACCAATAAGCTAGAGAGGTGGACAGGCCCAGTCGTGGGGGTCATTATCTTCATTCACTGGCCACAGAGGGACAGCATGGTCAGATGTATGCTTCTGAAAGATTTCCTTTAGAATTGCCAGGCCAATGAATTGGAGGGGCTGAAGGTTAGAGACTGGAGGTCGGTTAGAAAGCTGGTGCAACAATTTCAGGTGCAGAGGGTATCAAGGCATGATGATAGAGGGGCAAGGGTGCATGTCCCACATGTTAGAGAGGTGCCAAGATGACTCAGTTCCTCAACCCGACTTCGTATGTGTCTTAGTGTAGACACGACTTTCATCTCGTTTACAAGAAAGAAATTGAGGTTCAAAAAGATTAAGTCACATATGCAAGGTCAGAGGGCTCATGTTTTGTCCAACTGAGTCTTTGCCTTGGTAGCCGACGCTCTCAGGTGCTTGCCCATGGTGCTCTAGTGTGTGTGTGTGGGGAGGGGCTGGTAAATTACTCCTTTAGGACATTTTCATCCATGTTCACTCGCCCTTCCATATGCCTGCTCTCTCCTTCTTTTCCCTTATACTTTCTCTATTGAAAAAGAAGTTTAATGGTGTGTTATTAAAACTGCAGTGGTAACCCCAGCTACTTTTATATTTTTAAGCTGTTATGAGAAGGTGATCGTGCCAAATGAACTGCAGAAGAGATCATGTTGTAATGCATTTAAAGAGAAACTTAAAAAAGCTTAATCTGACAAGTATTAATGACATGTGTTTTAGTGAATGCACCACGATCACGGTGAGCATGACTTATAAATGACCTCATTAAGTATTCTTTTACAATATCAAAGCAAATGCAATTGGGTGTCTTTTAAGCATCCTTTCTACCACCTTCCTAGCAGAGATGATTTTGGTTAGGTGTCCACCCTCTTCCGGCCTTCTTCCCCAGGGGAAGTGAACTCTGGTCTTAGCCCCAAAAGATAAACCCTGATTGATTCAAACTAGTCATTGTGCTTCCCTTAGGCTCGGGTGGGTAATGTAATGAAATGTGGATAGATATGCTGGATATAAGGAAACCCTTCTGTCTCAGTCAGTTTGGGCTGCTATAACAAAATGCCTCTGGCTGAGTAATTTATAGACAATAGAAATTTGTTGCTCACAACTCTAGAGGCTAGGAAGTCCAAGACCAAGTCACCAGCAGATGTAATGTCTGGTGAGGGCCTGTTCCTCACTGATACCACGTCCTATGTACCTTGCTTGGTGGAAGGGCAGAAAGGACTCTCTAAAGCCTCTTTTTTTTTTTAATAGTTTTTAAACATTTATTTTATTTCACTTTATTTATTGATTCATTTATTTTAATTTGACCAGAAAGGGACAGAGAGAGAGAGAAAGCAAGCCAGTTCCAGGATTCGAACTGTGGTCAGCCATGTGAGAGTCCAGTGCCTTTAACCACCACATCACCTGTTGGCCCTTCAAACCTCTGTTATAAGGGTTCTAATCCCATTCTACCTACCACCTAATCACCTCCCAAAGGCCCACCCACTTGAATACCATCACTTTAGGGGTTAGATTTCGACATATGAATTCGGGGGAAACACAGCATTCAAACCATGGCACACTCCCTCCTCAGGAAGAAATAGCCTTTTTTCTTTCTATAATTTGTCATATTTGGATGTGATATCTCCATCTGCAATAACCATCTTGTGAACACAAGTAGAGCAAGACACACACCCAGCAATAGCAGAACAGAAGATGGAACAGCTTGGTCATCAGTGATGTGTGCATAGTATGTGATAATTTTAAATTTCCTTAATAAGTCACTTTAAAAAAAAAAAGTTGTGGTAAAATATGCAAACACAAAATTTACCATTTTAGCTTTTTTTTTTTTTTTTTTTTTGGTAGAGGTTTTTGCCTTAGGGCATGTGTGCTCACCAGGAAGTGAGAGGCAGAGACAGTGAGAGGGAAAGTGAGAATTTACTCCCAGAGTGGAAGGCTGCACCACAATCCCTTCTCCTGCATTCTCCTCCCAGGATCTTGGGGATGCACACACACACACACCTTGCTTGAGTTTCAAGCCACCAGGTTTGAGACTTGAACTGTGGTCGGCCATATGAGAGTCCAGCGATGTAACTGCTATGCCATTTGCCAGCTCTGCATTTTAGCTATTTTAAGCTTATAGTTTAGTGGCATTTAGTACCTTCACATTGTTGGAAAGCGGCGACTACCATCTGTTTTCTAAAGTTTTTCACCTTCCTAACTAAAACTCTATGTCCATTAAACAATAACTCCCCAGTCCTCCCTCTCCCTAGCTCCCTGACAACAGCTATTCTACTTTCTCACCCTTTAAATTTGGCTACTCTATTTGATACTTAATTCTAGAGGAATCAGAGAGAATTTGTCCCTGTGACTGGTTTATTTCATTTAGCATAATGTCTTTAAGGTTCGTCCATCTGTGTATGTGTAACGTGTAATGACCTTCCTCGAGATGCAGTTTCTGATACTTGCAACTGAAGTCATCCAACTTATAAACCCACCAAACCAGGGTTTAAATTTTGTCTTCCCATCACTGATTCTCAAGTATAATGGTGAAGAGCTTCAAATTTTCTTTTTTAATTTAAGTCTAATCCAGGGGCTGGCAGGTGGCATGGTAGTTAAGGTGCTGGACTCCCACATGACCAACCATGGTTCAAGTTCTGGACCTGGAAGCTTGCGTTCTCTCTCTCTGTCTCCCTCTGATCAAGTTGAATAATAATATTAATAAATAAAATTAACTATTCCTAAAAAAAATTTAAGCCTAATCCCTTAAATTCTCACTCTACCATGTACTAGCTGTGTGAATCGGGATGATTCCTTTCCTCTCTGTGCTTCGGTTTTCCCAGTTGTAAACTATAGATGCTAATCTTTTCTGCTACATAGGGTTACTGAAGAACTGAGTTATTACATATAAAGCTCTTAAGAGGGTACCTGACACATGGTAGTTCGTACTATCATAATTTTTAAATGATAGTGCATGGATGCCCATGAGAGAGACAGGAAGAGAGACAGAGAAATGGAAGTGTAAAGTACCTTTGATAGGGTCCAGTCATGCAGCAATCTCCTTTCTCCAGCCCTTCAGCTCCTTAGGGTCTTGGGTACCCAAGCATGTTTTCAAACTGACCCAGGAATCCAAACCCATGGTCAACAGTGTGGTTTCCAGCATCGTAACGTACTACACTATGAACTGTGCCATCCAGCTAGGTCTTATTACCATAATAATAATTATTATTATTGTTAGCTATGAGCAGGCAGTTGTCTTAACCACTTTCCATGAATGCCATGCATGAGTTTATGCTACACCTCAGCCAGCCATTGTAGATAGAGGATCCAGAATGGTAGGTGTCCTCTGCCATTGTTGCTCTGCCTAGAATGGAGGTTCTGGGCTTCAACAGACCTTCTCAACCTTTACCAAGTCTTTCTGCTCCTACTTGAGCGACATGTCCTGCTTCCTCCTATTCCCTATTCAAGGACCAGCCCTAGGATCCCAGGTCCTTAAAGCCTAGAGGCAGCTGGTGCGGTGGGCTGGAAGCCCAGGTGGGCAGCCAGTCAAGCAGACCAGCCTCACAGAAGTCCTGGGCTCAAGGAGGAAGGTACTTGAGGCCTGGCATATGGGCTGGATAGAATGGATGGGAGATAATTACATAAACTTGGACCCTTGATTCTTTGGGAATCTGAGGAGATGGGATGCAGCAAGGAGCCGGGGGGGCGGGGAGGAGGCAAACCCTGAGAGGGAACAACAGGTACTGAAAGCTCCAGAGACCAGGATGTCACAGACATGCTTGCTTTGTCCACAGCAGTTCTGGGTAAGGAATCTAGCAGCCTCTGCTCGAAAGCTCACTGCTGTCCTACAAAGGAGCTCTGGATATGGTTAAGGAGACAGGAGAGAGTAAGAAGATCTCCTGAAAGCGTAGGGGGGGAAAACGAAAGAGAGGTAGAGACAGGTGTGTGTGGTAGGATGTGTCTTAATTTCCCCATCTACATCAAAGAGGTAAGAAGAATGACTGCCCTTTTTCCATGATGAAGATTGTGCTGGAAACAAATGGAATGTATTAAATGTATTAAAATGTGCTCTGAAGAAAAGATGTGCTCTGAAATGAACAAATTCTTCCAGATAAGTTGTTATTAGTGAGATTTTTCAAGATGTCATGTGGATGGGAGCTCACGGTGACAGAAGAAAACTTACACTTTTGCTTGGTGGACCCACCACCCTAGATGTGTCATATTTCGTTGCCTGTGGCAGGAGGCCCCCAAAGACATTTTAAGAGACCTAGGTGCTGATCTCCTATTTCCTCTACAGAAATGCTCATGTCTGCAGGGTAGACTCTGAGTGATAGGCTGGGCTGCAATTCTCAGGAAACCCAGCTGGACAGAGGGAAAGCTATTTTTCTTAGTGGGAGGGAGCTGAGCAGAGATGAGGCCCACTAGAAGCAGGGTGGCTGCCTGATAAACCGGATATTTGGTGGAGGGACAAGTAGGAGATAAAAGATTAAAAAAATGTAATAGAAGATTTGCTTACACTTCTTGGAATGGTAATTAAATTTATTTATAGTTATGGAAACTTTGGGGAAGGGAGGAAAAGCAATTTAAATGCAGAGTTTTCACAGGGCAACTGCAAATGGCTTGCTTTAACGGTGCCTCCGAAGGTTAACAGAATGGCAGGGAGGTCGGACTGAAGTGCATATGATAAGTGACAAGTGTTAACATGGCAAATCATGTATTTAAAATTACTCTGAGCTTTATCAAATGTTTCCTCTCAAAAATAAACTATCCTGGAAGGAAAGGTTAACAGAGAAAAGAGTATTACTCTAATGTTTCTGTGGTGACCAGGGGGAACGAGGGGGCTGGGGAGGGAGTTCTGTAGGAAAAGTGGTGATAAATATAAATAGGTTGTTATGTTATTAACAGTAAAGAAACAAAAAGATTTCAAATTTACACTGTGTTGTGAGGAAAGGCACTTCCATTAGCTAAGTAGGTTCCCAGCCAACCTAAGCGGGTTCCCAGCAGACCTGCAAAGTGGAAAAAGACACATGGCAGCCGGGCTGAAGGAGTGGTAGCCCACACCGCCAGAGCTTCAGCCCCTGACCCACGGGCAGCTTCAGCTAGTAAGAGGAATTCAGAGGATCTTCCGAAATCCCCCCGCCCCTCCCCCCAGCATTCCCCTCCCCTGATCTCCTGTCACAGGAGTCTCCCCTTGGTCCCCAGTATTCCCCTGATCTGATCTCCTTCTGTCACAGGAGTCTCCCCCTGGTCCCCAGTATTCCCCTCATCTGATCTCCTTCTGTCACAGGAGTCTCCCCCTGGTCCCCAGTATTCCCCTCATCTGATCTCCTTCTGTCACAGGATTCTCTATGAGTGTACCTGGGGAAAGGGGTAAGATAGGCAGCTGCACAAAGCAGAGGTATCCCTGCAAGCCAGCCTAATTAATGGAGGGGAGTAATTTTTTTAATTAATTAATTTATTTATTTTAATTTGACCAGAGAGGGACAGAGTGAGAGAGAGAGAGAGAGGGAAAGTGAGAAAGCAAGCCACCGGGTCCGGGACTCAAACCATGGTCGGCCATGTGGGAGTCCAGCACTCTTAGCCACCACGCTACCTGCCGGTCCCCATGAGGTTTTAATAAGAGTCATGGACCTCAACATCATTCTTCCCATAGCCTTGGCGCTTGACAACTCAAAGCGAAACCTCAAGTGCTTGGGTGAGATGATAGAAACAGTCTCATTAATGTCAGAAAGCAATCAGAAATGGTCCTTCTGGCCCAACACCCAGTGAAAAGCCAGAACCCATGTGTGTCTGAGGTGGGCTTTCCCTGCCCCTTTAACTGGAAAAAGCCTCTGCCCCAAACCCCTCCTACAGGCCCAACTCCTAGGGAAAAGCTAGAATCCATGTGCATCTAAGAAGGTAGGGAGTAACATATTATCCATCAGATGACCAGAAACCACCACTGCAGAGGCACAAAAAATATGGGAAATCAAGAAAATATCTCTCTCCCAAGGGGAAAGAACAAGCCTTCACCATCCACAGACAGTACAATGGATCTCCTAGAAATGTCGGATAAAGATTTTAGTATACTCATAGTGACGAAGCTAACAGAGATGCAAGAGAAGAGAGACAACGAACTCCAGCAGATGTAGGAGAACCAAGACGAGTTCCAGAAGTTATTCCATGATCTGAAAGAGGAAATGCACACCATAAAAAAGAATCAAACAGAACCTATTAGAGATGAAGGCTGTAATACAAGAAATCAAAACCTCCCTTGAAAGTATTAAAAACAGATTAGATCATGCAGAAGATCAATTTCAGATGTAGAAGACAGAACCTCTGACCTAGAAAAAGACTGAGAAAATAACCCCAAAAATGAAAATAATATACGGGTAGTACGAGTAATACTAGATTCCATTAGATACTCAAGCATTCAGATAATTGATATCCCAAAAGGTGAAGAAACTAATCAGGTCATTGATAATCTATTCCATGAAATCCTGGAAGAAAACTTTCCAAACCTAGAGAGGCATTCAAATATCCAGTCCAAGATATACAAAGGACCCCACATAGAATTAACCCAAGAAGATCTTCTCCAAGGCACATCATAGCCAGATTGACAAAAACCAGAGACAAGACACTAAAATTGGCAAGAGAAAAGTGTCAAGTTACTTTCAAAGGATATCCCATCAGGCTAACATCGGACCTCTCATCAGAAACAATGCAAGCAAGAAAAGAATGGAAAATATAGTCAAAGTGTTAAATGAAAAACAATTTGAACCAAAAATACTTTATCCAGCAAGATTATCCTTCATGTAGGAAGAAAAGATAAAAACATTCTCAGATAAACAAAATCTGAAAGAATTTACCAACACCATATCAGCTCTTTGAGAAGTTCTGAAGAGAGTACTATGCCAGCCAGACAGACAAATAAGAGAACAAAAAATGACCAAGAGAAAGGCCAACTTAATGGTAGGGACAAGTTCTGAAATATCAGTAATAATGTTGAATGTTAACGGAAAGGTCAGACCACAGTAACACTGCAAATTCAACAAAAGAGAGATTACCTGAGACTAAACTTGTAAAATAGAATTCTGCGACTTTTTTTCTAAAACATTACTGATTTTCTTCTATGCTTTGTCTTCCAGATTTAAGGACTTTTGTTTTCTTTTGAGTTGTTGGGTTCAGTAATTTGTTAAAGAATATTTAAAATTGAAACACAGACTTTTCTCCCTTCCTGACCCCTTTACAATTGGAAAATATTTGTGAGCATTCTTATTTTGTGGCAGAATGGTTATTTACATAAGTTCAATAATACAATAGTATCTGTTGCCTCGCATCAGAAATTGAATTCTTCTGAGACTTTGTGCAAGTAACAGACCAAATTGAGATTAACCTAATTTTTTTTTATTTTTGCAAATAAACTAATTTATACCTCTCTTTAGTTAAAGAGGGAAAGGAGAGAGAAGAAAAAAATTTGTTTCAGAAGAAAATTACAGTGCACTTGTCACTAGATTCTAGCTTTGTCCATACTTAAGATCTTTTGTGAATCAATAAAATGTGGGGGGGGGGAAGTTTAGTATAGAAGGGAGGGAGTGGAAAGGGGAAGGAAAAACATGGGTAAAAGTAAGCTTAACTGACAAAAAATGAGAAGCTATTTGCTGGTGATAATGTATATAGTAATATCCTTGTCTTGACTGACATGCATGCTTTTTGTGTTAGAAAAAGAAATGTATACTGTAAAGACATGATAAAATGTAAATTAAAATTAAAAACTTAAATTTTTAAAAATTTTTTAAAAAGAAAGCAATCAGGAATGGTCATTCTGACATGCTTCCACCCCTTTTTAAAATTTGACAAAGGGTGCATGCATGCACCAGAGAGAGACAGAGGTAGAGAGAGAGGGAGAGGGAGAAAATACTCTTAATGGGGTATGTTCATGCCACATCCCTTCTTCTCCATTTCCCTGTCTTTTCAGGATTTTGAGAATGCATGCACATGCACCCAGCATGTTTGCAAGCTGCCAGACCCTGGATTCATACTGTGTGGGATCTAGCTCCCTTAACTGCCAAGGCATGGGGCCAGCCTAATCACAGTTAGCTAATACTGTCTTGGAAGTACTGTTCAATTCAGTGAGACAAAAAAAAAAAGGGGGGGGGGGGGGAAGAAAAATTGGGTTGTCTGAAAAGTTATGACTTATTCTATACAAAAATGTGTCATTGACTTTTCTTACAACCCAGTAAATGAAAGTATCATTCTTTGTGTGTGATGTGATATTTCTTACTAGCAATTGAAGGGGACTAAGAGAATCAACTAGAAAATTATTATAGTTCAGTTACATGGCTGAGTTTAAAATCGAGGTAAAGATATGTATACTGCTTCTAAATAAAAGCAAGAGATAGTGGAAGAAACTTTAGGAATAAATCAAAGAGGCAATGTTCAAGAATCAATCACTTAAAATATGAATGAATGACAACCTAAATTAAAAAGAATACATGAATTAAAGGACCTATATTCTTGTAAGAAAAGATTCAACATCATATTGATGTTAATATTCTCTATTTTCTAACTCCCAGTCAGATCTGAGAGGAGGAGGGGAGAGGTAGGAGGAGTATCAGATAAGCTGACACGAAATTTCACAGAATCCACAACAGGCTTTTGTGGTGCTGCAATCTTCCCCACAGGCTTCCGGCCAGCCAGGATCATGGGCATACCCATGGGCACACCTGACATGTTAAGGTCAACCCAGGATCCAAACCACAGGCCTTTCCATATGGCTCCAGTATTGCACAGTGACATCCTAGGACCTACACCGCTGTAGCTGGGCCTGAACATCGTCTTTGACTCAGGGATTTAGCATCTAAAATTTATTCTGCCGGTTTACTTGTACAAGTACACACAAGGATTTATGGACGCATATCTGTATGCTTCAAGAATGTGTGTGTGAAGATGAGATAGACCCTAAATGCTCATCCCTATGAGATTGGTTGAATAAATTATTGCTCTCACATTTAGTGCTATGGAACAACCTCCAAGATGTATCTGCAAGTGAAAAAAGCAAAGTGTATCATATTCAGCAATATGTAGAATCTTCAAAATGTAACATAGAGCAAACATTGAAAAAGCAAGATACACACAAAAACATACAATATGATTCTACTAATTTAAAGTTTTAAAATAGTCTAAACTGAACTTTATTGTTTGAGATACATTCAGAGGAGGCAAAAGTGCAGAGAAAAGCCAGGAGGGAGAGAATGACTGATGGAGGAATGGCAAACAGAACATCTCTGGAGGACTGTTAATGCTGTTTCTTGATCTAGGTGATAGTTACATAGGTGTATGCTTTGTGGTTATGAACTAAACTCCACATTTTTTTTTTTTTGCATTTTTTTAATTACCAGAGGGCCCATGAGCTCATCAGAGAGACAGAGAGAAAGAGAAAGCATCTCACAGTGGGACATGGCCATGCCACAGTCCCTTCTTCTCCATTTCTCCAAGGTGTCAGGATTTTGTGCATGCATACACAGGAGCCTGGCTTGTTCTGGAGCTGAGATCTGAACTGTGCTCAGCAATGTGAGATCCACCTCCTTTAACCACTAGGATATGAGACCAGCCTTATGTTTTGCATTTTATGTGTGTATATTATTTTCTCTAATAACTTTTTTCACCAAAGGTAGGTATGGAACTATGTATATAGTATGATACCACTTGTCTTCTAAAATAAGACGTACATATATGCTTGCATATGCATAAAAATAACTGAACAAATAGACACAAAACTGAAAGCAGTATTCGTCTCTGAGCTGCTTGAGAACAATTATCTCTCTACAGAAAAACAGAGATCTGCTTGACATTGCGTATCCATCAGTATCTCGAGTAAAACCTTCCATAAACTATTTTTAAAACACTGAATAGGCTTTAAAATCATTACCATACTAAATGTAGGTTAAAAATTAAATGGATTTTTACAGAAAGGAAACAGAAAGTAATGCACCCTGATTCTAGCGGTAATAACTGTAAAACAACTAATCTATTGGTTAGGATATTGCAGGGAACAGAATTTACTCCAGCAAGTTGAATAAAAAGGAGTTCTTATAGGATGTTAAACTCACAGAGCCATGGCACTGAATAAGCAGACTTTAAGTTGAGCTTTCAGAAACAGTTTCCAAAGTCTTCCTGAAAGGGGCCATCAAGACAGCTACCATCTTTTGTATGGTCTGCAGCCACCATGATCAGGAAGCTGCTGCCATGATCTGCAACATTGAAATGGATGTCCTGTGCCCTTAAGGAGAGGGAACAGGCCTGGGACACTTGCTAAAGCTGCCACAGAAAGCACATTTGTCTCCACAACTGTGCTAGCGAGCAGATGCAGCAGAAGCATAGCTCCTAGCACCTTCTCCCTTACAGATTTCACACACATACACCTTACTGGCAGAACTCGATAATATCTGGAAACACATGCAAGAGAATCTGAAACACACACCAACTAGACCTAAGTCGATACTACTACTGTGTAGAGCAATTTTGTGATTTCTAATAAAGTATAAATTGCACTTACCTGAAGACAAAGAATTTCACTTCAAAGTAAACATTCTTAAGGAATTCTCACACATTTGCACGAGGCCCTATGTATGAAAGAGTTTATCCCGAGAGTATTTGTGACACTGAAAAATTGGAAACAACCAAATGGCCATCAACAGGAGAATGGATTGTGACATGTTTATTCAATGGATAGCGTACAACAATTAAAGATAAAAACTACAGTCATGGGTATGGAAATAAATAAATCTCAATGCAATATTAAAAAAAGAATTACACATTTATCATTTATAGAAGTTTTTAAAACCACAAAACAATGCTGTGTATGAGTTTTAGTTATGGGTGCATGCATATGTTACATGGATGGAAAATTCAGATTTCTGCTTGCCCCTGAAGAGAAAGAGGGAGGTGTGTTCAGAGGATGGTGCATAGGATTTCAACCGCTCTGTGATGCTTCGTTTCTTTATAAAAATCTGAGACAAACATGGCCAAATAGTCACATCCAATGAAGCTGAATAAGTACATCAATGAATGTATTATTTTGTATACTTGGTCATTTATTTTATCTTATTTCTTAAAAGAATTATTTACTATTTAATTCCATTTGTTATTATTATTATTATTTTATTTTGACCAGAGACAGAAAGAGAGAGAAAAAGGGAAAGCAAGAAAGCAAGCCTCCAGCAAGTCTCCAGGTTCAGGACTCAAACCACAGTCAGCCATGTGGGACACCTTTAACCACTATGCCACCTGCCAGCCCCTGGTCATCTATTTTAAATATAGCATAATAAAAAATTTTTAATTTGTGGGCAACCATTAAAATAATAAACATGTGTAGCTTTCAAATTAGCAGAGAAAACAGCATAAAGAAAATGTCATCAGTATATCAGTGGATAGAAAAAAATAAGCCAATGAAAAATATCGGAAAGAAAAGGAAATAAAAAACACTACAGAAATAACTCTACACGTCCAGCAGTTGGCGTAATGGCTATGTCACTGGACTCCCACGTAGTCGACCACAGTTCAAGTCCCGGACCTGGTGGCTTAAACTCACGCCAGACACATGTGCACACATGCCCAAGATCCTGAGAGGAGAATGGAGGAGAAGGAATTGCGGCGTGGCCATCCCTTCTGGGGGGTGATTTCTCGCTTTCTGTCTCTCTGTCTCTCTCTGTCTTTCTGGCGAGCACACACACCCTATAACAAAAACCTCTAAAAAAAAAAGAAGAAGGAAAAAGAAATAACTCCACATGTCAGTAATCAGCATAAATATAAATGGTCTAAACGCAACTATAAAAGCCCAAGACTATCACATTTTTATTTTAAAAATCCGAAAGCATGCTGCCTACAACTATAACTTAATATAAATAAAAATTATAGAAATATCAAAATCATGTGGATGGCAAAAGGTACACAGGTCAATACTAATCAAAATAACGATATCAGAGAGATATAATTTAAGGCAATAAGCACAAATAGAAATGAAGTAGGACATGGCATAATGAAAAGAATAATTCATAAATAAGGTATAATTATAGAATTCTATGTACCTTATAAGATAGCCTCAAAATGTGTGAAGTAAAAACTGACACAATTACAAGAAAAAAAATTCAAAATTACAGTGGGAAATATTAGAATACCTCTATCAGATGAACAGATTAAGCAGAAAATAAAACAAATAATAATATTGGGTGATAAAAGGGGACATAACTACAGATGCAGCAGAAATTCTTAAATTGTAAAATAATCACAGACAACTTTATACCATTGAATTTGAAACCTTAGATTAATGGAAAATTATCAAAACAAACTGAATGAAAATTGATACCTTTAAGAGATGCTAATAGAAATGCTAATAATTTTTGAATGTTGGTGCTGTCCCCAGCAGGCTTGCCAAATACACTCATTAATGTGTTTTTATATATTATTATTATATATATTACAGCACCAACATTCAAAAATGATTCTCAAATAAATTAAATCAGTACTTAAATCCATCATCAAAATAAACCATTCCAGGGAATAGAAAATTAAGAAATACTGCCCAATTCATTTTTTTTTTTTTGAAGAGGTTTTTGCTATAGGGCGCGTGCACTTGCCAGACAGACAGAGAGAGACAGAGAGATAGAAAGCGAGAAATCACCCCCCAGGGGGGATGGCCATGCCACAATACCTTCTCCTCCATTTTCCTCTCGGGATCTTGGGCACGCACGCACAAGCGCCCGGTGTGTGTTTAAGCCACCGGGTCCGGGACACGAACCGCGGTCGACTACATGGGAGTCCGGCGACATTGCCATTACGCTAACTGCTGGTCCCCCAATTCATTTTCTAAAGTCAGTTTAACCTCATACTAAACCCAAACAAAAATACTAAGATAACAGAAAAATCATATAGTAATGCTACTTGATAACATAGATGTAAATCAAATCAAATTCAGAATTGTTTAAAACCAGTAATATGACCTGACCAAGCAGGATTTACCCCAAGAATCTAAGTTTCACTTAGTAGACATATAGCAATATAATTGACCAGTTATCAGATTAAAGGAGGGGTGGAAAGGATCATCTCAGTAGATATAGAAAATCTTTGATAAAATCCAATACTTTTTTTAATAACTAAAAGAAAAGAAAATGCTTACATAACTAGAAATAGCAGGTACTTCTTTGAATGTGATAAATAGTATCATCCAAAATTTTATAGGCCTCTTAATGCTTATTCTTTAGCAGGCGTTTCTTTGAAGTCAAAAACAAGACATGATGCCAACTACTGTTCTTCTTATGCAAAACTACCCTGAAGTCCTACAGAACACAATGAAAAAAAGAAAAAAGTAGATATAAAGAAGGAAAGAAAAAAGTATTTGCAGACAACATAATTATCTACATGGAAAATCCAAAAACCAAACTGTTGGAACTAATGAGTGTATTTGGCAAGCCTACTGGGGACAGCACCAACATTCAAAAATTATTAGCATTTGTAGACAGCAATAACAGCCTATTAGTCAAGACTGGGTATTTAGTATATAGTTCCAATAGGACTTATTTAATCTGATTCAGATTCATACATAAACTTATAAGTAACCAAGATAAATCTGAAAAGAAAGAAAAAAAAAAGATTTGCTCCATAAGCTATCAAGAAATGTGAAGTGGACCAATTTACCAAACACTGATTTGTCAAATGGCCAAGTAATGAATGATCAGTTTGCCAAGCCCAGTTTCCCAGAAGTCAGTCTGCTGAAGGATTAATCACATAAATGACTGAGTCACAGAATTTACAAGATATGCTGAGCAGCCACAAATGTTTTAAGATATAGTTTTGATCTTTCATTACTTTTTTTTTTTTTTTTTTTGGAGAGGTTTTTGCTATAAGGCAAGTGCACTCACCAGAAAGACAGAAAGAGACAGAGAGACAGAAAGTGACAAATCACCCCCCAGGGGGGATGGCCATGCCACAATCCCTTCTTCATTCTCCTCTCGAGATCTCAAGATCTTGGGCATGCACACACACATACCCGGCTTGAGTTTAAGCTACTGGGTCCAGGACTCGAACTGCAGTTGACTACATGGGAGTCCAAGCGACATAGCCATTATGCCAACTGCTGGTCCCATCATTATTCCTTTCTTTTTTATAGGTTGTGTGTGCTCACCAGAGAGACAGAGAGACAGAAAGTGAGAAATCACCCCCAGGGGCATGGCCACACTACAATCCTTTTTCCTCCATTCTTCTCTTGGGATTTTAGGCATGTATGCGTATGTACCTGGCATGAGTTTTAAGCCACCAGGTCTGGGACTTGAACTCTGGCTGACCATGGGGGAGTCCACGACCTAACCAATACACCATCTGCTGGTTCCCATTCTTCCTCCTTTTTTTTTTTTTTTAAAGAATTATTTATTTAATTAATTTTATTTGTTATTATTATTTTTCAATTTTGACCAGAGAGAGAGAAAGGAAAAGTGAGAAAGCAAGTTGCCAGGTCAAGGACCCAAACCACAGTCAGCAATGTGGGAGTCCAGCATCTTAACCACCACACCATGTGATGGCCTCCATTATTCTCCATTTTTTTTTTTTTCAAGCTACCAGGTCTGAGACTCAAATGGTAGTTGGCCATGTGGGAATCCAGAGCCTTCACCACCCTGCCACCTGCTGGCTCCTAAATAAACTATTTGTTTTAGGAATTATTCTATTACTTTTATTTATCATTGTTATTTTTTAATTTGACCAGAAAGAGAGACAGAAAATGAGAACGCAAGTCACCAGGTTTGGGACTCAAACTGCAGTCAGCCATATGGGAGTCCAGCACCTCAACCATCGTGCCACCTGTCAGTCCCACATTATTCGTTTTAAAAATATCTTTACTAGGGCCAGGAGGTGTCGTCCTGATGGTTAAGGATGCTGGACTCCCACATGGCCAACCTCAATTCAAGTCCCAGACCTAGCGATTTGCTTTCTCACTACCCCCCTCCCCCTCTCTCTGTCCCTCTCTGCTCAAATTAAAATAAATGAATGAATGAATGAATGAATGAATAAAGTTAAAATAATTCTTTTTTAAAAATCTTTATTTTACTGCCAGAGGGCACATATGTTCACCAGTGAGAGAAAGTAAGAAGAGCCCTCCAATGGGGCATGGCCATGCTACAATCCTTTTTCTTCCATTTCCCCACCCCATCAGCATTTTGGGCATGCAATGCATGCATACCGGGAGTGCTTTTTGCAAGTCACTGGAGTCAAAATTCAAACTGCTGAGCTAGAGGGCCAACCCTTGTTAGTCTTTAGTTAAAATTCTAAACTAGAATATACTCAACATAATAAATATAATCAAGGATATGTTCAAGACTATATATTTCTCTTTTTTTTATTATTTTAAAGAATTACTTTAGGGCCAGCAGGTAGCATGGTGCTTAAGGTGCTGGCCATTCCCACATGGCTGACCACAGTTTGAGTCCTGGACCTGGTGGCTTACTTTCTCACTTTCTTTCTCTCTGTGTGTCTTTCTCTGGTCAAATAAACTAAATAAATGAATAGATAAAATTAAATAAATAATTATTTTTAAAATTTTATTTATTCACTCATTTATTTTTTAATTTGACTGGCAAGAGACACAGAGAGAAAGAGAGAGTGAAATTATTTTAATTTGGCTTTCACAGATGCAAAAGACTACATATTGTGCAATTTCATTTATATTATTTGTCTAGAAAGGCCAGTTTATAGAGACAAAGAGTACAGGTCAGTGTTGTCTAAGACAAGGTAAGGGTGAGAGGAGTGGAAATTAACTGCAAAAGGGCACGAAGGAATACTATGGGTGATGGAAAATTTTCTAAAACTGTATAGTGGTTATTGCTCAACTCTATAAATGCACTAAAATCTTTGACTTGTACACTTGCAATGGAAGAATTTTATGGTATGTAAATTATAACTCAATAAAGCTGTTAAAAATGGGAAATGGTTTTCAGTAAATTGATTGCCAGCATATTAACCTAGAACTATTATTATAAAAATATAGTAATTAAGATAGTGTGGTATTGGTACAGGAGTAGATGAAAAGAACAATGGAGTAGAATAGAAAGCTCAGAAACAGACTCAAATATATGTAGGACTTTGATGTTTTATAGAAATAGCACTGAAAAATAAGTGGAGAATAATGGGTTATTCAATAATTGGTAGTGTACCACTTGGCTAACCATATAAAAATAAAATAAAATTTGATATCTATATTTATATACCACATAAAATTAAACTCCAGAATATTAAATAGCTAAATGTAAAAAGTAAAAGTTTAGACTTCCAATTTTTAGTCTAGCATATTAGGAATTTAGAAGTCTTCAAGACCAACAAGTGGGATAGTTGTTAAGGTGCTGCACTCCCATATGGTTGACCACAGTTCCAGTCCCGGATCCAGTAGCTTGAAACTCATGCCAGGTGCTTGTGCATACATACCCAAAATCCTGAGAGGAGGCTAGAGGAGAAGGGATTGCGGCATGGCTGTCCCCTTGGGGGTGATTTTTTACTTCTTGTATCTTTGGTTAGTGCACGTGCCCTATAGCAAAAAATAAATAAATAAATAAATAAATAAATAAATAAAGAATTCGTTACTTTGTCTAACTGAAAAATCAACAACTCCTCTTAGATCCATCAGAGAATTGAGGTTACAAGACAACCATTGTCCCCAAAATCATAGAAACAGATAGGTGAGTACAGAGAATCACAACTTGGGCAGAAACCCATGAGCAGAAATCTCTGTGGAAACCAGCACCTTGCAGGAACACCTGAACGATAATTGACAAATTGCTAGAGGCTGAGTGTGGACAAGACTGAGAGATTAAAAACCCAGGGGACTCAGTCTTAGGGGGCTCTTGCACTTTTTAAGTTCTACCTCCAGGAGTTCTACCAGGCCCTCAGAGTAAATATCAAAGAAAAATCCCCATGTGGGGACTAGCAGTTGGCATAATGGCTATGTCGCTGGACTCCCATGTAGTTGACCGCAGTTCAAGTCCTGGACCCAGTGGCTTAAACTCATGCTGGGCACATGTGCATGCATGCCTAAGACCCCAAGAGGAGAATGGAGAAGGGATTGCGGCATGGCCATCCCCCCCCTCCCCCGGCGGGTGGTGATTTCTTGCTTTCTGTCTCTCTGTCTCTCTCTGTCTTTCTGGTGAGCACACGTGCCCTATAGCAAAAACCTCTCCAAAAAAAAAAAAAAAGAAAAAAGAAAAATCCCTATTTGGCTCCAGGATGAGGAAAGGAAAAGAAACCATTTTGAAATACACCAGAGCACTCAGTTCTTAACAAGGCCTGTCCTCAGGAACAACTATTTTACCAGTCTCATCTCATCTACCTCATCTAAGTGAAGGCAGATACCTAAATCCAGCCAGTTGTAGCCTTCCACATAGGGAAAAAGGAAAAGACAACTCAAACCCCTTCTAGCCATCTGTCCCACCTAAAGGGGTGGAACTGAGAAGCACTAGTGAAGTTTATAGTCCAGGGGCACAGGCTCACCAAAATGCTGCTCTCATCATGGATCTATAGCACACTTTCCCTTCTCCCACACATTACCACTTCTTCCTTTCTCTCATTTTGTCTTCTTTTTTTTTTTTTTTTTTTTTTTTTTTTTTTGAGAGAGAGATTTTTGCTATAGGGCACGTGTGCTCACTGCAGAGACAGAGAGACAAAAAGTGAGAAATAAACCTCCAGGGGGATGGCCACACTGCAATCTCTTCTCCTCCATTCTCCTCTCAGGATTTTGGGCATGAATGCATATGCATCCGGTGTGAGTTTCAAGCTATCATAGTCAGGGAACCATGGTCAGCCACGTAGGAGTCTAGCACCTTACCACTATACCACCTGCTGGCCCTGTCCACTCTTTTTTTTTTTTTTTTTTTTTTTGAGAGAGAGATTTTTGCTATAGGGCGCATGGACTTACTGGAGAGACAGAGAGACAGAAAGTGAGAATTCACCGCCCAGGGGGGATGGTCACACAGCAATCCCAGTTCAGCTATACCTACAATATTCTACAACATCATAGATCATACTCAATAATGAGAAACTTAAATCTTTCCTGCTACGATTATGAACAAGGCAAGGATATTCCCTCTCGCTACTGCTTTTCAACATTGTACTGGAAGTATTACCTAGTACAGTAAGACAGGAAAAGGAAATAAAATGTATACAGATTGGGAAGGAAAAAATAAAACTGTCTGTTCATAGATAATTTGATTACCTATATAGGAAATTTGAAAAAGAAGATAAAAAAAATCTAATAAGTGATTATAGCAAGATTGCAGGATATAAAGTTGACAGAAAAAAAATCTATCACTTTTTCATATACCAGCAATGAACAAGTGGAATCTGGAATTCAAAACATTACCATTTACATTAGCAATCCCCCAAATTAAAATACTCAGGTATAAGTCTAACAAAATACATGGAAGAGTGATATGAGGAAAACTACAGAACTCTGATGAAAGATATCAAAAAATAAATAAATGGAGAGATAGTTCGTATTCATGGATAAGAAGACCAAGTATTGTCAAGAGTCAGTTTTTTCCAACCTGATCTGCAGATTCAACACAATCCCAATCAGATCTCAAAATGTCATCTTGTGGATATTGATGAATGGATTCTAAGGTTTATATGGAGAGGCAAAAGACCCCGAAGAGCCAACTCAACACTGAAGAAAAAGTCGGAGGACTGACACTACCTAATTCAAAACTTATTATAAAGCTCCAGCAATCAAGACAGTGTGGTATTGGTGCAAAACGTAGACAAATAGAGCTATGGGACACAATAGAGAGCCTAGAAATAGGCCCACGTGAATATAGTCCACTGATCTTTCACAAAAGAGCACAAGCAATACGATGGGGAAAAAAGAGTATCTTCTTAATAAATGGTGCTGGAATAACTGAACATCCAAAAAATTAATTCAAACACAAACTTTATACCCTTCTCAAAAATTAACTTAAAATGAATCAGAGACCTAAATATTTCTCGCTTTCTGTCTCTCTGTCTTTCTGGTGAGTGCACGTGCCCTGTAGCAAAAACCTCTCCAAAAAAGAACAAAAAAATCCCTCATAACCAAGTAAAGACCATGCTTGGGATCAGAACATGTCTTATTCATAGTTAAGTTCTATCTCTATCCTCTACTTTGAATATTTAAAGCCTAGTCACTGTTTTAGACCTTGCCAAAGCCCCACTCCTCCAGAAAGCCTTCCCTGACAATTCCACCTTACATTCATCTCTCCCTTTTCTGAACTATCACAAGTCCTATTTAAATCTTTTTCTGTCACTAGTGACTGAACACCACACTGGGTGATTTATAAAGGATAGATGTTTGTTGAGCCAGCAGGTGGTGTGGTGGTTAGGGGTGCTAGACTCCCACATGGCCAGCCATGGTTCAAGTCCCGGACCTGGCGGGTTGTTCTCCCTCTCTCTCTCTCTGTCCCTCTCTGGTCAAATTTAAATAAATAAATAAATAAAGTTAAAAACAAAAACAAACCAAACAAACAAAAACACCCATTGAGGTTTCTGTCTGTTTCTCTAAAAGAAGAATAGATATTTCTTTAGCTCACTTTAGCTGGTCACTCACTAATATTTATTTCCCGAGTTTTTGATCATCTGAAGTAGGTAAGAGGTTCAAGATCAAAAGGTTGCATTTGATGAGGGTCTTCTGGTTGAGGGGGCTCTCTGTGAAGTCCAAAGAGGCACAGGATATGGTGAGACCGGGCAAGATCAGAGGGTGGGTCCAGGTGTCCGCTTTTCTCATGGGTCCAGGTATCCGCTTTTCTCATAAAGTTATCAGGAGTCCATCGTGAGGGTCCTACCCCAGTGACCTCACCTGATCCCAGTCGCTTCCAAAAGCCGACCTTCGAATATTATAACTGGATTAATCTCTACCCTTTCAGCTGTTACAATGGCTCACCAAATGTTGGTAGATGAATTTCCAGGGGACGTATTCAAATCAGAACAACTCCTAAAGCCGCTACTCACTGGAATATCACTAATTTTTTTTTTGAGAGAGATTTTTGCTAAAAGGCACATGCACTCGCCAGAAAGACAGAGAGAGACAGAGAGATAGAAAGTGAGAAGTCACCCCCCAGGGGGCATGGCCATGCCGCAATCCCTTCTCCTCCATTCTCCTCTCAGGATCTTGGGCACGCGCACACACATGCCTGGCATGAGTTTAAGCACTGGGTCCGGGACTCGAACTGCAGTCGACTACATGAGAGTCCAGTGACATAGCCATTACGCCAGCTGCTGATCACTCACTAATTATTTATTTCCTGAGTTTTCGATCATCTGAAGCCCCGAGGTTCAAAGCCCTCGAGGGCTGATGAGGCTACAAGGCAAATGCACAGGGGGGAAGCACAGGGACCCCACCTGTTTGTTACACGCCTTCCTCGCTGACCATGTCCAGGGCCTCCCTGTCGCTCCCTGAGCCATGGAAACGGGTCTGGACATCACTTGGCTGGCAGTGTGCAGCTGGCAGAAACGGGCCCATTTGGGTCCAGCTGTCAGTGCCGATGAACCCCGATCCTTCAGAAGGCATTTTCCTTTTGTGTGATATATGTAAAACACTTCTAATGTGAGGATCCTCGGAGAGAGCTCACACTGCCCGTCTAAGTGTTTTTGAACGAATCGAGCTCTTACCTTTTAAAATTACACCGGGGTGGTATTGTTCAAATATGTAAGACTGACTACTCCAGAAAGCGGCAACAACAGGATACAATGCACTAATTTTACCCCACTTTGACTTAGAAAACATAATCGGTACTTAGAAAAATTGTAAATACCAAAGAATCAAGGGAATAGGATTATTCTAAAATAGGGCGCTAATACATCAAGCAAAATAGCTTTTGCAAGTCTTAACTGAGGGCCATTATCTATCAGAGAAGATATACCTCTGGCCTTGATAATGTAAAGAAACACAAATGACTAAAGAAGCTTGCTAATATTTCTGGGAGAGGGAAGAGAGGAAAGAGTCCACAAGATTGAAACTTGAAAGAGCTGAGCGATTCATGGTGTAGATAAATAGCCTCAAGCATGCCTGAGAGGGGGCACACCCTGCCTGGTCCAATTACTACGATTTCCATGAAGCCCCCATCCCTCTCCTCTCTGAAGTCCAAGACTTCCTTATCCTTAGGGTGGAGTTCAACATTGCAGGTGTTTCCCTAACTAAAATACAGTCCCCTTTGGGTAGAAACTGTGCCCTGTATTTCTCTTCTATAGCAGCTCACATCACCCCTACTTGCCAGTCTGCGCACCCCGTATAGCTAGCCCACACAGTAGTCCTGAGCTCTGAGCATAGCTCACTTTCTCCCCCTCTCCATCTCCCTGACTGTGCTAAAGGGCAAGGGTTTCCAGATAACTCACCACACAGCCCTGGTGGAGTAGCGATGGGGTCTTTCTGAAGGTGTGCAGAGATTAGCAGGAGGTGTTCATTTTGGACATAAGGCCAAGGCAGAGAGGTGAGATATTCTAACTAGAAAATACTTCAGTTGGTAAGTGCTACTGAGGTAAGTCTAAGACTTAGCATTAAAAGACACTAAAAAGATAAAAGATCCAAACCTCTAAAAAAGAGAAGAAAAGAAAGATACTAGTTTGATTCCAATAGGGACCAAACCTAGTAGCGAGTTGAGGGACAGTGCAAGGAGAAGAGTCCCCAGTCACCTTGTTGAAACCAAGTGGTGTGCATTGTGTCCTTTTTCATTGCTATCATCACGTTTATGGGTATTGCCCAATCTTGACAGGGCCCTATTGTGGCCACCAAATCCATCCCCTGCCTCTGAGCACCACTACACCTGAACGATTCCAAGAACATGAAGCCAAGCATCACTCTGATGGAAATCGGGAGCTGCTGAGTTTTTTGTGCTTCTTCCTTCTGTGTGATTCTCAGAAGAGGAAGAAAAAAATGAGTAAAGGAAGACCCCATTTTGTATGTGCACATCTTAGAACATTCCTCTTGTTTTAAAGTTTGTTTTTTTTTTCTTCTAAGAAAGAGAGAGAGAGCCCACTAACAGGGTATTGTCATGCTGTAATCCCCACCTCAAGTGTTCCAACCAGCCAGGATCATGTGCACACCCATGGGCACCCCCAGTGTGTGCAGGTTGACCCAGGAACTGAACCCAGGGCTCTCCCATATGGCTCCAGTATTGGGCACCATACTGCCTGCACCATCATGATTAGACCCCTCTTATTTTCATTCTGCATACCAATCCACGTTTTTGGTTGTTTTGTTTTGTTTTTCCCCAGTTTGATACAGGGCACATGCACTTGCCTGAGAGAGAAAGAGGGAGAAAAAAGAGAAAGTGAAAGCAGTCCCCAAGGGGGATGACCACGCTGCAATCCCTTCTCCTCCTTGGGATTTTGGGCATGTTCACACATACCCGGCATGTTTTTCAAACCACTGGATCTGGGACTCAAACTGCTATAGACCATGTGGGATCCAGCCACCTTACCCACCATGACACCTGGCTGGCCCAATCCAGGTCATTTTTATCCATGTGCACTTGGATACAATCCAAAGGTCTACATGTTTTCTTTCAGCAACCAAATATAAAACATATTTATTGGATCTTTAAGAGGAAAAACAAAATGTCAAAATTGCTAAATTAAATATCTACAATATGTCATATTTTTGTCTTCATTAGATTTACTATTTATAAGTATATCATATTTAAAATGGTTTATAAATTAGATACTTTCTTCCCAAAATTCCTGGAGAGGCATTATATTGCCAGAAAATAATTGTCAATTATTACTTAAATAAATTCTCTCAACTAGATAATTTACTATTTTTTAATTGACATATGTAGTTATACATATTATGGGATACAGTGTGATTTTTCAACACATGAATACAATGTGTAATGTTAAAATTGGGGTAATTAGCATATTCATCATATCAAACATTTATTATTTGTGTGGAAACTTTCAAAATCCTCTCTTACAGGGCCAGCAGGTGGCATGGTGGTTAAGGTGCTGGATCCCACATGGTCAACGGTGTGATTCAAGTCCCAGACGAGCAGCTAGAAAAATGCAGGGCACAGAGTCAACAGGTGGCATAGTGGTTAAGGCATTGGACTTCCACATGGCTCACTGCAGTTCAAGTCCAAGACCTGGTGGCTTGAAACTGATGCTATATGCATCACACATACATGTGTGTGAGTGCCCCAAATCCCAAGAAGAGAATGGAGGAAAAAGGACTGTGGCATGGTCATCCTCCCTGGGTGGTGATTTCTCACTTTCTGTCGCTCTCTGTGTCTCTCTGGCAAGCACACATGCTCTAAAGCAAAATAACTAAAACAAACAAACAAATTTCTCTCTTTTAGCTATTTCGAAATATATAATAAATTATTGTTAACTCTAATTCCACTGCAGTGCTCGAGGACACTAGAACATATTCCTCTTTTATTCTTCTTATCTGTGATTTCTGTATCCAGTAATGAGCATCTCCCTCTCTCCACCCACACACCCTTTCCACCTTCTAGTGACCACCACTACAATTGCTACTTTTTTGTTTATTTACCATTATTATTATCATTATTTTAATTTGCTACCAGGCACATGCACTCACAAGACAGAGACAGAGACAGAGAGAGAAAGTAAGAAATCAAGCCACCTGGTCCAGGACTTGAACCATGGTCAGCCATGTAGGAGTCCAGCACCTTATCCACCATGCCACCTGCTGGCCCCTACAATCTCTACTTCTTTTTTATTTTTTGAGAGGTTTTTGCTATAGGGCACGTGTGCTTACCGGAAAGAGAGACAAAGACAGAAAGCCAGAAATCACCCCCCAGGGGTGATTGCCACGCCGCAATCCCTTCTCCATTCTCCCCCTTGGAATCTTGGGCACGCACGCACATGCGCCTGGCGTGAGTTTAAGCCACTGGGTCCAGGACTGGAACCATGGTCAACTACATGGGAGACCAGCGACATAGCCATTACGCTAACTACTGGTCCCTACAATCTCTACTTCTATGAAGTAAACTTTTTTAGTTCCACATGTGAGTGAGAACATACAATTTTTCTCTTTCTGTACGTGGCTTATTTCACTTAAGTTATGTCCTCTGGGCTCATCCATTGCTTAAGCCTTTTTTTTTTTTTTTTTTTTTTTGAGAGGTTTTTGCTACAGGGCGCATGCACTCACCAGAAAGACAGAGAGAGACAGAGAGACAGAAAGTGAGAAATCACTCTCCAGGGGGGATGGCCACGTCTCAATCACTTCTCCTCTATTCGCCTCTCGGGATCTTAGGCACGCATACACACATGCCCGGCATGAGTTTAAGCCACCGGGTCTGGGACTCAAACTGCAGTTGGCTACATGGGAGTCCAGCGACATAGCCATTATGCCAACTGCTGGTCCCATTTCAGCCATTTTTAATGGCTGCATAGTATTCCCTTATATGATGTGTATGTATCACATTTTCTTTATCCATTTGTCTATTGGTGGACACTTAGATGATTCCATATCTTGACTATTGTGAATAGTGCTATAGTAAACTTGGGGTTCAGATTGTTTTTAAGAATTATTTATTTAATTTTATTTATTTATCCATCCATTTATTTTAATTTGATCAGAGAGAGATACAGAGAGAGAGAGAAAGTGAGAAAGCAAGCCACCAGGTCTGGGACTCAAACTGTGGTCAGCCATGTGGGAGTGTCCAGCACTTTAACCACCATACTACCTGCTGGTTCCCAGGGTTCAGACATTTTATCATATACTGATTTCCTTTCCTTGGGACATATCCCTAGTAGAGAGATTGCTGGATCATATGGCAATTCTATTTTTAGTATTTTGAGGAGCTTCCACATTTAGCCACATAATTATAAAAGCAAAATTTTTAGAGTATATTGCCCTAGCTGTGGTGACATGCAGGTAGTGCCATTGTTCAGAAGGCTAGAAGTTGTATGGGAATCCCAGGTTCAATTCCTGGGCCAACTAAAGGACACCAGGCATGGCTGTTCATGCCTGTAACCTTGGCTTATTGGTAGGCTGGGATAAGAGGGTTACAATACAGTGAGACCCTGTATTTACCATTGGCCAAGTGGTAGAGGTACAAGGCACCCCTATGCAATAGGTGGAGCCACATGGGAGGGCTGAGTTCAGATCCCAGGACAACCTGAACATGCAGGGCATGCCTACGCAGGTCTATGATCCTGGCTGGCTGGAAGGCTGGGAGGAGTATTTGACGCTCTCTCTCTGAAAGAAATGAACTTAAAATATATACAGCTATCTCTGTCTTCCCTCCCTCACCACCCCCCATCTCATAAAGCACAGGAAAAAAAGTATAAAAACATTTTGTGAGGGGTCGGCAGGTGGTGTGGTGGTAAACGGTAATGGACTCCTTCATGGTTAACCATGGTTTGAGTCCTGGACCTGGCAGCTTGCTTTCTCACTTTCCCTCTCTCTCTCTCTTGCTCTGTTCCTTTCTGGTCAAATTAAAATAAATAAATAAATAAAAGTCAAATAAAAATAATTCTTTAAAAAATTGTTGTGGGGACCAGCAGGTGGCGTGGTGGTTAAAGTGCTGGACACTCCCATGGTTCAAGTCCCGGACCTGGTGGCCTGCTTTCTCACTTTCTCTCTCTCTCTTTCTCTGTCTCTCTCTGGTCAAATTAAATAAATAAATAAATAAAATTTTTTTTTTAATTTGTGAAAAATGTCTTGTATGCAACACATATGCATTTAGTGTGGGTGTGAGTACATTTTAATAGACTTCATATGAGGTGGGATATGGCTCTAAATGAAGGTAGCTATCTGTGATGGCTTTAATATTATCACTGATTCCAGTTTAGTCTCTACTAAAGATTTCTGTCTTAGTTCCTATGAATGACACATTTCCATTTACTTTGTATGTGTAGTTATGTTAAGAATATATTCTGTATAACAGCAAATTTGTAATCTTAACCATTCTATTTACTTTTAAAAATAAACACAAAGTAGTATTATTTAGCCCACATCATTCTTTTGAGTACTCGATCATTCCTGATCTTGGTCATTCCATAACTGATTTGAGTGTTGCTAATCTTTTCTCTAAGGTGTAAGCTTTTCAAGGTAAAGTAAGTAGTTTCTTTTCTTTCATGAGTTACAGGGCTAAGCACAAGCTGAGCACTTAATTGGAATTCAAAAATACTTGCCAATGGAATGAATAAATATGTGAGTAAATGGCAGAAGCCTTGATGAGACACTTGATTGGAAGCCAAGCAGGCCCACACTGGTTTTCAGACTCTATTTTGTCTGGGAAAACCAACATATCTAACTGACTACAGTGGACACGCTCTAGGCAAGCTGAAGTGCAGGAACTGATGTCTCCCTGCCACCATGTTTCTGGATGCTTCCCTAAGCCACTCCAGAAAGAAAAAAATATCTTCTAAGATCGAAGTCCTGAGAAATACATAAGACTCTTCCTGGCTACCGGGCACTTCTGCTTGCTCACTTCCATCCATGTCCTGTAGTAGTGAAGAACTGATGGCAGATCCTAAGTTACTCCCTTTGCTGGAACAAACAGCTCCCATCTGTTGACCTTACCATTGGTGCTCCTCCTAAAGCCATTCGTTAACAGACGTCTTGCCTCTCCCAATGCATTCTCTGGTTCACATCATATGTATGGATTAGGTTGTCAGGAAAAGTCATGATGCATTTTTGCATAGAAAAATACGTCATGACTTTTCCGACAACCTAATATTTTGGGATATAGATATATATAAAGGTCTTCAGAAAGTTATAGAAAATGTGCATTATGTCAAAACTCTGCATGGATTTCAAAAATTTTTGTACCAGAATCAATTTGTACTTTAATTCCATTTTTCCACAAAATTTTTGAAGTATCCTCATATAAGTGTAAAGATAAAGACAGAAACTTGAGACCATAACTCAAAATCAAGTGTCTTCGGTCCAAATCCTAGCTAAGACACCAGTTGTGTGACCTGGGACAAGTTACTTTCTTGATTTCTTCCTTTGCAAAATAGAGTTGATAATATATACCTCACAGGTGTGGATTAAATGTGATAATGTATTTGAAAACACCTTGCACACAGTAGATGCTCAATTACCTTTGTCTTTTTTTTTCTTAAGTTTTATTCATTTCTTTCATAAGTGAGAGAGACAGACAGAGACATCATCCCCAACAGAGTCTTGATGCCATGATCCAATCCCTGCCTCAGTCAGTCCTGGATCATGGGCATGTGCATCCCTGGTGTACAGGGACCTGCAGAATCTTCCCATTTGAGTCAGCCTTACAGATCATTGCGTTTTACTATGTCACATTTCGTTGTGCATTCTGTTGCTGTCTAGCTGGCAAGGTTTTGTGTGTCTTTTTTTTTTCTTTAAGAATTATTTTAACTATTTGTTTATTTATTTAAATTTGACCAGAGAGGAGCAGAGAGAGAGAGAGAGGGAGAGAGAGAGCAAGCTGCCAGGTCCGGGACTTGAACTGTGGTCAGCCATGTGGGAGTCCAGCACCCTCAATACCATGACATCTGCCAGGCCCAAGGTTTTGTGTCTTAACATAACTTACTTCTGCTTCTGGTTCTACTGCTGTCCCTTCTCATTCCCCGTGATTCTTGCTGAGCACACTGTTGCTCAGGGACATTTTATTAACTACTGTGTGTGGTTTTGAAACATTTATTTATATATTTGGTCTTATATCTGTTGCCTCCTTACAGATGGAATTTGAAGTGGTATTTAGATTTATGCCATTTTCCAAAGAACTCCTTGTGAATTACCTGTAAGATTAACTTGTTTGGGGAACCAGAGTTGGCGCAATGGCTATGTCCCTGGACTCCCATGTAGTTGACCATGGTTTGAGTCCCGGACCCGGTGGCTTAAACTCACACCGGGCATGTGTGCGTGCGTGCCCAGGATCCCAAGAGGAGAATGGAGGATAAGGAACTGTGGCGTGGCCATCCCCCCTGGGGGGTGATTTCTCACTTTCTATCTTTCTGTCTCTCTCTGTCTTTCTAGTGACCATACGTGCCCATTAGCAAAAACCTCTCTCAAAAAAAAAAAGATTAACTTGTCTGACTGAGAGCATGTTGTCCTTGCCTTACTGATCACTCTCAATGGAGTCCTCCTTTTCTTCTCTGTGTCAGAAGTGACAATGGCAGATTTGCATGAGTTCTCTGGAGAACAATGAGGGACTTCACAGAACTTCATTTGGGAAAAGACACAACTGATGTTACAGAGTGTTGTTCTTGTGCCACTTGCAAGTGAGAAACGAACCAGACATCAATGAAGTGAGAGAAGTTTGAGAGGAGAGAAACTTGCTTCTGAAGTGAACAAAAGTGCCTGCAGTCAGGCAGAACTGGGCAGAGGACTCTATAGATAGAATGTGCAAAGTTAGTTAACCATCGACTGCCTACTTCTGCCATCAACCACTTGGCCACCACTAGATGATGACTCTGAAATCCCCACGGGAAGATCAATTTCTTAAAACGTTCTTTTCTTTTCCCTTTTCCTCTTCATTTCTTTTCTTTTTTAGAAAGATTTTTGCTGTGGGGTACATGTGCTCGCTGGAGAGACAGAGAGACAAAAAGCTAGAAATCATACTACCACCACCACCACCACCACCCCCCCCCACCCACCCAGGGAGGATGGCCATGCTGCAATCCCTTCTCTTCTATTCTCCTCTCAGGATCTTAGGCACGCATGCACATGCTCTCGGCATGAGTTTTAAGCCACCAGGTCTGGGACTTGAACCAACTACATGGGAGTCCAGCAACATAACCATTATGCCATCTGCTAGTCCATTCCTCTTTATATCTTTATTTTTACTTCTTTTCTTTCCTTTTTTGTTTTATTTGAGGGGAGTAGAGCTAATGAGGACCTCATTCCTTGAAATCTCTAACGGCTTTCTAGTGATCATTAACTTGTCATTTGGCAAACAGGTATTGAGCATTTAATGTATGAAGTAGGCAAATCCTGCTTCGCCTGAGTAGTCAGACTCAAAAATAACAAACTAATTCTTCAAGATCTTAGAAGGAAACTTTTTCTTCTACTTTTGGCTTATCCATTTTCTTCTTCAGATGCTATGATGAATAACTCAATTCCAAATCAATTCAATTCCAAATTTTGCATGAGTGTAGCTAGTTAGGCAAAGCCTAATTCAAATCCAGAACCCAAGTTGCAAGAAAATTTCAGAAATGTGGTTTTCAGCTTTCATCTCTTCAACAACAATGAGGATGAAGAGAAGGTCTAGTGAACCAATATAGAGTATAGAGCACATTAATGTACATAGATTACATGGAGAAGATGGACTTTGGAGTTGGCCTTGAACAGTGTGTATGATTTGTTTTAAAAGGAATCTTTTAGGGAAGAGAATTTCAAGCTGGTGGGAAAAAACTGAGCATGGGGACAATAAAATAGCTTACATCTTAAAATCTGAACTAGACTGAAGTGGGCATGCTAAGAAGCATGAATGAAGTTAGCAGGAACTTGGAGGTGTGTTTAGAGGAAATGAATTTAACCCTGCAGGCAGGATAGTAGGAGAGAAATTGAAAATGATTAAGGAAGGAAATTCAAAGAAGATAATTTAATGTTACCATTTATATTATTGTAATCTGTGTATACCTGTTAAATGGTGATCTTCTACCCTTCTACTTTCACTAAAAATCTACCAATAGAGGGGCCAGCAGGTGGCATGGTGATTGAAGCACTGACTTCCACATGGGCAAAACATGGTTCAAGTCCTGGACCTAACTTTCTCACTTTCCCCATCTCTCTCTGGTGAATGCATGTGCCCTAAAGCAAAAAAAAAAAAAAAAAAAAAGTAATAAATAAAATTAAATGAATAATTCTTAAAAAGAAAACTATCAGTAGGTTACCACTGTGATAATCACTGATACTTTTAAAATAAGAATTATTTGTTTAATTTTATTAGTTATTATTATTATTATTAAATTTGACCAGAGGGAAAAAATGAGAAGGCAAGCTGCCAGGTCCAGAACTTGAACCATGATTGGCCATGTATGTGTCAAGCACCTTAACCACTACACCACCTGCTGGCCCCTCACTGATACTTTTTTAATGCTTTAATACTTTCAGAATCAGTACGCAACCCTGAGAAATGGAAAATGCTTTAAACAGCTGGAAGAAAATCATTTCCACCCTATAATTCTATACCTAGCCAAACTATGAATCCAGCATAATAGAATAATGTACGTAATGTGTAGAATAATGTACATTTTTTAAGAAAGATTTTTGCTATAGGGTGTGTGTGCTCACCAGAGAGACAGAAAGTGAGAAACCACCCACCAAGGGGAATAGCCATGCTGTAATCCCTTCTCCTTCATTCTCCTCTTGGGATCTTGGGCATGCATGCACACGTGCCCGGTGTGAGTTTAAGCTACTGTGTCTGGGACTTGAACCACTGTCGACTACATGGGAGTCCAGCAACATAACCATTACTCCATCTGCTGGTTCCCGAATAATGTATGTTTTGTTTATACAAGATTAAAAAAAGGTCACCTTTGTCTTAGATGACCTATCTTTTTACCATGAAGCTTTTGAATGAGTGAACTAAGAAAAAGAAACACATTCGGGACCAGCAGTTAGCGTAATGGCTATGTCGCTGGACTCCCACATAGTTGACCACGGTTCGTGTCCCGGACCCGGTGGCTTAAAACTCACTCCAGGCGTGTGTGCGTGCATGCCCAAGATCCTGAGAGGAGAATGGAGGAGAAGGGATTTCGGCATGGCCATCTCCCCTGGGGAGTGATTTCTCACTTTCTGTCTCTCTGTCTCTCTCTATCTGTCTGGTGAGCGCATGCGCCCTATAGCAAAAATAAATAAATAAAAATAAATAATAAATAAACTCTCCAAAAAAAAAAAAGAAAGAAAAAGAAACACATTGGATGTCTGAATCAGAGAATCTAATACAAGAGAAAGCTGAAAGAATCACCAGAACAATCATAGAAAAAATTCCTAGGACAGTAACTGTACAATATAGCCTAGGGAATAACCAGTTCACATTGAAGCAGGGAGACAGATGGCTATGTAATGGAAGTCTCTAGTGCAAAAAATAAAACACACAAAGTTCCTAACAGCTTGAACTTATCAAGAGAAGATTTATAGTGTTTAGAAATGAAGTAGTAAAAAAAAAAAAAAGAAAGAAATGAAGTAGTAATCAGTATACAGAAAAATGAGCAAAAGAGAATTATTAACTACCAAAAAACAAAGTAAATATAAGAAAGAAGATATCACTATGGACTACATATAGCTTCCCAGTAAATAATGGTTTCATAGTCATAGTAATATAAATATTTAATTACCGGGCCTATGACAAATTATGATATAACTATGTTGAGAGCACGGGAACAAGGAAAGTGCTGGTGGGGAAGGAGCAGGAGTGAATGTCGTGCTGAGGGGTGGCAATAACACATCTTAATCTTCCTTAGGGAGAGGTTAGTAGGCAGGGCCAGCAGATGGTGTAGAGGTTAACATGGCTGGGCCCACATGGCTGACGGCACAATTCAAGTCCAGGACCCAGTGGCTTGAAAATCACTCTGGGTGCATATATGTCTGTGCCCAAAATCCCAAGAGGAGAATGGAGAAGAAGGAAATGCCATGTGGCCATACCCTTGGGGGAGGGTGATTTTTCACTTTCCTTCTCTCTCTCTCTCTGGGTCTCTGGTGAGCACATGTGCCCTATAGTAATTTTTTTTTTTTTACATTATCATCAGCAAATAACTTTTCATTTTTGTGTCAAATATATCATTTTTCTCCCCCATTCCCTTCTCTCCTTCTATTACCCATCCCCATACTACCCCTGTCCTTACTACCTCTAGTAGCTACAGTTGCACCCCTGTTACTATACCTTCCAAACTTTCCATTTCTACTATGGAGTACAGACGTGGTATACACTGAGTGGAGACATACAAAGTCTGTCCTTCATACTCTGGCTTACTTCGCTTAGCATTAAATCTTCCGTATTCATCCACTTTGTATCAAATGTCAGAGTCTCCATGTTTTTTACGGCTGAGTAGTATTCCATAGAGTACATAGTTGTCTATTTTTGGACTGGATTGATTCCATGTCCTAGCAATTGTAAATAATGCTGCAATAAATATGGATGTGCAGGTGCTTTTCCGACTGAGGGTTTTTCTATCCTTTAGATAAATACCTAAGAGTGGAATTACTGGGTTGTATGGTAGTTCCATTTATAGGTTTCTTTTTTGTTATAGGGCATGTGCGCTCACTGGAGAGACAGAGAGACAGAGAGACAGAAAGCAAGAAATCACCCCCTGGGGGAACGGCCACACCACAGTCCCTTCTCTTCCATGCTCCTCTCGGGATCTTGGGCAAGCACGCACATGCGTGACATAAGTTTTAAGTTGCCAGGTCCGGGACTCAAAACATAGTTGACTATGTGGGAGTCCAGCGACGTAACCATTACACCATCTGCTTGTCCCCTATTTGTAGGTTTCAGAGGAATCTCCATATTGTTCTCCACAGTGGTTGTGCTAATTTGCATTCTCACCAACAGTGTAGGAAAGTTCCCTTTTCTCCACAGCCTCACCAGCACCTATTATTATTTATCTTTTAAATTTTAACCATTCTGACTGGGGTTAAGTGGTGTTTCATTGTGACTTTGCCTATAGTAAACTTTATTTTTTAAATTATTTTTAAGAATAATTTTATTTATCATCATTATTTACTTATTTACTTTAAATTTGACCAGAGAGAGAGGGAAAGTGAGAAAGGAAGCCACCAGGTCCTGGACTTGAACCGTGGTCCGCCATGTGGGAATCCAGTGCCTTAACCACCATACCACCTGCTGGCCCACCTATAATAAACTTTTTAAAAAAGAAAGAACTTTGTGGACAGTGTCTGAAATTAGAAAATCTATTGAGTTGTTGGAAAAGTCATGACGCATTTTTCTTTTTGGAGAGATTTTTTTACCATAGGGCGCGTGAGCTCACCAGAGAGACAGAGGGACAGAAAGCAAGAAATCACCCCCCAGGGAGTATGGCCACGCCACAATCCCTTCTCCTCCGTTCTGCTGCTGGGATCTTGAGCACACGTGCACACACGCCTGGCATGAATTTGAAACTACTGGGTCCGGGACTCAAACAGCAGTAGGTCATGTGGGAGTACAGCGACATAACTGCTATGCCATCTGCCGGTTCCAAGTAATGACACATTTTTGCATAGAAAAATAGAAAAAATATGCTTTCAACAGCCCAATAGAAATGATGGTGTGAGGGACCAGCAGGTGGCATGGTGGTTAAGGCGCTGGGCACTCCCACATGGCCGACCAGGGTTCAAGTCCTTGACCTGGTGGCTTACTTTCCCACTTTCTCTCCCTATCTCTCTGTCTCTCTCTGGTCAAATTAAAATAAATGAATGAATAAATAAAAATTAAAATAAAAGAAATGATGGCGTGAGTGTGCTATTTAGCTATGTGGATGTAAACAATAGAATAAGCTCCTAAAATACTTAAAGTGTGGCCTTTGGGGACTATGAAAAGGAATTGACCATAAGTCTTATAAAATTACATTTTTTACTTTTAAACTACGTACCTATATACCTTTGATAAAAAATAATGATTTTAAAAGGTTTACAGTAAATGCTAAGGCTTAGTTCTCTGATCACAGTTCTTTTGACATAAAATCCCTGTAAATTCTCAGACCCATCTAGCTGCTATCTACTTACTGGACATTTATATCCAACTACAGCCTCATCTAGCTACTATCCACTTACTGGACATTTACACCAAACCACAGCCTCCTGCTAGCAAACGGGTAGTTCAGTTTGTTGAGTTTTGTGTTTGCTGCAAAATCAGAAGCTTTAGCAATCTTTTTAAATATTAATAATGGTCTCAGGCTGTTGTGTACAGCCAAGAGAAGACCAAAAAAAAAAAAAAAAAAAAAAAAAAAAAGGCATGGAGGAAGCCCACTGTATTAGCAGATCTTCTCTCATATTTTATTTAAAGAATTATTTTATTTAACTTTATTTAACTTTATTTATTTATTTTAATGTGACCAGAGAAGGACAGAGTGTGCGTGAGAGAGAAAAAAATGAGAAAGCAAGCTGCCAGGTCCAAGACTCAAACCGTGGTCGACCACATGGGAGTTCAGTTCCCTTAACCACCACGCCACCTGCTGACCCCTCTTTTTTGTTTTGTAAAGAGCTTGTTTGGTCATATTACTCTAGCCAAGGACCACACAAGCTAAAACATTTTAAATGTGGAGGTACAAAGATATAACACAATCTAAAAATGAATTTCTTTCTATAGCTTAAAATTATGCATTCCATTCCTGTTCAAAACAAGCTGCAAAAATAATGAGTAATTGCTCAAACAAACCAACAAATAGAGCTGCTTCTGGGAGAAGAATCAGGAAAACACTGTAATGTTTTCAAGCCTTCTCCTGTGTGTCACTATTTTACCATATTTCCTTGGGCTGTGTGGCTTTTGGAAGAGGGGGAGATAATCGTTCTTCTTTAGGAGGGAGGGAAAGCCATTTGTTCAATATCAGAAATTTTGAAAGTGTTTCATTTTCTGAGCTCCCAGTTACTAATGTATTAAGTTCACTGAAAAATTCTCTTCATGATTTTCTGTGATTTTTTTTCTTTCCAAGCAGTATAAAGCTCTAGTAGACAGCAAAGACATATTTCCTTGTCTGAATTACTGCCACCATGAAATAGATTGAAAAAAATGTATCATTTTATATCAACCAGTAGCATCCCAGTCCACGGAGGGGTGTCTCCTAAAGCCATCAAGATGGTATCAGAGTATTAATCATTTCTGGAACAGTGAGAGCCCCAACACCAGCCAGCACCCACAAAGGCTGCAACCCCAGGGCCAGCTGCAGCCGCCCGTGACAATCTCGGAGGTCTGTGACCAAGAGCACGTGCTGGCAGGCTCCTGCTATTTGGCTAAAGGGCTGCTGCTGGGCACAGCAGCTGAGTGGGTCCTGAGTCCCCAAAGCAGGAGACTCACAAAGCCCTGGTCATTGCTAACTGCTGGGAGAGCTGGGGACTGACATAGGAGATCGTTACAAACACACCCACATGCATACCGGTGGGCACTAAATATACATAATCGAGTAAGCTTTCTGAGGATGCACACTTAAATAATGCAAGCTGGCCCCATGTGAAGCCAGAAGACATGCGGTTAAGAGCACAGCTTTAGAATGAGACTGGTTTTAACATTCAGCTGACAGTTACTGAACTTCTCTAAGCCTGTTTTCTCATCAGTAAATTAGGGATAATAATAGTGCCCACCTCAGAGGGTCTTGTAAGGATTAAAGGAAGCCCTGAAGCCCTGAATACAAAAATGATCCACATAGGGGAGTATCTGATTGGTTTGTTTCACTCCCTGGGGAAAACCTTCAGTACTTCACTCTTCCTGGAAAGACCTTCCCAAATCCTCCAAAGCCTGACCATGGTTCCCTGGGATAGGGCCCTCTTGCCTGCCGGTCTCTCAGTGTGTTGGCCAGCCCTCAGGGGCCAGTGATGTAGGGTGAAAGAGATTTTCTTCTCTTTTCTTTTGTTATTGGTGCCAGCCAACAAAATAGGCTTTAGAAACTGGCAGCCCCCCAGAGGAGGTTATTTACAGACATACCCGAAGTCTTTCTCATCCTCTTAACCCATTCCCCTCTCTAGGTGTTATCGACTCCACTTTACATAGGAGATTTGGATAATGTGACACAGGTGGCATCAACTTCTCAGTCTCTTGCCCTGAGGTTTTCCCACAAGATACAGAACCAGACCCTTTCTCATCACGGGCACCTCTGGCGAATCCAGACTGGGATTGTGAAAGGTGTTGGCATGTAGTTCCACCAGGCAATTTTCCTGGGGATAGAACATGGAGGCACTGTCCGCCCTTGGGAGCTTATGTTCTAAACCGCCCAAAGAAAGCACCAAGGACAAGACTGAAAGGCTCAGATGGTGGGCATAGCATGGTGGGCTACTTGGGTGTGTGGGGGGCAGTTTGGGAGGAGTCCAAGCCATCTGAACTGGGAGTTCAAGAACAACTGTCTGGGGCCAGCTGGTGGCAAGGTGTTGAAGTGGCTGACTACAGTTCAAGTACCAGACCATGGCTTGAAAAATACACCACGTGTGTGTGCATGTGTACTCAGAAGTCCCCAGCGAAGAGTTGAGGAGAAGGGATTGTGCATGACCATCTGTCTTCGGGGTGCTTTCCCATGTTCTCTCTTTCTCTCTTTCTCTGGCAAGTGCACGTGCATTATAGCAAAATTTTAAAAAATACAAAAAAGAGAACAGCTGCATGGAGAGAACCTGAGAGTTTCCGAGCAGGAAGAGGAGTGAGTGTGGCTCCTTACAGCAGGCAGTGAGCAGTAAGTCAACCTTGCCGAATTGGAAGGTTCCTGAGAGGAAGAAGTGGATGATGAGTGAGGAAAGACAGTCTAGGCCAGACTGCGGAGGTAGAAGGTCTCTGTTTGCCAACAAGGAGTGGAGTAGGAAGAACGCTTGGTAGATGATGATGGCAGGAAGTTGCGGTGCCATGTGACCATAATAGACCAGGCTGATAAAGGCCATGGTACAGCCCAGGTAAAGGAGTGGTGAGTCATACTTGAGGGGAAGAGCTGGTCTCAGGTAAGATAGTCCAGAGTGACAACCCCAGGTGTGATCCTGAGCAGGTTACTTGATCTGTCTGAACCAGGTACTTACCGCAGAGGGTCATGTGAAGTTTGACAGGGATAAAGCATGTGAGGTGCTTAGGGCAGGCCTGGTATGTAGATGCTGTTAGGACAAACAGTGCCACCGTTGCTGTTGTTATTAGTATTTTCATCAATGTAGGGAGAGGAGGGGTTAATGAGATAAGACCAAGAGTCTATGAACTTCAGAAATAGACAAGTGGACAGGATGAAGACAGATACACAGGGGCATCAAAAAGTTCATGGAAATGCATACTAAGGGGACCAGGAGATGGCATAGTGGTTACATTGCTGGACTCCCACATGGCGGACCGCAGTTTGAGTCCTGGACCCAGTGGCTTGAAAATCATGCCAGGCACACGTATGCCCAATATCCCAGAAAGAGAATAGAGAAGAAGGAATCATGGTGTGGCCATCCCTCTGGGGAATGATTCCTTGCTTTCTCTCTCTCACTGTCTTTGTCTCTCTGTCTGGTGAACACACACATCCTAAGGCAAAAACCTCTTTAAAAATGCATATTAAGATAAATTTAGAGCTCACCCTGTAGCTTAGTGGTTAAGAGAGCTGGACCCCACGTGGCGTACCGCAGCTTGAATCCTGATCCCAGAGACCTGAAAAACACGCCCAGAGTGTATGCATTCATGCCCTATCCCAAAACAATGGAGGAATGGAAGAGAAAGGATTGCGATATGACCACGCCCATTATGGGGCGCTTTCTCCCTCTCTCTCCATCTCTCTCTCTGGTAAGTGCACATACTCTCTGGCAATAAAAACAGCAAGAAAAGAAAAGAGAAAAGAAAGGCAAAACACTATGCATAGATTTTACATTTTCTTGCACCAAAATTAACTCCTACTTTAATTCCATTTTCCACAAACTATTGAAATTCCCTCATAGGCAGCCTCAGTGTGCCCTGTGGGAGGCGTAGTGGGGTTGAATGTTCCACAAGCCAAGGCCCTCGGGGATGGCTCTGCAGAGTAGAAGCTCTCCCTCTCCTGCCCAGTCCGCAAGCCCTCCTTCCCCTCTCTCATATCCTCTCCTCCTTCTAAGAAATCAAGCTCATTCCCGGAGAGATGAGCATACGGCTTCTTGGAGGCGATCTAATTCCACAGAGAAAGACTCCGCCCTGTCTTCTTCTTTCTCCTTATACAAGGGCAGGGGGTGGGCAAGGAGGGACAGGTCGATGCAACCTGGAAACCCAGAGCCGAGGCAGCTCCGGGCTCCGCAGCGCAGCACGCAGAGGCAGCTGGAGTACCAGGCCGAGGGCTCTCCCTGTGAGAATCAGTTTCAAATATGAGGTTGATTTTATTTTCCCCCGTTGCAATTAACTGAGAAAAATATTTCAAAGCTGTATAATTAAAGGCCGGCGTTTTATTAGGGTTTAAAATAGTCGCTATGAAATTTGCTCCTGCCACTGGTAATTACAACGTACATCTTAATATCCCCCTGCTTGCCAGCCCCGAGATAACAGTGCTGTGTGCGCGGCATTCGGCTCCGCAGAGAAGGTAAAATCCTTATCTTATCTCCATCTGCACACAACAACCAGCCTCTCTTCCAATTCAACCCTAATCTTCTTAGTAAATAATACTGATATTTTTCACCATAACAAAATGGAGCTGGTGCCAGATTCTCACTGATAACACCTCTCGTTTACACACCATTCTCTGTCAAAATCGGCCCGATTTTTCTTAATCTCTTTAACTTATCAAAAAAATACTTTTTACATTCGGCCATAGTAAGTTCTTTTCTACCAAATAATAATATTATAAATAAATCCCTTTGCCTACAGCTGACTCATTGAAAAGATACTCAGCCTCCTTATTTTCTTCATGAATGGAAATTGTTCTGCTCTTCAATTTTCCTCCAAGTTCGGGGTCTACACCAAGGGAATTGTTCCCAGGCAGGCCCTGAGCCATCTTTGTATCTCACAGGGGGGTCAGCTTGGTCCAAGTCATGAGCGCTTGTTCTTTATTTTCATTGTCCTGGCCATGGTAGGCTTCCCCCACCCCCGCTCCGTCCACCTCCAACTCGTGCTGCCCAGGGAAAAGGCAGAGAATTCAGGCAAATCCTGGCAGGCCCTTCTCTGGCCTGTAGGCCTCCCCACACTAGGACAGACTTTTGCTGAGAGCCCTTGTGGCCCCATCTTGGCAGACACCAGGGCCCACTGCCTTCTCCAGCCACCTTCCAACGTGAGTCCCAGAATTGTCACACAACCAGGGCAGGGATAACGGAGAAGTGCTCATCACACAGCAGGTATTTATTGGGCACTTACTGTTTTCTCATTCCAGGTTTAGCCAAGTGGAGATTCCACAGATAGGAAGCCACAGTTGCTGCCCTCCAGGAGCCACGATGTATACAGTAGGCTTTCTTGGGCTTAAAGACGATTTCCAATGTAGGAGGACTGGGGTTTAAGAAATTTAAGATGTTATAGGAAAAATAGGATTGGGGCCAGGAGGTTGAGAATGAACCCTTGGAAGCCTTTTGAATATTTGTGTGATCACTAAAATAAAGCAGAAAGAAAAGGACAGTAGCAAAAATGCTATCAATAACATTTTATGCAGTTCAAATTAATAATAATTGGCACTGTACTGGGAGATTCCAATTTCCATTTTCAATTTGCTTGTTCTCTAGAAACTTTCTATGGTTGCCCCTCCTGCAGTTTCCATAATGTCAATTTGCTTTGCTTTGTTGCAGGTCCTGCACGCGTGGGAGGGTTTTATTTGCTGTGTCTCTGTCCTCTCTCCACATGCCCAGAGCTTTCCCTTTCTGTGACTCCCCAGTGGTTGGAGGCGTCCTCCTGTCCCTGCGGCCTTGATCCCTGGAGGCAGAGCTTCATCTCTGTCCCTCAAGACCCCAGTGAATCCAAATGCTTGAGCAGCAAAGCCTGGGTGTACCCCACGGTTAGGCACTGCCCGACCCTCGTGTCTCCTGCTTTCCCAGGACTGGCAGACATGGGCTCTGTCCATGCGAACGTCTTGCCAAAGCTCATGACACCAACTCCTCTGACCCGGGTGCCTCTCACCCTCTCCACACATGCCAGGAGGTGCAGTTCTACCAGTTTGTTCCCTTTGTCTTCCTTTATCTTTCCCACAGTACCATCAAAAGCCCCTCCATGTTTTTCTCATCTATCTGCCTTACCTGCCTTTTTAGTCCCAGTATAAGATTGCCTTATCATCTAGGAGGTAGGAGAGTGTAGTTATTAAGAACTGAAATCAGGTGCCAGACAGTGGTGCAGTGGTAGAGCGCCATGCTTTGTGAAGCAGTGCCACATGTGAGGGTTGCTGGTTCAGGTCCAGAGACCTCCCTGAGTGTGCTGGACACATGGATGCCCACAATCAGGGGCTGATGAAGGCTGGGAATGGATCACTGCATCAGACCCTGTGGGGGATGTTCTCTCTCTTGGACTCTCTCACTCAAAGTAGAAATAAATGGGGGTTGGGACCAGCAGTTGGTGTAATGGCTATATCACTGGACTCCCATGTAGCTGACCGCGGTTTGAGTCCTAGTCCCGGTGGCTTAAACTCACACTGAGTGCGTGTGCGTGTGTGCCTAAGGTCCCAAGAGGAGAATGGAGGAGAAGAGATTGCGTCGTGGCCATCCCCTCTGAGAGATGATTTCTCGCTTTCTGTCTCTCTGTCTCTCTCTGTCTTTCTGGCGAGCGCATGCACCCTATAGCAAAAAACCCTCCAAAAAGAAAAAAAGAAATGGAGGTCAGCAGGTGGCATGGTGGTTAAGGTGCTGGACTCCCATATGGCCAACTTTCTGTGGTTTGAGCCCTGGACCTGGCCCCTTGAAAATCATGCCAAGTGCTTGTGCGTCATGCCAAAAATCCCAGAAGGAGAATGGAGGAGAGGGAATTGTAGTGTTACCATCCCCCATGGGGAGTGATTTCTCACTTTGCCTCTCACTGTCTCTCTCTCTGGCAAGCACACCCACCCTACAGCAAAAGCCTAAACCAAAAAGAAGGAAAAAAAAAAAAAGAAGAAGAAATAAATGAATAAACTCCTTATAAATTAACGTCTTATAAATGAGCTTTTCTTAAAAAAAAATCAGTCACACTTGGATTTTAGTCCTAGCTCTGCCATTTGCCTGCCATGTGACTTTGGGCAAATTACTTAACCTCTCTGGGTCTCAGTTTCTTTCTGTTAAATAGACATAATAATAGAGCCTATCTCATAGGACCAACGTAAGGTATCTTATGAGATGACTGAATAATTTATCCGTGTATCTGGATCATAATAAAGGCTCAATCAATGATAGCTATGGTTAATCCTAACATTAATTAGAACTCAAAGAAGAGATATCAGTGTGAATATCCTTGGCTGGGACTCCATCCAGAGTCGAACATCTGTACGAGTTGATCATAGAAGACCAGGCAAGTTCTTTAAAGAGGCTTCCTGCATTTTGGTTTGGGGACACCTTCAGAAACTCAATGTTTGCTGGATCCACTGACCTCTTAGAAACAGTATGAAGAGCACAGATGGTCCAATAAGCAACTTCGCCCTGATTAATAACAACAAAGACAAAACATGTGTAAAAGTTGCTTTTTAAAAATTAAATTCTTCCTAATCATGCCAAAGTGTCACTTTTACCCAAAGCTTGTCTCCAAATCTCTCCAAGATCTAGGATCTGCTGTTTACAGATCCTAGGTAGATGGATCTTGTGAGCGATTTTTGTGCAAAAACAACTAAATAGAGATGGATCTAGGAGCCAGACCTGCCCCTTCCCTGTCTTCATGGGACCCTTGTTCTCGTCAGTCCAGCTGCCCCAGTGATCTCACTTTCGAGCCCTTCCCACCCGATCCTCTGAGATTCCCTCCTCCTCCTCCTCCTCCTCCTCCTCCTCATGCCCGTGAGCTCTGAGCAGAAGATAACCCGGCGTGCCAGTCACTCACTAGAGGACATGTTTAGATGTGTGGAAAGGCCTACTGTACACCAGGCACTCAGCTAGACTCTTCTCATCTTATTATCTCATTTAATTGTCCCAAAACCCTGTTAGGTCTCGTTATTATCCCACTTAATAGATAAGAAACTGAGGCTCAAGAAGGTTAAGTAATTTACCCAAGGTTATGGGGCTAGGCATTGGCAGAGTCAAACTGACAAGCAGGTTCAATGCCAGTGTAGCAAGAATAGTACTTGTAGGTGAGGGGTAAAAAGAAAACGGATCTGAGGGCAAACAAACAGAAACGCTTCATTAAAGAGGTAACATGGTTCACTTTCACGGGAACATTACACTCGAAGGAAGCAAAGGCTTGCTTAATTAATTTTCAAGGGGAAAGTCCTCAGGTCACCCAGACCAGGGGAAGAGCACCAAGAAGGGCCTTGGCAACATCGCAGGGACCTCTTAGTGGCGCCATCTTTCAGGAGGGAAAATCGTCCTCCTCAGCAAGTCCCTGCTCCCCTCCCTGCTGCTGCCAGACTGGGCCTCTCTTGCTTAGGGAGCCACGTGTTTCCTCACCGACCCACCCCTCGACCTGGCTAAGGTCCTCTCCACCCGACTTCTCAGTCCTCCCTGAGAACCACTGCCAGCTGTCCGGCCACCCTTACCATCTCCGCTCGGCTCCCAATCACGTTCTGTGTCCCCTCTGCCTTAACGCAGCCCTCCACTGGTCCTCTCTGGAGACCTTCTCCATCTTTAAATGCCCTGCCTTGTCCCATGGCCCAGAAGAAGGCCTTTTAAGACGTCCCACCACCAGCATCTCCCATCGGCCCCTGGTCACTGTGTAGTGCTTTCATTGGAAGGTGTGTGGGGTGTACTTTTTTCCAGCAAGATTCTGAGGCCCCTGAGGGACCAGATTTACATGGAATCCTAGACTGCTGCCGCTGGAAGCCTTGGGCGTGATTTCCCTGACACCTCATTTTCTAGATGAGGAAACGGAAGTCTGCAGAGATGCAATGTGTCTTGTTTGGTATCTCTCTGACGTCTGCAGAATGTGGGTACTTAGTAAATGCTTGGTGAATACCGAGCTCACCTGTTTGGACCCAGCATTGCTCAGTCATTTTCTGTGGAAATCTGTGCTACAAGCCTGGTTAAGCTCTCATTTCTTTGTTTCTTTAATTGGATCACTGGGAAAATCATGATGCATTTTCACATAGAGAAACATGTCATGACTTTCCTGACAACCTAATATTATTTGTTTGGCTCATGATAGACTGTATGTGTAGCATGAGAGAGAGAGAAGCCCCCCCACAGGGCACGATCATACCATAATCCCCTCTTGCAGCCCTCCAGGGTTCTGGGCATGCACATATGGTCTCAGCAGGTTTTCAGGCCAACTAGGCTGGGGACTAGAACCATGGTAAGCATGTGGCTTTCAGCTCCACAGTCTGGTACACTACTGACTGCGCCAAAGAGGCTGGGCTTCAAGCACTAGTTTTTTTTTGTTTTTTGGGGTTTTTTTTGGGGGGGGGGGTTGGAGAGGTTTTTGCTATAGGGCGCATGCGCTGGCCAGACAGACAGAGAGAGACAGAGAGACAGAAAGCGAGAAATCACCCCCCAGGAAGGATGGCCACGCCGCAATCCCTTCTCCTCCATTCTCCTCCCGGGATCTTGGGTACGCACGCACACGCGCCTGGCATGAGTTTAAGCCACTGGATCCGGGACACAAACTGCGGTCGACTATGTGGGAGTCCAGCGACATAGCCATTACACTAACTGTTGGTCCCACAAGCACTAGTTTTAATCACCTGTGTTCACAGCAAACACCGCACATAGATATTCCACTTTAAGAAAATCGAATATGCCAACTTCCTGAACCAGATAAACTAACATGAATTGTTCATTTGAAAAAGCAAGGCTCCTTTAAATAGCTACCATATTTATGATAGATCGGATTTTAACATTGAATTTAAACAGAACATTTCAGCCACATATCAAATTGTAGAGAATAGGGGCCTCTTGTGTGCCTCACTTGCCTTGCGAAGTCGATCTCATGAGGAGTCATGAGTCCAACAGTTTCGTCTCCGAATTAGACCCCGACTTGATGAGTCATTGCTAACCCCAGGCCGGCTGACTGAATGGCAGATAGACTTGGGTCCGTGGGTCTATAGCTCTAGGCAGCTGGATTGCCAGACAAAAAGGTGGAAGAGGGATCAGGCAGTAGCACAGCAGTTACACAGGTGAATCCATGTGCTAAAAGTCTTGAGTCTGTGACTGAGGCTCCCCTGAGCATACTCCGCGCGCTTGTGTGTGTGTGTGCTTGTGTGCAAGGTACTTGTTAGGGATGCTCGTCTCTCTTTCTCTGTCTTTTTCTCTCAAGAAAGAAAGAAATAAAAATAAACTTAAAGGGGCCAGCAGATGGCATGGTGGTTAAGGTGCTGGACACTCCCACATGGCCAACCACGGTTCGAATCCCGGAACCGGTGGCTTGCTTTCTCACTTTCCTTCTCTCTCTCTCTTTCTCTGTGTGTGTGTGTGTGTGTGTGTGTGTGTGTGTGTGTGTCTTTCTCTGGTCAAATTAAAATAAATAAATGAATACATAAAATTAAATAAATAATTCTTTAAAAAATAAATAAAATAAACTTAAAAAAAAGAAGAAGGTGGGGCCAGTGGGTGATGTGGTGGTTAAGGTGCTGGACTTCCCCATGGTCGACTGCAATCTGAGTTCTTTTGTTTTGTTTTGTTTTGTTTTTTTGCAATCTGAGTTCTGTACCCAGTGGCTTAAAATCATGCCAAGCACGTGTGCCTGTGTGCCCCAAATCCTGAGAGAATGAGGAGGGATCGCATCATGGTCAACCCCCAAAGGTGTGGTTTTTCACTTCCCTTCTCTCTATCTCTGCTGTCTCAGGCAAGCGCACATACCCTATGGCAAAAAAAAAAAAAGCAGAAGATGGGAGGCAGCTGCTGCCTCTGCTGGGGTGTCGTCCTGCCACCGCCACCAGCTTTCTCAGGCAACCCCAACATGCCTGCCTTTTTAAGAGAGGGTCAGGCCCGAAATGCTGCCCACCACTTTCTTTGCCTGTCATCCTTGGCCATCTGGTCTCTCCTGATGTCCTCTTCCCTTCCTTCTTGTTCTCTCTCTCTCTTTCATTCTCCTCTGTCTCCTCTTTGTGTGTGAGATAGAGGTAAACAGCCATGTGACAGTGTTTCCTTCTTTTCTTAAGTTTTGCTATAGGGCATGTATACTTCCTGGAGAGAGAGAGACAGGGAAAGTGAGAATCACCCTCTGGGGGGATGGCCATGCCGCAGTCCCTTCTCATTCTCCTCTTGGGAGTTTGGGCATGCATGCACAGTGCCTGGAGTATTTTTCGAGCTCCTAGGTCTGGGACTTGAACTGTACACTTAGCTATGTGGGATCCAGCTGCCCTTACCACCATGCCAATCGGCTATCCCTCCCATGTGACAGCATTTAAAAAAGATTTTCTATTATTTGGGAGGTCCTTTAGTGTTGCAATGAAAGAAGTTCTGGCCCCTTTAAGAAGTCAGGAGTTGAACGGTGGAAGCTCTCATGAGTAGGAATAGAGCGTTCTCGACAATGAGCTAGCAGCCAACCGCTGGCCAGAGACGGTACGTGTCGGTGTGTACTCCTCGGCCTCTCCAGTCATCCACCCAGAAACCTGTTCTATTGGGCTTCAATAGACCTGCCCGCAAATAGACCTGCCCATTCACCTGATTCCTGGAGCCACGGGTAAGCCCAGGATCAAGGAACAAATCTGCCTCAGAGGCCTCCGACCTTAGCCAGTGGTCGGAAATGACCCAGCATCTTTTAGGATCCAAAACACAGAGACACTCTGAAATGTACCTCTTCCAGGCAGCCTTCCTTGCTCAGTCCCACTTTCCCTCTGCTCACTTCCTCACTCTGTGAACCTTCCAACACCTCGAATTTAGTCCATACTTCAGAGTTTCACACTTGCTGCCATGCTGCCCCATGTGTTCTATTTTATTTACTCAATAAGAGCATAAGCTTATTCATAAGAGCAAACATGTATGAAGGGATTCTTATGGGCCAGGCACTGTGCTTAGTTATAACCCTCATACAGCCCAGAAGGTAAGTCTGCTGTGGCGTTCCCGTTTTACAGATGAGGAAACTGAGGCTTGGAAAAGGTAAATAACCGAGGACAACGCTGCACCTCCGTCCCTCCACCATGGCAAGTTTCTTCCCCCACCTCCCAGCCCGGGGTGGTGGTGGGGATGTCATACTCACTTGGCAAATGCCACTCACCAGGAGCCCTGGGGGTATCGCCCCTGTCTGGGAGGCTCTAAATCCAGGTTCACAGGTGTCGGGATGTGTCTTCTGGTGGCGGGACACTTGCCCACTATAAGTCCCAGGAGAAGATTATCGGGGGCAAGGTGGGAGCCCAGGCCTGGAAAGCTGGACCTGCCTAGACCAAAGAAGCGTCTTCCAACACGCGAGAAGGGCCGAGAAGCGGCCGAGTGTGGCCGCTCCGCGCAGCTGCAGCAGCAGCCCAGCCTGGGAACGCGGGCCAGGGTGCCGCGGACGCTCTCGGAGTCGAGGGCAAAACCTCCTGCGCCAGCTTTCCCTGCCAAGCGCGGACCTGCCCTGCATGTGGCAGCCTTAATTGGACCCTCGTTTATTATTGTAATGAGGATCCCTTTTCTAATGTGTTTTCCTAGCCCTCATGTGGCTGAACTGTTATTTTTCTCACTTGACTTTTTTTGCCTATGAAATGTTTTGGATAAATATGCAGCTGAAATGGCTTGTTACTGACTGTGTACATTTTCCGTTGAATGAAAAGTAAAGAAATACAGCATTTCGCATATAAAATATTCAGTTAATGTTATATAATTTGGCTGCGGAGTATCATTTTGCTTTTATGAAAGGGTTTGGTGAAACCCTCAGGAATAGCAGATGGCTAACACGCGGTAATTATCGGTTACTAAATATCACTTATATCATACTGATCTATTCATACACTATAGCCACGTTAAATGTGTATTTTCTATAAAGACAATGTCACCTGAGCCTGTGAAACAATGACGGGACTTAAGGAAAATGGAGAAGCTGGTCTAGGTGGAAGCAATTTTAAGAGCCTGTTTCAGGGGAGACAGCCTTCCTTTCCCCCCAACCCTTACCCCATCTCACGGTGCCCTTCGCTCCGCTTCTCACAGGGAGCTGGGCGCTGCCTGCCCACAAACAGCTGGGCAGGGTGGGACTGTGAAGAGGGACATAATGTGGAGGGCAGCACTAGAGCAGATGTTTTGAATTCCCCACATGGAAGCCAATGTTTAAGACCAGCCGTGACTGTCATTCTTGCCACAATTTCCATTTGGCCGTGACTTTAGTCAGTGATGGGGGTGGGCTGCGTGTTGCGTGATCTGAAGCCGATTTCCATTCCCCAACAAACCTTCTCCTGGTTCACATATTTTCCAGTTCCCCTGCCCTTCCCTGCTAACCCCGTTCCCAGAAAATGAAGACCCAGTCTAGAAACTGCTCTGCTGGGACAGCCGTATCACTGCGCGCAGTCGGTACGCCATCGATGGTCGCTGCCTCGTTGTTACAACGAAGACACTTAAATCTATGTCTAAAAGGTTTTAAGGTTTTAGGTTGCATACTGGTTTTAGATTAGCAAAACCCAGGGTAGCAAATAGGTTTATTTTGAAAAATATTTTATTTAACTTCATTTATTCATTTATTTATTTCAAATTTGACCAGAGAAGGGTAGAGTGAGAGTGAGAGAGAGAGAGAGAGAGAGAGAGAGAGAAAGCCTCCAGGTCCGGGACTCAAACCACAGTCAGCCATGTGGGAATCCAGCACCCTTAACCACCAAGCCACCTGCCAGCCCCACAAATAGGTTTTAACTCTTGGGTCAATTCTGCTCAACCAGGAGGAACTTCTTGGAGCAGTCTTCCTGAAGAATCTGAACTTGAGCTGAGAAAAGGGGTGCTATAATCAATGTGTGATGTCTGCCATGTTCATGGGGATGAGGGAACAGCAACATTTCGTTGCGTATTTGAAACTCCAGCACTGCTTATCTCTCTACCTCACCTCAGTTTTCACCTGTGCTCTGCAAGGCTGTTCCCCATGAGAAGCTTTCAGGTTTGCATCCAGAGACCTCTCTGAGTATGTTGGGCGTGTGTGTGCCCATGATTCGGGGCTAGCTAAGGCTAGGGGTGGAATATGAGGTTGAGACCTATTAGACGTACTATCTCTTTCTCTCTTTGTGTGTACCTCTCGCTCATGAGAGAAAACAAAAACTTTTGAAGATCTGCGGGACTAGCAGATGGCATAATGGTTACATCGCTGGACTTCCACATGGGTGACCGCAATTTGAGTGCCAGATCTCGCAGCTTGAAACATGTATGCATGTGTGCCCAAAATCCCCAGAGGAGAATGGAGGAGAAGGGATTGCAATGTGGCCATCCTCCTGAGGGGGTGATTTCTCACTTTTTGTCTCTCTGTCTCTCCAGCAAGCATAGGTGCCCTAGCAAAAATCTCTCTCTTAAAAAAAATAAAAATAAATTTTAGTTAACTATTAGTATTTCCAGTCTAGCTAGGGCCACTCTTGTCTCCTGGCAGAGTTCTTTCTCCTTAGTTTTACTAAGCCAGTTGTATTTCTACATTTGGAGTGTAGGTATTTGGTTAATGTGTTTTTAATCACCATTATATGCTCGGTGTCTGGCGTCTAGTGCCATCCAGTAAATATGTGTGACATAAACGGATGACCTCCTGGGCTGGTTGACTCATCCGGCTTGGAGAGATAACTGATAGTCCCTGGGGAAATCTTTAGCCCTCTTCCAGGTTTCTTTCTCTCTCTCTCTCTCTCTCTCTCTCTCTCTCTCTCTCTCTCTCTCTCTCTCTCTTTCTTTCTTTTTTACTATAGGATACATGTGCTCACCAGAGAGAGAGAGGAAACAATCCCTTCTCCAGTCTCCTCTTGGAATTTTGGGCACACACACACATGCACCCAGAGTACTTTTCAAGCCTCTGAGTCTGGGACTCAAACCAGATAGGCAGCCATGTGGGATCCAGCTGCCTTAACTTCTATGCCACCTGCTGGCCCCCAGATGATTTCTAATCCAATTTATGTTTGTGCCAACATTGCTGCCAGAGAATGCGAGAAATGGTTGGGGAGGGGTGGGAGGAAATTAGGGAAGAAGGAAAGGAGAAGTAACAATTTGAAGAAGTGAGAGAAAAACTAGACACAGAGAAGAGGAAAAGGGGAAAGAGGTATCCATCTCTTAAAATGTGGGCAGGCCAGCCCTGTTGCCTAGTGGCTAAAGGGAGCTGAACCCTACATGACTGATGGTGGTTTGAAAAACACGTGGGCACGTGTGTGTGGGTGCTCCAAATCCCAAAGGGATGGAGAAATAGAAGAGAAGGAGTTGCCCCATGGAAGCAATTTCTCCCTCCCTTTCTCTTTCTCCCTCTCTTTCTAATAAGTACACGTGCCCTTTAGTAATCAATCAAATGTGGAAAATAAGAAGGATGAGAATATTAAACAAATGCTGTATCTGAGCCTTGGTTTCCTCACCTGTAAACCTGTGATTAAAAGTACCTATTTTGAGAACAAGGTGGCTCCCACATGGACACAGTGGTTCAAGTCTCTGGACCAGGTGACTTGTCCTCTCACTTTCCCTCTCTCTCTCTGTCCCTCTCTGGTGGTGCACATGCCCCATAGAAAAGTAAATAGTAATAATAATAATAAATAAAATAAAATAATTCTTTTTAAAAATACCTATCTTACAAATTCATTGTATTATTGATATAATATGTGAAAATATTAAAAGTCATTGGCACACAGTAAGTTTTCAAGGGATAACAATGTAGAAAATTAGAAAATATAATAACAATAGTAATAATTGTTATTAAAAAATTTCCCGGTGAGTTGAGGGTCTCCATCCACCCTGCTCTGTGGTTTTACCACTCACTGGAAGCTCAGGAGCACTCAGCTCGCAGCGATAGAGGTTAGCTCACTTAGCTCCCTTTTGCTGAGTCTCTCGATTTCTAGTTCTTTGCTGGGCCTTTGGGATAACGAAAAGCCACAAGGGGCCCCTTGGGCCCTTGGTAGGTCCTAAAACCCATTCTTAGCATTGATATCCCCGGAGACCTTGGACTTTCTCACTCACTCAAAGGGCAAATCTCCATCTCCTAAGAGAAATGAGAGTCAGAAACCATCAGAGAGGGGGAACCAAGGAGAGAAGTGGAAACAGGTCCAGGATAAGACCCAGAACTGGCCCCAGCTCCTCTGCAGGGCCACTGTGAGACCTTGAGAGACTCTACTAACCTCTCTGAAGGTTAGTCTGTTTTGCACACTTTTTCTTTTATTGCCAGAGGTGTGTATGCTTGCAGGGGAGGAGGAGGAAACACCACCACCCCCCCCAAGGAGATGTGATCAAGTCACAATCCTTTTTCTTCTTTTTCTCCATCTCATAAGGGTTCTGGGCATGCATACACATGCAGCTGGCATGTGCCTCAAGTCCATGAGCCCAGGACTTGAACTGCTGTTGGACATGTGGAATCTGGCTCCCGATACAAAGTGTTTAAACAGCCGCACTACAGGGCCACTCTGCACTTTTTTCGGGTGGAGGAAAGCACACATGCTATAACCTATTTCATAGAATCACAAGAAAGATTTAGAAAATAGTAGAGTCCACTGAAATGTCCAGGGTCTTTATTATTTTTTTTTTTCTTTTTTTTTTTTTTTTTTTGGAGAGGTTTTTCACTATAGGGCGCGTGCGCTCGCCAGACAGACAGAGAGAGACATAGAGACAGAAAGCGAGAAATCACCCCCCAGGGGGGATGGTCACGCCGCAATCCCTTCTCCTCCATTCTCCTCTCGGGATCTTGGGCACGCACGCACACGTGCCCGGCGTGAGTTTTAAGCCACCGGGTCCGAGACGCGAACCGCGGTCGACTACGTGGGAGTCCAGCGACATAGCCATTACGCTAACTGCTGGTTCCCAAGGGTCTTTATTATTGTGATCATTGTTTGTTATACAAAGGATAATAAAAATTTCAAGCCAAGATAGAAAAGCCTTTGTGGGGCTGGCAGGTGGCATGGCGGTTGAGAGTGCTAGACTCCCACATGGCTGACCATGGTTCAAGTCCCGGACCTGGTGGCTTGTTTTCTCGTGTTCCCCCACCCCGTGCTCTGTCCCTCTCTGATCAAATTAAAATAGTTAAATAAAGTAATTCTTTAAAAAAGAAAAATAAAATCATTTGGGAGAGTTGTTTTTATTATTATTATTTTTTTTTTTAGTTTTGTATTTGTTTTGAAATAAAAAGGCCCTGATTGGTATTAGGAAAACAATGAGAAGAGGGCCTAGGTTGGTGGAGGGAATAAACTCTCAAGGGAGACGTGCTCACGGCAAAGAGGGTAGCCGGATGGTCTGCAAATGGTGAGACTGGGTTGAACCTTTGCCCTTCTCTGAACTTCCTCCTTTAGGGACTGGACAGGAAGACACAATCCTGAAATACCGTAAGAATGGTGTTTCTCATTCCTCTCCAGTCCAAACAAGGAAGCCGGGAAATCATGCAAGGGCACGTTTTAGTTCAAAGGCCTCAAGTCCAAAGAGCAGAATAAGTTCAGCTGGAATCAAGAACCTAGGCCTCTGAGCCTTCCCAGACTCCACTTCTAAGAAGGCTTTGATAGACCTCATCTACTGAATTGTGACCACTAATATTTTGGCTGAGTTGGTTGTCAATCAGATCAGCAGAAAGTAGTAGCTGGTCAGCAAATGTACAAGTAAATATAAATTTATATGAATAGTTTAAGCGATCTTGTTTGGGGGGCCAGCAGGTGGCATAGTGGTTAAGGGCATTGTACTCCCACATGGCTGACCGTGATTCAAGTTCTGGACCTGGTGGCTTGCTTTCTCACTTTCTCTCACTCTCTCTCTCTTTGCTCTGTCCCTCTCTGGGCAAATTAAAATACATACATACATACATAAATTTAAATAAAATAATTCTTTTTGTTAAAAAAGATCTTGTTTGTCCATTCATTTATTCATTCAACAACTCTACATATATTTTAAGGGGAAGGTGCTAGAGGGTGTGTGTGCTTATCAGAGAGAGACACAAAGAGAAGGAGAGAATGAGAAAGCACTCCTCATGGGGCAGGGTCATACCATAATCCTTTCTCCTCTGTTTTTCCCTCCTTTAGGGATTTTGGGCACACACATACCTCAAGTGTCTTTCAAGTCGCTGGGACCAGGACTTAAACTGCGTGTTCGGTCATGTGAGATTTGGTTTCCTTAACCACTAAGCAACAGAACCAGCCTAACAACTCTCTACTAGTAAGTTTTACATCCTATAGAATTAAAAGGCTAGGAGCCAGCAGGTGGCGGGGTGGTTGGGTCACTAGACTCCCATATGGCCAACTGTAGTTTGAGTCCTGGAACTGGCAGCTTGCTTTCTCACTTTCTCTCCTTCTCTCTCTCTCTCTGGTGAGCATGCATGCCCCATAGAAAATTTAATAATAATAATAAATAAAATTATTATTTTTTCTTTTATTTGGAGAGTTTTTGTTGTTGTTGTTACAGGGCGTATGTGCTCGCCAGAGAGACAGAGAGACAGAAAGCGAGAAATCACCCCCCAGGGGAGATGGCCCCACCGCAATCCCTTCTCCTCCATTCTCCTCTCGAGATCCTGGGCATGCACGCACATGTGCCTGGAGTGAGTTTAAGCCACTGGGTCCAGGACTCGAAACGCAGTTGACTACATGGGAGTCCAGTGACATAGCCATTACTCTAACTGCTGGTCCCAATAAAATTAAATTAAAAAAAAGAACTCAGAGGATAATGATTGAATGGACGATAATGACTATGCTGAGTTTATCTAAGATTCTACGCTCACATGGCTACAATGAAATCCTTTCAGAAATGCAAAACTACAGAAGTAGAGGGACCATGCAGCTACTTTAATTTATTCCATTCCCAAGTCACTTTTCAGAAAGTGACTCAGCGTTATTAAAGATTTCCTCCTGGAGAACCAGCAGTTAGCGTAATGGCTATGTCGCTGGACTCCCACGTAGTCGACCACGGTTCGCGTCTGGGACCCGGTGGCTTACAACTCACGCCGGGCGCGTGTGCGTGCGTGCCCAAGATCCCGAGAGGAGAATGGAGGAGAAGGGATTGCGGCGTGACCATCCCCCCTGGGGGGTGATTTCTCGCTTTCTGTCTCTATGTCTCTCTCTGTCTGTCTGGCGAGCACACGCGCCCTATAGCGAAAAACCTCTCCAAAAAAAAAAAAAAAAAAGATTTCCTCCTGTATCCTCCCAGTCATACTACCTCCATCCCCAAGAAGTGATCTCTGTCACCAAAGATTCCTTTTGCTGTTCTTGACCTTCATATAAGTATAATCATACAATATATACTCTCTTGTGTCTGATTTCTTTAACTCAACAATGCGCTGTTGGGTATATCAGTAGTTTGTTCCTTTTTATTACTGTATAATACTCTATTACTTGAATATATCATATTTTATTTATCCACTCAATTGTTGAGGGACATTTGGGTTGTTTCTAATTTAAAGTTATTATGAACAAAGTTGTTAGGAATATTTTGTACATGTCTTCCTACTAACATAACTAACTACTCATTTATGTCACTTAATTTTATCATGTTGAATGGGTCTTTATGACCATTGCATTTAAGCAAGGCCTATTTTCTTATCTGGAAGCAAATACCTTTGGAGTCCACTAGTTTTCCAATCAAGTACCTGAGTAGCCATTCTACTTGAAGACGTTCCATATTGTCTTCATTTCTACTGTACATATCTGAAACCACAACCAATGTTTCTTAGAGGTAATTGTTCCTAACATATACTCAGAAAAAATATACCCTGCAGCACACAGTCATATATAAAATTCTGAATCTATGTTCTACCTTAGACTCAGAGCTATTTAAAAATCAGAGGAAAATTTTATCTTTTACATTGAGATTCAACAGACTTGGTAAAACCAACTTTAGAATGTGTTCAATTGGTTTTTCTGTGGCTATAACCAAACACCACAGACTTGGTAATTTATATAGAATACAGGTTTATTCAGCTTGTGACTCTGGAGGCTCAAGATTGTGGGGTGAGGGCATTATTGCTAGTGGGGACTCTCTGGAGAGTCCTGAGGTAACACAGGATATCACGTGATGAGAGGATAGGAGTGTGTGTCAACTCTGGTTTCTCTTTCACTTCTTAATAAAGCCACCATTTTTTTTTTTTTTAGAGATATTTCTGTTACAGGGCACATGTGCTTGCCAGAGAGACAGAGAGAGCAAAAGTGAGAAATCACCCCCCAACATGGATGATCACACTGCAATCCCTTCTCTTCCACTCTCCTCTCAGGATTTTGGGCATGCACACGCTTGTGCCTGGTGTGAGTTTCAAGCCACCAGGTCCAGGACTCAAACCATGGTCAGCTATGTGGGAGTCCAGCACCTTAACCACTATGCCACCTATTGACCCAAAAACCACGACTTTTCAGTCATGAGTGTCCCATGCTGGGACCTTATCTAACCATAACTATCTCCCAGAGGCCCTACCTCATAATACCATAGTTAGATTAAGTTTCCATTTTCTTAATACCAACACTAGCAACCAAATTGAACACATGAATTTTGGGGGAACACATACATACCATAACAGATATGACCCCTGAAATTCTGAGCAGATAAAAGGTGAAAGATGTGAAACCCTTACATTGATGTAGGTAGAAAGCCGCAGAGCAAAGGTGAAAGCTGTGATTGTGGCAGACCTACATGCTGAAGCAAGCCTCTCCTCCAGTTCCGTCCTTCTCTCCTGTTAGTATGATTTAGCATTATCAGTTGAACTCATGGCCACCTTCTGAAACAGTTTCCCAAGGACAGAGTTCTCACAGACAGTTTAATGCACCTGTACCACCAGCTCTGTAGTACATAGCATGAGTTGATATGGAAAAATCAATTAACTATTGATTAATTATGGACATGTCTTTCACTTATGGGCATGCCATTGTATTCTCACGAGTGAGAGGAGAGGGATCACGATGTGGAGACAAGTCACAGCAAGAGTGGTGGAGGAAACTCTCATTCACTGAGTGCTGGTCATTGTCCAGCACCACACGTTGCTCCTCTCCAGGCTCTTTGCTCCATTGTACATATGTGAACTAGGATTCAGCGAGAGGAAGTGGGTTACCAGGATCAAACTGTTAGTAATCTGCAATGCCAGGATTCAGAACCAGGAGTGTCTGAATAAAACCCAAGCTCACTCCTCCACCTCATCTGCAACCTTGCACTTCCATATTACCTTCCAGTTGTCAAGTGTGTCTTCATACATTTATATCATTTAATTTTCATTACAGGGGGTGGTATTGCCATTTTGCTTACTAGTGTCACATGCAGCTCGTAAGTGGCAGAGCCGAGATGGGAACCCAGCTTGCCTGACACCAAATGCAGCTCTTTCCACTATCCCATAGCTCCCTTCCAATGCAAAGCTTCTCCCAAAGTTCCTAGAGCAAATCTTACTTCAGTATACTGCATGGCACGTTATTTACACTAAGGGAGGACAGAAATCACTTGCTTTGCAGGGTCAGGCAGTGGTGCAGAGGTAATGCAATGGTCTGCGTTGCCAGACCCATAAGTGCAGGGCTAGCGCTCGCGTGCCAAGGCCTCCCTGTACACACGGGACATGTACACACGGGACGTGTACGCACGGGCCCATGACTCAGGCTGGCTGAGACTGGGCGTGGATTGTGGCATGAAGATCCTGTTGGGGGTGCATCTGTGTCTCTCATGGAAGAAATAAATAAATAAGCTTTAAAGACAAGGAAAAAGAAATTGCTTGTTTTGAGTGTACAATGCCTTAAGAAAATTCTAGGCTCTCAGTTGGGTTGACAGTTGGTAAGCGGTTGTCACCACTTGGGCCAAGGAAACAGAGTAGTCACATAATCAAAAGGACTAGACCTTGGAAGTAATGAGGTGATCAACAGAATAGATTTCTCTTCTTCAAGAGGAATTCAAACTGGTAAGGAAAAAGCCCAGGGTACACGCACTGCTACCTGCCCTCCCTAGCCCTATCAAAATTGTTCCCCTGGCGTACTGTTCTGTTCTCATCCTTTGAAAGATATTATGTGTTGTTCATTGAAAGGTGCAAGCTCTCTGAAGAGTACAATGTTCCCAATAAATGCAGGGCGGTGGTGTCGCTATTGTTATCGTGATTATTCCCCCACGGGAAGGAGAGGAGGGGCCGGGGGGAGTGGAGGTTCCTTCACCAGCAGGTCCCTCCTGCTGCGTCTGCTAACTGAGCGGCAGGATGCCTCTGCTAGGTGTTGATAGAAGAGTCAGACCAAAAGTATTGTCTGAGGACATCACAAATAATGCAGGCAGAATGATTCAAAAAGAAATCAATGGTCCTAAAAATAGCAAAGAGATGTTCCCAGAATAATGTCTTAATGGGAAAAAGGGAATTGAATGATGTGCTGTATTGTAAAAAGTCAAGTGTTTTCAAAATGTCTACAGAGAAAGATGAGTGATCAGCTTATAACAGGGTGACATCCAGGTTGAGAGGCCCCTGGCGTCTAGCCGGGGCAGGGCCCACTGGGAAAGGATTGCCTTTCTTCTGTTAACTGCAACTTCTTCCTCTTACCTTGAGAGAAAGAACCGTTGGTGGGAAAGACGGTGATCACCTGCTGGTAAAAATCATCCAGGAAAGGGGCTGGCAGGTAGGAAGGTGATTAAGGTGCTGGATTCCCACAAGACCAACTGTAGTTCAAGTCCCAGACCTGGCAGCTTGAAAATCATGTCAGATACATGTGCATGCAAGTCCAAAAATCCCAGGAGGAGAAGGAATACAGTGTGGCTACCCCCACTGGAGGGCAACTTCTTAATTTCCCTCTCAATGTCTCTGTCTCTCTCCAGCAAGTGCACAAATAATAATAATTTTTAAAATCCAGGAAATAAGGAGCATGCAGCCGTAATCAGATATGTATCTATATAGACACACAAGGACACACACACGCACACACACACACACACCTGCTCTAGTTTTTGTTGTTGAATTCATTGTGTTGTATTGAATTGTGCAGTTTTAGCTGGATTTTGATTGAACTGTGAAGAATTTGTGATTTTTCTCTATGTGGGGGTAAAGCAGGAAGATATTCCCAATTTCAAACAAAGGGGAGGGGTGCATCTTCACATAAAAATCTTAAGTTTCAAAGAAGTACCAATCTGCAAGGAACCTTCAGAGTTCTCTCTGGCCTTGACCTCTTGGGTAATAACTCAGAACCTTACAGAAAATGCTGATGGTGTTCCCAGCAAGAGTGTTGTGGTGTATGTGGTGTATGCCTGTGTGCCCTGCCCCACTACTATTGTTTGACTATGTCCTTCCAAAATTTATGTTTTAAAATTTGGTGAGTTGGGCCAGCAAGTGGCACGGCAGTTAAGAAGGCTGGGTCCCACATGGCTGAATGTGTGGTTCAAGTCTCATGACCTGGAGGCTTAAAAAACACTCCAGGTGCGTGTGTGTGCATGCCCAAAACCCCAAGAGGAGAATAGAGAAGAAGGGATTGGAGCCTGGCCATCCCCACTAGGGGGTTGATTTCTCACTCCCCCCCTCCCCCCGTCTGTCTCTTTGTCTCTCTGGTTCTTTCCAGCAAGCACATATGCCCCATAGCTAAACGTTTGATGTGCCATGGGAAAGGTATTAAGACTATGGGAACTTAATCAGACATGAAATTGAGAGGTGGAGCCTTTGGGGGGGATTAAGATTGGATAAGGTTATCAGAGTGAGCCTTCCCCCACTGCCTGAATATTGGTGGGTTCTTTTTTGTTGTTGCTGTTGTTGTTGCTATAGGGCACATGTGCTTGCCAGAAAGACAGAGAGAGACAGATAGAAAGCGAGAAATCACCCCCCAGGGGGGATGGCCACACCGCAATCCTTTTTCCTTCATTCTCTTCTCGGGATCTTGGGCACGCACACACACGTGCCCGGCATGAGTTTAAGCCACCGGGTCCGGGACTCAAACCGCAGTCGTCTATATGGGAGTTCAGCAACATAGCCATTACACCAACTGCTGGTCCTGGTGGGTTCTAAGGAGAGGGAATGAAACCAGAGAGTGACACACAGACATAGACACACACATTTCTGCCCTCCACCACGTTGTGATGTGACAAGTCCCTCACTAGATGCCAACATAGTGCTCTTGGATTTCTCAGCCAAATAAACCTCTATTCTTTTAAATTAACCAGACTTGGGTATTTTTTTAATGACTTCTTATGTAAGTTAGTTATTTAAATTTGCTATAGGGTGTGTGCACTTGCCAGAGAGAGAGAGAGAAAGTGAGAAATTTCTCCTCCACCACCCTCCCGGAGGGGATGGCCATAGCACAATCCCTTTTCCTCTCAGGATTGTGGGCATACACATGCATTTGTCTAGTGTATTTTTCAAGTCACTGGGTACAAAAGTTAAACTGTGCAGATGGCTTTGTGGGGTCCAGTCACCTAAATCACCATGCCATTGGCTGACCCCAGACTCAGATTGTTTTTTAAGAATTACTTTTTTGTTGTTATTGTTGTTATTTTAATGTACCAGAGAGAGACAGAGAGAGAGGGAGAAAGTGAAAAAGCAAGAAGCCAAGTTCGGGACTTGAACTGTAATCGGCCCTGGAGGAGTCCAGTGCCTTAACGACTGTGTCACTTGCTGGCCCCTCAGATATTTTTGTTATTAGCAACAGAATGATCTAGAGCAGCCACCATGACCACAACCATGGTGAGTTTCTGTTGATCCACTGTAGAATCAGTGTTTAATTTTATTAAGGAAAATTACAGCTGTATTACTGTTATCACAAAAGATTTTTTCAACTCTTACTCCTGAAGATAACATTCTTATTGCCAAGGTTGTTAAAATAATGGACCTTAGCTGGCATTAATAACTTAATGACTAAATTTTTTTTTTCTTTAGGTTTTTGCCATAGGGTGCATGTGCTCACCAGAGAAAGAGAAAGAGAAAGTGAATTAAGGGGTAAGGCCATACAGCAGTCCCTTCTCGTCCTTTCTCCTCTTGGGATTTTAGCACACGTGCACATATGCCTGGCTGATTTTCAAGCTGTCAGGTCTGGGACTCAAATCTTGGTTGGCCATGTGGAAGCCCAGCACCTTAACCACCATGCCACCCACTGGCACCCTAATAGGTTCTCAATATTTACCTGTTGTTCAATGTCTGCATTTCTCTAAATGACAGGTATCCTGGATTTCTAAAGGGTAGGTGCCTTACAGACGGCCAAACAGTGATGTCAACTAGGTTGTTGCCTATTTTGATCCCTTGGGAGTCGAGGGTGAGACATGGTTAAGAAACACCAATAGGCCACTCTTCCAGGTCAATTGTAGACATTACTTGTTTATTCTTTACAATAATCCTGTGAGCTAGACATCATGACCCCCATTTGTAGATGAGGAAACTGAGGCTCAGGAAACTAGTCATTTCAGAGCTACTAGGCAGCACAGCCAAGATTTAACTCCAGTCAGCCACCCACTAAACACAGACCTTCTTCACATTGTGTCCTACAGGTGATCCTGGGTGGAAAGGAAGGAATCTCAAGTTTAATACTAGGCTGCTACACATAGTGGAAAACTGTTCTTGTGTCCTAAAGTCCTGTGTGTTTCTGTCAGATGGTGACCAGGAGATACAGTCCAGAAAGCCTGTAAACCCAGTTTTTTTTTTTTTTTTTTTTTTTTTTTTTTGGAGAGGTTTTTCGCTATAGGGCGCATGCGCTCGCCAGACAGACAGAGAGAGACATAGAGACAGAAAGCAAGAAATCACCCCCCAGGGGGGATGGTCACGCCACAATCCCTTCTCCTCCATTCTCCTGTTGGGATCTTGGGCACGCACGCACACGCGCCCAGTGTGAGTTTTAAGCCACCGGGTCCGGGATGCGAACTGTGGTCAACTACGTGGGAGTCCAGCAACATAGCCATTATGCTAACTGCTGGTTCCCTAAACCCAGCTTTTGATTCTGCCTCCCAGAACCAGCCTCACCCGTGAGCAGTAGCAGATGGGCATTCTTTCCCTCGATGCCCATGTACATGCAGTCGTTCTTATGTTAGGCTCAATATATGGTTAGAAACTTAGAGTGGTGATTTAGGAAGCTGTCCCTCCTCTCTGGAGTGAATGAAGGGTATTTTCCTTTGTTGCTTCTGCAGCCATCTTGTGGCCATGAGGGAAGCCAGCCTGTGAACCACACCAGCACACAAGGATAAAGCCCAGTGTTCGCTTCGGCAGCACATATACTAAAGGATAAAGCCCAGAAAAATGCAGAGAAATAGGGCCAAAGCCTTAATCAAATGGCATCTAGAGCCCAGCTTCTCTGGGCTTTATATGAGACAATAAATCCAAGTAATTTTTAAGCCAGTTTGATTGGCTTGTGTTTCTACTCACAACCAAAAGCATCCTGGCTAATGAACTCCTGCTCTCCTGTGCCCTTCCCTCTGAGTTTCGTTTGAAGGAAGCGTTGTCTCTGGTTGCCATACCTGGGGAAGAAATGTAACTATCACACGGAAAAATTGAGCTGACAGTGAGCCCTGACTGAAAGAAGGGGACTTCTCTGTCGCTACTGTGAATGGAAAGGAATGCAGGGTGGGTGGAAGGAGTCCAAGTGGAGCCTGTAGCCTGGGACAGTCCAGGTGACCAGACGCAAGGACTCCAGACAAGGTGTCTACAAAGAAGTGCTGAGTTTGGGGCTAAAGTTAAGTTTTCTTAAGACTCTTGAAGGAATGTGAACAAAAAGTTATGTTGACTGTTTTAGTTCCTTGTGCTTGCTGTGTTTATTTTCCTATTGTCCTCTTTTCAAATTTACTGAGGTCTTTTAAAATGCTCCTCATAGGACCAGCAGATGGCATAATGATTACATCACCAGACTCCCATGTAGTTAACCACAGTTCGAGTCCTGGACCTAGTGACTTAAAGTTCATGCCGGGGTGTGTGCATGTGTGCCCAAAATCCTGAGAGGAGAATGGAGAAGAAGGGATTGCAGCATGGCCATCCCCCCAGGGGATGATTTCTCATGTTCTGTCTCTCTGTTGCTCTCGGTGTCTCCAGCAAGGACATGTGCCCTATAGCAAAAATCTCTCTCTCTCAAAAAAAAAAAATAAGCAATGCTTCTCATGTGTCAGGTAAGCTAATGGGTAGGGCATGAAGCTGTAAGGTAAATTGCACTCAGTATCCATTCTTTTTTCTTTCTTTACAAACTGAAGAGACTAGAAAACTAAAAACTAGATTTCTTTGCAGCTGGAGTTCTGGGTGTCAATTATTTGCACCCCTGTGAGATGCGAAAGGTGGAGTGTGTGTGGGGGGGAGTATCCTCCTTCACTACATGTTGCTCCAGCATAGTCATGAAAATGCCAGACTTTTTTCCCCAGCATCCATTCATGGGCCATTAGAGGCAGCTGTGTTAGAGGGTATGTCCCAGTTCCTGGATCACGCCACGTTGATGTGTTCTTGCCCTGATTCTGGCACTGGTCACCTGGTCCTCCACCTCCCATGGTGGCAGAAGTAGCAGCTCCCCAGTGGTTTAGTTCTGTGATGACATTCTGGGAGTCATTCCTGGAGCCCAGGACAAAGCCTGGTTCTTCAGTCCTTCTAATGGTCTCCTAAGCACCCTGTGTTAAATACCTTCCTGTCTAGAATAGATAAAGTGGCTATGTCTTCTGCAACTCAACCCATCTGCTAGAGGAAATCGAGGTGAATGCATTGTTCCTGCCAAGGACAGCATCAGAGGGCGGAAGCATTCCTTGGCATTCAGTGGGGCCGGACTAGTGCTGGGAGGTCAGCGGCAGATTCTCTCCGTCGGCTGAATTCTTAGAAGTTCTAGGTTTTGTCTACTAAGCAAAACTGCATCATCTTGTAGAAGACAATGGCACTATGTCACACACTGCCATTTGTGGCACTTCATCTGCATGTCCGCAGTCAGTCACCACATCCCCTATGACAGAAGTATGATGTAGGTCTGATATTATAATCTCCATTTTATAATTAAGAGTCTAGTACTCGAGGGACCAGCAGATGGCATAATGGCTACATTGCTGGACTCCCATGTAGTTGGGCATCGTTCAAGTCCTGGACCTGGGACTTAAGACTCATGCCAGGTATGTGTGCATGCATACCCAAGATCTCAAGAGGAGAATGAAAGAGAAGGGACTGTGTCATGGTCATTGCCCCAAGGGGTAATTTCTCACTTTCTGTCTCTCTGGTGAGCACATGTGCCCTATAGCAAAAATCTCTCTTAAAAAATTAACAAATAAAAGATTTTAATACCCAGAGAGTATGACCAAAGGACCCTGACATATATCTCTCCCGATTTCCCTGAGGTCAGCTCTTTCACTCCCCACAATCCTACCTGAGAGGGTCATTTCTCTGGACTAAGCACTGATCTCCATGAGGTTGTTTTTTTTCTTCCTTTTTTTTTTTATCCAATTCTCTAAGATCAAAGATCATATGCTGAGTTCCTAATATGCCACCATAAATGAGTTTATGATCTTGCTCCTAATAAAAGGGATGTGGCTTCATAAAAGCACGTGAAGCCTGTAGAGTGGGTTTCGGGAGGGGGAGTTTGAGAAGGCAGTTGCCGGGGGTGGAGGGGGGTGGGGGGGTGGAGGGGAAGGCTCTTGCTGACCAATGCCAACATTCTATTTTATTTCTTGGACACTATAACTTTGCTAATAGCCCACCCTGCTGTCTCACATCTTTTTCTCTTCAGGATGGAGAAAGGTCACAGATCTGTTCTGGGGCCAACCCTTATAGCTGGAGGGGTGATGGGTGGATTTGAGAGTGTGAAACTGGAACAGGAGCCAGGCTCATTCCTTTGCCAGGAAGCTTGGCAGGATCGGGCCCCTAGAAAACACTGTGTGGTCTGGGCCCTGCCAGGGACCCTGGAGCTAGAACAGTAGAATTACCAGCCTAGGTAAAGAGGTGACAGCTAGGGAGGATTTACTTGTCAGCAGTTTATTGGATGATTTCCCCACCCTCAGACAAGGATCTCAATTGGCACGGCCTTACCCACCCCCAGTAGGCCTCACCCTTCCTGCAAACTGTAAAGGAGCGGTGCTGTCGCCCTGCCCCGGTGGCCCCCTTTCCTCTGCCTCCTACCAGCAGGGTCGAACTTGCCAGGCAGCCCAGCGCCAGCTGGGAGACACCAACCCAGGAGGATGTGAGTGCAGACTGCACGCCAGGTCGAAGCCGCCAAAACTTCATTTCCCCCCTTTATTTGTGTTTCCCAAAGGAGGCGACTGACTCGGGTGGCTCACAAAGGAATTTGATAGGAAGATGTGACACCTCATCTTAAATTCCTTCACCGCATTCATGAAGTTGATGGGACTGTCGGGAAGTGAAGCTGATAAAGTCCGCTGTCCCCTCCAAGTGGACTAATCGGACGTGAAGTCTTGGCAAGAGATAACCAGGTTATAGGAAAGCCAAAATGACATCCCATCACCTCTGTTTCAGATCCTGTACACACCAGTGCCTATCACCACTCCAGGTGGCTGGCATCCCCCACACAGAGGAGGTATTTTCAGACCAGGGCGCCTGTTCCCCCTTTTCCCCATAGCTGTCACTCCAGGGAATACCAGGAACATGTTTGTCACTTTGTGTAAAGCCACACGCATTCAGGAGCGGTCACAATGGAGGTGCAGTCTGCTTTGTACAGCCCTCCTCCCTGGCCTTGGTATTTCTAACCGGAAGACCTAGCCCTGGGCATCCGAGACAGAGGCCAGGGGTGTGCCTTCCTGACCCACACCCGGATAATAGGTCGGGGCTTTCCATCTGAAGAGTAGTTCACATCAGTCATGAATTTTGAATAATTTATTCACTTCAGGAGTAAGTGGTTGGCATAGCATTCTTACCGCTGGTTCGCGGAGATAATTGATTTCATGTAGTTTAAAGACGAGGAAAAGAAACAAATGACAACTCGAGCAGGTTTGGAGGCAATCGTGCACCATATCAGTTTAATTATAGCTCCATCTTTAGCTGCCATGGGTTCTTTCCTCTTCGAATGAAAACATCCAAGCCACATGAAATGTAGCAGTGATGAATTTTTCATGTGCTGCGCCGTACCTTGCATCCCGGCTCCCGGCACTGGTACAAGCACACTTCGAGCTTTCCTCAATAGATAGTTAACGTGACATGCAGGAGTCGTCTGCGTGACACAGATAACTCAGGGGAACAGCACAAAGTAAATGAGATGCATTAATGTCTGGATGGGAACGGAAGATGGAAGTTCTCAGAACTTCTTGTTTAATTTATAGAAACGGATTTCCCTCCTGTGCTTAAGATTTCAAAATAGTAATCATATTCTGAAGAGGAGATGTTCCCACTCCAGGTACTAATATCAATATGTAAAAGAAAATCATTAACTAGATGTACCTCTCAGCGGCATCTATTATATGTCAACAAGCTAACTGAGGTGATAAAACAAACTGTTAGTGGAAATTTAATTACTAGCCATTGAGATTTGGGCAAGGGCTGGGGATTCTAGAGTCATTGCTCTGGCACTGGAGGCTGCTGGAGGCAACCATCAGTCCGGAACGAACATTTTTAATAGGTGTTTTCCTTCTGTCTAAAAAAATCAGAGCACCAAAGGCCAATCAGAAACTTTTCAAATTTGGTTCCTTAGGGATGCCAAGGGTAACATGGAATGAAGGCTTGGGAAAAAAAAGAAGAAGAAGAAAGAAAATGAAACTATTTCCAAGTACAGGTCTAGTCAACTTCAGGGATCATCAGGGCCTGCAAGGTCATTTTGTAAGTGACTTCTGCACGTTCAATTATGTTGGATTCCTGGCCAATGGCCACTTTTCAAGCTGGCATGATTTATAATTTATAATATATAAAATCTATTTTCCTTCTCCATATGTCCCATCTGTGCCAGCCTAGCTGCCCCAGCCCTGCCCCACCCTGCAACGAGCCCCTAACAGTGACTTCACTGCAGTAATTTCATGCTTTCTTTCCTTCCATACCCACCATCTTCATTCACCCTGCCTGTCAATCCAGGCACAGTATCCAGCAGATAGAAGATGTGCAGGGCCAAGTGGTGGCACCGTGGTAACACCATTTTATCCACACGGGAAAGGTTCTGGGTTCACATCCTGGAAACTCCCTGAGCACTCCTGGCACACATGATCCAAGCCAGTTGAGACTGGGGGTAGACCCCAGTGTGGGGGTGCCATTCTCTTTCTCTCTCTCTCTCTCTCTCTCTCTCTTTGAAAAAAATGAATAAACAAACTTTTTAAAAAGCATCCAGTAAAAAGTTGAGTGTATGGGGCTGGCAGGTGATGTGATGGTTGAGGTACTGGACTTCCACATGGCCAACTGCAGTTCAGGGATTGGACCTGGAGGCTTGCTTTCTCAGATTTCTTCTCTCTCTCTCTCATCAAATTAAAAAAAAATAATAATAATAAGGGGCCAGCAGGCGGCATGGTGGTTAAGGGCACTGGACTCCCACATGACCGACCATGGTTTGAGTCCCGGACCAGGCAGCTTGCTTTTTCACTTTCTCTCTTCTTTGCTCCCACTCTGTCCTCTCTAGTCAAATTAAAATAATTTTTTTTTTAAAAATGAAGTTTAATTAAATAATTCTTTAAAAAATAATAAATAAAATTAAGCAAATAATCCTTTAAAGAAAAAACATTGAGTGTATTAGACCAGCTGGTGGCATGATAGTTGGAGACGGCTGAATCTCGTATCACTGACTGCATGGTTCAAGGCTTGAACACACTACCCCATTTTCTAAAAGGGATTTCAGGGACCAGCAGTTAGCGTAATGGCTATGTCGCTGGACTCCCACGTAGTCGACCACGGTTCGAGTCCCGGACCCGGTGGCTTAAACTCACGCCGGGCACGTGTGCGTGCGTGCCCAAGATCCCGAGAGGAGAATGGAGGAGAGGGGATTGCGGCGTGGCCATCCCCCCTGGGGGGTGATTTCTCGCTTTCTATCTCTCTGTCTCTCTCTGTCTGTCTGGCGAGCGCACACGCCCTATAGCAAAAACCTCTCCCAAAAAAAAGAAAAAGAAAAAAAAATAAAATAAATAAATAAAAGGGATTTCAGTGTAGTCATTCCCTGAGGGGGAGGGAGGTACTTTCTCACTTTACTCTCTCTCTCTCTCTCCAGTGAGCACAGGTGCCCTCTTACAACTTAAAAATAAATAAATAAACGAATAAGGAAGTTCAATAAAAAGAAAAAAAAATTGAGTGCATGACGGATGCCATTGTGACTGAACTGTCACCTGGGAGCTGCCTTCCTCCAAGATATAGATAAAAATGGCATCAAAGCACAACTCCCCCACATCCAGAGCCTTCTTCATATCTGCACATTTTTGAGGGGCTTTTCATCTCAAGGCCACGGCAGCCTCAAGGGACATGCCAGTCTCCCATACTAATTCAACCCTGAAATTTCAGTTTTCTGAAGAAAAAAGTTCTCCATATCAGGTACTTTTGAACTGGTGGACTTTCATTAAGTTTGGGGCTCGTGAAATTGTACCTGTACCTTGGAGAGATTACCAGCCCCAGCCTTCCAGCAACCTGTCTCTACACCCCCTTCGCTGCTTCCTCATGTCCCTCTTGAAATGCCTGGGAAGCTCTGAGCTACTCTCCTTCCGTTATGAAGAAAGACTGAGCCAACACACGGGTGATAGAAGGGGCACCAACTTGCCAGGTTTGACTAGGACTGAGGCGTTTCCTGGGGTATGAGCATTTCAGGGCTAAAACTGGATGGTGAGTTGAGCTGGCAGGTGGTGTGGTGGTTAAGGGCACTGGACTCCCACATGGCCGACCGTAATTCGAGTCCTGGACCTGGCGGCTTGGTTTCTCACTTTCCCTCCCTCTCTCTCTCTCTCTCTCTCTCTCTCTCTCTTTCTTACTCTGTCCTTCTCTGTCAAATTAAAATAAATAAAGTTAAATAAAATCATTATTTAAAAAAAAAAAAAAAAAAAAAACTGGATGGTGGATCATGTTAGTGGTGACTGTCCCAGCACAGATGAGGCAAGCTATCAAAGAAATGACATTTTTCATTCTTGTTACATGAGTGTCTTCTTCCTTGCTCGCCTGGAACAGCCATTTATAGATCATTTCTCAACCTTAGCTGCACCTCCGAATCATCTGCAGAGATTGAAAACATCTCAGTGTCCAGACCTCCTCCCGGAACAATTGAATCAGGGTCTATGGGGGTGGAACTTAGGGCAGCGCTTTATAAAGCTCCCAGACAATTCCAACTGCAGCCAAGGTTGAGGACCAAGGCACAGAAAGGATTTCAAGGAGCTCTTAAGGTCGGCCTCCCTTTGGCTGTGTCTATTCAGCTGCCTGGGTTATCTTAGAAGCCACAAAAGGAGTTCGTGATTTGGTAACATGAATGATGTCAGAATGTGTTGCATTTCTATCTGAATTTTTTCAGTCTCATTAAAAATAGCTAAATCGAGTTTACTGCTTCCTTTCTCCCTCCTTGAAAAAAAATAGTCTCAGGCTGGCAACCTTCTTGGCAGGTGGCTAGAACTGATTGACATCTTGGGCAATCCAAATGCAAATGCCATGAAACCCTAAGGCTCTGTCACTAGGAACCTTTTGTAAAGGGAGGTGATGGCTGCACTAAAAATAAATATTCAGCTACCTGGATGACCTTGACAAGCCCAGGTAACTCCCTGACTTAGTTACCCCGATGTAAGTCAAGTCTAAATAATCTTGTCAGTTCCTCCCTGTACAGAACTTCTGAGTTCTGGGTCTATACAGTCTCTTCAGGAATTGTCTTCTGTGTCATGTCTTCTTTTCCTAGTAAAATAGAACTTCCACAAGAAGAGGACTTCTTCTCATTCCCTGTTCTACCCACTATGCCTAGAACAGTGACTGGTCCATACCAAGCGCTAAGTAACCATTTTTCCATTACTGAAAGCATTTGCATGCACTCTCTCTGAGACAGCGAGGGCAAGAAAGCTAGCACAAAGAATGGAAGTGCATGCCCCAGTTTTTTCAGCAAGACAAGTTAGCTGCAGGTTCTGTGCCTCAGTTTTCTGCCTGGAAAGTTGGACAGCGTTCCACCAGAGGATCTGAGGAAGGAGGTGCTGAAGACCAAATGAGAAAATGGTGGTGAAAGTACTTTGACAAGTGAAAATGCGAGTTAAGTGGGAGATGTTATTATCTTCCACCATCTGCTTTACTTTAATCTTTTTTCCTCCGTAAACGGACCTATTGATTGTAGCTTGCTGGAGGAAGCTCTCACTGTCTAATTACTGCCCCAGCTCAGCCTGTCACTATGTCCTCTGCAGTCAGCACGTCCTGACACTGACCCCTGATGCCATAGCCCTTTACAGAGCAGCCAGCCCTGGCGCTCTGCACTCAGCACAGAGGGGGCAGGTCTCCTGGGCAGTAGAAGGACTGCTCTCCTCTCCAGGGAGCCGACGCCCCTGCCAGGCAAGCAGCCCAGCCAGGGAGAGCAAGGACACAGGTGCTGCCACAGCCAAAGGCAGCAGGAACGCAGTTCTGCCCTGCCAGAGGCCTGCAGCCAGACAGGGATGTGGCCCGGGACGACACACAGTTTTGAGTGTTCTCGGACGGTGGCTGCTTCCAAGAGAATAATCCCTGCAAATTTGTTCTGGCTTGGGATATTATTAAGGGTGAGAGGCTTGAGAATAAATCATTTCTTTTCTTCTCTTTTTTTTTTTTTTTTTTTAATTATTACTTGGGGCCAGCAGGTGGTGTGGTGGATAGGGGCACTGGATTCCCACATGGCCGACCATAGTTTGAGTCCTGGACCTGGTGGCTTGCCTTTTCACTTTCTCTCTCTCTCTCCTCTCTCTCTTATTTCTCTCTGATGAGCATGTATGCCTTATAGCAAATTTAAAATAATAATAATAAAGAAGATTAAAATAAATATTTTTAAAAGAATTGTTTTATTTAACTTTATTTACTTATTTACTTATTTTTTAATTTGGCCAGAGAGGGACAGAGAAAAAAAGAGAGAGAGAGAAAGTGAGAAAGCAAGCTGCCAGATCCAGGGCTCGAGCCATGGTTGGGCATGTGGGAGTCCAGCGCCCCTAATCACTATGCCACCTGCCAGCCCAGAGAATAAATCATTTCTAATACTGGGCAATAATAAGTCCTTTTCCTTAAATGGTAGAAAATGTCAAAATTCCTCATGTATTGGGACCAGCAGTTAGCGTAATGGCTATGTCGCTGGACTCCCATGTAGTCGACCGCGGTTCGAGTCCCAGACCCGGTGGCTTAAACTCACGCTGGGCGCGTGTGCGTGCGTGCCCAAGATCTCGAGAGGAGAATGGAGAGGGGATTGTGGCGTGACCATCCCCCCTGGGGGGGTGATTTCTCGCTTTCTATCTCTCTGTCTCTCTCTGTCTGGCGAGCGCACGTGCCCTATAGCAAAAACCTCTCCAAAAAAAAAAAAAAATTCCTCACGTATTTTCATCTACATTACCTCATTTGACCCTCATAACCTGCGATTAGTATCCCTAGTTTATAGAAATGGGATGTGTGATCTTTAGAGTCAAGAAGTATGACTTTCCTTGGTTCAAATATCAAAGTGGAGGGGGGAATTATAACACACTTTTTCTAACTCGTGGTCTAAACTGACAACCTCGTCTCTCACGGCTGGTCCTGGCTGTAAACATGTAGCCTGAGTTAAAATCAGCCCTAAAAAGGAATTCTCCAAAGGTATTGAGACTTTATATTAAAAGAGCTTTTAAAGGAACATTTTATTGACCAGCAAAGGAAATACGGTATGTTAGAAAATACATGTCAGATTTATGTTTGCCATTTAGAAGAAGAAAAAAGGATATATAAATAAAGCATGTGGAATTTAAAAATTTTTTTAAATAAACCATAATTTTGTCTTGGGCTCAACACTTCAGAAAATAATTAAGTCAGGAAACCCCTAAGCTAGAAAGTGCCACATAGAATATGCTTAGCAAATGCTTGTTAACTGAATAAATGAGTATTGACCTAGATTATAAATAACCTATAATAGCTTTCTCCACTTTTTTTAAAGATTTTTTTAAAGATCAGATTCAGATTCATAAAATGCTCTAATATTTGTATACTGTTTTATTTTTTAGTTTAAAAGATTTTTTTTGTGCATTTCAACTGATCCTCAAATAACCCTTGTAAATAGGCAATTTTATAGGTGAGGAGACTGAGGTTTGGAGCCATCAGTTGTCTGCCCAGGGTCAGTAAGACAGTAAATCAAAGGACATATTTTAATATGCTGATGAATTGGTAAGAAATTAAGGAATATTCCAAATCCGAAACTAGTGAAATTAAAAATCCAGACAATTAGGTAAAGCACTGAGGTTGACTGTGGCCTTGAGGGCATTTGCCAAATCAGGTAAACTTTGGCTTCAGTTTTTCACAGGTTCTCAAGGCCGGCAGGAAAGTAGAAAAGGCCTAGTGCTTACTATAGGTAGAGAACAAATAGATCCTCATCACTGCACCCACAGTGTAAAAATGAATGAGAAATGAACCAGACTCCATTCTCACCATAGAGACTAGAAGGAACATCACAGGTATCCAACTTTGACACTAAATAGTGAGGAAGAATTGATAACCATATACCAACACTTCAATGGGTTTGCACCTCAAATTTACACTCCTTGAATTGTCTAAGAGGCTTCAAATTAAGAATTTGAGCTAGTAGTGGCCCCAGACACCTAGGAAATAAAATACTATTTCTCTGAAGGAACTTTAATGCAAACCTCAAAGAATTCCCCTAATAAAACTTCAAAGATAAAATCTCAGAGTATATTACAAAAGCCATAATATATTCAGGGGCACAAAGCACCCTAAGCAAGAGTCAGCACAGAGCAGATTTGGATCCAAAATACTATCAGACATTAAAATTGATAGATATATTGGGAACCAGTAGTTAGCGTAATGGCTATGTCGCTGGACTCCCACGTAGTCGACCGCGGTTCGCGTCCCGGACCCGGTGGCTTAAAACTCACGCTGGGCGCATGTGTGTACGTGCCCAAGATCCCGAGAGGAGAATGGAGGAGAAGGGATTGCGGCATGACCATCCCCCTGGGGGGTGATTTCTCGCTTTCTGTCTCTATGTCTCTCTCTGTCTGTCTGGCGAGTGCACGCGCCCCATAGCGAAAACCTCTCCAAAAAAAAACAGTTGTTAGATATAAATGTAAATAATATGCTTTAAATACATTTAAAGAAATAAAAGACTCAATGTGTGACTAAGAAGTAAGAAGCTATAGAAATGTCCAGACTAGAAGACGTTTCAAACAGAACTCTCATCAATAAAAGCATATAATCATTGCCAGGCATGGTGGTACATACATACCTGTAGTCCCAGCTACTTGGAAGGCTGAGGCAGGATAGTGAGTTCCACACCAGCCTGGACAACATAATGCAACTCTGTCTTTAAAATATGTCTAATATTAAAAACTCGGTAGATGGCTTCAATAGAACAATAGACATACAGAATGCAGCTCAGAAAGACGAAGAGGAGAAAAATGTAAAAGGAATGTTAAAATATGAAGGACAGAGTAAATGTGTCTACTTGCATCTCAAGAAAATTAGGACAGACAGGAAAGTTCGAAGAATAGGGCAGAGACAATATTTGAAAAATAATCTCCCATGGGATAGGCAGGTGGCATGGTGGTTGAGGATGCTGGATTCCCACATGGCCTACCATGGTTTGAGTCCCAGACTTAGGGCCTTGCTTTCTCAGTTTTTCTCTCTCTCTCTTTCTCTCATTCTATCCCTTTCTGCTCAAGTTAAAATAAATAAATAAATAACATTTAAAAGTTAAATAAAATAATTCTTTAAAAAATAAAATAATTTTTATAAGAAGAAAAATAGGGAATAGCAGGTAGTATGATGGTTAAGGTGCTGGACACTCCCACATGGGCAACCACAGTTTGACTTTTGGACCTGGTGGCTTGCTTGCTTTCTTTTTTTCTTTTTTTTTTTTTTTTTTTTTTGCTTTCTCACATTCTCTCTCTCTCTCTCTCTCTCTGTGTGTGTGTGTGTGTGTGTCTCCCTCTGGTCAAATTAAAAATAAATAAATAAATAAAAAATAAAAACTAAAATGAAATAATAAAATAAAATAAATAATTCTTTAAAAAAAGAAAAATAATATCCCATAGATTCTGAAAGTCTCACAGATCCCAAGGAGAATAAATGAAAGGTAAAACTAGATGGCAGAGTGCGCTCAATAGCTGGTATGACTTACAGAGGTATTTAAGTCACGATGCTCAATCCAGCTCCATCTTACAAGCTAGAACTTACTGACTGTGAGGACTGTGTTCATGTACAAGACTGCTGTGTTTTTATACTGTAGTTTGTGGTCATGCTACATATTATATAACACCACAATTGTATGCAAAATTGAGTTTGGAAGGGGAAGATATTTTTCTAGAAAAATTGATGTGACTCCCTGTTGACTCAGAAATTGCCATTGACAGGGGGCTGGCTTGGTGGCACAGTGGTAATGAGCTGCTCAATGCTGGATCCATATAGAAGGTCATGGGGTCAATTCTCCGGTCAACCCGTATGCACCAGGTATATGTGCCCATGGTTCTCACTGGCTGGGAAGCTGAGAGAGGGAGAGGAGGAGCAAAGAGAGAGGGGAGAAGGAAAAAAGGAGAGGGGAGGAGCAGATTACATTGAGACCCTGTTAAGGATGCTTGTCTCTCTCTCTCGTTCTCATGAAATAAATAAATAAATAAACTTTAAAAAAAAAAAGAAAGAAAGAAAGAAATTCCCATCTATGACAATGTTCTCTTCAGTGAAGATTTGGTTCCATAAACTCATATATCTAACTTTCTCAACTGAGTATTCTCATTGTGCTAACTTCTGACTGTATCTTCTTTTTTTTGTTTGTTTGTTTGTTATAGGGTACATGCACTCACTGAAGAGAGACAGAGTGCAAAGAGAAACAGATACAGAGGGAGAGAAAGCAAGAAATAATTCCTCCAGGGGAGATAGCCACACCGCAATCCTTTCTCCTCCATTCTTCTCTCAGGATCTTGGGTGCGTCCACACATGCCCAGAGTGGTTTTTCAAGCCACCAGGTCCAGGACTCCAACCATGCGGTCAGCCATGTGGAACCCAGCTGCCTTAACCGCCGTGCCATCTGCTGGCCCTCAACTGTATTTAGAGAACCAAACTCATCTAAATTATCCAGGTGATGTCCATGCCTGGTTTTTGTTATCATTCTTAACCTATGACTGATGCGTATCAATACAGTAAGTTGTGTTCACACCTGTACTCACTACACTGCAATTACAGAATACAAAAGACAAAAAGAAAACCTCAAAAGTAGCCAGAGAGTAGAACCATCCTTTTTAAAGGAATGATTAATACAGTAACAACTGCCTTTCCAGTAGCAACAATGGAAGCCAAAAGATAGTGGCAAAATATCTTCAATTTGCCCAAAGAAAATACCTAGCAACCCAAAAGTCTGTACTTAGGACAACCCCATTTGAATGCATTTTCAGAAAAACTGATGTTTCTACCAACCTACTCTCACTAAGGAAAATGAGAAAGTCCTGCAAGATAAAATTCTACATTTCAAAAATTGGGGGATACTGCTAAAACAGTTCTTAGGGAGAAAATTTTAACTTTAACTGGTCATATTAGAAATGAGGAAATAAACGCCAGTAACTAATGAGTCAAGCATCTGACTTAAGAAAATAGGTACAGCCAGGGATTAACTTCACAGTTCAAGATAACTGTCGCTGAAAGAACATTGCATCTGAGATCACTTAGAGAGGTGGAAACAAGTAGAGGTGAAATTATTGAAGACCACACGTTAAAAATGATGCCGAATTTTCAGGTGCCCTGGGATTTTGGTTCTGAACGTTGCAGAGGCAAGGAGGACATAAGAGAACCTGAAGTTGGAGAGTGCGGGCAGAGGCAGAACCAACTTCCTTTTGGTTCTGCCTATGTCCTTGTTTCTTGGGCTCCGGTGTCCCACTCTGCTGGAACCAACAGAGGCCTGTGAGAATGGAGACAGAATGACCCAGAAGAGCATCCCTTAAATGCAGAGTACAAGACTAAATGAGGCACAGTCCCTGAAGGGTTAGAATTCCTCTATGAGGTCAGGGTCACACAGTAAGGGAACTCTCCTGTACTCTGGAAAATGTAGACCTCTGGACCTCTCTAAATAAGTGGATAACTTTGCCATCTGCCTTGGGACAGAATCCACAAGTAGGTGGGAGCCCTCCTGACACGATTCACACAGAGCCTGGTAGCCAGAGTTGACAGGAACTCTCTATTTGTTTAACACCCATCCCCTGGGCCCCTCGGTCTTGTGTCTGACACCGATTGGCTGTGTGATCTTGAAACAAATTGCAGCACTTCCCTGGGACTCCCAGTCTCAGTCTGGCTGATGTTGTGACTACAACTGAGCTGGAAATGTGCTTTGGTGGGAAGGTGTTATGAAATACAAGATGTGGATTGTCACCAAAGGCAAGGCTCCTTTGGGAGTCCTGTAGAAAGCCCGACTCTCCGCTGGCATCCTGCAAACATTCCTTCCTGTCACAGCCAATAGTCTGATCCAACGGTGTGGGTAAGAAGTGAAATTAGAAAATTTAATTCTATGTGGGCTGAAGTAATTCACATTTCTCTGAGTTTCTGAGCTGTTGTTGTTGATTTGCTAATTAAATTGCTTTTTAACATTTTTGTGGAATGTTTGTTTTTTTTCCCTTTTCACCATAAAATAAAGGATTTGGATTAGAGAATGATTCTTAGCCCCGACTTCATTTTGATTCAGCCAGGAGACATTAAAATGCACTGTTGCCTGGGTCCTTCCCAGGCTGGTCAAATCACAATCTCCAAGAGTGGGATCCTAGATCTAACTTTCTTATTTATTTATTTATTTATTTATTTATTTATTTATTTATTTCTGGAGAGGTTTTTGCTATAGGGCACGTGCGCTCACCAGAAAGACAGAGAGAGACAGAGAGACAGAAAGCAAGAAATTGCCCCCTCAGGGAGGATGGCCCACCCCGCAATCCCTTCTCCTCCATTCTCCTTTCAGGATCCTGGGCATGCATGCACATGTGCCCAGCGTGAGTTTAAGCCACTGGGTCTGGAACTCGAACTGTGGTTGACTACATGGGAATCCAGCAACGTAGCCATTACGCCATCTGCTGGTTCCTTTTTTTTTTTTTTTTTTTTTTACAGTTTCACTGTGTCATGACACTCCTGCCTCAGCCTTCTGAGTAGTTGGGACTACAGGCATATGACACTGTGCCTGACTTTTATGGTGGGCCAGAAATCAAGCTCAGGCCTCCCACGTGAACTCAGCCTGCAGAGGGGCAGCTACTACCAATACCAACATGATACTGCAGCTGGGCCCTGGCACGTTCGATAAGCTTGCAGAGGAATTCCAGTGCACAGTGAGGGCTTGAGTCCCTAGACTGATGATGTCTGTGGTCCTTTCCAGGTCCCTGATCCTGGGACCCATGCATCTATAAGGCTGCAGCCTGTAGCTCCTTGTAATTCACCACAGACAGGTTGTGTGAATCACATATACCCTGAACACAATTCACTGACTGTGGCCAACACTGAGGGTCACTATTCCAGACTCACTCAATTTCTACGAAACTGCCTTTCAGTGCCCCAAATCAGAGTCTCAGTCCTGGCCTTCAGGGCCATTCTGGTATGTTAAGGCAGAGGAAACCTAGTGCTAAACTAATAAACCAATAACCAAACAGCTCCTATGTACTCGGCATATACATACCTAAATGCTAAACCACACAATCACCTTCCAAGACAGGATGCATTATTTCCATTTGTAAAGCAAATAAGAGGCTCAGAAAGATTAAGTAACTTGACTAAAGTGGTAGCTGGTAAGTTGGTGGGGCTGAGATTCAAGTTCAGGTTCTGGATCCAAACCCCACATTCCTTCCAATTGAGCAAAGCTGGGGCCATGCTTTGGGCCAGGAGAAGACGAAGGTTACCTAAGGCAGAACCACTAGGTTACTGGCTATTGGAGGGGGGGTCCCAAGAGAAGACCCTCAGTCTGATGGTCTGCTTAGCTCCAGGCCTCCCTGTGTGGGAAGACGTTGCTCTCAACTAACACACATTAGGCTGCCAGCCTCAGTTTGTATTTTTACAGTCCACTAATTAGGCCATTTTAACTAATTTGTTTGCATTTTGTATGAGCAAGTTGGGCTTTTGGATTGACTAATGTAATTGCAGCTGGTTTCTGCCAAATACAAATTACTCAGTCTAGTGTGGGCTAGGGAGAAAAGCAAATATTTAATAGACATCAATACCGTTGTAGCTTTTTAGTGGAGCCTTTTTTTCCCCAATGGAAAGTTGAAATAATTTCTGCAGCATCTGATTGAACTTTCATGTTAGGGAATTACTTTTTAATCATTTTTTGAAAAAATTATGAGGCAAATGCTTTAGTGACTCGGTTGGGGTTTATCTCTGATCCATTTACCCCTAAGCTTGGGAAACTCCCGGGACTTTTCTATTTCCAGGCTGTCTCCCCACAATCCCTTTCTGCTTGAGCTACCCCAGTGAGCACCAGCCAATCTGCCTGACCGAGTATCACAGCTAAAAGGGGCCTAAGAGATCATCTAGCCCAGTCGTTCTCGAAGTTACCCCTGGACCAGCAGCATCAGCAACACCTGGGAACTTGTTAGAAAAATAAATTCTCAGACCTACTGATTCAGAAACTCGGGGAGTGGGGCCCAGCAAACTGGCGAACTGTTTTTACAAGCCTTCCAGGTGATACTGATGCATGCTTAAAATTTGAGAACCATTGATCCAGTGCAAACACCTCGTTTTACAGAGGAAGAAACCGAGGCCAAGAAAGAACCTACGCTTCTGGTCACAGCATTTTCCAAGTTTAGCACAGAGCTGGCTGTGGTAAATACTCAAGAACTCTCTGTTGGATGAGAGAATAATAGACTAGGCCAGAACGAAAAACAAAGTCTTAATTCTATTACACTTCACTTCATTATTTCCTCTTGCTCTGGAGAAGGATAGAGAGATGGCGGGGGAACAGTTTCTTGACTCTTGCTTTGTGAGAGAGAGAGTAATGGGGCTTGAAATATGGTATTCTGTGGCCCAACTGTTAGTATAATGGCAGCCCTACTCCCAGTGTCTTGCTTCCAAAACATGGGTGAGTCTGGTTCACCATCCCTAGACCAGCAGATCGACCAGGCCCATACACCACTGGGAATTATTTCTGTTCCTTTCATAGATCCTAACATGATCTAGGCAGAACCACAACCCCCTGTCTGGATGTTTGATTCCTTAATCAATTACCTCAGCTCAGGGGCCAGCAGGTGGTGAGGTTAGGACACTGGACTCCCAATGGCCAACCATAGTTTGAGTCCTGGACCTGGCTGCTTGCTTTCTCACCTTCTCTATCTCTGGTGAGCACGCAAGCCCTGTAGCAAACCAAAATATAATCATTATTATTATTATAAATAAATAAAATAAGTAATTCTTTTTAAACAATAACAAAATAATCTCAGCTCAGCTACTGAATGAGAAGAATAAAGCTGAGATCCAATTCATGACCAAAGGAGTTTCTAAGCAGAAGACGCTAGGGAGATGAGGGTTTCAGGTTAGATTACTGGATCCAGTGAAGAGAAAGAGAGAGAATGTTCTGATCCTCAAAACTTCCCACTGCAAGGTATGGAGGTCTGTTACCCGGATCTGAATGAAGTAAATACCCTTGTCGCAGGCCTGGCCTGCTGACCATCTAGAAGTGAAAAGAAAGAGAAGGCAAATAGTTCTCATGAGTTTTCAAACAGACAAGGGACTCTCTTGGGGCATGAAGAACAGGCTTCCAGAGAAGGTTCCTGAGTCCCCACTCCTGTTAAATTCTTGTAAGAACTAAGCAATTAAAAGTATCAATTCATAAGGATTCAGCCTTTCTAAGAGTTTATGTTTCCTTTTTTGTTTTTTTAAGGAAGAATTATTTAATTTTATTTATCATCATTATTTTTTTAATTTGCTACAGGACACATGTGCTCACCAGAGAGAGACAGAGAAGTAAAGAGAGAGGGGAGGGAAAATGAGAAAGCAAGCCACCTGGTCTGGGACTCGAACCGCAGTCGACCATGTGAGAGTCCAGTGCCATAAGCACCACACCACCTGCTGGCCCCAAAATGTATGTTCTTCTGACCCCAAGTTCCCATGGCTTTCATGACAAACAGCTACCCAGTCCCTTGCCTCTTCTTGTCTATCTGCCTATAGAGCCCACAGAAGAATAGTATGCTCTTTTCGATGCTCATGGCATCTTCTTACCCTCTCTTGGGCACTCAATCCCTTCATAATTATATCCACATTTCCCTGAGAACTCTCTTCAGGAAAGAACCTGGTAAGTGCATTCACTTACAGGTGACAATGAATAGGAACTACCACTTCCACCCTTACAGAAGATGCAAACTTGGTCTTCATACCCTAGTGCTCACTATTAATTCCTGATTTGTGGACTGTACTCCATCTTGACCTGCAGTTATTGAGTCATCTGGGAACTCTGGTCCCTCCCGCCCACCTGCTGCAGTGACTTTCACATTCGAATCCCATTACATCTACTCATTCTTGCCTAGTCAGTCATTCACAGAAGTTCGAGCCTTCCAATCCATTCCCCAGACCTTGCCCAATGTAGCACCGTACATCCTCACCTGACTCAGGCTCCTACTCACCTTCTTGCACCCTCGTAAAACCATTTAGGCACATTGCAAATCAGCATAGCTCCTACCGCTTCAATAACTTCCCTAAGCGCTTTCTCCTCTTCTCACACTGACTGAAGCCCATTCTCCCTGAGGACTATTCTTGCTGCCCTTTCAGAGGCTATTTTACATCCTGCATGCCCTAAACCAGTTGAGTCTGGATGTGAGGTGGAGCCATGTTTGTTCCCATACTAGATCACTCTACTACTTACAAGACCCCTCTCCTTTCTGCTCTCTCCTTCCACAGCACTGCCATCAAACGGTGTCCCCTGCTTCTCCTCCCTTCTTGCTGTCTTTTTAGGCAGTCCCTTCCCCTTCTCACTGAGGACCCTAGCCCCGACTCACTCCCTCTCCACAGCATTGCCTGTCAGTTAGCGTTACTGTAGGTGGCCTCCCAGTGTCTTGGCGTCCCTGACTTCCTTACTTTTCTCAGCCTCCCACTCCTATGGCCTGACCATGGACTCTACCATTACCAGAAACCGCTCACCTCTAGAATCTGGATATTGGGCACCCCACTCTCTGACCCCTGATCCTTCCAGTTCTCTTATCCTCCAAAAGCTTTGTCCTCATCAAGACCTCCAGTCCATTCATTGACCCTTCCACCTCTCCCACTGTCCAGCTTCCTCATTCCGTACCACTCCTCTCCAGTTTAGATTCCATGACTCGTTATTAGTAATCGTTCCCAGTACGTTTAGGCCCATTGCTCCTCACTCCATCCATCAGAATAGCCTGACCACACCCCAACCCTGATTAAACCCAGTCACCTACTTACTTTGTACTTGCACTGGAGCTGCGGTGGTTCGACTGTGTCCCTCCAAAAGTTCATGTGTTGGAACTTGGATGTATCGTGATGGTATTGAGAGGAAAATAACTCCAATTATGGTGTTGACAGATGGAGACTTTTTGAAATGATTAGGCATTGATGAGGGGCCCCCATGATTGAATCCTGGTGGCTTTATAATGAGAGAGGGAACAAGACAGAGACACAGACACATCCTGCTCTGCTCAATTCACCAGTGAGAAGGCCCTCACCAGATGTACCCTCTGGACCTTGGACCTCCAAACTATAAGCTGAATAAGCCTATATTTTTATAAATTACCCAGACTCAGGTGATTCTTTTTCATTTTATTTTAATTTTTCATGAGAGAGAGAGTGAGAGAGACAGGCATCCTTAACAGGGTGTTGGCGTGCCGTGATCCTCTTGCCCCAGCCATCCAGTTAATTAGGATCTTGGGCACAAGCCCAGTACGTTTCAGGTCAAAAAGGGATCAGAATCCATGGTCAGCCTTGTGGTTTTTAGTACTGCAGAACATCATACCACTGCCTGCAGTGCAACAGCTGGGCCTCAGGTGATTTTGGTATTAGCAACAGAACAGGCTAGAACAGAAGCCAATGAACATTCATGGAGAATACGACATTATTATGCTCACCTATTTGCTTAAAATTCATGACCACGATACTGCCCAGCCATCTTAATAAAATGTCCTCATGTGTTCTATCTCCCCACCCTCTGCAAATTCTCTTTTGCCCTTAAACTTTTATCACACTACCACTACCTCCACTCCCACCTTAAACTTTCAGCCTATGGCCTTTCTTCACACTTCATTAAGACAGAGCTGATAGAATAGGGCCAGTAGGTGGTGTGGTCATTGTGGTGCTGGACCCCCATATGGCCAACTGCAGTTTGAGTCCCAGACCTGGCAGCTTACTTTCTCATTCTTTCTCTCTCTCTCTGTCTCTCTCTGGTGAGCACATGTGCCCTATAATAAATTGAAAATAATAATAATAGTAAAATTAATAAACAATTCCTTTTTTTTTATTGAGAGGTTTTTGCTATAGGACATGTGCACTCGTCAGAAAGGCAGAGAGAGATGGAGAGATAGAAAGTGAGAAATCACCCTCCAGGGGTGATGGCCACACCATAATCCCTTCTCCTCCATTCTCCTCTCAGAATCTTGGGCACTCATGCACATGCACCCGGCATAAGTTTAAGCTGGAACTCGAACAGCGGTCGACTACATGGGAGTCCAGTGACATAGCCATTAGCCAACTTCTGGTCCCATAAATAATTCTTAAGAAAGAAAAAAAGACAGAGCTAATAGAAGCAATTGGTAGGAATGCCCTCATTTTCTACCTGCCTACATCATACTATACTCATACTGTGCCTTCCAACTTGTTCCAATGAATGAAACATCCCTGTTCTTTTTAAAAGCCATTCCTGGGGGAACCAGCAGTTAGCGTAATGGCTATGTCGCTGGACTCCCACGTAGTCGACCGTGGTTCGCGTCCCGGACCCGGTGGCTTAAAACTCATGCCGAGCATGTGTGCCCAAGATCCCGAGAGGAGAATGGAGGAGAAGGGATTGCGGCGTGACCATCCCCCCTGGGGGGTGATTTCTCACTTTCTGTCTCTATGTCTCCCTCTGTCTGTCTGGCGAGCGCATGCGCCCTATAGCGAAAAACCTCTCCAAAAAAAAAAAAAAAAAAAAAAAAAAGCCATTCCTGGGACCAGCAGATATAGTAATGCCATGTCACTGGACTCCCATGTAGTCAACTGTGGTTTGAGTCCTGACCTGGTGGCTTAAACTCACACCCTGCGCATGTACATGCATGGCCAAGATCCCAAGAGGAAAATGGAGGAGAAGGGTTTGCAGCATGGCCATCCCCGGGGGGGGGGGGGGGGGGGGGGTGATTTCTCACTTTCGTCTCTCTGTCTCTGTCTTTCTGGCGAGCACACATGCCCTATAGCAAAAACCTCTCCAAAAACAAAACGAAACAACAACAAAAAAGCCATTCCTTTGCTTGGGCTCTAGAACATGTTGGCTGTCTACTGCTTGTGGATTGTGCCCCTGTAGTCCTGTCTCTGCACCTCTAAGCTCTAGTATCATCAGTTCCTCACCTTTATTGGGTCATTCTCCTCTATGATCTAACACAGAGATCCACAAACTTTCTCTGCAAAAGGCGTAATAGCAGGAAAAGCAACCACAGATGATATGTAAGTGAGCTGGTATGGCTGGGCTCCAATAAGACTGGCTTTACCACAAAAAGGGGGTGTGGAGGAGCCAGAGGTGGTGTGGAGGGTAGGGCAGCTAGATGCCACATGGCCACGTTCATAGTCCAAGTCCCAGACTCGGCGGCTTGGAAATTATGCTGGGTGTGTTGAGTGTGTGCCCAGGATCCAGAGAGGAGAATGGAGAAGAGAAGAAAGAGTTACGGCATGGACATCCCCAATGGGGATTTCTCTCTCTCTCTCTCTCTCTCTCTCTCTCTCTCTCTCTCACTCTCTCTCTCTGGTGAGCACACACATCCTATGGCAAGAACTTAAAAAACAAACAAAAAATGCCATGTGGATTTGGCCCATGAGCCATTGTTTGCCTAACAAAAATGATATGTAGCCTCTTACTGGTTAAGCAACTGCTCTGTCAGTCACGTGATGGTGGAAGTTCAGAGGCTGAGAGTCATGATGGTAGGCAGGGGCTGAAAAGAGAAAGTGAAATAGGAACCAATGGGGGTGGTCAGAGTGATGAAGAACCTTGGAGAGGGAACCACAGGGGAGGGAGCCAGCTGGAGAGCCCTTGAGAAGCTGCTCAGCCTGAATCAGACTTGGAACCTAGGATCAGTGTGTGGGAAAATTGAAGAAAAGGGAAATTTCCTGTAGAGCTCAGAAGGGACAGACCTGGCTGAGAAGGGCCTGGAATTAGGATAAATAGATTCAGGCTAACTTACATGTCCCTTGTACTGAACATACTCGGGCTCTGCCTACCTTCTCTGTCCCCATCATTCCCAAGTAATTACTCTGCACCCCTGATTTCTCCTTTTTCTCAACTGTCCCAGGTTTGCTCAGTAAATACTGGCAAACCTACTACATAACCACAGCCAAGACAGCCACTGGCCAGAGCCAGCAGGTGGCATGGTGGTTAAGGTGTTGGACTCCTACATGGCCAACCATGATTCAAGTCCCGGACCTGGCAGCTTCCTTTCTCACTTTCTCTCTCTCTCTCTCTCTCTCTCTCTCTCTCTCTCTCTCTGTGTGTGTGTGTATGTGTGTGTGTGTGTCTGCCTTTCTCTGGCAAATGCATGTGTAGTATAGCAAACAATAATGATAAATAAAATTAAATAAATAATATATTTTTTAAAAAAAATACAGCCACTGGCCACAAGGACCTTACCATCTAGTGACAAAGAGGATGCAGGACATTGACTAAGTACTGCAGGATGCGAGGAGAAAGGGGTTCCTGGAGGAGATGATGCCTGGGGGAGCTTGAAGGACAAAGGTGCAGAAAGAGAAGGAAAGATGCCAGAGATTTCCAAACAAGGACCAGTGCAAACAAAGGAGGTGTGCAGATGGCCAACCAGAGTGTTTTAGCCCTCTTGGCAACAGTGTCTTAGCCCTGGATACCACTGGAGGGTGACAAGAGACAGCAAGCCAGGTTCCATACATTGCACCACAGTTCCACCCAGCAGAGAACATATCCGATCGAAGGCACTTCAGCAGAGCATCCCTAACCTGTGGACTGAAACGGTTAAATAAAAGGAAGAACATCTAGAATGTATGAGAATGTCTAAAAAGGCAACCTCACATTAATTATTATATGCAGGCTATAATTATGGACTAAAATGAAGGCTGTTTTATTTGTCAGGTAAGAAAACTGGATGCCAGGCAGCCATACAGTTTTTTTGATTCTGAAAAGTGCTTCCCTCATCTTCGTTTCTCACCCTTCCAGAGCACTTCCTAAACATGTACACACCTTTACACAGTCATGCACAACTCTCTCTCACACACACACACACACACACACACACACACACACTACACTTTATCTCAGAGGACCCAGGAATCACAAATCTCATCTGGGGTCCAATCCCTAGTGCAAATATTGTGATCATTAGGTAAGAGACAATAGCATTGCCATTGATTTGGGAGAAAAAACTACTTTTTTTTTTTTTAAGAAATATTGGAGGGGCCAGCAGGTGGCATGGTGGTTGGGGTGCTGGACTCTCACATGGCCAACCGTGGTTCAAGTCCTGAACCTGGCAGCTTGCTTTCTCATGCTCCCTTTCTCTCTGTCTGTCTCTCTCTGGTCAAAATTGAAGAATAATAATAATAAATAAAATTAAATATAAATCTTTTAAAAAAAGAGAAAGAATGGAAAAATTTAACAATAATGAATATAGGATATGGCTCTCTCCTCTTGTGCCCATTGTTTCCAAAGCAGCTTACAGGCATGCACAGAACAGGTAAATAAAGACATAACCATTTTCATTAATAGTAACCTTTATCAGGTGGCGCAGAGCTTAAGGAAGCTGGATCCCACATGGCCGACTTCATAGTTGAGTCCCAGATCCAGTGGCTTGAAAAACACACTGGGGGAGGTGCTGGCAGGTGGCATGGTGGTTAAGGGCAGTGGACTCACACGTGGCCGACCATAGTTCAAGTCTTGGACCTGGCAGCTTCCTTTCTCACTTTCTCTCTCTCGCTCTCGCCCTCACTCTATTGCTTTCTGGTCAAAATTAAAATTAATTAATTAATTAATTAATTAATAATGTTAAGTAAAATTAATAATTATTAAAAAAAAAACACTGGGAAACCAGCAAATAGCATATTGGTTACATCACTGGACTCCCATGTAGTCAACTGCAGTTCAAGGCCCAGACCCAGCAGCTTGAAACTCATGCTGGTACGTGAGTGTACGTGCCCAAAATCCCAAGAGGAAAATGGAGACGAAGGGATTGCAGCATAGCCATCCCCCTTGTGTGTGTGTGGGGGGGTGATTTCTTGCTTTTTATCTCTGTCTCTCTGGCAAGTGCATGTACCCTATAGCAAAAAAAATCTTAAAAAAAAAGAAAAAGAAAAAGAAAAGTAAAAGAAAGAAAAGAAGAAAGAAAGGAAGGAGTGCCCAGAATCTCAAGAGAAGAATGGAGAAGAAGATAACGCGCATGGCCATTACCCCTGAGGGGTGATTTCTCACTTTCTATCTCTGTCTCTCTGTCTCTGGCAAGCCCATGCTCTCTATTGCAAAAACTTAAAAAAAAAATAAAATAAAATAAAGCCACCCCCACCCTGCTTTTGGTTTTTTAGTGGGTTTCAAAATTCTGACACAGTTTTCCCTTCCTCAGCTATCCAGTTTGATTGTCTACCCTACCCAAGGTACATGGACAGTTGGCAGGTCTTTTCTTCTGTGATGTCTGGGCCTGCTAAGATCAATCGCTCCAGGTGTACCAGGACCTGAGACAGTCTGACATCCATCCCTCCCCCAGGTAGTTAACCTGGGATCGTCCATACCCTCTGCCCTTGCTGGCAGGTATTTAGCAAGGCTTGATTCTCCTCTGCCCTACCATGCCTGGCTGCCAGGAGTCCAGTTGATTTGCCTTTTCTATCCTAACTAGGGTATGAGAAAAGGTGAAATTTTTAGCCAAATTCTGGCACAATTAAAAGATTTCAGAAATGGAGCCAGCAGGTAGCATGGTGGTTAAGGCTCTGCTCTCCCACATGGCTGACTATGGTGCAAGTCTTGGACCCAGCAGCTTGCTTTCTCATTTTCCCTCTCTTTCCCTCTCTCTCTGTGTCTCTCTCTGGTAAACACACATGCCCTGTAGCAAATTTTAAAAATAATAATAATAATAAATAAAGTTAAATAAATAATTATTTTTTAAAAAACATTTCAGAAAGATGGGGCCAGCCAGTGGCATAGTGATTAAAGGCGCTGGACTCTCACATGGCCAACCGCAGTTCAAGTCCTGAACCTGGTGGATTGCTTTCTCACTTTCCCTCTCTCTCTCTCTCTCTCTCTCTCTCTCTCTGTCTGATCAAACTGGAAAATAATAATAATAAATGAAGTTAAATAAAATAATTATTTTAAAAATATTTCAGGAAGAACTCAAAGCTGGAGCACAATAAACACATACACACAAAACAGTGGCACTTACAGATTTTAGATTGTTAGCACTGTTAGACTCTTAACTCTCTGTGTGACCAAAGACCTGTACTTGTGGGAGGGGTCCCAGAGGTCTGGGGGCCAGAGGGGACAATTACTCAGCCCGAGAGCCAAGAGACCAAACTGAAGGATAAGAAAAACCAGAGACGATGGTTAAAAAAAAGGAAAGGAAAAAAAAGTAAAACAAAACAGAAGACCCTGGGAAGTATCCAAACCAAGGAGTCTGGAAGCAGATATTAAAATTAGAGCTTGGGGGCCAGCAGGTGTTGTGCTGGTTAAGGGCGCTGGACTCCTACATGGGTGACCATGGTTCGAATCCCTGACCTGGCAGCTTGCTTTCACACTTTCCATCTCTCTCTCACTCTCTCTCTCTCTGGTAAAATTAAAATAAATAAATAAAGTTAAATAAAATAATTCTTTTTTTTTTTTTTTTTTTTTTTGGAGAGGTTTTTCACTATAGGGCGCGTGCGCTCGCCAGACAGACAGAGAGAGACATAGAGACAGAAAGCGAGAAATCACCCCCCAGGGGGGATGGTCACGCCGCAATCCCTTCTCCTCCATTCTCCTCTCGGGATCCTGGGCACGTACGCACACGCGCCCGGCGTGAGTTGTAAGCCACCGGGTCCAAGACACGAACCGCGGTCGACTACATGGGAGTCCAGCGACATAGCCATTACGCTAACTGCTGGTTCCCAAATAAAATAATTCTTTAAGAAAAAAAATGTTAGAACTTTTGTGGGACTCAGAGCCAAAACATCCCAACCTTAACATCTAGCCAGAGATGAACCTGGCTGTTACAAATGTAATGCCATTCTTTTCTTTTTTTTTTTTTCCTTTTTTTTTAAGAGAGGTTTTTGTTGTTGTTGTTGTTTTGGTTTTTTTTTTTTTTTTTTTTTGCTATAGGGCACGTGCGCTCGCCAGACAGAGAGAGACAGAGAGACAGGAAGTGAGAAATCACCCCCCAGGGGGGATGGCCACACTGCAATCCCTTCTCCTCCATTCTCCTCTTGGGATCTTGGGCACACCCGCACATGCGCCCGGAGTGAGTTTTAAGCCACCGGGTCCGGGACTCGAACCGAGGTCGACTACATGGGAGTCCAGCGACATAGCCATTACACTAACTGCTGGTCCCATGCCATTCTTTTCTTTGGCATCAGGATATCCCCTTCCCAACTCATTTAACCTTCAAACATCGATTGGAGAATTAACGTTACTTGATTACAACGCTTTCATTGGGGCACACCACAGACACATGCAAATCAGCAAGTTCTCCCTTGAGTATGATGGCGTCTTAGTCCCTTTGGGCTGCTATAACAAAATACCGCAGACTAAGTGGCTCGTAAACCACTGACATTTATTTCCCACTGGTCTAGAGGCTGGGAAATCCAAGATGAGGATTCAATCACTGACTGATTCAGTGTCTGCTGAGGACATGTTTCCAGATGGTGTCTCATGTGGTGGAAGGGGCAGCTTTCTAGGGCCTCTCCTGTGAGACTCTACCCTCAGGACCTAACAGCCTGCCCCAGGCCTGGGGTCCTCTCTACCCTCTGCCCTTGCTGGGCAGGCATTTAACAAGCATTGATACTCTGTCTGCCCTCTCAGGCCTGGCTGCAGGGGGTCTGACTGATTTCCCTTCTTTATCCTAACTGGGGTATGAAAAAAGGTGAAGTCTTTAGCAACCCCTTGGGGATTAGGCTGCAACATATGAATTTTGGGGGGACACAAACATTCAGAGCATAACAGGTAGGTGAGGGCTGGTTCCCCCTTGGATCACATTCTGGGGACTAGAGCCCACCTGTTCAAGGGTTAGTGAGTGCCTGTCGGCCACTCCCCTGAGAGTTGCATGACAGTGGCGGCCAGACAGGCAGATGGGCCTTTTAGTGGTGATGGGAAACTCTCCGCCACCTGGTGGGATGGCCAGACATCCTGAAAAGGGATAGCAGAGTGACAGGAGAAAGGACCCTTCCAGCCCAACATCACAGATGCTTTCAATGACCTCATTATAGCCAATCGGGGACAGGATTTAAGATTCTGAATCAGGTTTTCAGGGAGGAAGAAGTCCTGGTGATTTTGAGTCTTAAAGGAAATGAATAAAACTGTTAGGGAGAAGGTTGAGTGAAGGAGTGGATTACAAGCTTGTGTGGGGGCCAGTGGGGTTTCACCCACTTAATTAGAGTAACAGATTGCTCATACCTGGCATATTTGCTGAGTAGAAAAGGAAGTAGCAAAAATGGAGTGAGAATAATAATAATAGTAGAGAATTAGCTGATATCAGATGTTTGCTCCTTGGTTTCTGCTTGCCCAGGTCTGACTGGTGTAGCTTATAATTAGTCTCTGCTTGCAGATGTGTGGTTCCAAAGACTTGTGGATTAAGGAGAAACTCTAGAATTTCTCAGTACCTGACAAGTTGTAACGTGAAAAGCTACACTTAGTCCATTAAAGATTTTTCACAGTGACATTTGAGTGCAGCTTGAGAAATATGCCACCTTGCCATTTATCATTTTCAGGGCACGGGTGTTGGAAAGGAGGTTGCTATGAAGAACAAAACAAAATGGATTGCATGTGTAGAGGTGAGCTGGCGAATACTGATAAATGTACTTCACTGAATGTCAGCAAATGTCACTTGAGAAGCCATTTGCAGCTACCATAACAGCCTCCCCAACCCAACAAAGAGTAGCAAAAACAGGCAAAATGAACTGGGCGTCTTGCTTCCGCATGAATAAGCAATCAGTCCTCTCAGAAGTTACACCAGAAAGTTGTTAAACTTGATAGAAGGAGCTTTTCAACCATGCTGACGCATACTAGAGATTGCTACAGAGGGCTGGAGACCTTCTGAGGACGTCAGCACTGAGGCTCAGGGCAGGACTTAATAACCCCTTCTATCCCAGGGAGATGTCTTTTGAATGTGAAGAGACCAGCTGTCTCTGAGGAATGCTTTCTCGGGTTCTCTCTGGCCTAGCTTGAAGCTTTCCCAGCCCCACTCTCCATCCCTTGCTAACACCCTCCCTTGCCGTGTGTTCTAGGAGTGGTTGCAGATGTGGCCAGGGTGCCAGGGCCAGGGGATGCGGCTCACACATGCCATATCAAGAGCAGACCCCACAGAACCAGCCTGTAGCCAAGTCTGCAGTCTCTCACTCAAGAAAAGAATTTTCAGCGTGTCCCCTGGTGAATTAGGGAATCTGAGTAACGGGCTCAGCTTCCGTTGCCTTCTTGGTAACCTTGGCCAAAACTTTGCTATGTGCGAATTAGGACTTCTGGAAGTTGGGACCAAGTTTTCTTCCGAATTCAGCTTGTGCTGAAATGTTCCTCCCTTCCTCCTCAGCTTGGTGAGTCTCCATAATTTGCTGCCGAGAAGTAAATGGGAAAGAAGATCAGATTCTCAGAAAAGCTCTCCAGGGAAATGTGAGACTAATTAAAACAAAATTCCAGCCCTCTTCATTTTCTAATCTCTGGGGACTCCTCCTCCTCCTCCTCAACACACACACAAGATCACCTAATACTTCTTTTCTCCTTTATACCAGGAGACTTACAGAGTAGCCTGCGATCGGCTGGCCTTGTGAATGCGCCACACACATGCACATGCGCGTGCACACGCGCGCACGCACATTGCCCGCACAAATTGAGGTCAGTTCAGCTTTCACTGGAGCAATGCTGTGGCATAGGGCTCCCGTACAAGAAGCCCTTTGTTGAACGTCCATCCCAGACTCTGTCCCTGAATGTGCTAATGGATAGACTTCCCTTTTCACACTGCTCCGCCATATGTTTAGCCTGTGTACGTTGGAATTGAACACATTTTACAACCAGGAAAAGATGGGCTCTTGGGAAAGCTAGCTTCCCTCAGATGAACCCAGAGGGAAGGGGCATGGAGGAGGGGTAGAGGCTGGCTCCTCTTCATCCCCAGTCATTGCAGAGTCCTTCATAATTCTTGCTGTTTCCTCCTTTTGAATTACGGGCTTCCCGTGGAAGGACCTTTACTTGGGTCTCGGGAACTCAGAAGACGTCTGTTTATTATTGAAATTGAATTGCCCTCAACTTGTTGACTTTCATGCTTAGTTTAGGAAGAAACAGTGACTTGTTTAAGAAAAAAAAGAAAAAGAAGATGATGATGAAAGCCAGATCTCTGGATCAGAGGTGGATGGGAGGGCAGAGTGGAGGAGAGTCTGCAGGGAGAACTGGGATGTGGACTGTCCTGCTTTTCAGAAATACATGTGCATCCGTACTACAGCCTGGCACCATTTCATCAGCTAAAGGTGTTTTCTGAAAAGCAAACCTCTGCTGTGTCCCAATAGGGATTGCGTGTCCCAGAGATGGAACACCCTACTAAAACATGAACACATTCTAAGCAAAAGACAATAGAGACAATGTAGACTTCTCATCTTTCCAGCATTCTTTATTTTTCTGGGTGTTGTGATTTTTAAATTTCTTACAGCTCAAACTAATAAGGAAAAAAATTGTTTGTAAGTGATTCATATCACCCCAATCCTGCAACTGCCAGAGGCCAGAGCTATGTAGAAACTTAATTTTCTATTGCTTTGGCTTTTAAAAACAAAAATAAAAGCCTCGTTTCATAGGCAAGAATAGCCAATATTGCTCCATCTCTCAGATGAGAAAACGCAAAGCCTGTTTGGTTGGGTGAGCTACTTTATCAACCCATTAATTAGTGACAGTACCGGGTTCCCTGTTTCCAATTCAGAGGCCACTTTCAGTGGACTCTTCTCTGTGCATAAGAACCTAACAACCTTCCCCCCCTCAACCATTTTGCATTTTGAGATGTCTCCCAAAAATGTTAAATTGGTGTCATAAGAGAGAGTTAGATACAAAACTCCTTAGAATTGCAGTAATCCTCTTATTCTTGCAAGAACGTAAACAGGACATCAATACAGGGAATGCTTGCCCATCCAGATGTCCCTTGTGAAGCACCTTCAACCACTGTGTGGTTCCAACAATGTCATTTTTCCAGCTTCATCAGCAACCTCAAACTGAGCTCCATTGGTCTTGAAGGAAGAAAGGATACAACATTAATATGGGAGAGAAACAAGCAAATTTCAGATCAACACAGCAGGCAGGCAACCCTAAGAAAAACATTCAGAGGAATTTATTATCAGGCTTCTAAATAATGTCATTCATTCATTTAAATAAGCACTTTTATTTGCCTACCTGATACATATTTTAACTGGATACCAATGTTGTTTACATCATACTCACCATTTAAAATCATACTCAACCTTTACAGCTCAGCTCAAAACCCACCTCTTCCAGGCAGCCTTCTGGGATTTCTCCCATGCTTCCTTCCTGCATGCTCCCAGCCTCCCAGCACTGTTCAGTGCTATCCAGAACTGTGTAGTCCTCTCTCCAACAAGATAAGATCAGCTCCCTTATCTTATCTTTACATCACTGAGACAGTCTCCTCTAATCTGCTCTTTGAAATGGGATTTAAAGCAAGGGAAAGCTGGGTTATCTCTCATACACATTGAGATTTAAACCACTTGGGCTCAAATATACAGGAAATAGCCTTCTTCTCCTTGGCTATTGGTAGTGTCTGTACTCAGCATACAATGCACAGGAGAGATGCAAGTGAGAGAGAAGCGGGTGGGTGGCCCATCTGGATTATTTGGGCATACCCTGTAGTAGAGGAAAAATCAGTCTAGTTAATGTGGGGTAAGGGGACCTGGATTATCCAAATAATCGTGTAGAATCAGCCTTCACTGGCAAGAGTCAACCCTCTGTGATCCACTTAGGTTTAAAAGCCATTTTCCCTAATTCTGTGTCAAATGTGCTTTAGAGACTTGGGAGTTGATACTTCATCCAGATATAATGGGATAGAAATGGAGAGAGTTCACATTTTTCTCTTTTCTAGAGTGGCCAGCATCGAGGCACCCAAGCTTCTTAATATGGTGACTTTTGCTATTTCCCAGCAGGAAAAGTTGGGTGTAGGCATTGCTATGCTCTCCCTCCTCTGTCTCTGCACAGGTAGCCACAGGAGAAAGTGGACCTGCCCCTATCAGCACCACACAGCCAATTTCACTATTGACATGAAGTTTGCAAACGTTATTGGCAACTTTAATGGAGAGATTTTCTTTTTTAAAGCAATGATTCAGGAATTTCCTTTGTTCCTTCTGATGCCTGTTATTTTCTTTTTTAAGATTTATTTTATTGAACTTTATTTTAATTAATTAATTAATTAATTTGATGAGAGAGAGAGAGAGAGAGAGAGAGAGAGAGAGAGGAAAAAGTGAGAAAACAAGCCACCACGTCCGGTACTCGAACCATGGTCAGCCATGTGAGGGTCCAGCGCCCTTAACCACCACGCCACCTGCCGGCCCCTGATACCTGTTATTTTCATATGGGCCTTTCAGAAAGGCACCTTTATCCATAATTTTCAATCTTTTTAATGCAGAGTCTCCCAAGCAGGCAGAATTCACCATGATGGAACCAAGTGTCAAACGGAAAAACCTGCGCTTCTTGTTGCTTGATAAATGCACAGAGTTGAACAAGCTCATATAACTACTTTATTTCCTTAAATAAAAAAACTCACCTAACATACTTAAAAATAACCCTTTTTTTGTCACCTCAAATGTTTCATTTCATTTCCTGTTAAATTTATTTCCCTGCCCAATGGGAAAAGGGGACCCGCCTCAATTTCTAAAAGAAAATGATCTTTAGAGTTTCTGAAAGTAAGAATGGTTGAAAAGTTTTTTCCCCTTCTCAAATAGGCATTCAGAAAAATATATTTATATATTTATTTTCTTCTGGTTTGAGAGCAGAGCTGCCACTTCTGCTGAAAGGAAAAGGTTTTTGAAATGACACAATTCTATATGTGCGTGTTAATTCGCACGTATTCACTGTAGCCGTGGGATTTCCTATTAGGGAATCCGCATTGGGAGAAGTATCCCGGTCTTGGGAGCATTTAATGAAATTTTAATATCCAAACAAAAGTAGTATTACCACTGTTACCTACTCCTTCCCCCAGAGGAAAAACAATAATTTGCATATACTCATGACACAAATTAAAGACAAAGAGCCCCTCACAGGCAGCGGTTAGAACGAAACCTTCAGCAAGCTACCAGGTTCCAGCCCTCACTCTTCTGGCTTCCAAATGAACACCATTAAACTGCATAACTAAAAGTAGGGGTTCTGGGCCTTCGGACCCATTCCCACTGGGATCGTGTTTCCCCAATCAGAAACATCTCCCAATCTCATCCTGATCTTCTAGGCAAAAAAAGAACTTATAGTTCCAAGGGGAAAAAAAATTCGTATATACTTTGCCCTTTTTATTTTAATGGCCAAACATTGTAATGCTAGCTAAATAGAAATTCTTGTCTGCTAATAGGTTCCTTTAGTTTGTAATAAATAGGAATGCTAATGACTAAAATTTGGTATTTGGTATGCATTAGCTTTTGTGAGCTTTTCTTTACAGTCCTCATTGACATGCAATATGGCAAGCTTCCTTTGAAACATATTTATAAAATAACTACAGTATAATTAAACCAACAAAGCCATCTTTTAAGTAAGCTTAATAGCTCAGTTTTTTTTTTTCACCTCGGTAAAAATTTATTTTAAAAAGAAAAATAGTTATGCCTCAGTCCCACTGTATATTTTATTCTGTGTATCTAATATTTCCTTTGCATCTACAATCTATGCATATCTAATTCTTTTTGACAACTGTGATTATTAATAAAGTGCTCGTGAAAGATATGCTTCATAGCTTCTTCAACAAGAATAATGTTTTTTTGTTAATGGAAATTGTAACATATCTTGACAGATACAATATATAAGATGTGCTTTTTTCCCTTAATTGTTAATATTGCTTTGCTGAATACACAAGGAGCAGATCAACAGATATGGCAGGTAATAATCAGAGTGGGTACTATGTTATACAATGTAACTAAAAATATTTTAATAATATAAAAGGAATAGATAAATAAAAGCAATTATATTTAATTTTGCTTTCGGCATGCCAACAGTTTTTGGCTGTTGCCGCCGTTGCCTGCGTGTTTGAAAGAGGAGGAAGCCCAGAGCGCAGAGTGATCCGTGCAGGGGCGGCTCTGCCTTCTTGCGGCCGAAGAGTCCAACAAGCCGCCCTTTCTCTGCTCGCCGCTGCTTCAGAGTCCCAGGCGCTTAGGGCCCGGCTGAACGCTAATTCTGGAAACGCAGTGGCTCAGACTCACCGCTTTCCGCAGTTTTGCAAACTGTTTTCCTTTCCCTACGCCTCGCGTTTTGAGACCACGCGATTTCCTATAGCGAAAAACGCAAAAGGCACCGGGCGCGGGGCTGGAGCCACCAGAGCCGGCTCCCGCGGCTGCCGCGCCTCCCGGACCCCGGCCGCGCTGCTCTGCCCCGCGCGCGGCGCTCGCGGCTCCGGGCTCCGGAAACTCCGTCCTCTCCGCCCAGGGGCTGCCTCGCCCCTAACCCACCACCCGCGCGCCGAATAAACACAGTTGACATCACAGTTAGAATCTTTATTTAAAACTGTTTCCAAGGTTACAAATTACCGTGCCTCGTAAGCAACAGGTTCCTCCGAAGCGGTATCATTACAGATTAACTGTAATGTGTAGGATTAGAATAAAAGCGTAAGGGATTAGGTAAAAGGGGCGACGCTCGAGAAATAACGCCCGAGCGTGTCTCGCCTGCGAGGCGGCTAGGCGAGACTGCGAAGATGCGGGGTGTTAGGGCGCAGCCGAGCTGGACCGGGTTTCTCGGTTCCCTGCCCCATCCAGCGAGCGGTCTGGGGCCGCCCCGCCCCGGAAGGGCCTAAGCGGCAGCGGTTTGGGGCAAGGTCTCCTAGGCACCAGAGATGAGGCCCGGGGCCCCGGGGCTGGGGAAGGCGGAGGGCTGCCAGGCTGCGGAGGCAGAAGGCGCCGGCAGGCCTGAGACCCGCCTGGGAGCGGCGGACAGCGCGGCGCGGGAGACGGGGTTCCACCGCGGTGCAAAGCGCCGGGAACGCAGCGCGGGGGACCGCACTCCCACTTGGGTCACCGGGTTGATCTTCGTGCCTGACACCGCATTCTAGGCCCTAGGCCCGGGCCTGAGGCGGTCCCTCATGGCGTCCTCCAAGTCCTCGCACCGTCATCCCTGTCCTTGCGCAGCCGGGTCTGGGGACCAGGGGCCGCCGGCCGTGGGTGGCAGCGGCGCAGGCCGCCTGCACCCTTCCTAGTCCCGGACTCGTGCCCTCGCCGCCCGCCGAGGCCATACACCCTACTGGGCCGCCATCCCCTGCCCCTGTCGCTCCTGGAAGGCTCCAGAGCGCCTTGTCCCCTCACAACGCTTCCCGCGGGGCCAGACTTGGCCGCGCTGGCCCCTGCTGGACTCGGGCCTGGCCTGGGCCGCCGCCTGCGGCCGCTGAGCAACCCCGAGGGCAGTGTGCGTGTCGGGGTGGAGGGCTCGGGCTGGAAAAACAAACAGGGCGGTGGTGGAGGCTTGGGGTGGGGGCCCGAGGGGGCTGGAAGGAAGTGCTCCGTGTGGCAGGAGCGCCAAACAAAGCCCTCTCGGGAGCCCGGTCACCCCGCGGTGACCCTGGGCCCGCCCCGCTGAGCCCCCGGGGCGCCCGGGCCTGCCTTGGGAGCAGGCCGCACCGCTCAGAGGGCGCACGCCAGGCTTGCAGGGGGCTCCGGACCGCCGCCGGGCTCTCCTCGGTCCCGGAAGGCAGAGCCAGCAGCAAGAAGGTTCAAGGGACAGCGTGGCCAGCGATTAAGCCTCACCCCGCCAGGGAGCCAACAGAGCGAGGCCTAGGGAAGACTCCACGCTGGTGTCCTCCACCAGGAGACCCGGCGGCGACTGTAGAGTGCGCGGGAGCCACAGCCCTGCCCGCAGCCTGGGAGGGACCGAGCGGGCTCCCAAATGGACGCAAGTGGGCAACCAACTTCTCTGCCACTCCTGCTCGGAGAGAAGGGCCCTGGCTGAGGAGGCGGCGGGAGGGGACTGTTGCAAACAGCTGTTCCTCATACATATTTCATTACACAATCAGATAATGCGTCCCACCACCTTCTCAATTATTCACAGATAAACATTTTCAAGACGTTTTGACATCTGTCTTAGTGCCTGCTATTAATTTAGTAATCACTGTAGTTAAAAATGTATGGGGGTTTTGCCGTAGGAGCGCCTCCTCTCTGGCGCGCGGGCCCAGTGTAGGGCTGCGGCTGGGAGCCAGGGGCCTCCGGGAGTGAAGACACCTTCGGAGGTGAGAAGGCCTCTCTAGCGCGTTGACACTGTTGATGAAAGGGATTAAAAGGGTATCTGGTTATTTTAATTTATCGGTGAAGATGATGACTGTCCCCTCCCCCGCTGACATATCCCCCTCACTTTCCGATCCCAACCCTGGACTAGAGACAACAGTCAACCCTTTGCCTGGGATAGCAGAAATGGTTAGCTTCATCTAGGAGACGGGTTTTCTGCTGAGTTAGATGCAAGCAACCCCAATTGGCTTATTTGGGTCCAAAAGAGGCACAGAGAGAACTGAGAATTTCTCTCTCTCTCTCTCTCTCTCTCTCACACACACACACACACACACACACACACACACACACAAATACGAAGAGCCTCACTCAAAAATACTGTGAGCCCTGTGGCCTGGCAGAGGTGACAAGGGCATTTGGAAAAGGGAGAAAAATAAATTCACTCCAGTGACTGTACATGGAGCATTTGGGGCGATGGGGAAATGAGTTGCTTTTCTGCTTGAGTGACAAATGTTGCAGCAGGCAAAGCTATGTATACACCAACCGTGTTTAAAATCAGATTTCAAAGACTCTTGCAGAAATGGAAAGTAACAGCAAACGTTTCCAACTCGAAAATGCTGTTATTTACGACCAGAAAGGCTTTAGATAAACTACCCAAAGAGGAAGAAGAGACACAAAGGTAAATGAGTTTGCTTCTTTGTGTTCTGAATCTCAGTTACAAGGGAATGAAAGTTACACTTGGTGTTTCGGAGTGATGCCTTCCTATTTATTTGTCTCTTTCTGTCAAAATCTCTTTCCGAGGTAAATTTGTAAGTGGGCTCTTATTTGAGAATAAGGAAAACGAATCTGGGGAAGGAAAAATGGCCTTAGAAGACACTGTCCTTCCAATGAAGATTAAGCGACTCTAAAGTGATTTTCACTCTTTATTGTTCAAAACATCCAAGAACAAAATATTGCTAAAATTGCCATGAATTCAGTGTAACTTGAAAAAGAAAGGGACACAGTACAGTGTTTGCTCCCCAAACAGAAGAAATTCTTCCCTGCTCACACCCCCAGGCCCCCTCTGTTTCTAGGGCAACTACGTCTGCTGAAACTTGTCCTCCTGCAGTGTTTTCCGGGTGGCTCATTTCTTCTTCACAAAATGGACCCTCCTCTGCCCCTTGGAGGGTGGTCATCCAACTTGCTGGCCCAGAAAGTCTTTTTTTTTTCTTCCTTTTTTGTCTAAATGAATCTTCCTGGACTTACCCTCTACTTTCAGATGAGACAGAGAGGCTCAGAAAATGTGCTCAAAGAGAGAAAGTTGGGAAGTGAGGTGAAGTGGAAGGGAGGGCACCGATGCTCCCAGCGTGCCTGCTCTTCTACACAAAACCTCGTGGTAGCCACTCTCCGGGGATGTTCAGCCGCACTGGACAGGCAAATGGAGCTGACACTGAAGTAAGCCTGTACGCTGGCTCAGGTCTTGGTGGTGAGTCATGCTAGGAATCCCTTTCTGCAACCCCCTCAGCTGGACGGGGGCCATGAGCTCTGCCTGGGTTGGGGAACAGCAGGTGAGAACTTCCCAAAGTTACAAAGAAAAGTGGTTTAACAAGCTAAATCATTCGGTTTGCTCTAGAGTGTTCTTTTGCAGACTTACTTGATGTACAGGAGATTGAAATGCAAGTAGGCGCTGGAGGGCAGGCATGAAACTGAGCTAAGGGTTCTATTTAACCACTAAATTTAGAAGATGAGTGAAAGGGGCAAAATAAGGGTCTCCCTGCTTTTTGGACCCTTTTGAGCTGGAAGTTCCCCTTATGAATTAGGGATCCCTGGGCAGTGAGTGAGAATGTTTATGCTCCAACCAAATCCTCCTTCAGAAAGCAATCTCTTAGGCTAAAAATAATAAACAAGCAAACAAATAAAAATAATCCCCGTCAAAATGAATCCTTCCTGAGTTGCCCTTACCTCAGTGTCCCCAACAGAGTAGAGAGGAAGGCAAAAACATTGGCTTAGGGGTGTCAAGGAGTTGCTTCTTTCTAGCTACCAGGACTTGACCTAAAACCTTTCACCCAGTCGGCTCAACAAAGTTTGTCTCTGCAGCCAACATCGGTCTAGCAGGAAGCCCCTGGCCTTGCCGCCTGCATCCTTCTTTGGCCTGCTCCCCTGTGTGCAGCTTCCTTTACATCGGCCTGTGGGGCTGAGGTCAGTCCCTTGCTGGCACTGTGGCTTTTGTCTGCATCTGAGCAACTGGGTGTGCTCTCACGTATTTGAAGAATTATGCCTGTGGACACTCTGAGTCCTCAAGCCCAGCTGTCCCCATTTCTTTCACTGTCCCATGTGTATTTGGGTACAAGTGCACGTGCATTCTTTGCACAGAGGACTCCTTGAGCTTGCGCTCAGCCTTGTGGGAGCCCCTAGATTTGTGCGATACAAGGAGAAGTGTGCAAGTGCACACAGCGGGCTTTGGGTGAGGTGCAAGACTGTTAAGTAGTCCAGGAGCCAAGGCCCTTTAGGCCTCCTTTAAACTTTCATCTGCCTAGTTTCTTAACCTGTCAGGAAATGGAGGGAGACCCTCTTGAAGGATTCTGAACCCCAAATCCATCAAAAAGAGTGAGACCAGACCCTAATCTCTCCTGGTGGATGGTGAATAGGGAGGGACTGAGGTTGCAGATCACCTGCTGGTTGGAGACAAAACTCCCTACCCCATCCAGGCCACCTGGGAGACAATAGCCCCTACCCCATCCGGGCCACCATGTGGCCCAATGCCCCTTGGAGCTCTGAGAGGGCCGAGGACCCAAAAGTGGAAGTCCTTGGTCCTTACAGTGAGTAATATGTGCGCTTTGAGGGTAAAATTCTGCTTGGCTTCCCGGAACCGCTGTATTTGTAACTGGGAACTGGCCTGGGCCCGCCCCCTTGGCCCCTCCTCCAGACCTCCTCCCTCCTCACCACGAGGCGGTGGCTCGGTGGCTCTTCGGGCTGCCAGGGCTCCAGTCTGGGCCACCTCCAAGCACCTTCAGGCCGCAGCATCCTTCGAGGTCCTGGACTGGTCTAGGGGCCTGAATTGTGGAGGAAAGGACCCAAAAAGAGTGCACAGGACTCTCCTTGGGCAGTCCTGCAGCGTATTCCTCCACCGGAATCCACCTTGCCAGGCGAGCACCTCCTCTCAAAGGCCGGCGGGCGTGAGGATAAGACGCGTGTGCACGTGCTCACGTGTGTCTGGAAGCGGTCCCTTGTGCCTTCCTGGAACCTTGTAGATGTGTTTTTTTCGTGAGTGTGAGAGAAAAAGATGCGGACTTGCGGCTAACTTCAGGTCAGTCTGTTCATAAAGGATGAATGTCAGTCCGACTGGGTTGGCGAACCTCTCCTGCGCATCCACAGTGAAGGTCTCTTCCCCTCCCCTTTCCAGCCTACCTGGTGGGTCAAAGGCCAAGGCGGGGTCCTTGAGGCCTAGAAGGCTGAAGTCCTAAATGTGTTCTCCCTTGCTCTTACCATAAGACCCAAACTACCCTGATACCCACTCAGGGTCAGGCTGGAAAACTGATGTGGAGAGGCAGGTCGGGGGAGCTACCCCCACATCCACTGCAGAATAAAGTCCCGACCTCAGCGCATCCGACCTGCCACCCTGGCATCTCACTGCAGACTCAGTCTGGAATCCATACTGGTGGTGGCAGGGAGGGAGGGATGGTTAGAGCTGGGTTGGTACTGGATAGAGGAAAAGATAAGAAGAGGAAGAAATAAGCCTGGCTGGAGTTGTGGAGATGGTTGAGGATGGAGTGGAGATGGAGTTGGGGCTGCTTCGGAGAGTGCCAGCTTGTCACCCAGCTATGGGGAGGTGCATTTCGTAATGCCGTTGCCCCCCCCCCCCCGGGGGGGGGGAATGAAGCTAATGATGTAGTAATTTAGGAGAGAGTGAGGGGCTGGGCAAATGGAGGGAGGGGAGAGGATGGGGGAGCTTGCGCCCCAGGAGCGAAGCAAACAGCTGTGGAGGCGCTGCCTACGGCTCAGGCTTCCGAACAGGTTAGCTAGACTGGGATCCTCCCGGTAATTCACAGGAGGGGGGAGACAGAGGGAGAGAGGGAGAGAGCCTCACTAGAGGACAGAGGGAGGGAGGGCGAGAGAGATAGGAGCAAGAGAGCGAGCGCACCGCGGTTTAAAAGGAGAGACTTACACTTCCTAATGAATATTTATCCGCCGCTGCTTCCTGCTCCCGGTTTCCCTTACCTTTCTGCAGGTAAGTTCCTCCCTGTGCCCCAAACCTGGAAGCCCTCCCAGCTCCCGCAGTCTGGGAGCCGGTGCAGGGCTGGGAGGGCTCTGGTCAGGTGGCTGGGAGAGGGGAGCCGCAGTGCTCTGCGCTGGGCGTTGGTTGCCGGGGTGTGCGACCCTGCACGGCCAAGAACCGCATGCGTGGGCTACCTGAGTGGAATGGGTGTGAGCACGCGTGGAAGAGTGTATGCGCTGCGGGCGCAGGCGCCTGTTTGTGGCGTGCTCTGGGGACAGTTTCTGACTTTTCACTCACTCGGACACCCAGGATTTAGCGCCTTCGCTCCCCTCTGCTTTCCCTCTTGTTCCCTCCACCGTCTTCGCTGTTACCCTTGCCCGTACCCCTGGCTGCCCAGACGCTTTTCCTCCCGCCATTGTAGGGCTTGCCAGGCTTCCCCCGGCCAGATCCCGGATTTCTTATAAAAGAGGATGAATAGCCCAGTTTCTTCTGTAAACCCCAACACAAAGGCCGCCCGGCCTGCGGGTCCCCAGCCCCCCTTCCTACTGGCTTCGCCCTTAAGGTGCTGCGGCGCGCTCTCCGTCCCCCTCTAGAGTTCCGCGGCCCAGGCAAGCAGTTGAGAGTGACTGGGACCCGGAGATTATGGGTGGAACTTCGCGGGGGGCGTTCGCCACCCTTTGTGGCCTGGAACCCGGAGCTTGGAGAACCCCAGGATGAGGGAGCCTCTCCCACTCCCCTCCCCGCCCCCCCCCGCCCCATTTCCGCCCACGCCTGCGGGAGAAGCACCGGGAACTCCAGCTCGACCAGGGGGAAAAGGGAGGGAGAAGGAAGGGGATGGGGAGGGGCTGAGATGGAACCACAAGTCTTTAAACCGACTTACCCGGCCACCTGTTGAGAATCCAGTTGGGGTTGGCTGGCTCCGGAGCTGCGTGAGGTGGGCACACAAACCAAAAGGCGAAGTTGGAAAAGAGAAATCTTTCTCTGATCATGCCAGACACGGCCCGTCAGGCTGGAAGCCCTGAGCTAGCCTCCGTGAGCGGTAGAGGCAAGAGCGACTTGGCCATGTCCCCGCCGCCCCAGGGCACCCTCATCCCACGCCTCCCCGACTGGAAGGCTGGGGACTCAGAGCCCGCGGACTCGGCAGGCCGGGCCCAGCACCTGCGGCTCGGCTTAAGCCAGGGCAGGCTTTCTAAACCCTGCCCAGAAGTCAAGAGCAGCAGCGCCGCCGCTCCGCGCGGCCTTTCATGCCGCGGCCGTTCCTTATTCTTGTGCCTCGGCCTCTCTGGGCGCCCCTGGACAAAGCCCCCGGAGCCTGGCCGCTCCCTTCCCGCTAAATTCCCTTCGGGGTCAGTGCGCTACCAGCACCGGGCCGCGCGCCTCAACTGCCAGCACTGTGGCTCTTAAAGAGCCGTACCCCCCTCCGCCCTGTGCGCTCCCCCGACCCCCGCCTCCCCGCCCCTCTCCTCCGGATCTAGCCCCCCACGCCGACGCCTGAGGTCCCTGCTGCCCCGACGGTTGCCCGCGGACTCCCAGCCCCCTCCCCTTGCCTCCTCCCTCGAGCAGCCGGTGGACCTGGCCTCGGGGCCACAGGGCTGAGTTCTACCCTCCGCCTCTGGTCCCTTTTTCTCCAATAGCGCCCACCCCTCGCTTCCCCGCCCCTACTTTTGCCCCTTGGTTGGATCATGGCCTGGGTATGGCCTTTGCCCAGTTCACAGATGATCCCTAAAGATTGTCAGTTTGGGTTTGAACTAGGGAGTGTGGGATGGAAAGCCAGACAGGGCATGCTGATGGAGCTCCAGGAAGAAGAGGAGCAGACCAGATGGGCTTAGAGGGCTCTGCTATCTCAGGGCCTACCTGGCCCCATCTGACTCCTTCCTAGAGACAGCTGCCTGGGATGGGATCCTGAGGTCACCAACCTAACCAGGTCCATGACGTGTCTGAGGGACTGTGGGCATGGGGAGGAGGACCCCCAGAAGGCTCTAGTGTAACCCCAGAGCAGCCTGTTTCTCACGCCCAGTGCACTAATCCCACAAACATAACCCTTAAGGACCCAAGAGCTGGGTGTACAAGGATGGAGTGAGGGGGGACCTTGAACTAATAACATTGTTCAGAGAAAAGTGCATCAGAGGAAAGAGGGGATTTAGAGAGAAGAAAAGTCTCCTCTTTATAAGGCTGAAGTACAATTTCTAATAGGTCTTTTATATTTACTAACCAACCATGTTACCTACCCCAAGGAAAGAGGGAAGTAGGTGGTTGCTTTGATTCCCTTTCCTGCCAGGGCACTCCCTCCTTCACACTCCTTCAGGTCCATAGTGGGTGCCATCTCTGCCCCTGTACAGAGTGGTCCTGCCCAGGACACTCAGACCCTCTAGAACTAGAAACAAGATTAAAGAAAGACTGGAGAAGGGATGATGGAGGGCGAGAGGCTGGAGGAGATTAGCTGTGATAACCTGCCTTCCCTACTGCAAAGGACCGTAGCAGCTGACTGTGTTTGGGCTCTGTGGATTGTGGGGGGCAGTGATGACTTGGGGAGTTGAGCCTGCCTACCCTCTCTGAAATCAAGCTTTAGCACACCAATTCTGCCCGTCAGAAGAGGTTTAGTGGGAAGACATGTGGACTTCCTGGTCAGTGAAGGCCAAAGGAATTAGGGAGGAAGGAAGATAGAAAGCTGACACTCCCCTGGGTATCTGTTTTCTACAACCCCAACATTAGGCCAGATGCACCTTTAAGGCACTGGGGTGACTAATTGATTTGCAATTTGTCCTCTTGGGAGAAGTTGGCAGTGTACACCCTGGGTTAGGCCTCCTGCAAAAGCCACACACACACACACACACACACACACGCACACACGTGCATGCACAACTAATATGGGTATATCCCCCAAGGCTCCAGCTTCTGTCTCGGGCTAGGTCCCACTACCTGCTAGGCTGGGTTCGTGCCCACCTTCCTGGGCCTGGCAATGGGATGTGCCGTGGCCCAAGACAGCCAAACTTCTCTTGTTTGAGGATGTGGGGGGCGGAGGAGCCTTTAGCGGGCGACAGGGCTCATTAGGCAGAGCCGGGTGCGGAGAGGTGCGCGCCGCCGGGCCCAAGGCCGCCTTTGAGCGGTAGGGGCGGCTTCATTAAGCGGCGCTAACAAGGCGTACAAATGCCGGGCCCAGCAGCTTTCTTGCAATGCCGGGGCCTTAGCAGGGCGCCGGGCTAATGAGGGTCACTCAAAGGGGCTGATCAAATATTCAAATTTCCCCGCACGCCGGGAACTTTTATGCACGGAGAAAGTTGAGGCAACTGAGCTGTGTTTACTGTCCCAGGCGACAATTGCTTGGAGCGCCGGTCCCCGGAGGCTAAGGCGGGGGGCGGGGGCGCGGGGAGAGAGCAGTTGTTGTTGTTGTTGTTTTTCAAAGGAAAGTAATCGGGGTCCTTGAAGGGCTCCGCGGCCTCCCCGCCGGCGTGCCGCGCTCCTCTGCGCCCTCCCTGGCAGTTGGCGCCTAGCGCCTCAGTTTGCAGCTTTCGGGGAGGCCCAGACTCTGGGCCACCAGGCCAGCCCCCGCCTCCGGACGTCTTTGGGGCCGGAAGGGGCGTTGCCCCCCCTGGACAAACCTTTCCCCTGAGATCTGGGACTGCGGTTTAGAGCTGAGCAAGGCTGAGTGGGGGTAGCTGCCCCAGACCTCTGGATCCTCCTCTCCCGGGGTCTGCAGACCATTAGTTTTCCCTGTTACGGGAAACAGGGAGAGAGTGGGGGTCTTTCCTGCACTTCTGCTGGGGTTGAGGTAGTCCCAGTTCTTGGGGTGGGTTGACATTTGTACATAAACGTCTTGTAGGTCCTGGTGCTACCAGACCACTCTCCAGCCCAAACTCCCTCTCTTCCTGCATTACCTGAACGCCTATCTTCGGGTTGCCGCCCGGGATTGCAGCTGGGACGATGGCGGCAGTCTCGTTCTGCACAGGTGACCTCGACCTGTACTGCCGCCGAGCCCCAGATAGAGGAGTCTGAGCGGCCGTAGGGCACGGGAGAGAGACCAAGAGACCCTGCGAGCTGAGCTGTCCACTCGGGCCTCGCCGCTCTGAGGTACCCGGAGTGCAGGCGTCCTCCCCGTGCTCCCCCACCCAGGAGTCCGCCAGGCTCATCTCTCGGTGCTCGCTCTGCCCAATGACGGTCCCCAGACCAGCGAGGAAGACTGCCTGGGCCTGGAACCCGAGGTCCTTCTCCTCCTACTCCTTTCCCCAATTGCCCAGCGCCTGGGAATTGGGGAGGGGACGCTCTGACGCCCCACGGCCCCCCTTCCCACCCAACCGCACACTCAGCACCCCTAAACCGAGACCCTGGGGAGTCCGCGAGTCAGGCGGCCATCCTCGAGGAGACCTGCCGTCCCGCCTTCCTCCCCAGCTTTCCGGACTCTCAACTCACCCGCTTCAGGCTCCGGCGTGGTGCTTCGAGCCGGAGCCCAGAGATGCCGGTGGCAGAGGGACTGCGAGGTGGACGCTGTGGGCGGCGTGGACCTCGGCTCTGCGGGGAGGCGCGGACAACCCCGGGCTGCAGCCTTCCCCGCTGCGCCCGACCAGGTCCAGGCTCACAAAGCTGCGCGCCTCGCGGTCGCCCTCCTCCCGACTTCACGTTCCCGAACCTCGGCCGCCACCCGAGCTGACCCGGTGCGGCAGGTCGGCAAGCGTCAGGGCAGAGGTTGGGGTGCAGAGGGTGTCGCGGAGAGGAATCTCCGTCTCGCTAGCCTCAATTCTCCCGGAGCCGCAACGGTTTTCGATTTCTGCGCTTTCGGCGGATCCCGCCGCACCTGCCCAGCCTCCCTCCGGGGGCTGGCCGGGCAAAGGCTGGGAGAGGCCAGGTCGCCCCCACCCGGAGGCGGGGGTTGCGGGGACTGGGAGGGGACTGGCCGGGTTCACCCGCCCGTCCGGCGCCTGGATCCCCGGCTCCGGGGGGATGCAGTTTCGGGGTCACGAGCTGCTTTCAAAAAGTTGAACACAATATTCGGAAACCCACCCGTAGGAATTCTCCCCCCACACGCGGCACAATACCCACTCCCCTCCCCTTTTTCATTCCTTCCTCCCCCGCTTCCTCCTCCTGCCCCTTCCCCCTCCCACCCTACAGTCTGTAATCCTTCCCCTACGAGAGAAAGGGATCGGGTAGAAAAGATGAAGTGTCGGTTTTTGTGTCCCAACCTTTGGGCTCTTTATGGGCCCCGCAGTGAACGGCCGCCCAGAGCTTCGCAGCTAAGCAGAAACGGACCCAGGGCCCGGAGGGAGACATTTGGAGGGGAGAGAGCCCTAAATGCTGCGGCTTGGAGGAGCTTCCCTTTGGGGGTATTGTTTCTGTGTCCCAGTCAGCGGGATTAGGACCCGCTACCTACAGCTGACACCGGCTGAGTGAACCATTATCGGCCCCTCGCCCAACCCAGAGCTTTCTGGCAGCCCTAGAACCTCCTAAACAGCTTTCACTTCATCTTCATCTTCCAGGCCTGGCACGATGGGAGTCAGGCCTAAGCCGGGCCTGAGCTCGGGGTTTAGCGGCTGGGACACTGGCAGCCCCAATCACATTAGATTTTCCATTTAAATTCTCTCTCAATCTCTCTTTCTCTCTTCCCTCATTGAGATCTCCAAAGTGGAGTGGACTCAGTGCCTCACCCCCAGATCTGCATCGGAATGCAGAAAAGATCTTTTAAAAAAAAGTTTTGAATTCCTCAATGATTTTTCTTCTGGAAAGGCAGCTTAGGATAATTATTTCAGCTTTATTGAGGGCAGATTAGTTGAAGTCTGGGCGCTGCGTTTCAATACGCGTTGTACACGGGCCGACAATGTGGGCATTGTTGGCTACTGTGTGTGAATCCATTCAACATATACACTTTTTAACACCAAACCGAGTCCTGTCTAAATATACACAGTGCGCGGGCAAAGACGTCTCTGACCCCGACAAATCTGCGTAAATCACACTTCCATAGTTACAGAAGCCTCACAAAGGGAAGTCCTGCTCAAGATGCTGATTACATCTTCTTAAAAGCAACATACCTAAGAAAAAATACCCATGCCCAGCCTGGGGACTGTGTTGGCCAGAGAAAGGGAAGGCCCTGTGCGTTCTATGGGCCTTTTGAGGTCTGTTACTTTCTACAGAGAAATTAAGACAGTTTTATTATTATTTACAATATAAGCAAACAAACAATTTTCAGACCTTATCTCCTTCCTGTGGTGGCCTCCGAAGTTTGAGTTTCAAGAAGGCCTGGGGCTGGTGGGCAGGTTCAGGGCTCCTTTAGTGAGTGTGTATGTGCATGGGGGGGGGGGGGGGTTAGGGGGAAATGAGCATTGGCCAGGGGTCCAAGGAGCTCCCAGGCTTCTGGGCTCCCGAAGCTCCTCCCTATCTCCTCAGGGAGGCAGCTGAATTCTAGGGGCAAACAAAGAATCCGGTTGCTTTTTTAAATGGTAAGAAGTGTAGTGTTGTTTAGACTGTTATTTTAAAATACAGAGTAATGGGGGACATCAGGGCTTCTTGGCCTAGAGTAAAGAGAAGCCCAACAGATACAGACAGAGCTGGAGTGAATGTAGATGAGGGCACCGACCTCCAGCACCCTGGGTACTGGGCTCAGGCTCCCTGGCGCCAGATGCCCCCCAGAATCCAGGATCCCTGGCAGGCACTGAGGACTGCAGGGCCAGGGTCAGAGCTCGGTGGGCCCCATGATCTCATCTCTCCTTTCTTCCTCGCCACTATTAGTGCTCACATAGGCAGAAAGAGGCAGCCCGACGTGCACACCATGTGCAAACCGTGCCTGCGTGGCCCGGCCCAGGACCTCTCCTTGCAGCGGGCTGGACTGCCAGCCTTCCTGAGGGGTGGGGAGCCTGTTGCCTCCCACCAAAATACCCCGTCCCAACTGCTCATCCCATTCACCTACTCTGTGCCCACGGCATTTCGAATTTCTAGATCAACTTCTTTGGAGAAAAGGGAAGAAAAAGGCTTAGAGATAGCGAGGGAAAAGAGGAGACAGAAAAGAGGCCACAGAAGAGGGGGAAGTGGCGAGATTAAGAGTTGCAAAGATTTAAAAAAAAAAAAAATTCTCTTTCTCCCCCTTCTCCCTCCTTCCCACCCCCCCTCTGGCTAAGTGGTAAAACCGTCCTTACGTTCTCGGTATTGATTGGCAGGGCTGACAGTGATTGGCAGTGGTTGCTGTGGCAACGCCACAACGACACGCCGCAGACCAATAGAAAAGCGAAACAAAATGTTTCAATGCTGCACTCACTGTGGATTTAGGGGAGATATTATGAGGCTGTTGTCATTAGGGCGATTGCTGTGGAATCGCTGAATCTTGACTCGGCGGTGGTTGGCTCTCGCTCTCCTCTCTCTCCCTCTCCCTCTCTGTCTCGGGTTCTCTCTCTGCGCGCGCGCACCGGGCCGCTCTCCTTCCTCCCTCTCTATGTGGCTGCGCGGGTGTGTGTGTGTGTGGATGTGTGTGGGGTGTGGGTGTCCCTTACGCCCTTCCTCCTCCCCCTCCTCCTCCTTCTGCTCCCCCCTCCTTCCCCTCTCCTCCTCCCCCCTCTCCTCTCCCTCCTCCTGGTCCTCATCGCCCCTCTCCTCCTCTTCCTCCCCTCTCTCTTCCTCTCCCTGAATTTTCTCCTCTCCTCTCAGGTCAGTCCATGGTATTCCGCTCCCCCCTAGACCTCTATTCCTCCCACTTCTTGTTGCCAAACTTCGCCGATTCTCACCACCGCTCCCTACTTCTGGCGAGTAGCGGCGGCGGGAACGGTGCGGGAGGCGGCGGCGGCGCGGGAGGCGGCAGCGGCGGCGGGAACAGTGCGGGAGGCGGCGGTGCTGGCGGAGCAGGCGGCGGCGGCGGCGGCTCCAGGGCCCCCCCGGAAGAGTTGTCCATGTTCCAGCTGCCCACCCTCAACTTCTCGCCGGAGCAGGTGGCCAGCGTCTGCGAGACGCTGGAGGAGACGGGCGACATCGAGCGGCTGGGCCGCTTCCTCTGGTCGCTGCCGGTGGCCCCCGGGGCGTGCGAGGCCATCAACAAACACGAGTCGATCCTGCGAGCGCGCGCCGTGGTCGCCTTCCACACGGGCAACTTCCGCGACCTCTACCACATCCTGGAGAACCACAAGTTCACCAAGGAGTCTCACGGCAAGCTGCAGGCCATGTGGCTTGAGGCGCACTACCAGGAGGCCGAGAAGCTGCGCGGCCGCCCACTCGGCCCGGTGGACAAGTACCGGGTGCGCAAGAAGTTCCCGCTGCCGCGCACCATCTGGGACGGCGAGCAGAAGACGCATTGCTTCAAGGAGCGGACTCGGAGTCTGCTGCGGGAGTGGTACCTGCAGGACCCCTACCCCAACCCCAGCAAGAAACGCGAACTGGCGCAGGCCACCGGCCTCACTCCCACACAAGTAGGCAACTGGTTTAAGAACCGGCGGCAGCGCGACCGCGCCGCGGCGGCCAAGAACAGGTCAGTGGCATGGCCCGCAGCCTCGCTCAGCCTCGGCTGCCGAGGAAGGGGACAGGGGTTAAAATGGGGGCGAGTGGGGCCTGGTGGGAGCTGTGGGGTGGGGGCGCCGACGCCGGAGAAGCCGCGACTCCCTGGCTTGTTGGAGAAAGTTTCTGTTTGGGACACGCGGAGGAGGGGGCGGGCTGTGGGTTTATTGATTGCTTTGCTGGAGAGGGGCTTTCGTTGGGGCGGAGAGTGTGTGCCTACCGCCCGAGTTCCCATAGTCCCCAGTCCCAGGTCCTGGGAGCCTTAACCGTGCACTGAACGGCTCCTCAGGAGGGGTCCCAGCTCCGTGCTCCTCTGGAGCCTAGAGACAGAGGGGGAAGGAGAGCATTCTTTGCCATCTGGTTCTTTATTTCCACGCATTCTAAAAACCCCAAGAGGAATCCGGGAACATTGGGGCGAGGAAAGGGAACCTGGGTCCCTGCCACAAAGGGACAAGGCCTGCGGTCACTGCGCACACACAGGCTTCTTTCCCCAAGCATTGCACATTTCCTGACCCAGAGCAGGAGAGCCTGGCTAGGAGTGGAGAGGCCTGCTGTGTGTGTGTGTGTGTGTGTGTGTGTGTGTGTGAGTGTGTGTGTGCATGTATATGTACGCAGCGTGCGTGTATGTACTCGCCTTCTGCCCCAACCAGGAGCACCCTTTGGTCCACTAAATTGGGAAGCAGCAGGAATCGCAGGGTGCCTGCAAGTTGGCCACAAAGTCACAAAGTTGTTTTGGACTCAACGGTGCTGAGCCTGGGGCAAGTAGCCGGGAAAGGAACTAGAGGGTAAAGGAGAGAGGGAGAGAAGGAGGAAAGGTGGGGGAAGAGATGAGAGAAGGAAGGGAGGAAATTGGTGGAAGCCCTAATAAGAAACCTGTATCTCTACCCAGCTAGGAGGGCACAGGGCCTGGTAACAGAGTAAGCAGGGTCCCAGCTGCTGACAGCTGCTAGGGAATGTGTGTGCTTCTGGAGCGTTTAGATTGAGGTGGTCCACGGCTGGGCCCTTGGGCCCCCTCACCCTTGCTATGGAACCTACTTTTCATTTCGCCCGATGGGGGCAGCGCCCAGGGCCCTGAGAAAGCTTCTCTGTGGGAAGAACTCGGATACTAGGTTCAGGCAGCAGGTTCCCTGTTTGGGAAAGGAGCGGCCAGACTGTTCCTTGTTCATCTCCTGTCTCCCTCTCCCTCCTCTTTCTCCACTTTTCTGCTTCAAGCTTCCCTATTTTCTTTTGCCCCGATTCTGCGCTCTGCGCAGAAATCCAGAGTAAAGCTGGCGGATCCTACCCCGGGGGAAGCAGTGGGTGAGAAATCCGCAGTTCTGGGTGTGTGTTTGGGGAAGCAGAGGCCGTTGGCCCTGCGGGAACCCGAGTGCTCCCGGGGCAGTCGGCTCTGCGAAGTCCCAGGGGCTGGGGAGAAGAAGCGCCCAATCTGTTCACGACTTCCGCTGTCCAGGGTTCCGCGTCCTTTGCTAAGTGCCCCCAAGGCTCCCCAGGCCACACTCAGGTTTCACTTCTCCTCCAAGGCCAGCCCGTACTGGGAGACCTCGAGAAGAAAGCCTTAGCTCCCGAAAGCGCTGGGGAAGGGAGCCGAGAGCCAAGACCAGGCTGGGGAGGCTTCCCGGGCGTTCATGGAAGGGTGGGTAGCTTGGAGGAGCGGATGAGCGCAGAGTGGAGTCAGGGGCGGCTTGTGGCGCCGAATGGAAGAGACTGGGGAGCGCGAGCGGCTTGCAGGCCCGGCTCCTAGCCGCACCGGCGCTGGGCGGCGGCGCAGGGGAGCCGGGTGGCGGGCCGCTGTGTCAAGGCGGGCGCGGCTCTCTCTCTCCTGCAGGCTCCAGCACCAGGCCATCGGACCGAGCGGCATGCGCTCGCTGACCGAGCCAGGCTGCCCCACGCACGGCTCGGCAGAGTCGCCGTCTACGGCGGCCAGCCCGACCACCAGCGTGTCCAGCCTGACGGAGCGCGCGGACACCGGCACCTCCATCCTCTCGGTAACCTCCAGCGACTCGGAATGTGATGTATGATAGCCAAGGCCGCCCTCCTCCCCTCTTTCCCCTCCTCCCTCCCCTCCTCCTCTTCCTCCTCCTTCTCCATCCCCAGAATGAACCGAAATCAGGATACACAACCATACACACACATACGTCCACACACTCCCACCCCGGTCAAAAAAATATATAAAACCCAAGAAAAATAACAAATTATCCGCAAACCATCTACAACCCCCAACCACCATCTACCACCACGGCCACCCCAAAGGACCGCGACGCCAACAGACAGTCACAAACGCTGATGTTGCGGGCAAAAAAAAAAGCATAAGAAGTGACAATTGTATACTTTCTAGGACAAGCACGGCTTCTCCTTTCTGTTCCCACGGACCTGGCACCCCACCTGCATGACGATTTATTTGTATCTGGGAAAATATTCTCTCTAGTCTAAAATGATTTAAAGAGTCAACTATACAAAAACCAACCGCCACGACGACAAGACGACAAAAGCAAAACAGACAAAAGAAAAAAAACCCGCCATCTCCGTTCCGAATTTGTTAAAAAAGAAAAAAGAAAGGAAAAAAAAAGAACTCCTTGAGAGGGAAATAGCAAATGTTTCTCGCCTTTGTTGCTCTCCCCCTTTTCCTCTCTCTCTCTCTCTTTCTTCTCTCTGTTTTTGAGTCCAAGTATTGGTCAAACAAGATGCAATCTTCTGTTTTTTGTTCAGCAGACAATCATTTTCTTCGTAAGCACCTTTTTCTCTCCACTCTGTCACTGCCTGTGTGGGTACTGGTTATAAATGTGGAAAAAGAATAGTTATGACTGTAACAGATTTTTATTTTTATTTCAAAATTTTATATGAATTATGTATATCTTAATGATCGGTCATTTTCCCAGTTTGTAATATATGTGTAGAAATTGCCTGTATATGATATTGCTTTTCCTCCTCTCCCATTCTCTTCCTTTCTCTCTTCTCCTTTCTTCTTCCTCTCCGCTCACCTGTCCCTCTCCTTTCTGGGGTTCCCTGCCCTCTCGTGTTCCTGGTGTTGACTTGGTAGTCAAGGCACTGCGAGGTGGCCTGGGTTAGGAAGAGGGACCCCGTCGCTGGAGAAAGCAGAAAGCAGAGAGTGAGATTGTAGTATTCTTATGCAAAAGCTATTTCAAGTATTTCTTAGCTGCTTTCGAAGTATCTCTCACTCCCAATAGGGCGCTTTTACTGTTATCCTAACTGCGTGTTTATCTATATGTAAAAACTTTCTAAAGCAAATACAGTATTCTCCATTTTCTTATCATTCCCGGAGACTGGTGTTTTTGTCCGTCCCTGGTCCGCAGTCCCCGGTGCAGCGGCCAGGCCTTTGCTTCCATTTCTGCTCTGCTGCAGGAACGGGGCAGGATTTCAAGGCTGGATCTGAACTTTTTCCAGGAGGATAGGAGGTGGGAAGGTACAAACAGGCATTTCAGGGGAGAGCCAAAGCCGAATCCTGAACAAAAAGTCAGAGAGGGCCCAGGGAGGGAGCTAAGACTGTTTTTTCTGTGCCAGACGCCAGGCCCAGATCCCCCAGGCCAGCATTCGTGGGGGAACTAGCCTGCAGAGGCCCTTGTGAGTCCTTAGGTTGTGTGGGACATCTCTTGGCTGTTGTTGCTTGTTTTTAAAAAGGGGAAACAAACAAGGTCGCCAAATCCAGCATCCATTGGAATGAAGCTGACAGGTTTCGCCTTCATTGTTTTTTGGGGGGTGGGAGAGACTTTGGCCCAGGTAGAGAGGATAGGAGGATGGCAGGAAGAGATAGTTTGCAGAGTTTAGAGCCTAGAATCGGGATGAACCACCCTCCTCACCACCGGTGTGTGCTTCTGTGTGACCACGTAACATTCCTGATGGCTCTCGATCTGTCTCCCTGCAATTGCCTCCCATCTTTTGGGATCAGCCAGAGTCTCCTGAGCCCTAAGATATTTCAGGGTTGGTTTACACTTTAAAACAAACAAAAAAAAAAATGAAAGCAAAAAAACACACCACTGCCTCTCGCTAACTGCAACTATGATGGCCCCAGGCCTCCCAGGCCCGTGGGTGGGGGAAGGGGGTACACACTTCCCTGGGTTGGCTTGGCTGATGGCGCCTCCACTGCTTTGGGCCTGGGCGGCCTGTGCCCTGGGAGGAGGGAGCCAAGGAGGTAATTTCAGAAAACTTGCCTTCACTTGAAAGTTCGATTTCCAAAGCGAGGAGGATTAGGGAGAAACGTGCCTGGAATTTTGCGTTCCTTTCCAAACTAATTTTGACTTCCGATTTCCTTTTGTCCCCATCCTGGGCAATGCCAGAAGGTTTTCCCAGACTAGGCTGGGCCTTGAAGTGCCCTGGGCTCCTGTCTGCCTCACAGGGAAGGTTCCCAGGCTGTCCCTACTCAAAACACGAGCACCCAGCCCATCTCTTGAACTTCCAGTTCCTCCGGCCCAGCTTGCAGTGTCACCATCTCTGCATGTGTTCACTGCCAGGAAAAACAGCCCTCTTGCTTCCACGGTTCAGGAAATATTGACCCAGGTGGAAGGACCTGGAGAAAGGGGCTGCATGGATTCTACCCAGTTTGAGCTGCTGTTCTGGAATGAAGGAATGTGTCGCCTTCCTTTGTCACTTAGATAGTCATTCCTGTATTTGACACAGAACTTGGCCAAGAAATCTGGATGGACTCTGCCCAGCCAACTAACCAGAAATGATAGGTGGAAAGGGGTGGCACCATTGGAGAGTGACTCCCGTCACCTAGGCAGGTGACACCAGGAGGTAGGTGCCTTTTTGACTGAGGACAAGGAACAAACCTGGGAATTAAAATGCTTCCTTCTGTCAACATACCCCACAGAGAAAGCAGCTTTGGGACATCCAGTGCCCACTCCTTCTCCACTGTAGAAAATAGACCATCGGGGTCCACACCAGTCTTCAGGTTTGGAGAGTCTGGACCCTGTTGGTGTCACCAGCCTGTTGTCTATCTTGCTATCTGTAATACCATCTGCCACTCTCTCTCATTGCTTAGCTTTCTCCCCAGGTCTGCACATACCAGTGCTCTCCTCTGTAGTTTGGGCCCTCCCCTACAGATTCCCTGCAGGAGGGACATGTGGGTGTGCTTGCTGTGGGTGCTGTATGTGTGTGCAATTCTGAATGCTGGGTTTTCACCACTCAGTCAGGGTCTACCTACAAAAGGGTGTGTGAGTGATGTTTGGTGTAAACGAGTGTACAGTGTATTGCACATGTAGTCCAGAGGTGTTTTCCCGTGTACTGCACAGTGTGGGGATTTGTGTGTAGCTTGAGTAATTTATATGTACCGAGTTCTACAGAGCGGGTATTAGGATGGCTTCAATACACTTACGGGATACTGTTTGTGCAGGACCCTCTGTGTTGTGGACATGTATCTTGCAGGACTCAGTTCTGGTGTAGACATGGCGGGGAGCGGTTCCCTCATGCCAGTCTCTACAGATATGACCCTGTGAGGCTGCCCACCCCTACTAACTGGCCCTTTTGTCTCTTTAAAAAAGGAGGGGTCATAATGGGTGTGCATTGACTGCAGGGCACCGGGGGTTGGGGCTCCTTTACTTTCCCAGGCCACCCTTTACCCTGCTACCCTGGGGAGATTATGGTCAGTTTGACCTCTGCTCCTTGGAACTCTTCTGGTCTGATCTCTCCTACTGACTGCTGGCTGATTCTCTTTCTATGTCCCTCAAAGCCATGACCAAACCAGTCAACATCTCACAGGCTGCTCAGGTAGGGCAACTTGCTTGCAGAAAAACCATCTCAGTCTCTGTGCCCAGCTCACACCTCCTGGGAGTGTTGTCCCTGGCTCGGAAGAGTCTGTGCATCCTGCTTGCTCCCCTGTGGGTCTCCTGGGCCTTGGTCAGGATGGGTAGGTGACCAAGTGTTAATCATGGTCCTTCCTGTTCTGGGCATTGCAGGAACCAGAGGGCTGGCACTCACTGCCCTGTGTGCTGTATCATTTGGGCAGTTGCCCCACCAGGTTGCTCTGGTTTGGGGCTTTTGTGTTTAGGCCTCTGTGTACCTGGGCCTTCTACTCCAGGATGTGAGGGGCTTGAGGAATAACAGTCAACTTGGAAATATTCTCTTGGTCTCTGCTTTTCTCAAAGAAAAACAATAAGAAACCAGGATTTGCATTGGAAACCGGACAGGGCAGGGTGGAGTGTGAAGCTGGGAAAATCTATCAAAGTCCTTGACCAGGAGAAGCTCACTGCCTAAAGAAAGCTAGACTCCCCACCCCTTCCAGGCTGCTGGCTCACTTCTTCTCCCTCCCTGCCTATCTTCCCTCCCTGCCCCAGCCACAGTCCAAGGGCCCTAGCCCTCTTTTTGCCCTCCTCGAATCCTGCAGCACGACCATGGTGCCAGCGCAGTTGGTTAACCCGGCCAGACACACAACTGATTACAATGAAATGACCCGGAAGCTGCCACCGCGTAGGGCAGGATGCCGATCAATCGTGGGGCTGGAGGGGCAGGAGCCAGGCCTCTTGGCTGGGCCTGGGGTTGGAGGCAGTTGGGACCAGCCCAGCCGGGGTGGCCGGACTTTGGGCGTAGAGCTGGCACCAGGAAGGAGCTGGGATGGCTAGGCTCGGGCCTAGGCGAGCGGAGTTGGACTAACCGTGAGCCCTAGTTGGGCCATAGTGGCCCAGTGGCCCCAGCTTCTTCTGAAGGGAAGATGGAACAGCCTAGCCTGGCCTATTCTGGACCCAGCGCATCGCAGGGGCACGGGAGCTCACCGCCTACTTCCTGCAGTCTCAATGGACACGCTTGGCCTTCCGAAGCAGGAAGGGTTCCTTCTCTTCTCCCTCTCCCTGTCTTCCTTTGCCTTCCTCTGCCTTCCAGGCCCTCTCGCCCGCCTAGGCCTTTGTGTGGCTGTCACCTGGAACACCCGCTGCTGTCTCAGGGGCTTTCCCGGGCCTTCCCTCTGTCCTCTGCCGGCAAGTGCTTAGGTTGAGATTCACGGCTGCCGGGGCTCAGCCCCAAGCCTTCGCGTTCAGGCCCCCTCGGCTTCCCACCACCCGGGCCCTTTCCGGCCCCAGCTGAGAAGAGCTTCCCCGCGCCGGTGTGCGCAGTGACCGTCTGGCCCCAGGGAGGTGGGGGAGGGTGAGAGAGAGCCAGGGAGGAGGGGAGCAGGACTAGCCGGGCTCCGATTTCTCCGGTCAGCTGAGCACAACTTTCCATTCGAGTGTATTCATGCAGCGGCTGATTGAGCTCCACTGTGCCGGGCGGGGCTCCGCGGGAGGGGGCAGCGCAGCTAGGCTGATAGAGGCTACACCACACACACACACACACACACACACACACATACACACTCAGTTCATCTACATAAACATACCCCCCACATGTTAGACACGACCTCACTCTAAAGCCATTTCCTCATAAACACAGTATAGCCCTGTCCCTCACACACCCACCTGCCCCCAGAGCAGTTTCCCAACACCCAGGGGCCCCTTTCCTTGGTGGGGTAAGGCCTGTCTTTCTGATTTCCCCATACACATCCTACACTGGTCCTCAGACACAAATGCAACAATCCTTCAGCCTCCTCTGCCCTGCAGGCACACTCTCCAGGACACACGCTCCAAACCTGCACAGATGCATACACAAACATTCCCAGTTGCACAATCACTTCCTCCTACAGAGCTATGCAAATCTACAGCACAATAGAAACACACATCTGCATAAGGCAGCATTAGCACCAATAAATGTCAGCCTGTTGTGCACCATGGGCTGGGGGTCCCCAAAAGTTCATGCCCAAGAGCTGGAGCAGATGAGCAACCAATTTGCCCAGAGAACACAGCCACTGTGCACTCAATAAGACAAGCAGGCAGAGGCCACACAAGGGAACTGTCATACACATGCACATACTGGAAGTGAACCCAAAGGTGTGAGAGAAATTTCACCCAGAGGCTCTTCATCCCAAACCCATGGAACCTGACTTTAGGCACTCTGTGGACACCTGTTTGCCTAACCTCACCTGCTTCCAGACACTCCCTCCAACACACACACACACACACACACACACACACACACACACACACCAGGGTAGAGCCCCAAAGAAGACAGACAACTATCAATAGATAAGCGCCTTCAGAGAACCATGCCTACTCTTGGGCGTGGGCAGGTGAATGGAGGCCTCCATGGTATAATCCACCCCTAAATGCTCAGGATATGCTGTTTTGCAGAGAGAGAAGGGAAAGGAGAACAAAGAAGTGGGAGAGAACATATTTAGTGGGGAGAAAGGCAAAAGAAGGAGGAGAGAGAAATAGAGAAGGAGAGACCAAAAGAGGGAGAAAGTGAGGAAGAGACAGGCTTAGAGAAAAAATGGGGAGTACCTGCTGCCCATGCTGATGGGGGGGGGGGTCGGGGGAGTATGGTACACAACCAAAACGGGTTGGGGAGGTTCCCACTGTAGCAAGGGGAACATTTCAGTGTCTAAGAAAACATCAAGGAGCACACCGATTTGTGACCAGCTGGACCTGGGACCCCATCCGAGTACTGCTAGTATGCAATGCAGCCAGAAGCCCAAGTTACCCACTCCCTTTGTGGGCTGGGGAAGTCCAGGCAACTCCCTCTGCCCAGAGGAAGCCCACCCAAAAGTACCTTCTTCACATTCCAGCCCACCTTGCACTAGGTGGTGGCATCTCCCCTCACACTGCAGGCTCTCAGAGATGCCCCCCCCACATGTCTTTATTCACGTGACATGCATGGCTACTCCTAGCACACCCACACACTCACAACCCCACCTCCTGCAGTGGGTGTGGGCACACTACCTCCTTCTGCATGGGATGGAAGCTCAGCTCCACTTCTAGCACCAACTTCCCACTTTGTACAAATAAGCCCATGGCTTGAGTACACACACTCTTTTTGGAAGGAGTGTAACTCTTCAGACACTAAGGACTTAACAAACGAACATGCTGCAAGAAACGAAAGCGCAGGCGATCACGTATACACACAAGTATGGACACAGGTGTTGTGCCTACATCCGTTACCCCCAGGCTGCTCAAGGGGCGCCGCGGCTCGGGAACAGACGAATTCTGTGGGTGGGTAGAAACAGGTGAATGACTGGGGCAGCTACAGACCAGGCAAGCACAGGCTATTCTACCCTTGAAAAAGAAGGGGTCCAGGACGAGTAATGAGTGCCCTGGAGCCTCTTTAGATCCCCAAAGGTGAATGCAGGGGAGTGTGTGTGGCCCAGCCACACAGTCCGAGAGGCCGAGGCCAGGTCCAGCGCCCAGCGGGAGCGCGGCTGTGTCGAAGGCAGTTCCCTGCGGCGGGCGTTGGGAGGCTGTGGACGAGGCTGCGGTGTGCGCTCCGCTGGGTCCGCGCTCGGCCTCCCGGCCTTCCCGGCGCTCTAGCTAGGCCTTTGTCCCCATTTCTCTGTTCGGACTCTTCTTTCAGGCCGCTGGTAGGCGCTGTAGCCGAAGCCCCGGCCTCTCCTGGCCGGACGCTGTGGTCCTCCCGCAGCGCGGTCTTTCCCGGCCAGGCCGGGTTCCCGCGGTGCTGAGCCGCCCCAGGGCGAAGGCTGTGCTGTGGCTGGGGGTGGCCTGGAGCCCTTCCAGACGGGCACTGGCTTCAGTGTGTTGGGTTTTGAGATGAGTATTTACTGGCATAATTAATTTGCGACCATTATTAAACAGGAATGCTTAGCAAGGCCCCTTAAAGACTGAACGCGCTAATTACCGGCAGGCGCGCCTCTGGCCCTGCAGCCCCAGACCTGCGCGGTCGCCTGCTGTCTGCCCCCACCTCTTCCAGGACGCTGGCGAGGCCTGGCAAGGAGGTACTGGGAAGAAGGACGGCGTACAGACAGACACACGGACATATGCAGAAGTAGGGAACCCAGACAGCCACCACTGCCTTTTCCCGTGTATCTGAGCCGAAGCGGCTTCAGTTACGCGGAAAGGGGCAACTGAAGCTCAGAGAGGCCATAACTTGGCCACTGCCACACGGCCAGCCGGCCACACTGCCACCCCGAGACACCTGCACACCGGCCCCGCTCCAGCTTTCCTTGCCGGTGCGCTCCGATAGCAGGGCGAATATTTTTCTGAGGTCCTTCGTCAGGCGTTCAGCAGGAGGGGAACGCTGGAGAACCCAGGGGTAGGGCGGGCCACGACGGCCGGCCCCAGGCTCTGCCCGTCTGGGTGTGCCACCTCTTCGCATCCTGCACTTGGACCTTGCAGGAGATAGCCCCTCGGCGAAAGCGCCTCCTTCGCGCCGCCTACTGGGACCAGACAGAAGAGACGCGCCTGGCCCGGGGCTAGGGCAGGCGGTCCTCAGAAGCCCAGAGGCTGGACCGGGATTTCAGCGCGCTTTCCCTCGCAGAGTGGACCGGCCTCCGCCTGAACCACCAGCGCTTCGCACTGGGCTGGGACTTGATGATGTGTAGTTGACTGTGAAGTGTAGGGGTACACGTGGATTTTATTGCGTGTGCAGTGAGGCTGTTGTGCAGAATCCCGTGAGATGAGAGAAAAATATTTTGTGCTGGTGACACAAAAGCCTACAGACATACCTGGGGGGGGGGGGGGGAACTGAAGGGTGATGTCTGCTTGTGGGTATGATACATCTGACTTAGTCCAAAAAGATCACCCAAGTTCTCAAAGAGCAGAGCACAACTTAACCCAGCCCTTGAATTGCTGGCAATCCAGTGGGAGGGACAGTCAGGTCATCACTTGTGAACCAACGCTCACAGTGTCTCCTGGATGGCACCTCGGAGATGAAGTACAACTTTGGCAATGGGGCCAGGACAGCCTTCTCTGAAGACAGTCGACCCAGGAAGACGATTGGATTGAGTGGAGGGGAATCCAGGCAGGAATGGCAGAAGCAAAGGCTTGAAGGGTGTGTGTGTCATGTAGCCCACCTGGGTGTTGCGGGAGGGGGCTCATGAAATGCTGAGAAGCTATACATGAGTCTGAGAACGAAGAGTGGAGGGCCAGACACTGAGGTCGTGCAAGTTGTGTGGCCTCGATCTGGTGGCACTGGGGAGCCGAGTAAGTGTAAGAGCATAAGTGGTCAGTCATATCCAGAACTCTGCGGTTGATTAGAAGACCCTTAGGAGGCTGTTTGAATGGGCAGGTAGGAAGTGAAAAAAGCCTGCATTGAGGCGGTGGAAAGTGTTAAGGCTGGTTCCAAAGAGGAATGGCCAGGAAATGACGCTGGAGCTCAGCTGGAGACCTACAGGTTTTCCGATGCCATGATTCCAGCATTTGCCCCGTTCAATTGTGGACCTGAGACTTCGCCTAGAACCTACCCTCTAGAGCCAGTTTCTTCAGAAAGAAGAAACTGTGACCTTTGGCTTCACTGGCGCTCCTGTGCGCATAGGTGTTCCTTAGAGGGGCCTGTCTGTGCGTGCCTGGAGCCACTCAAACTCCTGCACCTGGTTCCTAAACCCATCCACCATCCAGAATGGGATGCAGTCTGGCAGGTCTCCTCCGTACCCATCCATTTCTGGCTTAGTTCCACTGTACAATAACATCTTCTGGGGACCTGGTGGGGAGGGAGGATGGTGAAGTCTTGAGTCCTAGGTCCAGAGTCCTGGCAGGTCCTGGAAGTAGCCTGCACATTAGGTGAGGGGGAGTGTGGCCTGCTCTAAGGGATCCCGAGTGGGCCATGGAACAGGACATCCAGGACCTCGCGCCTTTCCGCTCTCCAGGGAATCCTGGTCCAAGTGCCGCAGGCTCTTGGAGGCGTCCTTGTCTGCAGCCTCCTGAAAACTATTTCCCACGCGGCCTCCTCGCCCGGGACTCCAGGGTTGGAACAGATGAGCACGCGATCTTCCGTGAGCCAGCAGGACACTCAGGCGTTGCCACAGCGCTTTCACGCGGAGGCGGCAATGGACCACTGGGCCGTCGCCTGAGCTTCTTACTGAACAAACGAGGGCCTAGAGACTAGAGAAATGGGGCGAATGAAGTCAAACTCCAGTTGGTGGGCCCCTCGTCCTGGGATCCTTCCCCGGAGCCCCTCGACCTCTCACATCTGCTCCTGGAGAGCTCGAGTGTCCACGTGACCGCACCTGTCTGTCCCAGCGGGTGTCTCCGGCGTGGCCGCACTATCTCCTGGGTGTGTGAGGGGTGTGATGACAGCTCCGGGAGCAGGACCGGGAGGCCTCAGCTTCCGGGCCCGCTTTCTGGTCCCAGCCCGGACGGAGGGGGAGCAAAAGGAGGTGGGGGAAGGATGGAGGTGGACCACGGCTCTGGCCGGCAGGAGAGTCCAGGACGTGACCCTGCGTGCGGAGCGAACCGGCAGGTGGGAGGTAGATCCGTTCCACCCGTGGGAGGGCAGAGAGAGAGGGTCAGGACGGATGCCCCGGAGAAGTTTCCCAACACCAGTTTAGGGACTTTTAGGAAATGGACGCCGGGGGAAGACTCCTCTTCCGCCTCCAGAGACCCGCAAGAGCTTGGCCAGAGCACTCAGCCTCCCACCCGGCGGTTGGGCCGCGGGACGCCCCTCTGCACTGGCGGTACGCACCCAGACAAGCAAAAACAGGGCGGGTGCGGAGGCCGCGCGCGCTCCAGGGTCATTGGCGGGTTTTTGCTGCCACCTCGCGGCGGTGGCGCGCAGCATCCTAGCCCTCTGCGCCGCGGGCTTTGGCTGTGCAAGCCGGTTGTTTAGGTGGCCTCGCCCTGCCGCCCCATTCTTCTTCGCTTGGCGTTTCGCAGTACCTCTTCTCCCAGGAGCGGTTCTTACTCTTAAGACGATCTGCAATGGACCTAGTTCTGTCTTATACCAAAGTCACATTCTGCCGCGATTGGATCCCCCGAGGGCCTGTGGGATTTGAGTTCGGCTTTCCAGCGGAAAGTTCAACTTTCATGGCTGAAGGATTGCCCAGGTTCAGCCTCTTTCCTCGTGCTTTCCTATCTGATCCTGTAGCTGCTCACCCGGGCTTGCAATGCTTGCCTCATGGTAAGGCTTCCTTTCTCCTGCACTATTAAGTTCTCCTGCGGATGCCTCCGGGTGTCTTAGGCATGGGCTCTCTTCCATGTGCATAGGCTTTCCGGGGGAAGCCACAAGGACCTAGCACCCACTCATCTCGCCAAGATCGCTCTCTGGGCGCCTACCGCGCGCCAGGCGCTTGTTACTCATCCCGGACAGAGAGCGGCCACGCAGACCCTGCCCCTGCCCCTGCTCCTGCCATCATACTTTAGTGGAAGCCGGGAAATGCAGCGCACGAATGGTAACTTCTTGGCTATGTCAAAGCATGAAGAGGGAGCCCAAGGGAGAGCATTTGGAGCAGATTTTGATTGGTCAATGTGAGTTTTCCGCATTTGAATATATAAGTAAACTGAGACTCAGAATGGCCGACTCTCCCTTAAATACACAGCCAGTTAGGTAGGCACAGGCCTAGTCCAAAACCAGCCCGGGGGAGGCTGGTTCCCGCGCCAGGTCTGGAGGGAGGGCGGGGCTAGTGGCAGAGGGGAGGGAACCGGGGGACCATCCTTTCAGTTTCTCAACTGCGGTTTTGCCTGCCTGATTCTATCAAGTGGAAATACTGACTCGCACCTTCTTTCTGACAAACCCAAAATTCAAAAAGTTTTGGTTTTTGTTTGTTCACTTGGTATGTTTGCTGCCCAAATTGGCAGCAAAACTTAACCTAAACTGTATGAAGCTATTTATAGTCTTTCTTTATTCTACTTGGCCTGGATATCAAATGTTTCACTGTAGAAATATTAATATGTTTAATTACAGGTGTGGCTCCAGACTCATGAGGGTGGTGTTAGGTAATAGGGCATATTTGTACCATTATATGTATCTTTTGGAAATCTCCAAAGTTCTGGATTTCTAAAGATTTTGGAAAAGGGATTGTGGTTGATTGAATTGACTCTGTATTGCATGAAGAGGTATTGATAAAGAGGTTCATGGTGGGAGAAGACGTTGGAAAGGAGAAATTTAAATAACATAAGCAGATAAACCATGAAAGGTAGAGCCCAGAGGAAGAAAAAGTCAAGCTGGCTGTGGGCCAGGGTCACAGAGCTAGCCCAGCAAAGCTGGGGGCATCCTGAAGGGCCTGGAGGGCTAGGGCCTTGATTTCTACACTAACTGGAAAAGGCAGATCACTCCCAGCCCCTGGTGGCAGGGGTGAAAGGAGCCATTGTTCCCTGGGAAAATGTATCATTCCGGGTGTCTTTTTGCCGTCCACATGGCTGAAGAATTGCCCTGGTTGAGGCACCTGTCTCCAAACACCCTTTCTCCTTCCAGACACTTCCAACCCCAGGGCAGCTTTCCACTGGACATCTTATGGCGTGCTAGGCTGGCTGACTCCGGGCCCGTGTAGTCCACTGGAAACTGAAAGGCATCTCATCAAGGTCAGGTTATTTTTAGGGAGGGAGAGCCACGAGAGGCCGAGAGGTCGCTCAGGCTTCCTGTGGTTATTTATGCCTCTCTCCAGCTGCAAGGCTGCTTCCTGGTCAGCAAGGAGGGGACTGAGCTCTGTCCACACCTGGTGAGCTGCCTTGTGGGTATGGCCTTGTAGGTAAACTTCCGAACAGTGCTCCAAGCCTGTGAGCGAGGGCTCCGTCCTCCCTGCCCTTCTGAGATGGGAAGCCAGAGTACCTTGAGATGTGAGGATAAGCCCCCTCTGCTGTGGGACCGACTGGGAGGCCCAGTGCTGGAAAGCAGAGGGGGCTGGCCAGGAGGTCAGCTGGGAAGAAGACCTGGAACAAGTCTGGGTCTGGGTCTTTCTTCTTAGAGTTCTTGTTTGTTTAATGAATCATTGGGACCAGCAGTTAGCATAATGGCTATGTTGCTGAACTCCCATGTAGCCAACCGCGGTTCGAGTCCTGGAACCAGTGGCTTAAACTCACGCCGGGCGCACACTCGAGAGGAGAATGGAGAAGAAGGGATGGGATTGCGGCGTGGCCATTCCCCTGGGAGGGGGGTGATTTCTCGCTTTCTGTCTCTCTCTCTTTCTGGTGAGTGCATGCACCCTATAGCAAAAAACCTCTCCAAAAAAAAAAAAAAAAAAAAAAAGAATTATCTATTTATTTATTATTATTATTTTAAATAATTGTTTTATTTAACTTTACTTATCCATTTATTTATTTGTTTTAATTTGACCAAACAGGGACAGAGTGAAAGAGAGAGAGAAAGAGAAAGTGCGAAAGCAACCCACCAAGTCTAGAACCAGAACTGCGGTCGGCCACATCGGAGTCCAGCACCACGCCACCTGCTGGTCCCCCCCCCCCTTTTTTTTTTAAGAATTATTTTATTTAACTTTATTTATTTATTTATTAAAATTTGGTCAGAGAGAAACAGAGTCACACACACACACACACACACACACACGCAAAGAGAAGTGAGAAAGAAAACCACCAGATCCGGGACTTGAACTGGGGTCAGTCATGTGGGAATCCAGCACCCTTAACCACCACACCATCTACTGGGCCCAATTATTATTTTTTTGAGAGATTTTTGCTATAGGGTGCATGCGAGAGACAGAGAGACAGAAAGTGAGAAATCACCCCCTAGGAGGGATGGCCATGCTCCAATCCCTATTCCTCCACGCACATGTGCCTGGCATGAGTTTTAAATCACCAGGTCCTGCGCTTGAAATGTGGTTGACTATGTGGAAGTCCAGGGTTGTAACTATTATGCCATCTGCTGGTCTCTATTATTATTATTTTAATTTGCTATAGGACACGTGTACTCACCAGTGAGAGACAGAGAGAGAGAGAGGGAAAGTGAAAAAGCAAGCCACCAGGTCTGGGACTCAAACGGCAGTTGTCTATGTGGGAGTCCAGAACCATCACGCCACCTGCTAGCCCCATCTTTCTTCTTAATCTTTTTATTTATTTATTTATTTATTTATTTATTTATTTATTTATTTATTTGAAGAGAGGTTTTTGCTATACGGTGTGTGTGCTTGCTGGAGAGACAGAGAGACAGAAAGAGAGAAATCACTCCCTGCAATCCCTTCTCCTCTGTTCTCATCTCAGGATCTTGGGCATGCACATACGCATGCCTGGCGTGAATTTTAAGCCACCTGATCTGGGTCTCGAACTACAGTCCGCTACGTGGCAGTCCAACGACGTACCTATTACACCAACTCTAGGTCTGAGAGTAGCACTTACTATCAAGGTCCCTTGGATCTATCCCTAGCGAGCTGTGGCCAGTGGACTCTATCTCCACAGTAACGGCAGAAACATAAAATTTCCTATTTTATTTAAGTGAGCTCTAGAACTCTTCCACCTAAATGGAGAAAGAGAGAGAAGGGTGGATATGGAGGAGGACATATTCAAGGCCTAGTAAATTATTCTTCCTATCACCAGGAAGAGCCCTGACGGTGTGCATAGGGTGTGGGGCCTTGTAAGGTTTACTGGGGGTCCTGAGCCTTGAGGAGTGATCCAGAAGGGCTTGGCTTGAGGATAACCCCAAGGAGCTTCTTTCCCAGAGGCTCCATTAGAAACAGAGTGATGACACATCCCTTGTCCCTCAGGTAAGGCTGCTCCTCCTCCAACAGGGCTCACCTGCAGGTCCTCAGCTCTTCCTCCCACGTCAGAACACCCCTTCATCTCTCATAGTCAGTGAGAACTCTGTGCCTCTTTTACTGTTTGTTTAAAGTATTGTAACACTAAAAACATACAGTAATGGGAGTCTGGAGGTGCACTCCCAGAACATCTGGACTCCACAGTCACCGAAGAACAGCTTCAAGACAGGGAGAAGATGGTAACCCAAGCTGGGAAGAGTGACTCCGACATGCCTGAGTCATCCTGACCTGTCCAGAAGCACAGGAATCAGGAACCCTGCAGCTGGACTGAAAGGCAGCCAGCATTTTCAAGTAGCAAGAGGAAGGGTTCAACCCCGGCTGTGGGGAAAGTTACGGTGCAAGGCAGAGTACTAGACGCACATGCCACCCTCATGCGTTCCCTAGCCACAGGCAGCCCGGGATCACCTCTGCCCAGCCTCACACACTCTGCTTACACTTCCCATGTGATGTGGGTGCATGGCTCATTTTCCCAGCGAGACCAGGGACAGAGCTGTGTTGGATGCACCTTCCTATGCTCACAAAGCTTGGCACATATGTTGAATCAGTGAATGAGTAAATGAATAAATAGCATCTCAGAGCCACAAACGAGGCGTCAGCAGCCTGCTGAATGTGCCTCGGGAAATCAATAGTTGACTCATGCAAACACGGAGCCGTAATGATCCCCTAAAAGGAGGAGAGGTGAGGAGTGCCTGAGCAGAGCAGGCTGTCCTGGAGCCAACAGAACTCTCTGGAGTCAGACGTAGGGACATAACCAACCAGAAGGCAAAGCAGAAGGTCCACACAGGCAGGGCCAGGTAGGTAACGGGTGGGCGCTCTGACAGAACAGCTAAAGGAGGCAGTGTGAGTAAGTGGTAGGGAGCTAGGCCGAGTGTAATCCTGGACTTGGTGTCACACTGCAGCGCCTGGAACTGAGACCTCAGACATCCTCGCTTGGGTCAGTTTGGACACAAGTACTGAAAGTTCTTCCCTGCTGCACGCTCCACCATCTTATTTCAACAAACTTTAGAGCAACCTTCCTCTCTCTCTCTGCTTCCCTTAAGAATTTAAAGACTGAGGCCAGCCAGTGGTATGGTGGTTAAGGTGCTGGATTCCCACATGGCCAACTGCGATTGGAGTCTCTGACCCGGTGCCTTGAAAGTCACACCAGGCGCATGTGCATGCGCGCCTGGAATCTTGAGAGGAGAATGGAGGAGAAGGGATTGCAGTGTGGCCAACTTCCTGGGGGGTGATTTCTCACCTTTTCTCTCTGTCTCTCTCTCTCTGGTGCACCCTATGACAAAACCAAAACAAACAAACAAAACAAAAAAAAATGAAGAACTTAAAAGGCAACCATTTGAGCATCATGGCTTAACAGCCATTTATCTTTTTTAAAAAAGAATTATTTATATAATTTTACTTATTATTATTATTTTTTAATTTGACCAGAGAGACACAGAAAGAGAAGGAAAGTGAAAAAGCAAGCTGCCAGATCTGGGACTCGAACCACACAGTGGGCCATGTAGGAATCCAGCACTTTAACCACCATGCCACCTGCTGGCCCCTATATGTTTATTTTGATTGTAGGAAAAAGACATATTCTTGGCTAATTTCTCTTTGTATGAACCTCCTTTCTAGAGAGATGCTGAGCCACAGCAATCAGAGAGCTGTTAGAGCAGGAGGCGTGGGTTTGAACCCATCTTCTTTTTTTAAAAAAATAAATTATTTTATTTTTTAACATTTATTTATTAGTTTGACCAGAGAGAGAGCAAAACAGAGAGAGAGAGAGAAAGTGAGAAAGAAAACCAGGTCTGGGACTCGAACCGTGGTTAGCCTTGTGGGAGTCCAGCTCCCTTAACTACCACACCACCTGCTGGCCCCGAGTCCATCTTCTTTATGCAATAGCTCTATAATTTTGAGTGTTCTGAGTGGTTTCCTCATCTGTAAAATAGGCACCACAGCACAGCCTTTGCCAGAGTTGATAGAACATGAGTGAGAAAATGTACATTTCCAGCACCTGGTATATGGTTTTGCTCAGTAATTGCCTCTAGAGAGGCCCCAGGTGTGGCGGTGGGAAGTGGGGTGAGTTTGTCTCCTGCCCATGGGCTCCTCCTGCTTAGCTGTGGGATAGACACTGGTCCAGCTGAGCCACTGGTTCTGGGCCAGTTCTGCACCCCTCTCCCCCATTCTGCTTCAGGGCCCTGGCTACCCTTCCACCTCATCCACAGGCTCTGGCACATCCCAAGCCTTCCAAGCATTGATTCTCCTCTCTCCTGTGCTGTGGAAGACCAACGGGATGGGCTTTGCACCCTATGGTAGGCACGGTCCTGTCTCCCCTTCAGAACTCCCTCTCATCCTTGCCCCTTTGGGTCACTTCTTTGTTCAGTTGCTTTTTTTTAAATTTGGTACAAGGCACATGCATTTTCTGGAGAGATACAGCGAGAGGGAGAGAGAGCAGGAAAGTGGGAAAGCGCCCCCAGGGGGATGACCACATTGCAATCCCTTCTCCTTCATTCTGTCAGGATCTGGAGCATGTACACATATGTGCCCGCATGTTTTCCAAAGTGCCAGGTCCGGGACTCGAACCGCACAGCTGGCCATGTGTGATCCAGTCGTCTTAACCACCATGCTGCTGGTCCCAAGGCCGCATTATTTTTTAATGCTGAGGGCTCAGGGCTTGGTGCCTGCCCCTTGTCATTGTACCACCTTTGCCCTTTCACCCTCAGAGCAGCCCTGGCTGGTTGTCCTTTTCCGCTTCCTGCTGCCTTTCTTTGTTACCCATCTCTCCTGCTCCTGTACAGGCTAGATGCTGCTCCGGCGGCTTCCTTCTCTGGGTGTTCCCTTCCATCATGTCCTGGCCTGCAGATATTGGTTCCCATATCACAGTGAGAAAGTGGAGGCAGAGAGCTGAGAAGAAGCCTATCCAAGGCTGAGCATCAAAGCAATGTCAGGGCCCAGGCAGTATGCTCTTGCTGAAGGGAGGGTCACCTCGTAGCCCTAGGGGAAGGCCTAGTCTCTGACACCCTGCCAAAGCTCCCCAGCTGTGCCCACCTCCCTCCCACACTTCTAGGGCAGCATTTCCAAAACTTACCTGACTACGAGGGGCACCTGAGGCTCTTGTCAAACAGTCACAGTCGAGTCCTTGGACCGGAATCTCTAGGTGTTCCAGGTAATTTATGAACAGGCAAGATAGGAAGACACAACCAGAAGGCCTTGCTACTCAAAGTGCATGTGGGGGTGAGGGGGCGGTGAGTGGTGAGCTGGGGGGCTGGCAACGTTGGTGTCACCTGGCACTTGTTACAAATGCAGTCTTAGGTCCCACCCTGACATGCATTGTAACAGGATTCCCAGGTGACTTGTACACACTGGAGCGTCTCTGGATTTGCGATTTATCAAGGTGACATTGTGTAGGGGGAACTCAGGCCTTGTCGCCTTAGTCATGTCATTTTACCACTCCAAGCTCCTGCCTTTCTCCTCTGTAAGCTGGTGATAGTATCTGCCCCTGGTTGTGATGACCAGATTGCAAATGGAGTTGAAAACGTTTCACCCAGTTTAGGCACAGTGACTAGCCCTGTTGTCTGGCCCTTGCCCTGGGCTGTTGTTCCTGTCACTCCTGCCACCCCGGGACTTCCATCCTGCCTGTCTTCTCACAGGCGCTGCCCTCCCACCCTGCTGCAGTGTCCAGGCAGATTGCCTGGAGGTGGGGCTCCTTGGCTCCTGTGGAGAGACTCCTGAGAAGGTGGGCAGCATCTTACGGGGCAATACCTTGGCCACGCCCACACTCCTCCTTCCTGCACCTGCCTTTGGCCTTGGAAAGCAGATGCCCAGGTCACTCAATGGACAGATGCTGCAGGAGAACTGGGAGAGCAATCGCAGACAGAGCCCCCTTACCAGAAGGGTAGTTCCACTGCCAGGGTCTCAGCCTGGAGCCACTGTGCTGGCCCCAGAAAGGGCCCACATGGAAATTGATTTGGGTGATGGGCAGGCCTTTTGAGGGTGGCTGTGCTGGGGCCAGCAGCTGGAACATCGCAGGGGTGTGGAAAGGTGCCTGGGCTGGTGTGTGTGAATAGAAGCACTGTTCTGCCCCCAGGCAGGGCATTCCCCCGTCAGCTGGCCCGACTTATGGATGGGGGCTGCTAAGACGAGGCTGCTGCCAACCTCCCCAGAGCCCGCAGCAGTTCTTGGCTCCAGACAATTGCTCCTCTATTCAGAGTTACCCACCAGAGCTGCCCCAGGTGGGTCTCCAGAGCCCCTCGCTCTGCCCAGTCATTCTGTATGCATGCTAGCTGTACGTCCTAGATTTTCCTGGCCTGGCCCCTTCAATTTTACACTCTATCCTGTTTGTTCCATGAATGTCCCTGTGTGTCACATCACATGTCCCATTTTGTTTGCCTGTTTCAGAAAAACAGAATTGTCACATTTACATGGATTCATTCAGTTTTCTTTTGTGGGAGGTGCAGGTAGAGCCAACTAATGAGTAGGTTTCCCACTCTGTCTCCCCAGCCATAATTCAGCCTACAACAATCTGCACTAATACATCTGTCTTCAGTAAGTGGCTCTGAGATAAACTGACTTAAATTCCATACAACCACCAGGAAAGAATTGCTTACGGTGGGAGGACCCCATAGTTTTGGGGTACATAGCCCTGCTCTCTCCCACTTTGGCTCTTTAACGGGGTCACTCCTGAAAAAAAAAAACAAATACTGTTTCCCTGTAGTCTAATTTAAGTAGGTCTCTTGGAAAAAGATTCTTCTGAATAAACCCACAAAGATAGGTAAAGAGTTTTCAAAAATGAATGAACCTAAAACTCGGAAGCTTAAAGTATATGAGAAGTTTAACGTGGCAGGAAACTGCAGCCAGTCCCTCATCTCCCCGTGGGTGGGGATACTGCGATCCTGGGAGATCCTTGCATGGACAACACGGATTGTTCCAAACCTAGGAGGTGCCCTTGCAGGTCCATGATGTAGATTTTTTCCTAGCCTTAGATCTGGGTCTTTTGTCATAGCTGTAGTTTGCAGAGAGGTGTCTTAGGACCCAAATGTCACATGCCCAGAGCCTGGCCCTCCTCATCAGGCCTTTTCCCTTTCTGTAGGCAGAGCTGAATTCTCTTTTCCAGACCTGGTGAGTTCTTCCCAAATGATCTGCTATTCCTAGCAACTGCCTCCCTTCCTGTCCCTTTCCTCTCCTTTCTTCTAAGTCTCCATCCTCTTGGGCTTCCTTTCTTCCCTTTTCTTGTCCTTCCCTCACCTGCCTTTCTTGAGAGCCTTGCCCAGCACCCCTTCTTTTGGGGGTCTGAGTGCTGAATGGCAGGCCCTGCAGGTGGAGGAGCCAGCCCCCGGTGCCCTGTGCCCCCAGCCCCCACTCCACCTAGTGCAATGTCTGCCTCGCCTGGCCTCCCTCCTGCCAGGCAGATGCAGGCACCTCCTGCATTGTTTCCTGTCCTGAAGACGAGCAGCTGCCGGACTAATTGCCACCAGCAGGGGGGCAGGGCCCCCCTCACACTCCTTCTGCCGATTAGGAGGCGGCCCGGGGGGCGGTTTTCAGGAGGCCAGTGAGCCCAGCCAGGGTTGAGCATTATTCCAGGAATTTTAAACACTCGTTAAAGGCTTCGCGGTGTCTCACTTCAGTACACATCATGCTCCAGTTACTGCTCGGAACCGCGGGGGCATCAGCCTGGGCAGCACTTATCAATATTTTAGCACGAGAAAGGCAAATGATGTTGAAACATTGAACTATATTTCCATCTGTTCAGATTGAAATGGGACAAGCACAGCTCAGGAAATGGAATACCTCCTCCCCAGCTGCCTTGGAAATGGTGATACCCGTTGGCCTCAGTCCCTACCTCAGTTTCTCCTTCACCTCTATTCTCACTGGGTCCCCAAGATTCAGTCCTTGCCGGCAAAATCAAGGAGCCTGATCTTGACTGTTTGCTTTGACAGCAGGGCAGGCATGGTGACACCTCAAAGAATCTGAGAGTGATCCCTTCTCATTAAAATGTGCCTTTCCTGGGGCCAGCAGATGGCCAACCATGGTTCAAGTCCTGGACCTGGTGGATTGAACATCATGCTAGGCACAAGTATGCACATGTGCCCAAGGTCCCAGGAGGAGAATGGAGGAGAAGGGATCGCAGTGTAGCCATCTCCCTGGGGGATAATTTCTCACTTTCATCATCTCTAGGGAACACATATGCCTTATGGCCAAAAAAAAAAAAAAAAAAAAAACAAAAACAAAAAAACCTCTTAAAAAATGTGGTCAGCAGGTGGCATGGTGTTTGAGGGTGCTGGACTCCCACATAGCCAACTGTGGTTTGAGTCCCCCGACCCAGTGGCTTGCTTTCTCTCTTTCCCTCTCTCTCACGCTCTGTCCCTCTCTGGTCAAATTAAAAATAAAAATAAATTGGGCCAGCAGGTGGTGTTGTGGTTAAGGTGCTGGACTCCCACATGGCTGACTGTGGTTTGAGTCCTGGACCTGGCAGCTTGCTTTCTCACTTTCCCTCCCTCTCTCGCTCTCACATTCTCTCTCACTGGTGAGTGTACATGCCCCATAGAAAATTAGATGATAATAACAAATACAATAATACAATTAAGTAATTATAAAACACATAAGTAAAGTCAAATAAAACAATTCTTAAAGAAATGTGCCTTTCCCATGGACTGACAGAAAATGGTGGGGTCAAATGTGATCTGTCCCCTGGGGTGACAGAAGATGCCATTCTCCCTTCCTTGCACTGGCTGGGCTGGGTGCCCACAGGTTGCCTCTCCTGCAGGAAGAGCTGGGAGGGGCAGGTGGGCATGAAATGAGCGGACCGCGAGCAGGTATGTAACCACTGCATAAACGCCAACACACATAACACGGGTCATGCTCCCACTTCCCTTGGAATAACAGAACCTGTTGGCAAGAAAGAACCTTGAGCGATACTGGAGTTCAGCCATCTCAGGATCCGAGGAGTTTCAGCGGGGTGGTAAGCAGGGCTGGCTGCCGTGAGATGTGAGAGCAGTCATCTCAGATGATCGAGGGGCCCAGGTGAGATCTGGGAGACTCCACCAGGAGCCAGCCCTGAAACCTGAGCTTCATGGGACACAAAAAATAAGAAAAGCTCCTTCCTTTTGTCTCTAGCCCTGAAGCAGAATGGAGGCCAGATTCTTCTCATTTCTCCTCGGCCTTTTTGTAATTTCTTCTTCCTTCGACGCTGGCCAATTTGATCTGATTCATCAACAAACATAGGGGAGAGGTGGGAGGAGGGCCCATGGTAAGAGGAGGGTCCGGAGGTCACAGCCCCCAGGGGAAGGGGAACACTGTGGGCTGGTCTAAACTCTTGGAGTTTGGGGTAGATACTTCGTTTCTGGGACCAGCTGAAGAATAGCAAGATATTCTTCACCCTAGCCCCCCACACTGGCAGTTGAGCTAGTGGGAACATCTGCGGAAGGGGTAGCTTCAGCAGCGACAAAAAGTAGAGGCTCATGTCTGTCTCAGGAGATCATGGGCCACAAGAGCCAGAGAACCCCCTGCTTGCAGGCAAGGCCATCCATGTCTCACGCCAGCTGGACAGGGAGCGACCTCCAGAACACTAGAGATGGGCTCCTCTTCCTTGTCTGCCTTTGCACTTAGGACAGCAGACAGAGGAGAGTAGAGCTCGGTAACATTTGGAGTAAGCACACATGTGCCAAGTGACATCACCAATAGCCATCTCTGACACGAAATCTGGTGTCCAATGAGTCAGAGGTCATAGCATTGCTGATGCTCCCGGAGAAGGGAGTTCTCTGCAGGCACCTGTGCCTTGGCGAGCCTGGTCAGCAGGCAGCAAAGTGCCCTGGCCGCAGGGCTGCCTGAGTGATCTAAAAATGCTGACCTATATGTCAAGAGAAAAATATTACATGTTTATTTCTATCACGAGGGAGTGCTTTTGGAACTCACTGTCTCTGGGAGATTCAGAATTAAGGTCGAATTAGTATGGAAAGCCTTGCCTCTCCCCTCCCTCTCCCTTGGCCATAAAAGGTGGGGTAGTAAGGGGGAGGGGGACACTTTGGAAGGTTCATGAAGCCTGGCCAGACAGGGTCACAGTGAGTCCCGGTCTTCTCCTGGCATTATCTTGTACATTGTCTAGCTAAGGAACTAAGCAGAACCTTAAGAAGAGCCAGTGAAAGGTAGGAGGGACCCAGGGAATCAGTGCATTGGCTGTGGCTGACCTGAACTGAAAGACAGAATGAATTAAGGCTGAAGCCAAGACTTCCCTGAAAAATGTCACACTCAGATGTCAGAGAGCAGAAAGGAAAGGTCAGGGAGAGCAAGCAGGTCCTCTGTGTCGGGCGCTGTCCAAGGTACTTCACATAAACTGTTTCTTGCAGCCCCTCTAAGAAACCCATTTTATTAAAGAAAAACTGAGGCTCAGCGAGGTTAACTGACACGTCAAGATCACTGAATAGTGAACAGCATATACAGAATTTGCACACCTCCGTGGTGCATGCTCCTTGTACACCGTGTGAGGCGTGTGGTTCCTATGCCCAGGGCTAGCATGGGGAAAGGAGGCAGACAGAAGGCAGGATGGAGCTTCTTGGAGGCCAGAGCAGGCGACATTATGGTGCAGAAAAACCGTGCCTGCAAGGCTACTGAGATGTGGCTGATCCACATTTGCCTGGTGAATCTAGACGGGCAGAAGAAATGGCCTTTTTAGGAGGGACCAGAAACTAGAGGGCTCTCCAAGAAGGCAAAGACCTGCTGCCGAGCGATTGCAGAGTACCTTCAAATCAAAAGTGCAAGCTCAGAGTCCAAGCAAAAGTCCCCCACACACATCCCTGGGGCTCAGAGGGAGGGCAGGCAGCATGGACAGGGGTTGAGAATACATGGTGAGCATGGGGAGGGGCAAATTTCTTACTTCATGAGATGGGCTGGTGCTCTTAGGATGCCAAGCTAGAGGCCAGCAGGTGGTGCAGTGTTTAAGGCGCTGGGCTTCCACATGGACAACCATGATTTGAGTCCCGCACCTGGAGGCTTGCTTTCTCACTTTCTCTCTCTCTCTGGTGAGTGCATATGCCCTGTAGCAAATTTAAAAAATAATAATGATGATGAATAAAATTAAATAAGTAACTCTTTAAGAAAAAACACAAAAGGATGCCAAGTTATTTACAGCCAGAACACAGAACAGACACAGAGAGTCTTCAGATCGGCTGGGGTAGAACCCCGTTTCTCACATGCTCTGCCTGCTGTACACATCTGAGGGGATCCCAGGTTAGAAGCTAATGAGGGTGACCAGGAACCTTCCAGCAGTGCTAGTGGCAGAAGTGACAGAAAACAGGATGTAGAGTTTGGAGGGAAGGTGGGGGGAATTGTTCTGACTTCAGAGCAGGAGTCACACGGTTCTCTCAGTAATCAGGGTTCACAGTACAGATGCAGGTGGAAATGAACACAAACCTTGATTGTGCGGCTGGGCCTTTGAGAGCCCAAGAAAAGGAGCCACACACAGGGGAGGGAGTTGTTGAGAAATCAGAAAGTTGTTCTATGTCAGCAGTGTCTCTAGAATCAAGGTCATAGGCTGTCTCCTTCAAGGTGACTTTGATTCACTCTTCAGCCCTACCACTCGCAACTTCAACTTCAGTTTTCTGGACGCACCAGAGGTACAGAGCCTAGTACCTGTAACAATGTTTCAGATCTTGGAAATACACTCTGGCTCCAAAACATCACAATGAATACATATTTTATTAATATGCCCAAAGTTCATTCATTTAGTATTTGTAAAAGATTTGAAATCAAATTGTAGTTTAGGATCTCACATTTCCTAAAATCTCCTGAATATACCCAATGATAGAGCTATAAAAGCTCACCATAAACGAAGTGCATCAAGTTCCCATAGACAGGAAATGTTAAGAAGGAAACAATGTACGCATGGTACCATTTTAGTATGTTTAAAACACAACCTATGCAGCTCTTCAAACTGGCCGTAAGGAGACTCAGCTTATGTCTGAATTCAACAATGTTTGTTGAGCACCTGCTAAGCACCAGACTGTTCTAGGAACTTAGGTGCCATCAGTGCACACAAACAGTGAAAGATCTGTGTCTTCATCTTGAGGGAGATGGACAATGTAAAATAAACATAATAAGTAAAGCATTTAGTGTGCTAGACAGTAGCGAAGAATAGCCAATAGTAGGGCAAGATGAGGGGACCAGGAGGGATGGGGCGGGGAAAAACTGTGGCCAAAACAATTAGGACTGTCAATGTAGCCTCAATGAGAAAGTGAGGTGTGAGCCAACTCGAAGGTGAGCCAAATAACGATCTGGAAGGAACGTACTTCACCAAGAGAGGATGGCTAGTCAGGGCCCGAAGTCACACTTGCTGTGTTTGAAAGACACCAAGGAGGCCAGTAGACATGGGGGAGCCGTCACCGGGTGAGGCTGGGTCAGCTGCAGGTCCTGTAAGGCCCTATAGGACATTGTAAAGAACTGGCTTGTGCTAGAGGGAAACGTAAGCCCTAGAAGGTTCTGAACAGAGAGAAAGAAAGAGAAAGAGAAATCACCCCTTTGGGAGGGGATGTCATGCCACAACCCCTTCTCCTTCATTCTCCTCTCAGGATTTTGAGCACACATGCATGTGTGCCCCAAAACACCCCTTGGGTGTTTTCCAAGCCTCCAGGTCTAGGACTTGAACCACTCAGTTGTCCATAGGGGATCAAATTGCCTTAACCACCATGCTATTGGCTGGCCCTGTAGGTATATTTTGAACATGACTTGAAGATGATTCTGATGCACAGAAGATTTGGGACCCTCAAGTATACAGACCTTCCTGCTCAGGGAAGTGTTGACTGGCATTTCAAATGATTATTCTGCAGAACAAATATTCCCAGGAGGGACAGGCAGAGGGGTGGGATGAAGAAGTGCGAGAAAATTCCCTGTGCGCAAAGATGCCCTAACTTGCCCATTCTACCTGCAACCCCACCATGGAGTATCATTCAAGCCTTTGCTCCAGGACCCATCCTGCCCAGGCCTCGAGCTGCCATGTCCTGGGAGCCCAGGGTCTCGGTTCCCCACTCCACCAGTTCCTAGGTTCTGAAGTAGTCATTTGAGAGGATGAAGGTGACATGTCCTCTCTCTCTGCCCCTCCTCCTGCCACCCCAGCATTTAGGGCAGAGGCACAGGCTCCCCCACCCTGCCAGCACTGTTGCCAGGAAGTGCCAGGAAGCCACTCTGCTGCTGTGTCTCTTGTGCCAGGCACCAGGATGAAAGGAAACACCAGAACGGCAGTTTGGGATTATCTAGTGCCCTGGGCCAGAGAGGCTGCTTGAAAGGATTAGTGGCTTCTTCTGAAAGAGCTGCAGAGCTGCTTTAAACAATGGCTCCTCTTCAGGGCTCTCCGGCCCACTCTCTCCGGCGGAGCACACGGGGAGTCTGGATCTGTGGAGGACAGCCTACTTTGGAACAGCTCTGGGAGGGGAAACTCACCGCCTCCCAAGGCACCCAGCCCCTCACTGGTTGTGCTAGAAAAACCTTCCTTGAACTGACTCAGAAGCAGTCACCCTGCTGTATCCTCCTGGGGTCAGGAAACAGAGGCTGCTACTCCCAGGGGTGCCAGGGCATCATATGCCCTAAGTACTCAGTGCAGGCTTGCTCTTGGCTCTCCATGGGCATTCTGGAGCTGCCACTGGCCACAGAATTCCCCCTGGGACAGGAGAGCCCGCCTCAGTGAAGGGTACTTTGGGAAGGCCCCAGTGAGCTTCCCACTCCTCTCTGCTGCCGTCAGGCACCCGCCAACTCCAGGCTCCCTCTGGCCATCACTCTGGCCGGGTTTGCATGGCCCCTGTGCCCCAGTGCTCAGTCCTAAGTGGGGCTGCTGGGTGCTCCTGGACACTCACCCCACGAGTGCTTGTCCTGGAGCCCCTTCCTTAAACCCTACCAGGGCCACAGGCCTGGGTCCCAGCCACTGCTGTGAACATGGGGGTCAGTGCACGGTGTCCATGGCAACAGGCTAGCAGGCTGTGTTTCTGGAAACAGAACCTACAACCTCCCCCACCCCATCTCTCGGTACTCCAAACTCCAGAGTGTAATTTCCTATTGTGCTAAAATGTTTGTAACATGGGATTTTCCATTTTAATAATTTTTAGGCATACAGTTCAGGGGCATTCAGTATATTCACACTGTCGTACAATCATCATCCATCTCTGGAACTTTTTTTAAAAAGAATTATTTATTGGGACGAGCAGATGGCATAATATTTATGTTGCTGGACTCCCACATAGTCGACTGTAGTTCAAGTCCCAGTTTGCAGTCCCATGTGCATGCCCAAAATCCCCAGAAGAGAATGGAGGAGAAGGGATTGTAGCATGGCCATTCCACCTGGGGGATGATTTCTCATTTTCTGTCTGTCTCTCTGGCAAGGGCATTCACCCTATAGCAAAAATCTCTCTTTAAAAAATGAATTATTTTGGGACCAGCAGACAGCATAATGGCTATGTCATTGGACTCCCATGTAGTCAACCGCAGATAGAGTCCCGGACCCGGTAGCTTAAACTCATGCCGAGCCCATGTGCATGCGTGCCCAAGATCCTAAGAGGAAAATAGAGGAGAAGGGATTGTGGTGTGGTCACCCCCCGGGGGTGATTTCTCACTTTCTGTCTCTCTGTCTTTGTCTTTCTGGCAAGCACATGTGCCCTATAGCAAAAACCACTCCAAAAAAAATTATTTACTTAATTTTATGTATTATTATTATTTTAATTTTCTATAGGGCATATACACTCACCAGAGAGAGACAGAAAGAGAGAAAGTGAGAAAGCAAGCTGCCTGGCCCAGGACTTGAACTGTGATCAGCCATGCGGGAGTACAACTCCTTAATCACCACAGCACATGCTGGCCCATCTCCAGAACTTTTTTATTTTCTTAAACTGAAACTCTGTATTCCTTAAACACTAACATTCCATTTCCCCCTCCTCCCAGCATCTTTCTGTGTCAGTATTTGTCTACTCTATGTCCCTCATATAAGTGTACTATATCATGTAGTATTTATCCTTTCGTATCTGGCTTCTTTCAGTTAGCATTGTGTCTTTTTTTAACATTTAATTTTTTTAAATTTTATTTCTTATCATTATTCTTCAATTTGACCAGAGAGAGACAGACAGAGAGAAAGGGAGAGTGAGAAAGCAAGCTGCCAGGTCCAGGACTTGAACCATGGTTGGTCATGTGGGAGTCCAGTGCCTCAACCACTACACCACCTGCTGATGCCAGCATTGTATCTTTCAGGTTTACTCATGTTGTTACATTGATCAGAATTTTATGTCTTTATCAGGCTGAATAGTGCATGCATATCCCACATTTTGTTCATTCATCTACTGATGGACACTTGATGTCTTAGTCCATTTGGGCTACCGTAACAAAATGCCTGAGACTGAATAATTTATAAACAATAGAAAAGTATTGCTCACAGTTCTGGAGGCTGGAAAGTCCAAGGTCAAGGCACCAGCAGATTTGGTGTCTGGGGAGAGTCCATTCCTGAGTTGGTGCCTTCTATGTATCCTCACATGGTAGGAAGGCAAAAGGGGACTAACAAGCTCTTTTACAAGGGTGCTAATCTCATTTATGAGACTCTACCGTTATGATCTGATCACTTCCCAAAAGCCCCACCCCCTATAACATCACCGTGGGGGTTAGACTTCAGCAAATGAATTGGGGAGCGGGCACATACATCCAGGCATAGCACTTGGGTTGTTTCTGTCTCCTAGCTGTTGTAAATGGCGTTGCCATGGATATGGGCACACCAGTATTTGCTTGAGTCCAGGATGTATTTCACATGCTGCCCCAAAACATTCTCACTCTCCCTCTGGTACACATTGTTCCTATTGGGTGGGAGATTCCCCCAGGGAAGGATGGGGACCTCACTCTTAGTCCTCCTTGTGCCTGCTCCCGAGGTCAACACGGCCTGGCACAGTGATGGCACTCGAGACCTGTGGAGTGGAGTGGATGAATGAAGAGTGAGGGGTACTTCTTGGTACCTTTTGCTTGGGTGATGTGACAGTACTTTATGTATGTGTACTGTCCCATTTAATCTGTCAGTCCCATTTTACAGATGAGGAAACTGAGGCTGAGGGAAGGTAAGGGTCTATGACTACTGATGAAAATCTTGGGTAAGCCAGAGCCACTGCAAACTCACTTTTCTGATGGCAGCAGTGGCAGCAGCTACATCTTCCCTGTTCCTTCACCCTGGGAGGTGCAGGCAGAGTGAGAAGGTGGCCTTGTATTAGAGCTGCCTAGGGGCCTTTCAGAGATGGGAGAGAAGCGGGAATCCCAGTGCTTCAGAGAGAAGCTGCTGGCTGTGGCAGGACCCCGGCTGGTGTGGCTCTAAGCAGCCCCAGCCCTGGACTGACCCCAAACCCCAGCCCATATAGGGCAAAGCTCGTCCGTCCAGCCCCTCTGGGGTCTTGGATCCAGCTGTCTGCTTGCTACCTGGCTTTCTGCTGTCTCCCAGCTTATCTGGGGCTTGTGCCTCTGGCCCGGTCTGGGGTCAGGGAAGCTCAGGGAAATATAGTCAGAAGGTATGGTGCGACCTTCCTGCAACCTTTCCCACACCCCCGCGCACACACCCTGCCAGGTGCCTGTGGCGGCTGCTGGATTGGGATGCTATGGTCGTGTTGAAGCGTGAGACCCCCTGACTTCCCTGGGCGAGGGAGCCAGCATCTTGGGCTTGTCTACTGAACCCAACGAATCAGTGGAAAAATGGCAGAGAACAGTGGACGTCCAGGCTCCTCTCTGTTCCCCATCAACCCCTCTCTGTGCCCCCTCAGTAATAAACCAGGATCCCGGGCAAGGACGTGTCAGGTAAGACAACGGGTCTGGATAAGCTGAATTGGGGTCAAAGGAGCCACGCTCCTTCCAGGAGGGAGGCCACCTCCTGCTCTCGCTGGCTGCGTCTGTGCCTCCACTGCTCCGCCGCTCCGCAGCTCTGGCCAGGCAAGGCGGGCCTTCCTGCTAGGTGTTCTGACCCCATGGCGACTCCTGGGACCCTAGTGAAGGGCTACAGGGCTGACCACCACAGGATGAATAGCGTCCTTGTTCATCTCCTTCCAAACTGGCCCTGAGCCTCAGCAGCTCCACTGGGGGGTCAGAACACCTAGCAGGAAGGAGTACCGCCTAGCTCCCTGGAGTACCACGGTGGGGCTGGGTACAGAGTGGGACATGATCATGAGCTTACAACACATTTTCTGGGAGCTTCAGTCTTCCTACCTATAAAATGAGGCAATAAAGCAAATCTTGTGGGTTTGCCACGAGAGTTAAATCACAAAACAAAGCACCGAGCAGGTTCCTGGCCTTCCCCAGGTGTGAACCCCTGCAGTAGTTATTGCAGTCACGGTCACGGTTACAATTCGCTATATACCCTGGGCACATGCTTCCCTCAGAATGCCTTGGGAGGCTCCAAGGCTCAGACATCCTTACAATGCAGCCTTGTACCCCTACTTCCCAGTTCAAATATCTGGGATGTCTGCATCTATTGGGTCGTTGGGAAAGTCATGACACGTTTTGGCATAGAAAAACACATCATGACTTTCCCGACGACCTACCACATCTAGAATTCCCCCCTTATCCTTTGTGGCAAACCTGCTTCTCACCCTGCATGCCCCAGTTTAGTTAGTGGTACACTGTCCCCAAATATGAGTCACATCCGTCCTCCTGCAGCTCACTGTGCCCAGCTGCCCCCTCCCTAGGAGGGACCTGCCACCTAGTCACCTGCACTGCAGTGTCCTGAGTCCAGGACAGTGCTTACCCATATGCTGTTACTTTTGCCCATAATGCATCTCTCCTGTACCACAGGTCATGTCTTCTGTTTCTTTTACGGGGCAGGTATCCAGGATGGGTGGGGGTCGGCAGGTGGTGTGCCGGTTAAGGCTCCGGACTCCCACATGGCTGACCACAGTTCGAGTCCCGCACCTGGCGTCTTGCTTTCCCACTTTCCTCTTTCTCTGTCTCTCTGGTCAAATTTAAAAAATAATAATAATAAATAAAATAAAATAAAGTAATTCTTTTAAAAATTATTTTCTTTTTTTAAAAAACAATTATTTTTAAATTTAATTTTATTTGTTCATTCATTAATTTTAATTTGACCAGAGAGAGACACAGAGAGAGGAAAAGTGAGAAAGCAAGTCAGCAGAACTGGGACTCGAACTACGGCCAGCCATGTGGGAAAGTCCAGCATCTTAACCACCATGCCACCTGCTGGTCCCCAATAAAATAATTCTTAAAAAAAAAGGTTGGGTGGACAGGAAAGAGGATACAAACGAACACTGAATCCTGGGTCTGGCCACGTAGTCATCATTCTCTCCAACCTTTAAAGACCCCCCCCCCCCCCTTTTGGAGTGATTAAACTGAATCCTCCATCACCCCTTCTAGACAGTCTGGAAAATGGATATGTTGATCCTAAGCCCAGAAAGGTTAAGTGACTTGCCTAAAGACGCAGAGCAAATAAGAGGATTAGTACCTCTCAATACAGGACGTTGAGGTGTTGACACTGCCAGCTCCTCCCAGTTCTTAAACAAAGCGTCAGTGTGCTCCCCTGGCGCCATCCATAAAGGGAGGGTGGACAGAGAAGGGGGATGATGCAGAGGTATGAGTGTTGCGCTCAAAGCCACAGGTCTGGGAGACGTGTCTCGACACACACAGGAGAGGGGAAGAAAAAAAACCAAAGCAACTCCCAGACAATTTACGGCTAAGAAATATGCTTGAAAGATTAAAAAAAAAATCTTTCTGTTAACATTTACTTATTCATTTACTTCCGAGAGAGAAAGCAAGAGAAAGAGACAGTTACCCTCAACAGGATTTCATGCCATAACCCACCCCCAGTGGAGCTGGCCTGGATCACGGTGCCCAGGAGGTCCTTGTGCACATGCCCTGGACCTTTCCCATGGGGGTCCAGTTGCATCACTGTTGCGCCACGGCCTGACCCTTGTGTCAGGAAGATCGAACTGTTCCAGGGAAAACTTGCTGAAAGAAACCATCTTTGTCCTCTGACCAGCCAATTCCTCTGTTCATCCAACAGTCAGCAACAGCTTCAAAGATGAGGTAGTCGAGCCCCTTTCGCATAGCTGGACAGGAGTGAGCTGCTCTAGATCCACGGGGAGGGAGGCTTAGGAGGAGTAAGCAGGGCTGGGGTAAGAAGGGAGAGGAGGAAGAGCAGAGTTGTCCTGCAGAAGCAGCAGGGAAGCAGGAGGGAGCTGCTCAGAGGCCACTGGGGCAAGGGTAGGTGTAAGAGTGACGAGAGATGGCACTGACCAAGCACCCGGGGGGTGCCATGCAAGGTAGATTGTACACTCACGCACAGACGTAGAGACTGAGGGTGTGACACCCAGACTCACAGTGGCAGAATCAGCATGAGAACTCAATTTCCAGACTCCAGATCCCAGGGTCTTTCTTTCATGCCACAGAAACAAGTTTGGGACTGGGTCTAGGAGCCACAGTTGTAGCACTTGTTTGCCTAGAGAAAGACAAAGAAGGACTTCATGGCAGGGGCTTATCTTCCAACTCCTATGTCCAGAAACACACATACACAGTCCCATTCCTTCAACTGGCTGGAAAATGCATAATTTGGAATCACAAGGCTGGGGCCAGCAGGTGGTATAGTGGTTAAGGCGCTGGACTCCCATGTGGCTGCCTAAGGTTCGAGCCCCAGATCCAGTGACTTGAAATTCACACCAGGTGCATGTGCATGTGTGCCTACAATCCTGAGAGGAGAATGGAGGGGAAGGGATTGAGATATGACCATCCCCATGGGGGGGGGGTGACTTCTCACTTTCTGTCTCTCTGTCTCTCCAGCAAGCACACGCACCCTCTAGCAAAAGTCTCTTAAGCAAAGAAAAAATAGAATCACAAGACCAAGTTCACTTCTCCAAAATATTGAATGGTGACCTCCTCATCTCTACACTTCATAAAATTATGATCAGAACTCCCAAGAAAAGGGTATATTATACACCTAAGGCCTTGATAAACCATATGATTCCTGACAGAAATTAATTACATGCACACACACACGTATATGTCATTTTATTTTTTTACAGGAACACAAATCCACTTGTATTTATTTACTATTTGATAGTTTAAGTTATTGAGGGGTGCAGCATCACATGGATTCTATATCCAATGGCCTTAGCAGGAAGGTTGCTTCAGAATTTGGCATGAACCATGCCTCTGTCTCCATGAGTGCAAGCAGCCTTTCCCTAGATTACTCTAGTTTTGTTTGACATGCCACCAAGAGTCACCGTGCTGTTCTTTGTGCACATAAGCGCATCTCTTGCCCAAATAGAGTTCCCTTCAGCTTGGGCATAAACACTTCCTCCAATTTCAGATCTGTGTGTTCTCTTTGGTTCCTGAGACCCTGCTCATAGCCAGCAAATATGGCCTCGGCCCGCAGCCTTCCAGACATAGCTGACATTTAAAATCCCACCCCCAGCAGCCTCCATAGGCTCCAAGATGGTAAAAAGACAGCAGAAATGAATAATGTTTTGTTTTGTTTTGTTTTAGACTTGCCACAGGACTAGTGCACTCTCCAGAGAGACAGAGTGGGGGAAAATGAGAAACCCTCCCTGGAGGGGATGGCCGTGGGGCAATTCCTTCTCTTCCACGCTCTTCTTGAGACTTTGGGCATGCACACATCACCTGGTGTGTTTTTCAAGCTGCTGTCTCTGGGACTCAAAGTCAACCATGTGGGATCCACTGCCTTGACCACCACACCACCTACTGACCCAGAAGTTAATAATATGAAGTTTATTTATTTATTCCATGAGACAGAGACAGAGAGCATCCCCAACAGGCTCTTGGTGCAGCAATCCCCCCACACACACACACACACACACACTTCTTCAGCCAGCCCCGGATCATGGGCACGCACACCCCTGGTGTACTCAGGGAGCCCTCCAGAAGCAAATCCTGACCCTTCCACGTGAGTCAGCCTCACAGTGTATTGTGTTTCACCTCTGCACCACCATCCTGCTCCGGAAGTTACTATTGGGTTGTCGGGAAAGGCACGATGCATTTTTGCATAGAAAAACATGAGTAAATATGCCATGAATTTCTCGACGACCTAATGTTTTATTTTATTTTATTTATTTTTAAAAATAATTATTTATCATCATTATTTTTCAATTTTGACCAGAGAGAGAGCAAGCCACCAGGTCCAGGACTCAAACCGTGGTCAGCCATGTGGGAGTCCAGTCGCCTTAACTACCACACCATCTGCCAGCCTGACCTAATATTTTAAATATCAGTGTTATTGTTGCTCTACCCACTCCTTTTCCTGAGCTGAGCTAGTGTTTGTCTTGTTTGTGTTTTTGTCGAGAGAGGTATTTTTGCAAGGGTCTTGCCAAGCACTGTCCTCCCACCCCAGGCTCCCGGTCGGCTGGGTCTGAGGTGTTCACTGCCGCACCAGCAGGTCAGTCAGGGATCCAAACCTGGACCTTCCATGTGGCCCCAGCCTTGGGTGGCAGCATCATTGCCTGCACCATCGTAGCTGGGTCTGAGCTGGCAATGTATTAAGAGGCTTGACTTAACCTCGGGACCAGCAATTGGCGTAATGGCTATGTTGCTGGACTCCCATGTGGTTGACCATGGTTTGAGTCCCAGACTCGGTGGCTTAAACTCACACCAGGCGTGTGTGCGTGCATGCCCAAGATCCCAAGAGGAGAATGGAGAAGAAGGGATTGTGGCGTGGCCATTGATTTCTCACTTTCTGTCTCTCTGTCTTTTTCTCTTTGTGGTGAACACACACACCCTATAGCAACAACTTCTCCAAAAAAGAAAGAAAGAAAGAAAGAGAGAGAGAGAGAGAGAGAGAGAGAGAGAGAAAGAGGAAGGAAGGAAGGAAGGAAGGAAGGAAGGAAGGAAGGAAGGAAGGAAGGAAGGAAGGAAGGAAGGGAGAGAGAAAGAAAGAAAGAGGGAAAGAAAGAGACTTGACTTAACCTAGCGTGAACACAGGGAACAAGCTGACTTCTCTAGCTCTGCCCTGCACCTTAGTCATCACAACCTGTCCATCATGGCCATCCCCCTGCCTACAGGTCACCTCCCTGTCTACCCACACCTTGCTCAACTAAGCATCATCATTTCTTCCAAACATTCTCTTTCATTTTTTAAAAGAATTATTTATTTAATTTAATTTATTTATTATTATTTTTTTGGAGAGATTTTTGCTATAGGGCGCATGTGCTCACCAGAAAGACAGACAGAAAGCGAGAAATCACTCCCCGGGGGGGATGGCCACGCTGCAATCCCTTCTCCTCTATTTTCCTCTTGGAAACTTGGGCATGCACGCACATGCGTTCAGCATGAGTTTATGCCACTGGGTCTGGGACTCAAACCGGGGTCAACTACATGGGAGTCCAGTGACGTAGCCATTACACCATCTGTTGATCCCAATTTTATTTATTATTGTTATTATTTCTAATTTGACCAGAGAGAGACAGAAAGAGCGAGTGAGGAAAAGTGAGAAAGCCAGTTGCCAGGTCTGAGACTCAAATGGCAGTTGGCCATGTAAGATTCCAGTGTCCTAACCACTACATCACCTGCTGGCCCCCAGACTTTCTCTAAAAGGAGTTCTGATTTCTTGATCATTTGTTTCACACCTTTAGAACACATTTTTCATCCTTCTGTCTGGGTGTCATGGGCCCTGCCTCCCTCCCGCCCTCCTTCCTGGGCAGTCTGAAGAACATTTTTAAATTCATAAAAAGACAATACATAGAACTTCAAAGGAAACCAATCATTTTGAAATATAGTTATCACAATATTTTTTCAAAAGTAGTGATAGAGTAATATGTGTCTCCATTAATGGATTAACAACTACCGTCTGCTGGCAGCACTAACAGTCACTGGAGTTGGAAACTGTGATGAGTATAGATAATATTTGAAGCCGCCTGCCACACTGTAATGGGATTTTAAAATATCTGTTGCCACTCTACTCCTACTGTGGCCTGATGCCTGCATTCATAACTTAAGAAATAGAAGTAAGGGGACCAGCAGTTAGCGTAATGGCTGTGTCGCTGGACTCGCATGTAGTCGACCGTGGTTTGAGTCCCGGACCCGGTGGCTTAAACTCACGCCGGGCACGTGTGTGTGCGTGCCCAAGATCCCAAGAGGAGAATGGAGGAGAGGGGATTGTGGCGTGGCCATCCCCCCTGGGGGGTGATTTCTCACTTTCTGTCTCTCTGTCTCTCTCTGTCTGGCGAGCGCACGTGCCCTATAGCAAAAACCTCTAAAAAAAAAAATAAATAAATAAATAAAAAGAAAAGAAGAAAAGAAAAGAAAAGAAAAGAAAAGAAAAGAAAAGAAAAGAAAAGAAAAGAAAAGAAATAGGAGTAAGTTAAGAAGTTAGTGAAGGTGGGGTTGGCAGGTGGTGTGGTGGTTAAGGTGCTGGACTCTCACATGGCCAACCACGGTTTAAGTTCCAGACCTGGTGACTTGCTTTCTCACTTTCCCTTTGTCTCTCTTTCTCTGGTCAAATTTTAAAATAATGAGGGGCTGGCAGGTGGCATTGTGGATAAAGGTGCTGTACTCCCACATGGTCAACCACAGATCGAGTCCTGTTCCTGCCAGCTTGCTTTCTCACTTTCCCTTTCTCTCTCTCTGGTCGAATTAAAAATGAAAAATAATAACAAAAGGAATTAAAAAATAAATAATTCTAAAAATATAACAATGATAACTAAAATTAAGTAGAAATAATTCTTAAAAAAGTTAGTAAAGGTAAAGGTGAAATATTTTGCCAACGAAAATCATGAATCCCTTTGAATTCTATCCATGAATCTCTTAGTAGGGAAAGGAGGTATCCGTGAGTCAGCCTCACAGAACATCTCGTCTGACTGCTGTCCAACTGCTGGTCCCGTATTTTTTTTTCAATTTGACGAGAGAGAGAGAGAGAGAGAGAGAGAGAGAGAGAGAATGAGAAAGCAAGCCACCAGGTCTGGTACTTGAACTGTGGTCGACTATGTGGGAGTCCAGTGCTTTAACCACTTCAGCATGTGAGGGCCCCAGAAATGTAAATTCCTATGCTCCACCCCAAATTTGCTGAGTCAAAAGCTCAGGGTTGGGCCCAGCAATCTGCACTTGAACAGCCTTGGGGTAAATCTGCTGTGCGCTCAAGTTTAGGAGGTGAGATACACTTTCTGAAGCGAACGCACAACCAACAGGCCTCCTCGCCCCTGAGTCCAGAGGGCTGGCTGTTGCTGGTATTCCTCCTCTGCTTCTTTCAGACCAACCCTGACTCTGAGGTAGACTGAGGTTTGGCGTTTAGAAATCTGAGATCCTGGGGGACCAGCAGGTGGTGTGATGTAAGTTAAGGTGCTGGACACTCCCACATGGCTGAACATGGTTCAAGTCCCGGACCTGGCAGCTTGCTTTCTCACCACTTTCCCTCTCTCCTTCTCTCTCTCTCTTCTCTCTCTCTCTCTCTGTGTGTATGTGTGTGTCTGGTCAAATTAAAATAAAATTAATGAATAAATAAAATTAAATAATTATAAAAAAAATTTTAAAAAAAGAAATCTGAGATCCTTGTTAATGCATAACCAAGTGCCACAGAGCCATGTATGTCACAAGTGCAGAATATAGCACAACTGTGGGACAGTGGTTAAGATTTCACTCCTTTATGTACATAAAAAATAATTGGCCTTCTAATTATCTCCATAAAAGAGAGAAAACCTGCCCGGCTTATTAGCACCTTTATTACTGCTAGGAAATAATTAAATACCCTTAATGGCTTTCTAATGATCCCTAGAGGAGGGAGCATTTACAAGGCGTGTGCCTGCTATTATGGGGTCATTATGGAGCCTTTCAGACCCGGTGGACACAGTGAGGCACTTGCAAATTCATCAGTGTTGGTATGGGCTGGCCCCCCGCCCCCCACCGCCATGGCTCACGTGCCAGTAAAGGCTTACCATCTCTTCTAGGCCCATGCCTGCCCGCTCAGAGCCTCAACAGCTCTGTAAGCGAAGGTTCTGGAAAGAGGATCCTGCCGCGGTGGGCGGGCAGGGAGGGCTACCTATTCGCAGACGGAACCTGCGGTAACCCCCTCCATCTCTCCTCTGGTCCTCTAGGAGCATGTTCATTCTGTCCCAGAATTCTAGGCGTCTAACATTCTGAGACCCAAAACACAAGCTTTGCAGAGCTCAAGGTATGTTGGTAAGCAGGACGTTGGTTTCCCATCTGGGTGGAACGTGGCCTCCACGAAGGTTTTCGTTCTCCGGAGGGTTAAGTTTTATATCCAAGTTTTAGGGAGGCGCACAACCTGCAAGTGGAGAGAATCAATCCTGTAGTTATCCAGCAGGTGGCGCCATAACTTTACCTTCTGCGCCTGCATAGAAGGCAGCTCGGACTTCACAGAGCCCGGAAGTGAGGCGCTGCTTGGGACTTCCCTGCTTCATATTTAGGGCTTTGATATCCCCTGTGGGCCCACATCTTTTCTCTAACAAACCATACCACTCTCCTCCCAACAGCCGCAATACTTCTGATTCTCTGTCTGAACGCCATGAACAATCCCTTACGCCCTTGTCAGAATTACTGTCCTTCCTTACCTGGAGCTCTGAAGAACTGGGGTGAGGACTCATCTGCACGCTCTTTATCACCCTCACATTCTGGGACTGTCACCACACTGTCAGCTCCTCTCAGAGATCTGACATCAGTTTTACAGCCTCTGAAAGTTACTTAGATTTTCAACCGAATCATGACATTGCCTGCCCAGCTGACATTCTCATGCTCTGAGGCTGGGGGAAGCTGTGAGAACTCACCTCCGGATTTAATTCTGTGCAGTCTGGAAAGATGAAATCCTCACCACTATGGTACCCCCACGAAGGAGGGCGGCTCTTCTTTCATAGACTCTTAGAGTTAATTCACCCAGTTCGGCTGTTCACCCTGCACAGGAATCTCCCCTGCAATACCACCAGCTGACCAGCTGAAGCAGCTTGCAGATGGCATCCACGTCTCTTTTGATGGTCACCTCAAAGGTATGAGATACACAGGGGAAGGGCCTTGCCCGAGGACTCCCTGCTACTAAGCCTAAAGACCCCCTCTGTTGTCTGACTTTAGGCTCAGCTCTTGCTCATAACACTGCTGCCTCCTAGTCAAACCTCTTCTTGACTAATCTTTGTCCAGCTCTTTTGTTTGTTTGTTTGTTTTGGAGAGGTTTTTGCTATAGGATGCATGTGCTTGCCAGAAAGAGAGAGAGACAGAGAGACAGAAAGTGAGAAGTCACCCCATGGGGGAATGGCCACACCACAATCCCCTCTCCTCCATTCTCCTCTCAGGATCTTGGGCACGTATGCACACGTGCCTGGCATGAGTTTAAACCACCAGGTCTGGGACTTGAACTGCAGTCGACTACATGAGAATCAAGCGACATAGCCATTACACCACTGCTGGTCCTGTCCAGCTCTTTTTTTTTTTTTTTAAATTACTTTATTAACTTTATTTATTTTAATTTAACCAGAGAGGGAGGCAGAGAGAGAGAGAGAGAGAGAGAGAGAGAGAGAGAGAGAGAAAGAAAGTGAGAAAGTAAGCCTCCAGGTCCAGGACTCCAACTGTGGTCGGTCATGTGGGAGTCCAGCACCCCTAACCACCACGGCACCTGCCCACCCCTGCCCAGCTCTTTTTAAAAAAAGTTTACAAGGGTGGCAGGTGGTGTGCTGGTTAGAGAGGCTGGACTGCCACATGGCTGACTGCAGTTTGAGTCCCAGACCTAGGGGCTTGCTTTCTTACTTTCCCTCTCTCTCTTATTCTATACCTCTCTAGTCAAATTAAAATAAACAAATAAATAAAGTTAAATAAAATAATTCTTTAAGAAAATAAATGAGAAAGTTTACTTGGTTGGGGCCAGTAGGTGGCATGGTAGTTGAGGCACTGGACTCCCACATGGTTGACCATGGTTTGCATCTCGAAACTGATGGCCTGCTTTCTCACCTTCCCTTTCCTCTCTGCCTCTGGGATGTGCACATATCCTATAGCAAATTGAATAATAATAATAAATAAAATTAAATAAACAATTCTTTAAAAAAGCAGTTCACTTATTCATTCTCCATGAGTGACAGAGACAGCCACACAACGAGGTCCTAATGCCGTGATCTACCTGCAGACCACAGCCCATGTGCGCCTGGTGCACCCAGGAGCTCTCCAGACGTGAACTTGGCACCCTCCCATGTGAGCCAGCCTCACAGGGCATCGCGCTTTCACAGCTGCGCCACCGTCCTGCCCCCCTCCCGCTCTTACTGAATACTGCCACAATGGTCACAACACTCCTCCCAGGGCTGGATGTCCCACTGTTTGAGACCTCTGATTTTGAGAAATTTTCCCTACTGTGTGATTATCTTCTGCTGCATAGCCAACTTTAGTGATTTTCAAACAACGACCATGTTCTTATATTTTACGGTTTTGTACACCAGAAGTTCAGGGAGCGTGTGCCTGACCGATTCCTCTGTTCCATGTGGCATTGACAGAAGTCATGCGAAAGGCAATGGGCCGGTCTGGAAGGCCCGAGACAACTTCTCTCGCTTATCGGGTGCCTAGGCAGGAAGGGCTAGAAGGCTGGGCCGGGCCTGTCAATCAAAACACCCCCACGCAGCCTCTACGGCATGGGGGCCTAGGGGTAGCTGGGTGTCTTGAGTGGAGGCTCAGAACTCCTGGAGTGGACAATACAGTGAACAAGGGAAGCTACATGCCCCTTAGAAGTCAGAACACCACTGCACCATAGCCTATGAATCTGATTATTCAAAGGTTTGCTCAGACTGGAGGGGCAAGGGAGGTCAATTCTATCTCTGGATGGAAGGAGTACAAAAACATTTGCCCCTGGGACAAGCAGGTGGCATGGTGGTTAAGGGGCCGTTCTCACGTGGTCAACCACAGTTTGAATCCTGGACCCAGCAGCTTGAAAATCAGGCCAGGTACGTGTGTGGGTGCCCAAAATCCCAGGAGGAGAATGGAGGAGAAGGGATTGCGGAGTGGCCATCCCCCCTGGGGAGTGATTTTTCGTTTTCCCTCTTAGTGTCCCTCCTCTGACAAGCGCATAAGCCTTATAGCAAAAAAACAGAAAGACAAAAATAAAAAAACACTTGCCACTATGCTTCGTTTTGTTTCATTTTGTTTTTAAATTGCCAGAGGAGGGCATGCTCACCAGAGAGAGACAGAGAGGGAAAGGGAAAGGGAGAAATCATCCCCCTCCCAATGGGGCATGTTCACACCGTCATTCCTTCTCCTCCGTTTCTCTATCCCACTGGGTTGTTTTCAAACTGCAGAGATCTGAACTGCGGTCAGCCACGTGGCACCCACCACTAAGCTGGCCTTTGCCACTATGTTTTGAAGCCATACTTTATTGAGTGGAAATGGGCTTTTCTGTGTCTGCCTCGGGCTGTACACTTACTAAATCTAGTCTTTCTTCTCTGTTCATAGCCTCTCTGTCAGGGTTCAAGGCAGCCTCCCTAAATACTTAATATCTATGAGCCAGTCTACAAAGTGCTTTTTGGGGATGTGATATGAGAATAACAGAACTCTCCTTTATATTTTAATTCTCCTATACAATTTAAAATAGAGCTTGCTAATATCTGACCTGTGGGCTGACACTAGCACTCCTCTTCAGGATATATTTCAGGTGGGAAGTGTCACCAGCTATGTACAAGATATGCCCAAGGATGGGGGCCAGCAGGGAGCGTGGTGGATAAAGGCGCTGAAATCCCACCTAGCCAACTGTGTTTCGAGTCCCGGACCCGGTGGCTTTCTTTCTTGCTTTCCCTTCCTCTCTCTCTCTCTCTCTGTCTCTGTCTGGTCAAATTTAAAATATAAAATAAAAATAATAACAAATGGAATTAAATAAATAAATAATTTTTTAAAAAAACATACCAAAGGAAAATGGCTGTTACTAGCAAGAGTGTCAGTGGGGCCCTCATGTTGTAGAAGTGCTTGAGTTTATGGGTGCCAAGATGACCACATCATATTTTAATAAAATTACCCATCTTTTAAACAATTAATTATTTGATTATTTACTTATTTATTATTATTATTATTTTTAACTTGACCAGAGAGAGAAAGAGGGAGAGAGAGAGAGGGAAAGTGAGAAAGCAAGCCTCCAGGTCCAGGACTTGAACTACAGTTGGCCATGTGGGAGTCCAGCGCCTCAACCACCATGCTACCTGCCAACCCAGAAATCACCCATCTTAAAACAATAAAGAAGCTAACAGGGATTTTTTGCAAACCATCTTTAGATTAAAAACTGAACAATTAATGTAAGCAAAACCCTGGGGGGGGGGGGGGTGGAGGTAGAGCAGGCAATTTTTCAGCTCCAGGTTTGGACACTTCATCTGTTATGGACTGAAAACAATGATATCCTAATCAGATCAGAAAAGGTCAGACAAAAAAACAATCAAAATTATGGAGCCTGGGCCTCGCCCAGGTGGTGCAGGCAGCTGCTGTGGGAGGCTGAAGCCTTGAGGGAAGGGAAGGCTCTGGGTTTGCATCCCGGATCTGTCTGAGGATGGGGCTGGCTCCCGGGCTGAGGGGAGGACCAGGTGCAAAGACCTGGTTGGAGGCACTCTCTCAGTCCCTCTCTAAGGAAATAAGTAACTTTTAAAAAGTGGCCTAGTAGTTAAGGGAGCTGGATCCCCACGTGGCTGACTATGCTGCTTAAATCCCAGCCCCACTGGCTTGGAAAACACACTGGGCATGCGTGTGTGTTCACATGTGTGCTTAAAATCCTGACAGGATGGAGAAATGGAGAAGGGATTGGGGCATGACCATGTTTCATTAGAGGGTGCTTTTTCCCTCTCCCTCTCTCTGTTCTTTCTGGTGAGCGCATACACTCTCTGGTTAAAAAAAAATTTTTTTTTTAAATAAAAATGAAAAAAGAGTAGGTCAGTTTTATCTGGGAGGGCCGATTAGGTAGGGCTTCATAGAGGAGGTGACAAAGTAAAACCTTCACCTCTGTAACCAGTGCACAGGGGCAGACAAATACCCTCTTGCACCGCCTCATTTTTTTTTTTCCAAAAATGATGTATATAAATAACTTTATTTATCACTATTCTTCAATTTGACCAAAGAGAGACAGAGCAAGAGAGAGAAAGGTAGAATAAGAAAGCAATCTGCCAGATTCAGAACTAGAACCACAGTCAGCCATGTGGGAGCCCAGCTCCCAACCACCACACCACCTGCCGGTCCCATTCCTCCTCTTTAGATCTTCTCCAGATCTGTGGTTTCACTGGGGCATGTGGTCCGTTCCTTTTACAGAGTCCCAGAAAACAGGGAGACTACTTACAAACCCCTTTCTGTTGACAGTTGGAACTAGACGAGGCACCCCGTGAAGGCAAGACCCATAATGCACACATATTTGCAAACCAGCACGAGCCACGATGCTCTGACATCATAGAGTCAGCGACCGCTGTGCCACTGAGTTGCGCTGAATTTCTTGACCAACAAGCTCATTAGTTAACGCCTTTGGAGAAGAGCTAACAATAATCTTTGTGCCTTTACCTTCAGCTCCCAGGCCACGAGTTTAGGTCATTGTCCACACCCAATCGCTTAGTCACTTGCCTCAGTTTACCTATGCCTTGCCTGTCCACTCATGAGCTTTTATGAGACCTTGAACTTGTTCTCATCCTGTTTGTCCTTCACTCCCTAGAAGAGCATAGTGTCATCTGTACACCTGGAGAGTTCCACATTCTTTCCCAGATCTTTTATAAAAACTAGGTGGAAACCGTTCTTGTACTGATTCTACTGACTGGGAAGGAGGTAAAGTGAACTCTCTCTACTTGCCAATAGCTTATCACCCTCCGAAGCTATGAAGAAACAGTGTTGGCGAGTTTTTTGTTTGTTTGTTTGTTTGTTTTTAATCTCTCTTCTGCTTCTGGACTGAGAAACCCTGCCTGAGAAAAGCCTGAATGAATGAGAAGTGGAAACATCTCTGGAAGCCTCCTTAGTCCAGACAAATTCATTTGGGGAGCTGTATGGCTGCAAACGTTCTTTATCCTGGTGCTCAGGCTATGGCGAAACTTACCTTTCATTATACCTTTTGGTGGAACTGCACACACCAGGGAACCAGAACTTACAGTTTCATGGCTAAGTCCACTTCATTGCCTTAGGCAGTACTTTGTGGTTTTGTGTACTTTTTTTTTTTTTTGACAGTTTGGTTTTTTTTTTTTTCCTGTAGGATGTGTGCGCTCACCACAGAGAGACAGAGAGACAGAAAGCAAGAAATCATCCCCCAGGGGGGGATGTCCATGCTGCAATCCCTTCTCCTCCATTCTGCTCTCGGGATCTTAGGCACACACATACATGCGCCCGGCCTGAATTTTACGCCACCGGGTCAGGGTTCAAACCGTGGTCGGCTACATGGGAGTCCAGCGATGCAATCATTACACTATCTGCTGGTCCTCTTAGGCAGTACTGAACTGAGTCATGGAATTTTTCCGTACCTTTGTGAAACAGGAATGGCCAGGGAAATATTGAGAGGATAAATGCAAATTAAGCACATAAAAAGAGTATAGGATTCTGGGAAGAAAGAGTATGCTCTTTGAATATAAAAAGGTAGGGTTTTAGTTAGAATAGGATGCGACTGCATGTCAGAAAACTTCAGGGATTTGTAGCTAAAATAAAATAGGGGTTATTTCTCTTACTTAAACAAGTCTGAAATAGAAGCCTATGGCTAAGACAGATACTCCAGAATCATATGACGTTCAGGCTCCTTCTGTCTGGCTGTTCCACCAACTTTACGGTGCCCTCTCATGGTCTAAGACGGCTGCGCAAGCTCTAGCCGTCACACCTACATTCCCATCATCCGGAAACAGGAAGGGAAAACACTTCCAGAAATGTGCATACAATTCTTCCAATTACATTTATTAGCTAAAGCTTAGTTATATCTAGCTGTAAGAGAAGCTGGAAAATGTCTCCATCTGGGCAGCCATGTCCCCAGTTACAGAGCGCAGGTTCTATTATTTAAAAAGATGGAGAGACTGAGTAAAGTGGGCCAGTAGCTGTCTATGCTGCGGTGGGTAGGAAGTGTCCATGAACAAAAAGAAAAACTATACCAATAGCCTATAAGTATACACAATGTACTAAGAAATGTGAAAACAATTTCTTTTTTTTTTTTTTAATCTTTTTACCTAATCCTATTTTGGATTCACCTTATTGGGGCATCAGATTTCCCCCTCTAATATTTATCCTCTTCCTTCTCTTCCTACTATGAATCTCTCCATCTTTTTTAACTTCGTGCCTATTCTCAAAGTCCTAGCTCTCCCTCCCTGAGCCTCTGACTCCAGCCCTCCGGCATGACCCTGCAGGAGAGGAAGGAAGACAGCTCTTCTCAGCCCAGCCTCAAAGGACAACGTAACAAAGGAAACGGACCCTTTAGACCTACCCGTTGTTAATGCAGATTTCTTCTTGGAACAATTATGTTAACTGAGTTTCTGTCGCTTTTTTGTATCTCATAGAAGAAATCTTTATATTTTCCTAGCTTGGAAATAGAGTCGCTTTCCCCACTTGGTTATTGAGAAACTGCATTTCTGGGCGTGCGTTCTCAAGTCCTCATCAGGAAGCACTGTCCCCACTTCCCTTACATGTCACGTGGTATCTGGTCACAGCACATTCCCGAGGTGGAGAGGTATTGATGAGTAACGGGCATGGCTGCAGAAACAGTGACCAGGTGGGGGCCAGGCTTAGGAGGAGTTAGAGTCAAACATCCAAGTGGCCTGTGCTCTGGAATAAAACGCCCTGTTGGCCTTGGGTATCTGTATGGGGGGTTGCGGGGGGGGGGGGTGTAGGCAGGGGGGGTTAACCCTGGCATCCTGCAGAGGATCATCCTGGATAAACTGAGCCTGTTCCTTTATGAGAGGAAATATGGGATAAAGGCCTGTGGGGACCCACAGGATTGAGGCTAGCTGATTGTAATATCAGTAGGATGTTTTGGTCCCAAGCAAGAGAATACCCAATACTTAGGGAATTCTTTGGTTTACATAAATAAATCACTCAAGCCAAGATACTGAAAAATTGTACCTTTTACCAATGCAGATATACGAAAAGCATCTCTCTTTGTTCACTGAGGAAGTTTTAATGTTCTATGTGCCTTCACAATGCTTGTACACCAAGTCAATGTTACGATAATGCACTTTGTGGAGTCCAATTTGCAAAAAATGCCTAAAATGAATTAGAACATAAATAAAGGGTCCAGAGGGAGCGTAACTTTCAAGTGTGGTTGTCTCAGGGCTCTAGCTTGTTTTTTCTGGGGTTCTCAAAAGTCTGCTTTCCTCGGGACCAGCAGTTAGCATAATGGCTATGTCACTGGACTCCCACGTAGTTGACTGCAGTTCGAGTCCTGGACCCGGTGGCTTAAACTCACGCAGGGCGCATGTGTGTGCGTGCCCAAGATCCCGAGAGGAGAATGGAGGAGAAGGGATTGTGGTGTGGCCATCCCCCCTGGGGGGTGATTTCCTGCTTTCTATCTCTCTGTCTCTCTCTGTCTGTCTGGCGAGTGCACGCGTCCTATAGCAAAAACCTCTCAAAAAAAAAGTCTACTCTCCTCTATATATTGGTGTTGATTATATCCCCTCATGGTGGCAAAATAGCTACCTCCACACCCGTTGTGCATACAACACTTCCAATGATTGGGTAGTTGGAAAAGTCAGGACGTATTTTTCTCTTTTTCTATGACATATTTTTTCTGTTTTTTGAAGTGGGTCATGACCCTGACGATCCAATATATTCTAGTTCACAACCTCTATAATGGAATCTAAATGGAGAGAGAGAAAATGGAGAGAGAGAACAATCCTTTCTTCCTTTAATGGACTTAGGGGAACAAGTCCCGCCCTTCTCCATGAGTCAGCACACCTAAGCCAGGCACCCCTGAGTACACAGTGCTGCGGTGACCTGGGCCTGCGCTAAGTGACCATCCTTTGAACTGGTAACAGCGGTAAGGTGGGTGGGATCATACTGATGGGATTAAGGCAATCAGGACCCTCCCCTGAAGCTGGGATTGGTGTTAGTACCACCAAAACCACATGGCTGCTATGCCCAAAGGAAAATCTGGGTGATGCTAGGAAAAAATAAGGAGGCAAGAAACAGCATCTTGTATAAATGTCTTTCCCAGGATACTTTACTTCTGGGTTCTACCTGAAGGACGGTCAAGAGGGAAGGGCAGACAGGGATCTAGACCAGAGGATGGAACCAGGTGGTCACATAACAAGGTTGAGAGCAGAGACTATTGGAAAGATTTTTTTTTTTTTTTTAAATTTTAGGTTTTTGTTATAAGGCATGTGTACTCTCAGGGAGAGACACACAGAGAGAGACAGTGAGAAATCACCTCCAACTGGGGATGGCCACGCTGCAATTCCTCCTCCTCCATTCTCCTCTCAGGATTTTGGGCACGCACATATGTAGCTGGCATGATTTTTCAAGTCTCCAGGTCTCAGACTTGAACCGTGTACTCAGTCATGTGGGATCCAGCGCCTTGAACACCATGCCACCTGCTGACTTGGAAGGATCCATTTCTAGTAAAAATTCTTTCTGAAATCCTGGCAATATTTTAGCTGTGTAATGAGAACAAGGGTAGGGTTCATTGTTGGGCCTGTGTCAAGCCCCAACCCGGCCTTGGAAGCCATCAGGACAATGTTAATCATCAAGAGAAAGTCCTGGTTCTGAGGACACAGACCCCACCCCACTAAGAGATTCTACCTTTAGAGTTGACCTACATTTTTTGGAATGCAAAATAAAGTGACATTTCTTTGCAACTGTCTTGAAGCATAGGAACATGGCATCCTCAACTTAAGGAAACAGTTGCTTATCCTACCCGGGCTTCCTGAACCTCAATCCATTCCTCTCATTTCCCTCTTATATTTTCTTTTCTCTCATTCCTTTTGTTTCTCTTGATCCCTTTTCTATTTTTCTTTTTCTATCGACTTTTCTTCCTCCTTTTCTTTTTGCTTGTTCTTTCTCTTTATTCTTTTTATTTCTTCCTTTGTCACCATGTTTTTTCCAATCCACCTTCTTCTCCCCCCGCCATAGTTAACATTTGTTTGACTTTTTGAAAGTAGCTCTAAATTGATTGGGATTAATTGCCAAAAAGGAAATAATTTGTTTTGTCCCTTCCCATATAGATTTGAGCTTGATAAAAAAAAATAATAATAATTACAGGATGTGGAGGAAAGAGGGATCCACAAAGTCAGTGGAGTCAAGACAATTATAATAGCTCCCTGTGTAGCTTCAGGAAAGTCACCCCACCTCCCTGAACCTTAGCTTTTGCAACTGAAAAATGAAAAAATGGATTATATGGATTTTCCAAGGCCTTTGTAGGGCCCTTTAATACAGTTGAAAAAGGAATCTGGGCCAGATTCTCTGAATCTGACTCTAAATTTTTTGTTTTCTATTTTTGTAAAGGAGTGGTATCTCTAACAGCGGGGATGAAGATCAGCGAATGCTGGACCAGCAGTTAGCACAATGGCTATGTCGATGGACTCCCATGTAGTTGACCACGGTTCGAGTCCCAGACCCGGTGGCTTAAACTCATGCTGGGCGCATGTACGTGCGTGCCCAAGATCCAGAGAGGAGAATGGAGGGATTGTGGTGTGGCCATCCCCCATGGGGGTGATTTCTCACTTTCTGTCTCTCTGTCTCTCTCTGTCTGTCTGGCTAGTGCACGCACCCTATAGCAAAAATCTCTCAAAAAAAAAAAAAAAAAAAAAAAAAAAAGATCAGCAAGTGCTAACTGATCGCTCAGGGCAATGGCAAACCTAAAACCCAAACCCATGGCCTTTTTATTTTTTAAGAGAGATTTTTGGTATAGGTTGCGTATGCTCACCAGAGAGAGAGAGACAGAGGGACAGAAAGCAGGAAACTACCCCTCTCCCCAGAGGAGTGGCCGCGCCACAATCCCTTCTCCTCCAGTCTCCTCTTGGGATCTTGGGTATGCATGCACACACACCCAGCATGAGTTTTGCTGTTTTTTATTTAACTTTATTTATTTATTGATAGATTAATTTTAATTTGACCAGAGAGGGACAGAGTGTGAGAAAAAGAAAGAGAGAGAGAGAGAAAGTGAGGAAGGAAGCCGCCAGGTCCAGGACTCAAACAGCGGTTGGCCATGTGGAAGTCCAGTGCCCTCAACTATCACGCCACCTGCTGGGCCCCCAAGCAGGAATTTGAAGCCACTTGGTCTGGGACTCAAACAGCAGTTGAGAGTCCAGCAACGTAATTGTTATGCCATCTGCTGGTCCCGCCATGGCCTCTTAACATCCTGCTATGAGAGTCATGGTTTTACACAAAAGTATTCACTGTAAAATGGAGTTTCTTTTGGTAGCAGTTGAGTATGTTGTTAGAAAAAACTACTTTACCTGAGAATGTCTTCATTTCCCCTTAAATTGTAAAAGATGTTTATTTACTTAATTCTATTAATTATTATTATTTTGTTTGCTATAGGGCATGTGCACTCATCAGAGAGAGAGAGAGAGAGAGAGAGAGGAGAGAGGGCAAGTGAGAAATCAAGCCACCAGGTCTAGGACTTGAACCTCAGTCAGCCATGTGAGTCCAGCGCCTTAACCACCATGTCATCTGCTGGCCCTTCCCTTCATGTTTTTTTTTTTTTTTTTGGAGAGGTTTTTGCTATAGGATGAGCGTGCTTGCCAGAAAGACAGAGAGAGACAGAGAGACAGAAAGCGAGAAATCACTCCCCAGGGGGGGATGGCCACACTGCAATCCCTTCTCCTCCATTCTCCTCTTCGGATCTTGGGCATGCACGCGCACATGCCTGGCGTGAGTTTAAGCCACCAGGTCCAGGATTTGAACCGCGGTTGGTTACACAAGAGTTCAGCGACATAGCCATTACGCTAACTGCTGGTCCCTCCCTTCATGTTTTTAAGGATAGTTTTGCTGTATGTAGAATTTTAGTTGAGAGGTGTTTGTTTTTCTCTCTTTCAGCATTTTAAATATGTCAAGGGTCTCCAGGCTTCCATGGTTTCTGATGAGAAAGTAGTTGTTAATCTTATTGACGATCCCTTGTACTAAATCAATTGCTTCTCTCAATGCTTTCAAGATTTTCTCTTCACCTTTTGACACTTTGATTACAGTGTGTCTTGGCATAGTTCTTTTCGAGATTTTCCTACTTGGAATTCATGGAGCTTCTTAGGTGTGTAGATTTATGGTTTTCATTAAATTTGAGAAGTTTGGGGCATTTCATCAAATGTTCAAACATTTCATCAAATGTTCTTTTTTGCCTCTGTCTTTGTCTTTGTCTTCTTTCCCTCAGACTCTGATTATGCTTTTATGTTGGTTTGCTTGATGGTACCTCACCAGTTTCGTAGGTCCTGTTCATTTTTCATTCTCCTTTGTCTTTCTTTCTTTCTTTTTCTTTCTTTCCTCTTCTTTTCTTTCTTTCTTTCTTTCTTTCTTTCTTTCTTTCTTTCTTTCTTTCTTTCTTTCTTTCTTTCTTTCTCTCCCTCTCTCTCTTTCTTTCTTTCTTTCTTTCTTTCTTTCTTTCTTTCTTTCTTTCTTTCTTCCTTCCTTCCTTCCTTCCTTCCTTCCTTCCTTCCTTCCTTTCTTTCTTCTTTCTTTCCTTCTTTTCTTTCTTTCATTTTAATCTCTTGCTTAGACTAAGTAATCTTAACTGAACTATCTTCAAGTTTGCTAATTCTTCCTTCTGTGAGCTTGAATCTTCTGTTCAACTCTATTTTTTAAAATTTTGGTTACTGTACTTTGCAACTCTGAAATTTCTATTTGGTTCCTTTTTATACTTTCTTTTTCTTTATTGATAATTTCTATTTGATGAGTTCTGGTACTTTCTTTTAGTTTTATTTTAAAGAATTATTTATTTTATTTTATTTTATTTGTCATCATTTTTTAATTTGACCAGGTAGCAACAGAGAGAGAAAGAGAAAGTGAGAAAGCAAACCACCAGGTCTGGGACTTGACCTGCACCTGGCCATGTGGGAGTCCAGTACTTTAACCACCATGCCACCTGCTGGCCCCACTTCCCTTCAGTTTTTTTTTTTTTTTTTTTTTTTTTAGAGAGAGATGTTTGCTTAAAGTGTGTGTACTCACCAGAGAGACAGAAAGAGAGTAATGACCCCCTAGGTGGGATGGCCACACAGCAATACCTTCTCCTCCATTCTCCTCTCAGGATCTTGGGCATGCACACACATGTACCTGGCGTGAGTTTTAAGTCGCCGGGTCCTGGGCTTGAACTGCATTTGACTCCATGGGAGTCCAGTGAAGTAACCATTACACCATCGGCTGGTCCCTCCTTTATTTTTAAATACAGAGTCTCCTAGCTCTTTAAACTGGTCTCAAAGTCCTTGTCTAGTAAGTTCATATTTGGACTTCAGGGACAGTTTCTATTGATTCCATTCTTTCCCTGTGTATGAGACATACTTTCTTGTTTCCTTGCATATCTCACAATTTTTTGCTGAAAACTGGACATTTTGAATACTATAATGTGGAAATCAGATTGTATTTCCTCGCTGGCATCTGTTGTTGTAGTTATTTGTAGTGATTTTTCTGAACTAACTTAAAAGTTTGTATTCTTTGTCACGTGTGGCCACCGAAGTCTCTGTTCCATTAGTTTAGTGGTCAGCACATTATTAGACAGAGATTTTCATAAGTACTTGGAACTATGGAATTAAAAAAAAAAAAAAAAGCAACTCTGTCTTTGCAGAGGGATTCTGGGTACGTTTGTCATGTCTTCAACACTGAGTCAGGAATTTTACAACTCTGCCTTTTTTACAATTCTCACGTCGTTCTTCTGCAGAGCCTCAGGGTCAACCAGTGGTAAGAGCTTAGAGCCTCCTCAGGTCTTTTCCGGGCATGCACAGAGCTTAGGGCAGGCACTTGGTCTTCTAGATTCCTAAGAACATGTTGGAACTTTTCAAAGCACTTATTCCCCAAAGCCTCTCACCCTTGAGCCTTTTTCTCTGAAGCTTTTTAGTTAGTCTGTCCTTTACCGATGAAGGGCCTGCAAAACTTTTGTGGAAAAAAAAAGGGCAAGCTTGCTTTGGTACAAAAAAGTTTTGAAATTCACACATAGTTGTTTTCTATCATATGCATGTTCTATGAACTTTGAATTATTAATTTATTTTTAAAATTTGCCAGAGGGTGCATGCACTTGCCAGAAAGAGATGGAGAGGGAGTACAAGAGGGAGACAGCATCCACTCAGGGGAATGGTCATGCTACAATCTCTTCTCTGTTTCTCCTTTCTTGGGAGTTTTGGCTGGATATGCACAAGTGCCCCGTATGTTTTCTAAGCCACTGGCCCTCCAACTCAAATCACATGGTCAGCCATATGGAATTCTGCTCCCTTAACCACAAGGTCATGAGCCGGCCCAATGATTTTTTTAATTGTCAGAGGGTACCTTGCTTGTGCACGCACAAGAGAGAAAGTACCACCTGCTTCCCCAGTGGGGCATGGTCATGTCACAAGCCTTTCTCCTCCATCCCATCAGGATTTAGGCCATGCATACACATGCTTACACACCTTTTTCAAGCTGCTGTGGCCAGGACAGTGTGGCAGCCATATGAGATCTGGCTCCCCAAGCACAGGGCCCAACTGCTTCACTAGAGAGTCAGCTCTCTGTGAATTTTTTTCAAAAAATTAAAATTTTTTGAAAAAAATTCACATTACTCATTGCCTTAAGCAGCAGAGACTAAAAGACCTGCCTACACATTTTTAAAATAATTATTTATTTTTAATTTTATTTATTATTATTTTAATTTACTATAGGTCATACATGCTCACCAAAGATAGAGAGACAGGAGGGGAAAGTGAAAAAGCAAGCTGCCAGGTCCAGGACTTGAACCACAGTTGGCCATGTGGGAGTTCAGCACCTTAACCACCATACCAACTGCTGACTGGCCTATAAATGTTTTTGATAAATGTCTCCTGGTAGTGGCTTTGACAAAAGGCAAGTTCCATCCTGAAAGGCAAGATAAAAACAAACCTTTGGGGATTATGATGATGGTATAGTGGTATAATGAAATACTCCGTGAGGATAATCCATATGAGAACGTTCTGGGTTCAAGTCTGCAGACTACCCTGGTAGACCAAGCACAAGCTTACCCACAATCAAAGGCTAGCTGAGACTGGAGGTTGATCATGATGTTGAGACCCTCTTGGAAGTGCTCTCTCTCTCATACAAGAAAAAAAGGCCAGCAGGTGGCATGATGGTTAAAGGCGCCAGACTCCCACATGGCTGACCACGGTTCAAGTCCTGAACATGGTGGCTTGCTTTCTTACTTTCCCTCTCTCTCTGATCCAACAGGAAAATAAAGTCAAATAAAACAATTCTTTAAAGAAAAGAAAGAAAAGAGAAGGAAAGAAAGAAAGGAAGAAGAAAAAAAGAAACTTTAAAAACAAATAAGCAAAAATAAGCTGTTTGAGTAGGATTTGTATGGAGCCAATAGACATCAACTAGGGACAGTTTCTGAATGGGATTGCTTCCTCCTGTTCCGGTACTGAGAATGTGAACTAGTGAGTGGGACACGACATCAGGGTTCGTTGAAATGCCACAAAGCCCTCTGCTCTTACTGAGATTTAGCCATTTTCTTGAATAAGTGCTCTTTGGATTGCTGCAAGCTTTTAGTTAGTTTCTAGAGTTCTGAAAAAATTTATTCTGTCAATTTTTTTGTTTGTTTGTTTGTTTGTTTTTTTGTGGAGAGATTTTTGCTCTAGGGCACATGCACTCACCAGAAAGACAGAGAGAGACAGAGAAATAGAAAGCAACAAATCATTCCCCAGAGGGATGGCCATGCCGCAATCCCCTCTCCTCCATTCTCCTCTCTGGATCTTGGGCACACACACACAGGTCCCCAGCATGAGTTTAAGCCACCGGGTACGGGACTCGAATCACAGTCAACTATATGGGAGTCCAGTGACATATCCATTACGCCAACTGCTGGTCCCAAATTTTGCTAATTTTAAAATTGCTTTTATGGGGGGAGGGTCAGCTTTTGGAATTCCTTTTTCTGCTATTTTTTACTGAAGATTTTTCCTAAAAAACCTTTTATTCCTTTATTTCTGGCTGTTCATTCTTTAGTTTTCCTGGAATAGTACTGTCTTTAGGGTTTCTTGAAGAGCTTGTCTGGTTTTGGCAAATTGTTTCAGGTTTTGTTTGTCTGAAAAGAGTTTAATCTTCAGTTCCCATATGAAGGATAATCTTGCAGGATATAATAATCTTGGTTGAAATTGTTTCTCTCTTAACACTTTCAGTAAGTCTTCCCATCCTTTCCTTGCTTGCATTGTTTCTACTGAGAGGTCCGGTGTTAGCCTGATGGGATGACCTTTGTAAGTCACTTGTGGTTTCTCTCTAGCCAGTTTTAGTATCTTGTCTTTATCTGTGGTTTGGCCAGTCTGGCTAAGACGTGCCTTGGGGAAGATCTTCTTGGGTTGATTCTATTTGGGGTCCTATGTATTCCTTGGGTCTGGATGTTTGAGTGCCTCTCTAGACTTGGGAAATTTTCTGCTAGGATTTCATGGAATAGATTTTCCATGCCCTTATTGGTTTCTTCGCCTTCTGGGATACCAATTATTCAGATGTTTGGGCATCTAATGGAATCTAGTATTTTTCGTATATTATCCTCTTTTTTTTTTTTTTTTTTTTTTTTGTTATTTTGTCTTTTTGGTGTTTTTCTTTTTTTTCCCCTAGGTCATAGGTTTTATCTTCTACGTTGGAGATTTGATCTTCAGAATGGTCTAATAGACTTTTAATACTTTCAAGATAGTTTTTGATTTCCTGTATTACCGAATTCATTTCTAATAGTTCCATTTGATTCTTTCTTAGTGTGTCCATTTCTTCTTTCATATTGTGGAAGGACTTCCTAATCTCCTGTAGTTCGTTGTCTCTTTTCTGTTCCAGCTCATAGAATTTTGTCACCATGAATGTTCTAAATCCTTTCTCTGACATTTTGGTAACTTCCTCTGCTTTTTTGAGAGATGGAGAGGAGTTACTGTATTCTTTTGATGGAGACATATTTCCTGGTTTATTCAGACCTGAGATTCTTCTACTTCTAGCCATTGGGAGATGTATTCACTTTTGAATAGCTCTTAGGAGAATGTTTCTTCAACTAGGAGCAAGTGTGTTGTTTCCTGTTTGCTGTGGACTGATGTGTGCCGAAGTTTCTTTTCTGTTGTGTTTAGTAATGTGGTCTCAAGAGGTATATTCTATTCAGGTGTCTGAAGAGCAGTATCTCCTTTTTCACAGGTGGTTCAGTAAAAGGGAGTATCCTAGGGAGCCTTACAACACTAGGGTATTTCAGACCTGTGATTCTAGACCTATCTAGCCCCTGTGGCAGGGTGGAGGATGAGGAGGAGATCATAATATAAGAGGAGAGGAAAGAGTATGAAGGAGAATAAAGAAAAAGTCATGCACCGTGCTTGCCAGGGGCCTGGAGATGGAACTGGAGCTCTGCCAGAGAGTGGAGGCCAGTCTGTGGGGCAAGAAGGAATAGGAAATTAACAAAAGAAAGAAGAGAAAATAAATAAATAAATAAATCTGCCTACCTTTCTAGAGGGGTGGGTCCTGGGCTTGGAAAAGTTGGAGCTGTGGCGGGGGCAGTGGTACCCCTGTCTCAACATCCCTAGCTGGCCAGGGGCCTTGAGATGGAACTGGAGCTCTGCTGGAGAGTGGAGGCCAGTCTCTCCCAAAAATACTTTTAAAATCTCAGCACAGGGCCAGCCTGTGATATGGTTGTTCAGGTGACTGAATCCTACGTGGCCGACTCAGTGGCTTGAGAAACACACCAGGGGTGTGTGTGTATGTGTTTGTGTGTGTGTGCCCAAAATCCCAAAAGAAGGAAAAGATGGAGGAGATGGGATTGAAGCATGGCCATACCCCATAGGGGTGTTTTCTTTTTCTTTTATTTATTATCATTATTTTTTATATTAATTTTATTTATTCATTCATTTATTTTAATTTGACCAGAGAGAGACAAAGAGAGAGAGAAAGGGGAAGAAAGCAAGACACCAGATCCAGGACTCTAATCGTGGTCAGCCATATATGAGTGTTTAGCACCTCAACCACCACACCATCTGCTGGTCCCTGATTATTATTATTATTATTATTATTATTATTTAAGTTTGCTATTGGGCATGTGTACTCGCCAGAGAGAGACAGAGAGAGAGAGAGTGAAAGTTAGAAAGCAAGCCACCAGCTCTGGGATTCAAACTACAGTGGGCCTTGTGGGAGTCTAGTGCCTTAACCACCACACCACCTGCTGGCCCAAGGAGGTACTGTCTTACTTTCTCTTTCTCTCTCTCTCTCTCTGGCACGGACAAATGCCCTCTGGCAATTTTTTTTTTTTAATTTCAGCACAAAAAGTCAGACAGTACATTCAAATAATTGTCCTCCATCCTAGTGTTTAGCGTACTAGTGCGAGCACTGCCACACTCTGCTTGCTTTCTAAAGAAACAATGCTCCTAATCCACGCCATCATTCTCAAGAACTTTCTCCCAAAGATTTCAGGCTGCTTTTTGCACCAGATTTCCTGTTAACATCTATGAAATGAGAGGCTCTGAGTAGTTCTCTCTCCTTTTATGGTCAGGACATCTGAAATTCAGAGGGTCTTGCCAATGGCTCAAGATCACACAGAGAGGTGGGGAAAGAGGTATAATCCCAGATTTCTGGTTCCCCACTAGTGCTGTCTCCATGGGATAAAGCTGGGGAGAAGAGTGCAGGCTGTCCTGTGTGGGTGAAGGACACATTCGTCTCCTCCATAGCTTCAAGTGCTGACCTTGGTGATCTCTCTCTGCACCTTCTTTCTCTCTCTTCCCACCCATTCCCACACATCATGAGGAAAGGAATTCTTAGGACTCTTGATTAGGCTACAACCCTCCCTGGCTTTCAGGGAAAGAACTTTATAATACATAGCATTAGTTCCTGAAGAATTCTTTTTATAAAGTGGTCTCTGCTGCCTGTTGTAGTCTATCTCGGAGAATCACCTACATTAAAGAGGCTGGTCCTGCCCTGTGCCCTAGCAGTTAAGGGACCTGGATTTCATGTGGCCAACCACGTGATTTGAATCTCAGCCCCTGTGGCTTGAAAAGTATGCATGCGTGCCCAAGATCTTGATGGGGTAGAGAAATGAAGGAAAAGTGATAGTGGCATGACCATGCTCCAGTGCGGAGGGGGAAGGTCTCTCTCTTTTTCCTTTTCTCTGGCAAGTACATGCACCCTCTGGTAATAAAAAGAGATAATATATGTATGTGTGTGTGTGCACATATGTGTATGTATATATGCATATACACATATATACATATATATATATATATATCAAAAGAGTCGAGTATGACCTCCCACTTCACAAATGAGGGCACAGATCCCGTCATGTATCTCTGTCTAGCATCCACATCACATTTACCTAGCTTATTAATTAGGCTGCTGTGCTCCTGGGCCCACAGAGCATGTTATGAATGGTGTCTACTGGGTTTAGTAATAATCTAGAACTGCATTAGACTACATTGCTGTAACAAATAGAACCCAAAACATGTTGGCTCAAACACAAATGAAGCTTTTTTTTTTTTTTTTTTTTTTTTTTTTCTGTGGCTAGAGGGCATATATACCTGCTGAGAGAGGTAGAGGAGAAAGCACCTGCCTGGGAGAATGGTCACACCACAATCCCTTCCCCTCCATCTCTTTCTCCTTTTGAGATTTTGAGCATAAAAGTTCAAAACACAGGGTGTTTCTCAAGCCTACAGGTCTGAGACTCAAACTGCAAGACTGGCCCTGTGGGATCTGCCTGCTCTAACCACCAGGATACAGATTCAGCCTTCTTTCTTACATTTTTAAAGTTTATTTATTTATTTCCATGAATAAAGATACAGAGAGAAAGTGACAATTGCTCCCAAAGGATATTCATGCTGTGACCTATCCCTGGTCTCACTCAGCCTGGATTATGGGCACGTCCGACATGCTCAGGGAAGTCCAGGAAGGCAAACCCAGAACCTTTCTATGTGGGTCTAGTTGTGTTGTCTGAGCCATTCTCTGTCCCCATTTCTTATTCAATCTGAGGCAAGTATTAAAGATAGGAGAAGGAATTCAGTGCTCTATTCCATGTAGTCATTTTGGGATCCAGGTTAATAGTAGCTCTGCCATCTTCAATGCATGAAGGTGACCTGGTCATTCTACTCTAGCCAGTGGGAAGGGGAAAGAGCACAGGGAAGAAAGTGTGGGAGATTTAATGGGCCAAGTCTCAGAGTGACCCATGTCACAGTGATTCACATTAATTTGGATAAAACATGGTCACAAGGTCACATTAAATAGCAAGAGAGGCTGGGAAAGGTCCTTTAGTTGGTCAGCCATATGCTAAGCTACAGGTCTGTTACTAATGAGATAGGGAAAAACAATATTTATCTGGTACTGAGCATGTAGAGGTACTCAGAAAACATTTACTGAATAATGGGATATATGAGTGAATGGCTGAAAATATGAATAGGTACACAGGTACATAGAGAAGTGTTCTTGCAACCCTCACTATTCTGTTAGCAATGGAAGAGGTCACAGACCCCCCAACATCTCTCCACATTTCCAAGAAATATCTCCACCCAAATGCATGGGAAAATAATGAATAATTGTCCCACTATACAGAAATCCAGAGATAGACTTCTGAAACTATGTTTTACATATTTGGGGGAGGAAGATATTCTTATTGTTGTGAGTTTTGCCTTTACAAATGAATTAGCCATGGGTTTTTGTTCACAAATTGTTTTAGTTTTTTTTAAAAAAAACAACCTTGCACTTTGCCATTGTGAAAGTTTATTTTTGTTTTCACTTTTCTATTTTCAAATGCTTTTACAGAAACACAGAACATGAAGACCACCAAAGTCCAATTCCTTATGAGTTCTGATGCAATGTCCCGCAATATCTTTTTTTTTTTTTTTTTTTTGAGAGGATTTTTGCTATAGGGCGCGTGCGCTCGCCAGACAGACAGAGAGAGACAGAGAGATAGAAAGCAGGAAATCACCCCCCAGGGGGGATGGCCACGCTGCAATCCCTTCTCCTCCATTCTCCTCTCGGGATCTTGGGCACGCACGCACACGCGCCCGGTGTGAGTTTAAGCCGCCGGGTCCGGGACTCGAACCGCAGTCGACTACGTGGGAGTCCAGCGACATAGCCATTACACTAACTGCTGGTCCCCCGCAATATCTTTCAAACTGAAAGAATTATTCATTTTCCTCTTCTACTTCAGCAATAGAATTGCTTAGTTTTTAGTTGTACATGACTCTCTTGAATAAAGCCTACATGCTCTTCTTGGCAGTGCAGTGGGATCATGTGACTAGGTTCTGACCAATGGGATCTGTGTGACAGCTTCTAAAATCTTTCTTAGGAGACAGTGTGCATGTGCCTTTACCTGCTTCATTCTTCCCTCCTCCTGTTGCCATGAGGTTGAGGTCATGTACCGTGGAGCAACAAAGTCAGATAAGTGTGAATTTACACCAAGGCTGTATCACCTATCTAGACTTTAACACATGAGATTAATAATGTTTCATTTTACTTAAGCCATTCTCATTCTTTTCAAGTTAATACATTTTGTGAAGTGAGGAAACCAAGGCCCAGAGGAATGACTTGTGATCTATCATGCAGGACAGATCTTTCCACATATATTCTTCACTACTACAGAAAAAAAAACAAATAAGTAAAAAGATAAATAAAACCCTTAAAAACACCACACAAACACCATAACAGTAAAATAACAACAACAGTAAATATAGATAAGTAGGAAAAGGAAACTTTGCAGAGTACAGGTGCCTCTGTCTGAGAAATTACTGAGGATTGACTATTCCTTTATATAGGCTCAGTAAATCGTGTTCCTGAGACTTTTTTCTGGTCAAGCTCCATTTCCCAGCTTCCCTTGCAGTTGGATTGGTCACATGACTAAGCCCTACCTGATAGAATATGAGTAGAAGTGATGTGCACCATTTCCAAACCTGCTCCTCACCCCACACTTCCCAATCCTGTCTACCATCCTTACCTACCCAGCAACTGAATGCAAAGGACTCTAAGGTTCAAAGTGAGGGTAGAGTCACTTGATGAAGGAACTGGGCCCTGAACCATCCCGTGGAAAATCACTGCTGACCAGTAATACTCCTATTGGACTGTTATATGGGTGAGAAATAAGCTTGTGATCTGGCATCAATTTGTTACAGCAATGACTAAAACAGTCTCCTTTCCCACTCTTTGCTTTGCTCCTCCAGGGTTGCTAGATGGCCTATATTAGGTAGACTTTGAGCCTGAGGTAGGTTTTTGTTGACACGGCTGCTCATGTTGGAATTTTTCAGTCTTTCCTGGTCTCTGGTTTGGTGCCCCACCAGCACCGGTTGCCTCTAGGTAGTGTGTCACTACTTGTTTGTGTCTTTTCTGGTTCCTGGTTCCTGGTCTCTAGGGAGAGAGGTGCTGACAGCGGACACCTGCCTAGCCCTGAGATTATGTCTTGGCTCCTGCTACTCTGGACTGTCACCCCCCTCACCCTTTCTCTGAAGCCTTGCCCTTGTTCCTACCTTAACTTCTACTCTCTTCCATTTCTTCCTGTTTAATATTATTTACTTGCCTGCAAGGTGACTGCTTTATTTACTTCCTTAAAGAGTAATGAATGATAGAGTGATTCTTAACTTCAACAGGTAAGACTTCAGATTGACATCAAGGTCTAGTCTTTCAGAGCAAACAAAGCGTTGAGAGTCTTCCCATTTTTTTCCTGTTTGAAAAACCTATAATCCTTTGGGCACCACCCTCAAAATTCCTTTTCAATTTCTAATGAAATCCCTGGCTCCCAACTCATTTGCTGAGAGCCTTAACTGACAGGTCCTGTGTCCAATGAGAGAGCAAAGCTTTGGTCCTCAGTTCCTGTCCACTCTCCCAAGCTTCCCTTGTATAGGAGTGGCCTCAGGCATTTCCTTTACTTGTTTCAGGGACAGACTGTTCTGATTTTGAGGTACTTTTACTTTAGGTCTTATAGTGTCATCTAGACCTCCACAATGACTGCCATCTCTCCACATCCTCCCTCCAACTTCAAGGGAACAGTCTTTCCTTTATGAGCTGGTTTAGTATCTACTATTTCCCAAATCCATCAAGTCATCTCAACAACAGAGTATAGAGGAAAGATCCCCTACTACCTTGAGAGCTCAGGAAAGCCACACATAAAAATTTCATCCTGAGCCTCATATTTTTATCTGCCGAATGGAGATACAAATTACTGTCCCGTCTGCTCTAATGGTGAGTATTAAGCAATACGAAGTTTGTGAAATCACTGATACAAATGCTAGGAGCTACTCACATAATTTTTCTTGTAAGAAACCATCAGCTTCACCTTCTTAGCTTTTCTAATTTCCTCGGTTTCCTTCCTTCACCTCTTTAGGCAGGAGTTCTTCCTTTCCAAGGTAAAGGAAGGAGTGACTCACATCTCCTGGTTTGCATCCTTAAGCCTGGATTTTCCTTCCATCTACTGGCTCCCTTCCTTAGATGTGGCCCAGTGACCTCCTTCGTCAGTCCCAGCAGCTCTCCAGGGCTCTCTGTGCATTGCCCCAGAGGCAGGGGTAGGTGATTTCATCTATCCCATCTTAAAATGATCTCCTTGCTCAGGTCAAATGGAAGAGCTTGTACTAGCAATGTCTTTGTGGCTTCCAGAAGGGTCTAGGTGTGTGTGGAGGAGGGGCATGGGGATGGGCCAGATCTGCTCTGGTCTTCCAACAGCAAGGTCTGGGCTCCCCCTCTCTCTCTGGCCTCCTAGCACCCCAGAGGTGCCCTGGCATGAATAGAATTGATGCTGTAATATACCGCCCGGGACAGAGCTATGTCTCGCACCAATTAGCCCAGTATTAATGGGACTTGAGGGGAGTGGGCAAGAGTTCTGTTTAATCTAGAGTAACCAGCACTGGTCAAATCCCCCCCCCCCCACCCCCTACTCCCTGCCTTGGTTACTGGACGGTGAATCCCCTCTGTTTAGGTAGAGGGCAAGTGAGAACCCTGGCTAATTATCAGAAGTACTGCGAAGTCTCACTGGACTTAGTAAGACACGGCAGGTGAGCTGACACTGCTCTCCTTGAGCCAGCCTGCATTGTTTCGCATGGCCCTCAGTGCTGCTTAGAGTGTCCCTTCCCCTCCCCCCAAGAAGTCACTGTGCACTGGAGTCACTGAGAGTTCTGAAAGGAGGTGCCTTTAATCCCATGCACCATGCTGGCGCTCATGCAGCCTGCATCCTGGGAGGAATGCCCACCATTAACTCACAGAGACCAGGTTCGAATGCCGTCCAGTCACTGTGACCTGTGTGACGCTGGCAAGTTCCTGAACCTGGTGCCTCAGTTTCTCCTCCGCACAGTAATGACCTCTTTGTAAGGCCACTGTGAGAATTAAACAGATACAGGTGTGTGAAGTGCCCGACGTGTGTTTTTGTGTTCAAGACATAATATTTATGGCCTGTTTTTCTGGGGACTAGTAAGTCATCACGGAGGGATGTCTCTAGGGTCTTGGGCAAGTTACTGGATAAATCTGTCAACAATGGGCTTTTGGGGGCCGGCTGGTGGCATGGTGGTTGGAGGTGCTGGATTCCTACGTGGCCCACCATGCTTTCTCACTTTCTCTCTCTCTCTCTCTCTTTTTAAAAGAATTGTTTATTTATTATTATTATTAATAATATTATTTTTCACATGAGTTTTACCAGAGAAAGACAGAGAGAGAGAGAGGGAGAATGAGAAAGCAAGCCGCCAGGTCTGGGACGCAAACCATGGCTGGCCATGTGGGAATTCCAGCACCTTAACCACCATGCCACCTGCTGGCTCGCTCTCTCTCTCTCTCTCTCTCGCTCTCGCTCTCGCTCTCTCGCTCTCTCTTGCTCTCACTTTGTCTTTCTTTGGCCAAAATGAAATAAGCGAATAAATAAATAAGGTTAAATAAAATAATTCTTATTTTTTAAAAAAGGGCTTTTGAGCAAGTGAGGGCCCCTGGATAGGCAGAAGACACAGGACCTTGGGGAGCCCTGGAGAGAGGGAGTGAGGGGTAGCTCTCAAGGGCCGCCTGCCTGCCCCTGGCTTCCTGCCTTGCCCACCAGTCACTGTCCTTATAGGACCTCAGGCGGCCCAGCAGCTGAGACAGCGATCCCCCGTCCCCCGTGGGAATAAGATCCCGGGTGTGGGCCTGTCGGGTCTCGTGTCCTTCCATCAGCAGAGGTGGAGCCCCTGGGGCTAGTAGGGATGACAGAGTTGCGGATGCCCTCCTCGCCCCAAACGTCCTGCCTCCTGTGCCAGGCCACCAGCTCAAAGAGCGGGAGGGAATGGGGGCTACACAGCCCGGCCTTCAGGGCGCCGCTGCCTCAAGCCTGAGAGCTTCGAGGTACCCCGAGCAGTGCGCGGGCGGCTCGCCCCGACGCCGACCACGTGGGGCAGGAGGCCTCTCCCGGGGCAGGCGGCGCCCTGTATCCCTTCGGTACCCGCTAGCAGCGGGCTCAGGTGCGGGCTGCACAGGGGCAGAGGCCGCCCCTGGAGCTCCGAGCAGACACGCGGCTGGTAGTTCCCGAGTTAGTCCAGGCAGGGCAAGGGTCCTAAAGAAGCAGCTTCTTCTTAAATGTCTGCCCTTGTGCCGGCCTCTCGGGTTTGTAGGTCGCTCCAAGAAAGGCAGTCTTTGGGGCAACTAGGGACGCCCCTCAGGACTTGGCAAGACGGGTCTTCTTCGGATCCGTCCACACCGTTAGGGATGCTCTCCCCCGTGAGACTGCCGGAAGGAGGCATCTACGCGGCGGGGGAGCGCTGCCAAAAGGGTGGGGAAATGGGATAGAAAACTCACCCCTTTGAGGGTACCCAACATGGCCCCTGGCAAGCCACAACCCAGGAGAAACCATTTCCCAGTTTCAGCCGCACAAGCACCCCCCCCCCCCGAAATTCGAGAAGAGACCCCAGCGAGGCGGCGTGCACCGCCTTAACCCTGACACCCAGACGGGAGATCTCGGGACCAGGCTGGCTCCAATGCCTGGCTCCCACCGTGGCGACCCAGGGTCCCTCCTCCCCTCCCCTCCACCGCGCCCTGTGCCCGCGGCAGCTCGGGGAATGAGGACCTACTCGCGCAGGACCGAGTTCAGGCGGTCCTCCTCCCCGGGGCGCAGCGGCTTACCAGTGGAGAGCTCAGGCGTCCCCCGACTTTCCCGCTCGGCCGAGTCCCCTACCCTGGGTGCTGACGGGCTCACGGGCTCACCTGCACACGAACTCCTCAAAGGTAGCCTCCCTTCCGAGGTTCACGTCCGCCCGTCTACACAGCGGCGCGTTTCCCACCCGCTGGCGCACACTTGCTCCCAGGCCTTCACGCGCCTCCCAGCACAGCTCACCCGCTGGACCACGGCCCCCCTCCAGCGTCCCCTAGACAGCTTTGAGCAGGCCGAGGACCGAAGCCTCCGTGCTGGGGCGAGAACGCGGAAAAAGGGAAGGGAGCCGGTCGCTAGTCCCACCCCTCCTCGGTCCGGCCTCATCTAAAAACTCCCTTCCAGAGCCCCAGCGAAATCCCGGCAGGCGGTGGGCGCTGGTGGGGTCGTGGTGGCCGAATTCCTGGCTCCCACCCGCCCACTTATCTTGTCCCTGCTTTTCTCGTGGGCTGAAACTTCTTTCCAGCTAGAACTGGGCATTACCCAGGTTGAGTGGCCATGTGTTCTCTCTCCCGGCCCCCTGGTTCTGTTTAGCCTTTCCTGGTGCCGCGCGCCCTCGCGCCCTGCTCCCTGGGCCAGTCACTCCCTCGCGCCTGGCCTCGGGTGCGGACGCCTGGGCCTTGGGCGAGTTCTGGCGGAGGGTGCACACGTCGAGCTCTGCTTGCTCAGTCCGAGCACCGTAGCCCCGGGCTGTTAAGCAGATTCCCTTAAGCTGCCGAGGGCTGGGTTCTACGTTCTTCATTCGTTTTCAACACCAAAGGCCTTGTGGGCTGCTGTTTGAGAACAAACGACAACGACGGGCAGATAGGGAGCCTCGGCGCTTGCAGTCTTTGCGTCCCTTTAGGTCGCTGGAGCAAAACCCTTCTATGACTGCCACGGGGGTAGAAAGAGATGGGGTGGCGTAGGGGTAACAAGCCACTGGGAGTCCCGTTCGCTGACAGCCGCTTGGGAGTGGCTGTATTCGCCAGGCAGCATCTGTGCAAATGTCGCGTTCAGCCGAGGTGCTCTGCTTGAGACAGTGGCTCGGTCTTGCCGAGTGTGGAAGGGAAGACCGGCTTGTACAAATTTATACAGTAGGTGAGCGGCTGCCTGGAATTATGTTCAGAACTTCTGCTTTGCTCCTTCCCCAGATTTAAATAAATGTTTTCAGGGTTAACTTTCTGAGGGGGAGAGAAGAAGGGAGGCTACAATAAGTAGCACGGCTCTGCGGTTTGTGCCTTAACCAAAACAGTCCAGGGACCCGCCCCCGCCCCCTACTGGTGGGTGAGAGCACTGGGCAAACTCCAGGGATCCCACCTGAGCGGCAGAGACCGGAGGCCATGGCTGGGAATCCCTGACCGGCTCCCGCCCCATGCTGGGTCCATCTCCTCTGGGACCAGAAAGCTAGAGTAGAATGAGGCCTTCCTAGCAAGCATGCTGCAAAGTTGGGCCCTGGCCGTCTTGTCTACCGGCAGGAATTGGCTTGCAGGGGCACCAGTCTGTGGTTGTGGATTTTCTTATTTTGGGGAGGATACGTGGTATGTATGTGTGTTTGTGTGTGTGAGCACACACATGTGGGAGAAGTTCATTTTTGCATGTGTTTTAAATATATAGCCTTAGGGGAGAATGCCTAAGGACACGTATTTGTGTGTCTCGAAATGGGTTGGAGGTCTGTGTGTACTTGCTTCTGTATGTATTTGTGTGCGTGCAGGTGTGGACACGAGTGTGAATCTGCGTTTCCCTGAATGGCAATCTGTGAGAGGGTGAGGGATTTTCACACCATTCACATGGCTGGCATATAGCAGGCTTGCAATAATAGTGAGTCCATAATTGTGTTGAATGTGCTTGTTCATGTCCTTGTGAAAGTTGGTACAGTGAGTGTGCGACTTCAAAAGGGGAGAGGCTTGAAAGGCGATGTGGGCTAAGGGGCTACTGTGTTCCTCTCCTCTGTAAAAGCAAACAGGTTCAGAGTGGGCTCTGCCCCTGAACAGGTCATCCCCACGTGCTGGCTGGCCCATGCAGCCGACTGACCAAGGCAGCTTTGCCTGTCGTTTGAGTTTCCCCCGAATCACAGGCAGTAGCCTGCTCTCCCTCCAACACTGAAGTCAGGCGCGTAGGTCCTTCAAGCACTGACCGGTTCCCGAGGACTTTAGTTGGATCCTGAAGGCAGAGCCTCCAGAAGGTGAGAACTGTCCGGGGTGCAATTCCTCTTGAGGTGCAGAGGTGGAGGGGCACTTGGTGCAGCCCCCAAGTGGAGGACTCCAGTCACCAGCAGTCCCAGCCTCCTGGGAATCCCTTTAGACAAGACCGAGATGAAGCCTCCAGGGCAAATTACCTGCCTAGCTGCCGGGTACAGGACCATCGACTGGGAGGGAATTCCTGATAACTTAGTCAAGCGATCTGCTTTTACCCCAATTTTACCAGGAACCACAGATTTCACTAGAAAGGAAAAATCCCAAGAGCTCCCAGCGCTCTAGGATCGCGGGGCTAGACCATCCCTAATTGCCTCCATCCATTCCAGACGGAGATCGGGCTGGCCTGGTCCGCCGCTTCCTAGTTGCCGAGTAGGAACGGGTTCGGTGCCTAGAGGCACCGCGAACTGAGCCGGGAAAACTTCAATTTCCTCCTGGCGGAGTCCAGCCGCTTCCGATCGGCTTACAAATGTCGCTTAAAGACTGAGCTAGAGCCTCAAAGGGGAAGGGCCCTGCAGGTTAACTTACAGTCACAGAGTCGCGTACAGAGCACCACTCGGAGGCTTCCCCTCGGCCGGACCCTCCCAGCCCAGGCGCCCGCTTACCCTCAGCCGGAACTTGCGCCTGCGGGCTGGTGCGCCCAATCTCCTCTGAGGTCCCTTCTCTTCTCTTCTCTTCTCTCCCTCTCCGCTGCAAACCCGCAGAAGCTCCGCGCCCAAGTTCGCGCAGAGAACTTTGCCGCAGAGATCTTTGCTATGCAGACACGCGGGCCATCCCGTTGTGCACCTGGATCTTAGGGCTCAGCGGCTGTCCCGGGGACAGCGAATATGCCCAGTGCATCGCACTCGGTCCGTTTCGGGCACTGACACAACCCAAGGAGACCGCGAGTCGGTATATTTCCGCGGCCCCCTTTATTCCCCACCCTTGACATTTCCAAATTCACGTATCAACCCCACCCCCCCCCCCGCCCCCGCACAGAGCCTCTCATCCTCCATCCTGACCCTGGAGGGGAAGAAAGGTGAAGCCCAGGAATCCGCCGATAGTGGCTGGTGTTCAGGGCGAGCAGGCTGCTCCCTCCTCCCAGACAAGAAAAGGGACCGAGGGCTTTGGGGGAAGGCATTTCAGTATTCAGTTTCCACCTTTGGGCGCACACACCTCGTGTGTGGTGGAAGGCTGCCCCAGATTTCTGGGACTCACTGATCCCCAGAACGGCCCACCCGGGATAGAGTCCCTGTAGGGAAATCAGACAGGACTGCATCCCAGCCAGCTGGCCTCACGGCAAATATCCATGTAACTATATATATTTGATTTCCAATTTTATTATAAAATAAAAGCAGAAATTTTTCCCGAAGAACATTCACATGAGGGCATAACAGGGAGACGGCAAGTCCAAGGCTTGGGAGCAGCTCTGCCCGAAGCGATGAGGCCATAGTCCCCGGAGGAGGAAAGCAGTGCGGTGGGACCTGGAGGACTGAGGAGCGGCCAGGCGATATTCAGGGGCTTCCATGGGCCGCCTTTCTCTTTCTCTTAAGTTACTAAGTGAAAAGCTGACACCTGCAGCTCCCACCCACCCATGGAGGGGAGCCTCTGGAGACCCCCCTCGGTTCAAGGGCTCTGTCCTTCCTTCTGCTCTCCCTCCTCCCACTGCCACTCTTGAGAAGTGAGGGGCAGATAAGGGGCAAATAGACAGCCGGACAGGAGGAGAAGACTGAAGAGTACAGATCGAGGGGCTGATACCGAGTGCAAGAGCCTGAGAGAGACGAATGCATAGTGAGGTGGCAAGCCAGAAATACAGAAGAAACCGGAAACAGAGAAAGAGGAAGCAATAAGGGAGAAGATAGAAAAGAGGAGAAAGGCAAGGAAGCAGAGAAAATGGGCAAAAAGAAAGAAAAGGGACAGAAAGGGGAAAGAAATAAAGAGAGAAAAGCAGAGAAGGTAGGGAGAGTGAGAGGATGAGAATAATGTATAATTTATTCCTTTCCCTGGTTCGAGACCTAGTCCCCTGCCCTCCCCCCACAGGCTCTCAAAAGCAACTTGTTGAAAATAAAATCCAAAAAAAGGACCAAAAGAGACAGCTGTCTGCCCTGGCCTGACCAGCGGTTGGGCCCGCTCAGCGCAGGTCTGTCAGTACCTGCTGGGGACGCTGGCACCAGTTGCCTTCCCGCCGCGGTCTCTCTCAGGTCCCCAGCGCCAAGCTGGGAAGGCAAGCACGTCGAGGAGAGCGGGGCTCTAGGAGCCCAGGTCCACAAGGTTGGCCGACATAGGGTTGAGGATGGAGTCCTGCAGGCCGTGGTGGTGCTGCAGAGGGTCGGCGCCGCCTCCGCCCGGCACGGGCACTGGCACCGCGCTGGGGCCCGGAGGGTGGCCCAGGCTGTGCAGAGACGGCAGCCCAGGGGGCGGTGGCGGGCTGAGCAGCAGCGCGGGGCTGGAGGACGAGTGATCCGGAGTCCCCGACGGCGTCTTCTCGTCCTCCGAGCTGCCGAGCACCGACTTGCCGCTGCCGTTCAGCGAGGAAGCCAGCGGGTTGTGGCTGTTGGAATTGGAGTTCTCGCTGTTCTCCCTGCAAGTGCAGGAGCAAAACAGCCGGGTCACCGGGAAATTGAGGCTGCTCTGGACCGCTGCACCCAGGGCCAGAGACAGCCACTGCACTGTTTGCTGTTTTCGTTTCTACCATTTTCCCTGCCTGGCCTGGGGCTCTGCTTTCTGTCAGTTCTTTCAATCTCTCAACACCAATGTCTCTCTTGTCCCTCTCCGTGAATCTTCTTGTCTCTCAGTTTCTGGAATATTTTTCCCAGTCTGTATTTCTGCCTCTCACCTACCCAACGTTTTCTTCCAGGAGCAAAGGGGCAGGAGAACAGGGCTCCTTGGAGTTCGGGAGTGGGCAGTGAGGAAGAGAAGATGCCTGGATTTTCAGGTTAGTCTAGGCTCCTCAGACCAGGTTTGCTGGGAGGAAGTAGGGCCAGGAGGATGAGTGACCTAGACCCTGGCCTAGGGACCCTACCTGAAGTTGGACATCTCACAGGCCTTCATTTCTCTTGCTTTTCTTCACCTGAGGGAAGTCCCTGGCTGGGGGGCAGGCTTCTGAAGCTAAGGGTACATTCCCTCTAGCTCCAAACTGGGCAGGCCCTGTAAGAGCTTCGTGCTGGGCCTAGGAATGAGGCTCCAAAGATCGAACACTCCTTTTCCTGATGATACAGTGGAAACTTCAGCTGGGGGACCGGAAGCTGGGGGCTTGGAGGGCAGCTCCTGGGAGAAGGGAAAGGGAGAAGGAAGAAAAGGGCTCCCCAGTTCAGGTCTAGACTTTTTCATCATAACCAGAAGCTCAGGGTCCAAATCTGCAGCTGCAACCTGAGGCCTAGCCTGAGAACTCCGTTCTTTAGGAGTCTAGAGCATGCCAGTTTGGCTGGAGGAGGACCTAGCAGAGAGTACCCACCTCCTGCCCTGCTTTGACTGACAGTCCCTGACCAGATTTGGATATTCAAAATTCTGGGTAGAATTTTTTGCCAATTTCCTGAGGACTTTTCTTTCTGCTTTCTTAGGAGGCCTTCCCACAGGACTGGGCACTGCGGCTTTGCCATGTGGATATGCCCATCTCATGGTCTCAGTTATGAGAGAGCCTAAAGCACTCCCTCCATCCCCAGATCCGTTTCCAATATTCAGTGTCCCATCCCTGACCCTGATTATTCAAATTCTGGGCTAGCCCACACCCTGTAACACCAACCCCAGGTGTCCTGTTGTGCTATTACCCTCAGGCTGGATTCTGTTCCCACGATCTCCCCTATTCTCCAGACTTGGGGTACTGAGGGGTTACAGGGCAGTCAGTTCACCTGAGCCTAATGGTCAACCAGAAAGACCTGGTTTCCCTGAGGACATACAACTCCCAGCCCTTCTGAAGTTCTGCACTTACCCCAGACATACCCATCTACCCACCTACCCACCAAAGGAGGCAGGGCCTGAGGAGAGAAGGAGTCGAGGGCCTGGAAGGCCGTGGAAGGGCTGCTGGGTCCAGCATTCTTTCTTTCTCTCCCAGAGCTGACACTTACTCCTAACTGGATGGAGCTTTTCACCCGTTGGTACTTTATATGCGGGACAAGGACTAATTTTCAATTCTTGTATTTAGGAAAATTCTTGCCCAGGCTCTTCCCCATCCAGGCACAGCCGGAAATTTCCAATCCCAGTTTTGAACCCTAATCACACTTAGGCCTGGAGTGGAGGAAGGCAGAGGGGTCCTGTGAGAAGCACAGCTAGACAGAAATCAGCAGACCTATTTTTACCTGGGTCCAACGCGCTAGGTCTAGGTCGTTGTGAGGACGACTGGGCCGGCTGCTGTGCCTACTTTACCGGGATCCAGGCCTACTGCTCTGCCCTCACCCTGGAGCTCTAAACTTCTCCACTTTCGTCTTTGAGCGAGAGGGGAGTTAGCTGATAACTTTCCGGATTGCTTTGCCCGCTTTAGACAAACCCCTGCCTGCCCGGTCCAGCAAGACCTAAGCACCACCCGGGTCAGGGTGGCAGCTGCGCTGTGGCAGGAACAGGGGGCCCAGTTTAAGTCTCTCCCGGGTAGGGAGATGCCCTGCACCCTCTCCTTCCAGCCCGGGGCAGTCGGCGCAGAAGCTCTACTTACTCGTACCTTTCCTTGGCCTCGGCCGCCCGGTCCCGCTGCCGCCGGTTCTTGAACCAGTTGCTGACCTGCGTGGTGGTGAGGCCCGTGGCTTCCGCCAGCTCGCGCTTTTCGCGGGGTGACGGGTAGGGGTTGTGCGCGTACCACTCACGCAGCACGCTGCGACTCTTTTCCTTGAAGCAATAGCTAGTCTCCTCGCCGTCCCAGATGGAGCGCGGCAGCGGGAACTTGCGGCGCACGCGGTACTTGCCCACCGCGCCCAGGGGTCGGCCACGCAGCTTCTCCGCCTCGATGTAGTGCGCCTTGAGCCACAGCTGCTGCAGCTTGGCGTGGTTGTGCGGCGAGAATTGGTGGCTCTCCAGGATCTTGTAGAGCTCGCGGAAGTTGCCGCGGTGGAAGGCCACCACGGCCTTGGCCTTGAGCACGCTTTCATTCTTGTGGAGGTGCTCGCAGGCGGGCAGCGACCACAGGAAGCGGCCCAGCCGTTCGATGTTGCCGCCCTGCTGCAGCACCTCGCACACGCAAGCCACTTGCTCCTGCGTGAAGCCGAAGGTGGGCAGCATCGACATGGTGCCTGCTGAGCCTCCGCCCGCCCGCGCGCGCCCTCACCGCGCCGCGCCGTCCCGCATGGGCGCCTCCCAGCCCGGCCGTCCCGGCCGAGAGGCGGGCGGGGCGGGCCCCCTGGCCCGCCGCTGGCTCCGGGCGAACCCCGAGTCACTACAGGATGTCCCCGCGCCAGCTGCTGGTCCCGCGCAGCTCTGCGCCCCCGCCGCCTGCGCGTCTCGTCTGCGCCCTCGCCCAAGCCCGGGGGCCGCCCGGGGCGCCGCTCCGCATGCTCCGCGCCCGCCCGCCGCTCCCTCGCTCGCTTCTCGCTCGCTCTCCCTCCCGTCTAGCTCGCTCGCAGCTTTTTTAATAATATTATTCTAAGCGGGCATGAGGCGCGGCGGCCCGCGCCCTGATTGGTCCGGATATCTGACCCAGGGCCTGCCCGCGCCAGACAATAGTCGGAGTCAAATTATTCGCCATGGAGACGCTGTCAGTCACTGGTAACCCGAGCCCCGGCGGGCCCGTCGGCTCCCCCCGGCCGGCTCGGCTGACAGATCGCCCGGCTCGGCGCAAAGCCGAGGACCGCCCGAGACAGGAGCCGGAGGCGCTCCTACAGCCCGGGAGGAGGAGAGGGGCCGGGCAGGGGCCGGCAGCGGCGGTGATTGACGGGGCGGACGCCCAAAGAACAAGGGAGGAGGAGGAGGAGGACTCAGGGTGGGGGTGCGGAGTGGGGACGGGTGGAGAAGAAAGGGGAGGGTCGAGGTGGAGAGAAAAAATGAGAGAAGGAAGGCAGAGGACCGTTTAAGGGGGTGCCCAGAAGAAAGTGGAGGGAGAGAGGTGGAGGGAGCCTCTGCCTGGAAGAAACTTTGGGCAAGTTTTCGCAAGGGGCGGTGCCGCAGCCTCGCCCTGGTCTCGCCGGGTGTCCGCCCCCACCCAGGTCACCAAGTTCCTCCTGGAGTTGCTGTTCTCCGGGCAGACTACCCGACAGCGGGATGCGAGAGTTTGGGTGGGTTCTGGGGCTGCTCAGAGACTTGGCTTTTCCTGCTGTCAGCGCCCCACCCCCATTCTAGACACTCTGGACTCGTTGTCCTCGAGGGGAAGGGGAAAAGAGTAAAGGAGAGAAGTGGGAAGATTTGGCAGTAGCCACCGGCGGACGCCCGAGAGGCAGCGTCCCAGAGGATCCCGCCTTTCCTCCTGCTCTTAGCCCGGCCGGCTGCCCGCGGGGCCGGTACCGCTCCGACTGGCTCTCTCTGCTTCTAGGCGGAGACTCAGGCTTAACCCCACCGCTCCCACCGCGGGAGAAGCAAGCGCCTGCCGTTCCATGTAGCGTCTACCGGAGTCGAGCCCAGCCGACAGCCGCGACGCAGAATCGGAATCGCGCAGACCCGCGCGATGTCCACCGGAAGGCGAGGGCAGGGCGTCTAGAAGAGCTGAGCGCTCGTCGGGTGGATGGTCAGGGTGGAGAGAGTAGAGACGAGATCCCCCACTCGCTGGTGTCCGCATTGGTTTGGCGTGGGCTCCTGGCCGCTTCAGCTTGGGAACTCGGTCGCTGAGCTCCAGAGTGAAAGATTGAAAGTGGGGGTCCTGTAAAAAGGGGCTTCTTTGTCAGGGCGTGTGTGGAAACACGTGGTTGGTGCTGGCTGTCTTCAGGAGAGGCCCGAAGATTAGGTGGGAGAACTGGAGGGAGGTGAGGAGAGTAGGGGGTGTTCCTGCTGTTTCTACGTTTTGAAAAGCTTCTCTGGCTCCCCCCCTCCTACGTTCCCCTTCTGTTTCCCCTCTTCCAGCTAAATCCAGGCCTGGAGCTCCCAGTGCCATTTGTAGTGCCAGGGCCCAAGCCAGTACAGGTCCTTGGCTCTTCCCTCAGTCTAGGGCTCTTAATCTGAATCTAGGCTACATTTAATTAATCTGCCCTCCTAAACTATCAAGTTTGTGCTAGGAGCACTAGAATGGGAGTCTAGAGCCACTGATTCAACCTTTGCCTTTGCTCTATGTAAGGTACATGTTTATTCCTTTAGGTGTCCTTTTCATTTTCGGCAAGATTTCTAGAATTCCTTCTCTGCATTCTTGAAGTCCTTTGGGGGTGTTGTGGGAGTGAGTGGAACCCCAGAACTCACCCTAAGACTTTCGTTCCTGGGGTCCTACCTGGGTGTCTATGGGCTGCAAGGGGCCCTGCTGCATTCAGACAACCCTATCCAGAGTCCCATGCACTACCCCACGGGGTTTGCTTCTGAGTCAGCTACAAGGACCCTGGGAAAGCTGGGGAAGAATTTACCCCAGGAGATGAGGTTCAGAGTCCACTTTGCTGACCTCCAACAAAGGGCAACCTGCTCTTTCCAAGACTTCTTCAGCCACATGGTTAAAAACGTTCAGCAGGCAGGCTGGTCCCATCTCATATCAGTGCTGATCAGGCAGGCTGCAGAGTGAGCACCCTGGTCTGGTGTGTGTGAGTGAGGCCGTACAGTTACTTCCTGGTATGAGGCTTTGGGCTAGTCTCCAGCCTGCTCCACCTAATTTTCTCCCAGTATTAGATGAGGTCTGGGCGATCTCTCAAGTCCCTGCTGGTTCTGGGATGGGATGGGTCTAAGAATACTTTGAAAAAGCAGCGATCTAGGCAGGCAGCCTTGGCCACAGCTTCTACTGTGAATGTGCCCCTCCTCGGACTCTTGGAGCTTCAAAATCCAGCTTCTGCCAGGACTGGGTCCCACCCATGTTCCATGAAGGCAGATATTTTGGGAGACTGCAACTTCAGACTCACTGTCCCTTCAAGTGCTGCCCTCTTTGTGGCCCCTGGGCCCTCCTGTTAGGAGCCCGTAGGCAACACTCAGCAATACAGACACAACAGACCTGGGGGGCCAGTAATGCAAGCTCATGTATGCCAGGGCACGCGCCAAGGTCCAGGTTCACCTTCTGAGGTCTTCTGTGTCTCCCGAGCAGTGACTGCCCATGATCCTGGCTGGCTGAGCCTTGGGGGAGAATCACGGTCTGAGGACCCTGTTGGGAGTATCTGTCTATTTATTTCATAAAAGAAAAAATAAAATTTTAATTTAGAAAAATGAAAAGAGAAATCATGGGGCGTTGAATAATATGGCATGTGCCATGTGAAAAGTCATCACAGAACAAGCACAGAAAACCCAAAGTACCATTACCCGGTGCGTGGGTGAGTGTCCGTAAGTCTCTAGTTATCCCCCTCCCTCACGCTTCTGGGAAACCTGTTCTAGCTGGCCTGGGCAGAACCTCTCAGCTACAGGCCGCCAGGTGCCTGCAGTTGCCAGTTTAGCTAGGGTCTCTACATACTCCTTGGTCCCCTCTTTGCCCGCCCCACTCCCTGACAGTCTTTGTCACAGGACAGAATATTTGGGAGGTGTCTGGGCAAGGATCTGGCAGAAGCCAGCCTGACCCTAAGACAATCTCAGCCTCCATATCCAGCTCTCAGAAGCAGCTGCTCAAAGTCTCCAGCTGGGAGGTGCCTTGGGTCTACCCCACCCCCATCTCCAAATCCCTGTTCCTCTTCTCCCAGGCTCATACCCAAGGGGTTTGTGCTCACTGCTTCTAGAAGCTCCATGGCTAGGGAGGAGAAAATTTTGTAAATCTGTGAAAATCTGGGCTTCATTGAGAATGCTGCCTTTCACCTCTGAGCTGCTCTGGAAGTCCCCTGGGAGGGTCAGACTTTCTGACAGAATGCCTTTGCCCTGACTCTTGGTCAGGGACAGTCTGCTGCCTTTGTATCTGGAGTTGAGCACGAAGCTCCCAGGAGAGAGCCCAGAGGCCCCATTGACCAGAGCTTATTGATCAGCCCAGGGCTGGCACACCGTACCCCACTTCCCAGGGGAATTTTGGAAAAAGGAGAAAGCAGCCTCAAAGATCTCCCAAGGGCCTCCCTGGTTCTCTTGGGGCTATTTTGGACAGAACAGAGTGATCTAGAAAGGAGCTGCTTCCTGGATGGGTATCTCCAAGACCAGGAGAAGAGAAGGCCTTAGTTCAGGGCAAGTCGGGACCCTCCTTTGTGACAGAGAGAAGAGAAAGGGGTGGGTGTTCAGTGCCAAACTACAAGACAAGCGCGCGATTTTCGTCTTTATTTTTCCAGCCACTACAGGCTGCAGACATCCACCCCTTGGGTAGACTCCGGCCCTGCAGCTGCACGCCTCCGGCAGCACCGTACCCCAGACTGAGGACTCGGTCCTATGGGTGCGGGTGCGAGATCTCTGCTTTACCGTACCTCGGAGCGCCAGAGCCCAGGGGAGCCCAGCACGGTCCTGGCGCAGTTCGGACCCTTCTATTCCCACAGCACATTCGCCCATCCCGGCCGCCGGCGACTGCCTGGGCGGCGCGTTTCGTTGAAAGCGGGCAGGTCTGCGCTAAAGCTTGAGGCGGCTTCTCACCTGCCCCACCGCCTGCCCTTGCACCGCGGGGTCTGTTGCGACCACGGGGACGCCGTGGGTCTTGGCATCCCCTGACATCCTACTGTTTTCTGTGTTGTGGGAGGTCTGGGGTAGGTCAAGGCGCAGCGCTCCGCTCACCCGAACCCTGCCTTTAGGAGAACCGCGTTCGTGGCGCCTGGAGTCCGGGCAAGGTCATCAGGCACTGGGCTCCTGGTGGCCGCGCTCCTGACGCCGACGCCGCACCTTCCGCAGCGTCACCCACCGCACGTGGCTGGCGCGATGACAGGCTCTAAGGGCCTGAGAAGTGGGTTCCCCAGTGGTCACCGCTGCCCCGCTGCCCCTCCAGCCTTCAGCTCGAGGCCCTCATCAGAGAACGGTTTGGGGGTCAGGGGCTCACCGGGGCTCTTGCTCAAACGAAAACAGAGAACACTGGGACTCATGGTGGCGAATCCGCCCGGCGGTGGCAGGTCCCGTCTCACCTCGCTGCAAGATCAGGCCGGGCTGCAGAGTGAGCACCAGGCCGGGCTCTGGTCGCCATCCTCGATGCCTGCTCAACTCGCAGCCCGCCTCCCCTTCCGCGGTCACGCCTCTGTCCTAGAATTCCCTACCGCACTGCGCTCCCTCCGGGGCTCCTTCGCCTCGGGGGACCTTGGGCGGCCCGAGGCTCGGCTTCTGGTTCTGCAAGCCTAAGCCCGCCGCAAGTTGTTTTCCCTGGGGCGGTGGAGGAGCTCTGCGTCCCTGTGCGGTCAGCTGCGGGGCTTGCATGCGAGCGCCCCCACGTGGCGGGTCCCAGAGTTCGAGTCCGCAAGGAGGTGCACTCAGTTTCCCCAAGCCTCTAGCCAAGGAATGAGAGGGTGCCAGGAGGTCCCGGTTCCTTCCCTCTAAACAACTGCACCGACCAGCTTATACTGGCAGAGCGAGCACAAGAAGTGGGTCGCGACTATGAAGGGCGCCACCTCACGGACACTCACGCAGCTGGAGGTGCAATGAGTTGCCAGACAGGGGCTGATCAGACGACTGACACCGACTTTTCACCATTGCATGCTGCCTATGGAGCATCTGGGTGCCCAGGGCATGTTTGAATGGGTGCCCGCGTGACCAATGGGGTCTAACTGATGGCAACAGCTGGGAAATGACCAAGCCAATAGGAGAATGGCCCTCTTTCTCCGACTTTTCTCTCCCAGCCCCCTTTTGCCCTCCTCCTCCTGGTAGGGGAAGTCACAGCGAGCTGGATGCCTTCCTTCAACCAGTATTGGCGTCTTCCTAGCGCCCAAGAAGTTATAGACTGAACTCACTGCTCTTGGAAATCTCAGGTATAATCGCCTTAACCACCAGACTCCCACGAGTTGCAGGAAAGACAGATTCTAAGCAGAGTTACTCTTGGAAGCTGGGGGAGGTGCTGTCTTTAGCTTTATTTCCTTAGTTACTTGCAAAAATCCTCTGTAGGTGACGAGTAGATCAGGTTTCCTATAAGAAGTGACTTTCCCCCCCTTCTTTCCATTACCTGTGAGAAATTCTATCTGGGAGTAGGGATTCCTGGCTTGGCACTTCTCTCCTGCAGTATCTATTTTTATTGCCATTAATTACAATGCATCAGCCCCACTCATCAGTGATACCCTCTCTCCCTGGCTGCCGACTGCTCGAGCTCTCCTGATTTGGGTAGTGCCTGGGCAAGAGGCCACTACCACCTGGTCACTGAAGGCAGCTGCACAGGGGTTTCTACCAAGTTCTGCATTTTTAAAAGGAACCTGGAAAAAGCCAGCATTGTTCTTAACTTGGAAATCCAATACTTTACCTTGTTGTCTCTGTGAATTAAGGCTAAAATCCAGGGGCTGTTTCTTATAGAAGAATGTGTGCTGATTAATTTATGCACAGTGCTGTAAGAACACTTCAGTGAAATAGGTAGAAATAAGATACAGCCCTGCTGGGGAGGGAAGACAGCTCAGGGAAACCAGTGTGTTGGGCTGCTGCAAAGGGACCCGGCCACAGGCAGCCTCATATAAAGGTCTTCTGGTAGCACAGTGGCATTGTGGTTCATGGTCACAGGTATGGCTGGCCCTCTTATAATGACCACCTTCCTTGCTACCATTCTTTTTTTGCTTTTGCTATAGGACATGTGCACTCACCAGAGGGAGACAGCTAGAGATAGAAAGAGGGGAAGTGAGAAGTCACACCCCTGGGGTAAGGCCATGCTCCAATCCAGTCTCCTCTCGGGATTTTGGGCACACATGTACACACACCCTACATGATTTTCTAGCCTCTGGGTCAAGGACTCAAATCACAGAGTCGGGCCTGTAGGATCCAGCACCTTAACATCCATGCCACCTGCTGGCCCTTGTTCCTACCATTCTAATACAGATGTTCCTCAACTTACTTTGGGGTTACATACTGACAAGCACAGCATAAGTTGGAAATATCCAAAGTCAAAAATGCATTAAATACATACACTTAACCTACCGGACATCAAAGTTTGGCCTAGCTTACCTTGAAAGTGCTCAGAACACTTGTGTTAGTTTACAGTTGGGCAAAATCACCTAACACAAAGCCTATTTTTTAAAAAATAATTACTTTTTAATTTAATTTATTTATTCATTTATTCTTTTCTTTTTTTTTTGGAGAGGTTTTCATTATAGGGTGCGTGCGCTCTCCAGAAAGACAGAGAGAGACAGAGAGACAGAAAGCGAGAAATCACCCCCCTGGGGGGATGGCCATGCCGCAATCCCTTCTCCTCCATTCTCCTCTTGGGATCTTGGGCATGCACACACACATGCCCGGCGTGAGTTTAAGCCAACGGGTCCGGGACTTGAACCATGGTCAACTACATGGGAGTCCAGCTACATAGCCATTATGCTAACTGCTACTCCCTATTCATTTATTCTTAATTTGAGCAGAGAAAGACACAGAGAGAGCTAGAGAGAGAGAAACCGAGAAAGCAAGCCACCAGGTCCAGGACTCGAACCATGGTCGGCCATGTGGGAGCATCCAGCACCTTAGCCACTATGCCACCTGCTGGTCCCACACAAAGCCTATTTTATAATAAAGCATTGAAGGGACTGGAAGGTGACATGGTGGTTTAGGGCACTGGACTCCCATATGGCCTACTGGGGTTCGAGTCCCAGACCTGGTGGCTTGCTTTTTCACTTTATCTCTCTCTCTCTCTCTCTCTTTTTTTTTTTTTTTTTTTTTTCTCTCTCTCTCTCTCTCCCTTTCCCTCTCTGGTCAAATTAAAATAAACAAAGTTAAATAAAATATTTCTTTAAAAAAATAAAGTGTTGAATAGCTCATGTAATTTACTGAATATTGTACTGAAAGTGAAAAACAAGATGGTTGTATAGGTACTTTAAGTATGGTTTCTACTGAATGCGTATCACTTTCGCATAAATGGAAAAAAAAGATAAGTTGAACTCTTTGGGGACCATCTATACAGTTTTTTGTACATGGAGAAGGTAGGGTGGTTAGAGCAGAGGATGCGGGCTTAATTGTCAGACAGGACAGAGTCCTTGACCCAGTCCCACCACTTTAGTAAGGTTTTCTATCTCAAAACCTGATTTTGTTCATTTGTAAAATGGGATAAAAGCCCCCTGCTTGGTGCACAGTAAGTATTCCGCAGTCGGTTGCTGAATTGAACACAGTTGCCTTGGGGAATAGAGATAAAGTTTATGAAACATCTAATTCATAGCAGTCGCTCAGTAATTGAGACTTTCTTCCCCCCTAGGTCTTTGCATTAGAGCACGCTCACAGGAGAGGCAGAGAGAGAGAAAATGAGACATCCCCCCCTTACCCCACCCCGGGGCGATGGTCACACCACAATCCTTTCTCCTCCATTCTCCTCTCAGGATTTTGGGCACATACAAACACACGTGGAGTGATTTTCAAGCTGCCGGGTCTAGGACTCAAACCACAGTCAGCCATGTGGGACTCCAGCACCTCAACCACCACAGCACCTGGTGGCCCGTAATTGAGGCTTTGTCAGTAGGACTTTGGTTGCCATAGAGTTGGGTACAGTTAGTGTTACTCCAGAAAGTACCTGACTTAAATGTCAAAAAACAGACTTAGTTTCCAAGTGACAATTTTTTGAAAGTTTCTTTCTTTCAGAGAGAGGCAGAGAGAGAAAGACACCCTCAACTCGGTGTAATGTCTTGATCTCCCTGCCAGACTTCCAAGTAAGCCAGGATCATGTGTCCCGGTGCACCATACGCATAGGTCGACTAAGAAACTGAACCAGCATGACAGAGCAGCGCATGCAGCTGGACCATCAAGCCTGGACCTTCCGGGTAACAGAGATTTTCAAGACTCTATTCTATGCCCAGATCTGGGCTAGGCAGTCTGGGAAATGCTAGGATATGTGGCTGGAGGTTCTTGGGAGCAGCCAGAGAGGTAGGAATGATAACAGAACAGGAGACCACCTTGGTCTCTGCAGTTCACCATCCACAGCAGCCTTGGAAAGAGTGTAGGTTTGGAGTCAGGGTATCTGTGTTAAATCCTGCCTCTGCCACTCGGTAACAGTGTGATTCAGGACAAGCAACTTAATCTTACGGAGTCAGTTTCCCAGTCTTGGGGAGGGAGATGGGGCAGAAATAAAAGCAGGCCTAACAAATATTTTGCTCCCAGGGCTTTGGGAGGAGGAAATGAGCTAATATATGTGAAAAGGCTGCATCCCTGTTTGGAGACAAATAGGAGCACTTCAGCTGCCATAATGTTTCCCATGATCTGACGGGGTTTGCAGAATTTTGGTCTCGTTAGAATCCTTCTCAGAAAGCAAAGGACAGCTGCATACGAGTTTGACATTGCATATTCCTATGTGGTTGAGATAAAGTTTTCTTCTTCTATCATGTTTGTTCTTAGGGTGGATCCAATGTCACCCACATCAATATTGACAATGCCCACCAGCAATTCAGTTCAATCTAATCTCATTCCTTCCAGTCAATGAAACAAATATACTTCTTTTCCTGATGTATCAATCCAAGGGGTATATAAAGTGCTTTTTACTCCATGTCCAACTCTGTGCTAGGCTCTGTCAGGTCAATAAAATCAACCTGTGTAAAGTCAAAGAAAACAAGACCACCCATCACCACTCACCACCCAGATTGGGCACAGGGTTGGAAGGAAGAACGTGGTCAAGGAAGCTTCTAGCCAAGGGCGATCTTGATCTGGGCTTTTTTTTTTTTAAATTATGTTATCTTTATTTATTTTATTTTAATTTGACCAAAGAGGATGAGAGAGAAAGAGAGAGAGAGAAGGAAAGCCATCAGGTCTGGGACTTGAACTGAGGTCAGCCATGTGGGAGTCCAGCACTGCCAACCACCAGGCTACATGCTGGCCCCCTGATCTGGGATTTTAATAATAACAGAGAACATATAGATTTAGGAGGCATGAGAGGGGCAAACTGAAGTTTAGATAAGCACAGGGCTGAGGGTGGATCTCTGAGGCCCAAAGGGGCTGGGGGGAGGAAGAAAGAAGTATTATTGTCTCTCTTTCTCAGCTCACAGACCAGAAATATCTCTGCCTTGCGTTTGCCTCTGCCCAAGAGTCAAATGAGGCAGGGATCCCCAGGGCCCTCTATTTAAGATTGACAGCCCTATGACTGTCAGGGGTTGTGGCTATCTTGTTCATTGTGGGGTTCCCTGGGCCTGGCCCAGAAAGTCACAGGGCCTCTCTGCTTTTACTCTTCCCTGCAACCCTGCACAGCAGCTCGGGTGACTTTCCAAAGGTGCCAGTTTCCTTCAATGTTTAAACTTCTCCAGTGGCTGCCGACAGTGCAAACTCCCTCGGCCTCCAAGGACTGACACGATCCCAGCCCTGCTATCTGCCACATCACGTCTGCACTCCTTTGTCTCTTTGCCCATTACACTCCAGCTGCCCTGGCTTCCTTCCTGTTCTTCGAACATGCAAACTTCCTTCCCACCTCAACACTTCTGCCTTGGCTGTCCCCCCATGTCCATATAATTCTGTTTTATTTTATAAGATGATGTCTTGGGACCAGCAGGTTCAGGTCCCAGACCTGGTTGCTTGCTTTCTCACTTTCTCTCTCTCTCTCTCTCTCTCTCTCTCTCTCTCTCTCTGGTGAATGCATATGCCTTATAGCAAATTAAAAAATAATAATAGAATCAAACAAATAATTCTTTTTTTAAAAAAAGGATGGCATCTGAAAGTATTGTGCTTGTCCGATCACTTGTTGACTGACACACACTCCTAAATATGTCATACAACAACAGGAACTCTGCCTGATTAACTCATGGCCATATTTCCAATGCCTGGAATAGTGCATAGCACATAGTAGGTGCTCAGTAACTATTTGATGAAGAGAAGAGTGAATAATGGCACTGTGGTGCACAGCACTGCATGAATAACCACAAGCCTCAGTTCTATTTCCCAACTGGGTCAGGTGGGAAGCGACCGCTGCCTTCGTGAACGACCTGGGTTAGCCTGGGAAGGCCTCCTAGGGCTTGCATTCATTGCTTGTTTCCTGCCAGGTCTCCAAAGTGAGAGAGTGAGATTTCTGGGAAAGTCAGAATATATAGAAGTATACAGATGGGCCAAGGTGCATTTAACTCTGTCCCTGTGGGGTGATGGCCGAGGACAGTGAGCACAGTCCTGTTGAGAGAACGCTCACTATGTAGTCTGAGCCCCTCCAAGACAGGATGCTGTCAGTCCCCAGAGCACTGGAAATGTGAAGAAAGCCATCTGCCCAAGAAAATGCTCACAGGTATGATCACATGAATGGTGGCATTCAATTTCGGGCATCCCAGACCCCCCTTCCAGCCCCGAGCTCATCCCTAAATCTGTGGTGTGGGACCGCTGGAAGGGCCATTGGGTAGGGGCCAAGTGCGGGAAGCCTCCTTCTTCTTTGGGGTTCCAGGCACCCGTTTGGGTCTAGGGCAGGGCTTTCACCTCCCTTCACAGTCACTAGCCTAATGAGGTGAGACCCGGCCGGGAGACCCTTCACCCTTACCTACCTCACCCTCTCTAGGGCAGACGCGGTTCTTGGCCTTTAGTCAATACCAGTAATTTTCTCAGACGCCAAATACTCTTCCATTCATAGTTAACTAGATTTAGTCATTTCTCCCTCCCTGCCCTTGCCTGCCCTTAATGAACATGGAAATGGTCCAGCACTCAGCATGGTGCCTTGTACTGAAGCTTGGAAAAAGTTCTCTTGTTAATTTATAAATACTAGCCAGCTTTTACTGAGTGCTTACTATGTGCAGACACCGAGCAAGGACTTAAAGAGAAGGATTTTGTGACTCCCTCGACAACTCTGTAAGATGGTACTGTATTATTGGGGCCATCTGACAGACTAAAGTGGGTGTCTATGCTACAGGGAGGTTGAATTCGTGATGTGGTCAGAAGGGAGTCAAACCAAGTTCTAGTTGTAGATTCGGTATCTAACCGCTATCCTCACTGCTGGCCTGAGCAATACAGAACTCTTGAGTTCACCATGACTGCACTGACCATGATTTGGTAGGAGCAGAAGAGAAGGGGGAGTCCAAGACCTGCTCAGTAGTCTGGAGCGCTAATCGATGCGTGCACGACTGAATGGCTGTAAGGCCAGGGCCTTGGCCCCTCCTGGCGTGGTCCTGGGGCCAGGCAACCTGAGCTGAGATGCAAGGACAGGCCTGTGCCAAGACGCTGTACTGGTGTTTTATTTCACTGATGGCCAGGGCAGGAGGGAAAGCGCTTCATTGAAAAGAGTTGCCTCCTTCTGAGATGGAGATTCATTTCCGACTGCCCCTCCCACATCCCCAGCGCTGGCTGGTGTCAGGGGGAGGATATTTTCATAAGGATGAACTGTTCTTGAACGTTTCCTGCCCTGCACGGTCCGCCTTCAGCAGTCACAGGGCCTGTTAGCTAACACCTCCCTCTGATTTCCAAACATATTCAAATAAGAAGAAAGCGCCTCTCGGAAGAGGCCTGGCTTTCAGGAACCAGCTGGAAGTAAGAGCAGGAGCAGGCCAAGTGGCTATGCTTTCTCCACCCATGGTCTCGAAGCTCAGGAGAGGTATTTAATTCAATTCAGCTCCTATTTTCGTGGGGGTTTGGCAGTGTGCCGGACACCAAGGTTGCAGTAGAGGATGTCAGACTTTTGCCTAAGATTCCATCAATAATTACTTATGAAAATGCTAACCAAGGAGTTTGTGGATAGCGTTCAAGGTGTCTGTGAACTTGGGTAGGGAAAAAATGGAAGTCGGCAGTGGCGTGGTGGTTAAGGCAGCTGAATCCCACATCACTGAGTGTGTTGTACAACTCCCAAACGTGGCAGCTTGAAAAACACCTAGGTATAAGGGCCAGCAGATGGTGTAGTGGTTATGTCACTAGATGCCCACATGACTGACCATGATTTGAGTTCCGGACCTGGTGGCTTGAAAATCACACCAGGTGCATGTGCAGGTGTGCCCAAGATCCCAGGAGAAGAATGGAGAAGGGATTACAGCATGGCCACCCCCCCCCGGTGTGTGGGGGTGATTTCTCAGTTTCCCTTTCATTGTCTCTTTCTCTCTCTCCCCAGAGACTACATGCTCTTTAAGGCAACAATCTCTTTAAAAAAAAAAAAAAAGAAAGAAGAAAAGAAAAACACCCAGCTGTGCGTGAGTGCATGTCCAAAATCCCTAGAGGAGAACGGAGAAGGGTTTGCGGTGTGGTCACTCGCCATGATGGGTGCTGTCTCACTTCTCTAGCTCTCTCTGGCCAGCGCGTGACCTATCTAGCAAATTAAAGAAAGAAGAAAAGAAATCTTGATTTTCACTAACTTCTCTCTCTTTTTAAAGAATTATTTATTTAATTTTATTTGTTTATTGTTACTTTTTCATTTGACTGAGAGATACAGGAAGAGAAAGGGAAGGTGAGAACGCAAGCTGCTGAGTCCAGGACTCCAACCACAGTCAGCCACTTGGGAGTCCTGCAGCTTAACCATCACGCCACCTGCCAGCCCCATTTTCATTCACTTCTAAATTGAGCGGATCTTTCACGCATCTAGACAATCATTACGGTAGTATTAGTGACACCCTCTCCTTTCTCACCAGTTGAAATCACAGATGTTCTGATGTCCCATTACAGTTGGTGCAGATATCTTGAAACAGGTATGCTAATCACTACTTGGACATTATGATATGAGCATCTCTTACCCAAAATGCTTGTGACCAATCCAATGAGGTGTGGAATTTTAGACTTTTTCAGATTTTGGAATATTTGCTATAAATGCATGACATAATATCTTGGAGATGGGATCTAAGTCTAAACATGAAATCATTTACACTCCCTATCAGCTTTTACACACAACCTGAAGATAGTCAGATAAAATATTTTTGTACTACAGCATTTTTTCCAGATCAGGTGTGGAATTTCCCCTTGTATTGGCACTCCAAAAGTTTAAGATTTTGGAGCATTTAGGATCTAGGATTTTTTTTTTTTTGAATGCTCAACTTATACTTATTAGATGTACTAACTTGTTAAATCGTGTAATTTAAAATGTTATTAAAGAGTGCATATGTTACTATATCACAGTTAAAAACTATTTTTGTAACTTTATTTCAATGTAATTTTTTTGCTTTTGTTTCTGTAGAAGTTTTTGCCTTACAGCATTGTGCTCACAGAGAGAGAGAGAGAGAGAGAGAGAGAGACAGTCAGTGAGAGGAAAAGTGAGAGACAGTCAGTGAGAGGAAAAGTGAGAAATTATCCCCTAAGGGGAATGGCCACACTGCAATCCCTTCTCCTCTATTCTCCTCCCAGGATGTTGGGCATGCACGCACACGCACCCGGTGTGAGTTTCAAGTTACCAGGTTCAGGGGTTGAACTGTAGTTGACCCTGTGGGAGTCAAGCAAGGTAACCACTACACCATTTGCCAGCCCCAAAGTAATTGTTTTTCTTTGCAATTGTAGTTTATTTTATTTGTTAAAAAATATTACTCTGGGAAAGGCTTCATAGGATTCACCAAATGCCAAAGGCACAGAAATTGATTAAGGATGAATGCAAAATCTATGTGCATTTAGGAGTTCTTCCCTCAGGAGAGGCTTGCAGCTGTTCTGAAGAAGGGTTAATTCTTGGTCTTTCACCTGCTCAGAGAGGCTCTTGGCAGACAGCAGGAAGACAGAGTCAGCCTGCAGAACCCTAAGAGATTTTGATCTGTTTGGGTCTCCACTTTCCCATCTATACAATGGGGAAGCCAAAGCCATCAACAGGAGGTGCTCTTTCCCCACTCCTGACTAGTTCGAAGGTTGGCAGAGCAGTTCACACTTCAGGTGCCCAGCTTTGACATGGCTGGGCGCTGTGCCTGGCATGGTGACTTCACGGCCGGCCGGACCCTCTGTGCTTCCTGCATGCCAAAAAGTAAAACGCTTTTCATTTGAGATCCAAGAGGCTGAGTCACTCACTAGCTCAAAAAGTAGTTTTTGTTGTAAAATAGTCCAAGAGGCCTCTCCCCAGATCACTGCCTGGCACTCTAGGCTTAATGCAATTTTAATTCTGAGGGGATGTCTCCAGGAAGGCGTGGCAGGGTGGAGGGGTGGGGCTGTGTGAAGCAGGTTCTAGGAGGAAAGCTGGGGCTTCAGAGTTCCCTAGCCAGGTGTGTGTCCTGGAGACGTGTTGCACTCACTTTGTGCAGAAGCTACATTATCCGAAAGTCTTTGCTGGTCATCTAGTGTGTGCCCAGCCCACACGGGGCCCCTGGGGGGCCTGAAGGGAGAGATGGTTCCTGTCTGTAATGACCTGGTCATTTAGATGGTGGGGCAGAGAGGAGTCCAGCTCACCAGATATGGAACGTATTCAGAGGGTAGGTGCTCTGTGTTTACTAGAGGGGACAGGGAGGGCAGGGGGAGGCAGGGGTCCTTGCAGAGGAGACAGGGGGTGGTGGTGATGGGGGTTGTATTCTAGAAGAGGTGTCAGTCCAAGCAAAGGAGCAGGAATGGTCTTGATTAGTGATAATGTTGGGGCCACTGTGACGAGATAACCCAGAATTGAAATAAAGACACATAGTGGAGCCGTGTAGCGTATAGATTTTGGAGGACTGGATATCCACTGGAGTTTTGTGAGCAGGAGAATGGCCGATTAGTCGATTCTGGCTGTGTTGCAGACTTGCAGAGAGGTGCATGTCTCCAGCTTTCTGAGCCCAGGTCCTCACTAATTGCTGAGCTGTGGTTTTCTTGTCTAATTGTAGCAACCATCCATCCATCCATCCATAGTATCCATCTACTCACCCACCCACTCAGTACCGTCCTGTCCACTCTTTCCCTCAGCCTCAGTCTTCCTTCCCATCTACCTCCAGTAGAAGAGCCCTCACTACAGCAGAGACTTCAGGTTCTCTGCTGTAGTCGTGGTTTCTAGCATAGTTTTTGGCACTTAGAGGCTGTCGGTAGGTGTTTGCAAACGCATTTTCTCACTGAGCATTTACTCATCCATTCACACTTTATGCAGGATCTTTTTCTAGGAAAATTGAGTCCATTTGGCCCTGATCCTCACTGAGCCCATATTCTGGTTATTTTGAGGGTCCATAACGCCCCCTTGGTATCCTGACAGAATCACAGAGAGTCTGTTTCCTTTCTGGTTTAGCCAAGACTCATGAACTTTGAGTAAAGAGGACTGAGTACTAGCCCCAGCCCTACAAACCAAGGTGGGTGGCTTTGGGCACTAACATTCTCTCTGTTTTCTTGGGCCAAAGGAGCTTTGAAAATCTTCAGATCACCACGATCCTATATCCCTAACCCTTCCCACTGCAGGCAAGGGAAACCATATTTGCAAACTGCTTGGACTCAATCAAAGGGAAGTTTGCCCGGATTCAGCAATTTATGATATGTTTCTCGACAGCACAGTCTCCCTAGCTGAGAAGCTAACCATTATTCAGCCCTCGAATAGGGTTCTCTCTGGTAGCCCCATTATGAACACTTGTAATTGGGAGCTTTCAGGAGTGCCCAGCGAGATTTAATTGCTCTGAGACTGAATTACTTTTCCTGATTAAGTCACAATAAATGACCACATCAAGTAGCCTGAAGCAAGGCATTTCCTAAGAGAACCCAAATCACTTAATTTTCAGGGCTGTGTGTTTTCCTTTGCAGCCTGGAGCTGTGGTGCCCAGTCTGCCATGTGAGACACATTTCTTTAAGGTGTCAAAGGACGTGTCATGCATTTGGAATGAAGGCCAAATTAAAACGCCGTACAACTCATAGTTATATCAACAGTGAGATATTCCAGCCGTTTCCAGTATAAACTGCCCATTTGGCAGTCTTTCTGGAGCAGAAATACAACGTACAGTGGGACAGTCACCTGACATTTCTACCTGCCTGCTTGCACATGCAGGTACAGGTACACACAGATGCTCATACATGTACTCACATGCATTTGCAGTCAGGAAGGGATGTGTAGGAGCCCAAGTTGGACATACCCACATGGATTTTGTTCCTACAAGATGTAGAACAAAAGATTGATGTCTGATAACTTGGCACCTTTCACCTTCATGCCTGATTCTTCTAATGGCCCTGGGGCTCTGCCCCTTGCCTCTTGAGAGAGAAAGACTTGGATTCTGTGTTGAAGTCCCATGCCATGTTATCGTGTTCTAGTTCCTGACTCAGAGGAGTGAGGAAGTGTTCAGTGATTTCACCCAGTGGCTGCAATTTTAGGACGAAGACACCAGTGCTCAGAGCAAAGATGCACAGACAGGACAGCCAGAGCCAGGGCCAGCTCCCAGGTCCCTGCTTCTTTCTTTCTCCGCGTATCCTGCCACCGAGGTTCAGAGGGCCTCCTTTGCACCACTGAGCAAAGGGGCTGGCCTTGTTCCTTTGCCTTCTGCTCTGCCTGGAAGCTGGACTGATGGTCACCTTCCCTCACCCCAACCTAGCTCCAGAACAGCAGCAAGAACGAGGACGCAGTGGTAGCCACTTTCCTGAAATGCACCCCCTGTGAGCCACCCTCCCATGTTAGCCCCTATTCCATTGAATCTGAGCTAGTTCTTCTTTTTTAAAAAAATACTCTCTCTCTTTCTCTTTTTTACTCACCAATGGGCACGTGCACTGACCAGAGAAAGAGAGAGAGAGGGACAGGGAGAAAGCACTCCCTTCCCCAGCAAGGCACAGTCACACTGCAATCCCTTCTTCTTCATTTCTCAACCCTGCTGGGATGTTGGGCACACACACATATGTGCCCAGTGTTTTCCAAGCCACCAGGGCCAGGATTCAAACTGCACAGAGCTATGTGAAGCCTCTCTGGACAGCCAACCTAGCCAAGGCTTCAGATGACTGTGGCTCCTGAAGTTCTTTGAAGAAAACCTAAGTGACAACTGCCCAGCTGAGCCCATTCAATCCACAGAACCAATAAATTAAACTAACTTGTTTTTAAGTCCCTGCATTTTGGGGGTGGTTGGTTACATGGCACTAGATACTAGTAGAATGGGCACAGATACATGCTCTGGGTTCTTCCAGCTCTGCCCTGCTTCTTGTCAGGGACCCCTTTGTCCCTTGCCTCTGTCCCCAATCCCCCCTTTCTTTCACCCTGAAGTTAGTGCTGCTCAGATAAGCCACAAAGCCCATCATGGAGAGCAGCCTGCCCTGGCCGACTTTACCCCAGGCGGAAGGCAAGTGCTGGTGGCGGCTGAGAGGTCTCAGGTGTTCCAGCTGCTCACCGCGTGCTCAGAAGCTGTGAGCTCTACTTCCTGCCTTTCGAGGCCATTTCCAGTACCTGCTGTGAGCTTTCAGATATTTTGTCATTCCCATTTCTGCTTTTTATCAAGTCTTGAGAGTTGCTTTTTCTTTTCATTAAAAAAAGAAGTCACCCTTTTTTCCAATTAAACTCTCACTGGGTAGGAGAGTAGGACCAATTCTTCTAAGACAAATGGGGGAGAAAGAACTTCTGGACCAAACCCAGCTCAGCTCCCCCACCAAATCCTCTTGGGCCCTTTCCCCAGACTCAGTAACCTGCCTGACCAGCCTCTTCCTGGCCTTCTAGGTCTGAGGGACCATCCACGCTAAATGGACCAGGAGCTGACCTCTGCAAAACCTAGGGGGTAAGAGGGCAGAAGCAGTTTTCCAGAAAATGAGGTCCAAAAAAATGAGGACCCCCCAAAAAACAACTTCTGGGCACCCACCACTGCCAGGTATTTAACTGGAGGCTCTCTGAAATCAGGCAGCTCCTGGCCCTGCTTCTACCTCAGGCTGAGATCTGAGATCACTCATTCCTTCGGTGGGCGTCCATCACAATCTCGTGAGGATGCCTTCTAGCCTAGTCCTGAGGAGACCAAGGCTCAGAGAAGCCACTAGGTTGGCTGTCATGCTCCTGAGCCCTGAAGGGGTTCCCCCTGCTCACATTCTTGTGTGACTTATTGTAGGGCTGTCAGATATAGCAGATAAAAATACAAGAAACCCAGTTAAATTTGAATTTCAGGTAAACAATAAATAATTTTTAATTTAAGTATATCCTATGCAATATTTGGGATAGGCCTATGTTAAAATAGTTATTCATTGGTGCTATGGTTTGAATGTTTTCCCCTCAAGTTTTTGTGTTGGAAATTTGACTACTATTTTAATGGTGTAAGAGGGTGGAAACTTAATCCAACTGTGATATTACAAGGTGAAGCTTTGCAGAGGTTGTTAGAATTAACGCCATTCATAGGGGACCTCATAATTGAATCCTGGTGGATTTATAAGAAGAGGGAGACACCCAGCTTGGGAGGCTGAACGCCACTTAGAAGACCCAGGTTTTGTTCCCAGGCCAACCTGAACGTGCTGGCTGCAGCTGCGAGGGTCTGTAATCCCAGCTGTTTCGGACGCTGGGTGAGAGCCTACCTCTGTCTCTCTCCTTTTCCCACTCTCCTTCTCCCTCTCTTTCATAAAAGAAGTAAACTCCCCTGCCCCCGAAAGATAGGAAACAGAAATTACTAAAAAAGAGGAAGAGGGCCCAGAGCTGACACAAATACACAGACAGACACAAATTTTTGCTCCGTTGCCAGGTGACTACCTGTACCACCTCCTTTCCTTCCTTCCTCCCCTCCTCTCTGCCCGCTGGCATGTACCCCCCATGAGGGCAGGTAAAGATCTTACTTGTTTGGCTCACCTCGGTATCCCCAGTATTTAGAAAGTCATCTGGCACTTGCTGGCTCACAGTGGAGATCTGTGGAATGGATGAGCCAGAGAATCCGGGGCTCATGGCTCACCGTCAGGAGCTCTGCTCCCTGCAGCCCTCTGTTACCCCTACTTCTCGTTACTGCCCACAGCCTCCTCCGGACCAGGGCATTTCAGCAACAGCCGCTTTGACGGGTCATGTGAGGATGCTTGTTAGGGATGAGGTCAAAGAGGTCAGCCCTCAGAGCTGTGCCCTTAAACCTTGATGGCTCCTGCCATCTCACTGGGTGCCAGCAGCTGCTGGAGTCGGGCAGCAGAGTGAGGAGTCCTTAGGAGGGGAGCTGGGGTGGCTAGTGTGTGGAGGGAGAGATCTCTGTAATGGTGAGAACTCAGCCTCAGCCACCACAGCTTTTTCCTAACAGGCTGCCTTCTGCTAAGAGCAGGGAGGTAACAGCATCCAGGGAAGAGGTCTCTCTCCTGGTCACTATCCACAGCTCGGTGGTGAGTTAATCAGGAAGCCCCTCTTCTCTCTCTTGCTTGGGGGACACTGCAGGCCTGGAAACCTCACTAGGGGAGAGCTGACCCCCACCACCACCCCCAAGCTTTCTTGGCTGGTCCTAAGCAACATCCTACTATCTACCCCATTGAATGAACTGCACACCGAATCCGAATTAGAGAGCATCTCTCAGGGTGGGGGACAGCCATGGCAGGTGGATAGTTCAGGGAGAGAAGCCCATCCCATTACTGGAGACATAAGTCAAAGGCCTGGTCCAACTGGGACAAATGTCTCCTTTTCACAAAGGAACATCAAACACCTCTGTTAAATCTTTCACTTTGTAAAGATAATAAAATATAAGATTCTGGAAGACACAAGAAGAAAAACAAAGGACATAATTGGAGAGCACAGTGACCTTGGAGTCCTCAGCCCCACTTCCTATGAGGAGAGGCAGACTGGAAAGGCTGGGATGGCTTGTTCCTGGAGGGAAGGGGAAGGCCCAAGCTCAGGCAGGCTCCCTCCTCCCCAGCTTGCTACCTACATATCTGGACATTTATGTTGTGGGGTGACCCTAAAGGGTTGGGTCTCCAGGGTTGGGTCTACTGTGTTGGGAGTTCAGTAGCCCTTAAAAGGCTTGAGTATGCAAAACAGAGTCTCTAGCACTTGGAAGGTTTGTCTAGCTTGGGGGGATGAGACAGTCTTGTCACAAGGAGGGTGGGAACTGTCGAATTTATATACTTGCTCTTTGCCATGACCTTGGGCAGAGCTTGTTAAGTGGATGAGATCCTTGGCTCTCAGATGCCTCCATGCCTTCACCTGGTGAGTGCGAGCCCTTGGGTAAAGTCCCAGCACATGTGAGGTATGTGAAGGACAGGGAGCTGTATCTTACATCACAGGAGGGGAGGGCAGCAGGAAGGCCCACTGGGAAATGGAGGGCCAAGGTAGTGGCTTCACAGATGAGGCAGGAAAAGTCAGAGAGAGGAAAGGACTTGCCCAGGGGTACACAATTAGTGGCACTACAGAACTGTAACAGATTCTGGGTTTGTCACTTCTCAGTCTAAGGAGCTTCCCCAACTCTCTCTTTCAGCCTCCCCTCGTGGACTCAATAAAAACAACAAAGCTACTTCCTTACATTGAGTCCTGACTCATGTCGGCCTTAGAGCTAAGCAGGTTACAAAGTTTGGGGGAAATGGACTTAAAGTACAGCTGGATGGTGGCACAGTGGTCACATATGATGCTCTGCAAGGCTGGCCTACATGGGAAGGTTCTGGGTGTGTGTCTGGAGACCTCCCTGAGTATGCCAAGCATGGGTGTGCCCATGACCTGGTAATGACTGAAGATAGGGATGGATCTTGGTGTCAAGACCCTACTGGGGATTCTATCTGACTGTCTGTCTTGTACGTGGAAGAAATAAGTAATTTTTTTTAAAGTATGAAATTATTTTGGTAGGAAAAAGTTTGAAATCCATGCATAGTTTTTTCATAATACTCATTTCCATGAACTTTTTGAACCCCCTCATAGACTAATTTATGTGCAGTTCCAACAGCATTATGAGGTCAATACAACTTATTATGTCCACTGAATAAAAAAGGACATGGAGACTCAGAGAGATCAACGTCCTTGCTCAGAGTTACAGTTAGGAAGTGGCAGAGTAAGAACAAAAAGCTTCACTTCAGGGCCTGAATTCTGCCCTTTTTTTCTTTGCTACTTAATGAGTCAGTTGTGCCTTTGTCTGAGTTTTCTCAAATTCTAAACTTATCAGCTTAACATGAAAGCTCTGCACCTGGAGGTCCTGACTTATTTTGTTAACGATTCTATTTATCAGTAGTTTCATTAACATGTTCTATGAACACCCAGATTACAAAGTTTATAAAGAATAATATTCTTTGGCCCCAGCTGTGGTGGAGCAGATAGCAGTGTATGAACTGTAGGGCTGGAAGCCACGCGAATACCATGGTTTGAATTCATGGCCTGTTTGGCCGGAAACACATCAACCAGGCGTGTGAGCAAGTGCCCAAGATCTGAGGAGCTGGGGGACTGGAGGAAAAGGAAGAGGAAGGGAATCGTGGTGTGACCAGACCCTGTGGAGGGTGTTTCTCTCCCTCTCTCTCTCTCTCATACATACACGTGTTTTATCATTAATAAGGAAAAAGAACATTTTAAATTGCTTTAAAACAAAGGAATAATATTCTTATTTGAAACATGTAAGAGATTACAGGTTCATTACCTTTCCTTTCCAAATGGAAACTGACCTGAATTGTGAAATATTAACCCACATATTTTATGCATTACATGGAGCCCTCATTTTACATACAGAGAGCAAAGAAGGCAGGTCTGTGGTTACATAATTGTTTTTTATTTAAATGCATCAGTTAATTAATACTTGCAAAAAAAAAAGAAACCAAAGTTTTACAGGAAGCTTACAATTATAATCAATTTAATGCACAGCTACATTAATATGGTGACAAGTCCAACAATAAAAGCTAAATGATTGCAGGCGAGTGCTGAACAGATGTGTGAACAGGCATGCAGGCTTTGAGCTGATCATATTGGAAAATGGGGCAAAGACCTTGGCACCTGGGCCTCCGCCTCTAGCCCCTGGTCCTGAGTCCCAGCATCAGCTCCAGGCCAGCTCCCAGCCCCCACTCCCAGCCATTAGCTTGAGTGTAGACTTCAGCCTCAGCCCCCTAGCACAGATGTATGGCTGGACCCCTGAATTAGGCCACAGACAGATCTGCTTTCTACATTTTGATTAATACAGAATGCATGATCCTGACGCTGATATCCTCACTTCATTTGTTAGCTATCAAAGAGGGTTAAGAAAATAGGCACCTTTCAAATGGTGGTTAGAGTCCAAAATGGTCAGAGAGGTCCAAGGAATCCACCAGAGCAGAGAAGACACGGACCAGGAAGGACCAGGAAGGAGCCGGAGAGGTCAGTGGGCCCTTCGTCTCTCCTCCCTCCTTGTCCCGGCTGCCACCCTCCCACAGGATGATTATTCAGGTGCCGGGTAAGAGAAAAAACCCACAGAGATGACTTTGAACTGTTGTTTTCCAGTCAGCTGTACGGCCTTGGACAAGCCCACTTACCCTTTCTTTCTTTCTTTCTTTTTAAAGTTTGTTTTTGTTTCTTCCATGAATGAGAGAAACAGAGAGAGACAATACCCCTAATTAGGTCTTGACCCCATGATCCACCCATCCCTCAGCCAGCTCTGGACCATGGGCAAGCATGTGCCTGGTGTACTCAGTGAGGTCTCTGGACTTGGGACAGGAACCTTTCCATGTGGGATTGCTTGGTAGAATGTCCTATTTTACCACTGCACTACCATCTAGTCCCCGATTACCCTTTCTAAGCCTCAATTTTTCTATCTGTTCAGTGGAGAATTGTGACAAATTAAAAACAACAAATTCCTGATGCTTCTGACATTGAGAGGTGGAGTGTCTATGTCCCTTGCTTAAAAAAATTAATTTAATTTATTATTTTTAAAATTTGTGCAGAGAAAGACAGAGAGAGAGGGAAGGTGAGAAAGTAAGCTGTCAGGTCCAGGAATCAAACCACGGTCAACCATGTGGGAATTCAGCACCCCAACCACCATGCCACCAGCCCCATGTCCCTTACTTTTAAATCTGAGTCAACCTTAGTGACCCACTTGTGCCAATGGAGTGCAATTGAAGAAGCACTGCATGACTTCAGAGATGAGATTAGAAAAGGTCACACGACTTGCCTGGATCTTCTGGGACACCCACCTCTGGAGCCCTAAGCCACCATGGAAGAAGTTCAATTGCACTGAGGCGGCTATGCTGTGAGGAAGCTCAAGCCACAGGGAGACCCCATGTTTACGTGCTCTGGCTGACAACCAGCACCGGCCATCAGATGACTCCATCCTCCAGCCGGGGCCCCCAGACATCATGTGGCAGAGCCAGGAGTATTATAGCTCATTTCCTAATTTGAAGAGTTGTTGTGAGGAGCAAATGAGATCAGACCAAGAAACTTTTAGAAAAAATAACTATCAAGATAGTTATTGTGTGGTTATTTTTATTATCATGTTCAGTTCTGGATTAAGCCATATATAAGGAGAACATAGAGGAAAAATGAAAAATAAAATAAGGTTTCTGCTCTCAAAACTTCTTTTTTAGTTGGCAGAGAGAATATTTTTTAAAAGAATTATTTATTTCATTTCATTTATTATTATTATTATTATTATTTATTTGATCAGAGAGAGAGAGAAAGGGAAAGTGAGAAAGCAAGCCAGCAGGTTCAGGACTTGAACCATTGTTGGCCATGTGGAAGTCCAGCACCTTAACCACCATGCCACCTGTTGGCCTGGCAGAGAGAAGATTAAGAAACAGAAAATGACAGCCAATATTATAGACGGTGGCTAACACAGTAAAGTGTGAGATAACAGGTTAAGTGCTGTGAGTGTGGCATGAAAAGCTTCTCAGGGGATGTGAAAGATAGCACGAAGGATGGGAAAAATTCAGAGTGTGGAGAGATGGTAGAGAGGTGATAGGGGTGGGCAACCACATGGGCAAAGGCACAGATAAGGTAGGCTTGTCAAGGTGAAGAGCGAGGAGATAGAAGGAAGCTACCTGCTAAGACTGGACAGGGTTAGCCAGGCCTAGCTCACGAGAGCCTGAATACAAGCTAGGAATCAGTAAGACTGCTGTGTTTTCTGAATTCCTGTTGGAAGATTTTCTTGCCACCCCTCTTGATATCCCTGGGGCCTTCTCAGAGGCAGGGAGGCAGTGTCCTGGCTTACAATGACCTCCTTTGGGAATTTCTTACCTTGCCCCCTGCTTGGCATCTTTGTATCCATTCCTGAGCTGACCTGCTGGCAAAAGCCAATTGCTCTAGGATGTGCACCGGACCCAGCGGGGCTCCTTTGACTTTGTTTTCTAGGAGTTTGGTAACCTTGAACCACCAAACATGAGAGTTGGTACCAAGTGCCCTGGCAAAGAAGGCCCACGAGTCCTGCTTCAGGCCCCAGATGCCCCACTTCCTTCTTGTCTGTGGTGCAGCTCAGCATGGGATTCTGAGAGCTCTTCTAGAAATCTTCCAGTAAATATAAAACCCTCTCCTTAACCACTTACTTATTTAGCCAGTCACTTTTGGTGTCTGCTTCGAGAAACCACAAGAACCTTAACGAGTATCAGCCACTGTTCGTGTCGCTTAGTAATTCAAGTGAATCTTGCCATCGTACCAGCTGTGTGACTTCAGGCAGGTCACCTTCTCTGAGTAAGTTTCCTTATCAAAATGAAGAAAATAAGGCCAAATGCACAGATTTGTTCTGTGGGTTCTATGAGATGATCTATGCTTGGAATTAACCACATGATGAGAAACAAAACAAGACAAAACCAAACCATTAGCTGTTATTATTCCATTTGGGTTTAAAGGGTTCCAGGCAGGCTGCCTAGACCTAGGCTCCCCTTCACCATGCTTGGGTAAGCACATTGATGACAAACACAGCTGACAAGGGGCTCAACTGCTCTTTAAGGGGCCTTTTGCCACTCAGGCGAAGGCACTTGACCCTGGCAGCAGATTAATTTCTAGAACAGGGTCCCAGGCATGGTGTCCATTCAGGATGATCCGTCTTTTTACATCACAAAGGGAGTCATGTGAGTTAGCTCTGTGACTGGAGCCAAGCCCGAGATGCTGAGGTCAATTTTTGAGAAAATAGGCTGCAAAAATACTTGTCCAGGCCACAGGCCGCACCCTGACTTTACCCAGCCGGTATGTGCAGTTGGTCATCCCGTGACCTGGGAGAGTGTGGATGGCTCCACACTCCACAGCCATTGTCACTGCTGGAAATGGCTCAGAGGGGTCAGCCCCAGCTAAGTGTGAGTCAGAGGCTATTATTTTACACTGGGGTACCAGGTACTGGATATCTGGGGTATACCCGGAGATTGAAAAGAATGTGAGAGAATCTTGCCACTTGGAATAAGATAAAATGCCAAATAGATTTAGCTCTAGAAGGATTTTCTCAAGGTGTGAAGAAGAGTTGAAAATAAGTGGCCTTTGTCGTCAGCCTGAGTCAGCCTTGGAGTCACCTCCCTCGACCCCCACTGCCTTGCTGGTCCGAGTAATGGGAGCTTCTCTTCTAACGCTCCAGCTCAGCTGGGCACAACCCTTTCTCTTCACTCCTCCAGTTGGAGTTTCTCTAAAGTCTTCTGTAAATCAATCTTTTTTTTTTTTTTTTAAGAATTATTCATTTATTTATTTAATTCCATTTGTTGTTATTATTATATTTTAATCTGACCAGAGAAAGACAGAAAGGAAAAGGGAGGAGGCAAGCCTCCAGGTCTGGGACTTGAACTGCAGTTGGCTATGTGGGAATCCAGCACCTTTAACCACCACGCCACCTGCCGGCCTCCTAAAGTCTGCTGTAAATCTTTTTTTTTAAATTAATTAATTAATTTATTTATATTGAGAGGTTTTTGCTATAGGGTGCGTGCACTCGCTGGAAAGACAGAGAAACTTCAAAAAAATTAGAAAGAGGGACCAGCAGTTAGCGTAATGGCTATGTCGCTGGACTCCCATGTAGTCGACCACAGCTTGTGTCCTGGATCCAGTGGCTTAAAACTCACGCCGGGCGCGTGTGAATGTGTGCCCAAAATCCCAAGAGGAGAATGGAGGAGAAGGGATTGAGGCGTGGCCATCCCCCCTGGGGGGTGATTTTTCGCTTTCTGTCTCTCTATCTCTCTCTGTCTGTCTGGCGAGCGCACGTGCCCTATAGCAAAAACCTCTGAAAAAAAAAAAAAAAAAGAAAAGAAAGAGAGAGTCAAAGAGACAGAAAGCGAGAAATCACCCCTCATGGGGGATGGCCACGCCGCAATCCCTTCTCCTCCATTCTCCTCTCGGGATCTTGGGCACACATGCACATGCACCTGGCGTGAGTTTAAGCCACCAGGTCCAGGACTCTAACTGCGGTCGACTACGTGGGAGTTCAGCAACATAGCCATTACACTAACTGCTGGTCCCAGTCTTCTGTAAATCTTAACAGGGGGCCTAGAAAATAAAAGATATGTAAAGGAATAATAAAAAGTAGGGTGACTTCCAGAGGACAGCGTCCTTCAGCCCTGTCTCATTCCCAGGAGGTTCCAAAAAGAAAGGTATTTCTTCACTCTCAGCCCGAAGGGTTGGGATACCTCTGCAGGCTCTAGCTGCCTTTCCTTTTCAGCTTCTGCTCATTCTCCAGGCGGTGGGCGCCAGATTGCCATCCCCACTCAGGAGGGCCCTCCTACGTTTCTCAGTCTTCCTTGGTTCTGGCCAGGACTCCTCAGGCTCTCTCTACCTCCAGGACCTAAGGGGCCCCAGGAAGACTCCCAGCTCCTCAGAGGAGGCTCTAGCTTCCACAAACTGGGGGCAGCTCTGGCTCTGTGCAGGTCCACTGGTGAGGTGGCAGCTATAGGCATTACCCACCAGCATGTCCAGATGAGTGTCTTCTCACCGAAAACAAATTCCAACGATGCTAAGTGACATGCCCAAGACCACTGGTTGATGTTCAAGTCAAAATTCAATTCCTGTCTCTCCTGCTTTTTTCCTTTTTTTACTTTATACCCACAACCTGAGATTTCATTGTTTCACGACTTCCTTCCTTTCCCCTCTCCATCCCTCCCCCCAGACTTCACTGTTGCATGACCGAAGTCACTGAAGTTGCTTTGATTTAGAGAGGAGGAAGTGTTTACAGAAAGTCAGTGAGCACTTAATAAGTCTTGGTTAAGTTACATTGACAGAGCAGTTGATAATTGTAGTGATAACAACGCAACTAAATGGTCCATTTTAAATGGGGAAATAAAACTTTTTTTTTTTTCCCTGAAAAGGGATAAACAAACAGCAGTGACTTCAAATCCAGTGCATTTGCAGGTCTGGCGTAAATTTTCCTTGGGATTACCTTCTGGCTTCTGCATGGGCTTTGGTCAAGAGACATATTTCTTTCACAACAGTAGGGGCTAACATAACCATTAACATTAAACCTTTTTCTTCGAAGGTTCTGCAATTGAATAACTAGAAACAGCAAAGATTTAGTGTGAGAAGCTGGGGAAACGTGGTCATAGGAATAACGTCCATATTTAATTGATTTAAATGACAGACTCAAATACAATGCAATTAAAAAAATACAACAAACATGTGGTGGAGTTTAGAGCATCTGGGTCTGTTTAAATTGCTCTTGTTTTTCAAGATCAAGGGTATTATTGATAAAAACAAAAATCTTTGTAATCACTAAATTTAATCCAACTAACGATGATGAGAAGACCGTTGTAAACATGAAACATAACTTGGGAACTAAATCTTACATATTTTCCTCGTGGGGAAGGCACGTTTTCAGCCATTTGCCTTGGAGAATGAATGCTGCAGGACGGGAGGCAGGGCTTATGGGCTCAGCAGTTGTCAGACAGAGTCCCAGCCAGCGAGAACTGCTAGCCACTGTACACCTGAGCAGCGCCAGCGCCAAGGCTTACCTTTGGGATCCCATAACCCAAGAAGAGCAGGGTGCATCTGATAAGGAAGACTGGAAATCTGTGGGAGAAACTCCATCTCCCGGGGAGAAACATCTCTTATCTTTTTTTTTTTTTTTTGGCGAGGGAGAGGTTTTTGCAACAGGGCACGTGGCGCTCACCAGAAAGAGAGAGACAGAGAGACAGAAAGTGAGAAATCACTCCCCAGGAATGATGGCCATGCCGCAATCCCTTCTCCTCCATTTTCCTCTCAGGATTTTGGGCACACACACACACGCGCCCGGCGTGAGTTTTAAGCCACTGGGTCTGGGACGCAAACCGCGGTTGACTACATGAGAGTCCAGCGACATAGCCATTACGCTAACTGCTGGTCCCATGGCTTATTCTGCACAGTACTCAACTGCTGTGCTACAGGGCTGGCCCCTTTATATTTTTAAAATTGTAAAATCCACAAATAATGATACGTGGTAATAACTTAAAAATAAATGCCTCCAGGGGCTGCTATGGAGAAGTCTAGAGAACACCTGAGCCCTGGGGCAACGGTGCTTTCAGACTATGACCCATTAGCCTCTCTCTGCTGCTCAGGACTTTGTTTCTGGATCTCATTCTCCCTTCCCACCGTCACAGCTATTGCTCCCCACCCAGTCCGCACCCCATAGTGCAGGGTGAGGTAAAAGATACCTCCTGCTGCCCCGCGGGGTTCAGTCGCTCAACCACCGCTGCGCAGGGGGCCTCCTTGTACGTTCCCGCTTCTTTCCTAACTCCTTCCAGCCCAGCCTGCCGTAGGCCCAAGGCTTCCTTGAGTGACTGCCCTCGCTCTTCCCTTTCCACACTTGAGCTCTGGCAGTAGCTGGAACTTCTGGTTACCACCTCTCACTGAGACACACTCCTCTTCCTTGGCTCCTCACCATTCCACTTAGCGGAGTTCACTTACACATAATCCTTCCAGACAGACTGATGGCTCCCATCTGTGTCCCCTCCTCCTGTCATCTCCGGTGTTTCTCTCTGCCACATGGCATTCCCGTGTTCTTCCTCAGCTTCCCTTCTCTGGAGATAAACTTTCTCATTCGGGTTCTTAGTCTGCTCTAGTCTAGGACCTGCATTTCCAATTGTTTGGAGAGTGTCCCCTCTGGGATGTCCCCTGCTGCAGTATCACAAAGTCAAACACACCCAATATGAAGCTCATGGACTTCTTTCTACTTCTCAACATCTCCCCTGCTCTGTTGACAAGACTCCTTCAACTTCAGTACCACCCCGACCCTGTCGTCCCCACCCCTCGTATGCAATCCACGGCAAGCTCCACAGAGCACCCTCTGCACCTCTGACCCCTTCCTTCACTTCCCAGCAATGGCAGGCGGTCTTTCCTGAACGCCACATGCTCATGTGACCACAACTTCCCTGTCCTAGGACTTTTGGCAGCTATAACAAAATACCCTAGACTGGGTAACTTACAAATAGTGCAAATTAATTGCTCACAGTTCTAGAGGCTGGGAAGTCCAAAATCGAGGTGCTGGCAGAGTTAGTGTTCGGTAGGGGCTTGCTCTCTGCTCCAGAGATGGCACGTTATTGCTGCACCCTCACCCGGCTTCCTGCTATCTCTTTTATAAGGGCACCAATCAACCCCTAAAGGCTCCACTTTTTGGAATTATTGTCACACTGATAACAAAGCATCATGTTTGGTCCTCTGTGACACACACACACCTATTTGGTTTTGTTTTGTTTTGTTTTTTTTTTTGAGAGGTTTTTTCGCTATAGGGCGCGTGCACTCGCCAGACAGACAGAGAGAGACATAGAGACAGAAAGCGAGAAATCACCCCCCAGGGGGGATGGTCACGCCGCAATCCCTTCTCCTCCATTCTCCTCTCGGGATCTTGGGCACGCACGCACACGCGCCCGGCGTGAGTTGTAAGCCACCGGGTCCGAGACGCGAACCGCGGTCGACTACGTGGGAGTCCAGCGACATAGCCATTACGCTAACTGCTGGTTCCCGACCTATTTGGTTTTTATAACTGATTTATAACACATAAATTCAGCACTCTCCATATTTCTTTCAAGAGAGATTTTTGCTATAGGGTGTGTACGCTTGCTGGAGAGACAGAAAGAGACAGAGAGAGAGAGAGAGAGGGAGAGAAATCAATAAATCACCCCCCCCCGGGGGGGGGGAGATGGCCACTTCTCCTCCATTCTCCTCTTGGGATTTTGGGCATGCACACACACACAACTGGTGTGACTTTTAAGCCACCAGGTTCGGGACGCAAACTACGGTCGACTATGTGGAAGTCCAGTGACATAACCATTACACCAACTGCTGGTCCCAACTGTCTGTATTTCTTACATCTCTCCTCCACATGCCCAGTAAAGTAAAATAGTCAGTCCTGAAACACAGACTTAACGTGTGTTTTTTTTTCATTCTTCTACCCTACGTACATTACCTGTTCCTTAAAGTCAAGGGCTTTCTTACTTATCTCTGAAACTCTTGCAGAAGGCTTTATAGTGATAGCTGCTCAACTTACACATTTGTTGGATTAACTTGGATCCCAGACTTCAAGTCCAATGTATTGAGTTGAGCTGAACTGGTCCCTGCTACTGCTTCTTATCTGGAGGACCCCATGAGATCTGGCTCTCAATCTCAGGAGAGTCGTGAGGAACAGGACACTGATACTTAGGTTCCGGTGGTTAGAGATCCACTTAAGTTACGTCAGGAGAAAAGCTCATTTATCTTAAAGTACTCATGGCCTGGACCACAATATGGTCTGGAACTGAGGGAGCCTGCACAGGGTTCTCTCCCATGGATGGCCTGGTCTTTCTGTACCACTGCATTCCTCTTTCTTTTTGTGTGTCTTCTCTATTCTCCTCCTGATAATTCTGAGTCTGGATTCCGTTTGCTTATAGTTTCTGTTCTGACGTGACTTCGGCTTACACTAGATTATCCTGCCTTCTCTGGTTTCTTCTTACATCACAAGGTTTTTATCCTTATTGCTAATTATATCTTTCCCTTGGCATTTCTTGGTTCAAGTGTCTTAGAAAGAGAGTCTGATGGGCACAGCTGATGCTTGGATTGGCTGCCTGTTCAATAAGGGTCCAGGGTTTGCCCTGGTCCAATAAGCTTCACCAGGCTAGAGAAATGGGAAAGGTGGGCCATTCAGTCCCAAACATGGCTACATAAAGGTTCCTGCTTATAACATTAGGCATCTTCTGCCAGAAACCACTGAGAGTCTGGTGGGCAATCCGAGGCTCGAAATGATCTCGTTCAATGCTGCCTCTTGCTGCTGCTTTGGGAACCAGGAACCCAAGCAAATGTAGGAAGAGTCAAGCAAAAGAATCCCTGAGTTATCTGGAATCTCAATCCTCTTGGAACATCACCTTCCTCGTCGCCCAACACACATCCTTGCCAGACACTGAGAGCATTTCCTGATGTGAGATGTATGAGAATGGACCAGCTGGAAGGAAACCAGCAACCAAAATAGTCCTACTACAACATGCGGAAATGCTGTGAATTTTACAAGTGAGAACATCAGTCCTCACTAGGAAGATCACAGAGAGAGAAAAGGAAGATAGACTAAGCAGAGACTTGATACGTAGCCAGTTCAGGGGTTGAAAGAAGCCAAACCCTAAGGATGAGGATGCTGTGGTAAGAATCTAATAACATGGCAATTGGTGTAATCAAGAGTAACTGCACGTTTAGATGTGAGAGTGAATTTTAAAAGGTTGAATATCAATTCTCCAATTAAGGAACAGGTGATCTAAGGAGGGTGGGAGAATGTAAGAAACACGTGTAACTGTTTCAGGAATGACTGCTTGACTTTGCTAGGGATGTGAAGGAGAGATGTAAGAAATACAGAGGGTGCAAATTTATGTGTTATAAATCTGAATTGGTGTGTGTGTGTGTGTGTGTGTGTGTGTGACAGAATGGGGTTCAACAACCAAGAAATACTGTTCTGGCCTTTCTATTTGCAACCTCAGGTGAATTTCATAGATTGCCATTGAATTCATCATTTTGCACTGCTGAGGTTTTTCTCTTGGTATATATATATAAAGATATTGTAGAATAAAAAAAGCCAACGTATCTATAGATCAATCTTTGCTCTGTATTTAGGAGTTACTATATAAAAAGCCTTCCTTCTTTTTTCTACCCATCTTTTCTTCCACCTTTTTTCTTTTTTCATTACTTATTTCCTTTCGCCAATATTTATGAACATCTCATTTGTATAAGGCACAGCACACACAGAGTATTTTACTTAATAGCATGAGGAAAATATATATACACAACACTACAAAAATTAAAAAAAAACTAACATTTATGGAATGCTTACTATGTCTCAGGTGCTATTCTAAGTTTCTTATAAAGAACTTCTTCTTCTTCTTCTTCTTCTTCTTCTTCTTCTTCTTCTTCTTTGCTTTAGAGAGCATATGCTAACTGGGGAGAGACAGAAAGACAGTGAGAGGGAAAGTGAGAACTCAGCCCCCAGGGGGGATGGCCATGCCACAATCCCTTCTCCTCCATTCTCCTGGGATCTTGGGCACGTATACATACACTCCTGGTATAACTTTCAAGCCACCAGGTCCGGGACTTGAACTGTGGTCAGCCATGTGGGAATCCAGCGATACAATAGCTACACCATCTGCTGGCCCCTATGAGGGGACTTCTAAAAATTCATTTAAAAAAATAATTACAATTCAAGTTTACTTTGGTACAAAAAAACTTGAAAATCCATCCAGAATGTTTTTATTATACACATTGTCTATGAACTTTTTGATGACCCTTTGTGCAATCTATCAATTTCAGCAGCATTAAAATGAGAGTATTATTATCTCTTGTAAAAAGGAGCTGGACTTCCACATGGTCGATTTTGTTTCGAGTCCCAAACCCAGCGCTTGAAACTCACACCAGGCATGAGTGTGTGTGCCCAAAATCCTGAGAGGAGAATGGGAAAGAAAGGATTGAGGTATGACTATCCTTCCGGAAGATAATTTCTTACTTTCTGTCTCTCGGTCTCTCTCTGTCTTTCTGCGAGTGCATATGCCATATAGCAAAAATCTCTCAAAAAAAAAGAAAAGAAAAGAAAAGAAAAAGAAAAAAGAAAAACCTTTTAGGCACAAGTGGCTCAATATTTTTCTCAAGATCACTCTTAGTTTGTCAGAGCATAACAAAATACCAAAGGCTGGGTGCCTTAATCAACAGAGTTAGTTTTTCATCGTTCTGGAGGCTGGGAAGCTCAACATCAAGGTGCTCACTGATTTCATTCCTGATGGGGGCTCTTTTTTCAGGCTTGCAGATGGCTGACTTCTTGTTAATTGCTCATATGATTTTTCTCAGTGAATGGTATCTCTCTTTTATAAGGCAATTAATCCCATTAAAAGCCATCTACCCTCATGACCTAATTTAATTCTAATTGCCTCCCAAAGGTTGTATCTCCAAAGAATATCACATTGGGAGTTAGGGCTTCCACAGATGGTTTTGGTGGGGGTGGGGAGTGATACAGTCAGTCCATAACAATCACACAGAAAGTTGGAAAGCAAGTAATTGGCCTCAGTGTTAGCAGACCACTTCAGCAACTGCAGGATGTGGAAGGAGGGAAGCTCAGTGGGGAGGGAGAAAAGAAGGAAGAGTCTGCTCATCAGCTCACAGCTGACTCTGTTACCCCAGGATAGATTTTGGAGGGAGTAGTTTGAAGAGGGAATAGCTTGAAGACACTAGCACAGTCTGAAGTCATCAAGTAACTATGAAGTTGTTGGGGAAAGAACTGGGGCCAGAAATCCTGAACCTGAACCCTCTTGCCTCTACCACTTCCTACCTGTGTGACCTTGGGCAAGTCTTTTACTCTTTCTTGAGTAAAAGAGGCAGAGGCATCTTGTGCACTGTGAAGGGCCATTCAAATATCTTATATGAAATTGTTATGGCAGTGTGGGACATGATTTGATAAAGCTCACTTCCACGCAGTGGCCAGTCCTTGTTCTGTCCTATAAGCACAGGCTGGACCCTGTGGCCCTCAACCTGAAATGTCTTCACTTGCACTGACTGGTCCTCTCAGTAGAGTCCCAGGTACCTGGAACAGTCAAGAAGATTTGCTGGTGTATTATTCTCTTTTTTAGACTAGCAACTTCTACACTCGTACAAGTAAAAATAGTTAGTGACACAAATCTGCTTGGGCAAGATAGAAGAGAATCCAGTCACAAAGGACCATGTATTATATAATTCCATTTCCATGAAGTGTCCAGAATAGGCAAATCCATAGGAAACAGACTAGTAGTTGTCAGGGTCTGGGGGAAAAGGGAAACTGGGAGTGACTATTGAGTATGGGATTTTTTTTTTTTTTTTTTTTAAGGGTGAAAATGTTCTGTAATTGGATTGTGGCAATGGTTGAGCATCTATGTGACTATACTAAAAACTATGGAATAGTAAACTTTTTTTTTTTAAGAGATTTTTGCTATAGGGTGTGTGTGCTCACCAGGACAACAGAGCGATACAGAGAGAAGCAAGAAATGACTCCCCAGTGGGGATGGCCACACTATAATCCCTTCTCCTCCATTTTCTTCTAGAGATTTTGGGTACACATGCACATAGGCCCTGCATGAGTTTTGAAGCTGCCGGGTACAGGATTTAAACTGTGGCCCACTGCATGGGAGTCCAGCACTGTAACTGCAACACTATCTGCTGGTCCCTTACCTTAAAGAATAAATTTTATAGTGCATAAATTAAGTCACAATTTTTTTTTTTTTTTTTTGGAGAGGTTTTCACTATAGGGCGCGTGCGCTCGCCAGACAGACAGAGAGAGACAGAGAGACAGAAAGCGAGAAATCACCCCCCAGGGGGGATGGCCACGTCGCAATCCCTTCTCCTCTATTCTCCTCTCGGGATCTTGGGCACGAACGCACACGCGCCCGGCATGAGTTTAAGCTACCGGGTCTGGAACTCGAACCACAGTCGACTACGTGGGAGTCCAGCGACATAGCCATTACGCTAACTGCCGGTCCCGTCACAATTTTGAAAAATGATAAAGTTAAGACAAGAAGCTCTCAGCAAAGTTCCCATTGCTGTGTGAGATTTCCTCATTGTGGACCTGCCTTTGGGTGGAGGGGATGCCATAGGGACTCAGAGCTTCAAAGAAGGTCGCCATCTGGGCCAGGTGGTGGCATAACGATGGAGCAGCCAGACCTACACAGAAAGCTTCCTGGAACCCCCCTCGACACACCAGGGGACCCAGGCCAGCTGGGACTGAGGGTGGATAGGAGAATGAAGACAATGTTCGGTCACCCCTCTCTCTGTCTTTCACAGAAGAAATGGATAAACTTTGACAATAAAGTCATGCTTTAAAAAACAACAACTAGGGACCAGCACTTGGTGTAATGGCTGTCACTGGACTCCCATGTAGTTGACTGCGGTTTGAATTCCAGACCTGGTGGCTTAAACTCATGCTGGGTGTGTGTGTGCATGCTCAAGATCCCGAGAGGAGAATGGAGAAGGGATTGTGGCATGGCCATCCCCCCTGGAGAGTGATTTCTCGCTTTCTGTCTGTCTCTCTCTGTCTTTCTGACAAGCGCACGTGCCCTATAGCAAAAACCTCTCCAGAACAACAACAACAACAACTAAGAGAAAGAAGGTAGTCAGTCAAGGGTGACTGGGGCGCATCTGAGGGGTCTTCACAGCAGACCTCCTGCACTGAAGGTCCACGGAGAGGCAGACAGGCCCCTGGGCCCATGCTTCCTTGGCCAACTGTCCACACAAGACCAGAGCAATGTCAGTTATGGCAGAGGGGACCCAGGTAGAACTTCTGCCTTTGAAAGTTCACTCCAAGCACTGATTACTGGGAGAGGAAGCCATTGCCCAGATGGGACGCGTGTTCTGTGGTTTGGGAGGAGGACCACTGTACTTCCTGTCAGTCTCAGTCTGAAGCTGCAGACTAGAAGACTCCCTTGGCTTCACTTACAGCTTGCCTCAGCATGTGCTGGCTCTTCTCCCTTCAGTGGAGGTCTAGGGAGGAGTGTTTCTTTTTATTTTTTAAAGGAAATATAGGGACCACTAGATGTCATAATGGTTACGTTGCTGGACTCCCACATGACCAACCACGGTTCGAGTTCCAGATCCGGTGGCTTCAAATTCAGGCCAGCACATGTGCATGCGTGCCCAATATCCTAGGAGAATGGAAGGAAAGGAATGGCGGTGTGGCTATTCCCTCTGGAGGAGGCAGTGTGATTTCTTATTTTCCCTCTCACTGTTTCAGTCTCTCTCTCTGGTGAGCGAAAGCACCCCAAGGCAGAAAACAAAAACACTCTACCAAAAAAAAAAAATAAAAAAAAAGAAATATATAGCAAGTGTTCATCCTGGTCCACAAACTCAGGTACATACATATATAAATCAGTTTATATATTAGGTGGTTGGGAAAGTCATGATATATTTTTCTGTTTTTCTATGCAAAAATGCATCATGACTTTCCTGATGACCTAATATTTTCTTTTAATCAACTTAATTCCAACTTCAAAAAAAATAGTTTTTGTCATAGTGCGTGTGCAGTTGCCAGAGAGAGAGACAAAGAGAGGGAAAGTAAGAAATCACCCCCCAGGAGGATTGCTACATCACAGTCCCTTCTCCTTTATTCTCCTCTTAGAATTTGGCACATGCACATACAAAATCATGTCTGGCATGATTTTCAAGCTGCTGAGTCTGGGACTTGAACCAGGGTTAACCACATGGGAGTCCAACGCTGTAACCACTATGCCACCTCCTGGCCTCAATTAACTCCAACTTTAAACTCCCATCTGGTGGGCTGGTGGGAAATTTGGTCATTACTGGCCCCACCCTCACCTGATTTGGGCAGCATCAGTTCTGGGAGATTTATGTGGTGTGGAGAGAAGAGGAAGGGCTTCTAACCCTTAGTGAATCAAACTCCAAGCCTACATGGAGGCAGCAGGAGTCTTGGAGAGGGTGGGGACTCCCTTAGCCAGGCCCCCCCACCCCCAGGTCTTATCACCTTCTCAGAAAGCTGCCCTGGGCTATGTGTGGGTCCCTGCTCCTGCCAGACCCCTGATGGCCTGTTTTAGCTATTAGATACCAAAGCTCAAGAGCTTTTCAAGGAAAATGTCTGATCATTGGAAGAAAGGTCATGGGCTCCAAAAGACAAAAAGAGAACAGCAAAATGGAAATGAAAAAATGTTCGTGTTCACAGAATTGAACATTGTCTTCATTCATTGTTAATTGTAATATTTATGAAAAGTTCATTCTCTTTTGAAACAATTTGTTAGTTTTTCTCGTTTTACAAGAATTTCTGAATACAAAAATGTTTGCAGAGGGACCAGCAGATGGCGTAATGGTTACATCACTGGACTCTCACGTAGTTGACTACAGTTCAAGGCCAGGACCAGCGGCTTAAAACTCGTGCCAGGTGCATGTGCGTGCAAGTCCAAACTCCTGAGAGGAGACTGGCGGAGAAGGACTGTGGCGTGGCCATCCCCCCAGGAGGTGAGTTCTTGTTTTCTGTCTCTCTCAGTCTCTCCAATGAGCACATGTGACCTATAGCAAAAATCTCTCTTAAAAATTTTTTTTGGCCGAGAGAAACAGAACAGTGATGCAATGCTAAAATGTGATGCTCTGTGAGGCTGACCCACATGGGAAGGTTCAGGGATCATGTCTGGAGACCTCTCTAAATACTCAGGGCACTTGTGCCCATGATGTGGTGTTGGTGGTGGGTCACAGCGTCGAGACTCTGCTGGGGTACTCTCTGTCTCTCATCCTTTATGTCTCTCACTCATGGAAGAAAGAAAGGAAGAAACTAAAATGTTTGCAAGAGCATCACCCTTGGTCACGAAAAAACAAACTGTACCAGGAAATAACTCTGGAACAGTCAAGAAGTTGCCTTGACACTATGCCCGATTTCTTAGAGCAAGGCTCTCAAGGGTTAACGTGCCTCGGAGTAGCCTTGGGGGGCTAGGTAAGATGCAGATTCTGATTCTGCAGGTGGGGTGGGACCCATGGCTTTTCTGAAACAGCTCCTGGTGAGGTAAGCTGTTGCTGGTGGTCCACAGACCACACTAGCTAGGCTCAAAAACATCCTTCATCGGGGGAACCAGCAGTTAGCGTAATGGCTATGTCGCTGGACTCCCACGTAGTCGACCGTGGTTCAAGTCCTGGACCCGGTGGCTTAAAACTCACGCCGGGTGCGTGTGCGTGCGTGCCCAAGATCCTGAGAGGAGAATGGAGGCGAAGGGATTGTGGCGTGGCCATCACCCCTGGGGGGTGATTTCTCGCTTTCTGTCTCTCTCTGTCTGTCTGGTGAGCGCACGCGCCCTAAAAAAAAGCAAAAACCTCTCCAAAAAAAAAAAAATCTTTCATTTATTGTTTCTTATTCATGAACTTCCTAACCTCAGGGTCAAGTTCAGAATCCTCTGGCCCCATCAGATACTGATGCTCCTGACCCCTCGTGTGCAGACCTCCTGGGTCCAGGCCCTGCTTATTTCCAGCTCTCAGGCCATTGCTCGGGCTGTTTCTCTGCTCACCCCCACAACCGCCCCACCTCTGCCAGGTTACGCCGTCCTCCCTTTCAGCCTCAAGCTTAGCTGCTGCTTCCCCTATGAAATCTGCCCCAAACTTGGCATCCTGCATTGCTCGCTTCCTTCCTTCTCTGAATTTCATTTTTATAAGCTTCAGTGTGCTGTGTTATTAGATAACTCTCTGGAAGAGCTTTTCTCACTTCTCTAAGCCAGAAGGCCGTATTGGATTTTGGTAATGCTTCCCACTTTTTCTTCAGTCTAGACTTGTCTCTGCCATTAATTAACCACATGACTTTGGAAAAATCACTTCATTTCTCTGGGCATTGGGTCCCTCATCTTTAAAACAAGGAGCTGAATTAACTCAGGACTGCTAAAGTCTCCTCTACCTCTAAAATTTCTTGATTCCATATGGTTCTGACTGCTCCATGTTGCCTAGGACATGGTTGACATCCAAGAACACACCTAGGGTATTTAATTCAATTGAAATTTTAAGCAAGGAAAAGCAATATGTCCCTGGAGAGGTCCTGGATAAATGGCCCTGGGGCAATGCAATGAATCCCGGAGCAGAAGAGGTTCCTTTTTCTGTGCCTCCCTCACTTTCCTGAGGCCTGTCCTCTGCGTCTAGAATTTGCCATCTCTTCTTAGCACGAGGTACTTCCTTCCTTCCATTACTTTCCAGGACCACGGAGAAAATAAAGTACCTTGAGGGAAGTGCAGGCCCGGGAGTGAGAGAGGAAAAAAGGAAGTGGGATGGGGAAGGAGAGTGGGGTAGGGCAGGAGCAGAGACGGACATGAGCTCGTACTCTGGAGGGACCAGACTTTTTAGAAATCATCTGTCACAGCAATCCAGTCACCAGAAGATGTAAATAAATTAAGATGGTAATTCCATCTCAGATTTGTGGTGTTGTGAACGGCCCTTCTCAGCCGGGCTCTCACGGTGTGTGATGTCACCCACATGCCTTGATGGAATTAGAGCCCTAATTTATTTATGGTTGGGGATATGCTATTCCTTATGGTATTGCAATTGTCTTTAGTTTATAGGCTGCTTGAAGCAATTTAATATGGTTGGATCCCTCAGAGGGTGCATACCGACAGAAACTCAACAAGTGAGAGCTGGCTGGGGAGAGGCTTCACAGCGCTCCCTCCTCGTAGACAGCAGCTGCCCGGGGCTGTGGCTGGCTTGCCAGAAATGGGAATTTTCATCTTCCTCAGGAAGAGAGGATCGCTCTTGTGTGATAATGAGGAGTAATCACAATAGGAATATTTTCAGAAACCTGGCCAAAGCAATTCTCAGAAACAAACCCCCAGCGGGATCAAAGAGGGTCTAACTTCAAAAGGACAGCTACTCCGTGCTAGAATTGAAGCAAGACTCTGCTCAGACTACTCCACACCATGCCCTAACACATCACACAGTGTGAAACAGTGTAAGAATTTGGAGTAAGAAGCCCTGTGTGCAAGTCTCAGCTCTGCAACTGCCTGTGCTATCCTATGCGATTCTCTTAACTGAGCCACGGTCCTTCAGGAAAATGGAAATAATATCTGCCTTGGGAGGTTGTTGAGATGGTCAAATGGCTCCGTGGTAACATGCTTGGCAATCTGAGTGCTGCGTAGACAGAAGCTCCAGCCTGGGAGGCGGGTGGGAATGACCGCCTTGGACAGCATGGTCTCCCCAGTCGAAGGTCTTGTACTTCCAAGGAAACCAAATCTCAGGACAATAAAGCCCCCTGGTGTCCTGCATCAACCACCCTTTGGCCTATAGTTATCACAGATACTGACTAAATGCTCTCTGGCCGAAGGACCCAGACATTAGACTGACTTCCAGGCTACAATGCTGGCAAGCCATAAATTCTTTCTGGCCCTGGGGTCCCTTCTCACCTTGTAACCTCTCCTCTCACTCCTCTTAGATAGGAGTATTACACATGCTTTGTTTATGTCATGTTTTCAGGTAATAACTTGTCTTTCTTGAGTGTACTCTAAATATGTATTATGTCCTAAAGCAATGTACTTTTTTTTTTTTCCTTTTTGGAGAGTTTTTTGCTATAGGGCATGTGTGCTCACCAGAATGACAGAGACAGAGAGACAGAAAGTGAGAAATCACTCCCCGGGGGGATGGCCACGTCGCAATCCCTTCTCCATTCTCCTCTTGGGATCCTGGGCACGCACTTACACGCGCCCTGCATGAATTTTAGCCACCGGGTCCAGGACTTGAACCACAGTTGACTACATGACAGTTCAGTGACATAGCCATTACGCTAACTGCTGGTCCCGAAGCCACGTACTTTTTAGATTCTAAGTTTCCAGAATGTTCTGGACCTTACTCAAGGAAGAAACCATGAGGAACTGTACAACTGAGAATAATACAGTTTACTACATCTTCATTTCTCTAAGGTATAGCTCTATGCATTTAAGAAATAGTGTAATGAAAAATAAACAAGTAAATAAATATTATACAACTGTGCACCTTAGCATATACTACAATTTCTTTTTTAAAAAAATTATTTATTTAATTTTATTTATTATTATTATTTTTTAAAAATTTGCAACAGGGCATGTATGCTCACCAGAGAGAGAGGGAAAATGAGAAAGCAAGCCGCCAGCTCAGGGACTCAAACCTCTGTTGGCCATATGGAGTCCAGTGCCTTAACTACCACGCCACCTGCTGGCCCCACACTGTAATTTTGTACCTATGAAATAAGTTTTGACCAAATGACTCTGACAGTCCCATCCAGTTAATACTACCATATAGATCTACAGTTTATTATAACATTGGCGAATATATCGCACTGAGTCCACCACCACAGCAGACACCATTAATTAACTACACACTATTTCCCTGTGCTTCACCCGATCCCTTCCCAAATCATGTTACCGCATGACATGAGGCCTATTTGCCGCCCCAGTTTACACATTCGATCATCAAGCTATTGTTCAACGAACTCTATATTTTTCTACTTAAAAATTTAAAATTTTTCTACTTCCCCTATTTCTTTAGTTCCCATGGCAACCATTCTATAAGAAAAATACAAAGTGCAAAGAATAAAGGGATTTTCAGATGAAGCAATGAAGAGGCAGATAAAATATGACTATTAAAATAACAACACTAGGGACCAGCAGTTAGCGTAATGGCTATGTCACTGGACATGTAGTCGACCGCGGTTCGAGTCCTGGACCCGGTGGCTTAAACTCACACCAGGCACGTGTGCATGTGTGCCCAAGATCCCGAGAGGAGAATGGAGGAGAAGGGATTGCGGCATGGCCATCCCTCCTGGGGGGTGATTTCTTGCTTTCTGTCTCTCTGTCTCTCTCTGCCTGGCGAGTGCACGCACCCTATAGCAAAAACCTCTCCAAAAAAAGAAAAAAAAATAACAACACTAATAACCACTACTATTTTTAGGTACTTGATATTTTCTCCCACCCTACAGATAAAGAAAAGGAGGCTCAGGAAAGTTAAATCACTTGCCAAGGCTTATACCATATACCAGTAGCCTCACTGGGTTCCATCTTTGTTTTTGTTTCATTTGACAATTTCTTATTTACATTTATTTGTTATACATCTTTGAAACCCCGTGTGGATTTCCATTGGTAGAAATAAAGGGGAGGAGGTAGAAGAGACTGCAGGAACAGGAAATCGGATAACTGCCCCTAACATACTGCAATTAATATACAGAAGGTCCATGTCTAATGAGATGAGTGTGGGATGAGCATATAGGGCAACGGGCCCATTGGAAAGCAAACCCAAGCATCCCCGGCAGACAGAGCCACCTGAGGTCCCTGAGTGCTCACCTGGGCCAAGAGGAAGAAGCAATGAATCCATGAGGAAACTTGTACAGCTTGGGAGCCCTTTGCCTCAATTCCCACCTTGCTACAGATGGGGCAGATCACGATGCTGGGCTTGTGCGCTGTCTCTGCGAGAGAGCTTGGAGGACCAACAATGTCCTGACAGGCAGGTTTCAGGATGGGAAGAAAGGTCCCACCAGGGGCCAGGGTAGAGAACTGAGTGCAAAGGGGGGCGCTGTTCAAGTGGAACCATGAGCATTCAGCGTTAGTAATAATGTCCTTCTCTGATCGCTCCAGATTTGGGGCTGAGAGAGGTGTTTCCCCTCAACTGCCCCCGTAAGTCCAGCTACCAAAAGGAGCAAAGGTGAGCTGGGGTGACCCAGTCAGGCCGAGTCAAGTCAGTGGAAGGCAGGGGCTGCGTCCTGCCAAGTCATTTCATGAGGTGGCTACGAACAGTGTGGGTAAGGTTGGGGGAGAAACGTTAGGGTGAGAGTACAGGTGGGAAAGGACTGAGAAGGACACCCAAAGTCTTCTTCCAACAGCCTGAGTGTGGGGAGGGACATGAGCAGAGTGTGGAGCAGTCGGAGGCCTGTTGCAAACCTGATGCTAACAGAGTCTCGGGGCCTTCTGGGTGAGGGGAGGCCTCCTGGATGGCTCACCAGTTAGGAATTGCTGTTTGAAGTAAGGGCTGTACCCTACTCTGGAGAAGAGAATAAATGGGCTTACGCTTTGGCGAGAGAGACTTGAGGGGCACCCTGAGTGTGCCAGCCCAGCTTGTGGGCTGAGGGCTGTGCTCCCAGTCCCTTGAGAACACACACATGGACTTTACCCAGGTGGATTTCAGGTCTTTGGAAGGATTGCAGTCCTAAGTCCCTCTCGACCTGGCAATGTGGCAGCCCTTTGCCCATTTCTCTTCCCACCTCATCCACCATACTCTTCCCATGATCCTGTGTCCACGTGTGCCAGGCCTGTTCAGGAGGACGCACCTGCAGGACTGGTCATTCTGAAGGCACCCTTGGTGTTCACTCAGGGCCATAATTCCTGTGCTCCTGTCTCTGCTCATCTGTGAGGCATGTACCATGTGTCCTGGTAGGTGTGCATGTCCTGTGGGCATGTGTGTGCACATCGTGTGGGCATGTGTGTGTGCGCCATGCGTTCAGAACAGCCAGAGAGATTGTTCTAAAACCTAAGTCAGATCAAGTCATTCTTGGCTTACAAACCTGTAATGACCACGCCCTCCATTCCTTCTACCTCTCATCTCACTCAGAGCGAAAGCCAAAGGGTTCGCTTTATCCCATGACTTCTGACCTCCCTGCAGTTCCTCTTCTCCTCACTGCTCAGATCACTCTGCCTGTTTGCTGTTTCTGCAGTAAGCCAGGCCCTGTGCTGCATAAGGGCTTTTGCACCTGTGTCCTCTATCCTCCAAATGCCACATTATTCACTTTTTCATCTCTTTCAAGTAGCTGCTTAAATGCCATCTACTCAGAAAGCCTCCCCCAATGCTCCTTTCCTTCTAACACCCCTTCCCCTGCTTAATTTTTCTCCTGAGCACTTCTGTCACATGACGTGTACAGTTTACTTATTCAATTTGCCCATTGTCTGCATCATGGCACTAGATGTAAACTGCACCAGGACAGGGATTTTCTTTTTCCTTTTATTGGAGAGGTCTTTGCTATAGGGCGCGTGTGCTCACCAGAAAGACAGAGAGAGACAGAAAGAGAGAAATCACTCCCTAGGGAGGATGGCTAGACTGCAATCCCTTCTCCTCCATTCTCCTCTTGTGATCTTGGGCATGCACACACACACGCCCAGTGTGAGTTTAAGCCACCGGGTCCGGGACTCAAACTGGGGTCAACTACATGGTAGTCCAGCGACATAGCCATTACGCTAACAGCTGGTCCCCAGGATAGGGATTTTTGTCACCATACCTAGCACGTCCTGGCATTCAGTAACCAGTTGTTGGAGTGGGAGATCTCGATTTTGATTCCTGAATGAAACATGTGGGGCTGGGCCAATTGTTTCCCATTTTTGGGCCTCAGTGTCTTCATTTTAAAATGGATACTTGAAATAGTCAACTCCTTTATATTTCACCCAACTATAAATTCTATCTTGTATGAGAAGACCCAGAAAGTCCTGTCTTCAGGGAACGTAGAGTCTAAATAAGGAAGTCCAAGACAGAACGCACCTGGCAAAAATGTGTTGCATGGACAGTGAATGTGGGAGGAGGGGTGAGCTAGAGAGATTGATTGAAGCTTCTGGAAGTACTGAGCTGGGGCTAGGGCTGAGCTGAGCTGAAGCCTGGGATTGAAACCCAGGTCAGACACTGGCTGTGGTTGTGAGGCTCCTTCCCAGGCCCACAGCTACCTGGGTCTCCCCCCATTCCTGCAGTGGGGCTAAGGGCCTAGGGTGGGAAGGAGCTGCCCTCTCGGGGACCCCACCCCTTATAAGCAGGGATGACTGCCCTGCTGCTTTTGGCCACAGACACAAACCTGCAGGCCCCTAGAGGTGGCTCAGTCCACATCTTGAACTCATTTGCCAGCACAAGGGAGTCTGGTTTTATGTCACAGTCAAGGCACATGTTTACTCAGCTTCTCAGCTCCCCAGCCCAAGGAAAGATAACTGAACTTGATGGATAACCACTAATTGGATCATTACCTTCATTTCGAAATGATTGCCCCTAGCCACTGGGGGCATTAGTTCCGAGCTGGGGCCCCCAATCCACAGGCTCCATTGGCCCAGACCCTAGCAGGACCGTGACCCTGCAAGGGCTCACAGCTGTGCTCCCCGTAACTATGTTCCCCGACCAGTTTCCTCCCTTCTCTCCCGGACTCCTGTTGCCTGGCCAGTCCTGGTGTACCTCACTCTCACCGAAGCCCAGGGGAGTGCTCTCTCTTTCTGCTCCAGAGCGCCAGAGTTTCTACCACCCCCTCTTTGAGCGTGCCATCTCCCTGTTTTCTGATTGTCTGATAGGCGGGTAGTCTGCCTCTCCAGACAGAGGACAGAACCCCGGAAGGCAGGGCAACCTCTTCTCTGTCTGGTGCCCTTGTGTTGCTGGCATAGGACTGGGCACACAGTGGTGGCTGTTGGCTGATTGCTGTGGGGCAGGAGGGAAAGGCAGGAGGGAAAAGCAATTGATTCCAGCTGATGACCGAGGGAGGCAGGCACAGGCAGAGGTAATGGATGACTGGGGTCGGGGAAGGAGGGTCAGTAGTTCTGAAAGAGTCCTCACCCCCACCCTTGTGGCTCTGACCTGGGTGCCTGAGTTAGAAAAAAGAGTTTACAGAAGTAATCCCTCTGAAGGTGATTAAATAAATGGCCATAACTCCTGAGATGAAATATTACAGCCATTAAAAATGCTTTGAAGAATATTTAATGCGATAGGGAAATGTTCACTCTAAATGAATGCAAACAAAAAGTTAGAAAAGTTAATGTACAATATTCTGTTGAAAATTGGCATTAAAACTTACACATAGGGGCCAGCAGGTGGTGTGGTAGTCAAGGCGCTGGACTCCCATATGGCTGACCACAGTTCAAGTCCCGAATCTAGAGGCTTGCTTTCTCACTTTCCCTCTCTGGTGATTATAGCAAAGAAATAAAATAATAATAATAACAAATAAAATAAACAATGCTTTTTTAAAAAAAAAAAAAAAAGAAAACCTTATATGTAGAATAATAGTAGCTGACACTTACTGAGTCGTTCCTGTGGGCCTTGCGCTATGCCATGGGCTTCACGTGTGCTATCTCACAGAATCTTCATACCCATCCTGGGTGCTAGGATTTCTTCTTATCTTCTTTTTATATATGTGGAAACCAAACCACGGAAGTAAAGTAACTTTCCCAAAATCTTACTGTGTATTTTGTCTGATAGAGCCAAAGTCTGGGTGGATTAATATCTTAAAGTCTTTAGAACTTTGGCTTTTTTATGCTGCCTTGAGGGCTTGGAGAGAGGGAAATCGAGTCAAAACTGGGAGAACCATGTTGTAGGGAGAGAAGCTGGAGGTCTGCTCAGCAGAAGGGGCTGAGCCAGGCGAGGCGTGTCTCCAGCTGAGAAGAGGGAGGCCCCTGTGGCGGACAAGAGGAAGAGCGACTTTCTGAGAGCGCTGGGCAGAGAAGGAGCTCGTGTCCCTGAAAGCAACCAAAAATGGGCTGACGGGCCAGCAGGTGGCGGAGTGGTTAAGGTGTTTGACTCCCATGTGGTCAACTGAAATTTGAGTCCTGGAGCCAGAGGTTTGAAACTCACGCAGGGCGCATGTGCATGCATGTCCAAAATCCTGAGAGGAGAATGGAGGAGAAGGGATTGCAGCTTCTCCATGCCCCCTGGGGAATGATTTCTTGTTTTCCATCTCTCTGTCTCTCTGGCGACTGCATGTACCTATAGCAAAAATCTCTTTCTCTTAAAAAACAAACAAACAAACAAACAAACAAAAGAGGAATGAACTGAAGGACCAGCTGTTTTGGACACTGGAGAGGGCTTTGGTACTTGCATAGTAGGGTGACCTCTGAGGGCTTCCCTTCTCACAGTCTGTGGGAGTGCCAGTTGGAGAGCGCTATCTAGGGTTTCCCCTGGCCAGGGCAGAGGACACAGGGCTTGGGAACTGCTGTTTCACTCCCTCTTGGAGAAGGAAGACTAAGCAGGGTACCCTCTCCTCCAGGTATCCCTCCAGATGTCCTTAAGAACTCTGTTCCCAGCCCTTTCTATCTCTCAGGCACGTACACGTGCTCCATGTGCTAACAACCCTGGAGCCCAGAATTAAGTTCTGGCTTCTCAACATTTCCTGCAAAGGGCTGCCAGGATGGGCTTGGGTAGTGAAACCAGAAGCTCTCGAGAAGGGTCACACTAACCCAGCAACAGTGTTGTCCTGCGGAGAGTAACCTGGGCTAGGGAGGCTGAACCTGTTCCTGTTCTATGGCTTCCTGAGATGTTGCATGTATCTGGTCACCTGCAGCTGGGAGGTCTGAGAGGGATGTGTGTATGGGTGGGCGAACGGGAGGTGTCACCTGAGATCTTTGAAGAGTCCTCTTACAGCTTCCCAGGCAGCCCTTCCACCTTTGAAAAAGGACATTGGGATGAGAAATTCAAGCTGATGTCATCCCTTTACTCGCAGTACTCCCTGGTTTTGATGGTGGTGCTTGGTAATATATCGGCTGACTAGCTTTTTTCCCTAATAATTGAGTGTCCAGCCTTGCATGGGTATGTGTGTGTGTGTTTGAGGGGTGATGCAGGAAGAGAACGCATGGGCCTACTCTGGGAGTAAGACCAACCCAGGCGGAAACTATTCATAGTAAACCCAAAAAGAGTTGCTTCTCTGCCTGGGAGAGCAGAGCAGGAAGCAGAATGCAGCTGTCTGAAAGAGCTCCAGGTAGCCCTGTGACTTTTATACTTAGTGAAATACCCTTTTACTTTTTTTTAGGTTTCTGCCATAGGGCACGTGTGCTTGCCAAAGAGAGAAAGAGAGGGAAAGTGTGAGATCACCCCCACCAGGGAGGGTGACCAGACTGCAATCCTTTCTCCCCCATTCTCCTCTTGGGATCTTAGGTGCTCACACACATGTACCCAGTGTGATTTCAAAGCCACCAGGTCCAAGACTTGAATTGTGGATGGCGATGTGGGAGTCCAATGTCTTAACCACCACACCACCTTCTGGCCCCAATACCTTTTTACTTTTAAAAGAGATCATCGAGTGTCTTCAGATATGGAGGGATTCAATATGAAAACCCTGATGCAAGCTGGAGCCCTGGGCAAGGTGGTCAACTCCTCCCGCTGGGATACTTCTGCCCTGTTCCCTCCTCATCTCTCCTTTTTTCTCCCAACCGTCCTCAACTTAAACCATGGGAAGACGCTCCTCTCATTCCATCCTGTACATAGCATTGTCTTTCTTCTTCCAGGAGGAGGGCTTAGGAAAGGTTTAGGAGAAGTAAAAGTGGCATTTACTGGTATTGAACACTTGGTAAGGGGAGGTCCTGGTACTGGGCACTGCCTGTGGGTTGGAAGGTGGGTAAGACATGGGCCTTGTCCTCATGGAGTTCATGGGTGACACCACAGAGCCATATGGCTTCAGGTGACAAAGTGGAGGGCCTGAGGGAGAAAGGGTTCAAAACTGTCACTGAAACACCACATCTGGGGATATGTGAGCAGAGGTGGGGAGTTCAAGGAATGGGGGTTGAGGATGAGGACATGATTTGAGAGAAAAGTGAGTCTTTGTTTGTCCAGGCTGATTTTGAGAGTGAGCAGAAACTGTCCATGGTTAGACAGAGCAAGGTGGCAGTAGAAACCTCTCTCCAAGCCCTGGGAGTGCTTGGCTTTTCTCAGGAATGCTGTCACAGTCTGGCCAGGCAGATATGCAGCCTAGCTTCCAACTCATTCTCTGTTCTTCCTGTCCTATCCTTCCTAGAACTCTGCTTGCTGCCTCTAGACTTCTCTGGTGACATAGTACTGGCTCCTTGGAAGTATCTGGAATGCCAACACACTCAGGCGTATCTACCCAGGTGGTGCTAAAAGCAGAGTGAGGCTCTACTCCACTCATCCGGAGATAGACCACACTTGGCTGATCCACCTTCTGCACAGCAGACCTCCAGTTACTCTCCCTACCTGACAGCGGTCCTTTCTCTTTCTCCATTGAGAAGTTGGCCCCCAGGAATGAGGACTATGCATCTGAAATGATCTCGCTTTACCAAGTCCATTTTTTAAAAAGAGAGATTTTTGCTATAGGATGCATGCGCTTGCTGGAGACACAGAGAGAGAGACAGAGTGAGAAACCACCCACCAGGGGGATGGCCATGCTGTAATCCCTTCTCCATTCTCCTTTTGAGATTTCGGACGTACTTGTACATAAGCCTGGCATGAATTTCAAACCACTGGGTCTGGGATTTGAACCGCAGTCAGCCATGTGGGAGTCCAGTGCCTTTACCACTATGCCACCTGTTGGCTCACCGGGTCTAATTCTGACAGTCTCTCTGGGTCACTTGATGTGGCCTGATGCTGTGCAGTGCCAGTGTCTTCATGTCCTTCAACATGGCCTGTCCTCCTAGATCCCAGCTTTTCTCCCCTTGTCCTGATCTTGCCTTCCTGTTTTCCTCCGGAGCCTTGGGCCAGGGGACTTGCCATGTAGGTTCCACTTGTCATGTAGGTCCCATGGACTTCGTGCATGGACTTTTTCAATGCTTCCTCTGAATTGACTAGCCTGGTTCAGCTGCACAAAACCTGACACCCAGATTCCACACTCTCCTTCATGCAGCTCAGCCCTGCTCTTTTAAGTCGTCATGCTCCTCTCATCACTCTGTTGAGCTGATTCTAATTCTTGACTCATTTTACTGACCAAGGTGGCCACTCCTATCTTGTATCTTCCCCACCACATGAAGTATCTCTAGTCCTTCTCCCTCTCTCCCCCACTGTTTCTTGGTACCGACCTGGAGAAGGCAGAGGAAAATACCCATTGCCTATGAGATAATGGGCTGAGTGTTTTAGGATTTTCTTTTCTTCTACTTAAGCCTCTCAACATCTTTCCTACATAGTGTTAGGCTTTCTCACACGGAGAAGAAATCTGAGACTCAGATAGGTGAAATTCGCCCAAGGTCTTAAGAGTAGTGAAGCCAAGAAGAATTAGAAACCAGTTTCTCTGGCTCCAGAGCCCCTGCTTGGTTTTTATTATGAGTTGAATTATGTCTCCCAAGAAGAAATGCCGAAGCTCTAACCCCTGGTACCATTGAAAGTGACCTTTTTTGGAAATAGGGTCTTTGCAGATGTAATCAAGTTAAGAAGAGGTCATGTTGAGTTAGAATGGGCCCTAATCCAATCACTAATGTCCTCATAAAAAGAGAAAATTTGGACACAGAGACAGAGGCAGGGAGAGTGCCATGTGAAGAAGAGAGCAAAGGTTGGAGTGTCGCTCTACAAGCCAAGAAATGCCAGGGATTGCTGGCAGCTACCAGACATCGAGGGAGAGCACAGAACAGTCTCCCTCAGCACACCCAGATGGAACTCAGCCCAGACCTTGGTTTGGGCCTTCTGGCTGCCATAACTGTGAAAGAGTAAGTCTCCGTCAGTGAGCACCGCCCGGCTTTGCTCATTTATTATGGCATCCCTGGGAAAATGATAGTGTCCTATGCCTCACTCTGTCTAGGATAAATGTCTCTTTTTCCTGGACCAGCAGACTGCTTCAGGACCCACTGGTTCCTTCTTTCTGACTCTGCTGCTGCCTATTATGTGAATTTGAACAAGTCCTTTCATCTCTCTGAGTCTTGGTTTCTTTGTTATTTGCAAAAATGGGGACAACACATGTCTCTGACAGAGTTGTAAAGATGGAATGGCAAACAATTTGAAAGTCCTAAGCACAATATGAGTGTGACATGTTAATCACCATTATTGAATTGACCAGTCTCCTCACTGTTCGGGAATACCCCATACCCGTTTGAACTTTTGAATCTTTGCTCATGGTCTTTTTACCCACTTGGAATTCCCTCTGTGCTTGTTAGGAGTAAGTTTGGCTACAAGTAACAGAAGACCCAAATGACCGTGGATTTCTTTTTTGTCTTGTTCTCCTGTGCCTTGGGGAAAGCGTGTTTGGACTGCATGGTGGGTGAGGTGGGATCCAGCTCCTTTAACCACTCGGCCATGGAGCTGGTCCCCTAGTTTGTCATTTCTAAGGTCAACTTATGGGCCAAGGTAGCTGCTGGAACTCTATCAATTACATATGTATTTCCACAAGAAAGAAAGAAAGACAGAGGGCAGACTTCTTGTCTTTAAGGACACTGTGCTTGTTGCATATGCCACTTTTTTTCTTTTAGATTTTTGCTATAGGGCATGTGTACTTACCAGAGACAGACACAGGAAGAGAAGGAAAGTGAGAAATCACCCCCCAGGAGGATGGCCACACTGTAATCCCTTTTTCATTCTCCTCTCAGGATTTTGGTACACAAGCACATGTGCCTGGTGTGTTTTTTGAGCTGCCAGGTCCAAGACTCCAACTGCATACTTGGCCACGTGGGATCCAGTGCCTTAACCATCACACCATCTACTGGCCCACCACTTCTTAATATACCTCATTGGGGAACCAGCAGATGGTGTAACAGCTATGTTGCTGGACTCCCATGTAGTCAACTGTGGTTCGAGTCCTGGATCCGGTGGCTTAAACTCACACTGGGTGTGTGTGCGAGTGTGTCCAAGATCCCGAGAGGAGAATGGAGGAGGAGGGATTGTGGTGTGGCCATCCTCCCTGGGGAGCGATTTCTCGCTTTCTCTCTCTGTCTCTCTGTCTTTTTGGTGAGCGCACACGTCCTATAGTGAAAACCTCTCCCCCTCCCCACCAAAAAGAATATATATATATATATATATATATGTATATGTATACACACACACACACACACGTGTATATATGTATATATAGGTGTATACGTGTGTGTGTGTGTGTGTGTGTGTATATCATTGGCCTGCACTTCTACATATGGACACATCTATTTTCCAGAGAAATTGATGAATAATGGTTTTTATTCTGGATGAGCATGTACTCAGTTACAAATCACGGTTCTATTACCATAGAAGAAGAGAAGCATATTGGGGAGAAATAGCATCTCTTTCATTCTCATTTCCTCTCCATGGATTTTTATTCATTCTTCAAGATCAAATCAGGTTATCTGCAACATCAGAAGTTTGAACGAGGTGGATACATAGCTAGTCCATAGCATGCTTTCAGCTAGGAAGTGAGCCAAGTGCTTTCCACGAAGTACCTCATGGCACTTGCTCCATTGCTCTGGGCTAGGCACTGTCAGCATGTCAGCGTTACAGAGGAGATGTGGCTCAGAGTTGTGAAACTTCCTGGGAAGCAAACTCTGAGATGGAGGTTGGCAATGAGTGGGCAGGATGTGGATGGGAGTGCTTTGGGGGTCCATGGCTGCAAATGGGCAGCGATGGAAGCAGAGGGAAAAGCCGAAGGGGGATGCAGTTCTGATAAAGCTCCTAGCTGCTTCCAGGTAACTCTGGAGCTTGGAGAGCCTTGCGGAGTGCTCCAGATTGGCACGGGGGGACCCCTGTGCTGATCATTCATTGGACACAGGCTGCCTCAGAAGGGAGTCTGACCTTGGGCGAATCACTCTCTTCAGTTGAGGCCATCCGTGTAGTAGGCTGACAGCTGAGGACTTTGTACAGGTAGCTCCCCAGGGACTGCACACGGAAGTCCTTAGTTCCTGAAACAGGATCCTGGAAGGATCACAGAGGCCACTGCAGAGTCATATGACTAAGCTTGCATTAGGAAGCAAGTGGCGGGGAAGGAACTAGTACCCAGGAAACCCTGCTCTAGCAGTTGGGCTTGCAGCCATTAACTGGCTTGCTCAAAATCACAGCTAGCAAGGAGCATCTGTGACTGCCATCCCCTCACCATTTCCCCATACTGCCTCCCTGGCTGTGTTGGTGCTTTCTCCTGGGAACGTTACCTCCATGTTTCCTATGTTCCACGCTCTTTCTTCTCTCCAAACAAACGCTGGCAGTTAATACACCCTGGTCTCCAATGGGTTTAGCCCTCCGCTAGGTGGAGAGGGATCCCAAGGGAGGTCCTGCCTCAGCACAGCTGCAGGCCATACAAGAGCCAAGGCTACCACCCACAGAGATGCTGGCGATCGCGGTGGGAGGGAGGGGCACTGGCTGCTGTCCTCTGGGTCCTCAGAGGAAAGAAATGTCAACTGGGGCTGGATCAGAACATTGTACTCATACCTCTTCTACCCCACCCATCAAAGTCTCCCAGAGGCTAGGGCTCAGCAAGTGGGGAAGGATTTTAGAACCTTAGACGTGGAGAAAGACAGGTTTTTCACGTTGGAGATAAGAAACAGGCTCAGAGAGCAGCGTGACTTGCCCAAGATGACACAGACAACTGGCAGTAGCATAGCTGGCTTGGGAGCCTGGGTTTCTCAGTTCTGGGCTTGTCTCCCACTCTGAGCTGCCCCTGCTGGGTGAGGGACATTTGAGAGGGCTAGACACAGACTCTGGCATTCTCAGCAAAGCACTCAGATCAGCACTGTCCCAAGGAGGAAAGGGGCCACTGGGCTGAGACTAGCGGGCTCCCGAGAGTATCCACAAAACTCTGACTGAGTTCAGAGCAGCCAGGCCCAGCTGCTCCTCGCTAGTCCACAGCAGTTGTCCCAAGAGAGGGGCTGGGGGGAGACGAGGACAAAAGTTCTTTCTATTTTGGGCTTAACACCTGGGACTTCAGACAATGCCGAGCAGGCTGAGAAGATTTAGGAAGGATCCTGTAGGAAGCTGGAGTGTAACAAGCTTTAGATCAACAGTTCAATATGCGGAAAGCTTTGCCCACCGCCAAGAGAGGCCGCCTGCCTCACTGTACCCTGCGTCTTCCCCCTGAAACATCTCTGCTCCACGAAGCAATAAAACAGTCTGGCCTAAGTTACTGGACTTCTTTGAAGTCCTGGAGAAGGCCCATAAATAAGGTAGGTACTTTGGAAGGGGAGGGTGCTCGTTTCGAGGGATCCCCACACAACTCCTTCAGGGCCACGTTGATTTGTAGCTGCCTCTAAGTCAATTTCCTGGGGCTCATAAATCTTGATTTGAGCAAAACTGAAATGTCATCAATATTTATTTGGTGCATTTCTTACCACTCCATAGGAAAAGAAGAAAAAAATGTCAGCATTCTCATCCGCCACCCTGGAGCAGATAGGGGACTCTGCCACTCCTTGCGGACCAGTTCATGGTGAACCATAAGCTCTGGGTAACAAATGTACCATTTCATGGTCAGCAAGAGCGGTAACTGTCACTGGAGAAATAAAACTGAGTTATTGTTTCCAGTTTCAAAAGAACAGCAACAAGCATTAAAAAAAAAAAAAAAAACTGTATGTGATCCCTGTCCTCTTCCCCTCAGACACCTGCAGCCATCTAATGTTTCACTGAGTCCTGCCACATAAATGCATAGCTTCACTCACTAATCCATATGGCTCCAGAGACCACTGTTACATGAGAACTTAAACTGATGGGGCCAGGCAGCCCAGGGCAGCTTAATCTTTTTTAATTCAAATCGACTGAGTCCCATGTGGCCCGGAGATGATACCTTATATGCTGCAATCAGACTGACCTAGACTTCTCGTGCTCTAAATGATTAATGAAACTGCCTCGAGTTTGTTTCTATGGTGATTGGAAACCTGACCTGGACAGAGGAATCTGCCATTCATGGGGAACGGAACAGAACAGGGAATGGGGGACCTTAGCTGTTGGTCCTGAACAGAAGATGCCCCAAATGCCTCCTCCGGGCCTGCTGCTGCAGCCTTGGAAACTGGCTCTCCCAGGGAACTTCTAATTCAACTAAAACTACACAAGGACTTTATTCTCCCAAAGAATGAACACTCTTAAGTCTTTCTCAAGCAAATTACTGAAGAAGGATTGAGGGAAGATAGTATTTAATCACCTTTGGTTTCTTAAAATAAATGCATGAATAAAGTAAAGCTGAGAGACCTTTAATTACTTCTTGAGACCAAATGGTTAATGCCCTTTAGCGAACATTTGGGAAGCAACTGCTTACCTCACACTCCCTGCTTACCCTCTGGCCCTAGGTCATTTGATTTATTTATTTTGTGACATTTAAAATAGGTTGAGTTTGGGCTTCATGCAGATGCCCAAGTCAGAGCTGGCAGAGGCTGGCTGAGTGGGACCTGGGGGGGCATTCAGGGCTGCTGATAGAGAAGCCACCTGCTGGGTGCCCTGGCAGGACAGCTGGAGCCTGCTTTGCCGTCAGAGCCTCCAAACCCTGCCCAGGAGCCCCGGGCCCATGAAATCCTGAACCTTTAGAGAGGTCTCACATGAGGACTTCCAAAGGAGGTCATTTGTCATTTTCTAGTCTGAGGCCTAGCAGAGAGACGAACGCCATGTAGACTCACTTACATGTGTGATGTAAAAAGGTTGAGCCCTGGCAGTAGAGAGAATAGTGGCCAAGTAGAAGGTTGCAGGGGCCGAAAGTAGACAGGGAAAGGGGAGCTGCTTGTCACGGGGTGCCAAGTTTCAGTTCGGCAGGAGACTATCTTCTGCTGCATTTTTGTGCAGCATGGTGACTGTGGTTAATGACAATGTATTTATATATTTCAAAGCAGCTAAAAGAAAGGATCTGCGTTCTCACCACAAATAGAAATGGCAAGTATTTGAGGTGGTGGATATATTACTAATAGTCTGATTTGCTCTTTTTTTGGAGAGGTTTTTGCTGTAGGGCGTGTGCGCTCGCCAGACAGAGAGAGACATAGAGACAGAAAGCGAGAAATCACCCCCCAGGGGGGATGGCCACGCCGCAATCCCTTCTCCTCCATTCTCCTCTCGGGATCTTGGGCATGCACGCACACACGCCTGGTGTGAGTTTTAAGCCACCGGGTTTGGGACGCGAACCGCGGTAGACTACGTGGGAGTCCAGCGACATAGCCATTACGCTAACTGCTGGTTCCCCCTGATTTGCTCTTTTCACAATGTATACACATATCAAAACACCAGATTATACCCCTCAAGAATATATAAATATATGACTACTTGTCGATTATAAGTAAAATAAAAATTAATGGCTTAATCCACTATGGCGACTGAGCAAAAGATAATGCCTGTGAGAGTTGGGGGTGGGGGAGCTTCATTCCCCTGCTTTCACTTACTCCCTAATCTTCCTCACGCAGTCCCGACTACCTCCATGGAGCCTGCCTACACTTGAACGTTGATGGTCTGTGTTCCCTGCAGAGGAAATCCCAAATGTTTGTGTAGATTTTTGGGGGAGATTTTTGCCATAGGACACATGTGCTCGCCAGAGAGAGACAGAGACGGTGAGAGGGAAAGTGAGAAATCATCCCCCTGGCGGGGGGGGGGGGGGGTGACCATGTTGTAATCCCTTCTCCTTCATTCTCTTCCTGAGATCTTGGGGATGCACACACACGCGCCTGGTATGAGTTTCAAGCTACCGGGTCTGGGACTCAAACCATGGTTGGCCATGTGAGAGTCTTGTGAGGTAACCACTACGTCATCTGCTGGCTCCCAAAAACCCAAATGTTAATAAGAGATGCAAAATCCTCCGAGGTTTCTGCCCACCTCCCTTTCCAGCCTTATCTCTGAGACTGACAGTTTGCTCCCTGGCCTTCCCCCGTGAAGTTCCCACCCTATGCCTTTGCTCTTTCCCCTTCACCACCTACATCTCCATCTGTTGAAGTAATCCTCTGCTCCCAGAAACCAACTCAGATGCATCTCACCAATAGGCATCCCAGGGTCTCTTCCCTGTCTCTCTTCCCCAGCGTTATGCCTGTTATAATAAATACTGTTTTCCAAGTTCTGCCTTGCGTAATGGGAAATCTTGTCCTCAGTCATAGAGCTTGACACAGAGCGTGTGTGCAATTGTGCTCATTAACTCCTTCCAACCCTACCCCCAGCTGGGAGGTTCATCTGGCTGCCTTTCCCATTTTCCCTGTGGTGGTTGCTGCCAGCTGTCTTCGGATGAGAAAAGAGCAGGGTTGCTTCCAGAAAGCAACCTGCGACTGCTTCAACTTAGTTCCTCCAACCAAGCTGGAGCTCCTCTGGCCCAAGTTTCTGCACAAGCTTCTCCAAGGTGAACCTTCCCCATCAAAGGCCTGAGTGGTCCCAGCTAGAGCTGGGTGCCACTTGGAGAGTCCCGGCCCAGCCTTCCCCAGGGAGTCTATGATACCACAGCTGTGCTGTCTGCCGCTGGCTGGCCAGCACCTGTCAGGCAGGGCCCTCCGTCCACCCTTGGCAGGGGAGAGAGAACCTGAGTAAGGACGGCCCCGCCAGCCTCTCACACAAACCACCCTCCAGGGAGCAATCCCTTGGCCTTATCTGACTCCCCCACGGAGGGAGGTATCATGTGTGCCTGTTTTGTTCCCTGAAGACACAGGTGGCAAAACTTGGGTGTGGGGCCCTGGTAGCCAGAGAATGATGTCCAGACGCCCAGGAACAGATATGTAGGTGAGCAGAGTGGAAGGACAGAGTACTTCAACACAGGGCAACTGTCTCCCCTGGCAAGTGGTAGGCCTGCGCGAATGATCGCCCGTGCAGGGCCTCCATTTCTCAAAACTGCAGACCTCATCCCAACCCTCTCATCTGGAGTCCCCTCAAGCCCTTTGCAAATAGCTCACAGGATACTTCTCTCTCTGTGCCAGTCTCCAGGTTCTTGTCTGTTGAATGGCCAGGTTGTCATCCCCACATCTAAAACATGGGAGAGGTAGAGTTCCTCTCCTTGGTTCCTCTCCTTCTCCTCTTCCTGCCCCACTTTTGACCCTAATGTTACTTGTCATGGCTGTGTATTTTTTCACATTGCATTTTATCTTAAGGCTTTAGAAAAGTCCCATTACCTCCATCCAGAAGGTTCTTCCCAGAATGCCATGAGCATTCTTCCCCCTGGGCCTGGGTTGGGAGGTTGGGGGGTTGGAGAGGACTTTGAGACTGAGTCAGTCCCTGAACTCAGGTGAGGAATGTGAAACTCGCAGGAGACACAAGAGAGGGAAGTGAACCCATGAATATTTAGACGAGAGAGAGTGGAATTCAATCTGACACCGATACATGGCGGACTGGATTGATAGCAATAGCCTAAAATTAGAAGCAGTCTGGGTGGGAGTTTGGAGCTCAGGCTCTAGAGACAGACTGGGTTAAAAATCGAATTCGCCACTTACAGTCCAGAGACCTTGGGCAGGTTACTTAAGCCCTCTGTGCTCCAGCTTTCTCATCCGAAAAGTGGAGATAATAATGTACTCTCTCTACGGACTGTCACTAGGATGAAGTGAGTTCAAGCACATAGGAATTAAGTACAAACTGAGGTTATAATTGAGGAAAGATGCCCTCTTAGAGCCATGGGGATCTTTCTTTCACCTGGAGTTCCTGTCACTGTTTTCTAACCACCTTCCCTGCCCCCACCCCATGCCTCTTGGTTTTGAAGGAAAGGAGGATATAACGAACTGAAAGTTCGTGTCCCTTCAAATCCATATGTTGGAACCATAACCCCCAATATGGCAGTATTAGAAGGTGAAGCCTCTGGGTGGTCAATAGGTCATGAGGGTGGAGCGCTCATGAACGGGATTAGTGTCCTTATGAAAGGAACCCCAGAGCGCTCGGCTCTCTTTCCGCTGTGTGAGGATACTATGAGAAGTCAGTCTGGAACCTGGAAGAGTGTTCTCACCACACTCTGACTGTGGTCATGGGGGTCCAGCCTCCAGACCTGTGAGAAATATGTGTTTGTTGTTCGCGTCACCCAGGGTACAGTAATTTGTTATACCAGCCAAAGCTGACGGAGATGGGAAGGCTGTCCCGAACTACTCAACAGGAATATAATGCAAGACACATATAAAACTTAAAAATATTTAGAAGCCACACTAAAAAAATAATAATAAAAAGAAATGGGTGAAATGATCATATTTTACTTACTCCAACACATCTAAAACATTATCCTATTGACTGGCCCTGTGGTCTAGTGGTTAAGGGATTTGAATCCCACATGGTGACTGCGTAGTTTGAATCCTAGACCCAGAAGCCTGAAAAACACTCTGGGCACGTGTGCACAAGTGCCCCAAATCCCAAAAGGATGGAGAAATGAAAGAGAAGGGGTTGAAGCATTACCATAGCCCATGGTGGGGGGAGGGGGTGTCTTCTCCCTCTCTGTCTCTGTCTCTCTTTCTGATGAGTGAATATGCCCTCTGACAAATTTTTTAAATAAATTTTTAAAATGATCTTTTCAATGTGTAATCAATACAAAAAATTATGAAGATGATGTTTTATTTATTTATTTATTGCACAATAATGTTTTTTTTTTTTTTTTTTTTTTTTGAGAGGTTTTTGATATAGGGCGCGTGTGCTTGCCCAAAAGACAGACAGAGACAGAGAGACAGAAAGCGAGAAATCACCCATATGGGGGATGGCCACGCTGCAGTCCCTCCTCCATTCTCCTCTCGGGATCTTGGGCACACATGCACACGTGCCCGGCGTGAGTTTTAAGCCACCGGGTTCGGGACTCGAACCGTGTTCAAGTACATGGGAGTCCAGTGACATAGCCATTATGCTAACTGCTGGTCCCTGCATGACAATGTTTGAAGTCAGTGAGTATTTTACATTTAAAGCACATCTCAATTCAGGGACTAAATTGAAATACTTGATCCTATTCAGATTTCATCCAACAGAGTTGAAAAGTAGATCCACATTGCCAAGGTGCTCCAGACTCCCCAATAACAGAAGGCAGTATCTATTTTTTAATTAAAATGAGTTAAAATTCAGTCCTCTAGATGCCCTAGCCACATTTCCAGTGCTCAGGGACCACACGTGGCTACCGTATTCAACAGCACAGGTCTAGAAGTTTCGCTTCCCCTCAACTACCACACCACCAACTGACCTGTCCCCATGTCTTCTCTCAGTTTACTCTTTTGTCCTCTGCCTGGGGAGAAAGGAACAGAATATTCAGGACCTCATTGTTGCCTTTGAGACAAGCACCAGATGGTTGAGAATTGGCTGGAGAACCAAGGGGCCAAGGAGCCAATGGGAAGTGGATGAGGAGCTTTTGGTGCCTCCACCCCCAGTTCCGGTTCATGGCCACACACTGGCCCACAAAGCCAGCGGGGAGAAGGAGACAAGAACTGGGGGTTCTTACCTGGCTGCCACCTGCATTCTCAAGCCCTGGGGCACTAGCCCTGAACTGAAAATGCCTTTGGCCTCCTTCTCTCATGTGGGGAAAGAACCTTATCACCTGCCCACAGGCTTGCTCTGGTGAATGGAATTCCTTGACTGCTCCCAGTTCACGAGTGGGATCAGGGCAGCAGAAATGTGAGAGACAGCCGAAAAGGCCCGAGAACTCTTAAGGGCAAAGCTAGAAGCACTCCACGTCTCAGCTCACAAGAAAGCCCAGAAACCAATTTGGGTAAATAGCACCAATCAATCAATCAATCACAGGCAGTAAACATTCCCCAGCACCTTCTATACACAAAAACCTTCCACAGAATGTTTTAGCGGGAAGGGACCTTAGAAACCATCTCCATTTTCTCTATTTTGCAAAACACCATATTTGCCAAACATCTTTTATTTTCTGGGCATCTTTCAGACCGTATCATCAAACTGTAAGATTGAACTTTTAAAATTTTAATTTCTGGACAAGGAAACTGAGATTAAAAAAGTTTAAGGGATATGTCCAAGTCACCCAGCCAGCAAGTAGCGCTGCTAATATTTGAAGAAGTCAATGCGCTTTTCTCCTCTTAAAGATGCAGTCCACACAACAAGTAGTGGGAGGTGCTGTACCAAGAGTCTGGGACTCTACTACTGACTCGGTGGGAGACCTTAGACAAACTACCCACACTCCCTAGAACTCTGTTTCTGTATTTGCAAAATAGAAAAAAATGCAGATGGCCCCTTAAGGTCCCTTCTAGCTGAAAAACATTCTGTAGTGGGGACTTACAGAAGGTATTATCTACTTATTTCCGAATGAGTGCAGTGTATGATACACTGTCCCACCCAGCAAGGGTGGAGACAATGAGGATGTCTCTCTGAACACTAGATACCCCACTAGGGCAGATGGCATAAGGGAAGTATGGGGGCAGTGGCTTTTGAGGATGCAAAGGCTAGAATGGTCAATCTGGGGTATTTCTTCCTTTGCTTAGGAAACTGGAGACATCTGAAAAGCACTGGGCTCCGAAAGTGCCTGATATCCTGGCCACGGCCAGCTCTGCTTTTGTCCCCTGTGCACTTTGCTGGGTTAGGCCCCAGCCCCTGCCCAGCCTGGTGCGCACGTGGCTGCAGTTCATGGCCCAGACTTAGACACTTTTGGTTCTTGTAAGTAGCTTTGACAGAGCTCAGCGGTATTCCCTGGGTGGAAGCTGTTTTCTTTTAAAAAACAGATGTTGATGACAATAAAGTCTGAAGAGAAGACTGCAATATAACTGGATTTCTAAATCACTTCTACTTAGAGGAATCCACAGGACACGTTTTTAAAAAATACAGCTTTCTACGTGATTTCTATTACTAGTTCCATTGATGAAAAGGCTCAGGCACGTTTGGTTTAACATCCTTAATACAATAGGGCACCTTAAAACATATTTCCAGGTAAAAAGATGGATTTTTTTTTTCAACTAGACTTTGCTTTCTGTCAGTGGGGTTCCCTTGTTACCTCTTTTCCTTAAAACAAAATTTTTTTTTTTAATTTGCCAAAGGGCTTTTTTTTTTTTTTTTTTTTTTTTTACTACTAGAGAGAGAGGGAGAGAGAAAGTGAGAAAGAACCTCCACGGGGGATGGTCATGCGGCAATCCCTTCTCCTCCGTTTCTCCCTCCGTTTGGGATTTTGGGCATGTAGGCATGTGTGTGTGCTAGCTGGAGAGAGCAGGGGAAGAGAGGCCATAAAGCACCCCTAATGGGGCGTGGTCACAGCACAGTCCCTGCTCCTCCATTTCTCCATCCCTTTGTGATTTTCTTCGTGCACACGCACATGCCTGGCATGTTTCTCAAGCTGCCTAGGCTGGTATTTGAACTGTGGTTGGCCATGTGGGATCCAGCTTTCTTAACCACTAGGCCACAGGGCAGGTCAAATATTTAAGTATTTTTTTTCAAAATAGGAAACACATTACTATGATTTAAAGCTCAAAAAGAACAAAAGGAAAATCAGCAAAAATGCCCTTCCATTCCTTCTCCTAGCTACCCAGTTTCCCTCCCTAGAGACAACCAGTATCATCAGCTTCTCATGCACTCTTCCAGAAAAATGTTACTTATAAACATGCACTAACCTGCCTATTCTTTTTTCTTTTTACATATTGTGCTATTCACACCTACTCCTACCTGTTGTTTTTTCATTAACAATTCGTCCTGGAGATAGTTTCATTTCATTATATACAGTTGTTTTCAGCTACACAGCATTTCATCACAATTTATTTAGTAAGTCCCCTACTCAGAGACATTTAGGTTGTTTTCAATCTGTTGTTATTACCAAGACTGCAAAGAAGCTCCTTGCGCAGGGAGCTTGAAATTTTTCATGGAAAATAGAATTAAAGTACAAGTTACTTATGGAGCAAAAAGAATTTGAAACCCGGTTTTTTATAACACACCTTCTCCATAAACTTTTTGAAGACCCCTCATATATGCATAATTTCTCACATATGCTCATATATCCATAGAATAAATTTCTAGAAATAGGAGTTTGGGATCAAAAGATAAGGATGTTTGTAACTGATAAATTAGACTTACATTTAAAAATCATCTAATTTTGGGAACCAGCAGTTAGCGTAATGGCTATGTCGCTGAACTCCCACGTAGTCGACCACGGTTCGTGTCCCGGACCCAGTGGCTTAAAACTCACGCTGGGCGCGTGTGCGTGCGTGCCCAAGATCCCAAGAGGAGAATGGAGGAGAAGGGACTGTGGTGTGGCCATCCCCCCTGGGGGGTGATTTCTCGCTTTCTGTCTCTCTTTCTCTCTCTGTCTCTCTGGCGAGCGCACGCACCCTATAGTGAAAAATCCTCTCAAAAAAAAAAAAAAATCATCTAATTTTTTGGATGATTTTCCAAAGTCACTCATTTTACAAACATTGACTAAGCCCCGAGGAGCTAAGCGGTCTGTTGGACACTGCACATACAGCACCAGGAAGTGCTTTGTAGACCAGCGGAGAGCACGTGGCAGCCAAGAGCAACTGGCATGAATTGTTCCACGAAGCTTGGGTGTGAAATTTCTCCCTCAATCCCAGCAAATCTGGCTCACAGCTCCACCCTTGCCAAGATCTGCACTAAGTTCAACAATAGTTGCCAGGGTTATTTCCTTTCCCATGGATTGTACCAAAATCCAGGGGATTTGTGGCCAGAATTCGGAGGCGGCTCTCACGTCCTCGGAAACGGTAGCAGTCCCTGCAGTGGCCCTTGCTTGGGCTGCTCTCTGGGGGCTGGGCAGAGGCTGTGCACAGCCCTCCACTAGCCCCTCCCGCCCCAAGTGGCTCCCTCCAGCCTGGGTTGCTTCAGAGATGGAGCAGCATGCTTTTCACCCCCAGGGGAAATCCCTGGTCCCTCTGGATTCTGCCCTGGGAGTTTACTCTGTTCCTAGTACAAACCCATCTGTGTTCTTTTCGAAAACACCAGCTTCCATTGCTCCCTTCCCTGTCCAGTGCCAGTCTCCCCCTCAGAAACCCAAGGATACCTGCGAGAGACGACCCTCCTAAAAGACTCTAACCCTTCCCAAAAGAGCCTAATCGTTGGCCCGCAAAAGTTAAGCTGAGAATTTAGGAAGGGAAAATTACATGTTCCTGGTGCTTCTGTGTCCATGGGAGTGAAACACTGATTAATATTTAGATGAATTATTCCACTGCATAAATAAATCAAATAATATATAATTACAAGCTGTGGTAAGCCCTGATTTTTCTTTCTTTTTTTAAATTAGAAAATGTTTTGTTATTGTATTTCCCACACATAGAACAGTGCCTGACACACGGTAAGTGCTCAGTAAGTATTTATTGGCTGAAAGAACAATGTGTCATGAAGAAAAAGAATGGAGAAATGCCTGAGAGAGAAAACTGGAACTGGGTGGCTACTTTAGATTAGGAGGTCAGGGATGGTTTCTCTGAGAAGATGCTATTTCAACTGGTTCTTGAGGTTCTGATGAAATGAGCTCTGTGACCTGTGTGGAAGGAGCCATCCAGGAGGTGAGAAAGTCCAGAGGATTCCCAGAGGTGGAAGAGACTTTGAGGTGCAGTGAGACAGACAGAAGCCTGGGACTGAGGCAGTCGGTTGTGGGGGACCTTGAGGATATGTTAAGGTGTGCAGACTTTATGCAAACTGTAACCCAAAAACTTTCAGTGTTCAGCTGGAGAATAAAATGGTTTTAAAAACCTCTTTACTTTTTAAAGAATCTTCCCGGCATCTTTTTTTTTTTTTTTTTTAGAGGTTTTATGGGGTGTGTGGGCTCACCAGAGAGAGAGAGACAGAGAGAAGAGAGACAGAAAGCAAGAAATCACCCCCCCCCCCCAGAGGGGATGGCCACTCCTCTATCCCTTCTCCTCCATTCTCCCCTCAAGACCTTGAGCACGCATGCACATGCGCCCGGTGTGAGTTTAAGAAAACTCCGCCGGGTCCAGGACTCTAACTGTGGTCAACTACATTGAGTCCAGCGACATAGCCATTACGCCAACTGCTGGTCCCAGCCCACATCAACTCTTAAACAGATGTTGGGGGACCAGCAGTTAGCATAATGGCTATGTCCTGGACTCCCATGTAGTCGACCACGGTTTGAGTCCCGGACCCAGCTGCTTAAACTCACACCAGGCGCGTGTGTGTGGTGCCCAAGATCATGAGAGGAGAATGGAGGAGAAGGGATTGTGGTGTGGCCATCCCCTCTGGGGGAGGGGGGGAGGTGATTTCTTGCTTTCTGTCTCTCTGTCTTTCTTTTTTTTTTTTTTTTTTTTTTTTTTTTTAAAGAATTATTTTATTTAACATGCGCCCTGTAGCAAAAAGTCCCCTCCACCACACCACTGCGCCCATGTAGCAAAAACCCCTCCAAACAATAAAAAATAAATAAATCTTTAAAAAAAAATAGGGAAGGACTGAGGGGGGCAGGACAGAGAGGTAGCGAGGTAATGAAGGGCAGGGAGAGAGGCAGACTGCCTTGGTGCTGGTCCTGTCTCTGCCAGCTCAGCTATAGGACATGGGGTAAGTTCACCTAAACCCTGTGCCATTTACTCATCTGGAAGGGAATAAGAACAGCCCTTTCTGAATGTTTATGAGGACGCATTGAGATCACTGATATAAAATGCTTACAATAGTATCTCCCACATAGTAAAGTACTCAGTAAAATTTAGTTATTTTTATTATTATCTATTTCTACATCGGCATTTAACATGGATGGATAGTATTCCATTTTAGGAATAAGCTATTTACCTAGTTCTGCATTTGGATCTTTTGCAGCTTAGTAAAAATAGTGAGGTGGTTAAGAGCACAGACCCAGGAGCTAAACTCCCTGGGTCCAAATCCTGATCCTCGCTTGTAAAACCCTGGGCAAGTTAACTGGATGAAAATGATCCCCATAGCATCTATCCCAGAAGAGAGTCTCTGACAGTCAGCTGAGATTAAGGTCTAGATCACTTAGAACATATTAAATACTAGGTAAGCATTTGTTTTGATCACTTTTTGCCAGCTATTGTTTTAGGCACATTTGTAAATGCGTCCACATTTAATATTTATAACATCCCCATAAAGTAGGTATTATTATTATTCCAATATTGCATACCAGAAAAATGGAATACAGAGATTTGAACCTAGGCTCTACAGACACTGGGTTTAATAACTAAATTGTGACACTTCATTTTATGTATCTCTTTGCTCATCTGTACCACTATTTCCTTAGGATAAATTCCAACGAATAGAGTCCTGTGATGTAAAAAAGTTTTTAGGTACATATCAGCAAATTACTTTCCAGAGAGTTTATAGCACTTTACAATCCCATGAAAGTTATAATATCTATGCTTTCTCACTAGATTACTTCCTTTAAGTAATTCTTATTAATGTTGTAACATCAGGCTTCTTTTTGTTACTATTTGTATGGTGCACGTTTTCCCCCATCCCTCTATTCTAATTTTTCTGTGTCCTCACGTTTCAGATGTGCCTCTTGTAACATTGTGCTTAGATTGATTTTGGCCTTTTATCCATTCTTTTTTTTTTTTTTTTTTTATGGAGAGGTTTTTGCTATAGGGCACATGCGCTCGCCAGACAGACAGAGACAGAGAGACAGAAAGCGAGAAATCACCCCCCAGGAGGGATGAACACACCGCAATCCCTTCTCCTCCATTCTCCTCTTGGGATCTTGGGCACACACGCACACACGCCCGGTGTGAGTTTTAAGCCACAAGGTCCGAGACATGAACCATGGTCAACTACATGGGAGTTCAGCGACATAGCCATTACGCTAACTGCTGGTTCCCGCCTTTTATCCATTCTAATAGACTCTCTGTACCATAATGGGAAAGCTTGCTTCATTTACTCTTGCTTCATTTACTCTTTGTTTATTCTGATTACTGATAGTGTTGGACTTTTTTCTGGACATTTTTTTTAACAGATTATTTTTCCTTTTTTTTTTTTTTGTTTTAAATTTACTATAAGGCATGTGTGCTCACCAGAGACAGAGAGAGAGCAAGAAAGCACCCCACCTTCCGCTGTCACCAAGGATGACCGTGCCACAGTCCCTTCTCCATCCTCCTCTCAGGATTTTTCACACACGCGTGCACACATGTCCAGATTTTTCAGGCCAGATCTGAGACTTGAATTGCACAGTTGGTCATGTGGGAAGTTCTTCACGCTGACTGACAGAAATAGGAACATAAACAGGAAGAAACTAAGAGTTCCAGAAATGGCAAGTATGTGAGTAAATACAAGACTTCTTTCTTTTTCTTAATTTCTTTAAACTACAATAGACAGTTTAAAGCAAAATGAATAAAAACATATCACAAGGTTTATAACATATGTAAAAGTAAATTATATGACCATAATAGTACAAAATGGAGAAGGTGTTAAATGGAGGTATACTGACATATAAGTTCTCATTATACAGAGAGTTTTCAAAAACTTCCCGAAAAATGTGTATAATGGAAAAACTGTACGGATTTCAAAAAATGTTTGCACCAAAATAAACTCATACTTTATTTACATTTCCCATGAACTATATAAAGTCTCCTCATATGTGAGGTATTATGGTGCTAATAAGTTGTCGTTTTGTAAAATGTTAAAGTTGCATATGGCAATTCCTAGAGTAAGAACTAAAAGTAAAATAAAGGGGTATAACTAAAAACCCAAAGAAAGAAATAATGAAATATTAAAAAGTAATCCAAAAAAGTGAGGAAAATGAACAAAACAAAGGGACAAAGAGAAAACAAGTAAGGTGAAGTCACCCTAATACTGGCTAGTTACTTATTAATAATTACCTATATACAAATGAGTTAAGCATTTCAATCTTAAGTAGCTCAGAGCTCTGAGAATTCCACTGGTTCAAATATCATACTGGATCACTGGCTTCTAGATCCCCTTTATTGTTCTGATTTATTTATTTTTTTTAAATTCATGCAGGAGAGAGAAAAGGAGAGGGATGGGGAGAGAGGCATCCTCCACAGAGTCTTGCCATGCTGCTACCCTCTTCTCTAAGCCCTTCAGCTCCTCTGGATCTTGGGCACAAGTATGCCTGGCATGTTTTCAGGTCAACTGGGCATCCAAACTTGAGGTCAGTCATGTGGCTTCCAGCACTGCAGCTCAGTGCCCTGCTAAATACGCCAGGGAGGCTGGGTCAGATTTTAATTTTCTTCTTTTTCCTTTTTTTTTTTTTTTTTTTTTTTGTACCTATGGATTTCCTTTTCTTACTTTAGAGATAGACTGCTTATAAATTGTTTTTAAATACATGTATATTTAAAGTAGAACATCTGCATATTTAGAAGTATAGTAGTAAAACTCAGGCTATCGTTGTGAATCAGGTAAGCATGTATGTGGGCCTATTTCTGCATTCTATTTTGTAACATTGGTCTATTTCACTATCTTTTCACCAACGCCACTCTGTCTTAATTGCTATGGCTTCCTTTCTCATCTTTGTAAGATGTGACATCTAGTAGTGTAAATTCTCTCATTTTGTCTTTTAACATTATCTCACCTATTCTAAGTCTTTTGCATTTCCTTGCAAAGTTTAGAATCAATTTGTCAATTTCAACCATGACAAAATTTCTGGGAGTTTGACTAGGATTTCATTGAGCTTATATGCCAATATATGGAGGATTAATGTCTTCGCAACACTGACTCATCCAATCTGTGAGCTTTTGTCTCTCATTTATTCTGCTTCTCTTTAATTTCTTCCAGCGATTTTTGTTGTTACTATGTTTTCAGTATTCAAGTCTTATATTCATTTTATTACCAAGTATTTAATCTTTTATTTTCCAATTACTTATGGTTATTTTATAGAAATGCAATTTTATAGAGTGAGTGCATATTAATTCTCTTATTATTTCTAATAGTTTGCTGTAGATGCTTTAGAAATTTCTCCATACACAATTATGGCATCTGCAGATAAAGATAGTTTTCCTTCTTTCTTTCTTTTTATGGCCTTTTATTTATTTTTTCTTTCAAAAGGATTTCCAAATATTTTCTCTGTAGACTGATGGTCTTAATTGAAATCATATGTCAAGTGAGTTATAAAAAGTGTCAGGACAAGGAAGACTTCTTCGGAGAGAATATTAGATAATTTAATTGAAGAAATAATCTGAATATGATGTCTCAATGAATGTCCCTGTTGATCTAAAATGTTTATATGCACAAAAATATACATAACATACATGCATAATAAATGTGCATATCAGCAACCACGTGGAGAATCACCTTCATAGCAGATACGAGAAAACATTGCCTGGAGAAAAGTTTTTGTTAAGTTGTCAGGAGCTTGAATGCAGCTTGCTTATGCCAAACTTGAGCTCTCAATGTCTTGGGACTTTTTGGAAAGCATTTCTTTCTGTATTTACCCATTTAACCACACACAAGGTAAGGGCAGGGTTTCTTTTTTTTTTTTTTCTTTTTTTTTTTTTCTTTTTATTTTTTTATTATCATCATATTCTTCTTTATATTACATTGAATTACATATAACTTTACATTGTATTACATTACTTTTTCAAAAGGGAATGCCATGCATGTCAGTCAGTACAGACATTAATCTCCCCGCTTCAACATTCAATATCTTTTCTATGTTTTCCCCAATCATTATTATTATTCTAATTATTTTTTAAGACAGTCCATCGCTATTTCTCATGTTGCTTGTACAAATACTTTGCCCATCATGAAATACTTCTCAGACAAATCCAGTTGAGAATACTATACATGTCAACATCAATAGTTAATAAGCCATATCTGTTTCTCACTAATGACCTGCCTCTCTATTGTTCATTTGTTATCTTTCTCTATCCTCTTCTCTTCACTTCCCCCATTCCACACTGTCCTATTCTCATTAAGTACCTTCACTGCTTTTATGTCCTCCAATTTTTTTCACTATCATAGAATGCTGATAGTCGGTATATATTGAGTGGATACATACAATATCTTTCTTTCATATCCTGGCTTACTTCACTCAGCAATATATCCTCCGTATCTGACCACTTTCTATCAAATTCCAGGGCCTTGTTATTTTTTATGGCTGAGTAGTATTCCATAGAGTATATATACCACACTTTTCCAATCCATTCATCAGTTTGTGGACATTTAGGTTGGTTCCATGTCTTGGCAATTGTGAATAATGCTGCAATAAACATTGATGTGCAAGCACTTTTCTGACTGAGCGTTCTCCTGTCTTTTGGGTAAATACCCAGAAGTGGGATTACTGGATCGAATGGTAGTTCTATTTGTAGATCTTTGAGGAACCTCCATATTGTTCTCCACAGTGGTTGAACTAGTTTACATTCCCACCAACAGTGTAGGAGGGTTCCCTTTTCACCACATCCCCGCCAACACTTATCACTTTTTATATTCTTAATCTTTGCCATTCTGACAAAGTTTTTCTAAAAAACTAAATTTGGTTGGCTCAATCTTTGTGTATACATTGTATAATTATAGTTATGGAAGGTATATCATAATTACTGTTCAGCTTCACTGAGCTTTAATCCAGCCTCTGTTAGCTATAGCAAGGAACTGAAAGTGGCCTCTCTACTCATGGTCCTTCCAGCGATCTCGAGGCAGGTGTTTCTACTTTTTGTCCATACTTAAAACTCCTGCCAACTTCTACCAGCCTCCCACCTGCCACAAGAAGAGTTTATTCACTTACGCATGTGCACCTCCATATACAATTTCCCTAGATCCCAAGGTGCCAAGCACAGTACTTTGCAAAAAGTAGGACTTCATAACAATATTTGTTAGATGCACAAAATAAGAGAGAAAATGGGAAGTCATGTAGAAATCAAAGATAGGATGCAACCAATACATACTGAATTTTACAATCTGCAATGTATAATATACATATATTAAATTGCATTGGATCATTTTCTAGTAATTGCAGTTCTGGGCTTATAATGGTTTCAAGAGCGGCATTAGAAATTTCTACTTCAGTTTAATCATAGTGTTTAGTTTTCTTTCACAAGGCACTTTATTTATTTAATGTCATAATACTAAAGTCATTCCATTCTGTAGTGTTCAATAAACAGAAAAAAAAACCCACCCAACATCTATATTAAATTGTTGCTAAGAAAGTAAACATTTCTCCCAGTTTTCTCTGAGTTGATTAAGCATCAGTATATTTAAAAATGTTTCCCAAGCCTGAGAAAGCTCCCCTCTGTACTTAGAACTATTCAGTGTAGAATGTTTTTCCTACCACTTGATTACAATTTGGCAGTAGTTTCTGAATAATTTACAAATTTTAAATTTCTATGCCCCAAACACACATGTGTTTGCAGCTAAACAGACATGAAAGAATATGCAAATTGCACTTGTATGTCAAAAATGAGTGAATGCAGCTTCATCCAGAAAAAGGCTGTCACCCTCATGTTTTTGTTTAGACTAATCTGTGTGCTGTCGCCCCCACATCAGACTGCATCAACATTTTCTTTGGGATATTAGACGTAAATGTTTATGGCTGCAGATAGCCTAGGAGGGATTGGCACTTATTAAAAACGACCCTAGAGTATTTTCTTTGGTTTCCACATAAATATCCCAGGGAAGCGTCAAATTGAACAAGGCTGCCAGGTAGAGGGAAATGAACATTCGCAGCAGGGCCCTGGGTTCCCCTGGGTCTTGTCATGTGAGAGGCTCCATCCAAGAACGGAGTGTGAAGGCAAGCCCGGCGAGTCCGGTGCAGCCAGCTTCTGCTAAGTGTGGAAGATGATGCTTCTGATGAAGAGAAAGGTTTCTCCCTAAGGCCAGGAATCACCACCCTCCTTTCTCCTCCCCACTAAAACAAAACAAAATCAACACACACTCAACAACAACAAAACGTTCACATTTTAAAGATTCATCAAAAACCTTGATGCCACATGTGAATTTCATCTTACATTCCACTGTAGGGCCAAGCCTTTGTGTGTTACCAAAATGGGACAACCTGCAACACATTCTGTGTATTTCATAGGGTGAGGTAGGTAAGAACTCACTGTGGTGTCACAAAGGGCAGGAGCTGCTTCCTGAAGGTGAGACCTGGAGGTGTCTTCTTTCTTTCTTCCTCTCTTTCTTCTTTCACCTCTCTTTCTTCCCTTTTTAATTTCCAAGAGTGTGCATGCACTCACCAGACAGAGAGAGAGGGGGAGAGAGATAGAGAGACAGAGACACAGAGATAGAGAGAGAGGAAGAAAGCTACGCCCTATGGGGTCATGCCACAGTTCCTTTCCTTCCATTTCTCCATCCTGCCAGGATTTGTAGTATATACACACATGCATCTGGTGTGTTTTTCAAACTACTGGGACTAGGACTCAAAACCATCCAGTTGATTATATGGGATCTGGCTCCCTTAACCCCTGGTCCTCAGGGCCAGCCTGAGATGTCCTTGCTTGATTCTAGAAAAAGCTGAGAATCTTGTTCTAACATTTCAGACACCGAGGATATGTTTCCAGATCTCCCTGTGTCAACCAAAATGTATCCAAAATCCTTACATAAATCCCCACTAAGTTCTCCTGACACTATGCACTCCAACATAATCTTCTAACTTTTACCCCAGACACCCTGAAATCTAAGGAATGCTGTCCCACTCTCAGTGTTCTTTTACTTCCTATCACTGTGCTACGACTGCTATCACCAAGGTCACAAACAGCTTCCACCAAACCAAACATGATGAACATTTTTCAGTTCAGTCTTATCTTCCCTCTCAACAGCATTGATTGATGCTCTTGAACACTTCCTCCTCCTTTTCTACTGGCTTTAATAATACTACACTCACTTGGTGCCTCTATTACGTCTGGCTACTTTTGTGTGCTTTGCAGGTTCATTTCTTTCCACATGGTCTTTAAATATTGACAGGTCAAAAACCACATGATCATTTTGAGAGATACAGAGAAAGCATTTGCAAAGTTCAACAAGAAAAATAAATAAAAGCCATCCTGTTTGGAATAGAAAAAGTAAAATGAGCTCTAACCACACATTACTTCATTGTGCATATATTAAATCCTAATGAATTCATGAAAAACTATTAGAGTGGCTGGCAGGTGACGTGGTGGTTAAGGGTGCTGGACTCCTACATGGCCAACCATGGTTTGAGTCTCAGACTTGGTGGCTTGCTTTCTCTCTCTTTCTCTCTCTCACTTTATCCCTCTCTGGTCAAATTAAAATAAATAAGTGGATAAATAAAGTAAAATAAAATAATTCTAAAAAATACTGTTAGAATTAATAAGCATATTCAGCATGTTTGTATATACAAGATCAATATGCAAAAATTAATTGTATATAACACTAGAAAGAATGATCAGAAAATATAATTAAGATAGCAATTTCATTTATGATAACATCAAAAAGAATAAAATACTTAGGAATAAATTTAAAATAAGTTCAAGGTATATATACTGACAACTACAAAATACCAGTGAAAGAAATTAGAGAAGATGTAAATAAATGTATATAATACTAGAAAGAACGATCAGAAAATAAAATTAAGATAGCAATTTCATTTATGATATCAGCAAAAAGAATAAAATACTTAGGAATAAATTTAAAATAAGTTCAAGGTATAGACACTGTCAACTACATAACACCAATGGAAGAAATTAGAGAAGATGTAAATAAATGGAAAGGCATCCTAGTCTCATGGACTGGAAGAGTTAATGTTGTTAAAATGCCAATACTTCTCAAATTGATTTACAGATTCAATGCGATCTCTACCAAAATTCCAGATAGCTTCTTTTTAGCTATTAATAAGGAAAAAAGACTTGAACATAATATAACAATAACAAAACAAACAGACAACCCAATTAAAATGGTCAAAAGATTTGATATTTGGAGAATAGGCATTTTTCCAAGGAAGATATATAAATGGTCATTAAACACCATTAAGAAAATACAAATCAAAATGATACTGAGCTGTCAGTTCACATCCACTAGGGTGGCTATAATGAAAAAGACAGACAATAACAAGCATAAGTGAGGATGTGGAGAAATAGAAGCACATACATTGCCGATGAGAATGTAAAATAATGCAGCTGCTTTATAAAAAGCGTGGTAGCTCCCCAAACAGGTAAACATAGAGTTATTATATAACCTAGGAAGTCACTTCTAGATATATAAGAGAAGTGAAAACATTTATCCACATAAAAATGTGTACATGAATGTTCATAGCAGCCGTAGCCACCACAGCCAGAAATCGAATACAACCTACATGTTCATCAACTGCTGATGGTTAAACAAAATGTAGTGTATCCATTCAGTGGGATATTATTGAGCTATAAAAAGGAATAAAGTGCTTTCCAGCTTAGGCCGGGCAGAATGGCTCCCGCAAAGAAGGGTGCGAGAAGAAGAAGGGCCGTTCTGCCATCAACGAGGTGGTGACCTGGGAATACACCATCAACATTCACAAGCACATCCATGGTGTGGGCTTCAAGAAATGTGCCCCTCGGACACTCAAGGAAATCTGGAAATTTGCCATGAAAGAGATGGGGACTCCAGATGTGCGCATTGATACCAGGCTCAACAAAGCTGTCTGGGCCAAAGGAATAAGGAACGTCCCATATCGAATCCATGTGCAGTTGACCAGAAAATGAAACAAGGATGAAGATTCACCCAACAAGTTCTACACTCTGGTGACCTATGTACCTGTTACCACCTTCAAAAATCTACAGTCAATGTGGATGAGAACTAACTGCTGATTTTCAAATAAAGTTATAAAACCAAAAAATAAAAATAAAAAGGAATAAAGCACTGTTACAAGCCACAATATGGGTGAACCTCAAAATCACTATGTTAAGTGAAAGAAGTCAAACACAAAAAGTCACATATGATTCCATTTATATGAAATGTTCAGAATAGGAAAATTAGACACAAGGTAAATTAGTGCTTGTCAGAGGCTGGGGGGAGGGTAGAATGGGGAATGACTGCTCCAGCCTTTGAACCATACGGCCAGCCCCATGGGATCCAGCTGCCCCAACTTCCATACCTCTGGCTGGCCCAACTGTAGCCTTCTTTAATAGGGCCCTGTCTCTGCAAAACTCAGGCCAAAGAAGAGCAGACAAGAATGCATATTTTTAGAGGACAAGAACTCAGAGGAGGGATGTGGGACAGAAATATAAATTGGGGTTCATGGTTACCTCAGTTGTAGTTGAGTCATAGTCGTGGGACACTACCAGGAAAGAGCATAGAAAAGAATAGGATTCAGGACTAAAGCTCAAGGCCTGTGAACATTAAAAGTCTGCACAGTGCAAAATGAGCTTGAGAAGGAGACTGAGGAGTGGCCAGACATAGGAGTGAGGTAACTATGGTGTGGAAGTCAATGATGAGAGGACTTTAAGAAGGATAAAGTGGGACCAGCAGATGGCATAATGGTTATGTCGCTGGACTCCCATGTAGTTGACTACGGTTCAAGTTCCAGATCTGGTGACTTAAAACTCACTCTAGGCACATGGGCATACAAGATCCTGAGAAGAAAATTGAGGAGGAGAGATTGTGGCATGGGCATCCCCTCTGGGGGTCATTTCTTGCTTTCTGTCTCTCTTTGTCTCTCTACCAAGTGCACACGCCCTATAGCAAAAATCTCTCAAAAAAAAAAAAAAAAAAAAAAAAAAAAGGAGAGAAACCAGCAGTTGGTGTAATGGCTATGTCGCTGGACTCCCATGTAGTTGAACGCGGTTCGAGTCCTGGACCCAGTGGCTTAAACTCACACCAGGTGCGTGTGCGTGCGTGCCCAAGATCCCAAGAGGAGAATGGAGGAGAAGGGATTGCAGCGTGGCCATCCCCCCGGGGGGTGATTTCTTGCTTTCTGTCTCTCTGTCTCCCTCTGTCTGTCTGGCGAGTGCACACGCCCTATAGCAAAAACCTCTGGGGGGGGGGGGGGGGAAGGGAGAAAGTTGTCAAGGACCTTGATCCAGGGCCTTTGTACACTTGTTCTCTGCCATAATCTTCTTCCTCTCTTATTTATCTGTTTCACTACAAGTCATCTATCCAGTCTCTATCTAATGGCATTATTGCAGAGAACCCTGCCCTGAGCAGTAGGTTACATTAGTCTCTCCTTCCCTTTACATGCGCTTATGGTCCCTAAAAGTGTCCTTCATATCTTTATCACAGTTGTGTGGGCTGAAATAGTGATGAATACAAATGCTATTTCTTCATTGAAATGTAATTAAATGTACAAGTATCGTTTCATATCCCCACTTCTTTGACAGTTTATTCATCTCTCTAACCATTTGTTCCACAATACTGATGAAGGTATGGTAAATGAAAAAACTGTAGTAACAGTTCCCCAAAGTAAGGGAGAGGTTTCAGGCTCATGTGCAGGTGTTATTTTTTTTTATTTTTAATTTTTTTTTCGGAGAGGTTTTTACTATAGGGCGCATGCACTCGCCAGACAAACAGAGAGAGACAGAGAGATAGAAAGCGAGAAATCACCCCCCAGGGGGGATGGCCACGCCGCAATCCCTTCTCCTCCATTCTCCTCTTGGGATCTTGGGCACTCACGCACACACGCCCGGCGTGAGTTTTTTAAGCCACCGGGTCCGGGACTCAAACCACAGTCGACTATGTGGGAGTTCAGCGACATAGCCATTATGCTAACTGCTGGTCCCTGCAGGTGTTATTTTTGGAAATAGCGGCTCTCAGTAGAAAATGCACTTGCCTACTATCATCTACATTTCTTATTAGAGGAAGATAGAGAATAGAACATATTTGGGCTGGGAGCCTGAATTGAGTGCATTTTTCTTTCAAGAGGCACCATAGAGATTATTCTGACATGACTGTTGATCTTCCTGGAATATTTTGAAAACCTATACCTGCAAATTGGAAACCTTCATGCTTCATGAGTGTTTGGTGAGTGACATTGAGTACTTGACAGAGGGGAGGTCTGGGCTCTCTTCTATAAAGATTTTATGACAGTGACAATGGGATGAGAGCACTCCCCACACGTGGCAGAGCGCAGTCTGTCCCATGCAGCCCTCTCATGCTTGCATCGATAAACGTTTTATGAAAGTCCTGCTATCTTGCACACCATATATACCTTCTTGTGCTAATGTGGAACACCCTTTCAGCCTTACTCTGCTTTCTCTAAGGGAGAGACAGTGATTTTCTCACCACTATGCATGTGATCATCAGAAACTTAAGAGCCAAATTTCTCTTGATGTTTGCAGTTTTCCTCTTCCACTTATAAAGGCCAGATTGTCATTGAGAGATTCTAGCCGTTTCCTGGCTATGTGCTCCTACATGGACCATGTCTGGGACCTTGTATATGTATTCAGTATTGGGTGGTGAAAATTTGAACTCAGTCACCCTCAACCTCAAGATCCGCCTGTGCTTAACATGGTTGTGCCCATTATTAGGATTTAACTCACACTATCGTGCATATTTGCTGAAAAGCATGACCTACCAAGACTCATAGAGACATTGAAAGATATGCTGCCACAAATAACAGTTTTGTCCTCCTTCAGAAACTGCTGGAGGGAACCAGCAGTTAGCGTAATGTCTATGTCGCTGGACTCCCACATAGTTGACTGTGGTTCGCATCCCGGACCCGGTGGCTTAGAACTCACGCCAGGTGCATGTGCGTGCATGCCCAAGATCCTGAGAGGAGAATGGAGGAGAAGGGATTGTGGCGTGGCCATCCCCCCTGGGGCATGATTTCTCGCTTTCTGTCTCTATGTCTCTCTCTGTCTGTCTGGCAAGCACACGAGCCCTATAGCGAAAAAAAAAAAAAAACTCTTAAAAAAAAGAAACTGCTAGAGAAGTCTTCTATCAGAGGTAGAGAGGGAGAGGTTCAGATGAATGGATTTTGGAGAATTATTTTCTTCTCTCCTTTGATAAGGGTTGATGGATATTTTATTGAGCATGTTACATCATGGGCATCCTGACCTTGACCTTGCCCTTTCTTACTCTTCGAAACTCTTTGCTGTCCTACCCTGGGTACCTGCATATTACCTAAGCCCCATGCCTTTCTTGGTCCAACTCATACTGTTGGCAACCAATGAAAACAAGCTTAGCAGGTAAGAGCACAAGTTTGAGTCAGATAGACTTGGGTTTGAATACTTTGTGATCTTAGTCGAGGTAATTAGCTTTTCTGAAGCCCTGTTTCCTTATTTAAAAAACTAGGACAATAGTACCAACTTCCTTTGAGGTAGTTGGAAAAATAAATGAACTAACATCATCACCGTCATTATCATTCTATTAATCAGTTGATTTTAGTTGCAGGTAACAGAAGCCCAGCCCAATCTGAATTTGAGGAAAGAAAGAAAATAATTTGGCTTGGTTAACTGAATTGTCTGGGCACAAGCTTGATCCAGAGGTTAAACTCATCTCTGCCAATCTCTCTCCTAATCTTACTTTGCTTTCTTCCATGTTGGCTTCATCCTCCAGCAGGTGGGCAAAAAGTTAACAGAAAGACCCCCATCCAGAGACACCTGCCCATTCCTCTTACCACCAAAGGGCCTGTGCAGATATGTGCAAGCTCCACCCACAAACCTACCTCCCAGCAAGCCACCCCTTATCTTTAGAAAGACAGACCTAGAAAGAAGCCTTCTTAGGCCCTAAAATAGGCTCAAGGCTATGTGGGAGGAAGGGAGATTCCAGGGCCTTGGATAACAGAAGCATGGTATAAAAATGGAAGTGGAAAGGATGCGAGTCATGTTCACCTGGCCTCACAGAATCAACATGCCACAGGAAAGGGTGGGGCCAGATGAGGGCCAGAACAGAACCTGCTAATGGGCAGGGGCCCTGGCTTCCAGGTCGAAGAGAGAAGAGAGGTATTTACTTACTAAATAGTATATTTGTTTATACAGTGATTGCTGTGAAACGCTAACAAAATGAGAGAGGCATGAATAAGTGTTGTGGTGGTTTTGGAGAAGAGGGTGATTGCTACCAGCAGGAAAGTATTTCTTGAAAAGGGGGTTGGGAAATGGGAAGATGGAGGTTGACCCAGGAAACAGTGCTGGCATTCCAGGTGAAGAGAGCAACATGAACAAAGACCATGATGGCAGGTTGGTCTTTGCATGTTGGGACAATAAGGAGCCCAGCCTAGTGAGACAGAAGGTGAGTGCTGGAAGAAACAAGAGATGGTTGAGAAGAGGGCCTGGAGGAGGTCTTTAGATGTGCTCTAAGGAGGACTCCACTCCAAATCTGTGACTGTAGAAATCAGGGAGTCTCCCAAGGTTTGTAAGTAGAGGTTGATAGTTGAAAGTGGGGACTGAGAAGCTAGGAGCACCATATTGTTGGACCAAAGGGCTCAGAGCTGAGATGTGGGCTAGTGGACGAACCAGACCAGGGTCACTGTGAGGATGTGAATGAGGGAGAGAGATGCGGGGAAGAAAGTGCGTATGCACAGTACGCACCTGAAGAATCCAAGTGCTTAACACTGAGTCAGCTGCACACAGAGATATTGCCAGGTTACACTGCTGGAGTAGGCCAGACAGGCACGTGTTCATTCTTACTTGATGGTTATGATAACCAACTTAACTGTACCAGGTGTTTGCTTTTTGATTTGGTTATGGTCCCCTGGTGGGCAAATTAAATTTGGTGACTTGGCCTGGCCAAGATCACTGCCTCTGGGTGCCCTGTGGGCTGAGCTGACGCCTCAGGCTCAGGCTGATGCATTGGTGAAGTTCCTGTGGCCAGACTGAGGGCTTTTCCTGACTGTTTTTCTGGGTGGTGGAAGGGCCCTGTCTGTTGGCTGGGATTAATGCAAACTTTAATGTATTTAAAACGGGGCTTCCAGTTCTGAACTGTGCTCAGTAGCTTCTCATATGAGAAGGGGATTCACAACACCTGGTCAGCCACATCACTGGGATGCTGGTGCCAACAGGTTCAGGTGGGTCTCTCTAGAGCCTCAGCTCCTACAGCGTGGGGCACATAGAGGGTTCCTGCGGATGAAAAAAATCATGTGAGGCTATTGAGATTCAGCCTCATTCCTTAAGCTGGCCAATTTATAATTACGTGGTATGAATCAAACCACAATTTTTTATTGATTGCCAACTATGTACTCTGCAGAGTGTTAAGTACCACATGAGACACAGAAGAGATTCAAATGACTTCTAAAGAGTCTAGCAATTTTGAGGTAGAGGACTTTGGTTCAAGTCCCAGCTCCATCATTCACTAGTTATGTGAGCATTTGCAAGTCTTCCAACATCTTGTTGTTTTCAGTTTTCTCATGTGTAAATGTAAATATGGACAATGCACACAGAAATACATCTGTAAAATGGGCACACAAATACAACCTATCTGATATGCTGATGAGAAATAAGATTATCTATAATGACATATCATAAACTGACATTTTTTTATTCTAATTAAATATATAGAAATTAACATAATATATAATCTTACAATTTTTTAATAATAATAAGAGTCTCCTGGTTCTGAAATTCAGTGAGTTCTATGAAACTTTTTCTTGCTCCTAAGAAACATGGAATTTGGGTAAATAAAACAACATCATGTATATATAAGAGCAATTAATACAAGAGAAAATATTCCACATTTTGTGAAATAGAACATAAGAGCCATTTGATGTTTTTGTAACTTTGGCCCATATAAATTTGATCCTTTTTTCCCTTTCTTATCACCACCAAGAAGCATTTAGTTCCCACATAGGCTCTGAAAGGTGTAAGGTGTCAGTAGCTGGGCGATGGTGAGAAGCCACCATGTTCCTCGCCCCTGCTTACACATGGGACGACTTGGACCCAAGGAGGCGAGGAGTCTTGCACTGCCTAAATTGGACCATTAGGACATGGTAGGACCAGGACTTGACCTCAGGACTTCTGACTCTTTCCAATCTGCTTTGTTGCTGTCCAAGCCGGCAGTCATCCATAGAATATAAGATCTGGGTAACTAAGGGGGGCCACTGGCTCCCCTCCACTTCACTATAGGCCACTCCTTGCTTTCCTTTCTGGAGTGGTTTTTCCCATATAACCACAGAGGCAGAATCACTGTCTTTGTAACCATATATTTTGGAGTGAAAACGAAAAGCAAAACCAACCAAGACACACACGTGCATGTGTGCAAACAAGTGCACATGCACACATACACAATAAGAAGATTTTCAGATAGGAAGGAGGTAGAGAGACAGGTCAAATGTCCCTTTCCTCTGGTGAGGCACACCCTACTCTGTGCATAGGTTTCCAGTCCACACCGCCCTCCTTCTAAAGAGTAATCATCCATGGCTCTGGTGCTTCCCTAGCAATCTCTGTCCAAAAGGGAACAGACTGTAAGATCTAGGAGAGAGTTTACAAAAATGCCTGACTTTGACCGTGGGCTGGGGAGGACAAGGAGGGTGGGCCATCACAGCAGAAGCAGTTACAGCAAGCAATAAGGACCTCTCTTCAGGGCTATTGTGGTGACAGTGAGAGACCAGGTGGGGGAGAACAGCCATCAGCTACCCTGAAGCTTAGCATCGAATCTGGAAGCCTCCATATTTGGCAGGAGTTGCTAATCCTTCATTACCAAAAATAACTTCTTTATCCAGACCCAATCACCATGAAAACGCATATCATCAGGATGCTGTTTCTCCAAATGCTGTATGGGAACTGATTTTCCTAATGATGTCCCTCAGGCCCTGCAATACCCTGGAATGCCTTCTGAATCATTAAGGGAGTATGTGGTTGTGTGCAGTCTAGTTTTAATGTGAAGAGATTCTTTCAGTGCTTTTCCAAAGCATGGAGTAATTGGCATCTCTCATGGGAACTACCCAAATGTTCTGGAGAAACTAGAGAGACCTGCTGATGAAATACAGTATGGCCGGTTGTTTCAGCCTCTCTTGTGCATCTGTGCATCTTCGTTAATCCACGTGAATCTGCCTCGGCTCTGGTTATGTCTGTGAGCTTAGGTGTTTGTTTCTTGGGGTTTGAGGACTGGTATTTTTTGCTTCTTCTGCTTCCCTCTTCTGATTGCAAACTCCTCCACGTGGGAAACTTCTCATCTTTCCTCTGTCTTTCAAATATGCTCAGTTGCCGACTCAGATGCCACATCCACGGGGCTGCCGAGCTCACCGCAAAGCTCACTCTGGCCAGAAAGCTGCCGGGTCCTTGTAGAGATATGTCCTCTGGAGACACACAGACTTGTCTCCCAAAAGCGATCTATCTGTGGGTCTGAATTTCCTAATGACTTTGACTCTTTTCCTGGGGACTCAGTTTGCTAGCAGTTCTCTCAAGAAGAGTTATTCACTCCATAGTATCTGCCTGCTCACCTCACAAACTGCCTTAATTGCATCATCTCTCTCCAGGGACAGGAGTTGGTGAGTGGAATGAGGGGAAATAGCTAGCAGGGCAGAGGTGACAAGGAAATACTGACAATGGTACCCTAGGAGGCCCCGATGTGGCCTTGCCCTCTTCTCATGAAGTGGCCCCTGTAAACTAAGGCTCTGAGGGCAGGAACATGATGTGCCCAGTTCACCTCTCTATTCTCAGCACCAAGGAACGTGCTGGGTTTATGCTGAAGGAGTGAGACTTGGGCTCCCACGCCAGTTCAGCCACTCACGAGCAATTCAGATGTCTCACTTTTCCTACACCGTTGTGATACAGCCCATTGGCTAAATCTCAGAAATGCAGTGTTGAATGGGAGAGAAAAGCAAACAGCAGATGATGACTTGCAACATTAATTATCATCTCTCAAAGATTAAAAAGAAAAGCAAAAATCAATAACATACTGCTCAGGCATAGCTAATGTATCAGTCAACTATCGCCACAGTAATGCGGCATAACTACTCACCGGGCCCATGGCCTGCAGCATGCATGGTTATTCTCAGGTGTCTGTGGGTTAGCTGGGGCTGGCTAATCTAGGCTGGGCTCAGTGGGCTTGGTTCTAGCTTCAAATCAGGTCCAGGTCTGCTCCATGTCTCTCATCCTCCTCAGACTAGCAGGTGACCCAGAGCACATTTTTCTCATGGCAAAGGCAGAAATACACAAGGGAAAAGTAGAAACACGTGATTCCTCTCAAAGCCTAGGCTCGAGTTTGCACCCTGTCACTGCCTACCACATGCTACTGCTCAAAGCAAGTCTAACACCACTGAGCAGGGACATCTGTGCTGTCTCTAATAGGAAGAACTGCAAAGTCACATGCTTAAAGAACTTGGATCAATTATGCAGCCTACCACTCAAACAATAAAAATAATCAAGGGAGCAATAAACACAAAATTCAAGATAGTGGTTATTTCTGTGGGGGAGGGGGTGAAGAAAATGGGAGGGGCATCAGTTATAACAAGCTGAGAACTAAGGTTGAGTGGCGGGTTCACAGGTTTTATGATTATCGTTATGCTTTTTCATTTACATATATATTATAATGCACATATCAAATGTGACATAATAAAAACAGTAAGTCAATGAGATCCACTGATATGAGAGGTTCTTTCCAGGGCCAACATTGTAGAATGATAATAGGTAAATAGGAGCTGAGAGTTTTATTTATTTTTTTCTTTGGAGAGGTTTTTGCTATAGAGTGTGTGCCCTCATCAGAAAGACAGAGAGAGACAGAGAGACAGAAAGCGAGAAATCACCCCCCAGAGGGGATGGCCATGCTGCAATCTCTTCTCCTCCATTCTCCTCTCGGGATCTTGGGCATGCATGCACATGAGCCCAGCATGAGTTTAAGCCACCAGGTCTGGGCCTCAAACCACGGTTGACTACATGGGCGTCCAGTGACATAGGCATTACGCCAACTGCTGGTCCCCCAGGAGCTAAGAGTTCTTTAGAGAAGGAAAACACCCAAACATTCAGCAGTAATCGTGGCCACTCAGCACCCAGGCTAAGAAGGAGAAACACCCATCATGGTTCTCTCCAGGCACAGTACTAGGCCCAGCAGGGAAGATGAAATGATACGATCTCTGCCCTTAGGGTGATGGGCAATCTGTAGAAACAATTTGGACTGCAGATGTGAGACAGCACAGAGAACCCTGGTTTTAGCAGCAGGATGACTTGACCTGAAATTCCAACTGAGTCACTGAGCTTGGGAGCTTATTCTCTCTGAGTCCAGTCCCTCCCATATAAAAGAGACCACCCTAGAGGGTTGCTATGGATCCTTAAGTGAGATTCTGTGTGCTTTCTGATGTTGAGTGGAAAGGCCGTGTGTGATAGTGGGTTACAAAATCCAACACCTGTGTTTGGATTCCACCTGTGCACAGCTTCTAGGGATGGGTCCTCAGGTGCCAATTTAACTTTTCCAATTCTCTGTTGCCTTCTGTACAGTGGTGGTACTAATATATTTCCCCCAAAGATCTGGGTGGTTTAAATAAATAATGTGTATAATGTACCTGATAAATGTAGGGAAGGTCTCCATGAATATTAATCCCTTTTTGCTCTTCACAGCCTCTACCCAGCTTCTTTCTGGTTATGGCACAAAGATTATGAGGAAAAGAGGTCAATTCATGGAGAAGATGGAATTGGATGATGAATCCTAGCCTCCTTGGCTCAAAGGGTAGGGGTGTCTCAGGTATGGGTACAGGAAAGTGGGTCTGGGCTAAAGAGGGATTATGTTTTCCATTACCCATACATCTCCAATTTCAGCCTCCAATTTGGGGAAGCAAAATAATTTTGGCCCCCCACACAGTATCTGTCTCTGGAACTGATTATCTGCTTTGTTAAGTTCAGAGGCATTCTGATAAGGGTAATTGAATTAGGCTTCTTGGGACTCCTACAAGCAGGCTTGCTGCCACAGTAGGGGGTCTTGCCGGCCAGGCCCCTTGGCATGCAGGCTCTCCCTCCACCCTCCTGAGGGTCACAGTGCCTTGGGCTTGGCCTTTGAAGATCTTTGTGTTGCAGGGAAGCCTCACTATACTCTAAAGGCCCTTGAGCTTCCCTGGGATCCGGCTTTGTATCTGTTCCCAGCCTGCTTCAGAGGCCTCTAGAGGTGAGGAGGCTAGAAGTCTTCCCCTGAGGCAGAGGGATTTCTGGAGGTCAAGGAAATGGGACAAAAGAGCCAAGGTTTGAATGATGTTGACCTATACTCTTCCCAGTTCCAAAGGGTTTTCTACCTCAGGGGGACTTGCCTTCATCTTCCTCATAACTTTGGCATGACTTGGTTGCCTGAAATGACAGAAGTCTGGATATTTGGGGATAATGTCAAGAATCAGTAGGCTGCAATAAAACATGTGTGCAGACCCAGCCCCCATTTCTTGCACCTTGACCACAGTCACCCCCACTCTCACCTCTTCTACAGCACAGCCTGGACGAAAATCATCACTGGGTCTCTTCGCTGCACCTCTCTCAGAAGTTATTTCTTCTTCCTCCCTAAGACCAGGATCCCATTGGAAACTCAACAAGAACAGGTGGCATAGAGGAGAGTAACTATGTAATGTGGTCTTCCAGGCTCAGATCCGAGTCCTCTTGGTTTCATGAATGTGCTGGTCCCGTGCCATTTCCCCAACTTCTGCCGCTACACAGCCCTACCTACCCATCAGTTCCCACCATTATTAGAAGCAGAAGTGATGTAGTTATAGAGAAGATATTCTCCAAATTGATCTGAGTTCAAACCTGACTCTGCAATTTCCTACCTGTTGATCTTTGGCAAGTTAGTAACTTGGGAGGATTGGCAAAAATTGGCAGAGAGCCCCGAACTTTCTCAATTCATGGTTTCTATGGTACTGCAGTAAATTTTTCCACAGTGACTAAAGGCCTTAAGAAACTGTGAGAGTGGGACCAGCAGTTGGCATAATGGCTATGTTACTGGACTCCCACATAGTCGAATGTGGTTCGAGTCCCAGACCCAGTGGCTTAAACTCATGTTGGGCGTGTGTGCATGTGTGCCCAAGATCCCAAGAGGAGAATGTACAAGAAGGGATTGCAGTGTGGCCATGCCCCCTGGGGGGTGATTTCTCGCTTTCTATCTCTCTGTCTCTGTCTTTCTGGTGAGTACATGCACCTTATAGCAAAAATCTCTCACAAAAAAAAAAAAAAAAAAAAAAAAAAAAAACTGTGAGAGTTTCATTTATCAAAAAGTTAGGACCAAACAACTTAATAAGAATTTATGGGGCCCAAACAGTGGCACAGAGGTTAAATACGATGTTCTGTGAGGCCCAGAGGGAAAGTTCCTGCTGCAGGTCCAGAGACCTCTCTGAGGAAATCTGGCACACGCTTGTCCATGATCCAGGGCTGGCTGGAGCTGAGGTGGATCCCGGATCAGGACCCTATGAGAGGTGCTGTCTATCTTTCCCTCTCTCTCTCTTGCTCATGGAAGCAACACATAAATAAACTTACAGAAATAAGAATTTATGTCTTAACAAAGTAATTACTAGTTTGATTTTATTCTTAAGTAGCAACAATTATGTATTAATGGGATGCAAGTCCTTACTGGGCATTGTACAATTTCTCGAACCTTGGAAGCTGATTGGACACTGCTTCCTTCATCTTCTGTTCCATGTTGACTTTCATATGGTTCTGCTTTATTTACCACAGCCACCACAAAAGACCTAGCTCCATTAAAATATCGTAACACTGAAAGGATTATGGTATGATCTAATATTAAAACTGTGAACCACCTTGAGCTAGTAGTTTGCCCAATGTCTAACAGCTGGTAAGTATCATTATGCTTCCCTCAAAATTTTGAAATGACCCACAGTCCCCCTCTGAGTTTGCTTTGGCACCCCAGAGTGGCAATCATAGCAATAATATTTGAAAAACACCTAACATATTGTAGGTGTTTAAAAAATGGCAGCTAATATTACTTCTCTTTGAACTTTTCGAGTCACTGCTGGTTGCCTCATGACTGAATTTCCATGCTACCAGACCAGACTACAGTCTCTTTGGAGACCGCATTATTCATCGAAGTCTCCCTGCGACTGGAGTACGGTGAGTGATCAATATTTCTGGATGTGATTCGTACCATCCATCTTTTGGTGCACCCATGCTTACGTGCATGCACACATCCATCCATGCGTTCAATAAACAGCATGAAGTTGACCTCTCTGTCATCCAAAACTGCCTCCCAACCCCTGTCCCCTCTAGTGGACGGTGATGGCTTCTCTTCTTATTGTCTACCTGGTGCTGTTTGAAAAAAATCATCATACTTCAGACCCCGGAATCATCTTTTATGTGTGTAGCTTGTTTTCTCAAACAGTCTCTACAAATTCCTCTAGGACAGAAATGAGGCTATTTCACCCAGGGATTCTCACATTTTCTGACACAGATTGTTCCCTACTGAAATGACCATAAGCTAGACGTTCAGGAAATACTTGCTCAATGAATTACTTGATTTATATTATGGTGCTATGAACAAACTGATGTTAACATTTTGATCAATTTGTCTAGTGACTCCTTAATTGCAAAATAGACAGCTAGAGACCAACCACTACAGCCTCACAGGTCACTGAAGGAAGAAGGAATCAGGACAACTCCTGCAGTCAGGGAGGGCTTCACTGGGGAGGAGTGCAGAACTGGGTGCCAAATGGTGGGCAGGATTCAGAGAAGACAATGAAGGAGGCAGGCATTTAGGACTGGGATGGTGAAGCACAGCATGAATAATGGCCTGGAGGAAGAAATGCGCTTGGTGTTTGAGGCCCCAACAAGGCAAAAGGCTTAACTGGATAGAGAGAATGAGACGGAGTAACAGTGGGTAAGATATTTCTAAGATCTTGAAAGCTTGGAAGGAGCATTTTAAAATGTGAGTATTAGCTGTTAGGTTGGAGTTAAACCATGGAGTTGGTTGCATAAAGGTGGTTATACCACACTGACTCACTTTACCTAGGAAAGAGGGACAGGGGTGGAGGGGAAATTAAAATAATATGCCCTGTTACAGCAGAGGTCCAAATGAAAACATTTTGCTTGGGTCTTAACTGGCCATAGGTCTGATGGTTTTCTATGCACCACACAAGTAAATAGCTCAAGGGCAGGCTGCCCGCCAGCATAAACCTTTGTGTGGAAAATACTGCCAGTGTGGCCGTGGAAAATGCCCTCTTGCTGACCATAATTATACAGAATATGTGCAAATAAAAGCTGAAAGAAAACACTTTTGCAGAGGCGTCTCTCCCCCCTCTCCTCCCCCCTTTTTTTCTGCTCTTATTTTGACAAAGTGGAAGAGAAATTCACAGACCATATTCTCATTCTCCCAGTTGGGGCAGAATGAGCTCATGCTGCACGATGGGCCTGGGGTTGGGTTTCGGTGAGAGACCCAAGACTGGTTTTTCCACAGAGACTTAATTTATGGGCCTCTCAGTCCTGAGATGGCCTCAGGGGGTGAGGGTTGCTAAGGAGAAGGCCACAAAGGCCACTGTTGCGATTAGCTCTGACCAACCTAACAGGATTGGTTTTATTCAACCAAAGGAAGATGGGAAAAGCCAGGGTGTTCGCAGCATGATCCCACTTCTTAAGGTTAACCTCAGTGGAAGGTAAGTCTTTTGTGTCTTCAACTCTTTCCAGTGGTTTCCATCAGAAATAACCTCTAACCCAGAGCATAACAAGTATCACCTACAGAGCCCTTTGTCAGCCATGTGGGAATCCAGCACCTTAACCACTATTCCACCTACTGGCCCCATTAGCCATATCTTTTTTTTTTTTTTTTTGGAGAGGTTTTCGCTATAGGGCGCGTGCGCTTGCCATACAGACAGAGAGAGACAGACAGAAAGCGAGAAGTCACCCCCCGGGGGGATGGTCACGCTGCAATCCCTTCTCCTCCATTCTCCTCTCAGGATCTTGGGCACGCACACGTGCCCGGAGTGAGTTTTAAGCCACCGGGTCCGGGACACGAACCGCGGTCGACTACGTGGGAGTCCAGCGACATAGCCATTACGCTAACTGCTGGTTCCCAATCGTGCACTCACTGAGAGAGACAGAGAGCGAGCGAGCGAGATGGACTCGATGCCGCAATCCTCCAGCCTCCACAGGTTTTTGCCATAGGGCGGGCGCCACCACGTCCCCCCATTACCCATATCTTAAGGGAAAACCTGCCACATGAAATTTTGCTTACATTCCATCAGGCAAATCTTAGCCTTATGCCACACCTAGCTATAAGAGAGGCTGGAAAATGTCCTCTCTATTCTAGATAGCCATTTGCCAGCTAAAATTTCTATTACCATGAATATTAGCCAGGGTTCTCCAAAAACAGAATCAATAGGACGTGTGCACATATAGAAAGAGATTTTTTTTTTTTTTTTGAGAGGTTTTTCGCTATAGGGCGCGTGCGCTCGCCAGACAGACAGAGAGAGACAGAGAGACAGAAAGCGAGAAATCACCCCCCAGGGGGGATGGTCACGCCGCAATCCCTTCTCCTCCATTCACCTCTCGGGATCTTGGGCACGCACGCACACGCGCCCGGCGTGAGTTGTAAGCCACCGGGTCCGAGACGCGAACCGCGGTCGACTACGTGGGAGTCCAGTGACATAGCCATTACGCTAACTGCTGGTTCCCTAGAAAGAGATTTTTTAAATGTGAAATTGGTTCATGCGATTACAGAGGCTGGCAAGTCCAAAATCAGTAGGGGTGGGTTAGCAAACTGGAATATCATCCCTTGCTCAGGGGAGGGCAGTCTTCTTGTGCTATTCAGGCTCTCTGTAAAAGGCCCATCCTCACAGCACAGGGCCATCTACTTTACTCCAAAGTGCACTGATTTTAATTTCAGTCTTATTCAAAAAGCCCTTATGTGAATACCCAGAATAATGTTTGACCAAATATCTGGACATCTAATGACCCTGACAAGTTAACACATAAAATTAACCATCAAACTATAGAAGTAGAGCCAGGTATTAGGGGATAATAGCAGATCTACTGGGAATCAGCTACCTCTATTCTGAGCTAGGATGTCAAATTCTGGGAGCAATGACTGTTGCCATCTTACTTCAGTGATTTTTATGACACTTTGCACAATGAGGGTTTCCAATAAATATTTGCTGAGTCAGTAAGGAACATAATCAATATAGAGAGATGGTTAAAATGAGCTGGGACCACAGATGAGAACCAGGTCTACAAACTTTTTCCAGAAAGGGACAGGGGGTAAGTATTTTCAGCGTTGTGGGCCATGTAGTCTCTGACTCAACCCTTCAATGCAGGTGAGAGCTGCCACAGACAATATGTAAACAAATGGGCGTGGCAAGATTTGACCCAAGGGCACTTGTTTGTCAAACTGGACCAGATTCTCAGGCTGAGGAGGATTTAGAATCACATCTTATGGGAAACTGGAGGTAACTGGTTTGGTCAAGGTTACACCTGGGTCAATGGCAAAAAAATTACAACAGGTCACTAGTCTACTAACTCCTTGCTTGTGCTTCAGCCTAACTGTTCAGAAATTAATTTCTTAAAGTGTTTTTTTTCTTTGATGAGGGAGCGAGACTCACAGAGAGTGAGAGATAGAGAGACAGTACCCCCAGCAGGATTCTGATGCCATAATCCACCCCTAGCCTCAGCCAGCCCTGGATCATGGGCATGTGCATGCCTGCTGTACTGAGAATTTTCTGGACATGAACCTAGAGCTTTCCTATGTGGGTCAGTCTTCCAGAGCATTGTGCTACCACTATACCACTGTCAGTTCCCAAACATCCATTTCTTGAGGCCAAAAATGTATTTGTGTGGGGTGCATGTGTGTTATTGTGTGGTGTGTGTGTTTGTGTGGTATATGTGTGTTGATGGCTGTGGAGATGGGTCATCATCCACTCATGGGTCTGAGAGGGCACTGTGAAACATAACAACATCACACCAACCTCCACGGATCCCTTGTCAATGGAGATAGGGTATGGAGTGCCAAAGCCACACCCATCTTCTTATAAAGTTATTCATGCTTTCATGGGTGACGTAGTCTGAGACCTGGTCCTCTTCATGAGCCATCGAACTGAGCAGGTTACCACAGGAAAACAAGATACTAGGGTAGGTGCATGCTGGGAAGAAGAAAGCCTGGGTCATTTCCTAGAGTCTGAGACACTGTCAAAACCAAGCTCCTGACACTGTGGCTGCCAAATCATGTCATCTACGGAGGAGCTGTCCGAGACTGTTGCCAAGAGCCACACACAGGTATTAGGCAATTGAACCGTGGTTAGTATGACTAAAGAAGTGAATTTTAAATTTATTTTATTTTGGTTTATTTAAATTTAAATTTTAAAAACTGATACTTGACTAAGTTTTTGGAAAACTTTAAAGTCTATTTGGAACAACCAGCATAAGTGAATCTACTTTTTTACAGGAATATTTAGTGGATATATATATATATATGTACACAAATACAGCTCAAATATCTCTGATGCAAATTTAGCATTTGAATAGAGGTTTTAAATGTACTTGGCATCTCAGAGCTTTAATGAAAAACCAAGGACTTGGGGTTGGGCAAGTGGTGTGGGGGTTGAGGTGCTGGATTCACACATGGCTAACCATGGTACAAGTTCTGGATGTAGAGGCTTGCTTTCTCACTTTCCCTCTCTCTCTCTCTCTCTCTCTCTCTCTCTCTCTCTCTGATTAAATAAAATAATAATAATAGTAATAGATAAAATGAAATACGTAATTCTGGGACCAGCAATTGGCATAATGGCTATGTCGCTGGACTCCCATGTAGTCGACCGCAGTTAGAGTCCTGGACCCAGTGGCTTAAACTCACGCTGGGCACGTGTGCATGTGTGCCCAAGATCCTGAGAGGAGAATGGAGGAGAAGGGATTGCGGCGTGGCCATCCCCCCTGGGGGTGATTTCTCACTTTCTGTCTCTCTGTCTCTCTCTGTCTTTCTGGCGAGTGCATGTGCCTTATAGCAAAAACCTCTCAAAAAAAAAAAAAAACAATTAATTAAGTAATTCTTTGAAAAAAAACAAAGGACTTAAAACATCTCATTCATAATTTTGAAAATTGGTTACACTTTGAAATGATAATAGTTTGGATATTTTGTGTTAAATGTATTATTAAAATTAATTTCAATAGTTTGTCTCTTTTTTTCTTTTTTTTTGTGTTGCCGTTAGAAAATGTAAAATGTATATGTAACTTATGTAAAATGTATATGTAACTTATGTTATGTAAAATGTAAAACGTGTATGTTACGTTATGTAACGTTATGTATGGGACAGCATTGTTGTAGATATGCCAGAACACCCAGATTTACCCATCAACCATCTTCCCTCTTAGCACCTACAGCAAATTTTGTCTGAACCAGAGCTCCACAGCATCCCTGCCTAGTCTCCAATTGCTCCATGAAACTATCTTCCTTTCCTTTCTTACTGAGTACAAATGGAGGGAAGGGACTTTGGCATCCTCAACAGAGTCTGCGTGGAATAAGGACACAATAAGGATGTAGGTGGAACGACTCCTGAGTTGGGAATCTGAGAACAGGGACCTTTCCCTGATGTCATGGTAATCATGAGACAGGGCAGTTAACACAGGGGGGACTTTGAGTGAGCCATCTTACCTCCCTGGGCTTCAGAGGCCTCCCCTACAAAGTGAGAATAATATTCCTTGCCCTCCTCTCAGGACTATTTTAAACATAAGAATTAATATCTGAGAGAGCTTGAAAAAAAAAATGAAAGTGCTATTCTAATGTTAAATAATTTGCACTTATAAAGTGGAGGAATTCTGTTCTTTTCCACCTCCCATCCCACTCTTTCTGTCCATTTAGAGAATGCTAAATGTCAAATGCCTATTTCAGATGAGGGCTGCCCATGGCTTACCTGTGCATTGCAGTCCTTACCGGGGCCCACTCCGCTCCCGTACCTGCCAGCAGAATCCCTGTTGTCTGAATGGCTCCCTCCTGCCCATATCCTGTAATCACCCCTAGTTTACAAACACAGCCTTGAGGCCAGCAGTCATTTATACAATTTCATCTTCACTGTGAACCCTCCATGAAGCCCGGAGGAAGAAATCAGCTCACAAACTGTGTTTCAGACCCACCATTACCCCCCACATGGTGAAATATACACAGAGATCCTCAAAATTGGTGTTAAAAGCACATAAACCTCTTGGGTTGTTGAGATTCTAGCCCCAGCAGGGTGTGTGTGTAATATCACTAAAAGCAGGTATGATGGATAAAAATGAATGATGGCCCCATCCAAACGTAAACTGAGCTGCTCATCCCTCAGGGTTGTTTATAGAGAGAGGGGAGTCCATTTGTTCAGGATCCCAGGGACAGGCCGGCACTCCATTTAGATAACAACCACATTTCGTGCCCAGCTGTCACTCTCCTGCTCGCAAGGTGTCGATTAATCAAACAGTGTTTTGGTTTCTCCCGATATACATCTAGTCCTTCCGGTTGAGAGTGAGCTGAAGATGGCCTCCGCAGTTTACAGATCAGCCCGGGCCAGTACATCAGAAGGCAGCCGGGATGTGGCCTCCGAGGGCCAATCCGGCCGGGCATTCCAGCTGGAATTCTCAGTTGGGAGCAGCTGCACGCATAAGTATTTCAGAAGGTTAGTCCGGGATAGGCCTAGCTTCTGGACATGACTGACTTGTTAGGTTGTGTTCTAGAGAGTGAATAATTCTTGCCACTGACAGGGACACCCTGAGTTGAAATATGGCCCGAACTGGAATAACTGGAAGACATTTATTTTTCTCTTCTCTTCCCTTCCCTTTCCTTTCCTTTCCTTTCCTTTTCTTTTCTTTTCTTTCTTTCTTTTTCTTTTCTCTCTCTCTCTCTCTCTCCCTCTCCTTCCTTCCTTCCTTCTCTCTCTCTCTCTCTCTCTCTCTCTCTCTCTTTTCTTTCTTTTTTAAAAAAAGCTTATTTTTTCTTCTGAGAGATAGAAAGAAAAAAAGATAAGCACCTCTAACAGGGTCTTCATGTCAGAATCCACCCCAGCCTAAGCCCAGTCCTAACACAGACATAGCCCCGACAGTCTTTGAACCTCTTCTCTTCTCTACCTGCACTCACTTCTTTGAGGAGCGCATTCTTTCTCCTGGTTTACTTATCCACATGCGGATGCACTTGGTGTGTTTAAGAAGACCTCTGTAGGATAACCTGGTACCCTCCCATGTGTGTCCAGCACTGCAGAGTATTATATTACTACTATGCTACCAGCCAGCCCCTTATATTTCTGATAAGGTAATTTTCCGGGTATAGAAGAAGGATGAAACAGTCTCTCCCCTGCCCTCTGCACCTCCATCAGCAGAAGTCAAGCACAAGAAGGGCTGTGTGAGAGTTCCATGTGCTCTTGCAAGACATTCCCTGGCCTATTGACCAGTCTGCCTTGTAGACCAATGGGACTTAGTCCATCATAGCCTTTATTCCTGTTTACGCCCATCATACCGAGAAGCCCAGGTCTCCCAGATCATCCTTTACTCCCTGACTCTAAGCTCTAGACAACTTTGCAAAGCTTCTCATCTTAACCTGCCTACTACTCCCCAACTCCCCAAACCCTGGATCTCAGAGAAGAGTCCTGTCCATCCTTTGCCTTCCCCTACCCCAAATGTTCCTTTCACCTTCTTGCACTACTTCATCGAAGGACACAGCTTCCTCTGCATCTCTCTTAAATGAGCCTGTTTCCTCTCCTTCATCCCTCATGCCACAGAGTCTGAGGCTATGGTGGGGTCTTCCCTGACCCTCAATGGTGCTTCAGGACCATTGTCCCTCCCCTTCTCTGCAAAATGCCTGCTTTGAAGTGCATGCCACCAGCTTACAGACCCTGCCACAGCCTCTCATGCCAGTCATCTACCAAGCCGTGGATCACTGCACTGATTTCTACTCTGCTGTTACAGTTCTCAATGACTTCAATATCCATGAAGATGACCCTGTCAACATCCGGACTTTTCAGCTCCTTTTGTTTTAAGAGAATTATTTTATTTTATTTATTTTTATTCATTTATTTTAATTTGACCAGAAAGCCACAGAGTGAAAGAGACAGAGAGAGAGAGGGAAAGTGAGAAAGCAAGTTGCCATGTCTAGGACTTTATCAGTGGTCAGTCATGTGGAGTCCAACACTCTCAACCACCATGCCACCTTGCTGGCCCCCTTTTCAGTTCCTTGACCATCTGTCCTCCACAACCTTGTTCTCTAACCTATCACAGATACTTGTACCTCATAATCTTCCCATAGCCAATGACTGCAACCTTCTTACAACCTTGATATTATCTTCTCACTGTAGACTCACCCTGCTACCTTGTAGCATATTCCTCTAGAACTTAGCCTCAACTCTCTCAGGTTGACGCAGGCTGCCATGTATAGTTGTACATTTTATGCTGCATGAAAGTCCTTGGCCAAGGGACAAGTGTACCCTGAAATCCAGACCAATCACCTAGAGGAGAAGTGTTTATCTAATTTATCCAAGATCTTCCATGGACAAGGACTGCCTCTGATTTAACCCCACTGGGATGGACAATTCATTGCTCTCACTATATTTTCTATCTCTTTTCATTCCTCACGTGCCTTTTCTTCCTTTCTAGGTGAGATTCCATATTTCATGGTCAAAATCCCTTCTTTGCATAAACTTTAAACTTCCTGGCCCCTTTCTCCCATTATTGTATGACATGGCAAAATTCCAATCCTTATTTATTTATTTATGCCATAGGGTGTGCACACTCACCAGAGAGAGAGAGACAGTGACAGGGAAAGTGAGAAATCACCCCCCCCCCAGGAGAATGGCCATCCTGCAACCCCCCTCTTCTCCATTCTCCTTTTGGGATTTCGGGCGCACATGCATGTCCCCAGTGTGATTTTCAAGCCTCCAGATCTAGGACTCAAACCACAGCTGGCCATGTGGGAGTCCAGAGTCTTAACCACCACACCATCTGCTGACCCTAATCCCAACCCTTTTTAAAATTTAGCTTTCTACCAACTTCATGCCTATACATATGCAGCTGAGTATAGCTGGGGTAAAACATATTTCACAATTCACATTCACAACCACTAACTTCAAGGGGACCCTTCGTTCTGCCTAGTAATCCTAGTCTAGCCACTCTCGCACTCTCTTAGCACCAATCTGCTGTGTGGACTCAGGGAGAGCCCTGCTCTCTGTTTCTCCGAGAGAATACAAGCGATCAAACGAGAAGGTCTACGTGTTCTGCTCTCACCCCATATTCTCATATTCATCTGCATCTGTACCCCATACTTTTCCCTTCCTCTTGTTATGAGGATGTACTGTCCCCACTCTCCAAAACCCACCCCTCTACAGGTAATTTTCCTGTTGTCTGTAAGAGTGCTTTGCTGTAATAATAATTCCCCCTCTCTCCTGTATTTTCACCTCTTCTTTTCTCTCTGTTGGGTCATTTATAACCACAAATGAACAAGTTATAATACCTCCTCTATTTAAAATTCCCTTTCTTAACCCTATGACTCTTCAGGTACCTCACCTTTTCTCTGACCCCTTTATAGCAAATTTCTCTCAAGAATGGACTATGCCTACTGCCTGTTCCTCCATTCCCTCCCGAGCACACTCTGGCAGGCTACTGTCCTCATCACCACCAAAATTTTTCTTGTCCAGGATAGCAGTGACCCCCATGTTGGTTGATTTTCAGTCCTCATCTTACCTCACCTATAACAGCTTTGGAGGACTGTTTATCCTCATATCCTCATCACTCCATCCTCCTTTATTTGGCTTCCAGGACTCTTTGCTGTGTCTCCTTTTACTGTATCAGCCATACCCTCTCAGAATCTTTTGCTATTTTCTCCCTTTTTCCTTAATCTCTGAACACAGACACAACCCCGGACAATTTTTTGACCTCTTCTCTTCTCTACCTGCACTCACTTCCTTGAGGATCACATCCTCTCTCCTGTTTAATTATCATCCACACGCCAATGGTGCCAACATTTTTATCTCCAGTCCCTGAACTCGAGGTTCACATACTCAGCTGCGAACATGGTATCTCCACTTGGAATGGCATTTGGACCTAACATGTTCAAAGAAGAGCTCCTGATGTCACCATTCACCTCAGCCTGCACATCCTTTCTCCTTCCCCAACTCAGTCAGTGGAAGCTCCATCCTTCCGGTGCCTGCCAAAAGCCTTGGAGTCATTGTTGACATATTTATCTCTGTCTCTCTCATTTATGAATTACCAGTAAGGGCTTCCATTTCTTCTCTGTCTTTGTAATAGTTCCAGAATCCATTCACATTTTACTGTCTTTACAACTACCACCAAGGTCCAAGTCACCATTATCTCTCAGTTGGTTTATTGCAGTTGGGGGCCTTAGCTGGAGCTGTGACCAGAATACCATCATGTAACCTCTCCACATTGTGGCTAGGTCTAAGAGAAAGAGAGACAGAGAGACAGAGAGAAGCTATAACACTTTTCTAACCTAGCTCAGTGAAGGGAAAAGTACTACGTTAAGTACTGAGGACATAAAGATCAATAAGAACCAGCTCTTGAGTTCAAGGAGTTTATAGACCAGAAGGGGAAACAGACAAGGGAATCCACATGTTAGAACCCAGCATTCTAAGTGCTGTCACAGAATTAAGCAGAGGGTACATTGGGAAGTGAGGTGAGGTTGGGGAATCAGAACGAGAGGTCTGAGTTGAATCCGAAGCTGAGTAGGTATTACAACATGGAAGAGGAAAAAGAGCTTCAACATAATGAGAACTGCAGAAACACTATGCAAAGAGGTTAAAAAGGGAGCTGTGAGGTTAAAAAGGAAACTGTGAGGTTAACAGCTGACAGACTGTGGGATGAATCAGCTAGAATGAATGCAAATCCTCTTTCTCACACACTTATTGGATAAAACTTGGAGAACTTGTGTAATGTCTCTAAATCTGTTTTTTCATTTTCAAAATAGGAATTACTCTTCAGACTTGAGAAAATTATCATAATTTCTAACCCTTAACAGGTACTTAATAAATGATGGTTTAAAAAAATTAGTTGATTTGGGCCAGCCAGTGGTACGGTGGTTAAAGTGGCTGGATCCCACATGCTGACTCTGTGGTTCGAGACCAGACTCAGCAGTTTAAAAAAACATGCTAGAAATGTATGCATGCGTGCCCAAAATCCTGAGAGGAGAGTGGAGGAAAAGGTATTGCAATGTGGCCATCCCTCTTAGGAGGTGATTTCTCACTTTCCTTCCCTTTCTCTCTGTTTCTCTGGTAAGTACATGCTCCTGATAGAAAAATTTAAAAATAATAATAAAAAATTAAATTAAAAATTAGTTGATTCAAATTGCCCAATGTAGGTTTTCAATGACATTATAAAGGGATTTTTAATTTTGTTTTTGTTTTTGTTTTTATTTCACCAGTCCTATTGCAACAGGTCTAAACAATCTCTAGAGTTTTATTCTTTTTTTTAAAATTATTATTTAATTTTATTTATTCATTCTTTTTTTTTTTTTTTTTTTTGGAGAGGTTTTCGCTATAGGGCACATGCGCTCGCCAGACAGACAGAGAGAGACAGAGAGACAGAAAGCGAGAAATCACCCCCCAGGGGGGATGGTCACGCCGCAATCCCTTCTCCTCCATTCTCCTCTCGGGATCTTGGGCATGCACGCACACACGCCCGGCGTGAGTTTTAAGCCACCGGGTCCGGGACGCGAACCGCGGTCGACTATGTGGGAGTCCAGCGACATAGCCATTACGCTAACCGCTGGTTCCCTCATTCATTTATTTTAATTTGACCAGAGAGAGACACAGAGCGAGAGAGAGAGGGGGAAAGGGAGAAAGGAAGCCGCCAGGTCCGGGACTCAAACCGTGGTCGGCCATGTGGGAGTGTCCAGCACCTTAACCACCATGCCACCTGCTGGTCCCCTAGAGTTTTATTCTTTAAAAAAATGAAGGAAGAAATTTTGAGAGCAGGCCAGCAGAAAGATGAATCAAAGCTGCACAACCTGACCTGTAAGCTGCATTGTCTTGTAGCAGGACACTTGTTCGATTCTGGGGCCTGCCCTGGGAATGCTGTTGCAGCAGATAGTCTGGCAGATGAGGCCGTTTCCAGGTCATGTTACCCTCTATGTCAGCTGAGGTAAACAGGGGGCAGAGAGAAGCTGAAACAGAAATAAATTGAATTCTTTAAATTCAATTTTTAAAGTCTATACTGTCAAGAATAGAGCAACCTACCTTCAAGATGATTATATTATATTTAAAAGAGCAGCCTCAAATGTACACTCTGAATTAGAATCACAGCCTACAACCAAGGGTTCCAGATGTTAGGATGGACTTGGGGTCAGGAGGAGCTGAAGGTGGGGGGTTCAGTCCTGGCTGTCGAGGTCGGGGCAGCTCCTAACTTGTCTGGTGCTGCTGGAACAGATGGCGTCTATACAATCACTTACTCTTTCCCTCAGCTGTTTATCCCAAGACTGCAACTTTCTGAAAAAGAAGTGCCAGCCGGACTCTAGAGCCATTAGGCCAGATCTGTCAAAAGGCCTGGCCCACATGCTTTGAGGATTAGCATCGGTCTTTTTTAACAATCTAATTAATGTTTTGATAATTTAACTATTTTGTATGCTTTTTTGAGGGCTTTCCAGGGGAGCGACCTTGGCAGACAAAGCCACGTTTTCTTTCATTCTTAGAGATGCCTTTTCTGATCCTATTAATGAGAAACACCCTTCCTGTCTGTGCTGGGCCAAGTGAGTAAGAACGGGCTTTCCTGCTGCTGTGGAGTGGGGGAAGAGGTGAGGTAGGGATGACTGAGCAAAGCAGAGCAGAGCCTTTGCCCCCAGGTACCAGTGTCAGGGGACAGCCCGTGTTCAGGCTGCCAGCTGTCGCCCCGTCAGACTGTGGCACTGCAAAAGGTGCTGTGAGTGTTGGTGCAGACACCATTTCTGCTGAGTTGCCTTGAATTTGGCTCTTTCTTTCCCTGGGACTCAATTTCTCCCAATTTCAAATGGACCTGATAACCTGCCTGATAAGACAACCCATCTGTCATTGGTGTAGGAGGGATTCCTGAATCACTGGAGAAGGGGAGAAGGAAGTAGAACAAAGCTGAAGATCCCCTGTAGCCTGAGGATAATGAGCGTGATGAAGTTACAAAAGCCTCTGTGCGTGATGAGGAACGTCTTCCAGGGAAAGCTAAAACTGCTTTCCTCCTTCTAAAGCGAGGCCCTGTGGAATGGAGGTTAGGAGTGCAGACTCCTGGCTTGGATGAACCGGGTTTGGATCTCTGCCCCATCACGGCCTTGCCATGTGCGCCTGAGTGTTAGTCGACCACCCTGAAGCTCTTTATCTCTAAATGGGTACAGTAATGGTACCACCTTCTTTCTTCATAAAGCGACCATGAAAATTAAATGAAATAACAAGGAGGTAGTCCCCACTTTGCATAGTTCAAATAAGCATACATTACAGGTATTATGGTCCCAGACTCTAATGGTATAGTTCAAGTTGCAGTTCCCATGTGGATTAATCATGGGTAAGTGCATAAAGTAAAAACTTTTCTGCTAGTTCTTCAACCCACACGTTTCTATGTAGGTGTACAACCTAATCAGTGGCCAATCACATCACTTCCTTCAAAACCTACAGGTGAATGGTCATGCCTCTGATATTCAGAGGTCATGCAGATGGCAAAGCATGTGGCTGCCTTGTCTCATCTCCTGGTAATCAACCCACATGGTACTTTGCAAAAAAAGATAGTCAAAAGACAAGATTGGCCAAGAGATTGGAGAGTAGCAATACATAAATAAATAGACATATATTAAAATTATTAACTAACGTAAGTAGACTCCGTAGAAGAATAATTGATCATGGGACTATTGACACTGCCAACATTCCAGACTTTATGTACGTAGCTGGAGGAACTTAGTGAAGGTGACATAAATGATCAAGTGATTGTGACAAAAAGGATGATGATATCCCTGAAGAGGAGATGCCAGCAAAAACCTTCCAATGAAAGAAGCTCTCTGAGATACCTCACAACACTGCAAGTGCAAAGAATAACATGTTAGAAGCTGATCCAAGCTTAGGAAGGAGTAGAAGATGCATGCTCTGAGTCCTACCTTCCACAAGGAGAAGATAGTAGAGATCGTTCAAACTGTGCTTGATAGCTTTTTGTTTCTTGGTTTTGAAACAAAGAAATAAGACATTTTAACTCTAATGGTTGAACTATTTTAAATTACAGTGCACTAAGTTTTACTATCTTTTTCATTGCACTACACATTTATAACTGGCAGTTAAGAATTTTTAAATTTCCCCTAGGATTATCATATCATGTTGCAGGGGTTCTTTGAGTTTACACAATCATTTTGTGCAGATTGTGGACTGCCTAGATAGATGCTAATAAATGGTGGCTGTCCTTGTGATCATACTGGCCCAGGAGTCCAGAGAAGCAAGTTGTGCTGCTGCTTCCATCGCCCTTTCTACATGCCCATCAGGTGAGGATACTGGCTGAAGAGTCTGAGACGATAAGAGGTAATATAATAGTAGCCGGAAGGAGAAAGCTTCCTGAACTGGCAAGTCTAACCCAAAGAATGTGCTATTTGAAATGCGTAAATCTACAAACTACAGAAAACACGGTGGTGGAAATTTGCAAATTCATTCCTACCATCTTCGAATACTTGACATTTGTTATACTCTTTCAAATCCTGTGTTTTACTTGACTGTCAGTATAGGAGAAAGAACATTTCTAGGTGAATTCAAGATCCTCTCCCTCACTCCATTCTCAAGAGATGTCTGGGGACCAGCAGTTAGCGTAATGGCTATGTCGCTGGACTCCCACGTAGTCGACCGTGGTTCGAGTCCCGGACCCGGCGGCTTAAACTCACGCCGGGCGCGTGTGCGTGCGTGCCCAAGATCCCGAGAGGAGAATGGAGGAGAAGGGATTGTGGCGTGGCCATCCCCCCTGGGGGGTGATTTCTCGCTTTCTATCTCTCTGTCTCTCTCTGTCTGTCTGGCGAGCGCACACGCCCTATAGCAAAAACCTCTCCAAAAAAATAAAAAAAATAAAAAAAATAAAAAAAAAATAAAAAATAAAAAGAGATGTCTGCAGAGTGTGCTCAAAGGCCCAGACCACAGACCAGTACTGAATTTTTCTTTCTTTCTTTCTTTCTTTCTTCCTTCCTTTCTTTCTTTCTTTCTTTCTTTTTTCTTTCTTCTTTCTTTCTTTCTTTTTTTCTTTCTTCTTTCTTTCTTCCTTTCTTTCTTTCTTTCTTTGTCTCTCTCTCTCTCTCTCTCTCTCTTTCTTTCCTTTTTTTTTTTTTTTTAGAGAGAGAGATTTTTGCTATAGGCACTTGCTGGAGAGACAGAAAGCAAGAAATCACTCCCTGTGACGATAGCCATGCTGCAATCCCCTCTCCTCCATTCTCCTCTCGGGATTTTGGGCACGCATGCACACGCACCTGGCATGAGTTTTAAGCCACCAGGTCTGGGTCTCCAACCGCGGATGTCCGCATGGGAGTCCAGTGATGTGACCATTACACCATCTGTGTGATGAAAGGATTGGAGAGATGGAAAGCATGGCATTGTAGGGCATTATGGGATGTTCTGACCACCCTGGCCCACACGGAGCTCTTCCTTCTCTGGTCTCTTTATTATCACTAGACCTCATTGGCACTCAGCTGATATGGAACATGACTTTGTTTGCCAATTGCTGTCCACCCAGGCAGATGTCACATTCCTTGGGGATAGAGTACCACCCTCTATGGTCAGCTTTCACATAGGGAGCTCATCATTCACTAACAGCTGTAAGCAGGAATTACCTGCTGGTCGAGGGAGAGGAGAGACCTCTCAGGCAAGTGGTATTGAAGCTCTTGGGCTTGAAGCAACCCAGAGGTGAGGGTGAGGCCAGCACACTCAGAGCCTGCCTCTGTCTCCCATTTATCCTGTAACTGGTCCTCTGGACAGAATTTGCCACCTCCCATAGTGTCCACCTGGGGGTCATGAAAACAAGAGTTGGAACTGTGGGAGTTGCACTTTTTGAGACAGTGGGAGGGAAGAGCCCAGTCCCTTTAAGGATCACATAGCAAATTGGACCAGCTGCATAATTTGTGAGGCCCAGTGCAAAATAAATGTGGGGCTCCTTGTCCAAACCTTGTTAAGAATTTTAAGATGGTGACCACAGAACATAAAGCCAACTGTGGGCCCATTTTGGGGGTGGGGGTGGGGTCACTGTGCAGTCCTCATGCCTATGAGGCTGGCTGCATTGCAAATCTAGGAGCTCTGCCCAGCTTGGGCATGGTACATTAACTTACCACCTATACCTCCAAACTCCTCAGTGGGCTCGGGATTCAAGAGGAAGGGGGGAAGGGTAGCATCAGGCTCCTTCCTCCCTGGCTGAGAGCAGGGATGGGAAAAGAAGAAGTGCTGGCAGGACTAGCTGTTATGCCCTCGGAAGAGGCGCCGGCAGCCCCGCGGATGGAAATGTTAAACACAGAGTCTGTGTTTATCTCACCCCGTCGTCATGGAGCATGACTAAGGCCTGCCTGCAACCCTACACTGGGTGTGCTCAGGAGGAAGCGTGGCCTCTCCATGACAATATTTACTTCACCATTGCCCTGGAGAGCTCAAAATGCAGAGAATGGTGGTGGCTTCGTGTCTAGATCTTCACCCTCATGATCAGCCTCTTTTTCCCACTGACAGTGCTCTGGTTTGAGCCAAGGTGGAGGTCACCTCTGGGAGAAAACCCAGGGGAACCTGAGACCTTCAAATTGTTTCGACAGCCAAGGATTGGGGGTGGGCAGAGGAGATTCACACCCTGGTCCATTTGCCCACCAGCACTGAGCTGCGGAGTGTTTCGTGTATCTCCCCTATGCTCTTTGGGATAAGAACGGGGTCCATATCTTGTCATTCATCTCTACCCCTTGGTTCTTGGGTCACATGCAGGTACTTAGCCGACAGAACAGAAGGAGGGAGAGGAGACGGGAGGCCAGGAGGTCTCTCTTGTGTGCTAAGTCGGGTTAGGGGCTGGGGAGGGATGGAGGCTGAAGAGAATCTGCTCTTTCAGAGAACCATTCATCCTCAGCCCCTCAAGGCAAACTGGCCTGCTGGAATTCAGCTGTTGACTTTTGCCAAATACTTTAAGAGGAACAAACACTTACCAGCTTTATGAAGTTCCCCACAGAAGCACCAAGGTTTTCCTAAGGATTTAGCCTGTCGGAGTGTGTAACACCTAAGAAAACTATGCTTTTGAGAGCGATGTCCTAGAAAAGCCAGATAATATAGAGAGATGAGCCTCCTGTCTGCAGGAGCCTAGAAAATATAACGCCCTTTCACTTCACATAGATACTTCTTTTATTCTCTTCACATTAGTGGCAATACATTTCCTCTGGCATGATTTCTATATGTCAAATCTATCAACCTATGTTACTGGAATAATTGCACAGATTTTTTCCCCTTGTAACAAAAACTGATATATCTAGCTAACTTAAAAATAATTTTTTTAATAAATTGACATGCCATTTTATTCTATGTAATATGTATATGTCATATGTTATAGGATGCCAAATGTTATGTACCATACATGTGCTATATGTTTTATATAACATGGGTCAGATATACCATATTAACATATATAATAATGTTCCATTGGTTTCAGCTACTTAGTGGTAATTTAGGTTTCCTTTTTCCAGACTTCCAAATACCTTTGGTCCTGATGGGTACAGGTTAACATCAAGGGATGTCATTTCATGTGTCCATGAAGAAGAGAGGTTAAATCTTTCAGCTGGGGGCTTCAGCCCACTAGCCATTCTGCCCCTACTTGATGTAATAAAATTAGGTAACAGTGTATGTCCACAAATTATCATTAGTTCTCTATCTTCACAAATAACTTAATATTACTCATTTCACTTGTAAACAAGGTTGACTGCAAACCACTTTGTGTTTTTATGGAGTGGGCAGGGAATGGAAAGCATATGTAAAGCAGCCAGTATTTCAAAGCCACCATGATGGTCACAGCCTTCTCCAATTGTTTCAGCCAATGTACAGAACTGAGCGGTAAACAGAACTTGTTACAGGACCAACTTGATACTCTTCTGCCTTCTGCAGTGACTTGACTTTCAAGTTTTCAGGTTTTGAAAGGTTAGGGGGAATTTTTTTTCAAACTAGGTGCTCAGTATCCATAATTCTCAACCCACCTCCATCCCACAACTTCTGACATTTGTTTATTTCCTCTGTTTTCCCTCACTTCACATTAGAAACATGGCGGACCCTCATGACCTCTTCAATGTCCACCCCCTCCATTGCTTCCTGGTTAACTGCATCCACCTCCCGTTATACAGGTGCAAAATCGCAGCTGAAGTCTTGACATGTGGTCCAGTCCTGGCCAATGCGGCCTGAGGGTAAGTGAACTTGGGGCTCCTGGGAAAGGTTTATCCTCCTCAAAAGAAGAGCAAGCAGAAATGGCAATCCGTGCATTCGGATGTGGAGCGTAGTAAGAAAACCCAAAGGCCGAGGATGGAAAGAGCCCCTGAGTCTCTGCACAGCTGCTCCCGCTCCCACCCTGCTTCTCGGCTTCTCACTGGTGAGCCCATAAATGCCTGTGCTGCCAAGACACTTTGGGTTTTGCATTTTGTTTTGAAAGCATCCCTCCCAACTAACATCGTTCACTAATTAACAACACAGGGTAGAGGAAGGTCCTCCTCTCAGGTACTGGTGGAGGAACTCAAAAGAAATAATAGAAGACAACGTACTTCTTTCAGAGAAATTTTAATCTCATTGAGGGAAACAAAGTATACTTACAAGTGCGAAATGAGAATGACTGCCCAGCCACATGTGTTCGCACTCAGAGTACTAGAAGGTGAGCTAAATAGCAATGGCAGCATCTCTGAAATGCTTACGTAGGTTATCCGTCTTCATCAGAACATTTCTACACTGTTAGAGAGAACTGCCCACTTAAATATAAAATGTGGTTACCTTTTCTTTCTTTTTTGCTTTTTTTCCCTTAAGTTTTGTTATAGGGCATGTGCACTCTTCAGAGAGAAAGTGAGAAATCGCCTACCAGCGAGATGGCTACGCCACAATCCCTTCTCCTCCATTCATCTCTCGAGGCACGCATGCACATGCGCCCTGTGTGATTTCCAAGCCTCTGCGTCCAGGACTCAAACTGTATAGTCAGCCAGGTGGGATCCAGTGCCTTAGCCTCCACGCCACCTGCTGGCCCTGCAGCTCCCTTTTCTTTCATGAACCCACTTGGACATTGGCATTATCATCTTTGAAAGTCACCTACTCTCACTATCGTTTCAGCAAGTGCCAGGACATGGAACGGTTTCAGAAATAGCCATTTACCCTTTGAGCTTGCCGAATGCGTACACTGCTGCTTGTGTTTGATGTGAAATACACAAGCAATGTCCCTGTTTATGATTTATTCCCATCAGTTTAGTGATCTTCACCTGACATTTGGAGAGGAAATTACGGGCACCTTCATGTTGTTCTAAACACTAAGCAGCTAGCCAGTGTTAGCACAAATGCCAGTTTGATGGTCAAAAATAATCATTTTGTAGCGCTCTGTTTCCTTGGCAGTTACTTCGGTTAGACATGTTGTGCAGATGGTAACAGAGGGTACAAGTAGGTCTGTGTTACACGGCAGTGATTATGATGGCTGCTTTGACTCAAACTTTCGAAGTTTGGTAAAATAAGCCTCATTTGAAAGGTAAACTGGTTGGTTGGCCTTCACATCATCTTCCCAGAAATACCATGACATAATAGCTTGATCTAAATTTCCCTAGAGGAGTTGCAAAGGTCCAGCAGCCGGAGGACAACTCTATCCCAAAGAGCATCCAGAGCCCTGTCTGGTTGAGAAGGAAGCCAAAGCAAGCATGGGGTTTTATGGATGCTGGTATTTATGCAGCCAGCACACAGAGACGCACAGCCCAGAAAGGGACACAACTGTAGGACATGAGACCTGTGTGAACTCCAGTATCTCCCACAGATCCCTTCTGTCTGCTACCTCAAGTCCGAGCCTCTCACCCAGGCTTCCCTCCTGCCCTAGCCTCCACCCCACTTTCCTCCTGCACCCACCCTCTGAACTGAGCACATCCAGCCCTCCGTCCTTCCCTGGATGCCCACTGCCTGGAATGTCCTCCCTCCTCCCACATGCCTTCTACAGCTCTAACTCTCTGCAATTCCTCACAGCCTCATTCGAGCCTCACCACTTCCAGGACTCTTGGCCATCAGCAAACTCTCTTCTTGTAGTTATACTCCTTACCGTGCATTGAGTACACAGAGTAGGCTGGGTAATTGACACACAATAGTAGAAAATGGGTGAAAGAGATTACTGGTTGCCCTATGAATGGCAAGGAGACCCCTACAGATTTTCTGACTCTGAATCGTTCTTGCAATGCCCTTTGCAGGTTGAAAATTTGAGAAGAGTGAGATCCCAAGAAGTTTTAAATGACTTGCAGGGACTATACAAGCCCAAGTTGCTGAGCCTACATTCTCATCAGGTCTCTCTGGCCCTAGCTGTCCCCTCATCAACCTGCCTCGTGGTACTGGCTTCGGTGCCTCACACTCAAACAGCTCTGTCTGCTTGCAGAGAGAAAGCATAGGCTTTTAGCTCTCCAGAGGCTCCGAAGTCATAGGTGCACACAGTGCTGGGGTAGACTGCATGGGTATAGAAGTGTGATCTGGAAATGAAAGTCCGCTGTGATGCGACATGAGGTTTCTACTCTCCATTTACTGTTCCTGTCCCTCCCCACCTTGGGGAAAAGGACATTCAGTAATGCAACTCAAAAACTATGATAATTTGCTTTTAGCAAAATCATGCTCAGATTGTCTTGTCTTGCAGAGGTTCTGCCTATAGGAGTTAAAGGGCCCAACCCTCAGAATGGGATGAGATGGAAATGACAGGTTGACAACATTCATGTGAGCTTAGGGTAAAACTATGGAACACAAGGACTAGGACACAAATCGTTTAAGTAAAAAGCAGACACAGAGAGTAACAATTTGATTTCCTCGTGACAGAGAGAGAAGTAGCTGATGAGGCTAGAGCTATGATCAAAGCATCTGCTGATCCTTTACAGATGCACAATGGTCATGGAGGAGCAGGAGGACAGGTCAAAGAGACAGAGCTACTTCCGAATTCTCATTCTACTCTAGGCTCTCAGCAAAAGCTCTACTTTAAAATAAAAGGTAATTCAACTGCTGTATATATTCTTCTAGGTGTTGGGGAGAATTGTCTTATAGTTGAAAATAGATGAAAGAGATTACTGGGCTTCTCCTGTGGGAGCCGCCGGGTCAAGAGGAGCGTGGTTCTCTCCTCTCCCCGCTATGACGTATGCTCGTCCACTGATATCAGTGTACTCTGAAAAGGGGGAGTCGTCTGGCAAAAATGTCACCTTGCCTGTGGTATTTAAGGCTCCCGTCCGAACAGATATCGTGAACTTTGTTCACACCAACTTGCGCAAAAATAACAGGTAGCCCTATGCTGTCAGTGAATTAGCAGGTCATCAGACCAGTGCTGAGTCTTGGGGTACTGGGAGAGCTGTGGCTCGAATTCCCAGAGTCCGAGGTGGTGGGACTCACCATTCTGGCCAGGGTGCTTTTGGCAATATGTGTCGAGGAGGTCGCATGTTTGCACCAACTAAGATCTGGTGGTGTTGGCACCGCAGAGTGAACACTACCCAAAAGCGGTATGCCATCTGTTCTGCCCTGGCTGCCTCAGCTTTACCAGCTCTAGTCATGTCTAAAGGTCATCGTATTGAGGAAGTTCCTGAACTTCCTTTGGTGGTTGAAGATAAAGGTGAAGGCTATAAGAAGACCAAGGAAGCTGTTTTGCTTCTGAAGAAACTTAAGGCCTGGAATGATATTAAAGAGGTCTATGCCTCTCAGAGAATGAGAGCTGGCAAGGGCAAAATGAGAAACTGTCGTCGTATCCAGCGCAGGGGACCTTGCATCATCTATAATGAGGACAATGGCATCATCAAGGCCTTCAGAAACATCCCTGGAATCACTCTGCTTAATGTAAGCAAATCGAACATTTTGAAACTTGCTCCTGGTGGGCATGTGGGACGTTTCTGCATTTGGACTGAAAGTGCCTTCCGGAAGTTAGATGAATTGTATGGCACTTGGCAGAAATCCGCTTCCCTCAAGAGTAACTATAACCTTCCCATGCACAAGATGATGAACACAGACCTTAGCAGGATCTTGAAAAGTCCAGAGATCCAAAGAGCCCTCCGAGCACCACGCAAGAAGATCTATCGCAGAGTCCTGAAGACGAATCCACGGAAAAACCTGAGAATCATGTTGAAACTTAACCCGTATGCAAAGACCATGCACCGGAACACCATTCTTCGCCAGGCCAGGAATCATAAGAAACGGCTGGATAAAGTGGCAGCAGCAGTAGAGGCCAAATCTGATGAGAAGGGGGTTGCAGCTAAGAAGCCTGTAGAAGGGAAGAAAGGAAAGGGAGTTGGTGCTAAGCAGCAGAAGAAGCCTTTGCTGGGAAAAAAGGCTGCAGCTACCAAGAAGCCAGCAGCTGATAAGAAACCAGCAGCTGACAAGAAGGCAGCAGCTGAAAAGAAGCCAGCAGAAAAGAAATCTACCACAGAAGAAAAGGAATCTGCTGCATAAACCCTTAACATTTGTTTATTCTGTAAAGATTACATCATTTTGGACAGCTTATTTTGAATAAACATCTTGTTCAAAGCAAAAAAAAAAAGAGAGAGAGAGAGATTACTGGGTACCCTATGAGTGGCAAGGGGACCCCTACAGAATTTCTGACTCTATAGGAAAATGCGCTTTTGATCGTCAATGGTCCCTAATTAACAACTTTATGTGATAGAAGTTAAGTGATAGAAAATTTATAGATGCAAATGATTGGAATCTATAGGAATCCAATAAAGTTTGTCTAGTAGAATATAATTATTTCTGCTCCATTGACAAAATATGATCCCAAACATTATACTTTATTGTGTTGAAGGGTAGTTTTGCAAATAATCAGCAAATTCACTTCAGATTTCTGATTTTATATACATGTAAGTCTGTTCTCTAGATTTTCCTTGAATCACTTTTTTCCCCTTTTGTGTTTTTGCCATAGGGCATGTGTGCTCTGTGGAGACAGACAGAGAGGGAAGGTAAGAAATCATTGCCTCAGGGAAATGGCCCTGCTGCAATCCCTTTTATTCCATTCTCCTCTCAGGATTTTGGGCATGCACACCCATATGCCCTTCATGATTTTCAAGCCCCCAGGACTGGGACGTGAACAGTGGTCTGCCATGTGGGAGTCCAGTGCCTTAACCACCAGACCACCGCCAGCCCCATCTTCAATCACTTTTAACATCTCATTAGTTCTCTCATTTAATGAGTTAAGAACGTCTTTGACATGTATTCATGTTGTATTTGTATGAGGCTAGCTAAATTCTACTTGCCCACCGTCCATGAGTGAAGGCATAGTCATCAACTTCACAAATGGAAGGAATTGTAGCAGTCCCCTTCTTTTCCTTTTCCATCGGTCATACTTCAATGTCTATGGGACTCCTCAAGGAAGCCTTACATCTGAAGTACCTTCTCAATGCATTTTTAGCCCTTTTCCCTCTTCTCAAATCATCTATGGTAAAACCAGTATCTTTTATTTCCAATCCACTACAAGATATTATTTTTGTCAAATAAAATGAAAATGAATTGCTAGAAAAATAACCATGTACTCAGATGTTGCAGCAATGTCAAATCTCTATGTAAGTTGCTGAACAACCCCCGAGGTTGGCAGTACTACCGTTTTCAATTTACAGATGAGAAAACCGTAACTTAAAAAAGTTGGGTAACTTGTCCAAGATAAAACCAAACCAAGCACTTTGGTTTAGATTAAAAGCAAACAAACAACTTGCATTTTCATTTGATTTTTAAATTAACAATTATTGGGAGTTTTTCTGATTATCAATTTTTTTTGAGAGGTTTTCACTATAGGGCGCGTGCGCTCACCAGACCTAGAGAGACAGAGAGATAGAAAGCGAGAAATCGCCCCCCAGGGGGATGGTCACGCCACAATCCCTTCTCCTCCATTCTCCTCTCGGGATCTTGGGCACGCACGCACATGCGCCCGGCATGAGTTTTAAACCACCAGGTCCGGGATGCGAACCGCGGTCGACTACGTGGGAGTCCAGTGACACAGCCATTACACTAACTGCTGGTTCCCCTGATTATCAATTTTCACTGTAGAAATCACCCATCATGTCATTTTCAGAGATAGCCTCTATAAATGTACTTGCCTCTGTCAGTCTGTCTCTCTTTATATTTATCCCTGGTTTTGCTTCAATATGTAAAAGCTAGATCCCCACAGAACTTCTCCTCCCAGCTTGTAAGCACACTATGACTTCCTCACTTCTTTTTTTCAATTATTTTATTCCTTCCATGAGGGAGAGAGAGGAGCACCCTCAGGAGGGCAACACCTGTGCAGCCAACTTCTCAGCCAGTGCATGTGCCTGGCATGTACAGACTGACCAAGGAACTGAACCTATGATCTTTCACATGGATCCAACATCACTTGAGCAGTGTGTTAATGCCATGGTACTGGTTCGTTCCTCCCCTCACTTTTTTTTTTTTTTAAAGATTTTTGCTATAGTGTGTGCTTGCCAGAGAGACAGAGAGTGACGGAGAGAGAGGAAGTGAGAAATCACTCCCCGGGGGGGATAGCCACGCCACAATCCCCTCTCCTCTATTCTCCTCTCAGAGTCTTTTTTTTCCTTCTTTTTTTGGAGAGGTTTTTGCTATAGGGCGGATGCGTTCACCAGAAAGACAGAGAGAGACAGAGAGACAGAAAGCCAGAAATCACCCCCCCCCAGAGGGCATGGCCATGCTGCAATCCCTTCTCCTCCATTCTCCTCTCGGGATCCTGGGCACACATGCCCAGTGTGAGTTTAAGCCACTGGGTCCGGGACTTGAACCGCAGTCAACTACATGGGAGTCCAGCGACATAGCCATTATGCTAACTGCTTGTCCCTCCTCTCAGGGTTTTGAACACGCACACATGCACATGTACACGGCATGAGTTTTAAGCTGTCGGGTCTGGGACTTGAACCATAGTCAGCCATGTGGGAGTCCAACGCCTTAACCACCATGCCACCTGCTGGCCCTCTTCCTGTCACTTTTAATTCTTCATTAAAAGCTCCAGTCTTGGTATGACCTTCGGAAAGAGTTCTTTAGGTTGGAAGTTACTCTGCAGGATGTGGCCTCGTCGTGTGATATGCACACAGGGAGAGGCATGGAGAAGTTTTCTAGACAATGACAGTCATGCTGCGATGTTTCACAAACATCATCTTTGCTCTTTAGGTTGTAACACAAAGCCTCACGGATGACTGCAGCTTGAACCCCAGGGCTGTCAGGGAGCAGGGACATATGGCTTTGGTCTCCATCCGAAGGCCTCAGCTATCAACAAGAAATTCCTTCAGAAGAGAGCTCAGACTTTTTAAGACAGGAGCCAAGAAGCCGAATCACATGATGACATTCAATGATTTTTTTAAAAAATGAGACACACATAGAATGATAAAATTCTAAGGACTATGTATCACCAGGCGGTAATGTTCCCCTCTCTGCACAGCGTCAGGACCTAAAGATTTGGAGCATGAAAGACAAACTATTAGCTTGCTAGCTTTCGCTGAAGTCAATTTAATCTGGAAATGTCTATTCAAGTTATTTATACAAGGTTAGATTAAGCACCCTGTGACTATCCTAATTTGGGTAACTTTTACTTGACTGGGGTGGGGGGGGTTGGCAAGAAATAGTCCCAGGATGACAAAAAGAATCAGACAAAGCATTTTCTTTTTAAATTTTTGCTAGAGACCATATGCTGGGGAGAGAGAGGGAAAGTGAAAAAGCATCCCCTGGAGGAAAGGGGGGATGGGGGTGGGGGGATGGAAAGGCCATGCTGCAATCCTTTCTCCTCCATTCTCTTCTCAGAATTTTGGGTATGCACACACACATGCCTGGTGTGTTTCTCAAGCTGCTGGGTCTAGGATTCGAACTGCACTGTCAGCCATGGAGGATCACTATGCCACTGGTAGTCCAGATGAAGTACTTTCAAGGTCTCTCTTTTCTCTAGAAAAATCTATCATCCATTATTTAATGCTCATTCTTCTCTTTTCTGAGCTCTTGTCCCGCATTTACTGATTCTTAGCAAAAGATGCCTTGTCATGTTAGTCATCTTTTGAGTGCACAGCTGGCTTGTCCGCGGCGCTAAGTTGTACGTCCACGATGGCCTTTCTTATTCTCCTCGGTGTCACCCTCAGGGCCAAGCAAGGCATCGAGCACACAGTGGTCACTCAGCAGATGTTTGCTTTGTTTCTGCACTAAGCTGTCAAGGACACATTTCTGGACCCAAAGTTCCAACGTGCTTTCCAGACTGGCTTCTAGGTGCCCTCTAGTCCCCATTTAACTCATTCAATCCCTACAATGCACAGTGAGGAAGCTGAGACCCAGAGAGGTAATACCAATGTCCCTCGGAGGGCAAGCAGCGAGCCCAGGACTGAAATGAAGATGTCTGGCCTCAAGTCTAGCATTCTTGGCCTGACGTGACGGCTGTTCTTACTATGCCACAATGACCAGGCTTTGAAAAAGCCTGCAGCAACACGGGGAGGGGACAGAGGAGCACTTGGTTGGCTCTGTCTGCACTGGCTTGTTCCCTGGTTCACCGGGCAAGGCCCGGATGCGGCTGCACAGTGCACCACGTGGCAGCCTCAGGCTCCTCATTTTTTCTATGGAGATTCTTTCATTCCTTTCTCCTTGCCCCCTCACCTCCCTGCTGAATACAGAAACGACCCCAGGAATAAAATGCGAGAGTTCGACCAACATAAAGCAAAGGTTAGAAATTGAACGCCACCCCTCCCGAAGCCAGGAAATTCCAGAGACGTAGTTCTCATGGCAAGGGGACTTCAAGTTACATATTTTGAAGTCTGGCTAACTGGTTGTACTTTTCAGTGTGAGGCTTAAGACAGGGTCTGCCTGTGCCACGAGGGTGCCTCTGGGCTCTCAGACCCATATTAGATTGCACACAGGCTGTACTGTGGATTAGCTGTGAGATTTGCAAATGTATAGTTTACAACGTGGTAAGAACCTCACCGCCCAGAGGAGCGAGCTCTGAGAGCCGGTGCCGTGGTGTTGCTCGGGTGTGGGGAGATCTGCTGGCCTGTAGAGCTCTCCTGCTGTAAGAACCAGTCCAAAGTTAATTTAAAGTGATTTCATGAGTTTCCCCTCCCTCCCCATGCAACTAGACGTGCTTCCCTGGGTAAACCTCACATGCCTCTCTGAATTTTAGAATCTGAAGATTGGTCTCGGTGAGAAGCGGTTTCTTCATCACTTGTGAGCTAAATCTGGGCAAAATGAATGGGCAGACCACTTGTTCCGAGTGCCTTAGATTGAGTCCTGACTGCCCACTGCTTCAGTAGCCCCCAAGAAAAGCCTGCAGAGTTCTCCAGCCCATTGCAAAGCACAAGGCAGACTTACCCCAGCCTGGACAAGCCCAAGCTTTCCCCCAGAGTGGTCCTAGACGAGGGCCTGGGAGTCCTCGTGACATTTCTTTTCTGTTCCTGAGCTGTTCCTAGCTCCACAGAACAGACCCGAGGGCTTCTACATATCCTCCCTGCTGGGTCTTCAAAGGTCTGTGTTTCAGCACAGTACCAAAACTGGAGTCTCAGACAGATCGTTTGATTTGGATATTTCTCTCCCTTCTTGTCTTCCCTGAAGCGCTCTCTCCTAGTCTTGTAGGTGCCCAACATCCTTTCCAGGCTAGTCTGACTCACACTATATTCCTGTCGCGAAGGTCTCTCCCTCTTCTCCTTTATGCTCCCTCTCCAGGCCTCTTGCCAAACTTTTTCCCAGCCAGCTGTCACTCACGAAAAGATCCCATAAAATTGATTAATAATGACCTATGCTATTGTGTTCTACAAACAAAACATATATTTTACAGTCTCTCTTAGCTCCCACATCAGCCTGTAATATTATTCTTGTTCCACCACTAATGAAAGAAATAAATCTCTTGAAGAGTATAAGCAACCTTTCCCAGGTCATGCAACTAAGAAGTGTTAGGATTTGGGCCAGCTCACGGTATGATGGCTAAAGTGGCTGGATTCCACATGGCTGACAGCACGGTTTGACTCCTGGACCTGGTGGGTGGAAAACACTGAGCAGGTGTGCACATACTGCCCCAAATCCAAGAGGAGAATGGAGAAGAGATTACAGTAGCCATACCCTGTTACCCTGTGGCGGGTAGGGGTGGGGGATTTCTCACTTTCCCTCTGTCTCGCTCTCTCTCTCTTTCTCTGGTAAGTGGACATGCCCTACTGCAAAAATTAAAAAAAAAAAAAAAAAGTTTAGGATTTCAATCGTAAGTCTTCTGACTTCAGATACCTGGTACCCCTTCCCCTACCAGGAGCTGCCTTCTCACCCCTGCCAGGACTCACTGGCTACTCAAAGCCAAGGACAGAGATTGCTCTGTGTCCCACCCTGAAAGGTAAGCTGACATCCTGGAGCTCACAGGCCCTTCTGCTCCTTCTTTTCCTCTGCTCTCCCTTTTGGAGTCAGTTCTTCACTGTGAGGCAAAGAGCCTCTCTCAGAGATTGGCTATGGTTGCAAAGCAGGTCCTGCCAGCCAGGAGGCTCAGTAACAACTATGGAACTGGTAAGACCCCTCCCCACATTGGCCTGGAAAACTGATTCCCCTTCTCCTCCTTAGGTATTTTTTGCATAAACAAACAGATGAATGCCACTCTACTCCTGTGCTCTTGGAGCCATGTCACTTGGGCAACTCATTTTCACAAATGGGGCCTTAGGAGCTAAGACGGTTACCTTTAGCTGGAGCAGTGCTCAATTTTTAATTTAAAAATGAATGACTAAAGTATAACTGAACTTCCAATAGCTTTTGGTTAGAAAGGCTAACTTGGCAGGAGTCATTCTAGTTTACAAGCAAATCCTGCATTCAGATGAAAATTGGTGCAGGCTGCCTCTTATGTAATTGGACTAGATGGTTGCCCATTTGGTGTAACTGGAGAGGGGCTAGAACAGATCCTCTAGGCAGAATATCACTCACACCAGTGTGTCTCAGTGCCTGGGATTCCACCATTAGAGATGCATTACTTTGTAGTCTTTCAAACTACAAAGAGCCTTTTAGATAAGAATCGTCAACAATTCGGTACATGGTTGGTGTGACACTAGATATCCTAATACATTTCTCTCTGTGAGTGGGGTTATGTAAAGATAGCATAATTTTCCTAATCAAATTAAGAAGGATCTACTCAAGATGAGGTTCACATGCTTTTTATTTTCTGAAACTGATGGTTCTCTCTCCCCCTTCTTCCCATCCCCCCTGCATTGTCCTTTGGCTCAGCAGCACTTCCAGGAAGACAAAGCTGAGTCCATGGATTCTAGGTCCAAAGCCTAAGAAAGAAGGGGAAGACATACGAGGGAGAAATGGTGAAATCAGAAAGGGTGGGAAACGGAGGAAACTCGCTGAGTGGGAAAGGACAGAGGTAAAGAAGGAGGGCTAGGGACGGAGACAGGAGAGAGAACTGGTGTCCATTCCCACAGGGACGCAATGACTCATGCTTCATGGGCTCAGGCGGAGTCCCTGCCCTTATAATCACCTATCGCAGTATGTCCCCCCTGCCTGGAATCCCACCTTCAGGGAGGAGCGGCTTCAAAGACTTGACAGCTTTTCTTCAACCCTCACTGCAGCATGGATCTGGTCCCATGTGGTTGCCAGCTTGCAGGCATCCTCTGCTCCTCTAATTAAAGGTCAACTGGTGGAGACCAGGTCACCTGCGTAAGTATTTTGTTCACAGCTTAACAACCATGGTATAGACGATTTAGGAAGAGCTAAAGATGTGACTTGGGTTTAAGCAAGTTGGTCAGTGGGACTGTCCACCCCATATGCAGAAACTGGAGTCAAAGACAGAAAGTTCATTTAGCAACGATGAAGTGATACTTGGAGTCTCCAAAAAGTTCATGGAAAATGCATACTATGTAAAAGCTATGTATGGAATTCAAGTTATTTTACATATAAACAAACTCATACTTTAATTCCATTTCCCACAAACTTTCGATGTCATGGTCATCATTGTTCCTATTCATAACAATATAAGCCTTATGAGAGTGGGGACATTGTTCACTGTTACAACTTCAGGCCTGCTTAGTGCTCAGGAAATATGAATGCATGGATTTTCATACAAATCTGACTCCCTTCAGATCTCTTAGCCTGACTTGAGGTAAGTTAGGCATATATGAGAGAAGAACAGGTGGCCCTGCCCCTGGGAGCATTTGGCCTAATTAGGAGGAAGAAAGACTCACACTCGAGAAACAGCAGTCACCAAGGTGTGCAGTGAAGAGCTGAAATGAGCAGGGAGGCTGACATTTACTGCAGTTGCTCACAGATGGCAATCCTAGCACCTGGCATGGGGACCGGTGCTGCTTCCGAGATCTATTTGCCTGCTGCTGTTGCTTTGCTCCCTCCAGCAACTTGCAAGCACAACTGTTCAGCCGTGAGGAAATGGAATAGATGGTCCTCAAAGATGGCTACCACCAGTTCCACTTCTGTGATGTGCCCCCTTCCATCAAGAGGTTTATTTCATCTGAGCTGGCCTTGTCACTTGCTTTGAATAATAGAATGCTGTGGAAATGACATTCTGGAACCCCCAAACTCAGGCCTTCTTTTGGCAGCTTCTTAGAAGGCAGCAGCCATGTAAGAAGTTTGACCGCCCTAAAAGCACCATGCGAGAAGAAAGCCCAATAGAAGGAAGAGCCACATGGAGGAGCCAAGGCACCAGACATGTGCGTGAAGCCTTCTTTGACCTCCCAGCACAGCCTGCCAAGCCACAGAATGCAGCCAAGGACTGACCCTGCTTATATTTCATGGAGCAGAACAGGCGAGCACAGAATCATGAGCAGCAAGAAGTTGTTGACTTAGGTCATTCTGTGTTGGGGGCATTACTTGCATGCAATAGAAAACTCAAACAAGAGGGCAGGGCCTAGGTCAGAATTGGGAAGGGTGGCAGCACCATCACATCATAAACCTCAGGGTACATGGCATATTTCCCCTCCAACCTCTGGCACAGAGCAGAGAGGGACTCAACACCCCTTTACTAAGACACTTATAGCCTTAAAGAAAACCACAGAAACAATTGTAAGTTAGGAAAAATGCTTACTTAACATGTAACAGAGCTGCCAGGACAGACATGGCCCAGTTCACTGTTAGTAAATGAGTCTATTGACATATTTGAATGTTTTTACTCTGTATTCCATTTCCATTGGATCAACTAGTTCTTGCTGCTAGGTCCGTGCTCATGTTTTTCCTCCTTTCTAGACTGTTCTTCCTTTTTACCCTTCCAATCAAATCCTACCATCCTTCAAGATTCCACTGGACTTATGGACTCCATTCCAGGACTTCCATAACTCCAGTTCACACTGTCACACCTTCCGCTGAAGGCCCATAGCACTGGCTGTATGCAACATAGATTTTGCCACTTAAAATTAACCATCACAGGAACTGGCAGGTGGCATGGTAATTAAGGGCAGTGGACTCGCACATGGCCAACCATGGTTCGAGTCCTGACCTGACGGGTTGCTTTCCTCACTTTCTCTCTTTTCTCTCTCTTTCTCTTGCCCTGTCCCTCTCTGGTCAAATTGAAATAAAATAAATAAAATTGTTCTTGAAAAAAACAATGAACCATCACAGATGATTAGAACTGACTAGACTTCAGAAATGAAGTCCAGCATAGAAAATTGGAGCTCAGGGGACCAGCAGTTAGCGTAATGACTATGTCGCTGGACTCCCATGTAGTCGACCGCAGTTTGCGTCCCGGACCCGGTGGCTTAAACTCACACCGGGCGTGTGTGCGTGCGTGCCCAAGATCCTGAGAGGAGAATGGAGGAGAAGGGATTGCGGCATCGGCATCTCTCCTGGGGGGTGATTTCTCGCTTTCTATCTCTCTGTCTCTCTCTGTCTGTCTGGCGAGTGCACGCGCCCTATAGCAAAAACCTCTCCAAAAAAAAAAAAAAAAGAAAAGAAAAAAAAGAAAAGAAAATTGGAGCTCACAGAAAGTGCCTAGTCCAAGGTTTTGTAGTTCGTGAGTGGAGTATGGCAACTCTACAGTTTCGGTAACCCAGATTTACCCAACATCAGAGTTAAAATGGAACCAGGTAGGACTCACTGAGGACCAGCAACTGCAAAATAGGCTTATGCCTGCTGTAAAATGGAGAAAACGCTCAAAGGAGTCAGGTACAAAGCTGATTTCTATCAGACCATACTACGGGTAAGTCAAGATACTCACAACTGTCGTTTGAAGGAAAAGACTCAGAGCAAAATCATAAAAATGTCTGTCTGGACAGAGCCTCGAATTTAGACAGTTCTGCTGTAACAGACACTGTTTCCGTGTAGTGAAGTCCCTGGCAGGTCAGACGTTGCCCTTGAGCAGCACCACCTGGGAGCACACTCCAGTCCCCGTTCCCTGCCCTGAATCAAAGCCATTCATCTGTGTTTGCAGACTGAGCTGGGCTGAGAAGTTAATCTGACTCATTAGGGTAGCTCAGCAAAAACCACCAAGAAGCAAGAACTAAGAAATTAACAATTAAAATAAAAACAAAGAAAAAGATGAATTGCATTTAAGAGTGTGGTGTTAGCCCTTTTATAATAGATAGTAGGCTAAAGTAACTGATGCTTTTTGTAACTATCAAATTATTGTTGATTAATTTGTTAAAACATTTAAAGCAATTAGTAGAATTTAATAACAGGTTGAGCACTCCTGATCTAAAGATCCCAGAACCAAAATGCTTCAAAATCCAGTATTTTCTGAGCACTGACATAACACTACAAACCTGACTTCATGTGACAGGTAGTAATCAAAATACTGTGATATAAAAAATGTTGTATAAAATTACTTTGGGGCCAGCAGGTGGCATGGTGGTTAAGGTGCTGGACTCCCATATGGTTGACTATGATTCAAGTCCCAAATCTGATGGTTTAAAACACATGTTGGATGCATTTGTGTGTGTGTGCCCAAAATCCTGAGAGGAGAACAGAAGAGAAGGGATTGAGACCTTCTTGGGGGTGACTTCTCACTTTCCTTCTGACTCTTTCTTGCTCTGGTAAGTGCACACAACCTGTGGCAAAAATCTAAAACTAAACAAACAAATAAATAAAATTACCTCCATGCTATGAGTAGGAGGTATATGTAAAATAAATTCTAGGGGCCAGTAGGTGGTGTCGTGGTTAAAGGCACTAGATTCTTTTTAACCACAGTTCAAGTCCTGGACCTGGCAACTTACTTTCTCCCTTTCCCTTTCTTTCTCTCTCTGTCTCTCTCTGGTCAAATTTAAAAAGAATAATAATAATAACAAATGGAAATAAATAAATAAATAATTCCTTCTTAAATATATAAATTCCGGGGGGCAGCACATAGGATGGTGGTTAAGGCACTGGACTCCCACATGGCCAGGACTTGGTGACCTGCTTTCTCACTTTCCCCCTCTTTCTCCTCTCTCACTTTCTTTCTCTCTCTGGTGAATTAAAATCACAATAATAAATTAAATTAAATTAAATTAATAATTCCTTTAAAAAATAAAATAAATTCTGTTTTTAGACTTGGGTCCATCCCCATGCTATCTCGTTATGTATATGCAAATATTCAAAAATCCTAAGAAATCTAAAATCTGAAACACATCTAGTCTTGAGCATCTCAGGTAAGATGTATTCAACCTGTATTAAAATTGTGAAGACTTTCACAGTTTAAGTGTGCAAAAAATGTTTACTTTTTAGTGGAAATCTTATTAGTTAACATCTTCAAATTATTTAGTAGTGCATGAATGTTTTCTAAATATTAATTGTTTAAAAATTAATAGATTGGACAATACACTAAACAGGCATTATTGTGAACTCTTCTTCCCATCCCCCCATAGCCCCTGTGACATGAAGGGCATTGACTTCTCCCAGGAGAGTTCTAACACCCACACTGGTCCCCTGAGCAGCTCTCCCCCCTCACCCAAATCTTGCACTGCTCTCTATTTCTGACCTGTGTGTTCAACTTCTAGGATGGTAACAGAAAGACTGCATCCTCTCTTCTGTCTCCGTCACTGCTCTGAGCAACCTCAAATTATCTTTGCATTTTAAATTAATTTCATTGAGCAGAATTGATGGGACTTTTAATCCAATAAGAGCAAACAGGCCAGGTTACAGAACTGAATTAAAACAACTCTTATCAAGCACTTCCCTGAGGACATGACACAAAGGGGAAGCTGTTTCCGTAGTCAGAGGAGAATGTGGACACATGCCTGGAATGTACTCTGCTTTGGGATGGTGCTGGTGACAGGTTTCCGGGAGGAATTCTGAAGGAGGTGGTTTCGGTTGGCTCCAGAACTATCCCAATGGTTCAGGAAAGGAGAAAGACATGACAAACCTCGGGAGGCTAGGAGTCATGGCTCCAGCCTTTCCTTCTTCACCCCTGCAACCTCGTACCCCTTCACTTAGGAACAAGTCAGTATCAAGTATGAGGAGAGTCTGTAAAGGAAGATTGAGGTCCAGGGTACAGTGGAGCTGGCATTGTGGAGTAAAGCAAAGGCTGATTTTGAAAGAATAATGCTCTGGAAGATTTTGTTCAAAAGCCAGTGGGGGGAGGGCAGCAGGTGGCACGGGGGTTAAGGCACTGGACTCCCACATGGTCAATTGTGGTTCGAGTCCCAGAGCTGGTGGCTTGAAACTCACGCCAGGCATGTGTGCATGCATGCCCAAAATCTCAAGAGGAGAAGGGAGTGTAGCGTGGTGATTTCTCACTTTCTCTCTCACTGTCTCTGTCTCTCTGATGAGTACACGCATCCTATAACAAAATAAATAAATAAATAAGCCAATAGGAATGGAAGCTAAAAGTGCAGAAAGGCCACGAGAGAAGAAAAGAGAAGTAGCTTGTGCCATACGAGAGACAGAGGTGCTGAGTCTGTGGCAGAGATGCACGTTATTCTTAAGAGCTAAAGGTGGACCCAGAAGAGTGGAAAACAAAGAGCTGTGGGAGGAGGTCCCACATGAGCAGCAGCAGGGCCTCTCTGCTTCTGACTCCCCTGACTCTGTCCATCAGGACACTCAGAAGCAGAGATGACTAAGTCTGCCCGACATGTGGGATGGCACTGAGGTAAGAAAAAGCACATGAGTTACTGGCATAGAGTCAGTAAAAACTGCAAGGTCAGGTTTTCCAGAATATTGACATTTGGGACCAAACATTGGCTTCGGTGCCAACAAGTTTCTACACTCATTACAAGACCTTTAGAAGTTCATCCTTCTGTGGTGGAGAAAGCTAGCTCTTTACGTGTACAGTGTGCTATTTGCACTTAGGGGAAAACAGCGATGTGAATCACCTTGTAACTTCCATCCCTGCAGAATCTACTTGTGTTTGTGAGAGCCAGGAGACTTGAAAGCATTTGAAAAGCAACTTCCTGAAGTATTTCAAACAAATTCATTTTCACCCAAGCTGAATTAGTAGATATTACCACAGCAGGACTGGCCGACGTGGCAGGAATGGGCAACAGAAGAAACGTGAACACAAGTCATAGCTGGCTGCTCAGCGCTGCGCCCGCCACATGTTGCTTTAAGGCTTTGCATACAGTGTGTCATTAATTCTAGGAGTCTCAGGCATAGGGCAGTTCAGGAATTTGCCCTAGGACCTCCCAGTACCTGGGTTGTAATTCCAATCTGTGAGGATGAGGGGCGGGACAGCAACAGCAGCAGACAGCAGTGAGATCAGAGAGGGGACCCCAAACAGAGGCTGCTTAAACCAAAAACCAGTCTTAGCTAAATCACGAACCAGTTTTGATGTGCTTAACACGGGGAAAGAATGGACAACGTACACCGTTAGTGGCTGTACCGCATATTAACCACCTAAGGCTTCTTGCCTTTCTGTTTGCATTTTCAGGCCTTTCTCCTCAACTGAATCATTTGCTTCCAAAGACAGGGATTGACTTGCCTGTTGCTCAGTATCTATGAAGCACAGTGAAAATGGAACCAATTAACCAGTCTATTCAGCCTCTTACTCCACCCTCTCTGTAGATGAAGGAGTCAGACCCCAAACATTTTTTAAATGTACAAAAATGTTGTAAACCCTCGGTTGGGGATCTTCTAAATGCTCTACCAATAGAATGAAATTAATGTGAATTTTAATGAAACATAATTAATGAAGTTCATGTTAATTTTAATGAAACTTTTCTTCCTGCTGTTTTAAAGGTCAGTGCTGAATTAAAAAGTTTATGCTAGACTTTTGTCAAGTTTTCTTTTGTACTCGAATTATTCTATTGAGATGATGAAATGTATATTCTGCCTATCCAAATAGCATCCTGAGGTTATCAAGCGAACTTATTTTTTGCTTTCAAGAAAAAATTGCTTTCTAGATGTGTCCTTTAGATTTTCTGTGTGATTAATATGTTAATGATACAATGGTGAAAATATGGTTAAAACACACACACAAAGAGAGAGGAAAACACACACACACAAACATATACACAGGATAATGCTAACCCCTCTGATGTGCACCTGGGAACACAGAACTGACCCTACCAGGGCCTTGAACACTGACAACATGTTGATGACTTACTGACCGGATTCCATCTGTTAGCCTTTCCCAGCACCAACATGGATAAAGCTCTGGCTTTTGCAATAACTACAATGACATCTTCCCAGTTGATGGGAAATTCTTCCTCCCTTGCGATGCCAGCTTGGAAAGCACGGAACGGCAAATGCCCCTTGGGCTCATCAGAAGAGGACTTAGTCTGGGAGTTGTACCATCTCAGAAGGGGAATAAAGGTTTCCTGAGGGAGGCTTGGCCGCAGTGTTGAATCAACTACCGTCGTAGTGGCCGACTTCAGGGAAGTCCAGCATTAGGAAGGCCCCGGTTTTGTGCAAACTGATCAAATACAGATGTTGCCAGGGAGCTGACCTTATTGACCGAGACCTCATTGGAGATTGAATGGCGGACAGCCGGTCAGTAGTGGGGTGAAGGCATGTTTTGGCGGGAGAGTGTAAATGTATATACAGTTGATGGGATGCGGATGACACTGGGCAAACATCTGTTATATTGATAAATACATGTTCTATTCCCCGAAAGTTTTGTGGCAGGAAGATGTAGTAAAAAATAAATACAGTTTCAGGCTTTGCTAGGTGTCTCACATGCACATCCAACTCTGAATGAGATGAAGGGCAAAAAAATATTAAAAATGGGTTCAACCTTCCGTCTTTCTGAAATATCAGATTTCATATAAAACTCATCAGCTGAGCTAAGTATTAGGCTTGATCAATGGCAGGAAACTACGGGATCAAATGCTAATAAATCAAAAACAGATACCCCCTCTTGAGGAGAAAATATATCACAAAACTGAAAACAAGGAAATCATCTGATGATTTTTTTAATGTATGTGAATGGAAAAAATTAGCTTTTTGGAGAGTGCTGTACCTTCAACTTGAACATATGCAAAAGAAACAAGAAAGATAGAGATATTTAGAGAAGAATGGGTTCTGAGGAGTAATCTAAGTGTTTTGAGGTGTATAGACACTAAAATGGCAACGTGAATACATTCCAACTCTGCTAATACAATTTTGCTGATGTTTTCATGCATTATCTCTCTCAGGATCACATCCTTGGCCTGCAGCCCTAACCCCGCTGCCTTTTAAAGATGTCTGTTCCACAATTCCATTCCCTTACTTCTTAGTAATTTTTTTTTCTATGATCTGTTTTCACTTTGTAAAGTAAATGTTTTATTAAAATAGAACATGTATCTAGAAAATGCACAAATCACAAATTCACAAAGTCAATGAATTTTCTTCAGGAAGGCACACCTGTATTACTAGCATCCAGCTTAAGAAACAGAACATTACCAGTGTCCCAGAAACTTGTCAACGACCGCTCCTCTGAGCGGAACCCCTGTTCTGACTTATAATGCTAATATTGTCTGTTTCTGAGCTCTATATGAGTGGAATCATAATGTATGCATTCTTGTATCTGGCTTCTTTCATCCAGTATTATGTTTGTGTAATTCATCATGATTAGTTATATATTTATTCATATTTAAATTATATTAAATATTGTTTAAAACAAGACAGATGTAGTCATTTCATTAATACAGTCATGTAGGGACAGAAATGTCTGCATTTATTTCAGCACATTGACTAGTCTTGGCACTCAGAAGAGAGTTCAAAAAAGTAACCAGCCACCAGCAGAAATCACAAAGAATCCACTGAACTGCGATAAAATTCTCAAACTGACAGGTCTGTAATGAAAGGCACATTATCACTCACACCTTCGAAACTTTCATATTTGGTTCCCACTTATTTTTCAGAAAAATACACATGCAATCTTTTTTTTTTTTTTTTTTTTTCCTTTTATCCACGTTTCACAAGAACCCAGAGAATGTGGTCCTGCTCTTGGGATGGAAACTGTTTGCTTCTGTGAAAACAGAGAGCTAAATTAAATTAGAAAATCCTGGTATTCGGTAGGACCAAATTTCCCTTCCTTCCTACTTTCCCATTCCACAATCTATCACCTAGAGTAATTAAGACCAGGGCGGTATCATCTTCACTGGATTAACCTTAACTAAATTGTACTCATTCAACATGTGCCCTTTTGATTAGTCCGAGCAGGGCCTGCTGTCTCGGATACACCCACCTTGTAATTCTACACACTTAATTAATTTCAGATGAATAGCGAGAGGGACAAGCTAAATTCTCCGATTAATAAACTGTAAGTCTTTATGTGCGTCAGAGTAGCTCAACATTTTCATTCTTCTTTTATTTCTTTGCAGGCTAAATGGAGATTGGGGAGGTGGGGAACCCACACAACACACACACACAGCTGCGATTGTTTGAGGTTGATGAGGGGGTCCCTGAGCAGTTTCATCATTGCAAAGGGCAGACCTTAAGAATGGTTGGTAAAATAGATTATTTTTCTGCCAAAAATAATTTTCAATGTCTTTCTCCACCTGGACTTCTGTTTTTATTTGCACACTTTTTTTGCTTTATGTACAGATTCTTGGTTATGAAAATTCAATATTAACTCCACGAATTTTGTATTTTTAAGCACATTTCTCAGAAGTAAAATATTATTCATAGTCTGAGAACTTTCTGAGAAATGGTTTGAAGTTATTTGTTTAATCATCAATTTTAACAGTTTTCAAAAATATAAAAAATTTTGCCCTCATGGGCATCTTTGACGGCAAAGAAAATTATTTCTCCATAATAAGACAGATCCCAAGGATGTTTATATGCTATAATTTATCTCATATTAAAAGATGGCTAGACAATTATACAAGATAGATTTACAGTCTCTCCTTCAACCCAGAAAATTTATATGTCTAGTTATTAGTGACTTAAAACTACTACTGATCTGCATAATTGTATTTAAAGAGTTTTCCCTGTGGCTTTTATGTCCTGTGATTCAACTTAATGAGGTCAATTATATTCAGGGAATTTAAATTACTGATACTTAGGGAATAAAACCAACATAGCTGTTAGTTTCTTATTTAGTACACAGAGAATTTGAGTTCCATAAGACAAAATACCTACACAGCCTGTTTTATGTGTTTTAGCAGAGATTTTAAAAGGTCACTAAGAGTTCTTGCATTAAAAAAAAAACTCATTCAAGAAACCATATACTCAACACACTAATGTCTTCAGATGTTAGAAACTGTCCGGATTTCGTTCCCTAAATTTAGTCCTTAGTTCCAAAATGACTTTTTAAAAATCCTTGAGGAATTCTGTCTTTTCTACTAGTTTAAAAACCTGACTGTGAAATTCTTGCACTCTATTTTTAACCACACTAATTCCTTACTAAACATTCCTACAAGCTAAATAAGGATAGTATTACCCAAATTTACCATTGAATGAATGAGTGTAGAAGATTTTACTGATTATTTGACTAATTGCCTACTTGTGAAAATTCTCAACATGGTGGAGCCATTTGATTAACTGAATGCAAATATTAAATAATTTGTGATTGATGACACACATGCTGATAGCACATCGTTTTTTCAGGAAGTATCAGCTAATGCCTTATCAGGTTTGTATTATTTTCTCCATCAGAGGCTGGGCACATGGGCATTTAAACTCCGGAAATCGTATTCTCTCTGCCTTCCCTAAAACCAGACCCTACATTTGACCCTCTGGAAAAACACAAAAGCGAGTAATTTAAATCAGCCCACACCTGCACCATCATCCAAACTATCCTCTTATGAATGTTTAGCGTATCCTGTTCCTGAGCACCTTAGGCGGCGGTGGAGGACAATTTCTTCCCCTTAAAAACAAAGTGCGGCGGATACTGCAGTTTGTCTTCTTTGGGGTGAGAGGAGAAAGGCAGCGATGTTTGGCCCAGAATGATTTCGATTTACTATACAATCCAATAACTAGTTCTGAAGGATGGAATGAAGTATTTACACGAGGGGGCTTAGTTCTTTGGTTTTCTTCTAAACCTATGTGAACGTTCTTTTGGGTGCTACATCATGCAGAATTCTTACACTAGGACAGTAACTGCATTATCCAAGATTGCTTGCTGTTAGGGAAAGTTGTTTAGCTAAATTTTTCACTTTAAAAAAATCATAGAAAAAATTCATTAGGACGTCTCCGAAATGTATAGCCTCTTCCTCTTGCGATTTAATTACCTGGTGTCTTACACTCCTGCGTTGGCCTCGTAACTGAACTTCCACTAATAAAATCAACTTTCTATTTTTGCTTACGACCGGCAATTCCAAGTCCGGCCTGGTTCACAGAAAGGAATGAAAGGTCTGTTTAGTTTTTCGGTACAGTCCGATGCTGTTTATCACTTTGTCTTTTAACAACCTGTCCCCTTTCCATACACCCAGTGCTGCCGCCTCTGGGGCTCGGTAAATGATTCTCTGCGCCAAGCCAGGTTGCTCTGGGCCAGTTCACGATTCCGCGCCTCTGCGCTCCGACTGTCGTATCCGCCTCGTCTCTTCCCTGCAAGTCCCTGCAAAGTTTTTGTTGTTTTAAGCCCGTGGCATTTCCGCGCGCGGATGGAAAGGCAAGTAGGAGAGGATACAGGTGCGAGGCGGGCGGCTGCAGCGAGTGCGGCGGGCTGGCGGCGCTGGGGCTCCTTCCGGCGCCCGGGGCTGCGCAGCCGGCCGGGTGCAGCGCCTACTCGGTGCACGTGGCTCTCTACGCTGCGGGCCTGGAGCGCGGAGGACCGGAGCGCCTGCCAGTGAAGGCGGCACCCGGCTGGGGACCTTTGCGCCCCCCATCCCTCCCGCCTCGGGCGGGAAGAACGCGTGGCAGCTCGGAGTAACGCCTGCAAGTGCGGCGGCTCCGGCAGGCGGGTCCGTGCAGGGCCTGCCCAGATCCCTGGGAGCTCCCCAGCGGCCGAGGGGTTGTGTAAGAGGCGCCCAGGCGCGGGACGGAGAGTAGGCGCCGAAACCGGTATCCCCAGCTCGCTGGAGGCAGACGGGAAGGCCGGCAGCAATGGGCTGCACGGCGGGGACGCTCGGTGGGGAAAGCCGTGCGCCGGGCACCGTGGCCGGCCCCTCTGGCCTGCACATTTCCGGGAGATCGCTCCCGCGGCGGTCAGGGGCGTAGGCTGGCGCGGTTGGGGCCTGGAGGGAAGGGCGACCCCCGGGGCCAGAGGGTCTCCGGGGCGAGTGTGCCCTGGGAGCCTTGCCTGCAGTCTGGTCGGGCGGTGGAGATAAAGACGTCACCAAGTGTCTGCTTCTCGGACCTCCGCTACCTTCCAGGGCGACCCGACTGGCGCTCGCAGAGAGAAGGGGAGAGGCGTAAGGGGGTTTGTTCGGACTGGGTCGGAGAGCGAGGCTGTTGAGGGCGGCAGCGTGGTCTAGGACACCCGGAGCTGAGATAGGGGTGAGTGCAGTCGCCCAGAGAGGGGGGAGTGGGAGGATGGTGATTATGAATAAAGTTGGGGTCGGAGTCCGGCTCTGGGAGGACTAACCACCAGGGTGCACACCGCTCGAGTTCCTTAGCTCTTTGCTCTCCCCAACCCGTTAGACGCGCAGCAGGAGGCGGAGGGTGGCGCGGCCGGCTAGTCGCCTCGGAGCAGAGCCACTCCACCTTCACGCGGACTTGGGGCCTGGCTCTGGAGTGACCTCTCCTGCGCCCCGCCTGCACGCTGTGGCTCACAGCTTGGGACCTCACCAACCCTGCACTCTCGTGGTGGCGTCCAGCCTCCACACTTGCGCAGAGGCCCCAGGAACTGGGACCGGGAAGGTGTATTTCCGCGTGAGTGGAGGTGACTCGGTTATTGGTGGCGAGGTCAGACCCTATCGTGGGAGAGCCAGCCCTCCCCAGCGGCCCGGGCTGGGTTCGGGATTGCTGGAGCAAAGCCCGAAGGTTGCACAGTGTAGGCCCGTTCAGCAAGAGTGGAGGTCATTCCCCTGCCTCTTTAGGGAAGCAGCAGCGGGACCCAGAAGGTTGTGGGCCCCAGGCTCTTCTCGCATTGCCCTCAAACCCGCGGGCCTCTGTTCCCTCTGCTGTCACTCGGGGCGCACCCCATTCCTTGGCGACACTGAGCACCGCAGCGCACCAGCCGATGGCGGAAACTCGGCGCTCCCTGGGTCTCCCAGCCTGTCACATCTGCACTTATTTAAAGCTCGGCTGGTGGTCTGCGCTCTCTGGAATGCCGATTGCGGGCCTAGCCTCCTACGACATTTGCATTGATTAGTGAGCCTGTCAGGGAGTGGTGGGAGGCTTAGGGCAGACTGGATGTTCACAATATTCTGACTGCCCGTGGCCCAGGAGCAAGCCGGAGCCTTGCCATTCCCATCCACTAGACTGCTATGTCAGGGAACACGGAACCGAACTCAGAGGTTTGATGTGCAGCAGAACCGCCACAGCCATTTAGTATGCACGCAAGTTGCGGTCCTGTGTGCAGGCACAACCTTCAATCCCGGCAGGCTCAGCCCTGAATCAGGCTTGGAGAACAAGTGCTGTGATCCCATGTCACCCAGGTTCCTAAAAGGATACTGCCTGTCTGGGATGTACAGCTTCCTCGGTGCGAAATTCTTAAGAAATAGTGCAAATCCATAAAAATGAGATTGACCTGCCTTGCTTAAAATACTACACGTTAACTGTAAAAAAGACACCGGCAGCATGCTTCAGAGATGAAACCCCAAGTGGGAGGGGCCCAGTGCAAATTCGTCGTGAAAAACAAGCTGTGTTCCAACTTACTGCGACTCCCACAGCTCGTGGTGGGGGGAGAAACAAGGGGAGACCATTTTTATTCTATAAACCTGGAAAAGTTTGGTCTGATTTTGCACTTGCCTTTGGACTTGGGATAATTAGGAGCGAAAATAAGGCCTCTCTGTATTTCTATTCCCCTTTGCTTTTCTGCAAAGCATTTACCCCAGAGGAAAGTTGTTTTAGTAATCCGGGAAAGAGAGACCATGTGCTGAATCAGCAAAAATGCTGGCCCTGGCCAGTTCAGTTCAATAACACGGCTATGTGTAATGTACACGATCTATATGCCTTTGTGGAAATAATGAAAAATATATCTGAATTTTCATGGTGTAAAAATGCCCACAAAGCCTTTCGGCATTTGAGAGCCAGTTTAACCTCTGCATCTTCCAGTGGAAGGAGTTAATGTTTTGAGCATGTCTTCTAACAAGTGTCAGATTCAACCGCACTTAATATGAGAGAGAGCAAGAAAAATACAATTCTCAAAACTAAGCAAAATGTTGTTTCAAGTATTTATGCTTCATCTCTTGGTGCCTGTATTCTTGTGACGCGTGTTCAAGGTGGCTCCAGTGGGTAGAATCTTTTTAAATTTTACATCATTTAAAGCATTTCTCAAGAATGCATCTTTAAAGGATCTGCAGGGTCACCTTGAGAATACTGTTGAACCTTGATAGTTAATTGATCATAAATTTTTGTTTGTGTACAAGAAATAAATGTGTTCACAGAGCACAGGCTGAAATTCTCCTAAACTCTGAAGCAACTGTTTTTTTCATAGAATGACTGCTTACCTTTTTAACTATCCAAGTGTTACCTGAATTTGTAGAATGTGAGCATTTCAACTGTTAGCAGTCCAAATTGTTGAATTTTCAGTGACTGATGCTTAGTACTTCTGGGATATTTCTTCATAGTTCTTTTAACTTGTAGAGTTTAGTCACAAAAGAACGTAGGTTTAAAAAAAAAAAAAAAAAAAAAAAACCATCATACCGCATAAAGCATTGACCAAAGGTTTGCTTCTATTTCATTTATCTTTTCTACCTCAAAACAAGTTCTATACTTGTACTACTTAAATTCTCAAAAAAATATAGTTGACTTCTTAAAGTTGTCTCAGTATAATGCATCTGGATGTGAAGTGAAAAGTCCAGTCTGTCACTTAGCTTCCAGATGTTTGGTACTACATAGACAAAACATCAGAATGAATGACTGAAATTTTTTTCTCTACTATCCAGATGGTTCGGTGCCTGGTGCTTCTATAAGGAAGCATATTTTCCTTTCTGCAAACATCACATCCTATGTTAGGCAAGATTTACTCTCTCAGCTATGCCATTTGGAGTGCAGCAAAGCAATCAGTAAATGAGACATAAGTCTAGGTTTTGGTGCATGTAGTCTAAGTAGAAGCGTTAGTATGTACTTAGAGACTGGAGGTGGGAGCCAGTAATGGGGTGCAGAGACACAGAAGAGAGGGGAGAGAGAGAGAGAGAGAAAGAACTTTCTTCAATGGGAGAACAACTTGGCTGAAAGGACATAGACTTCTAAAAATCCATTTCTAGCATCTCATAATCTTTAATAGATGGAGTCTAGCATTTAGTTGCATCTCAGACAGGGCTGCCTTTCAACTTGAGATGCAACTGGATTGAAATGTCCCTTTAACTCTGAAGCTCTCTTTCTTTACTATTCCTTCTTGAAGCATTGCAAAATCAGATTGATGCCTGTATCTATTACAGCATTAAAACATGAGAAGGACTCATGAACATTATACAGGTGGGGAAATGCTATTTTTGAAAACTAAGAAAGCAATATGGTGAATTTTTTTTTTTTGGAGAGGTTTTTGCTATAGGGCGTGTGCGCTCGCTAGACAGAGAAAGAGAGACAGAGAGATAGAAAGTGAGAAATCACCCCCCAGCGGGTATGGCCACGCTGCAATCCCTTCTCCTCCATTCTCCTCTCGGGATCTTGGGCACGCACACATACATGCTTAGCATGAGTTTAAGCCACCGGGTCCGGGACTCGAACCGCAGTCGACTACGTGGGAGTCCAGCGACATAGCCATTACACTAACTGCTGGTCCCCTATGGTGAATATTTTAATTACTCAAAAATATAGTGACAATGAATAGCTTTCTCTTGATGTGAAATATCTGTGTATTTTATAGCTGTTAAATTTGTAATGAAGATGAAGATACAGAAAACATTTTTTTCTTTCCCCAAAGCAACAGATTTAAGGCCATGAGCAGAGTCAGAGCTCAAAGTCTCTTTACTATGTTGAGAAATAAGAAATAGATATTGAAGAGGCCTTACACTAGAATCAGCAGATGAAATCAAACCTAGAATGAATTCCATTCTACTTATTAATCTCATGCTAATTGGATTATAGAAGAGTGTTTAGATAATGAATGTTAAAACATCATAAAACCTGACCACTTAACAATTGTTTCAAGAAAAGCATACCATTTTAACCAAATCTTACAACTCAGAATTTGAGACATCGATAATAAGATACAGAATTTTACACTGGCCCAAAATCAATTCTTAAGAAATAACTTACTGGAATCTAACAGAATTTTAGGGATACACATATTGAGTAGTTAAGAGATTCAAAAGTCAAGTGGGAATCTTTTTTTTTTTTTTTTTTTTTTTTTGTGCTAGAGGGCACATACACTTGCCAAAAAAAGATAGAGAACAGAGAAAGAGGGAAATGAGAAAGCACTCCCCATGGGGAATGGTCACACTGCAATCCTTCCTCCTTCATTTCTCCATCTTTTTTGAGATTTTGGCCATGGACACACATGTGCCTGGTGTGTTTTTTTAAGCTGTCAAGTCCAGGACTTGAACCATGAAATCAATCAAGTGGGATCCAGCTGCCTTAACCACTATACCACAGGCTGGCCCCAAATGGAAAGTTTTTTAAAGAGGTGTTTGCCTTAGGGTGTGTGCACTCACTGAAGAGATAGAGAGAAGAGACAGTGAGAGGGAAAGTGAGAATCCCCCCCCCCCCCCAATGGGGATGGCATGCTGCAATCCACTCTCCATTCTCCTCCTGGGATCTTTAGCGCACACGCACAAGTGCCCAGCATGATTTTCAAGCCAGTGGGTTCAGGACTCGAACCATGTTGACCATGTGGAAGTGCAGTGACATAACCACTACACCATCTGCTGGCCCCCTCAAATGGGAATCTTTAGAACCATATAAAACAGAATCACAGTTATGTTTCTTGATTTCTATAATATAATGTTTCATGACTTTTGTGTGTGCGTGTGTGTGTGTATTTTGTTTTTTCGAATAATAAAATGACAAAGCCAGGAGATACTTGGAGCTCATCCAGGCCTTTTTTGCCCTTTTGGTCTCCAGAGTAAACTGAGGACCAAAACCATGAAATGACCTATCCTAAGCCACACGTTAGTTAGAGGGAGGGTCAGAGCTAGTATCGCTGAGTTCCAATCATGACTCACAAAGTCCAACCCTCTTTCCAGGACAGCATGCCTTCAAATCTTTACAATGGTGCTCAGAGTTACAGATTTCCTAGTAGTGGCCAAGAAACTGACACCCATCACTACGAGTTGGAAATAGTTCAAGACCATTCATTTGCGTTACAACCTAAGAACCATAAAACAAAGCCAGCATAAAGGCAGAGTTTTCCCATTTGTCTACAGAATAAGACAGACTATTGCAAAAACAGAGCTAATAAAACTCTGTCAACTTCAACAATTTGGCAAGAGGACCTGATCGCAACAAATGACAGCTCAGCTTTTTATAGAGAATTTATAAGAAGACTGTCATGTGCAGAATCTGCTACAGTCTCTTTTCTCCAAAAATAAGACATTCAACCATTTAAAGTAAGTTACTTTAGTGGGGAGAAAGGAAGAGGAAGAAGTGGTTGTAGCTATGTCAGCACCACTCTGTAGAAGACAGAGGGGCAAGGGTTTGTCACTTAATTCAGAACTATCTGAACTCACTACTCCAGAAGTTTGGAGGTGGGAATGGAAAGTTAGGGGACCAGCAGATGGTGTATTGGTTACATTGTTGGACTCCCACATAGTTGACCACAGTTCGAGTCTTGGACACCAGGCGCCTATGTGTGCATGCCCAAAATCCCAAGAGGAGACTGGTGGAGAAGGGATTGTGGTGTGGCCATCCCCCCTGGGGAATGATTTTTTGCTTTCTATCTCTCTCTTGGGTGAGCGCACATGCTCTAGAGGAAAACAAAACCCTCTTACAAAAAAAGAAAGTTAGAGTGCCTGTAGAAGGTGAAGGATGAAGGAGAGGGGTGGGCTGGTCAGAAAAATACTCTATAAAGATATTTAAGCAGCAGTGTGAGGTATATGTTCTCAGTTTCAAGGACCTGAAGATTTCACTAGTTCTTCATGGAATGAACAGGAAATGGACTCATGTGATGTTACCAAACCTCTTCAATTCAATACTTTATTCAACATCAAATAAGAATATAGAAGCATTGCTTCTGGGAAGAAAAAGATAGTTGTACCCTTCTTTGGGAGTGTTCTGGCCTAAGAAATGCAGGGAAAATTAACAACTAAGAGAGATGGGGCCAGCAGGTGGCGTGGTGGTTAAGGGCACTGGACTCCCATATGGCCGACTGCAGTTCAAGTCCTGGACCTGGCGGCTTGCTTTCTCACTTTCCCTCTCTCTGTCTCTCTTGCTCTGTCCCTCTCTGGTCAAACTAAAATAAGTAAGTAAATAAAGTTAAATAAAATAATTCTTTAAAAGAGAGAGAGAGATGGGGGGGAGGACTGGGTGAAATTAAGAGTCAGTGTTTAGAGTTGTGAGCAAAGAATAGACATGTTTTGATTGGCCCGGAGAGAGAAGACAGCCTGGTAAGCCCTTTCCTTCAAGCAAATTCAAGGTCAGTACCCCCTGAGGAGCAGGATATAGCCAGATTTGGGGGGAGGTGAATGCTGGCAGAAGTGGTCTGACAACCTGTATTCTTCTTTTGAAATGTTTAGCGGAACAACTAAACCAGCAGAAGTTAAGCCAAATAAAACCAGCATGCCCACTTGCCTCTTTAATTTACTCTCCCAAACAGATCATCATTTGGGCTATTCCTCTGAAGTCAAGCATGAAATCCATTTAGCTGGATAGCTACCCATTTCCTCTGACCTGCAAAAGAGATGCCCTATTCTTTCAGAATCCTTGAAATGCCAGAATCCAAGGAAAACTTCAGTCACATGTCTGGGCTCACCAAGATTTCCCATCCCCCTCAAGCCTAAGGAACTATTAACAAAGATGGAACAAACTTTCAGCACCACCCAACTCGGAAGCATGGCTGTGAATTCACCAGCATAGGTCACTGAGGGTTTTAAGTTGCTATGGGTTTGAGAAGAGCTCTTAGTTGACAGGAGTTTCTTAACCTTTCTCATGCCAGGACCCTTTGACAGTTTTATTAAAGCTTATGGACTGCTTCTCAGAATACTGTTTTCAAATGCATAAATTATATTGAAATAAAGTTATCAAATTATTTTTAAGAAGCAGGTTTGTGATATAGTATATTTGCTTTTCTGTTTGTTTCCTTTTAAAAATATTTTGCCTAAGGGCATGTGTGCTTACCAGAGAGAGACAGAAATGGGAGAGAAAGCAAGAAAGCACCCTCCCATGGGGGATGGTCACATCACAATCCCTTCTCCATTTCTCCCAAAATTCTTTGGGATTTTGGGCATATAGACAAACATGCCCAGCATGTTTTTCAAGCTGCCTATCTGGGACTTGAACTGTGTTGGTCGCCCATGTGGGATCCAGCAGCCTTAACCAACAGGCCATGGACTGGCCCATATTTGCTTCTTCATTAGCATGTTAATACAAGATGAATCTAACGAGTGAGTCTAATGTCTATAATATTGAAATACGGGGTCAGCCTGTGATGATGTAGTTAAGGTGGCTGGATCCCACATAGCCAACTATGCAACTGGAGTCCGACCTCTAAGCTTGAAAAACACACTGGGTGTGTATGCATATTGCCCCAAATGCTGAAAGGACATACGGAGGAGTAGGGATTGTGGCATGACCATCTCCCATGGGAGGTGTTTTCTCATCCCCCCCAATTCTGCCACACCATCTTTCTCCAGCAAACATACATGCCCTTGAGCAGAATTAAAAAAAAAAAAAAAAAAAAAAAAGAAAGAAAAGAAAGAAGGGCAGTTTTGTTTTTTTGTTTTTTTTTTTTTTTGAGAGATTTTTGCTATAGGGCACATGTGCTCACCAGAAAGACAGAAGACAGAGAGAGACAGAGAGACAGAAAGCGAGAAATCACCTCCCAGGGGAGATGGCCATGCCACAATCCCTACTCCTCCATCCTCCTCTCAGGATCTTGGGCACACACGTGCACACATGCACACAGACCCGGTGTGAGTTTAAGCCACCAGGTCCAAGACTCGGAGCCGCAATTGACTATATGGAAGTTCAGTGATATAGCCATTACACCAACTGCTGGTCTCTCTCTTTTATTTATTTATTTTTTAAGAGAGATTTTTGTTATAGGGCACAAGCACTCGCCAAAGAGACACAGAGACAGAAAGCGAGAAATCGCCACCCCCACAGGGGAGATGGCCAGGCAGCAATCCCTTCTCTTCCATTCTCTTGGAATCTTGGGCATGCATGCATATGTGCCCAACGTGAGTTTTAAGCCACCAGGCCTGGGGTATGAACCAGAGTCGACTATGTGGGAGTTCTGCGACATTATGTCGTCTACTGGTCCTGAAGGGCAGTTCTGAAAGTACTTGAGAGAGATGCAATGAAATGATCATAGCCATTTTTGTAGATTTTGACTGGATTACACTAGGCCCAAATATGGAGAGTAAATGCTGAGCCTGGGATATAAGATCTTGTTCCTAAGGTGAAAAGTAACTTTATATTGAAATCCTATAGAGCTGAAATCTTGAGAAACATTGAGTTGCTGAGAAGACACGCTGAAGAAGTGTCAAGATCACCCATCAAACTAGGGGAGTGGTAACCAGAGCTAGGAAGGACTTGATAGGGAAGAGAGAATCATCCCTGCTTGGTCAATGAGCCCAGGTGGGATAGGAACCTGAATGCCCAGGAAGATAGAAAAGGGTATACTGGCTGCTGATGGCAGGCAGGGAGACCTCCAGGAAGATGACATAGTTCCAGCCATCAAGACCTGTGGTTACAGAGGAAATAAGTCCAGACACAAATCAGAAAAAAAAGAACTCTGCTTATCCAAAGAGGAATATCAATTTCAGCTTCCATCCAGGGCCTTTACGGCAATTAAATCCCCCATGCAGAGGGATCTGCAGAAGGGTAAAGGAGGCATATGCAGGTTACAATAGAACAACCTGTAGCCTGGGAGTAGGGAGCAGGGAGAGAGCCCTAAGCCAAATTGCTGTATATTTTTACAATGAGATATAACAAAAAAGAACAAACTATTACTACACACAAAATGGAAGAATCCCATAGGCAAAATGTAGAGCCAAAGAAGCCAAAAGCGAACGCGTATACAATGTGTGATTCCATGTACATGAAGGACAAGAACAGGCAACACAAATCTATGGTAATAGAGGTCAGGATAAGATTTACTTTTGCAGTGGAGGTATTGATTGGGGAGGGGACACAAGGGCACTTTCTGTGGTGCTGAATTATAAATATTATTGACTTTCTTAAAAGTGATTTGGAAATGCAATCAAGTAAAAGCAGCCTGCCATATTATAGATTCAGTCCTTTAACTCTGGTTTTAGATTACAAAAAGATTTCACTTGGGCAATAGAAGCTTGAAGAGAGTACAGGGACAAGCCACACACTGGCAGATCTTTACAATACATACATCTGACAAAGGGCTCGTATCCAGTTAAAAATATGCAAAAGACTCAAAACGCACTTTACAAGAGAGGCTAACCAAATAGCCACCAAGTATAAGGAAAGTTGCTCAACATTATTATCTTTTTCTTTTTAGATTTTTGCTACAGGGTGCACGTGTTTTCCAGAGAGAAGGACATAGAGAGGGAAAGTGAGAAATCATCCTCCAAGGGGAACAGTCACGAAGCAATCACTTCTCCTCTATTCTCTTGGGGCTTGAGCATGCAAGTACACATGCCCAGCGTGAGTTTCATGCTGCTGGATCTAGGATTCGGACCACAGTTGGCCATGTGAGAGTCAGCACCTTAACCACCATGCCAAACCCTCCAACTTCTGGCCCCTCCAACATTATTATTCTTTAGGAAACACAAAACTACACATGATACTAATACACACCCACAAAAATGACTGAAATTAAGAAGACTGGCAATAGCAAAGATAGGCAAGCATCTTGAGTACTGAAACTCTCCTACAATGGTGATGGGAATGCAAAATGGCATAGCCATTTGGGAAACCAGCTGTATTTGCTAATACTAACATGTGCCTATCAGATTAGGGCTCTGTATGACTGGTCTAGGAACCACATTAAATAAGAACAGGATGGATCAAGAATCTTGTCTGATGAAGTCTGACAGGCTTATGAAATCCTATTCTGAGTGTTTGACTTTTTCCTTAGATTTCTTACAAAGTTCTTGATGCAAAATCCCAGCATTACCCCAGGTTAATTAGAGGATGGGGAATTGTCCATGATTAGTTCAGAACACTAAAAGATATGAGAGATTGGGTCCATTGATGGGAGTGGCTGAGCCAGCCAGAAAAGCCTGGGAAGAAACTGGGAAGCCCTGGAGTGAGTGGGAAAGTCAGGATGGCTAAAGAATTCTATCATAGTTTCAAGTGAAAAAACCAATGAAGCCACTGACCTTCACCTACTGCTGTTCAGTAAATGGCCCTCTCTTTTCTTAGAGCTCTGGCTACTCATGGGTGGCACAAACAACACGAATGCCTTCAGCAGAGGTGTTTCTGCAGCCCTCACTTCTGCATTTGACAAGCCAGTGCTACAGGAATTGGCATAGGAGTCCAACAAGAGTGTTGAGTATCAGTTCAGGAGGGGAGCGTGAAGGTGACAGAGGAAGGATGTGGAGGAGGGAGGACAATATGATCAAAGAAGCAAAGAGGACCTGAGCCAACAGAAGCCTGTTGCTCAGCCTTCTAGCTCTCCTTATTTGAGTCCATCCAGCAGCATGCACTTCTGACCACACAGGGCTGCTTCCCATGAAAATCAGTTCTGGGATGGACAGGCTCCAGGGTGACTCATACAAACAGCAAATAGCAGAAGGATGGCTGGGGGGGGGGGGGTTTGACATCTGTTCTGTGGCCCATAATTAAAACTGTTTTCCCTAAACACTTAGGACAGTAGGTTTAAGTGCTAGCCATTGTGTGTCACTGTCAGAGTATTTTTCCTTGGTTCAAGAATTTTCTCAGGAGATGCCACCAATGAAACAGTGACCTCAGACATCCGAGGTCATGTGTTGAAATTTTAAGTTTTCATTATCTTATGGCAGCTTAGTCCTTAGAAAAAAAATACAAAGTACAAGATACTAGCCTTTTGCAAAAGAAAGCTTTTTTTTCCTTACAAAGATAATATTAATTTTAGACCTTATTCACATCTTGTTTTGTTCATTTGGCTTGAGATTTGGGAGACTGTGTATCAAGCACCTGCTATTTTTTTTTTTTTAATTTTTTTGAGAGGTTTTCGCTTTAGGGCGCGTGCGCTCGCCAGACAGAGACATAGAGACAGAAAGCGAGGAATCACCCCCCAGGGGGGATGGTCACGCTGCAATCCCTTCTCCTCCATTCTTCTCTTGCGATCTTGGGCACGCACACACACGCGCCCGGCGTGAGTTTTAAGTCACCAGGTCTGGGACGTGAACCGCGGTCGACTACGTGGGAGTCCAGTGACATAGCCATTACGCTAACTGCTGGTCCCCAAGCACCTGCTATTTGTAAAATACTGCATTTATTATATAAGAGATGTGTATAAACTCATAAAAGTTATCAAAAGAAAGACCAAGGTCCTGTCACTAAATCCCAGAGTACTATCTGTCCATTCATCCATGTGCCCCGTACCATGTAGATATTGATGACAAGAGAAGAGCAGAACAGAAGCAGTCTCTGCCTCTAAAATGGTCATAGTCCAGTAGGGAGGAAGATTTTTTTTTTTTTCTTTTTTCTTTTTTTTGGAGAGGTTTTTGCTATAGGGCGCGTGCGCTCGCCAGACAGACAGAGAGAGACAGAGAGATAGAAAGCAGGAAATCACCCCCCAGGGGGGATGGCCATGCCGCAATCCCTTCTCCTCCATTCTCCTCTCGGGATCTTGGGCACGCACGCACACGCGCCCAGCGTGAGTTTAAGCCGCCGGGTCCGGGACTCGAACCGCGGTCGACTACGTGGGAGTCCAGCGACATAGCCATTACGCTAACTGCTGGTCCCGAAGATTTTAATTTTTAAAAATCATCCATCTCAGTACATCCCACCCTTTTCCAACCCTGAAATTCCTACGAAAGATAGCTGTTGAATTTAGGATAACCAGGATTACGGAGTGGGGTATGAACTCATTGCACGCCCCTTCCTTAATATGCCAACAGATGCATTAGTAGCTAAGAGTCCTCAAGACCTACAATCATTTTCCAGACTTTGATCTTACTAGCTTTTTGACTGGGACATTGTTTACTCCATTGTGACTTGTCTTATCAGCTATAAAGTGATAAGCAATATTTACCTCATCAGCTTATTGTGTGGATTAGTTGAAACACTTACTGTGACTAGCACAGTGCCTGAAATGTAGGAAGTATGTGACAAATAGTGTTTGGTGTTACTTATTTATTTATTTTTGTTTTTTGCTATAGGATGTGTGCACTCACTAGAAAGAGACAGAGAGAGGGAAAGTGAGAAATCACCCCCAGGAAGATGAAAAAAGATGTCACCTCCCAGAAGGAAAAGCAATCCCTTTTCCTCCATTCTCATTCCCATTCTCTTCTCAGGATTTTGGGCATGCATGCACATGTGCCTCACATGATTTTTTTTTTTTTTTTTTTTTTTAGGTGTTTCTTTTTTTTTTTTTTAATTTATTTATTTTTGTATATACTTTCAATCATATTGTTTGGCTTACAATGAGACCATTTCGATATGTGAACATTTCTCCCCAGACCCGTTGATTGAAATATCTTCAACAGATAACACCATACCTCCCCATCCCGTCAATGCTCTACCTCTGTATCCCTTCTCTAAATGTCTTTCGTTGGGCCCCACTCCTCCACATACACCTCATCTGACATTCACACCCATCTCTTGTGTTTGTTCAACTGTTAGTCAATCAGTTTCAGACATAGAATGCAGACAAACGGTATATGTTAAGTGGGGACATACAATGTCTCTCCTTCATAGCCTGGCTTGCCTCACTCAGCAGTACATCTTCCATATTCTTCCACTTTCTGTCGAAAGCCAGGGCTCTGTTGGTTTTTATGGCTGAGTAGTATTCCATAGAGCATATGTGCCACAGTTTTTCAATCCATTCCTCCATACGGGGACATCTGGGTTGGTTCCATGACTTAGCAATTGTGAATAGTGCCGCAATAAACATCGATGTGCAAGCACTTTTCCAATGCAGAATTCTTCTGTCCTTTGGGTAGATACCGAGGAGTGGGATCTCTGGATCATATGGCAGATCTATCTGTAGATTTTTGAGGAATCTCCAAATTATTCTCCACAGTGGTTGGACTAATCTACATTCCCACCAGCAGCCTCACATGATTTTCAAGTTGCTGGGTCCAGGACTTGAATCATGGTGGACCATGTGTGAAGCCAGTGCCTCCACTACCATGCTGCCTGCTGGCCCCATTTGGTGTTATCTTTTTTTTTTTTTTTTTAACTACAGCTTAATAACACCATTTCCATTTGCCCTTACTTAGCAAGGCCTTACTCTCCATTTCTTAGCCTCCATGAAGAGAAGGGGGCTTCCCATGTCATATCTCCTGACATCACAACACCTACTGCCCAAACTTGTCTCTCTTTGGAAAGGAAAGCAAGTGGGATCTTGGAATGTCTCAAAGTGGTGCTCCACACATTCTTGCCAATTTTGCATTTTACTCCATAAAATATTTTAAAATATTATCTTAGAAATTTGTGTCCCTAGAATCTTTGAGCAACTTTGTACCTCTAAGAAGATAAACCTTCATCCTAAACACATATCTCTGCTGGAGAATATCAGACCAACATCACCTCTCCTTATAGCAGTCAGTAGATCAGAGGAGGGAGGCTCCAAGGTAGATCATTGAGGATAACTTTATGAAGATGGGGAGGCCTGAGCTGGCCTAGTAGTATTTAGACACATAGAAAAAAAAGGAACAAATGTCATGACCAAAGGCTGAATGCAAATGAAACTCTCCAAGAACAATGGAGAAACTTTGTTCCAGAAACAGGAACTGGGGTTCTTTCTCACCTGAAAGTCACTAATCTTTGTGACTTTGTCCCAATAAAACCTGATCCTCTCAGAGCCAAATTTGCTGTCCCGAGGCTATCAGTCACGTTCAGCAGCCATGCAGCCTCTCCTCACAGCCCCATTGGCTTTTTGCACGTTTTCCATCTGGACAGGAGCCTCTGTGCAAGCATGGCTGGCGCCAGCCATTGCTCACATGCCTCCCTTAGGACTTAGAGTCATTAAGAAATTTCTCACAATGAGCACTTTGACCCCAAAACACCCAGCCTTCCTTACCCCTCTCAGCAACTAGCCTTCAGGTTCCTTCACCTACATCCCAGAATAAGCAAGTTCTCACTGTGAGAATAGTCCTTACTTCCATCCTTCTTTCTTTTGTTTTTCTGTGAAACTTCCTTCCTGCAAGTCTTAATGAGAGCCCGGGGCCAAGGGGAAGATGAATTATTATGCTCCATCCATTCTGTTATGTAAGTGTGAGCTGTCTCAGCATGTGAAGTTAACTTGCTTCTTATCACCAGAAGACTTCCATTTTTCTCCCAATTTTAGCCGTTTTCCTGAAGACACCCAGCAAGCAAAGTAGGGGACAGTTGGTGGTGGGGTCTGACAATTCCTCCTCCCAGTGGCACTTGAACTGCTGAAGAAGGTTTCTTTGGGACTCAACCGGTCCAAGATGGTACAGTATTAGGGGACCCTTGGTGCTCACTGGGTCCTTAGAGTTGTCCTGTGATGTTTGTTCTGCATCTTCACATGACAACCCATGCCTCTGCGGCACAGCTACAAGAAGACAAGGCACGTGGACATGCTCTCTGTGTATCCCGAAGCAGGTAGCGGTGACAGTGCAGATGGGATCTCTCTTTCCACTTGGTCTCTGCAGTGCTGAGCATATTGTAGGTCTCAGTAATACTTGATGAAAGATTTATTGGTTTCCAGCCAACATGATTAGATGTTTAACTCCCTTTCATGCAGATACCAACATGGACATCAGAAAAGGAGCATCAACTCATTTATTTGGAAAAACAGAGGTTGCTAGAGGGCAATATAACAGAAGGCAGAGAGCAGGCTTAGGCTTTAATTCAGATATTAAAGCTCAACTCCTTATAAGGACAATAGGGATAAAACTACCTAAATAAAAGGTATGCTATGAAACAATTTAGCAAAGATGAACACTTATATTTAGTAGATTGTAGATTCCCAACCATAATAATTTTCTTCTTCTTTTGTTGGTCATCAAACTCAAGTTGGTAAAAGTAAAGTGGCTCTTTTAGAAGCTTGGGAGAGAAAGAAGTGAAATTATGAAATCACTCTTCCTAGATACAGCCCTGACAGAAAATGCAAAGGCATCAAAAGAATATTGGGAAATATGTCAGCTGTGTCCCTGGATGCTCAACCCATGCTTGGCCTCACAGCATTATGGAGGAGGATCCTTTTAGTCACTTCCTCAGCCTATGTGTGGGTATTTCAGCAGTCATGAGATTCTGGTCGGACAGACCCCTGTGATGTGGACATCATGGAAGCTTTCTTGGCTCTGATCATCTTTGCCCTTACTCTGGCCATTTAATGGGACAGCATAAGAGCTTAAAGTTAATAAGAGACAAACAGTGGCTTCAAAGACTCATTAGGGCTTTGGGAGAGACTTGGAGATGCTTCAAGAGGGCCCAGGAAGAACAGACCTCATGGAATCACTGTCCCGTCGGTAAGGTGAGTTGCAGTGGTCTGCATCCATGGTGTGATCCTTCCTTCACTCTGGCAGAGGCTAAGAAGCTACCTCTGACCGAAAGGTTAGCCCTGGAGGCAATTGTAACCCATGCTAGGAGTCTCCATTCATGTGTAGGTACAGACCGGGCCACGGCTCTGGCTGTTTAATTTTCTGAAGTAAAGTGGGCTGAATTTATTCAATATATATTTAGCTTTGACAACTTCATTAAACATTAACAAGACAAAAAAAAAAAAAAAAAAAAAAAAAAAAAGCCCAGCCACCATGGAACAGCAGTGATTCTAGTGCTCTATAAGTATTGGAAGCCATATGGAGACAGCGGTTTGGATCCTAGAGCATCGTGAATAATGTGCTGAGTGCGAGGTATAGATGTGGACCCGAGGAGCTAGAGGATGGGGAAAGCATAATGGGACCCTATTGAGGCTGCTTTCTCTGTCTCTCTCTTTTTCTCCTTCTCTCCCTCTCTCTGGTTCTCTCTCATTCATCTACATGCACCTTCTATTATTTAAATAAATAAATAAACCAACAAACGTTGGTTTTAATAAACCAAAAAAACCTGCTTTTGTTTATTTGCTTTGTTTTACCAGTGTAACAAGAGGGCAAGAACTACAGAATTTTGAAGAAATCACATCTTTCTCAGAAAGATTGCCATTATTTAAAGAGCATATTATTTCTAGGAAGCTAATAAATCAACAGCATGTGTCCCCATGTAGTTAGATAGGAGTAATGATGTAAACAGTTTACGTGATCTGCCTGGATCACACAGCATGGCAAAGCCGAGAAGGAGAAGCTGCAACAGGAGTTCATTTTCTTTTTCTTTTCTTTTCTTAAAAATTATTTATTGACACCACACCCCCATCTTTCGACCCCTGGGCCAGGAACTTCGAGGGAGGACTGCCCCCAGTAGCTTCAGCCCCGGGACCCCCAAGCCAGACACCCCTCTTTCAGCCAGGTACACTTTTTTTTTTTGTTTTTCCTTTCTTTTTCTGTCCCCTTACCCACGTCTTTCATTTGTAAATTTCTCTCTTCTGATTAACACATAGGAACGCCCTCAGTCCTACCACACCAGACTCCCATCTTTCCACCCCTGGCGAAATCGTGCGCCGTGCTAATGCGCAGCGCGGGACTTTTTCTTTATTCTATGTATTATTTTCTTTCCACTTATTCAGTCCTCACTTCCTTTATCTACACCATCCCTGGCTGTCTAGATAGGTCTAGAATTACAATTCTGAAACATTCTAGCATTTTAAGACTCTCTAGAATCCTCCATTTCACTGAACCACCTGCGAAGAAGGGTATACATTTCTTTGTACACCTGAAGAGAATACTTTTTCTTGGATTACATTACTAAACGCAATTGAAGAGAGACTTTGGCTGTCTCCATTCCACATCAGAAAGGAAACACACTTGCTCCTATTCGAAGAAACATTCTCATAAAAGGTTTTTCAAAGGGAACACATCTCCCAATGGTGAGAAGTAGAAGAACCTCAGGCCTGAATAAAGCAGGAAATATGTCTCCATCAAAGGAACACAGTAACTCCCTTCCTTTTCTTGAAAAAATAGAGGACATTACCAAAATGTCCGAGATAGAGTTTAGAACATTCATGTTGAACAAGTACTATGAGCTGGAACAGAAAAGAGACAATGAACTACAGGAGATGAGAAAGTCCTTCAACGATATGAAGGAAGAAATGCTGAAGAAGAATAAGACGGAACTATTAGAGGTGAAGTCTGTAATACAGGAAATAAAAAACTCTCTCGAAAGTATTAAAAGCAGATTAGGGACCAGCAGTTAGCGTGATGGCTATGTCGCTGGACTCCCACGTAGTCGACCGTGGTTCGAGTCCCGGACCCGGCGGCTTAAACTCACGCCGGGCACATGTGCGTGCGTGCCCAAGATCCCGAGAGGAGAATGGAGGAGAAGGGATTGCGGCGTGGCCATCCCCCCTGGGGGGTGATTTCCTGCTTTCTATCTCTGTGTCTCTCTCTGTCTGTCTGGCGAGCGCACACGCCCTATAGCAAAAACCTCTCCAAAAAAAGAAAAAGGAAAAAAAAAAAAAAAGCAGGTTAGACCATGCTGAAGGTAGAATCTCTGATGTAGAAGATAAAACTTCTGACATAGAGAAAACTACCAAAAAGATAGAGAAAATAACAAAAAAAACATGAAGATAACATACGAGAATTACTAGATTCCATTAGACATCCTAACATCCGAATAATTGGTATCCCAGAAGGTGAAGAAACTAATAAGAGCATGGAAAAATTATTCCATGAAATCTTGGAAGAAAATTTCCCAAGCATAGAGAGGCACTCAAACATCCAGACCCAAGAAATACAAAGGACACCAAATAGAATCAACCCAAGAAGATCTTCCCCAAGGCATATCATAGACTGGCTAAGACCACAGATAAAGATAAGATACTAAAACTGGCAAGAGAGAAACGACAAGTGACTTACAAAGGTCACCCCATCAGGCTAACACCGGACTTCTCAACGGAAACAATGCAAGCAAGGAAAGAATGGGAAGATGTATTGAAAGTGTTAAGAGAGAAACAATTTCAACCAAGATTATTGTATCCTGCAAGATTATCCTTCATATGGGAAAAAAAAGATTAAAAATCTTCTCAGACAAACAAAACCTGAAAGAATTTGCCAGCACCAGGCCAGCTCTCCATGAAACCCTGAAGAAAGTACTGTTCCAGGAAATCTAAAGAAGTAACAGTCAGAAACAAAAGAATAAAAGGCAACTAAGACAATGGCCAACTTAAACGTCGGGACAGATCCATTAACATCGATAATAACATTGAATGTTAATGGATTAAACTCTCCAATCAAGAGACACAGACTGAATGGGTTAAAAAAACAAAAACCCTCTATCTGTTGCCTACAGGAAACCCACTTCATGGATAAAGATATACATAGACTGAAAGCGAAGGGTTGGAAAAAGATTTTCCATGCAAATGGGAACCAAAAAAGAGCTGGAGTCGCAATACTAATCTCTGACAAAATAGGCTTTAAAACAAAAATTGTTCGAAGAGACAAAGAAGGGCACTATATTGTAGTAAAAGGATCAATCGATCAAGAAGATATAACACTTATTAATATCTATGCACCTAACACAGGAGCACCCAAATATGTGAAGGAAAGACTGCTAGATCTAAAAAGGGAGATAGACTGCAACACACTAATTGTTGAAGACCTCAACACTGCTCTATCCCCCCTGGATAGATCATCTAGACAAAAAATAGGTAAAGAGATAAAAGATCTAAACGATATCATAAATCAAATGGACTTAACAGACATCTATAGAACTTTCCATCCCAAAACCTCGAGATACACTTTTTTCTCGCCGCCACATGGAACATTCTTGAAGATTGACCACATTATTGGGCACAAAGCAAGCCTCTACAGATTCAAAACATAGAAACTATACCCAGCATCTTCACCAACCATGATGGAATTAAACTTGAGTTTAATTTCAAGAGAAATCCTCAAAAATACTCAAATACATGGAAACTTAATAACCTACTCCTGAATGACTCCACAACTACTGAAGAAATAAAGACTGAAATCAAAAGGTTCATGGAAGCCAATGACAATGAGGACACGAGTTTCCATAATCTTTGGGACACTGCTAAAGCATAAGAGGGAAGTTCATAGCAATTAGTGCACATAAGAGGAGCATGGAAAGAAGGCAAATGGATCACCTAACATCATGCCTCACAGAATTGGAAAAGCAACAGCAAAAAGATCCAAAAAACTCCAGGAGAAAGGAAATAATAAAGATACGAGCAGAAATAAATGAAATAGAAAATAAACGAACTATACAGAAAATAAATGAAAGTAAAAGCTGGTTCTTTGAAAAGATAAACAAAATTGATACACCACTAGTGAGACTTATTAAGAAGAAGAGAGAAAAGAACCAGGTGAATCAGATCTGCAATGAAGCAGGCAAAATAACAACAGACATAGTAGAAATAAAAAACATTATTAGAGGATACTATGAACATCTGTATGCCAAGAAACAAGATAATTTGGATGAGATGGACAAATTCCTGGACATGTATAATCTACCTAGATTGAGCCAGGAGGATATAGAAAGTCTGAATAGGTCCATAACAAGTCAGGAGATCGAATCGGTTATAAATAACCTCCCAACAAAGAAAAGCCCTGGCCCTGATGGATTCACCTCTGAATTCTACAAAACTTTCAAAGAAGAGTTAACCCCCATTCTGCTCAAGTTATTTCTAAATATCCAAAAGGGTGAATCTCTCCCTAATTCATTCTATGAAGCCTCTATCACCCTTATCCTTAAAACAGATAAGGACAGGACAAGGAAGGAAAACTATAGACCAATATCCCTGATGAATATAGATGAGAAGATTCTCAACAAGGTACTAGCAAATCGTATACAACAACTTATAAAAAAGATTATACATCAGGATCAGGTAGGCTTTATCCCAGGAATGCAAGGTTGGTTCAACATACGCAAAACCATAAATGTAATACACCATATTAATAGGAAGAAAGATAAAAACCATATGGTCATATCAATTGATGCAGAAAAAGCATTTGATAAGATACAACATCCCTTCATGATCAAGACTCTCGGCAAAATCGGCATAGAAAGGTCATTTCTCAACACAATAAAAGCTATCTATGAAAAACCTATAGCGAACATCATCCTCAATGGAGAAAAGCTGAAAGCTTTTCCACTAAAAACGGGTACAAGACAAGGATATCCACTTTCTCCACTCCTCTCCAATATAGTACTAGACGTCTTGGCCATTGCAATCAGAAAAGAGGAAAAAATAAAAGGCATTCCAATAGGAAAAGAAGAGGTGAAACTCTCTCTATTTGCAGATGACATGATTGTATACATAGAAGACCCAATGGTTTCCATAAAAAAAATTTCTGGAAGTAATACATGAATACAGTAACGTTGCAGGATACAAAATTAATATCCAGAAATCTATAGCATTTCTGTATACGAACAACAGGCAGACTGAGACAGAACTGAAAAAAGTTGTTCCATTTACCATAGCCACAAAAAGTATAAGATACTTAGGGATAAATCTAACTAAAGAAGTTAAAGACCTCCACAAGGAAAACTATGAGAAGATAAAAAAAGAAATTGAAAACGACACAAAAAAGTGGAAGGACATCCCATATTCCTGGATTGGAAGAATTAATATAATCAAAATGGCAATTTTACCCAAATTAATCTACCTATTTAATTCAATGCCAATCAAAGTACCAGACATATTCTTCACAGATCTAGGAAAGACAATCATAAAGTTTGTCTGGAATCATAAAAGACCCCGTATTGCCAAAGCAGTTCTGCACAAGAAGAGTGGAGTGGGCGGCATCTCACTCCCTGACCCAAAAATATACTACAAAGCTGTGGTAATCAAAACAGCATGGTACTGGCACAGGAACAGATAGGTGGACCAATGGAACAGAATAGAGTCCCCAGAAATGAATGCTCAGACATACAGCCAACTGATTTTTGACAAGGGGTACCAGTCAATTCAGTGGGAAAAGGAAAACCTCTTCAGCAAATGGTGCTGTCAAAACTGGATCTCCACTTGCAGAAAGATGAATCTGAACCCCTACCTCTCACCTCTGACAAAAATAAAGTCAAGGTGGATCAAAGATCTAAATCTAAGACCTCAAGCTATAAAACTGCTCCTGGGAAACACCGGGGAAAATCTGGGAGACATTGGGGTAGGGAAAAACTTCTTAAATAAGACTCCCAGCGTACAGTCTATGATCCCTAAAATAGACAAGTGGGATTACATCAGACTAAGAAGTTTCTGCATGGCAAAAGACATAGTGATTAGTGTGAACAGAGAGCCCTCAGAATGGGAAAATATTTTTGTAAACTATGCATCAGACAAGGGACTGATAACCAGAATTTACAAGGAACTCAAGCAGCTGTTCCGGAAAAAGACAATCAATCCTATTAAAAGATGGGAGAATGAGTTGAAAAAACCACTCTCTAAAGATGACATACGAATAGCTAAAAGGCATATGAAAAAATGCTCAACATCCCTCATTGTAAGGGAAATGCAGATCAAAACAACAATGAGATATCACCTAACCCCAGTCAGAATGTCTAAGATTAAAAAAACAAAAAATGATAAGTGCTGGAGGGGGTGTGGTGAAAAGGGAACTCTCTTACACTGCTGGTGGGATTGTAAATTGGTCCAACCACTGTGGAGAACAATTTGGAGATTCCTCCAAAACCTACAAATAGAACTACCGTATGATCCAGCAATCCCACTCCTTGGTATCTACCCGAAGGACAGAAGAATACTTAATCAAAAAAGTGCTTGCACATCGATGTTTATTGCAGCACTTTTCACGATTGCCAAGTCATGGAAACAACCTAAATGCCCACAAACTGATGAATGGTTAGAAAAACTATGGCACATATACTCAATGGAATACTATTCATCCATAAAAAAACAACAAAACCCTGGCTTTTGAAAGGAAGTGGATGAATATGGAAGACTTACTACTGAGTGAAGCAAGCCATGCTATGAAGGAGAGACATTGTATGTCCCCACTTAATATATACCGAGTGTCTGCATTCTAAATATATATATATATATATTTATATATATATATATATATATATATATATATATATATATATATATATATATATATTTGAAACCATACTGCTTCTGTTGCTATAGAGTTATAAAATTATACAAAATTATAAGACATATTCTGAACATTACCTTTAAAATTCAGTATTTTGAAATTTTGAAAGTTGTTTGTAAACTGTCAAGAATTATGGAGTATGAGCTAAAATTTTTTGCTATGTAAAATAAATGTTTGTGGAAAAATGTAAAAATAAATAAATGAAAAAAAAATTATTTATTTATTTACTTATTCATTCATTCATTTATTTTAATTTGACCAGAGAGAGAGAGAGAGAGAGAGAGAGAGAATGAGAAAGCAAGCCACCAGGTCTAGGACTCAAACTGTGATCGACCATGTGAGAATGTCCAGTACTTAACCACCACGCCATCTGCTGGCCCCCAGGAGTTAATTTTCTGATTCCTGGTTTACAATTCTTTCTGGCAGATAGGTATTTTTCATTTGTTTGTTTTTGTTTTTATTTAAAACTTTTCAAGTATCCAAATTTTGTCTCCAAATTTCTGCCCGAGACAAGGTTGTACCAGGCTTGAAAATAAAGGTCCCCATATCAACAAAAGGCTTCCTGCTCTAAAATTCTCCATGGTTGACCCCAAACTCCTTTGCCTCTGGCTTCCACTGCAGCTGTGCTGCCTGCCATCTGTAGCCAGAGTTATCCCGCCACTATGTTCCCTGCTTCTGTTTCTGCTTCCAGATGCCAAGAAAGGCAAGTGGCATGACCATGTAGACCAGGTTGCTGAGAGTCAGGCTTCTACCTTCAACTGAATTCTCTAAGTGCTGAGAATTCATTCTTACATATATTTTATCCTTTATTCATTCCTGCCCATATTTCTATTCCTTTTCCTACCTGTCTCCAACTTCTCACTCCTCCCATCACCTTCATCCCCACCCCTCATTCTTTTTTTTTTTTTTTTTTTTTTTGAGAGGTTTTTGCTATAGGGCACATGCGCTCACCAGACAGACAGAGAGAGACAGACAGACAGAAAGTGAGAAATCACCCCCCAGGGGGGATGGCCACGCTGTAATCCCTTCTCCTCCATTCTCTTCTTGGGATCTTGGGCACACACGCACACACGCCCGGCATGAGTTTTAAGCCACTAGGTCCAGGCTCAAACCACGGTCGACTACATGGAAGTCTAGCAACATAGCCATTACACCAACTGCTGGTCACTCCACCCCTCATTCTCAGCACATGATCTCACTGTTTCCTTCCCCAAGAGGCTGCCAACATCCTCACTTTCCCTCACTTCAACCATTCTCTGGCTCAGTACTCCTCTTCCTGCCTCTTGCAAGGTCAACCTTTCCATTTCCTCTGCCTTTCCCATGATTTTGCTCCATCAGCGTCCTCTCTCTGGTGCCTTTTCAATCTCCCTCCATATTGATTCCTCCTTGAATACTGTTCAACAGCCCATCAACCAAGGAACTTTCCTTGCACTCATCCTGTGACATTTTTTTAAAGCTATGTTTAAATTTCTTCTTTCTGCCTCAACTCCTACTCAACATCCCCTTCACTTAGACTGCTCTCCCAGAGATAACCATTGTCCTCCTCATTGCTCAACCAAACACCTCACCATCTTACTTTCTTGGGAAAAATGCATTCCAGTCCTTCTTGGAACTCTCCTCCTCCCATTTCTTCTTGGCTCATATACTCACCCTGCTGTTCTCTCTGTTAATTTAGCTCTTCTTCATGTTGTCATTCCCCAGAATTCTGCCTTCCCCCTGTTTTGGTCATCTCTCTCTCCATGTCCCTTGGATATTCCTTCATGAAAGTCACCACCAGGAACTCCCAACTCCATGCATCTGTTCTCTTCTTCCTCTCTCAAACCCACTTCTCCCTCAACATTCCCCGTCTCTGTCATGGCCATGGCATTGTCCCAGGACGACTTGCTGGTGCTTCCCTTCCCCCCCCGCCCCATCTCTGGTTGCCCCTGACCTTTGTAGATCCCCAGCATCCATCCCTCTCTCCAGGAACACTACCTTTGCTGTCCCAGCCCTCTTGTTTCTGACCTGGGCTGTTGAGGCAGCCTATGATCTGCCTGCCTCCAAAGCCTCCCTCCTCACCTGCACTTTTCTAGTGGCTCATAGGGGGCTATTATAAATATACAATGGGATCATACTGCTACTCTCTCACCCACTCACTGCCAGCCCTCAAGGCTCTGCCTCCTTTAAGGGATGCCTGTGGTTTGGCATGGCATCTGTAGCCTGCCGGATGAGTCAATATGGTCCCATTTTAAATTTTCAGTTCCATTTCCCATCACCTTTACCACCCCCCCCCTCCATGAACACAAACAACGCCACAGATACTTACCATTCATTCATTTGGGACCACTCATCATTCTCTAGATACCACTTTTACTTTCATACCTCCATGTTATGCTAGTTCCTTACCTTGGAACTTCATTCTCTGCTTTTGAAATCCTACTCATCTTTTAAGGTTCTCCTCTTCCATGAAGCTTTCTCTTTTTTCTTCCACACAGCTTACTGCTTCTTCCTCTGAGGTCAGGTAATATTTTGCTCATGTCTTCACCAGTGCGTATTTTATCCTTGAGAGGGCAGATCTATAACCTGAAAAGAGCAGCAACATGGCCAGCACATAGTGAGAACTTATTATTTGCTGAATGAATGAAGTATTCCACTGTCATCTGAGGGTAATAACTATTGCAACTTCAGTAGTAGACTGAACAGTAGATGACAGCACGTTTATATATTTACAGCTGACTTTCATCAGGGTCCCAGCCCAGGCTTAGACAAGGTCCACATGGGTCACTCTCCAGCTTCACTTCCTCACCGTTTTTTCATCCTTCCTGGTGGGGCATGGGCCCTTTTTCCCCCTGGGTAAGATTAAGTCTCTACTTCTATAAATCTGCAGCTTAGGCAAAGAACGCTTCTTCATGGGACCACTGTGAAGTTATCCGTTGGCTCTGACACGCGCTTCTTTCACTTGTTTGCCCTCTCCCCTTCCAGATTCCTCCTCCCACCATTCAGACACCAGTTAACTGGAATTCTTTTTCTTCCTCCCTCTCCTGGTAGGACTTTGTCTTGCCCTTCATCGACACTTGAGTGGAGATCTCATTCTCTCATTATGAAGCAAAAACTTTTGTGGCCTATTCAAGGCAATTCAGGACTTCCGAAATGGGCAGAAGCCGAGATCTTTCCTCATGTTCCTGAAAACTCATCAGTGGCTATCTCCTCTGCCTTCCACTGCAGTAACATTAAGATGGCTGAGATCACACAGAAACCCTTCCCCTAGACACTGTCCCAGGACACAACAGGAGAGAGCCACACTGGGATAGGACAGCCTGTGATTCTGGCCTGCCCTGATGGAGTGAGTCAGCATTCATGGGGTCAGCCCTCTGGCTCTTCTCCCTCAGCTAGGGAGAAAATGCTGATTCATACACCTTGTGGGCAGCCACGGATCCAGAGGCTCCCCAGCTACTCTCTCATCTCCCCATGCCTCAGACGGCTTGTGGACCTTCTATGCCCTTATTGGCCTTTGATGAGGGGACCCAGCAGGCTCCATAGCAGCAGCTGACCTGGAAGGCAACCCTCTAGTGATCAGACAGAGCACAGGCCTTCCAGGAGAAAGGGACAGAGCCAGAGGTCACTGTCCACCACCTGGACCTGTGCATGCCTGAGCAAGAGTCGCAGGGCTCCCATCCTAAGCTGTGGGTGGAAGTGAAGCTGCCAGATCCAGGTTTCCATTCATGAGCTTTCTATAAGCTCAAGGCCGGAAGGCTGCCTGCTTTGCCACAGCTTGCTGTGGTTTGCACATACCGGGGCCAGACAGGTAATAGCTGTTCTCTATTTTCTGTGAGAAGATTTATTCAAAAATAAATTTAGCTAAGGGGGGGGAGTTTTACAAAAAGGAGGGGGGGAAACAGAGGGACAGATTTTCTTGTTGACTGGCTGCCAGGGATTGAAACATCGAGGCAGCCAGTCCCTTTGGAGGAGAGAGACAGCTGCAACATTTCACGGTGTAAAGTCAGCGAATTTCCACCAACCCGCCTGCCAGAGACCACAAAACGGTTTCAAACAACGGCTCACTTCATGATATTTGTGTGTGTGTGTGTGTGTGTGTGTGTGTGTGTGTGTGAGAGAGAGAGAGAGAGAGAGAGAGAGAGAGTATGTGTGTGTTTAGAAAAAGGCAAGGGTGGGGGGTAGGCCAAGAGGAGCTGAAAAGTGTCCTCACGCGGCCAGCTGAATGGGCAGGGGCATAGTGAGCAGATTAATGAAAATGTTTCGCTGGCACAGGGGTTTGATGGGCCCACGGCAAAATTGCTTGCAGATTCGAAAACAGCATGTTTCATTTCAAACTCATTCTCTTGCCATACATTAGCACTTGTCAATGTAACCATTAAGCACAGGCAGTGCAGAAATTTAATTACAAAACCATTTATTTTATTGAAAGAAAAATAAACCCAAGCTACCTCAAATGCATTAGGTAGGTTCAAAACATGTTCAGCTGATAACACCCAAGGGTAGGGAGGCTGCTGCAGGAATAAATGCGTCTTTCATGTGCGGCGAGGACTCAATATTAGAAACAGCTGCCAATAGGTCCCTCTTTATTTAAGTTCAATTATGAATTAAAAAACAACAGATTTAATGAAGGGACCTTTTATATCTGAAGTTACTCGGCTGAGGTAAACATTCTTCTTGTCCCCCCCCCCCCCCCCTTAAGCATTTGAAGTACAAATGCTAATTAGGCAAAGAGAACTTTTTATTGAATGGGTCTCCCTCTCCACTCACCCACCTCCCCATCTCAGGCTTGTCTTTTGTTCTACTAATGGTGGAAGAAAGCAAGGGCTTCAGTATTAAAGGAAGTCACAAAAATGTGCTAAACACATCAAAAAGTCTCCAATCTGTATCTTATTTATGCCTTCTTCCCCTCTCCCCCTCGTACGTCTTCTACACAGTTGGAAAGCCAGCAGCGCAACGCTCTCTGGTGAAACAGTAGATTCGGGTCAAGCGGCGGGCTGATGTCATGCTGGAGACCGCCTCTCCTTAGCACTAATGGGCTGCCAATAACGAGTCTGTTTTACTATTCTGCTGGAAAAGAAAAAAAAAAAGAGTTATAACCTCAGTGGTTTGGACTGATTTGTCAATTTCAAGTGCGTTTTTTTATTTCTTTTTTCCCTGTCTGAGATAGCTACCCACAATTTCTTACAGACATCTCATGAAGTCCACTTAGAGGAGGAATCTGGAAAAGGACGAGCCTTCTGTTTTTCTTTTTAAATTTTTCTAGTGAGAATACAAATATCTAAATTTCAAGTAGGCATTATTTGATCATTTGTCTGGCAGGAGGTAGGAAGTAGGAAGCAGATAGGTACAGAGGCGGCTCTTCTATTGAAAGCTCCTTTTTAGTTCTTGTAACTAAACTCATGCACAGTAGCAGACCTTTGTGACACTGTCACATTGGTGATTTTGCCCCGGTCATTACATCCTATGGTGAGACCTAGGGAGGGCTTCCTGGCCAGTTTCAAAGGGTCCCCAGAGCTCTGTTGCAGCTTGCAGAGCCACTGCTAATGCTCTTTGGGAGGCACTCACATCACTGGTTAAACTGCTCTAAGACCTGCCAGGAGCAAAGCCTGTGTAGCCATGCTGACCAGGCACCTTGGAGACTGGGCTGCTCCCTCACTTGGACGTGCACTGCTGCATCTGACCTAGCTGCCCTGTTTGGTTCTTGACACGTGCTCTTCATGCCAAAGACCTAGGGAGCCTGGGGTAGGAAAAACACATGCAGAAACAGAGACACTTATGGCTCCAGGTAGCAGAACTTTTATCAATAGATTTTAGATAATCAATTACTTGGAGAGGACGAAGGAGAGCAGAGAGAAGCAGGATGGAGAAGTCAGTCATATTTTAATACTGTATTCCAAGAGAATTTGCATCTAAATGGAGCCCTGTAAATCAAGGAAGCCCAGAGTAGAGTGGGTTTCCATCCTGCTACCTCAAATGCACCCCATAGAGAAAATAGCAAACACCAAAAACATTCTCTGAGGAAGTCAAGAAAGTGATGCCCACTTTGACCCTGCCATAGAGAAGAAGGGCTCTTCTTTCTTGACTTTGTAAAAGAAAAAGTAAGTGGGAGGGGAGAGAGGCCATATTGTCCTGGAAAGGAACTGTCCCTAAAAGTACTTCCACTGGAGTACATGCTATAGATTTTCTGGGCATCACATCTCAGTGAATAAAAGTGCATGCCAACCCATGTGCTTTGGCTTATGTCGCTCCCTATCCTGTACTTGGGATGGATGAAGGCACTCTCCGTGGCTTCCAACTCTTGCTAAGTTTTCATTTTCTAATAACATGATGTTTCCTAGCCTGGGCTTCAGGGGAGTTCCAAAAATGCATAGTTTTAGAAACAGAAATGTTTTAAAAGTAAAGTAAATGAATAGATTATTTGAGAATGATTTTGTTTCTCATATGTGTATTGTCTTTGGAAATAAGAAGTAAGTTTCCAGGAAACAGGATAGATTTTTCTCTCCTTAGATGACACAGATGAAGCAGGTGACCTCTTCAAAATCATCCCGTGGCTTAGAAGCAAGATGAGAGGAAGATAGAATGAACCTGCTTCCACACAGGCCTTCTGGGGAGTGTGGAAGTCCCAACCCTGAAGTGTGCATGGCAGAGTGTGCCTGTAGAACAGGAGAGCTGGATGTCTTACCTAAAGCATCATTTTCATAGGCAAAACTACTTCTTCTCCCTAAGGAGCTACAGAACCCAGGGCAAATCATGAAGGACCCTCCTTTCGGTAAAAGCCCTACCTTCAGGGGCCAGCACGTGGTGTGGTGATTAAGGGCGCTAGACTCCCACATAGCCGAGCACAGTTCGAGTCCCGAACCTGGCAGTTTCCTTTCTCACTTTCCTCTCTCTTTCTCTTTCACTCTGTCCCTGTCTGGTAAAATTTAATAAATAAATAAATAAAGTTAAATAAAATAATTCTTTTTTTAAAAAAGCCTTAGCTTCAAATAGGGCTTTCTCTCCCCTCTTCAGATCCTTTACCCCCACTCATCTTCCCCCCTCTGTGATACGCAGAGTTGATAATATGACCTAGAGTCATAGACCCAGTGGCTTAAACTCACACTGGGAGTGTGTGCGTGCATGCCCAAGATCCCGAGAGGAGAATGGAGCAGAAGGAATTGTGGCATGGCCATACCCCCTGGGGGGTGATTTCTCACTTTCTGTCTCTCTCTGTCTTTCTGGCGAGTGCATGCACCCTATAGCAAAAACATCTCAAAAAAACTAAAAATAAAAATAAATTTAGCACAAATAAATTTACCAAGAACTAATACATTTTCCAAGGTCACATATTACAAGATGATTATACAAAAATTAATTTTATACTTTATCAACTTTCAACAATTAGAAAATGAGATTAAAAATTAATTTACAAGAGTGACAAAATATTTGGGAATAAATTTAACAAAATATGTACAAGATGTATACACTGAAAACTATAGAATATTGGTGAGATAAATAAAAGAAGATATAAATATATAGGATATATGTAAATATGTGTTATACATGTAAATATGTTATATATGTAAATACATTGTATAAGTAAATATATTATATATATAATATATATATATATATATAAATATAAAGAGAAATATACTATGTTCATGGATTAGAAGACTGCACGTTATCACTATGTCAATTCTCCTCAAATTTTCTGTAGATTTTTTTTTTGGAGAGGTTTTTGCTATAGGGTGTGTGCACTTGCCAGAAAGACAGAGAGAGACAGAGAGACAGAAAGCGAGAAATCACTCCCCAAGGGGAATGGCCACACCGCAATCCCTTCTCCTCCATTCTCCTCTTGGGATCTTGGGCATGCACACACACATGCCCAGCATGAGTTTAAGCCACTGGGTCCAGGACTTGAACCACGGTCGACTACATGAGAGTCCAGTGACATAGCCATTATGCTAACTGCTGGTCCCAAATTTTCTGTAGATTTAATGTGGAATTTCAGTAGGTTTTTTTGATAGCAATTAACAAGTCAATTTTAAAAAACTGGACAGAGAGGCTAGCAGGTGGTGTACTGGTTAAGGTGGTGTACTCCCACATGGCTGGCCACAGTTTGAGTCCTGGACTGGCAGCTTGAAAATCACTCCAGGTGTGTGTGTGCCCAAAATTCCAAGAGGGAAATAGAGGAGAAGGTAATGTGGCATGGCCATCCCCCAACAGATGATTTCATTTTTTTCTTTTTGGAGAGGTTTTTGCTATAGGGCGTGCACGCTCACCAGAAAGAGAGAGACAGAGAGATGGAAAGCGAGAAATCGCCCCCCAGGGGGAATGGCCATGCAGCAATCCCTTCTCCTCCATTCTCCTCTCAGGATCTTGGGCATGCATACACACATGCCCAGTGTGAATTTAAGCCACCGGGTGCGGGACTCGAACTGCTGTCGGCTATATGGGAGTTCAGCACCATAGCCACTATGCTAACTGCTGGTCCCAAGAGATGATTTCTCACTTTCCCTTTCACTGTCTGTCTCTCTGTCTTTTTTGGCAAGTGCACGTGCCCTATGGGGGGAAAAAAAAACCTTTAAAATAAAAACTGTATGGAATTACAAATAACTTAAGATTGTGTGTGTGTGTGTGTGTGTGTGTATTATACTATAATATAATAGATAGATAGATTTATTTACTTATTTATTGCTACAAGCCACATCTGCTCACGAGAGAGAGAGAGAGAGAGAGAGAGAAATCACACCCCTCGGGGATGGTCATTCCACAATCCTTTTTTCTCCATTATCCTTCTGGAATTCTGGGCACACATGCCCAGCCTATTTTCCAAGCCACCAGGTCCAGGACTTAAACCATTCAGTTGGCTATGTGGGATCCAGTTGCCTTAGCCACAATACCAACTGGCTGACCCAGATTGCCAATATATTTTTTACAGAAAAGGACACAGTTGGTCTGACCTTGTTTCAAGATCTGTAATAAGACAATGTAGCATTGGCCAAAAGATCAAAAGATAGATCAATTCAACAGAAAAGAGGGTCCAGAAAGATTCACAAATATACTATTGATTGATTTTTTTCAACAAATGCTCAAGGGAAATTCAATGAGAAAAGGATGGTCTTTTCAATAAATAGTACTGAAATAATTATACATCCATATGCCAAAAAAAGAAAGAAAAGAAAGAAAGGTAGGAAAGTAGAGAGGGAGGGATTAAGAGAAGGAAGGAAAGGAGGGAAGTACAGAAATAAGTGTTCTCTAATATGGAGGTTCCTCAAAGATCTACAAATAGAACTACCATTTGATCCAGCAATCCCACTTCTGGGTATCTACCCAAAGGACAGGAGAACGCTCAGTTGGGAAAGTGCTTGCACATCATTGTTTATTGCAGCATTATTCATGATTGTGAAGACATGGAACCAACCTAAATGTCCACAAACTGATGAATGGATTGAAAAAGTGTGGCATATATACTCTATGGAATACTACTCAGCCATAAAAAAAATAACAAGACCCTGGCATTTGAGAGAAAATGGTCAGATATGGAGGATTTATTGCTGAGTGAAGCAAGCCAGGCTTTGAAAGAAAGATATTGTATGTATCCACTTAATATGTACCAACTATCCACAATCTATGGTAGAGAGTGAAATATTGGAGGACATAAAAGCAGTGAAAATACTTAATGAGGATAAGACAGTGTGGAATGTGGGGGGTGAAGAGAAGAGGATAGAGAAAGATAGCAAGAGAACAAATAGAGAGGCATGACATTAGTAGGACACAAATATGGTTTATTACCTGTTGATGATGACATGTATAGTATTCTCAACTGGATTGGTCTGAGAAGTATTTCATGATGGGTAAAGTCTTTTTACAAGCAAAATGAGAAATAGTGATTGACTGGTTGAAAAATAACTGGAACAATAATAATAATAATTTTTTCAAATCGGGAAAAAAAATGAGAAGATATTGAATGCTGAAGTGGGGATTTTAATGTCTCCGTATTGACTGACATGCATGGCATTCCCTTTTGAAAAAGCAATGTAATACACTGTAAAGTTATATGTGATTCAATGTAATATAAACAAGATTATGATGATAATAAATTAAAAAAAAAAACACTTGAGAAAGGCATGATTGAAAAAAAGCAAAATAAAAAAAAAGAAAGAAATGTTCTCATCTGTTCTTTGTTGCTTAATAACTGCATACTTGAGTCTGGATAATTGATAAGAACAGAGATTTATTTGGTTCAGTTTTGTAGGTCCGAGGTCAAGGGGCCCCACCCATCTGGTGAGAGTCTTCTTAGTGGTGGAGTATTGAGGTGGAACAGGGCATCACATGGCTTGCACAGAGCAAGAGTTGGTGTCTGTGTCTCTGCCTCCTTATGAACCCACCAGGATTTAATCATGGGGGCCCCACCCTGATAAATTTAATTCTAATCTCCTCCCAAAGGCCCTACCTTTCAACACCATAATCAGATTAAGTTTTCTTCCTCTCAGCACAGTTACAATGGCTCATCAAATTTCATTATATTTGTCCTTTCTTCTCTCATTCTTGAAAATTGAGGCTTCCACAAGGTTACAAATGACAGAGCCTAGGAATGACCTGCTTTCAGAATCCACATTTTATGATGTTACTCTTTAATTTTAATGAAAAATAAATAAATTTTAAAAAAAGAAAGACCAAAAAAGAAGAGAATGAAGGAAAAAATAAGAAAAGGGGAAAGAAGGAAAGGAAAATAAAGAGAAAAAAACCTCCCTCTACCTTCCTTACCTCATAGCATATTCAAAACTAAAACTAGATTGTAGACTTCGATATATAAACCTCAAACTACATAATGTTTAGAAAACACAGGAAAAAAAATTTTGTGACTTTGCTATGGTTTGAATGTTTGCCTCCTCCAAAACTCATGTTGAAATATTATTGTCAATATAATTGTATTGGGAGGGTAAACCTTTAAAAAGTGACTAAGCAATGAGGACTTTGCCCTCATAGGTGGGCTTAATACCTTGAAAGGGGGTTTTAGGAATGAATTCTCTCTTATTGCTTTTCTACTCTTCTGCCATGTGAGAAACAATATTCCTTCCCTCTGGAAGATGGGGTATTTGAGGCACAATCTTGGAAGTGGGGACTGTCCCTTCCAGACATCAAACTTGCCAGTACCTTAATCTTAAACTTCTCAGCCTCAAAAACTGTAAGAAATAAATTTCTGTTCTTTATGAATGACCTCATCTCAGCTACTCTGGCATAGCTGCGCAAAATGGACTAAGACACCTCAGGTGAGATTTCTTCCACACACCAAAAACACAATCCAAAAAAGAAAAAAGATAAATTGGACTTCATACAAATTAAGCAGGAAGCAAAGTATCACTTTATTGATAGCTTGAAGATTGAGACTTCCACAGTCACAAATTATAGAGCCTAGAAATGAACGCAGAGCAACCTGCCTCCAGAATCCACATTTTATGCATGTTACTCTGAAACAATTCTATTACAAGACACAGTACAGGGAGCACAGACTTCAATAGCACAGCTGTGCCTCCGGGCTAATGGGCCAAGGATTGCTCCCACTCCCACTCCCACCCCCACCCTTAATTCTCTGCCTAGACCTGAGAAAGGCCCAAGAGCTTGAGCTTTAGTGATACTGAATGAGATTTCAACAAACCTGGTGATGCTTCATCACCAAAGAAAAATGTTATGATGGAGGTTAGCACTGGGCTGTCTTTCCTGAAGATTTGCTAGCTCAATCTCCATGACTTGTTATTGCTAAAAACAAGGGTGTCCATGTAACTGCTGCCAGCCCAGGGATTATGTTGTAGTGAATGCAGTTAGGCAAGGGCCCATGCCTTGGCTATGGCTTGTTCAGGGAGAGATGAGCAGGCATTGAAGCTGAAACCCCACAGTGTGGGTCCTTGCTGTACCTGCCTCTGTTCCTTTCTTCCATACAGTGCTTAAGTTGGACTAGACACAGAGTGGATTTCAACAGAGACTCATTGCTTGAGAGATGACTTGTAGATGTCATTATTCATATTAGTTATTTAGCTGTAGTTCCAAACTCCAAGCCTTATAGACCAATTGATTATTTTCTCTGTGTTCTATAGAATAGCTACATAGAGTTTCTTTAAGCATCTGCCTCATAAGGTCTGGGGTGGGGCTGAGATTCCTTGTTATTTTGTTGTTTAAATTTTGCCAGAGGGCATGTGCAGAGAGAAACGAGAGAGAGAGAGAGAGAGAGAGAGAGAGAGAGAGAGAACAAGAAAGCATCCCCCAATGAGACATGGTCATGTTTTAATCCCTTCTCCATTATTTCCCTCTCTTTTGGGGACTTGGGGTATGCACACACACATTCTCAGTGTGGTTTTCAAGTTGCCGGGCCCAAGACTCAACCATGCAGTAGGCCATGTGGAATCCAGCTACCGTAAACACCAAGCTACGGGTTAGTGCAAGAGATTCCACATTTTTAACAAACTTCCAAGTAATGCCAACACTGTCCCTGGGCCACACTGTGACTCACAAGCTATACAACGCACACTCCCAGAAGCAGTTTCTCTCTTTCCTTCCACCCAAGAGAGTTCAACAAGAACAATGCCTGGGAGAAAAAGCTTGATTAGTTCATTTCAATTCCCTTTGTGCATTTATTTTAAAAAGATGGATTAAAAATATTCTATGCTCATAGTAAAGCTACCAGGCTAGCTGGAAAATAATGAGTGCCAGGCTCATTGTTTGGGGCTAATGTGGGCTGAATATTTATGTCCCTCCAAATTCAGGTGTTCAAGTCCTGGTCCCCAAGGTGATGATGGTATTAGGAGGTAAAGTATTTTTGGAGGGAGGGTTATGGGGCAGAACCTTTATGGAAAGGATTAGTGCCCTTACAAAAGAGGCCCCAGAAAGATCCTTCCCCCCCTTTTCACCATGTGAGGACATAGAAAGAAGGCAACGACTATGAATTAGAAAGCAAGCTCTCACCAGACACCAAATACACTGGTGCCTTGATTCTGGATTCCCTGTCTTCAAAAGTGTAAGCAATATGTGACTGTGAGTTATAAACTACCCAGTTTATGATACCCTGTCATAGCAGCCTGAATAGGCCAAGACGGTGTTCTTCAAACACTGAAATCCCAGTGTGGGTCCTTGCCGTACCTGCCTCTGCTCCTTTCTTCCCTACAGTGCTTAACTTGCTTAACATGTGTCCAAATCTGAGCTTTGCCTGATGAAAGTAACCCAGTATGTCTTCCTGATCTGTCTGGCTCTGGGCTAGACTTGCGAAGCCCTTAGAAAAAAAACATGGATTTACTGAATATCCTTGAGGATCTCTCCCCAACACACTTAATTTCTCATGAGACAGATCGAAGTTTGTGGCTGCCCCTCATGGTCTCCAAGAAGAATCCAATAAATGTAAGTTTTCCATGTTCGTATTTATAATAGATGAGTATCCTAGGGAAGGCCTTCGCTGAACCATCTTTTAATCAGTGCAATTATATTTAATTCACAGATGCAGGGCCAAAAAAAAATGTACTCTGCTTTCAGCAGGTTTTCCTTCTTCAGAAGGACAGAGGGCTCTCAACCAATCAGTGAGGGTTAGCAGTGAAACTCTGTAGCTTGTGCTGTGCACATTCCGCCTGCTCTTTGAACACAGAGAGATCACTATGGCCTAGAGGAGCTGGTGGCTACCTTCATGGAAAGGGCTGGACTGGGCCTGAGACACAGGAACATAATGTGAAACCAGAGAGCCTAAACCAATGCCAGGGAGGAAAACGTGCAGTCCAAATGAACGCACACATGACTAAACCTGCAGGTGGAAGGCAACCAGTTCCTGGGGTCTTTAGAGCTTCCCTAGCCTCATGTTCTTCTTCCAGTACTCAGCCTGAAGTCCTACAAACATTTCCATTTTGAATTCAGCCAGTTTGGGACAGAACCAGAGGCTTAGACCTGAATGCATAAATGAAGGTGGAAAAACAATGTTTGAAATTTTTTCTTCAGAAAAAAGAAAGCACTACCAATAATCTGGAAATTCTTAATAGAGCAGCAATTTAGGACTGCAGCTGAAACTACTTGACAAGGGGAAACTATGAGGCACCTTCCCCAGATTGCGACTATGAGCCTTTTGTTCCTGGGAAACAGAAAGCGCAGGACACGGCCTTACTGCCGTGGGCCTTTGGGAATCTGCGGCCACCCCCAGTATGTGATGCTATGGGCCAAGCCTTGAGCCTTTTTTTCCAATGCAACACTGATCCCAGTGCATTCCTGCCATTGTTCTGCCTTCAGGCAAGCTTCAGGTCAGAGCAGTTGGAAGGTCAAATTTGTAATGTGTTTATGGAATAAAAAGTTTTAACAGTTCGGTGAAGAATGGAGGGAAAGATGAAACCAAGGTGGCTGGAGCACTTATAGCTGATGAGATGCTCTTTGCAAAAGAAGATCAGATGTTCTTTGGGGAGCAGGGCAGAGGGAACCCCATGGTCCCTTAGGGTTAGCCCCACCTCCAGGCAGCCACCTAGAGCCTCTAGCTAGCACTGTGGAAAGAAAGTCGATGTGGAAAGCCTTGAATGTTTGCAGAAGCTGCAGTCAGAGTCACAGCACAGGCAAGCTACCACTGGGGAACTGGGGATCCCAACCCCCCCCCCCACTATTTGAGGGTTCTGCTCAAGAGGGCTTTGAACACCTTGGTTCCCTGGCCATTCAGACTTAGGGAAGGAGAGACAATAGCAGAGACGACATTGCAGTAACCTCTCCCATACATCCCCATGTCTTATGAGACATGTTAGAGACTCATCATGACCAGGAGTTCAAGGCTTTACAATATGGTCCAGGCCATCTGCCCAACCTAGCTGCCCCCTTGCACCCACCTGTGCTCCTGTTCTCAGTTGTCTGCTGCTCTTCCATTACACTTTGCCCTCTTCTCCCTCCTTTCAAGTTTATTTTATTCATAATACGGAGTGTGTGTACGCACAGAGAAGAGCAAGAGAGAAAGAGAAAGTGGGGTGGGGGCTTGTCACGCCGTGATCTCCTTTAGCCAGCCTTTTAGGATCTTGGCATATGTGCATGCACCTAGCATGTTTTCAAGCCAACCCAGGGATCCTAACCTGTTGTTAGCTGTGTGGTTCCAGCACTGCAGTTCGGTTTGCTACTGTTTATATCATCATGCTGGCCCTCGTTCCTGTATTAATCCTATCATCTTCAAGATCCATGGAGCTTTCTGACTACGGGTCCACAATAAGCTCTTCTTTCTTCAAGGCTGGATTACCCAAAATGCAGACCACAATAGATTTAGCACCAGCAAAGCATGGGCAACTAAAACCAGTGTATAGAAAGAATTTATCAGAAATGTTCTTTTAAAAGTACTGAAACTGAGGCAGGACAGTAGTACAGCAGTAAAATGTGACATTGTAAGGCAGACGGACATGGGAAAGTTGTTGGCTCAAGGCTGGAGGGCTCCCTAAGTATGCAGGACCTGTGTATGCCTGCAGTCCAGTCTGGCTGAGGCTGGGGGTGGATCAAAGCATCAAGACTAGGGGTGTGTGTGGGGTGTATCTTTCTCTTTGTCTCTCACTCATGGAATACATAAACTTTTAAAAAGTACTGAAATAATAATAATGAGAAAAACATGAACTTTCTTATGCTTCTTTACTCGTATTTTACTGTTTATAGTGTTTTTCTTTTCTTTAATGACTGGGGAAGGGGAGCATATTCTTTCAGTTTAAGCCCCTTATAGCTGAACCCAGCCTGTCCCTCTCTGACCACTCTGCCCAGTGATGGCTTTCCTGTACAGCAGGGCTCTTAATCACACATATCTCATATATGGCATGTAACTGCTTCTTGTTACACACCCCAGTTAGGTCAGAATCTCTCTCAGTGCAGGTGCCATGCCTTCTGCACGGTGAAAGGAAGTCATGCATGGCAAGCTCTCGGGACAGTGCTGGCACAGAGTGAAAGCTCAGTACATGGTGGCTAATGCCATCGTTATTATTTTACTTTTTTGTCTCTTCCCAGGGAACAGATGTTTACTTTCTTCACAGATTGGGCATAGACAACTGATAGGAGCATTGTAAATTGTTGTTAGATTTCATTGCAATGATATATAATATCTACTAAATTAGGGGCCAGCAGTTGGTGTAATGGCTATGTCACTGGACTCCCATGTAGTTGACCGCGGTTTGAGTCCCGGACCCAGTGGCTAAAAACTCACACTGAACGTGTGTGCGTGCGTGCCCAAGATCCCAAGAGGAGAAGGAGGAGAAGGGATTGCGGCATGACCATCCCCCTTGTGGGGGTGATTTCTTGCTTTATGTCTCTTTGTCTCTTTCTGTGGCCAGAAAGACAGAGAAAACACCCCCCGGGGGGGGGGGAGATGGTCATGCTGCAATCCTTTCTCCATTCTCCTCTCAGGATCTTGGGCATGCACATTTATGCACCCGGCCTGAGTTTAAGTCACCAGATCTGGGACTGACCTCAGTCAACTATGTGGGAGTCCAGCGATGTAACCATTAAGCTATCTGCTGGCCCTGTGTTCTGAGATTTAAATGGGTGACTACGTCTCCTGCGCCTGGAACATAGTAAGCTTTATGAGGGTGTCTTAAGTAACAGTATTACCAAAGAGAGCTGGATAGAGATTTACCTTAGAGAAAAGGTTTTCTAAACTGTGCTAAGAGTGGTGCTATTTTCTTTATTTGAGAGACTAAATCTCCCTTTTGGTAATAGTTGCATATAAGCATTTATTATTACAATTTAATTCACTCTAAACTCTTCTTCAAAATAGATGTTGCAGAATCCCTGGGCAGGACTTGACTAATGGCTGTCCTTAAAGTATGAGGAGACTTTAAAAGTTCTGTGGAAAAGTAGAATTAAAGTACAAGTTTATTTGGGTGCAAAAAACAATGTTTGTAATCAATGCATTTTTTCTTTAATATGCATTTCCCATGAACTTTTTGAAGAGTCCTTGCCTATCTTTATAAATACTTTAAATTCAACTTCTGCTCTCTTAGGACAGGGGGTGGTGGTGCCATGATAATGCACCCTTATCCCCTTCAGGACTGCTAGGCGTCTACACACTCTCAACCCTCTCCAGAAATCTGCCCTTAGTTGGAGAGAACCTTCAGGGATGGCCACATCTGATGTTTGGTTTATGTGGAAAACTGAGGCCTGTCCTCTTCATCCCAACTTGGGACAATTCTGAGGGTCACCCCATAAGGTAAACTGAGGCCTCTGATGAGACTGTGCTGTAGCTGAGTTTCTCTTTCCGCCCGATCCTGCTTTTCTTTTTTTTTTCTTTTTTTTGGAGAGGTTTTCACTATAGGGCGCGTGCGCTCACCAGACAGACAGAGAGAGACATAGAGACAGAAAGCGAGAAATCACCCCCCAGGGGGGATGGTCACGCCGCAATCCCTTCTCCTCCATTCTCCTCTCGGGATCTTGGGCACACATGCACACGCGCCCAGCGTGAGTTTTAAGCCACCGGGTCCGGGACACGAACTGCGGTCGACTACGTGGGAGTCCAGCGACATAGCCATTACACTAACTGCTGGTTCCCCAGATCCTGCTTTTCTTTCCTTCCCTTCTGCAGGCACTGATTCCAGGAGTGCTCCCTAGTAAGTATCCTGAACACAAATCCCCATCTCGGAGCTCACCTCCAGGGAAGCCAGCCTGTGATGCCAGTTCGTGCAATTTCATTTGTTTTTAATTCTGATGACTTCTAATTTACAATTACTTGAACTATATCTGTAACTAAGGGAACCTTGTGGCCTGACTTAGCTGGGACAATCATTTGTGGCTTTAATTACTAAGAGGTTTAATTACTAATAGCGATGCCTTTAACTTTCAAATACTCCCAATTTGAACAATAAATTCCACAGCTACCTTATCTATAAACAACCCCAATGTCCCCAGGCCTCACTGCCAGTGTGGAAACATTAGATCATGTTGCTATAGTCTGAATTGCCTGAGTTCAGAGCCTGTAAGTATAACATTAGACCCTCAGCCCCCTTGCAGGGCTCTCTCCACTGACTCTACCCTGCTTCCTCCCTAGGACACCTGAGAGACCACAGGGAGCCCCCACACTCTCAACAGCTGATACCACTGCAGAGCTCTGGCTCTTGACCCTCTCCTGAGGCTTCTGTCTGTATCCCAGAGTTGATGGTCTCTTTGCTGCTCCCCACAGCAGAGCAGGGGCTGCCACCAACACTGCTTCCCTTGGGCATACATGGCCTCAGGTGTTTCACTGTTGCCACAAGGCCCCATGATGCTTAGCCTAGACCAGGGTTTGAGTGTTTATTTTGGTTGTAGCTTAGTATACCTAAGCAACCCCACAACCACCACCCCGAAGTGAGTAAAAAAATATATTCCCTTCGCCTAGTATATGTTCCATTCTCTGGATCTCACAACAGAATGGAGTCTCCAACAGGACACAGGGTCCCAATTTAGCCACAAGGCTCTTTCCCACCCAGAGCCACACATAGGCCAACAAGGTGGCTAGCCCAAGTTGAGACTGAATAGCAGGCTCCAAACTGTCTCTGGAATCTCTATTCCTATCTAATAATAATGGTTTAAGTTTTTTTCCCAGAAGTTTCCTCTCTGACCATGTAAGTGAGTTGGCACAAACACATGTGGGGAAACTGTAATCGAATTCCACGTAAACCAGATATGGTATACAGACAGTCCAGGCTTTGCACAGTAGTGCAGGATCATAAAAATAACTGTGAAAGTTGAAACCATGCAAAGCAATCTGAATAATCAATAAGCAAAATTACAATTGTTCCATGACCTTTAAAATTTTTCATCAAAACATTCACAACTCCTTTACTGTCAGTTATAAATGCCCAGGGAAGTGAAAAATTAATGAAGCTAATAATATTTATTTACTACACTATAATTTAAGGCATAAGAAATATTGAGAACAGAAATGTTCTATTTTTTTGTTAATAAAAACAACAACGTATCAAATTAGTTGGAATAGTCTTTGCCTTCTTCCTCTCATTGTATAGCTTACTTTATGGAGCAAGGATCTTTTCTATGCCTTGGCAAATTGTCTGACTTCGTTCAAAGTTGGATCAACTTCTCATATTTTATCTTTTGCTCCTGCAGTGTCTGACAATCCCTAAGAGAATTCCATTAAAGTGATTTTTTTTTTTTTTTTTTTTTTTTTTTTTTTTTGGCCAGCATTCCTTCTGATGGGACCATGTCATTTTCTTGGAATACAAATCTGAGTGCAAATATCATAGTGGCATCCTTATCTGGGCTAGCAGCTTCACCAGTGACTCGACATCAGTCAACTCAGGCTAAATTTTAAAATGAAGAAACCAGTCTTTACAACAGTAAAAGATTCTCCTTCAGTCTTCTTATAATTATCATTCTTTCTATGTGGCCACTAACTGCAATGCTTTGTCTCAAATCCTAGCCGAACTAATTAGTATTTTTAAATATTACAGTTTTCAATCCAACGTAGATCACTTCATTTCAATTATAAGTGGTTTTCTGTTTCTAGTGCAATTTAAACTAAAAGATAATAAAGCAACTTTAATTCATTTTTTATACTCATTGGACTTTGCAATATGCTGTGTACTATTGCTTCATGTGTGTCATGCTTTCCTATCTTTGCTCTGCTGTTACCATTTTCAAATCTTAACAGATCCAATTTTACTTCTACATGATTACTTTTTGTTTCTTTATTGCACCTTTATTTGTGTTAGTTCATTTCCTATCAACTTCCATTTTTTAGAAAATGTTTCATAGATTTATCACAGAGAGACAAAGAGGCAACACAACTCTGTGATTTGCTGTTTGTGTGTGAACAGTGTCATAGATGTGCAGTGACCAATCATGGATAGACTTTGAAAGAAGTGAGGTGACTGTTCACATCATCATGTGCATCTACTGTGTATGTAATAATTTCTGGATTGACCAGAAGGAAGTGAAGTTTGCATATTATGCAATCACAGTTAATATACTGTGATAACTAAAATTTGAACCAGGTTGTTTGGAACTAATATGATTTAACTAAACTGAAATTCATGCACATCAGTGCCATGCAAAACAAAGACTGCTTTATTAATGTTGTTTACCAGATATTTCTGAGTACATTTTTATCACTGCACTCATCCTCCTTGTAGTTTGGTGATTCTGTGTACCCAGTCTGGCCAATCAATTGTGAACAGAAGTTAGGTATATCAGTTCCATGCCAAAGCATTTGATAGACAGTCAGTATTGGCACAGTCTGTGAGGTCATCTGAGGAAGTGGCCCTGTTTGCTTGAGTCCCCAAGCAACTCAGATGCGCATAGGCCCTCTGCTGAGATAGGATAGCCACTAGTATAAGCAAGAAGTAAATCTTTAAGTCTTTGAGCTCTTGGGGCTATTTGTTTCTGCAGCAAAACAGTTCAAGCTGATAGATAAGGTATATAATTAGGAGAGCATCTAGAAAAAGAAAGGTAGGGAGTTGGGCAAGATTTACAACCCAGTAATTGGCAGTTGATAGTCAAAAATACTCCAAATTGGTGGAGGAGGGGTGAAAAAGAATCAAGAACATGTATTTAAAACAGATCATCTTCGTGTGGTAAAGAAAAAAAGCACAAATGCAGAAAATAGATGTATAGCTTAAGAGATTGTTAAAAAGTGAATTTCTTGTCATCTCCATCCAAGCAAAGAAACAGAACTCATTCAGGACCCCTGAGTTTCCTTTTGGCCAGCATAGACTGTTTTTGCTTGCTGTTTTGTGTTTAAGGTGAACAAGACTGTATAGGGAGCATATTCTCCCCAGTTAGAGCAGAGCTCACCACCCCTTCTTGTATTATTCTTGCCCCATTCAGAGTTTCCTTTGCATTTGTTACCACTGTCTTTCAGTAGCCTTATACGTAGAGTTATTAGCCCTTATACAGGTGAATAGGCAAAAACTGGAGAATGCACATGAAGAGCCTAAGTGAGGCACAAATGGACACTGGACAGACATTGAGTATTCTGGGGAAGAGACCACGGTGACAAAGCAGAGGGCCCAGGCTAGAAAGAACTGGCCATGAGGGCCTCTCCAGCCAGCCCTGAACAAACTGAAATCCACATTCTGCTTTTTCTTTTTCTTTACAGAGACAGCTCAAGAAGTATGATAAAATGAGGCCTAAGATAATATTTCGGGAGAAAGTTTATTTTTTTATGATCTGTTTGCATTACACCGTCAGGCAAAGAGAGGCAGAGAAAGACTTGTCCCAAATGGCAGGGCTGGGGAAGCACCGATCCAAAGTCAATAGTTAGAAATACAAGTGTTTGGTTTCATTGAAGTTAAAAAAAAAAAAAAAAAAAGTCTTCTTCCCTGTTTCCTAGGCAATCCAAGGGAAGGAGATACAGAGCCGGAAAGAGACAAGGAGGGAGGAGGGAAGGAGCTGGGGCCAGCGAGGGGCTTGTCTTGAGGAACTGGCTCTCTCTCTGAGTGTCCTTGGCCAAGAGGTTGGCAGGCCTGACCATGAGCAGTCAGCTGGAGTCATCTGCTGGTCCCAGTGACTGCTGCTAATCAAGGACAGGCAAGCCCGAGTGTCAGCATTTGCCCAGTGGCAAACTTTGTTTTTGAAAAACTGAACAAAAATGAACAAATATTGAAATCAGAGCCACCCTGAGAAAAAATGATCTCACATCTGTGTTCTCTCATGGCTTGTTCAGCGACAGCTTTGCCTCCTCTCCCACCATACTGGCCTTAGACTGTACCAAGGCAGAGGCCACATCTGCAGAGGCAGAAGAGATGCAGGGTAAGAATGGAGGTTCTCATTCTCCTCCCAGATGACCTGGGTTTTCAGTTTAAAATCCCATCTCTGGCACTTACTAACTGGGTCACTTTGGACAAATTCTTTGTGCCTCAGTTTCCCTACCTGTGATATACAGTGATTAAATTTATAAATATAATAATAATTAATTAATTAAAAATAAATAAATAAAATAATCAGTTGCATTTGAATATATTGACAAAAACAATTCAAAAATAAATTAAGAAAACAATCCACTTAGGGACCAGCAGTTAGCGTAATGGCTATGTCGCTGGATTCCCACGTAGTCAACCATGGTTCGAGTCCTGGACCCCGTGGCTTAAACTCATGCTGGGCGCATGTGCGTCTGTGCCCAAGATCCCAAGAAGAGAATGGAGGAGAAGGGGTTGCGGCATGGCCATCCCCCCTGGGGGGTGATTTCTCACTTTCTGTCTGTCTCTCTCTGTCTGTCTGGCGAGCTCATGTGCTCAATAGCAAAAAAAAAAAAAAAAAAAAAAAAAAAAACTCTCAAAAAAAAGAGAAAACAATCCACTTAAAGTCACCTCAAAAAGAATAAAATACATACGTAAACTCAAAGATTTGTAAATATAAAACACTGCTAAAAGAAATTAAAGACAAATAAATGCAAAAACATTTATGCATTTTAGAAGACTTATTCTTGTTAAAATGTCCACACTATCGAAAATCATGTATAGATTTTACCCAAAATCATCTATAGATTTAACATAATCTTTTAAAAAATTATTTTATTTAACATGTATTTATTTATTTATTTACTTATTTTAATTTGACCAGAGAGGGACAGAATGAGAGAGAGAGAGAAAGAGAAAGTGAGAAGCAGGCCGGCAGGCCCAGGACTTGAACCGCAGTTGGCCATGTGGGAGTCTGGTACCCTTAACCACCATGCTGCTTGCTGGCCCCAAATTTAAGACAGTCTTTACCAAAATATCCCCAATAGTATTTTTTCCATAAATAGAATGATAAATCTTTAAATTAATATGGAATATAAAAGACCTCAGATAAACAATCTTGAAAAAGAAGGACAAAGCTGGAGGCCTCAACTTCTCGTCTTCAAAATATATTACAAAGCAACAGTAATAAAAACTGCAGAAGGACAGATATATACAGACCAATGGAACAGAACAGAGATACTAAAAATAAACCTATACATAGACAGTCAAATGATCTCTAGCAAAGGTGCCAAGACTACACAATAGAGAAAGGGTAGTTTTTTTTTTTTTTCAACAAATAGTGTTGGGAAAACTGGGTACTCACATGCAAAAGAATGAAATTAGACCCTTATGATACATGCACAAAAATAAACTCAAAATGGATCAAAGCCTTACGCATAAGACCTGAAACTATAAAATTTCTAGAGGAAAACACAGGGAAAAAGTTTCATTACATCAGATTTGGCAATGATTTCTTGTATATGATAGCAAAAGTACAGGCAGTGAAATCCAAAATAGGCAAATGGAACTGCATGATACTATTTAAAAACCTTCTGTGCAGCAAAGGAAGCAACCAACAGTGTGAGAAGGCGATCTATGGAATGAAGTCAAATATATATATTTGATCTCCCTCTTTTTGTCATACGGCACATGTTTTCACGGAAGTGAGATGGGGGTGGGGGAAGTGAGAAACCACTTCCCAGAGGAGATAGCCATGTCACAATTCTTTCTCATCCATTTTCCTCTTGGTATATTGGGCATGCACACACACATGCATGATGAGTTTCTCAAGCCACTGGGTCTGGGACGCAAATTGTGCAGTTGGCCATGTGGGATCCAGTCACCTTAACCACTATACCACTGATTGGCTCTGAATAAAATATTTTCAAACTATATATTTGGTAAGAGGTTAATATCTAAAATATATAAGGAACTTCTACAACTCACTAGCAACAACAAAAATAATAAAAACATAATTTAAAAGTGGACAAATGACTTAAATAGACATTTCTCCGAAGATGACATATACATGACCAGTAGATATATGAGAAGATGTAAACACACTAATAACCAGGAAAACACAAATCAAAACCACAATACAATTTCATACATGTTAGGATGGTCAATAACAAAAAAGAGAAAATAACAAATGCTGGTGAAAATGTGGAGAAACTGGAACATGTGAGCACAGTTAGTGGGAATGTAAAATGATGCAGCTGTTGTGATAAACACTATAGAGGCTCCTCAAAAAATTAAAAGTTGAATTTTCATATGATCCAGCAATCCTCCTTAAGGGAAGTCATCCAAAAGAATTGAATCTAAAGAGAGATTTGCCTTCCCTTGTTCACTACAGCATTACTCACAATAACCAAGAGGTGGAAACAACCTAAACATTCACTGACAGATGAGTGGATAAAGAAAATGTAGCATATACATACAGAAGAATATTATTCAACCTTTTAAAAATGAAGGAAATCCTGTCACATTCTACTATATGGATGAACCTTGAAGACACTATGTGAAATAAGCTTATGTGAAATAGGCCAATCACAGAAGGGCAAATACCACATGATTCTACTTGTATGAGGACTGCGAAGTAAGCAAACTCTTAGAAATAGAAAGTGGTCATTAGGGACTAGTGACTAGGAAGAGAGGGACTAGGAACTAGGAAGAGAGAGAAATGGGGAGTTGCTGTTCAATGGGCACCAAATTTCAGTCATGCAAGATGAAAAAGTTCCAGAGATCCACTATACGACAACGTGCGTATGGTTAACAATGTTGCACTATACACTTAAAAATTTGTTAAGAAGGTAGATTTTGTGTTTTATGTTTTTTATCACAGTGAAAAATAAAATGTTACTAATTTTTAAAAAATTAATTGAAAAAGGGACACTACTTTGTATTTACTGGGGCCAGTTAGGGTCTTGGGCTTGTGGAGTTGGGGGTATTTTGAATAAAGGAATTATCCCCAAACTCCTCTAATCACACACAGACTAAAGTGTGGGCCTCATACTATACAAGGTGAAGTGCACGCTGCATCTTGGTCCGAGCATCACTAGAATTGCGTTCTCACAGCCTGGGGCTGTGTGGGGGTGTCCAGAATGTAGATCAGCTGAGCCCAGCACAGGAGACAGAAGTACAACCCTTAAACAAACAAACAGAAAAAAACTATCTGGCTTTTCACCCTTTAGGGAACAGAGATTAAGGCAGGGCAGGTCCTTAAAAGCTAAAAGAAATTCACAAAATAAGAGAAATACCAAAAGGGTGTTAAACCAGTTTGGACACTTCACCCAAAGACCTTGCCATTACCAGAGGTGATTACCTGTCAAAGCTCCTTTACAGCCTGGGGTGACTGTGTCCTAGGGCCAAGGTTCCTCTCTGGGACTTGGCCAGACACTTGGTCTGAATCCAACCCAAGCCACGCTCACTTTAGCTCGTTTCCAGGCCACAGAGCCTCCAGGTACACTGCCCAGTCCTGGGCCCAGGGAGGAATGAGACTGCCACGTGTCTCCAGTTCTGTCCTCTTCACTAGATTAGGAAGGGGTCTCTAGGAGATGGACCCAGGACATGGACTGGCACTGGAGTTAGCATGGCCTCCTCCCTCACAGGAAATCTCAGCAGACTCCTGCCATCCACCACCCTACCTTCCACTGTGGGGTTTGGCCTGGGATAGTGGTGGGGGTACGTGTAAGTACAGTCTTATTTTCCTGGAGAAAGAAAGAAAATATATAACAGTTAAAAGGATACTGTTGAGGGACCAGCAGTTGGTGTAATGGCTATGTTGCTGGATTCCCATGTAGTTGACCATGGTTTGAGTCCCAGACCTGGTGGCTTAAACTCATACCAGGCAGATGTGCATGCATGCCCAAGATCCCGAGAGGAGAATGGAGGAGAAGGAATTGCAGTGTGGCCATACCCCCCCGGGGGGGGGGTGATCTCTCACTTTCTGTCTCTCTGTCTTTCTCTGTCTTTCTGGTGAGCACACGTACCCTATAGCAAAAACCTCTCTAATTAAAAAAAAAAAAAAAAAGGATACTGTTGAAGGACTTTAGATCTAATTCTAGTTTCATAATTTCCTAGCTGTATGGCCCCAGGCAACCTTTCCAGACCTGTCTGTACTAACCTTCAGAGAACATTGGGTTGGGTTCACCTCCCTGTTCTTGGCTTGATATGTTTCACCTGCACCAACTAGACATCCCCAGACCACATCTCTGGGACATTTGGGTTCCTCAGTGGATAAATCAGGCCAAATCCTGACTCCGTCTTATGCTATAAAGCAATTTCTCAGTGCTGCTTACCAAAAGACATCGACCTGGAGCCAAACTGTTGGGTTAGAATCCCAATTCTGGGGACCAGCAGTTAGCGTAATGGTTGTGTCGCTGGACTCCCACGTAGTCGACCGCGGTTCGCGTCCCGGACCCGGTGGCTTAAAACTAATGCCGGGCGCATGTGCGTGTGTGCCCGAGATCCTGAGAGGAGAATGGAGGAGAAGGGACTGCAGCGTGGCCATCCCCCCTGGGGGGTGATTTCTCACTTTCTGTCTCTCTGTCTCTCTCTGTCTGGCAAGCGCACACGCCCTATAGCAAAAACCTCTCCACAAAAAAAAAAAAAAAAAAAAAGAATCCCAATTCTGTCCCATGCCCATGCCTCAGTCCCCTGTCAGTAAAGTGGAGATAAAATGGAGATAACTCCTATCTTGTAGGACATTATAAGGATTCAATGAGATGTGTTTGATGAAATGTCTCATAACTGTCCGGCATTTGGTAAATGCAGTACACAGGCAAGCTGTTATCACCATTAGTGTTCAGAAGCCCACAGAGCTCTCAAAACCACTGCCTGAGCCAAAACAAACAAACAAACAAACACCATGAAGTCCACTTCTAAGGACTTCATCTCAGGGAAAGCTGAGTTTTATGTAAACCTGGGGTGGAGAAGGGGTGACCCTGCATGCTTTCTCTGGGGAAGGTGAGAATTGGGCCTGTGGCTTGGAGATTAGACCTCTTTGTACCCATGGCTCAGGGGACTTTTTGGGAGTGTGCTGTTGACACTGCCCAGCCACACCCCATGCTTACCCAGCGTGGCCTGGCAGCCGGATGTGGCCTCCTTTCCCAGAGTGCTCATGCCAGACCTGGCTCAGTTACTGTGAGGTGTATTTCAGGCCTTCTTGCTGTTATCAGCTTCTCACTTTCACCTGCTGGGCCGAGTGTAGGCGTTTTCCCTTCCTCCCTCTGTCTCATCACTGGGTATTTGTTTTCAGGATAGCCTGGACAGCAGAGGTGAGCCATCCCTTGTCCTGGTGAAGAGTGCTCAGACCCACCCTGGACATCATCCACATCTCCTGAGCTAGAATTTGACTCTCATCTCCCCATCCCTGCCTTGAGTGAGGGTGGGGAGGGGAGCAAAGGTCTAGGTAGCAACTGTCAGGACTATTCCACCAGAAGTCCAAAGTTTCAGAGGGAAAAGCCATCTTCCTGGGGTAATGACAAACACATTGGGAAAGAGAAAAAGAAAATTATAGAAAAGGAAAAGCAAAGATTTGCACGAGAGTTCTCAATGGTAGGTTCACAAACAGTCACCCCCTTGCTCCTCTGCGTGTCATGCAGCCTCCTGTGAGTCTACCCCTCCTGTGTTCACTCCACCCAAATGGACCTTGGACAGGAGTTGTGCTTTGCCCACCACATCCAGGACAGTAAAATGTCTTTATGTGAGATTAATTCCTTAGAGGAGGTGTGGGGTAATGTCATCTTTGAATAAACAAACAATTCTCTCATCAAGAGCTCCAGAAAGAAGTCCTCCCAGGGACTTCTGGGAGGACTTCCCAGGGAACAGTTGATAGCTGATCCCTAGCCTTCCCTGGACTTTGTGCCCCACTGGCTCTACCCTGCTGTTATCACTGTCATCAACTCACCTGGCCCACCTTGTTCTACCCAGGTGTGGGCCACACCCCTTCGATCCCCCTTTGCAGGGCTCAGACAGGCTGGAATTCTCCAAAAATAACCTTGCAGAAAATCAACGACATGAACAAAGAGAACACAAACAGATGTGCTTACTGAGTGTAGGCCCCTAATCCTAAAACAATCAAAGTCTCGCCACCAGTGGGCTGGCTGGGTCTGGGTTCCATCTGCCTATTCCCAGCCCCTGCCAGAAAAGACCCTCCCAAGCAAACTTCCCCCTACCAACACTACCAAATCCAACAGCCAGTCAGAAGTGGGTACAAGAAAGAAAGGGCAGATAGTTTGAGTTCAGCAAGTAGCCAGTCTTGTGGCTAAGCTAAGGTCAGAGTCAGTAGGTCCCCTATTTGGTGGGGTCTTTGCAGAAGGAACCTAGCTGGTGGAGGGGAGCTGGTGAAGTCAGGCTTCGAGCTGAGGCCAAAGTCTAAAGGTCGAGTCCAGGTGCCTGGCTCCAGCTCTGCTTCTGTTATTCTGGCCCCCAATTCTGCAGGCCTCAATTTCCCCACTGGTAAAAAGAGGAAGATGAGTAGGTGAGTAGGTCTCTTTTCACCTCTAACATTTTCCCATTTTGCGATTCTTTATCTTCAACCACCAGCTCCCAGGGTTACCCACAGAGGTCTCATATGTGGTAACTTGGTAAAGGGATACACTCTCCACACAATAATAAAAGCTAAATGTCCTGACTGTGCCAGAAACTGCTGTAGTTACTTTACACATGTTGACTCATTTTTTTCCTCACAGCAGCCTAAGCCTCATTCATTTCACAGAAGAGAAACTGAAGCACCAAGAGCTGAAGGCACAAACCAGCCTTACAGGGTGAAAGTGAAAGGATGGGCCTCAGGCAGTGTGGCTCCTGGCTGTGGAGATCTCCAACTGAGCCACTTCGTCCTAGACAAGTGACTGCACTATCTGTAACAGACATAAGAGCCGAAACGTGGGAACAATACAGATGTCCATCAACAGGGAAACAGACAAAATGAGGTCTTACACGTTTAGTGCCCTATTTTTCAGCCCTACAGAGTGCAGTTCTGACATATGTTACAACATGGATAAACACTGAAAGCATACTAAGTAATGCCAAACACAAAAGGACAAATACCATATGATTTGTCTTCTATAAAGTATCTAAAATAGGCCAGATCATAGAGACGGAAAATAGATGGGAGGTTACCAGGCACTGGGAGGGAGAGGAGAATAGGGGAGTTATTGCTTAATGAGGACAGAGTTTCTGTTTGGGATGAAGAGAAAGTTCTAGAAATGGATGATGGTGACAGTTGTGCAACATTAAGAATGTACTTGGGAACCAGCAGTTAGCGTAATGGCTATGTCGCTGGACTCCCACGTAGTCAACCGCAGTTCGCGTCCCGGACCCGGTGGCTTAAAACTCACGCTGGGCGCGTGTGCGTGCATGCCCAAGATCCCGAGAGAATGGAGGAGAAGGGATTGCGGCGTGACCATTCCCCCTGGGGGGTGATTTCTCGCTTTCTGTCTCTATGTCTCTCTCTGTCTGTCTGGCGAGCACACACGCCCTATAGCGAAAACCTCTCCAAAAAAAAAAAAAAAAATAGAATGTACTTAATGTCACTGAATTGTACACTTAATATGAATAAAATAGTAAATTCCATGTTACGTTTTGAAATATTTAAAAATATCTACAAAAAAATAGATTTCAATTATTGAGCAGCTACTAGGACCCTACTGCAGTAAGTGGTTTACTGAGTGCCTCATTTAACCTTTACAACAACTCTGTGAGGTAGGCTACCCTGTCATTCTTCCTACTCATAGGCAAGGAAAGTATGGTTCAGAGAATACATTCCCTGAGGACCCTAAATAGTAAGTGGCAGTGCTGATACATAAACCCGGGTAATGCTGAGAGCCAACTCGGAAAAGGTGGAGGGAAATGTGAGAAGGATAGGAACAAGCTTAGACAAACCGCCCACCGCCCACGCCCCTACCTGAGCCTGCCACAAATCCCACCTTTGTCTTTTCTCACATTTCTCCCCGCATTTGTTATATCCCACACACACACCTTTTTTGCATCCATCCAATACCTTACTGCCTCATTCTTTTACTGACAGCATCACCCCTGCCTATGTCTGCTGGGACACCTCCCCATCCCACCCCAGCATAGAGAACAGCCTGTTGGGATGTGAGGGTGGGAGGAGGGCTCTGAGTCTTAGAAGGCTCCTCTGTAAAGGAGGCCTGGAGCCAGCAGCTCCCCTAAGAACCTCAGGGAGGCTAGGCAGGGGACTGCATGGGGTGCCAGGCCTTGGTGGGCTACTAGTTATCTCAGCTGATCTCCTCTGTGAGCAGCCAGGGCAGTGAGCTTCCTCTGTCTCTTAAGTAACCAAGAACTGGCTATTTCTGAATGAAGTAGTTCACAGAGGACAGAGAAAAGGCAGTGGGATGTGTGGCCAGAGAGACCTTGCAGAGAAGATGGAACTTATGGTGGGGACTGTCCTCCTCCTTCTCTCACCCCCAGTAATGAGAGGCCAAGCCAGAAGCCTGAAAGTAGTAGTAGCTCCTCTCTGGAAGCTTAGAGAGGAGGCACTAAGTGAGAAACTTCTCCTGTCCTATCTTTTTCAGTGTTGTTTGTTTGAAAAGGGAACAGATTTTCCTGTTACAACAGCCAGAAACACAGAAAATAAATCAAGGAAGGAGTGGCAAGAATGGGTCTGGAAATGAAATTAAAATATCTAGACTTGGTGAAGATACCACAAAATGGTTTTCTCCTCAAAGTGACTGCTCAGCTTAGGGGGACGGCAGACTAGACTGCACTAATGGATCTGGGGACATATTCTTCTCCCTGACAACCCCACCCACCTCTCTTCCCATCCCATTTCCTCCAAAAGCCTTTTGCAGATGGTGCCTCTCCATTCCCAGAACCAGTCTGCAGCAGTGATTAAAAGACCAAAATTCCAGGAACCAGTTTTTTCTTCTCATACACCTTGGCAAGTGCTTATACTACACTAAGACACAGTGAATCATTTAAAAGTGACAATCGTGATGCTGGAGGAAAATTAAGGATTCCACTAGGCAAGGGCCAGTTCTCAAAAAAGAAGCTTTTTGGGAACCAGCAGTTAGCATAATGGCTATGTCGCTGGACTCCCACGTAGTCGACCGCGGTTCGCGTCCCGGACCCAGTGGCTTAAAACTCACGCCGGGCGCGTGTGTGTGCGTGCCCAAGATCCCGAGAGGAGAATGGAGGAGAAGGGACTGCGGCGTGACCATCCCCCCTGGGGGGTGATTTCTCGCTTTCTGTCTCTCTGTTTCTCTCTGTCTGTCTGGTGAGCGCACGCACCCTATAGCGAAAACCTCTCAAAAAAAAAAAAAAAAAAAAAAAAAAAAAGAAGCTTTTTGGGAAAAGGTAAGATTTCATGCATACTCTTTTTGGGAATCTTTCATCTCCCTCCTGACTCATTGTTTTTCCACCCCTCTTTTCTCCATTCCCTTGAACAAGAATACCAGTTTTCTACATATTAAAGAGTTATAATGTAGCCTAGAAAAAAGAAGTCGTGAAAGGCTCAGGACCTTACAGGATCAGATAACCCTGAAGAGTCCTCTCTACAATTCCATTGAAAGGTCAATCAGTAATCTTTTGTCCATTTTAGTCTTTCACTGTTTTTCCTGATATTTGAGAAGCACTCTCAGAATGTAAAGGGAAAGTATACAGAAATTTTAAAAAATGAGAAAAGATATGAAAAAAAAGAGAAATCATACTTCTGAATTATTGGTAATTTGAAGAAACTAGAAAAATAATTAAGGTACTGAGCTAAAAAAAAAATTTTTTTTTTATTTATAAATTGAAAGGACTCTTGCATTCCAGACTGCATTAGTTTCCTAGGGTTTTTGTAACTAAGTACCACACACTAAGTATCACTGTTGTTGGCTTCAAACAACAGAAAGGTATTCTCTCACAGTTCTGGAGGCCAGAAGTTCCAAATCGACTGGTCAGCAGGGCCATGATACTGAGAAGGCTCTAGGGAAGAATGCTTCTGACCTTTTCCAACATCTGGTGGCCATGCGTGCCCAAGATCCAGAGAGGAGAATGGCGGAGAAGGGATTGCAGCGTGGCCATCCCCCCTGGGGGGTGATTTCTCGCTTTCTATCTCTCTCTGTCTGTCTGGCGAGCGCACGTGCCCTATAGCAAAAACCTCTCCAAAAATAAAAAGAAAAAAAAAATAGAAATGAAGTCTGATTTTTCCCAAGAGTGTTCAATTTGGCCATTTGATGATGGCTAAAGAGCCAATTTGTCCATTTCACATGTATTTGGGATTCACTAATTAAGTTAAATGGTGGACAAAATCCATAAGTTGAATATGCTAAATATAGAGCCCCAAGAGTGTGTTTATAAACTTTTTATTTTAAAAATAGTTGTATTAGCAAGGTATATTAAAATTAACAATATTTTTAGCTCCTAAGCCTTTCAGTGTCTATCATGTTAAAAAAGGTATGTCTATGTAAAAAAAGGACTGGATATAATTAATAACATTCTATAAGTAATGGTAGAACTTTTCAAATATCCTTCCTAAAAATTTGGATTTTGAATAAGCAATGACTAAGAATAAATGTTCCCTGTCAGTTGATTCCCCATTCTTTGCATTCAACTAAATTGATGGAAAACCTAATTGAATTGTCAGTATTAAATTGCCAATAAAAATTTTCCATGATAGAGTGATTTTCTCATATGACTAGGAAGACGCTAAAATAAGTGAGTATAACTGCTATAAAAAAATTCTTTCTGTGTTGATTTTTTTTGTAAACATGTTTTCTCAGCATGTACCAGAGGTTTTGAAAAAGTTCATGGAGGGGGACTAGCAGTTGGCGTAATGGCTATGTCTCTGGACTCCCACGTAGTCAAACGCAGTTCGAGTCCCAGACCCAGTGGTTTACATTCACACAGAGAGTGTGCGCATGCATGCCCAAGATCTCAAGAGGAGAATGGAGGAGAAGGGATTGAGGTGTGACCATCCTCCCTGGGGGGGTGATTTCTTGCTTTCTGTGTCTGTCTCTCTTTCTGGTGAGTGCATGTGCCCTATGGCAATAAAAATTTAAATTAAAAAAAAAGTTCATGGAACATGGATATTTTGAAAATACTATGCATAGATTTAAAAAGATTTTTAAAACAATTTTAAAAGAATTATTTATTTATTTAACTTTATATGTTATTATTATTTTTTAAATTTGACCAGAGAGAGACAGAGAGGGATAAAGGGAAAGTTAGAAAGCAAGCCACCAGTTCTGGGACTTGAACTGTGGCTGACCACGTGGGAGTCCAGTGCCTTAACCACCATGCCACCTGCTGGCCCCCTGTGATTTTTTTTTTTTTTTTTTTTTTGCTATAGGGCACGTACGCTCGCCAGACAGACAGAGAGAAACAGAGACAGAAAGCGAGAAATCACCCCCCAGGGGGGATGGTCACACCGCAATCCCTTCTCCTCCATTCTCCTCTTGGGATCTTGGGCACGCACGCACACGCGCCCGGCGTGAGTTTTAAGCCACCGGGCCCGGGACGCGAACCGCGGTCGACTACGTGGAATTCCAGAGACATAGCCATTACGTTAACTGCTGGTTCCCTGGCCCCCTGTGATTTTAAAAGTTTTACTACTATGCATAAACTTTTTAAAGTTTTTGCACAAAAATAAACTTATACCTTAATTTTGTTTTTCCATGAACTTTTTTGAAGTACTCTTGTATATCTACAAGAAAGGAAAAACAGGAATGGAATTGAAGGTAAACACTATTTCATTCTAACAATAAGTAATATCCTTGGATGGAGGCAAAAACTGAAAAAGAAAGCCCCTCCATCAAGAGGTGCATTTCCAAAAACACTGTATTTTTATTATTTATTAAAATTAATAATTTTTTGATCAATTACATAATAAAATTATTTTAATGGATAACTTAGAAATTAATTTTTTTTTACAGAAATTTTGCTATAGGGCATGTGCTCTCACTGGGGAGACAGACAGACAGAGACAGAAAGCAAGAAATTATCCCACAGGCCCCGTCATAATCCCTTTTCCTCCATTCTCCTCCTGGGATTTTGGGCACCTACACACATGTGCCCAGTGTGGTTTTCAGGCTGCCAGGTCTGGGACTCGAACTGCAGTTGACCCTGTGGGAATCCAGAGCCTTAACCACTACTCCACCTGCTGGCCCCTAGAAATTACTTTTTTTTTTAACAGAGCTTATGATCATAGGAGGATTATAAAATTCATTTCAATATACACACTTTTTACTGCAGAGAGTATAATAAGCATAAAAATATAACAGAATGAAATTCTGTGGGAGAAGTGGATTGAAAATGCAGGCTCAAGGAGAGACAAGAACAATTTAACATTTCTGAAGGCTAAAGAGCTTGCTTATTTCTTAAACAGGTGACAGTGAGTATCGAATTGCTACGGTATTTATATTTCATTGGATATATTTAAAAGAGTAATGTTATAGTTAGCTCTGTTTTGTTACTGTCAAATTTTTAATATGCCAGCAATTGACCCTTTGCAATTACTATGTAAATCTGTGACAAAAACCATACAGTGTCAACGAGCTCCTGCTGCCTGTCAGCCTTGGCTACTCCCGCCCCTTCTGTAGAATGCCATCCCCTCCTGGTCAGGATGGAGGACCTGGGACTGGTGAGACCCCACTGAGCACAGCACTCAGGAGCAGGCATGTGATGGAGTGGGGAACCCACAGCTTGGCTGGTGCTTCCCCAACCCCATCACTCTCCAAGAGCCAAGCAGAGGGAAAGTCCCACACATCTTCCCTCGGGGAGTGTGTTGAGGATGGCTGCAGGTTGTGTCCACGTAGACAAAGGGTCCTCAGGACTTTCAGGCCGCAGACGCCTTCGGTATCCTCTGGTCTTGATCAGGGATGCTTGGATTCCTACAGGACAGTGGGCTGAGGGGCCTGGGCTGCATGACCATGCACACACACACACACACGCACACCCCATCCATTCTTCACTGCACAGCTTGTCTTCCCCCCAGCAAGCTCTGGATAAGCACTCTGGAGAGAAGAAAATGGATGCCTTAGGGGCTAACTGGTGGTTCAGCAGTTAAAATGTAACACTGTGAGGGTGACCCACATGAGAAGTTTTTGGGTTTTCATCCAGAAAAACTTCCCTGAGGACACTGAGTACACATGTGCCTGTGATCTAGGGGCTGACTGGGAGTGGACCACTGTCTCTCTTGCTTGTAGAAGCAATAGAGTAATCTATAAATCAACTTAAAAAAAAAAAAAAAGAATAGATGCTTTAAAGGGTCCAAGTCCTGAAATATGCACAGTCTTTTGTTAGGACTAGCTATAACAGAAGAGCAAAACCATCACAAAGGAAGCAAAATCTTAGAGAAAGGCAATCCTGGAAGGCTGCCTGGAAGAAGAAAGATATTTAAACTAGTTGTGGGGTTTTTGTTTGTTTGTTTTTTAGAGGTTTTTGGTATAGGGCACATGAGCTTGACAGAAAGCGAGAAATCACTCCCTAGGGTGGATGGCCACGCCTCAATCCCTTCTCCTCCATTCTCCTCTCGGGATCTTGGGCATGCACGCACATGTGCCCAGTGTGAGTTTAAGCCACAGGGTCCGGGACTCGAACTGCAGTCGACTACATGGGAGTCCAGCAACATAGCCATTACGCCAACTGCTTATCCCTTAGTTTTTTAAAGGAGATTGGAATCTCATGGAGGCAAGAATTCCAATATTTATTGCTTCCTGAAATGTTCCCTCTGTGGTAAGGAGTTATAACATTGGAAATGCCAGAGATCAGCTAGAGACAGATAAGTTAAAATTTGAGGAAGGGAAGTAAGAAGGGTGAAATGGGAAGAGTAGAAAAATCCCATCACAAATCCAATAACACTACACTACTTCATTTCATTACCAGAAACGAATGGGGTTTATAAATGATAACATTATAAGCTAAAACATGACCCCCTGGGGAAAGCATATCAGCTGCCTCAGTAATTATAGATCTGCTCCCTGCCAGCCTTCAAAAGCAATCTATGTGAGCACTGAGAACTGACAGGCAGGAGCACCTTCCACTGAGACTCTGACGTTTTAGCTGTAAAAAGCATACTCTGGACAGCACTGAGCTTTGTTGGGGAGCTCAGGCTTGGGGCCTCAGCTGAGGAACCCACAGAACCTGGGTCCAGCCATGTGTTAGTAGCACAGCCAGTCATTCGGTCCTCCTCTCTTCGTGTGAGGTGGGCACAGAGTAGTGGGCACCCACTGACTTCACAACCCAATTTGGCGTCTCAGCTCCAGCCCAACCAAGCAGCTTACTCTATCCAGTACTTTCAAGCTCTGTCTGTCCCACCTCTCCCTAATGGTTAATCCACCTAGCCATGAGCCAAAGACCATCTGCTAGGCTCTGAGCGGTAGCCCCTGAGCCCTTGGCATGTGATGCTCTCATGTTACAGTCAGCCCTCCCTATCGGTGAGTTCTGCCTCCCCGGGTTCAAACGAACGCTGATTGAAAACACACACACACACACACACACACACACACACACAGAGTTGTAGCTGTACTGAACATGTGCAGACTTTTCTTATCATTACTCCCTAAACAATGCAGTATAACAACTATATATATATATATAGTATTTGCCTTGTATTAGGGACTATAAGTAGTCTAAAACATGACTTAAAGTATACAGGAGGATATGCATAGGTACATGTTACCTACAAATACTATGCCATATTTTATCAAGAACTCAAGCACTGAGGATTTTGGTATCTGCAGGAGGCCAGGAACCAGTCCCCCATGGATACCGGACAGCTGGGGCAATGATGATCAGCGTCTCTTCCCCTTCAACTCCATGAACATGAACATGAGCTGGGCGCCTCTGGGGTGCCAGCACTGAGCAGGGTGCGCTGATGAGGACAGGAGCCATTGCCCTGAAGCTAGGCGATCACATGCTGTTGGAGCTGAGCACAGCCCTCCATAGCCAACCTCAAGCTCTTACAGCTTTAGCCTAGAATGTGGCTTAGTACCAGACGGCTGGAAAAGAATTCATCTTTGGCTGAATGCAATCTGTCACCAGGTGATGGTCCAGGGAGCAATGGCTGAGGAAGGTCCTGCAAATACTTCTCAGTGCTTGGTCACGGCATGAGCTTCCTGGGCATAGTGAATGTACCTATATCGTGGTATTTTATCTGAAGTCCCCAGCTGAGTACAGAGAACATTCAGTTCACAACCATCAGGTGGCTCCTAACTTTCTGAGAAGCTAATCAAAGTTCTGGGTCTTCTCCCCAGAAGTGCCCTAAGACACAAGCACTGTTGGGCACAGTTCCAGGGGGTCACCTACACTCATCCACAGAACCCTGAACTAGAACCTCGAACTGAACAATAGGTCCTTTAGAGTGGTTGCTGTGGAACAATGGGCAAAACCTACACATTAGGGGAAATACTTGGATAAATGAGTGGCCTGAATTTGATTGGGCCTTGAATGTGATTTGTGTTCGTTGATGGCTAACTATTTCTCACACTCTCTGGTAGAGCCAGCAAAAGTCCTTAGCCAGAGCTCTTCACTCAGTATTCAGGTGGATTAGGCAGCTCCTAAGTGGCATTTGTGGGGTTCAGGGAACCCCCTCTCAAAGGCACCTTCCTCCAACAATATCCCTTTGGTCCCACTGTATCCTAAATTCTAGTGTTAACACAACTGTTAACACAATATGTCTTTGAAACAAGAGCTCAGAATTCATAGAACCCCTTTCTTCCCTCCAACAGGAACCCAGAGATTAAGGACAGATTTGTAAAGAGGAAGGGTCTTGGTAAATGAAGGTATAGAGCCCCATACCACAAAGACCTCTCATCCTGGGCTCTGTCTTTCCCGAAGGGTGATACTCAGACTGGAAAGTGCTTTAAGAACCTTGAGAGCTATTTGAAATCAAAACACTACCTTTGTAACTTGACAATTCAGAAAATATCCTGGAAAATGTTTTATGAATAAGCCTGCTAAGGAGCCTTCAGACTCCAAAAAGTATGGATATATCCAAGAAAGAAAGGGTTTTCCAACAGGGGTTTAGAAAGACAAAGATGAACATTTATTGGGTTTCTACTACGTGCCGGATAATTTCCACACATATCTCATTTAATGCTCACTGTGTCAAGAAAAGAAAGCACCATAGATCCTATTTATAAGTGAGGATGCTGAGGCAAATGTACCTGGATTTACACAGCTGGTTAGGTTACAAAACCCCGATTCAAACTCAGGACTGTCAGTTTTCAGAGCTCACGAGCTTTCCTACTCTACAGTAAATGGAGGGTGTTTTGTTTAATTTTGTTTTGTTATGTTATTAGATAGAAACAGATCAGGCTTATGGTTACTTCAGCTCAGAATCAGGAAAAATCTGGGAAGACAGAGATTGCTCTGAATGACATCAACTTCAAAAATTTGAGAATGAGCCAATCATTCCCTCCCCCCCAGCATTTCCCATGGAATCAGTGCTGGGATTGCATTATGATAATTAGAATTCAGCACACATACCTTGCAGACCTTAGAACTATTAAATCTGGAAATGGGAAGATTTTCTCGGACAACCTAGGTCCAGCCCTCCCAGGAGTTGGGGATGTTGCTATGGTAGACACCTCTGCAAAGAGGCCAGGAGCGGGAGCCTAGAGAACCCAAGTCCCTCTTGGTACTTCAGATAAAATACCACAACTCAGGTACATTCACTATGCCCAGGAAGCTCATGCCGTGACTCCAGGGCCTCAGCTGTCCCTACACTTGATGGTACAAGAAAACCATTCCCATAGAAAAATAGTTCAGCCCATTTAACACTTTAATATAAATATTTTTTTCTTTTTAGGAAGTATCTTTACTTACTTTGCCTCTTAGGCTTTTCCTGTCATTCTGTAAACAAATGTCCTCCTATGTATGTGATCCTCATCTTCGTCATTATAAGAGCTAGGAATTCATCTGTAGCCATCCTGCAAATGCACATCAGGATTATGGGCATCATCAAGGCTTTGTAAGAAAGTTAGAGTTGAGTAAAGGTAGTGTTTTTTTTTCTTTTACAATAAACAACTTTTGATATGTTTATTAACTTTCATTCCAGGATTTTTTCCCCCTCTTTGTCTCATAGATCAATTTATTTTTAAGTAGATGTTTTGGAATAATCACTTATCACTGATTACATTAGATAAGGAACTAGAAACCAATCAGGGTATCTCCATGCAAATAAATACTTTTGCACACCCATATTTTCAAACTGAAGACTTTTAAGGTCTAGTTAAATAGGCTTCCTAAACAAAAACCATTTGGATAACCTTTAAAAATAAAAGTAAAAATAAAACACTTTCTTCTACTTAATAAAAGGTTCTGAAGAAAAATTTTTTGGCACCTCAAGTTGTCTTACTGCTAATCAGCTATTATTACAGGGGTTCACACCAGAACAAAGTTTCAAAAGCTCTTTATCTCAGTTACATAAGTAGAATGGCATTTCAAAATCTCATTTTTAAAAGGCATTAGTCACCAGTATAACAGAACACATGCTCTGTTCCAATAAAATTTAATGTTCAAATAAAAAATGCTTGTTTACATGTATTTTTATATGCCTCTCTATATAAAAGAAACCATGTTTTCATGAGATATTTTCCTTAGGTCAGTAGACACACCCTCCTATTTTTCTGTCTGAGGTGAAACCAGTCCATACATTGTCATCACTCCTGGAGAAAGAAGGAGAAAATTTGAAGCTACGTAGTAGCTTTGCCTCCCTCCTCCCCTGACTCAGTCTGGTATAAGAAGTATTTCTGCAGGCAAGCAGTTGTCAGCATGAGCCTTATCATGTGTCTGCCCCAAACCCACCAGGCTATGGGCCCTACCAAAATGTCCCTCCTCTTTACACTAGCAGTAAAGAGAGAACCAGAAATGTGAACAAGTATTATGGTAAGAACAAAATGAAGAGTTTCTTGGCTTTTTTTTTTTTTTTTTTTTTTAATACTCCTTGTTTTATTCTGCGGTCTAAAGAAACCCTCTATTAAAACAACTGCTGGGGGGACCAGCAGTTAGCGTAATGGCTATGTCGCTGGACTCCCACGTAGTCGACCGCGGTTCGAGTCCCGGACCCGGCGGCTTAAACTCACGCCGGGCGCGTGTGCGTGCGTGCCCAAGATCCCGAGAGGAGAATGGAGGAGAAGGGATTGCGGCGTGGCCATCCCCCCTGGGGGGTGATTTCCTGCTTTCTATCTCTCTGTCTCTCTCTGTCTGTCTGGCGAGCGCACGCGCCCTATAGCAAAAACCTCTCCAAAAAAAGAAAAAAAAACAAACAAACAAAAAAAAAAAAACAAAACAAAAAAAAAAACAACTGCTGGGGCCGGGAGGTGGAGTGGTGGTTAAGGGTGCTGGACTCTCACGTTGTCGACTACAGTTTGAGTCTCAAACCTGGCAGCTTGCTTTCTCATTTTCTGTCTCTCTGTGTGTCTCTTTTTGGGCAAATTGAATAAAAATAATAATATGGTAATAAATAAAATTAAAATAAAATAATTCTTTATAAAAGAGAGAAAGCTCTACTACTATTATTTTAAAAACCGGCTTGTTAACTTTTACTTCATTCATTCAAAATAAATAACCCTGTGAAGTAGAGTAATAGTTAAAGCCACTATCTCTCTATTTGATAACTTTAGGCTACAATTTCCCCCTATCTAATTTAAATTTCATAATTAAAATTTACGGACTAGCAATGTCCAGGTTTTTGTCTGTGTTACTAAGTTTCAGCGTTTCTGACACATTTTCAGAATTGACACAGCACAGTGTTGTAACTATGATATCAGGTTATGCAAAGGGCATCATATGTGCTTAGCAACTGTGGGAAAGGGTATTCAGAGTGAAGGATGGAGATTTTTGGTTTTATAAACAAAAATAGTGCTGTAATAGATAATATTTTATTCTCCTATGAGCTTAAAATTTGCTTCAATAGCAGACTAAATGATTCATTAGGCTTATTAATTAGACACCAAATTCCTAACCAAAAATCATTTAATTAAGCTTAATAACAACAGAGAGGGACCACAAGGACAGAGAAATAGGAGCAGGAAACTATTTTCTGTGTGTACAAATAAGTACAGCTACCACTAATTCTTTCTTTTTTTCTTTTTTTTGCCAGAGAGCCTTGCAAATTCTAGACTAACCACTTCTCTGTCAGAGTTCAGAAAGAGAATAAAAAACAAAATGAAGCTGACACCATTTTTTGCTCATGATGTCATTTCTGTCTTCGAAAGCCCACGGGTCCGATTTTGATGTCAGGGTGCGTAACTCTGCAGTGACAGCCCCAAATGTATTTGAAAAGGGAAATAACCTTTCAGCTCCACGGCAGTCATTTTCCCTATGAAGACAAATATAGCCCGGGTTGAAATCACTTAGTGTCAATCAAGGTAACCAGAGCAGCTCAGCGTTAATAATAAATTTGGTCACGTGCTCCCGTGGAGAGAGAAGTGTGAGATAGCTGATCACTCGTTCCATGTGACACCTACCACGTTCCATGTCAGGCCACAGTTCTCATAGCCCAGCTGGGAAGCAACAGGGCAATTTAATCTGCCACCCACTCTAATAGCTAAACTGAAAAAATTATCAGGGTTGCCAAAAAAGGGTTTTCAAAGCTCTGGGTCTAGGCTTGGTGCTTGGTATGCAAGCCATGCCTGGAGTTATTAGGGGTGCACTCAGGTTCTATGGAGAGGAGGCTTATACAACTGCTAGTCTCTCTTTAAGGAAAAGAATACAAAGCTACAAACATGGAATTAGGAGCACAGAATTGGAAGGTGCCAGGGCAATGGGAGTCCCCAAATAAAGTTTAAGCCTCATTATCATCAGGGTAAAATCACCTCTCTCTTGTTGTCATGGAAACGAAGATTATTGACTTCTTGTCTCTATTCTAGATTCTGCATTGACTGACTCGAGGGCTGTACATCCTCTCTTATGTAACAGTTCATACATCTCCATGTTTCTGCATGTGAAGATGAACTATATACATACTACTATCGTGGGTCATACAATTACCTACCAACCCCTCAGCCCACCTCAAATAAATGCAAAATTGTGTTTCTGACAGGCACCAATCATCAGTTGGTATGCCTTGATACTGCTATCCTCTGTGACAACAACTTTAAAAGGTTGAGAACGAGAGCCAAAATGTGGCACGGTGGTCAAGATGCTAGACTCTCATATGGCCAATTGTGATTTGAGTCCCAGACCTAGTGGCTTGAAAATCACTGTGGGCACATGTGCATACGTGCTCAAAATCCTGAGAGGAGAACAGAAGGGAAGTGATTGCAGCATGGCTATCTCCCCTGGGTGGTGATTTCTCACTTTCCCTGTCTCTGTCTCTGTCTTTCTCTCTCTCTTCGGAAAGCACACGTGCCCTATGGCAAGTCTTCCCCCCCAGGTTAAAATAAAATAAAAAGTTGAGGATATGTCCCAAATATTCTTAGTTTTCCCAAAATATTCTACAATAAAACTTTTGAAGATAATGACCACAGACTAACTCACCAGAATTCAAAATAATAAAATAATAGACTTAGGGAAGACTAACTTAAAGTAGCCAATTTCAGGCAAACCAAAGATATTCTGTCTTCTTTAAGTATTTATAAGCAAATTAAAAACATTTTTTGTCACAAATCGGAAGTCAGAATTTATTACCTAAAATGCTGTGTTAGTTCAAGATTTCAAAATAATGTTAAATTAATCGACTGAAAGAAAATCTTATTGATTGACCAGCCCAGTGGCCTAGTGACTAAAAGAGTCAGATCCCATGTGACCGACGTACTTCAAATCTCAGCCCCAGCAGCTTGAAAAACACACCAACCATGTGTGTATGTGTGCTTCAAATCCCAAGAGGATGGAGAAATGGAGGATAAAGGATTATAGCACGGCCATATCCTACTGGAGGGTGCTTTCTCCCTCCTTTGCTCTGTCTCTCTCTGGCAAGCACACACACGCTCCTGCAAAACAGAATAAATAAATAAACTGATAAAAAGAAACTTACACGATCACTCAACAGAATCAGAAAATTATTTCACAAAATTTAATATTCATTCCCAGCAAACTTACTGAACTGAAAATAGAAGAAAATGTCTTTTCTTGATAAAGAATATCAACAAGAAACTTGAATATCTTATGTAAGGATGAACTAAGAGGGGACCAGCAGGTGGCATGGTAGTTAAAGGTGCTGGATCCCACATGGCCGACAGCATTTGAGTCCTGGACCTGGCAACTTGCTTTCTACCTTTTCCTTTCACTCTCTTTCTCTGTCTCTATCTGGTCAGATTTAAAAAATAATGATAACAAATGGAATTAAATAAATAAATAATTCTTTTTTTTCTTATTTTAAAAAGGATGAAGAGGATTATTCCTATTGAGGTTAGAAAAAAGATAACCTATCACCATTAATCACACTTTGACCTGGAAGTCTTAGTCAATTAAATGACAAGGAAAAGAAATAAGATATAGAGATTTGGAAGGAAGAAACAAAACTAACGAGATTTGCAGAAACAAAATTACAGACCTGGAAAATCTAAAAGAACCATCTGTATTAACAACCAAAATTCACAGAGTTCATTCAGTTCAAGCAACAAGCTTAATATTAACATACAAAAAACTTGCCTCTATTGTACAGTAATTATAACAAAATACCATGAAAAAGATTCCATTTACAAAAGCTACAAAACTACAAATTACCTAAGAATAAACTAAAACTGCGTGAGATCTAAACGAAGAAAAATGATGCCATTTTACAAGGATATAAAAGAAAACCCAGATAGACGGAGGAAATGCTCATGTATCTGGTTGAAAAGAGTTGGCATTGCAAAGATGTTCATTCTCCCCAAGCTAGTCTATAAATTTAGTGATATTGCAACCAAAGTCACAGTGGGATTTTTCAAAGAACTGATACTAATCCAAAATTTTTCCAGAAGAGAAAATGTGAATGAATATCCAAGAAAATGTTGAAAAACAAATTCTAAAAGAGAGAAGATGCTGTTCTAAATTTCTCAACTAGTCCAGCAGAGGTTGACTTGAGGAGGAGTAAGAGGGAACACTCAGGCACATGGAGCATACAGAAAGCGTATGTCATAGCCGTGACCTCAAAGGATATGAGCCTGCATCAAACAGGACAGCTTGCTGAGCAATTTTGGGGTTTTCTGGAATTCCACTATGCAGGCAGGCTTAAGTGCTGGCTATGGTCTGCCTGCCAGGAGAAACTGCTAGGTGATGGGAAGTCCTAAACAAGGTTTTCTGGAGAACACAGAGCCCCAGTTGTAACACCTCAAAACTTCAGAATGGTTTTACAAAACCACTTTTGGTAAGCTGCATTATCTAGACCTATTATCAGGTTCAATTTCTTGGTACATTGCTATAATACCATGTTGCTGCACTAAACACAAATTAAATTACAATAACCAGGCATAAATGCCTGGTTACCCTAAGAATATGTAACAGGCTTCGTGTGTTGCCTGATTATCATCACTACTCATTTTCAAGCCCATAACTCCTAGACTTTTTAGAAATGTAGAAGAGCATATTTTCTCCTTTAGAACTGCCTTTTCAAAGTTTTAAACAGTTATTTATTTATTTTTCAAAAAGAATTATTAATTTATTATTATTATTATTATTTTGTAATTTGCTACAGGGCATATGTGCTTGCCAGAGAGAGAAAGAGGTGGTGGAGGGGGGGAGAATAAGAAAGCAAGCTGCCAGGTCTGGGACTTGAACCCCAGTCAGCCGTGTGGGAGTCCAGTGCCTTAACCACCACACTACCTGCTGGCTCCAGATAAGTCATTTATCTACTGTAAGGAACTGCATGAAACAAGCCTGAATATTGCCTATCACCATAACAAAATATAATATACAGACCAGGAGATGATATAATGGTTACATTGCTGGACTCCCACATGGCCAACTGTGGTTCACTTTCTGGACCTGGTGGCTTGAAACTCAAGCCGGGCACGTGTGCATGCATGTCCAAATTCCTAAGAGGAGAATGGAGGAGAAGGGTTTGAAACATGGCTATTCCCTCGGGGGGTTGATCTCTTGATTTCTGTCTCTTTGTCTCTCTCTGTCTCTCCAGCAAGTACACACTCCCTATAGCAAATAATAATAATAATGAAAATTATATAAAGCTGTGGGCAATAAAACATTGTAATGTTGGTACAAGGATAAAAAAAATATAGCTCAGGGCTACTAGGTCACATAGTGGTTAGGACACTGGACTCCCTCCCACATACATGACCATGGTTTGAGTCCTGGACCCAGTGACTTGAAAATCATGCTCAGTGTGTGTGTATACATGCCCCAAATGCCAGGAGGTTAATGGAACAGAAGGGACTGTGGCATGGCCATCTCTCCTGGGGGGGTGCTTTCTTACTCTCCCTTTCACTGTCTCTCTCTGGCAAGTGCACATGCCCTATGGCAAAGACCTTAAAAAATATATAATGTATGTATATACATTTATATATACATATATAATATATATAAATATATAATTTTTAAAAATATATAAACATATATAGCTATATGTATCTCAACAGAACATAAGAGGACATCTAAAAGCAGAGCCATGAACATATGGGAATGTATTATATGATAAATGCAGCATTTCAAATCAATGGAGAAAGGATAGACTATTTGAGGAATGGTATTAGAGCAACTTACTGTTCATTGGGGAAAAATTAATTTACATAATTACATTACAAAATTTTTGCCAGAGGGTGCATACACTTATCAGAGAGAGGTACAGAGAGAGGCATAGTGAGAAAACACCTTCCATGGGGGATGACCATGCTAGAATCCTTTCTCCTTCACTTCTCTTTCCTTTTTGGGATTTTAGGAACACATGCACACACCCAGTATGTTTTTCAAACCACCAGGTCTGGGGCTTGAACCACATCATCAGTAATGTGGGATCCAACTGCCTTAACACCACTGGCTGGCCCAATAACTAATTTTAACTATTCAAAAATACTAAGTTTCACAACAATTAAAGACCTGAACAAGATGCAAACTATAAAAATTAGAAAAAAATTAGAGAATAAGATTTAGGGATAGCCTATGCAAAAACTAGAGGAAAACATGGTTACAATTTGCTTTGATGAATTGTAAAATTCTGTCAACAGAAAGCACCATAAATGTACCAAAATAAAGGTAACAGATAGGAAAAGATATTTGCTACATATATAACAAAGGATTGATATTAAAAGTACATAAGGGGGACCAGTGGATGGTGTAATGGTTATGTTGCTGGACTCCCACATAGTCGACCTCAGCTAAAGTGTCAGATCCGGTGGCTTAAAACTCACACCGGGTGCATGTGCATGCGTGCCCAAAATCCTGAAGAAAGAATGGAGGAGAAGGTATTGCAGCATGGGCCATCCCCTTTGGAGGGTGATTTCTATGTCTCTCTGTCTGTCTGGCAAGCACACATGACCTATGGCAAAAACCTCTCTCTCAAAAAAAAAAAAAAAATAAGGAACTCCTTCAAAAAATAGAAAAATGAGTGAAAGATATGAACTAGTAACTTTTATAACACAAACTACAAATTAGTACCACCCATTGAAAAAAAGGTCATACTCCTTCCTAGATTTAATAGATTAAACAATAATAGTGAGATACTATTTTTTACTTGTGGTTGATAATATTTTTGTTTGGGCAAATCTTTTTTTTTTGCTCATTTCTGAAAGATATTTTTATAGCATATAAAATTCTGGTTAGACAATTTCTCCCCCTTAGCACTTTCTGGTTTTTTTTTTGACAGAGAGACAGAGACTGTGAGAGAGAAAGTATTCACCCCCAAGGGTAGATGGCCACACTGCAATCCCTTCTCATTCATTCTCCTCCCTGGATCTTGGACGTGCATGCACAGGTGTCTGATGTGAGTTTCAAGGTGCTAGGTCTGGGACTCGAACTGCGGTCAGTTACGTGGGAGTCCAACAACATAACTGTTACACCATCTGCTGCTCCTCCCCTCTAGCACTTTAAAGATACTTTATCATCTTCTGGATTACATAGTTTCTGACAAGAAATCTGCTGGTTTGTTTTTTTTTTTATATCTTTATTTTTCTTTTTTTTTTTTTTTCTTTTTTTTTTTTTTCTAGAGAGAGAGATTTTTGCTATAGGTCATGTGTGATTGCCAGAAATAGAAAGCAAGAAATAATAACAAATAAATAAACTTAAAAAAAAAGAATAGATGCTTTAAAGGGTCCAAGTCCTGACATATGCACAATCATTCTTTAGAACCAGCTACAACTGAAGAGAATCACCTATATAAATAACAAAACCATCCCAAAGGAAGCAAAGTCTTAGGGAAAGGTAATCCTGGAAGGCTGCCTAGAAGAAGAGAGATATTTAAACTAGTTTTCTTCTTTTTGGAGAGGTTTTTTGCTATAGAGTGTGTGTGTGCTCACCAGAAAGTCAGAGAGAGACAGAGAAACAGAAAGCAAGAAATCACCCCTCAGAGGGGATGGTCACACTCAATCCCTTCTCCTCCATTCTCTCCTTGCGATCTTGTGCACACCCACGCACATGCTTGATGCCAGGTCCATGACTTGAACCTCAGTCGACTACATGGGAGCCTAACAATTACACCATCTGCTGGTCTCTGTATATAACGTCTTTTTATTCCCCACTGCCTTCAAGCTTTTCTCTTTTAGCTTTTTTCTTATCCTTGGTTTTCAACAGTTTAAATATGATATACATAGGTTATTTCTTTTTGTATTATTTTTGCATTTATTCTACCTGAGCTTCTTAGATTCTTGGTATGATGTTTATAATTAACTTTGGAAAGTTCTCAACCACTATTTAAAAAAATACTTCTGCTCATTTCTTTCTCTTTTGGGATTATAATTTACTTATACATTAGGCAGTTTGATATTGTCTTATGAATCTTGCATGTTCTATTCTGTTTTTCTGGTTTTATTTGTTGGTTTGTTTTCTGTATGGGGTGATGATGTCTTTAGAAAGATAGGGGCTTCCAATTCACCAGAAGATGAATCATGCTTAGTGCAAGCTAATCATGAAAATCTGAATCCCCTTTGCCAGTGACTGGTTTAAAAGCAGGTATGTGACTAATTCACACTAATGATATGTAGAATGAAGATTGCAGGAAATATTCTAAAAGAGATTCTTCCACATATAAAACAGAGAGATGTTGGAAGAGACCCTCAAGCCCCTCTCACTCTCTCTACTTTCCTGCCAAGTGAGGATATTATGTTTGAAACTTTGGAAGTCATCTGTGATCATAAAGAAAAAATCAAGGGAACCCTGGAGAAGTTGACTCAAACCATAGATATGATTGAACTGTTGAATAAATTGACCCTGGAATCACCAGAGTTGACTGTCTTGTTTCTTATAGGAGAAACTACCCCAGAATATAATGCCTGAAAAGCATCCACTGACAGAATGAACACAAGGTTCAGAGCTAGACCTCTGCTCAGCTCCAACAAAGTTCTTACCACTTCTTCTCCCCTCTTCTATGCCCCAGTCATCCTGATATTTGATTTCCTTCAATGCTCCGTGGTCCAGATAGGCAGTTCTCTCTGCCAAAGCTTTTTCATCTTTGCCTAGTGAGTTCCTACCTATCTCTTATGTCTTATTTAGAGCATTGCTTTTTCTAGGTGGCCTCTGGCTCCCTGAGTACACTAAGTAGTCCTTTATGTTCTCCTACTGTCACCTAATTAGCACTTGTTATACTGAATGATTACTGTCCCTCTATAGCCTGTAAGTTCTTCAGGGTCTGCCTTGTCAATGTCTGTCTTGTTCACGGCAGTGTTCCTACACAGAGCCCAGGATCGTGTAATTAAGTAAATGAACGGCATTTTACTATTTAGAAAGGAAAATAAGGCATATACATAAAATTGAAATAAAAATATAAGTCAGGGTATACTAATTATTAAATAATTCCCACTGAGATCAAGGGAATTGGGTAGAGTAACTGGGGAAAGATTCTCAGAGATGGGAGAGAGCTAGACTACGCAGGAATCCTATTAGAAGGAGGAGGATATCTCTGGCAGAACAAAGTCCAGGTGCCAGAAATGGAAATTGGAGGGAATAAAGAGTTAAGGCTGGATCAACGTAAGAGAGCTCAAGAGAGAAAGTTTGACCAGCTTATAGAGGCTCATAATTGTCAGAGTAAAGGGTTTGAGCTCTAGGTAAGCAAAAGGGAAACACTTAATGATTTTTAGTGGAGCAGTGACGTATGCAAAGTTGAGTTTCTGACCATGAAGTCTTCAGATTACACAGGGTGGAAGCATGTGAGATGGGACCACGGCAACCAATGAGATAGCATCATGATACTCCAATGTGTGCATGAGAAGGGAGGATTCACTTGAATGATGACCTTTCTACCATTTTTAGTGAATGATTATGGAATGAAAACTATTTAATATAAAAAGAAAATATGAAATATAATTTTTCAAAAAACCTGTAGATAGAACAAGTCAGGCAAAGATTATTATTTCCCACCATGACCCTACAAAGAGGAGATTAAGATCCAGGAAGAAAAGATGGAAACTTCTTTAGTTGCAACAATGAACTCTTTTTTTAATTTTTTTTTTTTGAGAGGTTTTTGCTATAGGGCGCATGCGCTCACCAGAAAGAGAGAGAGAGACAGAGAGACAGAAAGCGAGAAATCACCCCCCAGGGGGGATGGCCATGCTGCAATCCCTTCTACTCCTTTCTCCTCTCGGGATCTTGGGCACGCACGCACATGCGCCCGGTGTGAGTTTAAGCCACTGGGTCCAGGACTCCAACCACGGTTGACTACACGGGAGTCCAGCGACATAGCCATTACGTTAACTGCTGGTCCTCAGCAAGAATGAACTCTTTAGGAGTCATCTGCTTCTGTAAAGGCCATGAGGAGAAATCTGGTTGATTTTTGTAAATTCCAGTCATTCATGGTTTGTAGTATTTTCAACTGCAAGATGATTTTCTTGCTGTCACTGAAAGATGTAACTTCTTATAAAATAAAGATCAAAACTTAATACCAAAGTGTGTGAGTGTGCTTTTCTCCAAAAATGCTATTTTAAAAGGGGTGGGAGGAAAGAGATTTAAGTAAGATTTTTTTTCATCCCACAGTACCTTAATTATGGAAACAGTTTGAAAATTCCTAACACCTTTCATGTAAGGTGATCAAAAGCAAGTTTATCGCACTCATGGTTTTATTTATATGCAGAAAATCTCTTTGGATTTCAGTAAAGAAGTGAGATTTATTATATATTTGCATCAAAGCTACCAACTCATATACCTGACAGCAAGTCATATTTTACCAAAAAACAAAGCCTTAAAATTTTACTGTCATAAGGTTTCCAGTCTCCTCATTGTGTGTTAGCATTCCTGCCAAACTTGCCAAGAGGGAAGACGTCTTGAACCTTCCTGACCCTATTGTGTCAAACACATCTCTCATGCACTTCTACTCTGTCTCAGTTCTTTTTGACAGTCAGGTCTGAGGTTTAAGAAACTCTCCACAGGAAAAACCTCAAAACAGGGAGCGTACCTTCTGCTCACATCTGGAGCCATATATGGAAAACTCGGCTCAGGGATCAGCTGCTGGCTTTTCCAGACAGAAGGAAAGGATGTTTATCTCCTGACCTAAAAGCTGCCTCTCCTAGGTATCTGTTCTCACCTCTCCCTCACCTGAATGCTTGCTTTCCCTTTTGAAGCACTCTCTCCCTTCTGGTGCTCAGAGTACTTGCATGGTCTGTCTCTGATTCCTAAGAACCTTCGAAATATCTCCTCAGTCAAACTGGTCTCAGCAGGGCTCAGTTGTGATCTGAAGGCTGTGATCCTACCTTCAGGTCCCACCTTGTGAAGACCAATGTTTTCACGACTAAGTAATATGGAATATTTTAAAACACTGAGACCCAGCTGACTCTAAATTTCCATGTGAGGCACAGATATGAGTTCAATTTTTAAAGCAGCCCAGGTCATTCTAATCTGCAGCCAACAATTCAGAACCACTGGGCTGTATAATCTAACATCTGTTACATTTCATGATTCTAGGGATTGATAATGGATTATGAGGCACCCTCCCCCCTTTCTTTCATTGAAAAACACCCTGGAAATATGATGATTAATCCTAGAGTAGTGAAGACCTACATCAATGGCTTAGCAGGTGTCTAGAGCCTGTGGTGAGCTTTTTTGGCTTTGTTTTTGTTAGTTTTTTTTTTTTTTTTTTAAGAGGTTTTTGCCTTAGGGCACATGTGCTGGGGGGTGACAGAGTGGCAGGGAGACAGAGGCAGTGAGAAGAAAAGTGAGAAATCACCCACACTGGGGTGACCAAGATGCAATCCTTTCTCCAGTCTTCTCCTGGGATTTTGGGCATGCATGCACACACACCCAGAGTGAGTTTCAAGCTACCGTGTCTAGGACTTGAACTGCGGCCAACTATATGGGAGTCTAGCAACGTAACCCATATGCCATCTGCTAGCCCCAGCCCTGTGGTGAGTTTTATGTGGTGGGCTGAATGGGAAAAAGAGCTGTGAACAACTAGCAGTGTCTTCCATGAGCAATGGTATGAAAGAAGCACTCAAAGTTTTTCTTCAACCTGTCTCAATCTAAAGGGAAGACCATGCCTAGTGATAGAACACTACTATTCCTTGTTTCAGGTATACACTGCTGTGTAACAGACATTCTAAGTACACTGTTGTGTAACAAGACATTCTAAGTTGTAATGGCTTAAAATAACAACCATTTGCTCATGAGGGTACAATTTGGACAGGATCTACAAGAGATGGCTCATCTCTTTCCCAAGAGTTAAGTAAGGTATCACAATTGGGACTGGAGGATCCCAGATGGCTCCACACTCCCATGTCTGGTGCCTTGGCTGGGGAGTCTGGAATGTCAGGATAGGTCAACCAATCCCCTTCCCCAGCAAGGTAGTCAGACTTCCTTACATGGTGGCTCAAGACTCAGAGACTGAGAGTAGAAGCTGTCAGGGACAAGCTGTCCTCCAAAGGGACTCTAAGAGGAATTCTCTTGGCCAAAGCAAGGCAAGCCAGGTTTAAGAGGAAGAGAAATAGATTCCACTTCTTAATGTTGAAGACCCAACATGAACATCAGAGAGACAAAGAATAGCTGGTGGCCATCTTTGTAGACAATTTACCACAATCCCTTACCTCAGCCCATCTGACAAGTCATATTGTGTGTCCATTGTTCTAAAAATCACAACATAAAACAGATGAAGGGAGAATCTGATACTTCTGATTATCCATTCCTAATTTAAATTGTTCAATTAGTAATATAACTACACACATATTATCTTCATAAACATATATACTTATATCACTATCTTGGCCAATATCTAAATATTGTCAAATGTAATAATTTGTTAGACTATCTTCACCTATGACATCAGTAAGAGATCAGTGGTTAAATTTTAACCCTGCAATCCCTTGGAGAGACTGTGCTTTGTTGTGTTTAAGACTATAATTGGGGAGTACTGGACAGTGGCACAGCAGTAAAATATGAAGCTCTGAGAGGCTGACCCACATGGGGAGGTTCTGAGTTTGTGTTTCATGACCTCCATGAGTATCCTGAGTACATGCATGTCCATGAATAGGGCTAGCTGAAGCTGGAGGTGGGTTGCTGCATCAAGTTCCTATTGAAGGTGCTGTATCCCTCTTCTTTCTCTCTCTCTCTCTCTCCTCTCTCCCTCCCTATCTCTCTCTCTCTCTCTCTCTCTCTCTCTCTCTCTCTCTCTCATGCATGTGCACAGTCATGGAAGAAATAAATATTAAGAAAAAAGAATGCAATTGGAAATAGAAAATTAAGAATACAATAGGAATATAATATTTTTCCCTTGGTACTCTCATCCTAAACCCAAACTGGCAGGTAAACAGTGTCCTGGGTATCAGTTTTAGGATATTGTGCACAGAAATTAAGTTAACAGCAGAAAGTGAAACCAATGGCTCAAAACTCATTTCTTTCAGAAAATTACAACCCCAACCCTACTCCAACTGCCCCCTCATGCTTATTTGTCTCCTTCTAGGGGCTATGTGTGGGGTGAGATCACACCACATGATCTTATTGGGAGGAGGGAAATCTTTATTTAAAAAGTACTCCTCAAATAGAACCTAGCCCCAGGCTGTGTTCTTGAAACCATGTCAAGAACAGAGTAACTGGGGACCACACCTCCAATGGAAAGATTTACTACCAGTTGAGTTTTACTTGTTTTCACATTGTACTATAGTTCTACTGGTTAAAGTTCCAGAACAACTTTCTTTTGTTTTTTAAACTAAAACAAGACCTCAGGAATTTTTGAAACCACAAGACAATTCATATGTGGGCTTCAGAGGAAGAGTTGACAGACTGCTTGTCCTCTGAAATTTACTGGAAAAATATGACATGAATGATGTCATAGACATAGCCACATAGACTACACCCAATCATTTATCCAACAAGCATTTATTGAGCATTTTCTATGTTCTTGACATGGTGCTAAGCACTATGAAAACAGAGAAAAATAGGACTCTACTCCGCCTCTAGTAGCCCAAATTGAGGAGGCGAACACACACACCCTATAGCAAAAACCTCTCCAAAAAAAGAAAGAAATCTCCAAGTTCTATTCTGCTAGTCCTGGATCCAGAGGGCACTGTCATACAAAAGGCATAGCTAAGGACACTTAGAATGCTGAGACTCCAGAGGAAGCAAGAATACCCATGGTGAAAATGGCACTGGAGTAGGAACCAATACACTTAAACTTATGTGACTTGAGGGCCTTGGTGTCCTCACCTGTAAAATAAAGGAAGAGTGTTCAAGATGATTTCTAGAGGGCCCGTCCAGTTCTATCTTTCTCCACCTCTATCACTGTCTACACGTAACTTAATTATTTTAGTCAACTGCTGGTTTGGGCCATCACTGAGTGTCCAGTTCCATTCAAAACAGAGCTGAGTTGACAGACTGCACCATTAGAGCTGGAAGCTCAGCATCCGGGACAGAGTCTCAGGCATGTCTGTGTTCCAACCGAGTTCCTTTGTTCAGTTTAAGCTAACCTTGAAGCGTCCAGCATTTCTATGCCCCACTGTGGGATTGGCTTTGTAGCCTGAAATGAGATATGTGTCTCCCTATTAATATCCTCACACTGTCTGAATGCATTTTAAAAGCTCACGGGGCTCAGCAACCTTTGGGCCTGTCTTTGTTATTGTTGGTTGGGGTCTTGCATACTTGACTAAAAGTTAGCACCAAATGCAGTTTTATCTGATCAGGAAAGCACGAAATAGAAGGAATGGGTAAACTTCCTTTGCATAGCAGACACCCCCCTATGTGTTTTTCATGCTGGAGATTTGCATTCACTTGAAATAACGGCAGCCACTAGTTCTCACTAGGCAAAGTGAGTGCCAATGAGGTCATGGGGAGAGCAGTGGGCATTGCAAAAATGACAACACAAACTGAGTCTACCAGGCTCCAGCGAAGGGTTATAGGACAGAGGCCATGTTAACTGGATTTCCTAATCCTCTCCTATATTTATAAAGGGCTCTTTAGTTTTCAAAGAATATTTCTTATTTCATTCAATCATCATAGCACCTAGGAGGTGATGGTGACCAGGGCATAGTAATTATCTCTAGTGACAAGAAGATGAGATCTGATGAATGCCCAAGGTGAAAAGGAAAGGCAGGACTAGAATTCAGGTCTCCTAAATCCTAGTCCAGTGCTCTTTTCTCTGCATGTGCTTCCATAAACCCTTGGATCCAAACATGAACTTTGTGAGGGCAGAGACTATTTTACTCATTAATGTGTTGCTATGGTTTGAATGTTTCCCCCCAAAATTCATGTGTTGAAGTTGGTTGCTATTGTGATGGTAGTAAGAGGGTGGAAACTTAATCAACTATGGTATTTAGAGGTGGGACCTTTGGGAGGTAATTGGAGTTAGATAAGGTCATCAGGGTGGGGCCCCCATGACTGAACAAGAGAGACACACAGACACTCTCCTGCCTTCTCACTAAATGATGCCCTGCGCCACCTGAGGACTCTGCAGAGAGTTCCCTCCAAGAAAGTCTTCACCAGACATGGCCCCTCAATCTTAGATCTCCAGTATCATAAGCTGAATAAACCTTTATTCTTTATAAATGACCTAGTCCATGGTATTCACTTACAGAAACAGAAAAACAGACTAAATTATGTGTCCTTGGGGCTTGGCATACAAATTTAAGAAATGTCTGTCGAATCGCTTGAACTCTAGCTTGACTAATGAGACAATAGCCTCTACTAATTTACTCAAGAAGGAAAAGAGGAAAGTCAAAGCTCTTACAATTCCTGCAAGACCCTGTATGATCTGGCCCTGGTTATCTCTTTAACCTCACCTTCTTCTGCTCCCCCCAGTGCTCATGTTACCTTGGCTATGCTGGATTTTTTGTTGTTTCTTAAATATGCCAGATGTACTTTCGCCTCAGGACCTTAACATTGGCTGTTCCTCCTGCCTAGAACACATTTCCCCAGATGCCCTCATGGCTAACTTCCTTTCCCCCTCAAATCTAGGTTAACATCATCTTCTCTATAAAGCCTGGCCCAAACACCCTCTTTGAACATGTAACCTACCTCCCATTCTAGGATTTTCCACCACTCTTCCCCTGCTCTGTTTTATTATGGCATTTTTTGCCTTCTTTATACATTTCTTACTTTTTACTATTATTATTTATCACCTATCTATACTTAATAAACTATAAGCTCTATGAGGGTAGGGATTCTTAATTTATTTGATGTATCCCAAGGACCTAGAATAGTGTCTGCCACAGAGTAGACTCTCAATTAATACTGTTGAACAAATGAATGAACGAATAGGTTTGCAAAATTACAACATATTTTTACTTCATAGAGAAGCTTTCTTCCCAGTCTCTCCAGGTGTATATATGCTAAGCTGTGATACAATCGACTCTCTTGGTGCTATAGGGTTGTTGCTGAGCAGGTACTATTACCCTTTGAGGGAAGAAGCAGCAGCGGTAGCATCAAACTAGAATCTTCTCCCACCAGGTGTAGGCCCTTTCACTCTAGCTATGGTTCTTGTAAACAGAGGTAGAGGGGCAAGTAAAAAGCACAGGAAGGCTCATCCCTCATGGTAGGCATTCAGAGGGGCTCTCATATGTCAGAATCAGTAAAAAAAAAAAAAAAAAAAAGAAAAAAAAATCTAGCATCAATATTGCTACACAGAGCAATTCTAGGGTCAGGATGTGACACTGGACCCACTTATGGGGCAGTACTGGGGTTGGGATGGAAACTCAGGAGGTGTCTGATGGACAGGCATAGAGACCATAGGCATGACTTCTTCTAGACCAAGGGCAAGCAAGCACTGAGCTGTGAGGTGGGGATGGAGGAAGGTTCCCAGAAGTCATGGAACCTCACCAAGGATTCAAATCTAGCTATGGGCAAGGTAGAAGCTGGCTTCTAGCACCCAGACATCTACATGGAGCAAGCTGGAGTCTCTGCCATTGGCAGCTGAGGTCCTTGGCTGGTTACCATGGTAGGATCCAGCAGGGAGAGGAGCTGGAGCTCAGGAACCAGGCTAGTGCTTCACTCAGTTATCAGAGGGTGGAACGAGCTGCTGAGTAGGACTTGTCTGGAGACATTTTGCACCTCTGACCTCACCCCAAGCCCAGCTTGGGAACTGAGGACCAAAAGAGCTGAAGAGGGAGAGCCAAGTGAGGGCGACATGGGGCAACCCAGATGTGGGGACAGAGAGGGACACAGAGCAGGGCAGCTGGGCTCAGACACCCCAGGAATCAAAAGGCTTCTTCCCTAAGAGGAATGACCAGTTCCTCTTCATTTAGCAAAACACTACAGAGAGAGGTTGTAGGGACTTTCAGAGTCGGGGTCAAACCCTAGCCTCACCATTTTAAAGCTACAGTTTCCTTACTCATTCCCCGCAGGAGTGCTGAAATAACTGAAAGAGCACACTCACTGGGCAAGCCTGCAGCACGTGTCTCGTGTGCACACTGAGTAGGTGCTCACTGGGCTCCACCAGGCCCTCTGCAAGGATTAGGTCTCTGGCTTCTTCCTCCCTGCCCAACCATGGCCCAAACCCAGCAGGTTGGAAGGAAGGAGGCTGCATCATGGCCTTACAGCTGGGCTTCTTCCCCTTTCCCCCCATCACCACCCTCCCTGCCCAAGCAGAACTGGTTTATTTGAACTAAGCATTTAAACATAAATATGCAACATCCCTTCCCCTCTCCCAGCACTCAGCAGGAGGGAGCGTGTGTCCACCCCTGTCAGCTGCAGCAAGAGTGCCCGGTGCACTGAGATCCTATCTACATTGAAAAGAGCAGAAATATTAGACGCGGCTAAATAAGAAAACACAGATTATTGCTGGAGACCCCTAAGGCCTACTTTGTCTGTGCAATAGTTTGTTTTACTTTTCACAGAATTTATTTTGGCTGCAGCCAGATTGATGGTGATTATATCTGAAATCCCTCCCACATATCTGTCACATAAACACTTCGTTTAATACAGGTTTGTAAAACTCTATGGGCCAACGGGGAGCAGCCTTTTGGATTAATTAGCAGACGCTAATGCTGACCATCTTGTCATATGGTCCACGGCTCAGAGGCTGAGGGTACAAGAGGGGACGAACAGGCAGCCCTGGCTCTTTTATCAGGAGTTTGGTACTTTTGGCGGGTAGAGGAAAACCGAGGAAGAACTGCAGGGGAAAGAAGAAAGCTGCTTACTGTCCAGTCTGGCTGGGGAGATGGATTCCGGGCTGCAGAGTGGGCCAAAGGCGCATCTGGGCTCAGCCAGAGAGGGATATTCATAGGCATTTTGAAGTTGATACAAAATAAACGCCCAGCTTCCTCGGCATTTCTGTTGATAGCATCACTGGATCCGACACCTCCTGGGAAGGGGAAGGGCCTTAGGGGCATAGACTGGGGAAGGAGGCCCTTCTAGGGCAGCTGAGGGGGACTTAGGCTGGAGCCCTGGCAGTGGTGGCTCTGATTCGCCAAGACCCCCAGACCACCTGGCCCCTAGAGGCAGCCATGGCCCTGCCAGCATTGGTCAGGATTTCCTTCTGTCTGGTGGAGTGTGCCCTTGACAGTCTGCATATGCCCACCAGCTGTTGCTTTCACCACTGCAGACCAAGACAAGAAGGGTATTATTTCCTCCCACCTTCTAATCTCCAGGCCTGCTAACTTCACAGACCTGCTCAGGCCACCGTTAACTCTTTAACTCAGTGCTTCTCCTGGCTGAATTCCCCTTTGCTCAGAAAAGTCTCTTTTATTCTCCTCATCCCATTTGCCTATCCCTTTGACGTGGGGTTCCTTGGCTATGAGGCTGAGCTGAAGTTATGTGGGCCTTCACAGGGGATATCTGGTTTTTAAAGGCTTTATTATATCCTACCGCTTCGGAAGAGGTTGTTCAGTTTTTCAGTGGTCCCAAGCCTGGGAGAAGCCTGAAAGAAGCCCAAGAATGAACATTTTTTTGAGTGCCTGAAACCCTGGTCTTCATATGTACAGTCCCATTTTATACAAAAACCCAGCCAAAGAGGTATTTTTGAACCCCACTTCACAGATGAGGAATCTGGATAGAGAGGTAAATTAATTTGCAGGAGGTAAGCTATCTAAGAAGTAGCTATAACAGCACCAAACCCTACGTGACTTGAATCCATGTTCTAATACAATCCTGTGCTTTCCTGAAAGACCCCGTGACTGGAAGCTGGACTGCCCTACCCTTGTCTTTGCTATTCCACTAACTAGGATGACCCAGATCAAGTTCCATTCCTCCCTGGGCTTCAGTCTCCTTCTGTGTAAAGGAGGGGTATGTACCACCACCCCAAACCTCGTCTTTCAGGCCTGCTTGCCTTGATTCCACCTCCAAACAACCACAAGACCTGGACCATCCCCAACTGCTCAACCTGTGGAGGGACGGGAGGCCAAAACCCAGCCAGAGCCATATCCAGTTACTGAGCAAACACTTGTCTTTCTTCCCCACTGAAACTGAACGTGCCTGTCTGTCGCTTGGGACTCTTGACCAAGAGAGCTCATTTTTAACCCTTTCACAACAGCTATTTTTTTCCACAGTGTGGAAAACACAAGGCACCAATTTGTCAGACCTAACTCCACTCAGACCTCACAGGGGACACTGTGAAATGAGAGAGATTCACAAGAGCCCAAGAAGGACATACCATTTTTGGCCTAGCAGGTTCTAATTTTTCACTCCTGTTCTTTTTTGCAAGTGTCCCTTTGAAAGCGTGATTATCTCACCCTCCTTTTTAAAACAAAGGATGCCATTGTTTAGAGGGCAGGAAAGGAGAGGCTGGTTTGGAGGGGAAAGAAAGGGTGGAGACAAGAGTTGGGGTGGGCTGTGTGCTCCCCAAGGTGGAACTGGGGCGCTGGGGCACCAGGGCTCCTGGGAATTCCCCACTCAATCAGCAGGCCCCAAGTCTGTGGGGGAACTCCCCCATCTAAATACTTCAGAGTCTCCTGAACATTAACTTATGACTTCCCTTTAGGGACAGAATTGGGGTAAGAGTTTTGTTCTCCTGCACTGATTTTTATTAGCTTGCAAGATTTTTAAAACTCCAGCCTCAGCACTAAAAGCAAACAAAGGAAAAAGCAAACTGGGGGGTGGGGTAGCACCATGATAACAGTGAAAATCCAAATTCCCAAACTCTGGGGTTCACCCAAGGATTAAGGATGTGATAGTCGAAGCCAGGAAATGGCGGAGCCTGAGCACTGGCCTCCGGCTCAGAGGCCTAATTGTCAGACTGTGTTTCCAGATGCAAGCTTTCTGCCTTTGGCACGGACTTTTTCTATAACAAACCCACTTTGGGGTCATTCATCAGTGCATAAATGCACACCTGGGAGGTAGGGGACAAGCCCCCATTTTTCTGGCTTTATAAATACGGAACTCAGGTTTCTCCAATTGACATCTGCAGAGGAATGATCGATTGGAGCACCTTCCACCACAGAACAATTTCAAATAAACGAGAGATGGCTGGTGTGGGCTTCAGCTCTCCATGCCCTGCAGAGGAAATAAGCCTTCCCTTCCAGCCTCTTCCCTTTAGGTGAGCAAAAGAAAAGACTCCAACCCACTCAGAGGAGTCCCAGATTCAAGCTTTCTACCCAACAAGGCGGGGGCAGGAGCATGAAAACTCAGTTCCATTTGCTACCCAGCAAACAGTGGAAACTAGAAGTCCAAAACACAGAGTACTGAGGTCTCCAAGACCACTTGAGTACCAAAAAACACAAGTGGGTAAGATTTACTGCTGGTGACTCCACAGTGTCCCTGGTAACAGTGATCAAGGGCAGCTTCAGCCTTTAGGCCAAGTAGGGGGTTCTCCAAAAGAAAATATTTAAGAAAACCAATTAGCACTGCTGCTGGATCTATAATATCATCTGCACCCAATACCTGGAACGATACCAGCAGTTCTGTGGGTTAACTGTTGCCTTATTTAGGTTTCTCTCTTGAGCAAATGCACAAGTGGGAGAATACATTGGGTCCCCTAGCGTCTCAGAGTAAATAAGCCCAGCAAATCCCCTTCCAAACAGAACCGAAAGGAACTCTGGCATTTCTTCATTCATTCCTCCTTTACTCATTGAACAAAAACAAAAACTGATCCTTTCCTCCATGCCAGGTACAAAGCAAAACACACTAGGCATATAACAGTGAGCAGAAGCAGACCTGGCTCTACCTCCATGAGCCTACAGTCTATGTGGGAAGACAGTCACAGTCAGTCACCCACACAGTCACCCAAAGAACAGGAAACTGGGACTGTAAGAAGATAAGCAGCTCACCCTGAGAGCCCATGATGGGGTGGAGGTGGGGGGTCAGGAAGGCTGCCCTGCCCTGTGGAAGTGGTATTCCCCCGACTCCTGAGAATAAACAGGGGAGGGAAGGCACTCCTGACAGATAACAGCATAGGCAAAGGCCCCTAGCCAGTGGGGTGAGCACCCCAAGAACACTGAAGGGAGCAGGGATGTCAATCCATTTTGTATCTCTGTAACAGCATATTCAGGGCTAGGTAATTTAGAAAGAAAATCAATTTACTTCTCAGTTTCCGGGGGCTTGGAAATCTAATGTCAAGGGCTGGCTTCTGGTGAGGGCCTTTTTGCTGCATCATCACATGGCGAGAGAGAGAGAGAGAGAAAGGGAAAGGAAAGGGCCAAACTCAGTCCTTCTATCTGGATCTCACTCCTGCAATAACTGACCCACTTCTGCCATAACCTCACTGATCCATTCATGAAGTCAGAGCCCTCTTAAAGGTCTCACCTCTTAAAGGTCTCACCTTTCAACACAGGGGGGTTGATTTCCAACACACGAACTTTGGGGGATACATTCAAACCATAGCAAATGGGTCTGGGGCAGTGTTGATAGGCTGGTGAAAAGGAGTACCAAAAACAGGGATGAGAGAAAGAAGGCAAACATACCCACTCCTGTGGATAGGAAAGCTCCTGGCTGCACCAGGCTCCATTAGCAAGGGGCAAATGTGACAATGACATGTGTACAATGCTCTTGCAAAGGGACTAAAAGAACACCAGTGTTGGTGCCATGAGGCTGAGCTTGGAACAAGAACAGGACAAGTGTGACGAAGGTGCCAGGAGTTCCCGTGGATGCCTGTGTTTTGCTATTGTTCCTGCCAGGTATCTGGCTATATGCTGGTGAATAGTTGGTACCCTCCCTCACCTGCAGAAAACTCCTGGCTCAGAGCTCTGTTCACTTCACTTAATGATTCTCAAGAACTGCCAGAGAGAAGCACATACCTGGAATTACTGTGAATTACTGTGATAATGGCAGACCTGCTGCCCCCACCCCTGCTCACCTACCTACCACCTCAGGCGAACCAGAAGCATGTGCCCAATGTGACAGGCTGTCGTGGCCTCCCACTTAAACTGTCACACAGCTTTCAGGGATTCCAAGAGAAGAGCCTGTTTGGAGAAACTTTATTCTCCAAACATTCACTAGCTCCACTTAGTCTTCCCCTCACCACCCTGGTCCTTCACTCTCAAAGCTCAAGAAAAGTTCAGCAAGTGCCAGATGCCTGCTTGGTGTTGAAGGAGGCTAACAGGATGAGGAAGAGGAGGAGAAGGAGAAGTGGGGAAAGGAAGTCAGGGAGAAGTGGGAGAAGGAGGCAGCTCCTCAATCATCCTCCTCACTCCTGTCTCCCCAACACTCAAGCTCAAGTCTCCATCTCCTGCGGTTGTATAAGTGGAAGAGGAGGAAAGTCACCTTAACTGAGGTTCTAGAAAGAATCCAAGATATAGCAGAGGTTCAGAGGGGTGGAGGGCACCTTACTATTGGCCAGACGTGGTTCAAGTCTTCCTTATCCACTGATTCCAACACTCCAACCAGCTGATAATCAGGATCAAAACCTTTTTCATCCACATGGTCCTGGTTTTGAAGATACTTTCACATATAGCATATTATATGAACTGTCCCCAAAGTCTACAGGTCCCCCCAAATTTTTCCTTTGATTTTCTCAACTAGCAATAGTTTTAGCTGTCTCACCTCTCCATCAATCCTAAACTTGTGAGAAAACAATGACTCCAAACACACTGCCTCCATTTCATGACTAACAACTCTCCCCCCATGCTGACCAGAGTTGCCGTCTTTAAGGTGACCACAAATGTCCAGGTTTCATTTCCAGGACCTTTTCTGAGTCTTCACTAGTTCTGCTGCATTTGTTCCTGTGACCAGTTTCCGATTCACCTCTGCCTCCTCCCAGTCTTTTTCCTCTCAGTCCTCCTCCAGTCCTCTTCCTCTCAGTCCACCTCCTCCCAGTCTATCTCTACCTCCTCCCAGTTTATCTGTCTCTTCTTCCTGATCCACCACCCCAAACAGCTATCTCAACCTAACCCAAGGCTCCAATCTGAATCCACCTTTGATTTAAGAAAACATTACTGAATAAACGCAGTGACTCCTTAAACACATGTCATTATTCACAGACAACAGACACCAACACACGTACAAAAGATTACATATATATATATATATATATATATATATATATATATAGTCTGTCTCCAAATCATTTAAAATAAATGTTACCACAACTCAGCTCAGCTATGTAGACTCCTTTTTTTTTTTTTTTCAATCAATATTGCCTGGGGCTAGCAAATAAGGAAGGAAATCACTGAGAAATGCATTATTCATGAGCTCTGCAGAGCGCTGATGCCTGGCAGTGATAAGAGTCCCGGAGTGAGCAGAGCTGCAGTCTGAGAGCTCCTATCAAGTCAATCTATCCCACTGGCTTCCTGTTTTCGGGAGCGAGGAGATCGGCTCTCATCACTTTCCTCTTCTCTTTCATTTAGGAGAGTGGGGCTGTGCACCTGTGGGAACTGAACTCTTCTTTCACTCAGGTCATGACATGAGGGGAACAGGATGGAGCAGGGGAAGGAGAGAACCAAATTCCCTTGAGGGACACTCTGATGAGAACTAATTAAAGTGTTGTCCTCTAGTTATTCAATTCACAGTTCTTCAACTAACCTTCCTGTGGGGGGGGGGGGGGGGGTCCTTCTCAACTTTTGAAGAGTTCTAATTGGTAAATGGAAATCATCACTGGACAGTTCCTCATGGAATTCTGGCTCTCAGAAATCTGAGCACAGGGCAAAGGTAGGGATGCCCTGGACACCTCATCAGTAAGCTTTCCTAGCAGAGACAGGCTGCTAAGCCTTGGGGAAGAAGAAACAGGAAAGGGAAAGGTTGAGCCTGTGGGGCAGAGAATCTTGGGCCTGACCTACAGAGCCTCAGCTAGCTCATTAAGTTACCTAGGGCAAGGTACCCCTCTCCACTTGGGCTTCTGAGCACCCCCTTTCTTCATTAAAGTAGAAAGACAGGAGCCCACAGCATCAAGAAAAGAGACCAAGATTGCTTCTGAGATATAGCATGAACTAGTGCAGGAGACAAGAAAATTGAGGAGTAAGAAAAAACTGTGAGTGTTCACATTAAATTTCAAATCACTAACAACACAAACACATGCATAACTTTATGCACCTGAGAAATGTGTATATGTAAATGAATACAAAGTTCCAGGGAGCACCAGCACTAGTTTATACGCCATCGTGCATGCAGTGGCTGTGAGACCCAGTTGTGTCCACAGCAGAAAGATAGATCACTGAAAGAGATACATAATGGATGGAGTCATTTCTAGCTCTGCTAAAACAGCTGCAATTGTATTTGTTGAGCCTCTGGAATAAGAGTACCATATCTGATGTACTGGGTCATGAAGAAAGTCATGACACATTTTTGCATAGAAAAATACGTCATGACTTTCCTGATGACTTAATATTTTGTTCCAGATCCCTACCCCATTCTCTGACAGAACTCCTAGAAGGCTAGGTGGCTGGTGTATTGGGACAGCAGGGTCCACATCAGAGATCAATGGTGCCACATTCCAAAGGAAGGGGAATGGGCAGAACGAGCTCTAAGGGTGCAGTCCTCCAGCCTCCCAGGTGGGAAGCAGAAAGAAGCCAAAGTGGTGTCATCACCTTTTGGTCTGGCTGGACAGAAGTCCCAGACAAGGGTCAGGGTAAGTCAGAATGCACATAAGGCAGAGCACGGGACAGAAAAGCTCACTCACCATTCTGCCAAGAATGAATCTGCACAGCCAACACAACCCCTCATAGAAAAATCAGACCACTTCTGTGATAAGTCTGAGTTCCAGACTCCATTCTTTTTCATGTTTATATTCTTATATATATGCAGGGCTTTGAATGAGATTGACAACGATGACAAATAGAAATCCTGTGGTCTCACTTACCAAATAGAGAAGAATCACTGCTTTTCCTTCATGAGGTTGACTATACTCAAGCACAGGCTCCTTAAGTGTGTGACAAAGTTCCTTCCAAAGAACTACCTTTCCTCTTGCAATTTTATTACTATTAAGATGATGGTAGTTACCTGAGGAAATTCTTGCAGGAATCTTAAGCACATAATGATAGCTATAATGATACCCACTGGGCAATGATAAGAATATCTAAGAAACAAATACCTTTCACAAGGCTCATACAGAGTTCTCTCCAGGAGACACACACCCTTCAGCCTCTGGCCTAGTTGTGGCATCTGGGAGGCAGAGCCTGGTGGTAAGGCCCAACAGCAGTAATATGTTATCAGCTGACAGCAGACAAATGCCGGGGAAAATAGGTCTGCTGTCTGTTTTCTTTCTGGGTCATGAGTCTGGGTCTAGTTCAAGTAGGGATAGAACGCATCAACACTACCACAACAAAAGCCCTCCCTTACCTTATTAATTCCCAGAGTTCATCCTGTGTGATGCTGGTATTAAAAATCATCCCCAAAAATATCTATTTCAATGTTTCCAAAACTGGAGTTTCCCTGAACATTTTTATATCTTCCATGAACAAGAGAGAGAGACAGCAATTCCAACAGGATCTAGATACCACAATTCACCACACCATCACCCAGCCTCTGATCATAGGCACATACATGCCTGGTGTTCTTCGAGGGGTCTCTGGCCACAAACTCAGAACCCTCCTTCCCGTGTCAGTTAGTCTTGTAAAGCATTGTGTTTTACTGCCATGCCACCGTCCAACACCCTCAATCCTGAACTTCTGTTTTTGTTTATTAGGGTTTTGCCACAGGGTACGTGCGCTCACCAGAGAGAGATAGAGGACAAGTGAGAAATCCCCAGAGGGGATGGTCACAACTGCAATCCCTTTTCCTCCAGTCTCCTCTTGGGATTTAGGACATGCATGCACATGCCCTGGCATGATTTTCAAGCCTTTGGGTCTGGGACTTGAACCAAGTTTGGCTATGTGGGATCCAGTGCCTTAATCACTACACCATCTACTGGCCCAATCTCAACATTTTTTCTTAGAGATGTTAATTGGTAGGCTATATAAAAAGAATCTTTGGTCAAATTGGTTTGGAAAATATGGAACACACCCTGCATATATTCACAATGCACACTAAGACACTGAAGGTACTGAGGAGTATCACAGTAGATTAACCTTTACTTTGATTCATTCAACATTTAACAAACTTAGTTTGTTTTCCTCCCGCAACACACCAATAACATAGAATGATGTTGTTCAGGTTAAATACATATCTACTTCCCCCCTCTTTATTCACCCCCACCCACCCCAACTTTCCTGTCACTGTTCCCAGACCCCCAACATAACTTTATCAAGACTTTTAAAAGGTTAGGTGAATGCCTAAATGAAGCCCTAGAACACCTGCTTGAGTAAGGTAGCTCGTTAGCTGATGACTTAAAAAAAAAGTATTTATTTCTTCCATGAGCAAGAAAGAGAGAAAGTACCTTGATGCCACAGGGCCTCAATGCTACAATCCACCCCAAAACTTAAGTCAGTCCCAGATCATGGGCAAGTACATGCCCCATGTACTCAAAGAGGTCTCCAGACATGAACTAGGAACCCTCCCATGTAAGACTGCTGCACAAAACACTGAGTTTTACAGCTGTGTGTGTGGCTGATAATTTTAACTAAAACCCCAATTCTTCCTTGTTCCCTTTCTATACACGTTTTGCCACATAATTTTGCAGGCACTTTCTCTACCCCTTGACTCCGAGTTTGGTCATATGACTCAATTTGGCCAATAGAAGTGACAGTATGCCAGTTCCCAACCTGGGTCTCCAGGGATTCCTCTTGATCATGTCCATCTTGCTGTTTCCATGAGAACATGCTCAGCTTAGTCTGTGGAGCAGAACTGAGTCCCACCCATTATCTCAGATGAGCCAGTGGCCAACCAACCACCTGACGCATGAGCAAGTCCAGCCAAGAACAGCAGAAGTGGATGGCCCAGCAGAGCCCAGAGGGATGAGTAGTACACACTTATTGCTGCATGCCACTGAGGTTTTGTGGTAACTTGCTGTACACCATTCAGCATTAACGAGGCCACAGATAACTGGTATAGTGTAGCAGAAAGGAGGACAAGGGCTTTGGATCAGTTATAGTTATTTTCCAATCCTCGCTCACTGTCTGTCTGTTGTGTGCACCTGAGCAAATTACACAACTCCTCTTAGCTTTAGCTTCCTCATGTATTGACTGAGGGTGACCTCAGAGCATGATGATCAGGATTAACAGAGATAACAGATGAAAGCTCCTAAAATAGTATCTGGCACAGGGTAGGTGATCAGAGAATGTTACTTTCTTTGTCTGGAATCTTTACCGAGTGCACAGAACTGTCAACTAAAGTGAAATTCTTTGGTGTCTTCGTTCACAGACTTGAGAGTTCTGGAATTAGAGCTCACCAGGATTTCCCAAGCATAGGGAACACATGTTCTGTTTAGCAGCCTACTTCCATCACTCAGTAATACAGCACAAACTTCTTTCCTGTTTCTATGTCAACAGTCTTCTACATCATTTCCAAATGCCACAGAGTAGCCCACCGAGTGAACATATGATCATTTACTTTACCAATTGGGATGCTTCCATCCATTTACCCTCCCTCCCTCCCACCCCCACCAAATTAGAAGCAAAAATACAAACAAGGAGACTTCAAAAAGTTCATGGAAATTGGAATTAAAACATCAATTTATTTTGGTGCCCCCCAAAATTGAAATTCATGCATAGCTTTTTCATTATTCTCATTTGTCATGAACTTTTTGAAGACTCCTTATATTAAATACCAAGATAGATGAGTTGATGTAATTATAAAATAGTATATAATGAACAAAAATCAGCAAAGAGAAGACAAAGTCTTTGAAAGTGACATTCAAGCCAGCAGGTGGGATAGAGGTTAAGGCAGCTGGATGCCACATGGCAGACTGTGCAGTTTGAGTCCTAGGCTAGCAGCTTGAAAAACATGCCAGGTGTGTGAGCATGCATGAGAGGACAGTGGAGGAGAAGGGATTGCTACGTGGCCATCCCCTCTGGGGCAGGGGGATGATTTTTCTCTTTCTCTGGAGCAAATGCATGTACCCTATAACAAACAAAAACAAAAACAAAAACAATTCAACATAATGATCCTGCATCTCTGATAAACACTTGACGTCTCTGCAACAACTGTGTTGAAGAAGCACAAAAAGATAACTTTTTGAAAAAAGTTATCTTTCCTGAATGGCTAAAAACAAAAACTGTATTGTCAATAGGAAACTGCCTCAGTTGCCTCAGAAATCTCACTTCTGAGGAGCTCCAAAGCCAGGTAACTCAGATTTGCCTCCAAGTTCTTCATAGAGAGGACAAAGCCCAATCCTTCCAGATTGCAAGGGTCAGACTGCTGAGATCAGTCATCATGATCCCTGTCTCCCAGATCTATTTCCATTCCTGGTCCTCTCAGGGCATAAGACAAACAAGCAGCTGCCCGGCTTGAGAGAAAGACATGTGCCTTTCTCCAAAGCCCTCTGTGAGGGGGCCGGATGGTGATGGAGTCATAAAACAGCTCTGCGAGGCTGACCCACATAGGACGCTCTGAGTTTGCTTCTGAAGACCTCCCTGAGTACACCAGGCATGTGTGTCCCCATGATTTGGGGCTGGTGGAGGCAGGGGATGGGTTGCACAGTCAAGACCCTGTTGGGGAAGCTGCCTCTCTCTCGCTCTGGTTAATGGATTAAATAAATAAAACTTTATTTAAAAAAGCCCTCTGTGAAGTCACTATGCCCTCAACATGCCAGTTTCCCCAATTCTGAGCCTGCTGGTGGAAACAGCGGGTAAGTCTGATGCAGTCGCTGCCCAGTGGTCTGCAGGGCAACTGCACACTATTTGCTGGCCCCTTGCTCCTAGAGGAAGTTGTTCAGGCCTACAGCGGAAGTCCATTTCCAGTTATTACCTCCAGACAAATGGCTTTTAAATTACATCCTAACAGGCTAACAGGCCATTTGTCTTTGTAAGTAATGGTACAGAAGTTCTGTATTACTGCCATCCTCACCCTGCAAAGGGCTTGTGCCTTGCAAGGGAGAATGTGGAAGGGCAGATAAGATGCCCAGGAGGCAGAAACTACCAGAAGAGTGAAGATTTGAGTCAGAAAAGTTGTGGCTTCTCTGGAGCCAAACGGGAGCATGCATGCTGGTAAGACCGCAGGGAAGGGAGAACTGGGTGGTTTTTCCTGGAAGCTGTCTAGATCAATAGAGAAAACTGGAGCAGAACTGGAGCAGCATAGGAAAGGGGACCAGTATGAGCGGTACTGGAGTTGGGGAGTGGGAAGAGAGAAGGCTAGATAATGGCCATGTGATGGCCTCGAACATCAGCCTAGCCAGCCTGGCCTTTATCCTCAAAGACGCAGCCTTGAGTATCCAGGGTTTTCCCAGGAAATGGCCAGATGCCTGGCTCATGACAGTGGGCTCAGCCACTGAGCTCTAAACCCCTCTCTCCACCACCTCTGGGAGACGTGAGCTCAGCCACTAGAGCTCTAAGCCCCTTTCTTCACCACCTCTGGGAAATCTTAAAAGCCAAGAGCTGCTACTTCCACGGGCCAGGCGTTAGCTCTGTGACATGTTATGAATAGGGAGACATTAAAGAAAGAATTCCAGCATTCCTCCTCTATGCTCTAAAGCCTTTGTTTACCTTATTAGTCGAGGCCTGTCAGTCTCCCATGAGCTGACAGGGCCGGAGGGTGAAGGAAGCTGTCACCGCATGGTTTCCACGCTGACAGTCTGTCTCGACTCTGTTTCAGCACACAGCCAGCCTCAAGGCACTGAGTCATGCTACATCTTTCAGATCTATGGCCTCCCTGAGGCATGGCGGGACCAAAGGCCCCATTCTGGAGCCCAGAGAGTCACACAGAGGGCCTCTTGGTCTATCAAGAACAAAAAGCTGCCAGCTTTCAGGGATGAAGTTATCATCATGTTGTATCTCTGGTCTCACCTTCTTCCCAGAGAGGAGGCACTGTTTATGTGGAAACTTCCCCTCCTGCTTCCTTCAAGACAGCTGAAGTCCCATCCTTCACAGACACAGTCCCCAGCCCACCACTAAGATGCTCCATATACTAACTTCATGTCCCTCCATCAGGAGTTACACTCTCACATATATGCACACCACACAATGCATAAGCATTATTTAGATCCAACAGAGTTGACTTCGTAGAGATAAAGAGCTTGAGGAAAAGAAAATTATCTCTATACTAGAATAAAAACTAGGACATTTAAAACCAAATGAAAACTTCTCACATATTTTAAAAGATAACACCAATTGGGACCAACAGATGGCTTAATGATTACGTTGCTGGACTTGCATGTAGTTGACTGCAGTTCAAATCCTGGGCCTGGAGGCTTAAACTCACACCAGGCGTGTGTGCATGTGCATGTATGCTCAAAATCCCAAGAGGAGAATGAAGGGGAAGGGATTTCTGCATGGCCATCCCCACCGGGGGGTGATTTCTCTGTCTGTCTGTCTCTGTCTCTCCAGAGAGCACATGCGCGCTATAGCAAGAATCTCTCTCAGAAAAAAAAGGAGCTCGACCCCTAAATTCCTTGGGCTTATGTTTCCACTCTTCTTTAATATTAGGGATGCTTGACTGGGAAGTTTAAGAGCCACTTTACTATCATGGAAAGTTATAAAATACTTTCCAGTATCCAGTGTCCAGCAAGTCTACTAAATAGGTTTGTGTCATAATTTCTTTATTTATAGCAATAATTTAAAATAGTAATTATACTCTATTAGACTTTATTCGAAGTACTTTACATAATCTTCTTTAGACATGGCTGTCACCCAGTGAAACAAGAACCATGATCATAACCATTCAGAGTTTCAGTGACATGCCCAAGGTCATGCAGCTTCAAAGTGGTGGCACCACATCACACCCTTCTTGATATTGACTATAAAATGAAGGAGCTGGATCAAATTATTTCAAAGGTCTCTTGAACCATGCACTCTCAGGGCTAAAGCACAAGGATGTGATCAGATAAAGAGGAATCCTTTCTTATAAAGACAAATTAGAGATGGTGAGGTCATCTCCAGTTTTTGGTAAGTAGAAATTTTGAGCTCGTTTCCTATTAGGGTCAAGTTGGGCAAAGTGGAATTCAGGAAGGATTCCTGAGGGAAATCCTTAGAATAGGCTCAGAGGACATTGGTCCCCATGGGCTTTCCAAAGCTTACATAGCGCTGGGGTAGGACCAACTTCTGTAGAATGAGAGTGGCTTCAGTAGCCACACCCAAATGGAAGAGATGATAATCAAGGGACAAACATGTGATTTAAAAAGAGGCTGCATTGAGACCAGCAGATGGCATAATGGCTATGTCGCTGGACTCCCATATAGTCTACCATGGTTTGAGTCCCAGACCCGGTGGCGGCTTAAACTCACGCCAGGTGCATGTGTGTGTGTGCCCAATCCTGAGAGGAGAATGGAGGAGAAGAGAGTGTGGCATAGCCATCCCCCCTGGAGGGTGATTTCTTGCTTTCTATCTCTCTGTCTCTGTCTTTCTGGTGAGCACACGTGCCCTATAGCAAAATCCTCTCCAAAAAAAAAAAGAGGCTGCATGGCCAGCAGGCAGACCCAAGAGGAAGGAATGCTTGCTTCGTACAGGCTCCTAAGGGAGCAAAGTGACTCTGAAGGACAGGGAGAACTGGTACCCAAGCCCCATCCTCTCTCTTCTTCCAAAAGCTATTTCTTGGTCCAGGATGCTGGCTCTAATACCTTGCCTTCTGGGCCTGTTTTTTTTTTTTTTTGTTTTGTTTTGTTTTGTTTTGTTTTGTTTTGTTTTTATGCAAAGCACAATAAAGGCAGTTTTGATCCATAGAGCCAAGGGAGGGAGCAACCACTCAAGAGGTCCAAGCGAAGAGAAGACAGATGGATGTGCCATAACACAAGATCACATGGCAACTGTGTGAAGATTTGTGCAAAGAGGGGAGACTTCGTTAATCCGATGGTCCCTCAACTGTGTGAGTGGCAGCAAGAGGCGGGCAGGAGCCACGGGCTCAACATCTGAGAACATGGAGTTTCTTCTTTTGCATTGATTTAGTCTTTCTTCAATCACCTGTCTCTGAACACTCACTATCTGTGTCACCCCCTTAGCAGTTACTGAACTTCAGCTGTCTCCTCCCTGTAGCACTACAGGATACCCCCAAGTATACAGCTTAAGATAATGCCCCCAAGGTATATGGTATCACTTGACCAAGAATGTGATTCAGGGAAGATCTTCAAAATATTTAACTATTGATATGACTTTGGCACTAATTGATCAGAGCAGAGCTCTCACCATAGACATCTTCATGTTGAGTCTATTCTGCCTTTTGGGTTCAATCTTCAGTGATGTCGCCCCATGTTGGGCAGTCACCATTAAATGAAGGTGCATAGATTTCCCGTTTGCAGCACCAACCTCTCTGCCCTGAATCCTCCTTCTTACCTTAAATGGGTCTTCAAAATCCTAGGCTCTCTCCAGCAAAGGCCACCAGAGCCTGTGACATGGACATCACTCATTCTGATCTCCAAGTTAGCACAAACTTTTCCACTCAAAAATGCCTTCTTCTCTCTTTTATTGGTCACATCTCCCCATGAGCTCTGCCTTCAACTTCTTGATTCTACTCCAACCAGTGTTGTCTGCATCTCTTCCAAGACAGTTCAACTTGGATTTGGCATTGGGTATAAATGAAGCTCAGCTCACGACTTGACATTGACCGACAGTATTCTTTTGAATGTTTCATCTATTAGTTCTCCCACCCAACTGAGGTTGGGGCCTCTGTGAGGGCAAAAGGCAGGTTTCAGGCTCTTCTTAAAAAACCCATCATGTCCAGGGAAGGACTGAGCATTCAGCAGGGGTTTAGCAACCATGAAGTAAACCAAGCTGACTCATGCCTGGACACAAACCTGGCCCTGACATTGGCAGGCCTCTCCATCTTGAGGCCTCCATTTCCTCATCTGTAACATGAGATGTTGGGCTGCAGTTCTCAATCCTAGCATCACATTAGAAACACCCGGGAACTGGGACCAGCAGGTGGCATAGTGGTTAAGGTACTGGACTCCCACATGGTTGACAGTGGTATGAGTCCTGGACTCTGTGGCTTGAAAATCACACTGGGCACATGTGTGAGCATGTTCAAAATCCCAAGAGGAGAGGAAAATGGAGAAGAATGAATTGTGGTGTGGCCACCCACCCTGGGGGTGATTTCTCACTTTCTCACTCACTGTATTTGTCTCTCTCCAGTGAGCACATGAGCCCTATGTGTGTGTGTGTGGGGGGGGGGGGGGGCGGGGGCAGAATCACCTGAAAACTTAGAGAAAGTCTTAATTGCCAGGGTGTACCCCAGGATTCTGCTTAAATCCCGTTGAGTAGCACCAGACAGGTACACCAGCTAGTAAAAGTATTGCTTGGTAAATCTAATGTGTAGCCAAGACTGGGGACCACCAGATTAGGTCATTAAAATAGTCCTGTGTGATTCTGTGATCCCTTAAATAGAACTGAACTGGATGGCATTTCGAGTGAGGTCATTCCTTAGAAAGAACTCAGTTTAAAACTCTTCTTCCTAACTCACAGGTGGGGTGAGGCCATAGGTGGGGACTGTAGAAATAGCCACGTCAGAGCTCCACTCTGGTCATCACCCAAGGCTGAGGCAGCTCTCCCCTGGGCTCTGTTCTTAGGTGATACATATCTCCAGAGGACTCTTACACACTGAATGAAGGGTTAAGGCCTCCCCCCAAGTCTGCCCTCCAAACACACATTACGTGCTCTTTAAAGTGTCAAGAAAAGTTCAGGATTGCTGTTGGCAGGTCGTGCCAAAATTCTTGCCTGAACATATTGGATTATAAAATATGTGGATATGACAAGCATATCTGACAGATCAGTTTGCTTCATACTAAGATGATGTTTAAAAGAAAGACATGTTTTTTCACTGTTGTGGTTTAAGGGTTATTTTTGGGGGAGGGGGGCATTGTTGTGTGTATTTCCTGAGTGTTTTCTTTCTTTTCTCCTTCTTAAAATATGGTCTTGACTTTGAGTTGTGACATCAATTAAAAACTAAGCTAATGAAAAAGCCAAACCCATGGGAGCACATTAAAGGCCACTTAAGAAAGTTGGTTCCGGCTCCTTTTCAAAGCCAAATCTTAGACACCAAACTATGCTCGATTACAGACCTTTATTATTCCTTGGGTATAAAAGTCTTTTTGTAACCCTCACTCACTATGGGGCTGCATAAAGGGATCATATACATATTCCTCTTTCTCTCTCCTTCCCTCTTGTTCTCTCTCTCTCCCCTCCCATTCCTCTTTCACTGGTTGAAACAAGCACAGTAATTGCATTACCAGATTTCCAGGATTAACTTTTGGTTCAAGGAAAAGCACTGAGTTTGAGCGTGTCTCTGTAATTAGAGGTGGTAGGTAATTAGCAGCACACAGCTAGACTGTGTCTACCAGAGGCCCAGAAGACAGGTCTATTTGTTCTGTTTCATCAGACAATTTAATCAAATAGCGAGTGCCTTGCTTAGAGGCCCCACAAAACAAATATTTGCTGATTGATTGATTCATCAAACAACTGGTCAATTCACTTCAACCAGCTCTTGCTGTCCAGTAAGCCAAGGAAAGAAAAATAATTGACCTAAGTCTTTCACTTTTCAAATGGCAGCTTTGCTGCCTTACAGAAACAACTGCAGAATGGCACAGGAGGAGGGTGTTGAAACCCACTCCTTTCTTTCCCTTTAACGTCTTTCCAAAATAAATAGCATTGAAAACTCAATAGGCTACAAAGTGAGGCCCAATATGTAAGTCTACCAAGAAACTCATCGTTCTGTCTACATGAAGGCCAGTTTCTCAAGCAGCCTGTCTCCTTGGGGTCGCAGATAGTGCCTCCCATTGCTGAGAAGGATTTAAGACAGGGAATCCCAGAAGCAGGGTGGTCTGGCCCCATGGAGCCATCCTCTCAGCGGTCAGCTTATCCTATCTGCTTGCCTTATACTATCACGGTGTTTAAAGGAAGAACATGTTTTTCACTGTTGTGATTTAGGGTTTTTGGAGTTTCTTGTGTGTTTCCTGAAAAAGTGTTTTCTTTCCTTTTCCCTTAAAATAGCAAAAGCTAAGGCGCAGTCAAATCTCTGGGTATTTTGGTGTGGATGTGACACCAACATCTGGATGCAAAGGGGACGTGATGCCAAATGCTGATGTCCTGCCTGCCTTCCAGAGAAGACTGTTTGCTTATTCACTCAGTGGAAGACTGAGAAGGACTGGCTGCGAGCCCCACTCTGATCGTTGGTAGAAATCCCTGGTGGAGGCTGAAGTGTTCCAGCACACTTTAGTTTCCATTCTGGAGCCACCGACCAGAGGATATTTGTCTCTTTTGGGCCCAGAAGAAAGAAGTTTGGCCCACAGCAAGGCAAGGCTCTAGCTGTGTGCAGAAATGCCTGCCCAAAGGCTCTCCGTGGAGGCTAAGGAATGGCAGGGGGCAGCTTTCCATGAAAAGCAATTTAAAGCGACAAGATATTAAAGGCCAGGAGTCCAAAAAATGGCGAAGAGCCCATCACCTCTGAGTGAGCCCCTGAGCCCAGGCGTGTTTAAAAAGAAAAAAAACCTTCTCACAAATTGCCCAGTGTTTAACTTGAAGTCCATTTGTTAATTTAGTAAACATGGACATGATTTTGACAATATGCCCTTAATCCAGGCAGGAAGGAAGTATCTGGTGTCAGGCAACTTCAGGCCTCTCCAGCCCTCCTCACCTGGACGGCTGCATGTGTGGGGTGGGCCCAGGAAGGGAGTGACAGCTCAGACAACAGGTGAAACAGCAAAGGGGACAGGGGTTCCTTAACCCTCTATGTGACAGGATACTCTCACTTGGGGGTGAGGGAGGAATCAGCAGAGCTTCCCGGCACTACCCTTAGCAGTACAGAGCAGATAACAGTGTACAAGACACTTCTCCTATTTCCTAATTAATTAAATCTTCAGGTCTGTCCTAGGAGACCAGTTACGATATTAGTTTTGTAAATCAGCTTGGCTGGACCACAGTGCCCAGATATTTGGTCAAACATTATTCTGAGTGTTTCTCTGAAGATATTTTTCTGATGAGAGTACCATTTAAGTCATGAACTTGGGATCAGCAGATGGCATAATGGCTATGTCGCTGGACTCACATGTAGCTGACCGCAGTTCAAGTCCCAGACCCAGTGGCTTAAACTCACACCAGGTGCGTGTGTGTGCATGCCCAAGATCCTGAGAGGAGAATGGAGGAGAAGGGATTGTAACAGGGTCACCCCTCTGGGGGGTGATTTCTTGCTTTCTGTCTTTCTATCTCTCTCTGTCTTTCTGGAAAGCACACGTGCCTTATAGCAAAAACCTTTCCAAAAAAAAAAAAAATGAAATCAGTGACCTTTCTGATTACCCTCTACCATGCAGGTGGGCCTCATCTAATCAGTTGAAGACCCTAATAGAACACACTCACCTCCCCAGAGCAAGAAGGAATCCTGCCTTCAGTCCGCCTTTGGACTCAGACCACAGCTCTTTTTCAGTCTGCTGACTGAACCTACAGATTTTGTACTTAAGTCACCACAATTGCGTGAACCAATTCTTTAAGTCTCTCTCTATCATCTCTCTCTCTCTCACACACACACACACACACACACCCTGACATATACTGTTGTTCCTGTTTCTCTGGAGAATTCTGAATAATATAACGACAGTGTTATTAACCCCATTTTATGGATAAGGAGGAAATGGGTTTAGGGAAAAGAGGAACAAAAGTTGGACCACTGCAGTATAAACTGTCACTCAGAGACAGTGATTGTGCATGTTCATACATGATGACTTCATTGTTTAGAAACATAAAAAGGTCAAGGCTGAGAAAGAACCCAGAGATCAATGCTTTAGTACCTGATGTCAGCTAAGCTTATGTCTTGATCATATCACTTCTACTCTTGAAGATCTCTGGGCATGTACCCCTACTCCCCACCCCCACTTCCTATATTTCATTGTTCCTTCCATCATCAATGACTGGATCTACCTTTCTCTTAACTTAAACCCATTGTCTTTGTAGCTATTGCTCAAACAGGGGGAAAGCACTTGAATGTAAAGCTTTTAGCAGGAGCTTTCTGTGAACTACGTGACAATTTTAAATAGCGTCATGCTCAGTACAAAGCAGATGCACAGAACAAGCAAACTGTGTTAGTGATATCCTACAAATGGGACCTGGGTTTTGTAAACCATAAAGCATTCTACAAAGGCAAAGTATCATCACCATTATTGTTCCAGGTTACAGGACTGAGTGAAGCTGGGAGATCACACAAGTTCTCAGGATTAAGAAGTAGATCATAAAAGCTCCAAATCCAAATTAGAAACTATTCCATACTAAAATTGAGTTTGGGTGATCTGAGACTTAAGACACTAAATTTAAATACTCTCCAAACTCTCTCATTTCTTCATAGTAAAATAAGGAGGTTTCCCTTCCTGTTTACAGAGAACTGTTCTGGTTGCAAGAAATAGAAACCAACTCAAGCCAGCTTAAACACACAGGTGCAAGTCTTTCAGAACATGAGGATAAGAGCAGTGGAGTCCAAGGAAGGGACTGGAATCAGAAAATGGAAGTCCACCGGGAACTCAAAGGACACACTTTATTCTTCGCTCAATTAATTCATTCTTCTCTGTTAGTCCGTCCTTCCTTCCTTCCTTCCTTCCTCTGAATAGCTTTTTACTATAGGGTACGTGCACTCGCCAGAAAGACAGAGAGAGACAGAGAGAGAGAAAGCGAGAAATTGCCCCCCCCGGGGGGGGGGGGATGACCATGCCACAATCCCTTCTCCTCCATTCTCCTCTCAGGATCTTGGCCACACACGCACACACGCCTGGCATGAGTTTAAGTCACCAGGTCCAGGACTCAAATTGCAGTCAACTACATGGGAATCCAGCAACCTAGCCATTACACCAACTGCTAGTCCGCCTCTTTGTTAGTTCGGTCCACAAAGTGGAAAAAAGGCTCCTCATTGGTCCTAAATTTATATTTATCCTTTGTTCAAAAGTCAAGCCAAAAATGGACTTTCTGGTATTTTTCCAGATTTTAGGGTAAGGGAATTAGATGACTGAGGTTTAAGCAAGATGCCACCCCTTATTCAGTCAGCCATGGCAAGGCCTGGCATCAGTACCACTAACATGGCTGACAGAAGCCTATCCTTGTAGCTCATGTCTGTAGAATAAAGAAAGGAACATTTGGGACCAGCAGTTAGCCTAATGGCTATGTTGCTGGACTCCCATGTAGTCAACTGCGGTTCAAGCCTGGACCTGGTGGCTTAAACTCTCGCCGGGCACGTGTGCATGCGTGCCCAAGATCCCAAGAGGAGAATGGAGGAGAAGGGATTGTGGCATGGCCACCCCCCCGGGGGGGGGGATTTCTCGCTTTCTATCTCTCTGTCTCTCTCTGTCTTTCTGGCGAGCGCACACGCCCTATAACAAAAACCTCTCCAAAAAAAAAAAAAAAAGAAAGAAAGAAAGGAACATTGCCCCCAGTATTGTCATCCACACTGATGTTTCTTAAACCTAGAGCTGCATCGAAATCATCCTCAAAGCTTGAGGAAAATACCGATTCTCTAAGCCTATTCTAGCTCAGAACCCTTGAACTAGCAGCATCCAGCTGCAAGCAGTCTTGCCTCCTTGCCCTAGAATGTTCAAGGAACAGGACAACAAACACATGTAGCAGTAGCCTCCTCCCCCTTTTCCATCCCTGCTTCCTGATACCCCACCCAAATGATTCTATGCAACTATTTGAAGGCTCCATTCTGGGGAAACTATAAAATATCATCAAAGTGATATAGAATAAGAGATTGAGAATAATCTAATGACCCTGTACAGGCCTTTCAGTATGTGTCAAGTGTTCTACCACTTACTAAGTGCTTCCTACCAGCTGGTCATTGTGCTGGGTCTTTGAATAAGTACTTCATTCCATCCTCACAACCACCGCATAAGGTATGTGCTTTTAATTCTCATTCAACAGGAAAGAAAGTGAAGCTCAGAGAGGTGAAATGACTTGCTTGAAGTCACTTAATGAGTGTGAAAAACCTCTTACTTATATCCATTTCCTTCAGTTAGAACTTCAGTTTCATGCAGTCAGGAATAACATACACCCAGTTTTGCCTGCCCCAGTAACTCCAGCTCTGAGCATGATGTCTGACATAGGGCAGTTGTTCAACGTTTGCGCGGCAAATGTCAAGTAAATGAATGGTAGCCTAGCAGTCCTTAGGTTAGGGCATTTCATGTATCACTACCACATCTTCCCAACCAACCAGTTGTGGCACTTTTGCAGGCCTTGATGGATTATAGGCACACTGGGCTACATATCTTCTCATCCTTTAGGTCAGTCAAAACCCTGGGATCAGTTTCCTCCACTGACTGGAAGTAGCCTTGTCTACTTTTCCTAGGACATCAGAACAATCATTATGTTCTCTGCGTGATACGATTTGAGAAAGTGTGGGAAGTTTAGTATGTGTGAGACTGAGAGGGCACGAGCAAGGCTGTGGAAGAGGGGGAGATAGACAGAGGTATTTTTGACAGGGTCTCGCCTCTGTGATCCTCTGTCCCAGACTCCCAGATAGCTAGGATTTCAGACTTGCATTACCATGTCCACTGTGTTCAGGTTGCCTCAGGATCCAAACCCAGACCTCCTATGTCACCCTAGACTCATGCAGTAGCACCTTAACCCTTGTACCACCCTACAACCTGCACCACTGAAACTGGGACATTGTCTCATCCAAAGTCTAAAATTTGTCCTGCTAATCAAAAACTTAGATGTTTAGCTGCATCCCCAGCCCAACCCATTTTGGTTTTCCAAAAGCTATTCTGAGATCTTAAAAAATTGCTCTGAACTCTTCATCTTAGGAGAGCATGACAGTGCTCATGGGCCAGCACCTCCTTCCTTCCAGCTGGAGCACCCCAAGGCTTCCTTCACCCTTGTCCAGATTTCAATTCAGACCCTAGGTGGTGGGGGATGGGTAGGTAAGTCATTCTTCCCGTGCAGAGATGCTGACTATGGAGGAGGCTAAGGCCAACGGCATATGGCATTCCTCACATGAAACTGAGGCTCTAAGCCTGATGCCAGGATTTTGAAACGGCTTTCCTGCCAGGGGATTATGTTCATTTGCACAGGATCTGAGACAGAAATTCCAAAGAGATGATATTGGAAACCAAAGGCCTATATCATATTAATAATACAGACAGGAAGGCTCCCTCAGCAGCTGGTAGCAAACATATATTAAATAAAGAAGGGGACCTGGCCCCAGCCCAAGCCCCAGCAATCCATCCAGGTCATTTCAGATTACAAATAGAAACAATTAAACCTTATTAGGTTTATTATAGACCTCATCTCTGGTTAGCTATTAGGTTTCTGTACTTACATGCTAATTTCTCAGTTAAGGAATCAGAGATCTCCCTAGATTAGGTATTCACCACAGCTCAGTAGGTTGCAAAAATCAAGATGTATTTACACTTCACTGGATCCTCTGTGCCCACACTGGATGCAGAAACCAAAGTCAGGGATAGGCTGGGTTGCAAGGCATAGCCCAGAGAGCACCAGCTCTGCATTCACATCACGTGGTGGGAGGCCTGGCTCATCCACTCACCAGCTGGACCACACTGGAAGAGGCAGGACCCACGTTTGACAATTTTTTTTACCTTGACTGCCCAAGCACCCCAGTCCTTACCTTCCCCCACCCCCAATTCCAGCTCCCACATTCCAACATTCACCACTTCCTCAGACAGCAGGCAAGCTGGCTCATCTGATGTGAAAAGTAGACAATTATATCTTTAAGTCCTAGACCCGGTGGCTCCAAAATCATGCCGGGCACATGTGCATGCATGCCCAAAATCCCAAGAGGAGAGGAGAGGAGAATGGAGGAGAAGGGATTGCAGGGTGGTCATCCTGGATGGAAGGGAGGTAATTTCTCACTTTCTCTTTCACTGTCTCTCTCTATTTCTCTGTGGCAAAAACCTAAAGAAAACCAAAAAACAAAAAGCAGGAATTGGCTTCTACACAGAAATAATGAGATTGGTACATTTTACAAACTGTTTCCTTCAGTAAATGGCTAATTCTGTCCTTTATCCATTTTTATTTTAGAACACATCTTTATTGATTTCTAAGAGTACTTTATATGTTATAAGCTTTAACCCTCATAAATGCCATATTTTTTCTTAGTTTGTCATTTGTTTATGGTGTAGAAAGCTCTTAGCACAGCAACTAACACATTGGCAGACATTTCATTGAGAAATGGTTTCTAGGTAAGAAAGTTTATAGAAAAAATGAAGCCCAGCCACAGGGATGCACACTGCTAAGACACTGTTGTGACACAGATTGGGACCACATAGGAGGCCCAGTTTCAACTTGTGGTTCAACCTAAAGGCTGTATAAGTGACATGCACCTGTAATCCTAGTGACTCAAGGAGGATGAGGGATGAAGACTACAAGCTTGAAAGGCTGACCTGGGCACCACAGAAAGAGCCTGTCTAAAAAAGAGCCAAGCATGAAGATCAATGCTGTCATTTCAGTTGGGCGGCTGAGACAAGAAGATAGCAATAATAAGACCCTGTCTAAATCAAAATAAAACAAAAAATTAGCTAGTATTATTTTATGATTACCTATAAGGACAAAGTTTGATCTAAAGAAGAGGAGCTCCACCCTCCTGGAAAACTGAAACTGAGAAGCAGAGGATGGTATGCAGATAGACATGGCTGACTGGGGCTGGCTCTAAAGAGCAGAAGCTCTCAGGTGAGAAAGACATGCTGAGAGGAACCAAGAAAATGAAGTGCTCTCATAGAACGAGACATCTCATCCCCATCACCTCTCCCTCCCTCCCTCCCTCCCTCTCTCTCTCTCTTTCTCTCTCTCTTTCACACACACACACACACACACACACACACACACACATACACACACAGAGGGCAACATAGAGGCTCACATTAAAGACCTTTCCGTGTCAAGCTATTAGAGAAAACTGAAGAGAACATCTTATAAAAAGAGCCAGTGATGAGGAATAGAAACCATTCCAAGAAGGGCTGGATGCGTTTGTGTGAACAAGGGTCATGACTGGTTATTAGTCGGTCATGTTGCGGGGGTTTGAGAAAAAAGGAATACAGCAATATGAGTGCCTAGTTCAAGATCTTGCAGAGTATAACATACTTTTGCATTCACTCACTCATTTGATTCTCCAGGACAGAGATTTCCAGGCTATTTCACAGAAGAGAAAGCTGAGGCTCAGAAGTCCCATGTTCTATTTAAAAACACTTAGTAAGTGACAGAACAAGGAATGGGATCTAAGTCTCCAGATTCCTATTCAAAGTTATTTGTTCAGCAAATATTTATTGAGATTTACCTTGGGCCTGCCTCTAAGTCATGGGTTTGTTCTAAGCCCTGGTTACAGATGCTTTCTGAGGTTTGTAAGTAAGCCTTTTCACATTGGCCTAATAATGTACCCTGGAATTCCCAGAATCAGTCTCAGGCTGGAAGAACCTCTCAAAAGGACCCTGGCCTGAGCAGCACTTCTGGGAGTTTTATGAATGTTCCTATATCATATGCCTAAAAAAACAGAATGTTGCTCTGCAGGCCACTCTGCCAAACAGCTGGGCTATGGCAGCTCTAATAAAGACTTAGCTTGTGGGCCATGCAGAATCCTTCCGTTTATTTGATAAGATGTTTGTGAGTGTAGGAAATACCTTTGGTTTCACTGCCCCATTTGAAACCCCTTTTATGTTATAGTTCTTGCTAACTCAGCAAGAAGAACATGGCTTGGGTTAGGGCTGGTGGGAGTAAGATACCTCTTGCCCCTAAACCCAGCTCACTGGCAAGCCAAGACAGCTCCCAGTGGGATCCACCTTCCTTCAGTCATGCACTGCCCATCACCACCACTGCAGGGACTGTTCAGGGCTCTGCACTGTGAGAAGCTATGGAGCCTCATAGCTGCCACACAGAGATGCTAACTCTCTTAGGCCCCTGCCTCCTCCCTGGCATCCCATTCCTCAAGAACCACTCCCCTTTCAGGAAAGCCTAATCAGCCACCACAGCCAGAGCTGTGGGAACTGAGCTCATACACGGGATCAGATGTCTGGGGGGCCCTCACTATAAACTACAGGTCAGATCATTCAGCCTGACCCTCACTCCATCCGACACTTTATGTACTTTGGGGGACATGGCAGCTGATGGTGAAAGCGATCAGCCCTGCCATGGTCTGTGAGGTGAGAAATCATTCTAAAATGAAGAAGTTACATCAGATCCAGAGGGGAGTGAGTGTTTTGAGACCCCCCCCAGAGGGGAAGGGAGGGAAGCCACCCTAGGGGGCTCTATCACAAGTCTTCATGTCCCTTGCTAAATTCCCAGAGGAAGACCCAGCCCTTCTCTTTGCATGTGCTCTAGGAAACCCCTTCCAATCTCACACTGTTGAGTGGGAATGACAGTAGCACATGACCATTTTTCTTTTTTTAAATTTATTTATTTTTACATTTTTCCACAAACATTTACTTTACATATCAAAAAAAATTTTGCTTATACTCCATAGTTCTTGACAGCTAATAAACAACTTCCAAAGTTTCAAACTACTCAATTATAAAGATAATGTTCAAAGTATTTCTTATAATTTTGTATAATTTTCTTTGTGACTCTGTAACAATGGAGACAACATGGTTTCTGCTCAATATGTAAATATGAGAAAAATTCAACTACTCAAATTGTTGTAAAGCAAATGCCCAGCACACAAGTTAATCTTCAGTTATGACATTCCAATCAACGCTCTGTCCAATAACGAGCATTCCTAATTTCTGATTCAATGCAACAAGAATTATTGAACTTATGCAATTAACCCTTCTGCCAAAAAATCAGAATACTCCCAGATATTTCCAATTCAAGAGGGGTCAGGAAAGAAGAAAAGTTTGTCTCCATTTAAAGAAACAAACAAGAAAAATATTTTAACAAATTGCTGAATCTATCGACAACTCAAAAGTAAAATGTTTAAATTGGGAAAACAAAGCATAGTAAAAAAAAAATCAGTAAGGTTTTACTCAAAAGTCATAAAATTCTATTTTGCAATTTCAGTCTTACATCCAAACACTCTTCTGTTGAATATGCAGTGTTACTGTGGTCCAATCTTTCTGTTTAAATCTTAGAAGTTAACATTCAACGTTATTATTGATATTTTTTGTCCCTAGCATTAAAGTGGTCATTTTCTTGGTTGCCTTTTGTTCTCTTATTTCTGTATGTGTCTTTAGTTTTCCTGGTAGAGCACTCCTTTCAGAACTTCTTGAAGAGTGGGTCTGCTATTGGTAAATTCTTTTGGATCTTGTTTATCTGAGAATGTTTTTATCCTTTCTTTCCATATGAAAGATAGTCTTGACAGGTATAGTATTCTTGGTTGAAACTGTTTCTCGCTTAACACTTTGAATATATTTTCCCAATCTTTCCTTGCTCACATTGTTTCTGATGAGAGGTCTAAGGTTAACCTGATTGGATAACCTTTGTAAGTAACCTTTCTTCTCTCTTGTCAATTTCAGTATCTTGTCTTTGCAGATCTGGCCAGTCTGGCTATGATGCGCCTTGCAGAAGATCTTGAGTTGATTCTATTAGGGGTCCTTTGTATTTTTTGGGCCTAGATATTTGCATGCCTCTCTAGATTTGGAAAGTTTTCTTCCAAGATTTCATGGAGTAGATTATCAATGCCCTTATTAGTTTCCTGGCCTTCTGGGATATCGATTATCTGGATGTTTGGGCGCTTAATGATGTCTAGTATTTCTTGTATAGCATTCTCATTTTTTGGAGTTATTTTCTCAGGTTGTTTTGGTTGTTTTTTCTAGGTCAAAGGTTTTGCCTTCAACATACGAGATTCGATTTTCTGCATGGACTAATATGCTTTTAACACTTTTGAGGGAGGTTCTGATTTCCTGAATAGCATCCTTCATCTCTAATAGCTCCATTTGATTCTTTTTTTATGGTGTATATTTCCTCTTTCAGGTCATGGAAGAACTTCAACACCTCCTGGAACTCAATAGTCTCTTTTCTCCTGTATCTTCTGGAGTTCATTCTCTCTCAGCTCTTGCATCTCATTTAATTTTTTGTCACTATGAATATTCTGAATTCTCTATCAGATATTTCTTTTTTTTTTTTTTTTTTTTTTTTTTTTGGAGAGGTTTTCGCTATAGGGCGCGTGCGCTCGCCAGACAGACAGAGAGAGACAGAGAGACAGAAAGCGAGAAATCACCCCCCAGGGGGGATGGTCACACCGCAATCCCTTCTCCTCCATTCTCCTCTCGGGATCTTGGGCACGCACGCACACGCGCCCGGCGTGAGTTGTAAGCCACCGGGTCCGAGACGCGAACCGCGGTCGACTACGTGGGAGTCCAGCGACATAGCCATTACGCTAACTGCTGGTTCCCATCTATCAGATATTTCTATGAGATGTACTGTACTGTCTGTGGTTGATGAAGGATTGTTCTTTTCCCTTAGTGGAGAGGTATTTTCCTGCTTTCTCATGTTTCTTGTGCCTCTACGGTTGTTTCTGGTCATTCTGTGACAAAAAATCTATCCTCCATTGAGCTTTGCAATGTGGTATCCACAGAAAGATTAGGAGTTCAGATTGATAGAAAGAAACTTCTTCATTAAAGCAGGAGGTTCAATAAGTGGTGAGGATTTCAATGATTCTAAAAGTATTCAGATGCTTGGCTACTATGCACCTAGGCTTATCTAGACATTCAGTGTGTGGAGAGTGAAGCTTAGAGTGGGAAAGTAAGGATTAAAAAAAAAAGGCAAAAAGGAAAAATAAACTAGAAAAATACTACCAAACAAGAGAAAAGATTTTTATACATAAAAAATGAAAACTGGGGACCAGCAGTTAGCATAATGGCTATGTTGCTGGATTCCCATGTAGTCAACCACAGTTCCTGTCCTGGACCCGGTGGCTTAAAACTCACGCCGGGCACAAGTGCGTATGTGCCCAAGATCCTGAGAGGAGAATGGAGGAGGAGAAGGGATTATGGCGTGGCCATCCCCCCTGTGGGGTGATTTCTCGCTTTCTGTCTCTCTGTCTCTCTCTGTCTGTCTGGCAAGTGCATGCACCCAATGGCAAAAAAAAAAAAAAAAAAAAAAAAAAAAAAAAAAAAAAAAAAAAAAAACTCAAAAAAAAAAAAAAAAAAAAAATGAAGACCGTGCAGTGTGCAGAACACACCTCAGCTTTAAAATGGCTTCTGGAATTAACAAATGAAAGAAAAGGCCCAAGGTGAGGAGAAGTGGTTGAAGAGTTTTTAAAAATTTTTAAAATTTAAAGAGACAGAGAGTGTGAGACAGCCAAAGAGATAGACAGCCAGAGACAGAGAAAAGACGGAGGTCGCCCTACCTTGTCTGAATATTTCAAGAGCCTAGGAGATGGAGCCTAGAACATAGCTTCCCTGAACACGCCAGAACACACTCAGCTTTAAAATGGCTTCTTGTCTGAATATTTTGGGAGTCTCACATGACCATTTTTCATCAAAGGTAAGTGTGGTAGAGACCCAAGAGGACAGTCTTCCACAGAGCCTCTCGGAAAGAGGCTTGAACCCTATGGTTTTCACAAGGAAGAGCCACTCTGACCCAGGGCTCAGAACCCAAGAAAGCCAGTAACAAAGGGGCAAGCGTGCCTGGGCTGCCCTGTCTCCACCTGCTCACACCCTCGCATTCAGGAATCAGTCAGGAAGTCCATCCTCCCAGCAGAGGCCTTGCACTTTGAGGTCCCAGGTGCCATTCACTGGGTTTTTCACTGGAACAAATCTCCTCCCGCCAGCAGGCGCGGCTGGACAGGCTGATGGTGAGGCTGCTGCGCAACAACATTTAGACACACTGTTAAATGCTTCCAGCTGCTGGGGGACCCGCGTGCTGTATGAGGTGAAATGTCCAGAGATTTCACCACACAGGCAAGACAGCCAAAGGGTATTCCCTGAACTCCTTTCTACTGTCCTCCATTTGATGAAAGACTTGTGGTTAAACCTTTATCTTCCGTAAACATTTAAAATGTGGTTACCTTGATTTCCATGTCTCATTTTTGTTTTATTAAAAAAATGGCTCTTGGAGTAAAACATCTGATATCATGAATGTTCTGCAGAAAACAGATGTTTTTCCATGTAACAGACGTCGGCAGGCCTCTGTACACCCACCAGGCTTCATGCTCACCCTCAGACACACGCATACACATGTGTGTCTCATGAAGGGCCAGGGCAGCAGTGGCCCTGCTGGGAAACTGAGGCTCACACAAGGCCACAGGGCTCAAATCCTTGTCATGAGAGCTTTGAGCAAGTGGCCAAAGAAACACAAATGCACCACCAAGGGAGGTATGAGGCCTGCAGCCATACCTGGGGGGTTCGTGGGCTCATAGTTCTTCCTCTTGGCATTTCTCTGGTATGTCATTGAACCACTGGAGCCTCCACACATGGCGAAGGAGGTGCAAAGCTCACCTGAGCACTCTGCTCCTCTGCCTCCGTGGAGAAAAAGGCGGAACTTAAGAGCGAGCAGGCATGATCTTTCTAGGGCACAGAGTTTCAGTCTTTGGTGAAGCTATAAGTGGCTTTTTTTTTCCCATCCTTTTTCTCTCTTTCCTTATCACAGTCCTAGGTGAAGGGAGGTCCAAACGGGGTCCAGGGCCTCAGCAGCTGCTACAGCTGTTGCTTCCTCCACCTCAAGTATACCCATAGTTGCTAGCTTTGTGGCTTGGGCCTTGGAACAGCGTGGCTCACTCATTTTCCCAGGAATTTTGCTTCTCATCCTTTCTGGTATTTCTCCTAGAACTAGCTGAGATATCTGAGGCCTGTTCCCATCCCAGGGATATTTGTACTTTCACTGAGACTCTGAACAGTCAGGACCCACAGGAAATCACCGAATGCCTCTGGTGCTAAAAAGCTATGTGTGGGCAGGAGGGGATGCTGTGCTCTTGGAGGAGCCCTCCTGTCCCCTGACCACCTACACTCCCAGCACAGAGGGCAGTGTTATAGAATGTGCCCTGTGTTAGCATGCTGGGTTCCTCCTCAACCTGCCTCTCTCTGCTCCAGCACCCCAGGATCCTCTCTGTGCCCCGGGATCACTCAAGGAGGGCTGGCTTTTGCTCTGTGTGAGCTCTTGTGGTTCCTACTAGCTGAGCTGGTGATTCTGTGAAATTATTTCTCTGGAATTATCTTTATTTAGGTCCACCCCACCTCTTTCCAAATAGAATTTGTGGAAACGTATAGAAGTGCACAAAAGATGAACAAACACAAAGATATTATAGCAAGAGATTAAGAAATGAGAATACAAAAAGATGAGTCACATCTTTGCTAAGAGAACTCTATATTTGGCTCTGGGTTTCCTAGATGCTAGAGCAAAGAGGATATTACAATCAGTTACCAGAGTCACTGTGCCTGTAAGGTAAAAAGTAAGTCATTTACTCAGAATCACAGCTATTCCTGGGAGTGAGACTTCAAAACAATTTCTTATGTGGGTTCACAAACGGAGTATAGAGGTAGCAGTAAATCAGTATTTTCATCTTGACAAAAAAAAGAAAACTACAGAAACGGGATAAATCTTTTTTTTTTTTTCCAAACTGAAGTTTATTAAGAATGAAAAGAAATGAAATAAACAATAGAATTGCTCTGGCTGAAGGGGACAAGGGCTCTGTGCTGTCTTCCCATAACCTCACTCCCCAACAGCTCAGTCAGACTGGGCACTCCATGAGTCAGTTTTCAGCTATGCCAAACGTATGAGTCCCCTGGAGGGCTTGTTCAGTACAGGGAGCCCAAGGCCCCACAGCAAACAGACTGCATATCAGTCTTGGGGAAGGGGACAGGGTATGGCCTCTGGCCCCAGGTGGTCTTATGTCCAGGAAAGCTTTGGAAATCCTGTCACAAACCAACACCTCAATCATTTCACTGAACTAGACAGTAAAACCCCATTAGAATGGCAAATCCCACACAGGGTATGTGACATTCATTGTCAGGTGGAGACCCAAAGAGGTCTCTTTCAGGAAAAACAGGTGGGGTAAGATGGCATTGAGGGGGAACTAGCAGTTGGCATAATGGCTATGTCGCTGGACTCCCACGTGGTTGACCACGGTTCGAGTCCCGGACTCAGTGACTTAAACTCACGCTGGGCACGTGTGCATGTGTGCCCAAGATCCCAACAGGAGAATGGAGGAGAAGGGATCACGGCATGGCCATCCGTCCAAGGGGTGATTTCTTGCTTTCTATCTCTCTGTCTTTCTGGCGAGCACCTGCACTCTATAGCGAAAATCCCTCCAAAAAAAGAGAAGATGGCATTGAGGAAGCTCTTGGGTCCATGGCAGTAGTGATCTGGCATTGGGAGAAAGAATCTCCCTGCCCATGGGGCCAGAGAGTGGTACAGTGGCAAAACAAGGATGCTCTGCAAGGCTTATCCACATGGGAAGGCTCTGAGTACCTAGGGTATGCATGTACCATAGGGCTGGCGATGGATCACAGCACCCAGACCCTGTTGGGGTACATGTGCTCTCTGTCTCTTACTCCTAGAAGAAATAAATAAAACTTTTAAAAATTCCCTGCTCCATCCCTGGAAGCATCTCTGTGACCTCCACCCCAGCTACCCTGTCCATCCTGCCTTCCCTGCTCCCAAGGTAAAGCAGGGATAGGCAGTGTTGATACATGGCTGAATAGCCTGGTTCGATGAGCGTCCATGTGGAGAACAATTCATTGTCTTGGGGAGGTCCCTGGATGTGCAGCTCACTTAGTTTGAATAAAAAAATAAATCATGTGCTCTCTTAAGAGACATGTAAATATCAGTAGCAACACCAACAGGCAGGGTAAGCACCAAGCCTGCTCCTCCAGGTAGCAGAGGAAGTGAGAGAAACACAACAGCTCAGTGAACTGACTGGTCACAGCCATTTGTCTGTCTCTCTAGGCTTATATTCAGTGCACTAAATTACCTGGGGGCATTGCTCCATCTCCCACCCCTCACACTTTCAAGCATAAGCCAGCACAGACTCCCACAAGTCCTACTGTCATGAGATTACTTCCAGTTTGAAAAGTCCTCCAAAGACTTCCCATTAGCCATGACATCTGTCAAATCATATCATGGTTAAGCGCTTGGGCTCTTGATCCATGTCTGCGTTCAAACCCTGGTATCCCCACTGAGGATCTGTGTGCCTTTGGCAAGTTCCTGACCAAAGCAGAACCTAGTTTCTTCATCTGCTAAGGGAGTATCCACTAGGCAGAATAGGCCAATATTTCAGTGAATTAAAACAACCAAGATTTCTTTCCTTTTTTTCTTTTTTTTTTTCAAGAGAGATTTTTGCTATAGGGTGTATGCACTCACCAGAGAGACAGAAAGCAAGAAATCATCCCCCTCCCGGAGGGGGTGGTGGTGGTGATGGCTATACCACACTCCCTTCTCTTTCAATTCTCCTCTCAGGATTTTGGGCATGCACGCACAGACAACCGGCGTGAGTCCCAAGAAGCCGGGTCCAGGACTCAGATCACGGTCAGCTATATATGGAAGTCCAGCAACATAACCATTACATCATGTGCTGGTCCCAATGTTTATTCTTTATTCAAGCAAAGTTGGCTACAGGTCCAGGGGTCTCCTCAACAGTGGTTCTCCACCTGGAAGCTCAGCGGGCCAGGTCATTTCAACCATGTGTCACCCCTGCCTATCATGCTTCCACTATTGGAACTGGATTCTGAAGGGCCTTGCAGAGATTATTAAATTCTTTAGCCCATTCACTAACCACTGGTCAAAACTAGTAATAAGGTTCTGCCTCCAGTTAAAGAGTGGAAAGGGTAATTATCCTGGTATCTAGAAGAGGCCCAGATATGAGGGAGCACTAAGTATGGGTGATAGTTTTTAATGGGGTGCTGATGATAACGAAAGGAAATAGTTCACGGAAACCTTTTGCATATAGAAACCTTCTGCCATATAGAAGAGGTTTAGTAAATGTTAATCTTTTGCCTTCTCTTCCCTCTGGTTCTGACTAGTTTCCTAAGAAGCAGTTGCCCATTTCCTAGCTTGCAATTTCTTTTATCCCCCAGGTTCCAGTTTTTATAGCTTCGCATTTTCAGTAAGCCCAGTGTTCATGATGAGATTTGCATTGGCCACTGTAAAAATTCTTTTTTTTTAAGAATTATTTTATTTAACTTTATTTATTTTAATTTGACGTGAGAGAGAGAGAGAGAGGGAGAGAGAGAGAAAGCAAACTGCCAGGTCCAGGACACGAACTGTGGTGGTCCATATGGGAGTCCAGCACCCTTAACTACCACACCACCTGCCAGCCCCTGCTATTGTAAAAATTCTTACAAAAGAGGGGGGCAGCAGGTGTTATGGTGGTGAAGGTGCTGGACACTCCCAAATGGCCATCCACAGTTTGTGTCCTGGACCTGGAGGCTTGCTTTCTCACTTTCTCTCTCTCTCTCTCTCTCTCTCTCTTTCTCTCTCTCTCTCTCTCTCTCTCTCTGTGTGTGTGTGTGTGTGTGTGTCTGGTCAAATTAAAATAAATGAATGAGGGGACCAGCAGTTAGTGTAATGACTATGTCGCTGGACCCCCATTATAATCAACCGCGGTTTGCATCCCGGACCCGGTGGCTTAAAACTCACACCAAGCGCGTGTGCATGCGTGCCCAAGATCCCAAGAGGATAATGGAGGAGAAGGGATTGTGGCGTGGCCATCCCCCCTGAGGGGTGATTTCTCACTTTCTATCTCTCTGTCTCTCTCTGTCTGTCTGGCGAGCGCACGTGCCCTATAGCAAAACCTCTCCAAAAAAAAAAAAAAGAAAAAGAAGAAAAATTCTTACAATGGATACTACAAATGGCAAGAGGCCAAGGATGATTTATTATCTAATATATAATCACACACATAACACATACTAGCACCTGTTAAAGGACGCATATCCCAGACATCATTCATTAATGTTTCATCAGCGCTATCATTGGTAAATACAGCTGATTCAAGATTGAGGAGCAGGAAGGGCCACCAAACCAGAGGTAAGAGCATTCCTAGAAAAGGAATGATGGCTGTGGGTTCTAATACTCAGGGTCCACATTTGTAAATCAGGGCTACTGATAGGAACCGACAGAGCAGGAAGCCTGGTCCCCTGTGCCGGGCCATCCAAATGCAGAGTAGTATTCTCTAATGGGTACCAAATACTACGGCACCAATCTTAGAAAACTCATCAGCGGAGTCCTTTGCAAATCTTAAATGCTTCTCTTCTGTCCTTTGGGGTTTCTCTCCTTACAGGTCTCTGTCCTCTCCCACCCTCTAATTCTTACTCTCTAGATAACTGACTCAACATCAGATTGCAGAGCCCAATATCTTCCTCCGTTGAGCCTCACTGGGGAGGGGAAGTCAGACCATTTCTGGGACTGTATGCGGCTTCCTGGGGCTTTTCCCACTGAAGTCCCGAGCTCTCGGGAACAGCTCACTACTGCCCTAATCACAACAAGGCTCACACCACCATTACACAGCTTTAATGCTAGCTTTTATGCGGGCATCTGGGGAAATTAGTGCTTATGAGCAATTTGTAATGAAAAAAAGACAGACCTGCAGCAGGTTGGAAGGAAAGGGGCCCAGAGTACCAGGAAAGACAGACCCCTTCACAGGGGCCGCTCCAGGTTCCGGGGACATGGCTGCTGCCCTGGGATGTTTAAGGCACTATTTGATCTATTTGGAGTCCCACATGGCTTCAATTTCCATGTGCTCTGAAAGAGAATGGAATTAGAGTCAAAAGATCCATCCCGTCTTTCATAAAGGCATGCTCTTAATCAAGAAAGAAAAGGAAGAGAACAGGACATTCACATTCATGGAAAGCCTACTATGCACCAGGACCATGCCAAGAGCTTTAATTCTATGAATTATTGCATGAGAGCCTCACAATAACCCATGAGGTAGGTTTTGTTATCATCTTTTGTGGTAGATTGTAAAAATTAGTCACAATATTTTGCATGTCACCCCATCGAGAAGTAGAGTCTGTTTCTCCATCTTTTGAATCCAGTGTTGACCATCTGCTTGCTTTGGTCAGTGGGGTATTAGCAAATGCAATGCAAGCAGGGGTTTGAAAAGTGCTTTTGTATCAGGGCTTGCCTACTCTTGTTACTCTTTACTTCTGCCAAAATGCAAGCAAACACTGCTAGCTTCCTAGAGAATGAGAGACCACATGGAGTGAGGCCCCAGGTGTTCCAACCATGGCAGTTGAGGCCAAAAACATAGGAGTGAGGCCACCCTAGAACATCTAGCACCAACTGAGGCAGCCCAGACCTGAAGAACTGCCTAGCCAACTTACTGAATGATGAGAAACAGTCAGTGCTTATTGTCTTAAGCCACTATGTTTTCAGAAGTTTGTTATTCCTTGAGACAGTAAGGAGCCTGAGACAGAAAATTCCCCAGGATTCCTATATTGGTAAGTGGCAGAGCAAGGGTTTGAACCCCAAGTTTATATTCAGTGCACTAAATTACCTGATTTCTCCTACAATATGCTAGCACGTGGAGTGGGATGCCTGAGAGAAATTCCCCTGAGAAATGCTAATTCCCCCACAGCATTTGTAGGACCGTTGGAAAATCTCTAGGCCTCTAGAAGATTTCCACTTAGGTGGACTTCACTTACAAAAGGCACAGCACAAATCTGGACGCTTTTCTCTAGATGGATTTTTCATAAGTAGAGCCCAACTTCTCCATTGCCTCTCCTTTAAGAATTGCTCTATCCTGGGACCAGCAGTTGGCATAATGGCTATGTTGCTGGACTCCCACGTAGTTGACCATGGTCAGAGTCCTGGACCCAGTGGCCTAAACTTACGCCAGGTGCATGTGCATGCATGCCCAGATCCCGAGAGGAGAATGGAGGAGAGGAGATTGCGGAGTGGCCATCCCCCCAGTGGGTGATTTCTTGCTTTCTGTCTCTCTGTCTCTCTCTTTGTGGCGAGTGCACGTGCCCTATAGCAAAAACCTCTCTGGAAAAAAAAAAAAAAAAGAGAGAAAGAAAATAATTGCTCTATCCTTACCTTAGGAGAATCCTCAAAGGAGCTGGTTCTCTGTTCTACTTGCCAAGAGACCCTCGCCTCTGGTCAAGTGCTGAGTGGTTTGAAGATAAATCTTTGAGTACATCTGGAGATCTCCTTGCTCAACAGTTATACTAAGGGGAATTGCTTTGGATGTCTGAATCAATCCCCTATGGAAGCTACCTTCCTGTGCTGATGTGTTTCAAGAATAGCTTGCCTACATATGAGCATGCCAGGCTTAGGGAGCCCCAGCAACACGTCCTCTGTGTCCCAGCAGTCAGTTCATGAGACTGTACCTCCCCAGCACAGTCCTATTATGTGTGGTAGCATATTTTCAGGCTAACCTATGTACCCATGACACAAGCAAGAGATAGTATATGAGTCTAGGTTCTAGGGGCAGACCAGCCCTCTATCTTGATGCAAGATTTCTTTCTTTCTTTCTTTTTTTAAGAGAGATTTTTGTTATATGGTGCATGCACACACCAGAAAGACAGAGAAACAGAACTCATCCCCTAGAATGGAATGGCCACACCACAATTCCTTCTCCATTCTCCTCTCAGAATTTTAGGCACACATGCATATGTGCCCAGTGTGAGTTGTACGCCACCCGGTCTGGGACTCAAATGGTGATTAACTACATGGGATTCCAGCGATGTAACCATTACACCATCTGCTGGTCCCAATGCAGGATTGATTTCAAGCAGAATTTTCAAATAACCACTGGTATATTTTATCACTCTGAGGCTCTTTTTCAGGCCTCTGGCTTCCTCACTTTGGTGCAAGCCCTATTCCTCCTCCATGTCCCACCGTCAAAACACCCCATGCTGTAGAATTCTTTCTCTTCTCCCTTCCATCTTCCTCCCTCTTTTGCTCTCCTCACTACCCAGACCTGCATCTGACTTTCTTTTAGCTGTCTCCATTTGTTTCATTTTAACTACTTCTCATGCTGCACTTCGAATCACATGGATTATCTAGAAGCACTAGATATTTTTCACCTTGTCTCTCAACTGGAAATGGCAGCAGAAGTCTGCTGGTAGCAGCACTGACTAATCCATCAACAACATTAAATATGATTCTAATCATATCTGGAATTTCAGATATAAACTCTCGCATCTATTATGATAAGGAGAGAGTTTGGTATCCTTCATTACATACAGGTTAAAGTCTAAACCTGTTTAAATATAAAATGCATAAGAAGAAAGAAATCTTTTGATATGATTTATGAGATACCATATGGAACCTGGAATTTATTCTTGAAAGCAACTGTGAGCAAAGAAATTAGCAGACACTAATTGCTTTCAGGAGAAAATTGCATCTCTTTACAAACAATTGGATTTTTTAAAATAAGCTCCTTCCCAGCAGCGTGAACATCTGGATTCCCAGGAGTCATCGGTAATGCCAGAGCCTCCCTTCCAGCCCAAGAGAGAAGTAGTTTTTGGGTTTTTTTTTTTTTTTTTTTTTTTTTGCTTTTTAATAGTGTGTGTACACATGAGAGAGGAAGAAAGATGGGTGGGGGGAGAGAGAGAGAGAGGGAGAGAGAGAGAGAGAAGCACCCTCAACAGGGTCTCATAATATCAAGATCCCTTTCCCGGGACCAGCAGTTAGCATAATGGCTATGTCGCTGGACTCCCATGTAGTCGACCGCGGTTCACGTCCCGGACCCGGTGGCTTAAAACTCAGGCCGGGCGCGTGTGCATGCGTGCCCAAGATCCCGAGAGGAGAACGGAGAAGAGGGGATTGCGGTGTGGCCATCCCCCCTGGGGGGTGATTTCTCACTTTCTGTCTCTCTGTCTCTCTCTGTCTGGCTGGTGAGTGCACGCTCCCTATGACAAAAACCTCTCAAAGAAAAAAAAAAAAAAAGATCCCTTTCCCCAGTCCTCCTGCATCTCAAGATCTTGGGTTCCTGCACACATGTCTGGTGTGTTCTCTGCTTGACCTGGGGAACCAAACCCATGGTCACCATACGGCTTTCAACCTTGCAGGGCATAGGGCACTTGTGTTATCACTGCACCACAGCACTTGGCCAGAAGATAGGCTTTGTAGGTTGCTAAGGACTTTTGTGTGAAAAAGAGTTAGAGAAGTGTTAAATGTTCTTTTTTTTTTTTTTTTTGCAACACGGAGTGAATCAGCAGAGGGACAGCAATAGTAAGAAACTGTTTAAAAATCTCAGTTTCAAGTCCAAATCTAGCCTGGTGTTCAAGGCCTTGCTAGCCTATTCTGCTACCTCCTCACTCCTCTATTCCCCCAAACCTATTCCTAATTCTTAAAAAGCTCCTCTACCCTCAAACAATTTTCTCCCTATTCCTCACTGATCCAAATCTCCAGCCTTCAAAACCCACTGCAAAGAAACTTCTTTCCCACTCGCTACAGGGGACTGGGCCTCTCATCAGCCCTACTATAGGAGAAGTCTGCAGTCTAGTTGAATCTTCTCCAGCCTGCCCTTGGCCACCTTAACTTACATTAATAATATAGCTCAGGGTCTCAAACCCTGACTCTTGCTCTCTCCTCAGCCCCAACACTGCCTCTTGGCCCACACTTCCAAGTGACCCATAACACTTAATAATGGACTTTTCACCTGCCCTCAAGTGTGGGGCCCTCTCACTAATTTTCTAAAACCATCTGGTAAGTAGTATATAGCCAGAGCTTTGTAGGACATCAGGCTCCCCCTAGAGCAGGACAAGCCCATCTTGCCTTGAAGCAGGAAGGTCCCAGGCTCCCAGAACTAGTATCCTTGCCAGGAAAGTAAAGCAGGGTGTCCCTTCCTAAAAGCAAGGAGCTGAGATCACAACATGAGAGGGGGAAATGTTTAGCTTGGCCAAAATCACGACTCACGAAGAATATGTATGATAACCATCTTCTGGCTCAGTGAGGGGATACAGACCAAGGAGGAAAGAGGAGCTGGGCAGGGGGCTTAGGGAATCAGGAGATAACGGGTGAGGGGAAGTACAGTCTGAAATGCAGGAATGTTTTCTAGCCCTGGTTCACCAGACAAAGTTGAAGCAGGCATGCAGATAAAAAGATAGAGATGCTGACAATAATGTTCAAGTCATCCTCCAACCCCATCTTTCTCTCAATTCTAAAAAAAAGAAAATAAATGGAAACATAACAAATGCAGCCCTTGCCATTTCTGCCGCCTCTAAAACTAAAGGTAATGACTTGTTAATATTAACACCAGGCACAGAACATCCACCCAAATTAACTAAAGAGCAAGCTGTCACTGGACAAATAAATCAAGGTAAGTGTCCTGTTAGAACTCCCTCTACACTTGGAACCAGAATACTGGGTTCAAATCCCAGCTCTGTCACTACTGGTGCCATGGCTTTGAGCAACAATTTGATCTCCCCAAGGCCTTTGTTTCCTTATCTGTAAAATGATATTCAATACTTCTCACCAGACAACAGTAAGGACTGAGTGACATGGCATAGGAGAAAGAGTGTGTAAACTCTAAAGCTCTAAGTACTAAATTCCACAAAATGCAATCCTTACCCCCAAGCAGCTTCCATTCTAGACCTGCACTGTCCAATATGGTAGCATGTGACTACTGCAACCTTGATTGTGGTGATGCAAACTGACACATGCTGTAAGTATTAAATACGCACTAGGGAATATGTATAATTTTATATATGAAAAGTAAAAATATCTTGTTGAAATGATAATATTTTGATATATTGGGTTAAATAAAAATATTACTAAATTTCTCTTGTTTCTTTCTACTTCTTTTAATGTGGCTATTAGAAAATTTGAAACTGCATCTGTGGCTCATGTCCTATTTCTGTTGGACGGCGTTGGTCTAGATGGGCCACAAGACATGGGCACACATAAAATCAATTATAATACACAAACTCAACAGTATAATGTCAGGAAGCACAAGGTCAGAAAGGGGGAAAGGGTTCTCTGCACTTTTTCATGTCCAATTGTTGGCTGATGAGGGCAGTAATTTATTGTTATGCAAATGCTGGCCAACCAGTGTGCCTTGAAATACAAACTAATTATGTGTGTGTTACTTTGGGCTTCTGCTGATCAGAAGAACAAACATAAACATTTTGAATTCTAAGCAAATTTCAGATAGTCCAATCCAACACCTCATTTTTTTTTTTTTCAAAGAATCAAAGGTCCAGGGAACCAGCAGTTAGCGTAATGGCTATGTCGCTGGACTCCCACATAGTCAACCGCGGTTCGCGTCCCAGACCCAGTGGCTTAGAACTCACGCCGGGCGCGTGTGCGTGCGTGCCCAAGATCCCGAGAGGAGAATGGAGGAGAAGGGATTGCGGCGTGGCCATCCCCCCTGGGGGGTGATTTCTCGCTTTCTGTCTCTCTGTCTCTCTCTGTCTGTCTGGCAAGCGCACGCACCCTATAGCAAAAAAAAAAACCTCTCCAAAAAAAAAAAAAAAAAAAAGAATCAAAGGTCCAGAGAATGTCAGAACTTAACCAGATCACACAGCCCATGAATGACCCAATATATTTTCCATTAGACCACAGTGAAGGTTTTTGGAGTTTTTCAAACCTTTTTTTTTTTTTTAATGAAGATTGCCTCTGGGAAATAATCCTGTCCACACTTGGCAGATGAGAGAACTGAAGCCCTGAATAACTAAACAGGCATAATTCATTGCATCTTGAGACTAGAGCCTTGACTTCACCCCAAGCTCTCCTTCCCACTCTAGGCTTCCTCTTTAGATTCAGAGAATGGTCCAACAACATGTAGCATCTCCTCCCTGTGCCCCCACCAGCTCTGGTTCAGGACACGCCTGTGAGCATTCTTCAGCCTAATTAAATAATGGAACCACACTGATCTTTTCTTCCAAGGTCCAGGGACACTGTTTCCTCTCCACCCCAGTTCTGCTTGGGAATGTTGACTTTGGAAAACAGCACCAAAAACACTCTGGCTACAATTTCCAAATCAGAAACAGCCTCCAAATCCTTATTCAGCAAAGAGTGAGAGACCTCAGAAGGGCCGAGCCTGTTTAGGCCATGAGAGCCTAGAACCTCTTCTCCCTATGAGCCACCAGGGACAAAAGAAGCAAACACAAGTCAGCTCGAATCCCTAAATGCGTACTGATTGGGTGTCCCAACATTCGGAAATGAATAAAATAAACGTCTTACCTCCTAGTCATTCCTGTTTCAAAGAGGAGATTCATGCAAATGGTTAACCGAACCCTAAGACAGAAGGAATTAGGTATGATGCTATAGGGACCCAGAATAAGAGGCCTCAAATCTAACTGGCTTCCTGGAGGAAAGGTTCTGACCAAGGTCTTAGAGGATGAGAAGGACATTGAGGCTGACAGTGGTGTAGTGCTCTGTGAGACTGACCACATGGGAAGGTTCTGCATTTGTGCCAGAGACCTCTCTGAGTACACCAGACATACACATGCTCATGATCTAGAGCTGGTTTGGATTGCAGTGTCAAGACCCTGTTGAAGGTGTTGAGTCTGTCTGTCTGTCTGTCTCTCTCTCTCTCTCTCATCATTCAGTGAAGAGGTAAGCTTTTTTTTTTTTTAAAAAAAGGAAAGCTTCATAGGCACAGAAGGAGGGATAGACCATCCAGGCAGAGAACAGAGAGCCAAGGAAACCAGTCTTTGAGGACCTGTGGCACTGGGTTGGCTATTACTCCTTGGTGCTCTCCAAGGCCTCTCTCAGCCAAGCTTTTTCAGCAGCATCATTAAATAGCAACCCCTTACCTCACTGTGATACTTCATCCCCATGCCACATCTCACCGGATCCTCACAAGCACCCTAGGAGCTAGGCATATCCATTCTCCAGATCAGAAAAGTGAAACATGGGGAGGCAAGTGCCCTGACCAGCATCACACAGCAGTATTAGGGGGCAGAGTCCAGGCATCACAAGGGTGTCTGACTCCTCCACCTCTGCTCTTTCTTTTCCATATAATTCAGCAGCTGGGAACTGCAGAACTCCACGGCTTTCCAACTCTCCTTTATTTCAATGGAAATTCAGTTACTGCCGATACCACAAACGGGACAGTGCATGCATGCCTTGCCCTGCAGCTGTCTTTCAAGGTTTTCATCCTATCTCCCAAGGTGCTTCTTCTATTTCTTAGGACAACGAGAACAGTGCTGGCTTCACAGATCACTCAGGAGACTTGTGTATTCATTGGTCAAGAGACCAAGTACAGAGCTGATATCAAAAGCAGCGGGATATGACAGAAAAGGATTCCAAATTTACCACTGCTACCTCAATTCATGGACACTTTTGGAGGTCTTTATAAAACAGGACTGGCCCTGTCATTATGTCCTAGCTTCCTGCCTCTCACCTGCCAACAAACATTTTTCTACACATCTCTTTAATCCCCTAAATCCATTTGCCTCCCTGATATTTTGACTTTTGGGCTGGTGCATAAACACTGATCCACTTAACATCTATAATATATCTTGGTCTCCAAGATTCAGAAGGTTGTGTGTGTGTGTGTTTGTGTGTGTGTGTGTGTGTGTGTGTGTGTGTGTGTGTAGGGGTAGGGATGTGGTAATTTGCAAAGGAGACACATAGACTTGCACTGTCCACTAAGCCATATGTGGCTACTGCACACTTGGAATTAAGCCAGTCTGAATTGACATCTGCTTTAAGTATAAACACACCAGATTTCAAAGACTTAGTACAGAAAAAAAAAAAAGGATGTAAAATAGCTCATTAAAATTGAATGCTTGTTGAAATGATAATACTTTAGACATACTGGATTAAATTTAAAATATTAAAATGAATTTCACCTGTTTCCTTTTACTTTCATTAATGTAGCTGCTTGACAATTTTAAGATATATATATATATGGCTTACGTAATATAGTCATGTGTCACTTAACAATAGAAATATATTCTGAGAAATGTGCTGTTGCATGATTATGTCACTGTGCAAATATCATATTGTGTGCTTACAAAAACCTAGATAGCATAAGCTGCTATATCTAGGCTATGTGGTATAGCCTATTATAATCTTATGGAACCACCATCATATATGTGGCCCATAGTTAACCAAAACATTGCTAGATGCTACATGATTATATTCTAGGACAGCACAGGCCTATAGAAGGGTGTAGCCTGGAAAGGGGACAGGCTCATTCAGGTTGGACCTGATGTGTCAGGAATAGTGTCTCCCCATAAACCTTGGTTTATTTATCTTAATTTCTTTCTCCATTTTTCTCCACATTTGATCCCTTCGTCTCTACAACCTAACAATGAATTATTTATATCTCCCTCCTCCAACCAATCCAAACACACTCATTTCAGAATCCAACTCAAGGGCGCCCTTTACCTATGCCTGCCTGAACACCCATTCCCCTTGTCTGATTCTCTTTCTGATTGTTGCTTATTCTTCCCAGTTGCTGCCTTATGAGCCACAACACAGAGTGCCTGGCATAAGGTGGTCCTTAACAATGACGTGAATACATGGTTGAAAAAGATGGGGAAATGAATAGAGTATATAAAGCACACAGTTTTGTTGTCCTATTTGTGTATTTCTTGTTTCATATATAATACACACACACATACATTTATAATGTGTATGCATTGTGTGTTTTGTGAGCTATAAGACTTCTGCCTTAAGACTTTCAGTTAAATTTTAGCGAACATGGTTTTTATGTCAGATACGCAATACATTTTTGTTGGCTAAATTCTCTTTTTCAAAGCCAAGCCAGAGTCCCACTTTCTTCATAAAGTCTCCATCATCTCATTCCACATGGCTCTTTCTCCTGATTCCCACTGCCAGCTTGTCCTATACCGTGTGACAAATAAATCTTGGGTTTTCTTTCTAATTGTTTGATGGGTGTAAATCCTGTACTTCAGCTTTCCCTCCACCCACTCCCAGTGGACTGTAAACTTCTTTGAAGCCTGAAACTATCTTCTCTTAAAGCTCTAGCATAGAGCCTAGCACAGCAACTGTTCAAAAAAGACTTACTGGGAACCAGCAGTTAGCGTAATGGCTATGTCGCTGGACTCCTACGTAGTCGACCGCGGTTCGCGTCCCGGACCCGGTAGCTTAAAACTCAGGCCGGGCGCGTGTGCGTGCGTGCCCAAGATCCCGAGAGGAGAATGGAGGAGAAGGGATTGCGGCGTGACCATCCCCCCTGGGGGATGATTTCTCGCTTTCTGTCTCTAATGTCTCTGTCTGGTGAGCACACGCGCCCTATAGCGAAAATCTCTCAAAAGAAAAAAAAAAAAAAAGACTTGCTGATTGGTTATTCAGAGGATGGAGGGATCTATACATAAGGGTCTTCAGAAAAGAAGCTTTTTTGGAGGCTAGATGCCTGACTTTTCACTCCTTCTCTCTCCCTAGCATTCAACTATGACCATTAAAATTTTTAAAATCAAGCAAATAGAAGTAACTACAAAGAGCGATGTGCTCGTCAGTAGATTTCTCCTCACATACTCTTCCCAAGAATGAACCAACAAGCTGCACAGTAACAAGCACAGTGAGCCTATTCAGACTGGGGCTTCAGAAAGGAGGCTTCAACCAGAAATTTCAGCAGAAACAGGTGCTAACGTAAACCTCCAAAATCTATGTCAGTACCTACACTACCAAGAATGGCTGCGAGGAGACCCAGCAAGCATTGGGAAGTCTCTGAGAAGTGGTGAGCTCCCAAATGTAGGCCAAAAAGACAGGGTGGGCAGGAGACATCAGAATACACACACACCCTGTCTCTACCCACCCATAGCTCCACTATAAAGAGCCTGCCAAGTGCCAAATGTTTGTCCTCTTGTGGCCACCTAGTCAAGCAGGGCAGGGCATAAGCCCTTGTGGCCCAGAGGGTATCCCTTTGCCCTGCCCTCTGGGTTCCCAGAACAGCCTCTTATCATTGGAGAGCCTCAGTGTCAGTCAAGGCTGAGACACTGAGTGTGGGCTGTTTGGGAAGAGAGCACAAGTTTCTTTTGCAGTTGTATCTGGCTTCTTTGTTCTCCTTACACGAGTCATCCTGTTATCCTGACTCTCCTGAATTTCCATAGGACTACTGGTGCTTTGCCCATAGTATAACAGCTCTAGACATTGACAAAAGAATGTGTTTGAGGGTCATCCAGTGGTGTGGTGGCTGGGTTACACAAGGCTGACCACGCAGTTCAAGACCCAGACCCAGCAGGTTGAAAAAGGATGAAGGATGTATGTGCATGCATGCCTAAAATTCCAAGAGGAGAATGGATTGCAGTACAGCCATTCTTACTGAGTGTTCTCTCTCTCTCTCTCTCTCCCTCTCCCTCTCCCTCTCTCTCCACCCCCCCCCCCAGTAAATGCATACATTATAGCATTTTTTTAATGTATTTGAAATAGCAGAGAGACCCATAGGTCTCCCTAGACCTTCAGTAGGCCTCTTCTGGGAACTGCTCAGTGAAGCAGACCACAGTTCTGAAATAAGACCTAGGATTCTCTTACCTTTCTTAGAGAATATTAGGTCCCTTGTCCAGTGCCAGAGGTCCTATAGCCTATGACCTATATCCCAGGGGCCCCAGGACGCACTTCTTACTCCAAGTTAGACTTGTCTCTGGAACACCTCTCTCTTGGTCCCAGTAATCTTTCCTAGCCAGAACAGTTCACCAAATGTCACAGCTGTCAAAGACTTGACAGTTATCTCTTTCTAAGACAACTTCCTGCAATGAAACCTCTTAAATGGTTTGTGTGTGTGTGTGTGTGTGTGTGTGTGTGTGTGTGTTTTTTGAGAGGTTTTTGCTATAGGGCCCGTATGCTCGCCAGAAAGAAAGAGACAGAAAGCAAGAACCACGCCGTAATCCCTTCTCCTCCTTTCTCCTCTTGGGATCTTGGGCACGCACGCACATGCGCCCGGCGTGAGTTTAAGACAATGGGTCCAGGACTCGAACCATGGTTAACTACATGGGAGTCCAGTGACATAGCCATTACACTAACTGCTGGTCCCCCAAGCCTCTTAAATGGTTTTTAGGGCTCATCCCTGACTTAACCTTTAAGGTCTAGGAAGACTTCGTGACATAGATCTCACCACCTCTGGTGACCTGACAGCTGCAGCAGCACATAGAAGTGGTGCTCTGGCTGTCCTAGAAGACAGTGTAATTGGGACCAACAGATGGCATAATGGTTATGTCACTGGACTCCCATGTAGTCAACCATGGTTCGAGTCTCGGAGCCAGTGGCTTAAAACTCACACTGGGTGTGTGTGCATGTGTACTCAAAATCCCAAGAGAAGAAAGGAGGAGAAGGGATTGCAGTATGGCTGTCCCCACCTCCCCCCCAGGGGGTGATTTCTCACTTTCTGTCTCTTTGTTTCTCTCTGTCTCTCTGGTGGACACATGCACCCTATAGCAAAAATCTCTCTCAAAAAAAAAAAAAAAAAAGACAGCATAGCACCAGATACGTGCAACCGAGACTGCTTGGACAGCTCACTTGCCATTCTCATCCTACCTACTCCATACTGTGAGGGATCTGTGAGGTTCTCCAGGACCACCAAAGTCCTAGCACTAATGAGACACTGGGATATTCCAGTTCTATCTGTGACCCTTCCTAGGGGTCATTATTTTTCACTGTTGCTAGGGGGTCTCATTAATCCTTGGTGTGTGAGAGGCCTTGCACTCAGTAATCTGGTGGTTTTCACCTTGACTTCAACTCTATTCCCAGGAGCTAAAAGAAGAAAAAGAGAGAGTGACTGAGTATCTCCCAAACCCTAGGCACTGTGCTGGGTGATTCCCATCAGTTATTCTCTTAGCAGTACACAGTAGGGACCTGTCTCCTCTGTAGAGGCCTTGCTTCCAGATGCCCCATCTGGTATGATGGGACTATTCCTGGTGTGCTGTGTACACATGGGGAGCCATAGTACAATGACAGGTTTGACCTCACCACCTCCATTCGAAAGGGCTGCCCATGGACTTCCGAATGGGTTTGGGGGCAGCTGAGGTTATTGTAGTATATCCTGAAAACTTGAATGCATATGGAAACTTTCTAATTTCACTTGAACTTGTCCAAGCCTTTGCCCAGAGTGAAGGTGGGATAGAGCTTCAGAGTTTCTTAGCAAGGGCTCTGTGCTTAGGTTTTTCTTAGGGCTAGAGTGAGGCTCTTAGGCCCTGAGAATTGTACATAACTAGTGGGTGCATGTGTCCCCTGTGAACATCATCTGCCCTGCATGAAAGCCAAAATCATTGGTCTCTACACTTCACTCTTAGAGAGTAGGAATGCATGTACACATCTTCTATCCACATAAGGTATATGGTAAATGCTCAATAAAGACCTGCTGATTGGTAACACATTGGCCCCAACTGAAATTATTAGTGGCTTGCCTAGGTTCAGGGGCATTACCAAACAGGCCTCTGTTGGCCATGAGATGGATTGCACTGGGCCCCCTAAGGGCTCAGAGAATAGGCAAAGTCAACAGTGCAGTGTGGGCAAAAATGCCCCTATGTGTAAGTGTTGGGAGAACTAGAATGAAGGTTGTCAGGAGTCCCAGATGCAGGCATGCGATCTGGCATAGAGAGCCTATTAGCAGATCCTGGCAGCCATGAACCTAGCCTCAGAGAGGCCTGCCAGACAAAACCAGCATGGAGGCTGGCCCAGGGGAACCACTCTGACCCCAGGGAACACTAAGGAGTCCAGGGTGAGGTTTCAACTCCAGATTAATTGGGTTCCTGGTGAGGGGAACAGGGCAAAGACTGAAACTTGGGGGGACAGTCCAGACCCAAGTTCTGAGAACCTCCAAAGAGGTGACCTGATGATGAAGTGCTTGTTCAAAACCCTTGAGTTACAACAAGTGAGTAAGTATCCAGGTGGTACTGAGCTCAAGGCACTAATTGTGGCCCCAGCATGAAGGTAACAGGGACATGGTGTCACGGCCTCAGTGTATCATTCAATAGCAGCAACACAGCCATTGCACTAACTGCTGGTCCCAGCCCCTGACCCCTTGAAGAACCAGATCTCTTCAACTACAGTACATGCTACTTGTGTGTGTGTGTGTGTGTGTTCATATGTGTGTAAATACCCACCTCAGGCATGATAAGGTATGTGTTCATGTTCTTTACTGTCATCACAGGCATTTTTACTGAAGCTACATTTTTCTAAAATTTTATTGCAGGTGAAAGAAATGCATAAATGTGCAGTGTGGAATTACTGTCAGGATTACATTCAGGATATACGAGCGACATTAAAGGCACTGTTAGGCTTGATGACAGCTGCCAAGAATCCTTTCTATAATCATAAATGAGATAAGCACGAAGCAATGAAGTCAACATAAAACACCTGGCACTGGCCAGCAGCAGGTGTTGCTCCTGCTGCAGTTAATGACCCAGCAGGGTCCTGCTGCACGCAGTATACATGTGTAAGCACCCCTCTGGGCTAAGGGGCTGGGGAGTCACTGGGAGAGGGACTCCCCCATTTTTGATGACAAATCTTACCTGCACACAATTTTCAAGTGGATGCCCTGATCTAGAGAGTACCTCCTCCTGTGTTTTCATCTGTTGGAATTCCTACCAGCCTTCCAAGCCTGTGGCTAGAGTCTCTTCCTCCAAGGAGACTGCCTTCACTTCTCCATTATGCATCTGCACTCCGCTCACCCTCCTGCACTGCTCATGGTCTCAGAGGATCCAGAGTGCTTGCTTAGCTGGGACATTTCCCTGGCTCCTTCGCAGGCCATACTCAGCTCATTCAGGCCAGTACAGTAATTTATTGGGCTCGTATCAGCGACACACTGGAAATATCTCCATAAGCAAGACAGGCCAGGTCCTTCCTGGTACCTGCTACCTATCCTTTTGCTTATTCTCCAATGACCCTTCTCTCTTACCTGCCAAAAGCACTCTATAATGCAATTTTTAAGTAAACTATCCTTATGTATTGTTTTGATTTTATTTTTGTAGACAGCGTGTCAGTATGTTGCCTTAGGCAAGCCTTGAACTCGCAGTCCTCCTGCCTCAGCCTTCTGAATAGACCAAGTAGCTGTTACAGGTATACACCACCATGTCTGGCTCTCAAGCAAATTCTTCTTAGTGACACATCCCACTCTGTTATGATCCCATTGGAGTACCCATAGGAGCAGAGTCTTCCTTTAGAAAAGTTATAAGGTCCATAGAGCTTGGGATGCTCCAGGTGTCTGGCCTTTCTTCTCTCCCTCCACTCTGCTTGCCCCAGCCAAAGCCGGCACTCTCACATTCCTGTGGTGTCTCATACAACTAGAGAACTCTCCTGGAGAAGCGAGTCAGGAGGGCTGCAATTCCAGGCTTAGCCTGAAGTAAGGTTCCAAATGGCAGAACTCAGCAGCCCACAGAAGCCTGCGTGGACAGGCCTTCTCTTGACTCCTCCCAGGGCAGAGGCAGGATGGAGCAAACTGAAGCCTCTTAGGGGACTCAGCCTGCCTCACTCACTCCCAGAACTAAAGGCTAGCTAGATTAGGGCAGAGGGGGGCCCCGGCTCATCCATGACGCCTGATGGAGAATAAAGCAACCCCTGTTACAGAGGATTAGGAGCTTTGGTATCAAGGCAGTCCCAGGCCAGGCTGGGTCTGACACCTCACCTTCTGCCCCAGACAGCTCCTGGCTCCTTAGAGAGAAACCTAGCTCCAAGGTTCTCATGATATGGGGGTTAAGCAAAGAGTCAGGGAAATGACACTCCATGTTTTAAGGCCTCTCACTGAACTGTCTATTCGAGAGCTGGAGCTTTCCCCTAAGCTCCCAAATAAACGGAGCAGAGACTCTTAGGCGCCAATATCCAGGAGGAAGGGGCATAATAGTGGAAGCCTGTGGGTATTCTGGGAAATCGAAATGGGGAAGCATGAATGGCAGGGCATCCTTCCTCAGACAGCCAATCTTCCTTCCTTCTTCTCCCCCCTCCTCCTTCCCTTCTTTCCCCAGTGGGACACACAGAGCCCCACGTCCTGCTACTCCCATACACCAAGCACACTCTGTGCCCAGGATGCCATCTAAACAGAATTTCTCAAACTTTAGCACATCTGGGGATCTTACTAAAGGACACAGCACTGGGCTGTGTACTCAGAGTTTCTGATCATTGTTTTTAAGTTTTTTAATTTCTTTCATAAGAGGGAGAAAGAGAGAAATTCTCTTAACAGGGTCTCACTCCTAGCCAGCCAAGATCACGGTGTGTACAGTGGTACAGGTCATCAAGGAATGCAACCCATGATTTTCCATACAGATCCAGCATGGCTCGAGCAGAGCATTACTGCTGCACCATGGAGTCAGCCCTTGGTTAAATTTGCTTTCTGCAGAGGTTCCCAGGGGCTGCTGATACGGCTGATCTAGAGGAGCACACTGTGAGTGCCTATGCTGCTGCAGGATGATGCAGACCGGAAGGCTTCCACCTGTCAGAGCTGAATCCCCAGCCCCCAGCACAGAGCCTGGCACTAAGGAAGGGTGCAGTAATCACTGGTTGATGCTTGTGTGTGACCATCGGCACATGCCTCCTGGCTCCAGGTAGCTGCACCCTAACGTGAGAAGCATGTCATCTGACCCACTCCAGCAGCAGGAGAATCTACTCAGACCCTCAACGTGCTCCTAATAGCACTAGCAGGAGCCCATGCCTGACCTGAGCATAGCTTCCAATCCAGCCACACCCAACACAGGCTCTGCCCAGCTGCCCGTCACACAATTAACCCCTCACATGTCTAACATTAACTGGTCCCATGACAGGAAGGAGTTAGAGGCGAAAGACAAGTGGAGAGTGAGAAAGGCAGGCAATCTGATCCCAGACAGGGCCCTTCTAACCTTTCTGTAACCCACCAAGCTCTTTGAGGTTCATGCCTCTCCTCCAATCTTATTTTTCCTTCTTCTTCCTCCTTCTTCCTCCACCCACTCCTCCTCTTTCTTCCTCCACCCACTCCTCCTCCTCCTTCCTCCACCCATTCCTCCTCCTCTTCTTCTGCTTCTACTTTTTTCTTTTCCAGTTTATTTTAATCTTCTGAAATGTCTTTGACCATGACAAAGCATTGTCCCAAGACCTGTGATGAGTTTTTGGGGTCTCTCTCTGTTTAAGATCAAGGTTTAGCAGACACCTGGGGGATGTGACAGATACTAACGTGCAGGCTCCATCACACCTGCCAAAACATGGAAAAAAGACCATCTAATTCTTTTTTTGAAATGTGGCTTCATCCTGTACCCCAAATAGTAAGCCCTTCTAAGCTTCCACCCACAGCACCCCCATGGACTCATCTTGTTTTTGTGATGACTGTAGATTCCTGCTCTCTCCAGGAGTTTTGCACCATTTTCCTGGTTGGAGCAAGTCCTCAGGAGATAATGCTGATGCAGCAGAATGGAATCATGTCACCTCTTCTTTTCTTGGGAAAGAAAGTGGGGAGATAAAAGATGGGCCAGCCACATTTAGGCAGATAGACTAGGCAGCCAGTGCTAAGGATGTTCTACCAAATATTTTTCTAACTTTTTATCCTGTATGCCTGTACCCAGTTTCCCCTAATGTTAACACCTTATGCAGCCAAAGTACATTTGGCAAAACTAAGACATTAATATTGGAACGTTATAATTAATTAAACTTTGTATTTCATTTGGATTGTACCAGTTTTTCCCCTAAGGTTGTTTTTCTGTTCCAGGATCAAATTTGGCAAATAAATGGTATTAGTAATTCAACAAAATGTGTAGAGTACTTTAGGTGCTAAAAATCACCATTAAGAAATCATGCCTTTGGAAAGCAAGAAATTTTTATCTAAGAAGTCTCTAAAATACCACACTTCTGGGATGGGTGGCCCCATGAATGTGCTATCAAGCAAGAGGACTCTTATCTATCATTTACAGAAATTCAAAGACCAAGGACCAGCAGTTAGCATAATGGCTATGTTGCTGGACTCCCGTGTAGTCAACCGCAGTTCGAGTCCCAGACCTGGTGGCTTAAACTCACGCTGGGTGCCTGTGCGTGCATGCCCAAGATCCTGAGAGGAGAATAAAGGAGAAGGGATCGAGGCATGGCCATCCCCCCTGGGGGGTGATTTCTCTCTCTGTCTTTCCAGCGGCGCACGCACCCTATAGCAAAAACCTCTCAAAAAAAAAGAAAAATTCAGAGACCACATCAGCTATATTTGTGACACAGCATGACAAGAATCTGTGATGTCCCAGGGAGGCTGGCAGAGTAGGCAGAGGGGCATTCTAGCCTGGCATTCCTAGGCACACACAGCATTGTTCTGTCTGATTACCCAAGGATCAAAAGACCTGAAGACCTGTGTTCTCCTCTACACAGTGTCCCTCTCTAGACGAAGGATGTTAGCAACTTCAGGGCCCCCCTCTGTTCCCCAGTGTCCTTGCCTGTACAGTGAGGGGTTGGGCTGGGTGACCTCCAGGCTACTACCTGCTAACTGCCTCTCTGCTGAGCAGAATGGACTGAAATTGGATAGACAAGGAGGAGCAAGAGCAGATATAGCCTAACTCACCCCCAGGACACCAGAAGGTCATTTCTTCAAATCTCTGGGCCTGCACCAGAAGTCTGGCTTCAGAAGCAGGAACCATGAGGGACCAGCAGTTAGCATAATGGCTATGTCGCTGGACTCCCATGTAGTCGACTACGGTTCGAGTCCCTGACCCGGTGGCTTAAAACTCACACCGGGCGCGTGTGCATGCGTGCCCATGATCCCAAGAGGAGAATGGAGGAGAAGGGATTGCGGCGTGGCCATTCCCCCTTGGGGGGTGATTTCTCGCTTTCTCTCTGTCTGTCTCTGTCTGTCTGGTGAGCGCATGTGCCCTATAGCAAAAACCTCTCAAAAAAACAAAGAAGCAGGAACTGTGAGACTAAGTCCACAAATAGGTATGTTAAAGACACCTAGCCACCTGTAGCCAGTATGGTGTTGCTATCTCTTTCTCCAAGCCTTTTGCCTTGGGCTAACTTTTCTGTGGCCATGGGGAGGAGCAAGTGGTTGGTGTGGGGCATATCTAAACACACAGGGTTGCCACAATCTGCCTGGTTAGGAGGGATGTACCCTATGTTCCCATGTCTCTGCTAACCCTAGCCTTGAAGAGGAGATAGTGGGATAGAGAAGCAGCTTCTACCTGAGGCCAGGGGGCTAAGGGACAGAGTCCAGGGTGGGGCTAAGGTGTAGCAGCTGTGGAAGGCACCTCAGTGACCTTCTGCAATGTCCTCTGGGTATGAGTGTTAGGGCCCAAGGAGCAGGAACTACGTAAAGGATGAGTGGCTCAAAATTCTACCACCAACGTGGGACCAGCAGTTAGCGTAATGGCTATGTCGCTGGACTCCCACGTAGTCGACCGCGGTTCGAGTCCCGGACCCGGCGGCTTAAACTCACGCCGGGCGCGTGTGCGTGCGTGCCCAAGATCCCGAGAGGAGAATGGAGGAGAAGGGATTGCGGCGTGGCCATCCCCCCTGGGGGGGTGATTTCCTGCTTTCTATCTCTCTGTCTCTCTCTGTCTGTCTGGCGAGCGCACGCGCCCTATAGCAAAAACCTCTCCAAAAAAAGAAAGAAAAAAAAATTCTAAAAAAATTCTACCACCAACGTGAACCGAGACAACAGAAATGCACTAGACCATGAGCACGCTGGACGCTCTGGGATAGATTCCTTCTTCCCCTGACTCCAGGTCTGGGCTCCTGGACTCTGTAGGGAAATGCCGAGTCATCTTCTGAAGCACAGTCAAGGCTGAGTCCTTGGAATGAGCATAAGCCTACCCAAGGGTCTGCTTTGAAGGACAACATTTAAGAGATTATGAGTCCTAGCGGTTATTCTTTTCTTAAATACAGTACATATAGTTCAATCTCCTGTTGCATTTCTCTGATATTTTTCAACCCTATATTAAAAGGTTTGGGGCTTTCTGAGTGTATAGGAAACAAAAACTGTTTTTCTCTATAGTCTTAATACCAATAAGTGTGTGTGTGTTAGGGGTGGGAGTGGGGAGAGAGAGTTCCACACCAAGCAATTTTCCAGCTCTCTGTGGATACCATATGGGTGTCCTACAATTCTATTCGGCTCAGACACTATCTACCTGGAGCTAGTGAGAGTTAAGGGCTTAATTCCTCAAGACTTCCCCAATTTCAGTGCCAATCATAAGCCCCAGATTTTCTCTCTGTACTCTGACCAACTAGCTATAAATTAAGGTTCTCACAACCCCTTCCTCATGTTAGATAATTTGCTATTATAGAACAGTTCCCAAAACTCAGGGAAATACTTCCATATGTTTACCAGTTTAATGTACTATAAAGGGTATGATAAAGAATATGGATGGGAAGCCAGATGAAGAGACACATAGCGTGAAGTCTGGAAGGGTCCCAAGCCCAAGAGCTTCTTGTAATGTTGAGATTGCCACCCTTGATATGTTCACCAGCTCAGAAGCTCTTCAAACGTATGTATATGCAGCATTTAGGAATTGTACTCTATACACTAAAAAATGAAAGAAGTGTCGCATGTTATTATTTTACTTAAGTCAGCTCAAAACTGACTCTCAAGTTTCACACATCTGGGCTGATAGGAAATTCATTCCCAGACATTTTGGGATTTTGTTCTCTACCAAGCACCACTTGGGATTCCTAGCACGATACAGTATCCAGAAAACAGGAGGCCAGCCTTTATCTCAGCTGCACTAACATCCTCATGCTGAAGTCTCTAGGTCTCTGGTGGGCACCAGGCTGTCCATGAGATGAGAGCTCAGGTGCCCATAGCCTGTCTCCAGGGAGCAGACATTCCCTTACTGTGTCTTTTCCTGTTCCTGAGTGCTGCCAGGACAGGTCCAGGTTCGCTGCAACTTGGGGCCCACCAGCCTCCAGTTCTGACCAATGGTAGAGACTGTATCATGCCCTCTCTCAGTACTTAAAGGCAGTCCTTCCTCCACATCTACCATGATGCACACCATCAGAACTCGAATTTTCTTGAGAAACAGAAAGAGGGACAGCTCTTGCTTCTTCCTCAACCCTTTAGGCTAGGGGAAGGGAAAGAGCCAGAGAGAAGCCACACCAATTACTAGCACCACACATCCCTTGACCACACACTTGTGTGTGTAGAGACATATCTGGCAGAATGTGTACCCAAATGTAGTCATTGCTCATGGGGTCAGAAGAAATTATGGGTGATTGCACATTTTCCCTTAAGATTTCTCTGTACTGTCTAAAAAATATATGAATATTTTGCATAAAAAATTCTAAAACTTAAAAGTATGAGGGAGCTTCAAAAAGTTCACAGAGAAGTAAAATTAAAATACAAGTTTATTTTGGTGCAAAAAATTTTGAAAATCCATACATAGGTTTTTTTTTTTTTTTTTTTCTTTTTTTTTTTTTGGAGAGGTTTTTCGCTATAGGGCGCATGCGCTCGCCAGACAGACAGAGAGAGACATAGAGACAGAAAGCGAGAAATCACCCCCCAGGGGGGATGGTCACGCCGCAATCCCTTCTCCTCCATTCTCCTCTCGGGATCTTGGGCACGCACGCACATGCGCCCGGCGTGAGTTGTAAGCCACCGGGTCCGAGACGCGAACCACGGTCGACTACGTGGGAGTCCAGCGACATAGCCATTACGCTAACTGCTGGTTCCCGATACATAGGTTTTTCACAATATACATTTTCCATGAACTTCTTGAAGACCTTTCTCATGCTTGGTAACACAGCTCAGATTCTTTTAGAGGACATGAGAGTTTCTAAAACAAGAAGTAAAAAGCACAGGGAATGAAACTGGTTCTGTGAGCAAATGAAGATTTTCTGAATGATTTCAATTTTAGCTTAACTCAGGATTTAGAGTTTGTCCACATGTAAATAGCAATATGAGGTAAGAGAACCACTCAGAGGGCAATAAGTCAAGACCTGGGAGAGCTACTACCTGCTCCAACACCCCCTCCACAGGACACTAGCTTTTAGAGTTTACACCAAGGCCATGACCACAAGTACACAGAGTGTGTGTGTGTGTGTGTGTGTGTGTGTGGTCACGGACTCCTCTCTGTCCCCTCACTGGCTCCTTCCCTGTCCTCCCTATCTCCTTCCCTCTGGCCTCTCACTGCCTCCCTGCCTTTAGTCCTCCTTGTCTCCTTCCCTCAGTCCCCTCAGTCCATCCTTCCTGAGATGCAGGAACCTCTCCAGATGTGTCTTAATGTGTCACCACCTTCCCCTTCCCACACTGGGTTTTGCCCCCTTCACTGGGGGACAAAACAAAGAAGGGACGTAAAGTGTCTGAGTCCTGCTCATTCTGTTCTGCCCTGGGCAGGGGAGCAGTTTATTTGTTCTGCTGAGCTGGCCAGCTGTGAGATGTTTGGTTTGGGGCTGTTGGATTAGCACAGTTTGCATTTCTGAGTTTGGTGGAGTTGGGTGAGAGGAAGGATCCCATGTTGAGGATGCCCAGGGCGTTGCCTCTTATCTACCTCTCATCTCTCACTACTCCTGCTTCTGGGAGATTCTGACACCCCCACCCCCAACAAATGTGAAGGATGCTGTTTTTCATGGTGAGATTGCTCCCCAGATGCAAGATGTCCCCCAGCCCCAGAAGCATTTCCCAAGAGTGGGGGCCTTGGTAAAATACAGGGAAATAGGCAGGAAAACAGCTTCTCTCTCAGCTCAGGAATCCCACTTAGGCTGCTCTACTCCCAGTGCTGTCAAAGGCTATTTATCTCCAGCTCCCAGCAGATTCTCAGCTTCCCTAGGACATGTAGTTAGAGAGGGCCATAAAGGCTCTTAGATCTCAAATCCACTGGAGTGCCAGGCCATAACAGTGTGCTCCCACCCCTATCATCGACCTCTCCCTCAGTGTGACATGTCTATGCTTTTCTATTTTTTTTAACTTTTAAAATTTTTCTTATTTTTTAAAAATTGGATCACTGTATATCTCTTTAAAAAAACAATTATTAATTTTATTTATTATTATTATTTTTTAATTAGACCAGAGAGAGAGAAAGGGAAAGTGAGAAAGAAAGTCACAGGGACCAGAAGTTAGCGTAATGGCTGTGTCACTGAACTCCCATGTAGTCGACCGCGGTTCAAGTCCTGGACCTGGTGGCTTAAACTCACACTAGGCATGAGTTTAAGGCATGCATGTCCAAGATCCCAAGAGGAGAATGAAGGAAAAGGGAATGTGGCATGACCATGCCCCCAGGGGGTGATTTCTCACTTTCTGTCTCTCTGGCGAGCGCATGTGCCCTATAGCAAAAAAAAAAAAAAAGAAAAAAAAGAAAAAGAAAGAAAGAAAGAAAGTCACCAGGTCTGGGATTCAAACTACAGTTGGCCATGTGGGACTCCAGCACCTTTACCACTATGCCACCTGCCAGCCCCAATCACTATGTATCTTTACAGTATATAAGATGGGTTTTCCAAGCATGAATACACTGTATGTTAGTCCAGTCAAAGATATTACCATATACATCGTCAACAGATAATTTCCATTTTTGTGTTCATTAAATGTTTTGTTTCTGGGGCTGGTAGGTGGTGTGGTGGCTAAGGGCACTGGACTCCCACATGACCAACCATGGTTCTAGTCCCAGACCTGGCAGCTTGCTCTCTTGCTTTCCTTCTCTCTCTCTCTCTCTTCCTCTCTGGTCAAATTTTTTTAAAAAATAAATAACTAATAAATAAAATTAAATAAAATAATTCTTTTTTAAAAAAGGTTTTGCTTTTTTCCTCCCTTGATTCCCTTCCATCCCTCTATTGTCCTCTTTCCTCCCACACTGTCTCTACTATCTATAGATGCTCTCTATACCTTTATACCTTCCAAACTTTGTTTCTGTCACAGACTGCAGCCATTTGGTATATATTAAGTGGGGACAAACAATGCTTCTCTTTCATAGTCTGGTTTGCTTCATCAGCATTAAAGCTTCCATTCTTTTGATCCAAGGGTCTTATTGCTTTTTATGGCTAAGTAGTATTCCATAGTGTATATGCAACACACTTTTTCAATCCATTTATCTGTTTTAGTACATTTGGGCTGATTCCATGTTTTAACAATTGTGAACAATGCTGTAATAAATATGCAAGTACTTTTCTGACTGAATGTATTCCTGTCCTTTGGGTAGATACCCAGGAGTGGGATTACTGGATCATATGGTAGTTCTATTTATAGGTTTTTGAGAAATCTCCATATTGTTCTCAATAGTGGTTACATTAAGTTACATTCCCACCAACAGTGCAGAAGAGTTCCCTTTTCGCCAGCCTCACCAGCACTTCTCATTCCTAATTTTTTAATCTTAACTATTCTTACTGGGGTAAAATGATACCTCATTGTGGTTCTATGGCTTTAATTCTGATTTAGATTGACAATGATTACATTCTATTTAATGATTTCCCTCTCCAGGCTTTCTCCCTTAACTTGATTGAAAGTTCTTTTAGAATAGGTGCCATTTTTTCATATGCTAAAGCATAGGTTAAAAAATGACCAGAAGATCCAATCACATTTGTTGAATGACAAAGTTGTGTGGATAGATAGATAAATGGATGAATTGATGACTAGCAGACATCCTCTACTGAGGTATTTCCCAAGGCAGAAATAGCATTTCTGTGCAATCACCCAACAAATATTTACTAAGTTCCAGCTACTGTTAATAGTCCCTTGGATTCATCAGTGAACAAAAATAAACAGCTGCAACAACAACAACAAATCCTTGTCTTTGTGAAACTAATTCTGCATTAGGGGAACTTGTAAACAATAAATATTTAAAATAAGTACATCATGTAGGAAATCAGAAAAAGATAAATACTATGGAAATTACAAAAAATCAAAACAGAATAAGAAGAGTTGGAATTATGTGGAGCCAGGTTATGGCTCATATGGGGAGTCTGAGTAGCTCTCATGGAGATATCAACATCTGAGCAAAGATATCAGGAAGGTGAAAAAATGGATCATGGAGATATTTGAGAGAGAGAATTGCAGGAGAGTGAACAGTTAGCACAAAGTTTGCAAAGTGCAGTATTCCCAGTATGTTTGAGGAACAGCAATGAGATCAATAGGCTAGAGCAGAGCAAATGAGGAAGGGGGTAGCAAGGCATGAGTTCAGAAATGTAGAGGTGATATGCTTGGCAGGTCCTATAGGGCCTTAGGGAGATGGGGAGTTATGGAAGAGATTTGAGAAAGAGAATGACATAATCTGATTTAAAATTTAAAAAACTCTCTCTAGCTGCTGTAGAACAGACTACAGAGGAGGTGAAGGTGGAATCAGTAAGGAGGCTATTACAATAATCTAGCTGAGAATTATGGAAATTCGATCAGGATGGCAGCCACAGAGTGGTAAACCTAAATAATTGGAAGAATGGAGTTGCCATCAAGTGAGATGGAGATAGCTGTGGATGAAGCATGTTCACTAGGTGGGGGTAGGCATGGAGCAGATCAGGAGAGCAGGCTGAGCTTCATATATCATTCAAGTAGACATCAAGTAGAGATCTGAAGGCTGGAGATAACAATTTAAATTTGGGCATCAACAATATATCACATGTGCAAAACTGTGAGATCACTAAAAGAATTAATGTAGATAAATAAAAGAGCATCAAGGCTGGACCCTGGGAGCTATCAACCTAAAAGATCAAAGAGAAAAGAGAAAGCATCAAAGGAGACCAAGAAGGAGCACCTTGTGAGACAGGAGGAAAACAAAGAGGGCATGCTGTTCTAGATGCCAAGTGAAGAACAAGTATCATGGAGCAAAAAGTGACCAACTATGTGTGTCAAATGCAGCTGATGGATCAACCAAGATGACCCAGCAATGTGAAGACTGACAAGAACAGTCTGTCGAGTTTTGGGGAAAATGGCTGATTAGAGTGGGTTTAAGTGAGAATAAAGGGAAACAAACGGGAGAGTATGAGTGTAGGCAAATTTCTGGATACATTTAGCTGCAAATAAGAAATGAATGAAAAATTGCAGAAGTGGGATCAAAAGAAAGTTTTGTTTGTTTTCAAAAAGGAGAAATAGTCACATATAGTCTATATTGATGGGAATGATTTGAGAGAAAATGAACAATTTAAGATGTAGGAGAGACAGGAGCAATATTGCTGGAGCAGTGTCCTTGAGAAGATGAGAGGGGATATGGTCCATTGTGCAAATGATAGATTGGTTCTGGAAAGTGCTTGTAAAGTTCCCTATTATAGTTGGGGAAATAAAGAACATGAGGGCAGATGTTGGTAGGTGAGGAGATGTGGTTTGTCATTGAAGAGGAAAGCAAAATCATGAGTCAGGAGTGACATAGAAGGAAGGAGTTACAGCTCTGGAGAAAGAAGTGATGGTGTAAAGTTGTCATCGAGGAGAAGGGGAGAGTGAATTGATTCAGTCATGGAGTACATTCACCTGGGAGCTGCTAAAGGTCTCCTTGAAAACTGTGGGCATGAATTCCAAATGAAATCAGCGTGATTGTATTTTTTTCCCCAAAAAAGGCATGGAGTAACTGGAAAGTTAGATTTAACCAGGGTTGAGATTTTGCCAAGACAGTACAACGAAATGAGAGGGACAAGGGCGTCAAAGGAATACGCAAGGAAGTGATTATGATTGACCATGGAATTTAAGTTACATTCTAGAAAGAAGGGTTTCCATTTCTTTTTTTTTTTTTTTTTTTTTTTTTGAGAGGTTTTTTCGCTATAGGGCGCGTGCGCTCGCCAGACAGACAGAGAGAGACATAGAGACAGAAAGCGAGAAATCACCCCCCCCAGGGGGGATGGTCACGCCGCAATCCCTTCTCCTCCATTCTCCTCTCGGGATCTTGGGCACGCACGCACACGCGCCCGGCGTGAGTTGTAAGCCACCGGGTCCGAGACGCGAACCACAGTCGACTACGTGGGAGTCCAGCGACATAGCCATTACGCTAACTGCTGGTTCCCAGAAGGGTTTCCATTTTAATCAGCAGGAACATGTGAGGTCTTTCACTTTGCCAAGAGTGAGTTGTGGATGGAAAATGTCTGAGACTCACTGCCTAGAGCCATCATTAACTCAGTGATTCCCTGACGATTTAGTGGAGGTGACCTGACTTCTGAACTTGCTCTCTCAACTGGCTTGCCAAGAGATGTGATGTAGTACAGGGAATGGCAGAGGAACAGGAAGATGAGCCATTGACCTATTTTAATAAATTTTCTCATAGTCTGCCCTATGTCCCTTTTACCTCAAAAACACAGTCGTCCCTGCCTCATCATAAAGCCTATGCTCACTGAGAATAGCGTTAACTTCAGCAAGGTCTTTCAAATTTTTCAATTTGGGCTGAAGGAGTTCTAAGATGCAGCTGTCTGCCCCCTGTCCTCCTCCTCCGTTATGGTTAAGCTTTTCCCACCCAGGGGGTTAGTCCTGGCATGGCAACCCCACCTAAATCAGGGATTTTGAACCTCTGTCAAGGATCAAGTCCTTTGCTGTCCTACCCCAATCAACTTTATACTCTTTCCTCAACCAGCTTCTATCAAACATCTGGGCTAGACCTCACCAGCCAGCCTAATTCCTGAATATTCACTTCCAGGTTTTCTTGGCTTAACCTCACCTACCCACTAGCAGAGACTCAATCTCTAGGCTCATTTCTAGAATTATAATGATAATAATAATGGTAATAGTAACTACCACAATATAAACATTAAGAATAACCTGAGTTACTTTGATCACTGTTATGTTCTTGATCTTAGAATCCAGCATAGAGCCTTATATAGACTAGGCATTCAGTTAATATTGAAGGAATAAAAGAACAAATGAGCATCATTTACCAAGTGTTTATTAAGTTCCAGGGTCAGTCTAAGTCTTTTTCACATATAACCTAATTTAACCCTCTAGTAACCTTCTACAAGAGATGATGCTGTCCTAATTTTTTTTTTTTTTTTTGAGAGAGAGATTTTTGCTATAGGGCAAATGCACTCACCAGAGAAATAGAGAGAGACAAAAAGTGAGAAATCACCCCTCAAGGGGGATGGCCACGCTGCAATCCCTTCTCCTCCATTCTCCTCTTGGGGTTTTAGGCATACACACACACATGCCCAGCTTGAGTCTTAACCAGCCAGGTCCAGGACTCAAACCACAGTCGACTCTGTGGGAGTTGAGCAATGTAACCATTACACCACCTCCTGGTCCTGATGCTGTCCTAATTATACAGAAGAGGAAACTGAAATGCTAAGGAAGGCATAGCTAAGAAATGGCAGGAAGAGAATTAAAACCTAGTTCTGTCTTTTTTTTAGACCCACTATCCATACAGATAAAGTCCAATGAAGCCCCAAGGTTACTCCAGCCCCACTGAGGACAGAACAAAACAAATCAGAGCACCCAGGCCAGAGCCCTCACTAGTCAAGCTACATCTCGTCATGTTTTAAGCAGAGATGGTAAGTCCCTGGCTTCCAGAAATTAGGTTCCCCCCAGGTCTGAGAAGCCAGGCTCCCTTGTATGATAGTCCAGTTCCCTCAGAGGACAACTCTGCCCAGAGGGTGCCAGCTAACTATCCAAAGTTTTGGCCAAGGGCTCTAGAAATACTCCCACTGGTGACCTTGGCTTCTTCCCTCTACAGCCAGTCCCACTGTGCATTCTAGGTAGATGTCTCAGATAATGGGACTTCAATAATTTGACAGTCCAAATATCTAAAATGGATGCAAAGACTACTAGCTGTCCCCAAATATCTCTTTTCCTTTAATAATAAAATTCTTTTTTTTTTTTTTTAGATGTTTTTGCTATAGGGCGCGTGCGCTCACCAGAAAGACAGAGAGATAGAAAGTGAGAAATCACCCCCCAGGGGGGTGGCCACGCTGCAATCCCTTCTCCTCCATTCTCCTCTCGGGATCTTGAGCACGCATGCACACACACCCAGCGTGAGTTTAAGCCACTGGGTCTGGGACTCAAACCACGGTCGACTACATGGGAGTCCAGCGACATAGCCATTACGCTAACTGCTGGTCCCAATAAAATTCTTAATTAGGGGTTGTTTTGCTTCCCAGGAGACATTTGAAAATGTCTGGAGACATTTCTCATGCATAGCTGGGGGGGTGCAGGAGGCAATGACTGGTATCTAATGGGTAGAGGCCAGAGATGCTGCTAAATATCCTACAAAGCACAAAATAGGCCACCAGAAGACAGAGTTATCCAGCCCCAAATATAAAGTGTCAAAGTTGAGAAACTATTCTAGACAATGTCCTTAAAAGGGATTCTATACTTTAAAGCCCATTGGAGCAGTCTTCTCGTATTGAGACACAGAAACTACATGTTTCTGTGGGAATGGAGAGCCACCACAACAGCACTGGACTACCAACCTTTACTATGACCATGAAAGAGAAATACTCTCTCTTGATTAAGGCATTGTATTTTGGAATCCTTTGGTTATCTTGACTTAGTTTATGCCTGGATTATAAGAGGACAACAACCTGGGCCACCAGAAATGGTTTCTAAAGTCATCGAAAACGAGTCCCTGCCTGTTGGCCCATACTTCGGGAACATCACTGAGTGCTTGTGTGAAACGGTACTAAATCCCAGGCTAAACAGGATTTCACTTTAGCATAATTTAGCACACTTCCTTTTTCTTATTCTCTTTATATAACACTCTGTGTCAGGCAAAAGAATGTCTGGACACCCTCCCCTCCCAAGGATGTCTAGTCTTAGTTTCTGGAAACTAGGAATATGTAAAGTTACACATGGCAAAGAGGAGTGAAGGTTACAGATGAAATTAAAGTTGCTAATCAGCTGGATTAAGGTGGTTATCCTGGATTATCCAAGTGAGCACGATATAATCACAAGATCTTTATAAGTGATAGAGAGAAGCAAGAAAAACAGAGTCGAAGTAATGCAGTATGAGAAAGACTCAACCAATTGTTGCTGGTTTAGAATATTGAAGGGAGCCACAAGCCAAGGATTATGAGCAATCTCTAGAAGCTGGAAAATGCAAGGAAATAAATCTTCCCCTAGGACCTCCAGAAAGAACGCAGCCCTACTGACATCTTGATTTTAGCCTGAAGAGAGCCATTTAAGATTTCTGACTTTCGAAACTATAAGAAAATGAATTTATGTTGTTTGAAGCACCAAGTATATGGTAATTTGTTATGGCAGTCATTGAAAAACAATATTCAGTCTTCCTTCCTTTTTCTTCTTCCCTCTATTCTTCCTAACTTAGCTTCTGGGGATCTACTTATTCTCTATGAAAGTCTGAGCCAGTGTGGAAGAGAGAATGAGTCCCCAGCTAGCCTATGTCCGAGGCCACCTCGAAAGCCCCCAGTAGCAAGACAGAATGACACCCGAGAGAAGAGACAGTGGTTGTGCTAATCTGGACCATGGGCTGGATCTAGTCTTTTACAGATTCAGAACTAATTCCTTCTATAGTTTATTTTCAGAAACACACAAGTCATCTGCACCCAGGATCTGCAGGAAGCAGCCCAGTGTGCTCTTCATGAAATCTAGTTTATTACGAAGATGGTCTGCTTTTCCAAAGGTTTTCAGTCCAAACCCAAAGGGACCAGTAGGCAATAGCTATATTACATGGAGGCAGAATTAGTCAACCCTTTAATTCCAAAGTGTTTAGCTTTGGAGCACAAAAAGTTAAACACCTTCTTGCAACACATTGTAAACATGTCAGTGTGTTTAACATGTTAACCGTGCTCTGTTCTCCTGCCCACGTGTTTAGAAAAGAAACAGGTTATGATGTTTAACTAGTGAATGGATGTATGTGCTCATAGCAGCTAACACTTTTTAAACACTTGTGGATGCTTAAAATTATGATGTGTTTAAGATTCGAACACATTTGCTTTTCTACACTCTTAATCCTATGAGTGCTGGCTGCATTTTTTCTAATCAAGTTTGTCCACCTTACAAAGGCCAGTCTACAACGAAGAGTTCTTAGAGCTGCCAATTGTTCTTTAAGTTTCCTTAGCAATTTCTTTCATACATGGGCCCTCTTCTCAGAAAATAGTAACTAGGAGAGTGTAAATAAGGGTCCTTGTTTAGAGGACATCTAGAGCTCTGTTCTGCTAGAGAATCTAGAATTGTACAGGAATCACTGAGAAGTTTTATCGATTTCATTATATGGCTCAGAAAATGAAAATTAACAAGACTCCAAGTTCTGCTCAGACCACACAGAAGTGTGTGGAGGCACTAGGGGTAAAGTCTGCTCTCCAGGCGCTACCCAAGGTTCTTTCTACTTGCCTACCCACACTAGTAAGTAGCTGGAAAAAGGCATTAAATACAACCTCATTCCTTCAAGTGTGAGCTCACTGTCTGCAATCATTATGAGAACTGCTGGGGAGTGGTTGCCCACCCACTTTCCCACCTGCTGTGACCCCTACCCTAGGTGTCCACCTCTCTTGTCTGATGACTCCAGGAATCTTCCCACCAATCTCTCTCATCCACTCCCCGTCCGCCCCTTTCATACCCAACTTCGGACCCCAGCTCCTGGCTTCTAAATTACCGGTCTCTTTGCCATCAGACATCCTTCCCTAATCAGTCTTACTTTTTGCCAATGTCTCTGTCTCTCTCTATGCCTCAGCTACTGTGGTCTTCTTCACTTCTTGTCCTGGGGCATTTAAAATTGCTGTTCCCTCTTCATAAAAGTCATTCCTTTCTTGATTCTCTTCAACCAGCTATTTAAAATAGCAGTGTCTCAGCAAACCTTTTCCTGACAACCCTCCACCCTTCTCAAGTCCAGATCAGGTCCTGCCTTTTCTATGCTACCCTAACACTTTTTGCTTCTTTCCCTGTAGCACTTAATTACCATTTATTTAGGTTTGCCTTCCCCCACTGGGCTAAATTTCCAAAGAGGGCTAAATTTCCAAAGAGGGCAGGGTCTAGGGCTGCCTGTTCACAATTGTATCCCTAGCACTCAATGCCTGACACATAGTTAGCACCTAATGAATGTTTGTTGAGTGGCCAATGGGAGTTCCGCTAGTCCGTCAATCTTGGAGTAATGGAAAGAAAGATTGCATTGTGAATCAGGAGGCTGTGAGTGTAGTTTCCCACCTGGTATAAGCTGTTTAATTTCTCTGACTCTCAGCCTGTCTGTGTGCCAGATGGGAAATGGGATCAAATTAGTAAATGTTTATTAAGCTGGCACAGGACTCTGTTGGGCTTGCTTGGTGCCTGTAGAGATAAAAAGCACAGTACTTGCCCTCATGGGGCATGCAGTTTGGTGTGTAAGATAAACACAATGCAGGTACATTTTATAATACTCCAGGATAATTTGAAAGGCCTAGGGAGTACATAGAAGACTCCTTTTCTTTTTCCTTTCCTTTCCTTTCCTTTCCTTTCCTTTCCTTTCCTTTCCTTTCCTTTCCTTTTCTTTTCCTGCAGAGATTTTTGCTATAGGCGTGTGCACTCGCCAGAGAAACAGAGAGAGCCAGAAAGCGAGAAATTACCCCCAGGGAGGATGGCCACACCACAATCCCTTCTCCTCCATTCTCCTGGGATCTGGGGCATACACAAACACAAACACACACACACACACACACACACACACACACACACACACATGTGCACACACTCCTGGCATGAGTTTGAAGCCACCAAGGTCAGATAGCCATGTGGGAGTCCAGCAACATAACTGCTACACTATCTGCTGATCCCAGTAAGACCCCATTTCTAAATGACAGACTAAGAAGGCTTTATAGAGGAAGATACAACTGGGTAAAGCTCAGAACAGTTAGGAGTTCAGTAGGTCAATAGGTGGGGGAAATGAGAGGGAGACGTCTCATTAATGCTGTCATCACATTAAAGGCAGAGATGGAGAAGCCTGGGACCTGCTCAATGAGTGTCTTGGTTCACTGTAGAATATAGAGGAGGAGATAAAACTGGAAGGTAAATTGGAGACACACCAAGAGATTCTGAAATGCCACTTTAGAGTTTGGAATTAATTCATAATACAGTAGGGAGGGACTGGAGGACTGAATAGGAAAGTGATAGATGAGAGCTACCCTACAGAGCAGTTAATACAGCTACCAGAATACAAAAGGGATCAGCGGGAGGCAGCATCAATCATCCAAGAGAGAAGGGAGGAGGCAGATGACAGTGAGGAGGCTGATACTAGGGATCTATCAAAGACAAGCAGCAGGGGAACCAGCAATTAGCGTAATGGCTATGTCACTGGACTACCACGTAGTTGACCGCGGTTCGCGTCCCGGACCAGGTGGCTTAAAACTCACGCCGGGCGCGTGTGCGTGCGTGCCCAAGATCCCGAGAGGAGAATGGAGAAGAAGGGATTGCGGCGTGACCATCCCCCCTGGGGGGTGATTTCTCGCTTTCTATCTCTCTGTCTCTCTCTGTCTATCTGGCGAGTGCACACAGGAGCTGACTGGATCAAAAGGCCAAGGGAAAGGATGAAGTCTAACAAGGAGATCAAAGTTGCAAGCTTGGATCATCAGAACGTGATGTTGTAATGAACAAAAAATGCAGAGAGTAAGAGAAGCGGGTAGGGATCAGAGAGTCCTATTTCAGAACTGGTCATCCTGAAGCCCTAATGAAGCCACCAGGTGAAAATACTTGCAGACAATGGGGGAAACATGAATCCTGAAACTTCAGCGTGGATTAACACTTCCCAGCCTGGCCATAGACCTACTGGAAAAATCAAAGCAAATAATGAAACAGAAGATACTTTGGGATACATAAGTCACTGTGTACATGTAAGACATAATTATTTGTATTTTTATTCCTGTTACAAAATACATTTTAAAATATCTCATAAATGAAGACAGGGAAAGTACATCTGATCTTCTCTCTCTTTAGAGATTAGAAATCCAAAACTGCAGGCCAGCAGGTGGCATGGTGGTTAAGGCGCTGGACTCCCACATGGCAGACCACAATTCAAGCCCTAGACCTGGTGGCTTGAAAAATCACACTGGCACAGGTGCATGCGTGGCCAAAATCCAAGAAGGAAAATGGAAGAGAAGGGATTATGGTGTGGCCATATCCCCCGAGGGTGATTTCTCACTTTTCCTCTTCCTGCCTCTTTCTGTCTCTCTCCTCTCCAACAAGAACACATGCCTTATGGGGGGGGGGGGGGGGGAACAACCTTAAAAAATTAAAAAGAAGCCCAAAATTGCTTCCTGGGTATTAAAACCAACCCATGAAAGAGAAGAATGGAGGTTCTCGAAAGAGACAGAGTGACTCAGGACTAGCACATAGTGGCAAAGGGGTTGAATCATCCTTGTGGACACAAGAAAGGAAGAAAAGTGAGGCACAACTGGCCCTGCCCACCCAAGTATTGTCTGGGGATACAGGGACAGGAGCATTTCTATGTCCTTGGAATACCTAGCCTGCCCTCGTACAGGTATTCACACCAAAATGCACATGCACACATACACACACACACACACATTCATTCATACACATACAGGTAGAATGTCTGTATTCTACCTCCAGAGAGACAGGCTGGCCTTCTAGTTTACACAGCAGCCTGTGTGAGCTTGGTTAATGTGAGTTTTGCCTATAAGGAGAATCCATTCATGACAAGCAAGGCTGAGTGCTAAACCCAACACCGTGAATCTGCCAAGCAAACTACTAAAAACCTGGAGTCTTGGGATTAGCAGGTGGTGTGGCGGTTACATTGCTGAACTTCCACATGGCCAACCGTGGTTCAAATCCCAGACCTGGTGGCTTGAAAATCATGCCAGGTGCCTTAGCATGCATGTCCAAGATCGTGGGAAGAGAATGGAGAGAAGGGATTGCAGCATGGCTATGCCCCCTGGGGGGTGATTTCTCACTTTCCCTTCACTGTCTTTCTTTCTCCAGCAAGTACACACACCCTAAGGCAAAAACCTCTAAAAAACAAAAACAAAAACAAACAAACCAGGTATCAGAGAAACAACATAGGTTCCTTAAGGTAATCTTAGGGGGACAAATGACCTTGGGCTCTCAAAAGCAATATTTTTAAAACATTTATTTAGAGAAATAAAGGAGAAACTTATTCTCCAATAATAGCAAATATTCAACATATTTTCACAAGTAGAAATTATTCTAATGAATATAAAGTGAATTTTAGTCACTGAATGTGCCATTAACACTTTAGTGCATCTGGAACAAGCTTTCATTTTCCAGTTTTTTCACCATTCATAAATGGGTAGCATTAGTCTCTTGCCTTCACTGGCAAATCCAAAGTAACCTCCATAGATAGAGTTACAAAGTTATATTCAATATATGATTTATGATTTTTTTCCTGACTTTCCATCGTTCTATAATTGCTTTGGAATCAGGTGGGTGGAAGGTTGGTTCCTTGTAGGTGGCCTCACAGAGAGGAAGGTGGTCTTCTGCAGATCTCCATAGTTCCTCTGCAGACTCCTGAACCAGGTAACTTCTTGGGAGGTATGTTACATTTCAGATAATAAAATAAGTCACTCATTTCCTGAAAACAGCATTACTCCATCCATGATTCAGTTTTAGAACTTTAGCTGACTGTGCCTGCCAGCTTTAAGCAACTGTCAACTGGATGGCCTCAGGACTGGTGGGAATGACCACGATTCACACTATGCAACTTGCAAATCCGAGTTACTAAAGCATTTGACAGACACAGGGTCAGTGCAGTAGAGACTGTTTTCCACACCTCTTGACTACACCATGCCTGAAGATATGGTAGACTTAACTCATTTCTATTAATTATTAGTTCTTGTCCCCTCCCTGGTACAGAAAGTCTATCCTTCTCAAGCTTCTTAGAGCAGGGTTGAGTCATATGCTGCACTCTAGCCATAGGTTAAGAAAGGAAGTAACCCCAAGAATGAAGCAGTGACAAGTTCATGCATGGTGTTCCCTCTTTCTTCCTCTAGCTCATTATGGAACCATCCATATGTTTCAGAAATACAGTCGTCATGGATTCCTGAGATGTTACATGGAGTTCATTTGCTTTGCAGTCGCAAGGAGATTTTCCATTTATTTTGGTAACATTTTAGCTCCTATAGTAGACTGGTGACTGTATGACTGTAGACACTTCCTGTTGCTGTTGGAATAAATTATACCAAACTTGTTATCTTAAAACAACATAAATTTATTATTTTATAGTCATGAAGGTCAGAAGCCCAAAATCAGTCTCAATGGGCAAAATTCAAGGTGTTGGCAGGGTTGGTTCCTTCTGGGGGCACTCGGGAAGAATCCATTTCCTTGCCTCCTCAAATTTTAGAGGCTGCCCACATTCCTTGGCTTGTGGTCTCCTTCTCCATCTTCAAAGTCAACAGTGTAGCATACTCACAACTCCCTCTGCCTCCCTATTTCTCCTTCTCCCTTTCTCTAACTTCTGCTTCTGTCATCACGTCTCTCTCTATAACTCTGACCCTCCTGCTGCCTCCTTATAAGGACCCCTGTGATTATATTGGGCCCAGCTAAATAAGCTCTCATCTTGAAATCCTTAACTGAATCACATATGCAAGATCCCTTTTACTGCATAAAGGAACATATTCACCTACTCAGCAGATTAGGTTGTGGACAGCTTTTGGGAAACTATTATTCAGCCTTCCACAGTGGCCTAAGCATTTGTTTTTCCAGCTGATCTTTAATCCCACTCTGGTGGGTTCTGGCCAGTAGCCAGGTGGCCTTCCCCAAGCAACGTCCTCCCTATTGCCTATAGCCGTAGACCTTTTCATTCAAAACACATACAGTCCCGCATGAGAACTAGCTATGGAAAAACAATCCAAATGAAGATAAGCTTTATATATAAAGATGTTAATGGAGGATTATAGATTTCATTATAAGTTAAATTCGAAATACCCAAATGTATAATGACAGGAAAATGTACAAAGAAATTCTATTGGGTTGTGGAAAAAGTCATGACATATTTTTCCTGTTTTCTGTTTCTCTATACAAAAATGAATCATGACTTTTCCCACAACCCAACAGAATATCCCTTGTATGTGGTATAGCGATTACATCACTGGACTTCTAAATGGCTGACCGTGGTTCGAGTCCCGGACTTGGTTGCTTCAAACTCACCCTGGATTTGTGTGCATACATGCCTAAGATCCTGGAAAGAGAATAGAGAAGAAAGGATTGCATCGTGGCCATCCCCCTTGGGGGTTGATTTCTCACTTTCAGTCTCTCTCTGTCTCTCTGGCAAGCACATGTGCCCTATAACAAAACTCACCCCTCAAAAAATAGAACATCCCATGTATGGACAGTACGCAGGTGACAGAGTGGAGGAGAGCAATCCAGAAGTCCCAGAGAATGATGATTTGTTAGGACAGGTGCTACATCATCTGTCTATTAATACTAAGGATGGAAGACTAGATGGTTCCTGCTCCCATATGTGCTCAGATCCTTTCTGAGCATCCCCTCGAGGATATGCCCTGAGGGAGTAGCTAGGATGCCTGCAAAATGTATAGGGTCCCCTTTGGATATCGCAGATGATGAGGTTAACGTTAGAGAGGCCACAATGATGGCTACCCACAGGCTGCTGTTCAGCTTTGCAGAGAGACAGTTGATGGGAGGTATTTAGTGTGAATTTTAAAAGTATGCCATCTTTCAGGGTGGCCAAAGCACTTTCCTTCTGACTCTCTTTATCTCGCTGGAGAGTACACACATCCTTTAGCAATTTTTAAATGTAAAATTGCAAATACAGCACAATGCAATTTCATGCAAATAATTATGTAAATAAGTAAATATATAAATAGTATAAATAGATGTTCCTAGAGGAAAACTTGCTTATATTAAAATCTTAAAATGTGATAGAATATCAGCTAATTTGCAGGGTTTGTAAAGAGGTTGGTATGGGAAGTATTTATCTCAGTTTGTCAAGTACTCTGCATAAAGTGTGTATTACTCTTAACATAGGGCTTTGGCTTCCAAGATCATCCCAAAGCTGCTTCTGCTGTTAGAACCCTGCTTTGCTCCCTGGTGGGACCTCTCTTAGCTACTGTCCTTCCTAGATACATCTGAGTGGTCATTGGAGAACAAGGTTTTTGCAGGCTCTTTCCTGCTTTTTCAGGACTGGGTGTTTAGGAATGGCTTTAAGGACTAAAAAGACTTTTCTAGGCTAGAATTATGGCTCCTTTGGTAAAATAATTTCTTCAAATACTGTTGCAATACTCTTGCTTTGGTCATTCCACATGAAAGGAATGTTTCCTAATTTTTGCTTATTCATTTTTAGACCTTGATAGAGACTGTTCTTTCATGTTCCAACTGCTAGATTTCAGGCTGCAATGCCACATCCCCTCCCATCTGTTCTTTCTAACGCCAGCTTGACTTTTCCTCCTCTTCCAACACTTAGTAAAAGCAACAAGATGCAAACCAACACACACTACTGATCTGCATCTTTCTCACTGTTTCCCCTATTGCCACAACCTTGGCAGCATGTGGTCTCTCTTAACACCAGGCACAGTTTAATCAAATGTTTTGCCACACATGCCAAGGATCACTTGGCAATATTTGTGTCCTTACAGACCAGCACATAAATTCTTTTGGAAACAAGGCAGAATTTATAGCAAAACATGCACATCCCAGTGAATAACGGCCTTCCTAAGTGACTACTTTGGACAAGCCTCATCTGGCTGTGTACGTTCTGAAAATCTTAGTTTTTCAAAATGTCAGCCTCATTATCATATTAGTCATACTAATAATTTTCTGCTCAGTTTCCCTAAAGGGAGACTTTCTTCATATTTAAATGCCTTTTGCAACAATTAGCAAAAAGAGGATATGAGCTTAGCTTAATTAATCATATCGAGTATTACGGTGTCTACACACAGCAGGTGGAGCCACTGATTTCTCACTAGAGTCCAGTGAAATGCCCAAGGCTGATATGATGATGATGACAGAAGCTCAGTGCTCAGGAGAAAGTAAAATAATGCCCTTCATGTCCCCATTTTCCCAGAGCCTGACCAGAATAAAGGTGTCTTCCACATGGCCTCAGACAAGAAATGGCAAGTTGGGCCCACCAACTTGGTAGGCAATGCACCAGCTATGTCTGTGTGTCTGATCTGGGTACACCTGCCCTTCTTCACTCTACCCTCCTCTCAGTGGTACAGCTACAAGGAAGAGCCTGCTTTTACAAGACAAATGATGATGGTAGTGACAACGGCTTGGCAAGTTTAGAGAAACCAACCTCAATTAGCATTGTCATCACTCTAGCTAGGACAAACAATCCTTCATAAAATACCAAGAAGGTGGGTGGGTGAGGAGGAGAGAAGATGAGGAAGCTGCCTGTGTGGTGGGACCCAAGAGTGCAGGAACACTGCAAAGCCTCCTATCGACTCCAGTCACCCATTAAGGTTCCTGTGGCTTAATCAGTTTCCCTTCTTTCAGTGCTTATGCCCAGTGGAAGAGCTGCTTGTAGTCTGAGGATATGCTATAGTGAAGAGCCAGCCAGGCATCCGTTCTCAGCACTTCCTTTCTCCTCCTCCAGCTGGCTTTCCTACCACCCTTTTGCCCATTCTCTTTGTATGTTTGGTCTCTAGTTCAGCTCATCTTCTTGGCTACAACCTCCAGGTCATGGCTCTCCCTTCTCAGTCCTGTCCCTGGGGTCTCTCTTGTTTACCATCCTGAGGGGAGGGAATCCACTCATCAACATCTCAGGAGGGCTGAATCAACAGGTGTTTCCCAAGAAAGAGGTGGCAGGACCCAAGAAAACTGTGGGCGAAGTGGGAATAACGCCCAAGGTTAGTGTGATTCCCTACTGTGCTCATGGATACAGGGACCATCATGGCACTTGGCCAGCCCAGTTGTCATCAACATTCCTCCTTCAAGTCCCAACCCATAGTCCATTCTCAAGGATACTGCCTTAAGAGGAAAAATGAGGTCCTTAAGAGAAGAAATGAGGCATTTTCTACACATAGCCAGACAAACTGCAGCTTAAAGAGTATGGTAGAAAAGAGAGAGAAGGAAGAGGAGAGAAGGAAGAATGAGAATGCCTCCTGTAGTCCAGCCTGCATGCCTTCATTCATGCTGAAACCTAAAGCAGCTGGTACTTATGAACACCTCCTGGTGACCAGTCCAGCCCTCACCACTCTCCCTGTCCCCTGGCCTTACTGTCTGGCCACCATCATTGAGCAAGGACTTGCCTAGACTCTCAGCCTGTCTGCATCGTGGCCGTTAGCCACATGTGCACCAGTCTGGGATCCACACTGTTAACTGTTCCTCACTTCCCTGTGGTGACTAATGGGCCCTCACTGCTGCCTTGATTGATTGGGTGACAGAGTGGCCAGGGTCTGAGGCACCCTAGTGGCTCCTGGCAGAAGAAAGGAGAGTCTAGGGCACATTCCAAGCCCTGTCAGCGCTGGCTTAGCCCCTTAGCAGTGTAAAATCTCACGCCTGGAGCCCTGTAAGCTCCTGGTGCCAGCTGCAATTTTATTGGAGGTCTGTGACTTCAAAGGCCTCTCCTCCTGCATGGCTGGGCCAGGCAGGCTGCAGAACAGAAGGCCCATGCCCAGGGCACAAGGGGATTCCCCCAGGGACCTGGACCCTACCTCCTCTCCAGCCTGACCTACTTCTTTCTTTTATACAACAACAACAAAAAGGCATTTTCCCAGCTTACTCTATGGCTACAAAAGATAGAAAGAAACTGTCTGATTAGGAGACTGTTTTCATGTCCCAGGTTTGTAGGCAAGACACTTCTGACCAAACATCTGCTCAGTGTCCAAGCAGGACTATATAAGATTTTTCCCTATAAAAAGCAACTGTAGCAGCAAGAGAACAGCAAGACTGCAAGCTGGGCACATCTCTGCCCTGTCTATCAAGGAGGGTGACACCAAGGCCTGGCCACTGGCTCACAGATCTTTGGAGGTTAGAAGAGTCAAGTATGAGACGGTGGGCAGAAACACTCTCAAACGGAAGCCACTGCTCAGTTCACACTTCAGTGCTCCTCTCTGGCATTTCAAGAAGTGTTTAAGGCACAGTGTCTGAATCTCAACTCCTGACATTTCCCAGCTGTGCTACTTAGGGAGAGTTCCCCAATCCCTCTGTGCTTGTTTCCTCACAGGGATTACTTAACATCGGTCAGGTACTTGGACAGGCCCTGGCACCCAGCAGGTTCTATATCAATGTTGCTATTCTTATTACTGCCACCCATATACCTCATCTTGCTTGTTTACTTGCTTGAATAGGTTTTGTCTGTCAGTGAGATGACAAGTTTAGCATGTTCCTCCCTTCTTCCCTCCGTAACATACTCAGACGCACATCTATCCAGCCTACTGTGGTAGCAAGGGCAGGCCAGATCATTCTGCTTGTTAAGTGAGCTTGGGTAGGTAATCAAGCCCCTGCTCATTTACGAAGGAGAGCTAAGAATAACCTGAGTAGTGGAGAATTCACATGAAATTTAAGTAAAGCTACCAGTAAATATCAGCTCAGCTCAGTGCTGGCTTGGAATAGGGACGTAATGGATGTTCATTCTCCCCAGGGCTGGGCACATGATCACTCAGTAAACATTTGGTGGCTTGTGGTTAATTCTGATGAAGATGTGTAAAAGTAAGCAGTGGCATCAAGTCACTGGCCCCACCCTCCACCGCAGGCCACACCTTACTTAGTGACCACACTCAGAATACTTTTAGATGAACGGATGGGTGCAAACCTCTTGAGAACAAGAACTGCCTCTTCTCCCTCACCCTGGCCAGCAGCACTGTGAAAACCACACAAGACACAATTCCTGCAGATGAGGGCCTGGCTGTCTGAAATCCTGTCCAGAAGAAAACTGAGAGAAAGGCCAAGAAGGTAAAGCAGCCCACAAACATACCCAGAATCTTGCTGGAGATGGAAACTAACACGGATGGAAACATGACAGCAGAAAAATATAGACAGTTTTGAAGTCGGCCCACCTGGGAGTCAAGCCACATTGAAAATCAATAAGGCATCCAGGCCGGGAGCTCAGAGAGCAGACTGGATACCTGCTCGGGCCTCCTTTAAAGCAGGGGAAGCTTTGAAGTTGCAGACGACCAATAAAAATACAGCTGGCATTTACGGCTTCAGCTCGTCCTGCCTTTGCTTTTCACCACGTTGCTAAAGCTGCACACAGAGCTGCCCCCCGGCAGGAATCTTGGCCCAGGACCACAGGGGCCTTTTCCCACTCTATGGACAAGGACAGTGGTTCTTAGTGTCCACCGGCCAGGAGTTGGCAATTAACTGCAGACAGGCTGGCACCTTTCCAGGACAACCCTATCTTGGTTTCTGGCCACCAGAGGCAGTGACTGAAGTCCCCAAAGCACATCAGTAAGGAAACTCAGAAGCAGGCAAGGTTGTGACCAAGATGAGCCCCAGGAAAGCTCTTGCAGGATACCTGCACTCTATTTAGTGTGCTTTTTCATCTACTGCTCATTCTATGCTCTGTCCTTCATGCTGGAAACCCCAAGAGCAGGATAAGCCTGTTGGAATGAGTCTTTTCCCCAAACATGCGACAATCAAGACAGAACAGGGTTAAGATGCTAATCTAAAAAGTCATACATAACAAAAGTTATGGCAAAGGAGCACTAGACCCCAATTCCCAACCTGATGCCTAGGGTTTAAGTTGCTGGAGTCACAGACTTTCTTCATATCTCATTTTTCTACCTGCCACTTGGGAAGTTCTGTGATCTTACTGTTCACTCAGTAGGTACATAACAAGTTCTCAGAGTGAGGGACCCATGGTCCAGTCAAGGAGATAAAACTTAGAGACATAAAACATCCAGGGTAAAAAAAAGCTACAAAGCAGGGGCCAACAGGTGGCAGGGTGGTTAAGGCACCTCTCACAAGGCCAACAGCAGTTCAGGTCCCAGACCCGGCAGCTTGAAAATCACACCAACTTCATGTGTGCACAGGCTCAAAATCCTGAGAAAAGAATGTGGCATGGCTATCCCCACTGAGAGGTGATTTCTCACTTTCCCTCTCTCTGTCTCTCTCTGGCATACAAAGCTCCCTATGGCAAAAACCATAAAAAATTTTAAAAAGTTTTTAAAAAGCTATAAAGTAGAACCAGTGGAAAAACCATTGTTGTATTATACAACCTATATGGACAATGTCAGGCTTAATGACCAAGCTGGGCTAATGTCAATAAACAGAACTATTAGGAAATTCATTAATCAAGGGCTTGTTTATACTCTTATTTGTCAACCAAATTATTTGTTTGACTTGTGGCCTCCTAAGTTTATTGCGGCTGTTTCTGTCATCAGCAGAGTTGGGCTACTGAAACTTCACACGTAGGAGGGGCCTGCACAGGTCTTGGGTATTCTGTCAGCCTTCTCACAGAATCAGAGCTCTCAGCCAGGACCAACGTCTGTCTTCAGTTAACCAATAACTGTTCTTTGTAATCCATGGCTTACAGGAGCTTAATTAATTGATTTGCTAATCACTGTTTCCTGTTTTCAGAAATAAGCCAGGGAAGTTGACCTCTGAGCCTCTTCCTGCTCTTGGGGGAAGGCATCAGGAAGAAACAACAGCAGGGCAAGTACAGGGACTAGCAGCTTTCTGAAGACACCTGAGGTCTTGACCGCTGGTGTTGGCCCATCTCTCATTGTCCTCCCACCCCACCCTACCCCACCATTCCTTCTCTCTTGGCTCATACTCGCTCCTCTGTCTGCCTTTTCTTAGCCCCAGCTTGAATGGCACACTCCTCCAGAAGGCCTCCGCATGACAAGGCAGACCAGAAAAAATTTGTTCCACCTCCCGCTTCTGAACTCAATTCCAATGACTGTTGCTGCTCTGTTGGGACCTTAGCTAGTCCCACTGTATATGTTCTTTGAGGACAGCCAACCTTCAGTATCTCCCAGCTCTGCATCCTATTTCCCTGGCCCCTCTTCCCCACCAGCACACATACACATCCACATTCACATGCAAGGCTGAATCAGTAGAGAGAATTCTACTCGGGGCAAAGCAACCATTTTCTTAGGGCTTTTATCTCCTCTAAATTCTAAGGTATCCCTATTTAAGGCCCTGCCCATAAGCAAGTAAGGAATGATAATCAATGTGGTTAAGAGCAAAGGCCTTACCCTCTTCCATCTCCTAAATCGCACTAATTTGGGAGGTTCCATGTCCTCTGAACCAGTGCTTCCTGTTTGGAAAATAAATGTAAAATGATCTCTCCATTCAAAGTGACAGATCACAGTAGGGTTCTGTGTAGCAGGAAGGGTACCCACTTCATAAAAAATAGACATCTTTTATTACTTGGAAGAGAAAAGGGTGAAAGGCCTTGTGGGAGTAGGACTAAGGATCAGATTTCTCCAGAATGAATCGGATGGGAGTAAATGTTGATCTTCAGCAGCAGCCCTATGGATTCAGACACATCCCTAAAAAGCTGAAGTCTGGGAAAAGCAGTCAGAATCTCTTACCTTCTGCAAAAAGCTACTGTGCAGTCTTTTTCTTTGTAGTTGTGTTTAAAAAAAAAATCAAACCATCTTGGAAAAATCAGAAAGCAGATGCGCCCATAATTGAACTTGGCAAGGGCAACAGAAACCTTGTTATGGGTGTTACAGGCACTAGCACCTCAATTAACCTGGTAGGGGGTAGGGGTGGAGTGGCCCTGGTTTCTCTGCACAGATGTACAGGGTAAGAGACCCTTGTGAGTATAGGCTCTAGGTACCTGGAGACCCACTCCAGAACCCAAGGGCACAGGACTCTTGCCAGCCTGGGTCTGAACTCTCTCTCCAGGCCTTGGAGACGCCTACCCAGAGAAGTCCCTGGCCCTTGGCCCTCTCCACGGAACTCCGGCCACCTGGGCCGCCAGGCCCACCCCAGAGCTGATGCAGTGCGGCCAGCAGCCGGCTCTGAGCCGACAGCCACTACCCGGTGCCGAGTTTTACTATCCGCCATTTACCATTCTGACGGGGAAAACAAATTTAAAACACCTGGAAATTTATGTCTCTGATGGGTCGAGTTGCACTGTTCCATTATATTAAATAATCCAGGCTGCGCGCTTCAAAGGCCGCGGGCCTCCGGGAGGCCGCCAGCGCACGGGCCTTTGTTAACAGCTCGGGACGCGGGCGCCCGGGCCCGCCTGCGCCTGCGCCTGGCCGGGCCGCCGGGGTGCTGGGCCGAGCCGGGGCGGCCTCGCGACCCTAACCCTAACCCCCGCCTGCGCCCCGGGCCCCCGGGTGGGGGCCCAGCTAGGCCCGAGGGCGCGCTCCCAGCCCGCCCGGGCGCGGCCACCGTGCCCTGGACTCCGCTCGACGCTGGCTTTCTCTCGGCCTTCCCTTCGCGCTCGGCACTCCCCGGCTTGGGGTCAGGAGGCTCTCACCTCGGAGCCAGAACCTCGGGTCCTGACGTGGGAGGACGATGGCGGCGGATTGGTCGTGTGGCCCACGCCCCTCCCGCGCCGCGCTCTGCCTCCCCTGCCCCAGGCTTACCTGCTCAGCCCGCCGACGGCACCAGTCTCCAGCGTGGCGAGGCCTGCGGGCGGAGGACCCCACATGGCCCACAGCGCCCGGGAGCCCCGGACCTGGTGGTTTGAGAAACAGGCCCAGCGTGAGCCTGTGTGTCCCAACCTCCCAGAGGTGGGTGAGAGAGAGAAGGGACTGTGGCGTGACCAAGCCCAAGCGGGGTGCCTTCTCTAGAACCCAGCGGAGAAAAGGCGGGGGCTGGGAGGAGCCACCAAGCTGCGAGGACGTGGTGGCTAGAGGGGCCCCGGAGCAGCTCTGAAAGGGGCCGTGGGTCCTGCATCCTGGGACTATTCAGAGTTACCCTCCAACCTGCTGACTCCGGGGGACCCCTCATCCTGTCCGCCGCAGCAGGGCTTCCCTCGGGCTTAGGGTCAGGGGTTCAAAAGGTAGACAGGCGGAACGAGTGAATTGTATTTGGAGTCTGAGACCAACAGACTGGCTTCCCAGCAGATCTTGGAAGCTTCCAGAAGACATTAGAGAATAGGATGAGATGGGCTCTGAGATGCCCAGGCCCTGTGTGGAGGGCCATGGAGGTCTCACACGTGTGCTGCATCTGGGAGATGGCGATAAAGCCGGCCCGCCTCAACTCTACTGTGACTACTCTCAGGGCAAGAGAGGGCGGCTTCTGAGAGCACGTTGTCAAACGGAAGGGTATACCAACGAGGCCCTTCTATTGCAGTTAGGAAAAGGGAGCCTAGAGGAGGCTGGGACTGTCGCAAAGCCACTGCAGAGAGAGGAGAAAGAGCTGGGAGGTGCTGTCCAGCCCGCCCTGTTCTCCCCCAGGTCTCCTCTAAGTGACTCTTCCACACCATGGGTTCTTCCTAGGATCACTGGTGACATCCTCCTCAGCCACAGAACAGGGAGTATAGAAAATACCAAGAGGCTCTTTGTAGAACTAAAAGACTTCCTAGAGCAGATTTGCTCTTTGTTTTTATAACTCCTGCTGTGTGACAAAAGTCATCCAACCAGGGACCAGCAGAAGCCATAATGGTTACGTCGCTGGACTCCCACATAGTGAATCCAGTTCAAGGCCCAGACCTGGTGGCTTAAGCTTCACACTGGGTGCATGTGTGTGTGTGTGTGTGTGTCCAAGATCCCAAGAGAAGAATGGAAGAGAAAAGATTGTGGTGTGTCCATCCACCTGGGGAGTGATTTCTTGATTTCTGTCTCTCTGTCTCTGTCTCTCTGGTGAGTACAAAAATCTCTCTAAGAAAAAGAAAAAAGTCATCCATCCAGCCCCTTACTAGGGACAAAAAGGATGCTTCCAAAGATGGCCCACCTCAGAGACTGGGTCTCCAGAGCTCTGGGTCCAGGGATGGATTTGCCTCTGTATAGCTGTAGCCTCACAGGCAGGTACTTCACCTCCTTGCCTTCTGTCTTCTCACCTTGGAAATGGCGCTCAGTGGTGCTGGCTACATTCTCTGAAGCTGTATCTTTCTCTCAGTGGTTCCCAGCTTTGGAAGCACAGTTGAATCATCTAAAGAGTGTTTTGGAAATACCATTGCCTGTGCTCCACTCCCAGAAGTTCTAATTGGCCCAAGATGGAACCTTAGGCGTTTTGTTTTTTAATTTGGCAGAGGACACATGAGAGGGCAGAGCAAAAGAGCATTCTCCATGAGGTATGGTCACCCCTTTCCCTCTACTTCTTCTTTCAGGATTTTGGGCACACACACACACACACACAGCATGGTTTTCAAGCCACTGAGTCCAGACTTGAACCATGGGATCGACCATGTGCAATCCAGCTGCCTTAACATCCAGGACACAGGCTGGCTTCCTCAGGTAATTTTTATGTGCAGGTAAGTTTTGGAACTTCTATACTAGTTCCTATGAATATTTTATTTTTTATTAAGCAAACGTCAAACCTGCATGGAATGGGCCAGGGGCCAGAGCCTGAAAGTTCAAATGCTTATTCCTATAAGTTTAATTTCCTCTCCTGGAATAAAAATGTTAAGAGCTCAAAACCTTAAAGGTGATTTTTTTTTTTGGTCTCTTTTCAAATTAAGACACTGAAGTTAGGCCATCAGCAGATCAGAAGTGGGCCTACTCCTGGTCTTCGTATTAGATGAGTTCACTGACCACAGAAATACTCAACTGAACTTTCCTCAGGGCAGGAGGAATCAGCAGCCAAAGTGTCGCTCCAATGCATTACCCAGACCCTCAAGCTGGAGGGACCATTTGAGCCCCCCATGCCTGACAGGAGGCACCACCTGTGTGTATAGTCTGCCATTCCTGTAAACCTCACAAGAGCCTTATATATCTTAAGGCATTTAAAATGAGCATGGGCTAATTTTGGATTTTAAAACTTCAGCTTTGGTTTAGCAGACTGTGCAAGAGTAAGCTTCAGCTTAGCCTCATCTGTGTCATCATGAATTTCAAAATGGCACCAATCCAGTTGGGAATGGCAATTACCAGAGAAAAGTTTGTAGCTTAGCACCCCAAGCAAAGCCCCAAATTAATGGCTGTTAGCCATCAGAATGGCCGATTTCTCAGGGATCACTCCAATTAGGATCTTCTCCGTGGCTTACAACACCAGCCCTCTGACTTCAGACGAGTAGCATCTGCAGCACAGCTGGAGCAGCTGGCTTGGAAAATCAATCACTGCCCAACAACTGTGCAACTGATGGCCCATCAACTAGAAACATAAGGTGTTCGCTCCGTTTATAAAACACACGCATTAACTTGCAAACCTGCAAATGCAATACGCAGCCCAAGAACCTCCAGTCCTACGGAAATGGTGGCACCAGTCACTTTTGCCTGTAGAGAATCACAGACTGGCACCCCAGATGGAGCATACCCCCCACCAGGGCCTGGGGAGACCCCCAGCCCCGCATTCACTGGCTCTCAAAGCCTCTGTCACTCATAGGAACCTTGAGTCCTAATACCCATATTCAAAACTAGCATTGAGATTTTTATAGGCCTGACAACAGTCATGCTATAACTCTGTGAGAATCCAAAGGTGCTTGTAGGAGTTGAGATCTTCTAAAAACCTCTCTCCTATTTCCTTTCTTTCCTTTCTTCTTTCCTTCTCTTTGTTCCTTCCTTCCTCCTTCCCTCTTTCCCTCCCTTTCTTCCTTCCTCCATCCCTTCCTTCCTCCATCCTTCCATCCCTTCTTTTCTTTCTTTCTTCTAAAATTCAAACATTAAAGGAGAAATATATTTTCTCTAGATTGTGGTCAGATGAAGACCAAACTTGGAGGACTTAAGCATTCACACATGTGATCTGATTTCTAGGGCAATTTTACTTTTCTAGTATCCAAAGAATTTGCTGCAAGGCCTTCAGAAGACATTGCCTCACACAGTATTTTGGAGGCCCTCAATAAATATGCTCTGAATTAATAAATGAGCAAAAGACCTCACATCTAAGTTCACGAACTTGGAGAAGTGGCACAGACACCTCTCTGTTCCCTCTAGGATGATCTGCCTGGTTCTCTGCTAAGCACTTCTCAAATGTAAGCTTATTTACTCTTTAGGATAACCCTGAAGAATGTGGCATGTCTATATTATTAGACATATTTTCCAAATAGGGAACTAATACTTAAAAAGGAAAAAGAATCAGGTTGTAAGATATCCCAAGGTCACATGGTAAGTGACATATGAACTTGGATTTTAACCTGGGACATCTAACTCCCAAATCATCAAAACTTTCTGAATATAGTTTTGTGAATCAACTATGTTAGGATCATAGGTTTTTGTTCTTGTTTGTTTTTGTTTTTAATTACCAGAGGGTGCATTTACTTACCAGAGAGAGACTGAGAGACAGAGCGAGATGGAGGGGAAAGGCACCCTGCAATGGGGTGTGGTCACACCAGTCACTTCTCCTCCATTTCTACATCCTGTAGGGATTGGGGACACATGTACAAAAGTACCCACCATGTTTTTCAAGGTGCCTTACCCAGACCCTCAAGGACCAGGAATCAAACTGCAGTGAGTCATGTGGGGTCTGTCCCTTAACCACTAGGCAATGGAGCTTGCCTAGGGGCATAGGACTTAAAGTGATCTAATCTTTCCTGGTTGGTTGAAGACCTGGAGCTCAGAATTTCTTCTCTGGAACAGAAGGATGGGCCAGAAGACCTCAGAATGGCCCAACCTGAAGTCCAAATTCACTCCTGGGACTTCTTTATGACCCAACCTAGTCCAGTGACCCTCACACCCTGGCCATTCAGCCCAGAATTGCAGGCTCTATTTGCTTCTAAAGAATGCTTTCTGGAGCTCCAGGATCTGCACTGCTTTGGGGAAAGAAAAGCTGAGCTACCTCTCCCCATGGCTTTAGGAGCCTTTTTTTTTCTCTGAGAGTAGGAAGCACACGTCATCAGGGGGAGGGGCAGGAGAGAGGGCTGCAGTGGGCACCATGCCCATTCTGAGAAACTAATAGTGGTATTCCTACCTTTTCAGAAAACTCCAGGCAGCAGAATCAGACTGCCAAACCACTCGCGCCTGGGGGTGAGCTATGAAATGACGGGGCACGCAGTGCATAGGGAGTTTAATGCTGTTCAGAAATAACCATCACAAGGAGCAGTTATTGAGCATTTACACATGCTGGATGGAAGAACAATTGAACTTTCCTGTGTGGTTCCAACAGAGGACCACAGGGAAGAAGCCAAAGGCAGACCGAGTTCAGGTTGTAAAGGGAAGAGCAAAGCTATATCGAGGTATGAAACGCTGCCATGTTGGGTGGTGGGTTTCTTATTGTTGAAAGTGTTTAAACACCGTACGGAAAAGCCCATGCTGTGATGTTACAGATAAACTCATGAAATAAAGGAGCAGAGGGCAAAATTTGATCTTTAATTTCCCTTTCATTGATGAGGTTTGTATGATCCCACTTCAGTGTTTTAGCCATGTGCCTCCTCTCTTCCATCTTTCAGACCAAGTCCTGCCAATATTTTCGAACTATTCTTGGCAAACATCGTGTATCAAAAGCTTCTGGAGGTGTGGAGACACAGGGACTCCTTTTTCCATCTCTTCACAGAGGTTCAAGACCATGTCCCAGAACTTCCTATTAATATGATGTTGTTAGTTAATGCCTGGAGGCCTTCCTGAACTCCAAAACATAGCCATATTAGATAAACTATTAGATGGGAAAGTTACAAAGGCATAGCTCTTGTAGCTCAAAACCAGATAAACACCTCTGAGAACCTAAAATCAAATAGAAACACAAGCTGGCAAATAGGCAACAGCTCAGGCTCTAAAAGTGCCCCTTAAAGGCAAAGAGCTGGATCTAGACTTATGATCTAAAATTGGGAATTGGGATGTTGCTTCCCTGTCCATAAAACAGGGCAATAGCTCTCACTTCTACTCTAGGCTCTGGTTTATCTGGGGGGCAAGAGGTGTGTGTGTGTGGGGGGGGGGGAACGCATGGTGAAAAAGTATAGTCTTATAGCCAGGGACTGGGTCCACTTCCACTGGCTGAGGACAGGAGACCTAAGCCATAGTCAGCCCTCAGTCTAGATGAGACCCCTGAGACACAGGACCCAGGCTTCCTGCAAAACTAGTACACAGAAGGGAAAATGTGAAGGAAGACACCAAAAGCAAAAGTTCATTCAAAATGAGTTTGTAAACAAAAATTCCAAAACACACAAGGAAAGCTAACACTGAGTCAAACAGTCTAAAAAATCCACTATCAGATGAATTTACTTTTAATAAAATAACAATAGAGAGATCTGGAAACAAATTTAGAACATGTATATTTGGGTGAAGGAGGTAAAAGGTAAAGGAAAACATAACACTTCTATTTTTAGAATACTGTAACAAAAGAATTAAATTGAGAAGAGAGTGATATAAAAGTAGAGAAAATGAAAATCTTGGAACTACAAAATACAGCTAATGAAATAAAAATTTCATAGATAAAATAAGTTCTTCAATAGGATATAGTTAAAGAGAGAGAATAACTTAGGAGATAGTGCCAATATAATTACTCAGAATGTAAATACAGAGAAAAAGAAATTATAAATGCAGTTTTAAAAAGATTAGTAGGTTGGGGCCAGCAGTTAGCATAATGGCTATGTCGCTGGACTCCCATGTAGTCGACCGTGGTTTGCATCCCGGAGCCGGTGGCTTAAACTCATGCCGGGCACATGTGCGTGCGTGCTCAAGATCCCAAGAGGAGAATGGAGGAGAAGGGATTGCGGCATGGCCATCCCCTCTGGGGGGTGATTTCTCGCTATCTATCTCTCTGTCTCTGTCTGTCTGGTGAGCACACATGCCCTATAGCAAAAACCTCTCCAAAAAAAAAAAAAAAAAAGATTAATAGGTTGAAACATATTTAAAAGAAACTCTAAAATAGGTGGGAAAAAAAATAGAGAAGCAACATTTAAAGATAAGATGCTGGAGTATTTCTTTTTTAAAAAAATGATTATTTCTTTATAATTTTTTAACTTGACCAGAGACAGAGACAGAGACAGAAAAGGAAAGTGAGAAAGCAAACTGCCAGGTCTGAGACTTGAACCTCAGTTGTCCATGTGGAAGTCTAGTGCCTTAGCCACTATACCACCTGCCAGTCCCAATGTTGGAGCTTTTCTAAGATTGAAGAAATACAACTCCTTGAATTGAAAGTAGTCACTGAGTACAAATCAGGATAAAGAAAAAAAATTGACATATCATGGTGAAAATGAAGACAAAGAGGAAAACCATAAAAAGCTCCTGGAAAAGCCAGCAGGTGGTATGGTGGTTAAGGTGCCGGACTCCCACATGGCTGATGACAGTTCGAGTCCCAGACCTGGCAATTTTCTTTCTCACTTTCTCTCTCTCTTTCTCTCTCTCTCTATCTCTCATGTGTATCCTATAGTAAATGGAAAGTTAGAGGTTGGAGCTATAACTTCTTTTTCACTAGTTTCTAGAACCTGTCTCAGTCCCTGGCCACTCAGCCCAGAACTGCAATTGCAAGACTGGCCCCAGATACCAGGAAGAAGCAGGACTGAAGAGCAGGACTGAGGAGCTGTTGCCCCATCTGGGCATGGTGCACAGGGAAGTGCCCACACACTCATGGACCTGGGAAAGCCACCCCTATCAGGCCCCTCCTGCACACCCTAATCCAACGGCTCTCTATAAACTCCCAGAGCTATGATGCTCTCTCTGACACTTACGATGAACACAGAATTCAGAACTTTCTGTCACTCACAGAAAACCCTGATTCCCAAAGAACAGATCTTTTGGAAGACATTGGATTCCCTTTTCTTGCTATTGCCAATTGCTGTTTTTCTTTCTTTGTAATTTGCAGTTTTTCCCACAGTTTGTCACTGGAAAAAATGTGGAAATGGGGCTTTCACATGTTTGAGACAGAGAGTAAACTCCTATTGGAAAAAATGAAATCTCCAACCTGGAGCCCCAAGACTGAGTCAAACTTTCCACTGAATCAAGATCTCTACATGCAACTTGAGAGGCAAAATTAAGTTGTAATATTCCAGCAAATAGCTACAGCCATTGAGAATGCTGCTCTCGACTCCTTGGCTGGATCACAAACCGAGGCAGAGGCAAATTTAATTACCTGTCAGGAACTAAATAAAAGGTTTGCTTCATCGAATACTCCCTGTGTGCAGGACAGCTATGAAAACAAGTCTGACGCTCAATCGATTTGCTGTTTACAGAGCCCCAAAGAGGCACCAAGACGCACAAGTGGGCCACTTGAAGCTTTTGGAAGGTTAAATATTCTTTAATGCATTTGCCAATTGCTCCCTCTCTCCACGCTAGATTCAAAGCCACTGCTTACCACCAAGAGCTCTTGCATCTACTCCTTGAAAATATTCCATAATCATTTCTTTCAGATGTCAAACGTGACTGGTAAGGCAAGACCCACTCCTTTAGGGTCTCCACAATAGAATGCTCCTCTCTCCCTGAGAGAATGCTATTTTCAGAAGACTGATGCTTACTCTTCAAGAAAACCAGACTGCCCCTTACCCCCAGCAGTGCCAGCCTTCTGCAAGCCATAGGAGAAGGAATATTTTGGCACCAGGAGACTTTGGTGAACAAGGTTAAGTTCACATTCATTGCTTGAAACCTGTTTCCCCAGTTGCCACCTGGGCAAAGCTGCCCTGCCCTACCCACTCACGGGGTTGTAGTGAGCCTAAGTGTGGTAATGAGGATGAAAGACCTGGTGCTATTTTTGCTGTTTAATGCATACATGTTATTTCACTGCCTGGAGTTGGAGGGCCAGAGACTGGGGAAGGAGCAATTTCTACCTTCATGGAAGTTGGAAATGGCAATTTGGCTGGGCCAGCCAGGCCTCTCCCCAACACTTGGCAGAAAGCAGAGTCAATCACACTAGCTTGAGTGAACCTACTCCATTTTGTTTCAGAGGAGACCCTGAACAGACTGAAAAAGCAGCGGTTGGTTAGAAATGATGGGCAAAATAAGAATGGGAGAACTGCAGCCTTTACAAATCTTTTCTTCCCTGGGCCTGAAGTCAGCAATATTGGTTTTTAGAGCCAGGACCCTCTGTTACTGTATCATTTGGACATGTTACTTAACTTCTCCAAGTCTCATTTCCTTATCGATAAAGTAAATGCTTTTTAAAAGTGAAAATCATTATGTTAACAGGTCTAATACCATTATGGCTTCTGCCACTTTTCACCTAAGAGCCTGGAGGACGTCAGTGAGTGAATGAGTTCGTCTATCTTCACTTTTCCTTAGGGAGGCTATTAAAGAAAGGGCGGGCTAATGTCAGGCACAGGAATTTTGAGGTGCTCCATTTCTGACCTGGGCCTGCTCCCCATTCCTTAGGCAAACTGGTTGTCCTCTACTCCCGGGTGGCACGATGGTTGAGGTGCTGGATCCCACATGGCAAACTGTGGTTCTAGTCCCAAACCCAGTAGCTTAAAAATTGCTCTTGGCATGAATGTTCTGGACTTACAAGGGACAGATTAAAGCAGGGTCTCCCTACCTATCCCCAGGTACTTTCACTACCCCTAGCAGGACTCGGAGGACTGAAAAGGCCTCCCACTTCTTTCACCACACCTCTTACATGACAGACTCTGGCAAGGGCTTAACACAGCTGGGCCAGAACCAGAGTCTGGCTCAGTCACCTCTGCTGGCCCTTCTGTCATTGTAGAGGTGAGAGCAGGGGCAGGGGAGCTCTGTCCACATCCCTACCTCCCAGTGTTTTATAGGTCAGCTTAGCATGTACTCACTCTGGCCAGTGAAGCGTCCTGCTCCCGAAGCCTGAAAAGGGGCTGAGAGCAATCTCACACTTGGCCTGGCCAGTCTCAGGGAGGCCTGGGCTACCCCTGCACAGCTGCATTAGCTAAAGATGGGATGGAGTCGGACTCCTTTTGCCAAGGACAGGTAAAGGAAGATGCTCCCTGCCGCATCTTTAATGATTCCATTTTCAGGAAGATTCTGCATTTTAAATTTATCTCTCCATGGTTTTTTTGCTAAGCAGTCACTAATAAAATCCGTAGCCCACTCGGAGCCCCACTGCTCATCAACTATTAGCTGCCCTCAGGCTGCACCAGTCTGTTTATATTATAAATAAAGGCTGGAAGAGGCAGCTTGCTCAGTGCAGGCTCCTTGGGGGCCAGTTGGGAGCTGAGCCAGCCCCTTCCATGCCGTCTGCCCACCCTGGCTAGGGGAGGGAGGGCCCAACCCAGGCCTTGCCTGAAGCCAGCTCCTTTGGACAGAACAAGCCACTACAAGGACCTGCAATCCATCCCTGGAATCCCGGTTTAATTATGTCGGAGGCAGAGCGCTTTTGCTCCCCTCAAGCTCTGCAGCCCCCCAGAGCCCGCGGAATCATTGTTCAGTGCTTATTACTGCCGCGGGCCCCCCGGGCACAGTGTTGCAGAGACCTCATTTCAATATTTACCACTTAGATCACTTAAGGGCTGTCAGCTTTAATAACATTTTATCAATTGGATACTTATATTATTCACGGCTTCATAAAAATAACAAGACCTGCCTTGGCATTTCAATCATATGCGGGCTAATTTCAGTGACTGCTCAGGGATTTCGTTTTTATTAACATTTAGAGCTGCTGTGACTGAATCTCCTGGAAGCGTGGTGTATGCGGTGGCCACACAGCAGGCTGTGGGAGTGGGTCACAGAGCACTCTGCCCTGGCACGTGGTCAGGGGAGGTCAGAGACCCCCTCTACAGTTACATGACTCATTCCCACTGGGTGGGGTGTTCAGGACTCTGTTGGTAAAAACAAAACAAAACAAAACAAAACAAAATAGCCCTTGACTACTCGTCCTCCTCACCACCTTCTTCCCTTCTCCTAGCCAGCAGCCATGGTGAACTCTCTCCTGACCTTCAGGCAGCTTTCTACTATACGATTGGGTCTTGAGAGGTTCCCACCCCACCCACTCACACTTCCACCTGTAAAATCTCTGGTCAGCTTCAGGCTCACCTTTAAGGTCACCCCTGCCTCTCCCTCCTCTGTTCCCTAAGAGCCCGCGGCACGGTGGGTGCAGTGAGTCTTTGGAGAGAAAGGTGCCTGTTGGCCCTTTGGCTATGTCCCACAGATTCAGATGTCCTCTTCTCCCTCAGGTCTGGCCGTTCCTGCAGCCACCACCATTCTCCCTTCTGCTGTCCCTTGGGAGCATGTCACATACCGCCTGACTTTTTCTGCATTTTCTCTAAGAAAAAAGCTTGCCAATCTCTCCCCAACTTGAACAGTTTGCTCTTGCTAGTAACTGCAGGACACTCCAGACCTTTTATCCATTGCTCATCTTGGTGACAAATCCCAGAGGTGTCCCAGGAGAGGAAATCCCACCTCATCTAGTGGCTCTCCTATTTCCAATGGTTCTTGGCTCCCATCACTGACCCTCCTCTGCTGCTCCCAGGCCTCTGGGGCTACTCTGGTGTCCCTTAGCAATTCTGCCACGCAGCCTCCTCACTAGCCTCGCCTGCTCCCCTTCCTCCCTTCCCATCCAGCCTCCTCACAGAGGCCCTGGGCCTTTTATGTCACTCTCCTGCTCAGGCCCTTCCGTGGACTTTGGTTGCTCTTAGAACCAATCCAAAGTCTTAACTACCTCTTCCACGCCCTGCATATCCACTCTCTGGACTCACCTTCCCCAGCTCATGGTTCTCTGGCCAGAATCTCAATCCTACAAGTCATTTCCCACCCCCCACATGCCCCACCCAGAGCTTTTGTAATACCAGCCTTTCCTGGACCACCCTTCCCACTGCTCCTCACATGGCTAACACTAGTCTTTACTTGAATGTCACCTAAGGTGCTCCCTGACACCTTTTAACACTGGTTTCTCCTTTCAGCCCTGTCATGCTCCATCTTAGTCTTCTTTGCTACCTCCATGGGCCTGACCACAACTTGCAATTTCTTAACTTCTTTGTTGGTTTTGCTCTGTGATCTCTGAAGCTGTATGGGTGCCTAGCAGTTACACAATAAAAATGTGTTGAATGAATGAATGAGCTTACCTATTCCCTTATTCTTTTTCCCTTATGATAATCCTCATCCTCACCCCCAACATACACACACTCAGCAACCTTCCTTCTCACATCATCTTGAATATACAGTTAAATAGGACCAGACTCATATAGGCCATTCCTGTCACTGGAAAATGCTCAGGCTAGTGCCCACGGTTCAGACAGCATAGCGCAGTGGTTAGGGACATAGGTTCTGGAGGCAAGTTCCTTAATCTTTCTGTGCCTCAGTCTGTTCATCTGTAACTTGGGTTGGTAATGCTTACTTAATAGGATCATTGTGAGGATTTCATGAGTTAATAATATATATGAAGTGCCTAGGCCAGTGCTTGGCACCGTCCGTGCCTCATAAATGTCAACTATTACTATCACAAGTCTAGAATGGCCTTCCCATTTCCCAAAGACAGTTGTTCCCATTCCAACCTCCACCATTTCCTCAGCTGCTCAGCGCAAGTGGCCTGGTTATCACTCCCTGTTGACCCAGGGAGGTGTATTCAGTGGAATTGCAGTACCCTCACTCCCTGGAGTTACTGTGAACGGCCTCCTGATGGGGAAGGAGTGAAGATCAGGTAAATCCAGGCAGATCTTCATGCTGGGAAAGACAGGCTTTCTTGCAAGAAGAGAATTGTCCTTCTTATGTACCATGCAAAGGTAGACTCCTGACATCTCTAGAGCGAAAGCTATTCTTTGCAATAAAGGCTTAAAGATAGTATCTCACTAGTGCTCCCAATGAGAGGGTTGCCACTTTTGAGCCCTGGACAAAAAGGGAAAGAGGCCTGGGGCTAGCTGACTTCTCTGGTCACCCTACCAGGAAGGTCAAAGCCAAACCTGCCACTTCTCTCCTGCCTGGAGTCCTCTGAACAAGCAGCTATTCCTGAACTGCCAGGCTCCATTTGTACTCTCTAAGTGGTACTGATCTGTCAGTAAATTTGTCTATTGCTTGATGCTTCTATTTCTATTAGAGATGCTAAATGCCTCTCAGGCAACTGGGCTACAAGGTTTCCCATTGCCCTGGGATTCTCTCTGCCTGCATGCACGTGGTTGTGTGTGTGTGTGACAGTGAGGGAGTTATGTGAAGTAGGACCTATCCCTTTTGACGCCCTGAGTTGCCTGGGTTCTGTCCTCCCAAACTTTCTAAATTGCAGGAGAAATTGCCCTGACAGAACCTCTTGCTGACAGACAGTGTCTTTTGTTACAGATGGAGGTGTTGATCCTTCTCTAATCAACAGCTTAATTAGGTCTGCTGAGATGAAAGAGTCATTTTTACTTTGGGAGCTAATATTTATAGACAACCCTTTTCCCTGCCCCTGCACTGGAGGTGTTAACAACTTGAAGGCTAAATCAAATAAAAATTATAAAACTAATTTCTTCACTCTACAAAAATCACTGGCAAATTCAGACAGAACTCTCCAGACTGTGAGCTATCCCAGCGAGCTGTTTCATTCATGGCCACAGAACCCAGAGCAGAGCTGGGCACACAGTGGGTACTCAAGAAGCATTTGTTGAGTTTTGAAGGTGCGAGGAGGCTGTCTGATGGTTTTCTTCTCCAGCAAGAACCACTATGGCATTGTGGTTAAGAATTTGGCGTGGCAGTCAGACAGACCTGGATTTAAATTCTAGCAGCTTCACCACTCAACTGTATGACTTTGGGCAGCTGTTTAACATCTTGAAGCCTCAGTTTCCATGACTATAAAATGGAACAGTATTAATACCCATCTTATACCTTTCAAGCCCATAGCACCATCTTTGGCACACAGAAGCACCTTTAGCACTGGCTACAATGAGCAGCGGCGGTAGCAGTAGAGGTGGAGGTAACAAGTAAATCTCAGAGCTTCTGCTTCTGCAGGACAGTCTTCTGGTCATCTTATTTTCCTAGACTTGAGTCTGTTGTGGTTTAAAACTCACGTTGGGCACATGTCTGTGATTCTCCAAGATCCCAAGAGGAGAATGGAAAAGGGATTGGGTATGGCCATCCCCCCGGGGGGAGGGGGTGATTTCTTGCTTTCTCTCTGTTTCTCTGTCTTTGGCAAGTGTACATGCCCTATTAAGGAAATGAAAATTAAAACCATAATGTGATGCTACTTCACACTTACTAGGCCAGCTATAATAAAGAAAACTGAAAAATAACAAGTCCAAGATCAAGGCACCAGCATATTCAATGTCTAGTGAGAGCTGTTCCTCATAGATGAGTCCTTCTGTGTGTACCCATGTGACAGGAGCAGTAAGAGGGCTCCCTCGAGCCTCTTTTATAAAGGCATAATTCCATTCATGATGGCTGAGCCCTCATGACCTAATCACCTCCTAAAGGGCCTACCTCATAATACTACCACAATAGGGATCAGGTTTCAATATGAATTTTGGAGGAACACAAACATTCAGACCATAGGAAGTACACAGCCAAAATAATTAAAAACAGGGACTCAAATGCCAATGCCAATGTTCATAGCAGCAATATTCATGATAGTCAAAAAGGGGAAACAGCCCAAACATCTGTCAACTGATGAATTGAAAAATAAAATGAAGTACAGGTTGAGCATCCCTAATCTAGAAATGTGAAATCTGAAATGCTGCGAACACCAAAACTTTTTGAATGCTGACATAATATTATAAGTGGAAATTCCACGTCTGATCTCATGTGACAAGTTATAGTCAAATGCTGCAATACAAAAATATTGTATAAAATTACCTTCAGGCTATGTGTGTAAAGTGTATATGAATTTAAATGAATTTTATGTTTAGACGTGGGTCCTATCTCTAGGATATCTTGTTATGTATATGCAAAGACTCCAAAATCTAAAAAATATTGAAATTGGAAACAGTTTTGCTCCCAAGCATTTCAGATAAGGGATAGTCACCAATATAACTATATAATGGGATATTAGAAAACCATAAAAAGGAATAAAATTCTAATACATGCTCCATGTAGGTGAAACTTCAAAATATTATGCTAAGTAAAAGAGGCCAGACACAAAAGGCCACACATATTACATGATTCCATTTAAATGAAATGTCTAGAACTGAGAAATCCACATAGATAGAAAATAGATTAGTGGTTGCTATGGCTACCCACACCCTCTATAGTTGAGGCATTTAGTGTGAGACTGCTAATGGATATAGGGTTTCTTTTTGAGGTGCTGGAAATATTTTGGAATTTAGATAGTGATGATGTTTGCAATAATACAGAAATACTTCAACTACTGAACTGCACACTTTGAAGCAATGAATTTTATACATTTATTATATTTCAATTTAAAAAAATATGCTGGGCTTTTAGTCTATACCCAGGACTCACTCCTCCTGCATCCACAAGTATGTACCTTGTAGGCAGCCTTCTTCTTGGCCTTATTGTTTGGATCCATAACCAACAACTGTTTTCAAGGTAAAGCCTATACTTAAAACTTTTTCTAACACTGTACAATTTGCAGATCACCTTTCAGTTTGATCCTCACAACAGCCATGAATGTAGGTATTATTACAGCTTTTCTACAGATATGGAAACTGAAACTCAGAAATATGAAGCACTTTGGTGAGGATCACTCCACTAACAAGTAGAAGTGTTGGAACTGGAACTTAAGACTTCACACTCCAATACCCTCTATTTTCCCTATTGATGATGCACAAGTTGACCAATAGTGCTTTCAAATCATCACAAAGATGAACCACTTCCAAACACAATCCAGACTTACCTCTGATTTCAACCCTCAGCCTCGTCTACATGTGCAGTATTCTTGACCACAACCCTGTGGGTTTTGAGCCTTCAGAGCACATGTCTGACATGTGAGAAAGACAGAGCTTCACACATAGGACTTGGGAAACAGGTCACTTGACTCCCATTTCACCAAGGCAAGCTTACCAGCAGCACAAGTCATTATCTAACTACCTGATTTAGAAAGTCATGGACACCTGATTAAGGAGAGAGGCCCACTCTAGCAGGCAGTGGGAAGCCATTCAAATGTTTTGAGTAGGGGTTGATGTGAGAGTTCATATAAGTCTGCAAGGTATAAGTTGTCCATGTGTAAAAACCATCAAAAAGAGAAACACCTGCTCATGGCTTCAGATGTAATTTTTGTGGGTGTCCAAGAAAGACTTGAAAAACAAACCAAGTTGGGGGACCAGCAGTTAGCGTAATGGCTATGTCGCTGGACTCTCATGTAGTCGACCGCGGTTTGAGTCCCGGACCTGCTGGCTTAAAACTCACGCCGGGTGCGTGTGCGTGCATGCCCAAGATCCCGAGAGGAGAATGGAGGAGAAGGAATTGCGGCATGACCATCCCCTCTGGGGGTGATTTCTTGCTTTCTATCTCTCTGTCTCTGTCTGTCTGGTGAGCGCACGCGTCCTATAGCAAAAACCTCTCAAAAAAAAAAAAAAAAAAAAAAACCCAAACCAAGTTGGAAGACATTTTGTGAAGAATAAAATCAGTGGAGGGGACCAGCAGTTGGCATAATGGCTATGTCACTGGACTCTCATGTAGTTGACCACAGTTCAAGTCCTGGACATGATGGCTTAAACTCACACCAGGCACGTGTGCGTGCATGCCTAGGATCCCGAGAGGAGAATGAAGGAGAAGGGATTGCGGCCTGGCTACCCACTCCCCCCCACCCCAGGGGAGTGATTTCTTGCTTTTTATCTCTCTGTCTCTGTCTTTCTGGCGAGCGCATGCACCCTATAGCAAAAACCTCTAAAAAAAAAAATTAAATCAGTGGAGTTATATAAAAGTTTACCCAATTTTTTTAACTATCAGATGTGGGAAAATGTCCTAAAATTACATCGCTCCCATCTTCATTTGACCCCCTTGGTACTTCATTGGAATAGAAGCTGACCCCCTTCAGAACTGGTCAGGTCCAATAAGCACAAAGGTAATGACCTTGTCATTTATTTCTTTATTCACACCAACTCATTTCTTAAGGCTGAAATTGACCTTAAAATCATTGACCCTTCCATGTGAAGCCCAAGGTGTGAAGTAACGTCCTTGCCAAACTGTTACACAGTTGCTGCCTAAACACTCACAGTGACAGGGTTGTCACTATCTATTGGGGCAACCCTCTCTATCTTTAGAAATGTCTGGCTTTTAGAAGCATTTTCCTCAGATAAAGTCAAAACCTATTGACATCCTCTCATTGGCCTCATTCCACCTCTTAGGGCTGTTCAGAAACACATTTGCTCATTCTTTTACATGATGGCTCTTCAATATTTTAAGCCTCTGTTGTAGCCTCAACACTAAACCAGAGTCTTCACTTTGTATTTTTTATGTAACACTGATTTCTAGACTATTCTAGTCATTCTGCCTTCTTTTCTTTTCCTATAATTGACTTTTTAAAGAAGGAAAAATTCAGATTCTGCATTTCCTTTGAGATACTTCTGAAATTCTCCTCCACGGGTTAGCATTGAATAGGAAAATTTAGTAAAGGCAGTTTTATATCCTCCTCACCTCCCAAGTGTTATGGTTGTACCCAAGTGCATGGTTGTACCCGGATGACAGTAGGGAATGTGAACCTGGAACTAGATGTATCAGCTGGGGTACAGCAGGTCATGGGTGGAAGTCAAGTATATTAATAGCAGAGTGTGCTATCGAAAGGGCGTGGAAACACACATCAGTAACCATCAAGGAGTTAGTTCAACAATGACGGTCTCAAATAGGGTCTCATGGGTCAGGAAATGAATGGTACCCTAAGAATCAGGCAGATTGGCAGCAAGGAAGTTTTGCAGTAGGTGGCCAAACCTCAGGAACAGGCCTCTCTATGTGAAGGACATCAGTCACAGGTACAGAGAAATGAGCTGGTTCTGGGTCTGTGTGAGTGACTTGGTCTTTTCCAGATTGCAAGCCAGCTCTGAATTTTCAGCCATGAGTCCAGGATGCCATGCTGAATATATTTTGGTTCCCACCTGCTGTTCCAGCCTCCTCTCTGCCCTTTTCAAAACTCTTGACAGGCTGGGATCCTCATGGTTCCCTTCACACATTCTGTATATTTTTCTGCTTGATCCCTTGGTTTTCCTTTCCCTCACTCTCACTTCTCATTCTAACAATCTGGAATGAAAGCCCTCCTCACTTTTCTCAGCCTCTTTCCATCTGGCTTAATTCTTGACCCAGCTGGAAAGTTTGATCTAGATTCTAGGACCTAAGACAGGATCATGTCTGTTTCCAGAAAGGAGTTTCAGGATGAACAATGTCACTCCAGGCCTAGAAGGCAAGAGTAGTGGTGTGAATGTTGAGTGCTTCCAACTAGCAGCAATGTTTGTCACTGGAACTGGGGCCAGGGCTAGAATGGGAAAATCATCAAATGGTAGATGAAGCTATTAAGCTCAGTGTTGGACTAGAGCTGCTTCAATCCCTCCTGCCAAAGGACAGTATTGCCAGGGTACTGCAACAGAGCTGAGCTGTAGAGGGTATGGGAACAGAAAGATGGCCAAGACTGGAAGACCAGGCAGGACTTGACAGTCACAATCTTCAGGCCGACTGAGGTTCTGGCTGGTTATAACTCCTCTGAATTCTGCTGACACTTGACTTTCCTCAGTTTAGGTGGTAAAGTTATACAATCAAAAAGCATTCTGCAGAAGCAATTTTTACAGTGAACAAAAAGAGAATTCCATCTGTTTCAGGTCAAAAAACCCTGCAAAAACTATGGGGGCAGAGAGGGAGATGAAATGAGGATGGAAATAGTAATAGATTGACTTCTATAATATGTAACTGACAAAATATTTGAAACGTCTTTGTGTATATTTAAAAATCTCGTATCACTACTTGGAAGGTTATCCTACATGTGAAATGTGTAATAGAAACTGGCTGGATTTTCTCTGAATGACTTTATTGTAAAAAAAACCCCACATTTTAAATGAGGCACGGGAAAGTCAGAGGCCACCAGGATGGATGCCGGCAAGGCGGAAAGCAGAGTATCCTGAGATGTTTGGAGCCTGTCAAGACATTTGAGTAGGATTTTATGTAAATCTAATCAGTTCCAAAACCAAATCACAATTATTTAGCCCATTATCACTGATCCAGAGTGATGCCAGGCATATTATTCCTACCAACTCCTCACCCTGTCCAGAAGAGGAAAAAATAGGAGTGTTTACTTTTATTATTATGCATCATGTTATGAACCTCACTGTCGCTAAGTACATGCAGCACCTTTAACTAAAGAAACTAATTGCAAGCCACTTTCAATAACTCTTGTTTTTTAATTTAATGCCCTCAGAGAGACATAATTGGGCTGGAGGGAAGAATTTTCACTGAAGTCATGAATTTGCTATATAAATACAAACAAGAAAGAAAGCTAATACAGTAAGGGAATATGGGATTAATTTTGAAATTGTCTGATTAGTGGATTGCTGCCCATCAATAATTGCCTTATATTTTCCCAAGGCCCTCTCTTTATTGGAGTCTGGCACCGCATCTGCCCACAGTCTGTCAATCAGCTCATGCAGCTGGGAGGGTCTGGAGAGACCACAATTGGAAGCCTGCTGGGGCGCCTTGTTAGACAAAGCAATATATCCCAGACGTGAAAACATTCCCATCTCAACTCGGCTGCTAACGTCTTTACACTCAATCCTCCTGTGTTTGAGCAGGGCCTCAATGTGACTACGTGTCTGATTTTTGAAAAGAAAAAGCCACAGTTGCCTCCATACATGTATTTTATAGGCCTGGGCTCTGCTGGGGTTTGAGGTCAGAAACACCTTCCCCCTCTCAGTGGCTAAGCTACCTACTAACATCGTTAAGGATAGATCTGCAACAGCTGGAATTTTAAAAGCAACATCGGTGTCATGTGGGACACCTGAACATGCCTCATACATTTAAAAATGAAGAAAGATGATCTGAAGGGTTATGAGCAAGTGTGCAGATGGTGGGTTTCTAACTTAATTAATGCTTAAAATCTGGAATGGTTCTCAAGCTGCAAGAACACTTCCCATCGTTCTTCCCCATTCCAATTGTCCTTAAAGACTTAATCAGAGAGAGGAAGGGTGGGTCTGTTGACTGAACTCACCCTAAACATCTTTTCAAACCGCACACACACACACACACACACACACACACACACACACACACAGTTGCAGCCCTGCTAATGATGTTTATGCCATGTCCATTTCCAGAAATATTTATGTCTATTTTGCCAGCAATCAGTTAAAATATACAAAAATGGGTTTTCATGTAAAGATGCTTCATCTGGAAGACAAAAATATGATTGTAATAGAACAAAGATGGCTCAGAGCATGCTCTTTTTTGTTTTTCTATCATCTACTGTTTTCCTTTTCTGTTTGGTAAACTGTGCATTTGTTTTCAATGTAGATTTTGCTTTTGTGAGGTAGGAAACAAAATGGCCTGGAGCCAAGGTTGCTACAGCACCCGGTTGGGTTATTAGCTATTGAAGGGCAACTACCTTTTAAAGTAAAGGTTCAGTGGCCAGGACAAATTTTGGTGACATCCTCTATTCTGCACTGTAGACATCTGTGTCCTGAAGCAGTAGCCCACTACCCACAGGGACCGAGATCTAAAGGACATAGCTAGACAAGAACCAGGTCTGTGTGACTGGAACACCAGCCTGGGTACATCAGATGGCTCACGTTCACGCCAATCATCAAAACCTAAGAAACTCTCCCCTTCCTCTACTTCCCATTTGGGCCCAAGCCTTGGTGTTTTGTCATACCTCTCTCTCGCTGTGTGTTTTCTACACGGAATGATTAACAAGAGCAGAAGTCACCTGATATTGGTACCTGGACTGCCAAAATCACTCTAGGTGATGCTTCAGTGCCGGGGGCACCCACTGCTGTGGCCCTGAGAATTAGCAGTGACGGGGACCAGCAGTTAGCATGATGGCTATGTCGCTGGACTCCCATGTAGTCGACCGTGGTTCGCGTCCCAGACCTGGTGGCTTAAAACTCACACCGGGCGCGTGTGCGTGCGTGCCCAAGATCCTGAGAGGAGAATGGAGGAGAAGAAATTGTGGCATGACCATCCCCCCGGGGGGTGATTTCTCGCTTTCTGTCTCTCTGTCTCTCTCTGTCTGTCTGGCAAGCGCACGCACCCTATAGCAAAAAAAAAAAAAAAAAGAGAAAAAAAAAAAAAAGAATTAGCAGTGCCGAGCTAGTCTGAAAATGGATGTGAATAAACCGCAAAATTTTATGTCACAGAGCTGTTATGACAATTAAAAGATAGAAAGTAGGTGGAAACAATTTTTAAGCTCTAGTCTAGAGCATGTTGTCAAAGGAAGAGGCTATTTTGTTATTACTGATGCCAGCCGGCTTTTCAATGACTTTATAATAGTGCTATCAAGGCAGATGCCTTGGCTGCTGGTTTTGCCTTGGGCAAGCAGGGGGCCAGCAGCTTAGGCCAAAGCAGCGCCCTTCTTGGGTATTGGACTTGTGGTGCCAGGATGGCGGAGTGTCTTTCCACTTGTTGCTCTTTTCCAATCTGCTGTCCCTCCAAGGCCCTTCAGACTCTTAATGCTATCAACCTGCAGATGATGTCTATATTTACAGCCCCCAACTCAGTCTGTATTCTTGAGTTCCATGTGCTTGGGTATCTGATAAGTGTCCCAAAGTTAACACATCCAAAATGCACCTTAATTTTTTTTCTTTTTTATGATAGAGGGTGCATGCATGCATGCACATGTGGGAGTAGTAGGTGGGGAGGACAGAGGAGAAGGAGAAGAAGAAAGAGAGAAGTACCTTCCAGTAGGAACTGGTCATGCTGCGATCCTCTTCCCCCAGACCTCCAGCTCTTCAGGATCTTTAGCACATGTGCACATGCCCCAGGTGTTTCAAGGTGACTGGGGATTTGAATCACTGTTGGCCATGTGGGTGCTAGCATGACAGTCAATCACACTACTGACTGTGCCACAGAGGCTGGGCACCCAAACACACCACTTGATACCTGTTTCAAACCTGCTCTATCTTTGCCTTTCCTTTCCTCAGTAAATAGCATCATTGCTCAGCTCTTACGCTGGAGCTTAGCCTCAAAGTTACCAGGTTTCATTTTTTTTTTTTTTTGGAGAGGTTTTTTCGCTACAGGGTGCGTTCGCTCGCCAGACAGACAGAAAGAGACATAGAGACAGAAAGCGAGAAATCACCCCCCAGGGGGGATCGCCACGCCACAATCCCTTCTCCTCCATTCTCCTCTCGGGATCTTGGGCACGCACGCACACGCGCCCGGCGTGAGTTTTAAGCCACCGGGTCCGGGACGTGAACCGTGGTCGACTACGTGGGAGTCCAGCGACATAGCCATTACACTAACTGCTGGTTCCCCCAGGTTTCATTTTTTAAAAGGAAAACAGAAAGTTTCAATTGCCTGTTCACATGTATTTTGCAGGCATGGGTTCTGTTGGAGCTTGAGGTTGCTGCTGTGAGGACAAAGCCCTGCTTCAATGCAGGATTTTTCTGACCCAAATCCTAGGAGTCATTTTTGAGTTTTCACTTTCCTGTCCCCTCCCCCGACCCCAACATGCAGTCCCTAAACAAGTGCTCTTGGCTCTATTCAATAAAGTTCTTCTTCCAGAATATGGAGGTACCAAAGTAGTTATAGATGAGAAGGATTATTTCTTAGAGATGGTGACATTCTTGGAAAGTATGTAGACTGAAATAAATCACCACTGAAATGGCATCACACAAAGCTGCCCAGTCCACTGAAGTTGTGAAATCTTTCATCATGTAAATAATTTCCATGTTTCTCTTTTATAATAAACTAATATCTAACATAATGACATCCACTGTCTCTGAGATTTAATTTTGCTGTACTGATATAAACATTTCCAAATAAAATATGTAAATGAGTGATTAGGAAAAAAAGGTATGTTGAATTCAATGGCTTCTTGGCTACCTGGACCTCGATGACAGTGTGCAAAGCCAGCTGACACCTCTTGTCCAAATTACTGCCTCTGTCAGCTGGTCTTGCATCCACCTTGCTCCTGCTAGTCTGGTCTCCACATAGCAAGCACAGTGATGTTTTAGAATCAAAAATCAAAGCATTCTATCCACTACTCAAAATACTCTAATGACTTTCCCTGAGGCCTAGAATGGGATCCAGAATCCTTTTTATGATCTACAATGCTCCACCTGAGGCAGCCTCATTTTCCCTAAGCCCTCCTTGCACCCTGGGTTCTAGCCACACTGATCTTCTAGCTCTTCCCTATTTTGGGCTGTTACCTGCTTTGGGCCTATCTGCTTCCTTGGTGCTCTTTTCTTGTGCCTTTGGATAGTTTCTCACCTCATTTTACCCTGTCTATACCTCTGAAATGGATTTCTCCTATCTATTCTCTCTGTCGCCCACATCCTCAGTTCTCTTGTTTGTGACTATATCCTCAGTGCCTGAATTGTCCATGGTACAGAAGAGGCATTCAAGGAATATTTGTAGAATGAGTACATTAGTGACTGAATAAATAACTCTAAGCTAATGCAACATTATTAACCTCATTATCACACACACAATCACTCTCACAGAGCAATAAAGAAAAAAAAACCAACAAACAATAACAAATCAAGTCTCTTTGTGGGAAAAAAATGGCCCCAAGAAGAAAAACACTAGAGTTTATGATGGGATAGCACAGATTATAAAGAGAATCCCAAACTTTAGAGTTTATGATGGGATAGCACAGATTATAAAGAGAATCCCAAACTGACTTAAAGCAAAACTCAGGTCTTGATTTAAGAAGTATGATGGGGCTGTGTGGCTGGCCCGCTCTACCCAGTTCTTCTCCCCAAAGTTCCTTTCCCTCTGAAGAGCTCACCTCAGCTCGTGTCTCACAGCACAGCTGAAACTAGGCTGGAACGCTTAAATAAGACTTCACCAAGGACCCAGGGAAACTGAAGGAGAGGTTGGTGTACAGGGAGTGAGGTATCAGGCTTTGTGAGAGGGGCAAGAAAAGGAGGAAAAAGAGCCCTGGGTATGTGATTTCATTGAGTCAGTCTCACTTACTTTACAAGACAGGCTACTTTGGAAAAGTCAGTGTAAGGTTTGGGCTGTAGAAGGAGGACTTGGAAATGGAGACGGAACCTGCTTATACTTTCATGTCAGTCTTCCATGCCACTCATGTAAAACAGCAACTCCAATCCCAATTCTTATGAGTAAACACTGCTTGGAGGCAGGAATTGTAACGGGTCTGCATAATTGCAAAACTGGTGTTTTTTTGAAACACCTTGGATCTCCATTCCACCAGGACTCATAATACCAAGGTCCCCCTCTCCAGCTGGGACCTAAAGAACACGGCATGATTCCACTTACATTTCATGGTCTTTAAAGGTCTACAAACATGTGTGCTGGCTTGTTTGGAAACAAATGGTATCACACTTGATTCTCATGATTCTCACACCAAAAAGGGAGTGGGGGAGCCCACAGGCGAAGGAAAGTTCTGAAGCAAAGTTACTCCCTAACCATGAGGCCAAAATCTTGCTAGAAATGTGACTGATGATGTGATAAGAAGGTGCCCATTCCAAACTGAATGCAAAACAGGAATTCCAACGTAACTGATTGCATATAAAGAACTAGGTAACTGATTGCATATTAGGAACACCGTTTCCATTTACCCATTTGGAACAGAACAATCTGTAGCATAAAAGGAGAGTAAAATTTGGCAGGGCTCACTGTGAGCCAGTGAAGAGGCATGAGTGGAGAGAATTCCTAAAAGAGATCCTAACTTAATCAATCAGTTGGAGCAGGAGGCCAAAAGCTGCCTTCGGAAATAGATCAAAAGGACTGTATCGACCAGGCATGCACACACCGTATCAATCTCTGGCCCAATGGTGCAAGGCTCCAGGCGTCACCTCACAAACCCGCCCAGAGCAGCCTGATTTTATTTGTAAATGTTCAGGAACTACCTGAAACACAATCCCAGAGCAAGGCTGATGGAGCAGGGGCCCTGTGGAGTAAAAGTCAGGACTGAATGGAAATTCCCTTGGATTTATTTTCCTACTGATTTCTGTGTTCCTGTGGAACACACACTAAATCCATCCTCAAACTGACAAATCAGTGGGGCTCCATCTGAGATGGAAAATGGCCTGAGGCAAGAAAGAAAGGCCAGAGCTGGCTTCTGCCAAGGACAGCGGACCTGCCTCCTTGGCCTGTATCTCCTAGAATATGACTTTCTGTAGCTGAAGCCATGCCTGTTTCCCATCTCAGTGCTCGAGGGTATGGGCCCAGCAGCCAGCCTTAGCTCAACTAACTGTTACAAGCAACTACCTACACGGGGGATGAATTATGGGCTGTGTTGTTCATCTTGCTTTTCTTTCTTTTCTTTTTTTGTAGAATTATTTTTTATTTTAACTTCAGTTATTTAATTTATTTATTTCATTTTATTTTAATTTGACAAGGGGAAGGAGCGAGAGTGAGAGCGAGAGCGAGAGCGAGAGAGAGAGAGAGAAAGTAAGAAAGCAAACCACCAGGTCCGGATTTGAACTGCGTTGGCCATGTGAGAGTCTAGCGCCCTTAACTACCACGCCACCTGCTGGCCCCCCCATCTTGCTTTTCTTGCTTTATACTATGCCTTCCAAGTATTTCCATATTAACTTTGATTCCCATGAAATAATTAAGCTTGAATGCACTAAGGCAGCAATGAATATCCTGAACTAACTTCTCTATGCATTCAGAATGGCACTTAATTGTATACAATCTTTGGGAGAATTGAGAAAATAGTCACTCATATTACTTTCTGATTTCTGGGGTTTGGGTGAGGAACCAGGTTAAGAAAGGCTGGTGAGGGGAACCAGCAGTTAGCGTAATGGCTATGTCCTGGACTCCCACGTAGTCACCGCGGTTCGCGTCCCGGACCCGGTGGCTTAAAACTCACGCCGGGCACGTGTGCGTGCGTGCCCAAGATCCCAAGAGGAGAATAGAGGAGAAGGGATTGCAGCCTGACCATCCCCTCTGGGGGGTGATTTCTCGCTTTCTGTCTCTATGTCTCTCTCTGTCTGTCTGGCGAGCGCATGTGCCCTATAGTGAAAACCTCTCCAAAAAAAAAAAAAAAAAGGAAAGAAAGAAAAAGAAAGGCTGGGCTGGTGAGGACCAGCAGTTAGCGTAATGGCTATGTTGCTGAACTCCCACGTAGCCGACCGTGGTTTGAGTCCTGGACCCGGTGGTTTAAACACATGCCGGGCACATGTGTGTGCATGCCCAAGATCAGAGAGGAGAGTGGAGGAGAAGGAATTGCAGCATGGCACCCCCCAGGGGGTGATTTCTTACTTTCTATCTCTCTGCCTCTCTCTTTCTGGTGAGCCTACGTGCCCTATAGCAAAAAAAAAAAAAAAAAAAAAAAAAGGCTGGTGAAATTTCACACCGTATGGTAAACTATAATTTAATCAGTCCTGTATTTATGGACATGTAGGTTGTCCCCCAACACCTCTTGTTTTCCTACTGTAAACAATGCTGCAATGAACACCCTTGTAAAATAGCTTGGTGAACTTTTGTGAGTTATCTGTAGGATAAATTCTCAACATTGGAAATGCTTTGTAATTAATGGGTCATCAGGAAAGTCATGACACATTTTTGCAGAGAAAAACAGAAAAAGTAAGTCATGACTTTCCTAATGACCTAAAAGATTTTAAGCATCTTCAGAATAGTAAAATGTTTTAATCTTTTATGTTTTTGTTCAGTTACCTAGATAAATATCATATGGGCTCATGAAAAAGAAACAATTAATACCCTGAAATTACAGGGCCATAAACACAAAACTAACAAAACAAAATGGTTTGAAATGAAAGGGTAAGCAAGGAGCCAGCAGGTGGAATAATGGTTGGGGCACCGGGCGCCCACATGGTTTACCATGGTTTGAGTCCCAGACCTGGCAGCTTGCTTTTTCACTTTCCCTTTTTATCTCTCTCTGGTCAAAACTTTAAAAATAATAACAAATAAAGAAAAATAAAATAAATAATTCTTCTTAAAAAAAGGGGTGGGAAAACAAAAATGATAAATGATATAATCTTTGTAAAATTACTGCAGTAATTTTAAATAGAAGGCATCGGGTCTTTGATTTTTACCTTTTTCCTGCATCTGCACTTTATATTTCTTTTTTTTTTTTTTTTTGAGAAGTTTTTGCTATAGGGCACGTGTGCTCGCCAGAAAGACAGAGAGAGACAGAGAGATAGAAAGCGAGAAATCACCCCCAGGGGAGATGGCCACGTGCAATCCCTTCTCCTCCATTCTCCTCTCAGGATCTTGGGCACGCACACACACACGCCCGTCATGAATTTAAGTCACCGGGTCTGAGACTCGAACCGTGGTTGGCTACATGGGAGTCCAGCGACATAGCCATTATGCTAGCTGCTGGCCCCTGCACTTTATATTTCTAATTGCTGATTAACACCTTATTCTAAGAGGCTAACTATAGATAGACTGGGTCTGCCTTCTTATTTCTGGAGAAAACATATAGAAGGAAGAAAAATGTCCTAGTCAGAATTTGTTCCCTTCACTGTAATGTTTTGAGACATTCGAAATACCATAGGTGGGCCTGATTTTGGAAAACAGTTTTCTAGTAATCTGACTGGCTCAAGATGATAGGTTTTTTAAAATGCTGTAATTTAGAATTTTAACTTTCTGAAAAAATAATTTAGGTCAGAGTTACTTAAGGACACACCTCACTGATAACCAGAAGTTTCTAAATTTGTACTGCACCACAGATATGAGGATTCCGGGATTCTCTACACAATTTGGGACTACTGTTGACTTTGAAGTTAGTTGGTATTTCATTAGGATAATGTCATCGTTATCTCACTATCACTCCAGCACAACACTTGTAAAGTTTTATTATCACCACTATATAGGTTGGGAAACTGAGGCACAGAGTACATGAGTAAATATTTGACATAATTTTTTTTTCATTTTGTCCAAAGAACCATTTGAAATCCAGTAACTTCATAAAGATATATCCTAAGTTGGCCATTCCAGCCCAATTTATTCTTGCTATGCCATTTCCATATAAAAATGAAAAATCTCTTATTTCAGGAAAGTTTTCTTGAATCTTATATAAACTTTTGAACATATGTATACACACACACACACACACACACACACACACACACACACATTAGGTTTTTTTCTATAGGGCAGATTCACTTGCCAAAGACAGAGAGTGACAGAGAGAAGGAAAGTGAGAAATAATTCCTCCACATGGGGTTGGCCATGCTGCAATCCCTTCTCCTCCATTCACCTCTCAGGATTTTGGGCATGCATACACACGAGCCCAGTGTGGTTTTCAAACCAACTGGGTCTAGGACTCCAACCACAGTCAGCCAGGTGGGAGTCCGGTACCTTAATCACCATACTGCCTGCTGGCCTCCTTGAATTGTATTTTTAAATATTTGTTCTGTTCATTATTTCTCTTGTCTTCTATGAAGATCCTTGCTATGCTTTAAATGTGTTCCCCTCAAATTCATGTGTTGAGGATTGGTTGTGACTGGATTACACCCAAGAGGGTAAAAACAGGCCTGACTGCAGTTGCAGTCAAGCACTACTATGTAATAATGGAGCCATATGAGAGAACCAGGAGTTCAGATCCAGGATTGACCTGAATATGCTGGGCATGCCATGGTACTGGCAAGCTGGAAGGCTAGGGGGGATCATAGCAATGGTAAGGCTCTATTGAGGGTTCAGATCTAGGGTCGACCTGAGTATGCTGGGCATGCCCAAGGGTGCACCCACAGTACTGGCAGGCTGGAAGGCTGCGGGGGGGGGGGGGGGGGGGCGGGGGTGATCATAGCATTATAAGACTCTGTTGAGGGTTCCTGTATGTCTCTCTCATGAAAGAAAGAAAATGTTTTAAAAAGAGAGAGTATGAAAAATTAATCTGACTGTGGTGTTGAGAGGTAGAAGCTTTGAGAGGAAACTAGGGTCAGGGTTGGGCCTCCATTATACATATAGGTTTATAAGAAGACACAGACACAAGTTCTGCAGTTACTTAGTCTTGCCATATGATGCCCTAAACTGTGGTATTCACCAGCAAAAAGACCCTCACTAGATGTAGCCCTTTGACCTTAGACCTCCTAAACTATGAGCTAAATAAACTTCAATTCCTAGAAACAACCCAGACTCAGGTATTTCTGTTAGTAGTAACACAATAGACTAAAACAATCCTACATTGAAGTCCTTGGCCTATCTTCCATAACTACCACTTTCCCTCTAAGCCTTTCTACACATTCTTTTGCTTTGATTTCATTTTGCTCTCTTTTCTCATTTTTATTCTATTAGTCTTAGTTTTAAATGAGGAATGTTTACCCCTAGGCAAAGACTTCCAATGGATGTACGTGCCTGGATGATTTTAAGAATATCAATTTCAATATATGTTCTTTCCAAAAATTGATCTACCAGGAAGTATACCTGAGGTTGAGGGTTTTGTGGATTTGTTTTTCCCATCTCTTCTTTCATAATCACTCAACATAACTGGTGTTGGTGAAGAATTCTTCAGTCAAGGCACCTAAACCTTCAATATGGCCTTCATGTATTTTCTTCTCTTATATACATTTGTATTAAATTTGAAGCAAGGCATTTGAAATTGCCTGTGTTGAAATCTTCTGAATTCATTGCACAGTGGGGTATCAAGAGAGCTGACAAATTTACTAATCTTATCTGTTCCAATTCATAACTATTGTCAACGAATGCATTGCCCTAAAGGAGAGTCTTATGAGATCATTAAGGGGACATGACAAGCTCTGGCTCTTATCTATCTTATCTACAAATCCATTAATCTAAGAAGTTGAGTATTAATACTTACTGTTAAACAATATATCTCCTGCTCTTCCTGAATCTTCACCCTTCTTGGTGACAGGGCTTGGAGAATACTCCCATTCACCCATGCTTTGGCCCATCTTAGGGGCATGTCTGCATAAATTTGAGAAAGGAAGTGACTGGTTCCACACTAATATTCAATACTCCCAGAAGATTAGTGTTACATCTAGAAATGGGACATACAGTTAGGGTTTTATACTCTCTCAAACATTTATTAAGACTGATAGGGCAAACATCTTTGATAACTTTCCCCAACAGATTAAGGAATGCTAGAAACTCATTTATTTTTTACTTGGGCATATTTCTTCTCACTGCCACTTAAGTCTATTACTAGCTGCTTGACTAATCTTTTAATTTTTATTTTTAATTTACTATAAGGAGTATGTGCTCAGCAGAGAGAGAGGGAGAGAGAGAGAGGGAGGGAGGGAGGGAGGGAGGGAGGGAGAGAGAGAGAGAGAGAGAGAGAGAGAGAGAGAGAGAGAGAGAGAAAGAGAGAAAGCAATCCCTGGAGGGGATGGCCATACTGAAATCCCTTCTCCTCCATTCTCTTACTGGGATTTTGGGTTGACAGGCACAGGTATTTGGTGTGTTTTTCAAACCACCGGGTCTGACAATCAAATCATGCAGTTGGCCATGTGGGATCTAGCTACCTTAGCCATCATACCACCAGCTGGCCCTCAATTGCTTTTTTTCATCATGCAATTATTAGATTTATATTATCATCATAGGGATGTTATGGATTCCATTGTAAATAATAATTCCAGCAACAATTATTAATGAACTTACAAGTCTCCCACTTACTGATGGCCCAATACTTTCCTTTTGTTGCTACTTTCCACAAAGTAGTTTAAATTACATTCTAAAGACAGAACATCTACCTCTGTACAGGTGTAGGATAAAGTGTTCCCAAAACATATACTAGAACATAATATCCTGAACTTTACAAAATCAATTTTATTTAATTAAGGATAATCCCTTCCTCTCAGATGTTGCTGTGCTTTTCTAATACTATCAGACACATAATTATAAACATGCTCCTTTCCAACCATTAAGTGAATTACCAACTTATCCCTATGTAACTACTGTCACTTATCCAGCTCTATCTACCTGTTTGTCTTTTTATTTTCTTTTTTAGTTAGAGAACGTTAAAAATATATTGTCAGAAGGATAATGGTCTCATATGACACATATCTATATAGAAAAGGCTGTGATTTATTGCAAAGCATAATTATAGAGCAAATTCCAAGGAAGGGCAATAACTTTTCAAAACAAAATTTAAAATGCAATGGCTCAGGCCAAAGTCTCAGTTAAATTTTTGGAGAATTCAGAGCTATTAGGGGTAGAAGAATGCTTTCCCTTTTTCCTTTCTTTTTTTTCCTTTTTGTGATGTTTCCTCTTTTTAAAATTTATTCTTTTTTTCCTTTTTCTTTTCTTTCTTCTGATATTTTTGTTTCTTTTGTTTTGAAGTTTCCTCTTCAGTGGACCTAGATGAATAGGACCTTTTTCTTTTTTTCTTCAATTTGATTCTCTCTTTGCTTTTTTCTCTTTTTCTTTTCCTCTTCCTCATTTATTCTTTTTTCTTGTAATGAATTTATTCAGTTCTTCATTCTCCTCACCACTGTCTTCCCTGCTTATACTGTTGACATCCAAAACTATGTCCCTTTTGGGTCCTACATGAAGAAAATTGCGACATTCAAAAGCCAGGTGACCAGGGTAGCCACATTTTTTCTTTCTTTCTTTTTTTGGAGAGGTTTTCACTATAGGGCGCATGCACTCGCCAGACAGACAGAGAGAGACAGAGAGACAGAAAGCGAGAAATCACCCCCCAGGGAGGATGGCCACACGGCAATCCCTTTTCCTCCATTCTCCTCTCAGGATCTTGGGCACGCACACACACGCACCCAGAGTGAGTTTAAGCCACCAGATCCAGGACTCGAACCGCGGTCAACTACATGGGAGTCCAGTGATATAGTCATTACGCTAACTGCTGGTCCTGGTAGCCACATTTTTTACAGCCTGCTCTGACACTGTCCCTGGCACTGCCATGATGCCAATGAAAGGGGTTGCTGGAAGCTTTCGAGAATATGTTTGCTTCCTGCAGGCTTCGAAGAAGGGCAGGTTCTAATTCCTGGGTGTCAACAAATTGGGAAAGGAACAAATCAAGTATCTGCTATAAGTCATTAAAAATAATTTTTATCACTATATGATTTTGGCATATGACTTGAAAGGATTTCTAAGCTTTTAGTGACTCCTACTTTTTTTTTAATGTTAAAAATATATATATATTTATTTCAATTTTTCAGATGCTTCAACTGTTACAGGCCATCATGATTTAAATAAGAGGGAAAAAAAACATTTGAGAAAGGACAAGAAACCTTTTGTTTAAAGAATGAAATATAAATTGTTAATTCACTTTAAGAAACAGAAAAGGTCCACAACGACATATTTTTTTAAAAAGTTACTGTAATTATTTCTCTTTTGAATGTGGCCTGGAAGAATCATTTTTCCCCCAATTTAATGGAGATGGAGATTTATCTCTATCCAAGCTTTGAGCATAAGCAGATAAAAAGTAATTTTCATTTTCTTGAGACTGACTTGATGAAAGGGCATAGGGTGTCCCCAAAAATGTCTGATGAGTGAGAACACTGAAATGACTAAATTGATGGGACATATTTAATCGACTGTCATAAACCTGAAAGTTCCTATATGAATCCTGTTCTGCTGAACTGCTGTTCTCTCCTTCTGAGCACACTATATCAACAGAAGTTCTCTCTTCAGAATCAATTTGATAAGTCTTATCTTCTAATAAACTTTTTTGCACGTTAAGAGACGACTGCAACTCAATTTGAATATTCTCTTTTTGATCTGTTCCACGTGATCCTTTGGTCTCTTTCGCCAATATTTCTGAATGAAAATTGCTGCATACTTCTATATGTGAGATTTCATCCCCTGATTCCAGAGACATATCCTCTTCATCCTTTTCATCGTTTTCTAAAAGAGCTGACTGCGACTCAAGATTCTCATTAGCACCAATCAGTGGAAGATTTTCTTCTGTGATTGAGTTGTGATAACCCACAAGATTTTTAAAGTTCTGCATAAAGTCTTCAGCAGTTGCAACCACTATTCCATTATCTGCATAGCAGGAAACCATCTTGGTATTCTTCTCTGTTAAAAAGACAATGTGTCGCTGATGTATGTTCTGAGCTTGAAGTCTGATGAGGCAATCCAATTCTGGAGCTTTTCGAGTTTGTGAGTCACAATTGTGGTATGACAAAATTTCAACCAGATGCTTGCTTCTTCTGATAGACATTCAGAAGCGTCAACAGACTCAGAGCTTTAGCATTCAATCTGCCCAGTTCCTTTAGTTTCTTTTGAAATTTACAGTGGACTTTCCATTGCCACTTTCCCTCTGGAGTACTAAGTTCTTCAAGGAATGTCAAAAAAATTTTAAGGTTCTCAATTGTGACAACCTCTGGATTTAGAATTGATTCATCAGATACAATAAAACCTCCAGATACAAATAATTCATTGTATGTATGATTTTTAACATCATCTAGGCTATCGACACCAGCAAAACTAACGCAGGGGAGCTTCTTTAAAGTCACCAAGCCAGGTACCTTGTGAATGAAACCTGCAATGTCTTCATTTTGAATAATAATCAACAGTTTATCTAATTCTGATCTTCATTCCAAAAACTGTTCTGGATGACATTCTGTATTGCCTAATTTGATAAGATATTCCTTTATTTCTTTACAGAGCATACTCTCTTCTTCTTCATGAATATAAAATTTCACAGTATTTTTCTGGACATCTTTCATGATTTTAACCAAACTATTAAATACTTCAGGTTCTAACTGGCTTATAAAATTTGAAAGAGCTGGTTGGGCAGAAATGTTTACATCACTGGGTGATTTTGTTTCTTTTTCTCCTGGTTCCTGGGGAATATCACCAGGTAGAGTAGGATCCGAAGTCACCATGGTGGCATGGTGTGGCTGGTTCATTTCTACTTCAGTTAGACCCAGAGCTGAAGAGGAATGTTGCTCATTAGAGTTGGTATCTTTCAAAGAGTCACTAGAGAGTGGCCCAAGATGTTTACTGTCCAGGTCACTTGAAGAATGTAGTGTGACATTTCTTCCCAGAGGACTGGATGTTATCTTAGTACCCGAATCACTAGGACTGACTGCGGGCTGATTCCTGCCCTTAGCTGATGCTTTAATAATGACAGTATTTAGTTTCTCATGTAAGCCATCTACAAACTCTTGTACACCAGCTTTGGAGGTATTACAATATATGAACTCGGAAAGCTGTTTTATCTTCTCTTGTGTTGAAAAGATGGGTGCGGAAATTCTACTGACATAAGAAACATTCTTTTGCTTCAAAATCTCTTCTATCTTCCTAGAAAAGAGATGGTACTCTCCTAACACTGTTCTTTCTGTGGCTTCACTCACTGCAGGTGGCTCTGCGGCTGGCACACATCTATTTATTTACATGAACAAGAGTTCTCAGCTCTTATATCTACAAAAACAAAAAAAGAAGTAGAATTGATGCTAAGCCTGTCTCATTCTGAAAATAAGTCATATTTATATATTTACCTATGAATATGCAAACTAGTTGAAAATTGCCTTATCCAAAAATCATTAAGGAACAGTTCTCTAGTACTCTACTTTTTAAATTTTATAATTATTTCTCAAAAGCAATCACATTTATTTTGCTTAATTATATGCTGGCTATTTAATAATTGCAATAATTCAATCAGAAAAGAACAATGAATACTTAACAGACTTGTGGACCCATGAAATTAAAACAAGTTAAATCGCAATTTACATGAGGCTTCTGTTGCAAAGAAATATGATAACACTTTTTGAACATAAAGATATTATACTGGGATAAAATTATATGGAAGAAGTGGAAAGGAAATAGGAGTTCAAGGAAACAAAACATGAGGTACAATATGTGACACTAAAAGAACTCATTTGTGTATTCTAATACATATCAAAGATATTTAAGTCTAAACGGGTCGGTCATATAAAAGAGTTATGCAAACAGTTTAATGTGGCGTCTTGGGTTGTAGCTTGCCACTCTTTGGTCTTGACCCAAGAAAGTAATGGAAAAAATGTTAATAAAACAGATAACTTAAAAGGTGTCATGTCTGTAGCCACCATATTGTGAATAGCAGAAAAAAAAAAGTATTTAGTAGTATTCTCCCAAAAACTATTATCCAATTCAACAAAGAAGTCACACACGCTATTGACAATTGATGAACAAATGAAGCACCAACATATATTTTCATTGTTTTGCTTTCATCTCATTAATATAAATAAAAGTATTGATCAACATTCATGTCAAAACTATTCAGAGAACCAATTGTTCAACATTTCTCAGTAGCATACATTGCTGGACTTAATGTGATTCCTTGTTTAGCCCATCAGTTTCTCGAAACCATATTCAGTCTTGGGAAACTTCTGCTCCCTGTGTGATTTCCTTCTTGCCTTTATGTACAAAGGACTTGGGACTTCAGGATGGGCTCTTCAGCTCTGAGAAACCCACTTGCTAGGCTGCTATGAAATCTGCAGCAGTAAATCCTCACCACTGCTTTCTGCATGCTCTCCTCCTTGAGCTCTTCCACGGCTTTTGTTTTTGATTTTATCCAGACAATAATCTCTGACTTTTAATCCAACTATTTTTATTGAAAAGTAATTACTGATGTATAAGGGTTGAAATCTAGCATCTTACTATTTGTTTGGGCTATGTCCCATCTGTTCTGTGCTTCCCTCACTCTTCTTTCTTGCCTTTTAAAAGTAAATTAATCAGATATTTTTTAATCATTGCATTTCCCTTTTGATTTGCTTGTTAATTTATACTTTTACTACTCTTTTCATGGTTATCCTAGAGAACACAAAATGCATCTTAATTTGCTAGAATCAGACTTCTATTTGTATTTTCGCCAATATAAGGACTACAGAACACTTTAGTTCCCTTTACTCTGTTCCTGCTTATGTATTATTGTCATAAATTTTATTGCTACATATTTTTTTTAATTATTTATTTTATTTTATTTATTCATTCTTTTATTTTTTTTAATTTGACCAGAGAGAGACAGAGGGTGTGAGCGAGAGAGAGAGGAAGTGAGAAAGCAAGCCACCAGATTCAGGACTTGAACCCTGGTCGGCCATGTGGGAGTGTCCAGCGCCTTAACCACCACGCCACCTGCTGGTCCCAGCTACATATTTTAATAACATTTCAAGATAATATACATTGTTTTCATACAGTCAATAATCACTACATGTACCACTTATATTTCAGATTTTGATATCAGGGTAATACTGATCTCAAAATGAGTTGAGAAGTAGTCTCCTCTGTAATATTTTAGAAGTATTTGTGTAGAATATTATTCTTTTCTTAAATGTTTGGTAAAATTCCCCAGTGAAGTCATCTGGACTTGAAGTTTTCTTTGCAGAAAGGTTTTAAATGTAAAAACCTTTATCTTTAATCTTTAATGGATCTTTTATCTTTAATAGCACAATTCAAGTTATCTGTTTTTTCTTACTAAGTATTTTGTGCTTTCAAGGAATCATTTCATTTCATGTAAGTGTTGGACTGTCATAAAGTTGTTCTTTTATTCTTTTTTTTAATTTGTTTAATATAAATAGGCTCTGTAGCTATGTTATTTCTCTCATTCCTGATAAAGGAAATTTATGTTGTTTGTTTCTTTCTTTTTCTTTTCTGATCAGTATGCACAGAGGTTTACCCTTTTTTTCCCCCTCAAAGAATTGGTTCTTGAGTTCATAATGTTCTCTACTGTTTTCTATTTTACTATAAAAATTTTTTTTTCCCCCAGAGGGTGTGTATGCTTGCCAGGGAGAGAGAGAGAAAGTGAAAAAGCATGGAGGGTGAGTCACATCACAATCCCTTCTCCATTTCTTCATCTTATCTGGATTTTGAGCATGCACACACACACATATATCCAGTGTGTTTTTCAAGCAACTGGATGCAGAACTCAAACTGAGCAGCTGGCCATGTGGGACCCTGCCACCTTAACCACACCACCAGATGGCCCTAGTTTACTTTTCTTTTTGCTACAGGGTGCATGTTCTCACTGGAGAGAGACAGGAAGGAAAAGTAAGAAATCGCCCCCTGGGGAGATGACCACAGTGTAATTTCTTCTCCACCATTCTGTTCTCGAGATTTTGGGCACACATGCACACATGCCCAGTGTGTTTTTCAAGTCCAGAATTCAAACCATGGAGTCAGTCATGTGGGAGTCCAGCACCTTGACAACCATGCCACCAGCTGGGCCTGTTTCACCTTTTTTGTGTGTATTATTTTCCTTTTCCTTACTTTCCTTTCATTTGATCTTTTTATTTTTTGGAGAGGTTTTTGCTATAGGGAGTGTGCACTCGCCAGACAGACAGAGAGAGACAGAGAGACAGAAAGCAAGAAATCACCCCCCAGGGGGGATGGCCACGCTGCAATCCCTTCTCCTCCATTCTCCTCTCGGGATCTTGGGCACGCATGCACACGCGCCCAGCGTGAGTTTTAAGCCACCGGGTCCGGACTCGAACCGTGATCGACTACGTGGGAATCCAGCGACATAGCCATTACGCTAACTGCTGGTCCCTTTTTGTATTTTTTAAAAAAAGAATTATTTTATTTAACTTTATTTATTTATTTTAATTTGAACAGAGAGGGACAGAGAGTGAGAGAAAGTGAAAAAGCAAGCTGCCAGATCTGGGACTTCAACTGTGGTCGGCCATGCGGGAATCAGGCGCCCTTAACCATCATGCCATCTGCTGGCCCCAGGTTTTTTTTTAAGAGTTTTTTTTTTTTTTTTGCCTTAGTGTGTGTACACTAAATAGAGAGAGACAGAGACAGAGACAGAGACAGTGAGAGGGAAAGGAAGACATCACTCCCAAGGCAGAATGGCCACTCTGCAATCCCTTCTCCTCCATTCTCTCAGGATCTTGGGCACGCATGCACACGTGCCTGGCATGAGTTTCAAGCCACTGACTTTAACCACTACACCATCTGCTGGCCCATGATATTTACCTAGTTTCTTAAGGTTGAAGCTAAGATCACTTAAGGGGCAAAAATCCCAAAATTTCTGTGTGACTTTTCCTTCAGTGATTTTGCTGCTTTTCAGTGGCACAGGTAAAGAAGATACAGCTTAGAACCTGGGCATCCAACTGAATTTTTCAGCAAATCCCCTCAGCTAAATGACAGAAATTATATATCAGTACCTACCAATGAGGAGGGGCATTAATCTAAAGTTGATGGGCCAAAAAATAGAAGCTTAAATACATTAGTTAACATTTTTTTTAAAGCCAAAAAAAGAAAAAAAAAGATTACCAGTCTCTCATTTTAAGATGAAGAAGTAAAGAAATTTCTGGTTCTACCTTTTCCTAAACCCAATCAGAAATAAAAAGACAAATGGAATAAAAATTGCATATAGGAGGAGATTAGGAAACATGTATGACCTGAACTTTAATATTTATAAAGAAGAGCAAGTGCGAAAGTTAGACCAAAGTGAAAAAGGATGCCAAGAGACAATGTCCATGTTTGAGGATCTCAAGCAGAATCAAAAGGGCACAGTTTTCCAAGTGAATGATATACCTAAGGAGCAAAACCAACTATTTTCTATTTGAAAAAGACTGAGGATGGCAATACAGCTATAGAATTCTCTGACTCCACTTGAAACCACATAGACATGACATTTGTGAAAGAAAAGTTTTGGGAGTCAAGAAATGAAAGTTAATAAGTAGCCCTGAAGCTATCAATTCTAGTAAGTTAAATTTCTGTAGTCTGCATCTACATTCACAAATCACTGTACCTTATATGCATAGGATATTACTGCAAGTTAAGAGGGCATCATTGGTCCTCTTGTTGGCCCAGAAGTTCTTTAAAACCTCTGATGTCTCTTTCACATTTTCTTTCCTCAAAGAAAATTCTTCCACAAGGAAAGACTTAGTATTAAAAAATGAGGATACCCAAAAAAGAGATGAGAAAGTTTCATAACTCTGTGGATATACTAAAAATATACTGACCTATATACTTTCAATGGGTGTAAATTATCTTTCAATAAAGCCTTTAAAAAACGCATCTAACAATATTTGATATCCTTTTGAAGTAAAAAGAACTCAATAAAAACTAATAGACAAGCAGTTTCTTAATACGAAAAATACACATTTTTTATTTCAAAGGTCAAAAACTATACAGAGAAACAATGAATCCCATTAAAATCAGAAACAAAAGAAGGGTGCATATTACTACCAATACTACCACTGTAACTTAACTTTGCTTAGGAATACAAGCCAATGACATTAAAAATGAGAGAAGAAATATATGTAAGATTAGAAAAGGAAGAAACCATTATTATTTGCAGATGAAATACTATACCAGAAAGTCTAAGAAAGTCAGCTAAAAAAATCCTTATTACCAAGAGTAAGATAATTTAGTAAGGCAGCTGTGAACAAACTTAAAACAGAAAAATCAGTAGTATTCTATATAAATATTGTCTAAAGAATATAATAGAAGAAAATACCCAATTATAAGAAATAGGGCAGAATGCTTAAGAATAAACCTAAGAAATTTGTATAATCCACATGAAAGAAATTTGGAAACATTATTTAATGTTATTACAATAGATGAATAAAAAGTAAGACATTTATTCTAGATAAAGTAATGATGACAATATTATGACAATTCTGTATCTAAATTTATAAACTGAATTTTTTCAATAAAAATATCAATACAATTATTTTGGGAATAAACCAAGAAAAGAGTGATGAGGGAAGAACAGTCCTATCAATTACTAAAAAGTATTACGAATGTTATAGTATTGAAAACAGTTCGGTATTAGCACACAAACAGGACGATCTATGGAATAGGATAGCTCAGAAACAGATGTAAATATGTATTGAGATTTAGTTCTTGACAAAGTTGGCATTTCAGATCAGTAAAATTATATATTTAATAAATAGTATTAGATTAAGAAGACAGCCATTTGGAAACTATAAAATTAGATTTCCTCTTTCATTCATTATCCCACAATAAATTCAAGGTAAATTATTTAAATGAGAAAAGTTAAACATGAAGGCAACAGAAATTAGATATTTGACTTTATAAAATTCTTATTTTCTTTATAGCAAAAAACCCCAATATATTTTCACTTTTAAACACTCTTAGCCTCATATCAGACCTGCTTGGCCATTAGAAATATTCTTTTTCTCTTTACACAAATGATTTTGTGTTCAATCCCATTTTTTATTTAAATATATTAAATATACTTTTTATCATCTTTGTCTAATATTTTCAATATGAAAGATCTTATGGGTCTCATTCAGCTCTTTTTTTTTTTTTTTCTGCTGGCTCTTACTGAGAGGGACTTGTTTCCTGTTTTGGTTTTGTTCTGTTTGTTTGCTTTTAAATTCTTGACTGTGATATCATGCTCCATGGAATTTTTTTCTGAGCAAATTCTCCTTCAGAGAAGATCTGTGCTAACTTTAACAGATGCCAAGGAGCACAGTCATTTTAAACAGTATTCCTGGGTTGAGGATTTGGGGAACACTCAGGTAGTATGAGATCAGCAGTGCTATGCAACATTTTTGTTACTTTTGATAGAATTGATTTTTCTTTTTTCCTTTTTTTTAAAGTTCTAAATATTTATTCTGATTTTCACTTTGATTTCTCCTTTGGTTGATTAATTACTTAGAAGTATTTTAAAATTTCTATGCATTGGTTATTGGTATTTTCTTTTACACATGATGCTCTGTACCAGCATTCTACAAGTGAACATTTAATAGTAAATCATTCTATTCAGGCCTTGGTTACCTGTTGTTTCTACTAGAATAACAACTATAGACCATCTACAGCACTGATGTCTCTACTCCTAGGAAACAATGTTCTTGCCCTTTTTGTTTGTTTTATCTGTATGTAGTGGTATGTCTCATACAGCTCTTATACAATTATCTCAGAGAAAAATTCAGACAAAATCTCCCAGAGAAGATATTGGTGATGAATTGAACTGACCTGGATTCACCTGAAGCAATATAGCCTGTTGAATTAGGGCAGTCAAACTTGCTTCCTCTGAGGACCCAACTGATTTGTGTAATTTCTGCAAGGTCATCTGCCCTGGGAAAGGAAGGGAAATTCTGCATTCTCTTCCATGGTCTGTAACCTCATCCCTGACAGCTGCACGGCCACGTGCACAGTGAAGAATCTCTCCTTCTCTCCCCCACTCCCCTTCTTTGCTTTTCACGTTAACTGCTTGGCAATTTACTTTCATCACCATATCCACGTCAAGCTTCACTTGCTTGGCATCATGCTCCCCACAGAGGCTTGCCATGGGAAAGCTTCTCTTTCCAAGTCCCCCTAATCATCAGACCAGGCATCATTCCCTCTTGGGTCCCTCCTTACACTGACCTCAGTTCATCAACAAGTCCTGTTGAGTGTACCTACCCATGCCTGTATCTGAGTTGGTGTCTACGCACACTGACTTAGACATTCCCAGCTACAGAAAGCAAAACATATGGCAAAAATGAAGCTAAATCCATGCTCCCTTGAAGTTGGATCTGGACTGTAGCAACTGCCTCCTGACTTTTGTGATTTCTATCTCTCCCACAACTCCCAATGTATTTGCACATGTCTTTCAGAGCACCTGTCCTCAAATACACTAACATTTTTAAATGCCCCCTATTCGTTTCCCCTACCAAAAATCTTCAGAGGATTCTCTTTGCTTAGAAAATACGTACAAATGAAGAGAACCAGAAATAGTAGATAAAAAGGTCAGTATAACAAACTACAAATACATAATTGCTTAATCAGTTCTTTAATCCCCTCTTGGGATTTTGGGCATGGCCACACACACACCCGGTGTGAATTTTCTTTTTTTTGGAGAGGTTTTTGCTATAGGGCGCGTGCACTCACCAGACAGAGAGAGACAGAGAGACAGAAAGTGAGAAATCACCCCCCAAGGGGGGACGGCCACACCGCAATCCCTTCTCCTCTCGGGATCTTGGGCACACGTGCACATGTGCCCAGCGTGAGTTTTAAGCCACCGGCTCCGGGACGCGAACCGCGGTCGACTATGTGGGAGTCCAGTGACATAGCCATTACGCTAACTGCTGGTCCCCACCCGGTGTGAATTTTAAGCTGCCAGGTCTGGGACAAGAACCACGGTTGACTATGTAGGATCCAGCAATGTAAACATTATGTCACCTGCTGGTCCCAATTCCAGCTACTCTTGGGGCTAAGGCAGTAAAATTGCAACATAACAAGACTCTGCCTTAAAGAAAGAAACCAAAAAAATAAAAACTTGTAATTAGAACATATAAAAATTTCCTACAATGTAGGAAAAAAAATGAACCAAATTATAAAGTAGTCAGAGTCTGGCTGGCGTGAGCATGGGGAAACAAGAAAACAAGGAAGTATGTGACCATGAAGCAAATGCTTAATCTCAGAGATCAGAGGTTTAAAGAAAAGGATAGATTAAAACCTAAAAATAAAAAAAAATCCTAGCATGCGGAAGGAAAGAGATGTCCGCCCCCCCCACCCCCAAACCCTTCCTACTTATTCTTTCAAATATAATACACGGCTGGATCCACCTTACCACATCCTGGTGGATACCAACTTCATCAACTTTTCCATTAAAGCCAAACTGGACTTAGTGCGATCAATGATGGGCTGTCTGTATGCCAAGTGTATCCCTTGTATAACTGTGTAATGGCTGAAACTGAGAAATTGGGGCAAAAGTATCAAGTGGCTCTAAGGATTGCCAAGGATCCAAGATTTGAATGATTACTGTGCATACACAAAGGAACCTGTGCAGATGACTGCTTAGTACAGAGAGTGACTCAGCACAGGTGTTACATTGTGGCCACAGTTGATGGGGACCTTAACAAAGAATCGAAAGAATCTGAAAGATTCCAGGAGTTTCTATCATGTACATTTCTAACCATAGATACAACACTGAGCAGATGCCAGGTGATTATGGACCCCCCCCCCCACCCCGTTTCTAATTCTTAAAGGACAAAGTTCCTCTGTCTTTCTTTGATCAAATTTCTCTGTTGCTAGTTTATTAAACTTTTTTATTTTTTTCCTGGAGAAGTTTTTGTTATAGGGCACGTGCACTTGCCAGAAAGACAGAGAGAGGCAGAGAGAGATAGAAAGTGAGAAATCACTCCCCAGGGGAGATGGCCACGCCACAATCTCTTCTCCTCCATTCTCCTCTCAGGATCTTGGGTATGTACACACACACGCCTGGCATGAGTTTAAGCCACCAGGTCCGGGATTCGAACTGCAATTGACTACATGGGAGTCCAATGACATAGCTATTATGCTAACTGCTGGTCCTAAACATGCTATATATTATAAACTATTATTCTGTTCACCTATTTGCTGTAGTATGTGCTAAGGACAATTAAGTACACTTACTTTTCAATGCTGTTTTGAAAATGTTTCATTTAAAAACTTGTTGTCCCTTTATTTTTTTATTTTTAAACTCATTGCATCTTTTTATAGATCAGATGTTTGGATGATTGCTTACATACTTTGAAGGTAATTGTTTTATATCAATTTATTCAACATTTATTAAGTTTATAGGAGATATTTAAGAAGATATGTTTCTGCCCTCAAGACACTTACATTATGGTAGGAGAGAAAAACATGTACATGAATAAATACAGTAAAATAGTAGTGCTAGGGTAAAAGTATCAGACAGGTTGTAGACACAAAAAGGAAGAAAGAACTACTGGTTGTCAGAAAAATCAAAGTATTTTTTACACAAAAATGTGTTAAGATTTTTCAGATGACCCAATACTTATTTTTACAGATATACCTTGTTTTATCACATTTCATCGATAACACGTTGTTCACAGATCAAAGGTTTGTGGTGGGGGACCAGCAGGTGGCATGGTGGTTAAGGCGCTGGACACTCTCACATGGTGGACCGGGGTTTGAGTCCTGAATCTGGTGGCTTGCTTTCTCACTTCCTCTCTCTCACCGCCCCCCCCTCTTTCTCGCTCTCTCTCTCTGGTCAAATTAAAAAAAAATAAATGAATGAATAAATAAAATAAATAATAATTTAAAAAAAAAAGTTTGTAGCAACCCTGCATAGAGCCAGTGTGTTCCTGCCATTTTTTTTTTTCCAACAGTATGTGCTCACTTCATGTTCCTGTGTCACATTTTGGTAACTGTAGCAGTATTTTGAATTTTTGATTATGTCTCTTATTAATCTGTGATCACTGATTTATGATAATTGCTTTGAGGTATTATAACTTGTACTCACGTAACATGGTGAACTTGATGGATAAGTGCTGTGTTCTGGCTGCTCCACAAACCAACTGTTCCCACCTCCACATCCCATTTCTTTCCCTTTCCTTGGGATCCCCATTCCTTGAGACACAATAATATTGAAATTAAACCAACTAATTACCTTACAATGGCGTCCAACTTTTCAAGCAAAAGGAACATCACTCACCTCTCACTTTAAATCAAAAGCTGTGATTCAGTCTAGCATGGAAGACATGTTGAAAACCAAAACAGATTGAAAGCTAGGCCTCTCTCAATGAACAGTTAGCCCAGTTATGAGTATAAAGGAGAAGTTAAAAGAAGTTAAAAGTATTACTCCAGGGCTGGCAGGTGGTGGATTAAGGTGTTGGACTCCCACATGGTTGACTGCAGTTCAAGCCCTGGATCTGGCACCTTGTTTTCTCAATTTCCCTCTTTGTCTGTCTCTGGTCAAATTAAAAAATAGGTAAAAAAATAAATAAAATAAAATAAAATAAATCACTCTTTTTAAAAAAGTACTATTCCAGTGAACACAGGAACGATAACAAAATAAAATAGCCATATTGCTGATATGGAGAGAATTTCAAGGGTCTGTTTAGAGATCAAACTAGCCACAACATTCCTTTAAGCAAAAGCCTAAACCACAGCAAAGCCTGTCTTCAATGCTCTGAAGACCAAGGAGCAAAGAAGCTGCAGAAGAAAAGTTTGAAAATAGCAGAGGTTGGCTCACGAGATTCAAGGAAAGAAACAAGTGCTGCTGTAGAAGTTGCAGTAAGTTATCCAGAAGACCGGCAAAGATAACTGACAAAGGTGTCTACACTAAACAGATTACCAATGCAGACAAAACAGCTTGAAAGAAGATGACATCTCGGCCTTCATGCCAGAGAGAAGTTAGTGACTGTCCTCAAATCTTCAAAGGACAGGCCAACTCTTGTAAGGAGCTATGCAGTGAGTGACTTTAAGTTGAAGCCAGTGCTTGTTTACTACACCAAAAATCCTCGAGTCTGTAAGAACTGGGTACATTTTTAACTTCTGTTTTTTGAGAGATTTTTGTATAGGGCACATGCGCTAGCCAGAAACACAGAGAGACAAAGTGAGAAATCACCCCCCAGGGAGGATGGCCATGCCGCAATCCCTTCTCTGTTCTCCTGGGATTTGGGGCATGCATGCACAGGCACCCAGCATGGGTTTCAAGCCCCCAGGTCTGGGACTCAAACCGTGGTTGGTCCTGTCACATTCCAGGAACTTGACCACTTCACTGCCTGCTAGCCCCAAGAATTAGGGTAAATTGAGCCAGCAGTGAAGCCCAATGCATAGCAAGTCAGATCCTACATGACTGAGGTTCAAATCCAAGCCCTAGCAGCTTTAAAAATACACCAGGCACATATACATGCTTAAAATCCTGATGGGATGAAGAAATGGAGCAGAGGGGACTGTAGTATGGCCACATCCCTATGGGTGGGGGTGCTTTTTCTCTCTCTGCCAAGTGCATGTGACCTCTAACATAACACATCTAAAAAAAATTTTTAAGCTAAAAAAAAGAAATAAGAAAAAAGAAAGTGGTCAGAGTCCACAATTGGGCAACCCATTTCCCGGGACCCTCCCTTCTTGGGAGCTGTTTTTCCTTCCCTTTCCTTTAATAAACTCCCCACTTTGCTAATAAACTCCCCTTTTGCTATACCTACTCTCTGTGTCTGCTGTTAAGTTTGATTTGGGAATGGCAGCGAAGTCAGGGTGGCAAAGACGAAAATACCAGAGTCAGGCTTTGGGGTTTAATAAAACCAATATAATTTATTCTGCAAAAGCTCTCGGGTAAGGTCCCTCAGCCTGGTCAGAGGCTGAGGGAGTCACGCCCAGGGTATGCTGCTTGTTCTTAAAGGGCCGTTGTCCAATAGGTGGTTAACACGGGTCCTTGTCTGGCCCATGAAGTTTACTGTTTCTGTTCAACTTTGGCAGGTGTGGACAGAAGTCTGACTACTTTTCCTATTTTCCAAAATCTTTTCAAAAGGGACTGGGGAAGTCATGTCCACAAACATTAATAGACCATTTATTGTCCATTAACAGGATTCTTCCTACATCCTGTCCCTGGCATAGTATCTTTGAGACGTATATTTCAACCCATTACAGCATATTCTTTTGCTTATCTCTTCCCAAGACACAGAACTTCTGTTTCCTTGAGATGTAGATTAAGCCTTTCTTTAACTAATCTCTTCCCAAGACACAGATCTTCCCTTCCAATCATCAAACTAAGAATTGTAGAACCCACCTATAACCTACAAGCCCCTCCCCCATGTCCCGCCTTTTTGGGTCAGACCAATGGAAAATCTCTTCACTAAATTTTGTCTGTCAATTTCAAAAACAAATAAAAGGAACCCCTGTACGTGATCACCCTGAGAAAGGCATGTATGCCTCTTCTCCGGGCCTAGGTCACTCATATTTGACTTGGAAATAAACCGCATTAGTTATTAATTATTAATTTTTACAGTTGGTTATTTTTCTGTTGACATTGGTGTCCCAAATGCTGAAAGGCAGGAAAGTCTGTTGGTGATGGTGGGCCAGATGCGGAATTTCTGCCATGTTTCTTTTCCCTTCCCCCAGGCCTTACATCCGGGACTCTAATTCTTACTGAGCGTGGGACAAGAACTCGTGTCTCACTGCAAGTGCGGGCCTGATCACCCCCGCGACCCTGTGCTCCTGCGTCATATTTTGGTGCATTGGCTGGGAAACATCTAGACTCCCCTCCTTCACACCAGAATGGTAAGCAATGTGGACTTTCTATCCTTTTATTCAGGATACTCTTGTCTAGTTCTATTAGACAAAATTCCTGGGCACCAGACAGTCATGTAAAAACCAATAGGGTGACTGCCAGTCAATCCCTCAGCATTATCGAAATGTTGAGAATGTTGGCTGTTTTGTGACTCAGTTTCCATTTCGGGAATCTTAACTGTCCTGGGGAAGGTGAATGTTCCTGGGCCAATTGATGGGGCATGCCAGGGGTACTCTGGTGTACCCTGAAGGCCCCGAGAATTTGAAGCCATCCCCCATAGCCCAGCTGGGTGACAGGGCAGATTCCTTTCTTTCCTTCAGATCTTTTATCCATTAGCAAGAGAGTGATACATATCCAGGAACTTGCCATGGTGCATTAAAGTAAGCGAAGCTGCTCCTTGCTCTGCAGGTCTATGGGGTACTGGGACCAGAGACTCTGTCAAGAGGGAGAAACTGAATGTCTCTGAGGAATTTAAGGCATCTGACCGGGCCACTCCCTGGGGTGCTAGAAGGCTCTGAGTTTGAAAGTTCTCCACCTCTGTCTCGGTAGAAACTATTTCCAATGTGGGCAGCCTGGGCACTGGACAGTGGCCATGACTGGCATCCTCATGTTCCCCACTGGGGCCTTGTCCCCAGTGTGGAGTTGGTCACTAGAGACAGGAATACCCTGAGCTCTGAAGAGAGTTCAGGACTTCTGAGTCTGTGCTGGCATCTGAAATTGAGGATTAATGGGGCCCGAGACCCCACTGGCTCCCCTTGGACATCTGGAAATCTCACTGGACAAACCTTGGGTAACCCTTAAAGTGATGAAAAAGAAGAGTTTTAAAATTTCTGTCTAAATCAGAGGTTAAGGCTGTTTCCAAAACTACATTCATAAGGGAAAATAATAATAATAAAAAAGGTACCATAAAAGGTTACAATTATAAAAATATAGTTTTAGTTAAAAGGAAAGGTTTAAACATAGAAAGTATTTTGTATGGTGAAGTTTTTGTCTTTAGGAAAATGGCTAAGATAAAGGACAGAAACTGCAAGTCTACAGCATGCTGGTGAAGGTTTTAGTCATATTGGAAAATTCTGATAAAATTAATGTTTTGTTTGTAACTGTTCTAAAGCTGGTTGTACTAATACTATGCTGTCAGTCACAATTCTGGATATTAACTTTGTCTATTACATCATTATTGTAATGAACTGCTCCTCTCTTTTAGAATCCATCAAGCTATAAATGGTGGGTGCAACAAAGTCTCCAGCAAACACCCATGACTTATAGCATGGCCTCTAGATGACCTCTGGTAGAGGATCCTTAGCTGCTGTCCCCCATCACCACCCAATTTCAGCAGGAAGAAGTCAGAACGGTCTTCGACTCTTACGCCCCTACCAGCAGTTAGGGATTCCTCTGCAGAGGGGGGAATGAGGTAGGAGACAGGGACCCTAAAAATATAGTTAGGGTATAGGCCCAAAATGGAATCGCAAAATGGCTAAGTTTTGAGATGGAGGCAGTGGTGGCTCAGTGATTGACCTAGGCAGTATGACCTAGACCTAAATCAAAGGCTTTTCCCAGGCCCCACCACATTCCAGGAAGAAGACAATAGTTTTCATGACCCAAAGCTTCAAGACAAAGAATCTTCTGACCTTGGTACCCGCTTCTAAATTTGTAAAATAACTGGACCCATCCAGCATGTGCCCCTCCCTACCAGGAGGGGAAAGCATGCACAATGAACGCCTAGTACCTAAGGCCACAAATCCCTTCCTGACTCAAATAGAAGCCCCTCGCCACAGTTCTTCCTTGGCAACCCATTTTCTGGGACCTCGCTCTTCTTGGGAGCTCTGTTTTCCCTTCCCTTTCCTTTAATAAACTCCCTACTTTATTAATAAATTCCCTGCTTTGCTAATAAACTCCCCCTTTGCTATACTTACCAAAAAAAAAAAAAAAAAAAAAAGTCCACAGTAGACATTTTTTCAAAAAGATACAGGAATAGCCAATAAGCACATGAAAAGATGTTCAACAACATTATCCATGAGGGAAATGCAAATTAAAACCACAATAAGAGACTATTTCATACCCACTAGGGGGCTACAATAAAAAATTCAGAAAATAACAAGTGTTGCAAGGGTATAAAAATGGTAACCCTCATACATTACTGGTAAAGATACAAAAAGATACAAAACAGTGTAGCCACTTTGGAAGAAAACCTAGCAGTTGCTCAAAAGGTTAAAGGAAGTTACTAAATCACCCAGTAATTCTATTTCTAGGTATTTTACCAAGAGAAATGTAACTTTATGTCTGCACATAAACTTGTATGTGAATGTTCATGGCAGAATCATTCAAATTCATAATGGCCAAAAAAGTAGAAACCACTCAATGTTCATCACTTCATGAATGGTGAAATAAGATGTTGTATATCCATACAGTAGATTATTCGGGAATAAGAAGGAATGACAGACTGATACTTGCCACAACACAGATGAACTTTAACAACATTGTGCTAAGTGAAAGCAAGCAGTTGCAAAAGATCACATATTGAATGATTCTATTTTTAGGAAATGTCTTGAATATGCAAATCTGCAGAGAGAGAAAGTAGATGGTTGTCTAGTGCTTGGGCTGGAGGTGGAACATGGAGCAACTGCTAATGGGTACAAAGTTTCTTTCTGGGGTGATAAAAATGCTCTAAATTTTACAGTGGTAAAGATTGCAGAACCCTGTGAATATACTAAAAACAATTGATTTGTACCCTTTAAATAGGGAGATTGTATGGTGTGTGAATTATATCTCAATAAAGCCATTACAAATAAAAAGAGAAAAGTAACGTTTTTGCAGAAATTTTTCGATTGCAGACTATTTTCTTTGGTTCTGGCCCTATTCACTGTGGCCAGCACACTGCATTAGTGAAGAATTGGCCAAAAACCAAAGGAACTCTCTTGATCTGAACTTTGCCTTAAGCAATTTATTTTTAAATAACCCTTTGTCAAATTAGACATACAGTCTAGCTTTGCATATCCTCCCCTAGGGTTTCTGCTGTTTTTATCTTGGGGATGGGGTGGGGCATGGAGGGTATGTTTTCCTCTGAAAGATGTGGTGGGTTAAGGGCCAATTGTCAGTTTTAGTTTTCTTGGCCCTTGACTCTTGTTCATTTTCAACTCCAACAGCTTCCAGTATCAATCATACAGGAGCCAAACTCTCCATGAGTCAGAGAGATCTCCCCACTGCTCTGAATTTCTAATTTTCTTTCTTTACTGGATGCGCAGCCGCTGTTCAGTGTTCTTAGATGTCTAGGTGGGAGTGAAGTGATCCAAGGGAACCTTGTAAACAATGAAGAAATAGAAACTTTTTGGCAACTCAGTCCCCTGGTGCTGCTATAGATTATGAGGCTAAAAGGTGGGTAGGTTCTGGGCTAGCTTGCCTGGGAGCAGGGGTAGCCTGGATTAAAGTTGAATTACATGACCACAGAATAGAAGCAAGGAATGACTGGGGTAAAAATTGGGGTAATGCGCTGGGTGTATGTGTGTGTGTGTATGCTCAAAGTCCCAAGAGGAGAATGAAGGGGAAGAGATTGAGGTGTGGTCATCCACCCTGAGGGATGATTTCTCACTTTCTCTCTTTCTGTGAGTGTACACGCCCTATAGCAAAAATCTCTTTTAAAAGCTAAGTTACTTTGGATGGAAGAACCTCAATTCTTCTTTACTTATTTATTTTTACTGTTGAAATGTTATTATTTTTTAATTTATTTTTTAAATTTTACATTCTTTCACTGTATACCACTACAACATACGAAATGAACTTTTCCCATCCAGAATACACTGAATATTGGCTCATCAATAGTCAGCCATACATATTATCCTTCAACAGATAATTTTCCATTTTGTGTTGAACGGTTTTCTTTCTTTTTTCCCCTTGATTCCCTCCCTCTTACCCTTTGCCATTTCCCCCCTCAATTTTAACATTCCAGAAGCTGTGCCAGACCTGTTTGAGGCTCCCCAGATTGGCTCAGTCTTGTCTATATTTTCCCCACCCCAACTCACAGCCAGTTGCTCCATGGGAAGGCTGGTTGGTACTGCAGTCATGCTGATGGCTGGCTCAGGCATGACTCACCTGGACACATTTTCTTAACGGCTGTCCATCAAAGCCAGGCAGTAAAACCTGGAAAGATGGGAGAATCAGTGCCTGCTAAAGTGAACACTGACCAGTAAGAACCAAGACAGAATGAGACCGCACATTCTCTTCTTACCTTCTTTCTACCCTTCCACTATTTTGAGCCACAAGCATTCCACCTTGCTTCTTCCAGTACAACCTTGTGACTGAAAAATTGGCAACATTTCCTTATGAGGCTGTGGCCAGCTCAGTAATGTAACACGTTGTATTTGCTTTCTCTGCTTCCTGGGCTCACTTCCACTTTCCCTTTATCTTCCTGCCTTGGGACTGTAAGTGTCCATAAAGCACAAATACATACACTTTTTTTCATGCTTTGTTTTCTAGAGAAAGTGGACTGAGACAGACATCAAGGACAAACACTATATCTGGAAGAATCAAAATAAAAAGATGGAAGACTCAGAAGGTCTGGTGACAATGGGTCAAAATCAAATGAGGTAAGTAATGACAACAGGGGGATGGGATTTCTAGCTTATCACGAACTGTGATGGACAGTCAAGGCTGCCCTCCTCATGGAGTCTGCAGAGGAAGACATTCATTATCATATACACAGTGTGTATGTGCAGGAAGTGAAAGGAAGTTATGTGATGCAAGGAGAGCGGTAACAGTACACTTGATTTAGTCTGGGAGGTCAGTAAGACTTTTCTGAGAATATGCCTCCCTGGGACCCGATAAAGAGGTGAAGGTGAGAATGAGGGGAGGCTGTTCCAGGCAAAAGACTCTGTAGTGAGAGGCAGTATGCTGAGTTGCAGGAAGAGAAAGAATTTTTTCTATGAAGATGCTTCCCAGCCTTGACTTTCACTTTTCTAAAAAAACAAAACAAAACAAAAGTCAACCCACAATAGAGAATATATTTTGCATCTTAACCTAGTACTAACTCACCAAAGTTCATGAAACAATATTTATCCTTACTGTATGGGGGGATTTTCTTCATAGCTTTTGATATTTCGGTGTGCACGTGCTTTGACAGAACAATGCCATGAGGGCAATGTACCATGGTATTCACCCGCAGTACCGTTTACACACATAACAAAATATATTTAGATAAGTAGGCACTGGTGTGGAAAGGAGTACATGCTATACTGTAAAGAAAAAAAGAACAGTGTATGGGGCCGGCAGGTGGCGTGGTGGTTGGGGGTGCTGGACTCCCACGTGGCTGACCATGGTTTGAGTCCCAGACCTGGCAGCTTGCTTTCTCGCTTTCCCTCTTACTCACTCTGTCCCTCTCTGGTCAAATTCAAATAAATAAATAAATAAATAAATAAATAAAGTCGAGTAAAACAATTCTTTTAAAAAAAAGATAATGTATATAACTTATCCTAATATGGAAAATCTTTGTGTATGAAGAGGTGTATGTATAGAAAAGGGCAGGGGAATATATATAAAATAAAAGGTGAATACTTCTCAAATTGCAGGAGTCTTGTTTTCTAACTTTTATATTTCATTATTTATACTTTTTAGACTATACATATTATTTTTTCAATCAGTAAAATAGTTATAAAACTAAAATTATTACAAAATAGCCAAAAATAACTTCAGGTGTTTCTTACTGGTGCTACTACAAGTGACTCTATATCTTACTAGAAATTTAGCTATTTTGGTTACTGAAGTAGCAAGATGGACTGAAGTTGCATTTGGAGTTTTAGCTTTATGGAATTAATTTAACCTTGTGAACCAAAGAATTTGAACAAACCTTAAGCTTGCCTTTCACTGGTACCACCTTCTCCTTCCTTGCCAAGAGATTTAAATCTGGGAAGCAGGTGGGCAAATGTCAAATGTTCAAAGAACCAATCACTGGGACAGGAGAAAGACATCTAAAGGTATGCTCCCTTGGGGGAAATTTCCCTGGTTATTGTGAGCCTGGCCATAAGGAGGTGGAAAGTTTTGTCAGAAGTGAAAAGCTTTCAGTAGCAGGCTTTCATCCATCTGTTACTTGATTGCTTTTGCAAAATACTGCAATAAATCTGGAGACATATTTGGCTTAACTGCTTGGATAAACCTGGGCTCAAAACTTGGTACTCCAACACAGAGGGTATTATTATTTCTCTCTTCCTTTCTCATGGCATCTCCCCTTCACCAATGATCATGAATTTGATCTTAATTTTTCTGCTAGGACTGGGCTACATAACATCATTCCTAGTTGTCATATTAGATGGGCCATGAAGTTATGATAAAATCTCTGGTATCCCTGTGGTATTTAGGTTAATAATTTCTTTCCTTTTTTCAGGATGATACCTTTTTCCTTGAAAATATCTAAGAGGCGGATATTACAATCCTTATTTAGACTCTTGGTAAGAGGCAAGAGAACAGCAAACCTTTCCTGAGGGTGGTTTTAAAATTAATTTCTAAAAAGGTAATTTATAGTGTCGACAGGAGCAGATTCTGCTTATTCCACTCTTTGTAAATAAAAAACCCAGTCTTCCTCACCATATAGAGTGAGTGAGTGAGAAGAAATCTAATCTTTCTTCCTGTGGAACAGACTGCTCTGGCAATGAGCCCAGTCATTCAGGAGTTCTCCATGATCTGTTATTTAAATCCCACTCATTATGACTGATTTTAGGCAGGAAGCCAAAATGAAAAAATTGGCTAAATATATTTTTGGTTTTTCCATCCTGTCCCTTCTTGCAATCTCCAATTTTAACATAATGCTAATTCTGAGGTCAGGGTTAGACATATAGATATCCTAACGTCAACCCACTACGTTAATCCAAAGCTAAATTCTCCAAAGGGTCTTGATGCCACCATATTCTGAAGTACACAGTGGCCAGGTTGAGCTCCCAAATGCCCATGATACCCTTTCCTGAGCTTGAATTCCAACTCTTCTAGGCTGAAGCTACCCTCAAAAGATGCCTTGCTCATCTTTCGTCCCTAGGACCCGAGTCAGGGTCTCATGGTAGGTGTCTGAGATGTCTCCTCAATAATACTTTCAGGTCTACAGGCCCATGTTTCCGTATCTTTTTTTGTATTCCATAACAATGGCTATTTGATCACTTTGCAAAGCCCTTCTACGTTTGCTTATAATTAAAAAATATTTTTATTTATGTACAAGGGGACTTCAAAAAGTTTGTAGAAAAGTGGAATTAGGGCCAGTAGGTGACATGGTGGTTAACGTGGCTGACTGTATGGTTCAAGTCAGAAAAACATGCTAGATGTGTGTGTATGTTTATGCTCAAATCCTGAATGGGGGAGAAGGGCTTTTGGCATGACCATCTCCCATGGGGGGTGCTTCCTCATTCCTCCCCACCCTTGGCCCTTTCTCTCGCCAGTGAGTGTGCATACCCTCTGGCAAACTGATCAAAAAATAAAAGTAAAAATTGAAAAATGAATTTATTTTGGTGTTAAAAAATTCTGAAATCCATGCATTTCCAGTCCAGTTTTCCCCACCACAATATGCATTTTCCATGGACTTTTTGAAGACCCCTTGTTTAATCCATCTAGAATTTACTTTTGTAAGTAGTGTGGTCAATCTGACATGCCACTTTCAAATATACATTAAATCCATTGATTTCGAATTATGTTTTATTCCATTTTTCTGTTTGTTCCTGTGCTAGCAAATATTGCTTAAATGTTGGGAACTTGAGATAACATATTAATATCTACTGGATTGTTGGAAAAATTATGTCATACTTTTCTATGCAAAAAAGCGCCATGACTTTTCTAACGACCCAATAGTAGGGCAAATTCCCTCATATATCTAACTCTACTATCTTTTTAAGGTATTGACTTTTTTCAATATTCTTCTTTAAATTTTAAATTTAAATAAATAAGCAAACACAAGCAAAGGCAGAGTCAACTGAAATGATAATTAAAATTTTGGTAAAAATGGGGACATGTACGTATTCTTTCTTTGTGTATGTGTCAAGACTGGTCTTTCTATAATACTGTGTCTTCCCATCCGGAAACATAGTAAACCTTAATGTAGATTGTTTTTATCTTATATACATTAGTAAAATTTCATATTTTTTCTTAATATTTTTCATTTACATTACTATTAATTTTTAATTTTTTAAGTTTTTGCTATAGGATGTGTTTATTTGCCAGAGAGAGGAAGTGAGAAATCACCACTCAGGCAACAGTCCTTTGTCTTCCTCTTCTCTTGGGATTTGGGGCAAACATACACAAGTGGTTGGTGTGATTTTTCAAGCCACTGGGTCTGGGACTCAAACTGCACTGCTGGTCATGTGGGATCCAGTGCCTTAGCCTCCATGCCACCTGCTGGCCCTCTTGTTAGATTATTTTATATATTTTATAGTGTTTTGTTATAGTAAATAAGAATATCCTGTCATATTTTCTAACATAATTTTTTAGGATGTTTATCTTATATTTGACCATTTTATTGAATTTTAATAGGATGTTCATTCATTTATTTGTTAATACAATTAGTCAGTATTTATTGAGCACCTACCACATGCTGGGCTTATTTCTACACATAGAAGACATAGTGAAGAATAACAAATGTATACTTAGGTAATACACTTTGCTTTCAACCCTCTTCACCTCTTCTCTACTTTACCTCCACTCATTACACTGGCAATCTCATTTAGTCTCATGGTTATAAGTATATTTATGTGCTAGTGACCATCAAATTTACATTTCCAGTCTAGTTTTCTCCCCTGAACTTTACAATCAAATAACCAACTGCCTAACTTGGCATCTCCACTTGGGTTTCTAATGAGTATCTCAAATACAACCTGTTAAAAATGAGTGTTTTCACCAAAACTGTTCCTCATAGCCCTCCCCATCTCAGTAGACAACAATTCTATACGTCCAGTTGCTTAGGCCAAAAACCTTGGGGCCATTCTAGATTCTTGTCTGTCTTAAATCTTACACAAAGAAATCCTGTTTGGCTCTACCTCCACCTTCCAATTATATCTAGAATCTAACCACTTCTACCACTAATATTCTAGTTCAAGCCCCCAATATTTTAGGCCTGCATTATTGCAATATCCTCCTAAAATCATTATTCACATAGGTATTCCTTCCTGAATTCTCAGTCTTGATCTCTTCTCAAATGATCTTATCTCCACCCTCTACTTCTGCCACTTATCTCACCATCATTCTCTATACTCTCAATACCAAAATATGCAAACCTTTTAAAATCTTAATGTTGTGCACTCCACTTTTTTTTTTTAAGTTATTTATTGGGACCAGCAGATGGCATAATTACATCACTGTACTCTTACTCAACCACAGTGTGAGTCTTGGACCCAGTGGCTTGAAACATATGCCAGGTATGCTTGCATGTGTGCCCAAAATCCTGAGAGAAGGAACTGTACCAGGGCTATCCCTCCTGTGGGGTGATTTCTTGCTTTCTGGCAAGTGCATGTGCCCTATACCAAAATCTCTTTTAAAAAATTACATAATTGTATTTCTCATTATTTTATTATTACTTCTTAAAATTTGCTACAGGACACATACACTTGTGAGAAACAGAGAGAGAGAGAAAGAGAAAGCAAGCCACCAAGTCCGGGACTCGAACTATGGTTGGCCATGTGCCTTAACCAGCTTGCCACCTGCTAGCTCCATCCCATCCACTTTTAATAACCACTGTTATCTGCTCATTATATTCTCTATTATTCCCACGCTAACATCTCTCAAATTCCATAAAGGTCTATAATCCTTTAATCCCACATTTTTCCACTGCTACTCACTTTTCTATTATATTCTTTCCTTCTTATGGAGCTTAAATTCCATGATCAATAATTTCTTTATCCACGTACCCTTAACTTCCTTGCTTCTTTCTCCACTGTATTTATTTTGCAAACTCCCAGACCTAATTAAATCACCTTTCCACCTAATCTGGGCTTATACTCACACAGCTGATGTGACTGGAGAAAAATGAACAGTTAAACTGTATATTTCAATTCATATTTACGAACCTCAACTAAAACATTTAACATTTAACACAGCCTAAAGTTCTAGTCTATTTTCTTAGGCTTCTTGACTCTTGTTCCCATTCATTTCTTATCTTTTCCTTTCTTCTCAAATCTCCAACTACCTTTCCCTGACTCTTACATGATGACATTCCTTCATATTTCAATAAGAGTAGAAGAAATTCAGAGACCTTCCATGAGTTCCTACATTTACCTACCCATATCTGTGCCCATACACTCAGTCTTTTCTTCTGTTACTGTGGATGAGCTCTTTGTATTTCTATCTTAGACAACACTGTGTACACTACATTCAGTCTGCTTCCATGCAGTCAGGAATATTATTAGAGTAATTCTGTCTTCTGTATTCTGTATCAAATTTTCTTGTTTTACTGGATCATTCTATTTGTAGACATATTTATTTTATCTTTAAAAAAATAGAAAAAAAACCCTTTTATTGATTTAATTTCCCCCTTCTAGACTCTATGCTATATTTGTTCCTTTACACCCAAACTGAATTTTCTTATATTCACTATCTCTAATCTGACTCCTGCTCTCCTCTCTTAAATCTCTTCCAGTTAGGACCAGCAACTGGCATAATGACTATGTCGCTGGACTCCCATGTAGTCGACTGCGGTTCAAGTCCCAGACCCGGTGGCTTAAATTCACGCTGAGTGCATGTACGTGCATGCCCAAGATGCCTAGAGGAGAATGGAGGAGAAGGGATTGTGGTGTGGCCATGCCCCCGGGGGGTGATTTCTTTCTGTCTGTCTCTGTTTTTCTGGCGAACACACGCACCTTATAGCAAAAACCTCTCTCTAAAAAAAAAAAAATAAATAAATAAATTAAACGTCTTCCAGTAAGGCTAGATAAATAAATAATCTTTAGAGGAATAAATGCTTTATTGCCTCTATCCTTATTTTAAACTTTGCAAGAGGAGGCCCAAAAAGTAGATATCAGCCCAAAGACCCACTGCGTATCAGTGGTAGAATAGGGACTAGGAGTAGTAAAACATACTGGCTACCATGTTACGACTCGGAGTTACAATGATAAATGAGATGTGGTTGCTCTTCTCCTAGCTTAGGCCTTACAGAGTTACACCATTTTTGGGATGGAAAAAACAAATCATACTTGGGCAATGTCAGGTGCTTGTGTCCATGAAGGCTTAGCTGCCAGGTCAACAAAGTTGCTTCCCACCATCACCTTCTCTGGCTCCTGTATCCAAAGTGTTCAGGAAAAGCATTTGTTTTAAACTGCACCTCAGGCTTCAGAATAAGATTCTTCAGGTGTATGTCACTCATCACTGATCCACAAATTATGAACCGGTTAGAGTACTGGAAGATGTGAGTAGGAAGATAAAGTTATAACATTAAGATCCATTTTCACAAGAAGACTCACAAGAATTAGAGAAAAATGCATTTCAGAAATGAAATTGCGAGGCCAATAGGACTTGAGTTACACAACTTTTAAGGAATCTACTGCATTAAAAAAGATCTACACATGCCAGTTAGAAGGCTGTGTATTTTCTTTTAAAGGATTCTTGCTGTAAGATTGGTGCACTTGCTGGAGAGACAGACAAAACAAGAAATCACTTCCTGTGGGAATGGTCACACTATAATCCCTTCTCCTCCATTCTCCTCTCTGGATTTTGGGCACACAAGCACAGGCATGTGGCATGAGTTTCAAACCTCTGAACCAGGTCGGCCATGTGCAAGTCCATCAATGTAACCTTACACCATCTACTAGTCCCAGAAGGCTGTGTATTTTGGGAACAGCAAACCAACGGGCAGAGTGTGTGAAACACACAGTCACATTTACTACTTTGTAAGTGACATTACTACTAGGTGATCAGGATTTATTATGCAAAATGAGGCACCCTGGGAATAAAAGGAGGCACTGTTAAAAATTATGCTGGGGCCAGCAAATGCAGTAGTGGTTACATCATTGTACTCCCACATGGCCGACTATGATTAGAGTCCGGGTGGCTTCAAAATCACACATGGCACGTGTGCATGTGTACCCAAGATCCCAGGAGGAAAAGGAAGGAGGGATTGCTTGTGGCCATTCCCCTTTGGGGCGGGGGGGACTTCTCACTTTCCCTCTCCCATGAGCGCAAGCGCCCTAAGGCAAAAGTCAAGTATGCCAAGACAGTGGGTGTTTACTATTGCCCACTGCTCCCCCTCTTCAGTAACCATCCTCTATGTGTTACACATGGAGCAGTCCAGGTACTCATTCAGTCATGCAAGTAACTTCCACTGGCCATCAACCAATTCAGCGATTGTCAGAATGGACAGGATACCCATTCAATATGGGCTCTATTAAAATCATTTTGTCCCTTAATGGCCATGCTAATACTTACCATCACCAGTGAATAAAAATAGAATGAGTCACTTCCTTTACTGACTTGTTTTCTTGTTCCTTAAAACCTGATCTATATGCAATCTTTAGAAAGTTATTTCTATCCCCACTTGAAGTTTAATCCTTATGTTAGCATATACCCTTCTGTGGTAAGACAAAAGAAACCATTTTAAAAACTGCCAGCGGCTTCCCTCTTCCCCAAGGCACAGCTGCAGGAACCACAACCTCTTTAATCAAGATTGACTTCGAGGCCATTCATGAATCAACACAGCAAAAACAAGTCACTAGCCACAAAACTTTATTGTAGAGATCAACATATATATCCTCCTGAAGAAATGTTATGAGCCATTCACCTGATGGTTATAAACACATTAGAATCTATTTTACTGGTATATGTTTGGTTTGGTTGGCAAGAGAAAATTCATTATTGCAAAATCATGAATCATGTCCAAAAGTCCTGATGAAAAAAATGTATAAAATGAGAGGATTAAATACTGCCACCTTACTGTGTCAACAATTATTGTACACTTCAGATCTAGAAGACAATCCCCTACAAGTCCAACAAGGCAGATGTTGACAAATAGAAGTGAAACAACCTGTTATATAAAAATGCAAAAGGAGGCCCAGCCTGGTGGTATAGTCAGTAGCAAACTGAACTGTAGTGCTAAAAGCAACAAGGCTGACCGTAGGTGGTTCGGGTCCCCAGGTTGGCCTGAAAACATCAGGCAGTACACACATGCCCAGAATCCTGATGAACTAAGGGTTAGGAAGAGAGATTATGGCACAGCAAGATCCTGTAGGGGTGCTCCTTCTTTTTAACTTCATGTGTGTGGACATATTCCCTACACCAAATTAAATACAAACTTTTTTTTTAATTGTCAGAGGGTATGTGAGCTCACCAGAGACCAGAGAGAGACAGAGAGAAAAACAGACCCCTAATGGAGTGTGGTCATGCCGCAAAGCCTTCTCTTCAATTCTCCATCCTGCTGGGATTTGGGACATACATGCACACATGTCCAGTGTGTTTTTCAAGCTGTCAGGGCTGAGACTTGAACTGTGGTCAGCCATATGGGATTCAGCTCCCTTAATCACTAGGCTATAGGGCCAGCCCTAAAGTAAAAACATAAAAACTGCAAAAGGAGTAAAAAATAAAATTTTGGTCAGAAAACATTATTATATAAAGCTATATAAGGATGTCTATTGGGTCATTTTCTCTGAGGGGGAAGAAATCAAATTGTTAGTTTTCTATTCAGAGGAATAGTAAGGTTAAGTGTCTGGAAAATGCTTCTGATATTTAGTGATTTCTTTCTTATCTCTCTAAACATAAACATGTGACTTATCCTTGTCAATCTGCAGAAATGAGGAAATAAATCAGCATTGGCCATCAACAGGACACTCACAACACTCGAATGAGGTCCAGGGTGATCCTAGATCGGGGGATGTCAATGTTGAGTACTTGAACTTCCACCCTTTCTCCAGGGCCCAGTCCAAGACTCCTTCTTTTCTTTGTTTTAGAAAGTTTTGCTTCTGTTACATTTCGTATGGGAATCAACCCTGATCTCCCCACTCCTATATCCACAAAAATTCCAAACAGAGTGGCATTCTCGACTTTGCCTGTAAGAACTGTCCCAACTTGCAGGTCTTCTAGGCAGACTATGCTTCTCTTGAAATCAGGTTTATCAAAATCTAAAAGGAGAGGGAAAAAAAAGTTAGTGTTACTAATAAGGTGTTACACTTCCTGGACAAAACATAACTTGGTGAGTAAGAATTTACTATGTATCTCTCTGTGCTCAAATCCTTATTGAACACTGAAAAGGGAGATAAAAGGAGATCAAGAGACAGGCCTGCCTTCTCTAGTTGGAGAAATAGATTCACACAGTAGAAACAATTTAAGAAAACTTACTCATTTTTTCTTCCCTAATCTTATCTTACTAACATGTGAGCATTAGCACTAGAATAGACAATAAAAACCCAAAAGAGTAGAGTCCCATTTTCTTCTTTATAAGATGAGAATATATCTTTGCTCCATGCACATACATGACTAAGTCACTGAGAAAGTAAGACACTTGGAGACAGGAGACTAGAAGCTTTTCTCCCCCTATCCTCATTGCCTGAATTCTTAAAATGTTTAAAGGTGCTAGAAAGTACATCAACCTTTGGTCAAATGTGGATGTATTCTTTTCACTTACGTTTCCCACAAATTTGGAACCCAGGAATCAATTCCTACCCATTTCAAATATATTCATCCAATCAAAATTTACAGATTCTTTATTATCTATGGCTCAGAAACCCAGACAAGCTAGTTCTTCACTTTTATTTTTCAATTTAATTCATCAAGCACTTATTAACTACTATTATTATCCCCCAGCCAGGCACTCTGAGGGGGCCTAGAGATGCAAAGACGAAGACTCTTAGATCTCTGTTCTCAAACTCCTTAGGGCCCTCTTTTCTTGCTCATCCCACTATGTGTTTCTCTGTTCATTAACACTCTCCCCTAAAAGGTGGGCACAAGGCAGGCCAAGGAATCACTATGGCTCTGGTTAAAACAACAAAGGTGTTATGAGGGAGACAGTTAGAACTAACAGTTTAAATGAAGCTTGTGGACTGTCTGTGGACTCCATCTATCCAGGCTCTTCTTGGCCCCTTTCCTAGGATGACTGAGTATTGACTCTAATAACAAAGAACACATTCTATGCTTGGATCTCCTTTTACTAAGACCTCATTTTCCCCTCCACCCATTCCATTTCCTTTTCCTCCACAGCTGTTGGCTTTATCCTGATTACTTGTTAAAGCTCTCCTTTACATTTGTATTAACAACTGGTCACCTCTTCCCTCCTCCCAGTCCCACCATACTGAAGCTAAGTTTTATTTTTTTTTAATTAAGCTTTTCTCCTGTAAAAGAAAACAAAAACCTGTTTTGCACCCCAATCTCATTTTCCTCATAGAAAAAAGAACATGTTAAAAGTGGAATTGATTTTGTAGTTTCACCTGATGCTGAAGCACTGCATTCCAAAAGCAAGAAACCTACTATAATGTAACATTATCCTGGTCAAAGACCCAGTCAAAGCAATGTGAAACTAAGTTGCAGTCCTGGCCAGAGGTAGGATGGTCTCTGAGGCCCCACAGGCATTTTATTTTTATGCTTGGAAACTTTCCTCCTCTTTTCTTACAGAGGTCCAGCTGCCTGCAGATTCCCCAAGGGTTCCTGATCAGCTGCTTAGTTTAATTTTGCATGGAAAATCAGAGTCAGGAACTACTTAACATGTTCCTGAAGACAGTCTGGGCCACTGAGAAATCAGAAAATCCTCCATGTACCATGCAAACTTTAACACTTTGATAGCCAAGATGCATACTCAGGCCACTGTAATCAGGTTTCTGATGAACCCCTTTATGGAAGCTAGCAACCAGAAGGCTAGCAGAGAATGAAATGATTATGTCATTGAGAAAACAGAAGACAGGATGAGTATGAGGAAGAGAATGAGGCATTAAGGAAAAATACTTTTGAGAAAATGGAGATACGTAACATAAATACTGTAGTGAAGAAATGCCCCCAATACTATCTGCACCCTCAATATGACTCATCTGCTTCCTCAGACATCTTGAAAACTAACTTACATCAGGGCAAAGAACACTTCCAAAGACTGCTTAAAGAGTACTCTTTGACTTTTCACTGGTCACACTGACGAGCACTGCAGTAACTATAATAGAAAGCTCAGTCAGTCTAGGGCCTGGATGCATCTGTGTTTTTTTGCTCAACTTAGGGTATCCCAAATAAGGACTTCTACACTTTACTGGACTATATAATTTGAGGGCTCACCTCTGCTCTAAATCTATGGTGTAACTGAGATAATGGAGTGTTCAGCACTATGACAAAAAGCAAAGATGGACAGGAATATCCAGTAAAGGGCACCTGTGGCTACAGAGTTATCTGCCAACTCTAACGTAGTGGGTACAGGCGTAATCCCCAAATCCCACCCTTTTTGAGAACCACTGCTCTACTTTGTATTTCTGCTAGACAACACAGAGGGAATTCACAGAAATGGAAATTAGACCTCCAAGAGGCATGGATTTATCTGCTAAAAACAACCATTTTGTGTAGAGGACCACCTGGAGGCCTCTATCCCCACATTTTTGGCACAGATCTTGCTGGGTGTTTAATGTTATTTTTCTCCATTTATTTATTTAGTTATTTATTTATATAAGCTATGGAAGAGTTGAGGGAATAGTACAGAATAGTGAGCCTGCTGAATGTGTTTTCAAGTTCACATAAGACTTTTCAAAAAGTATGCCTAATCACCTCAACACAGCCTACCCCAGAGTGAAAAGAGCCAAGTCCTAAATATGGCACCATCTAAACTGGTTATGAAACAAGTGTGTAGATTCATTTAAATCTCAGGGGCTCCTATTCAAATTTCCTTGGTAGGTCATTTGATACATTAATTCTTTTTCACTAGGTCACTGCTCTCAACATCTACGGCTGTTACACTTTCCTTGCCATCTATCTATGCTGAAAGCTGAGAGCACTTTTAATTAGGAGAAAAATCAACAGAGAAATATTATCTTATTTGTTCAATGTGTTCATTGACACAGAAACCAGGAACTTGGAATGCTGTGACTTAGAAGATTCACTTTACTGGTAAATTGAAAGTTTTACCTTGGACTTCCAGTTCCTAGAACATAAAAACAGCTTACCAAAGGATTGTGAAAAATGTGTGTCTCCACATACACAGCAGGAATACTACAGTGGATTTAGTTTAGTGTAAAGGCAAATGAACAGTGAACGAGGAGTCTGAAGACCTGTTTCTAGCTTTGGCTTTGGATACTAACTGTAATTGCCTTGAAGGAAGGTCACTCTGCTTTAATTACCTCATGGACAAAATGGGAGAATAATATCCGTTTTGCCTATGGCATAGGATCATTGTGAGGAATCAAGGGGGACAATGTCCGCTATGCACACACAAGGGGCTGTAATTCAAGTTCAGTTGTTTACCTGTGCGAAAGTCAAAGCTCTCAGGCTGGCTGAGACCATCTATGATGACCTGTAAGGTAGACACTGTTGTTTTCAATCCTTCTGCAATTTTCTCTATTCCTTCCTTGTCAACGAGTGCATTTATTTTTTGTTGCATTTCAGTCTTTCCAATCTCACGTGGTGTCCCTCTGATGAATGATAAAAACCTGAAGTAGAAAAAAATACCCAACATTTACCAATAATGTTACTTACTTTCCAATCTCCTATACAGTTCGACTTAAAATTCAGTCATCACAAATTCATTTTTGAATGAATCAGTCATTTCAGGCCTATACACCAATCAGTCTTTATTGAGAATCTGCTATATGTGTTGTGTTGTTTGGGACCCATCTTGAGAAGAAAGGTAGGAATTGAGGGATGAGAGGAAGTGGATTTAAATTCTTGTCTATTTTTCAAATAAAGTATCTGCTTGGAGTCAGCACCAAAAACCTAATACTGTTCACTATAGCTTAGTATTGTATGTACTTTCTAATAAGGCTATCTATATTTACCTAATGTTTCCTAAAATTTCAGTTAGAAAAACTTATTTGATTTTAAAATTAAATTAGCTAATAAGCAATCAACTGATAATACCAAAATCCAACAAAATATGCACAAGGCATTGCTTGCTTTTGACAAATGAATTACTCTATTCATATGCCATAGCATTGCTTTGTATTTCTGCGAATCTATAATGTGAGTGTCATTATTTGTACAGCATACTATGAGCCTAATAACTTTTTTTTTTTTTTTTTTTTTTTTAAGAGTTTTTTGTTATAGGGTGCGTGTGCTCACCAGACAGAGAGAGAGAGACAGAAAGTGAGAAATCACCCTCCAGGGGGGATGACCACGCCACAATCCCTTCTCCATTCTCCTCTTGGGATCTTGGGCACACACGCACACATGCCCGGCGTGAGTTTTAAGCCACCGGGTCTGTGATGCAAACCACGGTCGACTTCGTGGGAGTACAACGACATAGCCATTACACTAACTGCTGGTCCCAGAGCCTAATAACTTTCAAATTCCATTAATAGTGAAGTCTTAAGTAATAGTATCAATATTGAGTATTCAAAGTCAAATGAAAAAATATGGGAGAAGATATCATTTAAAAGGAACTTTCTTCCAAAATGGAAGCAAGTAAGACCTCAATTGTATAATCTAAAGATACTATCATTATATACTCTATAGCTGCAATATCTGCCAAAAAAAAATGCTATTAAAAATTTCCTTTTGGGACCAGCAGTTAGTGTAATGGCTATGTCGCTGGACTCCCACGTAGTCGACTGCGGTTCGCGTCCCAGACCTGGTGGCTTAAAACTCACGCCGGGCACGTGTGCGTGTGTGCCCAAGATCCTGAGAGGAGAAAGGAGGAGAAGGGATTGTGGCATGGCCATCCCCCCCTGGAGGGTGATTTCTTGCTTTCTGTCTCTCTCTGTCTGTCTGGCGAGCACACGCGCCCTATAGCAAAAACTTCTTCAAAAAAAAAAAAAAATTTCCTTTTGCAGGACCAGCAGATGACATAATGGTTACGTTGCTGGACTCCTACATAGTTGACTGCAGTTCAAGTCCTGAACCTGGCGGCTTAAAACTCGTACTGGGCATGAGTGTGTGTGTGCCCAAAATCTCAAGAGGAAAACTGAGAAGAAGGAATTCCAGCATGGCCATCCCCCCTGGGTGGGTGATTTCTCACTGTCTATCTATCTATCTTTCTCTGTCTCTCCAGCAAGTGCAAGCACCCTATAGCAAAAAAAACTCTCTCTCAAAAAAAAATTTGCCTTTTGCTGTTAACCACTTCTCTTGCTTGCACAGGTACCTCTCAATGACTTAATTTTGAAGTTCAGTAATAAGGTGATTAAGAAAGAAACAATTTGGGCCAGATGGTAGTGTGGTGGTTAAGGCAGTTGGATGCCACATGACCAACTTCATGGTTCGGGTCCTGGACCCAGTCGCTTGAAAAACATATTGAGTATATGTGCCTACATACCGAAAATCCCAGCAGGAAAATGGAGAAAAAAGGACTGCAGCGGGACCGCCCCCTGGGGGGGGGGGAGGACTTTCTTACTATCCTTCTCTTTCTTTCTCTTTCTCTCCATAGAGCGCATGTACCCTATATCAAGTTTCAAAAAAAAATATTAAGAAGGAAAAAACAAACAAACAAAGGATGAAAATGCATTTCCCTTCAATTGTATGTGAATACTGGGCTGTAGGTTACTTCCTTGATATTCTCTGACTGGGTACTTTTCTACATCATTAAGTTCCATTTCCTGTGATTGATGGCACTTTAAAAACATCAACACAGTAAGCAGACAGTGATACTGTGCCCTCAAATCCTTTCCTCTAAGAATGTCTCTGGAATACAAGAGGAGAACTGTTGGAGGTCTGTCTGTCACAACTGGGATGTATACCATTTGGCATGTGGCTGCAACGTTACAAAAAAAATTATTACAATTACAAGTTTTTCCCACATTGTTGTGTTCAGTCAGAAAAGGCCTCTTCAGTGATACTCTGCTACTGAAAATCTGGTATCAGGTGAGGAAACGCCTCACCCCTCTCATTTAATTGGGCATCTCTTTGGCTTAAAGTGTGCAACTCAAATTTCTCCAGCCATGTTTCTGGTCAAAAATAGATTCTTCAGAATCCAATTAATTCTTGAGAATGTATTTTGGCTAGTGGTCTTCCAAAAGATCAAGGATTTTGTGCATAGTCTCCCTTTTTGAAAACTAGCTTCCAGGGGACCAGCAGATGGCGTAATGGTTGTGTTGCTGGACTTCCACGTAGTCGACCGCAGTTCGAGTCTTGGACCTGGTGGCTTAAAACATGCTGGGCATGTGTGCATGTGTGTCCAAAAATCCCAAGGGAAGAATGGAGGAGAAGGACTGCGGCATGCCCATCCTCCCCAAGGGATAATTTCTTGCTTTCTGTCTCTGTCCCTCTGGTGAGTGCATGTGCCCTATAGCAAAAATCTCTCTTAAAAAAAAAAAAAAAAAAAAAAAAAAAGAAAAAGAAAAGAAAACTAGTTTCCTTCTAAACTGGTGACCAGGAGATATACAAGCCCTTTTGTGTCTGTGGCTTCCCCAGCCCGGTGGGGAGGCAGCCAGTATCTGTCAGTGCTGATGGATGGGCAGTAGCCTACAAGGGCGCTGGGGACAGGGAACACTGCTGGAGCTCTGACTGACAGGGCAGATGGCACATGACAACCTCTGCCTACAGCCAACTTCCTTACACAACTTTTTACATAGTTAATGCCCTGCTGCGCAGGCTTCCCTGGTATTCACCCTCTGGGCTTTACTGGCCTGCAACTGGCTATTTAGCAGAACATCTTTCAAATCCTCAAGATTCTGGCTTATCACCATTTGTTAAAATGCCAAAAAGTGTATTCATGGACTGTAAGTCTATAATCTTGAATGACATTTTATAATTAATAAAAGTAACAAAATGGCCAAACCTTCCAAAACACCATTCAAGTCTTGGCCTCAGGAACAAAAACACCAGCTCAGCACGCCACTTACGGTTCTCTGTGTGTGTGTGTAAGAGGAACAAACTGCTACCAAAGTCACTTCCATATAAAGAATTCTGCTTATAGTGGTTGCAGATGTAAGAAGAAAACTGGTCTGTTTAACCTGGGTGCATATTTCATATATCTTTTTTCATTCTCACACATATAACCCTGAGGGCATTGGTAACTGAAATCAATAAAAAAGCACCAAGTTGTGCCCTAGCTAATGTTCATATTGATTAACCCTATTTTTAAATGACTATGGAACAAAGTCAAGTGCTTTTACATTTTGGAAACTTTCTTAAAGTTAACAACAAGGTCACAGAAATAACAAAATAGCAAACAAAAGGGGAAAAGAGCTATAAGATGAACTGGGAATTACATTTGGATTAACTCCTCCTTTACCAGATTCCAAATACATTCAACTGTATAGGATAGAAAGTCATGTTTTATATTCAGTAGCCACTCAATAAACATGCTCCTAATTTATCCTAAGAAACATTTATTCTACATATTCTAAATTTTCACTTTAGAATTAAGTGTGGTAAGTAATATCTAACACAGTTTCACTTCAGAATTGCATGTGATAAATGATAGGCAATACAAAGAGCCTTCTAGGTCAAAAGTAGCAAGAAACAACACACACTAGCTTACGAAGCTTGGCACACTGACTGGAGATGATGGGGTACCCCTATATATGTGCCAGGAATTACAACAGATAGATATTCCCCTTTAGTCAGGCCAATCATCCTAAAAGGCAGGTATTATATAGACAAGAAAAAATTAGAGTTGAGGGAGGTTAAATAACTTGCCCAAAACCATGCAGCGATCCTCACTAACTGAAGTTTCATGCCGCACACAATGTATGTACCTGTATAGCGTTGAAGGTATGTAAAAATTAGAGTGCTATATTTAGCTATGATAGAAAACAAGGTTTTTGGTGATACTTTACCAACTTAACTTAATAGTAAATTACTTTTAAACATCAGACAGTTGACACAGAGTAAATCCCACTAAGAAACTATTATATGCATATTTTAAAATAGACAAATCTTGGAAAAGTCAATGAGTTATTAAGGTCATATTCTCATTTTCTTTACTGCTTCTGGAAGGTTTTTCAGTTTGCTAAGGACTGCTGTTTGAGCTGCTGTTTTGATTTAATATGTAATTTCATCCATCTTACTTGAAGTAAGAAAGTAGTATAAATGCAACAAATAAGCACATCATGTTCTTTTAGCACACATCTGCACAAAGTTAAAATACAGACCTTGAAGCAGAGATGATGCAGATTTTTCAAACAGAATGCTATATAACCTAAAATACTGTATTTTCAACAAAAATTTGTTACAAACGCAAAGTATTCTCCCTCGAAGAATAAAAAAAGTCTGTGTAGGATTTTCTTCTCAAAGAATAAATTCTCGGGATTCATAAAAATTCAGACATAGCTGTTCAGTTTTATGTAATCATTTCCAGCATGCAGATTTAAGAGCTGAGGACCCAGTTCATTACATTAAAGCAACATGATACCCTACAGAGCACAGAAGAACCATGGTGATGCAACACAATCACTTTAAAAACAGCTTAATATTAGCACGTGCTTTGTGGGCAAAACACATGACTTATAACTCCACAAGAACCATGTTATACAGGAAAGTACTTCTAGGTGTCTTCCTACCCATGGCACTTTTAAGAGACTTTCATGCTTACTCATTTTATTTCTGACTTTTTGTGCTTATTTGTTTCTTCTGGCAGAGAGAGAGGAAATGAAAGTGGGGGAGAGAGGGATGGGCACCCCCACCAGAACCCCCACACCACGATCCACCTTAGTTGGTTCAAGTCACAGGCACACCTGGCGTGTACAGGGAGGCCTCAGAACCTGCGATCCTCACACTGCAGAGGGTCATGTTACTGTTGCATTGGTGTCTGGTCCTTGTCTTTTTTTTTTTTTTTGGAGAGGTTTTTGCTATAGGGTGCGTGCACTCGCCAGACAGACAGAGAGAGACAGAGAGACAGAAAGCGAGAAATCATCCCCCGGGAGGATGGCCATGCCGCAATCCCTTCTCTTCCACTCTCCTCTTGGGATCTTGGGCACGCACGCACATGCGCCTGGCGTGAGTTTTAAGCCACCGGGTCCAGGACGCGAACTGTGGTCGACTACATGGGAGTCCAGCAACATAGCCGTTACGCTAACTGCTGGTCCCCTTGTAATTTTTTTTCTTAAAGTTCGTTTGTTTCTCTCTTTCTTTTTCTCCCTTCCTTTCTTTCTTTTTATTTCTTTCATGAGAGGGAGGGTCTGAATAAAAGAGAGAGACAGGAACCACCAGCTGGATTGCACACTGTGATTGCCCGACCCTTTCTCAGCCAGCCAGTATTACCTGGCACATACAGGTCAACCCAAAAACTGAACCCTGATCTTTAATATGGCTTCTAGCATTGCAGAGCACTGTACTATCCCATGTGCCACCACAGCTGGAACTTTGTTATAAATCTGTTAGTTTTTAAATACTTATTGTCACTTCTGAGTTATAGTTGTTATACATCTTTGTGGGTACAAGTACAGGTATTTTTTTTTTTTTTTGGAGAAGTTTTTGCTATAGGGTGTGTGCACTTGCCAGAAAGACAGAGAGAGACAGAGACAGAAAGTGAGAAATCACCCCCCACAGGGGATGGCCATGCTGCAATCCCTTCTCCTCCATTCTCCTCTTGGGATCTTGGGCATGCATGCACATGCACCCGGCATGAGCGTAAGCCACTGGGTCTGGGACTTGAACCGTGGTCGGCTACATGTTAATTCAGCGACATAGCCATTAATTACACTAACTGCCCAGTACAGTATGTTTTTTTAAAGCATGCATATAATGTGCAACAATTAAATTAAGGATATAAAAATATTCACTTTTGGAGCTGGCAGGTGGCATGGTAGTTAAGGATGCCGGACTCCCACATGGCCAACCAATGTTCGAGTCTCAGACCTGGCGGCTTGCTGTCTCACTTTCTCTCTCTCTCTTACTCTGTTCCTCTCTGGTCAAATTAAAATAAATAAAGTTAAATAAAATAATTATTTCAAAAAATGTATTCACTTTCTCCACTATTTATCATGACATGCTGTGTACCTTTGAAATTCACCCCTCTGGTTTATCTGTTTGTTTTTACTCAGTTGTAAAGTAATTATATCACAAAGCAAAACATTAAATGCAAAATACAGTCGCTTCTGAAATAGAAAGATACAGAGGGTAGACAGTGTCATGGTAACACCATGCTCTGTGAGGCTGACTCAACTGAGAAGATTCCAAGTTCACATGTGGAGACCACGCTGACACGTAAGGCCACTGTGTGTGCCCATGATCTAGGGCCCACCGAGGCTGGGGTGAGGGGCTGGATGCAGGGTCAAGACCATGTTGGGTTTGACTATCTCTGTCTCTTTACTTCACTGAAGAAAGAAAGAAATCATCTTAAAAAAGAGAAATGAATAGGTACAAACAGAGCTGGTCATAATTTGTATACAGGTGGACATTCGATGATTTAAAAAGAAAGTTTATAAGAAAAATATAGCCTTTATTTAAAAAACTGTGATGATTAAGTGGGGGGATACAACTGCTAATTCAGTAATAATATGTTACTATAAAGAACACAGATACTATATATATGATCAAGTCTACTGCTCTTAATATTAAAGAGTGAAGATAAATTCAAAAGTGGCAAAGGAGAAAAGCTTGCCACTTCTATACTATCTACAGGGCAGCTAAATTCACACAGGTAAGGATAATGCAGCACATACTTAAAGAAAGCGTGCCAGTTTTACCACGTGTGCCGTTCCAGCACTCAAAGGACAGCGGTGTGAGTGCACTTTAATCAGCATCAAAGAATTTGGTCAAATTTCTAACCTCCTTGTTAAACCAAGACACTTAACTGGGCTCAAATCCTTCAAAATCTTTGCCGGTGTGGTTTTCCCATTTATTTATTTATTTTATTTCATTTTCTTTTATACATTCAATCACATTATTGTTTGTCTTACAGAATGGATATTTTAACAGGTGAACATTTCTCCCTAGTACAGTTGATAAAACCACAAAATATCTTCAACAGATAATACCACATTTCTTTGTGCCATTAATGCTTTGCCTCCCTATTTTTCTTCTAAATGTCCTTCCTCAGACCCTCCTCTTTCACACACACTATATCTGGTATTTACATCAATATACTGTGTTTCTATATCCTTTAGTCAATTAATAACTGACTGGCTTTTAACACTAACAGAGACAGGTAAACATTTTAGAAATGTAATCCTTTCAGAGAGAGTTACATGTCTGAAAAGTCTTGCAGACTCTAATGTGAGAGTTGTTTTAAATAGTATGTAGCTATCTGGAAGGGATGGGGGCATTTTTTATGTATTGCTTGATATCATTTGGAGTGTCTTTGGAATATCTCCTGCATCTATGAGTGGCAGAAAATAACCAACAAAAGTGAAAAGAAAGAAGTTATCATAGATTACAGAATACCATTTGTTTTCCAAAAAACTTTGTTTATAAGTGTCAGACTACCTGTTTCTAACCTGTGAAGAATTTACTAAATGTCTCCTGTTTTTAAAGGTCTGTTATACATGCACCCAAACTGCATACTCCTTGACTGCATTAGTTGTAAGTAGGCGAACCTATCCTTAGAAAGGTGTCTTGGACTTACAGTTCTTTTTTATTTTTTTAAATACATATTTTAAAAATTTTTTGGAGAGGTTTTTGCTATAGGGCATGTGCGCTCACCACAAAGACAGAGAGAGACAAAGAGACAGAAAGCAAGAAATCACCCCCCAGGAGGGACAGCCATACCGCAATCCCTTCTCTTCCATTCTCCTCTCGGGATCTTGGGCACGCACGCACATGCACCCGGCGTGAGTTTAAGCCACATGGTCCGGGACTCGAACCGCGGTTGACTGCATGGGAGTCCAGCGACATAACCATTATGCTAACTGCTGGTCCCTACTTATAGTTCTTGAAAGAAGACACACAAACAGCCAACAAGCACCTGATAAAAAGCCCGACATCACTAACCATTAGGAAAATGCAAAACAGAAACACAATGAGGTATCACCTTATCCCAGTTAGCATGACTAGGGTAAAAAGAAAAAAAAAAATACCACAAAGAATAAGAAGTTCTGGTGTGGTTATAAAGAAAGGGAAGTTCTTGTCACTGTGAGTGGGAATTAATACAACCATTATGGAAAATAGTATGGAGGTTCCTCATAAAACAAAATACAGAACTGCTCTATGATCCAGTAATCCCACTACTTGGTATATACCAAGGGAAAAGAAATCCACAGAGTAAAGAGATATCTACACCCCATGTTTATGTTACACTATTCATAACAGCTAAGAAACAGAATGAACCTAAGTGCCCCAAACCTGATGAACAGGTAAAGAAAATGTGGTAGATATACATAATGCAATATTGTTCAGTTATAAAAAGGGATGGAATCCTGTTAATTGAAGCAAAATGGACAAACCTGGGGAAAATAATGGAATAAACCAGGAACTACAAAACAAATACCGAGGGCCAGCAAATGGTATGGTGGTTAAGGCACTGGACTCCCACATGGCCGACTATGGCTCAAGTGCTGGACATGGCAGCTTGAAATCACATTGGCTTATGTGTATATGCATGCCCAAAATCCCAATAGGAGAATGGGGAAAAGGTTGAGGTATGGCCATGCCCTTCCCCAGGGGATAACTTCTCACTTTTCTTCTTATTGTGGATTCTAAACAGTGCACTCACCGTATAGCAAAAACCTAAAGAAAAGAAAAGAAAAGAAAAAAAAAACTGTATGTTTTCACTCATTAGTGAAAGAAAAAGATTAACTGCATAGAAGTAGTGAGTGTAATGGTGGGTACCAGATATTGAAAAGTAGAGAAGGATGGGGGAAATGGGGAGGGCTTTGTTAATAGATACAAGAATGCAGGTGGATAAGTGTAATGAGTTGTTGTACTATGGCACAGTATTTATGATAGCTAAAGACAACTGAAAATACAGCAAAAGAGTCAGAAGAGTGATTTCTCTTTTTTTTTTGGAGAGGTTTTTGCTGTAGGGTGCGTGCGCTCACCAGAAAGACAGAGAGAGACAGAAAGTGAGAAATCACCCCCCAGGGGGATGGCCACGCCACAATCCTTTCTCCTCCATTCTCCTCTCAGGATCTTGGGCATGCGCACATGCGCCTGGCATGAGTTTAAGTCACCAGGTCTGGTACTCGAACTGTGGTTGACTATATGGGAGTCCATGACATAGCCATTATGCCAACTGCTGGTCCCCAGAAGAGTGATTTCAAATGTGCACAACACAAAGTAGTAAGTGTTCGAGATCATGGACTGCCCATCACCCTTGTTTTGATCATTACACAATGTACACAAGGTTTAAAAAATCCACACTGGAGACCAACAGACGGCCATAACTTAGGTTACATCGCTTGACTCCCGTGTAGTCAACTGTGGTGTTCAAGTTCTGGACCCACATGTATGTGTGTGCCCAACATCCCAAGAGAAGAATGAAGGAGAAGATGCAGTGTGGCATCCCCCCTGAGGGATGATTTCTTGCTTTCTGTCTCTCTGGTGAACACATGTGCCCTATAACAAAATCTCTCTCTCTCTCTCTTTTTTAAATCCACACTGTACCCCCTAAATATGCTAGGAAAGTATAATAAAAAATCAGTTTGCGGGACCAGCAGTTAGCGTAATGGCTATGTCGCTGGACTCCCATGTAGTCGACCGCGGTTCGCGTCCCAGACCCGTTGGCTTAAAACTCACGCCGGGCGCGTGTGCATGCGTGCCCAAGATCCCGAGAGGAGAACGGAGGAGAAGAGATTGCGGTGTGGCCATCCCCCCTGGGGGGTGATTTCTCGCTTTCTGTCTCTCTGTCTCTCTCTGTCTGTCTGGCGAGCGCACGCGCCCTATAGCGAAAACCTCTCCAAAAAAAAAAAAAACCATCAGTTTGCTCATATTTTCTAAAAGAACAATTCCTCTGCCCACCACCAAATACAGAGAATCAACCCAGTATTACACAGCTTTATCATTTTCATTCCAGCGAGTCTGGTTGATTTAAACACATACACACATTCCTACCTGAAACGATAAAGGTTTGGTAAAGATCAAGGGTCTTCAAAGAAATGTGGCAAAATGCTGAAACCAATTTAAAGATTTTGAGGAAAGTATACGCTGCTCTATTCATTTATGTACTACCGAGCCCTTTACCTGGAATGTGCTTTCAGTCCAATTTTAAGTAATGACACTATAATTGGAATAAATAGTCTCCCACTTATATCCGGCCTTTAGAGATAGGATTTTACATGCAGATAGATACTTTGAAAATGCTCAGTAAAGATGATTTTCTTTATTGCTGTCAAAAATTTATTGTGGATGTGGATTTGCAGATAAGGGGACCAAACCTCAGAGAGACTAAGCGATGTGCCCAAAGTCACAGAGCTAAGACTAAAGGACCGCAGCTAAGGTAAAAGTTATAGCACATCTTCAACAGCACATCTTTCCCTTCACTTTGGGGGCTTTTCGATGTCGACAGAAGATTTAGATCTCAGATAAAATTTGGCACCCAGAACGACTGCCTGGGAGCAATTTATTATTATTTTTTAAACCAAATTCAAAAAAAAAAAAATTGGCTCTTTTGAGTTACTGAGTAAGAGTTGGACAAAATTAAGTTAGTGGTTTCAAAGGCTGCAGACTCTCTACAGCTCAAAAAACACTGTTTAGAATTAATATAATTTAATTTACTGCATGTAGAGCCATAATGTGGATTAGTGCCTGTGAATATTTGAAAGAGGGTAAATAAAATAGTAGTATTCAAAAACGTACAGGTTAGTGATGGAGAGCTGAAATGAAACAGCTCTGGCACTACCAAGGGATAAAGCTCATGTGTTAGAAGAAAATGACTTTCTTTTACTACAAATGCTGACTTGTAGAAGAATCCTCCTTTCAAAAAATTTGAAAACACTTAACACCTGCCATTTCAGTAAATCCCCGGAGACATTGTTTTTCCATTTAAATGGTGGACAACTGAGGTCAAAGTAAGTTGTTTATGGTGATACAGAGAATCAGAAAACAGGCTAAGATTAAAATCCATAGCTAAAACAGGGACAGGAAGGGGAGGAAGTAGAAAATGGGAGACTAAATCAATACCCTACTCAGTTTCTGGCTCCAGACTGGGTGGTCCAAACTTGAAGAGGAAAAGGAGAAGGGCAGACAGCTACCTTGGAGATGGAAGAGACTGAAGCAAGCACATATGACAGCTGGCCAGCCACTGACCTTCCACTAGGTGATAATAGATTGCTCCAGGTACGCAGGAGAGAAACCAATACTGGGTGTCCTCCAGTCCCAAACTCAGTATTGATGGTAATTAACAAAACTAAATACCCCCAAGTATATCCAAATCACATGGTAAAACAACAACGTTTTTCCTCAGAGACCAACCATCGTAACTTTCTCTCACTTTTCTTTAATGGCTTAGTTTAACAGCCCTTCCAAGTCTCTCTCTCTCTCTCTTTCTCACACACACACATACACACACACACACACACACACACACACACACAACAAAAAACCCCAGCAATGAATAATTATGGCACTAATGCTAGCTTACTCCATCCCATGTACTAAGTATTCTAATTCATTAACACTATGCAATATGTACTATTTTTATCCTCATTTTACAGACAAGAAAACTGAGGCACGGGGAGGTTAAATAATGTGTCCAACCAAATAGCCATGATTTGAACCCAGGCAGTCTGACAGGGCACTGGCTCTGGATTGAGTTATGGGAAAGTTATGCTCAGTCTCAGATTCTTGAATTTGCTAGTTTCCTCTTCCAGCTTTGCCAGAAGCATTGCACAGGTTGTGTATTGGAACAGTATGTCAGACATTAGATGTGATCATCAGTTCTTAAAGAGCCCTATAACTTGATCAATGAATTCTCAAATGAGTGGATTCCCTTTCATCATCTTTTCTATTTTGTGAAGGCTCTTGTGAAAATATGATAAATGTTATTTCCTAGGAGCCATAGTAAGATGTTTAACTTCGCTTTACTATAATAAGATGTTCAACTGCTAATAAGAAACACAAAAACAAAAGTCACTTTTAATGAGCTGTTCATTTAATATCTTCCTATTTCATGTTTGAGTGCCTCTTTTATGGTGCTATGCTTCTTTAGAAAAAGGCAACCTAACACTGCCTAACCACAGCTCCATTACAAAGTAATGGGTAATTGGTACATTAAGTTATCACTAAGACAGCATTGATTCAGCCTTAATTTTTATACCCCAAATGCTGCCAATTCTTGTGAAGCAAGTCCAGAAAAATTTGAGATGTTTCAAAGTTGAAATAATCTCTTAGTTAATTGTCATTTATTTTACAGCATTTGCAGTTGGATTTCTTTTCAGACAAGTTTCCTACAAACATGTTTTTATCACTGCAGGAATTAGTTGGCATGCTAGTGCAGAACCAAGTTGTGTTGAAATTTAGATGGCGGGGGGAGTACAAGACAACTTAGTAGGCTAAGGGACTCAACCCCCAGAAAAATGACATATCGTGAATAATGGGCCTTCTGGTTCTCAAGGTTGAAACTATGAACATCAAATCTCTGAATGTCCTGGATCTACTACTGCTGTTTTTTTTTTAAGCAAAAGTGATTTAAACTCCGTGCATTACAGCTGTTAATTAGCTAGAGGACTTCTTTCCTTGTTGGGAAGCAAGCTATGGTTGGAGAGAAAGTGATACAATTTCTGAAAACAATTCTAAAAGCAGAATTTAGAGATGCTAAATCCTGAAACAAGAATGGGAAAGAGAGACTGAGATGTGCCCTTTCACTAAAGATCTTCAGTACTGGTCACTCACCACTCTCTGGCTTAATTTACTTTAGCTCTAAGGCAGAGAGTAAGAGAGAACTCAAAAGGGCCGTACTCATTCAACAACTTTCAGCACAGTGGTATCAGTTAGGGACCATTTGTCTCATCAAGGAATTCTTGTGTATCTGTTAGGTTAATTCTACTTTTCATCTTAAATATTTGACGTTGGGCCAGTAGGTGGCAAGGAGGTTAAGGTGCTGGATCCCCTATGGCCAGCTATGTGGTTCAAGTCCTGGGCCCAGCAGCTTGAAAATCACACCAGGCATGTGTGTGCATGCATGTATGCCCCAAATCCTGAGAGGTTAATGGAGAAGAGATTGCAGTGAGGCCATCTCCCCGCCCCCCCCGGGGGGGGGGTGATTTCTCACTTTCCCTCTCTGCCTGTCTCTGATGAGCATATGCACCCTACAGCGAAAACACAAAACAAGCAAACAAACAAAAAACCTGAAACAAGTTTTTAGTAAATTAAGAATAAACTTCACTTTTGTATAGAAAATCCTCCCTTCCCTAAGTAAGTATTTGCCAGATTATATATGATTATTCCTGTCCCAATAGGTTGTCTATTTTCTAAAAATGTACTTCACAACATTGATTGTAAGGGTCAGAAATAGGTACATCAACAGCAATAACGGATATATCACAGAACTAATACTATAGTACAGGTGTTGATACAAATCATTTCTTGAGATACATTTACCCAGGCCATTAGAATGGCATTGCACATCATATTCCTGTGACACAAGCTGTAAACCACTTTTAAAAACTAGTTTTTTCTTTTTTAAGATTTATCTATTTATTTGTTATTATTATATTTTTAATTTGACCAGGTAGAGTCAGGGAGAGAAAGGGAAAGTGAGAAAGCAAGCTGCCAGGTCCGGGACCTGAACTGTGGGTCAGCCATATGGGAGTCCAGAGCCTTAACTACCATGCCACCTACTAGCCTCCTAAAAACTAGTTTTTAAAAATCTCTCCCTTGGGCAGCTGGTGATATGGTGGTTAAGGTTGTTGTGTTCACATGGCTGGGAGTCCTGAACCCAGTAGATTTAGAAACACATGGGGCACATGTAAATGCATGCCCCAAATCCTGAGGCAAGGGAGGAATGGAAGAGAAGGGATAGTGATATGGCCATTACCCATTGGAGGAAGGTTTCCTCACATTCTCCCCCATGCCCTCTGTGAGTGCACAGCCCTCTGGCAAATTAAAAAAAAAATTCTCCCTAATGGCCAAAATGGAAATAACAAATACTACACTAATGCTTTATCAAAATAAGTGCTGAGTGACAGTCATGACATTAAATTTCCTGGCATTTTTCAAGTTAAATCAAGAGCACAACTTTCAGACTTAGCTATCTGGACTGAATCAAATTCTTAATGCAGCAGATTCTTTGGGAGAGTGCCAGGTCTCATTGTGACAAGCACAAATCAGCATTATCTGCAGCACAAAGGACTACCTCCTGGCACCTTATTGAAGAAAAGGGGGAAATCTGATACTTGGCTTGGGTTTCTGGATCAACCCAAATGGTAGGACAAAAACAGAGGGGTGTGTGGGGAGGGGCAGGGATGGAAACCTCTAAAGAGGCTGCTTCTGGGCGCCATCTACTTATGTATAATATACTCAAGACTAACAGTACCAATACAATGGAATCACTCACACCTGGAGACAGGATTTCTGGATGATGACCAAAAGTGGTAAGAAACCCTCCTTCATAGTCTGCTTTTCTAGACTGTAAAATCTAGGAAGGCCTGTATCCTAGACACAATGCTCTGTGAAGGAAAGTGAGATATAATTTGGGGAGGTCCTGAAATCTTTCTACCCATCAACATTTCTGAAAGAAGTACTTACTTGACCGAATGAGGGATAGGCAACACCAGGAAAGGATGATCTAGATGTTCTACCAACAGTTTTGTTTATAAATCTTCATTTACTTCAGACAGTTCTGATTACAAAAAAAGGATTAAAATAAAGCCAAACATTTCATTTTGTTTGATTAAAGTTCCTCTTAGCTCCTTTTCCTCAGTATACCTCTATATAGTCATCTTCTATCTGAGAAATCGCCCCCCCAGGGGATGGCCACATTACAGTCTCTTTTCCTCCATTCTTCTCTCTGGATTTTGGACATTCAAGTGTTTTCAAGTTGCTGGGTTTGGGACTTGAACCACACAGATGGCTATATAGGATCTAGTCACAGCCTTCATGCCACCTGCTGGCCCTTAATCTCTATTTCTATCATTTGTCCTTTCATTAAACAAATATTGCTATATCAGTCTTTGTTAGATGCCAGCAACAAGATGGTAAACAAAATTGTTATGGTCTTCAAAATTCCTCATATTTTTTATATTCTTCATAGTTTCAATATTTACTGATTGATTTTTCTGACAATTTTATTCATCACTTAAGACTATGCAGAGCACTGGACTAGTCTATAACTTACTGGATGAAGGAGCCTGAGCCCACATGATCAAATGTGATATTTTCCCCCCACCCCGGTTTTTGCTATAGGGTACGTGGATTGCCAGAGAGAAAGAGAAGAAAAGTGAGAAATCACCCACCAAGGAAGATGGCCAGACCTGCAATCCCTTCTCCTTCAATATCCTCTCAGAATTGTGGGCACACATGCAACACATGGCTGGTGTGATGTGATTTTCTTGGTTTTTTTTTTTCTCTTCATTTTTAAAATTTGACCAGAACTTGTATTGCAAAGTAGGCCATGTGGTGGTACCCAGTGCTTGAACCTCTACACCACCTGCTGGTCCATAAATGTGTTTGGAATCCCAGCCCTGGGGGCTTGGAAAATGCATAGGGCACACATGTTTGAAAGCCCCAAATCCCTACAGAATAGAGAAAGAGGAGAAGTGACTGCAGTATGACCATGCCTCATTGGGAAGTGCTTTCTCCCTCTCTGTCTCTCTCCTTTTCTGTGGTGAGCACATGTGCCCTCTGGCTTAATTTTTAATTTTTTTTAAAGAATGGGGCCAACTCCATGGCCTGGAGGTTAAGGCAGCTGGACATGGCCAACTGCATGGTTTGAGTCCCTGACCTGATGGCTTATGAAACATGCTGCATACATGTGTGTGCATGCTCAAAATCCCAAAAGAAGGGAGAGATGGAGGAGAAAATATTATGGCATGAACAGTCCCCTGGGAGATGGGGCTTTCTCTTCTCCCTCTCTTTGTCGCTCCTTGATGGGTGCACCTGCCTTCCAGCCAAAAGAAAAAGAAAAAGAAAGCAGAGCACTGTGGTAGAGCCTAAGGGCTATATAAATGAATAAAGGTGATTTATGGCTTTGAGGAGCTTATCAAAATAGGGGAGATAAAACTTATATAATAGAAGTCAATAATTAAAAATAGCTTTGTGAGGGACCAGCGGTTAGCGTGATGGCTATGTCGCTGGACTCCCACGTAGTCGACCACCGTTCGAGTCCCGGACCCAGTGGCTTAAACTCATGCCGGGCATGTGTGCGTGCATGCCCAAGATCCCGAGAGGAGAATGGAGGAGAAGGGATTGCAGCAATGGCCATCCCCCCTGGGGGGTGATTTCTCGCTTTCTGTCTCTCTGTCTCTCTCTGTCTGTCTGGCGAGTACACGCGCCCTGTAGCCAAAAAAAAAAAAAAAACCCAAAAACTCTCCAAAAAAAAAAAAAAAGAAAGAAAAAATAGCTTTGTGAAATACAAAGGTTATTCAACAAGAAAGAGTTCATTTCCAAATAGGGATATCTCTCGAGATCAAGGCTTACTCCCAGGCTTTTGAACTCAGATACTGAAAAGATTAAATGAAATTATCTGAGACTGGGAAGTCTGTGATTGGATCAAGATTTTTAGGGAACAACCTGAATTGAGTTTTTGTCATGTTAGGTTTGAGATGTTGAGTAAGCACCTGGATACACAAGTCTGAAGTCTGGAAGGGTGGTTCAGGCTAAGAATGTAAATTTATTAGTCATGGGCTAATAATACTCCTTACAGCTATGAGACTAGAAGAGATTACCAGGGGAGTGATCCTTGTGTAGTTCTTTCACTTCTCCCTTTCCCACTCCCCCTTCAATGGAGATTCTACTTTATCCTCTTTGGTATCTCTAGTATTTATATTATTTTTGCCATTCACAACTAGTTATTATCTTTCATACCCTTTATCCAATCTGTCAGTAAACCTATTGCTGCTACTTTCAAAATATACCCAGAATCTGAACACTTCTCACCACTTCTGCTATTATCTGAGTCTCACTCATCATCATCTTTCACTTGGATTACTGCAATTAGTCTGACTGGTCTCCCTGCTTCTACCTCTACCTCTTATACTCTATTCTTAACACAGCAGACAATGGAATCCTTTCAAAAAGTAAGTTAGATTATATCACTCTTCAGCTCTAAATCCAGCTATGGCTCCTGATTTCACTCAGAATTAAGGTCGAGTCCCGATAATAACCTCCCAATACCCTCTGACCTCACCTGAGTGTCCCTTGCTCACTCTGCTATAGCCACACTATCTACCTTGCTATTTCTTGAACATGTCAGGCTTGCTCCCCCATTAGGGCTTTCGCTTATACCATTTCGTTCTGCTTCTTGGAACTCTTCCTCTGGATATCTGCACAGCTACTTCCTTTACCTCCATCAAGACTTTTCTCAAATGTCACCTCATCAAGTGAGGACTACAGTGGCCACCCTCCTTGTATGTGTAAGCCCTTACCTATAACCTGGCAATCCTGATCCTATTATTTTGCTTTTCCCCTGTTCCCCACAGCACTTTATCACTTTCATCATACTGCTTTATTAATTTATTATGGTGGTTGTATACTGTCTGTGTCCTTGAGACCAGGGATCTTTGAATGTGTTCTAAGATTGCAAAATAGTACCTGGAATACAGCAGCACTCAAAAAGACATTTGTTTAATGAATGAACTGATTCTGTCAGTTCCAGCTGAGGGTAATAGATAGTAGTTCCATTAGGCATTTATTATGGAATAATAGAAGACCAAGTTTTTTGCTTATTTGTTTGTCTTATTTTTGGGTGGGGCTAGTAAGAAGGATTAATAGGAGGAGAAGAAGATGGATTTATAAAGAGAGGATGAGAAGAGGGTGTAAGATGCAGTTTTAAATAAACTGAGTTTGAGTTGCTAAGACATTCATGAGAAAATCTCTCACCGACAAATGGAAAAGTGGGCTGGAGCTTGCCTGGACTAGAGATGTTAAGATGTATTACTGGAGGGAACCAGCAGTTAGCGTAATGGCTATGTCGCTGGACTCCCACGTAGTCGACCGCGGTTCGCGTCTCGGACCCGGTGGCTTACAACTCACGCCGGGCGCGTGTGCGTGCGTGCCCAAGATCCCGAGAGGAGAATGGAGGAGAAGGGATTGCGGCGTGACCATCCCCCCTGGGGGGTGATTTCTCGCTTTCTGTCTCTCTGTCTCTCTCTGTCTGTCTGGCGAGCGCACGTGCCCTATAGCGAAAAACCTCTCCAAAAAAAAAAAAAAAAAAAAAAAAGATGTATTACTGGAATTATATGCAGGGTAAGAGAGAAAGACAGTCATGTGGATGGATGCAATCATGCAAGGGAGCACACAGAACAAGACTAGGGTCAAAACTTGAAGAATCTCTTCATCGAGAGTCATTAGAAAAAGAGAAACCAGAGAAGGCAGAAAATGAAAACAGCGGCCAACAGACAGTGTAGTGGTTAAGCAGTGGTTAACTCCCAAATGGCTGACCACAGTTCAGGTCCCAGACCCTGTGGCTTGAAAATCACTCCAAGTGTATGTGCCCTAGGAGGAGAAGGGAATGTGGCATGGCCATTCCCTCTGGGGGGTGATTTTTCACTTTCCATCTCACTATCTTTCTCTGTCTTTCTCCAGCAAGCACACATGCTCTATGGCAAAAACCTTAGGGAAAAAAGAAAAAGAATATGAACTCATAAGTCACAGAAGGTCAGCTGATGTCAAATGTGGCAGATTGAGTAAATGGTTTAAGAATGGAAAAGAAGTCATATGTTTTGACAATCAGGAGGTCATTTATTGACAGTAATTTCAGAAGAGAGATAAGGACGGAAGCCCATATGTAAAGGACTGGGAGAAAAAAAGAGTAAGAATTAGAGGTAGATGGTTCTTCTGAGAAGTTTGGCAATAAAAATGAGGAGCGATGGATCAGAAATTCTAGGGAAAGGTAAGATAAAGGTGATTGATGCTTTTTTGCTTTTAAGGAGTAGAGGATGAGGAGACAATAGCAACAATAAGTCTGTGGGCTAAAACAGCAAGAATAAGTGAAGGAGACAGTAAAGATACAAGAGACAATCACAAAAAAATTTAAAGCTAAAAGACTTCACTCATTTAGCTGCCACTTTTCCCCTCATTTTTAGAAGTGAGGCAATTATGGGACCAGCAGTTAGTGTAATGGCTATGTCGCTGGACTCCCACGTGGTCGACCGTGGTTCGTGTCCCGGACCCGGTGGCTTAAAACTCACACTGGGCGCGTGTGCATGCATGCCCAAGATCCTGAGAGGAGAATGGAGGAGAAGGGATTGCGGCGTGGCCATCCCCCCTGTGTGTGGGGGGGTGATTTCTCGCTTTCTATCTCTCTGTCTCTCTATCTGGCGAGCGCACACACCCTATAGCAAAAACCTCTTAAAAAAAAAAGTGAGGCAATTATGGCATAGAGATAACGATAATGGCAAAGGTTGAGAGACCTTGGTAGCAACCTGGAGGAGGTGAAAGTAGAGAAACAGAATCAAGAAATGGAGGAAAAGGTTTGGGAAGGATGAGAATAAATGAGAAACTATAAGAAGACCATCTAAAAGAGGCAGTTTTGAATTTTCTCAGTAAAGTAGGAAGTGAAGTCACTAACATCAAAAACCTTGAAATGAATGGAAGAAATTTAGAATAGAATGGTTTCAAAGATTATTGAAGGGTAATCTATCAGTAGCAATAGAAGGCTTCTCCTTCTTCTTTTTTTTTTTTTTTTTAATCACCCCCTGGGGGGGATGGCCAATCCCTTCTCCTCCATTCTCCTCTCAGGATCTTGGGCATGCATGCACACACACCTAGCGTGAGTTTAATCATCGGGTCCGGGACTCTAACCTCAGTCGACTACATGGGAGTCCAGCAACATAGCCATTATGCTAACTGCCGGTCCCAATAGAAGGCTTCTTAATGCCATTTTCCCTTTATATCTTCTGTATGAATTCCCTTACCATGTTTAACTGACATTCTATCCTCCTGCCTCCCATGTTCACCCTTAAATATCTGTTCTGGTTCTAGGATGGACATGCTATTCCTGCTCTATACTCTTTTTTTTTTTTTTTTTTTTTGGAGAGGTTTTTGCTATAGGGCGCGAGCGCTCACCAGACAGAGAGAGAGAGACAGAGAGACAGAAAGTAAGAAATCACCTCCCCGAGCGATGGCCACGCCACAATCCCTTCTCCTCCATTCCCCTCTTGGGATCTTGGGCATGCGCACACACACGCACCTGGCGTGAGTTTAAGCCACCCGATCCAGGACTTGAACCGCGGTTGACTACATGGGAATCCAGCGACATAGCCATTATGCCAACTGCTGGTCTCCTGCTCTATACTCTTAACTCCTTTCCCAAAATGAGAAGCTAGCCAATGTGGTCACTATTAAGTTGCTTACTTTGAAACATGCATGCTTACATTCAGGAACACCGTAACTGAAGCCACAGCATCAAATCCTACACACTCTAGAAAAGAATCCATTTCCTACAGAGCCTTTAACAAATAAGTTGGCAAATTTTCATTTATTGGAGGGGATAATGTTTTCTTGAAAGAAAAGATAGGGTACAATTTAAGCCATGTGATAGTAGAGAATAAGTCAAAGCCAGCATATTCTGATACTCTCTTTCTTTTTCCTTAAGAACTACAGTAATACAAAGTCCTATTACTGTTCTGTGCTGAACAACACATACTGCCTTTAACGGTACAATCCTTTACTGAAAGACCATTATGATTACATTGAAATCTGGCTCCAAGTTAGCTTTTTAATTGTAATCTAGTTAACAGTACAGACTTTGAAGTGACATAGATCTGGTTTAAATCTTGGTTCCACCAGCTGAGTTATCTTAGGCAATTTACTTGCCCCATCTGACATTCTGTATACCTAAAGAGGTGGGAATAATTATAGCACCAACCTCATAAGGTTGCTGAGGCTAAAACAAGATGATTCTTCCAGTGTGCTTAGCAATGAATACTTCTTGTTTTTACTGAACTATTAGCTACTCCTCAAACTGGATTGAGCCACATTTTCCTGTCTCCAACAGCTTTAACATCTATTTTCCTCTATCTACTGACTGAAACCCTTGAAGACTAGCCTAAACGTAACTTTCTATATGAAACCTTATGATTCTTCTGTGTGGAAATGAGATCTTTGTCCTTCAAATAAACCTCTGTGCTTCACGAAGGGCATTTACTATTTACTGACATCTACTATAAAGCCAGGGAATATGACTTCCATCTTCCCTACTGGTAAGCTGCTTGGAAGCATAAATCACTTATATTAATTTTTATACTCAGTTGGCCTTACCACGGTTTTCTGCACATCCAAATGATGACCATAATCATCACCAACAAAATTGATAAATATTGAAACCATAAAGAATATAAAAAATATGGGGGATACATACACAATAATGTGTCATGACTTTTCCAACCCAACAGAACTTTTACACATAAATAAGAACTCTGAAAAAAATAATATAAACAATAAAAGTGGTAAAAACAAAACAAAACCCTCTCAAGAGCTAAATCTCTTAAAACCACGAAATGACTAACTCAAGTACAGAATATCATGATCTGAATTTTCCAAAATATAAATATGAGAGAAAGTACCACAAACACAAGAGCAAAAAAAACTTTTAATCATTTTACACTTTGGTGTATTTGTGCGGGTGACATTACGGTTGGCTCATACAGGAACCAATTATGTTCCTACTAGTTTTCTGATATAACTAAAAATAAAATTTACTGCAGTGGAACTTATTTTTACAGAACTGAAGTTAAACCAATGATGATCTAATCACATTCATAATGGGCTTTTTTCCTTCCCTCTTAAGACACTTGTATAGTAACACTACGTGAGAGAATAAACTACCTATGTCGGGTGATTTCTAGATTAAGTGTACTTGAAATCCAAAAATTACTATTGTGGTTCCAAACTGGATAATGGGGATGGCAAGCTAAATTAGGTAAATTACTAATTTTATCTCCAGACTTTAAGGGTCAGGAGTTAAACTGCATAGAGAAGAAATTTCCCATGACATGGTCCACAGTACCTTGCTTCTGAGAAACAAAGCTACTCCCAGAGGATGCATAGAGAAGGATGAAATCACTAGTAGAGAATTTATGTTCCACATGTAGAAATTGGTCCACATGAAAATTGGCAGAAAAGATTTAATATAAGAAATTGATGATTCTTCAGGCTTGAACATTACCAATGACATTAAATCAGTATGTTACTTGGTGATGTATGTCAGGAGCCACAAAAACTTCCAGCCCTTTGACAGAGTAACTCTATTTCTAGAAATCCATTATAAGAAACCTCTACTAGTACTACTATTACTAAATTACAGTTAAATCACTTGATGAAATATTATTTAGCCTTTTAACAAAAAAGGTGTACTTACAATGGAAAAACTTCTAAGTCATATTATAATTATATATGGAATCAAACAAAAACGTCCATTAAAAAAGACACTGGCTTGGGGAACCAGCAGTTAGCGTAATGGCTATGTCGCTGGACTCCCACGTAGTCGACCGCGGTTCGCGTCTCGGACCCGGTGGCTTAAACTCACGCCGGGCGCGTGTGCGTGCGTGCCCAAGATCCCGAGAGGAGAATGGAGGAGAAGGGATTGCGGCGTGACCATCCCCCCTGGGGGGTGATTTCTCGCTTTCTATCTCTCTGTCTCTCTCTGTCTGTCTGGCGAGCGCACGCGCCCTATAGCAAAAACCTCTCCAAAAAAAAAAAAAAAAAAAAAAGACACTGGCTTGTATAGAACAAAATGCTAATTTAATCCTCATGGAGCTATCAGGATTATTGCAGAAGTCTGTGAATCCATGTGTACCTAAGCACCTTCTAAAACACCAAACACTAAGAATACCATTACTATTAGATCACAGTATCTTTTGGTATTAAAAAATATGGAAACCATATTCTGAGGTTGAGATTAAAACAAGGATGCTTACTCTTACCATTTCTACTCAGCATTGTACTGAAGGTCTTGGCCATTGCAATAGGCAAGAGAAAGAAGGAGCCACTCCCTAAGAGGGCAAGGAAAGACTCCTTATCCTGTATCTCACCCATTCATCTGTAACCTTTGTAATATCCTTTAAAATAGGTGAATATAAATAAAGTGTTTCCCTCAGTTCTGTGAGCCAGAAAACTAAGTAAGCCCAAAGAAGGGTTTGTGAGAACCCTGATTAATGGTAAGCCAGTCAGAAGCACAGGTCGTAGGGACTGGCAGGTGGTGTGGTGGTTAAGGCGCTGGACTCCCACATGGTTGATCAAGGTTGAAGTCCTGGACCTGCCTGCTTGCTTTCTTACTTTTTTTCTCTCTCTCTAGTCAAATTAAAAAGTAATAAATAAAATTAAATAAATAATTATTAAAAAAAAAAAGTGGCACAGGTCACAATCTGTACTTTTAGACTGGCATCTGCAGTGAGGGGACAATCTTGGCGGACTGAACCCTCAATCTGTGGGCTATCTGATGCTAGATCCAGATAGACAGTGTTGGCACAGAACGGAATTAGAGGATACCCAGCTAGTATTTGCTACAGAATTAATTGTTTACTTGTAGGTAGGAAGAAATCATCACACATTCTGGTGACCAGAGGTCACAGAAGTGTTCTATGTTGTATTAAGTGTAGAGAATAGGGAACACACTTTTTTTTTTCTCCTAAATTTCTTAGATTTCATCAATAGGAGACTAGATTGTGGTTATTCATACAATGTGGTCATCAAACAATTCGCTATTACTCAACAATAAAAAGGAACAAGCTACGGGTACTTTTACAACACGGATAAATGTCGAAACATGGTAAAAAAGGTCTTATAAAAAAAGAGTACAACCATATGGTATCCTTCATATAAAGTTCTAGAAGCAGCAAACTAATATTTGGTAGAAAAAAAATATCAGAACAAGTAGTTGAGAGAGGTTAGGGTGGGGATTGGCTAGAGGTGTTTACGAATACTTTGGGGATAATAGTAATGGTCTTTATCTTGACAGAGAATTGGGTTATACAAATACAGGTATTTGTCAACACTCAGTCTATGTACACATAAAATTTATAACTGTATAAAAATTTACCTCAAAAGGAAAAGAAATTGTAAAGAATTATTGAACTGAAATTAATGATAAGAATGCTGAAATATTTAGTGGAATATATTTTGATGTCTGTAATTTTCTTTGAAACACATTTAAAAAGAAAAAAGATGTAATTACATTGCTTGACTCCCATGTTAACTGCGGTTCAAGTCCTGGACCAGGTGGCTTGAAAAATCACACCAGGAACATGTGTGTGTGTGCCTAAAATCCTGAGAGAAAAACGAAGAAGGGATTGCTGCATGACTATCCCATCGGGGGGTAATTTCTCACTTTCCTTCTTACTGTCTCTGTCTCTCTCCAGTGAGCACATGCACCCTAAGGAATAAAACTCTTTTTTTTTTTTTTTTTTTTTTTTGAGAGGTTTTTGCTATAGGGCGTGTGCTCTCACCAGAAAGACAGAGAGAGACAAAGAGACAGAAAGCGAGAAGTTACCCCCCAGGGGGGAAGGCCACGCCGCAATCCCTTCTCCTCCATTCTCCTCTCGGGATCTTGGGCACACACGCATACATGCCAGGCATGAGTTTAAGGCACCAGGTCCAGGACTTGAACCGTGATAGACTACATGGGAGTCCAGCAACATAGCCATTACGCTAACTACTGGTCCTGAAAAAAACTCTTAAAGAAAAAGATGGACCAATGAACAAATAGATGGATAAAAGAGTGGAAAAAAACAGGTATAGTAATGTTAATAATAAAATTTAGGTACATAAAATTTGGGTACATAAAAATTCATAGTAAAATTTTTCAACTTTTCTGTATATTAATTATTTTTAAATAAAATATTGTGGGAAAAACAAAAACCAGTCTTGATTTTGATAGAATATTATATTTTAATTCTTTTTTCCTATTTTCTAAGTTCTCTATAACGTGCTACCGTCTTCATCATTTTTTTTTTTGGGAGAGGTTTTTGCTATGGGGTGCATGTGCTCGCCAGAAAGAGAGAGAGACAGAGAAACAGAAAGTCAGAAATCACTCCCAAGGGGGTATAGCCATGCTGCAATCCCTTCTCCTCCATTCTCCTCTCGGGATCTTGGACACACATGAGCATGTGCCCGGTGTGAGTTTAAGCCACTGGGTCCAGGACTCAAAACGCAGTCGGCTACATGGGAGTCCAGCGACATAGCCATTATGCCAACTGCTGGTCCCTAATTTTTATTTTTTTAAGAGAGATTTTTGCTATTGGGTGCATGTACTCACTGGAGAGATAAAGACAAAGAGACAGAAAAAAGCGAGAAATCACCCCCAAAGGAGATGGCCATACCACAATCCCTTCTCCTTCATGCTCCTCTTGGGATTTTGGGCATACACACACATGCACTTGGCATGAGTTTCAAGTACAGGACTCGAACCATGGTTGAATATGTGGGAGATCAGTGACATAACCATTATGCCATCTGCTGATCCCCAGTATTCATAATTTTAAACATTAAAACCAATGGGCATTGGGAACCAGCAGTTAGCGTAATGGCTATGTCGCTGGACTCCCACGTAGTCGACCGCGGTTCGCGTCTTGGACCCGGTGGCTTACAACTCACGCCGTGTGCGTGTGCGTGCGTGCCCAAGATCCCGAGAGGAGAATGGAGGAGAAGGGATTGCGGCGTGACCATCCCCCCTGGGGGGTGATTTCTCGCTTTCTGTCTCTATGTCTCTCTCTGTCTGTCTGGCGAGCGCACGCGCCCTATAGCAAAAAAACCTCTCCAAAAAAAAAAAAAAAACAAAAAAACAATGGGCATTTATGAAAATAATCAAATGAAAATTATTTCAAAACAAGTTCAAAATCTCACTTTAGAGTCAATGAAAGCAAAATTTATTATTTTTAAATGCACTATTATAATTAATTAAAAACTTCAAAAATTTGGTTATATAGCAAGTCTATTTTTGACTAATTAAACATTTTAAAAGAATTACACGTACTATTAAAGTTTTTTCTTCTACTGCCTTACATTAAACTTTTCTCTATTCAAAAACCTCCCCCACATCATTCTGTGTTAATGTAAGCTTACTTAAAAGTACATCATTTCTTTTTAAGACTCTGTAGTAACCTATCAGGACAATATTTCTTAGGAAATCTGAGTTGGCTGTTTACTTTCAAAAAGGCTTTATCTTCAGAAAAGCACAAGCTTTATGCCAGGTGCTAGTCAATTGTGTCTTGTTAATTTCCAAAATAAACAGAGGAGAGTGCCATGCAATTTCCATTACACACACTTCACCATTAGTATCAGGGTTTATTAGCTTGACACTGCTCCAGGAATAATGGTTTCATTCCTCACTGAAATAAAATAATGTGTCACATAACTCAGCAATGCGGAACTTCTGAAAAATGTTGTCATGTTAAGCACGGTCATATTTTTCAGTTTCCATTATGCCAAAACAAAGGCCATTTGCTATAGAGAACTCACTCGGCACATGGAGAATTCCTGCATGGGCCTCAGACTTACCTCATTGCTATGTCATATGATTCCGGATGAATACAAGTTTGGTCCAAAGGATCTGGCTTCAGTACAACATTTGCTGTAGTTTTGTTCTTCTTTTTGCCCTGCTTCTCATTTGTGACCTCAACACCTGCTGAAGACATCACAGGAACTCCTTGAATTTGGCCTGAAGATTGAGTCTGCTCACTATATAGCCATTCAAAATCAGAAAACAAAAGAAAACAAATTTTTAAAAGGAAGAAGGTTGGGCAGAACAGAGATATTTTAATTTAAAATGTACTCATTTATCTGCTATACAAATAGAACAAAAACAGCATCCAGATTGTGACCATTCACTTTACAAAAACTACCACTTAAGCCATTGTTAACAGGGCCTTCTGTTACTTAAAACCAAAAACATTTTTAAACAGATTCAATCTGTAGAGTTGACTCTATAAGAGAACAGAGAAAAATGAGGAAATAAAGAGGCATGGTATCCTATTTCTGTAGTCCCAGCTACTAAGGAAGTTGAAGCAGGAGGATCTTGAGTTTGAGGCCTGCCTGCCTGGGCAATATGGCAAGATCCTATTTCATAAATGAATGAATAAGAATAAAATAAAGAAAACCACATAAGTTTCCAAATGAACCTACTGAGTATAAAGCAGGATCAATAGAAAAAGATCATCCTTGATATATTGTCAGGAAACTTTAGAATATAAATAGTTTTTAAAACTTCTAAAGGCTTTCAAAGAGAAAAACGAAACATAACTTTAAAGGGAATTAGAACAAGACTGGTCATCAAATTTCTCATTGGCAAACATCAGATGTCAAAATAGAACAATATCTCAAAAGTTCAGAGAGAAATTCTTATTTTAAAAAAATTATTTTTTGAGATTTTTGTTACAGGGCATATGTACTTGCTGGAGAGACAGAGAAAAACAGAGAGACAGAAAGCGAGACATCATCCTCCCAGGGAGGATAGCCATGAAGCAATCCCTTATCCTCCATTTTCCTCTCAGTAGTTTGGGCACACATGCACACACACCTGGCGTGAGTTTTAAGGAGCGGGTCTGGGGCTCAAACCTCAGTCATCTACATGGGAGTCCAGCAACATAACCATCTGCTGGTTCCCAGAGAGAAAATTATTTTGAATCTAGAATCAATGCCTAGCCAAACTTGCATTCAAGTAGTAAGGCAAATTAAAATAATTCCCAGACATGTAAGGACTTAAAAATAACTCAGTATACTCTCTCTAAAAATAAATTAAGAATAAAACAACAAATTCAAGAAAAATAGTAATGCAGGAAACAGTAATGAACATAGAAATCATAACAATTTAAGTTTAGCTACTATTGAATAATGTAAAAAAAAATATACAAATTAAAAAAAAAAACAGTCTGGGGTCAGCAGGTGAAGTGGAGGTGAAGGTGCTGGATTCCACATGGTGGACTTCATGGGTCCACTCTTGGACCTTGAAAATCATGCCAGGTATGTGTATATGCATGCCAAAAATTCAGAGAGGAGACTGGGGGAGAAGGAATTACGGCATGACCATTCCCCCAAGGGAGTGATTTCTCACTTTCCTTTTCATTTTTTCTGTCTCTGTCTCTCTCCAGTGAGTGCACGCATCCTATAATAAAAACAAAATGATCAATCTGAAACTAAAATCCCATGTCATCTCATCATAAGAGGCAGAGTTGAAGAGAAGAGGTTGAGAAGAGTCTTAAGGTTATTAGTCTTCTCTGGGAGATGGAAAGAGAGATCTTTTACCTGTAGAGGTTGACCAAAACAAATTTAAAGACAATCAACAGAAAAATAGAAGTAAGATGTACAATTTTGAAATCACCGAGAAAAGATAAAAATGAAATGGGAAAAATAAGAAGAGAAGTGAGAAGAAAGCTTGTTAACTAAGAAATTCAACAAACAGCATAAAAGGAAAAAAATCAGAAAGCATGATGAAAAGAAAATAGATAATAAGGCAAAAGATTATGTCCAACCATATCAAGAAATATAGTAAATGTGAATATTAATATCAGAGTGAGCAAAACCATGAAATCCAGCTACATGCTTTAAAAGAGTCATAATGAAAATTTAATACCATATAAAGTACTTGAATTAAAATACTAAGCATATTCTAAAAAGGCATACTCAGTAGCACTTATGCTAGGAAATAAAATAAATTTCAAATCAAAAAACAATAAATAAGATAGCAATATGCTATTCTGAATGGTGCTTTAACAGTTATGAATATTCTAGTACCTAATCAGTTGAAGAAATATAAGGCTGGCTCCTTCATCTCATTCAAAACTCTGCTCCAGTAACTTTTCAATTAAAAACAACCTGGGGACCAGCAGTTGGCGTAATGGCTATGTCACTGAACTCCCATGTAGTCAACTGCGGTTCAAGTCCTAGATCTGGTGGCTTAAACTCATGCCAGGCATGAGCACGTGCATGCGTGCCCAAGATTCCAAGAGGAGAATGGAAGAGAAGGAAGGGATTGTGGTGTGGCCATCCCCCCTGAGGGGGGGGGGGGGTGATTTCTCATTTTCTGTCTCTCTGTCTGTCTTTCTGACAAAAACACAGGCCCTATAGCAAAAAACTCTCCCCCCCCACCAAAAAAAAAACAAAACCCTGAATACTCATTGATAAGGTAATATTAAATTAATATGACTAGTTATATTAAGGTTCATAGATGCAATTAAATATTATGTAGACATTATAAAGATTAGGAAAAAAAGTCTATATATAATAATTTAGAAAGAGATCTAAAATATAAGACTGAAATAAAGCAAGTTTCAAATATAAGAGGTGCATAGTATGAGCCCTTCTATATGCACTTTATTATTATATTTTAGAGAGATTTTTGCTATAAGGCGTGTGCACTCGCTGGAGAGATAGAGAGACAGAAGGCAAGAAAGAAATCACCTCCCCCGCCCCCCAGAGGGATAGCCATGCTGCAATCCCTTCTCCTCCATTCTCCTCTCAGGGTTTTGGGCACACACTCATGTACACATGCCCAGCCTGAGTTTCAAGCTGTTAGGTCTGGGACTCAAATAGTGGTTGACCATGTGGGAGTCCAGTGACATAACCTTTATGCCATCTGCCAGTCCCCTTTATGCATTTTTAAAATAATAAACACATTGGGGCAGTGGGTGGTATGGTGGTTAAGGTAACAGGATCCCACATGGCTGAGTAAGCGGTTGAGTCCCAGATCTGTTGGCTTGAGAGACACTGGGTGTGCATGTGTGCATGCCCCAAATCCCAAAACGAGGCTAGAAATAGAGAAAGGATAAGGATTGCAGCATAACCATGCCTCATGAGGGGATGTGCTTTTTCAATCCCCCATCCATCTCCGGTGAGTGCACAATCCCTCTGGTAAATTTTTTAAAAATAGAAAAAAATATACAAATACATATATACAAGGTGACATAACATAAATTTACTTTCTGCAAGCAACACGTAAGAAACTATTTTGAAGTGAGAGATTGAGATACCTTTTACTTTTCATTTTAGTCTTTCTTATACTGTTTACATTTTCTAACTAAGTTTTTAAAAACATTAACAAGTGTAAGATTATTTTATGTCATTGCTTTTTATTTTTGGCTTTGAGGTTTTGAGACTTACTTAGAAAGAACTTCAATATCCTGTAAAATTTGCATGTTTTCTTCTGTTACTTCTATAGTTAGATTTTTTACATTTAATTCCATGACCCATCTAGAATTTATTTGGGTATGAGGAGTGAGGTGAGGCTACACTTTATACATACAAATTCCTGCCAGTAGTCATAATATCATTTATTGAATAATTAATCAATTTTCCTCCAATATTTGAAATGCTACCTTTATCATAAATTAAATTCCAATTACATTTTGGTGGGTTTCAAAAACTATTATGTTCTATTTCTACATCAACACCAAACTGTTTAATTACTATAGTATGTAATCTACTGTGTCTTAGGGCTAGTTTTCCTTTTAACTTTTCTACAATAAGGACAATTTTTCCACATGGCCTTTATTATAATTTTGTCAAAAGAAAAAAATACGTAAATAAACCATGTACCAAAGTAGAGGATCCATAAAAGTTATTCTTTCATGATTATAAAATGCTAACAAGTTGACCTAATTTCTTTGTTTTTCTGCTGTTAGGATTAGAAAGTAAGAATTTAGCTCTTAATCTGCACAATGGACAATTAATGCTTTGGTCAATTTACGGTCAGGAGAGAGTAGGGGATGTCTGTCTATGCTTAGGGGATAGAGATGTCAGTTTAAAGTAGTCATTGTGAAGTCATCTCTGTGCCTTCATCTCATACCAGTCCTTCCCTTTTGCTATGTTCCAATCATGCTGGTCTTCACCTCAGTTTTTGGGCAGATCACAGTAGGTACAAGTTCAGGATTCTGCACTTAGTGCTTGCTTCACCTGGAATGTTTTTCCTTTTTTCGAAAGGTTTTTGCTATAGGGCGTATGCGCTCACCAGAAAGACAGAAAGTGAGAAATCACCCCCCCTCTCCCCCCCCGGGTGGGATGGCCGCCGGACAATCCCTTCTCTTCCATTCTCCTCTAGGGATCTTGGGGGCACACACACACTCGTGCCCAGCGTGAGTTTAAGCCACCTGGTCCAGGACTCAAACTGTGGTTGACCACATCGGAGTCTAGCGACATAGCCATTACGCCAACTACTAGTCCCCTGGAATGTTTTCTTTTTGATCCCTATGTGGTTTGCCCCTTTATCTCATTCAAGTCTGCTCCATTAACTTCTCAATAAATAACTCATCCAAAGCAGTTATGCTGCTCTCCAAGAATGTCACATCTGTCTTAGTATTTTTATTAAATTTTTTTTTTTTTTAGTTTTTGCCATAGGGCACATGTGCTTGTCAGAGAGAGATAGAGAAAGGGAAAGGAGAAATCACCCAGTAGGGGGGATGACCACGCCACAATCTCTTTTCATTTGCCTCTTGGGATTTTGAGCATGCATGCACTTGTGCCTGGAGAGATTTTCAAACTGCTGGATCTGGGACTGGAACTGTGACCAGCCATGTGGGAGTACAGCACCTTAACCACCAGGCCACCCACTGGTCCCACTCTGTTTTAATTTTTAAAGCACTTATTTCCATCTGAAACTACTCATGTTACTAGTTTACTGTCTACCTCACACATTAATATAACTACATGAGGGTAGAACATTTGCTAACTTATTCACAGCTGTATCCCTAGTGTATAGCAAAGCACAGAGGGATACATGTGCACCTACAGTTTATGCCAGTCAGCACACAAACACACACACACACACACACACAGTGTAATAACAAGAAAAGAGGTTGATATCAGAACCAAAAGTATACACTTTAATAATCACCTGCAAAATGTTCGAATATAATCCTGGTTGATTCTGATGAAGCCAGCACACTGCTGGAAGGATTTTGGACCCAGTCCTTTCACTTTCTTCAGTTGTTCTCGGTTAACAAAGGGTCCGTTTTTCTCTCGCCATTCAATAATATTTTTAGCTCTGTTGGCATTGAGTCCTGCAATATGCCTTACAAAGAAAGACAAACAAATGAAATGAATATACTAAGTAAGTTTAAAAAAATTCATCAGAAAAGGCAATGAAATAAAACATTTGTCACATGTCTAAATTTTTAAAAGAACTCTTTAATTCCATTTGTTATTATTATTATTTAATTTGACAAGAGAAAGAGAAAGGGAGAAAGGGAAAGAGAAAATGTAAGCTGCCAGGACGGGGACTTGAACCACTGTCGGTCATGTAGGAATCCAGCACCTTTAACCACTATGCCACCTGCCGGCCCCCATATGTCTAAATTAAGTTAATCTAAAAGGAGTTAAAGAAAAAGGACAAAGAAAGAATTATCCAAGAGAAAAGGACAACAGAATGCAAACCAATAGCTGTCATAATGATGTTGGTAGCTCGTTAACACTGATGAAAAAAAAATCATTGTTTCCCACAATACTTCTACAGTATTCACATTCCTAGTATTTCTGAATGAGTAACATTTACGTTCCACTTAAAAATTGAATTATGGGACCAGCAGGTGGTGTAATGATTAAGGCACTATACTCCCACATGGCCAACCACAGTTCAAGTCCTAGAACTGGCAGTTTAAAACTCACACCAAGCTGTGAAATGAATCACCCCCTGGGAGGGGAGATGATTTCTCACTTTCTTTCTCTCTGTCTCTCCAGTGAGCACACACACCCTAAAGCAAAAATCTCTCTAAAAAAAATTGAGTTAACAGAATAATAGCTACAATTATGTTTACTACCCCTCCTTTTGTCAGCCTGTTCTCACTAATTCAGAGTTGAACTATAAAAGGTACTTACCCATGAATATCATGGTAAGTATAAAAACATGAAAACTAGGGCCCAGTAGGTGGCATGGTGGTTAAGGCACTGGATCTCTATATAGCGGACTATGATTCAAGTCCTGGACCCAGAAGCTTAAAAATCATGCCAGGTGTATATCCAAGATCCCAAGAGGAGAATAGAGGAGGAGGGAATGTAGCATGGCCAACGTCCATGGTGTGATTTTTCATTTTCTTTCTCTGTCTCTCTTTGTCTCTCTCCGGAGAGTGAGCATACACGCCCTGTGGCAAAAACCTAAAAATAAAATTAATAAAATCAACTTTACAAAAAAAAGATGAGAACTATATCATTAGGCAATTTGCTTGGTGTTAATTAAAAGATGATTTTTCAGAGAATCTTGACAGTATTATGTAATTCCACTTAAGAAATTATGTAATGTTTGTAGCTAGCCTATGGCATGGTGGTTAAGGCAGCTGGATTCCACAAGCCTGACTGCATGGTTCAAATCCTGGACCCAGTGGCTTGTGAAACATCTTGGGTGTGTGTGTGTATCTGTGCCCAAAATCCTGAAAGGAGGAAGAAATGGAGAAGAAGAAATGGCGGTATGACCATTCCCCATGGAGGTGGGGAGATGTATATGTGCCTTCCCTCTCTCCTGGTGAGCACACACTGCCTCTGGCAAATTTTTTGTTTGTTTGTTTTAGAGAAATTTTTGTTGTGGGACCCATGTACTTGCTGGAGAGACAGAGAGACAGAAGTGAAAATCAGCCTCAAGGGGGTCTGGCCACACTGTAATCTCTTTTCCTCCATTTTCCCTTGTGACTTTGGGCACACATGCACATGCTCCCAGCGTGAGTTTTAGGCTGCCAGGTCTGGGACTCAAACCATGGTCAACTATGTGGGAGTCCAGCAATGTAACCATTATGCCATCTGCTGCTGTCTCTGGCAAATTTTTGAAAAAGAGAAAATGAAAAGCAATACCTAAAACTGTAAGAGATATTTTCTGCTACATATTGGGGTTGTTGGAAAAGTCATGCACATATTTTCACAGAAAAAATACCATGACTTTTCCAAGAGATATATCTATATCTATATAATTTTTTTAGAGAGATTTTTGCCATAGGGTGTGTGTGCTAGATGGAGAGACAGAGAGACAGAAAGCAAGGAATCACTCCCCAGGGGGGATAGCCACACTGTAATCCCTTCTCTTCCATTCTCCTCTCAGGATTTTGGGCATACAAACACACACACCTGGCATAAGTATAAGCCATTCGGTCCAGGACTTGAACCCTAGTCAACTATGTGAGAGTCCAGCAACATAACCATCTGCTGGTCTTAAGCCCAATATTTTTAATGAAAAAAAAAAAAAAAAAAACAACAAAAACATTGTTCCATCTTGCATCAGCAGACTTATACAATAAATGAAAGCTATGAACAGAAAAGCAGCATTTCTATAACCACAGGAAAAATAAAGAAGTGTGTAAGATGTGATTACAGTATAATAAAAATTTTGATAGGTGACTTGTAGAATCAGGGCAAAAACACGGCAACCATACCTTGACTCAGAGCTTATCTTTGGTTACTGCCACCTTTGACAGGTACATGCAAGAGACTAAACTAGTAAAAAAAAAAAATCTGCTCTCATCTAGTGGGAAACAGCTTGCTCCATGTTAACCTATTTTAATTCTATTAGCAACATTAATGTACGTGCTGGTTACCACCATGCTCTTCACTTCAGATTTGTAATATTAAAAATCACAACATGGGACCAGCAGATGGCTTAATGATTATGTTGCTGGACTCCCACACAACCAACTGCAGTTAAAGTCCCAAACACAGAGCCTTGAAACTCATAACAAGTGCATGTGCATGTGCATGTGCATGCATGCCCAAAATCCTGAGAGGAGAATGGAGGGGAAGGAATTGCAGTGTGGTCATTCAATTTTTTGCTTTCTGTCTCTCTGGCAAGTACACGGGCCCTATAGCAAAAATTACTCTTAAAAAAAAAGTGATAACGTGAAATGTTAGAAATTTTATCTTCAATGATGCCTTCCTCTCTAATGACCTAAAGCAATGTATAAATCCATAGATTTTGTATACTTGACAACTTTATGCATGTGTTCCCTTGTTCTAGCTGAGTTTGAACTGGGTAGCCAGTTAAACTCTAGATTCTGGGATCTTCTTGTCAGACTTCTTATATCAGACTTCTTGAATCACCTTAACAAAACTTCTGAACAGATGTTAATATCCACTCCCACAAAGCTGACACATTCTTCTACAACACTGTCCAGTGTTGCCTTGAGTAATGTCTGGGATACATCATGCTGAAAAGACAAAGAAAATATCAATGAAAAGTCAAGAAGATGCAGTTCTTAGACTATTTCATTATGCTGCCTATATTACTAGTGGATGACTAACACATACCATGGTAAATGTTTCATTCCTTGAAAACGCAGTTAGCAGATGTAAATTGAGCTGAATTTAAGGAATCTGTTTTTTCTTACTCGCTACACTACTGATATACATGATTTGAATATAACACCACCAGTATTTTTTTCTTGTCTGAAATTCTGCCTAGATCAGTGTTTTCGAACTTTAGCTTGTATCATAAATCACCTGCATGGCTTGTTAAAAAACAGGCTGATGAGCCTCCCATTCTGAGTTTCAATTCTGCATTCTGTCATAGTCCCCAGGTAATACTGTGGCAGTTAAACCACACTTTGAGGCATACAGGACTCTTATCAATTCATGCACTCTCTCATTATGCTCATTTGTACATGTATTTTGTTCTTAATGTTCTTAAGAAAACATAATAGGAAGCAGTATTATAATACTCAATAAACTGGACAGTAAATCAAACTATGTTTCACCAAATTGAAAACAGTATCATTTATATGAAGCACCATTATTTTATTTACCACTAACAAAATACACTGTTAATTAAACCATAACATATTTTTTACTGCTTAGAATTTTAAATTTTACTTTTTAAATATCAAAAGAGCTCTTTTAGACTTACTTAGCAACTTTAGAAATCACATATCATATATAAATATAAAGAGAAATGTAAGCAATGTAAACTGGTTAAAGTAGTTTTTCACATTCACAGTTCAACTCCTCTGAATCACTTTAATAGAGTCACAGATGTCAAGTTCTTCCATGTATTATTATTTTTTTGTATCAAGCCCTTGAGTAAATGTACCATTTCTTGAAAGAGCAAACCTCTATGGTTTCTGGAGTTTTCTTTCAAGATTCAGATGCTCATTCTTTGAAGATAGTAGTCCTATCTTAATCTTTTTTTTTTTTTTTTTTGAGAGGTTTTCGCTATAGGGCGCGTGCGCTCGCCAGACAGAGAGAGACATAGAGACAGAAAGCGAGAAATCACCCCCCAGGGGGGATGGTCACGCCGCAATCCCTTCTCCTCCATTCTCCTCTCGGGATCTTGGGCACGCATGCACACGCGCCCGGCGTGAGTTTTAAGCCACCGGGTCTGGGACGCGAACCGCGGTCGACTACGTGGGAGTCCAGCGACATAGCCATTACGCTAACTGCTGGTTCCCCTCCCGGAGTGAATTTTAAGCCACTGGGTCCGGGACGTGAACCACGGTCGACTATGTGGGAGTCCAGCGACATAGCCATTACGCTAACTGCTGGTTCCCTTAATCTTGTTTTTTTTTTTTTGGAGAGGTTTTTGCTATAGGGTGCATGCGCTCGCCAGAAAGACAGAGAGATAGAAAGTGAGATATCACCCCCCAGGGATGGCCACGCCGCAATCCCTTCTCCTCCATTCTCCTCTCGGGATCTTGGGCATGTATGCACAGGCGCCCAGCGTGAGTTTAAGCCACTAGGTCCGGGACTCAAACCGCAGTCAACTACATGGGAGTCCAGCGACATAGCCATTATGCTAACTGCTGGTCCCCCTATCTTAATCTTAACAGAAGGCACTAACAGAAGAAATTTTAGACTGCGATGAAATTCCTATTCCTTCCTTAAAGGTTCTTTAATGCTTATTTTTCAACAGCCTGTTAACTAAAAGGATGAAAAGTCTGCATGCAGTTCAATCCCTCCTGCCTTAAAAACCAAGCTCATGCAGAAATCGCACCATGATTTACCTTAGGGTCAACAGCATCTTATTAAATTATAAGATGCATCCTAATATCAGAGATGAGAAAACGTGCAACTGACAATGGATAAAATACAGTATTTGAAAGCAAATATTTGTCAGCTAACTGAAGTCAGGTTACTATAATGAATACTCTGGTATAATTCATAATTCTAAAATTAATGACCCTCTACTTGTTATGGAATCGTGAGTCAGTATACTTATCTTTTCCAAATGTTTCAAGGAAACTAGAATTACTAGATTTAAAAAATTACTAATTACTAGATTTAAAAAATCTAATAAGCAGTTATAATCATGACAAAGATAATAAAGTAAAACCTATGACCTCACTGAGAACCTGATTAAGAAGCTTCTCTCTCTCTCTTTCTTTCTTTCTCTCTCTCTCTTTCTTTAAAATCTAAGTAAATAGGAAGCAGCAAAATGAAAGAGAGACTTTTATAAATGAGAAGGGCCTAGCTGCAGTGGTACATATTGGCAAAATGCTGCTGCTTCACAGGCCAAAGCTATATGGGAAGTCTGGATTTGATTCTCTGCCAACCTGAGGGCCAAGCATGGTGCTATATGTCTGTGGTCACAGGTTCTCAGGAGGCTGGGGTAGGAGGATCATACACAGTGGGACTTGTCTTAAAAAGAACAAGAGGGTAAAAGATAGAATGACAACATAAAGCCAAGCACAGTGATAGTAACAAGAACAAATCTCTGAGGAAAAAGACAAAACTATACACAAATAGGATAAAAGAGTAACAGCTGCATGCTATTGGAATAAGGTCAAATAACTCTATATACTTGGAAGCATACCAAAAGCTCATGATATTTAAATGAGTTAACTTTGGTCTCTGTAACAGACATTTTTGGTCACCTATCCTATCTCCAGCCTCCAACCTCTTTTCTCCTTCCAAATATTAACAGAAGCCTATGTTTCATGCATCCAACCCACTTCTACAATGGCTATATGCTCCACACCCAGCTAATAATACTAACTGGTTAAAACCAATGGTTTTTTTAATTGAGGGTTTTGACCAATTAGCAGGTCATAAAATTAACTTGGTGGTTTGGCTACCAGCATTGAAAAAAAAAATCAAGAAAGAAACAGATTAGACCATTTACATCATGTTACACATATTCTTAAAATAGAATGAACAATACAGTAAATAACACAGCCTACTGACACTATCATGGGTGAGGAATAAAACATAAGTTGGCCAGAATTACATATTTGGTTCACTAAAATCTCAATCTTCTGATACATGACGGGCAGAGAGATTTTTGCTACATGTGCTCACCAGAGAGACAGAGAGAGACAGAAAGTGAGAAATCACCACCCCCCTGAGAGGGGGAGGAATGCCCACACCGTAATCTCTTCTTCATTCTCCTCTTGGGATTTTGGGCATGCACGCACATGCACCCGGCATGAGTTTTAAGCCACTGAGTCCAAGACTCGAACCATGGTCGACTATGTGGGAGGCCAGCAACATAACCATTATGTCATCTGCTGGCCCCCAATTTGACTATTGGTTGATAAAGAAGTTCAAGAGTAACTTTACAGAGATAGAAGCAAAGTGCTGTGAAGTTTATCATCTCTTGGCAAAATACTGATTCAACAAAGTTTTGTTAGAAAATTTCAGTGTATTTTTCAAGAAGGATATTATTTTTATTTAATTTTTTATTTTAAAAGTTTACTTATTTCCTGAGAGAAAGTCAAAAAGATAGGCAACCTTAGCCAGCCAGGACCATGGGCACACACCCCTGTGTTCAGGGAGACCAGGGACGTGAACCTAGAGCCTTCTCATATGCTCTCAGTAGCACACAACAGCACTTCTATTGCTTGCACCACCACGGCTGGGCCTGCAAAGAATGTTTTTGAATATAGTATTTTCAAAATTCTCAGCAATTGTAATTTTTTTTTTGTTTTGGAGAGTTTTTTTTTTTTTTTTTTTTTTTTTTTCCCTGCTATAGGGCGCATGCGCTCACCAGAAAGAGAGACAGAGAGACAGAAAGCGAGAAATCACCCCCTGGGGGGATGGACACGCCACAATCCCTTCTCCTCCATTCTCCTCTCGGGATCTTGGGTACGCATGCCCACGAGCCTGGCATGAGTTAAAGCCACTGGGTCCGGGACTCAAACTGTGGTTGGCTACATGGGAGTTCAGTGACATAACCACTGCACTAACTGCTTGTCTCAGCAATTGTAATATTTTAACTAAGTTAGTACAAGTTACCTTTGAAGTAAATCATTTTACTCTTGGCAGAAAAAAGAATAATGAAGTAGTTGAGAGAAGCTACTATTTTTGGTTTTTAAAATTTGCCATGGGGATACCTGCTTGCTGGGGAAAGGGTGAGAGAGGGAAAGCAAGAAAGCACCACCTTTGTGCTTTGGCCATGCATCCATCTCTTCCTCTCCATTTCTTACTCTTTTTGGGATTATGGCATGCATATAATACAATCAGCGTGTTCTCAAGCTGTCAAGTCCAGCACTAAAACCATGCAATTAGCAATATGGGATCCAGCCACTTTAACCACCACGCCGTGGGCCGGCCCAAGGCAAGCTGCTATTAAACTACCAGATATGGAAATGTTAATAGTGACAACACTGAGAGAAAATGTAAACTCGAATCAGTAACTTGACTTTACTTATGCAACATTTTAAACCGAAAACAAATTAGAAGATTTAAAAAAACTTGATTTAAAAAATGGTTTTACAAATATGAAAAACGTAGTATGATGACGGACTCCAGACATGTTGTTGTTAATGATCCCTCTGCAGATGACAGTTTAAAAACTTCAAAATTAGAAAACTTAAAAAAGATATTTTGAACATCTCAATCCAAATGGCTAAAATGAAAAAGGTAGAAAATGCCAAGTGTTGGGAAGGATGTGAAGCAACTGGAATGCTTAAAACATTATCCTGTTGGGACCAGCAGTTAGCGTAATGGCTATGTCGCTGGACTCCCACGTAGTCAACCGCGGTTTGCGTCCCGGACCCGGTGGCTTAAAACTCACGCCGGGCGCGTGTGCGTGCGTGCCCAAGATCCCGAGAGGAGAATGGAGGAGAAGGGATTGTGGTGTGGCCATCCCCCCTGGGGGGTGATTTCTCGCTTTCTGTCTCTCTGTCTGGTGAGCACACGCGCCCTATAGCAAAAACCTCTAAAAAAAAAAAAAAAAAAAAGAAAAGAAAAAAAAATTATCCTGTTAAGTACATTTTAGGTCAGATATGCAAGGCAAGGCAGTGATAGGAAGGATTTATTTTGCATGGTTTAAATATAACTTTAGGGGACCAGCACATGGTATAATGGTTATTATGTCACAGGACTGCCATGTACTCGACTGCAGCTCAAGTCCTGGACCCGACAACTTAAAAACTTCCACTGGACGTTTTTGAGAGTGTGCCCCAAATCCTCAGAGGTGACTTGAGAAGGGATGGCAGTGTGGCCATCCTTCTTTGGGGGTGATTTCTCGCTTTCTGTGTCTCTGTCTCTCTGACTCTCTGGTGAGTGTATGCGCCCTATAGCAAACATCTCTCAAAAAGTTTTAACTTTCAATCAAACTGAACCCGATGTAATTATGCAATGTAAAAATGTATTGTTGTTCAATATAAATTATACTACATAAACTGTAAAGGACTAAAAAATGGACAAATATCTAGGGACACAGAAATTGCCAAAATGGACTCAAGAGCATCTAGAGACCTCCCTGAGTACACCAGGCATGTGTGTGCTGATGATCTGGGCTGGCTGAGGGTGGGGGTGAGAACCGGTATTGAGAACCTGTTAAGGGTACTGTCACTCTGTCTCTTTCCCTCTCTCTCTCACTCATAGAATAAATAAACTTAAAACAAACAAACAAAAAATACCACAGATCAATATTCTTCATGTGCAAAAATACTCAATAAATACTAACAAACCATATTCAACATCATATCAAAAGGAGTATCCACCATGACATACATTTAATAGTCAGTATGTATAATCTCAAGAATGAGATTCATATTTTTTTCAGTTGAAAAACAATTCCGCTTGATATTTTTAGACTTTTAATTTTGAAATAACTTCAAATTTGGAAAAAAAAAACATGCAAGAGTAATACAAACAACTTTTTTACAGCCTTCTTTCAAATAAATACTTCACTGTGTATTTCCAAATAATAAGGACATTATCTTTTTTTTTTTTTTTTGTAGAGATTTTTGCTATAGGGTGCGTGCGCTCGCCCGAAAGACAGAGAGAGACAGAGATAGAAAGCGAGAAATCACCCCCCAGGGGGGATGGCTATGCCACAATCCCTTCTCCTCCATTCTCCTCTCAGGATCTTGGGCACGCATGCACACGTGCCCGGAGTGAGTTTAAGCCGCCAGGTCCAGGACTCAAACCGCGGTTGACTACATGGGAGTCCAGCGACAGCCATTACGCTAATTGCTGGTCCCCAGGCCATTATCTTTTTTTTAGAGAGAAATTTTTTGTGTGCTTGCTGGAAGAGAGACAGAGAGAGACAGAGACAGAGAGAGAGACAGAAATTAAGAAATCACCCTGCAGGGGAGATGGTCATGCCAGTCCCTTCTCCTCCATTCTTTTCTTGGGATTTTGGGCACACACGCACACGCACCCTGTGGGAATTTAAAACCACCGGGTTCAGGACTCAAATCATGGTCGGCCATGTGGGAGTCCAGTGATGTAACCATTACACCATCTTCTGGTCCCACAAAGACATTATCTTACATACTCATAATATAATTATTAAAATCTGAAAACTTGTCAATGTAATAATATTATCTAATGTACAGCCCCTACTCAAATGTCATCAATTGTTCCAATGATACATTATAGTGCTTCTCCCCCAATCCAGAATTCAATCCAGTTTCACATATTGTATGTAGTTGTCTGATCTTTCCATATGCTGGGCTAGGCAGCTTCCAAAATGGTTCCCAATGATTCCCAAATTCTGTTTCTCATGCACTTGTGTAATTCTCTTCCACTGAGTGTAGGATTTACTAATAAATCTTATCTGAATCAATTACCAAGATTACTTTACAACTCACAATGACCTATCTGTATGAAGCTCTCCATTCTGGATAGCCTGTCTATTTTTCAATCTAGACTCAATTAAAATAGAAAAGAACAGGTTCAATGACATGCCATATAGTCTAATAGCACTGTGCTAATGTGTTCTGAACTAGAAAAAAAAATAATGAATAGCTTTTATCAATACATTAAATCAAACCTTTTCTAATTTTTGTATTTGGCTATAAAAACACTTAAGTATAAATAAAATACCATTTAATTTTACCATAGGTTGTAGAAGTAAGTACTATTTTGAGAAACTTTTAATTTGGACTGTGTTTCATTAGAGAAAGAGAGAGAATTCAAATAGATGTGTGATCAATGCCATGGCCTTGATGTAAAATTTAGTTCCAAGTGTAGGTTATGATCAGAAGACATGAAAAATAATGGTCTAAGCCAATCATGGTAGTCCTCTTCTATTTATTCCATGAAAATGAAATGAGAGGGTAAATCTGTATGGTGCTTTAGAAAAAGGCTCTTAAGTAGATATCCTTAAAAAGAACTAGCCTTTTCTTCTTTTGATTCAAGTATGACTCCTGGAACCAGCTTAAGCATCGATATGATGGGACTAACTTGAGGATGGCAGGTGGCATCCATTGAAAGACTGGTTCTTTGTGATACTCTTGAGCTCCAGAATTAACTATTGAATAGTTCTGGACTCACTCCTCCTCTGGTTTTCTTGTAATGGAATTTTCTTACTATTTAATAAGGAATGATAAATTTCCATGCTGTTTCAGCCACTTTGAGTTGGGATCTCTGATGTTTTTTATTCTATTTTTTTAAATTTTTTTCTTTTCTTCTTTTATTTTTTTCTTTCTTTATTCTTTCTGATGTTTTTTAACTGAATCATTCACTTTGTTTAAGGGCTCAAAGTCAAGTACAGAAACTAAGGCCAGGAAACAACCATCATACGAACTAAAACCCTTCAGATATTACTGTCAGGCATTGTAATGCTTTATAATTTTTAGTTGATATTATATAAATTCTCCTAATAATCCTATGAAATGCACATATGATTTTATGTAACATCTTCACATATAATAATCTATTCCAAGGAAGTAGCAAGACATATATACAAAGGTGTGTGTGTGTGTGTGTCTGTGCGTATACAATAAAAAAATTCACCTAGAATGGACTCTACAAATAAATTATTGACAGCCACATGGGGAACTAGTATGAGACCACTGATGAACATATAGTAGACCAGCTATTTCACCAAAACACCCTAAAAAAAAAAAAAAAAAAAAGTCCAAGATAACACATTGAGTTAAAATATTTTGGGGCCAGCAGGCGGTGTGGTGGTTGAGGGTGCTGGATTCCCACATGGCCAACTGTGGTTCGAGTCCTGGACCTGGTGGCTTGCTTTCTCCCTTTCCCTTTCTCTCTCTCTGGTCAAATTTAAAAAATAAAAATTAAAAATGGAATTAAATAATTATTTAAAATTTTTTAAAAAAAATTCCACTAACAGGTACTTATCTAATAGGAATTTCAATAATCATTCCTGTCTACCAACAATTATGTATTTGGCCTACATTCTTTGCTAATTTTTGGTTAGGAAAGCACTAAAGAGTTAACACTATTTTCTAAGAGTAAAAATCATAAAAATTTGGAAAAGGGAGCATTGAACAAAATTCCATATTGTCCCATAATAACGTCTCTGACATTAGAGTAGAAGCATTCATCTTGCCACTCTAATGTATCAGACACTGAGGTAGTTGTGCTAGGTGTTGAAAGTACAGGAAAAAAAATCTTATGTATTCCATGTCTTCAAGACGCTCCATTTAAATTTTCTGAAAGTTGAAATGTGACACATCCCCTACCAGTACAAGAGGTCAGAGATCCCCAGGTATGACTGTGCTAATAATCCCTAAGGACTTCATGTAAAGAAAAATGAACTGTCTGATTTTCAAAAAGAAGTTAACCAACTCTTAATTTTTTGGGCAAGTTATGTGAATGGTATAAAAATGTCCCTTTCAAAGTCAAGGAAATACTGTTTGGGCTGTTATATTTTTACTTAAAATTTATGAATTTTTTTTTTTTTTTTTTTTTTAAAGAGAGATTTTTGCTATAGGGCACATGTGCTCACCGGAGAGACAGAGAGAGACAGAGAGATGGGGGATGACCATGCCACAGTCCCTTCTCCTCCATTGTCCTTTCAGGATTTTGGGTATGCACATATGCGCACCCAGCTTGAGTTTCAAGTTGCTGGGTCCAGGACTTGAACTATGGTTGACCACAAGGGAATCCAGCAACATAACCATTATGCCATCTGCTGGTCCCTCATAAAATTTATGAGATTTAAAAAAAGAATATAAGTGGTCATTTATTTATGCTAGTCAGCTTTTTTGAGGTCAGAATCCACATTTTTAGTATTGTTGTACACAAATTTCTAAAGAATTACTCATCGGTATATTGTGTTTTATTTTGTCCCCAAACAATAAAATTATCTCACAATTATTATTTTTAAAAAGTCCTCCCAGATGAAACATTGTCTGTGGACGTAAACTTCTACAGCAACAAAATTTCACATCATATATCCTATATTAAACTTGAAGATAATTCCCAAGTGGTATTCTGGTGTAATATTCAAATTTCAGTCTTGATTTAACCTAACAGTTATCAATCACTCATGTCCCTTCCTGCCCCTTACTTAATTGCCAAAGATAGAGACACAAAAGTTGTAAGAAACCTTTACAGGGAAAGTCTACCCAATTTCAAAGATGGCAAATTTATTTTTTCATTTTGCAATTTCTTTTCTTTGACTGACATATGATAGTTTAACAGTGTCATCCAGGGGAGTGTGTGTTGAATGACTCATGGAAGACACAACTGACAGGAGACTAGTAAACAACTGAGAATGCAGAATAGGCTGTGCTTAAAAGTAGTTCCTCCAATTCTTCAAATTCAGTATACAAAAGCTCTTTATATACTCTTTACAGACTAAAACAATGTTAAGCATCATAGAAATACTTCATTTAACCTTTTAAAAATTGATGTATTCTAACTCTATTGATCACAGATAACTACATCGTAAAAAGACAAATAATCTTGAAGAAAAAGATTTCTTCACAAACACATTCTTTTAAAAACACATACAGTGGGGCTGGCAAGTGGCATGGTGGTTAAAGGCGCTGGACTCCCACATGGCCGACCACGGTTCAAGTCTCGGACCTGGTGGCTTGCTTTCTCACTTCCTCTCTCTCTCTCTCTCTGTCTCTCTCTGATCAAACTGGAAAGTAATAATGATAATAATAATAAATAAAGTTAAAATAAAATAATTCTTTAAAGAAAACACACATACAGTACTTTGAATGGTAGCAGAACATTTTTATTTTTTAAATGAGTAAGTACAATGTAAGTACTCATTATACCTTTGGGGCTCTGGGATTAAGAAGGCAAAGGGCATTAGTCTTTCAGCACTAAAGGGATTTTTCCAGATCGGGAAACAGACTGCAATATGACCATAAAAGGAGGAAAACAACACAGAAAGGGATTCTCGTTGTAAATCCTACTCCTCTGTTAAAGCATGTAGATGGTATGTCAAAGATTTCTTGATAGCTAACTCAGTATTTAAGCATATATTTTACATAAACCTATGCTATTTAGTGTAAATCAATTATTCAAGCCAACTTGAAAGATTCCGGGACAAAGATTGCCTTATTTGTTCTGTACAAGAAAAATGGAAACTAAACTTAAAAACTTGGCTTTCCAGAGTATGAATAGCCTTATTCCTAAGGCACTGTCCTTCTGGGGTATGAAATGAGTGTCCACAGTTGTTCAATTCAGTGAGGTCTCCCAATTCTGGATGACGAGGGAATAAACTGTGTTTCCAGAGCATTGTGCAAGCTCTGGAATCTCCATTCAGTGCTAGCAAGTTTTCTGCTAGTTCCCATGGAGTCTTGGCCTACATCTGTTTATCTACCTTAGTAAGTGGCAACTGATTTTAGACATTGGGCAACAGGCCAAGAGAGAGGTGAATACAGATTTAAACATAACTTCTAAAACTTATATGCAAATATGATGTCCTTCATTACTTTGAATGGATAAACTGACATACATTGAGACAATGAAATACTATTTAACAATAAAAATAAATGAGCTCTGAATTTATGAAACAACATGGATGAACCTTTAATACATTACTAAGCAAAAGAAGCCATTCTGAAAGGGCTACATACTATATGGTCCCAACTTGATGACATTCTGGAAAAAGTAAAACTATGGAGACAGGGGCCAGCAGATGGCATAATGGCTACATTACTGGACTCCCACATAGTCAACCACAGTTCAAGTTCCGGACCCAGTGGCTTAAAATTCACACAGGGTGCGAGTGTGTGCATGCCCAAAATCCCAAGGGGAGAATGGAGGAGAAAGGGCTGTGGTGTGGCCATCCCCCTGGGGGGAGGTATGTGTAATTTCCCCCTTTCTATCGCTCTCTCTGGTGACTGCATGCGCCCTATAGCAGAAATCTCTTAAAAAACAAAAACAAAACAAAAAACCTAAGGAGACAGTTAAAACAAAACAAAACCAAAAACAAAGGAAAAAAAACAGTGATTACTAGGGATTGGAGGAGCAAAAAAGATGAACTGACATAGCACAGAGGATTTTTTAGGATGGTGAAATTATTCTGTATGATACTATGATAGTGGAAACATTTGTCCAAACTCATGGAATGTATAATGCCAAGAACAAATCCTAATGTAAACAGAGACTTTATATGATATAATGATAAGTCAATATGGATTTATCGATTGTAACGCGTGTACTATTCTGCTGTGGACTGTTAATAGTTGGGGAGGCAATGCATATTTAGGAGGAAAGAGGTATATGAAAGCTCTGTATACTTTCTGTTCAATTGTTTTACAAACTTAACACTATTCTAAAAATAAGTCTGCAAAGCAAATCTTGGGCAAGCTAGGTGGCACAGTGGTTAAGGTGGCTGGATCCCACATGGCTGACTGTGTTGTTTGATTCCTGGACCCAGTAGCTTGAATGTGTGTGCCTAAAATCCTAAGAGGAGAAAGGAAAAGAGAATGCAGCATGGTCACCCTCACTGAGGGGATTCTTTCTTACTTTCTCTCTCTGTCTCTTTCTGATGAATGCACACTCCCTAGAGGGGAAAAAAGGAAATAAAAATAATTTTTAAAAAACCCTTATACAATTTAATATGATCTCAGAGTAAATTACCTGTCTAATGGAACAAGATTCAACACTCTCTCTTTTTTTTTTTTTAAAGAGAGATTTTTGCAATAGGGGCATGCACTTGCTAGAGAGACAGAGAGACAGAAAGCAAGAAATCACCCACCCCCACCCCCCCGGAGAATGTCCATGCTGTAATCCCTTCTCCTCCATTCTCCTCTCAGGATCTTGGACATACATGCACACACGCCCGGCCTGAGTTTTAAGCCTCCAAGGCCAAGACTTGAACCATGGTCAATTACATAGGAGCCAGTGACATAACCATTATGCCTGATGGTCCCAGATTCAGCACTCTTAACAGGAAGACAATAAGACTTATCTTCTCAACTAGAGCATTCACAAAGCCCATTATACAAGAAGAAATAACTACACAAAGAAGCAGGCAAATGTGACCCATATCAGAGTAAAGGAAATAGAGACCAGTCATTCAATAGAAATCAACCTTGCTGACCCAGATGTTGAAAATAGCAGATAAGAACTTTAAAGTTGCTTTAGGATTTAAAGGAAATTATGGTTTAAAAAATAAATGGAAGATTGCAATACAGAAACAAATTATAATAAACAAAGATTGAGATATATAGTCTCTGAAATGGAAAATTTACTAGATGGGCTTAAGAGCAGAAAAAAACAGAAGAAAGAATCAGTGCAACTGAAGAGAGAAAACCAGAAATCATCCTATCTGAAGAACAGAGATGGGGGTGGGGAGACAAAAAGCCTCAGGGTCCTGTGGGACAAAATACAAATGTATAAATATGTGTGACTAGAGAAGAGATTACAGGGCAGATAAATATCTAAACTAGCAAGCAAAATGTTCTCAAATTTTTTGAAAAACATATTGTATAAATCCAGAAAGCTCAATTAACCCCAGGCAGAATAAAAACAAAGAAAACCATATTCATGAATATTATAGTCAAACTGCTGAAAAACAAAGATTAAGAGAAAATTGTGTAAGCAGCAGTGAAAGGACACATTCTTTTTTGAGAGAGATTTTTGCTACACGGCACGTGTGCTTGCCGGAAGGACAGAGAGAGACAAAGAGACAGAAAGCGAGAAATCACCCCCCAGGGGACATGGCCATGCACACACACATGCCAGTGTGAATTTTAAACTGCTGGGTCTGGGACTCAAACTGCGGTTGACTACATGGGAGTCCAGTGACATGACCATTACGCCATATGCTGGTCTTGAAAGGACACATTCTATATGGAGAAACAATAATGTATATGTTATTTATCAAAAACAAATCTGTTTCTGCTTCTGTTGTTTCTGAGCAATAATAAAAAGGTAATACAATGACATCTTTAAAGTGCTGAGTAAAAATGATTAAAAAGCCTCCACAGAATCATGTCAACTTCAAATTCTATATATTTCAAAGATAAAGAAAAATAAAGTAATTTTTAGATAAATTCATGTTGCCAGCAGACATGAATAAAGAAAAAAAATGTGATAGGGAATTTTTCAAAATAAAAGAATTGACACCAAATGGAAACTATTTGAATAAATATAAAACTGTGTGTATGTGTGTGTGTGTGTATATGCACATGTGTTCTAATTTTACTTAAAAGATATACACCATCGGGACCAGCAGTTAGCATAATGGCTATGTTACTGAACTCCCATGTAGCCAACCACAGTTTGAGTCCCAGACCTGGTGGCTTAAACTCACGCCAGGCGTGTGCATGCGTGCCCAAGATCCCGAGAGGTGAATGGAGGAGAAGGGATTGTGGTGTGGCCATCCCCCTCTGGGGGGTGATTTCTCGCTTTCTGTCTTTCTGTCTCTCTGTCTTTCTGGTGAGTGCATGCGCCCTATAGCAAAAACTCTCCAAAAAAAAAAAAAAAAAAGATATATGCCATCTATGTAAAAAAAATATACAATGCAAGAAACAACATGGTATTTTGGGATATATACAAATGCATACATAAGTAGGACAAAGAAGGAGGGTGGTTAGGTAGATCAATGCAGATTGTAAAAAGGTAAGCATATATGCTGATATATGCTGTAATTCCCAGATTATCCCTTAAAAAAAAAAAAAAAGCAAAGATGTATACTATAAAGTCAGTAAAACTAAAATGGAAAACTAAAAATGATTAGATTTTTTTACCAAAATACGGCAGGAAAGAAAGAATGGAGACTCAAAATACAGATTGGACAAATAAAGCAAATATAATTATACACTTTAATGACCAGCAGATAGCATAATAGTTACATGGCTGGACTCCCATGTGGTTGACCACGGTTTGAGTCCTGGACTCGGCGGCTTAAAACTTACACTGGGCGCATGTGCATGCATGCCCAAAATCCTAAGAGGAGAATGGAAGAGTAGGGATTGCAGCATGGCCATCCCTTTGGGGGGTGATTTCTTGCTTTCTGTCTCTGTGCTGGCAAATGCATGTGCCTTATAGGAAAAAATCTCTTAGGATAAAAAAAAAAAATTTTGTACACTTTAATTCAACCATATCAATACTAACATTGAATGTTAGAGAAGTATATGCTCCAGTTGAAAGACAAAGTTTGTCAATAAAGACTGTAATACTTAAATTCTTTGTGTTTAGGGCTAGCAGGTGGCATGGTGGTAAAGGTGCTGGATTTCCACATGGCCAACTGTGGTGTGAGTCACAGACCCAAAGGCTTGAAAATCATGCTGGACCTGTGTGTCTGCCTGCCCTAAACCCCAAGATGAGAATGGAGGAAAAGGAATTGTGGTGTGGCCATTCCTCCAGCCCCGGAGGCAGGATGATTTCTCACTTTCCCTCTCTCTGTCTCTCTCCTGTGAGCACACACATTCAAAAGCAAAAATTAGAACCAACCAACCAAACAAACAAACAAACAAACAAAAACTTTGCATTTTTCTTGCTGGACTCCCACATGGCCAACCGCAGTTCAAGTCCTGGAACTGGTGGCTCGCTTTCTCAGTTTCCTTCTCTCTGTCACTCTCTGGTCAAATTTTAAAAAATAAATAAATAAGTAAGAATTAAATAAGCAATTCTCTAAAAGTTTCCTGTGATAATTATAATTTAAATAAAATGTACTACTTCTTTATAAATCATGAAACTCAAAACTGAGTCTATTCATGTTATGAGAGTCTAGTGTTTATGCTTTAATCTAGCCAGGCTTTTCTTCTGTCTTCCAGTAGGTGCTCTTATGTCCCCTAGTGGATATAGGTTGATATGATGGAGGAAAGACAGTGGCAATATTGGCCAAAAAAGGTCCATAAATCCTAAACGCCTGCCATGCCTACAACTTTTTCCAAACCAAAGCCTTGCACTATGTAATTTATCATAAACAAAGAAAACATTATCACATCTGAACTGGACCACACCTATCTGCCTCATGTGTGGTCACTGGGCTAAAATATAGTCTTGGCTCATGACATATGCATGAGCAAATGCAAACCAATTAGCTACACATTTTGACCTGACATAATACAAAGGAGCCGACATTTCCACTATAAATCTCTATTTTTAGAAATTTATAGCTTAGTCATAAAAGTGGACTTTAGAAAAATTTAGGGTGCAAACATTTAGCAATAAGACAGAATTTTCCTTCCTAATAAATTAAAAGTAAAACAATGTGTGAAAAAATCTCATCTGAAACTATGATTGTCGGGGAGGAGGAGAGGGAGAGAAAGAGAGAAAGGAAGGAAGGGCAGGTGCACTCCTCTTGCACTGGAATTTTGACAGCTTTGTGTTAAATTGTTACTTATTTGAGGGGGCAGAGGTAGGAGATAAAAAGGGGTATAATTCACAGTAAAAGGCTTTTCTTCTCCAAATGTAGAAACAAGGTTCTTTGTTATTATTTCTAGTAGTAAATTCAAAAGATACATTTTCTCTCCTCAAAAGCACATACGCACGCATGTATGTGGCCGCACATACAAAAGGATATATGAACTGGCTCCCCGCACGTTTGTTACTGCAGAAACTTTTCCCAATTATATCTGAGACTGACACTGCCAGCACAGGATCCGTATTAATGTGTTTCCACAGAGGTGGAGCGCTAATATGGAAAGGCAAGCTACCCTTTTATTTGCACGTACCATCTCCATGAAACCATAGCACAGAAAGCCTCGGTGTCACGTGATCTGCAATGATCACTATACACATAGCCTTCTGCATTGGTATGAGTTCAGAATGGTCTCCCAAACTGTCCCTCACACTACTCCTAAACTCACTTTCTATTTTATTTTTCTCCATGGCACAAAGTTGTGTGTGTATGTAGGTAAATAAGTGTTTTGTTCATTGCTATATCCTGGCACACAGTAGGTGCTCAGCCATACTGCTGTTTTCATTTCTATTTCTCTGAGTACTGGTTTAGTTGAGGATCTCTGTATTCACTAGCTAATTAGACTTCTCTTTGCATTACTACTTCCTAACACTGCACTTCATAGCACAAGGAAATACCGGGGCAAATTTCCAGGAGTTCAGCTTTTGGATTCATCTTGCTGAATCTAAGAATCGGGCGTTAAGAAAAAGAGTTGCCCTAAATAAAAGCAAATACTGGTGACAGGAACTGCTTGAGTGTATTAGAGCAGCACATCCTAAATTTATATAATAGAACAACTTTTATAGAAGCCAGTAATCAACAACAAACTCAAAAGGTGAACATTAAATTTGTTTTTCCTTTTTTAGCTGCCAGAGATGTGTTTGCTCACCTGACAGAGAAAGAGAGAAAGAGAGAGACCAGCAGTTGGTGTAATGGGTATGTTGCTGGACTCCCATGTAGTTAACCGCGGTTCGAGTCCCGGACCTAGCGGCTTAAACTCACACCGGGCGTGCGTGTGTGTGTGCCCAAGATCCCAAGAGGAAAATGGAGGACAAGGGATTGCGGCATGGCCATCCCCCAGGAAGTGATTTCTCGCTGTCTCTCTGTCTCTCTCTCTCTCTTTCTGGCTAGCGCACATGTCCTACAGTGAAAAAAACTCTCCAAAAAAAAGAAAATAAATAAATAAAGAGAGAGAGAGCTAGAGAGATCCCCTCAATGGGGCATGGTCACACTGCGATCCCTTTTCCTTCATTTCTTTATCCTGCCAGGCTTTTGAGCATGCACACACATGCACCTGGCATATTTTTCAAGCCTCTGGAGACAGGATTTGAACTGCATGACCAGCTATATACGATCCAGTGCTCTTAATCATCAGGTCACCAAGCCAACCCAGTATCAGTAAATAACTGTCCCGGTTGCTAGTAGGTAGCTGAAATTTTACAGTGCTTATCATCTTCATCACCCTTTAAGGTAGTCCATTATTGTGTTGCTAATAGAAATATCTGAAACTGGGGGTAGGGGGAGATTTATAAAAATAGAGGTTTAGTAACTCACAGTTCCACGGGCTGAGAAGTGCAACAATATCACAAAATGGAGAAAGGCAGAACTTTTAGCAGAGCAGAGCTTGGTGTATATCCATATGACTTTCTCTCTGTTGTTCTGGTCTCATTCCTTCTTATAAACCTGACCAGAATTCAATCATGGATGCCCTACCCTAATGAGATTATCACACTAAAAGATCCCCTCCTGGGACACAAAGAAGGAATTAAGTTTTTAGTTAATACTTCCACAATATAATCGAATGCCAACATACGAATTTCTGGGGGACCAATCATCATCCAAACCATAGCAGGTAGAAACAATTATCAGGCCCATTTTGCAGAAGAGGAAACTGAAGCACAGATAGGTGAAGTAAAATGCCCAAGGTAATCCTGCCAGAATATAGCTGAATGCAAAGGGTCTATCTCTTGAGTCCAAGCTTTTAAACACTTTGCTCCTCTGTTTCTTATAGTAAAGTATTGTCTTTTGATCTAGCAATGCCAATTCCACCTCTCCTACTTGAGCTGCAAAGAAAATCCATTGACTTTACCTATTTTATCTTCTAAGAAAAAGTTTTGTTAATAACATGAACACTTTTTGTTTGTTTGTTTACAGTATTTTCTATTTATCGGTAAGGCTTACTATGACTAAAAAATGTTCTGAAAAAACAGATAGGCTTTAAAAATTCTGTACCACATTGTTCTCATTACAACTCTTACACAAGTGGTAACTGTCTATGCAGTCTTGGGCGAAAAAGAGCTTTCTGAAGAAACTATACGGCAACTTGCTTTGACAGGGCACTAGTCGTTTCTATCATAAAACTATAATTTACTCTCCTGTTCCCATTCCCTCTAATTTTTCTATCCTTCTGTCACTAAGAGGATTCAATTTGCACCATTTTATCTGACACACTGAAAATAATTATGATTTGCTACCTCACCAGCTCAGCCATGAATGACAGATGCATTTCTTGCTCAATGGAAACTTGACTGCTTTGGGACATTTCCATTACTGGGTGCTTCCCTCACAGTGGTAAGCATGAATTTAGGATGTAACTATGCACAGTCAGAGGAAAAGAGGTCTGTCTCTTCACCTGGCGGTTTTATCTTTCCTCTTCTGGGGAATTGCCTATGTCCTGATGAGATTCCAATTTTTATTTTTAAACAACTGCATTTTTCAAAATGGAAAAAACAAAGATTTTGTGATTACTGCCTTCCTTTTTTGTTGACAAACAGCAGAGGAGAAGAGAATGATGTCCAAAGGTCTTCTTTTAGACCCTCCAAATTTTAGGACTGGAAAGGCTTATAAGAGATCATGTAGTATATGCTTTCAGTTCACAGTGAGATCTAAGGGCCCCTTGTTGGCTGAGGGAGAGGGGCGGCTGCCTGAGTGCCGCCTGCACAGCATGCTGGGCCCTGGGGCTGTGCTGGGCCATGAGCTGGGGCGGTTCCTCTCCCTGGGAAGACAGGGAGAGGAGATGAAGGGATGGTGTGCCTTAGGGGCAGTGTCAGGAAAGGCAAAGAGGAGCAGGAGGTGTGGGAAGTAATGAGGTTCCACTTCCTCTTGCCCCTCCCTGAAAAGAGTAGGAACCCCAGCAGAAGGGAAGACTGTTCCTGGTGTGCCTGGAGGTGCTGTCTAGTGACCTGAGTCAGAACTGGGTGACTGAGTCAGGTAGCCTTGGAACCTTCTGAATCTATTCCATTCATGCAAACTAGAACAAGTACTTCCTCTGACATCACAAAGGCTTTAAAAGAGAATGCTTGGGGGGTGGCATTTGGGGTATTTTTTGAAGTTTGGGTTGGTGACTGATACTGGAAGAAGTCACCCAGTGTGAAGGCAGGAAGCAGAGGAATGATGCACTCAGAACACTGGCTTTTAGAGCAGAAGCTTCACCAAGCCCCTCATCACCTTAAAAAAACCGCTTCACCTCACCATCTTTCTTTCTTTATTTCTGCAATGGTAATAGCCAAATGTGCCCTTACTAACTCATAATGTTGTTCCAAAAGTGTATGTAGTTTGTCAACGACGACGTGCTTTCAACATGTAAAGGGAGCGTTGCTGTTACTTTTCTCTTTCACTATATGCTTATTATTATTATTATTATTTTAACTCTGGTTTATATATAAAATAGTTGTACATGTTTAATAGAGGTCTGGAAACTACTGTTGTAATGTTAAAAGAAAAGGCATAAAAGTTAAAAGAATACTGTTCTACTTAAAACTAAAACACTGACTAGTGGTCACTTAATTTTGTAGGCTTTAGTTTAGAAAAATAAGATGAGGCTAGATAATCTCTTAGATACTTTCGGTCCTAATATTCCATTATTCTACACGAAGAATGATGATGATGATGACAACTTGACAACTTGCTCAAGGTCACCAGGCTAGGAAATGATAAAACTGAAATTTGAACTCTACTAGCTAGCCTGCAGAGCCCATGCTGGAAATAAAGGAAAATGAAAAGTGGCAAGGAAGATAAAGCAAACCAAATACTTGCTCACTGCCACCAACTACATAATCGAATAATCCCATTTCTACTGGGCACTTCATAAACACTAAATGTTTTATGACTTTTTAAAAGTTTATTTTTTCCATGAGTAAGAGACAGAAAGACAGGCAGGCAGGCAGGCAGGCACAGCACCAGAACTCAGATAGCCCTGGATCATGGGCAACAAGTATATGTCCACGGTACACAGGAAGGTCTCCCGACTTACACCAAAAACCTTCTGATGTGGGACTGCCTTGCAAAGCAAAGAGTTTTACTACGGTGCCACTATCCAGCCCTGTTTATTCATTATTGTTGACTTAGGGAATTCCTTCTTTAAATGACCTATAAATGGGCTATTTTGAGAAGTCTATCTTTGTTATCAACTTGTAATATAATAATGTTTTATGGAATGTGAAATTTCCATTGTAAAATTACTATGCTTACCACATTACTACAGTATCATAGATAGCTTTGTTTTAAAAAATAAAAAAAGAAATTAAAACCTGTTAATATCTGAAATTATGGATTGCTTATAGGCTTAAGAGTGGAGGTGAAGTGGTGATAATTGTTTCCTTCTCTCGTTCTTTTCTTCTTTCTTCTTTTTCCTAAGAACCACTTTCAACTTTCAAGAGAAACTTTGTAATAGCTAAATATTTAGTGAATGCTTTTTGTTAATATGTTTTTCAAGAAAAATATAAAATACTATGCAAATAAATGGACAAAAGACCATACTACTATGGTTTAAAGTGATTTATCTTTCTCTAAATATATGCTAGCTGGTATCATATTCAGGACAATTTTACTTAAATTTTTCCTAAATTTCCTTTGAACCTATTTCTCAGTTCCCCCAATACTAATGCTCTTCTGCACTAGACTCAGAAGCCACTCAAGCCAGGGAATTCCTTTGGTATCAATAAGACAGAAGGAAAGCCCTTGGCCCTGTGACCACATAGTGTTCAGTAAAAGCAGTTTTCTGGCCAGGAAACAAGACCAGAAGTCAGTCAGAAAGAATGATACAAAATTTCTCAAAGACCTTGCCAGAGGATGAACATAAAAAGTACAAGACAAAATAACATTGTCAAATTTGCTCTCCATCTTAGGAACTCAAAATTCATCCTGGGAATAGAAGACAATGTTTCCAATGCTTTTAACTAATATAGTAGAAAAGGCATTTAAGGTTTTAGGCATTTGAGAGTGACAATTGTCTTTCAGACAGTTGGAAAGGACTGGAAAAAATACTTGTTGGAATAAACGGAATGTGCCTTGGCTTCTGTGGTCAAAATTTCTGGGACTCAGCTGAAACAAGATTCTGGCTTAAGACTTACATGGTTTTCATCACCCCATAAACATTAACATTATTGATGCAGATCTGTCACTTGAAATATTTTACCCATATCCTCCACTGCAAGGAATTTTCTTTTTACCCATTCATCTCTAGTGACAAATTTGTGGCACTTACAAATTTAAAAGGCTGTCAAAATCTAATAATGAAATCTTACAGGGAGTCATGTGGGGCACAGATCAGAAAGGACCAAAATTAATTTCAGAGGATTTACTACATAGGTTAGGGGTCACAATGAGGCAAGTTTCTCTCTACAATGTGAAATCCATAGAAGCAATACCTTCCCAGAGGTAAAGAAAAAGCAGAAAAGAAATTAGTGCTAGTCAGGCAAAGGAACAAAGTTAGAAACACATTAAAGAACCCAATACATAGAAGACACAGAAAACCACATGTTGTCAGTGACTTAAACCATGCCAGGGCTCATACTTGTTTTAATAATGGCCATTACTAAGAGTCAGATGTACTTTTCAACTACTGATAACTTACCTATGAAATTTGGCATCTCGCAGGGACTGAATTGAAATGCTTGAGTTCTGTAACTTTTCCCCAGTAAAGTTGAACAAAAATGAAAAGACATTTCAAAAAGAAAAAAGCCCAGAGGTTTCCCTTTGTCAAATCCTCTATGATGTTCCTGCTACTAGAGAAAATCCCAAAAGCCAGAGTAGACATGTCCCTTGAGGCCTTAGTATCAGGTGCCCTGAGGAAGAAAAGTAAGGAGGAAATTGCAGGCCAGCACATTTGTGCAACGGATGCAATTGAGGAGGGGGCTCATAAGTCAGGCGGAATCTCTAGAGAACGCTGGTTCAGAATATGTCAGAGACCATACTGGATAAAACCTGGGGCATTAATTCAAAGTCAAACTGCGGAGCAGTTGCATCCTAAGAGTGGTTAAGAGTTAACATCCCAAGACTGATTCCCAGCAGGCTGGCTTTATCCAGAAGGAGCTGGTCTTCCCCACAGTATGCCAAAGAAACAGAAACCAGTGCTTAAGTCAATCAATCCTGACAAAAAGTTGAGGCAGTGAGGGCCCAGCAGGTGGCGTGTCAGTTAAGGCACTGGACTCCCACATGACCAACCATGGTTCAAGTTCCAAACCAGTGGCTTGAAACTCATGCCAGGCATGTATACGTGTATTCCCAAAATACCCAGAGGAGAATGGAAGAGAAGGGATTATCTCAGGACCATTCCCCTTGGGAGGTGACTTCTTACTTTCCCTCTCTCTGTCTCTCTTTTGCAAGCACGTGCGCCCTATGACAAAACACTAAAAACTAAAAAAATGTTGTGGCAGTCAATCAGGTCTGGGCATCATAATGCACCTAATATTGGAACTAAAAGTCTTATAACTTCAGCCCCTTTATCATTCCTGGAGAAGGGCTTGTGGTCCCTCAGCCACAAGTGCTGAGGTGGCAGAACAAGAGAGGAAGCAAAAATTAGCCACACCTTACTATGACTGAATCTTCTCTACTTGGTAAGCTTAACATTCTCCTGGCAATTTATTTTTAAGAGAAATTTTTGCTCTAGGGCGTGTGTGGCTGCCTAAGAGATAGAGAAACAGAAAGCAAGAAATCACCCCCCCTCCTTGAGGTGAGGATGGCCATACCACAATCCCTTCTACTTAATTCTTCTTTCAGGATTTTTGGCACACGTGTACACACGTCCGGCATGAGTTTTAAGCTACAGGGTCTGGGACTCAAAACTGCACTCGACTGTGTGGGAGTCCAGCATTGAAACCATTACGTTATCTACTGGTCCTCTCCTGACAATTCTTTTACCAAGTCTAAGTTTTACAGTCTGAGCTCTCATCCTGCAAAGGGATGGGACAGCAAGAGATGCTGTTTAAAAGGCCTGGTGAGCATGTTGAACTCGGCACTAAGTCTTCTTTGCTACATACCCCCTTCTGAGCTTCCTAGGGTTGCTGAAAAAAATTACCACAAACTGGGCAGCTGCAAACAACAGAAATTTATGCTCTCATAGTTGTGGAGCCTAGAAGACTGAAATCAAGATGCAGGCAGTTGGTTCCTTCTGGAGGCTCTGAGAGAATCTGTTCCATGCCCCTCTCCTAGTTTCTCATGTTACTGGCAGCCCTGGGCACTTTTTGCCATGCAGCTGTATCACTCCAAAATCTGTCTTCTTTATCACATTGTGTTCTCTTTCTATGTATCTGTGTTTTTTTCTCTCTATTTTGTTGTTGTTATTGAGAGAGATTTTTGGTATAGGGCATTGTGCTTACTGAAGAGACAGAGAGAAAGTGAGAAGTCACCCTTGAGGGGAATGGCGACATCACACTCCCTTCTCCTCCATTCTCCTCCTGGAATTTTGGGCAAGCATACACACGCAGTTGGTGTGAGGTTCAAGATTCCAGGTATAGGACTCAAACCATGGTTAGCCATGTGGGAGTCTAGCACCTTAACCACCAGACCACTATTGGCCCATGTTTTTTCTTTTTATAAGGACACCAGTTACCAGATAGGCCCCAATCTAGTCCATCATGGTGTCATCTTAACTAATTATACCTTTTTTTTTTTAGCTTGTATAGAGCATGTGTGCTTGCCAGAGAGAGACAGAGATGACAGAAATTGAGAAATCACCTCTGGTGGGATGGCTATGTTACAATCCCTTCTCCTCTAACTAGCCTCCTGGGATTCTGGGCACACACGTGCATGTACCCTGTGTGTTTTGAGCCACCAGGTCTGGGACTCAAACTATGGCTGGAAATCTAGCACTTTAACCTGCTGGCCCCAGGCCACATTCTGAGGTGATGGGTAAACATGAATTTTGGGGAACACTAATCAACTAGCATAAATCCCAACTCACCACAAGCAATATTCAAAATATTTATTTCACCTACTCTCACTAAAGAAGAAAAAAATTACACAGTTCTTTACTAAGGAGAATGAAAAAACCCCAGGGAAAGACTCCTTTGAAATTTGGCATGTTCCCCAGTTTACAAATAGCTCACTTCTTCTCAAGAAGTTCTTATAAAGCAAAGCCTGCTAATGAAATAAACTCTACCTATATATAGCAAAGCTCCATTCGGCTTTGTATGACCATATTCTTAAATAAGGAGAGACCATCAAGGATCTCCTAAGAAACTGGAAAAGTCTCCATCCTAAAAGATATCAAAGTAACATATGTGGTGGGGGGAATAAACTCCACAAAAAACAACTAAAAGAATAGAGGTAGAGAAGAAATCCCTCTGGTTTGTATCTTAGAAAAATTAAAGAAAATATTATAGCTAAACAACAACAAAGTAATATCATTCCATAAAAAGGCAATTAGAGATCATAAGAGTATTTTTTAGAAACTAAAAGTATGATTACCAAAAGGAAATATTAAAAATAAAATAATTAGAAGAAGTCAAGGAGTTCTCATACAACTACAACAGTAATAACAGAAACCAAGAGCTGAGAAAACTTAGAAAAACACAAGGCACATGATATTCAACCTAAGAAGTCCAATATTCAACTTAGTAAAATTAGAGAAAGAGAAAACTGAGGGCAAAACCAAACATATAGTACAAGATAATTTCCCAGGAGTGAATGGCATTTTTGTATTCCAAGAGTATAAGAAGCACCCAGTCCAATGAATGGCGGAGGGGAGGATAAAAGAATAAACCCAAGCTTTCAGAAATTAAAAATATTAGGTCAGCTTCAAAGTTGTAAGAATCAGATCGCTATCAATTTTTGTAAACCCTGAGTGAGCGAGCTGCTGCCTACCCGAGGCAGCTGTTGTGAGGAGACCACCTCCACCTCCCCCAAGTATTCACTAGACAGCTATGTTTTTATACACTTAGGTAATTATTATAGGGGTTAGCTTCCTGAGTATAATATGTAATAGGAGCTGAGTATTTCAGAATTATATATTTGAAGCTAACATAATTTTATACAAGAAATAGGTATTCTATTCCTTAATGCCGAAAATAACATTTACATCAAGTTTCCACAGTAAAGCAACAATATTTCTTCTCATATCATAGCACACAATATACAATTATAAATTTAAAATGAAATGACATAGTTTATTGTTTAATAAGATTATTAAGAATAATACCAGAAACCTTATCTCCTTTGGTTTGTAACATTCATAAATAACAATGGCAATTGTTACTGAGTCCTTTCTTCAATGATATAAGCAGCATGATTAAAAGTTTCTTTGGCTGCCAAAGTATAATTATTATGCATATAACTTAGCTATTTAGAGCAGGTAGCCTTAGCTTCACATCTTGGTTCTACTACTGACAGTCTGAACGTATTTGAGCTTAAGTATTTTTTAATCTTTAAATTGGAGAGGGGAAACCCCAGCACTTAGCTCGGTACAATTGTGAAGAGTTTGAATGGTTAATGGCAGTTTTTTTCTTGTAAGCCTAATATTTCATAAAAAGCTTAAAAAATGCTGTTATGATCAACGCCATCACCATTACCATACACTGGGTGAGAAAAAAAGCAATCCCACAAAACCTGGAGAGGACCATGCCATAACTGTAAAAAAAAAAAAAAAAAAAAAAGAAAGAAAGAAAGAAAAGAAAAGAAAAAGGTATTCAGCATTAGACAAAAGAGTTGGAAAAATGAAACAACATTTCTATCTCAGAACCTGGGAGGTTACAAAAATACAAGATTCAGGCAGACATGAGGGAGAGACAGTAAACATAAGAGGCTTGTGCCCTCTGAAGGTCATTCAAATTTAAATTATTTTAAAATTCTGGTACTAGGCAAACAAAATCCTCTGTTGGGCCTGCAGGTAACTATTTGTCACTTCTTGAAATAGAATCATTATTCACTCTCAAACTATCCTGAAAGAAATTTAAAAATACAACTTCTACATTTCATTTTCACTACTATTTTCCAGATTTGTCATTTAATAAATGCTTTTTTTCCCAGAGAAAAAATAGTTACACATTTTAATTATACCCAATCTTATCTCCCAGGGATAACTCATCTTAAGTTTTGGGTATTTTTCCTTCAGTTTTTTCCTAGGCATTATCTCCTTTTGTAATGCAAATATAAACTTTTTTGATTTGAACATTTTATTTCACATTTTATTAAAGGTCTTCTAGAAGCTTAATTTTCAATGATTTATTATGGACACACTAGTTAATCTAGTTTTTTATTGAACATTTATTTGCTTTTCCAGTTCTTAATTATTATAGGTAATACTTTAAGAACACATTTATACATAATACTTAAAAATTAACTTGCTTCCGGAGTGGTGGTTAAGGTACTAGACTCCCACCTGGCTAACTGTGGTTTAAGTCTTGGATCCCACAGCTTGAAAAACCATACCAGGTTCATATGTGTATGTGCCAAAAATCCTGAGAGGAGAATGGAGGAAAAGGGATTGCCATGAGGCCATACCCGCAGGGGGTGATTTCTTACTTTCTCTTTCTCTCTGGGGAATGAACTTACCTTAAGGCAAAAACCTAAAAATTAATCTGTTTCCTTAGGACATAATCCTACCCTCCCACAATAGCAAATAAACTGATCAAAACAAAAAAGAACATCAACTGTGCACTGAGACAATTAAATCAGCTTATACTTCTCCAGACAAATAGAAGAATGATTTCTGGCTACCTGTTCGTTAAATATGGGTCAATGGGTATACTTAACACATGTGTCAATTAAGATTCAAAAACTGTTCCTTAGATATAATTAAAACAAAAAAAAAATGAGTTTAAACTCATTTTGAAAGATTTTTTATTTTGAAATCAATGCCACCATGACTTCAAAGTTACAGTAGTCCCCGCCTTATCTGTGGTTTCATGTTCCATAGTTTCAGTTACCCGTGGTCAACCTTGGTCCAAAAATATTAAATGGAAAATTCCAGAAATAAACAATTTATAAGTTTTGAACTGTGAGCCATTCTGAGTTGTGTGATGAAATCTTGGGCAGTCAAGCTCTGTCTGGCCTGGGAAATGAGTCACCCCTTATCTAGCATATCTATGCTCTATATACTACCTACCCATTAGGTTACTTAGTACTCTCCCAAGTTATTGAGTGAAAAAACAAAGTATATATAAAGTTTGGTACTATCCCTATTTCAGGCATCCATCAGGGTATTAGAATATATCCCCCACAGATAAGAGGGCACTACCGTATGTTACTTTTACTAATAATGCATTGTAAAGTTATACTGGTCCTTTGAAACTCTCTATATTAATAAAAATGGATATATATACATTTATTTCAATTATCTAGTTGGGGAGGGAGCAAAACTAGGGTGTGATATTAAAATCCAGAGACAATATTAAAGCTATCATTTTGGACAATATTTTTAACCAACTTCAACTCTGAATTTCTCTTTTCCAGAGTTATGAGAATAAAAATTAAAATGCCCTCTGTTACAACAACCTTCTCAGAGGGCATACTGTGAAGCACTAGCTTATACTTGTGGGAATATGTTCTTTCACCTAAGAGTAAACAGGCAGCAATAAGCCAGCTACAGTTAAAACAAGTTAGAAAATCATCCTTAGCTATTTCATTTAAGCTTTAGGTGTGTGAGTTGAGAAGGCAAAGATTAGGAATTTATAAAGGAGATCAAGATCCATAGTGATTCTGTCCCAGTTCTCTGTTTTTAAGAGAGGTGAAATCATATACCACATCCAGATATTCAGGGTCAATGACCCCAGACAACACAACAAATATTGTCCAAACACCTCGAAGTGAAACTTCATTTTCCCATTTCCTACAAGGTGGTGTAGGACCACAAAAAGAAGCACTATATGCCTAGGAGACTAAAGTTTACTATTCATATCACGAGAGTGTTGCATGGAAATCAAATACAACAAGAGCTAGGCATTTGAAAAGTTAAAATAATTACCATTAAATAATGTCATAAATTGGTACATCTTAGAGCAGTCATTATTAGTTAAATATAACAAGAAGATACTATATTCAAAGTTCCTTAAGGGCAGGGATTATGTACTTTGGGATACTCATGGTATATAGCACACTGTTCTTGAAATTGGAGCCATAACTGTTTGTTGAATAAACCAATTAATAATAATAATAATAATAATAAACTATATTGGTATAGTTTAATATAAAAGTATAGTATCATATGCAAAATATTTTTATATAATAAAGGAATCCATAGCCCTAGTAGCAATATGTTTCCAAAAATTTTATACCTCTATATTGAGAAAAAAGCATTTGGAACATTAGTTGCGAATTAAGGAGTTCTTGATAGCATTATATCTTAAAATAAAGCACTGTCATAGTCCATTAGATGTTAAAGAGAGAGAATAAGAGAATGAGACGCCTATGTCAATTAGAGCAATTACAGAACAGAAAGATGCTGGGATGAATATCCATCAAGTTAGTTTTAGAACACATAAGAAGCATCAGAGTTTTGGAGGAAAAAAAGGCAAAAGTGCCCTATCTTGGCTGAGTAGCACTATTAAATTCAGATGCAGGGTTCTATTTAGTTTGGACAGGTCCCAGCCACAGAACAAAGTCAGTCTGTCTTAGTACCATAACTGAATTCTACAAGTTAACAGCTTTTCATGAAAAGCTGCCATTTCAAAATGTCAATCAAATCTGAGCATAAGTGGGAACTCCTGCAGAAATAACCAGCTGCAGGTTTGAAAAACATTTTTCACTGAAAGTGGAAACACAAAAGATGTTTGAACGGGATCTCTTTTCATTCCTGTAACAGTAGACGGCCATTTTCACAACATCAAGGACAGAAAACAGAGGACAAAATTGCAAATAATGTCTTGAAAAGGCTATTTGCAGGGGTGATGACTGATTCAAGTTACAAATGACAGAATTATTGGCAAATGGGAACTCATTAATATGAAATTGTTTGTTTCTCATTAAATGATCATAGTCTCAGACTATTTTTTTAATTGCACTTGAATAATTATGCAATACAGTCTCAAGTTTTGACATTTATTTTCCAACATCTTTACAAAAATTGATGATAGTATCCCCTGACTTTATGGGGATAAAAATCCATTAATTATGGTTTAAAAACACATAAAAAAAGAAACATTATTTACTTTTTAGAACATCAAGGATAATAAAAATACTATGCATCAATACAGTAACTTTCTTCCCAGAGAAGTCCCTTATAACCCATTTTATAATAAAGTGAGTCCAAACAATAAGAGTACTAAACATACTATACTATGACATTTCTTCTGACAGAGACATAGGACTCAGTCAGAGAGATGTAAATTAGAAAATAAGACTATGCAGAATATCTAACACCAGGCAGTTTCTTCAGAGGCACATAATAACGAAAAGGTTGAAAAAAGCTTTTAGGGTACAGGAGTAGTATGACACTCTTTAATGATGGAAGCCACATGGAAGACTGGGGTTTGGATCCCTGGTTGTTGAGTATATGACATGCACACCCATCATGCCCACAATCCTGGGTGACTGGGAAAGGCTATGAGAAGAAGGATCATGGCAGGGGACCTGTTGAGTTTTGAGCTTGCTTGTCTGTCTGTCTGCCTGCCTGCCTGTCTCCTATTTTAAAAAACAAAACAAAACAAAACAAAAACTTAAAAAAGAAGAAAATAAATTTTAAAAATTCTTTCACAACACTAAGGAAGTGGTATATTTCCAAACATTTTGTTTTACATCATACACTTTCACAAATCTTTTTTCCATTTGCTGGCAGCAATCAGGAGCATTTACGTTCATAGAAAGGATGACTCCTCTTGACGTAATACAATTGTCTGGGCAGTAGGGATGTTATCAGCAATGGTTTCCTTTTATAGAAATTAAAGGTAAATGAAAAGTGTAGTTGAAAGGGCACTACTCATACTATAAGGTTCTTTTAGAATTTGAGGGTTTTCACATGAACCAATTTTTATTTATTTGAAAGACTTAGAGAACCTGTTGAGCTCTGTTTATATATTTATTATGTCTTATATTGTTGCCATTGGGTACAAAAACAAAAAAGCGGTATTTAGAAATTAGAATTCCACCTCCAAATAAATGTTATAAACCATTAGGAAAAAAAAAAAAGTGTTTTCATATGGAATGGGATAATTCAGAGTCATTAAACTTTTTTTAAAAGTTTAATTTCTTGGGACCAGCAGATAGCGTAATGACTACATCGCTGGACTCCCATGTAGTCGACTGCAGTTCGAGTCCCAGACCCAGTGGCTTAAACTCATGCCGGGCACATGTGTGTGCATGCTTAAGATCCTGAGAAGAGAATGGAGAAGGGATTGTGGCATGGCCATCCGCCCTGGGGGGTGATTTCTCACTTTCTGTCTCTCTGTCTCTCTCTGTCTTTTCTGGCGAGTGCACGTGCCCTATAGCAAAAACCTCTCCAAAAAAAAAAAGTTTAATTTTTTATTTTTAGAAAGTTGGACATTCACTGTTTTGTTGACACCAAAGTTTGCCATATCACACTTGACTGCAGATTTATTTAATTTTAGTAGACATAGTCTAATTAACATACTTATCTCTTGGCCAAATTATTCTGTTTTATATAACTTTATCTACTTGGGAATCTTTCTTGGGCTCATAATCAATAACAGCAGAGTTCCCCAAATAAGCATCTACTAATATTGTAGTATTTGTATATAGAATTAAGTGAACAGTGATAAAATAAATCTTACTAATCTTCCTGAATCTTTTCCAAGGAACCACAATTCATGTCTGGCCATATATCAATCATAGTCTCCATAAAAAAATGCTCTTTATACTAATTTGAGTACATAAATTTAGTTTTAATATATGTGTTTTCAAATACAGGATTGTTAAGTCTTGGCACAGTGATGTCTTTTGCTTTACCTTAAAGTACTGAGGTATTCATACATCTTCCTATGAGAATATCCAATGTTTTGTTTTGAATGTTTTTAATTCTTATGTTCAAACAGCTGTATAAAGTTGTAGAGCTTGTTAAAAATAAATTGGCTGTAGTGGGGGGCAAATAATCAGTTACCAGTTGTCACCCAAAGATAACAGTTGTTTTTATTGGGGCATCATAAATGCAAATGGTTAATGCGGTATAAATTGTATACTGGATTTTAGTTTGAATGTCTAAAGCTATCACACAAGGCATTCATCTACATTCCCTGTTTATGGGAATGAAATATGTAGTCATTTGAAGTCCACAATATGTATACTGTGTTTGTAATAACTGCAGATTTTACAAGCACATTATTCTTTCCATTAGGATTAAAACCTCACCGAATAGCAATTTGTGAAAGAATTCTAGCAGGGCCCAGAGCCCAGAACTCTGACCTCTGATGAGATGCTTGGCAGTAACAAACTCTAGGTCTAGGCAAAACATCTGGTTTGAGTTAGACTTCCTGAAAAAATAGCCCCTGTACTGGGGAAACTGGTATTCACTCAGCTTTGTATATATACTTTGACTGACTTCAACACTGCTATAGAAAAAAACAGAGAAAGAAAAAGAAAGACTCTACTAGAATACTTGTCAATCATGAAAGACTCACTGGTGGCCCCTCTAGAGTTAAGCACTCTTATTAACTAGAACAGTCTTCTTTCTACATTCCTTAAGTATATTTTTTGACATTATAGTATATAAAATGTACATTAAAATCAAAATAAGTCTAATGTATTGTGTTTGTTATTGTGTTTGTTATTTGTTATTATAAACACAATACATTACATTTCTTTCAATTACACTGTGGGAGGGAATCAATGATTAAATTGAACTATTTGGAGGGGAAAAATATGTTGAGGATTTCTATGCATTTTACAGATATTAAAACTCGGGAGGGGGGTAAGTTCCTAACTAGTGTTGCTTTCTTCTAAAATTTACAAAGTTCAGTGTAGAAGTGACTGATTGGGAAGAGATTGTTTTTGCTTTTAATCTTCACTGCAAATTTGATGAACACAATTCCAAATGGATTCCTTTAATTTTTATACTAGAGGGAAAAAATGCTCTGTTCATATGTGAATTTTCATGAAAACATTTTGGAGACAAGACATTATTTAAAAGATCTATTCATTTTCATCTTCTAGTAAGCAGCTTAAGTAGGACAAATGTGACAATCCATTTGCTATAATTAATATAAATCTCTAATTTGTTTTAAATCCATTGAACAGTGATTTTAAAATTATTTCACACTCTTATATACACATGCAATCTTTAGATGCAGGGTTCTTATATAAAACTTACACAAAACTGAAGGCAGCCTAAAACTATAAATGATGCTACTAAAAGAAAGGGCAATACTTAGGTGAGCTGTTTCTGTAGCCAGAGATTAACATATAGCCCTAACATAAGATAAAAACAGGATATTCTAATGCAGCACTCAATCTTGGCTGTGCTTGAGTCGCCAATAAAAGCATTTTCTAGTAAAACCAATTTTTCCCACTGCCAGTGTACAACATCCAGGGCACATGAGAGAATGACGGGGGGGAGCCTGATTTACTGTGAGGGAAAGTTCTGTCAACCTCAGGTGGTGGTCAATTGCCATTTTCTCCTTTCCACATATCACCTTAATTTAATTATTACCTTTGTGAGTAGAACTGCAAGCTCATTTAGTTTTTTGAAAGAACAGTGTAGAAGGGAAGACAAATTAATAGGTGTACATTTCTTAAGGTACACATTTTCTTTTCCACCCCCGTGGCAGTGCAGAAGACACAACTGAATAGTAACCTTATGAAACCCCAATCTCACACTCCAACAGATATCAGCAACCTATAGCCCTACTTTTTCCATATTTTAGGATAATTTAAAAGAATTATGATTATTTATACTCTGCGTGCATATTTAAAAGTCTTGCGGATTCAACTCAAGCCAGACTCTGCTCGAAGTTACACAGAGTTCTCATAAGACATATACACTTGTTTGTCTGATTATCATGAATAAAACAAATAGTTCTTAATGTATGTCACAACTATTAGTCAGCAAACTATAAACTTTGTACCATTGTTTGAATTAAAATTATACAATTTTTAAAAGGAACATTCACATTTCTACCACAGTCTTCTTGTCTCTCTTCTAATCTAAACCCAAAATTAAGCATGGTAACTAAAAAGTAAAAAAAAAAAAAAAAATTGGTTCTCCAGACTTTGTTTATTGAATACATCATTTTTATACATTTTAGCATAAACTTTCATTTGCCAGTTTTGGGTAAATATAATGTAGCTCAAATTTGGCAGTTGCTTTCTTCACTTGTGCAATCTCCTTGTGTATATGTATCACACACAGACAACCCTCTACACCCTTTAGCCCATTATAACATTAAACATTTCTACAGCATCCACTGTTTCTCAAAGAGAGAGTCATTTGACACGAAAGTAAGTAAAAGGCAACATGACAAACTCCATTCATTTAAATTTAATTTTTGAGACACTATATAATGAAATTAAAACACAGATTAATACTAGTAAACTCCTAAAAGAATGTATTTACTTTTTCCCTTCCATATGAGAATAAAGTAAGCCTGTCTAGTTCATTTCAGAAAGAGGACAGAGGCATTTTTAAAACTATGTAAGAATACATGCAGTATTTTCATACATATTTATCCGTTATCACACTGCAGGCATATGGTGGTACATTTAGGGATAAAGTTTTTAGAAAAATCATTGCCCAAGATGCCTAGATAAGTTATTTTTGACAGACTGCTCTCCCTTAAGCCTGAGTATATAATATCTATATTTGGATCAGAGCATAAACATAAATGTGCACATGTAGTTTTTACATTCTGTCTGGTGATAATAAAGAAGTCATTACCCTAATTCTGAAGGTCACTCTAGAAGGGAAACCTCCAAAGTTCAAGAAAAGTAACTCCTTTGTCATCCTCTTATGACAGAAATGTTGAGTAAAAATTTTTTCCCTGATACAACTTTGGAATGTATATAGTTAAATCCTGTGAATGTAGATAAAAAAAAGTTGAAAATAACAATGACTAGGAACAAAAAAATAAAAGTGGTGATTGTGTATTCTAGTAGTATTTTTACACTGAAATTAAACATAAAATTTTCTTTCCAAAAGGCATAAAGAACATGTCACTATTAACTCCGTGCATTTTTGAAAGCTATGGCCACAAAGGCACATTTATAAAATAAGCCCCCACTTGTTAAAACTGTAACATTGCCACCATCACTAGAGTTTCACCTCAGTGACTTAAATAAATATAAATAGAGTAATAAACACTATATGTTTTATAGAGTTCTATGAACCAGGGGGAAAAAAATCACCTTACTAAATAACCTCCTGGCAAATGCAAAAGAAAAGCTAAATTTGGCTTGCTCATATTTTCTGAATTCCCAGAATATAAGAAGCATTAGGGGGAAACCTAACTTATTTAACTAAAAGACTTTTGCTTATTTCATTTTCCACACTGCCCTTTCTGGAAAGCAAGGGAAGAGAAAATATTAAAAAGGAAAGAATGAAAGAGTTAGGGAAGGACAATCAAAATAACAAAATATTGGGGCATTTAAACCTTTTACATTCTGTATGTTTTAGGATGATCATGATAGAAATCTTTCCGCTCACTGAAGTTAGAGATTGCAAAGAAGTTCTGTAAGAATCAGATATGATGGGCCCAGCCTGGTGGTGCAGTAGGTAGTAAACTGAACTGTGATGCTGGAACCACATGGCTAACTGTAAGGTTTGAATCTCCAGGTCAGACTAAATGTGCCGGATCCAGGGAAGCCCAGGATCCCAAGGATCTAGAGGACTGGGGAAAGGGAAGCATGGTGTGACCAGATCCCGTTGAGGGTGCTTTCTCTCTTTCTCTTATGTACAGTATGTGCTCTCTATTATGAATACAATAAACTTAAAAAAAAAAAAGAAAAAGAAAAAGAAAAAGAAAAAGAAATCAGGAGGCCTGTTATTCTAAGTATCAGGTACTCAAAATGTCCAGCAAGCAACTTACCCTCTTTCCTTCCTACCAGGGAAGCAATAAGAAAACTCTCTATGCTACTTCTGTCAGAAGTTTGTCACGTGAAACGTTTACTCAAAATTGAGGGATAAAAAATATTAATGGCTACTATAATTTCAATAACTTTTAAAAAAATGTTGCTTCAGACTTGTTAATATACTAATGGAGATTTTGTAAAGTTTTAATATAATTTTCGAGTCATCACCTGGATGATACCAATAAAAACAATGGTTATTTTAAATAACTCCAAATTATATACAGTTGAGCAAATTTTAATTTGCTTTCATTTAAGGTCTTCTGAAGTTGAGGCCAGCACGCTGAAAAAAAATATTAAACTATCTATAACCCTATGTCAACATATGATGCTACTGGGAATGCTAAGTGAATTAATTTTCCAAGGAAAATTAATTACTTATGACTTACAGTTGTAAAAGCAAACAACGTAACTCTGGATTAGGGCACATTTAATTTCTGTTTGTAGTAGCGATTAAATTAATTTCATATAATTCATGGTATGTAATGGAAAGCAGAACAAAAATGAAATTCTAGACAATGACTGACACTGAAAAATGTATATATTTATGAAGCTGATCCAAAAATAAAGGTCATTAATATTAATCACTGGATAATAAACCTGTATATTTAATGACTCTGTAATAATGGATTTTTTGTATAGCTTTTACGAAGCATTATTGAAAAGTATAACATAGAGATATAAAAGAGATCCTGTACCAACCCCCATAAAAAACAGGCCATCAGAATAAGATTTAAATGTCTTTTATTTATAACCAAATAATTTTGTCCATATAGATTTGTAACTAAAATTAAATAGACCATTAAATGATTTGAGGATAAAGTTCTTAAACTAAACTTTCTTCTCCTGACACTGAAATAGTACAGTGCTTTAAAAACAAATCATCTGTGATTCATTTGACTGAATTACGCACCTGAGCACGAAGACCAGCAATTTTATCTAACAGAGCCCTAACAATACATGTACAGCTACACATATGAAAAGATTCATCATTACACTCCATCACTTCCTACTACCAATTAAGCCAGACATAATTATAGATACTAACTTCATGGTATAGTTAAGGTTTTAAGACAAAGAAATAAATCTTGTCCTAAGAATAACTGCAATTAAATTTTTAAAGTAGCTATTTTAAAAAGCCATTCTCATGATGTATTAAAAAACAAACAAACAAAAATCCCCACAAGATCAGAACATTTCATATTCTCGTAATAACCTTAAGGATTAACTGTTAATAACCACCTGGTGAAATCATTAACAGTCTAATTCTTGCTAAAACTTGGGATCATTTGTCTGCAAGAGAACAAAAATTTTGGTATATACCTTTAAAGAAAAGAAAGTATTTTATGACTTATGCTTTTAGGAAAAAAGTAGATGTGAAGTTTAGATGAGAAACATAGATAAGATGAACACAATGCAAGTAATAGAAATAAAAGCTGTACTCCAAAATATACTTTTCTCCTTTGACTTCTTATAAATTTTAAACTATAGCATCCCCTTTCCTAGTCATACCATCGATCACAAAAAGTATTTAATATTTATATACTATTCTTTTACTATATATTTATATAGAGGAAAACAATTTATGTGATGACTTGGAGATCAAAGAGAGAAAATTACTGAAATGTTCTAAAATAAATGATAATTTAAAGTCTATCAAATCAAGGAGAAATTGTGATGTTACCTCCGAGTTTATGAAAATAAAAATCTGTGGCACGATACCCTTTCTGGAATATTGCTCTGAAATAAATCCACACTGTGAAAAAAAATTAATTCTGTAGAGAAATGTTTCCATTCCTGGAAAAACTATGACTTAGGCATGATTAAAAAATGTTTTTGTTTTATTTTGAAGAGTAAAACTAAATGAAGCAACAAAAGCCTCACCTTCTTGGCTTGTTTTTCTAAAACACTGGGTTCTCCTTATTTCAAAACAGGCATCATTCAGCATAATCCAGACTGAAATAAGGTCTGTTTATTAAATGGTCTAGATAACTTTCTTTAGAGTAGGAGATACATTCATAGCTCTTTTTCAGCTATGAAAGCAACCCAGGAGGCTGAAAAATCACCTTGGACTCTCAGAGAACATTCATTTTATTTCTTTTCTTTCTTGGCTTCAATATCAGAACGGGGTTTTAAGAAAGAAGACAGAAAAAGAGACAGAAAGCAAGTATGCAAGCAACTATGTCCTGGATCAGAACAAAAACTATCCTAATGTCCTACATCATTTGTGAAAACTGAAACAGAATGCTTTTCAGATTGCCAATAGAGTCTACAAGGCAAGGAAGAATTACGCCAATACTTCCTCCTTAGAAATAACTCACTCAAAACACCCGCTATATTCCCTTACGCTTGAAATGCATTTCAAAAGTCTCCAGGCATCTTTCTTTTACAACCCACATTCATATTTCAGTAGAATGACTACAGGGGAATCACTAATTTTTTATCTAAACTATGACGTTTTGGCAAACGTTACATAACCAACTCTAAATCCACAACAATCCTAAAATACTAAAGAGCTGGTAATGACATGATGAGAAACAGCTTGATTATGAGTGAGGAAAGGCCAGCCGTCAACAAACAAACAGCTGTTTCTTATTGCCAATCCATAACTAGACCATACACCCCAACAAACTGAGGAGTTTGTTGTTGCTGTTGTGTTTGCTTTTAACTTTTCTACCCTCTCCCACTCCCATCTCCAACACACTGAGTCAGTGTAAACATTAGATATGAGCCACAACAGACGAATGAACCACATGAGGATTACAAGTACAGCACTACAGACTTACAAGTGAATTCTGTAGGTAATAACTAACAGAAGTTTAAAATGTGCATTCCAATTCAGCTTCAAATACCTATCTCTCCCTGGGCAACACGTCCTGACATTACCATTAATAAGAGGCAGGCAATGGCCTCGACTTCCTCATTCCTGGATCATGACCACTGCAATGCTGACACTCTGATCCTTCGTTCTGGATCTGTTCTCTCTTTTAGCAGAAGGGAATGAACCTGTGTATACCTGGCAGTATGAAGTAAATGACCTGAAGATCCCTTGTAACTTGAAATTTAATGACTGCATGAATACTTGATAGGCTTAGCATATGAATAAATAATAAGAATAAATAGGACCTTAACATTAAAGGTTAAAAAAACCCCACTAAATTAAATGAATCTGTTTATTTAATGGCCCCATAATATGAAGTAAAATCACGTTCATATTTTTTGTACCTTCAGGCACACTCGTGCCTGTTTTTTTTTTTTTTTTTTTTTTTTTTTTTTTTTACTTTCACAACTCCTTCAGAAAGGATACAGATATCTTTATCTTATTTTTGAACAAAACAGGAAGAAGTAAAATTACTCTCCCAAGGTGACATGGAAAATGAGTAGCTTAATCAAGGTGAGGACATGACTCCCTTTGGCCCCAGGTATCTGTGTTCTTTTCATTGAGCCACACACTTAGATGAAGATGTGCCTGTGAGAACGTTTGTGCAATTTTAGCTAAAGGTAGCCTCCCTGTCTATACAGGAATCCTACTGCTCAAAAACTTTGGTTAAACACATTCTGAATTATATATCCAACTGCAAAGATGGCTACGGGTCAGTGAACATAGCTATGTGCCCACATGTAACTGAGTATTTTAATCTAGAATCCAAATTTCCTCTTACAAATGGATAAAGATGAATATAGGATTTCTCCACATGAAGATACCTCCTGTCTCACTCTCAACTACAATGTTCCATTTTATTTAAAATCATGCCCTTACTATTGATATATAGCAGATTGGAGTGGATGACTTCTAGATTCTTCTGCCATCACTAGGTCTGTGTTTGGTTAATGTTAACATTGGTAGCCTGCCCACAAGTTTGCATTTTGAAAAACCCAAAAGTTGTTTAAATTTGTCAACACATATCTTAGTAGGTTTCAAATCATAAACAAGGTTGAGTCTCTTTTTTAAAAGCCTGCTTGTATTTCACATTATATGAAGGGGGCCTCAGTGAAGGGCTAGGGAATAAACGAACTCCTCAAAAACAGTTCAAGCCCAGACATGGTGACTGAGGCACCATGGAGGCCCAGGTGAGGATCTTAGCCCAACCTAAACAGCCAGGTGTGGTAGCACACATTTGTGGTCCTAGTTAACTGGGAGGCTGGAATGGGGGGATGTGATGGGGCAAGTCCCTGTCAAAAACACCTATATCTCTTTCTCACACTCCCTTTCCTGTCACTTTTGCTCTCTCTCCCATTTAAAAAGAAAAGTAGATCAAGTAGTAATGAGTGAACTCACCATTGAAAGTAGTTAGATTATGTAGGAAATTGTGTGATCAATGCAACGTGGGTGGGAAGGGAATGAAGGACAATTGTAGACACCGGAGGTGGTGTGAGAGGAGGGTGGGAAGGGACAGAGGGTCAGAAAGAGGGGTGGAAGTAATTCTAGGAACTAGTAATGGAAAATTTTTTTGTAATGTTCATGATTGTATCACTATGCAGTGTGTACTGGATGGGAGATTGCATTTTGTATGCTGTGATGAAGCTTAGGGAAGGAATGTAAATTGAGATACAAAAAAAAAGTTTCAGAAAAAAAATATATATCTATTCAATGACTGCAGTAGGATATGTAGCCACAGCTAGGTGCTACTTTATAGGATGCGTAAAGTAAGACTTGTGTTCATGGAAATATGGGTATCACCTGTGTTTGCTATGAGGGTATTTGGATTGATTAGGGTCTTCGGCGTTACAATAAAATGTGAGGAGAAAACAGTATAGAAAGCAAACATAGATACCAGAGACTGTGGGAGGAGAGTGGGAGATGGCAGAGGGTAAGAGATAGAGAATCTAGGATGGGGGGAAAAAAGCAAAACATACAGAAGACAAGAAATGGAAGATCATTTGCTGACAATAACATGCTTGTTGATGTGCTTGATTGAGACAATATATAGTGTAATTTGGATGGAAAATCTCATTTTGTATGCTGTAATGATGTTCAGAGAATGAATGCAAATAAAAAAAAAAAAAAGAAAAGTAGATCATAGGCAGTTGGAAGGGAAGAGGCATATAAACAAGTAAACACAGAAGGAGGAAATGCAGAGAAAGGCAGAGAATCAAGGGCACACCAGGAAATCAGGTTTTTCCATGATCTGTGCTTTAAAAATAACTTATGCTCTGGGTCAGAGGTGGTGTGGTGGTTAAAAAGTGCTGGATTCCCACATGGCTGAACAGGGTTCAAGTCCTAAACTCAGTGGTTTGAAAATCACAACAAATAAGGAAATTAATTAATTAAAAAAAATAACATGTTCTGCACTGGTTTGTGGTGGGCATTTCAGAGAGAAGGGTAGGAGAAGTAGCAGACTTTTAAAAGTCAACTCCCGCTTTTTCCAGCGTTCAAGATGTCAAAGCAAGGACGTGGTCCTCCGGGGCAAAGTTCCGGATTTCCCTGGGTCTTCCAGTAGGAGCTGTGTTCAACCATGCTGACAACACAGGAGCCAAAAATCTGTGTATCACCTCTGTTAAGGGGATCAAGGGACAGCTGAACAGGCATCCTGCTGCTGGCATGGGTGACATGGTGATGGCCATGGTCAAGAAAGGCAAATCAGAGCTCAGAAAGAAGCTCACCTAGCAGTGGTAATTCGACAACAAAAGTCATACTGGAGAAAAGATGGCATGTGTCTTTATTTTAAAGATAATGCAGGGGTCATAGTAAAAAATAAAGGTGAAATGAAAAGTCCTGCCATCACAGGACCAGTTGCAAAGGAATGTGCAGATCTGTGGCCAGGATTGCAACTAATGCTGGCAGCATCACATGATTTTTGCTCCGGGACCAGCAGTTAGCGTAATGGCTATGTCCCTGGACTCCCATGTAGTCGACCGCAGTTCGCGTCCCGGACCTGGTGGCTTAAAACTCAAGCCAGGCGCGTGTGCGTGCGTGCCCAAGATCCCGAGAGGAGAATGGAGGAGATGGGATTGTGGCGTGGCCATCCCCTCTGGGGGGTGATTTCTCGCTTTCTCTCTGTCTCTCTCTGTCTGGCGAGCGCACACGCCCTATGGCAAAAACCTCCACAAAAAAGAAAAAAACACAAAAAACTATTTGCTTCCAATGCTTGCCATCCTATTCATTTATTTTTTATGAATTATTTATTTTTCTAGTTACATTTTTTAATTTGACCAGAAAGACATAGGGTGGGAAGAGTGAGAAAGCAAGCCACTGGGTCTGTTACTCGAACCACTGTTAGCCACGTGAGAGTCCAGCGCCTTGACCACTCGCCACCTGTTTGTCCCCATCCTGTTCATTTCTACACTTTGTTTGACATCCCTTCAACCATTGTCTTTTACATTTAGACTGGCGCAAACTTTGAGGCTTCTGCAATAATTGTTAAATCTCAATCTCTTAAAAAGTAGCAAAACCATTATGAAGACAAATCCACTTTAAACAAATTAAATGCTAGTCTATACAATGTTGAGTACAAGTTTCTTGAAATGTCCAAAACATAGTTCTACTAGTGAAAATACCTGTAAGTTTAACAGGTCTCACCAATATCTTTAAAGTTCTAGTTACAATAATTTTCTTTTAAAATTAAATTTCCATCACAATGTGAGGCTGTGGATAACTTTCTAATTACCGTGGGTGAAGCAGTCTTGAAATGGACACATGGTCACCAGGATTGACTGATCATGCTGACTGAGTAATGACCTAAGCAAGGGTGCCAATATGCCTCCCCACTCACCCTGTTTATAGAAACCACAGTCCAACCTGTTTACAGAGAAACCTGGACCTCCTTCCTCTACACTCAGCCTTTAAACTACACAAACCTCCTGGCCTTTACCAACTCTACTGGAGAAATGCTATTAAGGAATGACATAATTTCTGTTTGTAATTGCTAGAGGGTATGCATGCTTGCCAGGGACAAAGAGAGAGCCAGAGAGAGAGGGAAAAGGAGAAAGACCCCCCGCAACCACCTCCATGGACCATGCTCATGCCACAGTGCCTTCTCCATTTCCTCACCCTGTCAGGATTTTAGGCACACACACATGCCTGGTATGTTTTTCAGGCCTCTGGGGCCAGTATTCAAACCATGGTCGATCTGCTTCCCTTAACTGCTAGGCCATGGGGCCAGCCTGGAATGATATCATTTTTAGAGTAAATGTGAACAGAAACGTTGTGTTCCACTCCGAAGAGGCAGAGATAAAATATAAAACTGACAACCTTACTTCCATGGAAACTTGTAATGTTCCAGATATAAAAAAGCCTTAATTAATTCTTGTCAATTAAATGCCTTAACTGATTTTAGTCTTTTTGTGTGTGACTGGCTCATATTTAGCACACCTGGAAAATGAAGGGGACTTCCAAAAATACTGCTGGGAAGATGACATACTTTCACTCTCTCTAGGCAGGTTCACATAACCAGACGATGCTGGGTATGGCTTAACTCCAAGTAAAATAACCTTTTATTGGTTTTTCAGTGGCTGTTTATGAGTATACAACAAATGCTTTTTATACATACTGTGAGCCTGTTAGGTCCTCTTTCCGTCCCGATATACTGCAGGTCCTCCTGTGTGGTATGACATCCTCTCCTCCTCCCATAACCTACTTGGAAATCATCATTGGTCAGAGACTCTTGCAAGAGCCTGACCTTCTTTTCTATGATATCAATAGTATCTGCTTATAAATGCAGCCTACAAAAGGAAGAACAACACGTGCCTCACTTTTCCTAACGCCTCTCTGACACCAGATAGCTATCTTTATTCACTGCGAGTTAAGAATGCTGACTTATTCTGTGGAGTCCTCCTCTGAGGTACTTGCTGGGGATACTCAGAAACCATAACGAATTGGAGGGTCACTTAGGGCTACTCACTTCCCTATGCCCCAACTCTGAATCCTCACTGCCCTTTTTGTCTCCTTGGCTTGCTGGTAAGGATTGTTCAGATCATTTGTATTCAGTGACTGTCTACTATACAATGAAGAAAAAAATACGAGTTTAAAATTGGACAAAAACATCACAGGAAAAAAAAAAGGAATCATTTTGTAGATAAACTTCATGCTCTGGTGTTGAAAGTTAAGGTCTACAAATCAAAAAGCAGTCACTTCTACAGAGCTAGGCCTTTTCACTGCATTCTCAGTGAATCACGCTGTGGTTAGTTGAAAGTGCTGTTCACATAATAAATTAACCACCTCATTTCCTTCATCACCAAAATATACATAGCACCCCCATACAGATTTGTTTTAATAAAAGTAATAAAGCAAGCCCAGAGGTTATGGCTGTTATGACATAATCACACCTCTGAGATTTAAAAACACTCACTTGCACATCATGCCTCAAAAAGTCTTTGCAAGCCCCCTCCAACAAAACCTAACTGCACTCATACCCTCTGGCCCCATTTATTACAAATAAATAATGAAACAAAAGCCTTGCATATGTCAGGAGCAAATTCTCCCTTTCAATTATACATTTGAAAAGAACATACACTTTTTAGTAATACTGTATCATAAACAGCTTGGGCGCCCTGATCTGGATTATTAAAACAAATATATCATTGGAGTTAACAGTGCACCAAGGAGTCAGTCAACCGGCCTACTATCTTGCCCCAAAACAAAGATAATTTCTAAAGCTAGTTTTTCAAAATTACGACACATACAAAAAGGGATCTTCAAAACATTCATGGTAAATGCATATTATAAAAAAGCTATCCAAAATAAATTTACAATTCATGCAATTTTTCCACAAATTTTCTAAAAGCTCCTGGTATTTCTTTCTGTGGACTGAGAAACAATCTTCTTTCTTCACAAATCTAAGCAATTTAACTTCTTTCTTACTTGATCATGATATTTAATTAATGAAAAATCCAGGAGGAGGGGGAATTTCTCATCAACGTAATTTTTCCTCAAACCAGATTTTTCCTCTTAGCATTCCTTTCCATGATCACCAGAAAGAAAGATGCTGTAACACAATTACCCACAGCATAAGACAGATTTGGTGAGAAAATGTGCCACGGGTGAATTTGCACAGTAATCCAGTGAGGTCAGTTTTTGGTCCCTGTACCACATGAGAATCACTTTGCAGGCAGGGTTCATTTCTCACCTTAACTCCATAAATCCACAGTCCTTTCTGCAAGATCATGCATTTAATGCATATTGTCACAATGATAATAATGACACTATCTCCTTGAATTTAAGATGTAACATAATCTTACAAGTAATTAAGTTTACCTTGCTATTTTTAAAGACCATGATCGACACTCTCTCCCAATGCACATATATAAAAAACATATATAAAGGAGTGAGTCAATCAGCATTGCTAAATTATATCAGATATTCAGAATACATAGTTTTAAATTCTTTTTTTTTTTCTTTTGGAGAGGTTTTTTTTTTTTTTTTTTTTTTTTTTTTTTTTTTTGCTATAGGGCACGTGCGCTCGCCAGACAGAGAGAAACAGAGAGACAGAAAGCGAGAAATCACCCCCCAGGGGGAATGGCCATGCCGCAGTCCCCTCTCCTCCATTATCCTCTTGGGATCTTGGGCATGCACGCACACGCACCCGGCGTGAGTTTAAGCCACTGGGTCTGGGACTCGAACCGCAGTTGACTATGTGGGAGTCCAGCGACATAGCCATTATGCTAACTGCTGGTCCCCCATAGTTTTAAATTCTTAAAAGTGACCCTCTAATTAGTTACATATTTTATTTCTTTCTCTATTGTCATAATTACCTAGCACAATCTTATATTTGGATTTTCAGCAATTTTTTTTCCTAAAGTGAATGCTATTACATTACAATTTCCCCCCAGAATTAAAAATTACAGGGACCAGCAGTTTGCATAATGGTTATGTTGCTGGACTCCCACGTAGTCAATCTTAGTTCAAATCCCAGACCTGGCGGCTTAAACTCATGCCAGGCATGTGTGTGTGCGTGCATGCATGCTCAAAGTCCTGAGAGGAGAATAGAAGAGAAGGGACTGCAGCATGGCCATCCCCCGGGGGTAGGTGGGGGTGGTTTCTTGCTTTCTGTCTCTCTGGTGAGCACTTACGCCCTATAGCAAAAATCTGTCTTAAAAAAAAAAAAAAAATACATCCAAGATTCTCTTTTAGTATGCCAAACAGTCACTAACATGTAATTATATACAAAAATTCAGCAAAACAGAAAGAAATGCCTATGTGAATATCAGAATTAAACATTTTTGGAGTAATCTTTTCCTACTACTTCTAGTCTGTAGAGTATCCATTCACATACAACCAATATCATACCTAATCAGTATACTCTAAATCTCCTTAGGGCTCTGTATCAAACAAAGATAAAATGATTAAGAACTTTCAGAAACTCATGTTTTAATAGATAATTTCAGTTTAAAGGGAAGATTCCTTTTTAATAAATCCCACTGTGATAAAGATTTTTCTTAGAGAAAGATATTACACTATTATTTATAGGTTCTTAGAAATATCGATTTGCTGATTCAGTCACAACTGAAGAACATTCCTTTGGAAATGCTCCCTCTGATCTATCTTGGTAAGAATTATTTCCATAGAGAATAAAATACGCACTGTAGAAGGGGAAAAGAATGAAGAGATGTGTGCTAAATTAAAAAACTCTAGTTCTTTCATCAGAAGCAATCCTTCACTTTTGTCATTTATTCTCACTTCAACTACATGGCTATTCTAATGCACTCTGCCTATAAATTCTCTAACACCTTTCAGGGCAGGTGTTCACACACAACACTCCCACAGACAGAACTAAGACAAAGGAGCACAGAAAAGAGATGAGGTGTGCAAGCCAGCTTGCCCCATCCCATTAGGTTTTCAGAACTCATTTTTAAGAGATTTTTTGCTCTAGGGCATGTACCCTCATCAGGAAGATAGAGAGAGACAAAGAGACAGAAAATGAGAAATAAACTCCCTCCTCCCCAGGGAGGATGGCCACACTGTAATCCCTTCTCCTCTTGGGATTTTGGACACACATACACACACCCAGCATTGAGTTTCAAGCCACAGGGTCCGGGACTCAAACCATGGCGACTGTGTGGGAATCCACTGCCTTAACCACCACACCACCTGCTGCTGGCCCCAAGTTTCCAGAACTCTTTACATGCTAATACACTTCAGAGCATCTGTTCTGTTTACTGTCATTTTCTTTTATCTTAAAATTTTTTTAAATTTTGCTAGAGGACACATGTGTTCACTAGAGACACACAGAGAGAGAGAGAGAGAGAGAGAGAGGGGCATAGAGAGACACAGAAAGATAGCACCCCCTGATAGAGGATAGTCACACCACAATCCCTTCTCCTCTATTTCCCCTTTCAGTATTTTGAACATGCATACCTGACATGTTTTTCAAGCCGCTCAAGTTGGGACTTAAACTGCACATTTGGCCATGTGGGATCCAGCTGCCTTAACCACCATATCACTGCCTGGCCCCTATTTATTTTCCAATTCCTGATTTTTAACTAAAATTCAGTATAAAAGAACAATGTTGTTGAGGCACCTTTGGAAAAGACATTTCATGTCTTCAGATCATTGGTTAAATGGCATATATAATAAAGAAACAATAGCATTCCTAAAGGCTCAATTAGTAAAGAGCTCTCATATGTCACCTTCACAAACTAGACTATGCAAAGCATTCAATCACACAGGACAAAAGGAATGTGGCTCTGGTTGTTCTGATCACTTCCTTGGTTTGAGACAGATTACCTTTTGAGCATGTAACAGGCCTTCATAAGATCAGCCACTCACTATAAAGTAAATCTAAGAGCTTGAAATTCACCAGGAAAATAACACTGAGACACAAAATTAAAGATTGGATCAGTGTTCCAGATTATAAAATGTGTAAATGAGAGTAGGTAACAGGTCTTAATGTGGAGACTTTAAAAAAGTACATGCCAAGTACAACTTAATAAAACAAGAAAAAGGACTATTTTTTAAATATTGGATCGTCGGAAAAGTCATGACGCATTTTTGCATAAAAAGATATGTCATGACTTTCCTGACTACCTAATAGTAAAGTGATTTCACCATCATCTTTAAGCATTTATTAGTACTCAATTAACTGACCTTAATGGTGTTAAAATGAAAAAGTGCTATGGGAGATTCTCTATATATGTCTTCAACAAGTTCATGGAAAATGTACATGATGAAAACTACACATGGATTCCAAACTTTTTTTGCACCGAAATAAACTCATACTTTCATTTTTCCATGAATATTTTAAGTTCCCTTATACATATTGATATGTGTGTGTGTGCAAAAATGTTGATGGAAAATAATCCAGATTGCAGGATTAGACCGTATTAGGCCAAAGAACTAAACAAATTGTTACCCTGAACATAAAGGTCTTAAAACATTTAGGGACCTAAGTAAAAAACTAAAGGAAAACTAAAAAGAAAAATAAACTTATTATTTAGATATTTTCCTACAAGAAAATGTATTTAAAATATACCAGTAACGGAGGCCAGCAGGTGATGCAGTGGTTAAGGTGCTGGACTCCCACATGGCTGACCACAGTTTGAGTCCTTGAAACTCATGCTGGGCACATGTGCATGTGTGACCAAAATCCCAAGAGGAAAATGGAGGAGAAGGGATTGTGGTGTGGCTATCCCTCCTGGGTGGTGAATTCTTGCTTTCTGTTTCTCTCTGTCTTTCTGGTAAGAACATGTACCCTACAGCAAAAATCTCTCTCAAAACAAACAACAACAACAATAAAAAAACCAAACCAGTCACTAGCTGTTCAGGTTTACTCAACTAAAATTTTAAGTGAGAGACTAAACAATTCTATGGTGTATTTATAATAAAGAATTTAAAAAGACAATAAATGATCAACTACATAGATAACCTATCATTCATTCACTTTGTAAATACTTACTGAATAGCTACCATGAGCCAAGTCCTAGGATCTATAGCTACAGATGAGGCAGAAAGAGGTAGAAATACCTTGTTCTTGTATAAGGGTTTACATGCATTAGAACAGTAAACAAATTAATATTATGGTTTCAGAAAGTTAAACATTAACTGTTCTTTTTATGGGGTCGGGTAGGTTCCTAGTGCACAGAAAAAAAAAAAAAATTATTAGGTAGGGGCACAACCCCTTGCAGTACTGCTGTCTCCCATCTCTTCCTAGCCATCCACTATCCCACAACCACAAGCATCTCTCTTTTGAACACTACTTGTCCATTTCCTTCTCTATTTCTATAGGGATCCCAATAATTCCATCTCTTCAGATACCCAGTTTCCCCCCTTCTCCAGCATCTTCACCTTCTCCCTCCCTAATTCTACCTCCTATCAACACTTAAACATATTCAAGTCTTCACCTTTTAAAAACTCTCTCCTTTAAAGATTTGTATATACTTGTCTCTTAAGTGATCACCCTTCATTCAATCCCCAATTTACTTCTGACTTCTGTCTCTACCACTCTAATGAAACTATATTAGTTATAGTCATAATTGACATTAAAAAATGAACATGAAATCACATTTTCAGTTCTTATCCTACTTTATCTTTGCAGTGCTTTACAACACTGATTTTAGCCTCTTCAAACTTTCATCCTTAGATACTGGCATGTCTTGATTTTCCTCCTCAGATAATGTAATGTGCATTAAAAATACCTGGAACTATTATAATCAAATTCTAATTCATAGGCCTGGGGTGGGGCCCCAGAAGCCTTGGCTAGGGTCTACTCAAAATAGACCAGCAGGAGTGAAATCACCCAGGAGCTTCTTAGAAGGCAGACTTTCAGGCTCCACCTCAGAACAACTGAATCAGAATTTAAATTTTAATAAGACTCGCAGAGGTGTTTATATGCAAATTCAACTTTGACAACCATTAGATACCAGCGGTTCTCAAACCTAAACCAATGGAACGCAGATTATATGGCTCTGTTACTAGTATTTTTGGTTCAACAGGTCTGGGAAAGGGATGCAAGAATCTGCATTTCTAACAAATCCTCAGGTGAAATTGCTGCTGCTGATCTGGGGAGCATACTATGAGGATCAGTCGTTCTCATCAGTGGCTATACATTAGAATCACCTGCAGAATTTTTAAGTTTGTTGGCAGACCAATTAAACTAAAATATATGGGAATACAGTTATAGGTCAAATATTGTTGAACGTTCCCTGCTTAATATTAAAGTTTCTAATTTAAATAATTTAGGGGGGAGAGAGGAGGTAGAGGTAAAAAGAAAACAGTATACAGGATGAATGCTAGTTAAAGATGGCACTGTTATTATAAATCTTTAAACACCTGTTCTACTCAACACTGCCCTGCAAATAAGCACCAGAAATGTTTAGCAGTCTACAAATTTGTCCTAGGTCAGGCCATATCTCTCTAAAATGACCACAGGGTGTGGACAATTAATTCTTAAAATTCACAGGAAAAAAATCTATATTGTGAGATACAAGATTTCCTAAGAAACTTACCATTAAAGAATATTTGGGGCTAGCAGATGGCATGGTTGTGAAGGTGCTGGACTCCCACATGGCTGACCACGGTTTGAGTCCTGGACCTGGTGGCTTGCTTTCTCATTTTCTCTCTCACTTTCTCTTGTGGAAGGCTGCATATTAGATCTTGCACATGAACAACTGTTTGTCCATTTTGTTCCCTTACCCTAACATGGCTGTCTGCTTCTGTAAACCTGCTTGCTCTTCCCATGAGAAAATAACTTGTGCTAGCTACATAGAAAACCAAATCCTGGACCACATTCTGTACCTACTACTGTCTTTGCTAACTAGCCTAAAACCCTTTTGTTTAGCAATGTAACTGCTTGCATGGAAACCCCACTCCCCTCAGAAATAATTAACCTGGGACCAGCAGTTAGGGTAATGGCTATGTCGCTGGACTCCCATGTAGTCAGCCGTGGTTCGCGTCCCGGACCCGGTGGCTTAAACTCACTCCGGGCGGGTGTGCGTGCATGCCCAAGATCCCGAGAGGAGAATGGAGGAGAGAAGAGATTGTGGCGTGGCCATTCCCCCTGGGGGGCAATTTCTCGCTTTTTATCTCTCTGTCTCTCTCTGTCTGTCTGGCGAGCGCACACTCCCTATAGCAAAACCTCTCAAAAAAAAAAAAAAAAAAGAAAAGAAAAGAAAAGAAATAATTAACCTGCTAGATTCAGCTTCTGTAACTGCTTGCATAGAAACCCCTGGTAACTGACCCCCTATAAAAAGACTGCTCAAACTTCAGTCGGGGCTACAGTTCTGACTCTTGATCCCCTCTCCTGCCCCTCCCCCCACCCCAAGCCTCAGACTGTAGTCGCAGGCCAGCTAATAAAGACTCCCTTTAAACTTAATCTGCCTTTGGTGGCCATTCATTCAGTGGCACTCTACAACACCCTCTCTGTCTCTCTCTCCCTCTCTCTTTCTCTCTCTGGTGTGCACATGTGTCCTATAACAAACTTAAAAATAATAATAATAATCAATAAAATGAAATAATTTTAAAGAAACTCATTTTTTTTTTGACTTGGTGTAAAACTAAGATCTTAAAGAAGAAAATCTGTAAGAATTTTTTTCTCATGATTTAAGTTGAGGAGAAAGTTTTTTTTTTTCTGATTATGTAAGAAAATTGTTGTAAACGCCCTCTCCATTCTTGACCCCCACAAGTGTATAAGAATTAAAACCAACTAGAAGCACAAGTTTTTGAGTTAAAGCACTTTTAACATTTGACCAAACATTCTGCAGTTTTGTTGTTGTTGTTGTTGTTGTTGTTTTTGCTATAGGGCATGTGTGCTTGCCAAAAAGATAGAAAGCGAGAAATCACCCTCCAGGGAGGATGGCCAAGCCGCAATCCCTTCTCCTCCATTCTCCACTCAGGATCTTGGGCACGCATGCACACATGCCTGACGTGAGTCTAAGTCACCAGGTCCGGGACTCGAACCGCCGTCTACTACATGGGAGTTCAGTGACATAGCCATTATGCTAACTGCTGGTCCCCAGTTTTTTTAACTATGAAAAATGTAACAAAACGTTACAGAGTATACCATATGAAACACTACGTAATCATCAACGAACTTCAGAAATAAAATATAACTATGATTGAAACTCCTGGTGTACCTCTCCCAGTTCCCATTCTTCTTTCATTCTATGCCCCACCCAAAATAACCACTACCTTAAATTTCTGTACTTATTTTTTCTAAACATATTTGTATTCATAAATAATATATAGTATTTTTCACATTTTTAAGTTTTAATATCATTCATAAAATACTGTACTTACTTTCTCCTTTTCTGCAACTTGCTTTCATTCCTAACATGTTTTATGAGGTTTATTTATATTAATACAGTATTATATAGCTGGAACCAGGTATTCACTGCTATATAATATTCCACTGTCTCCTGTATTGGTTTATCTTCACAATTCCCAGATGACAGACATACTGTTTCCAAATTTTCACTACTATAAATAGTGTTTTATAAATTTCATTATTTGTTGGGAGAGGGACCATGTGAGCATACTGGGGAATCGAGTGCAGTGCAGGGAGCTACTCTGGAGCTCTGCCTTAGAGCCTGCTGCCTCCTTGCTATACTGGGTTCTTGCCCCTGGGCTAGGATGAAGTTGGGGCAGCCACACAGCCCTTTTCCTCGGCACAGCCAGGTGGTTGGGCAGTATCTTGGCCTTCTCTCTTTACTCTTCTACAGGAAGAGAAGGTTGGGCAGGACAATGTCCTTGTTTGCTCTCTTTCCTTGAAAAAAAATTCTTATACTTATCTTCTTGTGTCTATGTGAAAAAATTTGTCTAGGCTATGTGTTAGCAACAGAATTACTGAGTTGAAGAAAACCCCCATCTCCAACTTGACAAATTCCTAACTGCTCTCCAAAGTGGTTGCACCAATTTATACTAACAAATAATGACCAAAATGCCCAATCTCCCATCTTTGTTAATATCTGAATTGTTGTATTAACTTTTTAAAATGATATTTTATAATTATTTATTTAATTTTATTTATTCATTCATTTATTTATTTTAACTTGACCAGAGAGACAAACACAGAGAGAGGGAAAGTGAGAAAGCAAGCTACCAGGTCCAGGACTAGAACTGTGGTCAGCCATGTAGGAGTGTCCAGTGCCTTAACCACCACGCCACCTGCTGGTCCTGGCATATTAACTTTTAATAACCTGGAGAGTTTTATTTTTATAACAGCTTCAGTTTGCATTTCTACCATTACTAGTGAGAGTGATTTTTTCCCCATATCTTTATTGGTCCTTTGCATCTCCTCTTCTGTGAATTGCCTGGTTTTCTATTAAACTGTTCAGCTTTTTCTCATGATTTGTAGGAGATCTTAAGATATACTGGATCATTTACAGGTTAAGTGCTGCAAACGCCGTCTCCCTGTTTGTGGACTGAATATTAATTATCTTCTTATTAAGAGATATTTTAGATTATAATGCAGTAGAATTATCAGTATTTTCCTTTATGCCTGTACTTTTAATATCATGTGTATTTTTTTAATTTTTATTTTTTGAGAGGTTTTTGCTATAGAGCGTGTGCGCTCACCAGAAACAGAGAGACAGAAAGCGAGAAATCACCCCCCAGGGGGGATGGCCACACCGCAATCCCTTCTCTTCCATTCTCCTCTTGGGATCTTGGGCACGACGCACATGTGCCCAGAGTGAGTTTAAGCCACCGGGTCCAGGACTCGAACTGCAGTCGACTACATGGGAGTCCAGCGACATAACCATTACACTAATTGCTGGTCCATGTGTAATTTTTTAATGATCATGATAACTACTCGTTTTAAACACTGTAAAAATAACCTGAAGCTTCAGAAACTGTAACAGTGATTTTTTTATGCTGATGTAAGAAAACTGGAAGATGAACGTGAGTAGAAACTGAAATTGATCTAGTTTCATTGCCAAGGTCAATGACATACAAAGAGTAAGCAAACAAAAGATAAAAGGAAATCAGATATGTTACTATTAATAATTTAAGGTATTAGTAATAAGTTCTCCAAATCATACCATCATTTCACATTTCTTTTAAAGATATGTAAGGGTGTTACACTAGGGTATATGTGTGTATACACAACTTACTATATTGCTGGTGGTATTTAAGAACCTGAGAAAACTAAATCTAATATAATTTTTAATATTTAAATTTTTTAATATAATATTTCTATTATTACTTTTATTTTTTTTTTTTTTTGGCCAGGGCCAGCAGGTAGTACAGAGGTTAAGGTAACTAACCATCACATGGCCAACCACCACAGTTTGATTACTAGACCCAGCAGCTTGAAAAATACAACAGGCATGTGTGTGTGAATGCCCAAAATCCCAAGAGGAGAGTGAAGCAGAAGGGACTGAGGGGTGCCTATCCCCCCTGGAAGGTGATTTCTCACATTCTCTCTCATGCTCTCAGGCTGGGAGGGTGGGGGGAAGAAAAGAGCCAGAAGGTACAGGCACTCACTGGAGAGATGAAAAAGAAAAAAAGCACACCCCATGGACAATGGTCATGCTGCAATCCTTTCTTCTTTTCTCTGTCCTTCTGAGCTTTTGAGCATGCACATACATGTGCTAATGTGCTTCTTAACCAGATCTGAGTCTTGAACCACATAGACTACCATGTAGGATCTAGTCACCTTAACCACCATGCCATTGACTGGCCTCTAAAGCTAACATTTCAATGTAGAAAGCATAATTTATCCTGAAGGGAGAAAAAAAGTATCCAGAATAGAAATTTTTAAACTTGAAGTTTATGAAATTATTATCAAATTCTAATGAATTATTTTGATGCATATTCCCAGTCAAGGTCAATTACTTGCTTCCATTTAGTCAGGTTACACACAAAAAAATTAAATATCTGAACTCTGAGGCTAAGATTGAATTCCACTCATGATATTCCATAATTCAGAGACTTAGGTACAGCCCATATTCTGGGTCTTAAGAGTCAAAGACTATGAAACTATTTTGCTAGAGAATTCACCTGTGTGAAAAGGCCTCACTTTTAGAATAGCTTCCTTTGTTTCATCTTTGTGTTTTCTGTATTTTAAAAGACTGTTTTGTTTTAGTGTGTGTGTGGGGGGGGCAAAAGTCACCTAAGACTCTTCATTGTATCTCACTCTAACAATGGCAAATAATTAAGGGATTAAAATGCTTTAAAAGATTTGAGATAGGCCCAGGTACAATGGCACAAGCATGAGGATGCCACTGTGGGAGGCTGGGGCCACATGGGAGGTCTGGGTTTGGATTCAAACCAATTTAAATAGATAACTGGGAGGCTGGGCAGAGGATCACACATTGCAAGACCTTATCAAACAAATACTTATATCTTTCTTCTTCCTCCTTTCTCCCCCTTATTTAAAAAAAAATATTTGAGCAAATAACATAGAACAGATGAGGAACCATACCTTACGGAACTAAACTAAATTACATTTAATAATCCCAATACGTTAACTATAAAGTAGTTTTTTAATATAGTAATGTGATGATTGAAGAATTGTTTCGTGTGTGTGTGTGTGTGTGTGTGTGTGTGTTTTTTCCCCCCTTAACTGATCTCACGGAGTATTTGGTGAAATGAAATGTGAATTACTACCTTTAGGTTGTACCATGAAAATAGTCAGCCGGGACAATGATTTTCCTTTTACGATGACTCCTCATTATCCACAATATGAGGAATAAAGATGGCCTGGATATAGAAAATTCACTAAGTGTTCCAAAAACTTATTTTGGACAACCTTTTCTTCTTCTAACATCATCAAATGATCTAACAGAGAGGCACAAAAGGAGGAAAGAGGGCTGTTCTGAGTCTTTCCTACTTCACTGTGTATACTCGTTACCAGAAGTGTTAATGAGCATGAAAGTCTCTAAACTATGATTCAAAGAAGAAATAAATAGCAAGCAAATCCAACTTATTTAAGTTGTGTTTTCAGGATATGACAAGGCCAAGCTAAACCACCATTCCCCACGTCCCATAGAACCCAACATTGCCAAGCCTGCATCATCCTGCTCTCACCCTGGACTGTTTTCTTGGGAGTAACACCAAGCCACTTTCCAGCAAATTCTTTAGGGGTCAGTTCGGGATATGTTGTCATTCGACCACACTGGCTGCCTCTCTCTCCAGAAATAATGACAGGCATGTGTTTTTAAAATCAACTTCCCCCATTTTCTAAGAAAAGGATTGGAGTACTGCCTTTTGCATTTTAGCTGTTATTAAACCAAAAGTATTTTAGCTTTTATTGAAATAATATTATAGCATCTATCATTTAATCTATCTAACATTCTTTCTTTAAACAGTTTTCATTTTTAAAATCAGCAATGTTTGTCTGGCTACATGTACCTTAAATCAGAATAAATTTAGTAATAAATTTATATTAAAAGTCCTTCTAAGTACCAACTGAAAAGAAACTCAGTACAAGTCCAGTTGTATTGGAAATCTACCATATCAGGCTTAATGTTAAGTAGCCCATTGGCTTTATGGAAATGGGTATGTACTTTACAATAAACTTTCAGTACCTATTTGCTATAGAAAGTATGAAAAACAAAAAGTGAAAGAAGAAACTAAAAATTCCTAATTACATCAATCATAAATATAAGTATCAGTTCCCTGACAAGTTTTTCTTTAATGTAAACATATATCTTTATTTTAAAACACAAATTGCTTTATTCTATATCAACAACTCTGCCGCAATTTTAAAGTATTATGACAAGAGCAATCTCATGGATTGGCCTCCAGAGCATAGCAGTTAAGTGCTGTGCAAAAGAAGGTGGATCCCACACAGCCAATGAGGGTTTGAATACCAGCTCTGGCAACTTACACACTAGGCACACATAGTGTCCAGGATCCTGGAAGGATGAAAAATGGAGAAAAAAGGATTGTGGCATTACCAGGCCCATGAGGGAGGTGCTTTCTCTCTCTCTCTCTCTCTCCTACTTACTCTCTTTCTTGTGTGCACATGTATCCTCTGGCATAATGAAAGAAAAAAAAATTTTTTTTAAAGAGCAATTTCTTATGTTATTAAATTCTCCTTGAAAGCCTGATTTTGTAATGGCTGTACAGTACTTTAACTAGTGGATATATTATAATTCTTTTAACTATTCTCCTATTATAGTTACTTCCAGTATTTTGCTATTACAGCAAACTTGTACAGAAACCCTACCAGCTGTTCTACTAGCTAAAGGGAGAACTTCCCAGTAAAAGAGATGCCTTTTTTGTTTTGTTTTGAAGAGATTTTTGCTCTAGGGCATGTGTACTTAGCTGGAAAGACACAGGAAAAAAGAGAAAGAGAGTGAGAAATCACCACCCCCCACCCCCTATTACCACACACCCCTTCCCCCTGTGAGGGGATGGCCATGCCCCAATCCCTTATCCTCCATTCTCCTCTAAGGACTTTGGGCATGCATACACACACACTTGGCATGAATTTCAAGATGCTGGGTCCAGGACTTGAGTCAGGGTCGGCCACATGGGAGTCTAGCACATTAACCACTACACCACCTGCTGGCCCTGGGATGCCTTTTTAAAAAGTGCATATTGTGGGACCAACAGTTGGTGTAATGGGTATGTTGCTGGACCTGGTGGCTTAAACTTATGTTGGGTGCATGTGTGTGTGCCCAGGATCCTGAGAGGAGAATGGAGAAGGGACTGTGGAGTAGCCATCCCCCTGGGGGGTGATTTCTCAGTTTCTGTCTCTGTGTCTCTCTCTGTCTTTCTGGCGAGCGCACGCACCCTATAGCAAAAACGTCTCCAAAAAAAAAAAAAAAAAAGAAAAGTGCACATTGCTAGGTATTGACTATTTGCCAGAAACAGCAGTTTATACTTCCAACAGGTATGTAAATGCTCATTTCACTGTATCCTAATCTGCACAGACCTTTATCATTTTATCACTCTGCTCAACTGTTAGGTTGAAAAAATATCATCTTGTTTAGTTAGGGTTTCTTTAATGAAGAGAGAAATGTATATTTTTTTATGATAAATGTCATGTTGAGGCTCAATATATTTTATGTTAATGCTTTATATAAGATAACGTAAATAAATCTGTACAAATCAGTTAAAAAATCTTAATAATAAAATATGTAAAATAGTTACAGATACAATACTGGCAAGTGATTTTTCCAAGTCCATCATATGGCTTTAAATTTATTTAACAAACTATCCGTCAAATTCACTGAGGTATACATGTAAGACAAATGAAAACATACATCAAAAAATGTTACAGGACCAGCAGTTAGCGTAATGGCTATGTCGCTGGACTCCCACGTAGTCGACTGCGGTTCGAGTCCTGGACCCGGTGGCTTAAACTCACGCTGGGCGCGTGTGCGTGCGTGCCCAAGATCCAAAGAGGAGAAGGGATTGAGGCATGGCCATGCCCCCTGGAGGGTGATTTCTCGCTTTCTGTCTCTCTGTCTCTGTCTGTCTGGCAAGCGCACACGCCCTATAGTGAAAACTTCTCAAAAAAAAAAAAAAATGTTAGCAGCAGCATTACTTATTCATAATTTCCAAAAAATGAAAATAACTCAACTGTCTATCAACTGATGAGTGGGTAAACAAAATGTACTTGTCACGCTGATTGACAGTTTACCTGAATATAAAATTATGAGTTCAAAATTATGGGTTCAAAATTTTTCCTGGGATTAGCAGATAGCGTAATGGTTACATTGCTAGACTCCTACATAGTTGACCACAGTTCAAGTCCTGAACCTGGTGGCTTAAAACTCACACCGAGCACGTGTACCCAAAATCCCAAGAGGAGAATAGAGGAGAAAGGAGAGCAGTATGGCCGTCCCCACAGGGGATGATTTCTTGCTTTCTGTCTCTCTGTTTTCCTTTGGTGAGTGCAAGCGCCCTATAGCAAAAATCTCTCTCTCAAAAAAAAGCTTTTCCCACAACTTTGAAACCACTGCATTTCTATCTTCTATCACATATTTTTATCAATACTAGGACTAATGTCAATCTAAATCTTTCCTTCATAGAGAACTATGGTTGCTCTCTGGGCATCATTAGTCAGATTCTCTTTATCCATGGTATTCTGAACATTCATAAGAAAGAATCTGAGTGTAGGTATTTTTTTGGTCTTTTTTCAGCACTCATTAGACATTTTAAAAAGATTTGCCTTTCTTCAGTTCGGGGACATTTCCTTTAATTATTTCTGTGATTATAACTCTTTCACATTCTTTCTCTTTGAATTCTCTATTAGACGGATGTTGAAAGTTCAGAATGTCTTCTAGATCATGTGACTTTTTACTCATACTTGCCAATGTTTTTCATCTACAACTGCATTCTGAAGACTCTCTTTGCTTAATCTTCCAAGGTGATTAATTTGCCTTTTTAACTGTGTCCACTCTATTTAGTCCATTTATATATACATTTTTATTTATACATTTTTAAACTCTAAGATATCTGAATATTAATTTTATTTATTACAAAGTCTTTACTGCCAGGGCCAGCAGGTGGCGTGGTGGTTGAGGTGCTGGACTCCCACATGACTGACTGTGGTTAGACTCCCAGACCCAGTGGCTTGCTTTCTCACTTTCTCTCTCTCTCTCTCTCTCTCTCTCTGTCTTCCTCTGGTCAAATTAAAAAGATAATAATAACAAAAAAAAAATCTTTTTTTTAAAAAAAGAATAAAATCTCTACTGCCTTTTCATTGTTTCATTGGGTGTCTTTTTTTTTTTTTTTTTTTTTTTTTTTTTAAGCACACATTTATTTACTAACCAAAGGGATGACTCTAATTAAATCAACGCTTTGAAATAGTTGCATGTTTGCGATAAAGGTAATTGAACACAATAATGAAGAAAAAGTAGTATGGAGATTTGCTCATTGAACTGTGCTTATTCATTCTCGCAGCTCGTTCCTATCTGAAGTAATGATGGAATTTTTATTCCACATTTTCATAGACTCAAGTACAGGTGACATTATTTATGATACAGTCTACCACTAATTTTCCATCTTACAATTTTCTTGTTATTGTGTTCTTTCCCATCCCATTCCTGATGTTGAACCAATGCACCATCCTTAAAGGCACAGACAGTCTGAATTTTTCTGCCATTGGCTGTAGTTTCCTTAAACTTTCCTCCCAGGGTACAAGAAAACTATGTTTTTTTAAAGTGCTCTCAGTTTTTTACAGTGAGGTTATTCTGAACACAAGTGATGATACAATCTGGTTTGGCCATTGCATCCATTTTCTGCAGAGCTATTCCCACATCTAGTTCCTTCATGTATTCATTAAAGCCTTTGCTGTCCACCAGGTGCCATCTTCCTTCCAGCTGCTGAACATTGGCCATGGTGAGTGCAGGCAGGTAGGCAAGTGCAGCAGGCAGGCAAGCACAGCAAACAGGGAAGGGACTCCAGTGAGGAGCACGTAGAGCCCATTGGGTGTTTTATTTGTTTGTTTAAGCCTGGTGCCTCGTTTATCTATCATTGGTTTTCCTCAAACATTTAATGATTCTTGGTAGCAAGATCATTTCATAGTCCCCATCTCTGTATACTGTTTCTGTTTACTATCAACTGCTTCCTGTGATAATGTGGGAAATACAGGATATGATACCTGGGGTCATGTATATCTCTCTCTTTTTTTTTTTTTTTTTTTTTTTTTTTTTTGAGAGGTTTTCACTATAGGGCGCGTGTGCTCACCAGATAGATGGAGAGAGACAGAGAGACAGAAAGCGAGAAATCTCCCCCCCAGGGGGGATGGTCACACCGCAATCCCTTCTCCTCCATTCTCCTCTCAGGATCTTGGGCACGCACACACACGCGCCCGATGTGAGTTTTAAGCCACTGGGTCCGGGACACGAACCGTGGTCAACTACACGGGAGTCCAGCGACATAGCCATTATGCTAACTGCTGGTTCCCAGGTCATGTATATCTTCACAGGATGAGGCTCTGTGGGCTTTCTGACAATCAAAAGTCTCTTGAGGTTTCTCCCAGCCTCTCTGTCCTGTGTTATACTCAGTGTTTAAGCATGAATTCAGAGTACATTGGTGGTGGAGGAAAGGGTGGTTTACTTAGGGGCTTAGTTACTATTACCTCCTTATTTACTACTACAGGCTCTCCTCAATACTGGAATCTGACTCTGGTTTGGCTCTACCTGGAACTGCACCTACCTCAGGAACACGACTGATGTGTGTCTATGTCTGTGAGTATATGTTCCCAAGTGAGACAGAGAGAAAGAAAGCACCCTGTTATGCCACAACCCTTTGCCCTCTATTTCTTCATCCCATCAGGATCTCAGGCATGCATGAACACACACTCATGGTATTTTTCAAGCCACTGGGGCTGGAATTTGATCTGTGGTTGGCCATGTGCAATCTGGCTCCCTTAACCACTGTGCTATAGGGCCAGCCCAATCTGCATATATGTTGAGCTGTGTCTCCACCAGGTTTAATTTCTCTGTGGGTATCATCCTCATGCTTAATATCTTTCAGGGATTCTTGAAATTTCCATCCATTGATGGGACTCTGTCTTCTTTCCCAGGCTACTATAAATTTATTCATATAAATATGTGTTTATATAGGTATATATATATATATATATATATATATATATATATATATATATATATATATGTGTGTTCCTTTTTTTGTCATTTCATGGAATGTGGGATTGTAGATGTACCAGTGGTGGTGGTGGTGGCATAGTTACACAATATTATGAGCTCAGTCTCTAATCTTGAACATTATTTCAGTTTCATTATTGGTTAAACAATGTGTACTGCAATGTCAATGTAGCTAGTTCTCTTAATCTCCAGACTTGTTTATCCAATTTCTATTTGACATCTTTCCTTGGGTTTCTGATAGGTATCTCAAACTTAACGTGTCCAAAACTGAATTACTAACCTCACCCCATCACATCTGCAGACACCATACACATACTAGAAATCTTGGGAGCAAATTCTTAAAAACTCGTTCCCTCATTTATCATCAAGTAGCCCTTACAAAATGGACTTAACTTCTTTCCACCTCTACTACCATTAACTTTATCCAAATATCATTGTCTCCCACCTGAGCTAGTGAAATTGCCTAATTTGTCTTGCTGTCTCTCTTCTTTCCCTTTGATTCATTCTCATCAGAGTAGTCAATGTTTAAAAATACAAATTGTTCATGTCACTTCCTTGCTTAAAAATCTTTAATTATTCCAACCAGCAGATGGTGTAATGATTATGTTGCTGGACTCTCCCATGGTTGATGGCATTTCAAGTCCCGGACCTGGTGGCTTAAAATTCATGTTGGTCATGTATGCATGTGTGCCCAAAATCCTGAGAGAATAGAGGAGAAGAAACTGAGGTGTGGCCATCACCACTGGGGAGAAAAGTGATTTCTCACTTTCTTTCTGTCTCTCCAGTGAGTGCATATGCCCTATGGCAAAAATATTAAAAACAAAACAAAAAAAACCTCTTCAACTATTTCTCAATGCTTTTGGATTGAATTTCAAACTCTTTCACATTAAATGCTATATTTGAATCTGAACCCGAAGGCTAGGTCTCTGCTAATTATTTAAAGACTTTTTAATGCCAATGATGTTAGCCTTCCTGGCTTCTACACATTTGAAATCTTTCTCTTTTCTTTACTACCTTGCTGAAATGTTCCATAACTTAATCTTGAATTAGTATAATTCTGCTTCGCTACAATGAATATATCACCAAACTACTATAGGTGTACTCTAGATTCCAGGTATTTCTATCTGCTTGTAGCTAGTTTGGTCCTTTTTGTTTGTTTGTTTTTGTTTGTTTATTTGTTTGTTTTTGCTAGAGGGTGCATGCACATATCAGAGAGACAGGGAGAGATAAAGAAAGCAAGCACCCCTCATGGGGAATGGTCACAATGTAATCTCTCCTCTTCTATTTCTGCTTGCAGGATTTTAGGCACACTGGCACATGTGCCGGCGAGTTTTACAAGTTTTTACAAGTTTTACTGCAGTCAGCCATGTGAGATCCAGCTGCCATAACTACCATGCCACTGGGTGGATCTTTTTCTTTTTTTTTTTAAGTCTATTTATTTATTTCCTTCATGAGTGAGAGGGAAAGAGAATGGGGTTTTGATGCCATGATTCACTCCTAGCCCCAGCCAGTCCCAGATCATGGGCATGTATGTGCCTGATGTACTCACGGAGAACTCTAGACACAAACCTGGAACCTTCCCACCTGGGTCCGCCTCACAGAACATCACATTTTATTGCTGTGCTATTCTCAGGCCCCAACAATCTTTCCTAAATGAACAAGTACAAGTTTATATTTAAACTCGTTTAGAGATATTTATCGCTTGGTCTGATTTGCTATGAAATGGAAACAGCCTCAGCTGAGTTTCAATATATAACAGGTTGATTTGGACTTTGCCACTGTGTGATCCTGGGTAAAAATTCGAATTATTCTAGGACACAGCTTCTTTTTGTGTCAAATGAGGAAATAAGGTTTTATGGTTTCTAAGGTCTCTTCCACTTCTAGTAGTCACAGAGTTCATGATCAAATATAGTATTTCTTTAGAAACGGTAGAATAGTATCTATTACTCAAATTCCATGAAAATTACACAGAAAATAAGAGTCTATTTTGAATTTAAGAAACACTTTCATCAACAAGGAAAACAATTTAACCCAAGCATTCTAGAGACATCTTAAGCCTCACATGCCATTGTGCTACTACCATGAATGCACTGCTAAGATTTAATGCTGTCCTCAATTGCCCAGTGAACATGTACAGTGGCAAGAATTGAAAATACAGAAACAAGTACTACTAGTATTAGTACTGCTACATAGTAACAACAATTGGAAGACTACCATGGGTAATGAACAAAAACTAACTGTAATAATCAAATGGAAACAGAAAACCTAGAGAAAAACTAAGGTATAACAAGTATCAAAGAATTTTTTTCCTGAAAAATCAATAGTTTATACTGGTTTTCATGAAGAGCCAACATATCCCCCTTCTTCCATATTCATTCTGTTTTTATAATGTTAAAAAGAAAAAGAAACTCTCCAAATTAAGTTACTAGTTTGATCTAATGTATTATAATAATCTTTAAATCTGACTATAGTCAATTCTAAGTCTTGATCAAAATCATTAATGCCAGAAAGAAAAAAATATATATATATCTCCTTCCCTAATATCTTAGAACATTTGAAAATGGGAATCTACTCTTGATGACACTTAATTACTATGCCAGGTTTGAGTACTGCTCTTTATATTGATGGGTTTCATAAATTAAATGATCCACATTACTTTACCTGATACATTCCAACTCCAATGTGCTTCGGCTCAATTTTCACTAGTTCAGCTAATGGATCCTGTACACGCCTTGCTATGGAAACTGAAAAAACAGAATCAGAAAGCAAGGTGATTTACTGTGAAAGCAGTACCTAGATGACTACTTATGTTCATTCCTCATAATGTAAATACTGAATCCTGTCCAGTCTCGCTTCTCCACAAAAGGCCAAAAATTTAACAATTTAAGTTTCAAAGTTCCCTTTATTCCTCCCCACAAAAAGTGAATGTAAAATTTCAAGATTAATTATGTCATCAGACCTCCAAGGCATTCCTGAACACAAATAGACTGAAAAGATTATAGATTTTGAAAAATAAAATATTTAGTTTCTATACTTACACAATTACCTTTTCATTCTTTAGATAAAGCAAAATAAAGCACCTTGCACTTTAAAGAATAGATATTTGTTTCACTTTAAATAATCCTGTATCATTATAAATGTGATTTATTTTTATGTACCAGATATGCTTTTAAGGACAGGATTGTAATAATAATGAATAAATTACGATTTTTTTTTTTTTTTTTTTTTTTTTAGGTTTTTGCCATAGGGCATGGCCATTACTGGAGAGAGAGAGGGAAAGTGAGAAATCACACCCCTCACCTCCCAAGGAGGATTGCCATGCCAAAATTCCTTCTCCTCCACTCTGTTATAGGAATTTTGGGTACACATGCACACATGCCCTGTGTGATTTTCAAGCCACCTGGTCTGGGACTTGAATTGTCATGTAGGAATCCAGCACCTCAACCACCACACTACCTGCTGGCCCATGAAATCATATTTCATTACAATCAGGTATCAGGTACATTAGAAAGTGAATATATATGTAAGGTCTTGAATATGACTAGAAGACTACCCTGAGAAGTGATCTCCTTGAGTCCCAAGTGATTATCTCTTAACACATATACAGTTTTCATCACATCCCTTTCATGACTACCACAACCCACATTCAAGAAACTTGAGAGTTAACTTCACATATTCCTTTATCTGTGCCACGATTTTACTTGGTTATCGTTTATTGTCATCAATTTTTAAAACTAAGTGCTAATAAAACTTCATATACAATTTAGCTTATACAATTTATTTAGAGAGGGGCCAAGAGGTGGCACAGTGGTTAAGGGTGCTGGACTCCCACATGACCAACCATGGTTCAAGTCCAAGACCTGGCAGTTTGATTTCTCACTTTCCCTCTCTCTCTCTCTCTCTCTCTCTGTCCCTCTCTGATTAAATAAAAATAAATAAATAAGTAAAATAAAGTTAAGATAGTTCTTAAAAAAATAAATAAGAATTATTAAAAAATTTATTTAGAGAAAATAAATTTATTATGACTTATGGATTTTTCTAAAGATAGCTCCCCATTCCCCCCTACTACTCCCAAGTGTTATAAGTTACATTGAGTCCTTACATTCCTTACATAGGAACAATTTCCATTTTCTAAACACATGAAAGCTAATGGATATCTCCAAGCTAATGGAGAATCTTCCTCTCCCAGGAAGAGTTATGAACGACCAAGAGGCATATGAAAAAATGTTCAAAGTCTCTTGTCGTAAGAGAAATGCAAATTAGAACCACAATGAGATACCATTTAACTCATTAGGATGGCTAGAATCAAAAAGTAGAGGCTGTGGCAGAAAGGATCCTTCTTACTCTGTTGATTGGAATGTAAATTAGTTCAACCTCTGTTGAAAAGAATATGAAAGTTTCTTAGAAACCTACAAATAGAACTCTCATATGACCCAATAATCCCACTCCTTGTTATTTACCCAAAGGATAACACTCAATCAAAAAGACACTTGCACATCCATGTTTATTGTAGCATTACTGAGTTGCTAAAACATGAAACCAACCTAAGTGTCTAAAAATTGATCACTGGGTTGAAAAATTAGAACACATACATACTCTGGAATGTTACACAGCTATAAGAAACAATGAGATCCTTTCATTTGACTCAAAATAGATGAATGTAGAAGACTTAATGCTGAACCAAGGGAGCTGGACTTTGAAAGATACACATTGAAAATGCTCACTCAGTTTATACTGTCTATGGCAGAGGTTGAGAGATCTGAAGATGTGATGGTGGAGAGGATGGGTGTGGATGCCAACGACTGTAGTGGAGGCTAGTAGTTGGTTGAGGGTGAGGTGAGATGCAAAGGGAGGAGACAGTTACAGAAAGAAAAATGTAAAAGAAAAAAATGTAAAAATGTGACTCAAAACATAGCTTTATTATGTAGAAAAAATGTTAATCCATAAAAGAAAATTTGATCTACCTGTTATATTTCTCATGATAAAAGTATTAAATTAGTATTGTGATATATTTAAAAGCAAAATTAGAGAAAAAAGTATTTGTAGGGCTGGCAGGTGGCATGCTGGTTGAAGTGCTAGATTCCCACATGGCCGACCGACCATGGTTCCAAGTCCCAGATCTGGTGGTTTGTTTTCTCTCTCTCTCTCTCTCTCTCTCTCTCTCTCTCTCATCAAATTAAAAAATGATAACAATAATAAATAAAATAAATAATTCTAAACAAAGTTTGCAATAAATGACAACTTAAACAATTAAAAATATTTTTATAAAAAGCTAATCTAGCCAACTCATATAGGATGGATAAAATACAAATTAATTAAGTGAAAACATTAAGGCCATCAAAAGAAGTTCCATGCTTGTTTTCATGTTAAGCTGTTCAAGGTCTAGCAACAGAAACCACCTTCTGCAAGTAACTATCAGATTCTCTAGTTACTGATTTATACCACCTCTTTTATCAAAACCTATGGTGAACACCCAGTTCACTATATAATCATTCAAGCTTTTTTCATAACCTTTATTATTTCATCTAACATATAGTGACAACCATATGTTAGATGTAAAGCTTGCTTTGCAAGCTCCTATATAATAATAAGTTTATATCATACAATCTGCCTGTCTCACAGATAAGGCCTTCATATATATCTTTCTTATTAAAAAAAAAAAAAATCACACAAGGTTAATTAATACAAGCATTGCAGGTTATAGGAAAAATACTTTTCTTTAATAATCACATTTGTAATTACAGATTGCAAATACAGTGCAACCAGAGATAAGCCTGAATTTCTGTAAAGCAAATATTATTTCTTTACCCTAGCCTTTAAATCTATAATGCTATAGGGATGACTTACAAACACATGTATACATTGCTAAAATACTTGCAGAGCAAAATATCAATCAATCAATCCATAACCCACCATGGTAAACCAAGTTAAGAAAAAAGGCACAAGAACATTACTGAGTAGGAAGGCAGTGTTAAAAATTCAATAAAAGGATATCAATAATGGGTAAATCTCTCAAATCTACTCATACAGAAAACTCACCATTATGAAAATCTAAACTTTGAAACTGGTTAGAGTATTAGAATAAATTGTTAAGTGTGGATAGTTTCTCATATTTTAAAATTCCTAGAAATACAAAGGAGTTTTAAACTGCTTTCTACCTTGTTCCCTTCTTAGTCCTTCACTGCTGGTATCCCCTTTTCCAACCTAGTATTCCTAAATGCAGCAGAACAATGGGTAGAAAATAATAGTTTCTTGGTAACATATTAATTCTACAGTAAGTCCGAAGAGCCTCTGGAGTTACACTGCCACAGACATGGACCCTTGACATAGGCCCCGATGTTTCTAGAATTAATTTTTCTCTGCCAGATGCTATTCATTCCATATAACATAAGTATGTAAAGGATGAGAGGCAATAGGAGGGAGACAGAAGAACACTGTTAAAAAGTTACTTAGTAGAGAGTAATGCAGAGCTCTCAGTTGAGAATGATCAGGCTGACAACAGATTCATGAAAGTAAGTGATAAGGGAGCTTACGAGATTGATAAAGAGAATTAAGAGAGAAAAGCTGTGGCCCCAAACTTGGGGAATACCTACATTTTGAGAAAGATAAAAAAAAGGGAGGAAAAAATGAAGCAAAGAATGAATGGTGAGAAGAAAACAATAATGTAAATCAAAATAGATTCTAGAAAATGTTAAACAGTTACCACATGCTCATCGATTTACTCCTAGGTATATCTTTAAAAAAAAAAAAAAAGAAAAAGAAAATATATGCCTACATAAAACCTTATACATGAATGTTCACAGCAGCATTATATATAATAACCAAAAAGAGTAAAAAGAACTCTAACATCCTTCAGTTGATGAATATAAAAACAAAGTATACCCTCTAATTAGTTATACCCATCTAATAAATTATTTAACTTTAAAATGAAATGGAGTATTGATATACTATAACAAGAATTAACCTTTAAAACTACTTATGTTAAATGAAAGAAGCCAGGCACAAAAGACCACATATTGTATAATTGCATTTAAGTGAAATGTCCAAAACAGGTGAACATGTTCACATCTGCCAGGGATTAGGGTGGTGGATAGGAAGAGGAATGAAAGTGATTGATAATGAATACAGGGTTTCTTGGTGGAACTAAGAAGATGTTCTTTTTTCTTTTTTTTTGAGAGAGATTTTTGCTTTAGGGCTCATGCACTCACCAGAGAGACAGAGAGAGACAGAGTGAGAAATCACCCCCTGGAGGGATGACCCACACCACAATTCCTTCTCCTCCATTCTCCTCTCTGAGTTTTGGGCACGCATACACATGTACCTGGCGTGAGTTTTAAGCTACTGGGTCTGGGAATTAAACTATATCAATCATGTGGGAGTCTAGTGACATAACCATTACACCATTTGCTGGTCCCTATGAAGATGTTTTAAAATTGGACTGTCATAATGGTTGTACAACTCTGACTATACCAAAAAGCACAGATTTGTACACTGTAAAAGGGTAAATTTAATACTATGTAAATTTTATTTTAATAAGGCTGGCATGTGTAATATTTTTTTAAATGCAGCAGGTTTAAATATATTCCAAATACTATTTTGCCCATATATAACATCATTACTTCACTGTAACACTGCTACTATTCACCATTGTTATGGAAATTCTAGTCAATCTAAAAACAAAATTAGATATAAATATTAAAATGACAGAAACTAGGCTGTTATTATTATTATTTGCAGATGAAATAATAGTAATAACAGTAAATCAACTAAAAAAATATCAGAACTCAAGAGAGTACAGTCAGTTGGTTGGTTTCAAGACACACATACACAAAAATTGATATTCCACCAAATGCCATTTACAATAAGTCAGGGGCTGGGGAGTAGAGGCAATGGGAAGATGCTGATCAAAGTGAACAAGCTTACAGTTTTAAGATAAATAATTATATAACTTATAAGATAAAGAATTTCTAGAGATATAATGTAAAGTATGGTGAAGGTAAAACTTTAAAAAATCATGGAGAACTTATTCAAAATATAAATATAAACCCATGAGTAATAAAAATAAAATGTAGAACCTAGATGAAAATTTAAATTTAACAAGATTTCATGCTATATCCTATCATGTCTTAAAAGCATTACTTAGGGACCAGCAGATGGTGTAATGGTTACATTGCTGGACTCCCACGTAGCGATCGCAGTTCAAGTTCTGGACCTGGCGGCTTGGAACTCACGCTGGGCGCATGAGCATGCATGCCCAAGATCTCTAGAGGAGAATGGAGAAGGGACTGTGGCATGGCTGTCTCCCCTGGGGGGGGGGGGGGGGGTGATTTCTTACTTTCTGTCTCTGTCTCTCTAGCAAGCACACATATTCTATAGCAAAAATCTCTCACTCACTCTAAAAAAAAACAAAAGCATCTATTAAATGGCTCTAAGTTTATTTATAATTTAAAAAAATGTACAAGCAGTGCAATTAAAAAAAATTAAAGCAAGTCACATTATAGGTCACAGAAACTGACAGAGTCCGGCACTGTAGTAGACTAGATAGACCAAGGAAAAGAGGACAAAAAATAGAGAGTTTAGTTTTTAACAAATGGTAATTTACTAAATGGGAATGAAACTCAATGTATAAAGGAAGACAATCATTAAGGAACCCACACTGACGAAAGTAAGCAACCAGAACTACCTGATATGGGTAAGCTGTACATTATACAAACTGCATGCCCATTAAAAACAACCCTTCTCCTCATTCATGTTTTATATCCTAAGGATAAAAGAGGTTCCATAGGGTTTACCCCTCAGTTCTATGTAATACCTAGAATCCTAAAGCTTCTAGGGCAAATTAATGTATTGCTAAAACAATGTACTAAATTCAGTTCTCTTTAATATTTGTCTTATTCTGTTAGCTAAGAATATCAAGTACAGATTTCTATTTTTAAAGTCCAATACTCGCCTCATTTTATTCTTCTCCTTGCTATTAAACAGAAACAGGAAAATAAGTGAAACTTCCTCATGCTTTCTCATTCAACAACTCCAAATTAAATATTTTTCACTATAAAGTTTATTAAAATGTGGTTGTAATAGTCTTGATACAATTTATTGTAATCTTAATCCTCCAATTAATAATACTAATATTTTAAAATAAGCTGACAAATTTGTTGAACTGATAAAAATATTCTTTTTCTTGAGAGAGAGATTTTTGCTATAGAGTGTGTGTACTCAACATAGACATAGAGACAGAAAGCAAGAAATCACCCCCAGGGGGCATGGCCATGCCGCAATCCCTTCTCCTCCATTCTTCTCTTGAGATATTGGGCACACATGCACATGTACCTGGAGTGAGTTTTAAACTGCCAGGTCCAGGACTCAAACTGCCATCAACTACCTGGGAGTCCAGAAATATAACAATTACACCATCTGCTGGTCTGAAAATATTCTAATATTAATTGTGATGGTGGTGACTGAGGTTTTCAAACTTCATAAATGTTATACTTAGAAAAGGTGAATTTTTCTTTACATAATATATACTCTAAAAATGAAATAATTTTTACTTCTCTGATAACGTTAAACTTTATTTTTCTTCAGTCTGCATCATCTCTATTTTTTCAAGGTAGCTTCTCCCCACTGCTCACTCCTGATGTGTTTTTTTTCTTTCCTTGTTCATTGTATTATATCAGTATAAGTAACAATAGTACCGTACAAAACCTGCCTCCCAGCCTAGGTGGGCCAGCAGCGTGGGGTTGGAGGGTCGCATAGAAAACCAGGCTCTTACCCAAAAGAGGAGAAAAAAGAGGGTTTTACAGTGGAGGCAGGATAAAATTAAAACTCAACATGATCTGGGAGAAGCCCTGAATCTGCATCAGGTTTGGCGCCATCTTTTGGCAGTGTGGTCGCATGTCGGCCTGGCACCCTCTATTCCTGGGGGGGGGGGGGGGGGGGGGGGGGGGAGGCTGGGCCCAGCTCGTGAGATTATTTTTATTTCTTTTGTGTGTGGTGGGGGAGTGGGGGAGTGGGGACTTCTCAGCAGCGGGACCTCACGGCAGGGCTGGTCCAAAGGCGAGTTTCACTTCAAGATTTGGAGGGGGATGTTGGGGTCCATGGGGCAGTCCTGCCCGGCCCGAGTATCATGGCTGGTGGAGATTCTCAGAAGCAGCTGAGGGAAGTTCCTTCCTTCCCTGACCCCAGGTCTATGGCTTAAAAATCGGGGCATCCAGGCTGAGGCCACGCAGCCCAGGGGCCTCTGTAAACATGACAAGATGCAGCCAGGGAGGGCTTCAGGGGGTGGGGAGATCCTGGGGTGGGGTCTGCAGAAGACAGGGCCACAGGGGATCTAGGGCTGGCCAGGGGAAAGGGAGGAGGGCGCAGGGGAGGCAGAACTGCGACACAGAGAACTGCGACACAGAGACAGAGACAGAGATAAAGAGGAGACAGGGAGGGAGAGACAGACTTAGAGACAGGGAGACAACGACTCAGTGAGGGAGGGAGAGAGCCAGAAAGACGGAGGCCCCATCCTGTCCCTGTCCCCCTTGGAAGTCGCTGGTCTGTCCTGTGGGTCCCGCCACTCTGGGTATAGTTCCGAGTGTAGACTGCCCAGGAACGGCTCTGCTCCATGCCACGTTCTGGGTACTCAGCGGGTGGTAGGTGGCGGGCCGGGGTGCGCATGGGGTGGGCCAGGGTGACCGTGAGCGCGTCGTTGTGCTGCACCAGCGAGGCGTGCTGGCAGTGCAGAACCAGCTCCTTCAGGGACCCCTACAGGTTGTAGGGCTCCGCGAAGCCGAACCGGTTGGCCGCCTGATGTATTTTGACTGCTGTCTTTAACAGTGCACGTTGTCCTTACATGACAGGTGACCCTCACTGTCCACTAGAGGCAGGGTATTAAAAAACTGACTGCAAGTGCTATATTCAAATGTGAGACTTGGCAACTATGGGCTTTACTATAGTGTGCTCTGACCATGTCTTTGTGGAATCTCTGATCTCAGTTTCCTTAGGTGTTGTCTAATGTGTAGGCCAGAGCTCCCTAATCTGCAAGGACGATTTATTTTTCTCAAATGTCTCTACAACAGCATGTAAATATTTACTTAATATCCTCCTTTTTCAGTAAGTATCCCTACTTTCATTTGTCAACTGTATCTTCCATTATAGAGACCTTCTGTTTAGACCTTTTCGGAGACTAAATCTCCAGTCTTTTCTCCAGGGAGAAAAAGCATACTCAACTGTGTGGAAGTATAATTGTTATTATGTTACAGAAGTGAAATTCACATTACTTACAATTAAACATTTTTAAGTGTAGAAAGCAGTGCCATTTAGTATAGTTACAATGTTGTACATCCTTCTATTAAATTCCAGAACATTTTCATTATGCTAGAAAGAAAGCCTAAAATCTTTCAGGCAGTCACCCTTCCTTTCTGTCTCTCCCCAGTCCCCAACAACTAACAATCAGCTTTCTGCCTCTCCAGATTTGCCTGATCAGCACGTTTTATTTAAATGTACTCATACAATATGTGCCTCACTACATTATTTAGCATACATTTTTGTTGTAGTACATATCAGTACTTCATTCTTTTGTATGGCCTGAATAATATTCCATCATATGGATATACCATATTTTGTTTATTCATTCATCCATCTGCTAATGGACATGTGAGTTGTTTCCAACTTTTGGCTGTTGTGGATAACAGTACTATTGTATTTGTGTATGAGTATTTGAGTAGCTGTTATCAATTCTTCTGAGCAATATGCCTACACAAGTGGAATTATTAGCTGGGTCATATAGTAACTCTATGTTTAACTTGGTCTCATTGCTTTTTTTTTTGAGAGGTTTTTGCTATAGGGTGCGTGTGCTCGCCAGACAGACAGAGAGAGACAGAGAGACAGAAAGTGAGAAATCACCCCCCAGGGAGGATGGTCACGCCACAATCCCTTCTCCTCCGTTCTCCTTTCGGGATCTTGGGCACGCACACACACGCGCCCGGCGTGAGTTTTAAGCCACCAGGTCTGGGAGGCAAACCACGGTTGACTACATGGGAGTCCAGCGACACAGCCATTACGCTAACTGCTGGTCCCTCATTGCTTTTTAAACAGACTTTGAAACATTCTTATTATTTAAGATCTGTCCTCAGCCCTTCCGACATACTTTCAAAGGTACCTGGTACCATTTACTTAACCTAAATGGGTTCCATAATCCTTATCAGGTTAGTTCTCTGTTTTCTATAATGTTCTCTTAAGATTCAACTCTCAAATTAGATAGGTCACTTAGTACTCAACTATATGCTTTCCAGTTTCAGAACTTGCTGTTCTTACCTCCTCTCCCATTCTTTTTGTCCTAGTGAGTTTATGCCTTCATTCTATCATGTTACTACCATTTTAATGAGATTTGGGAGGGGAGTGAAGGAATAAAAGTTATACTTAAACTCTTATTTAAAATCAGAAATTCATAATAAACAATATAAGATCACCTATCTACTAGTTTAGGTATCCAATTCAAATGCCTCTTACATACAATGTTTTTATTGCGGGGGAAAATAAGCAAATACCATAACTTCTGGCGTTATTGTCTTAAGTTTCTTTCCTCCATGAGTAAGAGAGAAATCATTTTAGATAGGAGATAGTGTCATAAAATAGACAACTGAAGGGAAATTATAAGCTCCTGGCTGTAAGAAAGAAGTTTTTAGCTTTAGATTAATGAAAAAAAAATTAAGTATGTATCTCCAGGTATAGATTTCATGAGTAGCCGGTAAAATCTGACGAGACTATTTAAGGAAAAATAAATTAAGTAGATGGTCCACAACTTACCAAGTGGTCTAAATCCACACAGAAAAATGCTGACCAGAAGTTATAGTTTGCTTGTGATAATGCTTTTGCTAGATGTATCAGAGTATTTTTATTTCTTCACATATAAAATTTCAGTTATTCCACATTACAGAAATCAAAGCAATCACATACAACTATTATCAAAGGCTAGGAAAAAAGGCTGTTTTAAGCAATATACTAGCAAATGGTAGTCTTTATCACCTGACAAGAGTAGTCATTTGACAAATATTTAGCAATAAACTGAAAGCTTATGTATGTTCAAATATTTTTATATTAATATATTACTTTTTGCAAAGATATTTTGTAATAGTAATAAAAGACCTCAGATTATTCTGTTATCATTAAACTCTCTCTGGCATTCATTCATTTTGCCATAGGGCAGGTGCCACCACACCCCTCATTCATTTATTTTAAAGACAAGGTCTCACTATGTCACGATCCTCCTGCATCAGTCTTCCGAGTAGCTTGGACTACAGGTATGCACCACTGTACCCAGTTTTTGGGTGGGCCAGGAATCCATTCTGGACCACCCATGTGTCTTCAGCCTACCAAGAAGTAGCATCTAACAGCATGTACTACTGCAGCTGGGTCTCTGGCATTTTATTTTACTATAGGCTTTTTGGGTTTCTTTCTTTCTTTTTTTCTTTTTAAGGCTCTTGCCTTAGGGCACATGCACTTGCTAGAAAGAGAGACAGACAGACAGTGAGAAAAAAAAGAAATCACTCCCTGGGGGGATAGCCACACCACAATCCTTTCTCCTCCATTCTCCTCCTGGGAACTTAGGCACGCATGCACATGTACCTGGCGTGATTTTCAAGCTACCAGTTCTGTGACTCAAACTGCGGTCAACTCTGTCCAGCAATGTAACTGCTACGCCATCTGCTGGTCCCTTGGGTTAATTTCTTATTGTCCTCTAGAATTCTATGCAGTATTCTCTTAAATTAGTGCATTAATCTTCCTTTTCTTTTCTGAAATTCCAATTACTAGTCTAATCACTTTCTAATATGCTACTTCTTATGCATGTGTTATATCTTCTAAATTTGTTTAAATGATTAAAAATACTCAGTATGCCACACATGCTAGTGCAAAATATCAAAATCACATGCTTCTGTGAAGACTTCAAGTTTCTTACCTGCACTTCTCAAATTAGGGTCCAGTCCTGGCATCTCTTTGTTAGCCTCAGGGCTGACACTGTATATTGATGCTCCTGCTTCACTGACGATACTGAGAAGAAAGAAAAGGAGAATATCATTTTCCAAACTGGCTACTTGGTCAAAGAAAATAAGTGAACAAAAACTGGGCATTATACAAAAAAAAAAAAAAAAAAAAAAAAAGGCAAGGTAAAATGTTCTCTTCATATCCCAGTGATATCTATAGCATCTACTGTTTCATTAATACAAATAGAGTAAGCAATGTTTGCTTATTCACAGGAAATATACAGGCTTAACTCCATGATGAATTGATTCAGTTGTTTTCTCTGTCACTGATAACAAGAGATGGTTTATAGATGAACACAATAAATACTCTCCCATATTGCCAACTTCAAAATTTTCAGCATATACTTAGTTTCTCCTTAGTTTCCCTCTCTTAGTTTATAACCTATTACTGACCACCCTTTATTACTTCCATCTAAATTAATCATTCTAAAGTATTTCAGAAGCATACAGATATATATGTAAATATATGCATATGTGGGCAAACAAAAAATATCACCATGCACCAGCAGATGGTGTAGTGGCTATGAAGCTGGACTCCCACATGGCCGATCATAATTTCAGCCTTGAACCCAGTAACGTGAAAATCACGCCAGGCACGTGTTGTGTGTACCAAGATCCTGGGAGGAGAAGGCATTACAGCATGGCCACCTCTTCTTGGGAGCTGATTTCTCACCTTCCCTCTCACTGTCTCTGTCTCTCAAGTGAGCACAGGTGCCCTGTGACAAAAACCTCTAAAAAAAAAAAAATACCATAAACACTATAATTGTTATTACCTGGTAATAAATAACAATCACAATGTGAATAAGATTAGTCAGGATGTCATCCCACTTCTTTTCAGGAGGGTCTGAAATTAGCCTTTAGTAAACTTGAAGCCTTTTACTTCAGGTGTTAAACCATTCATTTCACTTATTTACAAAATATCAGACAAATCATCCTTTTCCTTTCTTTTTTAGACTCCAAATACTTTAAAAACCACAATGGGAACACTCTCATACTGACATTTGTATGGTCATTGACATTTGTATAGTTTATCAAACATCTGAAAATCAAAGTTCTCCTCTTATAACATAAAAAGCAAAGAAGCATCATGTAAGTGTTCACAACTATGCTCTATGCCATCTACCCAACGAGGTATCAAGATTCAAAAGCAAACATGCTAGTGTTCAAATTTTAGTTCAGTCTTGGAAATCTTTTCCTGTCTCATCTCCTCAATAGTTATTACAAATACATAAGACAAGGTTGGTGGATAATTTGAACATGTTGCCCCACTGTGAAAACTCAACAATGAGAAATAAGGTGTGGAAAAGTTAGTTTGCTATGCCCTGTTTTTGAAGTATTCTTGATTGAATTTTGATGACAACTATAAACAATCAAGACTTGAAAAAATTACTCTGGCAACACGAAGACTTACCTTTTTGCAACCACGATCTACTATCCTACATTTTGTAAGAGAGTAAATGAACACTACAACTGAAAAGCAAGACTGCTCATCCTGTCTCTCATCAACACCATCACCATGTTACAGCAAGAGGAAACTGAGAGTTTATTATGTGCAAAGCACAAAATGAAGTACCTTACAGATATTATCTCATTTAATAAAGTTAGTTCTATTTTATAGCAAGTAAGAAACCCAATGTCATATACCTGTTAAGTGATCGAGTTTGATTGGATGCTAATTTGCTTGATTCCCAAGTCTGAGTTCTTAACTAGCAAAACCAGGTAAACTCCTAAATAGTTTCACCACCTCTCATTAAAATGAGAATCCAAATTTTAACATCAAACATCTTTTCTAAGAAGGAACTGTTTTCTTAAACAACAGATCCATAAGAACCCATATTTCTCTTCCACTGGCTTCATCTTTGATCAAAAGGCGAAGAGAATTTTGTTTTAAGTACCTAAGGTAAATCAAAAGCATATATACATTAAATGTGTTCTGTAGATTCAGAGAACTTTAAAATTAAAACTCTATGCAAACTGTTGGTGTTCATGCATTTTTTTTCTCCTAGGAAGAGGGATTACAGTTTTCATTGATTACTTAAAGAAATCCATGACTCTCAAAAAAGTTATGAAAACTATCAAGGGATAAGAACATTTAGTCACCAGTTATTAAAAATTAAATTTCAAACGTAAATTAACATTTAATTTAACCAAGTCTTTTCTAAGAAAATCACAGTATCCATGGCATGCAGGCTGAACCTACTTTTAAGAGAAAAGAATATTTTTTAAAAATCTAACCACAACTTTTCCTCATTTCCAGAAGCCTCTGAAGTTACAACTATTTCAGCAAAGATAACTTAAAGAGGAAATAAAGATTCTAATTTACTGTGGCCTTTAGCGGTTGGGTACCTGAGAATTTGCTGCGTGATTCACTGTCTCTTGGAGGTTATAATTCTCAATAGACTGAGAAAAACTGTTGCAAAGAAAAACACTCAGATAATAAATATTCCTCCAAATACCACACTGCCACTTCTTTTAAACAGAGGAATACAAAACAGATGTGACACATTGCACCCAAAGATTTTAGATTAACATTAATATTAAATCAATACAAAATGTAGTAAATTTCATATGCTTTAGTTATTGAGCAGCATGGGTCCAATAAACAGTTCAGTACTAAGCATAGATCAGAAAGTTTAAATAATCTAAATGAACAGAAAAACCTCAACACTGATTACTTCAATACAAAACACAGAAGGACTTAAGAAGTATATGTGGCAAGAATTAAATGAAACAAATCAAACTGGGAGTGGTGATGATTTTTTCCAGGAGAAGTTGCAATGAACAAAAGCTATAATATACCCACCCCCCTTTCTTCATTTCTATTTAGAGTTCAAGAACAGACATTCAACACAAAGTATGCTAGATTTATAAGGTACTTTCTGTTGAATAGGAAGTTTCTCGATGACCTATTGGGAAATTATTCTAATTATATCTAATATATTTTGAAGAAAGCAAAGATGAATTCTGTACAAACGTCCTATATCTAGTGATTTAATAAGTATTATATTTCAGAAAACAACTTTCTGTCAAAATCTAGGCTCAAAATTCAGCAGGGTGATTATCTTACGTGTTTTGCTATAAAGTAGACAAGACTCTGAACAAAATCTTTTATTTTGGAGGATTTTAACTGATATAACTGTAACTGAGCTAATGTTTCAAGATTATGGTACTCTGAAGGCCCTTCAAATTGTTATGTTTTAGACAAACACCTAAATGAATACAATGATATCTTGAGTTTTAAATATTATAAAAGTACATTTCAGAAGCTACTATTGGATTTACATTTTTGCCAGATTTATATGTAAGATATTAATTCTTCAGAATTGGTTGGTAATTTTAAAAACATTTTATTTAATTAAATACTATTTTTGGCTTTTTAAAAAGCATTATTTTACTTAATTTTATTTATTTACTTACTTACTTGTTTTTAATTTGACCAGAGAGGGACAGAGAGAGAGAAAGTGAGAAAGCAAGCTGCCAGGTACAGGACTTGAACCACGGTGGACTATGTGGGAGTCTAGCACCCTTAACCACCACACCACCTGCTAACCTCTTTTTTGGATCTTTTAATTCTGAGAAACCACGTGCTTAAAAATTAAAAAGCAAGAAGCTAGAAAGTAAAACATCAAAACTTCTACAGTGTAGAAGTGACAGACTGGATGTTGACAAACCTTTTAAAACCAGGTTTGCAAGCATTTTCTTATAGCGACTATTCATTTTGATGATAAGAGAATGTTATTTTTTTAAAACCAAATGTAGAGGGGAGGATGGGATTCTTTTCATAAGAATGGAAAACAAGCTTGCCTTTTTTTAAATGTTACTGGGCTAATAGTTTTCATATTCATTTACAAGATAATGTGCAGCTTCTATATGAAACTCCTTCCTTTCCCAAATATGAAAACAACAATTTTTAAAATTTTGAAATTAATTACATATTTCTTATGTTAACAGAAGAACTTAACTGTAGGGCTATTTACTTAAAAGAAAATGAAGTTAATTGGTCAAGATTTATTTCCCAAATTAATACAGACTGATGCTTTTAATTCTTTACAAAAGTATACTAGAATTCCCCAACCCTTATCAATATATAGTGTCTTCCTCTTCTTCCTTTTTCTGCCTATCAAAAAGAAAAAAACAAACAAACAAAACACTAAACAACTGGTGTGCTAAATGCCTAGCTCATTTACTATTTTTTTTTTTTTTTTTTTTTTTTTTTTGAGAGCATTTTGCTATAGGGAGCATGTGCTTACCACAGAGACAGAAGCAGGAAATCACCCCCAAGGGTGGATGGACACGCAGCAGTCCCTTATCCTCCATTCTCCTCTCGGGGTTTTGGGTACACACACGTGCCCAGCGTGTTTCAGGCTTCCAGGTCCAGGACTTTGAACCACGGTTGATTACATGGGAGTCCAACAATGTAATTATGCTGGACTTCCATGTATTAAATAACCATAATGCCATCTGCTGGTCCCTCATTTCACTATTTTTTTTTTAATGTATCTAAAAACTGTTTTTCAAACCTTTCATACTGAGAAACATTCATATCGAGAGAGGTTAAATGACCTGGCTTAAGTTTCTCAGGTAATAGAGAGCACAACAAATATTAACCACCACAGATCTGAATCTTTTGGTATGCTAGGAGAAAACCTGTTGTGAGGAATCAAAGAAGAACTATTTGCATGTTAGGGATAGGAGACCAGGCCAAAAGCCAAAGTACTATAAATAGAAGGGGCTCTAGGACTTAATGCTTAATAGATATAGCTCATTTCTAAGAAACTTTAAGGCAATTTTAAGTTTCTTTAATTAAGGATGAATTATCATTTCAAGGAGTCTCAAATGAGTAATATCTAGTCACTTTTAAAACTAAGATAATCTGCCAATGAAGAGGATACTAGGAAAGAAAACTTATATACAGTTAAAAACATTTAGACTATAGAACTCATAGATAATAATTTGAAAATCAGACTAAGAGTCACAAAAATGTACATTCTCTCTGAACCAGCTATTACATTTTTAGAAATTTATATAAAGGAATTTTTTAAATTCACAAAAAATTAAATGGTATGATTTATCATAGCACAGCTATGACTGAAGGAACAGAAAAATAAAATGCCTATGATCAAAGGGGTTCATTAAATTTACAAATGTTGTCACTTAAAAATATTTTTGTAAAATATTTTGATCTCATGTAAAATATTTGTAAGTCATTAAGTGAAAAAGCAGGTTATAAAAGTGGTTATAATTAGGATATTTTAAAAATATATGCATATACACAAAGGAAAACATTTATGTAAAATTTTAGTACTTAAATATGAATTATTTTAATTATATTCTTGCTTCTTTAAAATTTACATTAATTATATAATATTTACTTGTAATCAGAAAAGGTTTTAGAAATTTAAACACAATTAATTGATCAGGAAATCTCGTATCAAATAATGGCCAACATTTTAAAAAATTTTATCAAATTTTAAAGTTATTTATTTTGAACTGAAATTTCAATAAACATATCATTGATTAGTAAATAACCTCTGAGCATTGATTCTAGAAGATCTTGAACATTTTATACTATTACAATAATATCAAAGACAGGTAGCTAACGAGAAAAGGCAAGAGTTAGTTTTCAGTTTTTACACACAGGCTAGATAAGAAGAAAGTGCACAATGAGAAATTTTCTAAGAAAGTACCTATTATGTAAGTTTTACTTAGTTCTTTGCTTCCTGAATCCATCTCCCATGTTATCCTTTATGCTCACCAAGGCACAAATAGCTCACCATACACTACATAAAAGATGTGAGGTGCCGCAGTTGTATACCAAAAAAATAGCATGTATGATCAAAACACTAAGGACAAAATGAAGAAAAAGAAAAAGCCAGAAAACACAACCTTGTTACTTCATTGGCCCTGAAGTAGTGTACCTTGAGGTGTGTAACCCTAGCACCATCTGGTGGAAGATCAGCTAGAAGCAATTCTTCAGTTACCATTTAAAACAAACAAAAAAAAGTTTAAGGTCTTTCAAAAAAGAGAATTTCCAAAGAGAACTACTCTAAAAATGGTAGTTACCGCTAAAATGATAGTTACCACAGAGGAGCTATAACAACCTGGGTGAACTTTAAAATCCTACAAACCAGAAGATCTCGGTATACTCCCAGATGGAAGATCCTACCACCTTATCTACATTTTAAAACAAAGTAGAATTCTTCCACCTTCTTTTCCATCTGTGCCCTGTACAACACTGGATAAAATGAACAAACAAAAGAAAACCTACACACACTTTCCTATCACAAAAAAAGGTAGACCCAAATTAGCAAGTACCCATCGGAACTTGAATTTGTTTTCTACCCCCCTTATATTATTTATTTTTCCAGCTTAAACAGGAGGGCAAAGAGAAAGATGCAGTGTGAAGTAAAATAGTAATAATGATAATGCTTAAAAGAAACAGAAGCAGAGATATCCTTTGCCAGTAACATACAGAGCAGTTCTTTTTATACACAGCAGAGTAAGTTTTGAAAATAACAATGTCTTCTTGTGTTATATTTTTTGCTACTTTTCTAAGTATCACTGTTAACAATCTCAGTGAACTCTGCTAATAAATGGCATACATTTATCACTTTTCATTCCGCTTCCAAATCCTCCTTTCCCTTTTCTCTTACATTCATTTTATTGCTTCTCTCACAACCTCGGCTTCCTTCTGAGGTGGACTTACTCCTTAGCAGAAATCATCTCCCTTTACTACAGGGGAGACTCAACACAGAAACTCCCATCTAACACAAACCAGCAGTTCCAAGTTGGGGATCACCAAGGCCTGTTCTGAAGTAGCTCTACCCTTAGAATTTCTTTGGCCACTGAGCTAATGCTGAAAAAATTCCTCAAAGCACACGCTATGTATAAGACCACTACCCTAGATCAGCTCTTTTTCTAATCATAGTTTTTGCAAGTACACTGAACAGATGGAGAGAGGGAATGAGTCATTCAATTCAGCTGGCTGCTCCATTTACTTCTTTATCTATAGTCAGATCTTTGCTTTTTCTGGGATCACTGCACATTTCTGGCTCTGCTATATTACACTGTGTAAATATTTAGGAGAAATAATTCCTTTCAAGGATCTAAACTTCCACTGTCACTGTGGCAAATGAACCTGTTTATGCTATGTTCATTAACTAACAGCAAGCCTAAAAGAACACAGGAATTTACAAACATATGTGGTATACAAACATCACAATCATAAAGCTTCTCATGGAGACTTATCAAGAACATGAAAAGCCAGTTTATTTTTACTCTCATTGCCCTGTAATTTCCTTTAACTCCACTAGAACACCCCATAATTCAAAACTTCCCTGCAGTTACAGGAACAGGGTAGGTTGAAGGTACATAAACTATGCCAAAAATTATCCACATTTCCATTAAACTTTCTTCGATTCTAGAACAGTAATTCTGAAAAGTGAGCCTGCGGCAGAATCAGCTGGAGGGTTTGCTGAAACAGATTGATGAACTCCATCCCCAGAGTTTCCGCTTCACTGGAGGCAAGAATTTACATTTCTAACAAGTTCACTGACAATGCTCATACTACTGGTCATGGGTTATTTTTTGTTTGAAGGTTTTATTTAAGTGTAATTTATATTTCATAAAATTCACCCATCTTAAGTAATTCAATGACTTTAAGTAAATGTTGTACAATTATCACCAAACTTTAATTTCAGAATATTTCCACCTCAGAAGGGTCCTTTAAGCCCACAGGTAGTCCACTTCATTCCCACCTCCACTCCCATGTATCCATTAATCTACTTTCTGTCTCTGTATATAAGTGTCCTTTTCTGGGCATTTCATGTAAGTGCAATCATATAAGTGGTCTTTTGTTGCTTATTCACTTAGAATAATGTTTTTGAGATTCATCCATGTTGTAGTACCAGTGCTTCCTTTTAATTGCTGAATAGTACTCCACTGTTAGGAACATACCACATTTTCTTTACACATTCATCACTAAATGAACTTTTGGGTTGCTCCCAGTGTTCTGATACTACAAATAATGTTGCTACAAACATCCCTGTACAAGCCTTTGTGGGGACATACATTTCTTTTTTCTTGGGTTGATTCCTAAGACTAGAAATGCTGAATTGTTCATTTATGTTTAATTTTTGTTTCTTTTGAGAGAGTGATTTTTGCTAAAAGATGCATGTGCTCACCAGAGAGACAGAAAATGAGAATTCATCCCCCCCAGGATGGCCACGCCATAATCCCTTCCTCTTCATTCTCCTCTAGGGATTTTGGGTGCACACGCACATGTGCCTGGTGTGAGTTTTAAACCACCAGGTCCAGGTCTCAGACTGCGCTCGACAACGTGGGAGTCCAGTAACATAACCATTATGCCATCTGCTGGTCCCTATGTTTAATTTTTTAAGAAACCATCCAGGTGAAAGAATGAGAGCTCCAACTTGTTCAAATCCATGTAATTCTTGTTGTCTTTTTTTTTACTGTAGTCAGTCTAGTAGCTCTGAAGTGGTATCTACTTTAAATTTGCAATACAAATCTTTCTTTATATAATTCAAGTCAACCTAGTACCCTAATCAAGCTTTGTTTACTGAAGAACTTGGGTTTCCACTATAAAATGACTTTAAATATCTATGTTCTTTTTTTAATTAATTAATTTATTTTTTTTATAAAGACAGATATTTGCTGTAGGGCCTGTGTGTTTGCTAGAGAGAGAAAGAAACAAGAGAGACAGAAAGTGAGAAACCATCCCCCCAGGGTGGTGGCCATGCCGCAGTCCTTTCTCTTCTGTTCTCCTCTTGGGATTTTGGGAACGCACACACACACACTCAACACAAGTTTCAAGCCTCTGGGTCTGGGACTTGAACCACGGTGACCTACGCAGAAGTCCAGTGGCATAAATATTACACCATCTGCTGGTCCCCAAATATTTATGTTCTAATTCATGAATCTTGTTGACAATATAACAATCATTTGTCCTCACTGCCTTTCAATTGCTAAAGATGGATTTTATATTTCTACTAGTCTGCATAAATTACACTACAAGGGGAGCCAGCTGGTAGCAGGGAGGTTAAGGCACTGGGTTTCCACATTGACAGCAGTTCAAGTCCCGGACCCAAAGGCTTAAAAGTCATGCCAGGTTCATGTGCATGTATATCCAAAATCCCAAGAGGAGAATGGAGAAGAGACTGCAGCATGGCCATCACCCCTGGGGGGGTATAGGATGATTTCTTTCTTTCCCTTTCTGCCTCTCTCTAACAACATGCCCTATGGCAAAAACCTGGAAAAAAATTACATTACATGGAATAAGTTTGCTGACTAATTTTCGTTCTTTCTTTTTCACTCTGTTACTTAAAGCCATAATGGAAGCTTTCCAAAGAGATGCCAGAGGACATAGTTTCACATGTGACCCAGTCTCTCTACATGTCTGCCTCCCACTAAAGTATTTTTCAGGGCATCTTCTCATCCAACCACTTTACATATTTTGCAATTCAAATGACTAGAGTCATTTAAACACCTTTCCCAAATTAACACTAAACTAGACTATTGCCATATGTGTGAATTTACTATACTAGCAACATGAGAAATGGAAGAAAGTGTTTACCCAATAACATACAGCTAAGTACAATCTATAAGATTGAAAGAATAAGCAATATAGTATCTTTCTTTTTTTTTTTTTTTTTTTTTAAGTTTTTGTTGTAGGGCACATGTGCTCGCCAGAGACGGGGAGAGAGAGAGACAAATGTAAAAGTCACCTCCTAGAGGGACAGTCATGCCCCAATCCCTTCTCCTCTCAGGGTTTTGGGCATGCATGCACATGTGCAGCTTATCTTTTTTTTTTTTTTTTTTTAAGAGGTTTTTGCTATAGGGCACGTGCACTGGCCAGAAAGACAGAGACAAACAGAAAGTGAGAAATCACCTCCCCCCCGGGGGGGGATGGCCACACGGCAATCCCTTCTCCTTCACTCTCCTCTCAGGATCTTGGGTGTGCACACACACGCAGTCAGTGTGAGTTTAAGCCACCAGGTTCAGGACTGGAACCATGGTTGACTACAAGAGAGTCCAGGAACATAGCCATTACGCCAACCGCTGGTCCCTGAGCAGTTTGTCTTTGAGTTGCCAGGTCTGAGACTTGAACCGCAGAATCGGCCGTGTGAGACTCAGCCACCTTAACCTCTGTGCCATCTGATGGTCCAATAATAGTTGTTTTAAAGCCTTCATTTTATATCAGAGTTCGATTTCCTTCCTGCATCACTTTGATACCAGTTATTATGAGGAGCAGGCTTATCAACTTAGAACTTTTCTTGTCCTTTATTTACCAATTAATCCTCTGGACCTGGAACACTAAGATGGCTCAAGGGTTAAAAAAAGGAAGAGGAAGCAACAAGGACTTCATATAGAAGGTCTTGCTCCTGGCGATTTAAAATTTGACAGTCATCACTGTGCACATCTGTGTGGCAAGATAATCAAAACAGAAGCCGCTCTCAAAATGCTACAATTCCTTAGTGAGGTTAATAAAAATGAGGAGTAAAGATGAGAACTCCTCCCCCAAGCCTTTATCAATATCTAGTGAGATACAGAAATTAATAACTACAACCTTTGCTTGTACAAACAGTATATATGCACCATGCCAAATGGGTGCAAAGGAGAAAAAGAACACATAAACACAACCAAATCTTCCACACAAAACCCATGTGCTCTCTCAAAAATAACTGAACTGTACCACCTCAGCAAGTCATCCATCTATGAAGAAATGCCCTCAGCCTATTCCTGAAAAAGGGAAGAATGATCAGTTATATCTGTCTTTATCTTGTCTGAAAATCTTGACATTTTTCAGCAAGTAAAGGTTCCAAATGGCAGGTGTCAGAATGCCTTAGCCTCATATGTGGTGCTAGAAGGCAGAAAAAGCAGCAGCAGCATGTGGTCATGTCAGAGCCACACAGAAGCTGCCTAGAGAGCACATTCTGAAAAGAGCAAACCTCAGACTCAGTTAAATCAATCTAGTACCAGATGCCACTATCAGAACAAAGCTGTGGTGCCAAGGATTAGCTGCCCAGAGAAACATTCAACTTAAGACTTTCACAAAAGGGAAGATAGCTGAGCGCAATGGCACCTGTCCATGTCCTGCCTGTCTAATAATGTGATCAAAATAGCTCCTTCTATGCAGAGAAGACAATGGTCACAGAATTCTTTGCTTAGTCTACAAGTGTATATTATTTCCTCAAGGTCATTTTCAGTTATTCTAAAATAAATCATATGAATTGCCTACATTTCCAAAATTCTTACAGCTTTCTAAAAGTGCTTTAAGATTTAGTAAAGCCTGTTGACACTGCTACTTGGCAGACTGAGGACACATGGGAGACCTGGGTTCTGTCCCTGGCCCACCCCAAAGTCAGGCATAGTGGCACATGTCTGTAGTCCCAGCACTTGATAGTCTAAGGCAGGAGGATTGTAACATAGTGAGAATCTGTCTTAAAAAAAGAAAAAATACATCTACTAACTCAAACTAACTCATTTTAATATGTACAGCCCTAAAGGGAAGACAAGATCATAAGTAATACCCCTCTCTTCCCAATTATCTTTACACAGGTTTTCCCAATAATAAGAAAGCTTGGAGGCTTTTAAAACTTACTTGTGAAGGTCAGTCAACTAGTATTCTTATTCCCAAAGGTTAACCAAATTGGCAATGATAGTATACATTTGCCTCTCCTCACACTTGAGACTAAGAAACAATAACAACGATGGGGTCAGCAGTCAGCATAATGGCTATGTCGCTGCACTCCCATGTAGTCAACCAGGGTTCGAGGCCCAGGCCCAGTGGCTTAAACTCATGCCAGGGCTTGTGCGTACATGCCCAAGATCCCGAGAGGAGAATGGAGGAGAAGGGATTGCAGCATGGCCATCCCCCCCCCCGGGGGGGGGGGAATTTCTCACTTTCTGTCTCTCCGTCTCTCTCTGTCTTTCTGGCAAACAGACACACCCTACAGCAAAAATCTCTCAAAAAAAAAAAAAAAAAAAAAGAAAAGAAAAGAAACAATAATAATGTCTGAGGAATACTCAATGCAAGAGATGCTGAAGAAGCATACAAATAAGTTATTTGTTTAGGGAGGGGCATTCACTATTAAGCCATCTGGTTAGACACATAAATGAAATAAACCAAGATTCACTCAGAGCAGTGATAGTACATGGTTAATGATATAATCCACCTGTAGAAAAGCAAATTTGATATTATTTAGGTTTTTATACTCTGTCAGAATTTACAAAGGGATCACTGGGCTAAAGACTGCTATTTCAAAACCACTCAAATTTCCTCCTATACGTCACAAGATGAAGTGAAACGCAAACAAGAGACACTTGACTCAACTTAAGTGTCTAAGTTAACACTAAAATAGTGCCAACATAAGGACCATTGGAAGCATGTAGAACAAGCATGATCTTCTAATTCTCTCACAAAAGAATCGTTTTTCTCTCTATAACATTTTTACATTCCATGACTAAATCACGAGCATTTACTTATGTGCCTATTTTCACACTGAAACAACTCAGGAGAGCCTACATTATCTTGTCTCCCACTGTCAACAGTATTACTAGCAAGTACTACTCTTCAACTATGTGCAGGATCTTAAGTAATTTCAAATCCTTCTAAGACTGATTAAAATACCAACTAAATAGACATGCATTCATATATGGAATAAAAGTACTCTTATATACATATTCTAAAGCTTAAAATCATATGTATTAAATAAAATACATATTAAATAAAAATAGTTTTTCTAAATTATCTTAATTTCTCATTCACCATTTAGTATGTGGGTTTCTATTTCTGTAAAACAAGTTATTTTGATATGATTTCCTTGTCTGTCCTTTTTCCTACATATTTTGCTGGCTTAATCGTTCCCAGATTTTCCAGCATCTCATGCACTTATGTTTCACACATTGAAAAGAGGGGTTTGTTTTTTCATTAACATGGGGAAAAAATGTGTGCTCGTGTTTGGAGTATAGAAGAGTGTTGGTAAAAATAAAGTGTAATGCTACTGTCAAGGAATGTTTATTACCCAAAATAGTAACTAGACACACAAAATGGACAAGCTTTGCATTGGAATCAGACTTGGCACATATTTCAACTGAAATAAAAGCGGGACTAGGACAAGTAAAACACAAATATCTCATAATTTCCAATGTCATTGTAGAGTATTCTAACAGTCATCAATTTTTTCAGTCTACAAAAAAGCAGGCAGATAATTAGGGTATTCAAATATTGCTTGGCTAATGACACTCATTGCAATCTCTTTAAAAGACTATGCTTATTAAAATCACGGAACATTTTCTGAAACTTAATATGAAATCCATATTCAGCCAATTCTTCCTTAAAGCCACCAAAATCTTATAAAATGTTTGATATCTTTAGCAGTTTTAAAGTTTAATTGTTGGCCCTAATTTTTAGCAACTATATTTTACCCCAACAATTCTCAATGTTAAGATAAAATTTTAAGTGGCAGAAAATAAAGAGCCTAGAGCTAACAAATGAGTAAACAATACCTTCTGGTCTAATCTTACCCAAAAGTAATAACATTTATCCCATCCCTTATTAAAGTTTACTGTTCTAAATTCTTAAAACCTAGGCAATAAATATTCCTATAATTTTTAAAACACAATATACTAAGGAAGTTTAGGTTGTTCAGACATTTAGTCACACTATAATTTAAGTATATTTTCTTAAAAATTAAAAATAAGTATAAAATAACATAAATAAGAAGAAAGCTAAGGCTATGTTTTTAAAATTCCCAAAAGTAAAGGAGGAAAAGAAAAGTTATAGCTGTCACTTAATATGTACTTAACACCATGTGTAAAGAAAATCTGCAATATAATCTGATCCTGAAGAATTTAAACAGCAGACTTCCTGATTCCTCAGTGCTAGAAATCATCTCTAATAGTTACTGTGCACAATGGTTTAAAGAACTTTAAACATTATTTTATTTCTCCTAAGTTTATTTTAAGTATAAGTTTCCATTCCAAAGTACATTTTAAAGAACTTGTAAAAATACAATCTTTTATATCAAATGGCGTCAATGAGTTTTTCCTATTAATTTCAAGTTAGTAACTCAAATTTCTAGAATGGTTTCTAGAACAATTACAAGTTAAATTACTATCTCTAAAGTAATTTAAAGTAGCCTATCACATATTTGGAGTCATATTTTAACATCACTTTTATTTGAAAGCTAAAAAAAAAAGTTTAAAAACAAATCCAAGTATATGGTATGCTGTGTTAAGTTAGCTTTGATTTTCTTTTTTAACTACCAGAGGATGTGTGTGCTTAGCAGAGACAGAGAGGTGGGGGGGAGAGAGAGAGAGGGAGAGAGAAAAGCATCCCCCACTAGGGTGTGATCATACCGCAATCCCCTCTCATCCCATGGGGATTTGGGAATGCGTGCGCACATGCCCAGCATGTTTTTCAAGCCAATAGGGGCAAAGATTTGAACTAGAGTTGGCCATGTGGGATCTGGCTTCCCTAACGCCAGGCTAGGAACTAACCTAGCTTTGACTGCTTTTATTCTTGGAAGAAAATTTGATAGTGGTGTTTCAGCTTTATAAGCAATTTTAACCACTGGATTATTAAATGTAATAAAATATTTTACTAAAAATAAATGTGAAAATTATTTAAGTCATGTGTCTTTATGAACCAAATGAAATGTACAGTCACAGACATTATTACACAATGATATGAAAAATGTCACTCTTTTTCCACAATATTTAAGTGGGAGAAAAGAAAAAAGGAAAAGGGAAGGGAGAAAGATAAGAAAACAGATAAATACTTATAGGAGAGGAAAAGAAGACAGAACATATACTAACACACATATATACATGACCAGCAAATCATTTAAGACTTTTTCCCCTAATAAAAACACAAGTAACAAAAGGTAACCAATCACCACTAAGCAGTCTACTCTAAATCACCTACACACCCTAACCTCTGGAGAATATTAGTATTAAAATGAATGTCAGAGCCAGCAAATGGTGTAGTGGTTATGTTACAGGACTCCCACATGGCAATTCGAGTCCTGGACCTGGTGGCTTGAAATTCATTCCGGACATGTGTGCATGTACACCCAAAATCTCAAGAGGAGAATGGAAAAGAGATTGTGGCATAGCCATCACCCCTTTGGTGTGATTTTTCACTTTCCCTCTCACTGTCTGTCTGTCTATCTGTCTCTTTTTCTCTCTCCCCAGCAAAGCACATGTCCCCTAAGGCAAAAATCTCTAAAAAAATAAAAATTAAAAATATGTTTTCCTCACCTAGAATAAATCACAAGCAATTTGAAAAATATCAATTTTTAACCTTATCAAGTGTCTAAAAAAGCAAAACTTCATACATTAGAAATATGCACAATGAAGAAACTATTAATGAAAGATACATTTTTCTTTTCTTTTAGTTTATTTCTGAGGTTTATAAACCAGGCTTCCATCACCAGATATTCTTCCAAACACTAATTTCATTTCCAGTTTGGCCATTTAAATAGTCCCCCAAATTCTTAGAGAAACACATATTTCAAAGGTAATTTTTCAGAAATAAGCATTTATGCTTATGTGCATCGCATTCTATATTTGCTTCACACTTGAACTTCATTATTTAAAAATATAAGCTTTTCATTACAGCTATACCACAGCACACATGCATGCGAACCCACACATGAGTACACACACAAAACACGTAACTAAAATTAGTCTATTTTACCACTTTTAAGTACTAGGAGAAAGTTTTTTTGGTTATGTTCATTTCCTTTTTTTTTTTTTTTTTTTTTTTTTTTTTTTTTTTTTTTTTTTTTTGTCAGAGGGCATGTGCACTGAGAGACAGATAAAGGGAAAGTGAGAAAGCACCCCCCCCCCCCATTAGGGAATAGTCATGTTATAATTCTTTTCCCATTTCTCATTTCGGAATTTGGGACACGCACATACACATGCCCAAGTCATGGGTGAAAGACTTGAACTGCATGGTCAGTTAGGTGGGATCCAGTTGCCTTAAGCACCATGCCACCAGCTGGCCTGAGAAATATTTTAAATAAATAATACTTCTGAGTTGGAAAGATGGAGACTAAAACATAACTAAAGAATAAAGGGGCATAAAGTTTACACATTTTTATACCTAAATGTACCATTTTCTGGAAAGCTATGTTTTTGACACAAAGATGAGACTTTACTGCATTACCCAAGTCCTAATAGCTACAGAAGAAAAAAATAAAAAGTCTTTCAACTGCATACAAGTATTTTAGGTGAAGCTTCTATGAAAACACCTGCCAAGCAGCTTGCACTATCATATTAAATGGATCATAGGGTTTACAAGGTGCTGGAGACTTTCAAAGGCATTCCCTGCACTGAGTATCACAATCATAGCAAGAGGAGACTCCACTTGAGGCACATGTCTAAGTCATTTCCTTGAATTGTTTCTTGTCAAATTAAAATGTCAAAAATTATTCTGTCAAATGCTGTCCCTAAGGAATCTAGCTCAATCCAAAGAGCAGCTACCAATTAGTAAAGTCGGGCCTTTTAACAGGGGAAAAAAATTCTTTTTCTATTGATATGTGAAATTAGCAGAATCCAAAAAGAAGTTTCATCTCAGCAGTTAGTTTAAGTGCCACTGATAGCTATAATCACATGCAGGCTACAATTCCTTTTGAAAGGATTTTCAAATGAACAAATACAAAGAAAAAAGAGAAACACAAGTGTTTTCATAGTGAATGACTGCCTAGGATTACAGAATTATAAAAAGCCAAGGTTAGAGATCCAGATATCCATGAGTATTGTGAACTAACAATCCAAAGTCAAATGAAATCCTTGCTTACTCTTTTGACAAGGTCAGTGCACCCATCCCTTAGCACAATAACTGTTTTCAGGTTGTAGAAAGTGCTTCAAGAAAACAAAAATTCTCCACAAATCACTTAATGTTTTTACATTGCCTTGAATGATTAAATAAAATCCTCTAAGAAAAACATTTTCTGCTCACTTAGTTGTTTTCCAAAAGCTACATATCATTCAGAAAGGGTCTTGTAGAAGTGTTCATTCATTAGCAAAGTGACAGATATAATGGGCATTCCATTGCAGTCAATCACACTGTATCTTTTTAACCTACAAGTAAAGGTGAATTTTTACAGCACATTTATAATTTACCCACAGAAGTGAGAGTTGTGCTCGTCTACCAGATAAAGCTATGATTTTCCTTGAACTCCCCCCCCCCAAAAAGTTCCAAAACTTTATTTATTTAATTAGTTTTTGCTATAGGGTGTGTGTGCCTACCAGAGGACAGAGAGAAGGAAAGTGAGAAATCAGCCCTGCAGGGAAATGGCCAGGTGTAATCTTTTCTCCTCTAGTCTTCTCTCTAGACTTTGGGCATGCATGCACACGCACCTGGCGTGATTTTTCAAGCCACTGGGTTTGGGATTCAAAACACAGATTTGGCTGTGGAAATCCAGCTCCTTAACCTCCATGCCACCTGCTGGCCCAGCAAAACTTTATTTCAAAGGACAGAAATACAATCAATAGGACAAACCAGCTCACTGAATAAGACTATTTACATGAGACATATACTAAAGTTTTCCTGGCTTGCATTTTTGGCAGAAATCATTAAATGACCTGTGGTTACTAGAGGAATCAAAAGGTTCCATTTTAATTGTGGCAAGCGACATTAATGACAAAAGTTCAATGTTAAATATTTCCATGCATTTATTCCTTCAATGCATCTCATAAAAAGTCTTTAGACTTAAGTTATCAAACATTTCCCAATTTAATGCTTTTTAAAATCTCTATTCTCAGAAACCAAGTTTCTTAACTTCGGGCTCAAGTGATGACAAACAGATCATTTCCTATTTACTCTACTTACCTCATCATCCAGAAGACTGCTAGAATCCAGTTATGTAAAGAATTATTCCCAACAGCCACCTTCAATTACAAATGTTTGACATGATCACAGACTTCCAGTGCTAATCTCCTTTCAAGCTGAAACACCCACACAAGGGCCCTTTGAGACACACAGCATGGCTATTTTCTCTGCTTTGCCTTATCCTGCAAGGGGCTGAAATACACTGGAGTCCTCTCCCCACCCCACCCCCCACAGTTATTGCCATATACATCTTTTACACAAAATAGCACACAGAGCCTCATGCTTTTGTCTAAAACTTGGAGGCTATTTAAAGAAAGGAAAAGAAAATCTTCATGGAATTGACTCTCATTTCTTCATGATTTCTAATTATAGACCGTAATTCCTCAGTTTACATACATCGGAGTGACACAAGTATATTTAATTTGAGGGCCGTTACTGCTAACCATAATTCTGGACTTAGAAACTTTCAGGGAGTTTAATTCAAGGGAGAACATTCATCTCTTTCTTACCCAATGAAAAGAAAACCTATATCTATAAAAGATAATCCTACCTACATACTAAGTTGTATCTATGTGTAAAAGACAAATAATTTAAATTTTAAAGGATAAGACGATTTTCAGCCACATCCAATTCAACTGCTTATACCAAGAGTACATATTTAACTCTCCACTCTTCGAAGTGACAACCAACCAGGGCTTTGAACATAAGGATGAGGATTCTGGTTTATGTGTATGTAAATTCATGAAAATCTACTCTTAAACTGAATTGCTCTAAGTCAACTTCCATTTTAAATACAACAAAGGAGCTTACTAGCTAAAGGAACTTAGAAGTGATTTTTTTTTTTTTTTGGAGAGGTTTTCGCTATAGGGTGCGTGCGCTCGCCAGACAGACAGAGAGAGACAGAGAGACAGAAAGCAGGAAATCACCCCCCAGGGGGGATGGTCACGCCGCAATCCCTTTTCCTCCATTCTCCTCTTGGGATCTTGGGCACACACGCACATGCGCCCGGCGTGAGTTTTAAGCCACCGGGTCCGGGATGCGAACCGCGGTCGACTACGTGGGAGTCCAGCGACATAGCCATTACGCTAACTGCTGGTTCCCAGAAGTGAAATGTTTAAGTCAAATGTTTAAGAGTAACTAATTCAAAGTAACTAATGACCTCTTATGAGCTTTAACTTGTGATTATGTTTTCAGAATTTTTATAAGTAAAGTATACTTTCCTTCATGACTATATCAAACCTATGCTAATTATGGAAATATGGACCTCCATGTTCTGTTAAAGAAAGATCTGTCCTCTTTAACCACATCTATGATTTGTTTTGTTTTGTTTTGCTTGTTTTAGTTTTGCTATAGAGTGAGAAATCATCCCCCAAGTGGGATGGCCAAGCAGTAATTCACCCTCCTCCATTCGTCTCAGGATTTTGGGCACTCCCATTTAACTTACGTTAAGGCAAGTGGGAAGAGTACAAACTTCATGCTGAGAAGGACAAAGCAACCACACAATAAATACACACAATTATTCCTGCAGCACAGGCTTCTTGGTTAATAGGAAGCAAAATCAGAAAGCAAGAAATCGAATTTTTCCTTCAACTGCTTTCCTTCCTGACCATGCCACTATTGCTTCTGTAGCATTTATCCCATTGCTCCTGCATGCTCATATGCACAGGACAGCATGCCAGAAATGGAGAGGTCTTCTATTTGCTCCTCCACAATCTTCATCATATAAGACAGAATTAGCCCAAAGGTAATCCTTCAGTGACTATTTCTTGCTATCTGCTGAGATTTCATACTCAAAAACTGTCTGGGGGGGGACCAGGAGTTAGCATAATTGTTTTGTCACTGAACTCCCATGTAGTTGACTGTGGTTCAAGTCCTGGACCCGGTGGCTTAAACTTACACTGGGCGCGTGTGCGTGCGTGCCCAAGATCCTAAGAGGAGAATGGAGGAGAAGGGACTGTGGCGTGGCCATCCCCCCTGGGGGTGATTTCTCGCTTTCTGTCTCTCTGTCTCTCTCTGTCGCTCTGGCAAGCACACAAGCCCTGTAACAAAAAAAAAAAAAAAAAAAAAAAAAAACTGTCTGGATACAATGAGAACCTATGAAATGTAGTCTAGTTACGCAAAGAGGGTTAGAATACCTTGTGAAATCTCCCCTCCTCAAGAATGCTCCCTTCCAGCCTGGGCTATATGGCAAGATGCTGTCTAAAAAAAGAAGAGCCAGGTTTGTTGGCATGAGTCTAGAGTCACAGCTGGGAGGCTGAGGCAGAAGACCCTGTACTGAAAAATCAAAACCAACCACCAATTGAAAAAAATAAAAACTGACCAGTTAATGAAATGGTTCATTAGTTTCAGTCTAGCATTGTGACAAATATGATTCATGCTAAATGCTAAAATGTTTAAAAGTTGAAGCAAACCAAATATTCAAGAGATAAATCTACCCCATGCCTTAGTAAAAAACTATTTGAAAAAGTTTTAGGGTCCATGAAGAACAAACTCTGACTGGCTTGATTAAAGACCCTTAAATCTCTTCTAGAAGATAAGAAATTGGACTGGATCCTAGAGGATATACTTACTCTGATACTATTTTATGTATGATTTAGGGAAATTCCTTAATACTGAAAAATGGACAAAAACCAACTAATCTGAATATAAACTCAGTCTTGTTCAGGTTTTGGGGTTTTGGATTTTTTTTTTTTTTTCTATTTTCTCCTTAATCACAGAAAAGTAAAATTAATAATGTTAAAGATAAGAGTATTCTCTTGAGTCAAGCTTTATACAAACAACTACCATATTTAAACAACGGAGAGCTCAAAAGACAGAACAGTGTGCAAGAAAGAGCATGAAGTTTAAGATCAGATGACTGGACTTAACTCCCCCTTCCACTCACTCCTTGATCCCTAACAGTCTGCAATTCAGTTTCCTCACCTGTAAAATGTGAATAACACAATCAGGGGGCTACTATGAGAAATAAAAGAGAACAAATGCAAAGATATTCAGTAAGCGGCAATAAACCTATGGACAGTTATCATAATAAAGCTTGAATTAAAGAATTTGCTAAATATACTCCTACCTAGCTCCAAGAAAAGCACATCCTGGTTTAAGTTATTAACACAAAACAATACAAAAGAATTTACTACAGAAGTAAAAATAATTAAAGTATTGACTACTCAGTCAATATGAAAACATGAAGTTTTCTGTTTTTTTTTTTTTTTTTTTTTTTTTTTTGGAGAGGTTTTTGCTATAGGGCGCGTGCGCTCGCCAGACAGACAGAGAGACAGAGAGATAGAAAGCGTGAAATCACCCCCCAGGAGGGATGGTCACGTTGCAATCCCTTCTCCTCCACTCTCCTCTCCGGATCTTGGGCATGCACGCACATGCGCCCAGTGTGAGTTTTAAGCCACCGGGTCTGGGACGCGAATGGCGGTTGACTACATGGGAGTCCAGCAACATAGCCATTACGCTAACTACTGGTCCCAAGTTTTCTGAGTTTTGACTGCCATAACATTTTTCACAAAGGAGCAAATTATTTGAAACTCTCCGTAATTAAGACTACTAATTTCTACACCCAAATCTTCACAAATTCCCAGTTTATGAAGTGGTGACCTCACAACAAGCAAAAGAACACAGATAACTAGTTGTGGTAAAGTAGCACCCAGGATAATCAACAATTTAATAATCCAAATATAATTTCACAAGTAAAAATTTGGTATAAATTTCAACAACAAAAAAGCAAATGTAACATTTAAAATTTATCTGATAACTTGAAAAGAGATTACTTTACTACTACACTTTATCCCTTAAAGTGGAAAAAAAAAATTCAGAAATACATTCTAACACAGTTAATCTGGCTAACTATAAAAGCTAAAATTAGACAAATAAGTAAGTTTCTTACATGTCTATATAATCCCTGGCTAGAATAATACTTCACATTTCTGGACCATCTCAGCAATAATAAGGAATTGTGCAGGTTGTGGAACATGGGAGGGGAGGTGTTGGAACTGTCTGAGACTTTCTGGCTCCATCATTATGGAAATCAATGAATACAGTCTGAGTCAGGGTCTCCAGGTGAAATATCTATTTTCATCAGAGTCTCTCTGGAATAAATACTGTTCAAAGCACTCCAATTGTCACTTAAATACTTTTAAAATGAACAAATTTCTTATAACTTATAAACTTCATAGCACTAACAATTTTCAAAGATTTTCAACCATACTTGCCAAGACTGTCTTAGAATATGAACATCTAAGACAGACCATATTATCAAATATCCTTACTCAATCCTTTGATCACTGGTTTGTCATTCTTTAATTTTAAAAGGAACTTCTGTATCTCTTAAAAGGGTAAACTACTGTGCAATATGACTAAGAATCTTGGAAATTAATAGTGCTTCAAGCTCAAGAACAACAAATTCACTGAGAATCAGAGAACAAGAGCAAGTAGGAGAAATTACATCTTACTAGACAAACGGTGCAGAATCATTTCAGGATTAAAGGAGACTTGTTATTTCCTGCTGAGTGTTAGCACTTATAGCTTATAGGGTCAGACATTATTGTCCTACATATTTATTAGTTTCTTTAACCTCCACAACAAATCTATTATTATTACTATGTATAACAGCTAAGGAAACTGAGATACAGAATGGTTAGGTAATTTGTTGAAGGTTAGAGAACTAGAAAATTGTATAGATGAGTTAAAATGAGAATCTTCTGTGCTTCAGAAGGAGATGGGGCTGGAAGGTATCAGGAGAAACAGGTTAAAAGACGCAGAAGTGTGCATAATACAAGTGGAATAGGCTCTGGAACAGTATACCACAGCAGAGTAAAGAATGTTGTTGACAATTTAATATGTGCTTCCAAAAAATCAGCAGAGCAAATTATTTATAACCACAACATAATATAATGTGAAATGTAGATGATGAATGGTTATATCCTTGATTTCATTATTCCACACTGTATAAATGCTTTAAAGAAGCATACTATACCTATGAAGATGTACAACAAATTGCAATTTTAAAAAAGTAGACTGAATAGTAAACAAAAATATAAAACAGTATACTATTCTTTAAAAAAAAATATATATATATATATATATATATATATATTTATTTATTTATTTAATTATTTATTTTTGGAGAGGTTTTTGATATAGGGCATGTATGCTCACCAGACAGAGACAGAAAGCGAGAAATCACCCCCCAGGGGGGATGGCCATGCCGCAATCCCGTCTCCTCCATTCTCCTCTGGGGATCTTGGGCATGCACGCACAAACGCCCGGCGTTGAGTTTTAAGCCACCGGGTCCAGGACTCAAACAGCGGTCGACTACATGGGAGTCCAGTGACATAGCCATTATGCTAACTGCTGGTCCCAAAAAGTAAATATTAAGGACAACTAGCAGTTGGAATTACTAGAGAAGCAGATCCATGTGCTTAATAGTACCCTGACTAAAACAAAACAAATCCGTATTTTGAAAAAAAGGATAAAACATGCACATGCAATAAACAAATATGCATAGCAGTCCTTAAAAATATTGAGAGTTATTAAAAATGGTATTTATCTTTAAGACATTTAAAAGCAAGAGAACAGAGGTAGATGATAGTGCAGCGGTAACACAACTTGGACCTACATGGGAAGGTCCTAGATTTGTTTCCTAGACCTCATGGACACTAGACACATACACGTGTCCACGATCCAGGCCTGCGAAAAACTAGAGGCGGATTGTAGTATGAAGACCCATTGGGGTGCTTGTTTCAGTTGCTCTTGTGTAATAAACAAACAAACTTATAAAGTAAGCAGAGGAGGGACCAGTAGATGGTGTAATGGTTACGTCGCTGGACTCCCATGTAGTTGACTATGGCTCGAGTCCTGGACCCAGTGGTTTAAAACTCATGCCAGGCAGGTATGCGTTAGTGCCCAAGATCCCGAGAAGAGAATAGAGGAGAAGAGACTGTGGTGTGGGCATCCCCCCGGCGGGTGATTTCTTGCTTTCTAACTCTCTTGGTGAGCACAAGCACCCTATAGCAAAAATCTCTCTTAAAAATCTAACGCCAGGCATGTGTGTATACATGCCCCCAAATCCCGAGACTGGAGAAGGGATTGTGCCCCCAAATCCTGACAGACTGGAGGAGAAGGGATTGTGGCGTGGCCATCCCTCCGGGGATGATTTCTCACTTTCTGTCTCTCTCTCTCTGGCTAGTGCACACGCCCTATAGCAAAAATCTCTCTTAAAAAAAAAGTAAGCAGGAAAAAATAAAGGTAACCAACCATTAGTGTTAAATTCTGTAACACACACAAACATTAACAGACATTCCAAATATATCTGAAATCATGTTCACCAACATAATATTGATTGTTACTCCTGGATGGTGGGGTACAGATAATTTTCTTCTTTTTCCTTCCTTTTTTTTTTTTAGAGAGAGTTTTTTGTTATAGGGCACATGCACTCACCAGAGAGACAGAGACAGACAGAAAATGAGAAATCACCCCTCAGAGGTTATGGCCACACCACAATCCCTTCACCTCCATTCTCCTCTCAGGATTTTGAGCATGCGCGCATGCACGTGCGTGTGCACACACACACACACACACACAACTGGTGTGTTGTAAGCCACCAGGTCCAGGACTTGAACCACAGTCGACAATGTGGGAGTCCAGCAACATAGCCATTACGCCATCTGCTGGTTCCAGGGATAAAGGTAATTTTCTACAGTGTTCTCTGGACTACTCTCAACGGTTTAAACTGCTTATGAGAGATCATATTTCCATAAAAATTGTCTTAATTTTTCAGTATAAAAAGTATACAGGTATAGGCAGACACACTGCAATTTCATAAAAAAAAGTTGTGTTTAAAAAGAAAAGCATATACATGTTGTAAGAAATTTTAAAGTGTTTCTACAGGGAAAGGCATTTTGTTAATGTAAATGCAATGTAAGATATATTAAATCCATAAATTCTGGTTATACAGGATATATTAATTTAGCTATCAAATGTCTGAGTGAGTACCATGTACTAGGTGCTGCTTTATGTCTAGTGATGTAACAGTAAACAAGTGGTCAAACATCCCTGTACCCATGGAGCTTACCTATTAGTAAATATTTACCAATCCTTATATTTGATTTTTTTTTTTTTTGGAGAGATTTTTGCTATAGGGTTTGTGCGCTCGCCAGACAGAGAGAGAGAGAGACATAGAGACAGAAAGCGAGAAATCACACCCCAGGGGGATGGTCATGCCGCAATCCCTTCTCCTCCATTCTTCTCTTGGGATCTTGGGCACGCACGCACACGCGCCCGGCGTGAGTTTTAAGCCACCAGGTCCGGGACGCGAACCGCGGTTGACTACGTGGGAGTCCAGCAACATAGCCATTACGCTAACTGCTGGTTCCTCCAATCCTTATATTTAAAAAAAGTCATAAAACCCAATAGCTATAACCATATATATGATAGTGAGTAATAGTATACCGCAGCAATAATAAAAAAAAAAATTTACAAAAAAAAAAAAGAAGATAGCTTTCCAGAAGGGAGATGCCCACATATGAGGGTATCTATCTCACCACACATTTATCAGAGTTAAATATTTTTAAAACATTTAAAATCAGTTCAGATATTACAAAACCATATTTGCCTCCCATTGTTTAGTTACTTTATCTTTTATTTATATCAGTTTGTTTATTTTATTCATGAGTACATACATGCAGGCCAACCTGGGGACCTGAATCTGTGGAAAGCCAAGTGGCTAGGCCTTATTTTATCTTTTAAATAATTAGTTTTGTTTGGGTATTTTTCAATTTTATTTATTGATTTCCTGTTTGTGGGAGTGTCACACTGCTCTGTAATATATTTTATTTAAATTAGAACTCAAGTTTTATATGAGTGAGAGTTTTCATTTTCATGTAGGGTAGTAACAAAGAAGTTTTCATTATCATATAGGTGGGAGCAAAAAAAAAAGTAGGTTATACACAGCAAGGCAACCAAAAGCAAGAAAAACTGCTAATTCCCTCAGAATAGATGAAAGCTACTTCAAAGCAATGAGAGGCTGGTGTGACAAGCTTTGGGCAAGTATATGGCTAAGTAACTAAGCATTGATTTGTCAGAAATTTCCTGCTGACTAAATAAAAGTCAACTCTCAACTTAGTCTTTGAATATAGCATTTCAGAAATAACTTGGTCAATTTAATTTAGCTTTGTATTTTACTTTTTATGTATGTACAGAGTAACTCCTGGGGAAAAATTTATGTCTAGATAATTCACAATGTTCTTTCTATGGATGAAAAGCACAATGTTATAATTTCATAAGCAGGCTATTTCTTCTTAAGGTACATAAACATTTCTTAAACTGATGATATCTTAGGTTTATTGAAATGCAATAATATATTTACCCGCTACAAAAATCTTGTAAGTATTCTTATTGTCAATACTTTTATTTGTAGGAAAACTCAAGGATTAAGTAATTTACCCAAGGGTTTGAAACTAACAAAATGGTTAATGTGTAATATACCAATCTACTGTGATATATCGCCCAAGAGTCTACTCCAAGAGACTACTGTTTAATAATTATCCACCACCACTACCTCCAAACTTCCTTGAATACATGAAATTATTTTGAGCAGCATGAATGACAGAACAGTACTATACAGGAATTTCCAAATGAGACTGACATCACTGAGTAGGAGAGGGAGAAAGCACTGAGAGGCTGGCAGAGTCCTCACAGTTCCAGGTCATGCCTTTCATTACCTTAATCCACAGCACCTTGTTTGGAAACCACAGCTAAGGACAAGTAGGTAGTAATCTTCCACTTCACATTTTACAACATGCCTGGGGCTTTCGGAAGAATCAACCAGGGAAATATCTTTTTTATGTTTTGGACAGACAGAGATAGTTTGGAAAAGGACAGATCACATATCTGAAAACTTTCCAAATAAAGAATATAGCTGTATTTGTGCAACTAAATCTCTTCCAACATGAATATACAATGGCTTCTTTTGTTTACATTAATAAACCAACAATTTATAAATTGCCAAAGCATGTACTTTTTTAGTCTGTACAACTAAAAAGATTTATTTCAATCTCATTTTGCTCACAAAAGAATGGTAGATTTGAGATTTCTTAATGGATTTCTCAGGGTGAGCTCCTGAAAATAATAAAGTCTTAAGAAAAGAAAAAATAAAAAAGATACAAATCTCACGATTTTGTCTAGTAGAATTTCTAGCGAGGTATATTGAGAAAGTCTAGAAAACTGACAGGTGTGACGAAAAGCTATAATAATTAAAGGCATTCTAGGAATGACTATAAGTTGTAATTTTTAATCAGGTCATATTTATAGTTCTAAAAAAGTTAAACTGGATAAATCCTAGATAATGGAGAGAAATGAAAAAGGAAAGAAAATGTCTAGTTTTTTCAAATAAAAATAAGTTAAAAAATATTAGTTATTCCTGGAAAGACAAGGGGAACAACTTTGTAACCCAACTCAAACTACAGTTATTCAACTGTATTTCATAGGAACACCCTCGGCCTCACCACCACCTCACCTCACATTCTACACCTTTCAAACTAAACCTTGCCTCCACTGGCTCAGGGTAAGGATGGCCATTACCAAAAAAAAAAAAAAAAAAGAAACAAAAAGCTTATCTAACCTGTTATCCTTGTAAAGATCCAGGTGCAGGCCATTAGGATCTTACAAGAATATCTTCGAGGGGTCGGCAGATGGTGTGGTGGTTAAGGGCACTGGACTCCCACGTGGTTCAAGTCCTGGACCTGCCGGTTTGCTTTCTCACTTTCCCTCTCTCTCTCTCGCTCTGTCCCCCTCTGATCAAATTTTAAAATATATGAATAAGTAAAGCTAAATAAAATAATTTTTAAAAAGAGTATCTTTGATTAAGTATAATTTAATTGTGTCCTCCCACCCCAAATAATTCATTAATCCATTCACACTTTTATTTCCTTAAATATATTCCATACAAATATATTACATTCTTTATATGATTAATGCCAACAATTGCAGTGTTTGATGGTTCAGATGAAAATTTTGTTATTTCTCCTAACTCAGGCACATACACTCTGCCAGTCCTCTGGCTTCTCAGGATCTCGGGCACTCACACATATACCCAGCATGTTTTTAGGTCAAGTTGGGGAGTCATGCAGCGAGGATACTGTGGACTGCACCAGCAGGCTGGACCCATTATGTGATGTTTTGAAAAAATAATTTATTAATTTTTTCCTGGAATTCTAACTTCAGAAAATCTTTGATGCCTGAGTTTAATGTATTTTTTCTTTCAGAGAAGAAGAAATTTACCTCTGCTATACAGTAGTGCAAGAGTCTTCTAAATATATTCATATGTTAATCCATGTAATCTTTGCAACAATCTTATAAAGTTACTATATTTTTATCCTCATTTTACATAATAAGAAAACAAAATCAACTTGAGAAATAACAGCTAAAGAAGTATTATCAAAATTTAGAACTGTAAATGCCTACATTAAAAAAGAACTCAAGGGGCCAGCAGGTGGCATGGTGATAAAGAGCTCTGGACCTACCGCATGGCCCATTGTGGTTCAAGTCCCGGACCAGCAGCTTGCTTTCTCACTTTCTCTCTCTCTCTCACTCTGTCCCTCTTTAGTCAAATTAAAACAAACAAATAAAAAGTTATATAAAATAATTCTTTAAAAGAAAAACCCACCTCAAACCTTCCACCTAAGATAATAGAAAAGAACAAATCAGACCTAAAGCAAACAGAAGGAACAGTAACAATGAGAGCAGAAATTAATAGAAAAGAGAATAAAGAAATTCCATACATGAAAGTTCTTAACAAAATTGACAAACCATTAGCTAGACTGATCAAAACAAAGAGATTTAAATCACTATAATCAGAAATGAAAGGGGGACAATTAGTACCAACCTTACAGAAACAAATATAATTATAAAGGAATCATAAGAACAATCGTATGCCAATAAATTAAAAAGCCTATAAATTAGATAAATTACAAATAATTATAAACGAGATACTCTAAATAAATGGACAAATTCCTGTTAAGACATAAATTACCAACAATGACTCAAGAAACAATCTCAACAGACCAAAAACAAATACAGATAAGATCATAATAAAAATAGAAAAGTCCAGGCCTAGATGGCTTTACCATTGAATTCTACCAAGAATTATTTTTTCTACTGAGAATTTTTTAAAATAGTATCAATTCTTGGGACCAGCAGTTGGTATAATGGCTATGTCACTGGACTCCCATGTAGTTGACTACGGTTCAAGTCCTGGACCAGGTGACTTAAACTCATGCCAAACACATGGGTGGGCATGCCCAAGATCCTGAGAGGAGATTGGAGGAGATTGCAGCGTGGCCATGTCCCCTGGGTGGGGGGAGGGATTTTTCACTTTCTGTCTCTTTGTCTCTCTCTGTCTTTCTGGTGAGTACATGCGCCCTATAACAAAAACCTCTCCAAAATAATAAGAATAATGATCAATTCTTCATAAGCTCTTCCAAAAAAATAGAAGAGGAAGGAATACCCAACTGATTTTATGAAGCCTGTATTACCCTAATACAAAACCCAGAAAGATTACACACAAAAAATGTTAACCAATATCTCTAATAGATGCAAAAATTATCCATAAAATACTAACAAACCAAATTCAGTAACATATAAAAAGAATTATAGGCACTGTTTAAAGCAGATTGATCCCACACGGCCAAGTGTATAGTTCAAGGCCTAGATCTGGTGCCTTGAGAAATATACCAGGCATATGTGCATGCATGTCCAAAATCCCAATGGAAAAATGGAGAAGGGACTGCAGTGTGACCATCCCTCATGGGGAGTGCTTTCTCATTTTTTCTCTCTTTGTCTCTGATAAATTAACACGCCCTCTAGCAATTTTTTTTTAAAAAGAAAGAAAAAAGTGATACACCAGGATCAAGAGGTATTGACACCAGCAGATGACATGGTGATTAAGGCCCTGGATTCCACATGGCCAGGCATGGTTTGAGTCCTAGACCCTGCAGTTTGAAAATCATACTGGATGCATATACATATGTACTCAAAATCCAGAGAGGAGAATGGAGGAGAAGGGACTGTGGCATGGCCAGCCCCCCTGGGGGTTAATTTCTCACTTTCCCTCTCTTTGTCTCTCTGGAAAGTGTGTAAACCCTATGGCAAAAACCTTTAAAACAAAATAAAAAGGTATTTATCCCTAACATCTAAAAATCAATTAATACAATACACAATGGCATAGCAACAGAATAAAAAATAAAACTCAAAACAATCAACTTAAAAGACATAGAAAAAACATTTGACAAAAGCCAACATCTTTTCATGTTAAAAACGCTCAATGAACTATGATTAGAAGAGAACTTCCTTAGCCAGATAAAGAGCTTTGAGTGTAGGAAAAACCCAGTTAACACAATAGTTGGTGAAAGACCTCCCAAAAGACAGGAACAAAACGAGGACATTTGTTCTATTCACTTCTACTGCATTTGAAGTTCCAGCTAAGGTAACTAAGCAAGAAAAAGAATTAAAAGACATCCAGATTGGAAAGGAAGAAGTAAAGCATCTCTATTCACAGGTGATATGGTCTTGTTTATAGAAAACCCTAAGGAAGCTACTAAAAAACTTAAAACTAATTAACATGTTCAATCAAATTGCAAGACACAAGATTAATTACAAAAATCAATTGTACTCCTACACTTGCAATGGGCATTCCAAAAACAAAATAAGAAAATTCTATTTATAATAGTGTCAAGAAAGGAATACATTAGAAATGTCCAAAAAGCGTACGAAAAGATGATGACCAACTTAGCTAGACTATAGGAATTACTGATATCTGAGAATACTTAATACGAAGGGGAGGGCACTTAAAAAGAAGCAACAGAAGGGCTAGCAGGTGGTATAATGGTTAAAGTGCAGGACTCCCACATGGTCAACCGTGGTTCGAGTCCCGGACCCAGCAGCTTAAAACTCATGCCAGGCACATGTGTGTTTATATCCAAAATCCCAAGAGGAGAAGGGATTGAGGCATGGCCATCTCCCCTGGGGGATGATTTCTCACTTTCTGTCTCTCTGGGAACACATGCTATATTAGCAAAAATCTTTCAAAGAAAAAGAAGCCACTGAAAATAGGAAACAAAATTTCATTGTAAATAACTGGAATAGATTAGGAGATTTATATGAGGCTACCCTGAAAAATAAAACAATTTTTAGGACAACTGAAGATCTTCTGCCCAAACTTCACCCTCTTTCCTCCCAGATTTAGCCATGACAAGCCAATCACCAGACATCTATATCTAAGTTCTGAGTGGCCCCTTTCACACAGTACGTAAGTATGTCACAGGGTTTTCATTTTTTGCTTCAATTTTTTTTCTCTTTTTAAAATTTTTTTTGTCTTTGGGAACCAGCAGTTAGCGCAATGGCTATGTCGCTGGACTCCCACGTAGTCGACCGCGGTTCGCGTCCTGGACCCGGTGGCTTAAAACTCACGCCGGGCACGTGTGCGTGCGTGCCCAAGATCCCGAGAGGAGAATGGAGGAGAAGGGATTGCGGCGTGACCATCCCCCCTGGGGGGTGATTTCTCGCTTTCTGTCTCTATGTCTCTCTCTGTCTGTCTGGCGAGCGCACGCGCCCTATAGCGAAAAACCTCTCCAAAAAAAAAAAAAAAAGTAAAAAAAAAAAAAAAAAAAAAATTGTTTTTGTCTTTTTTTTCTCTTTTTGTTTGTTTTATTTTCCTTTTCCTTTTGTTTTTACCTTTCTTGCTTTTCTGCTCATCCTTCACATATTGAGTTTCTAGAGAAATTTAAGTGCGCACTAGTCAAATATCTGAATACTTTTAGAGTCAGATTAATCCTCAATTTCCATGGAATAAGCTGCACAAAGGGAGAAAAACAGTACTGCTTAGAGATTACAGATCACCTCCTTCTGCATGCCTCTGAATGCTCAGATTTAACTCCAAAAACTAAGAAAAAAAAAAGTATAATCCATCAGATAACCAGAAACCACCAGAGTCACAAGAAATATGACAAACCAAGAACGTACCTCTCCCCTAAGGGAAAAAAATAGCTCCTCATCCTCCACAGACAATACAGGGAACTCGTGGAAATGTCAGATAAAGAATTTAAAATATTCAGAGATGCAAGAGAAGAGAGACAACAAACTCCAAAAGATGCAGAAGAAAAGAGACAATGAGCTCCAGGAAGTGAGGAAGTTCTTGCACAATCTGAAAGAAGAAATATACACCATAAAAAAGAGTCATATGGAACTGTTAGAGATGAAGGCTGCAATACAGGAAATCAAAACCTCCCTTGAAAATATTAAAAGCAGATTAGATCATGTAGATGTAGAAGATAGAACCTCAGACCTAGAAAAATTCACCAAAAAGACTGAGAAAATAAGCCCCCCTCAAAAGAGAATATAAGAATAATATTAGATACCATTAAAAGCCCAAACATCCGGATAATCAGTACCCCAGAAGGTGAAGAAACTAATAAGGGGATTAATAATCTATTCCATGAAATCCTGGGAGAAAACTTTTAAAACCTAGAGAGGCACTCAAATATCCAGACCCTAGAAATACAAAGGACCCCACATAGGATCAATCCAAGAAAATCTTTCCCAAGGCACATGATAGCCAGATTGGCCAAGACCATAGACAGAGACAAGATACTAAAATTGGCAAGAGAGAAACATCAAGTCACTTTCAAAGGATATCCCATCAGGCTAACATTGGACCTCTCATCGGAAACAATGCAAGCAAGGAAAGAATGGTAAAATAAATTCAAAGTGTTAAGTGAATAACAATTTCAACCAATAATACTATACCCAGCAAGATTATCTGTCTTATGGGGAAAAAAAGACAAAAACATTCTCAGATAAACAAAACCTGAAAGAATTTACCAACATCAGACCAGCTATCAGAGAAGGCTGAAGGGAGAGCTATTCCAGAAAACTAAAGTCAGACACACAGAAATAAGAGTACAAAAAACAACCAAGAAAATGCCAGCCTAACGGTAAGGACAAGTCTGGAGTTGAATGTTAGTTAACTTTCAGAGTTTAATGAAAAAGATCGGACCACAGTAACATTGCAAATTCAACAGAAGAGAGATTAATTACATGAGACTGAACTGGTGAAATAGAATTTTATGACTTTTGACTAAAACATTACTGATTTTCTTCTATGTTTTGTTTTCCACATTTAAGGATTTTCGCTTTCTCTTGAACTGCTGAGAGTTTCATCTACGTACTGTCTGAACTGATTCCTAACCTTTTTCCTGGCTTTAAGTCTTAGGCAAAATTCTCTTAACATTTTTTTTTTTTTTTTTTTTGTAATTGAGATTTATTGGTTGTGTCAAGGATCAGTATAGACATTTCAATTTGTACCCAATTCTTAACATACGTACCAAAAATTTAAAAAGCCAAGTATAGTGATTCTTTTTAAGTTATTCCAGTGACATTCCAGCTTCAAATTTGTAGGCAAATTTTCCTTAAGAGGATATCAAGAACCGCTGTCTTCAGATGTTGAAAGCTGTTATGTAAGTTCCACCAAATCACAATTTAGTATCATACAGACTACATACTTCAAATTTCCAATCTTTCACAGCACAGTAACAGAATTATTAGGAAAACTGGACTACTACGACCAAAGATGTTACAGAGTGCACACAATTCTGACAAGGAGAGCAACAATCAAAGAGTGGTTTTCTTTAGGAAACAATACTACTAAAAAACATAACAGAAGTCATTTAAAATATTCAAGACACATAAAATGCATGACTGTGACTCCAAACTGTCATTTAGTATGCTTTGCATTTAGGATATAAAAACTACCCACCCGCCCCCACCTATGGAATGTTAAGCTGACACGCAAGAGAGTCAAAGCCTCCTATAAGTCAATATCCCACTATTTTCTGGTTGTACTGAAAAATAAACAACCAGTAAATGATTTCACCTCTTAAAAAAAAGCATTTACACTTAAAAAATGGGATGCGGTGTGATTCTCTCCTTCTTAAAAATGTTTCTAGAGCTACTAAAAAACTTGCATTTATAAAATAGTTGATAAAAATATTCCTCTGGATTGTACAAGAAGGGAGACAGGGACCATTGATAAGACATGCTATATAATATTACTCAGACTTGACTTCTTTCTCGCCTGCTTCACCAGAGGGTGGACTCTCATTTTTAGTTTCTCCATTTTCTGCAGGTAAATCTTCTTTAGTGTCTCAGTTGGCCACTTCAGCCTGTTTCCCCTTTGCTCCCCTTTTCCCTTTTGTTTGCACTCTTTTGTCTGAAGATTTATCCTTCCCTGCCGCCTTTTTTGGCTTCATCTCCACTTTTGCAGGAGGTTTAGTTGACAACCTCGCCTATCTCCTCTTGGGCTCTTCCTTGGCAGCTCCCTCGGCTGAGCTGACCTTCCTCTTGGGCATCTTGGCTGCGGACAGGGTGCCTGCTGGGTGCCTGATGAGGCCGCGACACGCCTAGAACCTTTGCGGAGTTGAGCGGATAAACCCTACTGCTCCTCCCGCTGCCGGAGCTGCTGGAACCCCAACATTTTTTTATTTTGATCTATTAAAACTAAAACTGTTTTTCTTGACATGAAAAAGAAGGGGACCAACAGTTGGCGTAATGGCTATGTTGCTGGACTACCACACAATTGACCACGGTTTGAGTCCTGGACCTGATAGCTTAAAATCACGCCAGGTGCGTGTGCCCAAGATCCCGAGAGGAGAATGGATTGTGGCGTGGCCGTGTGGGGTGGGGGGGGACACGGACTTCTTTCTTTCTGTCTCTCTCTTCTCTCTGTCTTTCTGGCGAGCACACCTGCCCTATAGCAAAAACCTCTCAAATAAAAAAAAGAAAAACAAAATATTAAAAATAGATTTATTTTAGCTTATAGATAAAATATTAAATGTAAGTGTGACTCTGTGCTAATTCTTATAATGAACAAATAGGAAATCATTATATGTGTGAGTGTGTATATACACATACATGTATATATAATTTTTTTAATTGTATGGTTCTTTAATGAATAGTACTAATCGCATTAAAGTAAAATAACTACACAGACTCAGATTATGAATGAATAACTGATAAACACTATGTCTTGGACTGAAAAGAAAATATCAAGAGATTATATTTAAAAAGTAGGGAGAGGTCAACTCTTGAAAGCTTTAACACCTCAAAAGAAGGTTGATAAACCAGAGACATTGAAGACATGGGAGAAACTTTCAAGAGAATCAATAGGAATGCCAGTTTAATAGAATATATGACAGAATAAGAAATCAGAAATTATAAATTTTGTGTCTAAGAGAACTGTTAGCCCATCAAAAAAGGACTTATAAAATATAAGACACATAAAAATCAACAGATTGAGAGTCAACACAAGGAGTCAAATTTGTTTGAATATAAGGCATCAAAGGGATACTCTAGAGACTAGCAAAAGCTACTTAATTTGAATTTAGATCTCTGAATTCAAACTAGTCTGCTTGAAACTATGCAGACTTAGACTTATTTAGGGACCAGCAGTTGGCGTAATGGCCATGTGGCTGGACTCCCATGTCATCAATCACGGTTTGAGTACTGGATCTGGTGGCTTAAACTCACGCCAGGCGCGTGTGCATGTATGCCCAAGATGCTGGGAGGAGAATGGAGAAGAAAGGACTGCGGTGTGGCCATCCCCCCGGGGGGCGATTTCTCGCTTTCTGTCTCTCTGTCTCTCTCTTTCAGGCGAGCACTCGCGCCCTATTCCAAAAACCTTTCCAAAAAAAAGAACTTATTTAAATACAAAAGATGAGGCCCCAAAAGTGGGTATGGAAATTTTTAAGAAAAAGGACATGGGCCAGCAGATGGCATAATGGTTACCTCACTGGACTTTCTCATAGTCGACTACAATTTGAGTCCCAGACTTGGCTGCTTAAAAACTCATGCTGGGTGCATGTGCATGCGTGCCCAAGATCCCAAGAGGAGATTGGAGGAGAAGGGATTGCAGCATGGCCATTTCCCCTGGGCAGGGTGATTTCTCATTTTCTGTCTCTCTGTCTCTGTCTCTCTGGTGAGTGCACGTGCCCTGTAACAAAATCTCTATTAAAAATTTAAAAAAAAAGAAAAAGAACATAGTGAAGACAAAAGGGAATGAGACAAGTAATTGGAGTATTGTCTAAGGTTAAGAGTACGGAAGAGATGAAAAGATGCACAGAAAGAAAAGTTAACAAAATTAGACTATCAAAATGGCATGGAAAAAACATCAGTATATAAATCTGAAAAGAAGTCCAGATAAGCTAGAGTTTAGAAAAGCCTGCTAGATTGAACATAAAATTCCACTGCATAAGATTTTATAACTCTTTGACTCCACAGTGACTAGCACAAACCAAGGTACTCAATAAATTCTTGTTGAATGAATGAGTAAATAAAGTTTGATAGTCAAAGAGAAAGAAAATTATCCAATATAACCAGATAACTCCTGAAGATGTCAGTGAAGATTACAATAACTGTAATAGTAAAGTAAGATCTCAAGTTTTTAGCTGTGGTGAATAATTTAAATGCAATATTTCACTTCCATGAAATGCCAAGGAAAGGATGCTGTGCATACACTAGATTTCGAAGACAAAATTTCCCCCAAGATACTAAATGCAACAAGACAGATAAATTTTACATTTTTTTACAGTAAGCACAAATCTGTCACTTCTCACTAAGGAAAGGTGGTCAGAAGGAAAACTGAAAAAAGCAGCAAAAACAACAATAAAAAATGAAGATGAGTAGAAGCAAATTGAATCTGAAAGAGCTAAGATACTTCAAAAGCCCAGTGTGTTCCTGTGGTATTACCAGGTCTGTTTTTTAAAAATCCACTTCTCATACCTCCCTGCCAAAACCCAAATAAGAAAAATGAAGTCCTAAGTCTGAAAACTATACAGGAGATCCTAACACTGTTCCAGTCCCTATGTACCCAACAAAAATTCATTAAAATAGAAAAAAAAGACTGACTTTGTGGTATGAATTTTAATTATTACTTTTCCCAACAATGTCTAAATTATCTAAAAGCAGCATTTCCTAGAATCTCCAAAATGGCTTAAGGAATAGGACACCCGCCACCTCCCAAAACAAGATGAGACAGGAAAGAAAACAGATATGTTTCTCTTATATAACCAGTGAATTTTAATTCAAAATAAGGCAAGGAACATGAAGAGAAAGAAATCAATGAATCCTAGAAATTACAGTATATGGTTAGACTAGAAATGGACATCCTCTAAGTATTCCTTGTTACTGAAGACATTACAGGGCTTCTTGATATCTATATGCCTTATAATTTTGGTGATACCAACACCTGAATTCTAAGACAGAAACATTCTAAATATAATGGTGAAGGTACCTTAAAAAAGGAGGTGGAATATGACAATGCCAGTGATGGCAGTGGCAGGTTTTAAACAATATAACTATCTAAATTCGAACTTGTTAGGAGCTAGGAGGGGAGGGCAGTCTACCAAAGATCTTGTGGTTCCTTATATTCCTAGATTCACAAAAATCACTAGGCAGAAAGGAAAAATAAAAATGCTTTAAATAGTAGACATTTTAGGTAAATAGGATTATTGAGTAAACATACATATTAGTCAAAAACATGCTCATCAGTTGCTAGGATGGTGACTTATTTGCTAGCTCAAGTTGCATATCACTAAGTAATTAATAACATTTATAACTGATCTTTTTTTAAAGAATTATTTATTTAAATTCCATTCGTTGTTAGCTTTTTTTTTTTTTTTTTTTTTTTTTTTTTTTTTTTTTTTTTTTTTTTTTAATTTGACCATTAGAGAGAGAGAGAAAGAAAGGGAAAGCGAGAAAGCAAGCCACCAGGTCTGGGACTTGAACCATGGTCGGTCATGTGGGAATCCTGTGCCCTTACCCACCACACCGCCTGCTGGCCCCTTATGATTGATCTTTAACTATGCTGACTCTCACTGAAAGTCAGACTAACTTGTAGTTTATATATCTGAATGACAGCATAAACAATACTAAAGCCAATTTCTATGCTAAAACTATGTTGACCCTAAGTTAGGTAAACTATGCAAAAACTTCAAAACCAAAAAAAAAAAAAAAAAAAAAAAAAAGCATGAGTCACAAGTCAACCAAAGGACTCCAATACTCCTTGCCCGAGGAAAGTTAAAACATTAACAGAATAAGCACTAGATGACTTTCTAAGCAATATCGTGCCTCGTCTCCAAATTCTCTATGATGAGTTATATCAAATTATTAAAGGAACATATCCTACATGTGAAAAAAGATACTGTGAAGTAGAAGAAGGGACAGGAGCTGAAGGGAATGGTGACATAAATAGAAAGGTGTATGTCTTTCAGCCTTCATTGTACTACCTATTTCTGGATATCGATCGCTCTCAAACTCAGGTCACTCTTCCAAATGCAAAGGGTGAACTATATATGACATATGCAATGACATCAAAAAGTGCTATTGTACAATGCCTCTATCAACAAATGGGCAAGATATACCTTTTTCACCCACCTCCTTCAATCACAGATTCAAATGCTGAATAAACTGCGAAAACTGTTCAATCTCCATACATACCAGGCTATCTCCCTTCATAAAACCCCAAAAGAAGGAACCAGCAGTTAGCGTAATGGCTATGTCGCTGGACTCCCATGTAGTCGACTGCGGTTCGCGTCCCGGACCCGGTGGCTTAAAACTCACGCCGGGCGTGTGTGCGTGCATGCCCAAGATCCCAAGAGGAGAATAGAGGAGAAGGGATTGTGGCGTGACCATCCCCCCTGGGGGGTGATTTCTCGCTTTCTGTCTCTATGTCTCTGTCTGTCTGGTGAGCGCATGTACCCTATAGCGAAAACCTCCCCCCCCCAAAAAAAAGAAAACCCCAAAAGAGATCACTATAGCTCATTCTCTACTAATAGTTACAGTCCATCTCAAGTAATTTTTAAAAAATAAATTTCATTTTTTAATACATCCAATCACTGTATATCATTTGAGCATGCAAAATGAATTTCCCCAGCATGAATACACTGAATATTAGTCCAGTCAAAGAAATTATCATACACATTATCACCTACAGTTAATTTTCTATTTTTGTGTCCCGTAAATGTTTTGCTACTTTACTTGAAAGGGCCCACAGACTCCTCTGTGCCAGTAGTAGTAGCAGGGATAGGAGCTGAAGTTATAGTGTTGGTTTCTTACACTTTACAGGCCTTTAGTTTAATAAATTGCTGAAGCCAGGTCTGGATTTAAATTTATTTCATATGACATATGAATAAAAAGTTAGTAAAGCAGGTATAAAGGCAAGTAAAATTATATACTATTTTAAAAGCATTTTAATGATACAAATATACATCAAAACTATTATTTATGGGGACCAGCAGTTGACATAATGGCTATGTCACTGGACTCCCACATAGTCGACCGCGGTTCGCATCCCGGACCCAGTGGCTTAAACTCACACCAGGCACGTGTGCGTGCGTGCGTGCCCAGGATCCCGAGAGGAGAATGGAGGTACAAGGGATTGCGGTATGGCCATCGCCCCTGGGGGGTGATTTCTCTCTTTCTGTCTCTCTCTGTCTGTCTGGCGAGCACATGCACCCTATAGCAACAACAACAACAACAACAACAAAAAAAAAAAAAAAAAAAAAAAAAAAAACCCTCTCCAAAAAAAAAAAAGTTAGTAAAGCAGGTATAAAGAGAAGTAAAATTATATACTATTTTAAATGCATTTTAATGATACAAATATACATCAAAACTATTATTTATGAAAACATTTTTAAAAATTATTTATTTAAGGGACCAGCAGTTAGCGTAATGGCTATGTTGCTGGACTCCCACGTACTTGACCGCGGTTCGAGTCCCGGACCCGGTGGCTTAAACTCACGCCGGGCGCGTGTGCGTGCGTGCCCAAGATCCCGAGAGAATGGAGGAGAAGGGATTGCGGCGTGGCCATCCCCCCTGGGGGGTGATTTCCTGCTTTCTGTCTCTCTGTCGCTCTCTGTCTGTCTGGCGAGCACACGCGCCCTATAGCAAAAACCTCTCCAAAAAAAAAAAAAAAAAGAAAGAAAAAAAAATTATTTATTTAATTTTATTTATTCATTCATATTTTAATTTGACCAGAGAGAGAGAGAAAAAGCCACCAGGTCCGGGACTTGAAACGTGGTCAGCTATGTGGGAGTGTCCAGCGCCTTCACCACCACCACCTGCTGGTCCCTACGAAAACATTTTTATAATGAGATTTAAAAATATCTCTACAAGTCAAGGTTATGTAAATAAATTGAAAATAAAGTATAAACTTGAAGGCAATAAAATTTTGTTTTCTAAAACATTCCTTAAGTCTGTTTTCCTTTATTCAGATTAAGAAAGTTAGAAAGAGATCCAAAGATAATCCTGGTGATACTCTAAGAAGTAAATGCAGCCCAGCCACAGTAGCTGTAGTAGGACATGTTGGATGCTGTTAGTTAGCAGGCTGAGGCCACAAGGAAGGCCCAGGTTCATTTCCTGACCCACCCTAAGAAAGTTAGACACCGTGGTACACGCTTGTAGTGCCAACTACTTAGGATACTGAGGCAGGATCGCAAGCCTGGGGCCAGTCTCAGCAACACATTAAAACCTTGATTGAAAAAGCTGGGTATGGTGGGACCAGCAGTTAGCGTAATGACTGTGTCGCTGGACTACCATGTAGTCGACCGCGGTTCGAGTCCCGGACCCGGTGGCTTAAACTCACGCCAGGCACGTGTGCGTACGTGCCCATGATCCCGAGAGGAGAATGGAGGAGAAGGGATTGCGGCGTGGCCAACCCCCCTGGGGGGTGATTTCTCGCTTTCTGTCTCTCTGTCTCTCTCTGTCTCTCTGGCGAGTGCACGTGCCCTGTAGCGAAAACCTCTCCAAAAAAAAAACCTGGGTGTGGTGACACACGTTTGTGGTCCCAGACACTTGGGAGACTGTGGCAGGAGGATCACAATAGCAACACTGTCTAAAAATACAACTCCCAGGGACCAGCAGATGGCATAATGGTCATGTCTCTGGACTCTCTCATAGTCAACCGCAGTTCGAGTCCTGGACCCAGTAGCTTAAAACTCATGCTGGGCATGTGTGCATACATGCCTCAAATGAGAGAAATGGGGAGGAGAATGGAGAAAACAGGGACTGTGGCATGGCCATCTCCCCGGGGAGGTGATTTTTCACTTTCTGTCTCTCTGTGACTCACTGGTGAGCCCATAGGCCCTATGGCAAAAATCTCTCTCAAAAAAATACAATTCCCACTTCTACTCCCCTGCCTCCCCCAACACACACACACACCAGTAAAATGCTTTCAAATGTTTTTACCCTTAAATAAAGAGTTAAGTAGGGAGAAAGAGTCAGCTATTATTAGTGAAACAAAGAAGAAATCAGTTTCAAAACTTAACCACAAGAAGTTCTATCCATATATATTCAGCCTAGAATAGAGACAACAGCTCTAAAATTTGTGTTTTCAGGCAGGTAAGTATTCCACAATACTTATAGCAAGACTTTTCCATGCCCTGTTTCTTTTGATCTTTCTCCAGACTCAGTTTACCACATTACATGTTTAACAGTTTTTTTCTCATATGGCTCATAAACATGACAAGACCACCTCCTTCCAAATGTACTGAACTAAAACTCCCAACCCAAAGGAAAACACAGAAATAAACAATATTAGAAGGAGTACAGTTAAAAAGAAAATGTTCTTAACTTCTCATTTACTCTCTTCGTTGGCTAACTATTGCCAACCCACAACCACCATCACCACCACCACCATAGCCACCACCCTGTCCTTCCCCATCAAGACTTGAAACAACTGCTTTAAATTTCTTTTAGTGCAGCAAGCAATAGCTTGTAAAAGGATGCGAACCAGCTGAAACATTTGACAGACAGTGTTAAATACCAGGGAATTCCTATCAACCATTTTACTTTAAAAGGTGCTTTGATGTTGGCTATCTTTCATGTACCTCTTTCATGGCACATTAATAAAGAAAACGGAGCCGGAGTAAATCAAGACCCAAGGTCACGTCTAGAATTACAGCACTGTAGGTACCTGAAGAAATACGAATTAATGCTGCATGAGTAGTGAATAAATAAAAGCACCACTACTCACCAATCAGGCAAGTTTTACAAGTGCTTCTGAACTTTATTCTGCAAGTAGACCTGAGACATCTTTAATCCCTCATGCCTCTGAAACCTAATTATCATAATGTGAACCCAAATGTTAGGGTTCCTTCAAAATGTAAATGCTATGAAGCGGAAAAGTAATGGGAATTAAGCTGGGTGTAACCTTAGAAATGTACGGATGTGGGGAACTTGAAAGTGGTATTTTAATAACTTAGAGCATAATACAAACAGTTAGCCACATAAAATACATTAGCATCAAAGCCACCCCCTTATCCCTAAAAAAAAAAAAAAAAAGAACACATAAAACACAAATAAATAAGAAAAATTCAAGAATGATTATTTTCAAATACCAATTCTGGTCCCTGAATCTGTACATCCTTTATAACCAAAAGAAAAGGATCTCAACAAAAGATTTTGGCAATTCTGAATTCTTCTAATGCAACTGAAATGAGAGTGAACCATAGTGATTTTGTACAACCCAAACAGTTGCAGTAAGAAAAAAATCGCAATTTTCCTTAATAATCAATTGAGCACTTTGAAGTATCGGCCGTGGTGAGAGAAAATAGTAAGCAATGCAAAGAAACAAAAACAAAAAACAAAACACAAAAACAAACATATATATATATATATATATATATATATATATATATATATATATATAAAGTGTGTGTGTGTGTGTGTGTGTGTGTGTGTGTGTGAATGAATAAGAATGAATTTGAATAGATCAAACAGGGGGACCAGCAGATGGCAACCACGGTTCAAGTCCTAGACTTGGTGATTAAAACTCATGCTGGACGCATGTATGTGCATGCATGTGTGCCCAAGATCTCCAGAGGAGAATGGAAGAGAAGTGATGGTGTATGGCCACCTCCCGGGGTGGGGGGTGATCTCTCGCTTTCTGTCTCTCTAGCAAGCAAAAATCTCTATTAAATAAAAAAAGAAAAAAAGAATAGGTCAAACAATTAATAATCTCAAAGTAAAAATGGTTCCATTAGTAAGCATTGCTAATGTAGTCTTATCCCTTATACACCTAATTTGCCCTAGGAGCTATGATTTTAAAAAAAATAGAACTGAAATTGCTTAATATAAATGTCTTCATCTTATATTCACTGCCTGCATGTACTCACTACAACATAGAATTTAGCATAAATAAAAAGTGCATATTCAGGGATGGTTTCTAAAGTCCCAAAAGATGGACACTATAACCCTATAACATGGGTCCTAACTTCACCAAGAACATCATTAATGGAAAGGTCTATCTATAATTATTTTGTCTACCTATTTACAAGCCATTAGGTCTTAAAAATATTTTTTTTCTACTCGGCTGATGTCTCTATAACAGAAAACAGTGTTTATCTGACATGTTCTTTAAAAAATAATAGAACTAGGCATATATAAAATTGGTGAGCTCCACTCTATTTTCAAAAACACAGTAAAATACGTTTGGAGGAGTAACTAGGAGTATAAAACTACACGTACACAAACTTACAGAAAAAAATGTAAAATTATTGCTCAAAATATGGCGTCGTTTTTTCCATTTCTCAAGGTTATCTAAAACACTCATAAAATCATCAATTGTTACATTAATGGTGAACATACTGTTTCATTTACATTTTAATATCTGTTATAGCAAATACACTTGTCTAAACAGAACATCTGTTTTGGTTATAATACAATGTATCTCTGGCAAGCACTTATAATAAAACTAACAAAAACAATCAAGAATCTTTATTGGATCTGGCAACAAAAGCAGATTTGTAACCAAAAACCTTAAGACGAGAAGTGACCATCACTGGGCTCTAGGCCAGTTTTAATCTAAATCAATAAACAAAAATCTACTAGAGGAGCTACAGTTAAGTGTGGGTTGGGGTAATTCCTGTAGATATTTAAATTGGACTTAAGGACAAAAAACACATGGGTTACAAAACTGGTGAAACATATTTTATTTTGATCAAAAACTGTCAAACTTAATTCAAATCCAAATCAAATAAAACCAAACACACACCCACCCAAGTAAACTCTCCAATTATTCATTCCTTATGCCTGCTTTCCCAACATACTTCACTGAAGCAGTCTATTTAAATATGTGTGTGTGTATTTTAGTTATTAGCCATAGGACACGTGCACTCACCAGAAAGAGACAGAGAGAGAAAGTGAGAAATCACCCTGGGTGGATGGGGGGGCAGGGATGGTCATGCTGCAATCTCTTCTCTGTTCTCCTCTTTGGATTTTTGGCACACTCATACGCCCTCAAATGTTTTTCAAATTGCTGGGTCTGCAACGCCCACCTCTCAGTCAGCCATGTGGGGCTTACCTGCCTTAAACACAACTGACTGGCCCAAAAAGTAAATTTCTTTAAATCAAAGCAAAAGAAAAATATCCAGGTGGTTTTGGCAGGGAAAATCTGCTGCATGTTATTCTGATAGAATCACCCACAGTTAGAGTTCAAACAGAATTTAAAAATCCTCTCATCAAAATTTCTACAAAGGGGGCCAGCAGGTTAGGTATGGTGGTTAAGGGTGCTATACTCCCACAGATCAAGTCCCCAATCTGGTAGCTTGTTTTTTCACTTTCCCTCTCTCGCTCTCTCTCCCTCTTGCTCTGTTCCTCTCTGGTCAAATTAAAAATAAATAAGTAAATAAATAAAGTTAAATAAAATAATTATTAAAAAAATTTCTACAAGAAAAATTCCCTTCAACATCACAAAAGTCATTAATCCATATGACAGTACATATTGTTAGATTAGACATAAAAATACTCCAGTCTTGCAAAAACTTTCCTAATCCTGATTCTACCACACCTCAATGTCCACAAATTTAAAAAGCATGCCTCCAAACCTTGACTAGATTACTGACTATGGTGTTAACTAATATGTCTGTGGCATGCCACTAGAGAACCCACACTAGATCTAAATTCATTAGTTAATCAATATCTTTTTGGGAGTCACATAACCAAATCTCTAGTTTATCCATAAGGATATCGAGAGATCACCAAAGCTGTATAGAGATTCATATCTGTCTACCAATCTAGTTTTCCTAACAGAAAATGAAATAGGATAAAACAAAACTGTTTCACTTAAGAGAAATGCATGCTGACCTCCAGTGGCTACTGTTCTATTGTCCTTTACTAAGTGCTCATAAGTAATTCTTTTATAATTTAATAGTAACTATGCCTGATACTGATTACACTCAATAAGCACTTGCATAACCTATTTTATCTCACCTTTGAAGCATCAAAGTAACATCTGCTCATCTCCAAGATTCCACAATTTCTCAACAATGACCAACAGTGGTATCAAAACTTATAAATGCACCCAGGACCCTAGAAAATGTTCATGAGAGTCAGAAAATAAGGAACAGAAGCTCTCTTTATAACATCTTATTTTAATCATATTCCAGCTTTCTTTTATTCATACTTATTCTATTTTCAGGCCTCAAATCATTCTATCTCACGAATCAAAGGAGTTGAGCAATTCCACTTTTTCTTAGCCGCTGATTAGGATTATGACAATATCTACAAGCAACAGGACTCCTTTTCTAACTCTTTTCCCTGTGACAATCATTAAAAAGCTGTTTATGCTATACTTAGCATAAGGGAGGAGACAGGTAATGGAGGAATTCACGCCTTAAGCATTAGTCTTCCAATACTATTTGATAGATAGTGACTCCCCTCTTAAAACACATTCTTGGTTACTTACACATTTTTCAGTTTTGTATATGTCTTTGTAAAATCTACACCTGGCAAGAAGCTGACACAAATTTACTTTTTTTTTTTTTAAGATTTACTTATACATTTATTTATTTATCTTTATTATTATTATTATTATTAATTTGACCAGAGAGAGACAGAAAGAGAGAGAGAGAGAAAGTGAGAAAGCAAGCTGTCAGGTCCAGGCCTTGAAACGCAATTGGCTATGTGGGAGTCTAGTGCCTTAACCACCACACCACCTGCCAGTCCCAGTTTTCTTTTTTTTTTTTAATGTGAGTTTTTTGTTTGTTTTTGCTATAAGGCTGGTGCACTCACCACAGATATAAAGAGAGACAAGAGAGACAGAAAGTGAGAAATCACCCCTCAGGGGGGATGGCCATTGCCACAATCCCTTCTCCTCCATTCTCCCCTCAGGATTTTGGGCACACGCACACATTGCCAGGCATCAGTTTTAAGTCACCGGTCAAACTGTGGTCAACTACATGGAGTCCAGCAACATAATCATTATGCCATTATGCCATCTGCTGGTTTTATTTTATCTTTTTCTGGTAAATAAAACCCCTGAAAATCAATGTGCTCTATTCACAACACAATAGAATATTTGTATATTAAACAACATGATTAACTATGCAAGAGCTAAATTAGATACTAGACACTAGTAGACTTTAAAAAGTAAGACAAACTAAGGCCAGACAGTGGTCCAACTGACCCACATGGGAAAGTCCTGGGTTAGTGTCCCAGTGCAAACCAGAAATACCTGTGATCTGGTCACATGAGACTGGGAATAGATTATGGTGTGAAGTCCCTTTTGGGAGTGCCTACTTCTCTCTGTTGGTCATGGATGAAATTAATGGATAATTTTTTTAATTTAAGAAAAATGTATAAGTGTAAAATGAAAATTGTACCAACCTGGTTTGACCAAGAATATTTCTTAACCTATTTCTTGATAAACTTTTATCTACCAAAAAAAAGAAAAAAAAATTCTTGATTGACAGAATGATTAGGCAGTTTTCTGATATACTTTGACAGATATAAAACATGTTCTGGCAAACCAATCACCTAAATACTTTTGTTTGCTTTCTTTTCTTTTTTAATTTCTAATTAATCTAAAATAATTTTGTAATTATTTTACATTCTCTTTTCTTTTTTTAAAATTGAATTTGAAGATGTTTATTGCATTCCATTTTTGGTGGAAAGAGATGTAACATACATTTATTTGTGAAATACACAAAGCTAAACTGGGTAAGCAGCATTTTCCTATTCCCAGTCCATTTCTGAGGACTAAATCATGAACTGCTCCACTGTAATAAATCTCTTGTAATAGTTGGACACCAAGTTTAATATTCATTAATTTTCTCCTCTTAGTATAGGCAGCAACTCATCAATTTTCCTTCAGTTCCTTAACGATATCCAGTCCTCCAACAAGCTCCCCTTTCACACAGAGCTGAGGGTATGTTGGCCAATTTGAGTAAGCTTTCAAGCCTTGTCGAACTTCTTCCTCCTCCAATAGATCAGATGTTTCATGTTCAACACCAGTACTATTCAGTATTTCCAGAATTTGTTGGCTGAATCCACATTTTGCTTCCTTTCATAAAGAGCATCACAGAAGCTTTGTCAGCACTGTGAGCCTTTCCTCTAACTTGGGAGCTCTGGGACAAATTGTATCTAGTTCTTCAGATGCTTCTAGCTCCTTAATATCAAGTCCTCCTATGAGCCCTCTAGAAACACAGAACTGAGGATAGGTAGACCAATTGGAATAGGCTTTAAGCCCCTATCAAACTTCTTAATCTGAGAAGATATCAAAACTGCTAAACTGAATATTATGTTTGTGAAGAATTTCCACCATCTGCTTGCTAAAACCACAGCGTGGCTCTTGAGGAGTTCCCTTCATAAACAACATACGGGGGGCAGTATGAGTTAATTTCTTGAGGCAAAGGTTGAGATCTTCTTTAGGATGCTCATTTGTGTTGGGTGGGATAGAGTCACTAGATGCACGTCACTGAAGTTTTTTGGTCAACTCCGGGACATGTGCACCATCTAATTGGTCAATTTTCTGAGAATTCTTGAAAAACAGAAATGTGGGTACAGAACTAATTTCATATTTTTCAGATACTTCAGGAATAGCTTCAGCTTCCAACTTCACACATGAAACTTAAAGGTGTCCTTTAGCTAATTCTGCCATTACATCATTCATCTGTGCACACTGTGGAACTCATGGTGCTCAGAAGTGGATGGCAAGGAGGGACACGGCTTTGACACGCAGCAGCTTCTCAAACTGCCAGGCTGAGCCAACCTCCACCACTGCCGCTGTTGCCGCCTCAGCCGCCCCCGCCGCCATGCTGTTGCCGCCAGCTACATTGTCTTTTCTATGAAATTTTATTACTCAGAGTGCATCTCTGAATTGGCCCATTAGAAGCCTTTCTCCTTAATAAGATTACAATAAAACTTTGGCATGCATTTAAATAATCAAAAGTATTTAGAAAGTATTCTTTGACAATAGAAATTTTAATTAAGAAAATTCTACCCATTAATTTTTTTTTTCCAGAGAATTTGTAAAGGATCACGATTTATTATTTTACTAGTAGAACACATTAGTTCGGCTCACATATTGCAATGTATTCTGAGAACTATTAATTATTTTCTTTCCTCAAGACCTTTTGCAAATTTATAAAGTAGTCTGAATTATTTTTAAGAGTTTTTCAACTTCTCATTAGAGACCATTACAGGCCAATCTTCTACATGAACTTTGCATTTTTAAAGGTTCCAAAATGGGAATTTAAGCAGCAATGTTCCTCAAACTTTTCTGATCATCATCAACAATAAAAGTAAGATGACTAATAAGAAGAAAAAGAAAATGAAAACTAAAATGCCACCTGTAAACCCTCATAGTGAAAGAGTGTTTTCCAGAGTGAACAGACCTGATACGGAATTTAAATTATATCAAGTCTGGAGCTTTTATTATTGTACTAGAAAAAATATTTCAACTGCTGAAATGGGACAGTACTAGGGACTGAGAAGGCTCAAAGATTTGTCTGTTGATTCAGCCAGGGATAAACATGAGTTCATACAAACACTGAATAAAGAATGAGGTAGTTTAAAAAAAAAAGCGTTTCTCTTCTTATGCCTTTGTGAGTCTATCTTATTCGCTTCAACATTTACATTACTGGTCGAGAAAATGAATTCATAAGTAAAATAACTAGAAGAAAATATATAAAAAATTAATACGATTCTCCGAATAGTGAGATTATAAATGATTTTTATTTTCCTCTCTGTATTTTTCTAAATCTCTTTTGAGCATATCTAAAAAAAAAAAAAAAGAAAAGGACAACCTGTAAGACTTTGATGATCTGGAGGGCTATGGGAAGGAACCGCAGCACAACAAGACCCTACCGAGTGTGCTTTTCTTTCTCTCTCTCTCCCTATCTCTCATACATGCACATGCTCTCTATCATAAATGTTTAAAAAACAAGTAACAGAATAAAGGCTATTGCATGTACATGTTTCAATAGACACTCATATTCTAAGGAAATAAGGTGAAAGAAACAAGTGATTCTGAACTCAAAAGTATAAACTCAAATTATAAACTGAGATGATTAAAAATGATAATCTCCTAATTTTTTCTTATGGTATTTGTCTTGCTATCTGAAAATACCAAATTTTACATTTAAATTAAAAAAAAAAGTAGTGACCGCTGTTTCCCAGTAATATGACAGATTAGCTGCCTGGATTAACATTCTAATAAAAACAATTAAAACTCCTAGGAATATCTTAAGTGTATCAGTGACATGGCAAGAAACGTGCAAGCTACAAAAATGAAGTACGCAGGGAAAGCTTGACTGCTGAAGCTGACTTTCAGATGAGAGAATTTTTGTGTTAAATTTTCTAGCTTCATGGCCTCACAGAGCTTCACAGAACCAGAGGAATAGAAAACAAATGCAAGGTTCACCTAAAAGAAGAGTTAAATGTCTTCACCTACCTTCACACATAAAAAGTTGGGACCCTACAGGATTAAATTCCCAATAAAAAGGTAAAACAAAAATAAACTCATTATTGGCCGGCCGCAGCCTGATAGGCTGTGCAGCACCCCAGTCTCCGGTGGCTGCCTCCCCTAGTCATGGCACAGGGCCTCGGGTCATTATGGTAGTAGTACTACACAGCAAGCTCGACTTCATGCTTGACGCCAAAGCCAATGGTGAGACCATTCTGAGAAGCCTCCAGTCCATTTTCCATGAGCAGGGGATGGTGGAGTTGGTACACACCTGGCAGGACCATGGCTACTTAGCAACTTACACCAACAAGAATGGCAGCTTTGCCAATTTCAGAATTTACCCACATGGATTGGTGTAGCTGGACCTTCAGAGCTGTGACAGTAATGTGCAGGGCAAACAAAAAATCGACAGCCTTTTGAATAAAATAGAAGAAAGAATGAAAAAACTGAATCAAGACAGTACTGGGTGGGTAAAGAGATTACCACCCATTGAAAAAACTGAATCAAGACAGTACTGGGGGGTAAAAAGATTACCACCCATTGTTTGAGGAGGGGTCATTGACAGATACTGGCCCACAGCTAATGGGCGCCCGGTTGAATATGACACAGATAAAGTGATGTATGATGACGATTCACCATATCAGAACATTAAAATGTTACACTCAAAGCAACTTGGAAATATTCTCATTCTGAGTGGGGATGTTCATTTGGCAGAGAATGATTTGGCATATACTTGGGCCATCGCAGGCAGCGACAAAGATTATACTGGCAAGGATGTACTGATTCTGGGAAGTGGAGATGGTGGCATATTATGTGAAATAGTCAAAGTGAAACCAAAGATGGTCACTATGGTAGAGACTGATCAAATGGTGATTGACGGATGTAAGGAATGCATGCGAAAAACGTGTGGTGACATCTTACACAATCTTAAGGGAGACTGCTATCAAGTTCTCATGGAAGACTGTGTCCCAGTATTGAAGAGGTACACCAAAGAAGGGAGACAGTTTGATTATGTAATTAATGGTTTGATAGCTGTTCCAATCTCCACCTCTCCAGAAGATTCCACATGGGTGTTTCTCAGATTGATTCTTGATCGCTCAATGAAAGTACTGATACGGATAGGAAATATCTCACATGGAGAAACTGTGTAAACTTGACAGAAGCCCTGTCACTCTATGAAGAACAGCTCGGGTGCCTGTACTGTCCTGTGGAATTCTTGAAGGAATCATCAGTGTCCCTTCATACTTGGAACTGTTGGTATTTTATACTGTTTGGAAGAAAGCTAAGTCTTAAAGATGAAATTCCACCCATCATGTGTGCTGCCCTTCCTGACCTCTGTACCCTGTACAGCATATACATAAGTCAAGCAATTGATTGTGAATTCCTTAGTTTTCCTTTTTAATTATTAGTTTTAATTTTAGAAAAGCAAATTGAGCTAGGATGTTATTTTTTGAAAGTCAGCTGAAGGATGATTAGGCAGCACAGCAAAGCCTGCTAAATGCACTGACCCCCTAAAATGTAATTTTTGTTACTTTTTATTTTTCTGTGGGCTTGTTTTATTTTGTTTTGGTTTTGGTAAAGCTGCAATTTGGATATTTGGAGGAATGAACATCATTGTTTTATTCTAGAGGAAAGTTCTTGATGGTATTTCTTTCCCAAATTTACATAAATGTTAAAATTTGTTGCTTATAAGAGTTTAAAAAAATAGTAATGCTTCAATTAAAATTACTAAAGAGTCAAAAAAGATAAAAGATAAATTCATTATTACCCTACTCTACCTCCAAGAGATCACAATGAAAATTTGTTTGTTTGTTTGTTTTTGGAGAAGTTTTTGCTATAGGGTGCATGAGCTCGCCAGAAAGAGACAGACAGAAAGCGAGAAATCACCCCCCCAGGGGGAGTGGCTACGCTTCTTCTCCTCCATTCTCCTCTTGAGATCTTGGGCACACACACACATGCATTTGGCTTGAGTTCAAGCCACTGGGTCCAGGACTCAAACCACGGTTGACTACATGGGAGTCCAATGACATAGACATTATGCCAACTGCTGGTCCCAAAAAATGGACTGGACTATTTCAAACGTTGCCACAGGCTGGTGGGAGGTGTGGGAAGTGCTGATGAGAATACAGAGCCATTATCTCTCTAGTTTGCAGTCTAAATTGACACTACATTGGTGGACAGAAAATAAAAGCTCAATCCAAGAATTTAATTTAAGTGATCCTAAGCTGGTAGTATCTAACGGAGGCTGGCAGAGGCAAACAGGAATCCTGTCTGAAGCACTCACAATCCAGGCTCCTATGAAATCCCACAGATAATGGTCTATAAAAATAAGGAATCTACAATAAAAACGGAACAGAATAGGAAACAAAACACCACAAGGCAGAACCAGCAGTTACAACAGATAGCAGAAACAGACCTTGCAATGATTTCAGATACTAGAATTATCACACAGAATGTAAAATACAATGCTTAATAGTTAATATGTTTACTACATGACCTGAAAACATATTCAGAAATAGCAAAATCTGTTTGGAATAACCAAGCAGTTTTGAAAAAAAAAAATTAGAATGTCCAGACTATAACTGAAATTAAAAATTAAATAGATAGGTGCCAATTTTATAAAAATTAAATTATAGAACTAACAAAAGAGTTAAACCTGTAAAACTTGTAGAACAAAACAGAAGGATCATAATGACTCTGGTTTTGTCAAATATTTCTTTACCAGGAAACAAAAAGCAAGAACTATACACACACACACACACACACACACACACACAAACAACTGATAAAGCAGACTTCATCACTATCAAAATTTTGGCCTAGCCTCTTGACACACTGGACTGTGGAGGTGGAAGCCACATCTGACCACAGTTAGAGCTCCTGGCCTGGATGGCTTGAAAACACGCTGCAGGTATGCTCGTATACACTCAGCATCTTGACAAACTGAGAAAACTGGAGGGAGGGGACTGCACGGTGATCAAGGCCCTTTGAGAGTGCTCTTCTCACTCCCTCTCTTCTCTCTCTCATGCATGCACTCTATCATGTGTTACATTTTTTAAATGATTTTTAAAAATTTAAGAATTATTTTTATTTAACTTTATTTGTTATCATTATTTTATTTACTTTTTTAATTTGAGAGACAGAGAAAGAGAGAGTGAGGGAAAGTGAGAAAGTGAGCCAACAGGTTCAGGACTCAAACCACGGTTGGCCATGAGGAAATTCATCACCCTCAACGACCTTTTGCTATTCAAAAAATCCTGCTTAAATCAAAACACAGACTGGGTGAAAAAGTTTACAAAACATAAGACAATTCTAATAAATAATAAGTGAAATAAATAAAACAGTATAAAATGTTTTATCATTGCAAAAGAGAACAATGAATTGTTTAATATTTCATTTTATTATTACCATATTAATACTCTTCTAACTGAACTATCAAATGGTAGATTTAACAACAGAAATACCCTTTCTCCTCAACTCACTATAAATATAATTCAAAACATACTTGCAAATATATATTAAAATTACGCTCTGTAAGTCTACTAATTTTAGGACTGAAAATACATCACAGAGGACCAGCAGGTGGCATAATGGCTACATCGCTGGATTCCCATGTAGTCGACTGCGGTTCAAGTCCTGAACTCGGTGGTTTAACCTCACGCTGGGCACCTGTGTATGTGTGCTCAAGATCCTGAGAGGAGAATGAAGGAGAAGAGATTGAGGCAGTGCCCTCCCCTCCCCCGAGGTGATTTCTCGCTTTCTGTCTGTCTCTCTCTTTCTGGCGAGCGCATGTATCTTGTAGTAAAATCCTCTCCAGGGACCAGCAGATGGCATAATGACTACGTTGCTGGACTCCCACGTAGTCGACCATGGTTCAAGTCCTGGATCCGGTGGCTTAAACTCACGCCAGACACATGTGCGTGCATGTCCAAGATCCCGAGAGGAGAATGGAAAAGGAATTGGGGCGTGGCCATTCCCCCTGGGGAGTGATTTCTCACTTTCTGTTTCTCTCTGTCTTTCTGGCAAGTGCATGCGCCCTATAGCGAAAACCTCTCAAAAAAAAAAAAATCACAGGTTGGAAATAAGCCAGTTGTCAAACAACAGGAGATGACTAGAATAGGGTACAACCCAATAAGAAATTTAAGAAAGGAAAGGAACAGGATAAAGGGAAAGAGAAGGAGAGAGAAGGGGAGGGATAGGAAGAGAAGAAATCAGGTGACTCTGCTATTTATAAAATACCACAAAGGGTGAATAAAGACCTTAGGGAAGAAGGAAAAAATGAGCCTCCAATCCTTTTTTCAAACTACTCTCAGGTTTTTAATAGCCTCCTAGTCTCTATTTCTGTTATCTAAGCTGATTAAGGCTTTCCAGTTCATTTTTAGTTTCTTAGAGAATAAAGCTTCAAAGCAACCATGTACACAACTAAGAGGATAATGAGGTTTTGTGGCTACACAAAGAAAAGTCAGAAGACTTAAAATAAATACTTCAGAGAGGCTTGCATTAAAATAAAAAACAAAACTCGATATTCCTGGACATACGAGAGATCTATATTTTCTACAAAAATTAATACAATAATTTAACATTCTAGACTCCATAAAGAAAACTAAAACACCAGAAAGAAAAAGACAAATAAAAAAATAAATAAGTAAATAATTTGATTCTATGTGAAACAAAGCTTAAATTACAAACACAAATGGGAAAAACTATTTCCATAAATTGCAAAACTTATAAATAAATAAGTATAAATCACTAACATATAAATCACTAACATATAAAGACATTTGCAAGGCATTGATGAGAACCCCTGACAGAAAAGAAATGAATGAAAGACAAGAACACATCACCTCTTCCCGCAGCTATGCAAAACACCAGTGGCCAACAAACACACAATAACATATTTAACCTCTTTAATAATAAGGGAAAGAAAATAGGTGTCAGGTGCTTTTCCAAGCACTTCATAGACATTAACTCACTTAACCTTCACAATTCTATAAGAGTAATATCTTTATTATCCCACTGTATAGATGAAAAACTAAGTACAGAGAAGTTAAGTAACTTGTGCCAAGGTCACGTAGTCAATTAGTGGTACTTCTAGAATTTCTAGTCAGGGAGTCAAGGCAAATTAAAACAAAAATGGGTGACTAAAGGGACACAATGCTAATGCCCAAGGTCAAAGAGCAATAGAAGCAGAGACACTATAGGTAGAAGTGTAAACTGACACAGCCATTCTGGAAGACATGACAGTGTCTTTCAAAAGCCCCAATGTGTGGCTTTAAAATTAATTTTCTTTCTTTCCTTTTTTTTCAGTTGCAAGTGCTCACCAAAGACAGACAGGAAAGACAGAGGGAGAAAGCACCCTCCAATGGGTGTGGTCATGCTACAATGCCCTCTTCATTTCTTCTTCCTGTAGGAATTCTGGCTTATACTCTCACTCAGGCCTGGCTTGTTTTTCAAGACCCTGAAGCAGGGATTCAAACTACAATCATGTGGGATCTGGCTCCCCAAAACACTAGGGTATTCATTCAGTTCTAAAATTAATTTCCTCAAACATGCAATCACTGACAAAAAATTCAAGAAAATGGTTATATAAGGTGGAGAAAATGGGTACAGTGAAAAAGGCAATCCAATGAGAAAGCACTTGAGGAACCTAAAAAACAAGAAAAGGAATATTCATTCATTCTTCTTCAAACTGTATGCGGGCTATATATATTGTCTTTGATACATCTGGATATATTTTTACAATAACAAATGTTTACTATCTTCCCTTGCTATCTGGACTTTTACATGAACCACTGACATAATTTCTTTTTTTGTGTGTGAGGTTTTGCCAAAGGGCACTCACCAGAGAGACAGAGAAAGATAGTGAGAGGAAAAGTGAGAAATCACTCCTCAGGAAAGATGGCCATGCTGCAATCCCTTCTCCATTCTCCTCCTGAGATTCTGGGCAAGTACCCACATGTGCCCTTCATGATTTTCAAGCCACCAGGCCCAGGACTCAAACCATTGTCAGCTATGTGGGAGTTCAGAGCCTTAACCGCTACACTACCTGCTGGCCCCAGTTGTTTTTTTGGTTTCTGGAAATTTGTTTTTTTTAGGTTTTTACCATAGGGCATATGCTTGCCAGAGAGAGACAGCTAGCGGGAAAGTGAGAAATCACCCCCCACAGGGGAAATGGTCCCATTGCAATCACTTCTCCATTCTCTTGAGATTTTAGGCATGTATAAATGTGCCTGGCCTGAATTTAGAGTCACCAAGACTGGGACTTGAATCATGGTTGGCCATGTGGGAGTCCAGTGCCTTAACCACCAAGCCACCAGGTGGCCCCTGGCCTTACAATTTTTCATTGAAGTTTGACTAAACTTCCTTTTGGCTGGAACCATCTTCCAGTGATTCATCAAAATGACAAACACAAAGGGAAAGAGGAAAGACACCGGATAAATGTTCTCTAGGCCTTTTCGAAAACGTGGAGTGGTTCCTTTGGCAACATATATGTGAATCTACAAGAAAGGTAATATTGTAGACATCAAGGGAATGGGTACTGTTCAAAAAGGAATGCCCCACAAATGTTATCATGGCAAAACTGAAGAGTCAACAATGTTACCCCGCATGCTGTTGGCATTGCCATAAATATACAAGTTAAGGGCAAGATTCTTTTTTGTTTAAAAAAATTATTTTATTTATTTTATTTTGACCAGAAGGGAGAGGGGGAGTGAGAAAGGAAGCTACCAGGTCCAGGACTCAAACCACCGTCAGCCAACGTGGAAGTGTCCAGTGCCTTAACCACGCCATCTGCTGTTTCCAAGAGCAAGATTCTTACTAATAGAATTAATGTGAGTATTGAGCATATTAAGCATTCTAAGAGCAGAGAGATAGCTTCTTAAAGTGTGTGAAGGAAAATAAATGATGAGAAAAAAAAGGAAGCCAAAGAGAAAGGTCCCTGGGTTCAACTGAAATGCCAACATGCTCCACCCAGAGAAGCACACTTTGTGAGAACCAATGGAAAAGAGCCTGAACTTCTAGAACCTATTTCCTATGAATTCATGGCAAGATGGGTGTTAAAAATAAACAAAACTATGGTCTATGTTTTAATAAATGGAAGTTGTGAAGTATATTTACTGATCTGGGAAGACAATAACAATATATTAAGTGAAAAAAGAGGATATAAAATGTAGGGTCAGTAAATGATGTGGTGGTTACCGCATAGTTGGCCATAGTGGTTTCAGTCCAGGATCTTGAAAATGTACCAGATGTGTTTGTGTGTATGCCCAAAATCTCAAAAGGGAAAGGAAATGGAGAAGGGATTGTGGCATGGCCAGTTATCTGGGGGTGGTGGGGAGACACACATTCTGCATGTGTGCCCAGAATCCTGAGAAGACAATGGAAGAGAAGAGATTGCAGCATGGCCATCCTACCTGGGGGGTGATTTCTCACTTTCCCTCTCTCTGTCTTTTTTGTCTTTCTCCTTCTCCAGCAAGTGCATGCGCCATGTGTTAAAAACCTAGGAAAAAAAACTAATTAAAAAGAAGAAAAAAAAAAGAAAATTGTACCACATACCTGTATTTTCCAATTAATCTACAATAATATATATTATTAGTATGTCAAAAGAAAAAAATTTGTTTTTTAATTTTAAGGGCCAGACCTATGTCCTATTGGTTAAGGGAGCCTGATCCCAGGTGGTTCACTGTAGTTTAAATCCTGGCCCCAGAGGCTTGAAAAACACGCCAGGCACCTGTGTGTGTGGCCCTCAAATCCTGAAACAATGGAGAAATGGAGGAGAAAGGATTGTGGAGTAACCATTCCCCATAGGGGGATATGTTTCCCCCTGTCTATCTTTCTCTGGCTGGCACACATGCCCTCTGGCAATACAAAATTAAAATTTAAGCTTAAAAAAGATTGTCATAAGCTCCATTATCAGGAATTTTTCACAAATGAGTTAACCCTTTAAGGCTCAAGCTATGCCCTGCAATTAAATGAGAAATTCTAGAAAGTAAATCAACTTATCTCAGGATGCAAAGCTAAGATTCCTTAAATTACATTTTCATTCTATTAAGCAGGTGGTACCCTACTAGAATTAAATAGGAAAAATGAGCTCTAATGTGTGCTTTAAACATGTCCAAACCAGGCCTTTTTTCCTAATATGATCTGGCCATCTGTTTGCCCTTCATTCATTGACCACTTTCTCCACATCTAACTCCCAAAACGATGTCACCAGCTCTTCACTAACGCATTCTTTCCCTCTTCCCATTCTTTAATCATATACCACACCTTCTCAGTTAATTCTATTTTCTAATTATTTCACTATCCTAACAAAAGAGGTTATTAGGAAGCAAAATTAATTTTTTTTCTTGTTTCCTATCTTTGCCTGCTCCAGTTCATTTGTAAATTGCAGCTTTCAGAGTAGAAACACCAAGCACAAAAACTAAAATAACAGCACATGCTCTTTTTCATTCTCTGCTTCAGGATTTTAAGTGGCCTCATGTATCTGTTATGTTCCAAAGTACACATAACACTGCGTTATCTTAGTAATGTTTAAGATAAATCTTGCCAATAAGATTTTGGAATGCAAGACAACAAATGCTAAAATTTACTTAGTTCTTTCATAGTTCATTAAATATACAACATAAATCATGTAATTTTTTTTAATTTTCCAAATCATCATCTATCTTTGGCAAAATTAAGTCTGTAATTTGCAAATTGCAAATTTCTTTTTTGTAAAAAGAATTTATTTAACTTAATTTATTTATCTAAATTTGATGAGAGAGAGAGAGGAGAGAGAAAGTGAGAAGGCAAGCTGTCAGGTCCAGGACTTGAACCATAGTCAGCCATGCGGGAGTCCGGAGCCCTTAACCACCACGCCACCTGCCTGCCCCATCAATTGCAAATTTCTTCATCAATGAAAAGACAGGGAAAACACTAAGTCACGGATTTACTAAGTATTAAACAAAGAGAAAATTTCCCAACATTTTTGCATTTAGTAATTATGGTCATTTTTTTTTTTTTTTTAAGATTGTTCAAACAAATTTACTTAATACTGATTAACTACAAAATTTCATACGCAACACATGGCCATTATTACAGGATTTGGCCTTCTAGAGAAATATGTAAACAGGCATTCTGTTAAGATTCTGCCTTCTTAGAAAGGTGAGGAATGACCCAAACTCCCAACCCAGAAAAAAAATTATCTAAATTATCATATTCTTTAAAAAGTTCCAACAGGTTCTTAATACAAGAGTGATTTACAAACTCAACTTTTGGCCTTAACGTTTTTCTATGAAGTCTCATTTTTGACCTAAAGACACAGGTTTCTCATTAAACTTCGTTTTAATGGGTCTCAAAATTCTGTGACAGATTTTTGGTCAAGTTGTTTCCATCAAAAAAGTACTGATTTGAAAAACTAATAACTTAAAACTGCCACACACAAAAAACCAAAATGGCCCACAAAACATGTTCCTTTCCTTCTGCAGGTTTTACGAAGCATTGTTATCATTAACCAGCCTTTTACTATTAAACGTAAATGGCCAATTGAGACAAACAGTTCTGAGACTGTTCTTCCACCACTGATTAAGACTGGGGTGGCAGGAATTAAGGATAGTCATTTAGCCTTCTGAGCTTTTGGGCAGACTTGGTGACCTTGCCAGCTCCAGCAGCCTCCTTGTCCACAGCTTTGATGACACCAACAGCAACTGTCTGTCTCATACCACGAACAGCAAAACCACCCAGAGGAGGATAGTGAGAGAAGCTCTCAACACACATGGGCTTGCCAGGAACCATATCAACAATGGCAGCATCACCAGATTTCAAAAATTTAGGGCCATCTTCCAGTTTTTTACCAGAAAGGCGATCAATTTTTCCTTCAGCTCAGCAAACTTGCAAGCAACGTGAGCTGTGTGACAATCCAGTAAAGGGGCATAGCCAGCACTGATTTGGCCTGGATGGTTCAGAATAATCACCTGAGCAGTGAAGCCAGCTGCTTCCATTGATGGGTCATTTTTGCTTTCACCAGCAACATTGCCACGTCGAACATCGTTGACAGACATGTTCTTGACATCGAAACCCACGCTGTCCCCGGTAAGAGCTTCACTCAGAGCTTCATGGTGCATTTCAACCCACTTGACTTCAGTTGTCACATTGACTGGTGCAAAGGTGACCACCATACCAGGTTTGAGCACACTAGTCTCCACTCGGCCGACAGGGACAGTGCCAATACCACCAATTTTGTACATATCCTGGAGGGGCAGACGCAAGGGCTTGTCAGTTGGATGAGTTGGTGGCAGGATGCAATCCAGAGCTTCAAGCAGTGTAGTTCCACTGGCATTGCCATCTTTACGGGTGACTTTCCATCCCTTGAACCATGGCATATTAGCACTTGGCTCCAAGATGTTGTCACCATTCCAACCAGAAATCAGCACAAACGCTACTGTGTCAGGATTGTAGCCAATTTTCTTAAAGTAGGTGCTGACTTCTTTAACAATTTCCTCGTATCTCTTCTGACTGTAGGGTGGTTCGGTAGAATCCATTTTGTTAACACCAACAATTAGTTGTTTCACAGCCAGTGTGTAAGCCAGAAAGGCATGCTCATGGGTCTGCCCGTTCTTGGAGATACCAGCCGCAAATTTACCAACATCTGGTTAATAATCTTGAAAAAATTTATCTGATTAAAATAGTTTCTTCATATTAACAATTCAAATTTGGACCAGCAGATGATATAATGGTTATGTCACTGGACTCCCATATAGTCAAGCATGGTTTGAATACCAGACAAGGCTTAAACCTCACACGAGGCATGTGTGCATGCATGCCTAAAATCCCAAGAGGAGAATGGAGAAGGGACTGCGGGGTGGCCATCCCCCCAGGAGGGGGTGATTTCTTGCTTTTGGTCTATCTCTCCAGTGAGTACACAGACTCTATTGCAAAAATCTCCCTCTCAAAAAGAAGAATTCAAATTAAGAGAACACAGGTGATGTGGTGGTTAAGATGCTAGACTCCTACATGGCCAACTATGGTTTAAGACCTGGACTCAGCAGCCTGTCTTTTCACTTTCCCTTTCTCTCTGGTCAAATTAAATAATAATAACAATAATAAATAAAAGAATTCTTTTAAAAAAAGAATTCAAATGAATAAATATTTATCAAGATAGATCTACAAGTAATGTGCTTACAGTGAAGAACATAGGAATAAATAAAGCATGGTTTTCTGATTTAAGGTTTTGATGAGAGAAAAATTAGATACATGACATATAAACACAAATATCTCTTACAGGAGCTAAGTCATGTCCACATTTCAATAAATTTCATTATTACTACATAAATTTTTTTTTTGGAGAGGTTTTTGCTATAGGGTGCATGCACTCGCCAGAGAGAGGGAGAGAGAGACAGAGAGACAGAAAGTGAGAAATCACCCGCCGGGAGGGATGGCCACGCTGCAATCCCTTCTCCTCCATTCTCCTCTCGGGATCTTGGGCACGCACGCACATGCACCTGGCATGAGTTTAAGCCACCAGGTCCAGGACTTGAACCGTGGTCAACTACATGGGAGTCGAGCAACATAGCCATTACACTAACTACTGATCCCTAAAATTTTTTTTTTACAAAAGCAAAATAAGGTGTAAAAGATTAGTGGCAATTTATCATGAATGGAAACAAATATTCAGATACTCAAAAAATGAATGAGTGCCTACTCTGTACCAGAGGACTGAAAATAGCTAATCAGGACTAGACAGTGGCTCAGCAGGCAGACCTACACAAGAAGGTTGCTGGTTCATGTCTAGACAACTCTCTGAATACACCAGGTATTGCATGTGCCCATGATCCAGGATGGCTGAAGTTGGGGGTAAATTAAAGCACCAAGACCCTTTCATGAATACTGTATTTCTGTCCCTCTTCATCTTTTTCTCATTCGCATGGACTACATAAACTTTTTTTAAAAAGGTGAATCATTCTAGTATATGCGTTAAACAAATGACACATTACTGTAGAATTTTTCACAAACATGTCCAACATTAAACATATGTGGCTAACTGAACCTTAGCATAGTTATTTTCTACAACTTAATTCCAGTTTAATATTTTCTTCTTTGGTAATTAGAGTTGAAATTTTGAATGACTCCTCCAATAGTGTATATAAGCCTCAGTGTTTATATAATATAGTTGAACAGTAGAGAAAGAAATGGATGAGAAAAATGATGGATGGGTGAGTCAGAGGGCATGGGGTCTATGAATTAGGATATAAATCACAGCATGTGTTAACCTACAGCAGCATGTCAAGGCAAAAAGCGTTGGAAGGAATAGATAAGAAAGAATGTGCTGAAACATACGGCTGGGAAAGGATTTTCAAATGAGTGGCTGACAATACTATAGAAATGCCTATCAGGTTATCTGTTTTGAAGGTACTAAAAATGACTGCCAGATAAAGCATGGAGATTTCAACTTTAATATAATTTCAAGAAATTAGATAAGAAAACATGGTTTCCTCAAGCAGATACTTTGAACTGGTGAAATAAAAATAATAAAATAAAAACTGAACAGCTGATTTTTCCCGAAATGCTCACTATAAATTCTGATTAGATATCTGCATCACTTGACTTTAAAAGCACATAATAAAATATTAGCAAACAGATTCTGAAAGTGTATTAAAGAGCAATATACTCTGACAAAGTGAATTCAAGTCAGAACTGCAAGGATGGTTCAAATGTAAGAAAGGTAATTTACCACAGAGGGAGATCAAAACTCCCACATGATCATAGCAAAATTTTGAAAAAGACATAAACTTTATCTTCAAAACTTAAGAAAACAGGAACCAGTATTTTTAGAAACTTATAAATAAAGACTATTTCCTTATAATTATTTTTTAAAAATATACAATGCCTGCATCATACTTAAGAACACTAGAAATATCTTTATACAAATAAAGGAGAGAGAAAAAAAGCCAACTATCATTATTAAGCAGCTTTTCAAAGGTCACACATGGTAACATTACACAAGAAGAAATAAAGAGGTATAAAACTCAAAAAAGAACTAAAAAACTCATTATCTTTTGCAGATAATATGATCATATATTTAGATACACAAGATAATCAACTGAAAAACCTATTAGAAACAATGAAAAGAATTGTGTACTATCGCTAGGGAACAAAATTAACACAAAAAAATTCATTTATAGGGACCAGCCGTTGGCGTAATGGCTATGTCACTGGACTCTCACATAGTCGACTGCGGTTCGAGTCCTGGACCTGGTGGCTTAAACTCACGCCGTGTGCATGTGCGCCCAAGATCCCAAGAGGAGAATGGAGAAAGGATTGCAGTGTGGCCATCCCCCCCAGGGGGGTGATTTCTCGCTTTCTGTTTTTCTGTCTGTCTCTGTCTTTCTGGAGAGTGCAAGCACCCTATAGGAAAAACCTCTCCAAAAATAATAATAATAATAATAATAATATTGAACATCTCATAGTACCACATGATACATATAGATCTTTATTATTTTATACTCATAAAATAGATATTATTAACCTTGGTGGTAGAAATTACCATTATTCCTATTACATAGAAATGAAAAATCAATTGGAACCAGCAGTTGGCATAATGGCTATGTCGCTGGACTCCCATGTAGTCGACTGTGGTTTGAGTCCCGGACCCAGTGGCTTGAACTCACACCAGGTGCATGTGCGTGTGTGCCCAAAATCCCGAGAGAAGAATGGAGGAGAAGGGATTGCGGCATGGCTATCCCCCCCCGGGGGGTGATTTCTCGCTTTCTGTCTCTCTGTCTCTGTCTTTCTGGTGAGTGTACGCACCCTATAGCAAAATCCTCTCCCAAAAAGAAGAAAGAAAGAAATGAAAAATCAATTTCATTTAGGCTTATTAACATGCCCAAGAAAGCATGGCTTGTAATTTCATAACCATTTTAAATACAAATTATGTTTATAATAAATGTATATAAATACAGCCATATGCAAAATCACAAACACAGTATCATTTATTAAAGCCTTTGTGTTTTGTCTTAATATGTTATCTCACTTTTAATATTCCTAAAAATCCTAAGAGACAGTATTCTTTTCCTTATTTTAAAGATGAAAGAAAGTAAAGCTGGGAGGCTAAGCAACTCTTCTAAACTTGCATAATTAGGGAAAGATAAAAACAAAGAACAAACTCAGATAAGTCTGACTTTATAGTTCAGGCTTTCAATACTATAACTAATGTTCAATGAATGAATACTCTATAAGCAAATTTAGATGAAATTCAAGATCCCCTCACTAATAATTTTTATGATTTGAAATTTTATTTATTGGGCTGTCTGCAGTCATGATACATTTTTACATAGAAAAATATGTCACGACTTTCCAGACAACCTATTAACAATCACTAAAAATGTACCCAAAATATTTATATCAAATTTATGTGAACAAGTTAAAAAAGAAATCAGAGAAGTCTGAAATCAACTGAAACAGCTGTCAGTTGCTAATATTGGGTCATCAGAAAAGTTAGGATAGGGACCAGCAGTTAGCGTAATGGCTATGTCACTGGACTCCCACGTAGTCGACAGCGGTTCGCGTCCCAGACCCGGTGGCTTAAACACACACCGGGCACGTGTGCTTGCGTGCCCAAGATCCCGAGAGGAGAATGGAGGAGAAGGGATTGTGGCGTGGCCATCCCCCCTGGGGGGTGATTTCCTGCTTTCTGTCTCTCTGTCTCTGTCTGTCTGGCGAGCGCACGCGCCCTATAGCGAAAACCTCTCAAAAAAAAAAAAAAAAGTTAGGATGTATTTTTTTTCTATGTTTTTCTATGCAAAAATGCATCATGACCTTTCTGACAATCCAGTATTAGGTTCTCGAAAGGACTGGGGCCTCTTTGTAATTCCCAGAGTAAAGAAGATACACAGTATTTCCTAGGCCAATTTGAATAACACAAAGAGGGTGAGGGAAAAAATGTTGAGAACTTTTCACTTTGGTCTTTTTCTAAACCATGGTATCTGTAGTTCATCCCTAACCTTCTCCTAATCCTCTTTGGTGACCAGGAGTACATTAAGGATCAGGTCCCTACTTCTGGCCTACCTAAACAAACCCCAAAATTTTGTGTTACATTTTACTGTTTGTTTAGTTGATCCTGTCACCACCTATTCATCAGGTGACTATTCTTAGTCGTTACATTTCTCAATCCGCAGCAGGAGATGGATGGTTCGTTCGTTCGTTCATTTATTTATTTATTTTTGGAGAGGTTTTTGCTATAGGGCATATGATCTCACCAGAAAGACAGAGAGACAGAAAGCGAGAAATCACCTCTCGGGGGGGATGGCCACACTGAAATCCCTTCTCCTCCGTTCTCCTCTTGGGATCTTGGGCATGCACGCCCACGTGCCCAGCGTAACTTTAAGCCACTGATTCTGGGACCGCGGTCAACTACATGGGAGTCCAGCAACATAGCCATTATGCCAACTGCTGGTCCCTGCACCAGGAGACGGTTCTTGACCACTCTTCCCTAATCATTAAAACTATCTTTTCTCCTAGAATTCACCTTTAGGACTAATAATATTCCCTGTAGTTTGGAAAGGGTAGTCATGGCTATTTGAGTCCAAAAGGAAATTGGGGAAACAAATGCAATGAAAGTAGAAAGACTATAGAAGCAGAGGCAGGACTAGACTAATTGGGTCATTCTAATGCAGAGTTATTCAAATGTTATCTGCACACCTAAACTGAATGAAATCCTGTGACCAAGAGACAAATGCAAAAGAAAACATTAGAAATACTTTTCAACTCCTAATACTTACTTTGGCTCTCAGTTCTGAAAGGCAATGATTCATAGGCTTCAAAACTTTGAGAGAAGGCTAAGTTATCTGCAGTCCATAGCTGTTAGCATAGTACATCATCTTCTTATCAGTCAACAGTTACCTAGAACACTCACACAATGTACAGTCTGAAAAGTCACATGAAACTAAGTGAACCCTAATGTGCTGATTCTGTGAGGGGTTTCGGTACACTGTCCTACTGTAACCACCCCTACTTCAAATTTCTCTAAGAGACAGACACTATCCTGCAAAGCTCTTATGAACAGCAAGGGGTAGTCTGGGGGCAAACAAGAAATATACCTTAAAAAAGGAGGAGACTTCATCACAAAAAACTTTAAAAGTTCCCATGCTTTTTCATGAAAACAAACATTCCTAACATCCTTACCAGTAAACAACATCCAGTGGTGCAAAGTAATTTTTCATTATCAGGTCAGCAAAATAAGCTTCTGTTTCCCGGCAGGCAGTTCCATTTCCAATCACCACAGTGCTGCAGCTTCAAGGGAGAAACAATGGGAAACTGAGTGAGTTCAATGCATGCTTTGAAATCAACCAGAGAAAATGTACAGAATGCACAAATACTATTCTGCAATGCTCTTATTCACTCACACATATAAGCCATCTCTCCATTGTTTCACAAGAGAAACAGATTTATGTGGAATAATAGGCACTACCCCTGCATTTGACATATGAGGGACTGAAGAAATATTTCACCATCAAACAATCTCAAAAAGAATCGGCTTTCTGCACATCTGGAAGAAACCAAAACTAGACATGCAAGTATACTCTGGAGTATTCTAAACCATAATTAAGATATTACAACCAAATTATATGATACATGGCCAATTTCTGAAGCTTCTATCCTCAGACCCATAAAAATTGAAGTGAGGGATGGAGGGAAGGATAAAACCCCAAAGAACGAGAACTAATGCTACATTTGCCCATACTACCACCTTTATTTGTGAAGGTGGCAAAGAAAGGGAGCCTTCCTCCAGGGTTTCCATAGGGAGAGCTCTGTAGTGATTTACCCTGGCATTGGTTTACATGGTTCCTTTGCTTTTACCAAGGTACTTCCCTTAATTCTTCTCTCCAGTTTAAGGACCCAAAGGTATCTCTGACTGGTAGAGCCACTGAAGTACTGAAAAGATTATTTATTTTCATACTTGAAATTCAGCAAAAGCTTCTTTATTTTCTCTGCCTCTCGGAAGCCTTGCCCACAGTGCAAGTAAACCACATCAGTATGAAGTATCTGACCTTAAAAAATAAAAATAAATAATTTTGTAAGAAATGATGAAACACAACACATCAATAATTCAATTAATAAAGTGTAACAGAAAAGGGGACTGGCTTGTCTTTTAAAATGCATCCTGGGGCTGGCTCCATAGTGCAGTGGTAAAACGCTGCTCTGAACAAAAGATGGATCCCACGTATTGACCACAGTTTGAATTCCCAGTCTCGTTAGCCTGAAACATGCTGGGCATGCACACAAGTGCCCAAGATTTAAGGTGATGGAAAATTGGAGGAGGAAGGGGATTTCAGTATGAAAAAACCCTGTGGAGGGTGCTCATCTCCCTCTCTCTCCACTCCCTTCTCTGTCATCTGTGCACATACGCTCTATCAAGAATAAAGGGGGAAAAAAAAACCTTTTAAATGGACTCTGAATCATTCATATTCATGAAAGAGATTTTCCATAAGTATTATGAAACAGTTATTACCCAAGTCACAAGGACTCTTATTTTTTATTTTCAGAGGTTTTTGCTATAGGGTATTTGTACTTGCGAGAGAAAGGGATAATGAGAAATTATCTCCCAGGGGGCTTAGGGAAGAGGGGATGGCCATGCTGCAATCCCTTCTCCTCTACTCTCCTCTTGAGATTTTGTCATATATGCACATGCACCTAGCATGTTTCTCAAGTTGCCATGTCTGGGGCTGGAACTGTGGAATCAGCCATATGGGCTCCAGCATCTCATCCACCATGCCATCTGCTGGCCTGCAACGAGGACTCTCTTTTGCCACACAAAATCCTTAACTAGATAATATGCCAAGATATTTAAGAGAGAAATGGCTTTCAATAACATCTAATATTAAGAAAAATTGGGCCAGCTGGTGGCATGATGATTGGGGCAACTAGAACCAACATGGCTGACTGTGTGGCTCAAGTCCTGTACCAGATCTTGGGCATGTGTGTATGCATGCCCAAAATCCCAAGAGGAGAATGGAGGTGAAGGGATTGTGGCATAACCATCCCTTCTAGGAGGTGATTTCTCATTTTCCCTCTCCTTCTCTCTGTCACTTAGCACACACAACTTATAGCAAAACTGAAACTAAAAATAATAATAAAAACAAACATTTACTCAATACTTACTATATCTTATTTACTATATACTACTACATTTGTCACTATTGTGATACTGTTCTATTTCTTCTTTTTGGTTGTAGATATGAAGGCACTACTTCAAAAGTTAATGGAAAATGGAATTAAAAATACAAGTTTATATTGGTGCAAAATTTTAAAATCATACATAGTTTTTGCATAATAAGCATTCCATAAACTTTGTGAAGACCCCTTATAAATTTGCTACCTTATGTAATTCTTTGAGCTGCATATTTAAGAATTATAAACTATTCTGTATCTCATTATACAGGAAATATTTTATTTTTAATGAAAATTTTTATTTTAACTTAAAATATTATTTCAAATTTGAGGGTATCCACCTAAAGATTAGAAATAATGAACTAAGGGGCCAGCAGATAGTGTAGTAGTTAAGGCAATGGCCTCCCACATGGCAGACCACAGTTTGAGTCCCACACTTGGCAGCTTGCTTTCTCACTCTCCTCTCTCTTCCTCTGTCTCTTTCTGACCAAATTAAAATAATAATAAATGTAATTAAATATTTTTTTAAAATAATGAACTAAGTGACCAATTTAGGAAGTCAGGAAAAGAATAAAGAAATGTCCTTTAAAAAGCAGAAGGTAGAAAATGACAAAGCTAGGAACCAGCAGTTGGCATAAAAGCTATGTTGCTGGACTCCTAAGTAGTCGACTGAGGTTCGAGCCCTGGACCCGGCGGCTTAAGTTCACACCAGGTACATGTGCATGCGTGCCCAAGATCCCGAGAGGAGAATGAAGGAGAAGGGACTGCGGTGTGGTCATCCCCCTTGGGGGGTGATTTCTTGCTTTCTGTCTCTCTGTCTCTCTCTGTCTTTCTGGCAAGTGCACATGCCTATAGCGAAAAGCTCTCCAAAAAAAAGAAAAAAAGAAAGAAAAGAAAATGATAAAGCTAAAAGCAGAAATAAAGAAATAGAAGAAAATATATCACAGAAAGGATCAACAAAGTTTAGCTAAAAATCATTTATAATAAAGCACATACTTTTAGCAATACCAGAAAAAGAAAAGCAGGAAATAAATATGAACATATAAACATAACAGTTAATGTCTAAAGAAAAACAGAAGATTAAAAAAAGAAAACTTTTTTTTCTTGGAGAGTTTTTTTTTTTTTTTTTTTTTTTTTTTTTTTTTTTTTCCGCTATAAGGTGCATGCGCTCACCAGAAAGACAGAGACAGAGACAGAAAGTGAGAAATCAGCCCCCAGGGGGGATGATCATGCCACAATCCCTTCCCCTCCATTCTCCTCTTGGGATCTTGGGCATGCACGCATACGCACCCAGCATGAGTTCAAGCCACCAGGTCCAGGACTTGAACTGCGGTCGACTACATGGGAGTCCAGTGACATAGCCATTATGCTAACTGCTGGTCCCCAAAAAAGAAAACTTTAAAAGATCAAAATAAAAAGGTTAAGAACTGTAATTTGTTTTAAGTTTATTTATGTATTTCTTCCATGAATAAGAAACAAAGAAAAACTGACAGCATCCCCAAAACAGTCTCAATGACTCAATCCATCCTGCCTTCAGACAGCCCTGAAACATGGGCAAGTGTATGTCCAGTGTACTCAGGGAGGGTTTCAGACTTGAATCCTGAACCTTCCCATTTAGGTTTGCCCTGAAGAGCATTGTGGCTTTTTACCACTGCACCACTGTCTGGCCTCCTAAAAGTGGAACTTATTTTTAAATTAGCAAATGGAAATTCTAAAGCTGAGAAACCAGTACCTTAAATCAAGAACTCAGGAGATGGATTTAATAGCAAATAAGACATAACAGGATTAATTAGCTTCCATAGTTAATAGAAAACAAAAGAATGCAAATTGGAAAAGAGGCTAAAGAGTCAAATATACATGAAATTACAGTTCCATGAAAAAATGCTAGAAGCTCTGCATACTCTAAGTAGAATTCATGCCAGAAAACAAACAAAAAAAAAACAAAACAAACAAACAAAAAATAAAACCACACAGATATACAAATACTTAAGCATATCAGATGAAAACCACAAAGAGAAAATCTCAGCAGCCATGAGGAAAAAAACCTATAACCATCAAAAGAACAATATAAGAGTTTTGGCTGAATTTTCAACCAAAACTGTAGTGGCCAGAAACAAGAAAATAAAAATGGAATGACATCTTTAAAATATTGAAGGTAACTGCCAATCTTGAATTCTACACCTTTCCAAAAAATTCTTTAAAAATGAAGGCAAAATAGACATTTTTCAGACAAATAAAAAGTAGGCAAGTTGCCATCAGCTAAGCCACTCTGAATGGATACAAAACTGTATCCACATGAAAATCACAGGGTTGGTTTCCTGATTGACATGTGCATGTTGGGAGCATGTGCCCAAGACCCTGGCTGGCTGCAAGAGCTAGACAGGCTCACATTGTGGGATCTGTTGAGGGTGCTTATCTTTCTCTTTCTCTCTCTCTCTGTTCCTGTCTTTCACTTTCATGAAAAAAAGAAACTTTTAAAAAGTAGTAACAGAGTTCTTCAGTTAGTAAGAAAACTATCTCAAATGAAAATACAGAAATGCAGAAAAAAATGAAGGATAATATGGTAAATATATAATAAAATACAGTAAACAAGAAAAAAATTAACTGGATAAAAAATAAAAATGTCTTGATATTTAAAATGCTTTGTGTATAAATGCATCAAAAACAGAAATATATATAAACAGAAGTTAATATAGGGATAAACAACATTCACATCTGAACCTTATTAATTCTCAATATCTCCACCGAGACATAGAGAAGAATATAATGATGGTGTGGGGGTATGCAGCCTAGATATGGGAGGCAGTTATCAGTACGCCTCACTAATTACTCACTAAAACAGGCTGACACATACTTTAATGCCAGGGGTTCTGTGGATCTTATCTGATCTGCAGGGCACAGGAAACATCCTGAACCTAGTTAGGTCAGGCGATGCCTGTTCTATATAATGTTTATGGCTTATACATCATCCTCTTTGATGCATACTCAGCCTTCCTTGGAGTTGCAGAGGAATAGCGTAAGTAAACTGGCTTGACCTATGATGCATAATAGGATCACACATGATAGTAACAAGGTCGAAAAACATCTACACTAAAGTCTATATCTCTAACTATAGAACTTCAACTACATCCTTGAAAGCTTGCAAACAGTTCACTGTGCCTGGTAAAATGCATAAATAAAGAAGCTCAGCATGACTGAGCAACACAGCTTGTCTGGGTTCACCTACATCTCTGCTTCTGCACCTTTCTTTCCTTCCTTTCTCTAACTTTCTTCTTTCACAGGATCAAGCCTTGAGGGCAGACACTGAGATTACTCTTAAGCTTGTCGGTAGATGCCGACAATGAAGGTAAGGTGTTGAGAGTTTTGATCAACAAATAAAGAGAAATATGAAGTTTGACTATCTGGTTCCCTGTCCCTATATGTAAGAAAACCATTTTCAAAGTCTTGCAAATAAACATTACTTTCAACTCATCATGAAATGGATGAAGTAAAACATGACCAACCAAACAAACTTTATGTGAAAATAAAAGTTGCGGAGAGAACTTACTGGTAGGAGAAATTATAGCCAATTTGCAACCGTGTTTGTAACCAGGATCTACTCCCATCAAGGTGCGTCCTGGAACAGGGCTTGTTAAAAGAAGCTGACGAAGGTTCCGTCCAAACATCATTACTGATTCCTTCTCTGCATCTGATGTTAGTTTGGCTCTTTACAAATTAAAACAAAGAAAAGGAGAAAAGGAAAACATACTTAGCTTGCATTCACAAAAATTGTCTTCCCAGGGGAACCAGCAGTTGGCGTAATGGCTATGTCGCTGGACTCCCACGTAGTCGACCGCGGTTCGCGTCCCGGACCCGGTGGCTTAAAACTCATGCTGGGTGCGTGTGTGTGCATGCCCAAGATCCCGAGAGGAGAATGGAGAAGAAGGGATTGCGGTGTGACAATCCCCCCTGGGGGGTGATTTCCTGCTTTCTGTCTCTATGTCTCTCTCTGTCTGTCTGGCGAGCGCACGCGCCCTATTGCGAAAATCTCTCCAAAAAAAAAAAAAATTGTCTTCCCAGAAAAGGAGAATTTATTTTGGACAGTTACTCCTGACAGGAGCATACTATAACAAAATAACTTGAGAAAAAAAAATCATAAACAAAAATTACAGAACCTATTTTTGCTAATCACAGTAATATATGATATCACAAATAATTCTGAAACAAACTTTTTGAGTTTGTCCTATCAACACTGTTTCTTAGGATCAGCAGATGGCATAATGGTTATGTTGTTGGACTCCTTGTAGTCAATTGAGGTTCGAGTCCCAAACCTGGAAGCTTAAAACTTCATGCCAGGTGTGTGTGCATGTGTGCCCAAACTCCTGAGAGGAGAATGGTGGAGAAAGAATTGCAGTGTGGCCATCCCCCCAAGGGGTGATTTTTTGCTTTCCATCTCTCTGTCTCTCTGGTGAGTGCATGTGCCCTATGGCAAAAATCTCTTCTTAAAAAAAAAAAAAAAAAAATAGCACACCAGGCATATGTGCTTGCATTCCCAAAATCCCAAGAGGAGGATGGAGGAGAAGGGATTGCAGTGTAGCCACCACCTAGGGGTAGAGGGTGATGATTTCTCCCTTTCTGTCTCTCTCTGTCTCTCTGGCAAGCACACATGTCCTACAGCAAAAATCTCTCTCCAAATTAAAAAAATTATTTCTCTTTTTGCTATTACATACAAAAGTATGTGTATAAATATGTGTGTAGGTGAAAAGATAAGAGTGATTTGGATATTATATAGTATGGCAAATTAAAATCTATCAGCTGATTAAAAATAAAAACACAAAATCAAAATGATAAATTATGAACTCACAGTAGGCTCCTCCAACATTATTTACTGATAGTTTTACACCTTCCCTTATAAATGTCTCAATGTCATCTTCTCACTACTCCATTCTTCACATCTAAACCTTGTCTTTTTCACAGTAATGTGACATGACCACAGATACTAGTGGCCAATACAGAACCGTGCCTTTTGTAAATAACTTCCCAGTTTTATTCAGTTAATAAAAGTATTATTTTTAAGCTTTTAAAAGTATGTCTGTAATAGGCTTAAAGGCATATGGAAACTAAGTTTTATACCATCACCTACTTAACAAGTTCTCAATCTATTATCTCCTGAAATTCATAAAAATTTATGAAATGTATGTCTTCTTTAATTAGACAAGGTAAAAACTATGTGCCATTGGCCACAAGTAAAGAGTACGGGCCCAGCCTCTGTGGCACAGCTGGTAGTATACTAAACTGAAGAGCTGATTATTTTTTTAAAAAGGAGTACAAAAGGAATTCAAAGAGTGTATTTCACATCAGTGTATAGGAAGAATTAGCTACATCTATGCACAAACCTAACGTTTGCTTCTCTGGCTTAATTTTAGTTTCTTAAGATTTTTCTCTCAACTCTGTAACATTTCACTTGTCATTTTGCCTGCATTCAGCCAAACGAGACAAAAAAAAATCATTTCTTGTATTTCTAAATCTCAACTTTTAACTGTACTGATTGGGTAAGCATTTATTGTCATTCTTACATAAGGTATCATGATTGATGTAAAAGATGATGAAAAGATAACATTCCTGCTCTGAAGGTCATGGTTTGGTAGAAAAAATACAAGAATAAACAAACAAGTCCAAAACAAGATGAGTGTTATACTAATGGGAACCCACAGAAAGGTTAGCTAAACTAGGAAAACTGTCTAGAATGATGTACAGAAATCAAGAAGGAAAAGTTAAGCAAACAAAGGTAGAGATAATAGATGGAAGGCAGGAAGACAATACCCAAGATAATGAAAATAACACATGTAAAGGTTCATAGCTCATTACTGAAAAAGCTAGTAATTTAATAAACAAAGATTTAAAAAAAAAAAGGAAGAAAGAAAAGAAAATGAAAAAGAAAGAACAAGACATCAAGCTGTTAAATCACAATCAGGTCATGCATGTTCTAAAGAACTTAGATTTTATTATGGAGACAAAGATCTACTGTAGAAGTTGGGGTGCAGGTGCATGCAAGCCTCAAATCCGAAAAGACCGAGACATGGAGGAGAAGGGATTGTGGCCTGACTATACTCCATGGGGGCATGCTCGCTCGCTCTCTCTCTCTCTCTCTCTCTCTCTCGCTCTCTCTCTCTGTTTCTCTCTGGCAAGTACATATACCCTCTGGCAACTAAAGAAAAAAAATAAAAATAAAATAAAATGGCAATGGAGCCTACATATTGGAAAGATGACAGAAAAGATCATCTAGTACAATAACCCAGACAAAGAATTATTATGTCCTGAACTAATCTGATATGGAGATAAAGAGGGGGGAATATTCTAAATATAAGATGGTAAAATAGACAGCACTTGGAACTGACAATAGAGGACTGATTACTTCTATACATCTCTTTTCTTTCCATCTGCTCCCTGAAACAGTCCTATACCTTAATTCTCTTGTAATTTTCATCTTGATTATTCTTAGTCCTTCTACTAGTCTATTTACATGATGATCTTAAGAAGCTTCTAATAGGGACCAGCAGTTAGCGTAATGGCTATGTCGCTGGACTCCCACATAGTCAACCACGGTTCTAGTCCCAGACCCGGTGGCTTAAACTCACACCAGGCGCGTGTGCGTGCGTGCTCAAGATCCCAAAAGGAGAATGGAGGAGAAGGGATTGCGGCGTGGCCATCCCCCCTGGGGGGGTGATTTCTCACTTTCTATCTCTCTGTCTGTCTGTCTGGCAAGCGCACGCGCCCTATAGAAAAACCTCTCAAAAAATAAAAATAAAAAAATAAATGAAGCTCCTAATATATGCACATCAATGCCAATCATTTTTCATCCAGATAACTCCTAGTTGCAGTTTAAAATATATGTATTATCTTTCTCTCTTTGTGGTAATAAATTCACACGTGCTCCACTCATTTCCTTATGTTTTCAATGGCTCTCTTACTCCTCAGATTAGCTTCCCCATTAATTCCTGAATTTGTTTCTTCGAAACCAAAATTCTAATCTGTAAAACCATTTGCGTGGCTTGGATGTCAAATTCCAAGATTGGTATTGCAGCAAGGAAAGGGGCACACAGTAACTAGTCAGGATTTAAAAAGTGTATCTTAATTAGGGATTCTATTTTATGATCTATGCATGTGAATGCACCTACAGACGGAAATCAAGGCTTAATTTTAAGACTTTGCAATTCTGAGTTCTTGAGATTGATTATTCGATAATGAAAACTTACTGCATCCTTTAATTAAAGTAGTACCACACATGATAATGAACAATAATACAAAATGAAACAAGACAAGAAACATACCTGAACTCTCTACAGAGGAGAGGATAAATAAGGCGTTTAAAGGAATCATCCAGGGAACTATATAAGATCTTCATTAACTCTGGCCTTGCAAAGCCACGTGGTCTCCACCTGCAAAAAAGAAAAGCCCATACTAAAACAATAATGAGAACATGAACAGGCTCCTGGAAGAAAGGAGGGAAAGGGCAGAATAGAGACAGGGGGAAAAACCTTTACTGAAACCAAAATAACAATTTGTGAAGCGAGGTCGTGGTATCTGGAAATTACTACTATAATGTCAGGAGTTTTTATTTTTAAAAATCTAGTAAATATGAAATATGAACAGGTATAAAACTTTGGGGAAAGAATCTCTTCTTCTGAGAAGTTGCCAAGGCATTGTTAATAATGGCCAAAATCTTGGGACCAGCAGTTAGCGTAATGGCTATGTTGCTGGACTCCCATGTAGTCGACCGCGGTTTGAGTCCCAGACCCGGTGGCTTAAACTCACACTGGGCGTGTGTGCATGCATGCTCAAGATCCCGAGAGGAGAATGGAGCAGAAGGGATTGCAGCGAGGCCATCCCCCCTAGGGGGTGATTTCTCGCTCTCTGTCTCTCTGTCTCTCTCTGTCTTTCTGGCGAGCGCATACACTCTATAGCAAAAAACCTCTCCAAAAAAAGAAAGAAAAAAAAAATGGCCCAAATCTTAACATATATAAAATTCACCAAAAAATTACTACAGCATTGCTATGAACTGCGTATTCTCCCGCACTAAATCCACATGTTGAAGCACTAACACCCTCATTGTGATAGTATTTGGAGATAGGTCCTTTGGGAGGTAATCAGGTTTAGCTAAATGAGATCATGAAAATGGAGCCCTCATAATAGAATTAGTGTCCTTATGAAGAGAAATGCCAAAAAACTTGCCCTGTTTTTCTCCCTTTCTACCAGAGAGGTTGCTGTTTTTCCCCCTCCACCATGTAAGGATACAGGGAGAAGACAGCCATTTGCAAGCCATGAATAGAGCTCTCACCAGGAGCTCAACTGGCTGACATGTTGATCTTGGACTTCCCAGCCTCCAGAACTGTGAGAAAATAAAATCTGACTGTTTAAGCCATCTCCAGCCCAAAATTTATAATATTTTGTTCTAGCAGTCCAAGTTAAGGCAGATACTATATCATTCTTTATTCATTTATTTATTTCTTCTGGAGAATAAAAGTAGACTGAACAAAAGAAAGACTGTTTAAAACCCTGCCTGATGATATTCTTTTCCTTCTTGTTCTTGTTCTATGATTTACAGAGGAGAAAAAGAGATGTAAGATATGTATCTAACATGATTTCACTGTATGGCAATCCTCCTGTCCCAGCATCCTAATAAGCCAGGACCACAGGCACAGACAACTGTCCCCACCATATGCAGATTGGCCTAGGAACTAAATCCAGGCCTATAATGTGGCTTCCAGCCTCTTAATTGGTGACACTATGTGCACCACCATGGCTGGGGCCTGTTGCCATTCTGAGTAGAACTTACTCTATTGTTCAGACCATATTACTTTATTAGAGAGCATCTGCACACATATGAAGGGATATAAATGCTATAGAACCTATTGTCAGTAGACACTGTTGAAAGAATTGTAGAGAAAATGGTAATATAAAAAGGACAAAACCAGCCCCATCCCTTCTGTGTTTTCATCTATCTACGACATTGCTGCCTTTATCTTTAAATAGCTATTGAATAAAAACCATTAACAAATTATTAATGGTTTCTAATAAACCATCAAAACACCTTCAGGGTAATCTCATCTCTCTTACTTAGACTAGGAAATAAACTAAATTTCAGCAAACATATATTTAAGCATTTATTTTAAGATACTAAAAGTTACATAATAACAAATAATAAAATTCCTTCCATAGAAGGATTTTATTTGAAATTTTAGTTTTGTTCTTTTAATTTAAATGAAGGTGTTTTTTGCTCTCTGTCCATTCTATGGCACTGAACGGGAGAGTGTGTTTCTCACAATATGGAAACACGTTCAGGATCTCTGCAACTACAGAACGGGAACCTTGATAGAGGGAGGGATTCATTCCCACCCCCAATTTCAGGTAGCCTGCTCTGTCTGGGTGCCCCAGCTTCTCAAGGGACTGCAGATATGCCGGAGATTGGTATTCAGAGGACAGCAGAATCTCTGCTTGGGAAGGAAAGCAAGCACCGTGGCAAAACTTTGTGCATGAGCAAAGGTGACAAAGCAAGAAGTCTCTCTCATCAGATGCTGACATCTTGACATTGGAGTTCCTAACTGCCAGAACTTGATCTTGGAAACTATATGCTCAAAATGGAGGAATTGTGAGGTAGAAATAGCTACAGTCTCCAGGAAACTGCTAAGAAGAAAGCCGCCCAGAAAAACTAATAGACTGGAATCACCCATCAACATTAAGCTTCGCATGAATGAGTGATAAACTCATATATGCATTGGGAAAGATATTTTATTACATCAGGAAAGAACTGAACACATTTCAATAGGAAATATTGAAAAGACAACTGCTTCTCCAACTCCAATAGCAAAGGACAGACTTTAAAAAGACATTAAATCGGAGCCAGCAGGTAACATGGTGGTTAAGGCACTGGACTCCTACATACCCAACTGCAGTTCAAGTCCCAGACCTGGTGGCTTGAAAATCACACCAGCTGCATGTGCATAAATGTACCTAAGATTTCAGGAAGAGAATGGAGGAGAGGGGATTATAATGTGGCCATTCCTCATGTGGGATGATTTTTCACTTTTCCTCTCACTCTCTCTCTCTCTTTTTCTGGAGAGTGCATATGCTCTACAGCAAAAACTTTTAAAAAAGCAAATTGAACAAAAAAAGTGGTATAATGTTACCTTGGAACAATGAGAGTGAATGTGGCCCTCCTCCTACATAGTCTCTGAGCCACTTAAATGAGGCACAAATTAAATGAAGAGAGTGACCAAAACTGAAAGGGAAGAAACAATCAGGATGATGAATTATGTCTGGGAAAGGCATGTTTGTGCTCTTTTTACTTGCACATGAAACTCTGGTAAAGGGAATATATTAGAAGTACATTAAATTTTAAAGAAATTTTAATGGTAAATAACCCATGGAAATGGATGGAATGGAAAATACTATTACGAGAATTAAAACTGTAAAACTACTTTTTTGGGTGGGGAGGAGGAGGAGAGGGTTTAATATAGCTCTATAATTCCCAAGGAGATACATTTCTAAACATCCACTTCAGTACAAGTGAATGGAAAAGGAAGAAAGAATTGGAATACAGAGCCAATATCAGTCTTTCATTTTTGAGGTTTAATTTGACTGTGTGAGTGTATGTGTGTGTATAAATTCATTATTGATCTTTAAAATAACTGTGAAGAAATTAATAAGTATTACGTGTATACAGTTCATCAACATTCAAAAAGTGAACATGCCATAACCCAATCCCACAAGAACATCCAAAGATGAAGATACATTACCAATACCACTAAAGCCCTGTGCCTGTCCCCTCTTTCAGTCACTATCATCAAATTGAATAACCAGATCTATGTTACCTGTTTCCAAACTTCATATACATGCAATTAACACCATGTATTCTTTCATGCCTTTCTTCCTTCACTCAAGATTTACTCATGTTGTTAGGCATAATTCATTCTCAATAATATGGGGAATATAATAATAATATTCTAATATTAAATATTTCTGCATTCAACAATTTATGAATAGTTAATGAATTGTCTTTGATGTTCTCATATGTCTTTTGTTGTTCAAGTTGTATCTTTTCCAATTCTTCTGCATAGTAAGAAACAGATATAAACTCATCAATTATAATCTATTTCTCACTTAAGTTCTTGCATTTTGTGCTTCATTTATTCTGATGCTCTGACAGTCACATTTGGTGGATGTACAGTCATATTTGGGATTATTACTTCTTATTGATTCAATATTTTTATTATTATGAAGTATTCATTTGATATTTATCTCTCTTTTAAAATATTTTTACAGACATTGACAACTCTACTAGTTTTCTACTTAGTGTTTTTCCACTTTGTTATTTTTTACTTCTCTGCATCTTTATACAGTATGTCTCATATGATTAATTTACAGTTGGCCTTCTTTAAATTCCATTTTAATATGGTTTTTAAATTTCAGTTTGACAATTTCTGTGTTCAATGGGAGCATTTAGTTTAGTTCATTTAATATTATTATTGACATGCCTTGTTTTAAGTTTCTGGTTTTCCAGTTTTAATTATTTACTTGTATATTACTCTGTTCCTCCTTTCCTTCCTCCTTTTGGCTGAAATGCACAGTCCTAATATACTTCTGTATGAATTTTTTGCTATATTCCTTTGTGTTATTTTTTACTGGATGCTCCAGAAATTAAAATATTCTTAATTCAATATTACAAAATATAATATTTAAATTATCACAATGTGTTTCAAATATTAGCATACTTCATAAAAATGTAAGAACTTTTGGGGCTGGCAAGTGGCATGGTGGTTAAAGGCGCTGGACTCCCACATGGCCGACCATGGTTCAAGTCCCGGACCTGGTGGCTTGCTTTCTCACTTCCTCTCTCTCTCTGTCTCTCTCTGATCAAACTGGAAAATAATAATGATAACAATAATAAATAAAGTTAAATAAAATAATTCTTTAAAAAAAGTAAGAACTTTAAAGTGTAATTCAATTTATGCATTTTTTGTTTTTTTTGTGTGTTCACATTGTCTTATATTTTACTACTATATATGCTATAAACAACACAATGCAGATACTATTGTATCTGTTTTAGAGTTCATGCCTTTTTAACATTTATATTTTGAAATAACCTTGAATTTATAAAAAGCTGTAAAAATAAATAACAGAAAGAAAAAAATAATAAAACAAAAATGAAGGTGTTTTTAAGCAGGACACATATCCTTCCTTTAAGCCAAATCCCTGCCATTCCAGGTCCCGAACTCTAATGAGCAATCAGCCACATGGGATCCAGTTACCTTAACCATGCCACCTGCTAGCCCCATGTAACTTTTTAAACCTAGGGTTTCTTTTACATATTTATTTCCAATGGAATTTATTTGCTTACTTACAAAAATATAAGAATTCATTAAAAAATGATGATTATAGGGACCAGCAGTTAGCATAATGGCTATGTCGCTGGACTCCCAAGTGGCTGACCGCAGTTTGAGTTCTGGACCCAGTGGTTTAAACTCACGCCGGGCACGTGTGTGTGCGTGCTCAAGATCCCGAGAAGAGAATGGAGGAGAAGGGATTGTGGCGTGGCCATCCCCCCTGGGGGTGATTTCTCGCTTTCTATCTCTCTGTCTCTCTCTGTCTGTCTGGCAAGTGCACACACCCTATAGCAAAAACCTCTATTTAAAAAAAAAAGAAAAAAGACGATTATAGGGACCAGCAGTCGGTGTAATGGCTATGTCGCTGGACTCCCATGTAGTCGACTGCGGTTTGAGTCCTGGACCCAGTGGCTTAAACTCACACTGGATGCATGTGTGTATGTGCCCAAGATGCTGAGAGGAGAATAAAGGAGAAGGGATTGTGGCATGGCCATCCCCCTGGGGGTTGATTTCTCATTTTCTTTGTCTTTCTCTGTCTTTCTGGTGAGCACATGTGCCCTATAGCAAAAACCTCTCCAAAAAAAAAAGTAAAAAAAAAAAAAAAAATTGACAATTATACAGAAGAACATATAATAGAAAATTAAAATCTCATACCACAGAGGAGGAGCTCTTCTTTTCAGACAATGTTCTATATAAATATATAAAATATTAAATATGTTATTTTATATATATGTTTATATATTACATATATATTACTTGACACCAACAAAATCATACTAAAATACTAACTATAAATATATCATATTTAAGGGACCAACAGATGGTGTAGTGGTTATGTCACTAGACTCCCACACTGCCAACCGTGGTTCAAGTCCTGGATCTGTTGGCTTGAAAAATCACACTGGGTATGCATACATGTGTGCTCAGGATTCTGGAAGGAGAATTAAGGAGAAGAGATTGTGGAGTGGCCATTCCCCCAGGGGTGATTTCTCACTTTCTCTCTGTTTGTCTGTCTGTCTGTCTCTCTTTCTCCCCACCCCCATGAGTATATGCACTCTAAGGCAAAAACATCTTTAAATATATATATATATATATATATATTAAATTATCATATTTATATTACATATAACTATATACTACATTTATATTATAAAATATAATCATAAACTGTTTTTTTAACCTAATAAGACATGTTTATATTGCTTTTTTCTTCCCTTTTTTTTTTTTTTTTTTTTTTGAGAGAGGTTTTTGCTATAGGGCACATGCGCTGGCCAGAAACACAGAGACAGAGAGATAGAAAGCGAGAAATTACCCCGCGGGGGAAAGGCCATGCCATAATCCCTTCTCATCCATTCTCCTCTCGGGATCTTGGGCACGCATGCACACGCGCCCAGCGTGAGTTTTAAGCCACCGGGTTCGGGACTCAAATCATGGTCAACTACATGGGAGTCCAGTGACATAGCCATTACGCCAACTGCTGGTCCCAACATGTGTATATTTCAAATTTATATTTCAACTATCTCAACTTTTTTAAATGACTACATAGAATTTCACTGTATGGAGATAGCATTTAATTGGCTTAAGCACTTTACCTATTTATTAATATTTAGATTGCTGTTTTACTTGATGGTTGCTTGGTTAATATTATTTGGTCATTCAGCAACTTGATCCTTCATAAAATTGACTTTTGGTAAATTGGCTTCCAATAAATTAACACAAGAGCTATGCTGAATAAGAAAGCTAAAGCCCAAAGTACACAGAACTTGTTCTTCTCAAAGAACATTTCATCTAACTTGTCACGTAGCATTCCCAGCAGTTTATCTAATCTAAGCTCACAAAGAGCTAGCAGGTAATGAGCACATTCAAAATTTTCATCTCTTAATTGCTAAGTAAACTGCTTCACCTCTTTGCATCAGTTTTCTTACTGGTCAAATGGTGGCTTCAAAATCTGCTCTAGCAACCAAATAGATTGTTGTGAAGATCAAACACACTCTAAAAAGTCAAAACTAAAAGTTAAAGTATTAAATATGTGGTGCTATTTTAAAAGGTTCCCTTAACAAATAAAAAGTTTTAAAAATTACATAAGTTTAAAAATTTATTTGAAATATTCAATAAATTTCATTTTTATTTCAGTCATCTCTAATGTACAAAATATATTAGGTAAACCATATACGATATGTTTAAAAATTCATAGTGTAATATCCAAAAATCCAATTTTTGTTTCACTCTTCCTTGATGAACAAATATTGTAGATAAGCTATAACATAGTAAGAACATTTTTGTTAATTTATTTTTTTTCACAAGGGAAAACATGTTCTTTATAAAAGATCCAAATGATACAGAAAAGTCTCTCTCCCCATGGGGCCAGTGGGTGGCATGGTGGCTGGGGCACTGGATTTCCACGTGGCCAACCTGAGTCACAGACCTGGCAGTTTGCTTTCTCACTTTCCCTATCAGTCTCTCTCTGGTCAAATTTGTAAATAATAATAATGATGATAAATGAAATTAAATAATTCTTTTAAAAAAAGTTCCTCACCCAGGAAAAAATTAGCATTAATACCAATAATTTCTTAAGCAGCACTCTCCTACATATTTTCTATTTAAAAATACATAACATATATACTTTTCTAAAAAATGCAAAAAGGACACTATACACATTGTCACTTATTTTTTGTTTTGTTTTTGCATCACAGACATTTTCCCACATCAGTACACACAGGTATCAGTATGGCACATAAGAAAGGAAATTCCATAAAAACATATAAACAGACCTGTTTTGGATGCACCATCTACAGAATTCATTCTTCACTCCATCAGGAATGTTGACCTTGACTGTTAATATCTTCAAATTTTCTCCACGATTAATTGCCAGAATCTGAGTGCAAACAGATGGCAAAGACTGACAATTCCCAAACTACAAACTCGATCAATTTAATCAGTCAACATTTCTTTTTAATTGCATACATGCACACACATACTTGGTATGTTCCTCAAGTTTCAGGGGCCAGGATTTGAAGCACACAATGAGCCATGTGTGATTTGGCTCCCTTAACCTCTAGGCCCTGGGGCTTACCCAATCAGTCAGCATTTATGAAACAAATCAGGCAACTGTGTAGCCAAGGGCTATGTTAATTTTTAGTCATACACTTGCCAAGAGTCTATTCGAAAATAATAATTTGTTTTTTTTCAAGTAACCTACCTCCCTCAAGGAAACTGTAACATGCTTTTTGAAAGTAAAATACAAGTATAAAGCCTATGTAACACATTTACGGAAAAACATTTTGGTTATCTAAAATTATATTTCAGATTGTACTAATTGAAAATTTTCAATCATCTGGAGTTGGAAGAGTATATAACTTTTATAACTTAGAAAAGATAATCTGTGCTAAGATAAATACAAATATGTAAAGTCCTAAGTGGAATATTTAATAGCTACTAATTGTTACCATTTATTGAGCAGTTACTAATTTTAGGGCCCATCTAATCACTTTAAATACCTTATCTGAGATAAACCTTACAGCCAGCAGTGATGAATATAGTTATCTAGACTTTATTTAATAATTTTTCTGAGACCAATTTGTCCCAAAACAGGTAGTAAAGTAGGAATTTAAACTCAGATTAAACTGCTCATGTTCTTAACTAACATTACATCAAAAAAACAATTATTTTAAACTCAGATCAACCTGTCTATATTCTGAATTAGTGTTTTATTAAAGGGGCAATTATTTTTAAATATATTAAAAATACTCCTTAAAGAAGTTTAGGGCCAGCCAGTGGAATGTAAGGCAGCTGGATGTGACATAGCTGACTGTGTGGTTCAAGTGTTGAACCCAGTGACTTGAAAGACATGCTGGGTGTGTGTATGTGCCCTAAATCCTTAGAGATTAGAGGATAAGGGATTGCAGAGTGGCCATCCTCCCTGGGGGTGTTTTCTCACCTTTCTTCTCTATATCTATCTTTCTATCTTTCTTCCTCCCTTCCTCCTTCCCTCCCTCCTTCCCTCCCTTCCTCCCTCCCTCTCTCTCTCACTTGCTCACTCTCTCTCTCTCTCTCTCCAGCAAACACACACACCCTATGGCAAATTAAGGGGGGGAAAAAAACAGAAGTGTAAACAAAACTAAGCAAGGAGAAGGAAGGAAATAATAAAGAACCGAGTGAAAATGAACAAAATAGAGAATAGAAAAACAATAGATAATATCAACAAAATAAAAACTGGTACTCTGAAAATATCAACAAAATTGACAGGTTTTTTGCTAGACTAACCAAGAAAATAAGAGGAAACACTCAAATTACTAAAATGAGAAACAAAAGAGAGGCCATTAGTATGAACATTCTAGATATAAAAAGGCTCTTAAGAGAATACAACTGTATGTCAAATCAGATAACATAGATAAAATAAACAAAATCCTAAAAAGATGCAAACTACCAAAACCAAAAAAAAAAAAAAAAAAAAAAAAACCAGAAAATTTGATAGCTCTATAACAAGTAAAGACATTGAATTAGAAATTTCAAAATTTCCCACAAAGAAATGTCCAGGCCCAGATGTCTCTACCATAAAATTCAGCCAAACACCTTAACAAAAATTTTTTAAAATTAACAATTAATGCTATCTCCACACAGTGAAATCCTGTACTTTAAAAAGTTGAGATAGTTGAGATATAAAGTTGAAATATAAATTAATTTTTCATAAACATTTCCTAAAAATGCCAGAGAAACTTCCCAGTTCTTTTTATTTAATTTTTAAATTTTATTTATTCATTCATTTATTTTTTAATTTCATCAGAGAGAGACACAGAGAGAAAGAGAGGGAAAGTGAGAAAGCAAGCCTCCAGGTCTGAGATTCAAATTGTGGTTGGCCATGTGGGAGTGTCCAGCACCTTAACCACCACACCACCTGCTGCCCCCCGCCCCCCAGTTCTTTCTATTAGGCCAACATTATACTAATACAAAAACCAGAACGACTTCACAAGAAAATTAAGATCTGTATCTCTCATGAATATGAACATAAAAATCCAGGACCAGCAGACGGCATAATGGTTGCATAACTGGACTCTCATGTAGTTGAATGCAGTTTGAGTATCAGATCCAGGGACTTAAACTCACTCTGGGTGGGTGTGTGTACGTGCCCAAGATCCCAAGAGGAAAATGGAGGAGAAGGGATTGCAACATGGTCATCCTCCCTGGGGAGTAATTTCTTGCTTTCTGTCTCTCTGTCTCTCATTCTGGTGAGCGTACATGCCCTGTAACAAAAACTTCTCTTTAAATAAGTAAATAAAGGGAACCAGCAGTTAGCGTAATGGCTATGTCGCTGGACTCCCACGTAGTCGACCGCGGTTCGTGTCCCAGACCCGGTGGCTTAAAACTCATGCCGGGCGCGTGTGCGTGCGTGCCCAAGATCCCGAGAGGAGAATGGAGGAGAAGGGATTGTGGCGTGACCATCCCCCTGGGGGGTGATTTCTCGCTTTTTGTCTCTATGTCTCTCTCTCTGTCTGTCTGGCAAGCGCACGCACCCTATAGCGAAAAAACCTCTCCAATAAATAAATAAGTAAATAAATAAATGTAAAAATCCTTAGTAAAATGCTACTAAGCCAAATACACGAATAAAAACCCTCAATAAAATACTATTAAGTTAAATACAGAAACATAAAAAGGATTATACACCAAGATCAAGTAGCAATTATTCCAGAAATATTCAGCTGGTTTAACCTTCAAAAATCAATTAATGTAATACATTATACCAATAGGATCAAAAACAAAAATCACATGATCATCACAATAAACACAAGAAGAACATTTGACAAAACCAGTAGCCCTTCATGATGTAAACACTCAATATCTTCAATATGAGAAAGGGCATGTTCAGAGACCCCACAGCTAACCTCACACTTAATCGTGAAAAACTGGATTCTTTCCATAAAAGATCAGGAACAAGATAATGGTGTCCGCCCCCCCCCCCCCTTTTTCTGAGAGAGAGATATTTGCTATAGGGCATGTGTGCTCACCAGTCACAAAGAGCCAATGAGAAATCACATCCAAGGGGGGATGGCCACACTGCAATCCCTTCTTCTCCATTCTTCTCTTGCGATTTTGGACACTCACGCACACGTGCCTGGCATGAGTTTTAAGCCACCAGGTCTGGGTCTCGAACCATGGTCGACTACATGGGAGTCCAGCAAGTAACCATTACACCATCTGCTGGTCCCAACAAGAGTATCCATTCTTGCTACTACTTCTTTTTTTTTTTTTGGAGAGGTTTTTGCTATAGGGTGCGTGCACTCGCCAGAAAGACAGAGAGAGACAGAGAGGCAAAAAGCGAGAAATCATCCCCCCAAGGGGGGAATGACTGCTGCAATCTCTTCTCCTTCATTTTCCTCTTGGGATCTTGGACACACACACACACACACACCCAGCGTGAGTTCAAGTCACAACGTCTGGGACTCGAACTGCAGTCGACTACATGGGAATCCAGTGACACAGCTATTACACCATCTGCTGGTCCCCCATTCTTGCTACTTCTGTTCAACACGGTACTGAAAGTTAGCTAGAGAAATGAGGGAAGAAAAGCAGGGAGGAAGGAAAGGAGAACAGAAAGAATAGGAAAACAGAAAGGAATAAAAAGGAAAGAAGAAAGGAAGGAAGTCAGGAAGGAAAGCAAGCAAGCAAACAAGCAAGCATCCAAACTGAAAAGGAAGAAGTAAAACTGTCCCTCCCTATTTACAGCTAATTTAATCTTATACACAAAACATTCTATAGAACTATCAGAACTAATAAAGATTTCAGCAAAGTTGCAGGATAAAAGATTAACATACAAAATGTCTACATACTAGCAATAAACTTTTGTGTTTTTTTTTAGTTTTTTGCTGTAGTGCATATACACTTGCCAAAGAAAGAGAAGAAGAGAGACAAATCACCCCCTGGAGGGATGGCCAAGCCACATTCCCTTTCCCTCCACTGTCCTCTCAGGATTTTGGGTACACATGCACAGACTCCCAGTGTAATTTTCAAGCTGCTGGGTCTAGCACTTGAACTGCAGAGTCAGCCATGTAAGATCCAGCACTTTAACCACCAGGTCACCTGCCAACTGCAATAAGCATTTTGACAATGACATTTTTCATAAAATTTCCATTTAAAATAGCATCAAAAGGAATAAAATATAGAGATAAATTAAACAAATATTAAAAAACAAATTCTGAAAACTATAAAACATTGTTGAAATGAATTAAATATTTAAGTGCTAGAACAATATTCCATGTTCATGGATCAGAAGGTTAACATTGCTAAGGAAGCAATACTCCCTAACTGGTTTTCAGAATCAACACAGCTCTCATCATATTACATGATGAACCTTGAAAACATTTTGTTAAGTGAAAGAAACCAAAAGCGAAGACAACATAATGTGTGACTCCCGTCTATAGAGGAAAAAAATGAAATGAATAGAAACTGTCCCTAAAGAGGCTTATATATTGGCCTAACTAAACAAAGATTTTTGTCTTAAACACACTCAGAATTAAAGGGAGTCATGGACAAAGACAAAAGGAAAACAGGAGTAAAATATTCAGCAACACAGAGAATCAGTAAAGAATTACATATTATAAAAAAAGATTAAACAAATTGTGAGTCTGAAAAATATAAGGACGGAAATGAAAAATTTGAAAGTAGGATTCTAGAGTAAATTTGAACAAGCAGAACAAATCATCAAAAATGAAGATAGATCTATTGAGATTATACAGACTGAGAAGAAAGAAAAAAGAATAAGCAGAGTTAAAGAGATCCATAGAACACTATTAAGCATACCCACTACATATAATGAAAGGCCTAGGGGAGGAGAGAATGGGGCAGATTATTTGGAGAAATAATGAGCAAGAATTTTCCAATTTTTGATAAAAAAATTAATCTACATATCTAAGGATCATTATGAACTCCAAATAGTATAAACTCAAAGAGATCCACAAGAAGAATTATTATAATCATGCTTTCAAAAGACAAACAGAGAATCTTAAATGCAGCAAAAAGAAATGACGTGTCATGACCAAGGGCTTGGTAAAATTAACAGTGGATTCCTCATCAAAAACCATGGAGGGGGAACCAGCAGTTAGCGTAATAGCTATGTTGCTGGACTCCCACGTAGTCGACCACGGTTCGGATCCCGGACCCAGTGGCTTAAAACTCATGCCAGGCGCGTGTGCATGCGTGCCCAAGATCCCGAGAGGAGAATGGAGGAGAAGGGACTGCGGCGTGACCATCCTCCCTGGGGGGTGATTTCTCGCTTTCTGTCTCTATGTCTCTGTCTGGCGAGCGCATGCGCCCTATAGCAAAAACCTCTCTTAAAAAAAAAAAAAAAAAAAAAAAAAAAAAAAACCATGGAGGCTGGGCCAGTCCTATAGCACAAGAGTTAAGTGCTATGTAGAAGTATCTGGATCCCACATGGTAAACTAGTAAACAAATCCCAGCACCAGCAGCTTAAAAAAGGTGGTGTGTATGTCCAGGCTCTTGATGGGAGGGAAGACTGGAGAAAGGGGACTGTGTGGCCAGGCCTCATTGTCGTCCTTCGTGCACACAAGCCATATCTTCTGGCATTTAAAAAAAAATAAAAGAAACTACACTATTAGACAATGGATGACATATTCAAAATGCTAAAAGAGAAAAGAAGTCTATGCCTAGAAACTGTCCTTCAAAAATCAAGCAAATATTTAATGGGTATAAAGTTTCAGTTTTAAAAGATGAAAAAGTTCTGGAGATTGGTTTCACAACCATGTGAATGTACTTAACGTTACTGAACTGAGTGCTTAAGAATAGTTAAGATGGTATATTTTATCTTGTGTGCATTTTATAACAACTAAATATATATATTAAAGGGGAAAAAAGGAGAAATTAAGGCTTCCTAAGTAAAAAAAACTAAGGGAATTTGTCAGCAGTAGACATACCCTACATGTATTATTACAGGTCACCATTCAGGCTGAAAAAAACAGTAGAGAGTAAATCAAAGTCACACAGAAAAATAAAGAGCACTGGTAAAGTCAGCTACATACGAAATATAAAAGCTTGTATTATTTCGTTTATGACGCTCTCCTTTTTTTCACCTTACATGATTTAAAAGCCATTATTTCACAATATAGTTACAACTATGTCTACCTTTAGGAACAAAAGTAGTAAACTAAAAAATGAAATTAAGAGACAGAGCTACAATGCCATGTTTTATACAACTAAATGGGATCGCTCACATTTTATTCTAAATCAGATAGCTCAGATTTGTATTTCACATGGAAAAAATCCTGAACTGGGCTCAAACCTAACATACTAGGAAGCAAAGTCTATTAATAAAGATCACTAGCTAGAAAGTCAAGAAACCTGAGTTGTTACATTGTCAGTAATGCTAGCTCTGCCAAAATTCAGTTTCCTGTTTCTGAAATGGAAGGATATGCAATATTATAAGAACTTCTATGAAAAAAATAGTTGCTATTGTTTAAGCATCCCTAAAACTTACATTGAAATTTGATACCAACTCTGGCAATATTGGTAGGTAGACCTAGCAGGAGGTACTAGAGACATGGGGCAGGTTACCTCAGTAATAGATTAACACCTTCTTCCAAGAGGAACTTAATTCTTACTAGATTAGTTCATGTGCGAGTGGTCTGCTATAAAGCAAATCCAGCCTGCTCAAGCTTCTCTTTTTGGCTGGTTCACACTGGCCTTTCTGCTTTTGTGCCATGGGCTGAAGTATAAAGAAGGTAGCCCTCAGCATAAAGAAGCTGATGCCAGCATTATTTCTGGACTTGCAGCCTACAAAATCATGAGCCAAATAGATCTCTTTTATTTATAAACCATGCAATCTTGGGTATTCTGTTATAGCAATGTAAAATTGACTATGACAATAGTTGATATAAAATTCTTTAAGCCCTTAGTAAGCAAAGCAGCAAGAAAATTCAAAGCATTATCAATATAACTATAATCAGCATGCATAAATAGTCTCTTTATTTACCTGATGATGTTGGATGTTTCTTATGTTGCATGAAAAATTCTGGTAGAGTTGAAACTTATCAACGTCTTTCTCATTTACCTTTTTTGAGGACACTTTTGCCAGAGATGACTGGATACAAATGTATCTATTTTGGCATCTGTTCAGATACATAAATGTTCAAAAAACACACAGTTATTAATCTGTGCTTTAATAATGAAACATTATATGGAAATAAGGATAGCAAAAAAGCTATTACTAAATGAGATTTTTATAATGAAGCTCTTCTAGGAAAATGTTATCAACTATTTAAGGAGGGCTCTGCCTATTCATGTTGGCAGAGATCCTACAGGTCTATTTTTGCATCAACCAATCACCATATGAAATAACTTAAATGAATTTAGATACCATCTGCAGTTATGCAGGAGACTGAAACTATGCATATGAACCAGACCAAGAACTCTGGTCTAAGTATCCTTCTTTTCCAACCACTGACTAAGGCGGTAACAGTTAAGGAAAAGCTAAAAAGAAGAGAAACAAAAGGATGTGTCATGACAGCTTCCAATAACAATTTATAAGACTAAATCAACTTTTTTTTTTTTTGGAGAGGTTTTCACTATAGGGTGCGTGTGCTCGCCAGACAGACAGAGAGAGACATAGAGACAGAAATCACCCCCCCAGGGGGGATGGCCACACCGCAATCCCTTCTCCTCTATTCTCCTCTCGGGATCTTGGGCATGCACGCACACGTGCCCGGCGTGAGTTTTAAGCCACCGGGTCCGGGACGCAAACCACAGTCGACTACGTGGGAGTCCAACGACATAGCCATTACGCTAACTGCTGGTTTCCAAGACTAAATCAACTTTTAACAACATAATTACTTATAATGACAAATTTTAAAACCTGAGCAATTTTTCCTCAACTGGTTCCTGATGGGACCTCTGAAAAAAACAGAAAAGTTGTTTTCCTTCTATTGACAAAAATCCTGGCAAGCAACAGTAGTTAACTGTTTCATCTTCACCTTTCCTCTCCTCTGAACAGCTCACACAGCTAGAGATGAGGAGAGAAAGAGAAGAGCAGTCTTCTGGCCGAAACCCATCTTCCCTTCTAGTACACAGCAGAAAAAGAACAACAGAGTATATAGAAAGAGAGTTTTAAATTATCTTTCTATTTTATTATTATTTTTTTTGATGAGGCATAAAATCCATAAACTCAAGTAGGCTCTAGGTCAAAGCACTTTAATCTCATAATTTGGAATGTGATGCCATGAATATGCTGCTCTCCCCAACAGTTACAATTTATTTTGAGGACTGTACTTTTACCCATACTGGATATTACACAGCCTCAAATCAACCCAGTCACTGGTAAATACCAGCATTCAGATACTGTAAGATTAAGCATATACACTACAATCAGCATGTTTAAAAGCAATGCCACCTGCTTGAAGTGAATGTGAATCCCCTTCTAGTATAGATTATAAAATGCAGTGGTCTTTAAACTAACTATATTCATAAGAGCCCTCCACTGAGATGTCTCAGTGTAAGAAGGACAAGTAGGCAGAGTTCCAGAATCGCTGTCCAGAATGCAATTAAAACGATTTTACTTTTATCTGTTTTCTGTCAAGAGTTCTACTGTTTGAACAAAGAATTCTCCTACTAAAAAAAGAAAAAAAAAAAATCTGCAAACTAAGTTTTTAATGAACATTGGGGTTAGCACTAACCTTGTGAACCTTAACAGCATGAGTCCACAAGGCAGAAATCTCTATAAGAGTTACTCACAGTTTGCGAATGAAGTCAAGTGTGTCTTTGTCTTTAGCAATCATGTCTGCTAAAATATGCTGCACTCCTGTTTCAATATCCTGGAGTGCTGAAAGCCCTTTAGGAGAAGGGTAACCGGAAGAACAAAAACAAAAAGTACAAGATTGGTTTGGTTTTAAGGTCCATAATTAGGTCACAATTAACTCCAGTAAAAATAAAACCTTAAACTAACAGCCCTAAGACAGAAAGGTATCATAGCAGTGACTAGCTTTCCTGTGCAACAAAAACAAGACTCCGAAAGTAATTCTTTTTTTCTCTTTCTTTGGAGAGGTTTTTGCTACAGGGCGCGTGTGCTCGCCAGACAGAGACATAGAGACAGAAAGCGAGAAATCACCCCCCAGAGGGGATGGCCACGCCGCAATCCCTTCTCCTCCATTCTCCTCTTGGGATCTTGCGAACGCACGCACACGCGCCCGGCATTGAGTTTTAAACCACCAGGTCCAGGACATGAACCGCGGTCGACTACATGGGAGTCCAGCGACATAGCCATTATGCTAACTGCTGGTCCCAAAAGTAATTCTTTACATACTATAGTGCCTAATGGTGGAAATGCAGCTCTGCAGTCAGCTGCCTGGTCTAATTCTGGTTCCACCACTTACCAACTGTGGGAACCAAGACAAGTTACTTGATTTCTCTGTACAAATGAAGAAAATAGGATTGGTCTTATAGTGTAAAGGTTATGTGCTGTGTACAGGGAGCCAGATCCCACATGGACTAATACAGTTCAAATCCCAGCCCCAGTGGCTTAAAAAACACACCAGGTACATGTACTGGGCACATGTGTGTGCATGCCCAAAATTCTGACAGGAAAGAAGAATGGAGGAAAAATGACTGTGGCGTGATCATGTCCCCTAGAGGAATTCTCTGGTGAGTGCATATGCCCTCTGGCAATTAAGAAAAATAATAGCACCTCCTTTATTAAATGGGTTTCATAAATTAAATGTGTTATAAGAAATATGTATTAAGAGTCCTATCCCAAGGTACACAAATTTGTCACAAAAATTCTCCTTTATAAGCAATTTCATTAATGCTCCTATTTTGGATTATAAGGCATTAATTTCCATGTTCAAAGACCCATTTGAATTTCTCATAAGCACAAAACAAGAGCTATCACGCAGTTGTTCATATTTGCAGCTAAGCTGTCTACCAACGGAGCATTAAGTTCTTTCCAAACACTATGGTTTACTAATTTGCAACCATGAGTCTTGTAAATCGTGGCCCCTGTGACAGCAACTTAAACATAGAGATAGATCAATTGCATTATTTTCTTTAATTTATTTTGTCTTGGTTGTCCTGTATGAATTTAAAGTTTTTTCTTTTTCACTAAAGCTTGAATTATACAAGCACTGAGTATTACACATACATTTTTCTGTGAATATAGCTTTCATGAGTAATAGGTACAAAAGCCAAAGAGACAGTAGAACATACTTATTGTGTATAATTAATAAAGAAAAAAAAATGCCTTGTTTAGTTGTATTATGATAGCTTATGTTAACTACCAAAGTAATTGTATTTATTTTAAAGAAATTTAAGAAAGAAATATGGCTGTTGAAAGTTATAAGAATTTTATGTATATTTTAAGAGAATTTTACTAGGAGGGAATTTTCACTAACAAATTAACCTTGACAAGGTGGAAAATTGTATATATAAAAGATTCAGAACAGCTGTGACAAACAGTAAGCACTCGATAAATGTTGCTCTTATGTTAGCTATCTCCCTAGATCAGTCTGCATCTAAGAAATCCATCCGCTATGCACTAATTCCTGAAGCCCAATGCATCAGAGCTTCATTACACAAAATTTAATGAGTATACTATTCTGACAAGTCAGAAGATGAAAGATACAGTGAGAACCCTTAAAGGAGGCAGTGAACAGAAAGAAGAAATCATGGATTTTGTTAGAACAAAGATCCTTTCAAAAGCCCATCATATGGGAGAAATACAATCTGAAAATCTTATATAATTCATGGCCTTTATGTAACTAAAATTATGCTAAAGCACCGGAGCAATGTCTTGTAAAACATAGTCAGAAGACCCAAAAATGAAGTCATATTAGCTACTTGTTAAAAATATAGAATCCTAGACTATAGGATTGCATTGTTTTACAGAGTATCCCAAGTGAGCCTGATACTCATTGAATTTTTTTAAAAAACTGCCAGAAAAGTGCCTTGAACTGCCTCGAGAGCAGTAGTTCTCAATGGGAGGTAGAAATTATTAGTCATTTAGAAAGCTTTTTTCAAGGGACCAGCAGTTAGCGTAATGGCTATGTCACTGGACTCCCACATAGTCGACCGCGGCCCAAGTCCTGGACCCGGTGGCTTAAAATCACGCCGGGCACGTGTCCGTGCGTGCCCAAGATCCCGAGAGGAGAATGGAGGAAAAGGGATTGCAGCGTGGCCATCCCCCCTGAGAGGTGATTTCTCGCTTTCTGTCTCTCTGTTTCTCTCTGTCTGTCTGGTGAGCGCACACGCCCTATAGCAAAATCCTCTCCAAAAAAAAAAAAAAGAAAGAAAGCTCTTTTCAAATTACATACCCTCTCTCATTCCATCTAGGGGGGAAAGACTGGGGAAAAAAAAGTGTTTTGTAAACATTTATTTATTTGTAAACACTTCTTTCCTTATTAAAGAGAATTGATCTTTCAGGATCAATACAGTCAAGGATAATAGCGATTTAGTACTTTAATGAAATTAGGAGGAAATGAGGTTCACAAACCAGAATATCATAACCCTCACCTTTTAATGAAATTTTCCCAACCACCCATCTCCAAAATGCCACACCTGTAAGGCCAACCTTTCCTTTCACTATACCGGCACTTAGACTACCTCTCCTTACTTATTTAAGAACATCAACATGGAGAAGTTCTGGATTTTCTGGGACATGGTCTTTTTGTAGCATAGTATAGGTTCTTGTTTCAGACCAGATTCTTATTGGTCTGTGGCAAAGAGGAAATATCTTTATCGGAGGAAGGAAAGTTGAAATATCAGGTTCCTTAAATTTTACATTGAAGAGTGATGGGAATGGGACCAGCAATTAGCGTAATGGCTATGTTGCTGGACTCCTATGTAGTAGAACATGGTTCAAGTCCCAGACCCAGTGGCTTAAACTCAGGCCGGGCACATGTGCATGTGTGTCTAAGATCCTGAGAGGAGAATGGAGGAGAAGGGACTGTGGCATGGCCATCCCCCCTGGGGGGTGATTTCTCGTTTTCTATCTCTCTGTCTCTCTCTGTCTTCCTGTCGAGTGCACGCCCCCTACAGCAAAAACCTGTATATAAAAAAAAAAAAGTGATGGGAATGACGAAAATATTATTTTTAGAAAGAGTAATAAAATTAGGGTGACCATGAGTACATAGATAGCATAAAGAATGGGAGGAAAGGGACCAGCAGATGGTGTAATAGCTACATCGCTGGACCCCCATGTAGTTGACTACGATTCGAGTCCTGGACCCAGTGGCTTAAACTCACACCAGGCACATGTGCATGCGTGCCCAAGATCCTGAGAGGAGAATGGAGGAGAAGGGATTGTTGCATGGCCATCCCCTCTGGGGGGTGATTTCTTGCTTTCTGTCTTTCTGTCTCTTTCTGGCGAGCACATGTGCCCTATAGCAAAAACTTCTCAAAAAAAAAAAAAGAATGGGAGGACAAAGAGAAGGGAAAAACATTCCAAATAAACTTTCAAAAGCAGTACCTAGCTTATTTGGAATTAATTATAATCCTTCTACATGTGTGATTAAGGTGAAAGAAAGAGGGAATAAAGCAAGCAGAAAGTCTGCTATATCTGCCAGTACTGTGGTTAACTGCGCAGGGTCTAAATGAGCTATTCACGTTATCAGAAATATCACCAAGTGTCCATCCTCATATACCATATAGGACAATCAAATAAGATAGGGTTATCAAAAACCATCCAGTCGGAACTTAGTACGTGCGAGAACTAAGGGGACCTTTGGACCAAAAGGGGTAGGAAGTAGAAGAAACAGAAATCAACCATAAGAAAAAAAATAAATACAGGCAATAAATATTTCTGTATCTAACATTCTTAACACACCAACATTCCATTCTAATAAAATATACCAAGACTGGTTAGATAGTTCCCACTGTGGTTAATGTCAATGCTTAGTTATATGGTCTTAGCTATTATTAAAACATTAATGTTGCATTTGAAAATATAACCAAAAATACACATTTTAAAAATTGGGCAAATTTGAATTTAACTTAGTTCAACCTATTCCTAAATGCAAATATTTCTGCTCTACTTTTGCTTTTTATTATTCCTTTTGCAAACATATTAAAATATGTGTGTATAAACAAATATCTGCATTTTATAGTCATACTAAATTTTGTTTAATCAAAAATTCACTTCAGCTGTATTATTTAAAACTAAAATGGCTTGTGGTACACGCTGATTCTCTGTAGTTTAGAAAATACTGTGGATTTTGTTATCAGAGACTGCCCCCTACAGACATTTACTTCCCCCAGCCTAAAGAATCAACAGAGGCCAAAAGTGACTAGAAGTTGGGGGAGATGGGAAGAGAGAGTGCTACAGATCAAAGGGTGCAAAGTTGCAGTTATGTAGGCTTAATGAGCCTAGAGAGCTAATGTACAGCATGAGGACTACAATTGATTATATTGTATTCTATTCAGTATAATTTGTTAGGAGTAGATTTTAGATACTCATACCACACACACAAAAAAAGGTAACTATGTAAGATGATCTATTTTCTTGAATATCCTGCACAGTATTACTTGACTACAGTCATCATGTCACTATGTATATAGTGACAACATTAAAACATCATGTTGTACACCTTAAATATATACAATTTTTAAAATATAAAAATAAATGTTTTTTTTAAAGAGTAGTGATTAACAGAGCATCAATCTCTACACTCAAGTCTAACAGAGAACTCTTGAAAAAAGCCACCTGCTCAGAAAGTTCTCCCTGCAAGGATCATTTTGACAATAAATCCAATGCTTCTTGACATGTATCAATGTCATTTTCCTCTTTTTTTTTTTTTTTTGAGAGATTTTTGCTATAGGGCGCGTGCGCTCGCCAGACAGACAGAGACATAGAGACAGAAAGCGAGAAATCACCCCCCAGGGGGGATGGTCACACCGCAATCCCTTCTCCTCCATTCTCCTCTCGGGATCTTGGGCACGCACACACACGCGCCCGGCGTGAATTTTAAGCCACCGGGACACAAACCGCGGTCGACTACGTGGGAGTCCAGCGACATAGCCATTACGCTAACTGCTGGTTCCCCCCGGATTTTTCTCTTAAATCTTTCTCCCTTCCTCCTTTCCTTTCTTATTCTCTCTCTTATCCACGCATGCATACAAAAGGATCAGAAGATAGGAAGTAATTTTCAGAAAATGATACTTTACTCCTACAGAATACAGGTGTGGATGTGGGGCTTCACTTTACATTTCACATAAGAATTGTTGAAATTCTTTTTAAACAGTAGTTGTGACTTTTATAATTGAACACAGTTGTTGGAAATAAGAGGTTTAAAAGACAATATAGAAGAATCCTTATGAACTTAGGATATGAAGGGATTTTTTAAAAAACATAAGCAACAGTCTTAAAACAAAAAGATTAATAAACTTATTTCTATGAAACTAAGACCTTCTATTTACCAAGAGATGGCATTAAAAAAAGTGAAATAACAAGTTACAAACTGGGAGACATGATGTGTTAACCTATATAAGGAACAAAGGATATCTAAAAAAAAAAAAAAAATTATAAATTAGTAAAAGAAAAATATCACAATAGATTGAGCAAAAAAAATGAGCAATAGATTAGAATAGGTACTTCATCAAAAGAGGAAAGCTGAGTGGCCAAGCAATAGGTATGTCAGAATTTGTTTTATTAGAATTGTTTATTCTTTATATGCTATGGTATTCTTTTGAACAGTCATTACTTAATTCAACTATTTTTTAAACATAAGTTTTCCGAATTTGAAAGAAGAAAGAAGAAAGAAAGAAGGGAGCAAGCGAGCGAGTGAACAAGCAAGCGAGCAGGCCAATCTTATTAAGTAAAGCTGGTACCTTTAACATCGGGTTTAATGTAAGATAGCAGATTGAGCTCCCCTGGATTCTCAAGCAATGTCAAGGCTGCTCTTTCTAATCCCAACTGTTTTGCTCTCTGGGCTTTGGTGCCTTTGCTCCCAGTTTTATACGGAGCAGACTGGAGGGGGGAAAAGACAGAAAACATATCATATGACTCATTTCTAAAAAGCAAAAGTTAAAACTAGAATACAAAATAAGAGGACATACTGAGAATGCTAAACACATCCTTTTTTCAACCTTTTCCTCTTTCTTTGGAGAGTAATATTAATGTGAAGATGGGGTATGCTTTATTACTCTTAATACTCTTCTACATGTTTAATTAGTGATTTATTTAATTTAACTCATTTTAAAAACTCATTGTCTGGACATTAAGGTCCTCTCCTCAACACAAGCAACTCCTCTAAAAGTTGACTGCAGGCAATACTTCTAGTTCTTAATCCACATTCACTCCATCTGGCTTCTCTTCCCTTACACTTGCTGAAAGTGATATCATCACAGAGATCCACAATGATGCTTAATTAGCAAATACACATTTTAAACCCTTATTTTGCCAAACATCCCTGCTACATTTAACTATTGATCATAACCTCCTTCTAAAACTCTTTCCTACTCTTCACTATTCCCATCATCCCCTAATTCTCTTCATATGTCTCTGACAATTTTTTTCCATATCTCCTTAGACTTTCCCTTCCTCTACCCACACTTCAAAAGCTGGTGTTTCCCAGTGGTCATTCCTGATCTGCTCACTCCACAAACGCTCTTCGTTCTTCCATTCTCATGATTTCAAATACCAACTAAAGGTTGAAGACGTTTGCCGCAAACTCTCCAATTTAGTCCTGTTCCTTAGGCTTTATATATGTATAATCGATTTTCCTTCCCATCATAACTATGTATTACTCATCTTTGTAAACCCAAGTGCCTAGTACAGGAAAGGCACTTGAAAAATTACTGAATGAAGAATGTTTTGTTGAATTAATGACTGCTGGCTAATGATTTTAGCTTTTAATTTCTTGATCTTTAACCATAAAAAGGCCAAGAAATCACAATATATTCAAATCATAATATACTCAAGTATTACACTAAAAGATAAAAAGTGTTCCTTACCACATGTTCCAGTTCTTCAAAAGTTTTACAGTTTAGCAAGGCTTTTAACAAGCAATCGGACATCTTTCCCTCCTTCTTAATTTTCTGTATTGTACCATGAACCTTCTTTGCAACAGCCCTGAAAAATAAAAACTTTAATAATATACAAGACCAGTATGTCAAAACCTATTTTGGGGGCTATTTCAAACTTATTGAAAAGGTGAAGTAAAAATAACTTTTTTTCCTCTGACCTGTTTGAGAAAAAGTTAACATCACTTCCAAATACTCTATCTACTGTACATTTCCTACAAATAAGACTCTTCTCTTAGACAACCACAATATAACCATCAATACTGGGTAAATAATATTGATAAATTGCTACCATCTAATCCTCAGACCTCATTCAAATTTCAGCAATTGTCTGAATAATGTCCTATGTAGTGAATTCAGTTCCGAATCACACATTGCATGTAGTTACCAGGATCTATAGTCTCCTTCAAGCTCAAACAATGTTTCAGGCTCTCCTTGATTATTTCTGAATGCCACTGGCCACTTATTTTGTAGAATTTCCTACAGTTTGGGTATTTCTGAGGTCTCCTCACAATTAAATTCAGACAGTGTAGCTCTGCTAGGGATATCATACATGGCATCTTCTTCGCACTATATTCTATTAGGTAGCAAATGATTTTTATTTGTCCCATTACTAATTAACTTTGTTCAGTTGATTAAGGTACTGTCTGTGGGTTTCTCCACGATAAAGGTACTCTTTATTACCTTTATAATTAATAAGCATTTTGTGAAGCAGTACTTTGAGGCTATGTAAATACCCCATTCCTCATTAAAATTTCAATTTATTCACTGACTTATTTATATCACTATAGGTTCATGGTTTTCTATTAAAATCTAGTAATTATAACCTGTTGCTCTCACTTGTTTTAAGCTTAAAATTGTTCCAGATTTGGCCAGAAATAACCCCCTTCAAGGTAGCTTCTATGTCTTTTTGGCATGTCCCTGTCATTCTCTGAGCACTTCCTTATTCTCTCACACAAGATATTCCAGGCTCATCTTTTACTTTCTCTGCCCCAGCCCTAGAATCAGGAAATAGTACTTGTAAAACAAGTTACAGGTACTAAGTATGATCATTGCTATTGAAATATCACTACCCAGGACACCCAGCACTCATAGTCCCATAATTGGTTTCTAAATACCATCCTGTACTTAAAAAAAAAAAAAAAAAAAAAAAAAGATACTATATAGAAAAGCTGATTCTAAGAACCAATGTACAGGGAACAAAGTAGAGGCAAAAGAGAGGGGCAGGCACAGCAGTTCTCCTACTTCATGTTACTTTTACTGTGAACATACAACCCTATTGTTGTATTTAATGTTGTATATTCACATCCTATTTCATTATCTGTTCCTATTTATAGGATCTGACTAATAATCGTATTGCTAAAAGGATGGGCAAATTAGAGATAATACAAATCATTAAAAATGACTGATGAGGGACTGGCACGTGGCACGGTGGCTAAGGGCACTGGAATCCCACATGGCCAACTGCAGTTTGAGTCCCAGACCAGGAGGCTTTCTTTCTCTCTTTCTGTTTCTTTCTTTCTTTCTCTCTCTCTCTCTCTCTCTCTCCCTCTCTCCCCGCCCCCGCCCCCGCCCCCACTCTCACTCTGTCCCTCTCTGGTCAAATGAAAATAAATGAATAAAAAACATTTTAAAAAATGGAGAAAATGGAAATTAAATCTACTTATAAATAATAAATAAAGACAAAGACTGTAAACTAAAGGGAAGAATATGCAATCCTTAGATTACAACGTGAATGTTTTTATAGTCCTGGCGGCCCCAGACTGTTTTGAAGGTCTAAAGTCTACCAGGATCCTTTTGATAGAAAGCTAATGTCTTGTTGGTCTGAATATGTGAAAGAAGAGAGGCATCTTTAGAAAAAAATACAGTAAACTTTTCTCATGTATGGGTAGCAACTGAAAAGCCAATGCTCAAGTTACAGACGATGTTGATTACAAATAAAAACAGAGTTTATATCTCATTATCAAAAGAAATGTCTCTCTCTCTCTGTCTCTCTCTCTCTATATATATATATCTATATATAAATGTGTCTATCTATATAGATATATATATGTATGTATATATACACACACATTTGTATATATAGATATATATGTATGTGTATATATATACATACATGCATATATATGTGTATATATATACACACACATTTGTATAATCTACTGAGTCCCCACTCAATGCCTCTATTTACTTCAAATATTATTCCTCTAATAATATTTGATGTATTCCTTTATTAATAGAAACCCAAGGAATTAAAAGTTTAGTGTTTTTTTTAAAGAATAAGAATAATAGTGGGAACCAGCAGTTAGTGTAATGGCTATGTCGCTGGACTCCCACGTAGTCGACCGCAGTTCGCATCCCGGACCCAGTGGCTAAAAACTCACGCCGGGTACGTGTGCATGCGTTCCCAAGATCCCAAGAGGAGAATGGAGGAGAAGGGATTGCGGTGTGACCATCCCCCCTGGGGGGGTGATTTCTCGCTTTCTGTCTCTATGTCTCTCTCTCTCTGTCTGGCAAGCGCACACGCCCTATAGAGAAAAACCTCTCCAAAAAAAAAAAAAAAAAAGAAGAAGAATAGTAACATTGATGTAAGGCTTCTGTTTGTCCCCTATAAAACAAAATTTTGTTAGACTACCTTTAAGTTTTTTAAGCAAACCATTTTTGCTTTTTGGGACATTTTCTCTAACTTCAGGTCCCAAGTGTGTAAATGGTTTTGTTTGGCTCAGAACATTTTTTACATAAAAACCCAGATTATCAGCTTCTTTTCAGAAACAGGAAGATGCAACAAACTAGGAAGATAACAGTATGTCAGTAATTTGCTAGCATGGCTGGGGCAGCCCCATCTTGGATGGAATATGTAATCTCTGATTCTGATCCTCCAATAAGTATAAGATTATACTTGATTATACTAACAAGACCCTGGAAGATATACATATGAAACCATTTGATTAACAAGTCATTTATACTTCTGGGTTAACTAATTGATTCTGTCTCTCAATGAAATATAACTTTTCACATATTAGCATTTTAATTCTCCTGACACTAAAAGAACTTCAATGAAAGTGGTAGAAAAGTTAGTGAGATACAAGTCCCCCCTTAAAATCACAGGAAGCTTATCATCATGGTGTGTAAAAGTAATCTTCAGAATTTTCAGAATGGCTTGATGGTAGGATTATGGCCAGTTTTAATCAGCTTCTTAACTGTAAGCCTGAAGTGCACACACATTGACAACAGTGTCTGTAGGACACATGCAATAAATGCATGAATAATAAAGTTTTATCATAAACCCTACTGAACAATATGGTCACTCTCATGGTCTCTGTACATATTTCTAAATTATTAAATTAAATCCGGAGGCATAATTTTTTAAAAGAGAAGGTAATTTCTATTCTATAACCATATAAAACTTATAACTCGCTAATATATTAAATTATCATTCCTTTTAAAAGAATGGTAAAAGAAAATAGACATATTCTCTACCAGACTCTATACTTCCTAAGAACTCTCATTTAGGGACTTTATACAAGTGTACTTTGAGTTTCCTGCTGGTAGTCCTGAAGCACAATAAACAACCCTTCTGCTGATACAGGCTTACGCAAGTTATAAATACACCAGCGGAGGGACTCCACACACCCCTAAATAAGTAAAATAGAGCTGACTTTCTGTCAGAAGAAGACTATATCCAGATTACAATAATTCAAGGAAGCAAAACACTGAAACTGCCAATATATACTATTAATATCATTTACTTCCTCATTGACTCATACTTCCTCTTTCACCTTTCATTGGACTCACCCTTTACCAGGCTTCTTACCGTAGTTCCTCTAGGGTTTGCCGAACTTCTCTCAAAGAATCAGCATCAAGGTTATTAATGAGCTCTTTTCGATAACGTACAATGAAGGGAATTGTGTTATCATCATTAAAGAGACGAATGATGTTGGCACAAACCCAAAGTTCAATATTAGTTCTCTCAGATAAAACCTGAAAATTAAAGATGCTTAGTGACTGAAAATGCAAAAAAGTAAACAAAAGTAAACATGTAGGTAAACATATAGCATCAAATAATGTTCTCTAATCACTTAGAAAATACTTGTTATAATTTTAATTAATTAATTAATTAATTTGGAGAGGCTTTTTTTTTTTTTTTTTTTTTTTTTTTTTTTGCTATAGGGCATGTGCGCTCGCCAGAAAGACAGAGAGACAGAAAGAAATCACCCCCCGGGGGGATGGCCATACCGCAATCCCTTCTCCTCCATTCTCCTCTCGGGATCTTGGACATGCACACACACGCGCCCGGCTTGAGTTTAAGCCGCCGGGTCTGGGACTTGAACCACGGTCGACTCCATGGAAGTCTAGCGACATAGCCATTATGCTAACCACTGGTCCCACTTGCTATAATTTTTTTAAAGGAAAAAAACTATAAATTATGTGTGTGTGTGTTTGTATTAGATGTTTATACACCGGTAATACGTATAGACATATATGTATGTATATATATATATATATGTATATATATATATATATATATATACACACACACACACACATACACATATACTGATAACCATAATGGCTAGTCATTCCACTAATTAAATAAAGTCCAATCAAAACAACTGTATCAGGACCAGCAAATGGCATTCCAGTCACACTGCTGGACTCCCACATGGCAGACCGCAGTTTAAGTGCTTCTAAATCACATCAGATATGTGTGTGTGTGTGCATACCCAAGATCCTGAGAGGAGAAGGGAGAAGGGAGTGTGATGTGGCCATCCCCCCTGGGGGTTGATTTCTCACTTTCTACCTCTTTGTCTCTTTCTGTGTCTCTCCAGGAAGCTTATGAGTCCTATAGCAAAAATCTCTCAAGAAAAAAAAAAGCCACTGTCATTTAACAATGACAGTACTTTCCAATGATGCATTTTTGGAAAGACTGGCAGCAAAGATCAAAGAATAGGTAATTTACTGTGTCACCATGAGTGCAGGGAAAAGGCATTTTTAATCACTATTAGTGTGAAAATATAGTGTTCTAACTCTGGAGAAAGAGCAATTTGGTAATATCTAACAAAATTTACTATGCAGTCACAGCACAGTCAGCTGCATACTTAATTGCAGTGCTGAAAGACACATGGCTGACCACGGATTCAGATCCCCAGCCCAATCAACCTGAAGCATGCTGGGCACACATGCATGGGCCCAAAACTGGGATGCACTGGGAGGCTAAGAACAGAGAACTGCAATGTGACAAGACTCTATTAAGTATACTTCTCTCTCTGTCTCATGTGGTGTCACATGCTCTGTGTGCTCTCTATCATGAATAAAAAAATTTTACTTTAATTTACAATGCATAAACTTTTAGATACAATAATTCCACTCTAGAGTAGAATACCATATAACCATTCAAGAATATTAGGTAGCTCTATGTGAATTGATATAAAATGGTTCACAAGAACTTGGAACACGGGTCACTTCAAGGAAAAGTAAATGGCTGAGAGTTAGTGTACGAAGACCTGCCTACATTTCTTGAACTTTGCATCATGTATAGGTACTACATATGCAAAATAATTATTATTTTTAAAAAACCCTATAGAAAAAAAAGTCCATGTAAGCAAAAAAGTTTAAAATAGCCTACAGAGATTTCACCCTCCTGACCCCAAGATCTAGCAGGACACACCAATCACAAGCCATCTACATTTGAAAGATGAACAGCCCCTTTTGAGGACTAGGACAACTGAAGATTTTCTGCCCAGACTTCACTCTCCTGATGCCAAGATTTATGTCAGAGTAATTCTCAATTCCCACAGAATCTGCTGCACAAAGGGAGAAAAACAGAACTGCAGGGAGATTGCAGAACATCTCCTCCTGCATGCCTCTGAATGGTCATATTTAAATCTAAAAATTAGAAAAAAATGTATAATCCATCAGATGACCAGAAACCACCACAAAGGTACAAGAAATATGAGAAGCCAAGAAAATATCTTTCCCCCAAGAGAAAAGAATAACTCCTCATCCTGCACGACTATACAGTGGAACTCGTGGAAATGTCAGATAAAGAACTTAAAATATTCATGAGGCTGGCAGGTGGTGTGGTGGTTAAGGCAGCTGGACTCTCACATGGCTGACTGTGGTTTAAGTCCTGGACCTGGCACCTTGCTTTCTCACTTTCCTTCTGTCTGTCTCTCTCTGGTCAACTTCAAAACAATAAAATAAAATAATGATAATGAATATAATTAAATAATTTTTTACTCAAAAAAGGAATTTAGAATATTCATAGAGACAATTGTTTTTTTTTTTTTTGGAGAGGTTTTTTGCTATAGGGCGCGTGCGCTCGCCAGACAGAAAGACAGAGAGAGACACAGAGACAGAAAGCGAGAAATCACTCCCCAGGGGGGGTGGTCACACCGCAATCCCTTCTCCTCCATTCTCCTCTCGGGATCTTGGGCATGCACGCATACGCGCCCGGCGTGAGTTTTAAGCCACCGGGTCCGGGACTCGAACCACAGTCGACTACGTGGGAGTCCAGCGACATAGCCATTACGCCAACTGCTGGTCCCCATAGAGACAAATTTAACAGAGATGCAAGAGAAGAGAGACAATGAACTCCAGAAGATGAAAGAAAAAAGAGACAATGAATTCTAAGAGGTGAGAAAGTTCTTCCACTATCTGAAAGAGAAAATACACACCATAAAGAAGAATCAAATGGAATTGTTAGAGATGAAGGCTGTAATACAGGAAATCAAACCTCTCTTGAAAGTACTAAAAGCAAAATAGGGGGCTGGCAAGGGGCATGGTGGTTAAGGGCGCTGGACTCCCCCATGGTTGACGGCAGTTTGAGTTCCAGACCTGGCAACTTGCTTTCTCACTTTCTCTCTCTCTCTCCCCCGACCCATCAAATTAAAATAAATATATACATACACAAAACTTTTTTTTTTCTGAAAGAAAAAAGCAAATTAGATTAGATCATACAGAAGACTGAATCTCAGATGTAGAAGACAGAACCTCTGACCTAGATGAATTCACTAAAAAGACTGAGAAAATAACCCTCCAAAATGAGAATAATATACAAGTAATACTAGATACCATTAAACACCCAAACATCCAAATCATTGGTGTCCTAGAAGGTGAAGAAACTAATAAGGGCATTGATAATCTATTCCATGAAATACTGGTAAAAAAAAAACTTTTCAAACCTAGAGAGGCATTCAAATATCCAGACCCAAGAAATACAAAGGACCCACATAGAATCAACACAAGAAGATCTTGTCCACAGCACATCACAGTCAGATTGGCCAAAACACAGACAGACAAGATACTAAAATTGGCAAGAGAGAAACATCAAGTTACTTTCAAAGGATATCCCAGGCTAACATCATACCTGTCATCGAAAACATTGCAAGCAAGGAAAGAATGAGAAAATATGTTCAAAGTGTTAAGTGAAAAACAATTTCAACCAAGAATACCATACCCAGCAAAATTATCCTTCATATGGGAAGAAAAGATAAAAACATTCTCAGATAAACAAAACCTGAAAGAATTTACCAACACCAGGCCAGCTCTCCAAGGTCTGAAGGGAGTGCTATACCAGGAAAATTAAAGTCAAACATACAGAAATAAAAGTACAAAAAACAACCAAGAGAATGGTCACCTTAATGGTAGAGACAGCTCTGGAAATACCAGTAATAACGATGAATGTTATCTTCCAGAATTTAAACAGAAAGATCAGAGCACAGTAACACTGTGAATTCAACAGAAGAGAGATTCATTACATGAGACTGAACTGGTGAAACAGAATTTTATGACTTTTGACTAAAACATTACTGATTTTCTTCTATGCTTTGTTTTCCAGATTTAAGGACTTCTGTCATCTCTTGAATTGCTGGGTTTATCTACCTACTGTTTGAACGGGATCCTAAACTTTTTCCTGGCTTTAACCATTAAGCAAACTTCTCTCTCTCTCTCTCTCTCTCTCTCTCTCTCTCTCTCTCTCTCTTTAATCAAATAGGTAAAATAGAACTTTATTTATTTTTTCTTTTAGTATAATTTACCCCAAGAAATGATGTTTGCCAGTTAAAACAAAATAAAACTAAGCTAAAAACACTTTATTCTGTCCTATTCAGGTTCAAGGAAATGCTTAGTAGCAAATTAACTGCTCATTAGCTTCTAACATTCTTTTTCTACCATTGAAATATGGTTTACTAGTGAATCAACAAAGAATAAAAGGTGGTGGTGGACTATTAGATAAGTGAGGCACATCTGAGTTGCTTCCAAAGTAGCCAGCCTTAGTGTATCAGTTAGAGAAATTAATATTAACTGCTGTAAAAATAAAGCCCCAAATCACAGTGGGTAAAACAACTGAAGTTTCTCATTCACCAAAGTCAGCTTTAATGCATTTTTTTAATTTCAAGAAAAAAGTTTTAGTTTTAATAGATTAAAATACAAAAATGTTAAGAGAAGTTTGCTTTTCATTGGTGAATGAGAAAGAATTTACCAACACCAGGCCAGCTCTCCAAGAAGGTCTGAAGGGAGTGCTATCCCAGGAAAACTAAAGTCAGACACACAGAAATAAGAATTCTAAAACAGTCCAGAGCTGAACATTATCTTCCAGAATTTAAATGGAAAGATCGGACCACAGCAGAAGATAAAGTACATGAGCTTAAACTGGTGAAATAGAATTTTATAACTTTTGACTAAAACATTACTGACCTTCTATGCTTTGTTTTCCACTGTTAGAGTTTTGTCTTTTATCAAGCTGTGGACAGGTCCATGTACCTATTATTCAAACAGAATCCTAACCTGTTTCCTGGCTTTAAGTATTAAGCGAAGTTCTCTTAACCTTTTTTTATTTTGATTTATTAAAGCTAAAACTGCCTTTCTTGAAATTAAAAAGGATATTTAAAAAAAGACCTATTTGGCAACCACAGTAAGCCATATAGCCTCAGCTATGTGTAATTTTATAGTATATTCATTCTATCCAGTTTCATGCCTAAAGTCAACTTTTGTTCACAGATATGATCAGCTGAACTTACTATAGAAAGTATTTAGAATAAGTAAGATACTTTATGAATCAATACAATGTGGGAAAGAATAAAGAAATGGAAAACAACTGCAGAAACCAGAGACAGGGTGGAAAGAGGATGGGAAATGGCAGAGGGTGAGAAATTGGGATATACACACACACACACACACACACACACACACACATAAATATATATATACACACACATACACACACACACACACACACAAGAAACAAGAAATGAAAAATTATTTGTTGATGATAATGTGTATGTTTAAGCCACTTTACAGTGTATTCTGAATGGAAAATCGCATTTTGTATGCTGTGGTAATGGCCAGTGAAAGTATGTAAAATAAACAAAAATATTAAAAAATTAAAAGATAAAAATTTTTTTTAAATAAATGGAAAAAAAATAAAACAAAGAATTAACAACAGCTAGGGTGTAGCAGTGTCCTGGCTGGAGACATTAGTCCAGTCAGCATTAAGCTCAAGATCTGGGCTAGAACTCTGGACCCAGATAGGATTTCCTCCTCTGGGTAAAGTTTATAGAGGTATAAAGTTGAAACTGTACCTATTTTGGTCTTCTAAGGATGGAAGTGGTAACAGAATAGCAGAGAGACTGTTTCAATGCACTGATTGTAACTTTCCTATTATACAGCTCAACAAGTCCTGTTATTGCTTAAACTAGTTGGAGATAGGTTTTCTTTTGCAACCAAAAGCATTCTAAGTAATAGCTTCAGCATTCACAGCGTATTTTCTACTACGCCTGTCTAACCTGTCTCCAAAGAGGCAAACAGATTTTTTTTTCTTTTTTTTTTTTTGGTCAGCGGACACAGGCACTCACCAGAGATAGACAGAAAGAGACACACAGAAAGAAGGAAGAGAGAGAGAAAGCACTCCTCAATGAGGTGTGATCATACCATAATCCTTTCTCCACTTCTCCATCCTGTCAGGATTCTAGACATGCACAAATATGTTTCTTGCATGTTTTTCAAGCGAATGGGTTCAGGACACCAACCATGATAGGCCATGTGGGATCTGGCTCCCTTAACAACCAAGCCATTGGGCTAACCCCAAATAGAACTTCAAAAATGTCTATTCCTTACCTTCAAGCTCCCTGTCCACCAATATCATCTTTTATCTGACCCATATAGCAGGGTTTTTTGTTGTTGTTCTCTATGTCTCCCACCCCGCTGTTCTGCATCACTACTGATTATATTTCTAAAATATAGATATAATGAAGTCTCTTATTTTTCTCTTTCAGTTTTTGAACAGAAGCTCCAGTGACTCTTATCTACCTATGAGCAAAAGTCCAACCATTGGACATAGTTTTAAAATCCCTTCCAGAACTTGGTCCCAAAGAGTTAGCAATCTATGAGGGAAAAATAAAACAGTGATGCAAATAAGAATAAAACAGCCTGTGCCAGAAATAAGTGGTATCATTCCTCCATATGGAAATTCCCATTCCTTCAGTTAAAAAGAAAAAAACCTAAGGGCTAGACCATGCCTGGTACCGTGATAAAACAAAGCTTAACAAGAACACCACACACTGGAAGGTTTTTAGTTCAAGTCTGAAGACTTTTCTGAGTGCAGCACCATGTATATGCCCATGATCTAGCACTGGTTGAAGACTGGGGGTAGATCACAACATCAAAAGGCTTTAAGGGGTGCTCTTCTTTTCCCTCCTCCCTCTTTCTCTGTACCTCTCTCTTCCTCTTTCACTCTGATGAAAGAAATAAATACTTAAAAAAATAAATCAAAACATTTGAGTATCAGCAAACAAACTTAATCATCCAGGTAGCATCTGCATTTGCAAATACATCAAAAATCACTGTCTAAGGAGAAGAATTGAATTTTTCAAATTTTCTTATTCAAAATCATTCTCAAGCCAGCAATTGGACACCTCCCTTCTGAAAGGCTGTTGATTCCTGGTGTTTCCTTCCCTTACCTAGTCATTTTATTGTATCACTTTATTTTATCACACAAAAAAGTTACCTCAAAGACTGTAGGAGGAAAATTTAATTTATACTGCTAGAAATCAAGAGTGGTTACAGGAGAAGGAAAAATTAGAAAAAGGGAATTCTAGGGAATAGGTAATTGTTTTTGAACTAGAAGTTGGTTATATGGCTACACTTTTGAATAGCCCTGAGCTATACACTTAGATACAATTCTCTCTGTGTATGCTATACTTCAAAAAAAGGTTTGCTTTTTAAAGCCCATAAGGAATACTATCAGCTAAGTTATAGTAACAAAAAGTTCCATCAAATTTCTTTCATTTAATCTCTCCTGGGACAAACTAATGAAATCTAATGCCTTTATGTAGTGAGATGCATAGCTCAGAGACACTGACCACCTTTCCATCCTCTCTTTCCTCAATTTTTTCATCACATGATCTTCTTCATCCACATAATCCCATACCATCTCTTGCAACAAAAAGGAAAACAGTTAATGAAACTGTTTTTATTTGCTTTTCTTAACCCCATTTTAGCAAACATTACTAAGATATAATACACAATTACTCCACTCCCGTACACCCACCACTCTCAAAATAAAGAAACTATTGCAGCCAGTAGGTGGTGTGGTGGTTAAAGCACTGGACTCCCACAGAGCACACCATGGTTTGAGTCCTGGATCTGGCAGCTTGAAACTCATGCTGGGCATGTATGAGTGCATGCCCAAAATGCCAGGAAGAGAAAGGAAGAGACTCTAGCATGGCCATCTCCACTCAGGAGTGATTTCTCACTTTCCCTCTAGTCATCCCTCTGTCTATCCAGAAAACTCATACACCCTAGGGCAAAAAAAAAAAAACAAAAAAGAAAGAAAAAAAGGAACAATATAATCACAACTTTGCAGCAGTTTCTTTTTCTTTTTCTTTTTGAGAGATTTTTGCTATAGGGTGCATGCGCTCGCCAGACAGACAGAGAGAGACAGAGAGACAGAAAGCGAGAAATCACCCCCAAGGGAGGATGGCCACGCCGCAATCCCTTCTCTTCCATTCTCCTCTCAGGATCTTGGGCACGCATGCACATGCACCCGGCGTGAGTTTAAGCCACCAGGTCTGGGACTCAAACCGCAGTCGACTACATGGAAGTCCAGCGACATAGCCATTATGCCAACTGCTAGTCCCTGCAGCAGTTTCTTTTTCTAACAGCACCTTGAAAATAAAAAACAGAGGACCAAAGTATCTATGGTGGCCAGGGGCCATGAGGAATAACACACAAAATATACACATGGAAATATAAATGACATTTTTCACATGGTCCGTTAATATTTCTATACAATTAATTTCCATTAACTATTACTTGTTAACTAAACACTACTCAAGATTTCCTCAAAGAACACAGCCATATGTTTTGTGGCAGATAACATGCACACTACAGTCATGTCATTGAGTCTGGTCCTTATTCAATGTTCAACACCTTTCTGACTTGGTATTACTCCCATTCTTCTCAGTTCCCGTTTTTCCAACTCTTGTCACTGTCCTCAACCATGTTTGGAAGCAGGAATACAGTTTTAAAACAATTTTTTTTACGTATGTAGTATTTTTTTTATTATTCTCTAATTAGACTAAATAGCTATTAGGAAATAAAAGAAAGTCAATGCTACTGGCCAACAGAACTATCTTCTCTTGAAAATTCAATGCATGCGCCAGCAGGTAGTATGGTAGTTAAGGTGCTGGACTCCCACATGGCCAATCGTGGTCCAAGTCCTGGATCTGGCAACTTGAAAATCACACCAGGCATGTGTGTATGCATGCCCAATATCCCAGGAGGAGAATGGGAGAGACAGAATTGTAGAATGGCCATCCTCCTTGTGCGCGGGGGGGAGGAAGGGGATTTCTCATTCTCCTTCTCTCTGTTGAGTACACACAATTTATGGCAAAAACCTTAAAAAAATAAGAAATTATAATGCACAATTTTCACACATGACATTATGGTACTGAAAATACTAAGTCACGGGAACCAGCAGTTAGTGTAATGGCTATGTCGCTGGACTCTCACGTAGTCGACCGCGGTTCGCGTCTCGGACCCAGTGGCTTACAACTCATGCCGGGCGCGTGTGCGTGCGTGCCCAAGATCCCGAGAGGAGAATGGAGGAGAAGGGATTGCGGCGTGACCATCCCCTCTGGGGGGTGATTTCTCGCTTTCTATCTCTCTGTCTCTCTCTGTCTGGCGAGCGCACGCGCCCTATAGCAAAAAATTCTCCAAAAAAAAAAAAAAAAATACTAAGTCATGGCAGCAAGGGCAAGGGAATCTGCTTCGTTCAGGTTCCAACTAAAAGAAATACATCATATGTAACTTCCTCTGATTTCATAAAAGAAAATGAGATCACAAAAGAGAACTACTGGAGCTGGCAGGTGGCGTGGTGGGTTGAGTCCTTGGACTCCCACAAGGCAGACCATAGTTTAAGTCCTGGATCTGGCGGCTTGCTTTTTCACTTTCTCTCTCCTTCTCTCTCTCTCAAGCACATATGCCCTATAGCAAATTACAAAAAAGGAAAACAAAAACAATAATAAAGAAGAAACAAAATTAAATAATAATTATTATTTTTTTTTTTAAAAAAGAGAACTACTGATGCTATATCCACAGTATCTGAATGAGGCACATGGACTTCAAAATGGGACTTAGAAAAAGAAGGAAAAAAGTGAAAGAAAAGAAAAACATTCCTTTCCTGCTTTCTAGACCTGAATACTTTTTCCTGAGTAGACCATTGGTAACATATGCAGTTTAGTTACCAGCATTACAACTTTCCTCTCTTGTTGCTTTGTATCCTTTGATTCTAAACACTTGTACATACTTCACAACCTATTGGTGAAAGAGTCAAATAACACGAAATGCCCCCAATTTTAAAAGTCACATCTGAGGTCTGATTTGTAATATTCTCCTCTATGATGTCAATAGGTACCACTGTGAAGTAACTTCAGATGAACAGTTTTTTCTTCTAGACTAGCAAAGAACCAACCAATGGCTTTATTTTACATTAAACCCATCATGTTAAAGAGAAGGTGGCCACTACATAAAAAAACACAATACAGAATAACCTTACCTCAGAAACAATTCCTATGTTGTTAGTGAGAAAAGGAGTTAAGTTTTTTAAAACAGCGAGTCATTGTTTTCTGGGATCACCTACTGCAAGGCAAGCATTATTTTATTGGATCGTTGGAAAAGTCATGGTGTATTTTTCTATGCAAAAATACACCATGACTTTTCTGATGACCCAATAATATAAATATTCCGAGATATACCAATAAAGTTGGTGGACAAAAATAAATTCTTTACTCTCTCACAGAGTCTCCTATACATGAAGGAATAAAAAATGTGTAGGAAAGGAAATCTAAGAATACCACAAGAACTGGAAAAAAAGAAAAGAAAAAAATATGGGGCTGGACACAACACTGTGAAGCTGACAAGAAAGGTTCCAAGTTCACATCAGAAGACTTGCCTGAGCATGCTGGGCATGCACTTGTTCATGAACCAAGGCTAAACTAGGGCATCAAGAACCTATTGGGGGTGCTTTGTTTTCTCTCCTTTTCTAGCTCATGGAGGAAATAAATAAATATTTTATAAAGTGAAGTTAAAATTAGGAAAGGATGACTGCATCTGTTTTAATAAAAAACCCAAACATGTTCACTCACACTTAACAATTTCCCAGGCAATTTCTCTGAACCCACCTGGAAAATGACGAGCATTAATAGGTGCCACCAGATTGCTCAGCGAGGTGGCAGCTATAAAACCACTTTTCTCAGCTCATAGGCAACAAGTGCCCAGATTTCCTGAGAACAGACTTTCAGCTGTCAAAAATCACCTCTGAGAAGGAGAAAAAAAAAAAGAAACTGCTTGGAATCGAATAAAAGACATATCCATTTTTTCAAGTGGACCAAAGGGACCTGGTGCCTTGAAATGAAGTAAAACTAACACACTCCCATTCAATATTCCCACACACAACTGCATTTCTTCCTATAGGTTTTTCTTTTGCCACTCACCCTCTCTGGCTGCTAGGCACTTGTCTATCACCAAATAGCTGTCCCTCCTCATTTTGCTTAGCAAAATCTTATCTTTCTCTCAGAATGTATTTTCCAAAAGGCTTTGTTTAGCTGTTATTTTACTGACCTTATAAACTCATTAGTGAACCCAAGTAAACACTCCTAACAAAAAGTAAAATAGTCAGTTTAACAAATTTCAGAATAAACTTTCCTCTCTCAAAACTCTGAAATTACCTTTAGTTATATCTAATAGAGAAAGAATGCAAACTAAACTAAATTCTACAGACACTTTTGAGTCAATTCTCCATAATTTCTAAGATGATTTCTTTTAAAAAGATTGTTCTCTTTAGCTCCTACTATGCAAATAAAAGTTCTGTCTATTCTAATCCTACCCATAAATAATTTTTGTATTATACCTATAGAACAAATTTTTTTTTATTATAGCTACAGAACCTAGCTCATGATAAATCCTCTATACATAAAGGTAGGTATTATTACCCCTTATCAATTAAAGATTTGGAAACAAACACCCCAAGGTGTTTTCTTTCTAAAAAAAATAATAAACCTAAGTAAATCTTTGTTAAGAGGAGGTAAACATCACGCAGATTTATAAGTTTACATTCTAGAGCAGGGCTGTGAAGTAAACACTTTGAAGTGACCCACAAACTCCTTTTCTCAGAGAAACATTCCTCCCTATACCTACACAACATGGTGCCCTGTCAGTCATATTTCTACACTATGATAAGGGGCCTGCATGTCAGGCATTTGACTAAAGGTAGATACCTGACTCAAGTTTAGTCCATCAATTGGCTTCCTGAAATTGGAATTGAAATACAGAATACTGGTCAGTCTACATAATAGAGGGCCCCGTATGTTGGTGAATTCTGTCTTCATAATCTATATTCACTAAAACACCGTGGTGAAACTTATGACTTGACTGAGATCATAGCTGTACCCAGGATAGCAACCAGTGCCAAAGCCTCCAGAAATCACTGCCAAAACTGAAAAGAAAACTGAAAACTCCCAGCACCTCCCTTAGCTAGTACAACCCCTACGCTAGTCAAAAAGATAGAATCAAATTACCAAAAGCGACAGAAAAAGACTGCACATACCTGTACTATGTCCCAGTTCATTTCTACCTCCTCTTTAATACCGTCGGCATTTGCTGGAAATTTGACAGGCTGCCCCTGAGGACACATTTCAGTTTTCATTTTTTTTAAAGGAGATTGACTGAATGTAAAGTCATCTTCGTTTTCTTCCTTCTTGCATGCACCTTCCCATACAGTGCTTGTGGACGGTGTCTCTGTGCTATTACTTCCACTGTCTAAGTTGCCAGCTTTGCTGGTTTCTTCATCACATTTCCGCTTTTTGGTCCTTGGGACTAAATTTTTCCGTTTTGTCTTCACTGTTTTCTGAGTCTGTACAATTTGCTTTCTGTCTTCCAAATTAGCATCAGCAATAGCCACAGAGTTATTCTATCAAAACACATGCAAAAAAAGTGAGAATTAGAAGGTACAAATCAGCTTCCCTGGAATATTAGAAATAAAAAGGAACAAACTATCGATACAATAACTTTGAAGATTATCAAGGAAACTATGTTACAGGTGGAAAAAAGCCAATCTCAAAGTTACATACTATATAATTATATTTATAGAACATTCCTACACAGATCAGTTGTTGCTATGGGGTGCTGGGTAAGAGGATGAGAGGGAGGTAGGGACGGCTATAAAAGGGCAACACCGGAGAATTTTGTGGTGATAAAACTGTTCTGTAGCAGTGCATACAAACCTACACATGTAATAAACTGCACAGAACAAAAGATCTGCCCCCAACACACACATACACACAAGTGAATGCAGGTAAAACTAGAGAAATCTAAGTGAGATCAGTGGATCTTATCAACGTCAAATTCTGGTTGTGTTATTTTACTACGGTTTTGTAAGGGAGAAACTGGATAAAGAGTACATGGAATCCCGCTATATTACTTCTTACAATTGCATAAAATCATTTAAAAATGAAAGTTTAATTTTTAAAAATGCATAAAGATAGGACTACATATAATAAAAAACAAGATTAAAACTTGCAATCTAAGTCAACCATTCATGTGGAAAAGAGTAACACTCATAAACTCATTACACTCAACAGGCTCCACCTACGCCCAAGTTACACAGAAGGGAAGAAAACAGAAAACACAGGATGATGGAATAATACTACTTGAATAGGAAGTCACATGTTAGTGTGAAGTATCCAGGAACTATTCCCCGCACCACTATTGCCACTCCATCCGAGTGACAGCTCAGGTGGCACAAACACTTATAACTCTCAAACTAAATTACAAAATTTAGTCATCAGAATTATTGACTATTCAAAGTGTTGGGAGCCAGTCCATTCCCTGGTGGGTTAAGGCAGTTGGGTCCCACAAGGTCGATCATGTGGTTTGAGTTCCAAAGCCAGAGGCTTCAAAGACACACTGGGCGCGTGTGCACACATGCCCAAAATCCCATAGAGAGGGAGAACTGGAAGAGAAGGGATTGCAGCATGACCATGTTCCATAAGAGGTGCTTTCTCACTTTCTCTCTTTTCTCTTTCCAGAGTGCATTTACATCTTCTGGCAAATAAAATATAAATCAGTGTGTGTGTGTGTGTGTGTGTGTGTGTGTGTGTGTGTAGTTGTCAGAAAAGTCATGATGCAATTTTGCACAGAAAACTATGTCGTCACTTTTCTGATGACCAAATATACTGCTAACTACACTAACGAGCACCCCCACCCCAATGCCTGTCTACCACTTCCACCATCTGAACTTGAAAATTATGTACATTAGATAGTACTGATTATTAAATTTTTTGCTTAAAACATAATGGATCAGAGCAGAGCTATGAAGAGGAAATGACTCCCAAGTCTGTAAGAGTTGGTAATAACCTAATCAAATTCATTGGCATAACTAAAGAACGTGTCAGTCATAGAGGCAATTATCAGCCACAAAAGAAAAGAAAAACTATAAAAAGTATATATGATTAACCTCCTTCTAAGTAATACACAAAAGAAAGGGAAGTTTAGCAAACAGATTCGGAGTATGTTGGTCCCATAGTAAAACAGCCCTGCAGTGAGATGAATAATTCATATTAGTTAGCTTCTGCAAAGGCAATTAAAATATCCAACTGTCATTGTGACAAGCACTTGCCTAGACCACAGCAGTCATTCACTAAACTCAAATGAATCAACTGATTTCTACTGAGCCCATGTTCATCAAGCAAACTTCTGATTATCATTTGTTTTCCTACTTAATAACAGCCTTCTACAGAGAAAATGTGCTGACCATAAAAATTTCCAGTCTTTGTGATGATTATTTCAAACTATTAATTATTAAACCAGCATTCTGGTTGCATAAATCACTCTTGTGAGCTCGGCTGATGTAAAAACACCCATGAGAAATATATCAGTTCCTGAAATGCTGACAAAATCATGTTCCTGACTTAGAAACCCAATTCCATCACTTACTATCTATGTACCACGAGCAAGTCTCTTAATATCTTTTGCCTCAACTTTCTAATCTATAAAATCAGGATAATAATAGCATCTACTTCAATGGCTGTGGGGATTATGTAAGATTATACAAGTGAAATATTGAGCCCACTGCCTGGCTAATGGTAAGCACTCAAATATTTGCTACTGCTACCGCTACTATAGCTAGACCACCTCCTAAAGAAAGGAAACGGCAGTAGACAAAAAGTACACTGGATCTGATGAAAAATATTATTAAGACCCAGGATACCACTGCCCAGGAGTTTTCGTCATTTACATGCTTTGCCCTATTCTGTATAAGAAGAAAATAACACCACCACTCAGGAAAAACACTACGACAGTTTTCCTTCTACCTAGCTACAGCACCTACCAGTTCCTCCTTAACAGTCACACTTTGTGAATCATCACTGATCTGTGGGGTACTCTTCTTCATTCGAGGTACCCTCTTTGGTTTGGATTCCTTGGGAGCAGACTGCTTACGGCTTCTGGGAACTTTCCTTTGGGGCTCCCAGACACTATCTTCCTTGTCATCTTCTTCAGAGGCAGATGATCTAGAAGCAAATTGACAGATGAATTTCCAGAAAAAAATATAAACAACTGTCAGAGGTTAAAAAAAAAAAAAAGATAAATACTTCTTGAAAAAAATGATAAAGTAGGAAGTGTTTATTGTAAAATGGAGTTATATGAGTACTGACTAAGAACATTTGTTGTTAAGGAATGAAACAACTAATTTAATCACAGGTCAATGTAAGAAAATCTCCCGGCATGCTGTAAATCACAGGTATAAACCACAGGTCTGTCTATTCTCCTTTCATCTGACAAACACAACACGTTACATACATTTAAGACTTAAGAAATAATTTATTATTTCACGTGATTTAAGGGTAGTGTACCCCTGAGCTTTTAACAGTGCAAAACACTTGAATAAGCACTTAAATAAGTGCTAATCAAATTCATTTAAATTGTATTAAGTTATTCAAATCAATGAAAAGAATGGGAAATGGCTCTACAAAACACACTAAGTTACTGAAAAAGCCAGAACCAAAACCCTTTCAACAAGTTTAATTAACCCTTTTTCCTTTTCACAGAATGGATTTGTTTCCTGATTAGACTGGATCACTTATAGCTATAGTACTTAGTTCTAACAACCAAGAATCCAACTCACAGCAAGAGCAGAGAAAAAGCAGTCAAGTGAACTCTGTGAAGGGAATATTATTCCCACCAACCTAGTTAGTTCTATTTCTGGAGTAATATAAGATGTTAATATTGGTAGGAAGGCTAATCACTTCTTTCACTGAGACTAGCGAGTAGGGATGTCTGGGTTTTTGAGTGATTCATATTTGCCTGACGTCAAAAACCTGATTGGATTATTTCTGAGTTATGCTCCAAGAGAGTAAGCAAACACAAACAATTCATTAGAATAAGACACAGTGATTCCACAATAGCAGTGGAATTGAAAGGGTGTGGAATTAGAAAACCAAGCAGGGTTCCACTCCTCACACTATCACTAAACAGCACAGCATGACTTCTTTCCAAGTTGTCTCTCCTGTCAGGCTGGAATATGGTTAACTTTCTTTCACACAAGAATATTATCCAGGTTAAAGGACTTTTGGTTATTATGAAAAAAAAAAAAAAAAAAAAAAAAAAAAAGGGGAACCAGCAGTTAGCATAATGGCTATGTCGCTGGACTCCCACGTAGTCGACCGCGGTTCACGTCTCGGACCCGGTGGCTTAAAACTCACACCGGGCGCGTGTGCGTGCTTGCCCAAGATCCCGAGAGGAGAATGTAGGAGAAGGGATTGTGGCGTGACCATCCCCCCTGGGGGGTGATTTCTCGCTTTCTGTCTCTATGTCTCTCTCTGTCTGTCTGGCGAGCACACGCGCCCTATAGTGAAAACCTCTCAAAAAAAAAAAAAAAAAAAACAAAAAAACAAAAAAAAAAAAAACAACAAAGGCACAACTGGTTATACATAGAGCAGTTCTAAAGTAACTAGACAACTCTCATTCCCAATTCTCTCTCATGCACACATGTCCTCTCAGAAGCATCTGGCACTCAACCCTTAGTGTACCCTTTTACATGCCTTCCAAGAATCCCATTGCCCTGGTTTTCCTCTTCCTTGCAGCTTCTCCTTAGGCCCTTTGGCCACCCTGGCTTAACCTCTAAGTGTTAGAATCCCCAAATTATGAGTCCTAAGCCCTCTCCTCTCTTCTCTATGATCTCTTACTAACTGGTCTTATAGCTCAACAGAGTAATCTCAATTTCATATCGCCAATTTGGCCTTTTCTTACAAGCTTAAGACTTCTATATCCAGTTTCACTTGGATAGCTAGTGAGTACCTTAAATTTACCAAGTCCAAAATAGAACTCCTGCTTCCACCATCATTACATCTGTTCCTTTTCTGGTCTTCCCCGAAAACCTGCCTTTTCTTCACACCCCAGAGAGCTAATCCATCAGCATTTCCTGTTCACTCTACCTTCAAAACACCTCCCAAATCAGACCATTGCTCACCAGTTTCACTTCTAGTACCCTAGGCTTCTACAATAATTTCCTAAAGTTCACTCCTCTGCTTCCGTTTTTGGCCCACTATAGTCTGTTCTCCACCAATCAATCAGACTAACATTTTACAAATATAAACAAGATCATCTCACATCCCTACCCAAAACCCTCCAGCGGCTTCCCATTCCACTTCAAATAAAATCCCAATACTATCATAGCCTAGTAGAGCCTACTCATTCCAATCTTATTTATCATTCTCTGCCCTGACAGCTCTAAACTGGCCACAATGGTCTTCCTGCTGCTCCCTAAACATACTCATTTCTGTCTTGAGGCCTTTGTACTTGCTCTTCCTACTTGGAATAACTAACCTCAAGATCTTTGAAAGTTGCACTACATCTCATTTAGATCTCTTATCATAACTTCCAAAAGAACTCTCTGACTACTTTATCCAAAATGTCCCCTCACTAAAGTCAATCCCCATTCTCTGTATCCCCTGTTCTGTTTTTATTTTTTATACTTTTATAGACTTCAGAAAGCTTGTGCCAGGGTGGCCCCAAAGCACAATGGTTAAGTTCCATGGATAGGGAACCAAATGTAATATGGCTGACTATGATTCAAATCCTAGTCCCAGAGGCCTGATAAACACAACTGGCATATGATTTATGAAGTTAATGAGTGGCAAAATGTATTACTATGTAAAGCATTCATCATTCCCACACATCCATATTAAACCAATATGCTTACAATTCAGAAAAGGAAGAAAATTCATCTTTGGATATTGCAGTCTGGACCTGTACTCTTGCTCTTCTTGGCAAAGATGACATCTGGAAGAAATTGAACATGAAATCAGCATAAGCTCAACAGTCTGATTACTTTATCTGGCTACAAAAATATATGCCTTTCAAATCAAAATTTCTGAGAGCTCTGCTGCTAGAAAATGCCAAAGCAGGGGAAAACATTAAAATGATTCATAAGCTCAAATACTAGTTTCCCCGACTTTGTGGCTGCTAATTAAAAGAGCAGCGAACAGTCTTCCAATAATTTCAAAAGCCTTGAGTGTAGCTCACCTTCTGAAAAATATAAGTTCCTACGGACCAGCAATTGGCATAACAGCTATATCGCTGGGCTCCCATGTAATTGACCGCGGTTCGAGCCCTGGACCTGGTGGCTTAAACTCACGCTGGGTGCATGTGCATGCATGCCCAAGATCCCAAGAGGAGAATGGAAGAGAAGGGATTGCGGCCTGGCCATCCCCCCGGGGGGTGATTTCTCGCTTTCTGTCTCTCTGTCTTTCTAGCGAGCACATGTGCCCTTTAACAAAAACCTCTCCAAAAAAATAAATAAGTTCACAGGGTGACAATTTTTAGCTTTTTAGGAATTATGTGCTTTAGTATTCTGCAGTGTTATCTGTTAGTGATATTATCAGGCAGCAAATTATGAAGTCCTTTATTAAACTCAAAGACCAGGAATATTTTTATCTCTTTTTTATGTTCTTACAGTATAGAGATCACTCTACAAAGTTAATGTCAAATAAATGAAGCTTATTGACTGAATAAGTTATTCCTAAAACAAGATAGTCATCCCCTTATAATGACAACATATAATACTTAAGTAAAATGATTGACCACTATGTCACTGAAAATAACTTACCAAATACAAAGGTTGACGTCTTAAAAAAAAAAAAAAAAAAAAGTTGGGAACCAGCAGTTAGCGTAATGGCTATGTCGCTGGACTCCCACGTAGTCGACCGCGGTTTGCGTCCCGGACCCGGTGGCTTAAAACTCATGCCGGGTGCGTGTGCTGCGTGCCCAAGATCCCAAGAGGAGGATGGAGGAGAAGGGATTGTAGCATGACCATCCCCCCTGGGGGGTGATTTCTCACTTTCTGTCTCTATGTCTCTCTCTGTCTGTCTGGCGAGCACACGCGCCCTATAGTGAAAACCTCTCAAAAAAAAAAAAAAAAAAAAGTTAAGGGGGCCAGCAGGTGGTGTGGTGGTTAAGGTACTGGACTTCCACATGACTGACCAGTTCAAGTCCCGAAAGTCATGCCAGTCATGTGTGTGTGCATGCCCAAAAATCCCAAGAGGAGACTGGAGGAGAAGAGAAGGGATTGGAGCACAACCAGCCCTCTAGTAAGTGATTTCTCACCTTGCTTCTCTCTGTCTCTCTCTCTCTGGTGAGTACCCTATTAAAAAAAACCTTAAAAAAAAAAAGCTAAAACAAAGAGCTAAACATATCATGTAATACAGGAAGTAAATAAATTTACTTTCACTGTCAATATTAACCAAACTCTCACCCATTTCCAAGGTTTTAAATACCTAGTATTTCCAAAAGAATGTGTATCAAAACCCTTAGATTCTGACATGTTTAGAATCCTTTAATCAAGTTCCTAAACCAATAGTACATTATAATGCCTCTACTTCTAAAAAGCACTCAAAGGAGGAAGTAATGCTCCAGAGAAATAAGAATGTGGCTGTCAAAGCAGGGAACATTTCCTCTAGCAGCTATAGTTCAACTCAGTCCAGGAAGTGCAGAATTATTGGGCAGAACAGCACTCAAAGGAAACCAGAACTAAAGGAAATCAGTGTCCAGGAAGTAGACAGGATAATTTTCCATCTTTACTTTCACTCACTTTTTGGAATTTTGAGGTTATGCGGGTCATCATTTCCTAAACAAGTACTTCTAGATACTGATCATGAGGGAAGAGGTGATTTCCGTATTATGTGTATTTTACCACAATAAAACAAAAACAGAGGAATTTACTGTGTGATGAGGTGGCATTTCAAACCAGGGAAGGGCAAAAAAGGGTTATTCAACAAATGTATTGAGACAAGCAGCAATTCCTCTGGAAGAAAACAAGTGTTTTATTTCTTCCTTTTTTTTTTTCTTGGAGAGGTTTTGGGTATAGGGTGCATGCCCCACCAGAAAGACAGAGAGAGAGAGCGAGAGAGAGAAACAGAGACAGAGACAGAAAGGAAGAAATCACCCCCCGGGGAGATGGCCACATCACAATCCCTTCTTCTCCATTCTCTTCTCAGGATCTTAGGCACACATGCACACGCACCTGTCATGAGTTTAAGCCACCGGGTCCAGGACTCAAACCACGGTCGACTCCATGGGAGTCCAACAACATAACCTTTATACCAACTGCTGGTCCAAACAAGTGTTTAATTTCTATGTCCACACTATCAACAAAAATATATTCCAGAATGACTAAAGACTTAAAATGTACCAAATAAAATTATGAAAGCACTACAAAAAATAAAGATGGCTCTTTTTATAATCTTAAGTGAAGGTGGGTAAATGGAGGATTTCCTAAGCATGACCCAAAATTCCAGAGCTAAAAAAAGTACCAATTTCACTACACAAAAATTAAATACCTGGGCCAGCCCCATGGCCTAGTGGTTAAAAGAGCTGGATCCCATTCAGCCAACTTCGGTTTGAATCCTGCCCCAGAGGCTTGAAAAATATGCTAGGTACATGAACATGTATACCCCAAATGCCAACAGGATAGAGAATGGAGAAGGGACTGCAGTGTGTCCATGCCACATTGGGGGCAGGGGGTGCTCTTTCCCTATGTCTCTCTTAAGTGTGCACGTCCTCTAGTAACTTGAAAATAAACAAATAATAACAAAAATCCCAAGCCAGTAGTGGGAACATTTGAGAACTAAACCAATTAACCCAAAAGTATCTTCCAAAATCACAGGAACTAGTGGTTGATAACTTTGGAATAAGAGGTGAAGGGGATTAGGGCTAGTATAATCTGACATGAAGGAGTATCTCTAGGTACCCTCTGCCTCTTCATGCTATTAGGCAACTGCCCTAAGAAAATGTCTAGAAGTTTATTCTTTGGAGAAGGTAAGACCAGACATTAAGTACAATTGCAGGCACAGGAACCCCAGATTAAATGTTAAATGCAGAGATCTCCTGTCCTTTTCTCGCCTAAGCTCTCAAATCCTGCTAGTCCCTACTGTCTAGGGAAGGCTTTTCTCTGGAGAATCTGACCAGCTCAAGAGTCAAAATCTGAAGCTAAGCTCCCCATCAAACAACCCAACCACATCACCTTATAACCATTCCTACCACTTGTCTTTAAAACATCTAAATTCAGAAAATTCCCACACAGACCACAATACACCTATTCTATCTCCGTTCTTCAGTCTTAACACAAATGTGTTTATATGAGGTTTGACGAACTCTTGGTAGGTTTATGTTTTCATTAACCATTAGCCTTAAAGAAGGTTTTCCTGAAACAAATATTTCCAACTGTCTCTTTATTAGATACTCCAGAGGAAATGTGCCATGGAGAGAAGATTAAGATACAAGCATCTCTTTTCATAAGTGGAAAAAAATACAAGTGTAAAAGCAGAGGTGGAAAAGGAGACTGCACACTTTGGTTTAAAGAACAATGTTCATGGGGCCTTTCTCCTTCTCTGTTCCTCCCATGTGTTCTTGCTTCATACCATAAAACTTGTTAGATTAACCACTCATCCATTTCCATGGTCTTAAATACCTACCTGTATTACCTACTTACCAATCTTATTCCCTCTATCTCAAACCTTGTATTTAAGATTCAGATTTACATAACCAACTGCTTGCCTCTGAAACAATTCAGATGCCTCATAGCTATCTAAAATTTAAGATATCTGCAATGTAACTCATAACCATTCCTTATCCTAAAACCTATTTATTTTGGTCTATCTTCTGCAGCTCGCCGTTCTGGGAGCTAGGGAATTCAAGCGCATGGCATTGGTGTCTAGTGAGGGACTTCTTGATGCATCATTGTTACATGGCCAGAGAGAAAAAGTGGCCAAACTCTCAACATAACTAATTTCATCAATAGTGGCATTAATCCATTCATGAGGCCTTAAACCACTTCTTAAAGGGCTGACCTATGTAATACAGTCCCAGTGGCAACTAAATTTCAATATGAGTTTTGGAAGGGACATTCAAACCATAGCACTGCTCCTAACCCAATCTTTCCCATCTCAGTAAGTCGCATTACCATCCTATTTGCTAAGCCAGAACCTTGGGAAAAATTTTATAGCTACATTGAGGTATATTTGACAAGCAATACACTGTACTGCCAGACAATATGTAATCAACAGGTAAAGTATACCAATTTGATAAATTTGACATCTGTATATACTTCACCACAATCAAAAGAATGAACATATCGATCATCCTCCAAAGTTCCATTTCCTAAGCCAAAATACTGCAAAACCTTTTTTTCTATCCTCTCCCACATCATCTATTAGTAAATTACATATACTGTTCCTCAAAAATATCTTAAATTTCTAGAGTCTTGAGTGGTTTTTAATCACCAACACCTCTTACCCAGCCTACTGTACTTAACTACCTTCCCTTCTTCCATTCTTGTCCCTTCAACCTGTTCTCCATATATTCATGAAAGAGTTCATTTTAAAAATGCTTTAAAAATATTCCACCCTTCCTGAGAATCAAACTGTATGTGTGTGTGTGTGTGTGTGTATATATATATATATATATATATATATATATATATATATTTTTTTTTTTTTTTTTTTTTTTACTATGGCCTTCCAAGATGACCTTTCTAACATTCACTATGTGCCAGCTCCTCAGCTCCAATCACACATCCTTCCAGTCCCTGGAACAAAGATGATTCTTTCTCACCTCAGTTCATGTTGTCTGAAGCCTGTTTTCTGTCAATTGATTGCCTTCTCTCATCCCTTACATCTCAACATTTAAAGCCTATTCTGGGTTTCTCAGTTATGTTACATCTTTTTTTTTTAAATTTTATTCATTTATTTATTTTACTTTATTTTTTTATTTTGAATTTGACCACAGAGAGACAAAGAGAGAGAAGGAAAGTGAGAAAGCAAGCTGCCAGGCCCAGGACTCGAACCATGGTCAGCCATGTGGGATTCCAGCCGCCCTAACCACCATGCCACCTGCTGGCCCCAGTTATGTTACATCTTAAAAAGCCTATTTACTTCCCTTATGCAGTGATATATAGCATAATTTGTAGTTATCCTGTTTAACTTGTTTATTTTCTAAAGGCCTTCCCCTCTCCCACCCAAAAAAAAAAAAAAAAAGATTGAAAGAAACATATAACACAGAGAGCCTGGCACTTACCAGCAACTATTTATTAAAGGAATATAATATATACACAAGTATGGTCTCTAAAGAGGAATATATTTTATTTTTCATCACTGTTAGTGCCATACACAGCACTTACTGCCTTTTTTCTTTAAGTGATGGCACATAAGAATATTCCTGTTTAATAAGATTTTCCTCCTTCCACACTACCTATCTGGGCACATGAGGATACTCCAAATTAACCTATTCCCTGAATAGGCTGTGATATTACTAAGGGAGAAGGCACTAAACTAGGGCAAGTGGAAATTGGGAGTGAAAGGTCTGCGTACACAAACACATCAGGTTAAAATTGAAAAACTACAATTTAAGATTTCAAAACAGCAGAAGGGTACAATTTCTTAAGACACAATAAAATAAGTTTCCTTTAAGTTTCCCAAAGGGACCAACAAGTGTTTGGAATGTTAACACAGATCCTAGCCATTAAAACAAAATAGCAGAGCCCGAAAGAGCCTCTGAGATCAGATGGATTCAGGTAAGGATATTCTTTTTTTTTTTAATTTATTTAACTTTATTTATTTATTTAAATTTGACCAGAGAGGGACAGAGTGAGAGCGAGAAGGAAAGTGAAAAAGCAAGCCACCACGTCCAGGACTCAAACCGAGGTGGGCCATGTAGGAGTCCAGCGCCCTTAACCACCATGCCACCTGCCGGTGCAGGACATTCTTTAATGAATGGGAAACCCCAGATCGAATGAAGTGAAACGGTTTACTAAAGGGAAGAAAAATATGGCAAAGCACTAGAAGCTAGAGCTGCAAAACCAAAGCTGGCCTTGTTTACCATCCCACACATTACATTAGTGGTATGCTAGCATATGTGAGATTACGGGAAAAGCTGCTTTCAGGGTTCCCACTCATTCCTTTCCTCAAGTTACTCAGTGGCTCCTGTTTGCCAGGCACACCGCTAAAGATGCTGTTGACTCCAACAGGGCCATGATCTGATAGTGAAAAGGATGCTTCCTCCCGCACTTCCGATAACTTGAGGTATAAAAAGTCTAGGTTTGCCCAGGCTTTCCTCATCTGCTCCTAAGCGATAAGAGCTGTGCAACCTGACTGAGAAAACGCCCTGGGTGACAAGCGGCAGTAGGGAGGAATTTTCCGGGTACAGGTTGTGAAATACACACAGAAGACAGTAAAATGAAATGATACGTCTCACTTCAAAAACAGGGGTGCTATTTCCCCGAATGAGAGTTCAGAACTTTTTAAATGGCTCCAAAAACTACTGGAGCCCGAGAGACAGGCTCGCGCGAGCCCGCAGGACGACCGCTAAGGCGGACACACAGCTCACCTTCCCGCCAGGCGTGTCGGAAGACCAAGGATTCTGAGTATATGACGGCACCTTCCGGTTCCCGCCGGAAGTTTTTCAAACGCCGGAAGTCCCGCCTCGTTTCTCCCAGACAGCGGTAGCCAAGGCCCTCACAAACGGAGGGGGCGGGTCAGGCAGGCAGGATGGAGGCGGAGCTAGATAATGCAGCCGGAGCGCTAGAGTGGAACCTGCAGCCGGGGTCGGGGCGAGCTGGCCTCCTTTTCTCTGAATCCTCGTGTAAATGGGTAGGCGGTGTGGAGAACTGCCTGTTTTTCTATCTCTTCGTTCTCTTGATCTGCTTTACCCTTTTTTCACCTCTACTTTTTAAGAGTCAATCAAGAGTATTTCTTTTCATTCTATTATTTATTTGCAGTGGGAGAACAAAAATACAAGCTTTATGCACACACAAACATACCATCATTTTCTAAGCTCTGAATGAAGGATTTTGCTCCAATCTTGTGGCAGTATCCAAATTTTGCCGCCTCTGATAGGGCTTTACTCAACACATTTTGAGATCTGCCTTAATGGAAGACATACTCCCTGTAGTCTTCACTATCTTTGGTCTGTCAAGCAGCTTGGTATACCACGCAAGACACCTGGTATTCTCAGACACTTCCTAGCAGAATGGTGCACTTGGCTTTGTGTATCTGGACTGTTTCCACTGTTTCCCTCTCCATCACACCCCTTATTAGGAGTAAATACTCGTTGAATTAATTCCCTTGAGACAAACACAGATCTCAGTTCATTACCTGCATAAAACCTGAACAATATGAAGCCATAATAATTTAAAACAAACCAAATAGAGTCAGGGAGCCACTTAGAAAAGAATTTCTTACAGTCTCCACCAGAGATAAAATGTAAATCTTGGCTACTTTATCCTTTGTTGCCAGGCTTCTAATGAATGCAACTAGAGATGAGATTAAGATCATAGAAAGCATAAATAATAAATGAAATAATCTATCTATTGCATGGTCCACTGTTAAACTTGCCTGGCAAAATCACTTGCTAAGATGTACTTGGTTGTTGCATTGGTGAACAGACACATTGCACAATTTTCTCCTGGTGAGTTTCTCCTCAGTAGTATCCAGGGACTGCCTGAAAGACCTGAAATAGCTATTAAACAGTGTAAGATCCAAGGAGGGAAACCTTAGAGAACTCATTAAGATCTTAATGATGGCCAGGCAGGTTGGGTTGCAGGAAGAGAAAGATGGCAGCATAGTGGGGCCAGATTTACTTTAGTCTAATCTAGACTAACCTCAGGGAGCCAAATTCTCATGTCCAAGGCTCTATACATCAGAACTAGATTTTACATTCAGTGGCTTTGGCCCATTTTCCAGCTTAAAAAACTGAAACTATCCTGTAAGGTACTTTCTTGAAACACTCTGCCTACAGTCATTAGTACTATCACCCTCACTCACTAACTAGAGTTCAAATTCAGAAAAGCATTCATTGTGTGTCAGATTAGCCTATGTCCAAATGTTAGTGTTTATTTTTAAAATCAGATTTATTAAGATATAATTTACATAAAGTAAAAACTCATTGTTTTAACTCTGACATATGGAGTGTAACTGCCATCACAATCAAAATATAGGATATTTTCATTACTCTCCTCTAAAACACACTGTTCTGTAATCAATTTCCGCCCCTCCCCAACCCTTGCAACCACTGATCTATTCTCTGTCCCATTTTTTTCCACAATGTCATATAAAAAGAATAATTTGAGTTTGGCTTCTTTTACCTAGTATAACATATTTGAGATCAATCCATGCCACTGTATATAATAATAGTTTGTCTCCTTTTATTTTTGGTTAGTATTCCATTGTGTGAATATACCACAATTTGTTGGTTCATTTATCAGTCAATTGGCGGGCAATTAACTTATATATACCTTTTGACTATTATGAATAATGCTGGTATGAATATCCACATACAAGTTTTTGTGTGAACACATTTTCATTTGTTTGGGGTAAATAAATACCTACAAACAGATTGCTAAGTCATATGGTAAGAATTTATTTAATTTTATGAAAAACTATCAAATTATTTTCTAAAGTTGTCTTACCATTTTCCATTCTTATCATCAATGCATGAAAGTTTCAGTGTGCTTTCTCAATTTCTCTCTCTCTCCCTTTCTCTCTGGAAAGCACTTGCACCCTCTGGCAAATTAAAAAAGAATCCTTTGAGGCAGATAGGTAATATATGTATTGCCTTTTTTTTCTTTTTCTTTTTTTTTTTTTATTTTTGTTGGAGAGGTTTTTGCTGTAGGGCACATTCACTCGCCAGAAAGACAGAGAGAGAGAAAAAGAAAGCTAGAAATCACCCCCTAGGGGGGATGGCCATGCCACAATCCCTTCTCCTCCATTCTCCTCTCGGGATCTTGGGCATGCATGCACACGCGCCCAGCATGAGTTTAAGCCATCAGGTCCAGGACTCGAACAGTGGTCGACTACATGGGAATCCAGCAACATAGCCATTATGCCAACTGCTGGCTCCTATGTATTGCCATTTTAAGGTGATGAAACTGAATATTAGGTTAAGTAAATCATTCATAGTTACAGAGCACAATTAAGTGAATGAACCAAAGACCTTGAAAAAGTCTAAAGAACTAAACAAAGAAAAGAAAAGAAAAAGTTTTATGCAACACCTGCTTCAACTAAACTCATACGTATTAGGTATCTATTATTGCAAACAAATTACCTCAAAAAAATTTTAAGGTTGTGAATATTTTAAATCTCCTGGAAAACAAACTGGGTGAATGAGAGTTCAGAGGGCTAGAATCAGGAAAAGTAAGAATGAATATTCAAAGATAAATTGAGAACAAGGCCCAGACAGTTTTGCAACAATAAAATGCAATGCTCAAGGTTGAGTCGATGAGAAGGTATTTGGTTCATGTCAGAGATCTCCCTGAGCACATGCCCATGATCCAGGACTGGCTGAAGCTGGGGACGGATGGTGGCATCATGATCCTTTTGAGGCAGCTATTTTTCTGTCTCTCTCACTCTCTTTCTCGATCTCTTGCTCATAGTAAAATAAATTTTAAAGTTAAAAAATATTATTGGGTCAGCAGGTGGTGTAGTGGTTACATCGCTGGACTCCCACATGGCCGACTATGGTTTAAGTCCTGGACTTGGTGGATTGAAAATCATTCTGAGTGTGTGTGCATGTGTGCCCCAAATGCCCGAAGAAGAATGGAGGAGAAGGGATTGTGGTGTGGTCATCCCTCCTGGGGGGTGATTTTTCACTTTCCCTCTCACTATCTTTCTCTCTCTCTCTGGCAAGCACATGTACCTTATGGCAAAAAACTCTAAAAAAATTATTTAAAACAGTATTCCCAGACTATTTCATAATATGGCAAAGGGGATTTTGGTTGTTCTTATTTTTCTTTTTTCTTTTCTTCTTTTAAAAAAAATTTTTTTTTTGGAGAGGTTTTTCACTATAGGGCACGTGCACTCGCCAGACAGACAGAGAGAGACATAGAGACAGAAAGCGAGAAATCACCCCCCAGGGGGGATGGTCACGCCGCAATCCCTTCTCCTCCATTCTCCTCTTGGGATCTTGGGCATGCACGCACATGCGCCCGGCGTGAGTTTTAAGCCACCGGGTCTGGGACGCAAACTGGGTCGACTACGTGGGAGTCCAGCGACATAGCCATTACGCTAACTGCTGGTTCCCTCTTTTTTTTAAATTTAAAGGAAGCAGTTTTCATTCCATGGAAGAAAAATGCTATTTATTTAATATATAATTAAGTTATACTCTATTGACCATGTCAACTCAACTGAAGGACAAAAAGAGCACTACACCTCAATATGCGCAGTTGAAATGGACACCAGAATAAGTCTGAATTTAATTGAAGAACAAGAAGAGGAAGAAGGGAACCAGCAGCGTAATGGCTATGTCGCTGGACTCCCACGTAGTCGATCGCGGTTCGTGTCCCGGACCCGGTGGCTTAAAACTCACGCCGGGCGCGTGTGTGTGCGTGCCCAAGATCCCGAGAGGAGAATGGAGGAGAAGGGATTGCGGCGTGACCATCCCCCCTGGGGGGTGATTTCTCGCTTTCTGTCTCTATGTCTCTCTCTGTCTGTCTGGCGAGCGCACGCGCCCTATAGCAAAAACCTCTCCCCCCCCCAAAAAAAAAAAAGAAGAGGAAGAAGAAAAACAAGGAGGAGGTAGAAGAAGAAGTGGGAGGAAGAGGAAATAGAAGAGGGAGAAGTAGACAAAGAGCAGGAAAAGAAGGAAGAGTTGGAAAAGGAAATGAAGAGAGAAAGAGGGAAAGAAAGGAGACAGGAGAGGCGGAAGGGGCAGAAGAGAAGAAAAAACATAAACTTATTCCTATATGGTTATTTTAAGTCACACAGATCTAAGGCTTGTTCAAAGCCTACTTTTTTTCTATGACAGTGTGCCATAGATATTTCTGACAGGGCAGAAATCCTCATGAAGTTCATGGTATCAGTCTACAGGTTTGGTGGGGAATTACATTGGTCTGGCCATAAGCAGCCCTTCAAATTCTCTCAATCACTCCTCAGTGCACATGTTCATAGAGAGTAGATTCAAAGAGATCTCTGGGGCCTCGCCTGGTGGCTCAATGAGTAACAAACTAAACTGCAGTGCTGGAAGCCCACATGGCCAACTGTGGGTTCAGATCCTGGGGCTGACTTGAAAACATGGTGGATGTGTGTATGTGTGCCCCAAATCCTGACAAGTTTGAAGGCTGGGAAAAGGGGGTTGCAGTGACATAACTAGACCCTATTGGGGGTATATCTCTTTCTCTTTATCTCTCTCTCTCGGGAAAACTTTTTTTTTAAAGGAGGATTCTTGGTTGAATTTAGCAGGTGTCAACATAGGTGGAACCAAGGAGTAAATGTCTGAAAAGTAGAAGAGGTCACATAATTTAGGTCACCAGATAAATATCCTGTGACTTTTTTTAAGAGAGACTTTTGCTATAGAGCGTGTGCACTCACTGGAGAGAAAGAGAGATAGAAAGCGAGAAATCACTCCCCAGGGGGGAATGGCCATGCTGCAGTCCCTTCTCCTCCATTCTCCTCTCGGGATTTTGGGCACGCATGCACACGTGTCTGGTGTGAGTTTTAAGCTGCCAGGTCTGGAATTCAAACTGCAGTCAACTACATCTACGCTCCCATCTTGTGACTTTTAAAAAAGTGTTTGAAGTAGTAAGCTTATGTTAGTAGAATTATGTATTTTAAAAATATAACTAATTCTAAGTATTGAGAAGCTATTAGGATGTCAGGAAAATCATGAGATAGTGTCTGTTTTTCTATGCAAAAATGCGTCATGACTTTCTTGAACCCAATAATTTATTCAAAGAAATGAGCTGCCCAGTTGCTCTTTATTTTTAGCTCTGGTGCTATTTCTTCCACCCATTCCGTCTTCTTCTCCCACTTTTCCAGTCACCAGAGACTATTTCATTTCTTGTATCTTTACCAGGGGTTTGGCAGGGGAAAGTCAAATATATTAAATATGCTACTTGTTAGGTCCTTTGTGAGAAGACAATTGAGATTATGTTTATTTTTAAATATTTAAGTGAGATTTTCAGCTATGGTGGAGTCAGAAAGTTAGTAAATCCTCTTTCCACTCTCTATCCAAAAAACTGAAACTAGAAAAAAATTTGTCAAAAAGAACCATTTCAAGGCTCTTCAATGTGTATTGCAAATATGTTTCCTCAGTTTATCATTTGTCTCTTAATTTTGCTTATAATGATTTTTCCATTAGAATTTTTTCATGTTTACATGGTTGATCTCTGGGATTTATCTCATACTTGTAATGGACTTTCTTATTCTGAAAGAAGGGCTCTTAGTAACTGAAAGACCAATTTACACTAGCCATTATTGTTCATTAATTTTCTTAGTCTTAGTTTTGCCTTCTTGATGAGATTTGTAAGGCAATGTAAAGTTGTTGTGGGACATTAAGATAATATTCTAGTTACTTGCTAAGACGGAAAAAAAAAAAAAAGCTTAATTTCATTAGCAGCATATTTTAAAAAATCACTTACTCTTGTGACAAGTTCTCATTTTGATGTGACTAGATATCACCCAGAAAGCTTGTTTAAAATTCTAATTACCCAGAGCCAGCCCTGCTCCCTGGTGGCTAAAAGAGCTGGATCCCACACAGCTGACCATGTTTTGAGTCCTGCTCTGGCCCTGACAGCTTGAAAAACATGTGGGTGTGTGTGCATATGTGTCCAACATCCCGACAGGATGGAGGAATGAAAGAGAAGGCACACACATTCAACCTGTTTTAGGGATTGCATTATGACCACATTCATTGAGGGGTGCTTTCTGTCTCTTTCTCTCTCTATTTTTCTCTTTGTCTGGCAAAGGCATGTACACTGTGGCAAATGGGAAAAAAATTAAATTCTGATTCCTCAGCCTGACTTCTAGAGATAGAATGGAGTAGGGTCTAAGTATATGCCTTTATTTTTGCTTATTTGTTTCTTTTTTTAATTTACCAGAGAGCCTGTATGCTCATATGAGAGAGAAAGAGAGAGAGACATCCCCCCACACACACCCCCATGAGCATGACCGCACAGCAATCCCTTCTCTGCTTCTCTACCCTGTCAGGATTCTGGGCCCACATGCACATGCTCCCAGCTTGTTCCTCAAGCCAATGGGGTGAGGACTTAAAACACACCATCAGCCATGCCAGATCTAGGCTGTCCCAAATACCAGGTCACAAAGCTAGCCTAGGAATCTGCCTTTTAACATTTTTTTTATTTTATTAGAGAGAGGTTCTTGCTATAGGGCTTGTGTGCTCCCCAGAGAGACAGAAAAAAACAGAGAGAAAGCAAGAAATCACCTCCCAGGGGTAATGGCCATGCCACAATCCTTTCTCCTCTATTCTCCTCTCGGGATCTTGGGCACACATACATGCCTAGCATGAATTTTAAGCCACTGGGTCCAGGACTGGAACTGCAGTTGACTACGTGAGAGTCCAGTGATGTAACTAACCATTACGGCATCTGCTGGTTCCAGGAATCTGTCTTTTTAATCAAGGTCCAGATAATTGTAATATGGATCGTCTACCAGTCATTTTTCTTTTCTTTTCTTTTTCTTTTTTTTTGGAGAGGTTTTTGCTATAGGGCACATGCGCTCGCCAGACAGACAGAGAGAGACAGAAAGACAGAAAGCGAGAAATCACCTCCCAGGGGGGATGGCCATGCCGTAATCCCTTCTCCTCCATTCTCCTCTCGGGATCTTGGGCACGCACGCACACGTAACCCGGCGTGAGTTTTAAGCCACCGGGTCCGGACACGAACCGCGGTCGACTACATGGGAGTCCAGCGACATAGCCATTACGCTAACTGCTGGTTCCCTACTAGTTATTTTTTAAATTCCTAGTTTGCAGGAGAATTTTCTTCCATTTGGTTAAATTTAAGTCTCCTATGGAGGAATATATCATTCAGAATCCCAACAGAAGAAAAATGTTACATTCAATTAAGTTAAACCATATGCAAAGGTATGAGAATAGGTGAGGGGACCACAGAGAAAAGTACAAGAATACCACCACAATTCCTGGGCCTGAAGGGATGTGTGGGAAGAAATGGTTACTGTGTCTGGAAAGGATCTTGTACAGTTGGCTTCCTTGAGAGGAGCAGTGACCTTTGCTTAAGAGACACAGGCAACTTGAGGTGGTGAAAGTGGGGAATAAATACTCTGATTTCATTCCTCTCCCTTGATTGCCTGCCAGAGATCCCTTATGAGCCAAAAACTCAGTGGGAAGTTGGTTAATTTGGGAGCCCTTGAGGATACTCAGCAGGGTCCACTTCCTAGGGCAGACAGCAGGGTAGAGAAAGGTAACAGGTGAATCTAGAGGGATGAACAGAATAGCTGGCATAGGACCTTTGGAAGAATTGTAACATGGAGTGTAAAATGTGTGACAAAGAAAAGCCATGGTGGAACTGGCAACCCTCTGTTCCTTTAAAAAAAATTCTTCGGTAAATTTATTTTTTTGGTTATATGGCACGTGCACTCATCGGAGAGAGACACAGAAAGAGAGAGAGAGAGAGAGAGAAAAGTCAGAAATCACCCCTGCAGGGAGGATGGCCATACTGCAATCTCTACTCCTCCATTCTCCTCTTGGGATTTTGGAGATACATACACATAGGCCTTGTATATTAATCAAGTTGCGGGACCAGCAGTTAGCATAATGGCTATGTCGCTGGACTCCCATGTAGTTGACTGTGGTTCAGGTGCTGGACCCGGTGGCTTAAACTCACGCCGGGCGCGTGTGCGTGCATGCCCAAGATCCTGAGAGGAGAATGGAGGAGAAGGGATTGCGGCGTGGCCATCCCCCCTGGGGGGTGATTTCTCGCTTTCTATCTCTCTGTCTTTCTTGCGAGCGCACGCTCCCTATAGCAAAAACCTCTCCAAAAAAAAAAAAAAAAAAAAATCAAGTTTCTGGGTCTAGGACTTGAACCATGCCATTGACCCAGGGGATCCAGTGCCTTAACCCTCTTGTCACCCTGCTGGCCCATTAAAAATATTTTTTCAGGGACCAGCAGTTAGAGTAATGGCTATGTCACTGGACTCCCACGTAGTCGACTGAGGTTTGAGTCCCGGACCCAGTAGCCTAAAACTCATGCCGTGCATGTGTACGTGCATGCCCAAGATCCCGAGAGGAGAATGAAGGAGAAGGGATTGCAGTGTGACCATCCCCCCAGGGGGTGATTTCTCGCTTTCTGTCTCTCTGTCTGTCTCTGTCTGTCTGGCGAGTGCATATGCCCTAGAGTAAAAACCTCTAAAAAAAAAATATATACACACGCACACACACACACACACATATATATATGTGTGTATGTGTATATATATATATATGTATATATATATATATAATTTAGTTTTTCTGTTAGAGAAGAGAGGGAGAGAGAGAAAAAGAGGCACCCTTAACAGGGTCCCCACATTATGATCCACCTTTAGCTTCAGCCAGCCCTGATCATATGCACTCAGCTTATACAGGGAGGCCCCAGGCACAAGACCTTCCCATTTCCGATTGGGTGCAATTGCATTCCTGTTGCACCATGGCCTGGCCTCACTACCCAGTGATTCTTTGATGGAGCTTACAGGAAAGAAGATTGGGAGCCATATTTATAATCTGGTATTTAAATAAGAAAACCTTGTTTTCCATACCAAACATTAGAATGGATTGTCTGTTCTTTCTTTCTTTATTTTTCTAAGAGGTTTTTGGTATAGGGCTCATGCGCTCGCCAGAAAGAGAGACAGAGAGACAGAAAGCAAGAAATCACCACATCCCCCAGGCGGGTTGGCCACTCTGCAATCCCTTCTCCTCCATTCTTCTCTCTGGATCTTGGGCATGCACACACACGCGCCCGGTGTGAGTTTAAGCCACCAGATCCGGGACTCGAACCGCTATTGACTACATGGTAGTCCAGCGACATAGCCATTACACCAACTGCTGGTCCCTTGGATTGTCTGTTCTTTAATCTGGGAAGTTATTACATGAACTATATTATGTTGATTGTGCACTAATGAATCAGCCTCATTAAAAAGTAAATTTATATAAAATCAGGTCTTTCCTGGGGGGGCAGATGGTGGATGGTGGTACAACAGAAAAACAGGATGCTCTGTGAGGGAAACCCTTATGGAAGGTTGTCAGTTCATGTCCAGAGACTTCTCTGAGTATGCCAGACACGTGTGTGGCCATGATACAGGCCTGCTGAGACTGGGAGTGCGCTGTAGCATCAAGATCCCTTTCACAGGCCTGGAGTAAGCCTCAGGTGGCATCATCCCAAGAGAAAAAAGAAAGTTTATTGAGGAAAAAGAGCACCCGGTGTCTGAAGCTGGAGGTTCTTCAGCCCACCTGCTAAGAAGGAGGGAGTTTCTTTTATAGCGCAATCAAGCTATTCTGGGAGACTGTATGCATGACTGATATGCAGGGAAGTTAGGCACAGTGGGATAAGCATACATGAAACATTTGGTGGGGTTGTTTTGATTTATCTGCAGGGAGTTAGACCTCTTAGTATTAATTTTAAGTTATTGCCTGCTTCTCCCTGGGCAGTGTGACCTTGCAGTAGTAGCATCTGGAGAACTGGCTCCTGTCAAGACCAGTTCTGCAAAGGTCTGGCCTTGGTTCCTTTTTGGGCCAGGAGCGATACCAGATGGTGCTCAGAAGAACTTTACCGAATGGGACCTTACAGCTACGCCTCTGTCTTTGTCTCTCTCTTTCTCATTCACAGAATAAATACATTTTTAAAAATTAGGCCTTTCCTAATTCTAGGAAATTTTGTTATTATGTCTATACCCCAATATACAAATTTTTTTTTAAAGTTAATTTTACTTCTGAGCCTTAAGGCTGTGTCACTCAACACCAGCCTGCTGGGAAGTGTGAGTAGCAAAAGCCAATAGGAACTGGTGGCAATCACCCTGGAACACACCCCTGTCCACACCCAACCAGCATTGGCTTAAATCCCATCTCTGTTGAGCTTTCAAGCTCTAGCCCTGAAAATGCACTAAACTTTATGACTTCTTTTTGGAATAGACCTGGAATCTTAGCTCTGTGCTGGTTAACAGTTATTCTTTTTCACCCAGGATTGCTAGGATTGATTCCCCTGCTTGAGGTTTAATATAACTTTTTGTGCATATGTAACATTCAGAGTCGTCTGGGAAGTGGCTATATGTATATTCAAATATCATCATCCATAGGAATGAACCAGCAATGGTGTTTTAGTGACGTGGAGTTGTCAATATCTTAGAGGCATTCCTGTGGTCACCTCTTGGTTCACTTAGCAAATACCATGTATGAACTATCACAGTAACTCAGTTGTCAAATGCGTTGATGCCAATTAAGCTGTTTTTTGTTTTGTTTTGTTTTGTTTCTCTTTAAGATGTTTCTTTCCTGGGACCAGCAGTTAGCATAATGGCTATGTTGCTGAACCCCCATGTAATTGACCGCGGTTCAAGTCCCGGACCCCGTGGCTTATACTCATACCGGGCGCGTGTGTGTGCGTGCCCAAGATCCTGAGAGGAGAATTGAGGAGAAGGGACTGTGGCATGGCCATCCCCACTGGAGGGGGGTGGTGATTTCTCACTTTCTCTCTATCTCTCTGCCTTTCTGGCAAGTGCACATGCCCTATAGCAAAAACCTTTCCAGAAAAAAAAAGATGTTTCTTTCCTTATCTCCCTGCTGCTATTTGATGGTTCTACTGGAAGTTATATCTAATAAAAGCAGAGCATCTGATATGTGTACGCCTTGCTTTAAGAAAAAAATGTTATCAACAGGATAGTAAAGGCAACAATGAGGGCAATTACTATATTGAACTTACTTTTAACCATGGAAGTTCAGTGATTTACAAGTGACTAAAGCCTTGGGAGAAAAAGATGACAACAATTGTAGTTAGTCCCTGACCAGGTACCATGCTGGACTCTGAATTAAGAGCAGTCCTCAGAGTCAGTAGATGAGGTGGTGGTTAAAGTGCTGGGATTTCCATATGGTCAACTGTGGTTTGAGTCCTGGATCTGGTGGCTTGAAAAATCATAACTGGAACATGTGTATGTATGCCCAAAATTCTAGGAGGAGAATAGAGAAGAAAGGATTGCAGTGTAACCATAACCCCTCAGGGATTTCTCACTTTCCCTCTCGCTGACTCTTTTTGTCTCTGATGAGTACATATATACTATGGCAAAAACCTCAAAAAGAAAAAAAAAAAAGAATAGTCCTCTTTATTTATGTATTTATTTATTTATTCATTTTAATTTGACCAGAGAGGAACAGAGTGAAAGCAAAAGTGAGAGAGAGAGAGTGAGTGAAAGTGATCAAGCAAGCCACCAGGTCTGGGACTCGAACCATGGTCAGCCATGTGGGCCATATGCGCCATTAATCACCATGCCATCTGCCAGCCCCAGAAGAGGTCTTCTTAACAGAATTAACAAAAGGATCTCAGCTGAAGTTTGCTATTACTGTTAGAAATGTGGCAGAGGGCTGGCCAGTGGAGTGGTGGTTAAAGTGGCTGGATCCCACATGGCCAACCACAGAGTTTGATTCCTGGCCCTGGCAGATTGGAAAATGTGCCTGCCACATGTGTGTGTGTGCCCAAAATCCTGAAAGGAGGGAAAAATGGAGGAGAAGAGGTTGCAGCATGACCATTCACCATGGAGGGTGGAGTGATGTTTCTCACTTTCCTTCTCTCTTTTCCTCTCTCTGACAAGTGCACACACCTTCTGGCAAAATTAAAGGGAGGAAGTTAAAAAAAAAAAAAGAAAAGAAAAAGTTGCTGTGCAGGTTCCTACATGGGAAGAAAGAATGTCTCCTTAGAGATATCCAAAGGCATTTTCTCCCTGTGGTTTGGGATCCTGTTTTGGGGTACCCTATCTGTAACTTGGTAGAACACAGCTAAGCTTTTAGCTTAAACAGATAAAACAAAATGCTCTCTCTATATCAATCTGTAAGCCATTGGAGTTCAAGATTCTTCTCAGTGCTAGATGCTGAACAATGAGGTGACAGCTAACTACTTGATGGGAAAAGGAGTTTCACAGTGATATTATTTACACCTACACCAGACTCTAGTTTCCACTGTGCTTTCACATATCTTCTCTGATTTGAGGCCATCACTGTGAGTAGGTGGCAGGGATGATGCTCCTCTTTTTTAAGGACACTGAAACTCAGCCGTTAAGTGATCCTCTCCGAATTACACGGCTAGAATCTTGTCAGGCACTTGGATTCATATTCAAAGAGAAATGTCACAGCAAAGCTGAACTGCTGGTAGTGGTAGTGGTGGAGTGACCATAGGAGTCTGGTAAATTTCAAAAGCAATTATAGCAAACAAACCACTGAACATGTATTCCCAGAACACTTTTCCAGAGACAGTCTTCAATCTACTTTTTCTGAATCAAGCTTATTAACTGGGGGAAAATGTATGTGGTTGCTTGATTTGAAAACTGGACATTTGAGGGGCTGGATGGTAGTACAGTGGTAAAATGCAGCATTCTCTGAGGTTGACCCACATGGAAGGGTTCGAAGTTCATATCCAGGCTCATGTATGCCCATTATCAAGAGCTGGCTGAGTGTGGGACTAGATCACAGCCAGAAGACCCTGTTCAGTCTCTCTCTTTTTCTTGCTCATAGGAGAAATAGTTAAATAAACTTTAATAAAAGAGCAAAAAAGGAAAATCAGATACTTGAACAATTTCCTTATCTGGAGTTATCTTCTGAGGAAGATAGGAAGTAGTGAGATGGAAGCATGATATTCTCAAACTGGGATGAAAGAGAAAAATTAGTGATTATAACTAGAAAGTTGGGGGGGGGGTGTTAAAACCATCTATTCCTTGTAGTAAGCTTAACCTTTTCCTCTTAAATATTTAGCTGTTGTTGATTGGGAAATTTCCTCTAAGGATTAGAGGGAGAGGTAGACTATGGCTTTGTTCCTAGGTAAGCCAACCCTGAAAACTAATGACCCAGTTCAAACAGGGTGAGTATACCTTTACCAGGATAGTGTGTTCTGTAAGCTGACGGACGGTGGACTGAAGGCAGGGTGTGATTAGAAAAGGAAAAGTCAACAGTGCCACCTTGTTTTTCAAATAAACTTTTGATTCACACCTGCATAGTCACCAGATCTAGGTAGGAAAAAAGCTCCAAAGCCCGAGGTAGGCAAATACTCTTATTATCTTTTCATTTCTGAATGATCACTAGTCCCTGAGTAACCAAGCAACTCAGGTCTCTAAGTGAGGCATGTGAAAGCTCTGTGTCACTTCATATTCAGAGTTGTATTTCTTCCCTAACATCGGTCTAGGCCCATTTCACCAGAGAGCTGGTTTCTCCTCTCCAGAGACTGACAACATTCTTTTGCTGCCTGTGGGGGAAAGAATAACAGAGATGTATGAGCCCAGTTCTTCCTTCATTCATCCTTTGCCCTCAAACTTGACAATCTTCTAACTTCCACAGGGAGGCAGCAATTCCTAGTATAAAGAACATAAGCTTTGGAGCCAGACGACCCTGAATCCCATTTCTGTCACTTACAAGCTCTGTGATCACGGGCACATAATGTCCCCTGTGAGTGGCAGTTTGCCCACATGTAAGATAGGAATACTGTTCTTATTTGCCTCATGAGAATCTTATGAGGATTAAATGAAATTGTGCACATCAAACACCTAATGAGGGTTCAAGCTCATGATTACTTGCACAACAAATATTAGTTCCTTCAAACCCAACTTCTATTCCTAACTCTGCCAGAGTCTCTAGCTATGTCAGTTACTTGGGCAGATTCACCTGGGGGAATGAATCTACTAAATGTGTCCGTCTTCTCATGAAAACCTAAAGGCTTGTAGAGAGACAGAGTTATACCCCCTAGGAATGAGAAAAGTTTGTGATGAAGAATCTTTCATACTGCTTATGGCTTACTTTTGCCTAAAAAAAGTGGCCAAATGGCCAAAGGGAGGAGCAACGTCTACAGCTAGGATCGGGATAACGAGAAATTAGAAGGACTTAGGAGTTTGTCTTTGACTGTGGAGCAAAGCACAGGCTAACTGGCCTGTTTGGATCAAAGCTGGACTCTGGAGAAAGGCTGATTGTTAGCAAGCTTGGGGAGCCCCTGAACCCCCTCCCTGACACCTGGGCTTCCCTTTTTGAATCTTTTTCTCCCCCTTTTTCTTCTAAGTTCTCAGTAAGCCCCTGCCATCAGCATTAGTTTCCTGTTATTGCTACAACAAATTGCCACAAAATAGACTGTTAAGCAAAAGGAATGTATTCTCTCACAGCTCTGGAGACCAGAAGTCTGAAATCAGGTTCTTATTCCCTCCTGAGACTCTAGAAAAGAGGACACCCTTATTTCTTCAAGCTTTCAGTGGCTGTTGGTAGTCTTTGGTTTCCTTGGTTTTTGGTCTCGTCACTCCAATTTCTAACTCTGTTTTCATATGGCTTTCTCCTCTGTGTCTGTATCGGTTTCTCTTGATTTCACTCTTAAAGAAAGAAAAAGAAAAAACAAAAACAGTTTCTTTCTTTCTTTCATGAGAGATAAATACCTTTCCAGTTGTCTCTATCACCCCCATCTAAGCCTTTCAGCCAGTCAGGATCATTTGCACATGTGTACTTACATGCCTGGAACATACAGATCAACACAGAAACTGACCTCCAAACTTCCATTTGGCTTCCAGCATTATAAGATATTGCATTATCATTGTGCCACCATGGCTGGATACTCTCTATTGCTCTTATTATTATTTTTTCACCATTTATTTATTTTGATTTTATTGGAGGGCACATGTGCTCACTGGGGAATGAGCAACAAAGAGTCAGAGAGAGAGAGAGAGAAAAAAAAAAAGTGAGAAAGCACCCTCAATGGCGAATGGTCAAGCCACAATCTCTTCTCGTCTGTTTCTCCCTCATTTTGGAATTTTTGGCGTATACACACACGTGTGCCTGGTGTATTTCTCAAGCCACTGGATCTAGGACTCAAACCATACAGACCACCATATGGGATCCAACTATGCCATGTGTTGGCCCTCTGCTACTCTTAAGGACACTTGTCACTGAATTTAGGGCCTACCCAGATAGTCCAGAATGATTTTCCCATCTCAAGGTCTTTCACTTATCTGCAAAGACCCTTTTTCCAAATAAAGAAACAAACAATCACAGTTACAAGAATTAAGTTCCAGAGATTAAGACATGGACATATCATTTGGAGTGACCACAAGCCAACCCACTATACCACCTAAACCCTTTTAGACTGCTGACTAAGTAATTCACAGCAGTGGGAGTCTATGTATTACTGGGGTATTTGCATTACAAATATCATACTGACCTAAAAGAAAAGGATGGCAATGATTATTTTGAAAGAAAAAAAATCACTATTATGTGAAACAAAAAAACAGTGAACTATAAAAAGAATGAAAAAAAACAACCACTTCCAGCCTTAATGACATTTCAAATATTAGCATGGAGCTATTCCTTTTCATAATTTTCTTCTCATCTGTGAGAAAACTTTTCCCAGAAAGCTCTTCAGAATACTACTACCTCATTACCATTTCTTATTGTGTAGTTTTGAATCATATAATAATTTCTAAACTATTTCCAGGCAAGGGGGATCTACTATATTTCCTATAACTGGCTTAGAGCCTTAGACTGATCAGCAATTCACCCTGGAGCTGGGGAAGTTGAGAAGACTCAGCCTCTTAGAAATATATAACCTTCTGTCAATAGTGGTATAAAACAATCCCAAACAAGGAAGTAGAGGTTTGTAAATTGTTGTTGGAAGGCATCACCAGGGTCTATGTTCCATATGAGCTACCTCCTTTCCTACCAGCTGTGGGACTGTCCCTTGCCATGCACACTGCTCCACCTAATGAAATGGAACTATTTGGGAGCACTTGGCCCGAAGACAAAAAAGCATGATGCGCCAGATGGCTGCACAATGGTAATGCCACTGAAACCATGTGGGAAAGGTTCTGGGTTTGTATCCCAGGACCTCCCTGAGTATGGCAGGCACACATGTATGCATGATCTGGACAAGCAGACACTGGGAATAAATTACAGTGTGAAGACCCTGTTGGGGATACCTGTCTCTCTGTTCTCCCATAGAAGAAAGAAAGAAAGAAAGAAAGAAAGAAAGAAAGAAAGAAAGAAAGAAAGAAAGAAAGAACCTTTTAAAAAGGCATTTGAGGGGCTGGCAGATGGTGTGGTAGTTAAGATGCAGGACTCCCACATGACTGACCATGGTTCAATTCCTGGACCTGGTAGCTTGCTTTCTCACTCCTCTCTCTCTCTCTCTCTCTCATACTCTCTCTTTTCAAACTGAATAATAATAATAAATAAATATAAATAAATAAATAATTCTTGGGGGGGGAAGGTATTTGACATTTCTGTGTGTGCTATCTGATCCTTCTGAAATGCAAGAGCCCACAAGAAAAGGCACTTGACTGAATTGCAATAGATTTTTTTCTCAGTATTCTTTTGAAAGACACCTTCCCATAAAATAGTCAAGCATATCTACTCACTATTTTAAAAACAGAAACATTTCAAAGGTCCAGGAAAAATAAATTTCTTTTCAAAACTCAAAATATCAGGCCACTCCATAGGTAAGTAGTTAAGGGAGTTGGATCCCACATGGCCAGCCACAGTTAAAATCTTGGACCTGGCAACTTGAAAAGGACGCAAGGCATGAAGTGAATATATGCCCAAAATGATGACCAGAGTGAGAAATGGAGGAGAAGTGACTGTGGCATGGCCATGCCCTATCAGCAGTGTTTTCTCCCTTTCTCTCTCTCTAGCAAGTGCAGATAATTCTACACAAATATTACACACTAACGTTTCTCTACCTTAGCTGCTCATTTGTAAAATGTACTCTAAGTTTGTATACTACTAAAAGATTAAAAAAAAAAAAAACTTACCAGCAGTTATAGTACAACAATACTTTCTTATCATGATTTAATACAGGTTAAAATGCTAATGTGTGATTTTTAAAATGTGTATCTTAGAATTGGAGAAATACGGTAATACCTATTTCAGTGAGCTGTTTTGATTGTTAAATGTGAATACCTAATGTGTAGTTCCCAACCAATAGTTGTTAGCTATCATCATTATTGTTGTTATTATTACTACTATTACTATTTTAAGAAATGAATAGTGGAACTTGCAATAAATCATAAAATGTCCTCCTAACCCATCATCCTTTTACACACCTACTCACTTTGCTGTTATTTTCAGGTTCTGGCACACGCAAACACAGAATGTATGTATGTCACTGGAGGAACATAAGAGAAATATTTACCACTTCTCAATTCTTGTAAGAGGAAAAACCACAATGACGTGTTAAATATTGCGGTGGAAGGGTCAGATTTTGTGTTGGCTTGTACACTGGTTCTCACGAGCTGTGTGTGTGTGTGTGTGTGTGTGTGTGTAGGTGTATATTAATCCTGTGCTAAAGGACAGGAACGGGAGGCTGTATCCGAAATGGCAGGTGCATGGGCCTGTGCTGCAGTTCTGGGTCTGCCACTTGCCAACAATGGCCCTTGGGGCATATGGGCAACAGCATTTCAATCTCAGTTTCTTCTGAGATAAATAATTATTACTTTATAGCCCTGAGAGGGAGACATCTAAATCGGGGTTCCAGTTGGGTTAAATGGCTGGAAAACTCAGCCACACTGCCAGGGGAAGCTGGTTAGCCACATTATTTGTTTGCTTCTATGTTTATTTATGTTATTATTTAAATTCCTTGTATTTTTTTCATGTAGTCCTATATTATTGTAGGAGGGAGCAGTGAACAGTCATCCCTCAGTGTCCATAAGGGATTGGGTCCAGGACCCTGCAGATACAAAAATCCACAGATGCTCAAGTCCCTGATATAGATTGGTGTAGTATCTGCATATAGCCTAGTGCATCCTTCCAAATACTTTAAGCATCTCTAGATTACTTGTAATGCCTAACACAATGTAAGTATTATGTAAATGTTTGTACTATATAGTATCATTTTTTATTTATATTATTTTTATTGTTGTATTATTATTTTTCACCCAAACTTTTAATCGGTTATTGTTTGACTCCATGTTGTAAAATCCATGGATACAGAGGGCCAACTGTAAGGTGGGGGAACCCAGACTGGAATCAGTGTCATTCTTAGTGCCATGCTGAGTTCAGGGAAAAACCTTCATGTGCCTTGACTTTCCACACCAAAGCCCATTATCCATGAGTTGTCATTGCTAGAACCAAAAGAATTAAAAAAAGAAAAAGATAGGTGAGACTTATGGATGGAAAGAATAGGTATTGAGGGAGCAATGGAAGAAGAGAAATGAGGGGTGGTCAACAGGACAGAGTCCCTGAGAAGCAGGGCTGAGTGATGGAGCCTGGACACAGGGAAGGCCTGAGGCAGAGGCACCTGTTTCTATGAAAACTGGTGGTGTTCTAGTCTCTTTTGTAGGTAATAATAAAAATACCTGTATCTGGGTAATTTAACAACAGAGAGGTTCATTCAACTCACAGTTTAGAGGTCCGAGGTTCAGGGGCCATCCCTGGTGGGATCTTTTGACTGAATCACAACATGGCAGAAGGTGGGAGAGCATGGTCTGTGTTCCATGTAAGTCTCCTCCTGGTCTCATTCCTTCCCTTTTTAAGCCCACCAGAAGTCAATCATGGGGGCACTACACTATCACTTAATCACTTACAAAGGCCCCACTTTGGGACATCATGACAGTATTATGTTTTCTCCTGACATCTTTAAAGAAATCTCAACAAGTGAATTTTGGGGAGACACAAATCATAGCAGGGGGGCTGGAGGAATGATTCTTGTCTATTTGCTTACTATGTGGTTGTTGAGCTTGGTGGCTAAAGGTTGAGCAAGGGCCCTGCTGATGGTTACTGGAAGCCAAGTTATACGCTGGAATAAAGAGGAGCAACCTCTCAGCAGGCCCCAACCCTCCCCTAATCCCAATATAGGTTGAACACCCTTAATGTGAAAATCTGAAATACTTCAAAATTCAAAACTTTTTGAGCAGACATGATGCAACAATGGAAAATTCCGCACCTGTTATAGGTTGCTATTGAAACACTACAATGCAAAAATATCACATAAAACTACCTTCAAGTTACATATGAACCATAAGAGATATCTCATGCAAATATTCCCAAATCCTAAAAACATCCCAAATCTGAAACATTTTTCATTCCAAGCATTTCACATAAGGGGTACTTAATCTGTACTTTTCATCCTGGGTGGGGATATTCTTCAGTGGGTTTCTATGGCCATTTCTCACAACCCTCACCTCAGCTTCAGGAGCTAAGATACAGTCCTAAATGGAGAAAAATGCGAAGTTGATCTCTGTAGTCTGTCTGGAAGTCCTTAGAATTCTTTTGCCTTCAGGTTTTAGTTTCTTTAAAACCTGGACCGTAACTTTCATGTCTGTGTTTCCTGAACTCAGCATGGAATTAACTGTCAATTAGATGGCCTGCTATTGTAAAGCAGTGATAGGAACAGAATTCTTTGAGAAGCCTTATTGTTAAAACAAAACAAAAAGAACAAAACCCCACAGTTTTTGCATACAGCAGGCACTCACTGACTGTATTTGTCCCATGCTCATGATGGAGATGTGGATAAAGCCAATGATCCCATGTAGTCTTCCTCTTGACCTGCCTACCCCTTAGCTCACTAAGGTGTCCTAGAGGCTGTATACTAAGTGCAGGACACAGCAATAGACTGTTAACATGTATTAATGCACTGGTCCTCAGAACAGTCCTATACAACAGGGGTTCCCCCCCCCCCCATCTCGTACTCTTCTACCTGCCCAGTGAGCCCTGGGGGCAAACTTAGCTTCATCTGTATTTGCAGCCACTCCCCATCATTCGCATTGCCTATGCTGAGCTCCACCTCCTGTCGATCAGCAGCGCCGAGTCTCATAGGAGCCCGCCCCCTAGCGGAAACTGCGCATGTGAGTGATCTAGGTTGCAGCTCTCCTAAACCCTCCCCCAACTCTGGAAAAATTGTTTTCCACAAAATTGGTCCCTGGTGACCTAAAGGTATAGTATACAGTATACATTATTACCTCTGCTTCTGGGGGAGGGGGGTGCCCTAAGTCGCACAGCTGGGTTTTGAATGGACACATGCCATACTCCGACCCTTGGTCATGCTGGGCCAAATGGACTTATGACCAGCCCTTTTCAGTCCGTCCCTTTCTTCCCCCGGGTCCTAGATTTTTCCGCTCTGGGGCCGTCGGGATTCTCCAGGGACTGCACGCCCCTCCGCAGTTGGGTTCGCTCCTGGTTCTGGGCTAACCTTGGCCTGGACGCCTCCCGCAGTGGAGAGGAGCTCTGGGGACCGCCGCCCGCCCCCGACCCCGCGACCCTCCCTGCCGTTAAGCCGGGGTGACAGGCTCCCCACACCCCTCTTTAGACCCAAGGTTCTCCCTCCTCCTCGCTGGCGCGGGCGACCCAAGAGCCGAAGACGAAGAAGCTGGAGCAAGACGAGAAAGGGCCGTTTTCCTCAGGCTTGGCTCAGCCGGCAAGGAGCGGAGACCGCGGAGGCGGTCAGAGCGGCGAAAGTGACGGGGCCAGGAACGCTGGAGGCCGCCAGAGAGCGCTGTCGGCCCGCGGAGCCGGGACCGGCGGCTAGGGCCAGTGCGGTCCAGCGAGCTCAAGGGGCTTCCTTACCGCCGCGCTGAGCGAGTAGAGACCCTTTCATCCAGGGGGCAGTCATTCAGGCAAAAAACGGAGAGAGAGACAGGGCTGTTTGTGAAACTTCTGACTGCAATGTTTACTGAGTTGCACTTGGTTTGTCCAAGATACCAAAGAGAACCAAAATGGGTCTTACTGTCTTCAAATTCAAAGACCTTCAAAGTCAGTGGAGAATTCAGGCAGGAACCAAATAGATATACTACAGTGTTTAAGGGGACGTGTGGATGAAGTGGTAGGATAGCTTAGGGAGGAGCTATAGCTTCAGTTAAGGAAATGAGGCCTGGCCTATGGAGGATTTGGGCCTTGAAGGAGAGAATTTGCTAGCCTGCACCCATCACATTTTTGTTGCAACCTATGAATTGAATCAGTTCTAGTTACATATTTTGTCATACCTAAATGACTTCTATCAGTGACAGAAGACATCATTCTTGTCTTCAAATCCCAGCTTGTGGGTCCTGAAAGGTAAATTAGAAGTATAAATAGATTAACCAAATGTTCAGGTTATGACAGAGATATATAATCCACTCTGAACAGTCATATCAGGCATTCTGCTAGTTGATATAATATCCACAGGGCAGCGGGTGGAAACATCTGTTGCCCTTGGTACAGGTATCACACTCCCATATGCTGAAAATACATCAATACATCTTCAGGTGTTAGGAGAAAAGATACAAACATACAGAAGTTGAAGAATGGTAGTCTTTTTTTTAATATCTAGAAGGGTTTTTAAAAGTAATTATTTATTTAATTAAAAAATTATTAGTTTTTTTTTTTGGAGAGGTTTTCACTATAGGGTGCGTGCGCTCGCCAGACAGAGAGAGAGAGACATAGAGACAGAAAGCGAGAAATCACCCCCCAGGGGGGGATGGTCACGCCGCAGTCCCTTCTCCTCCATTCTCCTCTCGGGATCTTGGGCACGCATGCACACGTGCCCAGTGTGAGTTTTAAGCCACCGGGTCCGGGACGCGAACCGCGGTCGACTATGTGGGAGTGCAGCGACATAGCCATTACGCTACCTGCTGGTTGCCAAAAATTATTATTAGCTTTTAAAATTTGACTGGCAAGAAGCAGGGAGAGAGAGAAAGGGAAAGTGAGAAGCTGACTTTCACTGAACAACTCTACTCAAGATATTTACTGAAAGAAGCACTCTATCCACATCACAGTACCCTTGAGAATTATTATATTATTATTATGGTATATAGTAGATAAGAATTATTATATAGTACTTTCCTAAGGCCAGTTTCATTTGGAACATATAAATTAAAACAAATCTGGATCTTGGATTTGTAGGAATTTTGTTTTCAAGGAATTAAATTAGAATTGAAATTATTATCATCAAATAACGTTGCATTGGTTCCAGCATGACAATGTAGTAAAAACAGGAAATTTAAATAGCAGGTCTGAGTTGGGTCTAGACTTCTAATTAGTGTGTTTGAAGTTTTCTTGTCTTTTTTTTTTTCCCAAAATAGTTCATTCTCTAGGTCTCAGTTTCCTCATTTAATAGAGGAATTTAATAACAACAACGTATATAGACCAGACAATCTCTCAAATCCTGTAGAATGCAAAAAATACATCTCAGTTCTTCTGTGTCCAGATGTCTCCTTAGAGCTGTCTGGGTTGTGAAGTAGCTTTAAGGAGCTGCCAGTATGAGGTTAGGTATATTGAGGGGGAGAGGAAAATTGTTTTATGCAGCTACTTGTTCTGGTATTAGGCCTGATTCTCCACATTACCTGAAGTCTTCTGTATGCAGTGCCCCTGGGGGAGGGATGTCAAAATTGTATTGTATCATTGCTATCACTAAATCTATGGTGCTTTCTGACTGGACCATTTATCTGCCTTTTACTGTGTGCTAATTCTTTCTGCAAAAATTATTTGAGAATTGTGTTATAGCTGCCTTCTGTACTATTCATCAAACATTCCAGGCTCATTACCCATGCAAATAGAACTTCTTATCCCGCTTGTGGCTGGGGGAAGGTGGTCAGGTTGTAGCTAACAACTAGTGAGTAGCAGTGATGGTTAGGACTTAGAGGTGGACTATTTAATTCTTGGATAGGAGCCTCTTTTGCTCTCTGCCTATGACCAGCTAGTGAGTTTTCAGTCTGCCTGAATCTAGGAGTGAGGGATGCTGATGTGGAGCAGAGCTCTCAGTTTATCTGCCATGGACTTATGGTATGCATAAGAGGAAACCTGGGTTACTTTCAGACCTTAGGGTTTAGTATTGCTTATTACAGCAGCATGACCTAGCCAGTCCCTACTAACAAAAGGTTAGTATGTTCTCACTTTTTTCCCCTAATGTTCCAAATGGCGTAACACTTACTACTAATGGCTAAACGGACAACTGACTGAATTCATCTACCTATTTCCTCAACTGAGGTAGGAATCATCCATATATCCATTTGTCTTTCCTAGAGCACCTGACCCAGTATCCTGTATGTAGCTAGCGCTGAACAAAGACCCTTGGATTGATGTATATACCTAAAAGTCCCAAGACACAGTCCAACACCTGAGGCAAAGAAGATAAGGTATGTGATGTTATTTTCCATATGGTACCTTAGAGAGCGGGACTCACAAGGGAATTGAGGAAGGAGGCCACCAGGCCATTTCCTTCTTCATCCACATTTAAGCTCTAGGAGCCTATCTCTGATCCCTTTACCTCCTTGTAGGTGTCAGGGAAGCTTGGTGTCTGAGTCATTAGAACACTAGAGCAGAGATGGGGTTAAAATAAAATGGCATGGTGGGCCAGACAAGAACCAGCAATAAGGCCAGCCCTGTGATTAAGGAAGCATGATTCTACATGGCCAACTGCAGTTTGAATCCTGGCCTTGATGGCTTGAAAAATACACTGTGTGTGTGTGTGTGTGTGTGTGTGTGTGTGTGTGTGTGTGCGCATGTCCCAAATCCCAACAGAGTGGAGGAATGGAGAAGAGAGCACTGCAGTGTGACCATGCCCCATTAGGGGATGCTTTCACCTTCTCTCTCTCTTTCTGTCTCTCTTTCTCTGGTCCCCTCTGACAAAATAAGAAAAGAAAAATGTAAGAGTAAACAACAGTAGGGGAGGCCTGGAGCGAAGACAGAAATGGTTTTGGGAGTTGGGTGGGGCTGTGCTGGGGCGGCTGGCAGAGGTCTAGACGGTTTCTGTGTCACTGTGCTGCTGTGCATTCCATCCTGTGGCCAAGTGGTTGAATTCTGTTCAAGTGAGCATGTGTGGAGTGCATGATAGACCCTGATAAGGCAGACCTTTGCAGAAACCCATTAACATTCTATAAATGGCAACAACTAGCACAGCAACAAGGACATGAATATTAACATGCTAGTCGGAGGTTCTGGCTCCCCAGCCCTGCTTCCTTTAGCCAATCTAAACAACATCCATGGACTGTTTCATTTTTGATCAGAGTGTAAATCATCTTCAGACTTGGAGCTTCTCTTGAACACTTGGTTTTTAAGGTGAATTTTCTAGGGAGAATTTTTAAAAGAAAAAAAGGTCCATCTGTTATAAAATTGCCTTTTTAAAGAATTAATTCTAGGTATGCTGCTTGCCTACTAGGACATTCAGTGTCTCTCCAGGAAAAAGTTCAAGCCCATCCACAGGCCCTATGAGGCCCTAACTATCAGGTTCCAGCCTACCTCATCTCCTGTTACTACCTGCCCCATGCCAGGCACACCTGGTCACTTGCTTGCCCCAGATTGCCATGATCTTTCCTACCTGTATGTGGCACACTCTGTTCCTTTGCCTCCAGCTCCCTTTTCCTTCCTCTTTGCTGCTGGAGGAACTTTTATTGGAAAACCTAGACTCAGCTGATACCACTCGGCTGAGTGATGTTTTTCCAGGGTTCTCCAGAAAGAGAGTTGATCAGACCTCTGTGCTGCTCCCAGGGTGAGACTATTGCAACACTGCTCATAAGCTCTGGGGCTGTTTGTTGCTCTATCAGTCCTCTTCCCGTGATCCCTAATTTTAAAAGGAGAGGAGCCCTATGTTGACCATCTTATTCAAATTCCTTTATAATTTTTTCTTTTCTCTTTCCCAAAGAGTACAAAATAACTAAGCCACAGTGGGAATCCAAAGGACATTGTAGTCAAAGTATACACCAGTCACACTGTTTTATCCTTCAAGACTATATAGAGAAGCCAAGAGAAGGTTGAAATAGGTATAATTACACACTGGAATTTTATATCGTAAACCTTCTACCTGCAAGGGCTTCCTCACCTCCCAGGAAGGCTAGGGTGGGGGATTATTTTAGAGTCACTTTCCCCTCAGGTAATTATAAATAAGCTTAAGTCTGGCATCTCCGTGATGCCCTCTGGAATCCATATGATTTCATTTGGCCCAGTTTGAGAGAAGGAAGGTGAAGGATTTGTCTGGGAATAAAGATGTATAAGGACAGGAAACTAGCAATGCTTGAATGGAGTGTACCAGTATTCTTCCTTTTTATGTAAACAGCCATCCAATCTAAACAGGCATTTTGTTTGGCAAGGTGTGTTAGTACCCCCTGAAAGACTTGTACTTGGAACTGGTTGCTTCTGAAAATTGCAGTGTGGTTATGCACATGATGTAAGAGTCAACTTCCTAAGAGGCAGAGGCTGCCTTCCTATAATCTGCGAGACTTGAGGAAAGGGTGTCGGAAGTTTGTAGGTTGTCTGTTTTAAGACAATCACTGAGATAGCAACAGATCCTAGTTAATATATTTGGGGTTCTTACCTGGGGTGAGGTGGGAATATGGTATCATGCAGAAAGCTTCAGCTCAGTGTGTCCTTAATTCTAAACTTATTTCCTGTTTCACACATTAAAGAAGAGGGATTTAGGTCAATGGTTTTCGATTCTATTTATTTCTGTTTGCATGTAAGATACGACCCATCCAGATCAAATAGAGAAGGTGTGAAACACTCCTTAGACAAGGATCCCTTACTTCATGAAAGACTTGACTTTCTAGACTTTCTAATAGGGCTGAGACTGGAATGGGACAAATGAAGGTCTTGGCTCCAAAATAAAATGTAAAAGATGCCAATAAACTCAATCAGATAAAAAATATTTTCCTGCAATATTTAAGATGATTTAAAATTTGAATATTACATTCATTGTGGAGTTCCCATTACTTTTTATTCTTTAAAATATTGCTTATCTTGATTACGTAACCTTTAAATTTTGCCTCTTTGAAAATTATTTCACTCATCTCACTTTTGTGCTTCTGAAAACTTCATTTTTCAGAAGATCAAATCCTGTTTGCCATTGCCTTCCAGCACATTCCCTGTGATGGGGGTAAGGAGGAGTGCTTAATAAAAAGCTTAATAAAAATAGAATGGTGGAATTAAGAAGCAAGGAGGAAACAGTTCTAATGATCAAAGAAATATTAAACAGCAGTGAGCTATCCCTGCTTGTGCTTTGCCCAACTGACATATTTAAAAATATACCTGTAGCTTGTGGGAGTGGACATGTAAGGCCCCACTTTTAAATCCTGACATTTTAAGGGTGAACTATCTCAATTGTCCATAAGATTGCATTTTAGCACATTCTCTACTGCCACATTCAACAGGGCAGGCTCTGAGAAATTAACTTGTAAGCCCCTTGAGAGACGGTAGACATCAACTTTGCCTAAGAGAGATGATCTGTCGGAATGGCCTTGGGACTTTTCTGATCACTTCTGGGACTTGTGAGGAGCACTAGATACCCTGCTGTTGTAGGGGACTGCCTCCTTCCTTTCCTTTAAGCCTTTTTAAGCCATTAAGCCACAGGCAGTGATAACCTTTTTCCAGGGAGAAAAAGTGGTTAGGAGGCGGTTTTTAAATTTTCGTTTACACTCACCAGACCCGTCAGATAAACACTCAGCCTACCAGGATCCTTTCACCTCCCCGACTTGACTCGGCACACGGGTGAGGGCGGAGGTTTTCTTTTTCCAATGGCACAACCCCCAGCTCCCAGGTTACAGAGATGACCTCTTTCCTGTGCAGTCCTCACCGGCATTCCAGCTGGCCCGCGCCCGGGGGCCTACGAGCTCATTGCCCCGCCCTCTCAGAGTCCCAATCCTCCCGCGCTGGGCTGTCCCTGGCCCGGCCGCCTTCCCGGTCCGGCTCCCGGCTGAGGAAATTCTTCCCCAGCAGCCCTGGGCTCGCCTCACGTGACCAGCCACCGTCGCTGCTTCCAGCGAGAGTTTAAAGGTTACGAAGGAAATTAGCAGAGAACAGCTACTCGCCCCCCAAAGGGCGCGCCCGGTTTTCCAGCAGTCGGGACGGTCGCTGTCAGCGCTCTGATCAGAGCTGAGGTCTCCCAAAGGGGCACAGACAAGGTCTAGGGTAAATAGGAGGAGTCACTTTGTAAAAAATAAACAGACACACACAACCAAACCCGGGCTCTTACAAGCTTTCACTTGTCAACAAGTTCTCGCAACCTGAGAAGTCCAGGACAGATCCTAGAGGAAAAAATGCTCCTAAAGAGAAGGGAGAGAGGATAATCGAGTTAAAAAACTCACCCTTAGCCTTGCTAGGCCCCTCCCACTCCCCTCCTTCCTCTCCTACCGCGGTGGAGCGGAGTGTCCCCGGAAAGAATGACAGGGAGGCCAATACTCCGCAGATCGCTCTTGCAGGCCACTGTCTGATGGGGGTGGGGCTAGGGGAAGGTCCTGAGTCTTCCAGGGCAATGCGATCCCCGACACTCCCCTACCCTCTGCTCCAAAAGACAGTATTGGCAGCAGAATCCCGGAAAGATGCGAGCCCGCTGGCCTCCAGATGGAGACTAAAGATAAGCACAGCTCTCCGCACTCGCGCCCGCCCCCCCCTCCCCCCGACGGCCACCACTCCCTGGGGTCCGGTGCGCGGTCCTAACCCGGCGTCCCAGCCCGCCGCGGATACCCAGGCAAGCTCGCTTACTCTGCGGCTCTCCTCGGCTCACTTTTCCCGTATTGCTCCCCCAACCGGCAAAACTTTCTATTTCCCCAAACACTAGAACGCGCGCGCGCGCGCGCGTGTACACACACACACACACACACACACACACACACTGACGTCTTTTGCGCATTTCCTGCATTAGAGGGAGGGAGACTCGCTTGCACACCGACGGAGGGAGAGATCACGGGAAAGAGCCGGCTGGCTGGCGGCGAGCGAGCGGCAGCGGAGAGTGGGGACGCCGGGAGCGCGGCGGGCGGGCGCCGGCGCCCAGGAGGTGGGGCCGCGCCGAGTCGCAGTCCCGGCCCCGCCGCCGCGCTGCGCACCGCCGGGTGCCGGCCTGCGCCCGAGCTCGAGCGGCGGCCACCGCGACTCCCCAGCCCGCGGATGTGAGATTCCGGGCTCCTGGCGCCTCCCGATCGCCCGCTGCGGCGCGGCGCTGCTTCGCCCAGGAGGCGGAGGCCGGGCTGGCTGTGTGGCTTCTGGATTTTTAAAAATTTGGCTCCGACGAGGACCATTTCCTCTCGACATGCATCCCTCCGGATAGACTGAACATCTCTCGGTCCATCCCCCGCCCCGCGCGGTCAGAGGCAGGCGCTGGGTGTGCGAAGAGGATCCGGGTTGAAATCTGCGCCCCCGGTTCTCGTCCCCGCCCCGTCCCACCGCCCCCTCCCCCTTCCCGGAGTCGAAATTTCCCGGGGATTATGTTTCGGAAAGGTAGGTAATAGTCGGGCGCTGAGCCCGCTTCCCAACAGCCCAGATCCGGAGAACCAGCGAGGCGGCGAGGTAGCCCCAGCGGCTTGCAGCGGAGCCGATAGACAGCTTGCCTCCTCCTCGTCTGGAGGTGCGGTTGGTGGCAGTGAGGGAGAGACTTACTCCAAACACGGACGTCCTCCAGCTCTCTCCCCCCCGCCTCGTTTTCCGTTAGGAACCGGGCGAGGAAATCCATGCACTCGCTGAGAATTGCCTTCTCCAGGGCGCAACGCCACAAGGTGTAGGGAGTGTGCGGGGTGGGGCGAGAGGACCCAGGTCTCCTCGTGGTTCTGGGCGCCCCGCGCCATCTGTTCTTCATCCCTGCCCTCGGGGCGGACGGAGTGACCCCGGCCCCCACTCCCCGCCCCGACCATGGTAGTGTTCAATGGGCTTCTTAAGATCAAAATCTGCGAGGCCGTGAGCTTGAAGCCCACAGCCTGGTCGCTGCGCCATGCGGTGGGACCCCGGCCGCAGACTTTCCTTCTCGACCCCTACATCGCCCTCAATGTGGACGACTCGCGTATCGGCCAGACGGCCACCAAGCAGAAGACCAACAGTCCGGCCTGGCACGACGAATTCGTCACCGACGTGTGCAACGGGCGCAAGATCGAGCTGGCAGTCTTTCACGATGCCCCCATCGGCTACGATGACTTTGTGGCCAACTGCACCATCCAGTTCGAGGAGCTGCTGCAGAACGGGAGCCGCCACTTCGAAGACTGGGTGAGTCCTGTGCCTCAGTGTCCAGGAACCCAGCTGTGGGGTAGGGACGGGGGGTGGGGCACAGATAGACTCGCTGGCCTTGGCATTGATTGTGGGGCACGGGAACCTTATCGCTGTCTGGGGTGTTCTGTGTGCATCTAAGCCTCAGTTTCCTTGGGGAGGCACTTTTACTTTGGAGTGGAGAGAAATAGCCATTGGGGCGAGGAAGATGAGTCTTTGAAAAGGGTAAGGCCCTCACCCCTTCCCCTCCAGATGGCAGGTATTGGAAGGGGCTTGCAAAGTGGGAGAGCCCCAGGGCTTCTAGTGCTGAAGGTTGGTGGAGGCCATGGTGCCTTCTGCTGGCGCGTGGTGTGGACTGTGTGTGATTGTGTGTGGGTGGGTCTCTTGGTCCGTGGAAAGGCACGTGGAGCCTTAAACTGAAGGCTCTCTAGCGTCCTGGCTTTGTCCTGCGTAGCCAAGCAAGGAGTTGCTCTACTTTTCCCTCCGGAGGAAGCTTGCTTGTTTCTATTCTCCTCTTAGGAGGTTAGCTCATCTTCTGACATACAGAAAGAAAAATGTGTTCTCCAAGATGGTCCCTCTAGGGCCCCAGAAACATCACTATGGCTTGTTTGGCCTAATTCATTGCCATCCATCCAGAATGAGTGTTGTATTCAACATTATGCTTGTGGGTAATCGGAAGTCAGTGCTTTCAGTTTTAAGTTATATTGTTTGCTTATTTTGATTGTCAAGATAATGTGTAATGAAATGCTATTTCTAAGTCTGAGATTGAGTTGTTAATCAATTACATTGTCAAAAAAAAGTAGGGACTTGAAAATAGGCCTTGTCAATGTACTATAGGCCAAATGCAGTCAACCTTGGCACTTGGACAAGCAGAGAGAAACAAGCTTGTTTTTAGCTCTTCTTGGGGTATGATGTTAAATTGAGAAGTGGATTTTAGTATTTTCAGCTTCATTACATATTTCCACCAAGAGCAAGAGTAAGTATGTTTTCAGGGTTCTTCTGTCCACACAGAAAGAGAGAGATCTGAACCTCATGAAGAGTTGTGGAAAACTCACCTTCTATTGAAAAACAATAACTTTCTGAATGTTCTAGGAGTCAGAGGTTTCCTATGAATCACCTTGGGAGATCACCTAACATATTTTTTCAAGGGCATGGAGTTTTAGGGGAAAAATAGGAAAAAGCCTGTTCTTTTTATGCCCATGGCTATGATGTAGTCTGCTTGAAACCATGGTTACGGGACTTGCAGGGAAGCGCCAACAAGCCACACCAATGCAACCCTAGGAGATTTGTGACTTCCACTTTGGGAAGCAGGCAAGCCTTTAAGGCATCCCCAAGAAATCAGTGCTAATCCATTCCATTTCACAGATTCCTCTCATCTCTGCCTTCCTCCCTCCCTTTGCCAGGGTTCTCACTCCTTCCCCAGTTCCTTTTCACAGATGGCATTTAGTCCTTTCCCTTGTGTAAGCAGTGTGTGTCTGAGGGGGAGCTGAAGGGATAACTAATTTCAGAGCTAGACCTTGACAGTAAAAACCTGTGACTTTGAAGTTGTTTTTGAACAGAAAGAGGAAGAAAAAAATCTTGACTGTGGTAGTGGGAAGATGGGACCTTCTGCAGTACATGCATATGAGGGAGTTGGACAGTGGGAAAGAGAAGAGAGGACAAATGCCAGGTCTCTGGTGATGCTTTGCAGGGGCCCACCTCATACTCTGGGTGCATCAAGGTGTCTCCGCCACCCTTTGACATTTCTAGTGAAGCGTGCAATGGGAACTACCTGCCTGGTTATCATTCTCCAATGTTCTCAAATTTATGCAGGACTTGGCCCTAGACCAGATCATCTAGTGCACAGGCAAGGACATTGAGTTCCAGAGATGTTAGGTACCTAAGGTTACATGACAAGTGAAGGTGGGTTGGAAGTGGGGCCCTCATCCCTATAGCCCACTGCTTGCCCAGTGCGGAACAGAGTCTATTTGGCCTCCTAATCTGTTTTCCATGTAGGTTCATGTTGTGTCCCTGACATTTTTTATTATGTATAGCTTAAAGTACTTTCAAAATAATGATCTCTTTTGTCTTATAGCAAGTGTGAATTAGGTATGACAGGTATTAGACAGATTAAAAACTTGAGCAATCATACAGTGTTGCAGTGGTAAAATGTGACTCTCTGCTAGGCTGACCCACGTGGAAGGTTCCAGGGCTTCTGGAGACCTCTTTGAGTGCTCTGGGCATATGCGTGTGCCTGTCATCTGGGACTGACTGAGGGTGGGAGTGGATCGTGACATCAGGATCTTGTTGGCGTGCTGTTTTTCTCTTATTCTCTCTCTCACTCTCTTCTCTCATAGAAGAAATAAAAAATAAACTAAAAAAAGTCTGAGATCAGAAAAGCCTTAAGGATGCATCCTATAGGATGCATCAAGTAGTGGAGCTGGTTTCGACTACTTCCCTGGTGTTGTTTTCACTGAGGATGCTGTGGCCCCTGCCATTCCTCCAGACTAGAGATGGGGGTGTATCTGCAGAGGTGATTGGCTATTGGAAATAGACAAGTTGTAAACAGACTGACTAAGGTCTTGCCCATTCCCATTAGCTAGAGTACACCCACAGAATCACCTTTGGGTAGAATTTCCTGGGCTCAGGCTATTAGGTTCCTTACCTGACAAGAATGGAGAGACTTTTTTTTTTTTTTTTTTTTTCAGAAGTGGCTAAGAAATCTTGCTTGAAGTAAGGCCAGATCATGAACTAGCTGGGTGTCTTGTTGCGCAGAACATTTGATTCAACTGCATTTTGAATTCACATGTATTCATAGAGTTCCTGTTTTGTGCTTAGATCCACACCTGCAATGCTAAGGAAAGCTTAATATTGTAGGTAATTCAGAGGTAAAAGGGCTTCCATTTCACAAGGTAGATATGCGTAGATATTTAAGTAGCAGTAAGTTTCCTAACGGATAGTACCCTAAGTATGATAAAATAATTCAAAAAGGGGATATGCTAGGACTGCTGGAAGAATCCAGGAAGGTTCCTGGAAGAAGGCATGAACTGGGCATGAAACTGCCCTGAAAGAGGCATCTGCGGGGGGGACTGTGTTCCAGGCCTGGACGGCTAGAATCAAGGCAGAAAATGCTTGTGGTTAGGTGTGGAGAAAGGATAAAGAGGGTTGAAACTGGGAGGACCTTTCAGAAAGGACCAGGCAGGACAAGCTTTCCCAAATTGAAGACTTTTTATCTGAGTACCATCTATGCTACTATTTACTTAATATTCTAAATTACTGATTCTTTCATTTTCCACTTGGTCCTTTCTTAAGCCCTGTTATCCATGAAACCACAGGATTAGATATAGTAGTTATAATTGTTCTTTATGCACATTAAAATAGACATGGCTGTAAAATAAAAAGAAAAGCAGTTTATGCTGGGTGTCTCTTAACATCACTGGTGATGCGGGACCACGCTTTTGAAACACTGGAGGAGAAAGTTTAGAAAACTAAGGTGGATGCTAGAATATTTAAAAGCTAGGCTCTGATAATGATTCTCCAGATAATGAGAGACATTTTCAGTTGTGTTGACAAAGGGGTTGCTTTAGAGAAAGCTTATCACAAAGGGAAGGGAAGATTTTGCTTTTGCTTGAAGCAGAATCCATTGTAGCACTATTACTCTCACTAGGTTTTTCTAAGAATTAGATAATACCACTCAGTCTTTGGTGTGCATAAGAATCATGCCAAAAGGAGAGGGTGTTAAAAATATAGAGCCTCTGGTCCTACCTTGAGAGCTTTGTTTTTTGTGGTTTGGTTAAGTGCTAGGAATCTGCATTCTTTTTTTTTTTTTTTTTTTTTTTTTGGGAGAGGTTTTTCACTATAGGGAGCGTGCGCTCGCCAGCCAGACAGAGACATAGAGACAGAAAGCGAGAAATCACCCCCCAGGGGGGATGGTCACGCCACAATCCCTTCTCCTCCATTCTCCTCTCGGGATCTTGGGCACGCACGCACACGCGCCCGGCGTGAGTTGTAAGCCGCCGGGTCCGGGACGCGAACCGCGGTCGACTACGTGGGAGTCCAGCGACATAGCCATTACGCTAACTGCTGGTTCCCGGAATCTGCATTCTTAACAAACTGTCCTCACTGTTCTGACCAGAGCACACTGGTTTTGAGAAATATTGGACTAGAATAGAAATTGCAGGCAGGGGAGAGCTTCAGATAATTAATGAGTCAAACTTTCATATGTAGAAATGTAGCAGAACTTTGTAATTTTAAAGAAATTTTGGCCAGAGCTCACAGGGGGAGAGAGAGAAAGAGAGAGAGGGAGAGAGAGGGAGAGAGAGAGGGAGAGAGAGGGAGAGAGAGGGAGAGAGAGAGAGAGAGAGAGAGAGAGAGAGGCAGAATGGAGAAAGCAAGCCTCAATGGGGAATGGTCATGCTGCAGTCCCTTCTCCTCCATTTAACCCTTCTCTCAGGATTTTTGGCACACACATACATATGGCCAGTGTGTTTCTCAAGATGTGGAGTCTGGGTCTAGAAGTGATGGGTCGGCCATGTTGGATTTGACTGTCTTAACCACCAGGCCATGCAGAGATCCTGCCCAGAACTTTGTAATTCTTAAAGCAAGATTTAAAAGGACAGTTCTGTGAATTCTAAGTGTTGGGATTCATGTTAGAACCAGAGGCTGGACACCGGATAGAGTGACATTTACATTTAGGACAAGAACTGAGGAGAATGCTTTGAGGATTGCTTGCAGCTTACAGTTGGCTGGCCTGGTTCCCACTCTGGAATTTGTTCTACCTTCACCTCAGTAGTCTATATTACTGCACCCGGTTCTAACTTTGTTCTATCCTACTGCATCTGAAGACACCTTTGGTCTTTGTCACCACTTTGCTTTATTCTATAGCAGAGGTGATCATAATACAATGGTAAAGACAGAAAGAAATCCTTTGAACCTCTGGAGCAATGGTCCCCAGAGAGGCCAGGGCATAGCTCTAAAGCCAAACTGCTTGGGTTTGGATCCCATCTCTACCATTTATCTCTTCTGTGGTTTTCAGTGAAGGACTAACCTCTGTATTTCTGTTTCTCCCTCTATGAAAAGTGGGTGCTAGTAAATGTATATCCCTATAAATGAAGTAGTGTTGTTGGGGGGGATTAAATGAGTTAATACATATAGAGGGCATAGACCAATGCCTGGCTCTTAATGAGTGTTCAAAAAATGATTAACTACAACAGTTATCATTATTATACCCCCTAAGTTAGCATGGAGCTGGCCCTAGAGAAAATTCTATACCAAGTTGATAATTTTATAGGCCCCAGAGAAGCCAGTTTATCATAGTTTCCAAAATAGTTCTCTTCGGTCTGGTGGTCTCAGTTGGCAAGGAATAGAATACTAGAAGTGTTTCTATTTTATATTTCCAAAGTAGCCCATTGGCAGGGTTTCACAAAATTATTGTTCCCCTACTGACCCTGGGAGAGAGGCCTGTGCCTGTTAAGAGAGGTTCCGTCCTACGCTGCATCCACTTTGGCTCATCAGAATCACTTGGGGAGACTTTTCTAGTGTAAATGCCAGGGCACAGTCCCTAGCTGTTCTGATTCTGATGCCTTGGGTGGACACTTGCTGTGGTTAAACAGGGCCCCTGCTGAATTGCCTAGTGATGGTGGCCTGACCAAAATCTGATGAACATTGCCCAGAGGCATATTACTTTCCTTTTTTAAAAAAATATTTTATTTAACTTTATTTTTTATGTATGTATGTATGTATGTATTTTAATTTGACCAGAGAGGAATGGGGGGTAGGGGAGAGGGAGAGGGAGACAGAGAGGGAGGGAGAGAGAGAGAGAGAGAGAGAGAGAGAGAGAGAGAGAGAGAGGGAGGGAGAGAGAGAGAAAGTGAGAAAGCAAGCCGCCAGGTCCAGGACTCAAACTGCGATCAGCCATGTGGGAGTCCAGCACCCTTAATCACCAGACCACCTGCTGGATCCCCCAGAGGCATATTTCTATCTTCAGGACATTTTCAGGAAAGTCTTAGAGTATCTCTGAAAATTTTCCTTATCATTTAAACAGAGTGACGTGGGAAGGGTCTACAAAGGGTGTGTGAAAGAGTTGGGGATGTACATGCCTCTGTCCTGTATACCTACACCCTGAATTCATCCCTAGAAGCTGAAGGCCCATGGAGCTCCCTTTTCTGTACTCCTATAATATTTGCCAACTAATTTAATATTCCTCCCCTTGGTACAAAGATGATTATTTAATAACTGCTCTAAGGGTTACTTCTTAGCCCAATACTATCACAGTCTCTTGGCATTGAGGCCCTAGAATTAAGGACTAAGAAAGTTAGCCTCTAGCCTCATGGGTGATCAGACTTTGTCTGCTCTATTTCTCTTTCTCAGTGTCTTAACTAACAGCAGATCTAGTGAATATTTGAGACCTTCAGTTCCCTAGCTCTATGGAGGATCCATCCCCTGGAATCAGTGAGTTAAAACTGTAGGATGTCTCTGCCACTCATTGGTTGTTAACTTTGGGCATATGACTTAGACTCTTTAAGCCTGTTTCTTCATCTCTAAAATGGGAGTAGACAAGGTCTTACCTTTTAAGTTGCTATGACAATGAAAAAATGACTCTGTAAAGCTTTTAGCTAGAGGTCTAGCTATAACTCATTTTAGCAATTGTATTAATATTTGAAGAGGTATGTGTGTAAGTTCATGTTTTAGAGTCTTATATCGGAACGTGTGGCCCAGTTAAAAGATACTTTTGTCCTTCATTTGTGAACATATCTATATGAAAAGTCTTCATAGTCTAAAAGTAAGGGGACCAGCAGTTAGCGTAATGGCTATGTCATTGGACTCCCATGTAGTTGACTGCGGTTCATGCCCCGGACCCGGTGGCTTAAAACTCACGCTGGGCACGTGTGCGTGCATGCCCCAGATCCTGAGAGGAAAATGGAGGAGAAGGTATTGAGGTGTGGCCATCCCCCCTGGGGGGTGATTTCTCGCTTTCTGTCTCTCTGTCTCTGTCTGTCTGGTGAGCGCACTTGCCCTATAGCAAAAACCTCTCCAAAAAAAAAAAAAAAGTAAGTTTAATTCAGTTATACTTAAAAAAATTGCCTTTTGAAAATAATAGAATTACTTGAAATGAGATTATTTTGGAAAGTCTATGAGTTGTGGCCATTAGAGACAAAGGTTAATGATTTATTGAAGCATGTAAGTAGTTGGAAATAAAGATATTTGAGAATTGGTGTTTTGGTTTCACTGTACAATTTCAGGGACTTAAATACATGTTCAATGCTGTTGACTCTTAATTCCTAATTCTAGTCCATAGTGCCCTTGGACTCTAGAATTCAACATATGGGACTACTTTGTTGTTATCACCATTTGATTGTGCAAAGGGCACTTCGAACTCAATCTATCCAATATTGCATGTCTAATTAACCCTCTAAATATAAGCTAGTATTCCCTAGCTCAAAAAACTGCAACTTCATCCATCCATTTGCCCTGGTCATAAACTGTGAGGAGCCATCCTGATGCTTCTCATTCTTATTCTCATGTGCCACATAACCAACCCATTAGTAACATCTGTTGCTTCTGCCATCAAAATATATCCCAAATCTGATTATTTTCTATACCTTTAGTAACACTGCTCTTGCCCAAGTCACTATCATCTCACATTTAGATGATTTCAATAGCTTCCTATTTGGTCACACCTTGCCCCGATTTAGACCTTCTCACTCAGCTCATAAGTCAGGGTAAAAACCCAAGTACTTGCCATAATCTACAAGACCAACACAATCAGGCTTCCTGCTGTAAGCTTTCTGAACCCGTCCCTACTACTCTTCTCCTTGTTCATCCCTCACCAGCCACGCTGGCCCACTTGACACCCCTCAACATACCGTGATTTTGCCTCAGTCTTTATACTTTCTTTATCATTTCATCTTCCTAGAATGTTCCTTCTCTGATACCCTCATGGCTCAAGTCTTTGCTCAAATGGTATACCTTTCCTGTTTTATTTTTGCCCCTTAACCCTCTTTCTCTGTCTTTTCTTAGAAAGTTTATTTCTTTTATGAGAGACAGAAAGATAGAGAGAGAGGCACCTCTGTAATGCCTTATCACATCACAGTCTCCTTCCCTGCGCCCTTTAGTTCATCAGGATCTTGGGTGTGTTGATTTAGGATCCAGACCTTTGGTCAGTTAGCCATGTGACTTCCCGCGCTGTAGTTCAGTACACTATTGCTGGTGCCACTGAGGCTGGGCTCTCTTTACCTTTTATTTCTATCTTATACACTATATGTTTTTCTTATTTATCATTATTGTCTATCTCTAACACCAACATATAGGATCTATAAAAGTAGAGGTTTTTGTTCACTGCTGTATTCTTGGCACTCAAAATAGTGCCTGACACACTGTTGAATGTATAAATTCATTTAAACAAATGTGCATTTCCCTAGCACCTCCTGAGGTCTAGTTAGATACTGAGGGCTTGGTAAAATAAAAGTTTTGTATGACATAGTACCTGTCTTTGATGACTATGAACTCTAGATAGGAAGATCAAGATGGTAAGCAATTGAGTGAATTCCTTAAACAATCCTTCTGAATAAATGCAAGAAGGAAGGAGAAAAAGATAATGTATTTCATAACAATCTGTGGAAGCCCTGAAAATGTCCTTATGAGAGAATGCTTTATTATTTCCATATGGTAGTTTGCATCATATTGAAGAATCTCTACTAAGTCTGAAGTTTCTAAAAGTCAAAAATTGTGTATCCTCTGGGTGCCCAGGGTCCATGCAAGGTGTTGTGGTAGGGGGAGAAGAGAAAGGCCCGCTTGTCCCCCATGTGCGGATTTTAAAATCAAGTTTAAATTCTCATCAGGGCTTTAGATACAAAACTCTTTATAGTTGGCAGCAAGAAGAAATGAAATTTTAAATTCTAGTGCCTGAACTCACAGATCTTATTGAAGCATATGCAATCAAAGATTCTAGAAATTTCTCTTAGGCTAAAAGAACTCCAGAGCAGTCCTGCAGTATTTTACATAAATAAAAGCTGCACTTGGCAAAACATTATATTTCTCTCTAAGTTCCGCTGGGTATGTATGGGCTTGTTAAGTAATTACAACCTATTATAATGCTAATCAGCAAGGCTGCACCTGTTTGAAATTTAGTTTTCTGGCAGAAACTGTGTGAAGTGGCCAAAAGTCTGTACTGTGCTGGGAGGACACAGAGGACAGGAACATACTGTTGTCATTGTAATTCACCTACATCTAAACAAAATTGAAACTCCAGAGGGAATAGGATTCAACTTCATAGTACTGTGCCTGGGAGGAAGAGGAGAAATAAAAGCCTATCACCAAACCCAAGTGCTGAAATAAGGATCTTTTTTCTACTTCACTTTGAAGTCTCAGAGAGGTAGTTTTAAGGTAGAAAGTCACCTTTCTTTGCCAGCAAGAAGTAAAATCAGTAATCTCCTGACCTCAAGAGGTAAATAAGACTAAAAGTACAATCAAGCTCAAGAAGCTTTTAGAAAAATCATGGTGTGCGAATCTATAATTATTATTTATTTTCTTTTTCTTTTTTTTCTTGGAGAGGTTTTTGCTATAGGGCGCGTGCGCTCGCCAGACAGACAGAGAGAGAGAGAGAGATAGAAAGCAAGAAATAACCCCCCAGGGGGGATGGCCACTCCGCAATCCCTTCTCCTCTATTCTCCTCTCGGGATCTTGGGCACGCACGCACACACACCCGGCGTGAGTTTAAGCCACTGGGTCCGGGACTTGAACCGCGGTCGACTACGTGGGAGTCTAGCAACATAGCCATTACGCTAACTGCTGGTCCCTCTTTTTCTTTTCTTTTTCTCTTTTTTCTTTTCTTTTTTTTTTTTGAGATGTTTTTGCTATAGGGCGCGTGCATTCGCCAGAAAGACAGAGAGAGAAAAAAAGACAGAAAGCGAGAAATCATCCTCCAGGGGGGAATGGATGACCAGGCCGCAATCCCTTCTCCTCCATTTTCCTCTCGGGATCTTGGGCACGTGCACACACGCACCCGGCATGAGTTTAAGTCATCGGGTCTGGAACTCGAACTACGGCTGGCTACATGGGAGTCCAGCGACACAGCCATTACGGTAACTGCTAGTCCCTGAATCTGTAATTATTGAAGGAAAAAAGTCTTTAATTTTGCCCTCTGTCTTTCTTGAATACATTAACTTGTTTATTTACATGATAACATCTCCTGGTGCCAGTCTTCTTTCTCCAGGCAGAGGTAAGCATCTTGTGAGCAGGAAATATTTTTCCTCTTCTCTACCCCTGGTTTTCCAGCTGGAGAATGAGCCACTTAGAAAATCCATGTAACCTTATTTATTTATCAGTTAGTTGAATGAAAGCTTGCTTCTACAGGGTCTGTCTTGTAGAAGCTCAAATAGGTAGCATTCTTAATCAGACTAATTTAGATTGCGCTCTTAGAAGTTCATCATCTGGGGACCAGCAGTTAGCGTAATGGCTATGTCGCTGGACTCCCATGTAGTCGACCGCGGTTCATGTCCCAGACCTGGTGGCTTAAACTCACGCCGGGCGCATGTGCATGTGTGCCCAAGATCCCGAGAGGAGAATGGAGGAGAAGGGATTGTGGTGTGACCATCCCCCATGGGGAGTGATTTCTTGCTTTCTGTCTCTCTGTCTCTCTCTTTCTGGAGAGCACACATGCTCTATAGCAAATATATATATATATATATATAATCAAGTATTATGTTGAGCATAGGAAAGACTCCTGATTTTACAGACATGGAACCTGAAGTTCAACACCACTGATTAATAGGAGCCACCTGACCTCCCATCAATAAATACCAGCATATTTATGTTACTCCTTGATTAATATTGTATCTTTTACTAGACTATATGCTCTATGAGAGGAGAACCAGCTCCTGGCATGGTGTCTGGCATATTGGTATTCAGCAAATACTTGCTAAATAGATGAAAGGAAGGCTGGAACAATGAGAACGCATCACTCTGTCCACTACTTAGAATCTTTCTCATCATCTTCCTACTCAGCACTGTATCAGATGATGAACTTCTTCTTTTTTTAAAAAATTAATTAATTAATTAATTTATTTATTTATTGTAGAGGTTTTTGCTATAGGAGCGTGTGCTCGCCAGATAGACATGGTCACACTGCAATCCCTTCTCCTCCATTCTCCTCTTGGGATCTTGGGCATGCACGCACGTGCACCCGGCGTGAGTTTAAGCCACCAGGTCTGGGACTTGAACCACAGTCAACTATATGGGAGTCCAGTGACATAGACATTATGCCATCTGCTGGTCCCAATACTTGATAATATTTTTTCTCGTTGTGTTCCATGAAGCTTTCTTGCCTCCTCTACAAAACTGCCAGCCAATTTCTGCTTTTTTTTCCTTCTCATCTTTCTTCATTGTTGTAGTCAAAATAACAAAGTTATTTATTTATTAATTTATTCCATGAGAGAGGAAGACACAGAGAGGAAGAGAGAGGGAGAGAGGGAGAGAAGGAGAAAGGGAGAGAAGGAGAAAGGGGGGGGAGAGAGAGAGAGAGAGAGAGAGAGAGAGAGAGAGAGAGAGAGAGAATTAGTATCCCCAACAGTGTCTTGATGCCACAATCCACACTCATCATTAGCCAATCCTGGATCGGGGGCACAGGTATGTCTGATTTACTGAGGGAAGTGTCTAGACACAAACTCCATACCATCCCATTTAGGTCAACCTTACAGAGCACTGTTATTTTACAGTTGGACCACCTTCCAGCCCCACAAAGCTGTTTCTTTGGGAGAGGTTTTTGCTATAGGGTACGTGAGCTCACCAGACAGATTGAGAGACAGAGAGATAGAAAGCGAGAAATCAGCCCATGGGGGGGATGGCCACACCGCAATCCCTTCTCCTCAGTTCTCCTCTCAGGATCTTGGGCACGCACACACACGCACTCCGCATGAGTTTTAAGTCACCGGGTCCGGGACGCGAACCAGCAGCAGTCGTCTACATGGGAGTCCAGCGACATAGCCATTATGCTAACTGCTGGTCCCCACAAAGCTGTTTCTGATAACTTGCTTTTTAATTTAGTTTTCTAGGCCCATAAAAATACATTTATTATTAAAATGGAGCCCCCTCTCTGCATCATTGAGACACTCAGAGAACATTCTAAAAACAAGCCAGCAAGCAAGCAAGCAGAATTTCCAGAATGCAAGGTCTATGAATCTGTCTCTCTACCCTTTGCACTGATGGTTATCTCAGTCATTTTTGGTAGCTGAGGAAATGATCCATCAGTTATCAAGGATGGAGTATATAATTGGCCAGTGTTTGCCAGGCTGTCTTTCTTTTCTTCTTTTTTTTTTTTTTTTTGGAGAGGTTTTTGCTATAGGGCCAGACAGACAGAGAGAGACAGAGAGAGAGAAAGCGAGAAATCATCCCCCAGGGGGGATGGCCACGCCGCAATCCCTTCTCCTCCATTCTCCTCTCGGGATCTTGGGCACGCACGCACACACGCCCGGCGTAAGTTTAAGCCACCAGGTCCGGGACTCGAACCGCGGTCGACTACATGGGAGTCCAGCGACATAGCCATTATGCTAACTGCCGGTGCCAGCCAGGCTGTCTTTCAAGGAGTAAGGAGCCGTACAGTATTTGCAGGTCTCCATGATAAAAGAGATTGGAAAATGTTACAGAATCAGTTGCATATTAGTGTATTAAAGACTCCAAGATGGTCTATAGGAAAGGGAATTGAACATTTTTTTTAAAGTAGAGACTTCCCAAATGCATTTCATTATGGTATACTCTTATTGTGAGACATTAAGAACTTGCACTTTGTGGCTATATTGTGAAAGATATTTTAATAAGATAAAAAAAATGGACTTTCCTCAAGTGGGCCATTTGGGGAATCAATATTAACACCCTTTTATGAAACAGTGAATTGGAAGAACTGTGGGAATTCGGAAGGTAGAATTAATGTGGGCTTGGCTGTGGCAGAGGCTTCAAGCTGAGGTTTTAGGAAAGATTTTAAAGAAAATGGGATCTAAATAGAGAAGGGAATCCCTCTATGTTGGAAGAAGAGCATAATAAATGTTTGACTAGTGATTTTTAGAATTTTGGGTTGCAAGGGCAGTCAGGAGGCCAAGAAGATTAAAGTAGAAATGCAATACAAAAATAAGTCTTCATTAAAAAAATAAATATAAAACAAGCCATCAAATGAAAGGAAACAGTAGATAGGATGGCTGTTCATTCATTGATCTGTCCTTCTATCTAGCCAGCCAGCCATTCAACAAATATATATTGACTTCTTACTATGTTCAAGGAACTTTGCTCAGAGAAAGTGTTGAACAAAATAACTTATGACATATTGAACTTGTGGTATCAGGAAATCTATCCTGAGGGCTGACTTAAATCTCTGAGACTGCTTTTCCAGTTAACTTATTTTTTGTTTACTTATTGATAGGCGTGATAGGAATGGAGAATAACTTTGTAGTATGTAATTGGATGGAGTTTGTCTGTGTTTGGTTAAAAAAAAAAGTAGTATGGGCTTTGGAGTCAGGATTTGACTTCTAGTGTTATCAGTTAGGTCTGTATATTTTGGGCAAATTATTTGACCTATGTATACCACTTTCCCCATTCATAAAATGTGAATAATATTTTTCTTGAGTTATTATAATATTAGATTAAATATGTAAAAGTGCCTGGCTTATAGCAAGTTCCCAATAAATAGTAACTATTATTAGTAACTATCTACAATTAACATTTATTATTAGATGCAGGTAAAATTATGTTTTGGTCTGAAAATATTAGTAATAGCCAACTGAGGAGTCACCAGCAAAAGCTCTTCCAGTCCCTTCTTGCCTCTCTCTCTGAAATGAGCTTTAATAGAAATTGGGTTTGTTGAAGTCCAGCTGCACAGAACCAGAACTCCACACCGGGACTTCTTAGGCAACTTGTGTGATGGGAGGTGAGGGGAACATGCATTATCTACCCTGGGGCTGAAGTCCTTCTTGGTGGTTGAGCATACCTGATTAATTGCTTTCTTTTGCAATTTTGAAAAGCTGAGATGACGTTGTATTTTGACCCAAACATAACATACATTAGCCTGTGGGCTGAGTGTGGTAACAAGTTTGAGACCTCGTTAGAGGCTGTTTTGCTGTTCCAGAAGGTATACATTCCCACTTCTCTGGACCAAAGTATCTGATTTCATTTTCCTACCATGTATCTCTTATATAATAAGCCCCTCCTATAGTGTAACATGTACTTATTATTCGTTTTATCTTGGCCCAAATTTGGGAGTGCACAAAGATGCTCCATTTAGAAAGCAGGACTTTTTTTTTTTTTTTAAGAGGTTTTGCTATAGGGCGCATGCGCTCCCCAGAAAGACAGAGACAGAGAGACAGAAAGTGACAAATCACCCCCTGGGGGGGATGATCACACCACAATCCTTTCTCCTCCATTCTCCTCTTGGGATCTTGGGCATGCATGCGCACGCGACTGACATGAGTTTAAGCCGCTGGGTCCAGGACTCAAACAGTGGTCGACTACATGGGAGTCCAGTGACATAGCCATTTCGCCATCTGCTAGCCCCAGGACTTTGTTTTTAATCATGATGTCAGAATTGCTAAGGAGTAACAGAAGTTGAATAGCCAGCCTTTTGGAAAGATTATTTTACTCTCATAAGGAATTATACACTTGTTCATTGTTTAAGGCCCTGGATTATAAATTCTGATTTAATTTTAGATCATTTCATTTAAATAACAGAAATAAATATAGCAAATAGCTTATCTGACTTACATTAAGGATCAGCACAAAAGTGCTTTTTTTCCCTTCAACTATTGTAATAAGTCCTTTTCTCCTTTCTAAATCTTTTACAGAATTTGCCCAGGGGCAAGAGATTTGGTTCTCCTCTTTTGTAGCTTTGTGACTTTGAGAAAATTTACTTAATCTCTTCAAACTTTTCTAATTTATGAAAGACTAATAGTCCTCTTTCTCAGCTGTGCAGTTGTTGCAAGGATTAAGTAAGATAACGTAGGTGAAAAATGTTTGGCATTTAAACATCAACTCTGCCCTATTGATGAGCAACTGTGGGCTTTTGTGGTCACTATTATCTTGAAACAGATGAAGCAAAGTTTATCTTTGGTACTCAAGCTCCTTTGCTTGTATCCTTTGCTTATCCTTTGCTCCTCCCTGGGACCAATCCTATTTTTCTTGCAGGTGCCCTGAGCTGCCAGATGAAATACAAGATGCCCAGTTATATTTGAATTTCAGATAAATAATGAATACTTTTTTTTTTAACCATAGATATGAGGGTACTTCCAAAAGTTAGTGGAAAATGTAATTAAAATATGAGTTTATTTTGGTGCAAAAAATTGAAATTCATGTATAGTTCATTTCCTTTTATTTTAATTGCTGGAGGACACATGCACTTGCCAGAGAGGGAGAAAGTATCCCAATGGGGCATGGTCATACCATAACCCCGCCTCTCCCATTTCTCCATCCTGTTGGGGTTTTGGGCATGCATGCACACTTGCCCAGCATATGTGTTAACACTGCCTGGGCTGGTACTCAAACTATGTAGTAAGTGATGTGGGATCTGGCTCCCCTTACTCATTAGGCCATAGGGCGGGCCCCATTTTTTTCATACTACACATTTTCCAATAACTTTTTGAAAATCCTTATATGTCCTAAATATTGCATAGGACATACTTATGCTAACAAAGTATTTGTTATTATCTGAAATTTAAATGTAACTGGGAGCCCTCTATTTTTATTTGCTAGAGCTGCATCCTGGGTCTCCGTTTCATCTGACCTTTGATAAAGAAATATACCCAGGAATGGATCTGCTCATCATCTTGTCCCTCTGAGGACTGAGATGGGACATTTAGCCTCTTGTTAAAATCATTCCAGAGGGGTCAGCAGGTAGTGTAGTGGTTGATGGCGTTGGACTCCCATATGACCAACTGCAGTTCAAGTCCTGGACTTGGCAGCTTGTTTTCTTACTTTCCCTCTCTCTTACTCTCTCTGGTGAGCATATGTCCCTATAACAAATTAAATAATAATAATAACACATAAAATTAATTATTCTTTTTAAAAAAGTTAAAAAAAATCATTCTAGTATTAGCCCAAAATAGGGAACATATACTTTGATTAGGGACTTTCTTCTGGAGCCCCTAGGCTCAATAAAGGAGACCTCTGCCTTCATGTCCTAACTTAATTCCATTCCATTAGCCTGTCATATACCCCAGGACCCTGGACTTCTTCTCCCCCCTTGATGAATATCAGAGCCTTTCTCACTGAAGGTGTGCATCCCTGGCCATGACCACTTAACTGATTTAAAAATATATATATATTTTCTTCAATTTAGAAAAGAATATTTCATTGAAGTTCTAGGTGCCTGAGTACTGACTTAGGGTGACAGCTTTAGGATTGGGTTTTGAATTTTTATGTATGTCCAGTATAGTTCTGTGGAATCTAGCAGATTTGTGTAAGAACTAAACCAGGATCTTGACACTAAATACCTTTTCAAAGTGCTCAGACCCAATGATTGTCAGCCATTTAGCCCCAGTTGCCTTAAAAATGGAGTATAGCCTCCTCTTCCCTCAAATATTCAGGGTCTCACATGACTCACAACCTCCACTACCTTCCATTTTCTGCCAAGCAGATCTATTTTCCTCTGTATAAGGAGCCTCGTCCATGAGGGCTTATTCCTGTCCTTTATACCCAATTTTTTCCCCCTTTCTTGTACTCTGCTTCCCTTATCTCCATTCCTGGATTACTCTAACCACCCATCCATCTCTCCCTTGTCTTTGGGCAGTCATGCCCGGAAGTCTCTAGGCCACAGCTCTTTTGGCCCTTGGATGATGGTGCTATTGTTTGAATGTGACACCACCTCCCACACCCCTAAACTCATGTGTTGAGATTTAATCCCCATTGTGATGGAATTAAGAAGATGAAAACTTAATCTGACTATGGTGTTGATAGATGGGGTCTGTAGGAGGATTAGGATTAGGTCATCAGGGTGGGGTCCCCAGTAATTGAATCATGGTGGGTTTATAAGGAGAGGGAATGAGATGAACACAGACATATGCAAATTCTTGCCATGTGATATTCTGTGATGCCTTGGGATCCCATCAACAAGAAGACCCTTACCAGCTGCAGTCTCTTGACCTTGTGCCTCTAAAACCATGAGCTAAATAAACCAGCTGAAGTACATGGTAACATTTACTATATGTGTTCTCAGTTGAAAATTATTATTATTATTCTTATTTTTAGAGAAATTTTAGCTATAGGGCATGTGTGCTCACCAGAGAGACAGAGAGAGACAGACAGACAAAAAGTGACAAATCACCTCCCAGGGAGGATGGCCATGCCACAATCTCTTCTCTTCCATTTTCTTCTTAGGATCTTGGGCATGCACGCTTACCCACCTGGCATGAGTTTTAAGCCTCCGTGTCCAGGACTCAAACTGTGGTAGTCTACATCGGAGTCCAGCAATGTAACCATTACATCATCTACTGGTCCCATTTAAAATTATTGATGTCTAGTGTTGATGGTCAGGTGCTTTCTGTTTTCCAGCAGGAACTAAAAAGGTTTCTGAGGGTAACAACTCCTGCCTTTTTGTACTAACATTTGGCAAATTGTCTTGCATATAATAGATGCTTGATTGGTTAAATAAAAAATTAACATTAAATTATAATAATATTTGTCTAAATAATAGATGTTCTTTAGATATCTACACTGGTGTGTTCTTTTTCCATGACAGAGTAGAACACAATATTTTAAGAACTACATATACACGCACATGTGTGTGCACACAAGCACGTCTGTATGATTTTTTTTTTCTTTTTTTTTTTTGAGAGGTTTTCGCTATAGGGCGTGTGCGCTCGCCAGACAGACAGAGAGAGACATAGAGACAGAAAGCGAGAAATCACCCCCCAGGGGGGATGGTCACGCCGCAATCCCTTCTCCTCCATTCTCCTCCTGGGATCTTGGGCACGCACGCACACGCGCCCGGCGTGAGTTTTAAGCCACCGGGTCCGACGCGAACCGCGGTCGACTACGTGGGAGTCCAGCGACATAGCCATTACGCTAACTGCTGGTTCCCTGTATGAACTTTTAAAAAAGGAAAAGGCAAGGGAGGCTGTGACATGTGGGGAGGATTTTTATCTTTTACTTTCTATTATTATTATTATTATTTTAGCCTTTGTTATAGATAGTGTATACTTGCCAGAGAGAAAGAAAGTGAGAAGATACCCCTCAGGGCATATGACCACACCACAATATCTTCTCTTCTTGGATTTTGGGCACACTCACACATGTGCCCAGTGTGTTGTTTAAGCTGCTAGGTCTGGGACTCTAACTGGTCAGTTGGCCATGTGGTATAGAGCTGCCTAGACCACCATACCACTTGACTGATCCCTTCAACTTTTTTTGGAGAGGTTTTTGCTACAGGGCTCGTATGCTCGCCAAAAAGACAGAGAGAGACAGAGAGACAGAAAGTGAGAAATCACCCCCCAAGGGGTTGGCCACGCTGCAATCCCTTCTCCTTCATTTTCCTCTTAGGATCCTGGGCACACACACACATGTGCCCAGTGTGAGTTTAAGTCACTGGGTCCGGGACTTGAACCATGGTCGACTATATGGGAGTCCAGTGACATAGCCATTATGCCAACTGCTGGTCCCCAAATTAATATATTTTTTAATAGCAGTTTTAGGGCTATAAAAAATTGAGTTGAAAGTTCAGAGAGTTGTTTTTTTTAATATTCACATATAGTTTATATGTATGTGTGTCAGTGTGAATATGTTTTTAACTTAAAGTAAGTGAAAAAAAAAAAAGATGCACCACAGCTACTAGATATTAAGAAGGTGGCATTTTGGTAGAATCAAAGAGCTTCGCATTAGAAGGAGGCAGGTTCTGGCGTGGTGGTTAAGGGCGCTGAACTCTCACGTGGTTGACCATGGTTCGAGTCCTGGACCTAGCAGCTTGCTTTCTCACTTTCTCTCTCACTCTTTCACTCTGTTGCTCTCTGATCAAATTAAAATAATAAAATAAATAAATAGATAAAGTTAAATAAAATAATTCTTTAAAAAGAAAAAAAGGAGTCAGGTTCTACTCCTGGGTTCACCACTGAACCAGCTGTATGACCCTCTGACAAATTGTAGACTCTCTCTGAGCCTTTGTTTCTCCATCTGTAAAACAAGTTAATTGTGTTGTTTGCAATACATAATGTAATGCATATAAAGTGCTTAGAGGTTCAGTGGTGGTGAGGTGGTTAAGGAGGCTGGATTCCACATGGCCGACTGTGCAGTTCAAGTCTTGCACTTGGAGGTTTGAGAAACAAACCAGGTGTGCTTTGGTGTGTGTGTGTGTGTGTGTGTGTGTGTGTGCCCAGAATCCCAAGAGGAGAAGTGAAGGAGAAGGGATTGTGGTGTGGCTATCCCCCATAGGGGTGTGCTTTTCACTTTTCCTCTCTCCCACTTTCCTATGAGAACACATGAAACACACAAAAATGCTAGCTATAATTATTATTATCCTATTATAAAAGATAAATTATAGATTTGGGACTGATTATGTTGTTGAAGAGTCCACTTGATTTAATTTTATGTGTCTGAGGGTGGCTTGGAGCTAGGGGTCGCTTTTCCTCTGAGGGATGGTAGTTAGGCAGATGGTAGTTCTCATTATAAAGAGTAACATGGGAAATAGCTATGGTTTGCCAAGTTTGTATTGCTGCCTGCTTTCAATCATTTATAGGCCAGTATATATTCACAAATTGTTGCATTCACAGTTTGCTTGTTTGTTTTTCACCAACTCAGTTCCACCTCAAATGAGCTGTGTGACTTGGGAGAAGTATAACCTCTCTGAGCTTGGTGTCTCAACTGTAAGTGTGAATAGTCATTTTGATTCTGATTACCTTGATGGGTTATGAGACTCACTTAATATACTTCTGAAAAATGAAATGTTACACACATAAGTAATAATGATAAGACACTTTGGGATCTGGAGAGGGGGATAGTATTTTCATCCAAAGTTTTCAGGTGGGGAAATTAAGGATGGAAGAAACCTCTTGGTATGGTCTAGAGTGGGACTCAGAACTTATCTCCCCAAGTCCCTATTAACACTGAGCAGCATTTAGGTTTCTTAGCCAAACAGTCTGCCTCCCTCTTTCACGTTGTTGGGGCTGAAGATTAAAATTGATCCGTGGGCTTTGTTTCTAGGAAACTGGTGTCTTAGAAGCCCACCCCCTCATGAAGGCAAACATGTCTCTTTCTCTGCTTTCTTATCCCTATTTGGCTCTTTAAAATTTGTCTTTATCACTGCTTATCATATGACTGTGCACAGACAACCGTAAAGCCAACTATTTTAAGGGGAAAAGGAGAGGAAGACAGATAAGACACTGATTCAGAAACAAGCAGGAAAATGGAGTCATGTGATTGTCCCCTTGTGGGTGGGATTTACAGCAGTTTTTCAGACTGAGAAAGCCTTCTTAGTGCCTGCAGAGTAAATTAGGCCCATTGGGAACGTGTTTGAAGTCCTGATGGAGCACCTCTCACGAGTCTCATATGTGCCCAACTTCATTAGTGCCATGCTGTGCTGTCTTGCCCTGCAGCGTGGCTGTGGCTCTGTCCTGGGACTATACTAGGTACAGCAGAGGCTCTAGAGGAGAGGGCTTGGTTCCTCCCCTAAGGAACAGAAAAGTGAGAAATGCCCACTTGAAAAGGCTGATCAGGGACCAGATGATGTTGCAGGGGCCAGATGGTGCCTCTATGTGAGGCAATTTCACATAAGAAGGTTCCCAGTTCTAGGTGGGTTTGCACATGCCCATAATCTGGGGCTAGCTAAAGCTGGGGCTATATTTTGGTGTCAAAACTGTGTTAGTGTGCTGTCTCTCTGTCTCTCTTTCTTGGCCATGGAATTAATACATAAATTAAAAAAAAAAGAATTAACACTGACAATATCAGTTTTAGGTGGAGTGAGAAGGAGGTAGATCAGGTCCTAACATACTGGAAAGAAAATACATTATTGGCACCTTTTTTGGTAAGCAACCAGAAAGGTAGTATCTGTAAAAAAAAAAAAAGAAATATAGTTTTAACTGGTAGCATGGTGGTTAATTTAAGGTGGCTAGATTCCATGTGGTTGTTAATGTGGTTCAAGTCCCAGACAGAGAAACTTGGAAAGCACATTGGGAACATTTTGTGCATGCCCAAAAATCCTAGAAAGGAGACATGGAAGAGAAGGGATTGTGGCATGACCACTTCTCATGGGGGGTGCTTTCTCACTTTTCCTGTCTTTCTCCTCTGTCTCTGTCTGGTGAGTACATGCACCATCTGGCAAATCATAGTCTATCTACACACACACACACACACACACACACACACTCATATAAAATCAAGATGATCTATTCTTTTTTCACAAAAAGTTATTTACTGGGAACCAGCAGTTAGCGTAATGGCTATGTCGCTGGACTCCCATGTAGTCGACCGCGGTTTGCGTCCCGGACCCGGTGGCTTAAAACTCACGCCGGGTGCGTGTGCGTGTGTGCCCAAGATCCCAAGAGGAGAATGGAGGAGAAGGGATTGCGGCGTGACCATCCCCCCTGGGGGGTGATTTCTCGCTTTCTGTCTCTATGTCTCTCTCTCTGTCTGGCGAGCGCACGCGCCCTATAGCGAAAAAAACCTCTCAAAAAAAAAAGTTATTTATTTCTTTCATGAGAGCGAGAGACAAAAAGACAAGCACCCTCAACAGTCTCACTTTGGTGTTTTTAGTGTTTTTTTTTTTTTTTTTTTTTCCATAGGATGCATACATTTGCTGAAGAGAGACAGACAGACAGTGAGATATCACTCCCTGGGGACATGGCACACTACAATCTTTTCTCCTTCATTCTCCTCCTGGGATTCTGGGCATGCACGCACATATGTTGGTGTGTTTCAAGCCTCTAGTTGCAAGACTCAAACTGCGGTAGGCCATTTGGGAGTCCAGCACCTTAACTACTACACCACCTGCATGCTGCAAGAGTGTTTCACTCTTAAATCCCTTCTCAGCCCTCCCAGTCAGCCAGGATCCTGGATGTGTGCCCAGCTTGTATACGTTGACCAGGGAACTAAACCTGCAGTCTTCCATATGGACCTAGGTTTATTTGAGCAATGTGTTACCACTGTGCTACTGAGCTGGCCTGCAATTCCATTTTTGATTATCGTTAATATGATCACACTAGTACTGTTTAAGATCTAGATAGTAGTTTGTCTCTGCTGGCTGAAGTGGTGGTCCTGTGGATACTTCCCCCATACACCTGTCCCAAAGGATGGCTGCCATATGCTTTCTTCAATGGGATTTAGATTTTAGGCAAGTGAAACATCATTTAACTCTTTCCAAATTTAAATTGATTAAGAATGTGGGGTTCTATATGCTTTTTTATTAAAAAAAAGAGAGATTTTTCCTTAGGGCATGTGTGCTTTCTTTCTTTCTTTCTTTTTTTCAGAGAGGTTTTTGCTATAGGGCGTGTGCGCTCGCCAGAAAGACAGAGAGAGACAGAGAGACAGAAAGTGAAAAATCACCCCCCGGGGGGATGGCCATGCCGCAATCCCTTCTCCTCCATTCTCTCGATCTTGGGCACACACGCACTTGCGCCTGGTGTGAGTTTAAGCCATGGGGTCCGAGACTCGAACCGTGGTCAGCATGGAAGTTCAATGACATAGCCATTACGCTAACTGCTGGTCCTGGGCATGTGTGCTTTCCAGAGAGAGATAGAAGGAGACAGTGAGAGGGAAAGTGAGAAATCAACCCATGGGGGATGGCCATGCACAACCCCTTCTCCTCCATTCTCCTTCCAGGATCTTGGGCACACATGCACATGTGCCTGGTATCATTTTGAAGCCACCAGGTTTGGGACTCGAACCATGGTCAGCCACGTGGGAGTCCAGAGATGTAACCACTAAGCCATCTGCTGCCCTCCCCCCTTTTTAAAACAGGCTCTACTTTTCTTTTTGAAAAGGCAAAACATAAGAACATGAGAATAAAGGCACATCTTTACTAGTGCCATGTTTTTCAAACTGTGGGTCAGGATCCCTCAGTTAAGGTCATGAAGTCCATTAACTGGCTCTCAAACAGCAATTTTAAATATGAAAATAGGACAATATAGAAATTACTAGAATGTCTTGCTTTCAATAAATGTAGATTGCTTTATAAAACTTATGTTTAAGTTTTATTTACATAAATATATATTATCTTAATCTTTGTTATGAATCCAAGTTTAAAATAAAAATTGAGAAAGATTGCTCTAAGAGCACAGTTTCTCATTCAATGTACTTTTATTATTATTATTTTTTAAAAGACTTTTGCTATAGGGTACATGTGCTTGTCAGAAAGAGAGAGAAGAGAGATGGGGGGGTGGGGGTAAATGGCCATTCCACAATCCTTTCTCCTTCATTCTCTTCTTGGATTTTGGGCATGCATGCATATGTGCCCGGCATGATTTTCAAGCCATCAGGTCCAGGACTTGAACCACAGTTGACCACATAGGAGTCCAGCATCTGAACCATTATGCCACCTGCTGGCTCCTCATTCAATGTACTTTTCATGAATATCAGTAAGGTTGTGATTAGAAAGTAAAGAGAGGTTTCCTGGCTCAATAAGCAATTGCTCATGGAAGACTGATAAAGACTTTATCAGGAGGTAGCCTTGACCTGAGCCTTGAAGGATGAGTGGAATAAATTGTTTCTTAAAAATCTAACTCTCTTCCTTTCTCCGCCATCGTGGTGTGAGCGGTCCCCTCGGCTCTTCACCATGTCTTCTCACAAGACTTTCAGAATCAAGCAGTTTCTGGCCAAAAAACAGAAACAAAATCGTCCTGCTCCCCAGTGGATTAGAATGAAAACTGGTAATAAAATCAGATACAACTCCAAGAGGAGACACTGGAGAAGAACCAAGCTGGGTCTATGAGGAACTGGATAGGATATGGGCCACATATTTATGCTGTACCAAGGTCACTACGGTCTTGCCACATCAAGCTGAAAATGGTCACCATTGACTGGACACTTGTGTTTATTGGGAAAAAAATGATGCTTCACCTTGTCTCTAAGTTCTGCATTGGTAGGTTGGTTCAGTAATAAATATGTGAGACCTTTAAAAAAAATCTACCTGACTTGGGACCAGTAGATGGCATAAAGGTTATGTTGCTGGACTCCCATGGTACAGGTCCCAAACCCAGCTGCTTGAAACTCATGGTGGGTGCGTGTGCATGCATGCTTACCCAAGATCCCAAGAGGAGAATGGAGGAGAAGGGATTGTGGCATGGCCATCCCTCGAGGGGAGTGATTTCTCTTTCTGTTGTTCTGTCTCGCTCTCTCTGGCAAGTGCATGTGTCCTGTAGCAAAAAATCTCTCTTAAAAAGAAACAAAAAACCTACTTGACTACACAAACAACTTTATAACAGTGAAAGCTGTAGATGTGTCCTGATGAACCGAAATACCTTATGTTCTCTCAGAACCCCCATCTCTAGGAACCTTTGCAAATGGCATTCAATATCAGATTAGTGGTGAATCAGGGTTGCTGGGTTGAACCACTGGAAATTCAAGATTGGAGAGTTTAGCTCATGCCCATGATACATGGTGGGGTTCTTTCCTCAGTACAAGCTCTACTCAGCCAGCATAGAAAAATTTTACAGATTCTGATCAGGAATGCAGTATTTTTGGAAGATAAGGTATTTTGGTCTCACTCTTCATGGTACTGTAAAATGTTAATACATTTATTAAACAATTTGTACAGTACTTTTTCTCCTGATTCTCCCATCAAACTTACATAGTAGCAAATATATGTTCTCTCTCTTAATTTGACATTTGACAACAAGAAGACTCAGGGAAGTTAAATGATGAGATGGTGGCTGAGGCGAATGAATGTGTGCCTGGTCTCTTGATTTTTAGGACTGGGCTATTTACTGTACAAGCTTAGGTCTCCCAAACACACTGGATCTAGGAGTCCCAGGGCCCAGACCAAAAGGTATTGGTATGGTACCATTATACATTTAATACCATGTGTATTTATGCGCAATTATATTTAAGCTCTGTTAAAAAAGCAGATTAATTAAAATTCCTTCTTTCATTCTTTTCTTCCTATCTACTTCTCGTCTCTCTCTTAAGGAGAAAGATCTGTGGAACATTTTCTCTCCAATTTGAAGAATGTGAAAGTTGCTATCTAATAAGAGATATGTAGTATATCGTCTTTTACAGGTGAAACAATATAAAAGTTGAGAAATAAGTACATTTTTAAACAGTTTATTTATTTTCTCCTTTTAAAAAATTTTTTTAGGATTAAATTTTTTTTCCTTTCTTTTTCTTTTTCTTTTTCTTCTTTTTTTTTGAAGAGGTTTTTGCTATAGGGCATATGTGCTCACCAGAAAGACAGAGAGAGACAGAGAGACAGAAAGCGAGGGATCACCTCTCAGAGGGTATGGCCATGCTGCAATCCCTTCTCCTCCATTCTCCTGTCAGGATCTTGGGCACACATGCACATGTATCCGGCATGAGTTTAAGCCGCCGTGTCTGGGACTTGAACCATGGTTGACTACATGGTAGTCCAGTGACATAGCCATTATGCCAACTGCTGGTCCCTCTTCTTCTTCTTCTCCTTTTTTTTTTTTTTTTTTTTAAAAAAACAAACAAACAAAAAACATTCGCTATCTCTACATCATTTGGCTTGTAAAGAGAATTTACCCAACATGAAGTACACCTCAGACCAGTTCAGTTGAGAATACTATACAAGTTATCATCAACAGATAATAAACCATTTCTGTGACCCACAAATGTCTTGCCTTTCTGTTTTTTCTCCCTGATTTCCTTCCCTATACTTTTCCCTTCTCCTGCCCTCCTTCTACACTGTTTCTAGTGTCCATAACTACTTTCTTCTTCTGAGAGAGAGAGAAATAAACTCCAACAGAGTCTTGATTTCACAATCCACCCCCAACTTCAGCCAACCTTGGATCATGGGTACATGCCTGCTGGCATATTCAGGGCAGTCTTGGGGCATCAATCCAGCACCCTCCCATGTGGGTCAGCCTCACAGAGCATTACATTTTACTGCTTTGCTACTGTCTGGCCCCAGAAGTTAAGTAGTTAGACCAAAATTAAAAATCCAGATGAGAAAGAAAATATGAGTAAACAGGTTTCCTGATTCCTGATAAGTATTTATACTGCTATACCATACTCCATCTGTCATCTCTCTGTCATGTTGCCATCATCTATCACCCATCTCTCTATTTATCCATCCATCTATCCATCAATTCATCCATCCATTCGATAAAATGATAGTTTGTTAGTTTATTGGTCATACAGTTAGTGTCAATACCATGTGTCTAGAATTTTTAGTAAGGGAGGCTGGTAAATTTACTTATTTTTTTCAGTTTGCTATTGACTGAGGTTGGGGGGAACAATTTATCAGACCCTGGTCTGGCAAGGGTTGAAACTTGTCTTTTAGGTTGAGATAATCATTTGCCTGTCCCTTAATGGTTGGTCTTTACATGTCAGTAGGATAATAAAAACTGTGATGAAGGATTTTTTTTATTTTCTAATTCCCCTTTTGGTTGTGTCCCTTTTGTTCCCTGTACTTACTTGTAGACCTTGTTAGAGTTCTAGAAGCCTATGCAATGGCAAGATTCTTCCTTTTGAGATATAACTCTTCCCTTGGGACAGGGTTTCTCAAAATGTGTTCTACACAATAAGAATGTTAACAGGTAATATACACTAAAAATTGAATACCGTAATCAAATAAAAGTAGAAAAACAGTGGGTTAAAAAAGTTAAGTATTTATTGCAGGTTTTTCATAGCCTTTGGTAGGCTAATTAACATGTTTCTTGGATGGCAACTGGTTTAGCAGTGTTTCCAAATTCATGTGATCATGCAACTCTGTTTGGGGACAGTACTTATATCTCTTGATGTCATTTGGGAGGCACCGTCTTAGAATTTGGCTGCTACTATTAAAAGCAAATACTACATTTTTGGGGCTGTTGATCAAGGGAAACAAATGTGAGCAAGACCAGATCTTCATTTGTTTGTGTAAACATTTTTATTATAAAGACTAAAGCTTTGTTTTTTAAAGTAGGATCCCAAGTGTTTATAGGCATCTGTCTCTAAAGAAGAGAGAAAAGTTTACGTTGAACAAATGTATTTAAGTGAAAATATTACTGCAAATAGGACTTTCATTAGCAGGATTTTCTTTTTAAGAGAGATTTTTGCTATAGGGCATGTGTGCTTGCTGGAGAGACAGAAAAAGACAGAGAGACAGAAAGTGAGAAATCATTCCCCAGGGTGGATGACCACACTACAATCCCTTCACATCCATTCTCCTCTCAGGATTTTGGGCATGCACACACACATGCCTGGTGTGAGTTTTAAGCCGCTGGATCTGGGACTCAAACTGGTTGACTACTTGGGAGTCCAGCAATGTAACCGTTACACCATCTGCTGGTCCTTATTAGCAGGATTTTCTACATGATATTCTAGGAGTTCATCCTGCTTCTGTCTTTAACCAGTGACGTTCATAAAGTGAAGCCAATGTTACAGTTCCAGAGACTGTTCATATAGTATTACATGGGCTGAGGCCAGAGGCCCACAGTTCTTTCTCCTTCCTGAACAAGGTCAGGGTGAATATTATTACAGTGCAATTTAACTCTTGCTCCCTCACTTCAGGAATCATTTGTCACTTGACAGGACTGAGATTGTTTGCTACAAATCAATTTTGTTGTGTAAGCATATTTTAATATTTCATTTCCTTGTACTTATTGCAAAAGAATGCAGAAAAGCTATTTGCAAAGATGTGAGTGTGGTCATTGGGGCTAGTTTGCATCAAAAATATAAAGAAGGTAAAAACTCACTTCAGGTTTTCATGCCCTAAGTTCCTCCTAGCCTGATGCCCAGTCTGGATTTCTGAGTTCCTCTTGACTGATAAGCTGGTTCATACTGAGAAGCAGGAACATGAGAACTATAAAGGCTGGTGTTTTATTGTAGATGAGTGCGGGAGAGGAGGCATTCCTTCACCCAGAGGGCAATGTTTCAACCTCTGGAATTTTCAGATTTCAGTAACAGGTGAAGAACGATCTTTCTGGTCAGGAGGACGCTTTCAAACCTGGCATTTGTTTGTGCCCAGGTTATCACCGATATCATCCACAGTCTGTGTGGGGAGCAAGGGTCTCCACATAAATCAAAGGTGAGTCAGGACTCGACTCACTTATGCTGAATGGACATATTTTTAGATGACCTCATATTTGAAACGCTTGTCTCCCCCCTCTGTGAGGATTAGTGCTTTTCCACTTTAAAGGAAAAATAGGCCATAAATTACTGAGGAATTTTATGGCACAGTCCAAAGCACAGATTGGAAGCCAAGGAAAAATAAAACTCCAGCTTCTTTATGGAAAGACAAATGGAAAAGAGAGATTGCTTCCTGAAGAGAAGGGGCAGTGCTTGAGGGAGGAGAGACTTTGAATTAGTCTGTAGAAACTCCTGACGAGTTTATGTTCTTGAGGAATTTATGAGAATTCTGGGCCACATCTTAATGAACTTGAAGGCAGAGTGAAGCAGGCAGTTGAACTATTTGGAAAGTAGATGAGAGAAGTGATTATCTTTGGTAGCAAGATTTTTGTGTGTGTTTGGATTATGCCTGTTATAAATCCAATATCTTAATTTTGATTTGTCTTTGGTTATCCATTTACATGATTCTAATTCAATATTGGTTAAATGTCAAACAAGGAAAGGAAGGAGTGAAGTGGGAGTTTCCAAGGCTGGTTGATCAGGGAGAAACCAGGCAATACTGGACTGGTCTTCATCATCAATTATAAACAAAACAATTCAGAACATTGCAGGCAGTAAAACAAAATAGGATCAGCATGAGAAGGCATTTTGTAGACATACGTAAGCAGTCCCATTTGCAGAAAATGTTTCCTTAGAATAAGAAGATGCAGTATGAACCTTGGCATCTTGGCCCTGGCCTTCCTCGCCCCTCCTTTTTCTACAGTGAAAAAGCAATGCTGGGACCAGCAGTTAGCATAATGGCTATGTCACTGGAATCCCATGTAGTCATCTGCGATTTGAGTTCCGGACCTAGTGGCTTAAATTCATGCTGGGCGCGTGTGCGTGCGTGTGCCCAAGATTCCGAGAGGAGAATGGAGGAGAAGGGATTGCGGCATGGCCATCCCCCTGGGGGGTGATTTCTCGCTGTCTCTCTGTCTCTGTCTTTCTGTCGAGCGCATGCGCCCTATAGCAAAAACCTCTCAAAAAAAAAAAAAAAAAAAAAAAAAGCAGTGCTGTGTTTTGCGGCTACCAGGTGGCATAGAGCTGAGGTGCTGGACTCCCACGTGGTCAGCTGTGGTTCGAGTCCTGGACCTGGGCCTGAAACTCACACTGGGTGCGTGTGCATGCATACCCAAAATCCCAAGAAGAGAAGGGAGGAGAAGGGATTGAGAAATGGCCATTGCCCCTGGGGGGGGGGGGGTGATTTCTTGCTTTCTGTCTCTTTCTCTCCTGCGAGTGCATGTGCCCTATAGCAAAAATCTCTCTCTCAAAAAAAAAAAAAAAAAAAAAAAAAAAGGGCCTTTTTTTTTTTTTTTTTTTTTTTTTTTTTTTTTTTTTTTTTTTTTTTTTTGCATGGGGTGTGTGCACTTACAGGAGAGAGAGAAACAGAGGGAAAGCAAGAACTCACTCCCCAGGGGGATAGCTGTGCTGCCATTCACCTCCATTTTCCTCTTGGGATTTTGGGCAGGTACACACATGCATTTGGCCTGATTCTCAAGCTGCTGGGGTTTGGGTTGCAAACCATACTTGGCCATGTGGAAGCCCAGCACCTTAACCACCACATCACCTATTGGTCTCCAAAATGCTGTTTTTAAGTCTTTGTTTTGATGTTTTCGTTCCACATTTTATTTAAGAGCAGTAAGGACATTTGTAACTGTTTTGAGGGCGTTAAATGCATTAGTCTCACTGTTGCTTATTCATTTCAGAATTGGAGCAAATCTAAATGAATCATAACAGTTGAATTTAATAAATTATTCTCCTGGATCTTGGCTAATTTTAAACCGGTCTGACAAGTTTAAGGTCCATGTGGTTTGGGGAAATTCAGTGGTGCATTTCCCAGGTTGGCCCCCCTTATTTTGCTCCAGCCTTGCTCCTTTTCAGCCTTCTGATCTAATTGGCATGGTTATCTTTTTTTTTTTTTTTTTTTTTTTTTTTTTTTTTTTTTTTTTTTTTTTTTCCTATAGGGTGCATGCACTCGCCGGAGAGACAGAGAGACAGAAAGTGAGAAATCACCCCCCCAGGGAGGATGGCCACACCGCAATCCCTTCTCCTCTCGGAATCTTGGGCATGTATGCATGCACAAGCGCCTGGAGTGAATTTAAGTCACCGGGTCTGGGGCTCGAACCACGGTCGACTACATGGGAGTTCAGCGACATAGCCATTACGCTAACTGTTGGTCATGGCATGGTTATTTTTTATCATCTTAGGTGGGAGGGAAGGGAGTATGGGGAGGGTCTGGGCCCAAGGTCATTCAGGAAGAGGTCAGGCTTCTGTTTGTCAGCTGGCATCCCTCAGAATTCCCACAGATCTTTGGGAGCTAGCCTTCAGCTCACAAGCTGGTCAGACCTAAGCAGGAAGCCTCTAGCTCGCAGGATGAGTGGGATGGGGATGGAGTAAGCTGTGGTTGTGAAAATGTCTCAGCATTTTGTTTCCTTTCTCAGAGTTGTTCCCTCTACTCCTGGCTCTGACACAGGAAGTTTCAGTTGCTGGACAGCAACTCCATATTGATTTTCTGCCTTGGGTCTACAATCATGGCAGTTAATAGATATACATTGTTGACTTGGATTTTTTTGCTTTTTGTTTGTTTGTTTTACCAGAGGGCGTGTGTGCTTGCCTGGGGGAGACAGAAAGAGAAGTAGGGGGAGAATGCATCCCCTAACCGGCATGGTCACACTGCAGTCTCTTCTCCATTTCTCCATCCTGACAGAATTTTGGGCATGCGTGCATATGTTTCTGGCATGTTTTTCAAGCCACAATGGCTAGGATTTGAACTAAGGTCAGCCATGTGGGATCTAGCTCTCTTTATCACAAGCTATGGGGCAGGCCCCATTTGTTTGTTTTGAGAAGTTGTTTACCACCAAAGCAGAGAAAACTTTTTGGCTCTGAGTTCAGGGAGCCCCAAAATGGCTTCACTGAGTTGTTATTTCTGAGTAATTATCAATGGCAAGATCCCCAGTCTCAAAAAGGTACTCCTTGTTGCTTCTCTGTGGGATGTATAGCTCTGGTGATGTCCAGATCTCATTTGTGCAGGTGCCCCCAGCAGCCCGATTCTTGTAGCTGTTTGCTTCACAATGCCAGTATTACAGTGATTGAAATGTTGCTCTCCAGAAAAGATTTTTAAAAATTAAAACAAGTGTAACAAAACTATTTAAAACATTTTAATGATGTTTAAGGACATAGAGTGTTTTCCTCTCTTAACACATGTAGTTCAGAATGACATCAATAAACTTTATATTTTTACATTAAGAGAACTAAGTTCCAGACTAGAGCATGGATAGAGAGGAGGATGATTTTTACTGTGAAATGAGTTCTGATCCATACACCACAGAAGAGCTAGGAAGTGGTGCCAGTGATTGCAGGTACCATTGCCTACTGCATTCCTGATTGGACACACACGTGGCTCCATTGTGATAAAAAGCTGTTATAATGAAGGGAATGATAAAAAAATTCAGCCCAGATTCTAAGGAGGCGGTAAATAAAGGTAGTACGTGCACCTCTCTGGGATCAGTCATCACTACTTAGGGAAAGAGGAAGATATCCAGCATCCTCATCCTCTTCTTTTTTCTTCATAATTTCTAAGTCATTAATTTATCAACAAACCATCAAGGAGCCCTGCCATGTGCCAGGCATCAAATTAGGCCCTAGAGTGATAACTATGAACGTGATAGATTTGGACCCCCATCTCTGTGGGCTTGTGCTCAGATGGGTTGACAGATAAGCAAATGCCCCATTACTATATGGTATGAAAAGTGCTGTGATGTATGCCACTGCGACCCTTCAAAGGGGCCCCGATCTAGACACATGGGGTTAGAGAAGGCTTTTGGGAGAAGATGACATTTAAACAGAGACCTAAAAGTACATACTAAAGATAGTTTAGTGTGCCTGCATTGTGAAGTAGGATATAGGTAGAAGCCAGTTGCAGGCATCGGGACAAGCAGGAGGTTTTTGTCAGTTGGCATCTGTCTCTTACCCTCCCTCCCTTCCTTCCTTCTTGCCTTCTTTTTTGTCTCCCTCCCTTCCTTCCTTTTTTCTGATTTAACCTGGAATCATGAGGGACCACTGTTGGTGAACAGCAATTGGAGACTTCAGGTTTTATTTTGAGATTAATGGGGAAGCAGTGAAGGAGGAGTAAATAGCTTGAATAGAGTTGAATTTTATCTCTCTGGAGAAAGGACCAGGGATTAATTTAAAAAAAAAAAATTGGGGACAGTTGTAGTTAGTTAGCTGATAAAGAAGCTCTGGCATGAACTTGGGTGTTATTTACTAAGGTGGACTCTGACTTTTGTGACTGGTGATTGCATTATGTCTGCTTTGGGAAATTTTGTTTCAGAAATAAGGATGTTTAAGATGGGCAGTGGGAGCTGGCCTTGTGGCCTAGTGGAAGCCAGATCCCATGTGGCTTGCTGTCTACTTGGAATCCTGTCCTAGCAGCTTGAAAATACACCTGGTGCATGTGCATGTGTGTGCCCAAAATGTTGACAGGGTGAAGAGATAGAGGAGAAGGGATTGTGACGTGACCACGTCCCATTGGGAGGTCTCTCTTTCTCTCTTTCTCAATCTCTCTTTATCTTTTTCTGGCAAGTGCATGCAACTTCTGGCAATAAAAGAAAAAAAGATGGGCAGCATTGACAATTGAAAGGTGAGTTATATGATGAAAGGTCTGAAAAGGTTAGTGGGAACTGGTCTGAGCACATTAACAGCTTTTCCTGCTCTTTTTTCTGTCCCTATAGTGTACTTATCAACTTTATTGTACTTAGAGCTGAAGAATCTTTTAGAATCCAATCAAATAAGGCAGTAGTTCATTCACAGATCCATGGAGAAAGCCTGTTGTTCTGATAAGGGGATTTCTACCCACTTGCCTGGCTTTCTCACTTGTTTCTCTTTGGTTTTCTTGGGAGCCGTTTGGATATCATATTAAAACTTTGTATTTTCTTTCTAAGGCCTTTAATATTCTACCTATGTTCTAATGTATTCAGAATCTACAATACAGTTCTTTTGAATTAATTATATAATGCAAAATACTCTTAAAGTTTTCTTTATTAATTAATAGATTTAAAAAACAAAGTTAAGATCCTTTTTTTGGCACTTGTTACTGGCTGTAATGTATAATTTTGGTAACATTAGTGAGGGATCAGTTTAAAACAATCTCTCCATGTTGTTGCATTTTGCAGATTGCAAATGTTTTATAACTGCTGTTGCCAAATTAAGAATCTATTTGCAGGGGGCAGATGGCATAGCAGTTACATCACTGGACTCCCACTTAGCTGACCACAGTTTGAGTCCCGGAACAGGTGGCTTGAAAATCATTCTGGGGGACCAGTAGTTGGCGTAATGGCTATGTCGCTGGACTCCCATGTAGTCGACCGCGGTTTGAGTCCAGGACCCTGTGGCTTAGACTCATGCCAGGCACGTGTGCGTGTGTGCCCAAGATTCCAAGAGGAGAATGGAGGAGAAGGGATTGTGGCATGGCCATCTCTCCTAGTGGGGGGTGATTTCTCGCTCTCTGTCTCTGTCTTTCTGGGGAGCGCACTGACCCTATAGCGAAAAAAACCTCTCCGAAAAAAAAAAAAAAAAGAAAACCAGAAAGAGACCAGCAGGTGGCATGGTGGTTAAGGTGCTGGACACTCCCATATGGCCAAGGATGGTTTGAGTCCTGGACCTGGTGGCTTGCTTTCTCACTTTCCCTCTCTCTCTCTCTGTACCTCTCTCTTGTCAATTTAAAATAAATGAATGAATAAATAAAATTAAATAAATAGATAAAAAAAATTAGAAAAAAAAAAAAAAAAGAAAACCAGAAAAATCATTCAAGGCACACATGTATGTGTGTTCAAGGTCCTGTGAAGAGAATGGAAGAGAAAGGATTGCGGTGTAGGCATCCTGCCAGGGAGTGATTTCTCACTTTCTCTATCACTGTCTCTGTCTTTCTCTCTCTCCAGTGGGTGCATGTGGCCTAAGACAAAAACCTCTTTAAAGAAAGAAAGAAAGAAAGGGAGGAAGAAAGAGAATTTGTGGACCAGCAGGTGGTGTGATGATTAGGTGCTGGGTCCTACATGACCAACTGAGCAGTTTGAATCTGGACCCAGTGGCTTGAATAACATGCCAAATGCGTGTTCTTGCATGGCCAAAAATTCCAAGAGGAGAATGGAGGAAAAGACATTGTAGTATGGCCATCACTCCTGTGTATGAGCGGGAGTGTGTACATTTTCCCTCTCTTCTGTTTGTCTCTTCCAAGTGGCCACATCCTATGGCAAAAATCTAAAGAAAGGGAATTTATTTACTAGTTAAGTTGACTAGTCATTTCCAAACTTTTTTCTAGTAGTAAGAACACAGAATAAATACGTATGATTTGGAGTAGCAAAACAAGTACTAAGTGAGGGCCAGCAGGTGGCATGGTGGTTAAGGTGCCGGACTGCCACATGGCTGAACCCAGGTTGAGTCCTGGACCTGGTAACTTGAAAATCATGTCAGGCGTGTGTGTGTGCACATGCCCAAAATCCTGGCGGGAGAATAGAGGAGAAGGGATGTTGTGTGGCCATTCTCTCACACTGTGTCTATCTTTCTCCGGTGAGCACATATGCCCTATGGCAAAAACCTAAAAAAAAAAGAAAAAAAAAAAAAAAAAAAAATTAAGTGGGAAAATTTTCTCGATGAGAGATTAGAAGGCATAAAAGTCTATATTAAGGTAAATTTGGAGGACACCCTTATTTCAAGATAACTGAGTTATTTACTGTCCAGAGTTTATCCTAGAATTATCTATAAACTTTCCCCCCCACCATTTATCTAAGATTTTAGCTCAGCTTCAGTGGACTCAGAGTTTTCATAAATACAATGATTTTTTTAATTTCAGAAGCTATGGGGAGAGGAATGCAACTTTGGGAATTTGTGAAACTTAAAGCAAACATAGTGAAGAGATACATATTCCTTTTATTTGTGTCCTGTTTCCATTTGGTTTGCTCATATGATCAGTAAGTTTTATCTGTGATGAGGCCTGGAGAAGTGGAAAGTTTTTTATTTTGAAGTTAGTTGTTTTTTAATTGGTCATGCAAAAGAAAGGCTTACATTGATTTTGAAAGACAAAACATGTCATTGTTTTTTACACTAATGCCCAACTTCTACATGGCTGACTGGATATTGTTCAAATTTTCCAAAAGAGAAAAAAAAAGAGAGAGAAACACCCTTATTTTGGATTTGAAGGCAGTCATGGAAAATTTCATCCTGAAAGGATAATTTTTCATAAATATGCAAGCAACAAATGGCATTGAGGCTACAATAGACTCTGCCTCTGGACTTCCATAGACAAACCTTGATGTAACCGCTGAATTATAAACATACATACTAAGTCCAAAAGAAAAATACAGTATTGGAAGCTTAGTTATTTATTCCCACCAGGACTGGGATTTTCTTTCTCCTGTAAAATCTATACTGGGGAAGACAATAGTTATTTCACCTTATTTCAAATTAATTCAATTTTTTACAGCATGCTACTAAGTAGAAGGTGGTGTTGCTAGAGAAAATTCTACCCTCAGTTTGCAATTCAACTGGAAAAATAAAATGCGCAAATATTAAAATCTAACTCAGTTTGTAATATATTCTGAGAAGGTAATACAGATAGGAATTGCCATGGATCTAAGAAGGTCAAGCTCATGGGTGTGTAGCCATAGTAGTCAGGGATGGCTTCCTAGAAGTAGTAGAACTCAAAGTATGGGCTTAAAGATGGGACAATGCATGGAAGTGGGTGCATGTGGAACTCCTACACCAAAAGGGAGTATGGGGAGCTGGTGATCACTGAGATTGGGGGTGTGGGTGGGTGGGGTGGGGCCTGGAGCCTGCTAGGATGCATGGGACCCTGCTGTGGGTTTATTGATTGACTCCATAGATACTTTGACCTTCCTGCAGCTGTTCCCTCCAGCTAGGACAGAGAAGGCTGGCTCAGCTCTACCTCTCAGGTTTAACCAAAGGACTGTGCAACACAAAGGTGAAGTCCTTGTAGAGCAAAGGGAATGAGAAGTTTTTTTTTCCCCAAAACCTAGAATCTGCCTGTTTCCACACTTCTATGTCATATTGTTAGATCTAGGAGGAGATTTATCATCCCTCTGTATTGGTAGAGCATTTTGAGAGAGAGAGATCTTAATAATTACTGAGAGAGAGGCAACTAGAAACAATCAGAGAGAAGGGAGAGGATATGTTGAGAAGGGAGAGGATACAAGTTTGAGGCAGAATTCACAGACCAGTGCTGGCTGTTCTACAAACAATGGAAGTCATTAGGCAAATCACGAGGGAATAGTTTGGTGTTGGTGCTATAAACCACTAGAAGTTATCTACTTTGTTGGGTTTGAATGGTGAACACCAGCAATCTTAGGGAATCTAGCAGTGAGATTAGTTCTTTCTGAGTTAGGAGATTTCGTTTTGTTAAGGCCTGAATCCTAGAATGAACACACTCCTCACACTCTGTATTCTTTCTGCCCTGCTGGGGATGAGACTGAAAAAAGAAGCCACACTCTTGATATTCCAAATATGAGCCAACCTGTGGTGGAAATACTGACTCTGGCCCTTTAGGCTCAAACCTGTTCTTTCAACTGATAGTTTTATGGTGCCCAGGGTTAAACATTAAAGTTGGATTGTTTACATGCTCAGGACATGGAGAGCCAAACTAGGAAAGTAAGATAAAGACAAGCTGATAAAGCACAGCTGACTTCTGCCATTAGGCTGGAACTCAAACCCTCTGATATGTACATCCTATGTACCCAGAACATCTTACTGTTGAAATATATTTTTGGGGAAAGAAAAAGAATCTCTTAACAAATGTACATATTATAGAAACTTTCCAATAACCTTGTGCTTTTTAACTTGTGAGGATAAATAATAAGATGTGGTTTATTTCAAGGTACTTATAGTGAAAACCAAACTAACATATATAAAAAAATTAGAAAATTGTCTTAGATACTCTAAAGTTGTCATTTGGCATATTTGTTCATTTAATAGACAATTATTTACTATGTCACAGGCCTTATGTTAGAGGTTGGAGATTTTAAAATGCTAATAAGTTAGATATTACAATCCATAAATGTCATGTAAAGAGTAGCGATTTCTTCATATAATCACTATAGCCACTCTTCATTTGTCTCATGATCGGAAGTAATTGTGATTGAGTGTCTACGGCAATGATGTAGTTATCCTAAACTTCAACCAGGTGGTTTTAAATTGCAATTTGGAAAATGATCCCATTATACCTATGTATAAACTGAGTCATGAAGTTTTCTGAGTGCCCAGGTGGGAATATGGTGCACCTAAACAGAGGCCAGTCTGTTTTGGTTTTAGTGTTTATACCTGTGATTTGGTTTTAGCATTTGTACTCCATCTGACTCCTAGAGCAATTTCATCTGGAATTTTATCCCCAAATGTATATGGGTCTGCTGGTTATCCTTTCGTTGGCGTGTGGGTAGACTGGAGAAATCAGAGCTAGTGCTATTTTTTAATGACACAGCTGCCATGCTTATATGAGTAGACACAATGCCTATGGAAATTCAAAGACTGAGGACTGTGAGAGGAGTACATGCTGTATTTAAATCATATTTAAAACTGTAGAATGGCTTGGTTGTCCCTAAGTGCATAGTCAGTAGTCACTACTGTAACATGTGGGGTCTGAGTTCCTCATTTGGCATGCATTACCTCCTGTTTTGGATTATTAGTACCCTTTCCAAGCACTTGCTTCTCCTCCCAAGTTGCTCTGCCCCAGCAATGCTCACATGGGGTTTTCCAACCCCATTCAAATCCTTAGGGGGAGCAAATTTGATTTTTGTTTAATTATGAAATAGTGGTGTTTAGCTTAAATTATAAATATTGTTTAAAAATGTAAATATTGTTCATTAAGTTACCAATTGACCTAGTGAATTGCTTTAATAAAATAGCTTTTATTGAGATGTCATTGACATACAATAAGCTGCATGTTTAGAGTGCAATTTGATATGTATGAACTTGAGAACTTGATTTCTTCCTATTTTTTTTTTTTTTTGCCTCTAAATAACATTTGATAAGCACCAGTTTTATTTACATTTCCTATCTAAGAGTATGAGGAAGGAACTTTTGAAATGATACTCATATTGGTGGTAAGGGCCTTGTTGGGACCATGCTTCCTTAACTAGTAGGCCATGGGGCCAACGCCCCAGTAGAACTGGATGCTGCAATTCACCCCAGCCTTAGTCAACACTGGGATCATGGACACTTGGATAATCTGGCTCCCAGAGAATTTTCAGTTTCTAATTTTCTGCCATGGTAAGGTGAGGCATGTGATAGGCATGCAATAAGTCCTGCTCATTGAAAGTCAGGTGTACGTAGTTGCAAAGTCATCTCTGTGCCCTGTACAAAAGAGAATATTTTATATTTTTTATTTGTTTTTAATGGAGTATAGTTGATAATGGACCCAGCAACTTAGGCCATTTATCCTCTTGACAAATTCAGCAAAGATTTTACTTTCTGAGTGAAAGGATGCTGTGGACTGGAGCTTGGTCGAAAGGTTTAGTCTTGAAAGTAAGTTGATATTCCTATCGCTGCAGAATCTCTTTCTCTCTGGATTCTTCTTTGATTTTCACAAGGGCTGAACAAGTCCTGCAAGGTGATTCAGTGCCAGGACAAGCCAGCTGAGTTTTAATTGATTCTAATTAGCACCCCCATGGACTGTAACTTTTTTTTTTTTTTTTTTTTAAACCAAAGCAGTCAGCCAATGTGAGACATCTTTCTTTGGAATCATCAAAGGGGCAAAACTATTTTCAGGCTCAGTCTCAGTGAGTCCTGCTTTTCTCAGAAATAGGGAGGAAGTGAGATAAGGGGAAAAAATACCCGGGGAATAAGATGCCAAGTAGTGTGTATTCTAGACCTAGCTGTGGGCTTAGCCCAGCAGGAGAAGATGATGAAGGCCTTTTTTCTCAAGTACCTTTGCCTCTGGTTGGGAAGAATGAGAGATGGGATGTAATCAAGCTTGAATTTTTCATAGTAACTAGGGAAATATTTCTTAGGAGCAATATTTATGGCCATTTACAAAGATATCTTTTTATCTTAAACAAGTCATTAGAGCTGGACCTACACACAGATGCCCAAAGAATAGAGTCTAGGAGGCTGGATGGTGGTGCAGTAGTAAAACACAATGCTCTGCGAGGCAGACCCACACAGGAAGGCTCCAATTCATCTCTGGAGATCTTCCAGAGTACACTGGACACATGCGTGCCCATGATACCAGGGCTGGTCGGGATGAATTGTGGTGTCAAGACTCTCTTAGAGGTTCTCTCTCTCTCTCTTTCTCTGTCTCACCTTTGTAAGAAATATATGTACATAAACAAAATTAAAACCAAGAAAAAGAGCCCACAGACATTTTGGAGTGCTCCCACTCCTCAGCCACACTTCACTGGATCTGATGTCAGCCGTTAGAAGTGGATGCTCCTGTTTTTTCATCCCTTGGCCAGACATGTGTTTTCCATTGATGGGCAGCTAAATTTGCAGCCAGTTCTCAACCATTTGTGGTGGTGGTGGGGAACTGAAATAATATGTGATGCTAAACTCACAATCAACCCAAGGCCTTATTAGGCAGAAGTTTTAATTTTCCTTGCTGTTGAACACCATAGAGAACTTCAGAGTATAATGGACTTGGTGCTGGGAAATGACATGAAGTGAGAAGTTGTACCAGAGCTGGACAAAATAGTGTAGTTAAAGGAAGATCTCTTCATTTCTCTCCTCTCCACTTAGTGATGCAATGGTCTCACTCCACCTCATTAAAATATGCTCTCAGGAACATCTGCAGTCAGCTACAATGAGCCTAGTGTGACTATAAGTCAGTAGGTTCCCACTCTTAGGCAATTTTCAATTTAAAAAGTTATTTAATGGGAACCAGCAGTTAGTGTAATGGCTATGTCGCTGGACTCCCACGTAGTTGACCGCGGTTCGCATCCTGGACCCGGTGGCTTAAAACTCACGCCGGGCACGTGTGCATGCGTGCCCAAGATCCCGAGAGGAGAATGGAGGAGAAGGGATTGCAGCGTGACCATCCCCCCTGGGGGGTGATTTCTCGCTTTCTGTCTCTATGTCTCTCTCTGTCTGGCGAGTGCACATGCCCTATAGCAAAAATCTCTCTCAAAAAAAAGTTATTTAATTTTATTTATCATTATTATTATTATTTTCTTAATTTCCTATGGGGCATGAGTGCTCACCAAAGAGGGAAAATTAGAAAGCAAGCTGCCAGGTCCAGAATTTGAACTGCAGTCTGCCATGTGGGAGTCCAACACGTTGACCACCATGCCTCCTGCTGGACCCGGGCAATTTGACTTTTGAATCTGGGCCACCCTGGTGAACTGAGTGACTTTGACTCCTGGTGAAGGAACCAGAAGGAGATGAGGGAGGAGGCAATTATGATACTGTGATTGTGCTGGGGAGGACAAGTCCTGCTTCATATTCCTCATATGAGTATCACGCAGGCTGAGGGCTGGGCTTTTAAATATCTGACCTAGACCCATGGTAAGAAATACATTCTGCTTGTGACAGTGTGCACAGATAAGGAGTAAAGGAGCAATAGTGACCCTTACTACAGGAGAGGCATCTGATCTATTTTAATGACTTGTTACTTTATTTTTATCTTTTGAGTTTTCTCTCTCTTTCTTTCATGAATGAGCGAGAAAGAGAGCCTGAACTCCTAATAAGGTCTTCAGACTGTGATCCACCCCCAGCTTTAAGCAGCCCCACATCATAGGCATACATGTGTCTGGTATGCTCAGGGAAGTTTCTGGAATGAACCTACATGGGTCAGCCTTGCAGAGTGTTGCATTACTGCTGTGCCATAGTCTGGCTCCTATTTTATTTATTTATTTATTTTTTAATATATTTTTTAATTTAAAGAAAGACACTTTTAGCTTTAATAAATCAAAATAAAAAAATGTTAAGAGAACTTTGCTTAAGACTTAAAGCCAGGAAACAGGTTAAGATTCTGTTCGAATCTCAAGAGAAGAAAAAAATCCTTAACTCTGGAAAACAAAGCATACAAGAAGATCAGTAATGTTTTAGTCAAAAGTCATAAAATTCTATTTCACCAGTTCATACTTATGTACTTAATCTATCTTCTGTTGCGGTTCGATCTTTCTGTTTAAATTCTGAAAGATAACGTTCATCTCTGGACTTGTGCCTACCATTAAGCTGGCCATTTTCTTAGTTGTTTTAGAACTCTTATTTCTGTGTGTCTGATTTTAGTTTTCTTGAGATAGTACTCCCTTCAGAACTTCTTGGAGAACTGGTCTGTTGTTGGTAAATTCTTTTAGGTTTTATTTATCTGAGAATGTTCTTGTCTTCTCTTCCCACGTGAAGGATAATCTTGCTGTATCTAGTATTCTTGGTTTAGATTGTTTTTCACTCAATACTTTGAGTATATTTTCCTATTATTTCCTTGCTTGCATTATTTCTGATGAGAGGTCCGCTGTTAGCCTGATGGGATATCCTTTGTAGGTAACTTGATGTTTCACTCTTGCCAATCTTAGTATTTTGTCTTTGTCTGTGGTTTTGGTCAATCTGGCTATAATGTGTTTTAGAGAAGATCTTGGTTTGATCCTATGTGGGGTCCTTTGTACTTCTTGGGACTGGATCTTTGAATGCCTCTCTACGTTTGGAAAGTTTTCTTCTAGGATTTCATGGAATGGATTATCAATGCCTTTACTAGTCTCTTCACCTTCAGGGATACTGATTATCCAGATGTTTAGATGTTTAATGGTATCAAGTATTTCTCATATATTATTCTTCTTTTTGGGGGGCTATTTTCTCAGTCTTCGTGGTGGATTTTATTAGCCCAGCGATTCTGTCTTCTACATCTGAGATTCTATTTTCTGTATGATCTACTCTGTTTTTAATAGTTTCAAGGGAGGTTTTGACTTCCTGTATTATAGCCTTCAGCTCCAACAGTTCCATTTGATTCTTCTTTATGGTATGTATTTCCTCTTTCAGCTATCACAAGAACTTCCTCACCTCTTGGAACTCGTTGGCTCTTTTCTTCTGGAATTCATTGTCTCTCTTCTCTTCCATCTCTGTTAGCGTTGTCACTATGAACATTCTAAATTCTTTATCAGACATTTCCATGATTCTATTGTACTGTCTGTGAATGAAGAGGAGTTTTTTTTTTTTTTCCTTGGAGGTGAGATATTTTCTTGGTTTCTCATATTTCTTGTCCCTCTGCAGTGATTTCTAGTCATCTGATGGGTTATTCGTTTCTTCCTAATTTCTAGAGGTTCCATCTGAGCTATCAGAGGCATGAAGAAGGAGGTGATCTGCAAACTTTTTTGCTGTTCCGTTTTTCTCCTTTTGTGCCACAGGTTCAGTGGGAATTGAGGAATATGTTGACCCTAATAGTATTAGGATTCTTGGCTATGTTTCACTTAGACCTGTCCAGGCACTCAATGTGTGGAGGCTGAGTAGCAAAGTGATGAGGTAAAAGAAAAAGGATAAAGAAACAGAGGAAGAGAGAAAGAAAAAAGAGAAAAGAGAAAAAAGAAAACAATTTATTTATTTTAAAAAACAAAAAATGAAAACTGTGTGGTGTGCTTGCTGCATGAATGCACTAGATCTCAGCTCTCATGGAGGACTCAATCTTCTCTTAAAGGCCTGCCCTTTTTGCCTCTCCAGGTGACTTCTCAGCAGAAAATCTTCATTTCTCTTATTCCCTGAAATCTCTAGATCTCAACTCTCATAGAAGACTCAGTCTTCTTCTCCCTATTTTTTTTTTTTCTTTTTAAATATTGGTTGGACCTGCTAAATTAGTTTCATAGCCCACAAGTGGCACGTGACTGACAGGGCCAGGCAGAGCCACTGTTTCAGGTCTTCTGTACCTGGGTGCCAGGGAACAAGTTGAGGCTGAACCTTGGCTCTCATTTCTCTTGCCAAGTCGGCACCCAGACTAGGAGCTGGGTCTGCCAGGATTAGGAGTGCTTTTAATAATGTGTTAGAGGGGCAGTCCACGTGTCTGAGGAAGGAATGCATGGGACTTCTATAGCCACCTTGTTTGTAATTTACAGGTAGATTTGTGTGGCTGGCATTGTGTAGGGAAATAGAAGGTAGAATGGCCTGGGGGAGGAGACACTAGATCCAGAGGAGAGAGGATGCCTGCCCTGGCTTTGGGACTGGGTAGAATGCCTTCCTGGGCTTTTCCTTACATACTCTTCCACATTTCACTTTGTGGTCTGAAAATAATCCAAAAGATCAGGAAGATGCTGAACCAAGGTGAGGAGAAAAAAAAGCCATTGCAACCTAAACCCTGGCTACTCACTCTTGGATAACCAAGATTTGCTAGAGGACTGAGCTGAATTTCTATGTGTGGAAAAATAAAGAAAGATCTGTTCTCTGTTGAAAATGGAAAATATTGTTAAGTTGACCAACAAACATTTGTTGAATATTTTCTTTGCACCTGGGCCTGAGTCAGATACTATATTGTTTAAGTAGCTTCTTATAGTCACTGTGGATTATAATAATTTCTTTTCAAAAAACATGAGATTGCCCATCTGCTTGAATGCCCTCATTTGCATTCTATGACTTTTCTTCACTTCTTGCTAGTCACTAAGAATATATTTCCTGAAAGCAGAAGAGACTGAACTGCTGTTATTCAAATAATGGCCATTGTGCCAGAAGGGAGTGTCAGGGAGTTAATTAAAGTTAACATAACAATTGCCCAGGGTAAGAAAAATAGTTTTCTTTTCCCCTCCTGCCCTTGATAACATCATGTAAAGCACAGGCATTTCTTTTGTGTCACTCAGAGTTCATCATTCAGTAAATATTTATTAAATGTCCACTGTGTCCCCAACACTGAGTAGGCACTGACAAGTCATTGCCCTTGGGGAGCAGAATTTAAGAGAAGGTAAAACTTACACATGTGCAAGCATCAGAAAGTGCCCAGGGGACCACCAGTTAGCATAATGGCTATGTCGCTGGACTCCCACGTAGTCGACCGCAGACTGGTGTCTTAAAACTCATGCTGGGCGTGTGTGCGTGCGTGCCCAAGATCCCGAGAGGAAAATGGAGGAGAAGGGATTGCAGCATGGCCATCCCCCCCCCGGGGGGTGATTTCTTGCTTTCTGACTCTCTGTCTCTCTCCATCTGTCTGGCGAGCGCACGCTCCCTATAGCAAAAACCTCTCCAAAAAAAAAAAAAGAAAAAGAAAGTGCCCAGACCAGGACGAGCAGGTGATGTTGTGGTTAAGGCCCTGGATTCCCACATGGCCCATGGCAGTTCAAGTCCTATACCTACCCACCCTTAGAATTCTGACCATCCAGTAGTCCTAAGAGACAACCTACAGCTTAGCAAGGTTTGGTTATTGTTGCTGTTTAAAAATGTAATGAACAAGCTGGGGCCATGGTAGTTAAGGTGGCTGGATCCCACATGGCTGACAGCTGTGTTTGAGTTCCAGACCTGGCAGTTTGAAAAACACACTGGGTATGTGTGTATGAGTGACTAAAACCCAAAAGGAGAGAGAAATGGAAGAGAAGGGATTGCAAGGTGACCAAGTCCCTGGGGAGTGCTTTCTCATGTTATCTCTCTTTCTCTGTCTCTCTGCTGAGCACTCATGCCCTATAGCAAGCTAAAAAAAAAATAGATTCTGAAGATTTTGCAGGAATAAAGTAGAGACATATGCAAATTCTTAGAATGGGATCATAGTTTCTTTTTCCTTTTTTTTTTTTCTCAGAGAGGTTTTTGCTATAGGGCGCTTGCACTCGCCAGAGAGAGGTAGAGAGACAGAAAGCGAGAAATCACCCCCCCAGGGGGATGGCCACACCGCAATTTCATTCTCCTATCGGGATCTTAAGCATGCACGCACATGTGCTCGGTGTGGGTTTGAGCCACCAGGTCCAGGACTCGAACCGCAGCCAACTACATGGAAATCCAGTGACATAGCCATTGTGCCAACTGCTGGTCCTGGGATCATAGTTTCTTATCTTGTGTTCGTCATCTACAAATCACACACCTGGCCCTACAAAGCATAGCTAGTTTTGAAGAGGAGGGGAAGGCAAGCAGAAACCCAGAGGTCCTTAACTGGAGAAATGTAGTTGGAGTGGCCTAGATGAAACCTTTTTCTTCTTCATAATTTTTCTGATTCTGTTCCATTTCACTTGGATCTCAGAGAAGAAATGAGCAATTTGATTTGTTCCCCTTTCTCTCCTTCCTCAAGGGTTTGCAGAACACAGAACCAACCTGTCTTTAGAGGTCATGCTGTCAACAAAATAAGATGTCTGTTATCACTACCTTTATTAAGGATAGTTCTGTAGGTACCACTTGATGTACTTGCACAAAAGAAATATAAATGTATATGTGTGACACAAGAGATAGAATTAGCATTATGTGCCTATGATATGCTACTTATTACCTATAATAAGTAAATATAGTGAGATGGTTTGGCATAGAATGAATATACAAAAATAGCCTTAGAGGAAAACAGCCAGATAGAAAATAGAATGGAAGCGAAGTCCCCATTCATAGTAAAGATGAACTAGCTCTGCCAGATCATACATATTTTAAACCATATTATATATATGTTAGCGTGGTATTGACACTTGAATAGACAGAGAGATCAACAGTACTAAATATAATCCAGATCTAGACATCAATACACACAAAATTTGTCCTTAGTGGCATTTTGTATAAAGAGGAACTTATATTCATTAGTTTGGAACGACTGGATGGTCATCTGGAAAAACAGAAATTGGATCTATATCTTACTTCTTATACCGACTTGAATGCCAGATGGATAAAATGTTTAAATATTAAAAGTAGTAGAAGAAGGGGCCAGCAGGTGGCATGGTGCTTAAGGTGCTGGACTCCACTCAGCTGATCATGGTTCAAGTCCTGGACCTGGTGGCTTGCTTTCCCACTTTCCTATCTCTCTCTTTCTCTCTGTCTCTCTCTGGTCAAATTTTAAAAATTAATAATGATGAATAAAATTAAATAATTCTTTAAAAAACTCGTAGAAGAAAGAAATGTTGAAAAAAAAAATCTTGTGGTAGAGTGTTTTTCCTAGGTATAGGAAATTATAAAGAGAAAGACTGATATGTTAAATTTCAAAAAACTAAAAAGTCTGGGTTGCATGAAGCCTGAGTTCCTGATAGCTTCATGGATCACTTTAAATGAAGTCAAAAGGCAAACAATGAACTGATAATCATATATAAAAACCAAAGGGCCAATAGCCTTAATTTATAAAGAGCTCTAATAAGACAAACAATTGAGAATAATACATTAAAAACTAAAGGACAATAGCCTTATTTTATAAAAAAGCTCTAATAAATTAATAAGAAAATATCAATAATATAATGGGATAAATACATAAACAGATACTTGTTGGGAAAAAGAAATACAAATGACTCTTAAATATATAAAAAAATCAACTTATGTAGTTTATCTTTTTTCACTATCAGAATGGTAAACATAAAAACAATTATAACCAAGAATGGAAAAACCAAATATCCATGTGTAGTAACATAAATCACGATGACGTCTATAGTGATCATCTTTATCAAAATGAAAAATGCCCATACCAATTCACTTACTAATTCTACTTCCAGAAATGTATCCTACAGAAATATTTATGTGCAGAGACATGTAAAAGAATGTGTATTGTAGCATCTAAATGTCTATTGTTATGCTGTGTTTCATTTTGCTCATCTCTGAAGTGGGAATAATGATTCTAGTTTCTTAGCACTTGAAATGGCCAGTAGAAGAGCATCTCAGAAACAAGGGAGACTGACAGAAAGGAAAAGAAAGGTATTCTTTAAATTTAGGGCATTATTCTGGTATTTCAGAAAGGAGAGAGTCTTAATTATGAGGTAATTACCCTGTGCTTTCAAATGCCAGGGCAAAGGCAGCCCTGTCATGCTAGGTTTTCACTTGTATGGAAGATACCCTGTTTGGAGGCCCAGGTGATGATGTGAGTGACTGGTGTGCTTTATGGTACTAGACTCTCAGAGATGGAACACAGCACCCAGATAATGTGCCCCTCCCTGCTTGGAATCCAGCTTTGACCTTCTGGTAGTGCTTCAAGGATAAAGCTCCTCTAGGACCAACCTTCTTGGGACCCAGCAAGTGAAGAGCCCTCAGACTGGACAAGTTAACATTCCCACCAACATTAATGTGACTTAGATAATGATGCAACCTGTTACACAGCCCATCAGCATAATTATAGGTGAGGAAATTGCTAAGAGAGGTCCCTGAGCAGTTGGAGGCCAAAAGGAAATATTTTCAGTTAATTAATGGACGGGTAAAAATTTATTTTAATGTTAAAAAAATAAAAATGTCCTAGAGTAAGATGCCAAAGCCAGTATCTACACAGAAAAGGGTTTGTTAGAAGTAGTTAAACTGAGATTCATAGATATACAAGCTCTGGTTATAAATTCTTTTCTTCTATAAAATATTATTTTAAAGATACCATGTGAGATTTCCTTCTTTATTTTCTTGATCCCAAAATAAACTCTAATAAAATAACCATTCTGAGGGTTTATCAACAGCAGACACTAGAATTTAGCAAATTGAAGAGAATTTAACTTGGCCGTATATATTATGCATAAGAAATAGAGCATTGGTTTTGGGTTTGCTAATGGCAAATGCCTAAACCACCAAATGATTTTGTTGATTTTGTGGGTTTCTTGAAAGAGATCAAGTATTTTTATTCATCCTAAATTATGTAACATTTCAGCTATTACATTGCTAAATTTTAAACAAGGAGAAGCAGAGTAGGATTTTGAATAAAGCTTTCTATTTAGGTTGGAAAGAGTGCACTTTCTTTTTTACATATATTTATTTATTTAATTCATAAGAGAGAGAGAGAGAGAGAGAGGAGCAACTCCAACAGAGTTCCCATGCCATAATCTACTCCTCTCCTATCCAGCCTGGCATGGACATGGAAGTACGTGCTATGGTGTGTGTACAGGATGACCTTGGGAAGTGAATCCAGCATCTTCTCATATGAATCAAGCTGTGCCACTATTGCACCACCATCTGGCCCTAGAAGAATATAATTTCTAATTATTTGTCATGATAATTTTATAAATTGCACCTATAGCAAATGTACCTTGGTCCTTGGATTAAGTTGCATTAGCCGAAAAGAGAGTCCTGTCAAAAAGGCCTCCATATTGCCGGCATGAAGGAATCATAATTCATTGGTTGTGCCTCAACAACACGAATTGATGCCAGCCATTTGGGAGCTTATGTTTCAAAGCAAATACTGCTGATATGGCCAGTACATAAGAACAAAAGGAGAAAATGAATAAGATATTGTAGATACAAGTCAGCTATAGGGTGTGCTTTTTTTTTTTTTTTTTTTTTTAAAGCAAACCTCATAGGGGGAAAAAAAAAGCAAGGTCAAAGAAACCTAACAAGTTAGAGATCATCTACTTGCGTTACAAGAAAGGAGTGATTTAAGCACAACTCTCGCATTACATTGGGAATAGAATTTGATTTACAAAAAACCTAGATCACAGACTCCTAGTTTAAAGCATGTCATATAAAGGAATTAAAAATTAGTGATGTCTCATTGAACTAGGGAGCAGATTTCAGGTTGCTTTGGACAACCAGGACATGATCATGAATGCGCTAGTGCAGCTAAAAAGTAGATAGAACTGAACTGAAAGGCTATAGAGTCTGGCCTTCAGTCACCTTCAGGCTGTTCTCCAGACCTTGGTTTTCTCATTGGTGAATTCAAGGTCCCTCTTCTCATTAAAAATTGATAATGTAAGTCTGGCTCTGTGTCCTACTGGTTAAGGGAGCTGGATCCTACATGGACTGCTACATGGCTTGCGTCCCAGTCCCAACAGCTTGGAAAACACAGCAGGCACATGTGTGTGTGCTCCCAGGATCACAATAGAATGTAGACGTAAAGGAGAAGGGATTGTGGTGTGACCATGTCCCATTGGGGACACTTTCTCCCTTTCTCTCTCTCTGTACCTGGCACGTCCACGTGCCTCCTCAACTCAAATTGATAATGTAATCTATGCTATGCTTTCTTTTAAAAATATATTAATATATATATTAATATCTTAAAAGTATTTGATAAATATGCATAGTAAAGAATTCAAACAATTAAAAGACAAATGGTGGGACCAGATGGTGGAACAGAGGTGGTGCAGCTGGACTCACATGGAAAGGTCCTCAGTTTTCATCCCTCTCTGTATATCCTGGACACCTGTGCATGTGCCCAAGACCTGGGCTGGCAGAGTCTGAAGGTAGATTGTGGCATGGAGATCCTACTGGGGGTGCTTGTCTCTCTGTCTCTGTTCTTTCTCTCTGATGGAAGAAATAAATTAATAGACTTTTTTTTTTTTTAAAAGGCTAATGTTTAAAAGTTAACCTTCTTCTTATCCCAGAGTTTCCTCATCCTCTCCAGGGGTGGCTAGTTCCTTATATATCCTTCCAGCCATGTTCTTTGCATGTATGCATTCTATAAGCATTGTGCATACACATGTATGTGTCTATTTATCTATCCATATCTGCATATGTGTGTGTGTGTGTATATATATATATATATATATATATATATATATATGCCTTTTGAAAACCAGTGGGATAATCTTCATAAACATAGTCCTCCTCTTGTGTTTTTTATTTAACAATTTTGGAAATTATTATTATAAGTTCATATTGATTTTTCTTCTTTTGAAAGACTCTATGGTCTACTAATCCATAGCTCAATAATTAGTTTACCTAGTGCCTTGGTGAATATTTAGTTTGTTTTTGTAGATTTTCTCTTCAGTTCCCTGCAGCTCTAAATTTTATAACGTTAACATCTAAGTTTAAAAAGATGCCTGGGATATCTTAGTAAGAAAAAAATAGTTGTTACAAATTACATGTGTCACTCCTCTTGGGAGATAAAGGCTCACCTGTTATTAACCCTTGGCCATGGTCAGGTACAGAGTAAGGCAAGGGATGAGACACTAGTCTATGTGTCAGCAGAGGTGGGAAGTGGATGACACACATTTATTCATGGTGGGGACAGGGCTCCTGCATCGTCAACTGTCCCCACACGAGGAACTGCTGTTCTTGTGATTACTGAGTCACTGATAAAAGATTAAATCAGATTGGGGACAAAAACTTCACTGCCTTTTAAAATAGTGATATATGTAATAGGGTTTTTATGTTGAAAAAATGAAAAAAAAATCATCTAGGATTACAGAGAGGGTTGGGTATATGGTGTAGGAATTGGAAACAAGGGAGTTAATAGAGGAGAAGGTACAAGTGATTTTCCCTCAACGTATAATAATATCAAGTGGAGAGCTACTACATTTTTCGGGGGTAGAGTGGGGCACAGAGCAAACACAATCATAGACTAGCCTGGTGTTCCCAGAGTTTAGGAGCAATTTGACATGGGCTATACTGGATTACTCTAAGCTGGTAAAAGCAGGTACCTTAGAGTTCCAGCAAAGTAGAGACACAAATTTCTTTTTAAAAGAAGTTATGTCAAGTCAGGCGGTGGCACAGCAGTGACCACCAACATCCATAGAGGAGAAGTCCTGGTTTTGTGTCCTGAGCCCTCCCTGAGAATGCATGAGGACCCTGTTGTCTGTCTTTCATAGAAGTTATGTTTAATATCTACCAAAACGGGATTAGAGAATGGCTCAGTGATAAAATGCATGCTCCGTGACTCTGACCCACATGGGGAGGTTCCAGGTTTGTGTGCAAAGACCTCCCTGAGTATACTGGGCGTGTCTGTGCCTATGATCTGGGGCTGGCTGAAGTTGGGAGTAGATCACAGCACCCAGGCTGTGACTGTGACTGACTGTTAGGGGTGCCATCTCTCTCACTAGTGGAAGAAATAAATACAGTTTTAAAATTACCAAAAAGCTTCAAAGTACATATTATGGGAAGCATCTGAACTTTCTTCTCCGGTGGTTTAGAATTAGTTTTATTTAAAATTACATACATGGGCGTATCATCTTTCAGGACTGAGACTCTCAAAGCTGTAAGCAGGCCTGAGTGAGGACCTTTGGAGACTGAAGAGCTATGTCCATCAGCAGCCAGGTTGGGCAGTCCTTTATTCCTGCCCCTGTGGAGAAGAATAAACCATTTACATTTTTTGTGGCAAAAATATTCATTTTGCCACCCCCTAGATTTGATCTCCTCACAGGAACAGACTGGTACACCTGTTGCTGGTTTGCTGTGTCTCCAGAGAGATTGTGGACTTTCATTGTGACTCATGAGTATTATTTATGGGCACCAAGACTGGTTGAGACTGAGGAACAGACTGAGTGACACAGCTCATAGTGTTTCCCCTCTGTCCACTAAAGGGTTTTCTGCAATGTCCCCACATGTTGGTTTTCAGTGTCTATTTAAGAAAGAGAAAAGAAGAAGACTAACTCTAGCACATTCAGCAGCCTTCTCCTAGCCTGTTCATTCCTAAGAGGTGTTTGGTTCAAGTGTCCACTTCGTCGAATTGAAAGCATTTCGCTCTTAGTATTGGTATCTTGATAATTATGCCCTGCTTCACTTTGTGTGTGAAGAAACACAGTCTTTATCAGCCCTCCCTCCCCACACCCCTTTTTAGTGAATCTAATTTCTGCTGGCTGGTATTTGAGGTAATTAGCTCAGTGGAACGGAGCACTGTGCTAATGAGTACAAGGTCACTGCTCTGCACAGAGGACAGACTCTCCTTCCTGTAGCAGACACCTGTAGGTCCAGCCAGCTGCTTTGCCAACGTTTCTATGAGGCATGGGGGAGGCCAGGTGAAGAGGGTACAGGTGGCTTAAAACTCAGCCCACCCCACCCCTGACTTTCTCTGGGCACAAACACAGATCTGAGTTTTTAATTATGCATCAGTATTTCTGTCTCGGGAAATGATAGTTGAAATAGAAAAATAAAAGATTAGAAAAAAAGAGTAGAAAATCCTCCATAGTCCTAAAATAATCCTTATGGTTACATTTTGATTCCCTTCCCCAACTTGACAGAGCATTTTGTAGATCTTGAATGGTTAAAAACTTTATATATATTTTAACATGTAAAATAATATGGGGATCATGTGGACACATACAAGTAAACTAGAAATATAAAAGGTGTATAGAGATTAGAAATACCAGGTTAGTAACCTCAAGAATCAGGGGAAGGGGTTTTGTTGGATTCAGAAAAACTGTTTCACTTAGGAGCAAAAGAAAAAATAGCAAAATCTTAAGATTTGACACTGTTTTGTGATTAGTACATGTATATTTACTATATTATTATCATTTCTGAATACTTGATATATTTATAATAAAAAAGTTAAGGTGTATTGCTCTCCTGGTTTTTTGAATCTAAATCCTTCACTCTCTGTACATTTGTGTAATTTTGTTTGTCCTCCTGACAGCCTTCCCAAGTAAAAGGATTGAAACTAAAAAAAAAAAAAAAAAACAAAAAACAAACAAAAAAAAACATTTGAATCTAAAGGATTATTTTTTTCCAAGAGATTTTTGCTGTAGCTCACATGGGCTCTCCCAGAGAGACAGAAAGAGACAGACAGAAAGTGAGAAATCACCGCTCAGGAGGATGGACACGTCACAATTCCTTCTCCTCCATTCTCCTCTCAGGCTTTTGGGCACACACACACACACTGGGACTTGAAACATGGTCTACTAAATGGGAATCCAGTGATATAATCATTATGCCATCTGCTGGTCCCCAAAGGATTAATTTAAAAAAAAAAAAAAAACTGAACTCATGGCAAAAAGTCCTTAGTGTGTATGGGTCATTTTTTGTTCATGAATTTTCCAAGAAGCTGAAGAGTTACAAGGACTCTGTGGGCACTGAGAGGTCCACAAACAGTAAGTTAGACAGTTCCCACCTACTTTAGTTTCCTAGGGCTGCTGTACAAAGTATCATAAACTGGGGAGGGGGGGAGGGGTCGGGGAGGGCTTTTAACCGCAATTAGCCGCAATGTATTCTCACAGTTCTGAAAGCCTCAAGTTAGAAACAAAGGTGTGGGCAGGGCCATGCTCCCTCTGAAACTTGTGGGCAAATCCTTCCTTGCCAATCCCAGCTTCCGGTTGCCCCAAGCACTCGTTGGCTTGTGTTAGTACAGCTCCACTCTCTGGCTCTGTCTTTCTATATGTCTTTCCTTCCTTTTCTTGTCTTTTCCTTTTTCTTTTAAAGTTTACTTTAGAGCACACATGCTTGCTGGAGAGAGAGAGACAGAGAGAGTGATAGGGAAAGTGAGAAAGCACCCTCTGCAGGAATGGCCATGTCACAATCTCTTCTCCATTCTCCTCTCAAGATTTCAGACATGCATGCACATGTGCCTGGCATGTTTTTCAAGCTGCTGTGTCTGGGACGCAAACCACATAGTTTGCCATGCGGGATTTAGCCACTTTAACCACTATGCCACCAGCTGGTCTTCTCTTTTTTTTAAGGACAGTCAATCATATTGGATTAGGGTCACCCTACAAACCTCATCTTAACTTGATTATATCTGCAAAGGCCGTATTTCCAAACCAAGTCACGCTCCCAGGTACTGCAAGTTAGGACTTCAATACAACTTTTTGGGGGACGCTATTTAACCCATACCACCACCTTTATCTGGAAGCTTCCAATTTAGTGGAGAAAACTGATAGGAAAAGATAGTGGTCTCAGTGCCAAAGAAACCCATGCACTTTGCTGCCAGAATCCCAGAGAGGATACACACATTTTAACCAACACCATACACACTTTTATGGACATTGCAGAGTTGACAAGTATAAAGGCTCTGGGGAGGAGTGTGTCTTGACATGTGGCCTTGAGGGATAGGTGGAACTTTAGTGATAGAGAAGTGGGCAGTGGAGGGCACTTTAAGGTGAGCATGAGCAAAGTCATGAAGTACATTTGGTCAGGCCTGGGAAGGAAGATGCTTTTAGTAAAATATGAGAAGGATTGGAGAGCTGCAGAGTGAATGTAGAGGATTCTACAGGAAGCCAAGGTAGCTTAGCAGGACCTGAACTTAGAAATGGTGGTGAGATGAGAAAGTCAGGGGTTGTGGGAGAGGGTTGGAGTGAAGTTGATGGACAGTGGCAGTGGATGGGTAGGTGGGGAAAGGACCCTTGAACTTTTGGTACGGTTGACTGGGACCATGGTGATGCTTTTAGGCAAAATGGGAAGCTCAGAAAGAGAGAATATTTGAAAGAGAAGATAGAAACTTTGCTTATAAATATGTTAAGTTTGAAGGGATCAGCAGTTAGCGTAATGGCTATGTTGCTGTACTCCCATGTAGTCGACCGTGGTTCGAGTCCAGGACCCAGTGGCTTAAAACTCAGGCTGGGCACATGTGCGTGCGTGGCCAAGATCCCGAGAGGAGAGTGGAGGAGAAGGGATTGTGGCGTGGCCATCCCCCCGGGGGCTGATTTCTCGCTTTCTGTCTCTCTGTCGCTCTCTGTCTGTCTGGCGAGTGCACGCTCCCTATAGCAAAAACCTCTCAAAAACAAAAACAAAAAGATTGGCAGTCTACAGGGGAGGTCAGAGCTAGAGGCAAGGATATCAATGTGATAGCTGAAATCATGGGAGGGGCTGAAGTGACTGAGAGAGGAAAGTGGACAGGAACAGAAGAGAAGAGCTAGATAGTGCAGGATCGACAAGATAGTGCAGGATCGACAAGAGTGGGCAATAGTGTGGGCTGGAAAGGCAGGGAGGAGAGAGTTGTGCTTATCAGGGCTGAGTCCTGCCTTGAACTAGCTGAGAAGAATGAAAAATGAGGAGAATGTCACATTTGACAGTTGATGTTCTGTCTGAGAGGTTGATCTTAAGAAAACTCTTTCAGAGAAGTGATTGGGGCAGAATCCAAATTTCAAGAGGTTAAGGAGATGTGGAAGTAAGGCAATTGGAGAGACTGTCACTCTGGCAAAGTCTAGGAGGCGGAAGTGAAAGGGAATAGACACCTAAGACAGCAGGGTAAAGAGAAGAAATATTTACTTAATCTGAGAGATAGAAAGGAAAAGATTATTTGACAAGGCAAGTTCCAGATCAAAGATTGTGGGATCAATAGCATGGAGAAAAGCTTAAGAGACTCTCAGGGAAATCTTGGGAACAATGTACAGGGTCATCGTGTGGAAGAAGTCTGAATCATGTGGAAATTATTAATCCATGTGGGTCACTCTCATAGGTGAGCGCCACAGTTCTCCCTGAAGACTGGAGAATGTGATCTGTGGACACAGTTTTGTGGTTATTGAGCTTGGCTGTGCTCTACTGATTTAAGGACTGAAGGCTCACTCCCCAGGTCCAAGAGCTTCCCCATAGATTCTTGTGGTTTGATAAACTAAATGATAGCTTTGACATCCCATTTAGGCTTTCTGTAGCTCAAGAGCTAAAACCAAGTAAGATGCCTCACTTAGGAAACAAAAGTGCTATAGGAGCCTTACCTGGAAATAACTCTTTTCCTTCCATCACCACCTTGGGGGAGCAACTATTCTTTTATCCTAATCTCTGCCTCTCTTTGGATCCAAATTTCTTTATTTTTTAAGTTTATTTTTTACTTATTTCTTCAGAGAGAGAGAGAGAAGAAGAAGAGAGAAAGAAATACTTAGAGCTAGTACCCTCAATTTGGTATTTAGAGAGATTTTTGCTATAGGGTACATGTGGTTGCTGGAGACACAGAGAGAGACAGAGAACTAGAAACTAAGAAATCACCTCCCTGGGGAATGGCCATGCCACAATCCCTTCTCCTGCATTCTCCTTCTGGGATTTTTGGGCATGCATGCACACATGCCTGCCTTGAGTTTCAAGCCTTCACGGTCAGCCATGTGGGAATCCAGTGCCTTAACCACTATGCCACCTGCTGCCCCCCACTCCCACCCTCAAGTTGGGTCTGATGGTGTGATCCCCAGCCTCAGCCATTCTCAGATCATAGGCATATTTGTGCTGGGTGGATCTAGGAAGGATTCCAGAGACATATTTGGAATCTTCCCGTGTGGGTCAGCCTTGTAAGCATTGTGTTTTGTAGAAATACCACCTTTTGTCCCCTATATCTGAATTTCTAAATCAGACATGTACAAATGTGGTGAGGAAGCCTGAGTATGTGACCTCAACCCTGTGCCATGCTTATTGGGTGCCAGAGGAATCAGACCATTTCAGCCCATGCCAAGTGCTAACAGATACAAGAGGAATAGATTTTATGCCATAACAGACTTACAGCCTGTCCTATGCTAGTGGGGGAGACAAGAGTTCCTTGGAAATGCATTCATACTAGTTGTGTGGTTGAGAAAGAAGAAGTCGATGTTGGCTAGAGTAGTTGAAAAGATTTTTGTAGAGGACATGAGTAGGCCCTTGAATGATGGGCAGTTTGGATAGATGGGTAAGAAATGGAAGAGTAAATCAGGTAGATGACCAACATTTTGGAAATAATGTAGCATGCCCTTATGACAGTAGAACTAGTCAGAATAGAGGGAGCATATCTGGGAGTGAACTGTGATTAGGTGGGATGAAGTTGGGTTAAAGAGCGCATTCAATATCAGATTGAATAGAATAGGCTTTTTGAAAATGATTGAGGGTTATTGAAAGTTAAAGAGAAGGGGAATATATATGCAGAAGTTGGTATTTTAGGATGGAACTGCCCCTTCCTTCTACTTCAGTTTGGCTCTAAAGGGCTGACCACTTCATGCAGGATGCATTTGCCATGTTCCTTGTCTGTAGTGAACTCACATTCAGAAAGCCAGTTCTTTAACTGGCCTATAATCTAGTGATTAAGGGAGCTGGACCCCACAAGGCTGACCACAGTTTGTGTCTCCACTCCAGTGTTTGAAAGATGTGCCAGGTGTGCATGCATGCTTGCACTAAATCCTGACAGGATGGAGAAATGGGAAAAAGGGATTGGGACATGACCACGCCCCATCAGGAGATGCTTTCTCCCTCTGTCTCTCTATCTCCCTCCAAAAAGTATGCACAAGCCCTCTGGCAATTAAAATGACAACAAAAACAGCAAGTTTGTCCTGTTTTTTCTTCTCTAACTTAGGAAACTTTCCCCCAGAAGCTTGAATTTATTCTTTTTAAACCACGCAGATGCAAGTCATTGGAAAACTCGAGGAGAAAAATCTGTTTTTCAGTTTTTCTCTTCGTTTTTCCCTTGACTTTGGTCTTTTGTCCTTAGCCTCTAAGAATCTTGATAAAATTCCTTTTTAAATTTTCCCTGTTCCCACAATGATTTTAATGAGACCATCATCACCCTCAGAAAAATAACCCAGGCTGGAGGTTGTGAGGTCAACTGCATTAAAATCTCCCTTTCCTCTCCTGTAGAGAGATGCTATATGGTTGAGAGAAATGCACCAGCACTTCACAAAATGACTGCCCATCACAGAGCTCCTTGAAGAAATCCTAAAATAACATTAATAGAACATGTGCCATACTTGTGGGATGCAAGGCTCTCAGGGAAGGGGGTGGGGAACAGAGAAAAGAAACAGATTTTAATGTCAGGTTGACAAGAGTTTATTATACACATCAGTGGTTAAAATAATTACTTTTTTAAATTATGAAAAAGACTTTCTGGGGCCCTGTTAAGTACCAGCTGCAGTTCCTTGCAATTGATTTGTTGGAGCTCCAAAAAAAGACACCTTGTTTTTCCAGATCTTTGGAGGATCTGAGCAGGAGGCAGTGAAGTGTACCCATTCTCTCCTTGCCTTTGCACTTCAGGATTTTTTTGAGATATGTTGTGCACATTTTCTCTGTTTAATCCAGGTCACATCTTTAATTTGGTATTGTCCTCCCCAGAGGGCTGTGTGGTATGTGAAGATGCACTTGGTATCAGCTCTTCATTTGCTTTGAAAAATTGAGGCCTTTCTGAATAGGTAAAAGATGTGATAGGGAGCTTTGGAGCTGGTAGAGGTTGGTGGAGATCTAAGAGCCTGGATCTCAGTTTTCCCCCTGATCTAGAATCTTCTCATGGGAAACTGAGAATGCTGACTGTTTGATTGTTTCTCATAGTGAAATATGGCCACTCTGTGGCCTCATGTTTTAATGTGGGACTTCGGGTCAACTTTCAAACTCATCACAGAGCTTGAACCAGCTCTAATAACCTTGATTGGGTAGGTAAGAGCTATGAAGTGATTGCTCAGTACTCTGTTGATCATGTGACTGACCCCATGACTACAAATCTCCTGTTCTCTCCCTGGGGTACCTACACCTCACTTCCTTTTATTTCCTCTCCCTTGAAACTCCTTTTCCTCTTGGCTTTTATATCTGTCAAGGACCATGCTTGGTGCAGAGCTGAAAGCAAATTCCTTTATGACCATTCTTCTATTACTGTCTATGGTGATACTGAAGAGTAACTCCTGAGATTGGAATTATCCCCTGAGATCAAAGGGGCATATAATTCTAATACCCAGAAAAATGCCTGCAAATAAAATGAAATGCTCTGATGTAGGTAATAGTGATTGCACCCTCTTTTCACAGAGCTAGTGCTCTACCTGTGAGGGCCTGTGCAGGTGGGGTAGGTGAGTGCTTCCATTGGCCCTGCCCTGCCCACCCAGATACCCACATTCTCCTTGGCTCTGGACCAGTGGTTTGCTTGGGGCTCTGGAGAGCTCTGGTCTGGCTATTGCCTTCTGTGCCTCCAAAGATCCTCTGACCCTCTGTTGTTGTTGGCCTAAATATGGTTGAAAATGTATTTTATTCTTCATTTAACCAGGGCAGAAAAGGACTAACAAAATAAAACTAAACCACAGTGGAAATGGCAACCAGAGGCTCCCTCAACAAAAGCAGAGAGGTGGAGGGGCTGAGTACAGGCTTCTGTTCTTTACTCAGTATACACTGGTCAGTACCATAGAGGTGGCATCTCCAGCCCTTCCTTTCACTCCAGCCCTGATGACCTCACCCCTTAGGTGGCCTCCTTGCAGGTGCCACTTTTACCTGGAGGCCCTTAGCCTTCATCTGTCCCATTCTTAGGAACTGACTGGAAGTTGTATCCTGTTTCAGAGTCTCAACCTTCTCCTGAGTTTCCCCTTTTCAGGTGGAACCATCAGACTAGCTCCTCTGACTATCCCAATTTCCAGTAACCTTTTTGAATCAATCAGCACCCACGTATTCCTGCAGGTAGGTGGGATTCAGCCTCAGAATCTTATTTGTGTGTATGCATGTTTGTGTTTTTCACCTTGAAAGAACTTAAGAACATTGAACTCTTGCATCCACCATTCCCAACCAGGGTGAATGGGAGCCTTTTGAGAAGAGAGAGTAGAACAGTTTCTAACAAGCTGTTGAGCGTGTGGCATCTCCCTGAAGATTTATTTTCAATTTGCAGGCAGCTGCAATTCGAGCAGACATCAGTCTGTGCTGGGATTATTTCCCACAAATGCACCATTGAGTGCCACATGCAAATGTAATGTTTAGCTGCAGGTCAGGCAGTGCATATGTGTTTTATGGGCAAGCTTCTGGAAAAGTGGTTAAAATAGAATTTTGTGTGTGGTGATCTGCTTCATAGAGTCACATGAAAGTACCCAAGTTACTGGTAGGTGAATTTGGTGGAATTGTTTTCTATGAGAATCCCAAGTCATATTAGAATTATACTTTAACAAAATTAATGTAGACTAGGTTGATATAAAATATAAATATCCAGTTGGAGATGTCAGTGCAGGGAAGAGGCTGTTTGGGGGGAATGCTCCCAGCCATGTGGATATGGCTCCCTGGAGTAGGGGCAGGACTAGGGGTGGGGGGTGGGGGTGAGAAGCTTGATTTTGCCCAGCATCTCTGCTAATGATGTGGAACTCAAGTAAACAGCAAGTTAATGAACTTCCCAGATATGTGAAATTCAGCAGCTGTTGCAAATGGCAGTGAATACAGAAATAAATATATAAAGGAAGAGAGGAAGGAAGAGAAAAGCAAGGAAGAGGGGGAGGGAGGGCAGCAGTGTGAGTAGGAAAAACAAGGATGAAATCCAGTTTTTCAAAAATACATTCTTGTATCTTGCATGATTGCAGATACCAAGTATCTTAGAAATAGCCCATCTGATAGGGCACTAAGGGTAACCAAGTACTCTGCCACTTGGAGGGAGTTGTTAGTTTTCTTGGAGTCTGGTTGTGTCTGTAGGTATGAATAAAACAGGCAAAAGATATAGAAAGTCTGTGTGGTTATGCTCCCTTTTGGGAGAATTAACATCCATAAACTTAAAAATTCACCATTAGTAATTGGCTGAAATTAATGGATTGTCAAGAAAGTGGTAGCAAATTACACCTTGTCAGCTAATTACAAGTCTTTTATAAACTAACCTTCAGTTTTATCTTTTTAGCTTCATCTATTTCTATTTTTAATAGACACCCTACACCTCAGGCAAGTCATGTGGTTTTTTTTTTTTTTTTTTTTTTTTTTTTTTCCCCTGTAGCATAGTTTTCTTCCTTCTGCTCAAAGTTCTGCTTTGAGCCCCCTCTTCCTTCCTGCCCTCCTCCCTGTCTTACAATCCCTTCATTGGCAGGCAAGGAGGGTCTTCCCCTAGTCTCCAGAGGTATCACGGCTCCTCCCCCATAGGCTTCAGCAATCCTTTGCTCTTACCTCTCTGTATTTCTCTACTGAGTACATGTGTCCTCTGGCAAATTCTCTAAAAAGATCTCATTCAATATTCATTCAACAAATATTTATTGAACCACGTATAGAACTAGTTGTCTTAGTTAATCCTAGCCATCAGCCTTCAGGAGGCATATAACCCACAGCTCAGGATAAACACACTTCACTACATCTGCTTCTGTTGACCAAGCTCTTAGGATGGGCCAGAGGCCTGACTAGGCAGTTCACAGATGCTATCTCATCTGATCACCACACAAGAAATGCTTGTATGGTTAGGTATTATCATCCCCATTTTACAGATGACATCAAAAGAAAGGCGAATAACTTGCCAAAGGGCTGGGACTAGTACCCCTGGCTGCCTGACATCAGAGCTTCCTCACTGGTTACTAAACCTGGTTGATCTCTGTATACATACCTCAGCATGTGACTCTCCATTTCAAGTGTATTACTCACCTTTGTGTTTGCTTTATGATAGTGAGTCTCAAACTTCAGGTACTAAGGGAGGAAGGAAATAATCTAGACTCACTGATGTCTCTAAGAATCTAGGTGTCTTTTAAAACACCTATGTGAAAGGTGAGCCTTTATCAGCCTGAAGTTTAAGCGGGAATGGGAAGCAGCCTGGACCAATATGAAAAATTCTCCCTCATCTGAGGAACCACGCCATAGTGAACCAGAGAGGCAGGCAAGACTTGTTTCCCCACTGTGTTACCTCTCCTTGGGCATTCTCCTCTATACTTCGGCCTATACTGCTCTGGTAGACACATGCTCTCTCCTCGTGGTATCAAAACAGCGCCCCCCAACAAAGATTTGAGTATTAGTCATTTACCTGTTAGTGTGTCTTCAGGTGACTATAACCCATCTTCCTTTTAAAAAAAATACATACATATGTGTGTGTGTGTGTGTGTGTGTGTATATGTATATATATTTATATACATACATATGCAGATAAAGACAGCAGAGCCCTGTCCAGTGGCCCACTTAGCACGGGCACTGATCAGAAGACACACTGGGCCTTCACTCTGACCTGCACAGGCCCAACTACAAAGAGGGACTTTGTGTGGTACACAGAGGAAAATGACCTGGCCATTCCTTCACCCTTCACTTTGTAACTCATCGTTAACTCATTCACCCACTACCCAACTGGCCAGCCTTTATTGAGTTCTAATAGCAACAGTGAAACAATTTGAACATTGGGATTAATAGAGGGAGAGAGATAGGGAAAGACCCATTTTTCTATAGTATCTTAATTTTGAGAAGACGCAGACAAGAAAGTAAATAATGAGAAGGCAGTAAGGTAAATGTCTTCTGGGTCTTAGGACCCTGAGATCAACTGGTAACGTTATGGCTAACAGTCTCACCAGATAAGAGCTTTCTTATTATCAGAGTTTTCTCAAGAAAGTATCCTCCTCCCCTCCACCAAAGGAAGTCAGTGGTTATTCCTAACTCAAGTCTTACAATTTAGTTGTCTTTAGTAAAGGTGGAACATGTTGGACCTCAGCCTCTGTATTATAGTTTTGTATTACTAACAACTGTTGTTATATCTCCTCTATTGGAGTGATATTCCACAAACCATTTGCTTTCCTCCCATATTTTATTCTCTAACTCATACATAGTTAACTTGATTAGAAGCCCCTCAAAGGTTGAGGAATCATGTGATATCATTCCTCATTTGGAATTTGAAGGACAAACTATTCATGGAACTGCTGCTTCTTTAGGTTTTCTTTTATTGTCCTAAGTAGAAATCATCACGTGTTTTTTTTTTTTTGTTGTTGTTTGTTTGTTTGTTTTTAGAGGTTTTTGTTATAGAGCGTGTGCGCTCTCCAGAAAGACAGAGAGACAGAAAGTGACAGAAATCACCTCCCAGGGAGAATGGCTATGCCTCAATCCCTTCTCCTCCATTCTTCCCTTGGGATCCTGGGCATGCACGCACACACACCCGGCGTGAGTTTAAGTGACTGGGTCTGGGACTCAGACCGCTGTCGACTACATGGGAGTCCAACGACATAGCCAATTACACCAACTGCTTGTCCCTGCCACATGTTTTTTTAAAAGATTCTTTCCTGGAACAATTACTTTGTTTTGCTTTTTTAAGAACGAGGTGTATATCATGCTGGGTAAAGTCTCTTTACAATCTAAATAGTGTATAGCAATTGAATGTATAAATAATAATAATAATAATAAAGGAATGAAGAATAAAAAAATTGGGCTTTTCTTATATTCTTTGGAAAACTAGCTTCTACTATGCAGCTTGTTCACTCACAACAACAAAAAATTTTATATTAATTTATCCATATGTTCATAGAAGATAAAGCTAAAATAGCTTGTTTTGCATTACTGGCATTAAAATTAAAAATACATCTCCAAATATGAAATGGATAGAGTAATGCAGATTTAAATTTCCCCGGGATAAGAGGGCATTTTTTTCTGACAACATTATTATTTCATCCATTTATCCATCCACTCATTCATCCATCCATCAGCATTCATTGAGCATTTATTTAGTACAAGGCCCCAAAACATATGGGTGATTCATAATTGTATAGAAAAAAAAATCAAGGAAGTCTCGGCAGGAAGCAGCATATAATATGTAGAATATTAACATTTTGCCTCCGTTTACTTCCTTTCATTGCTTTTAGAATTAAATCAAGAAAGAAATCTATATGTACCTTTTCAGTATAGTATATCTGAGGGAAACTACTTGTTTAAAATGTAGGGCTTGGTTTTTCTGGTCTTTACATTATTTATTTTTCATTCTTTCTCTCATTCCCTGAATATTCTATACCTTCCATGTCCCTCTCTCATCAGATACTGGGTAGTTGAAAGACAGGAAAGCAGGGGTAAAGCCATTAGTTTTGCTTTTTATTAGCTACTTGGTTAAAGACTAGTTCCAAACTCAGGTCCTAAAGTGACTTTCCTGTATAAAATGTAACTTGGGAATATTTGAGGTTTCCATCACCTGGCATCATGGTAGAGGAACATGTGCGTTGTCAGCAGATTCACTTGATTATTGGTTCTAACTCTGTCAGCTGCTATCTGCAACTCTTGCCCACCTCAAGTGAAGAATGAGCATCAGAGTATCAGTATTACAGATTTACAGTGAGATCAGAATGCCTCATATGATGTCTGCATGTGTGGATGCTCAGTAAATTTTAGTCTGTTCCTTCTCCCTGTAACTTTTTAAGATATTGTGTAGTAGATTTCATCTAAATGTTATGCCTAAGAAATATTTTTTAAAAGTTTCTTTGTTGGGGGACCAGCAGGTGGTGTAATGGCTATGTCGCTGGACTCCCATGTAGTTGACCGAGGTTTGAGTCCCAGACCCGGTGGCTTAAATTCATGCCGGGCGTGTGTATGTGCGTGCCCAAGATCCTGAGGAGAATGGAGGAGAAGGGATTGCGGCGTGGCCATGTCCCTGGGGGGTGATTTCTCGCTTTCTGTCTCTGTCTCTCTGGTGAGTACATGCGCTCTATAGCAAAAACCTCTCCAAAGAAAAAGAAAAGAAAAAAGTTTCTTTTTGGGGGCAAATAGATGGCATAGTGGTTAATACACTGAACTCCTTCATGGCTGTTTGCAGTTTGAATTCCGGTCCTGGTACCTTGAAAATCATGTTGGGCGTATGTGTGTGCATGCCCAAAATCCCAGGAAGAGAATGGAGAAGGAATTGTAGCATGACTGTCCCTCTCGGGGGATGATTTCTCACTTTACCTCTCACTGTCTCTCTCTGTCTCTCTTGGGCAAGCACATGTGCCCTATAGCAAAAATCTTAAAATAAATAAATACATAAATGTAAAGCTCTTTCTTTATTTCTTCCATAAAGAAGAAAGACAAGAGAGATAGTGAGAGAAAGAGAGACAGATACCTTCAAAAGGTCGTCATGCCATGGTTCACCTGCAGCTTTAGTTAGCATGGATCATGGACACATGTATGCTTAGTGTGTTCTTGGAGTTCACTAGATGTGAACCCAGAACCTTGTGGATCCCTCTTGTGGAGCATTGTATTACCGCTACATCACCACCCAGCTTCCTCAAGAAATTTAGATAGCAAGGTTTAGTGCCATAGCTTAAGATTCTGAAGTTGTCTCTGTGACCTGGTGGTTAAGACCGCCAGATCGTTTCAAGTACTGGACCCAGCAACCTGAGAAACATACCAGTTGCATTTGCATGCAAATGCATGTATGCCCAAAATCCCTGAAGGAGGGAAAGATGAAGGAGAACCATTTTCAGTGTGTGTGGGAGGGTGCCTTCTCCTCTCCCCTCTCTGTCTCTTTCTGGCAAGCACATGCATTCTCTGGCCAAAAAAGAGAGAAGATTCTATTTAACTCCTATGTTTATTAAAGGTCTTCCTAAATTTGGTTAATATACATATAATGTGATCTTAAGTAATTCTCAGCCCTCTTCTGCCCCTTTGTCAGATGAGAGTCTGGATGGCTCTCTCTTTTTCCCCAAGGCAGCTGTGAGGCTCAGATGAGATAATGGGAATATTCTGAGAAGTCTAAAGCTTACAAATGCCAGAGACTTAACTACCATCAGTCACTATTTGGACATGTCAAAATTAAATTTCAGTTCAGTATCATTATTGTAGGCATTTCTTTTTTGTGCTTGTCTGGATCTGTGGCCTTGGCTCTGTGTAATGCTAAGGGCCTGAGCTGTTGTTGGGCTTAGGATGTAGCTTTATGTGAGGAGCAGCAGCAGCCTTTATTTCACCTGCTTAAAACTCTGCTTGCAGAAAAATTTGGCTCAGACTTTCCAAAATAAACTCACCTTTGGGCTGAGTCCAGGAGTGGAAAATTTTAGCTGAAAACGATGGCTTGTCGGAAAATGTAGGAGTGACTGCAAACTGGGGTATATGTATCCATCAGAGAAGGCTGGGTGTAACCCCAACTATTCCATCCCCTGCCAGGCATCCCCTAACCATAACATCCAGCCCTCCCCACTGACAGGTTACCAGTTCGGTGAAAAGAGAGAGGCATAAAAAAACCCTTAAGGGTTGTCTGTTTTGTTTTTTTTTTTCCACTGTCAGATAAACCTCAAGTCTTTGGCTTTTGGAATGATGGGTGGGCTTGCTTTCATTTTTGTGGGTTTGGTAGCATTTGATTATATAATTATTCCTCTCATCTGACTCTCCCTCAATATCCTTTAACATGATGGTGGTATAGGTCACTTTGCCAGGTATAGTTTCTATAATCCATGGAGTGTCAAGAAGGTACTTATTTTCAGATCAAATGCTGCTGACCTGACTAAGCCTTCTGTCTTGCCTTGAAGCTGAGTATAATGAGTTTTCCCAGTGCAGTGGCTGGTGGGACCTGGGGGCTTTTTGAAGGTAGCTCTGAGCATGGATGTTGAACAGGGCCTTTGTCACCAACTGTGAGGTGCTTCAAGTTAGATGCATGCTTTGGAGCTCTGCGCTTGGTTTTCCATTCTCTGTTCATTCTGTCGCACAGGTCATTGTAGCAGATAAAGGGATCTCTGATTCTCTGCAGTTGGCCCTTGAATTTTCCATTCTTCACAGACTAGATGTCATTTCTACCAGAGCAGAAACATATCTAGGTAGGAGCTTGAGGGGTGGGGTAAGATGAGGAGTGGGAGCTCTGGAGAAAATGGATTCTGAGTTCATGCTGGTATAGAAATGCTGCAGGACTGGTCAGGAGAATAACACCTAATAGCTGCTGTTGTAGTTGGAAGGAAAAGGAGGCTAGAAAGTGAAATATTACATAGGAGTACCTTAAACTGTCAATGGAACTGCTGTCCTCTCCCCCCCCCCCCCCCCCAGCAGCAGAGGAAACAAATGCACACTAACGGTCAGAAGAAAACACCACTCTTGAAAGTGTCCTGTTTTTTTTTTTTTTTTTTTTTTTTTTTTTTTCATTCTCATCCTTAATTTTTTCCCTTGAGTGCTCCCAGACCTTATTTCTGGCCTCATTCAGTGGTTCTCTTCTAGGCCAGAGGAACTTGAACCAAGGTTTGCCAACCAGAATTGATTGAGATGTGTCTGGAAAGCCTGGAATCGGCCAATGTAAGAATAAGACTGGGGACCAGCAGTTAGCGTAATGGCTATGTCGCTGAACTCCCATGTAGTCGACCGTGGTTCGCATCCCGGACCTGGTGGCTTAAAACTCACACCGGGCGCGTGTGCGTGTGTGCCCAAGATCCTGAGAGGAGAATGGGGGAGAAGGGATTGCAGTGTGGCCATCCCCTCTGGGGGGGTGATTTCTCGCTTTCTGTCTCTCTGTCTCTCTCTGTCTGTTTGGTGAGTGCACGCGTCCTATGGCAAACACCTCTCAAAAAAAAAAAAATATATATATATATATATATATATAAAAGAATAAGACTGAAATCCAGAATGATCTTTGCCCTTCCTTCTGCTTTGATTTCATCAATAGTTTGCATGTGTCACAATCTCTGGCATTTCATCCCAGCAGTATCTTCTCTGTTGGTCAACCCAAGGTAGAATTTTGTATTGGCTACTGGACAGGTTAGCCAACCACGATGAATTAAATTCCAAAGAAAGGAAAATGGGAACCTGTGTCTTCTCTGTGTGAGAGAATCTGAGAACACTGCTACTCATAGGTACAGATTTTATCATCAGTAGCAAGAAATACCTTTCATTTGAACATTGGCTTTGTTAGCAAAGTGCCTTCCCATTCCTTATTCCTGTAAGGAGGAAACTGGGACAGAGAGAGGGTGGTTAAGTGATTTGCTCAAGATCCCAACCTAAATAAGTGATGAAAGACATAAACCTGTTTTGCCTTTCACAGGTCAGTGGGATATTGAATCAATTTTCTACTTTTACTTGGGAATTAGCTCCTTTCCTCAAGGATGGAGGTCTGGGCCAATCTAGAATTCTGTGATTTTATGACTGCCGTATTGCTCACGGTCCAACAGATGCCATGTCTGTGAGAGCTGCTTTTGATGGGTGCTATCAAAAGAGTGGAAGTGTTTTGTGGATCCTAGTTCATTATTTCACAGGCAAATATTCTTTTGTTATAACATGTGTAACAGGTCTGTATACAACCCAGGCCTATGTCATAGTTCTCATCTCTCTCTCTCTCTTTTAAAAATATACGTATGATCAGTTATTTAATTAGGTTCTTGGCAAAAAATTTAGAACACCAATTTGTGAGGATAAACTCCATTCGTAAGGGCAAACACGGATCACAGATAGCCCTGGAGCTGAGGAACAGCTTTGATTTTTGGTAAAATTTGCAAGTCCACAGCTTTCTGATCAACCTTGTGCTGCTCTGAAATCTCGTATTTCTCCTTTGTGTCAAAGATCTCACTTTCCTGGGACCAGCAGTTAGCATAATGGCTATGTCGCTGGACTCCCATGTATTCAAACGCAGTTCGAGTCCTGGACCCGGTGGCTTAAACTCACGCCAGGTGCATGTGCGCACGTGCCCAAGCTCCCGAGAGGAGAATGGAGGAGAAGGGATTGTGGCGTGGCCATCCCCCCAGGGGTTGATTTCTCACTTTCTATCTCTCTCTCTCTGTCTGTCTGGCGAGTGTACACGCCCTGTAGCAAAAAGCTCTAAAAAAAAAAATAAAATAAATAATCTTGGGACCAGCAGTTAGCGTAATGGCTATGTCGCTGGACTTCCACGTAGTAGACCGCGGTTCATGTCCCGGACCCGGTGGCTTAAAACTCACGCTGGGTGCGTGTGCGTGCGTGCCCAAGATCCTGAGAGGAGAACGGAGGAGAAGGGATTGCGGTGTGGCCATCCCCCGTGGGGGGTGATTTCTTGCTTTCTATCTCTCTGTCTCTCTCTCTGTCTGTCTGGCGAGCACACGTGCCCTATAGCAAAAACCTCTAAAAAAAAAAAAAACTGAATTAAAGGCAAGATACTTAAACAGGCACTTAATCAAAGAGGAGATCCAAATGACCAACGTGTGTAGGAAAAGTGCAATCCTATTCGTAATCGGGAAATATGAAAAATAAAACCAAATTAAAAAAAAAAATCTCACTTTCCTAGTGTCTGGGCTTCCGCAGTTTCTTTTTCTTGAAGTAAGTATTGGTAAGATGCTTTGCAATTTTTACTTTGCTAGTATCAATTTTCGTGGAGGTGGCAATGACAACTTTCTTGTATGTTCTATGCAGTGGAACTCAGAACCAGCGGTCCAGTTACAAGTAGCAAACCACTGCTCAGCTGCTTCAGGGAAACCACTCTCTTGCCTCTGTGGCGTCCAGTGAGGTTGATCAGAATGGTCCTAGGAGTGATGCTAGCTCAGGGCTTCTCCTTCTTGGGCTTTTTAACCTCGGGGTCAACCTTTTTAACTTTGCCACTGGCATCAGCCTTCATGGCTTCAGGTTTCTTCTCCTAAGTATCCTGTTTCGTAGCTTTTTCACCTGTCATCTTGTATAATGGAAAAGCACAGTTCTCATCTCTTAAATGTGGAGGCTGTTGCATACTTTCTTAAGACTGAGTCTTAGTCAAATGATAAATGTCTAATGTTACCAAAACATCCGAATTCCCTGGAGGGGCAGCAAGGTGAGTAGATAATAATACCTTATATCCCCATAAAAAGCTTCATACTTTCCAGAGCCATTGAAATATTACCTCATCCTCACTTTGGGACAACCTTTATCATCTTCCTTTGAGAGATGGGGAGAAAATGTATGCACAGAAAATTTACCACTTGCCCAAGGTCACAATGCAGGCTCCTGGCTGTTCTTGCTTCTTGTCCTTTCTCCTATGCGGATCCTTTTTGGAGGAGGCTTTGTCTGCTTACCAAGGTCAAGGGTGTTCCCATCATTTTTCCCTGGAAGCTCTGCTTTTGAGGAGCTGCATGGAAGAGGGAGAACATTTCTTTTTCGGTGGTTTCTCATGTCTGTGGGACATAGTTCGTGACAAATTTTTATATGGAAAATGGAAACAGCTCCTGCTTCCTTCCCACACAGATGAGCTGAGAGTCTGCCTCTGACGTGAGAGCGGCATGAAGCGGGAGATGGCTCTGGCCATTCCTTCTCTTTGGTTCCTAGCTGCCAAGTCAGGAAGTAGACCTGGGGATGTAAGGCACTAAACTTCACTTAGTTAGGCTGAGGTGCTCCTGCAGCACAACTTGCTGTAGGTTGCATGAGGGCCCCTTCTCCCATTCAGCAAACCAATATTGGGAGGGAGCCTGCTCTGTGGTCAGCCGTGTGTGAGGGATGCAGGGATGCCACAGGGAACTGTGCACAGGTCTTGCCCTCAGTGAGCTCCCAGATTACTATCAGAGTTCATCCCTCTCACTTACCACTGCCCATCACAGACTGCATATCAAGGACTATCAGATTTTAACACTTTTCTGAGCAAAGCAAGTTACTGACTTATGCTGGGATTCCAGTCCAAGACCATCAACTGCCACAGAGCAAAGCTATGAGGTCATTTGTGGCAGAGACAGCCTGTGTATCCACCAAAGCCTGTGTCCTGGGCAAATAGTTAAACCACACGCTCGTTGCTTTATAGCCAGGTGTGGCCATATGTGGTCATGTGGCTGCATTTTGGTCAGTTGAATGTGGGTGAAAGGATTAAGTGCCTCTTTTAGGCCAGCCTTAGGTGCTGCTCCCTCCGTAGGCTTGAAACAGCCATTCATTGGGCCAGCAGGTGGTGTGGTGGTTAAGGTGTTGGATTCCCACATGGCTGATCACAGTTTGAGTCCTGGACCTGACAGCTTGAAAATCATAATGGGTGCATGTACATGCATGTGTGCCCAAGATTCCAGGAGGAAAATGGAGGAGAAGGGATTGTAGCATAGCCATCTCTTCTGGTGGGTGATTTCTCACTTTCCCTGTCTCTCAAGTGCATGTGCCCTATGGCAAAAAAAAAAAAAAAAAAAAAAAAGGAAAAGAACAGGAACAGCTAGTCATGATGGTCTTAGGGTGTCAAGGGTTGGAGGGAGCAGAGCCACAGGGGAAGGAACCTTTGTCTCCAAATCCTATTTGGAGAGAGCCACTTCTGTGGGCATAGGTATTAGTTTGGAATTTATAGTTGTATAGGTCTGGACTGCAAATTGCATTGCAGCCACCAAGATTTGGAATTTACTTGTTGCCCTAATATACCAGTTTCAGGGACAGAGACACTGACTTGAGTCAGGAACATGGAATCAGTCCGGATAAGGCAGGTGGGATTTTTTTTTTTTTTTTTTTGGAGAGGTTTTTCGCTATAGGGCGCGTGCGCTTGCCAGACAGAGAGAGACATAGAGACAGAAAGCGAGAAATCACCCCCCAGGGGGGATGGTCACGCCGCAATCCCTTCTCCTCCATTCTCCTTTCGGGATCTTGGGCACGCACGCACATGCGCCCGGCGTGAATTTTAAGTAACCGGGTCCGGGACGCGAACCATGGTCGACTACGTGGGAGTCCAGCGACATAGCCATTACGCTAACTGTTGGTTCCCAAGGCAGGTGGGATTTTGAGAACTTCTTAGGCTACTTCTGGGTTAGTGCCTTGGCCTGGAGCCCCCTCTAGCTATGAAAGTATAGGACGGAGGACTCTAAATCTTCACTTCTGAAAGGGAAAATTTGGCCTAGGTCTCTAGGTACTGCAGGTGCTGGTCAGGAGCACTCTGGGCTGGGGCCAGTGTACCCTGCATGCCTCGCCAGGCCATGGCAACAGCTGCTCCAGCCAGGCTCAGACCTGTGTGCTGGGCTGTCAGCCTGCCTAGGTTGAGGACAAAAGGAAGATGTGGTGGAAAATGCCCCAGTTATAGCAGATCTTGGCACTTGCTCTGTGCCCCACACCAGCCAGCTATGTGACCTTGGACAAGCCTTGCCCTGACCCTCAGCATGATGCCTTTGCAGTGCAGTGGCCGGGTGTGGACTAGATAATCCTAGATATTTGTGAGTGTGAATGCTGAAAGCTTTTAGTCTGCTACACCCAAGAAGTTTCAAGACTCTCTGGGCTGCCCCACCCAATCCTGATTCCAAGGCTGTGGCTCAGCCTGAGTATGGTTTCTGCAGCATGTTGTTCAATAGCATGCCAACTTCCCCTGTGACCCTAAGCAGAGACTTTCAAACCTCAACTCTTCAAAAAGAAATAGAAAATTTCTCACACCTCATCCCTTCTTCTGTTAAGCTGGATATTATGATACCTTCCACTGGAGAGAGAGGTCTCATGTTTCCTCCAAAGCCCATTCATCATCTTATTTACTCTATGTGAACATAGCACTGCATAGGTGCACACGGGCACTGTTCTCATTAACTCATTCGGTTCCTTAACAACCTGATGATGGAGGTACTATCATTATTCTTATGACAGGTGAGAAAACAGAGACCCAGAGAGATTAAGGAACATGCCCCAAATCTCTCATCTAGTAAGAGGCCAAGCTGGGATTTGAACCCAGAGAGTATGGCTTTAAAGACTGTGCCCTTGATGCGTAGTTTCTCGTAAGTGCTCCTGCAAAGTCCACATGTCCTTCAGACCCTCTAATGTATCCTGCTAAGGATTTTGCTTCAGAACCACAGTTGTAGATGGCTGAACCCTGGTGAATTTATTTTTTAGCTCCGTTGTCTTCTGTAAAATTTTAATGATTCCACTGCCAGGCCCCAGGCCAGGACTCCCAATCCCAAGAAGTGGCAGGAGAATGCTCTGGACAGTGCAGCTCCAGCAGGGCCCAGAATGCGCCTGGGGCCTGGGGAGCTGTTGTCATAGGAATTTACAGCTGTTACTAACTAACATCTTGTTTCTGCCAGGCCCAATCAGCCAAGTGAGGGCCTGCCTGAAAGACCATTGTTTGCTGGCCTGTTCCAAGCTCTGAGGCCTGCAGACCCTCATGCCTAGGGGGGTGGGTGTCTTACTGTTGAGCTGACACAGCCTGATAGCTGGAAGCTGATCCAGGGATACTGGGATGGAGAGGCAGCTTGCTTTTCCCTGTCTCTGCTTAACTCCAGGTGGAAATTCTTCCAGGCAGAAACATATTGCTTCTGGTGGTCCCACTATCCATTTTTTTTTTCTTTCCCATAGGGCACATGTGCTCCCTGAGAGAGACAGAGAGACAGTGAGAGGGAAAGTGAGAAATCATCTCCCAGGGAGGATGGTCATGCTGCAACCCCTTCTCCATTTTCCTTTCAAGATTTTGGGCATGCACACACATGCACCAGCATGTTTTTCAAGCTACCATGTCTGGGACTTGATCCGCAGTTGGCCATGTGTGAGTCCATCACCTTAACCACTGCACCACCTTCTGGCACCAGCCCCACTATTCTACGTGTTCATCCTTATTCTAGGTCGCTGCTCCCTCCTTGCCTCTTTCTTAGCTTTCATACTTTTAGAAAGAATGGAGTGGAGAGTAATTGAAGGCAAACACTTGGGAATCACATAGATCAACTTGCAACTCACCCACTTACTAGATGTGTAACTTTGTACAAAGTACATTTCCTCTCTGTGTCTCAGTTTCCCTACCTACAGAACAGAGAAGAAAAAGAACTATTGTGAGGACCAAACTAATAGACAACAGCTATAAGGTATTTAGCACAGTGCTGGGCATATTACAAGCAAGAGGCTGAGGACATTGTGACCAAGAAAACTGCCTAGGTGAAAATTGCAGCTTCATTACTTACTGCCTGTGTGACCTGGAGTAAGTTACATATCTCGATTTCCACCCCTGTAAAATGGGACAATGACAGTCTTTATTTTACATGACTATTGCAAGGATTAAATGAATAAGTATTTGTAAAGCACAGAACAATGCCTAGTGCCTAGCAAATGCTAAGTATTTGTTAAATAAAATACATAACTGCTCAATATGTGTTGGCTATTATTTTTATTATTATTGTTAACTTTATAATAGCTTAATAAAGGAGGCAGGACAATACTATTTCGCTGTCAGATGAAAGGTTAAGTGATAGGAGGTAGATCCCTAGTTTAGCCCTCCACTGTCACGTGAACAATAACGCCTTCTCCTCACTGGTCTTTGTGCTTCCAGGTACTCCTGTTAACTTCTTGCTGCTCCCTCCTCCCTACCCACCACTGATACCATCTTCAGTAAGCTGGCTCATCAACTTGGGCCTCAGTTTCTCCACCTGTAAATGATCTGCAGTCACCTTTCTCAAGGATCTTGTAAAGATGGAATGGGTGCTTATTTAAGAATATGTTTGGAATCCAGCTCTAGACATACAGAAGGTGTCATTGTTTTTACACATCTTGTCCTTGGATTCCACAGCCGATCACATTGCCAGATGGGAACAACCACAGGAGAGCACCAGCTTGAGGGTGGCGAATAACATGTATGTCTGTGCCCTACATAATTGTGCAATGCCTGGTGGTAATGGATAGCTGTAAAGACTCCTTATGTCCTGTGTCACTGCAGGGATATATATCTACCTCCTGTGTTACTGATCAGGAGGCCAAGCCCATAGAGAGTCATCCAATGCATATAAGTGAACCCTGCTTTAATAAAACTATCTAGGAACATCCGAACCAATTAAACAGTGGAGAGTTAGTAATGCAATAAAAAATTGTACTTCATTTAAAGAAAATTGTGTTTCTTTTTAATTTCTTTCTCTCTTTTCTTTTTGCTATAGAGCACATGAGCTTGCCAGAGAGAGACTGAGAGGCAGAGAGACAGAGAGAGAAATGAGAAAGCACCTTCAAGAGGGATGACCATTCCAAAATTCCTTCTTTTCTATTCTCTCAGGATTTTGGGCATGCACGCACATGCATCCCACATGTTTCTCAAACTGCAGGTCTGGGACTAGCACCGCAACTAGCCATATAGGATCCAGTCACCTTAGCCAACATGCTACCTGGCTGGCCTATGGACATTGCTTTTAAGTTTATTTTTTAATTTCATGAGTGAAAGAGATAGAAAGCGCAAAAGAGATACAGTACCCCTGACAGGATCTTGATGCGGTGATCCACCCCCGTTCCAGCCAGCCCAGACAATGGGCACATGCATGCCCAGAATATTCAGGGAGGTCTCTGGACATGAACTGGTAACTTTCCCATGTGCATCTGCCTTACAAAGCATCACATTTCACTTTGTATCACCATCTGGCCCTCACTGGCAGTTCTTTAAACATGAACTCGTAGGAGCCAGCAGGTGGTATAGAGGTTAAGGTGGCTTGATGCCGTATGGCTGACTTCACTGTTCAAGTCCTGAACACGTCAACTTGAGAATCACGCTGGCGTGTGTGTGTATGTGTGTGTGTGTGTGTGTGTGCGCGCCTGTCCAAAATTCTGAGAAAATAATGGAGGAGGTGAGATTGTGGTATAGCTTCCCCTTGGGGGGGTGATTCTCACTTTTCCTCTTTCATTCTTTCTTTCTCTGCCTGTCTGTCTTTGGCGAGTGCACCACATGCCCCAGAGCAAAAAACTAAAAGAAAAAAAAAAAAGAACTCATGAATGTTTACAAGCAGATATATTAAAACTGACATAATAAAGAGCTTGGAAGGCCTAAAAGGGGAAGGCAAAAAGGCTAAAGGCATAGTATTAGTGTCCTCTGATGGTGAATGTGAAATGAAGATGAAACACTTCTGAAAAAGTGAATCTCTCTGAAAAGAGATGTGGATTTGCAGACATATCATTTATAGGGACCTATTTCAGAAGTAGGTCTGTGGTTTTAACAGACAGATCTCTATGACCATCTTAACCATCTTTATTTATACAAAAAAGACTTTTATTGTATGAAGCATTCATTTGCAAACTTTTCCATATTTTGAAACCATAAAATACTCTTCCCCCTCATCTCCTGCTCTGAAAAAATAAAGAGGGGGACTGACCTAGAGTTATGTTCTTTTAGTTTTACCCAGTAAGAATTTGAACAATATCCCAAACATACAGTCAGCTGATTTGTGACAAGGGGTACCAGTCAATCTAGTGGGAAAAGGAAAACCTTTTCAGCAAATGGTGCTGGAAAAACTGGATTTCCACTTGCAGAAAGATGAATCTGAACCCCTACCTCTCACCTCTGACAAAAATCAAGTCAAGGTGGATCAAAGATCTAAGTCTAAGACCTCAAACTATAAAGCTACTCCAGGAAAACACTGGGGAAACTCTGGGAGACATTGGGGTAGGCAAAGACTTCTTAAATAAGACCCCCAAAGCACAATCAATAATCCCCCAAATAGACAAGTGGGATTACATCAGACTAAGAAGTTTCTCATGGCCAAAGACACAGTAATTAGTGTGAATAGACGGCCCTAAGAATGAGAAAATATTTTTGTAGACTGTGCATCAAATAAGGGATTGATAATCAGAATTCACAAGAAACTCAAGCAGCTGTTCTGAAAAAAGAAGATCAATCCTATTAAAAGATGGGAGAATGAGTTGAAAAAAATCACTCTCTAAAGATGACATAGGAATAGCTAAAAGGCATATGAAAAAATGCTCAACATCCCTCATTATAAGGGAAATGCAGATCAAAACAACAATGAGATGCCACCTAACCCCAGTCAGAATGACTAAGATTTAAAAAAACAAAAAACAAAAAACGGTAAGTGCTGGAGGGGGTGTGATGAAAGGGGAACCCGCTTACACTGCTGGGGGGAATGTAAATTGGTCCAGCCAGTGTGGAGAACAATTTGGAGATTCCTCAAAAATCTACAGATAGAACTACTATCCAGTTCCACTCCTTGGTATCTACCCAAAGGACAGAAGAATACTTAATCAGAAAAGTGCTTGCAAATCGATGTTTATTGTGGCACTATTCACAATTGCTAAGTCATGGAAACAACCCAATTGCCCACAAACAGATGAATGGATAGAAAAACTGTGGCACATATACTCTATGGAATACTATTCAGCCATAAAAAAACAACAAAACCCTGGCTTTTGGCAGGAAGTGGATGAATATGGAAGATTTACTGCTGAGTGAAGCAAGCCAGGCTATGAAGGAGAGGCATTGTATGTCCCCACTTAATATATATTGAGGGTCTATGACTGAAACTAATTGACTAAAGGATATAGAAACACAGTATATAGATGTAAATACCAGATATAGTGTGTGTGAAAGAGGAGGGTCTGAGGCAGGACATTTAGAAGAAAAATAGGGAGGCAAAACATTAATGGCACAAAGAAATGTGGTATTATGTATTGAAAATATTTTATAGTTTTATCAACTGTACTAGGGAGAAATGTTCACCTGTTGAAATATCCATTTTGTAAGCCAAAAAATAATGTGATTGAATGTATAAAAGAAAATGAAATAAAAAAATAAATAAAATAAAGAATTTAAACAATACATTTGCTATCAGAATTGTTTCATCAATAAACAGTGCTTAATGCAATAGTTGAATAAGCACTTATTGAGATCCAGTCTGCTGCAAATGCTGTGCTAAGTAGAAGCACAGAAGGGAAAAAAAGAAGCTTGATATGGAAAGGGAAGCAAGGGTTCTAGGCAGAGAAGACTGTATGTGCAAAGGTCCTCAGGTGGGAAAGAACTTGGTATTCTCAAGGTCGGTAAGCAGAAAAAGTGGGATAGACACATCTCAGACTAAAAGATGGCTCTTTAAATACATTCAACTGTATGAAACTTAAAATAATATCTTTCCTTCCTCTCTCCCTGAGATTTGCTGCAGTTTAGTGAAAGGTTTTCTTGGTTCAGCACTACTAATTCTGTTCAGAAGATGCTACTTCTTATGTCAGGGAAGTGCAGACTGTATTGGGAGGAGAATAGGGCATCAAAGTTAGATTTAGTGGATGTCTTCTCTGATTCAGAGGGTGATGGGCCTTGGGCTTGTTGACCCTGGAATCTTTTTGACTTTCTTGGAGTCTAATTTCTGTGTCCCTCAGAACCGAGGTAGACCTGAGGCATTGGCCACTAGCCTGTGGGTATTAATAACTTCTATGGATGTGAGTAAGCCAGTTGCAGCCTCGTGGTATGGGTGTTTGGATGAGTGGACAACCACAGGTGTCTCACCTTTTAGCCTCCTAGTTTCCAGTCTCTGCAGGTTCCTCCTTGGCCTTTGTTGTTTTCCCTAAAACAGGCTGGAATTGTTCTTTGGCAGAAAATGAGACCAGGCTTCACAGAGTTTGTCCACAAGCAAGCAACTCAGAGCCGTGAGTTGAATGAATAACTCATTCACTCAACTAACAAATATTTCTTGAGCACTGACTGCGTAGCACTGTAAGGGGCACTATAAGGAGAAGAGGTGTGCCTGTCATCAGATGTCCTGGTCTCCACTTTGGCGTCTTTTGCCTTGGGCTATCCCAGTGTACTGGTCATGTCACTTGTTCCAGGCTTAAGCTCTAGTGGGAGAAAGTTTCTCTTTCCTTCTCTTCAGACCCATTGACATTCCCAGTAGGTACTAGTGAATCTTTAATTACATCACTGGCTTTGGTGCCTCAGGGTTTTGGAGTCTTTAAAGATATGGTTGGTAAACATATGGTTGGTTTTTCTCTCTGACTGATTTCGCTTTCTCATTTTGGAGGAACTTACTCCCCTCTTGCTTTTATCTAACCATTGTCCTCCAATGTCATGGGGCTTCTTTTATTTATTTATTTTTTTAAAGAGGTTTTTACCTTAGAATGCATGCACTCATCAGAGAGCCAGACATAATGAGAGGGAAAGTGAGAAATCACCCAACCAGGGGGATGACCACACCACAATCACTTCTCCTCCAGGGCTCTTGGGTATGCACACATGCACGCATGCCCTGTGTGATTTTTAAGCCAAAGTCAGGGACTAGAACCATGGTCAGCCAGGTGACGTAATCATTATGCCATCTGCTGGTCCCAGCCATGGGGCTTCTGAAAAACTCGGGATTCCTACCCATCTTTTTCAAAAACTTGGCATCTTCTGGAATTTTCTACAAGTTTCAGTCTACTCTTTCCATAAAAATAGGCTAGTATATCCTAAGAAGTCAAATTCCTTTCTGAAATAAACTCTGCATGGTGAGGATTTGAAGATGAGGTTAGTGGGGAAAGGGAGGACCATATGTGGTTGGATTCTGAAAACCCCCTGACTTACTTACAACACCTCAAGCCTCATAGCCCTGGGAAAAAAGAATTGTTGCTGCCATCTTGCAGAGTAGGAAACTGAGTCTTGGGATATAAAACACCTAGTCCTAGTCACTCAGCTCCTTATCGGTGGAACCAGGACTTGAGTCTATTTCTTTTGGACTCCAGAGCTGGTAAGTGCACACCACACCATGGTGCCTAGTTTCCTGTGCTCTCACTGGTGAATAGTAACTTCTGCTGTGAGGGAGATGTGCTCCTCCCTCCCCCGGCATGGCCCATGTCACTTGTTTCTCCTCCGTTTCCATTTCTTGTCTGTAGTTCAATTTTTCTTACTCTGGCTACCTCATCTCATCACACACATACTTCTTTCTTTGATGACTCAGTTATTTCTTCTCCCTCCTTTTTTGGGGGCAGGATGGGGTCTGATAGTTTGGGGCAGACCAAGCTGTGTTAGCTGAAGGTAAACTGTACTATGCAGAGCCTGTTTTTACTGCTTCTCCTCCCCTTTCTACACCTCCCCTGAGGGCACTTTTTATCTCAAAGCACCCTTGTACCCTCCTCCTGGAGAGGCCCAAAGGTCTCTGTTTCCTGTGTTGGGCCTCACATTCTCAGCTGAATCCTACGTGTTAAAATCTTGTTTCAGTTTTTCTAAAGTGCCTTCAGAAAACTGCAAGCCATTTCTTTCTCTTCTTTGTCTTTCTGCTTTTGTCTCTTACTCCCCTTCATTTGAAGAGAATTCTGGACAGAACTAAAATCCTTGGAAAAGGTCATTTCTTTAACTTTCAAAGGTCAAGGCTGCTGCATGATGATAGGCCTGCTGTCCTGAACCTGTACAAGGTCTTTGAGTGAAAGGATGGGATCCCACTTTGTTTGCCTCCCAGAATAGGCTGGGTCCAAACAGGGATCAGGTAAGCGCTGGGAAGGAGAAGGAGCTTAATTCTCTCACTCACCACCCCAAGACCAGCTTCTCTTGCTTTTGGGTTGTCTGTGTGTAAGTCACATGAAGGAAAGGAGAGCTGGACCTTTCCAGCACTTAGATAACAACAGCTTTGTCTTTTATTCTCTTTCTTTCTCAATCAATCATCTACCCCCTAGTCACCATCCTTTTTTTTTTTTCCTAATCTGTTTATCTATATATGCATATGACATAATATAGATACATGTGTATTTGAAGAGTATTGTTTGCATAAAGAAACCACATTGGGTTCTTCTTAAAGCGTAATGCATACTTTGTACATAGCTGAAGGTTCCAGGAAACATAGTGTGCCCCTTCTGTCCAAGTTCTTTATTTTATACTTTCTCATTTACATTCTAATTGTACATCTTTGTTGGGGCACAGCATGGACTTTCAAAGTGTGCATGTACTGTGCAACAATCAAATCAAGGATAATACCATATTCGTTGTTTTTAACAAAGGACACCACATTGGAGATATGTGTATGTGTATACACACACACACACATATATATATATATGTATGTGTGTATGTGTGTGTGTGATATACACATCTATATATATATATATATATACACACATCTGCAATGTCTGTTTTTTTTTTTTCAGTCAGTTGTGGTATGCTACTCTACAACCTATTCATGTCCTTTAATTTGTCTTGACTGTAGGAAGAGAACCCTGAGCCTTCTTTCCTAGTAGCTTGTCTTTTTATTTGCATTGATTACAATAGTCTGTGAGGGACATCGTACTTTTTTTCCTGCCCATGTGGTGGTTCCTGAGCATAGGGAAGCAGCTAAAGGTCCCAGTATCCACTGACTTTCCTACTTTCATAGTTGGCTGTTACTTTTTGAGCAAATGAGAGTCATGCTGCATAAATGGCCTCATGTGGCTGTTAGCTATGGGTAGAGGACTGGACAGAGAATGTCCTAGTATCACAGGTTCACTCTCTAGAAGATTGGCATCTGCCCCCCAGCCCCAGATTGTATCTGTTATGGACATTAAAGGAAAAGCTCCTTTTGCACATGAGCAGAGATGCTTCCTCGTCCCTCCATAAGCTACTGGCTGGTTGGTAAGAACCCTTTTAGGGCAGCATTAATTGTTTTGGTGAATTTACCAAGATTCTCAGCCTTGTAGACCCAGGCTATGAGTTTATAGGGTTACCAACCTCAGCACTACTTTCATTTAGGCCAGGTAGTTCCTTGTGGTAGAGAACTGTTCTATGTGTTGTAGAACGTCCAGCAGCATACTTAGTTTCTGTCCACTAGATAGCAATAGCACTTTCCTCCTAATAAGGACAGCTATCAAATGCCCCCACCTCGAACAAAATTGGCCCCAGATAAGTACCACTAGTACCTGAGAGAAGCTCCATGTGGGGAGAGCTAACAGGAAGTAAGTGCTTGCAAATGTTATATAAAGTCAGTATGCAAGTTCAAGTTACAAGGTGAATCATATGTTATGCCAACTGAGGTTCTAGGATCTGTTCACTAATCTGAAATAGCTCTGGAGGCAGGCTTTGAAGAAAGCACAACTCTAATGATGAAATTAGTCAGAAAAATGAATTGGAGACTCCATGGTTTAAACTGGAGTTCCAAGGATCACTAATTCTGGGGGCTATTAGTGGTTGTTCTGTAAAGAAAAGGTTTGGACAAATAAGTTTGGGAGGCTTTGAGTTAAAAGTGAAACAGATTTCTTTATTTCACAACATGGTGGAACCTTTAATATGCTACTGTGGGTTATTAATCTACTAGAGAGTTGATATTCATTGTTAGAAACCTTTATTGAAAATCATGACGTATTTCTTGGGGATTCGACTTCACAATCTAAGTTTGGAAAAATTGTTATTAACAATAGGTTGAGAAGTCTGGAGATATCAATCTCACTCAAATATACCCTCCGCGGCAGTGCTAGGACGGGCACTGCCATTGTATGCGTGGGGACTTCGTTTTCTTTGGCCTTCTTGGCTGGTCTTCTGTCCTCCCCAGCTCCACACAGACTCCAGCGTTTTTGAGATGATGTTAATATGTTTCATCTGATTGAGATCTAGCTCAGTGATTGATTTTGCTTATATATCTCTGTGTTGATTCATTATTATGTTAATCTTATTCTTGAAGGACAAACTATGTTTCTTAAAATTTTTGCTTAGTAGGACTATCAATGGAGGCCCAAGTGCTGACATCTCTTTAGCCTGTATTTCCAGGATGTCCTATGGACCATGAAAGGACCATTTTGGTCTTATTCCTTCTCTGGGGAAAAGCAGTGATGGGGAGTGGGTATTTGAGAAATATGTCCCAAGTGAACAGATGGCTGTGGGTCACATTTGAAAGAGGATCAACGTTTCATTTAACAAATATGTCAGTGTGTTGTATGTTCCCCTTTTTAACAACTATGTAGTTGTTAAATATGCAGGGCAGGTGTAAATGCTTGGAACACATATTCTCCCCCCTCTTTGCAATCTGGATCAAACAAAATCATGGGCTCCCTACCCCCCAGAAAACAATGAAAATACCCAGATTGTCTATAGTGAGGTCGCACAGGGCTTTTTTTCTGGCCTCCCTTCCCAGGGATCATAGTCCAAGGCAGAGGAATCTGAATTCACACAGAAACAGCATTCCTTGGCTGCTTCCTGTTGTCTCTGATGGGACTGTGGGCCACTTGCCAGAATGAGGGAGAAAGAAAAAGAATGGAGCTAGAGGGTAAGAAGAACCATAATGAGGTATTCGACACGAGAGAAAGAAGCCCTCATTAGAGGTAGAATGACTGCTTTTCTACCCCTCTAGGAAGGGGAAGTAAAGTAAGGGAGTTGAGATGAAGTGAAATGGATGCACTATCATTTCAACCTATTAATTGATAAGAGAACTATCTAGGAGGTTGCAGAGCTGTTATTTCTCCTAGAGACTGAGAATCCCCCAACCCCTAGCAGGAATAGCTTGAGGAACAGGAGGGGGACACTCTTCAATGAGAGGAACAATATGAGGCATCAGGACATGGAGATCCTAAAGTTCGTGTCTGAGATAGAAATCTGTGGTGTTTGAGAAGATGGAGTCTTAGTTATGTCCCTGCCCACTAAATGCCAATAATTCTTGTTCATTACAAGCCAGTAGCCCTCTTTGCCCATACTCATTTTTGATGTCCCTTAGGAGGGCAGTACTGTCCTCTAGTGAGATCCAAACTTGATGCATTGATTCACACATCATTCATCCACCTAATATTTCATGATAGTTGATAGGTGATAGTTGAGGTCATTTCTGCCTGCTATGGCTATGCTGTTGGGAAGAAGACTGGTCTGCCTTCTATGTGCCAGCACGTGCTTGGTGCCCAAGATTGTTACTGCTGTTAGTTCACAAAAAAGTCCTGAGCTAAGTGGTGCTCGAAGAGTAGGTACAACTGTCTGGATTTCACTGGATGGCTGCCTGCTCTGCCTTTTAGAAATAAGGAAACCGAGTCTTTAGTTACTTGCCCAAAGTCAGCCTGCTGGTTAAGAAGCAGAGCTGGGATTCAGACTCATTTTTCACAGTTTTGTGGTGCCTTGGGGAAACAAGATATACTCATTTGAAAAGTTAACAACAGAAGTTACATAACCCAGGATAGTTGTGCAGTGGATGTCTCAGGGTAGTCAGTGAATCGTGAAATACTAGGTGGCATAGAAAATCTAGTTGTCAAGGAAATGCAGAACATAGAATTCTCCGAGGGCTATGTCAGAGTCCAGGAAGATTTGGTGGAGGAGGTGGGACTTAAACCAGACCCTGAGGAATGGATAGAGTCTGACAGACAAAAGGCAACAGTTTGGTTCAGACTTAATTTCTTGAGACACACAGATGGGGTGCAGTTATCTTTCTTTCTTATGAACTAGCAGTTCTCTAAACTTGGGGTCTCAAGATCAAATTTTAAACTTAAATATTTCAAATTATTGAAGACTCCAGAGTGTTTTCTGTTTGTTTGTTTGTTTGTTTGTTTTTTAGAGAGATTTTTGCTACAGGGTGTATGGGCTCTCCAGAGAGACAGAAAGTGAGAAATCACCCCCCCCCCCCCAGGGGAGTGGCCATACTGCAGTCCCTTCTCCTTCATTCTTCTCTAGAGATTTTGGGCACACACACACTGCACCCAGCATGAATGGGTCTGGGACTCTAACTATGGTTGACTATGTGGCAGTCTAGCAATGTAACCACTATACCATCTGCTGGCCCCTCCAGAAATATTTTGTTTATGAGGGCTATATTTATCATATTTACCACATTAAAATTAAAACTGATAAATCCTAGATTACTTAACAAGTAAACATACTACATGTTAACACGAAGAGCATATTTTTATAAAATATAACTACATTTTCCAAAACAAGTCTTTGAGGCATGGCATTGTTTTATAATTTTGCAAATCTCTGTGATGTCTGGTTTAATAGATGCCAGCTGGATTCTCTTATCTGCTTCTACTTTCAGTCTGTTGTCCTTATCACATGTCATGTAGCTTCTGTGTACTCATGAGAGTATCAGAGTGAAAGAGACTAAAAAATACATAAGTACTATTATGAGAATAATTCTGACCTAGCAAGAAAGGTCTCAAGGACCCCTCAGGTCCTTTGACCATACTTGGGAACCATTGCTTAAATTAAACCTTGGGTCTTGGTTGATCTTGTCTGGGAAGCAGGAAGAAGTCAGATGGGACCCATCTTTAAACTTCTTGGAATTATTGATTGTGTGGTCTGTGTCTGTATCTGTGTGTACAGCCAGGTGTAATTCAGTAGTTACAACAGAGTTGACTTTTTTCCACTGGAGTCTAATCTCACTGTGTGTGTGTAACAAAGGTACCTTTTGGCTCTCTTCATAGAAACCCAGGAGTACATAGTAGTTTAGAAGATAAGTTAACAACATTTATTCTCCATTTGCTGCTGGTGGAAAAGTATGAGAGGTAACTTCTACACTCTCAGAGCTTTTAATCCACATGGTTATGTATCTGGTTATTTTGCCTCTAGAGATTCTTAATAGAAAATACTGTGAGTCTTCCCTGTTAAAATATACAAGGGGGTTAGAGAGGCCCCTATGAATGCCAGAATCCAGTTCTCTTGTGTTTCCAAGGAAGTAATTAGAGGGTACCTGTAATGAGCCCCAGGAGTCTTCCAGGGCCAGAGGTTCAAGTGTTAATTTTTAACACAGATGTGTTTCTGGGCTTTAGGTTAAGTGTATACTGCTTGGAGCTGTTCATTGGGAAGGTACTGTCCTTTTTTGTAACCAGTTTGTCTCAATGATGGTCATGATTCACCAGGCACTTCTGCCTACTGTGGAGTTTCTGCTACTCAGGAAAGCTCACTGGTTTTAACATCTTAACACATGCTCTTTTAAAATTTTATTATTATTATTATTTATACATTCAATTGCTATACATCATTTAGATTGTAAAGAGACTTTACCCAGTGTGATATACATCTCAATCCAGTTGAGAATACTATATACATCCTCATCAACAGATAATAAACCATATCTGTGTCCCACAAATATCTTACCTCTCCATTTTTTCCCCCAGATTTCCTTTCCTGCACTCTTCCCATCCCACATTCTCCTTCCACTCTGTCTCTAGTGTCCATAACAATTTTTAATGCTTTTATGTCCTCCAGTCTTTCAGTTTCTACCATAGAGTGTGGATAATTGGTATATGTTACAAATACATGTCCTTTTCTTTCTTCATACTATGATGGCATAGCCTGTTCTTATATTATTTTAGAAGACGCTACTTTCAGTTCTTCTTTTCAAGCAACTTGAACAGTCTAGAATTTTCAGTTACTACTGCCTGGCTTTAGGTTCTGGATAGTGTCCTGGCATCTTGGCTATATAGCCTTCATTCTCAGGATATATTTTTCTTTTCTTTTCTTTTCTTTTCTTTTCTTTTCTTTTCTTTTCTTTCTTTTTTTTTTTTTTTTTTTTTTTAGAGGCTTTTGCTATAGGGTGCGTGCGCTCGCCAGACAGACAGAGAGACAGAGAGATAGAAAGCGAGAAATCACCCCCCAGGGGGGATGGCCACACCACAATCCCTTCTCCTCCATTCTCCTCTCAGGATCTTGGGCACGCATGCACACGCGCCTGGCGTGAGTTTTAAGCCACCGGGTCCGGGACTCAAACCACAGTCGACTACGTGGGAGTCCAGCGACATAGCCACTACGCTAACTGCTGGCGCCCCCCCCCCCCTTTTTTTTTTTTGAGAGATTGCTATAGGACACATGTGCTCACCAGAGAGAAAGGTAGAGACAAAGACAGAAAGTGAGAAATAACCCTCCAAGGGGGGATGGCCACGTAGCAATCCCTTCTCCATTCTCCTCTTGGGATTTTGGGCATGCATGCACATGTATCTGGCATGCATGCCCCAAATCCTCCAGGTCTGGGACTTGAACTGTGATGGACTACATGGGAGTTCAGTGATGTTAACCATTATGCCATCTGCTGCTAGATATGTTTTTCTTATTAAAAAAAAAAATGTCGATTACAGGAATCAACAGGTGTGTTCTGGGAGCCTTTGGCTTCTGCTTTTATTGCCTTGTTCATCAGCAGTCTTTTTTTTTTCATTTTTTCTTGATTTTAATTTAAAAATTTTTTTTATTATTATCATAATCTTGTTTATATTACATTGAATCACATATAACTTTACAGTGTATTACATTTCTTTTTACAGACGGAATACCATTCATATCAGTCAATTGAATACATTAAAATCCCTATCATTTTTGTAGGTGACATGGAGGGCTTTGAAAAGTGGCTGAGGCATACTAGAGGGGGAACTGAACTGTATTCCAGGGTTGACTTTGATATCTGTCAGCTGAGTGACCTTGGGCAAGCCACTTAGCCTTCCTGGTCCTCACTTTCTTCATGGAAACAGGATTAAGAATGTATGTAAAAGTTTAGTATTGTCAAGCTCTATTTAGTTTAAGATTTGGCCTTAGAGTTCTTATTCATAGACCTGTCATTTCCTGAGCACATTTTCTAGGTAAAGATGTATACCTGGATGAATGTTACAGTGTAATCCCTATCTACTGAAGATGAAATTAATTTTACTTCATGGAACACAGTTAGTCTTTATTAGGCAAGTGGTACAATCTTCTTCTGAGACAAAAGTGATGTATATATAAGAATAGTTCACTTGCCTGTTTAGGCCATAGTTTTTTATTCAGCATGAGCCAAACACAAGGTAATGGGGAGATGCATCAGAACACTTTGAAAGCTCTTTCATGAGAATGAGATGTGTATGAAAGATAGAAAATATGCAATGACAAAATGTTCTGTATGTCCAACCAGTAGACAGGAGTTGGAATTAGTATCCCCAATGAGAGAGATCAGTGGAGGCTTACAGAAGGAGGTGGATTTTAATTCTGTCTTAAGGAATAAGAGGAATTTGACTATAAGGGAGAGAATTCCAGGTAGTGTAGAGGATCCAATTAAGCTTTTGTACATGTGTTATTCCACTCAGATGTGTTAGCTATAATTTGAACCCTCATGACTCTAGTTTCCTGCCATGGCATTGGTTTGTGCTTCTTATTGCATATTTGGGGCATGTATTTTCATACTACTCCAGAACTCCGGGAAGCCAAGAAGAAAGCTAAAGCCTTTGCTGGTTTAAACTAGGCTGAGGGAGGTGATATAAACACCATGCCTTGCTCTCTAAGTGGATTTTTAAACTTCACATCCTTTCAGAAAGCCATTTGTTTCCCACCAAGGGAATAAGATGATGGATGAGAAGCTATCCTATATAAATTAAAGGTACTACAGTTTTGGCTTCCAAAAGCAAAGGATCAATGTTAGGTTAAGGAGAAGTTGCTCCCTTTGACTTTAGGGGAAACTTCTTTTTCAATTGCCAGAGGGTGTGTGTGCTCACTCAGGAGAGACACAGAGAGAAAGAGAGAGAGAGAGGAAGAGAGAGAAAAGCACCCTCCAATGGGACACAGTCATACCACAATCCCTTCTCTTCTATTTCTCCATCCTGTTTGGATTTTGAACATACATGCACATGTGCCTGGTGTGTTTTTCAAGCTGCTGAGACTAGGATTTGAATCATAGCTGGCCATGTGGCATATGGCTCTCTTAACCAGTAGACCACAAGCTGGCCAGAGGAGCCTTTTTATAAGACTTTAATTGCCTGCCTAATATCTAGATGATCAGACACTTCCCTGGAGTCTGGTCTAGCAAAACAAAGAATAGCAATAAAAGCATTGACAATTGAGGTTTACCACCCTGTTCCCAACAACACCCCTCCCCCAACACTTCCATGTCCCAAAACACACTTGTCACATTATCTTATTATGTATGTTGCTTTCTTTGATGGTGGTGAGTGTATTGTTGGGTGTCATTTTATATTACTATAGTAATATCCACATGGCATTTTAATCTCAGTCTCAGACTTCTAAAAATGTCCTAACTGGAAAATACTTTAATTATAAGCCCCTTATTTTACAAATGAGGAATTGAAAACCCAGGTTGTTTGACTCTAAGTCCAGGTCTCTCTTCACCAGTTCATGTGTTTTTTTCAATATCTGAGAAAACAACAGCTGCCATTTATCAAGTTCCCATGTTAAGTGCTTTCATGCATCATGTCATTTATTTTTCATAACAATTGTATGAGGAAGGTGTGGTTATCATCTCTCCTTTAAGGTTAGAGAGGATTCATAATGTGTTTGGAGTCAGATATAATAAGTGATAGTGCAGAGTTGAACTCAGTACACAATGGCTCTGGAACACTGACTGGTAACTACTAGGCTGTGTTATATTGTGTTTTCCAATTAAGGCTTTCCCTTTCTCACCTCTTCTCCCACTTACACCCCTCTCTCTTTCTGATTTCCCTACCAGAGATATCATTCTCTATTTGCAAAAGAAAGATTTTGACAATGGTTACTATGATGTCTTAGGAGCCTGGGCTCCACAGACTTGTTCAGTGGTTCAGAATTCTCTTCTTGGAAAATAAAAAGAGCTGATACCACATCACTTCAACCAAGAGTCCTTGGCTGATTTTTTCAGGTGGTTAGGTCAGTGGAAGGCATGATGCAGTCTGTTCTTGCATTGGCTCATGGGAGACTGAGGAAGAGTAGATTGAGCATAGAGTGGAGAGAAAGTGCATGGACATCTCCATGAAACTTATCCTCACCCCAAACACATGTCCTCTTTCCAGGCGTCAGTTCCATTATCTTTACATGAAGATAAAGATAAGTATGATGCTGATACTGTTATAAAATAGCCAGCAGATGTGATACCAGCTAAGGGGCTGCCGTAGCCTCCACATTGCATTTGTGTGTCTCACATTCATTCTCTCTTACTTTTTCCTTCTCTCTTCCCTGTAGCAGTGGGTTGAAGGATACTACTCAGATTCTGTAAGATTACGATCCCTGGCTCCTGGTATTGAAGGAATTTACAAACTCAGGAGTGCATTTTTTTAAAGAATTATTTTATTTAACTTTATTTTATTTTTATTTTAATTTGACCAGAGAGAGAGAGAGGGAAAGTAAGAAAGCAAACCACCAGGTTCGGGACTTGAACTGTAGTAGACCATGTGAGAGTCTAGCGCCCTCAACCTCCATGACCCATCCAGCCCCAGGAGTGCAGCTGTTTTTGAATCTGTACTAGAGATTCTGTGCTGGAGGTCTGATCCTCCACAGGGGCTAATTTTTCATGTTAAAGCAGAAAATATGCTTAGGAATATTGGTAGTCTGATCAGCCTGCATACTGACTCTGAATAGGGCAGAGTTGGGTTGGGGGTTGCTCTGGCTATTCTTTCCAGGGGAAAGAATGGGTTTCTTCACCTTGTCATAAGTGAAGCATATTACACAATAGCTTAGGAATATGCCTACCTGGATTCTAGGTACTAGACCCATCTGGGTTATAAAGAAAGGACTAAATCAGTATAGAGGAGATCTTTGGTTTATAGGTATATTTTATGTTTTTATAGTTCAACAACACTGACAAGATTGGATAGTTTTGTGTCCCTTATTCAACATGGGATCAGAAAAGAGGAAGAAAAATAAAAACCACACCTCAAAAGAGCAGCACTGGGCATATGTTCATGTTGCTGAGGACTCCAAGCCTGAAGAGCTGTTTGGGATTTAACAAAGTATATTTGCACTGTCAAGAGCTATGAGTTTCTTTTCTGTCTCTGAAAAGATACTTCTCCCAAGAAAGATTCCATTAAAAAATCAAACTAGGGGCCAGCAGATGGCAAAATGGTTGTGTTGCTGGACTCCCACGTAGTCGACTGTGGTTCGGGTCCCAGACACAGTGGCTTAAATTCACACTGGGTGTGTGTGCATGTGTGCCTAACGTCCCAAGAGGAGAATGGAGGAGAAGGGATTGCGACGTGGCCATCCCCCTTGGGGGGAGGGATGATTTCTTGCTTTCTGTTTCTCTGGCGAGCATATGTGCCCTATAGCAGAAATCTCTCTCTAAAAACAAAACAAAACAAAACCCTCAAGTTTGTGTGTTTGCTCAACAGATTATGGGAGACAAAGAGTTATTTATTACTCGTAAACCATTTAAAGTGTGAATGTAAATTTTTATATTCATGTAATTTGAAAATATTTCTCAGATTTACCTAAAAGGATGCTGTTAATGAAAATTTTGTGGTGAAGAAAACAGGGATGTGGAAATAGTAGAACCTTAGGTGTTTTCTTTTTTTTTTTTTTTTTTGGAAAGGTTTTCGCTATAGGGCGCGTGCGCTCGCCAGACAGACGGAGAGAGACATAGAGACAGAAAGCGAGAAATCACCCCCCAGGGGGGATGATCATGCCGCAATCCCTTCTCCTCCATTCTCCTCTCGGGATCTTGGGCACGCGCATGCGCCTGGCGTGAGTTTTAAGTCACCGGATCTGGGATGCGAACCTCGGTCGACTATGTGGGAGTCCAGCGACATAGCCATTACGCTAACTGCTGGTCCCAAGAACCTTAGGTGTTTTCTAACCTGGGAGAACACTTGAGCAGAAGGCAACTGATGTGGATAGTTTGGACTCTTGCAAGGTCAGTTTTAAGGCCAGTTGAGTTTTGTTTAGTTAGCATTTGCCTTTATTTTTAGAGAGGAGGATGGTTACTATGTCTCGACTCAGGAAAACAAGGTATGACTTAATTGAGGAATGCATGCCCTTTTCCTATACTTGACATATGGTATTTTCCCTGTGATATAAAGATGGAGACCATTTGTTGAAGAGATTGCCTTCCTTTCACAATTGAGATTCTTGTGCCCAGAGTATTCACTTAAAAAGATCAGTCCTGTTTCCTATAGTTTTCTAGTCAATATTTTAGGACTATTAGTTTTATGGCTTATGTGAGTTTGATGCAAAAATGTGTTACCTAGAAGAGATGCCTAAAGGGGTGGGGAGATGGAGTCATATAAAAGCAATACACATTTTTTTCTGGGGAATTTTTGTTTACTGAGTTTTTTCAGGAGTGATAAAAGTTAATTTTCCTTCTTTAGTTCTCACATTCATCTTAATGATGAGAGAAAGAGATTCAGAGACTTTAAATACCTTGGTCATGATTATGTAGTTATAAAGTGGGAGAACTAAACCTAAAAATCAAGGGCCTCCTAAACGATAGGATATTTTTACTACTGCAGATTGCCATATGTAATGAAAATGAGACTTTGGGAATGTCCTCCCATTCCACAGAGCACCTTTCCCACTCTACTACAGTCCTTGAAATTCTACTTTTAGAAAGTCTTTTCTGGGGGCTGGTCTGTAATATATAGTAGTTAAGGAACCAGATCCCACATGGCCGACTGTGGTACAAATCCCTGGCAGCTTGAAAAATATGTGGATATGTGTGTGTGTTCATACACCAAATCCTGACAGGATGGAGAAATGGAGAAGGGGCTGCGGTCTTTCCCTCTTTTTCTCTCTGTTTGTCTTTTTCTGAGAAGCACACGTGCCCTCTGGTGATTAAACAAACAACAAAAAAGTCTTTCCTGAAACTTAAACCTTGTTATGACTAGGGTAAGTACAGCTTTTGTAGAGGACCATGCCATCCTATCAGTCTTCTGAGTATCAGTATAAATGAAATTTGGGAGAGATTTATCTGGGACAGATTGTTACTGGAGGGGAGGAGAGAATACAGGGGCTCTGTATATCTCAGGGCAGGCAAAGGGCTCCACATGGGGACTCTGGGACAGACTCTTAGGGACTTTAGCTTCTCTATAGTTGAACCTGAATGACCTTGTAAGTACATCTACTCAGTCTGATAATGTTAAAATATCTGGATATGTTGAGGTTCTCCACATACTGGCATCAACTGACAAGGCAACTTTATGTTTCAGAATACTGTCACATAACCAGATTACTAAGGAATCGGATACAATTTTATTGGTTATTGTCCATGTTATTTAGGTTTATTGCACTGATGTCATATATTTTGTGAATAACTTATTTGGAGTAGTAGTAGTCATGGAACAACAGTCGTAATATCTCAGATATGTCTTCTTTCAGGAAGCCTTCCTTGATGTTAGATGTAACTTTTTCCTAGAAACTTCTTAGATCCTTCATATCAGGATACATTAGTTTTCTTTTATTTTGCTTTTATTTTAAGCCAGAGGACATGTGCTCTTGCTGGAGAGAGACAAAGAGAGAATGAGAGAGAGAATGTGAGAAAGCACCCCCCATGGGGCATGGTCACACTGCAACCCTTTCCCCATTTCTCCCTTTTGTTGTGATTATGGATATGCACACACATTCACTCAACTTTTTTAAAATTTTTAATTTTTTTTTATTTTGCCATAGAGCATATGCAGTCATCAGAGAGAGAGGGAGAGAGAGGGAGAGAGAGGGAGAGAGAGAGAGAGAGAGAGAGAGAGAGAGAGAGAGAGAGAGAGAGAGGGAGAGAGAGGTAAAGTGAGAAATCACCCCCAAGGGGGGGCTGGCCATGTTACACTCCCTTCTCCTCCATTCTCCTCCTGGGATTTTTGGTACACATGTACACACGCCCAGTGTGATTTTTCAAGCCGCCAGGTCCAGGACTTGAACCACAGTCGGGCATATAGGAGTCCTGTGACCTAACCTTCACACCATCTGTTGACTTCTCCACCTGGCATGATTTTTAAGCTGAGTGGTCAGCCATGTGAGATCCAGCCGCATCAACCACCAGACCACGGGCTGGCCCATGTGCAGTTTTCTTATGTACTTTCGTTATATCTTGCCTGTGCTTCCTCCAGTCAGTACCTAATATACCATTTGATATTTTCCTGTTTGCTTATCTGTTTCATTTACTATGTTTCTCAAATAGGATTTCTCATCTGGACCACAGAACACAAAACAGTCATGAATGACTGTTTCCTCAATTCCCCCAAGGATGGTACATAATGTATAATTGTAAATGAACATGGAGAAGTTAATTTATTATAGTTAATGGATGCCCTAGATCAGGGATTGGTGACTTCCTTCTCAAAAGGGCCAGAAACTAAATCTTTTTGCTCTGTGGGCTATACAGTCTGTGTCAAAACAACTTAACTCTTAACACTGAAGCACAAAAGCAGTCCCAAACAATACATAATAAGAATTTATTTACTGGGACCAGCAGATGGCATAATGGTTACGTCACTGGACTCCCATGTAGTTGACCACATTTCGAGTCCCAGACTTGGAGACTTAAAACTCATGCTGGGCTCATGTGCTCATGATCAAGATCCCGAGAGGAGAATGGAGGAGAAGGGATTGTGGTGTGGCCATCCCTCCTGGGAGGATGACTTCTCACTTTCTGTCTCTCTCTCTTTCCAGCAAGCACACGTCCCCTATAGCAAAAATCTCTCTTTAAAAAAAAAATATTTGCTAAAACAGGCAGTGGCTGAGACTTGGCCCCGGGACCATGGGTCACTCACCCCTGTGGCTTAGGACTTCAGGGCTCTCTCCTTGTTTAGAAACAGGTTGAGGAAGCACTAGTCTGATTAACTGCAAGCTCTGGAGGGTGGAGTTTCTGACTTGTTCATATCATCCCCAGATACATAGTACATGCTCAACAAATATTAGCTGTTATTCATTCATTTAAGTATTTATTGAGTGAATACTGTGTTTCAAGCATCATTCTAGGAGCTTAGGATACATCAGTTCAGAAGTCAGACAACATCCCTGTCCTTATGGAGCTTACATTTCACCAGGGGAAGATGATACTAGACAGTAAACATAGTAAATAATAAGTGAGGTAGTATATGGTAAGATGATAAAGACCATGGAAAAAGAAAAAGTACCAAGCAAGGTAAGTGGTGTTGAAATTCCCCAGGTGAACGTGGGTGGTATGGGTGTGAGTAGGCTGTAGTATTATATAGGCTGATCAACACTGGCCTCATTGAGAGAGTGAGATTTGAGCAAAGACTTTTGGAGCTCACGGGGTCAGCTGACCTGAAATGCTCTTACTTTTTCCTTTCATCATCTCCACATTTCAGCTGTCTTTCTATGCAAACAAAAGTCTCTCTTCCCCAAAGTAGAGTGGCAGAAAAAGCTTAGCGTTTAGAGAGTCCTGGATTTCAGGTAGGAATCTCTGGTGATGCCTGTAGTCTCTTTCTAGACTACTGGGTCATGAGGTCATTCTGAGCCCATAGAGCCTTTTTAATAACGATCTCACTTCCAGTCTGTGCAACATGGCACTTAATGTGTGACAGTTTTATAGGATGGTCTTAGCTTCTCATGAAAATCTCCTTGAAGGCAGTGGCCATCACATACTTTTTATGGGTGTAGATGGCCTAGTGGGGATATGTAGTTGAGGCCAGGTAATTATGAACTGAGCAAAAAGTGCAGCTTAGGTTATTTGGATTAGATGGTACTGCCCAAGTAAAAAACATTAAACTCTGAAGTTCAGTGTCATGTCTACAGTTGAACCTCACTTTATGTAATGATCACAATCCTAAAAGACAATGTATTCCTCCATGTAAATGTGTGTTCACCTGGCGTAAGTGGCTTGAGAGTTGGAAGTCAGCAAATGCCAGCAGGAGAGGAGGTGGCATTCTGGTGTTGCTTGGGAGTCAGACAAGTCCAAGGGAAGATGAGATGCCCAGGTCTTGTGTATAGGTCAATCAATCTGTTTGATAAGCCAGACACAGAGAAACCACTTTCTGCAGATCTGTGTGTCTTTTGACTTCCTGGAGCAGAATTTTGGCTTCGGTCTCTAGCTTGTGTCAAGATAATTCCTGAGCTTGAGTGTAGGGGTTGATTCTGTGATGCACAGATCCTTCTCTAGGCTTGAAGCATTATTCCCCAAGTGCTGGGGGCATTGACTGCTGATCTCTCCTTTGCCAGACTGTTGCCCTCAGGTGAAGAGAGCCTAAGGTTTGCACCTTCCTGAAGGTAGCTCACATCGAATGACTGGGTTATAGGGAGTAAAAAGGCTCAGTCCCCTTGTCCTAATTTGAGACAGTTTTGCAAGGTCATCCTAGCTGCAGAGCTCCCCTTAGGATCGGCTCAGACCTTTGTTGTGGGAACATCACAGCCCAACTTCTTCTTCTGCCCAATCCTACCTTGATCACTTCTTCCACAGGGATTGATCCTGAGGGCAGTACCCAGTATACCTCCTGCATTCAGATATCCACTTAGGGGTCTGCAGTCACTAGGCCAGGCCAGCACCTGCTGGAAAAAGTAGCCTGTAAAGTAGGCAGAGCCCTTGGAGCTGTAGGGACATGATAAGATTGTGACACTGTGTGGCCCCTTACCCTTATGGAATGGTTTGGTGTCTATGGCAGGGTGTCCTGCCATATCTCTAATCTCTAGAAGCTTGTGTCTTTGAGTTAAACATTGTCCTCTGTGATACAGGTTCTCTTTTGGCTTAGAAAGTGCTCAGAAAATGTCACTTCCACATAAACAAACTTCTCTGAACTATTTTGTTCCAAAAAAGAGCAGTTGAAGAAGCTGTAAGACTTGTGAGGTAGTAGACCATAAACTTTGAGTTTCAGTTTTAGCTCCTCCATGTGTTAGTTTGGTCATCCTGGCAAGTCATTTAACCTCTCTGTACTTGGCTCCATTATCTATAACATGGCCGTAATAATAGCACCCACCTCATAAGGGTTCTTTTTTTTTTTTTTTTTTTTTTTTTCAGGGGAGATGGGAAGTGGTAGAATGGCAAAGTGTTGGGATGTACCAAAGAAGAAATAACTCTTAGAACACATTTTTTTTTTGAGGTTTTTGATATAGGGTGCGTGCGCTTGCCAGACAGACAGAGAGAGACAGAGAGACAGAAAGCGAGAAATCACCCTCCAGGGGGGATGGCCATGCTGCAATCCCTTCTCCTCCATTCTCCTCTCGGGATCTTGGGCATGCATGCACACGCGCCCGGCGTGAGTTTTAAGCCACCGGGTCCAGGATGCGAACTGCGGTCGACTACATGGGAGTCCAGCAACATTACACTAACTGCTGGCCCCTTCAGAACACATTTGTGCATTTGTTCTGGAGATGCAAATGGGGATGAGTGAGAAAAGCAGGCTGGACTCTTATTCTGGAAAGCATAGATTCCATACAGAAGATGAGGATAAGAAGTACTTTCATAAAGGTCAAACTTTGATTCTTGAGTTTTTTGGTGTTGGGAAGGAAGAGAGTTAACACTAATTGGATAAGGACTATGTGCTAGACATGGTATAAAGTCTTTCTACATATTGTCCCACTTATTCCTTACCATATTCATTTGACATACACACTTTCATTTCTATTTTATAGGTGGGAAGTGGAGAATGTGAGAGATTAGGTAAACTAACCCAAGTTTAGAGAGCTTTTATGTGAAAGGTGGGGTGGAAGGCAGGTCTGTGTGGCAACAGGGTCCATGTTCCTGTATCTAGATCACACTGCCTGAAGCATTTTTCTTCCGTGTTGTCATGTGCCAGGGCCAGAGGGGCACGGGAAGAAACCAGTTGCTTACAAATGAATCTGTGAGGCAATTCCGACAGAGAAGTCATCTTCTTTAGGAGGTCGTCCCCAATTCTCCTGCCCTGGAGTCTGCCCTTTGCTCTCATTCTGGATATCTATCAACTTTCTACAGTCTCCGCTTACTTTTTACCGGGTTTTTGACTACCAGTGGGGCCATCCTCATTCCTTTTACACAGTCCAGTTTCTGGAGGACAGAAGAGGCCTACCTCTTTCCTTTCATTGTCCTGTCCTTCCCCAAGTATCCTTCAGTAGGTGTGAAGGATGTTTTATGTGTAGAATCTCTACACAGTGGTGATAAGTGGCTGTAGATTCTGCAGCCTCAGTTACTTTAGAAGTTCAATGGAGAGAACCATCATTTTGGTGCAGGATGATCAGGAGAGATTTCACTGAGGAAGTGAGGCCCAGAGACTGATCTTATAGAATGCAAATAACTGTGGGGCCCATAGAGCAGAGGGAAGGAGGACACGGCTAATCTGAAGGGGAGCTGCCACCTTCAGGAAAACACATGTTTGTCAGGCCTTGTGAGCCTCTCCTCCTGTGTGCTGTCAGGGCCCAGCCCTGGCCACCAGTCTCTCTCCTGGAGCACAAGGTGGGGGCTACACCATTCCTCCCCACAGAATATGGTATGCCAGCTTTGCCAACTTGAGACCAAATGTTCCTCCTACACAGCTGTCTTGAAAATGAAATCCTGTGCGGGAGGTGGGTGAGCGAACGAGCAAGCATGAATTACCCTGGCCCACGTCTTGGCTCACATACAGACTGCCTGGTTGCTTGAGCTTTTCGATAAATCAGGAACTCCAAAATGCTCCTCATGGAACCATCCTGCCCTCCCCACCCTGCCTGGAGCCTGGCAGAATCAAGGCCTGTCAGTCCTGGAACACTGTGCTCCTCTTCTACAGAGCACCCAGATATTACCGGCTACCCTTCATGTGGGCAGGTCGAGGAGACAGAGCAGGAGGCAGTGTCCCCACGCACGTGGCAGCAGACCCAGGGTGGCTGTGGCTCCTCCTTGCCACTGCCTGGCAAAGTCCCCAGCCTCTCAACTTTCTGCCTCTATCACACGTGCCTTTCCTCTTGCCCCAAGCATCTGTTTTTACTGAGTCCCTTTTCCCTGGAGCTGTAGATGTAGACTGCCAGGTTGAAAGAGTCAAGTCTAACCACATGCCCTTGGCAGACGCTCTGCAGCACCCTCTGGGTCATTCTCTTTGCTCTGTTCCCTGAGCCTGTCTTGTTTCCTAGCTCTTCCTTACCTCTGTCTGAGTCTTGAGATTTATTCTGTCTGCTAAGTTGTGTGTGTTTCCAAATGCATCTTGTTCATCTCAACCTGGACATCACTTCAGCATCCCAAATTCGACAAATCTAGGAATGTACTTATATCCATCTCCTAACCTTAGCTTCCCTTCCTGGTTATTAGCAGTACTCCATTCTTCCCATCTCCCTGGCTTAAACTCTTTTGTTTCATTCCTTTCCCCTTTGTCCTGGAAACCTCTTTCAAGTTCTATCAATTGCTCTCTGATAGTTTCTGTACCAGTATTCTCCTTTCCATAGTCTTGCTATAGGCATCTGTGACATTTTGCCTAGACTTCAGTTTCCTCCTAACTAGCTTTCCTGCTGCCAATCTCTTCCATCTCTAACTTCTTCCTACAACTATTACCAGATTTATAGTTTTAATTACATTAATTAAAACAATTAATTAACACCCTTTTAATTATGTGATTTTCTTGCTCGAATCATCCAGGGTTTTCTTTTTGCATTAGAATTAAATAAAGACTTCTTGCCTAGCAACTGGAGTCTTTTATAGTATTTATGCAGTCTTTCTGACTTAATTTCTTTAGACCTGTGGATAACGTACACCTCAGCCAAAAGAGCTTATTTGCTGTTTTCTGAGTAAGCTGTGTAGTATATGTCCTTCCTTTATGCCTTTGCTTATGTCTTGACTTCTTCTAATGCCTTTCCTTATTCTCTACTGCTTAAAATCCCACCTGCTATTTATTTATTTGTTAACTGAACACTTTTTAAATTTGTTTATTTCTTCCATGAGTAGGAGAGAGAGAGTCTTGACACCACAATCCAACCCCAGCCTTCAGCCAGCCCTGGGTCATGGGCATGCATTTGCTTGGCATTCTTGGGGAGGTCTCTGGACTTGAAGCAGGAAACTTCCCATGTGGGACTGACTGACAGAGCACAGTGCTTTTACTACGGTGCCACTATTTGGTACCCCCATCCATTTTTAATGAGATACCTTCAAGGGTCTTTTTCAGATTTTCCCAATCTGGTGTGTTTTCTCTTTCTTTTGGATTGCCTTTGCAATAGAGACTGTCTCTGGTTAATCCTTATGTAACTGTACATCCTAGCCTTGTCCTTTGTTCTCAATGTTGATTGACTTATACTGAATTTGAGTATCTTGGGAAGAGTCAGCATGAATTTCTTTGAATGCCTAACTAATGCTAAGAAGTATTATATGTTTGGGTGTCATATCTGCTACAACAAATGCTGTGTCTTTGGCCTGAGTTACTGGAAATTAAGATGTGATAGCTTTTAAAGGTACCAGGTCGGGAATGATGTTTCTGCAGACCGAAGTAGATTAATTTTGATGTCATATGTCTGTGTATTTACACGGTCCTATTGCAAGTACTATTTTATGATCTTTGTAACCTCTAAGTAATAGTTTGTTCATATATCATATTTTTATGCAAATTAAGGAACTGTTTTGGTTCATGTATCAGTCCAGGAATGGATAAATGCAAAGTTGGATCAGGGTGCTCTATGATATCATCACATTGCTGACTTTGACCCTCCAGGCTTCTGCCTTCTGGTTGGCTGTATTCTCAGACACATTTTTCCTAAGTGGTAACAGAAATGGCCGCCAGCAACTCCAGGCTTAAATTCAACAATCAATATTTCAGTAACCCACAGAATGACATGAGAGTGTATCTATCTTGATACTTCAGCAGTAGTCATTAGGAGAGTCCATCAATATGGCTAGGGAGACATAGTGTTCTGATTGGCTGAGTCTGGACCTCATTGGACAGAGGAGAAACTTATGAGCCTTAGAAAGACTAAGTGACTTATCCATGATTACATAGCAAACTGAAGTGTGTGTCTTCTGACTCGTGTTCGTGTTCTTTGAATTATCCTAAGTTACTCTTGGATTCCAATGTCTCTCTGCTTCTGTTCGTGAGCCCTTTTAGAAATTTAAGGGCAGCCCTTGGCCCAGTTGCAAAGGTGGCAAACTGCATCTTTAGGGCTCCCAATTTCCTTTTTCTAGATCCTTTCATGACTGATCTGAGGACTGAGCCAATGCCTAATCTGTTCAAATTCTCTTTCTTCTCATTCTCTTTAAAATCTGATATTGATCCTGAAAGTATTATGTTAAGTGAAAGAAGCCAGACTCAAAAGGCTATATACTATATGATCCTGTATATATGATATTCTGGAAAAGGTGAAACTTTAGGATTGGAAAATATTTCAGTGGCTCCCAGGAGTAGGGTGGGATGAGAGATTGAGTACAAAATGGCACAGGTAACTTTTTGAAGTAAAGACTGTTTTGGATCTTTTTTAAAAAAAGAATTTTTTATGGGACCAGCAGTTAGCGTAATGGCTATGTTGCTGGACTCCCATGTAGTCGACCGTGGTTCGAGTCCTGGACCCGGTGGCTTAAACTCACGCCGGGCGCGTGTGCATGCGTGCCCAAGATCCCGAGAGGAGAATGGAGGAGAAGGGATTGCGGCATGGCCATCCCCCCTGGGGGGTGATTTCCCGCTTTCTGTTTCTCTGTCTCTCTGTCTGTCTGGCGAGTGCACGCGCCCTATAGCAAAAACCTCTCCAAAAAAAAAAAAAAAAGAATTTTTTATTAAAAAAATTTTTTTAGAGATTTTTGCTATAGGGCGCGTGCGCTCGCTAGAAAGACAGAGAGAGACAGAGAGACAGAAAACGAGAAATCACACCCCAGAGATGACCACGCCACAATCTCTTCTCCTCCATTCTCCTCTCGGGATCTTAGGCAGGCACGCACATGCACCTGGTGTGAGTTTAAGCCACTGGGTCTGGGACTCGAACCACAGTCAACCACATGGGAGTCCAGTGACATAGCCATTATGCCAAATGCTAGTCCCTATTTTAATTTTATTTATTCATTCATTTTATTTTAATTTGACCAGACACACACACACACACACACACACACACGGGGTGGGGGGGGGCGAGTGAGACAGCAAGCCACCAGGTCCAGGACTTGAACCACAGTCAGTCACATGGTAGTGTCCAATGCCTTAATCACCATGCCACCTGCTGGTCCCTATATTGGATCTTGATTGTGGCGGTACTTATAAGACTGTATGTATCTGTCAAAACCCATGAAACTAAACACAAAAAGGTGAATTTTACAGTATGTAAATTGGAACTTAATTAATTAAAACAACAAAAACATTAAATCCTGTTCAGGTCTGAATAATACTGGGATTTGCATCATAATGGACATCAAAATTGTAGGCTGTAATGAACTGAGTAGTTTTGAGATATCACCATAATTCATTACTAAATATAAAAAAAGCACAAAGTACTAGAATCATTCAAGAATAATTGACTTTCATTCACTGCAAAGTGAAAAGTCATTTCTGAATTGGGTAAATTAGCAGCCTTTTTCCTGCTGCTGCCATTTGACTGGATCAGGTAGATCTTCCACAGCTATCTTTTCTTGGACAGGGTCAGGGGTGTAGGTTCCCTATAGAATGTGAGAGAAGGCTTAGAGCACATCATGACTGACAGAGTCAACAGAAATAAAGGTTCTGGAGAAAGCATTAGCACCTGCACTTTTGTACTGCTACAAGAACCATATTGTCTAGCTGGTTGGTGATTTGGGAGGAGAGTGGGAAAGTCTGGCTTTCATAGTGCTCAGCATCCCCCTTCCCCAATCTCTTCCCTCCTTACTTCAGCCCATACATTCATTAAGGCAAATTCAGATGCGCTCTTCCCCCTACTCATTACTAGTTCTCTTCTTATAGCCCATTTTCAGCTCTAGGAGATGTCCAAGGGATTGTCTTTTCAGTCTTTTTCGTGCTAGTTTTTGTGTTCCTTATTCTCCCAAACTCTTCTCTGGTTACTTCTAGGTCATCTCATTACACTCTGGGCATTTTGGTTTTTCATTCATGTCTGATTATTCACTTCTACACTTCCAAATGTTTTGGTCTCTTCCCTGTCCCCACTCTAATTCTATTTGGTTTCATTTCAGATTGCAATTATTTGAAAGACTGCAATTGTTTGAAAGTATAGCATTACAAGGAAATAATATACACAAATTATATAGTATTTTCTGAAGTTTTAGTAACTTTCTGCTCAGTGAGTCTTTATAGACAGGGAAGTAATAAATACTTTTGGTTGTAGATATCCCATTTTCTGATTAAAAATACATATGAACTGAAAACTATTTTATTTTTTCTGAAATAGCCTTGGGGTTTACCTTGGAGCCAGCAGGTGTCAAAGTAGTTAAGGCACTGAACTTCCATGTGATTGACTGTGGTTCGAGTCCTGGACATGGCAGCTTGAAACTCATACCAGGCACGGGTGTGTGCATGCCCAAAATCCTGAGAGGAGAATGGGGAAGGAAGAGGTGTGGCCATCCTTCCTGGGGGGTAATTTCTCACTTTCTGTCTCTTTGTCTTTCCAGTGATCACATGTGCCCTATAGCAAAAATCTCTCTCTCAAAAAAAAAAAAAAAAAAAAAAGTTGCTTTCCAGTTGCCAAAACTACATGGAAAAAGCTCTGGTGGAGGGATTGAAGTGTTAGGAAATAATTTCAGTGATTCTAAATGTGATTGCTTCTATCTGTGCCTGAAAAGGAGTCATTGATTATGGAGGCAATCTTCTGCTAAGCTATAGGTAAGGCTTGGAACCCATGCAGACCATTGTATGTTCAGCAATGAAAGGATATTTTTCAATGAGCTGTAAAGTCAGATTGCACAATGTGCCCTGGAAGGGAGGCTGTATTGCTGACACTGTAGTTGTAATAAAGCTTCTGAGAAACATTTCTTCACAATTGTTTATAATTTGTTTCCAGCATACACAGATCTGACACTTTCTAGTTCTAAAGCTGTATGAAATACTCTATGACTTATAAAGAGTGAGACAGGGTCTTGAGCATACTGGGACAGTTGTCAGTGTCTTACTGAGGCCCTTAGAACCAAAAGAAGGGATCCTGGTGATGGCAGATGAGAACAAAGTCTCCTTCGGGTGAAGTCAGCAATGCCCTGGTTGAACAGGGACTGTTCTGCTTTGGTGCAGTCCCTAGACAGACTTCATCACTCAGATGACTTGCCAGCTCAGCCCAGTAAACGGGCATGTGTATGTTTTGGTTCCATGCACATTTGGAGCCCATGCCCAGGTTGAATGGCATTGCTGACAGGTTGCAGGTTATGGCCTTGGAAAGGCAGGTTCAAGGTTGGCTTGATGCTAATACGGTCTATCTTGGATTACCTGGGAAGGCCACCACCATGATCACTACTGTGACCAGAGAAACTCAACAGGACTTTGCTGCTCCAGCAAAGTCTAACACTCTCAATGGACTTGTAGAGAGCTACTAGAAGGCCAGGGGAAGCTGAGTGTCTCACACTTAAAGAAACTGAAGTCCCTTGTGATGCTTATCTGCTTAGCCTTGGAGGGCACTTAAGTCTGTGTCCTGTGCTATAAGAACTATCAGAATGTCAGGCTAGTTAGATTGTGGAGGACTTTCTGTGTTGCTCCTTCCAGGTGCTCACCATCTCCTTCTTAGAGGTTTTTGGGGAAGTGACACCAGAAGCATATGTAACAAAAGCAAATATAAAAAAGTGGGATTACATCAAACTAAAAAGCTTTTGTATAACAAGGAAAACAATTTAATAAAAAAAAAGAAAATGCAGCCCATGGAGTGGGAGAAAATATTTGCAAACCATATATCTTATAAGGGGCTAATATTAAAAATATAGAAGGAATTCATGGAACTCAGTAGCAAAAAATGAAATAAGTTTATTTAAAAATGGACAAAGAACCTGAATAGACATTTTCCACATAAAGCATATAAATGTAAATAGGTTTATAAAAAGGAACTCAAGATTGCTAGTTATCAGGGAAATGCAAATCAAGATCACAATGAGCTATCAACTCACACCTGTTAAAATGGCTTTTATCAAAAAGTTAAAAGATATCCTGTGTTGGCGAGATGTGGAGGAAAGGGAACCCTCGTATATTGTTGGTGGGAATGTAGATTGGTCAGTCACTGAGGAAACAGTATGGAGTTTCCTCAAAAAATTAAAAATAGAAGTATAGAATTTCACTTCTGGTTGTCCATCTGAGGAAAGGAAAATCATCATCTTGAAGAGATCTCTGTACTTCCATGGTCTTTGTAACACAAGTCATAATAGGCGTGATATGAAAACAATCTATGTGTCTTTTGACAGATGAATGGATAAAGAAAATATGATGGAAAACTATTCAACCTTAAAAAAGAAAGAAATTCTGCCATTTACAACAACATGGTTGAAGCTGGAGAACATTATGCTAAGGTGAAATAAGCCAATTCACACATAATCTTACTTATGTGTGGAATTTAAAGGAAAACACACCTATAGAAATGAAGAATAGAATGGTGGTTGCCAGGGGCTGGGAAGTTGAGGATAATGGGGGACTATTGGTCAAAGGGTACAGACTTGCAGTTATAAGATGAATGTGTTCTGGAGAACAAATGTACAGCAGGATGACTATAGTTAGATCTTAAGTGTTCTTACCACTCAAAAAAGAATTAATTGGGTGAGGTGGATACATTAGTTATTGGATTGTCAGAAAAGTCATATTTTTTCTATTTTTCTATGCAAAAATGTGTCATGACTTTTCTGACATAAAGTATATGTCACAACATATATGTATGTCAAGACATCATAGTGTATACTTTATTTTTGGTCAAGTATATCTCAATAACGTTAAAAAAAAGAAGACTCAATCAAGGGCAACTTGATAGAAGTCTTTCTTCTCTCTTGCTCTTTCCCCCTCTCACAGACAGAGGTCGAGGAGCCTTTGAGGCTAGAACCATGCTTTTCTGCCTTTGAAGTTGCTCTGGAGAAAGGAACCAGGAGGAGCTGATGTAGGAAGTTAGCTCATCCCTTCCCACTGAGCCAACTCTGGTTTATCTTTCAGATTCCGCCCTGCCTGGCCACATCTGTGTACATTTACTTATTCCTCACATCCGTATTGTGGGCGTGGATATTTTCCCCCTGACTGATTCTTTCAAAATCTTGCCCCAAGCAGGAGGTTTTTTAGACTGTGTTTAGTCCAAATTGTTTGAGCCAACATATCCATATTAGCCGACTCCACAGAGAGCTCAATTCCGGCTCTGGTCCCTACAGATGTTCTGTCAGCTCTTGGGGCATAGAAATAGGAAGCTGACCTGGTCAGAGACAGCCTGAATGCCAGAATTACCTCATCACCAGGCCTTGTGAAGGGCACAGAGACCTGAATGTGCAGGAAGGAGCCTGACTCCTGGGAGCTAAGAAGATTGTAGATCTCCCCCCGCCCAACCTTTTTTTTTTTTTTTTTTTTTTTTTAACCAGATAGTGTATGTAATAAAAATGACCAGAAAACCAGGAAAGAAGCAGATTTCCCTGGGTTCAAATCCTGAACTATTGTAAGGGGGTAACCTTGGGTCATTTGCTTTATGTTTATTAACTTAGTTTTCTTGTCTGTAAAATGGGAATGATAACACCAACCATGTTGTTCATCACGAGCAATCGTAGAGACAATATGTGTGAAGAAGGTAGCTCAGGAATGGGAATCTAGGAGGCTCTCAATCGATGGATCTTATTGTTATTAGGATGCTCTACCAAAGTGGAGAGTCTGCAAGTACTGCTTTCTAAAAAAATTCTTAGAGAAGGCAATGCTTTTCCTTTAATTCTGGCCATACATTCAAAATCACATGAAGTAGTTTTAAAAAGGTACTTGCCTGGTTTTTCAATCTGGGCAATTCTGATTTGTGGTCTCTGGTGGTGCGCTAGACTCTGTAGTTTTCAGAGTGCTCCAGGTGATTTCAAAGTTCTCTAGGTAACCCAAAGGAATGAATTGGCCTGAGTAGAATTTTAGGTGATGGTGTGAAATGCTATGTGGGGGTGGGGCAGGGAGGTTTGCTGGGCATGGAGGGCTGTATACTGGGCAATCTGAGATCAATCACTTCTTACAGTTGTCCCTGTCTGTTTTGGTTGGGGAAGGGGACCTGGAAACTGCTCCATTCTTCATAGTCTCCTCCTTTCTGCAGTGAGTGTGGCAGGTGGTGATGGGGAGTGAAGGGGAAGCCTACTAGAAGTGCCTGCATTTGGTTTGGGGTGGGCTGGGAGGGTCAGAGTGAAAGTGAGGTGAAAGCGTGGGTTGAGGAGGCCTGGGACACAGATGCCATCTTTGTGCTGGCAGACCCGTCCTCCCTCCTTGCAACGCCTCTAGAACTTTGCCTAGAATCACAGCCCTAAAGAGCTCTCCCCATCTGCTCTGTTGTGTTTCCTTGGCCCATCCCTGTTCTCGACAACTTTCCTTCCCCTCTGCCCTACCCACATCACTTGCTCTGCCCTGTAGGGATCTGGCCTCTGGACCTGGCTATAATTGAAGGAAGCTTTCATGTTGAAATGGAAAGATGTGGAGGTTTTTCTTTTCTGTGTTTATGGTCTGCACAGATAACTGTCTCCAAATGGAGTTGGGCATGGTGTTAAACAATTCTAATTTCACTTACGATCCCAGTTAATTTTGTTTCTGTTGGTTCATGAGGTAGCTGGGTGTTGAAGAATTGGGTCTGATCTGTCTTATAAGTTTTTCTCCCAGGAATAGCACAGATATGGATTTCATGTGTGGATCAGCCCCTGAAGTGTCCCTAGTATTTGAACAATGGTGAGACAGGTAAACCATGTAAGGGTTCTTCCTGAGAATCAGAGTCCCAATTTCTGTATTTCAGTTTGTTCAGCATCTAGTTTCCTTTCTACCATATTTCAATTTTCTCTGGCCCTGGGTCACTGTGCTAATTTTTGGACATGTATTATTATTATTATTTCAAGTTTATCTCTTTCTTTCATGAGTCAAAGAGATAGAGACAGAAAAATAAGCACCCTAGAAGGGTTTATACGCTGTGATCCACCCAGCTGCGGCCAACCCTGGATTATGGGCACATGTTCCCAGTGTGTTCAGGGAGGTCTGTAGATGTGAACCCAGAACCTCCCATGTGGTCTGCCTCACAGAGCATTGCACTACTGCTGCACCATTGTCTGGCCCCACTGTACTAATTTTAGTGGGTACCCCTCAGATGCCATTATAAATGAAGTCATAAGCCCATGGAATTTTACCATACTAAACTGTTTTTTTTCCTCTTTCATACATTTGTATGTCCACTATCATGTACCCATTTCTAAAAGAAATGACAGTGGAATTGAATGAACTAGGCAGCAACCCTAAGTATGCCTGTCTCCGCTTTCTGAGACATTCTCTTCCCTTCTTTTCTGTCCTCTCTATTCCTTTTTTTTTCCACCTTTTATTTGTAGGGAAAGCTACCTGCTATATCCAGTCCCATGGCTTTAAATTCCTCCTAATACACCGATGATTTTTACATTTTTACTTCTATCCAAACTTCTTCTGTACACTGAAGACTCGTAGGTCCAACTACCTGCCTGGATATTATAATAGGCTTCTTATACTTCAGGTGTCCAGGTGCCTGTCGCCTCTCTTAGTACCAGGCCTGGAATGCCCCCCTCAATTCCTCAAGCCTTTCCAGACTCTTCCTGCCTTTCAAGGCCTCAGTCCTTGCTGCCTCTTGCAGAGTTGCCCCTCTCCCCCATAACCGGCTATCCAGCTGCACTGATTAGGGGCTTCTCTGATTTCTCCAATACTGAGCCACATTGGATTTTGCCCTGCCTCATTTTGCATGCGTTCTTCCCATTTCCTCAGAAGTGGTAACCTCTTGAGGCCAAGACATTAGTTTCTCACTCTCTTGCATCCCCATAGTACATAGCATGAAACAACTGGGTACTATTTTTCGCGATTAAAAAAATTGTGATAAAATACACACAACATAAAATGTACAATTTTGACCATTTTTAAGTGTGCCTTTTGGTGGTATTAAGTATATTTGCATTTCCGTGCAGCTAAATCTCCAGAACTCTTTTCATTTGCAGATCTGAAACTCTATACAGGGTGAACACTAACTTCCTATTTCCTCCTTTCTCCAGCTCTTGGAAATTATCCTTCTCTTTTCTGTTTCTAGGTACTTCATATAAGTGGAATCTTGTAGTATTTGGCTTGTTGTGACTGGCTCATTTCACTTAGCATAATGTCCTCAAGGCCCATCCATGTTGTAGCATTGTCAGAATTTTTCTCCTTTTTAAGGCTGAATGGTATTCCGTTGTACATATACATCATTATTTTGTCTTTTCTTTCATCTGTCAATGGACATTTAAGCTACTTATATCTTTTGACTGTTGTGAATAAATTCACTATGAACATGAGTGGATAAATATTTCTTTGAGACCCTGTTTTCAGTTCTTTTGAGTTTTCAGAATTTCTGGATCATATGGTAATTACATTTTAATGTTTTTAGGAACTTCCATACTGTTTTCCATAGCAGCTATACATTTTACATTTCTACTAACAATGCACAAGAGTTTCAGTTTCTTCATATTCCAGTCAACACTTACTGTTTTTTATAGTAGCCACTATATGTATTACCCTAATACTTAGTGACATCACACATCTTTTTATTTACTTATTAACCATTTGTAGTTCTTCTTTGAAGAAAAAAGGACTTTTCAAGTCTTTAATTCATTTTTTAAATTAGACTTTATTGTTGTTGTTATTGAATTGTAGGAGTTCTTTATATATTCTGGATATTAACCCCTTATCTGGACTATGTGATTGACAACAATTAGGTACTTTTGATAACCATTGAGTGTTGTAAGAGTTTGTTACCTGGAACTTCTGAAATTCCAGTTGGCAAGCAATTTGAAAGAATTTTTATAATGCATAGATATATGCTAGGCATTTTCCATACCTAATCTCATGTGAAACTTACAACACTGAAAGGCATACAGTATCACTTTAACTTCCAGATGAAAAAACTGTGGTTCAGAGAACTCAAATAATTTACTGAAGGTCCCCCGGCTTAGTAAGTGGCAGGACCAGGATGCAAAACCAAGCCTGTGTGACTCCTTACATTGCCTCCTGCTCCTTCAGGCTGCGTGAGAGTCCATGAGAAAGCTTCACACATGTGCTGCTCATCATTCTTGTCTGGATTTCATTAAAGAAACCCTTGTGCTTGGCAAGCAAGTTGCTGCCAGCGTCACTGACTCTGAAAAATGCAATCTTTCTTGATGTTTGGATCATGGCATGGTTCAAGTACCTGGTGTTCCTCTACCCAGTCTTTATGGAGAGGGTGGTTCTCTGGCTTTTTGCCTCTGTCATCTCTACTCTCCTATCTTATAGCTTAGGTCTTCTCAGAGTTGCTCACCCACATTAATCAACTTAATCCAACAAGAAGTTTTCACTGGGCAGGCAAAGCTTTGTGCTAGATGCAGGGGAAGGGAAGGTAGAGTCCCTTCTGTGAAGGAGAAGGCTCTATTTGTGCTAGAAGGGCAAATACAATTGGAGAGTAATAAGAGATGCTGTGCTTTAAAGAGCCGAGTAATGGCCTAATACAGATCTTCAAGATTCTGCAAACAAAGAGGGAGAAGAATTTTAATGTGTTCTTGAACCATCTTCCTTGATCCACCATGGGTGTGTTTTCAAAAAGACCATCTTTTTCAACATCAGGCTGAGGAAAACATATTTAGGAAGGATCTATGCCACAAACAAATTGTTCTTTGCAGTCCATAGCTAAGAGATGCAATCTTTGAATCAAGCATTGTTCTAGCAACTAGCCCTCAGTTTCCTTGAGAATTGAATGAGCATCATTGGCCTGTGATGTGTAGCTCAGGGGATGCAGTTTTGCTACAGGACATGGTCCAACAACTTGGATGAATGCCCGATATAAACTGAAGGAAGTTGTTATGAGAGGGCTTTTTCAGCCTCAAAGAAGGATTCCATAGGACCAGATATGGAATAACATTAATATAATGTGGATTGCCTATTTCTGAAAGTATAACACTCATTATGAGCACTACATAAATAAGCTTTATGAAGACTATCTCATTTAGTTTTTCTCAGTATAGATACTATTATTAGTAGGCAAAGTAATTCTCCAGAGTCTCACAGCTAACAGATAATGGGACCCAGACTTGAACATGATTCTGCTTTGTCTTTGAAATCTTTGCTTTCACCTCTTCATTTCAGCTATTGTGGAAAGATAGGACATAAGTTAATAAAAGAAAGTCAGCATAAATGTCTCTTACCTTGTTCCTACTTAGCATTCTTCCAGAGATATTTGTAAGGGCCAGAAACTATAGAAAAAGATAAGGCCTTTTGTGGGGAGAACATGTATTCTGTATTAAAGGAAATCTTACTTGTCTGTAGCCTGAGTTCTTTTAGGAAGGCTGATTTTGCTAGGCTCTTAAGTACAAATGGTGAATAATGTATCCTCTTCAATAACTCCGATGTTCCTATATCCAAAGGGTTGTTCTGTCCTCTTAGGGTTTTTGTTTTGTGCTTGCTTTGTATCATGGTAAAAGACACATAACATAAAATACACCGTTAGTATAATGTTGTGCAACCATCACTACTGTCTAGTTCCAGAATACTTTCATCACCCCAAAAGGAAACCCTTTACTCATTAGGCAGTCACTCTGCAGCCTCTGGCAAACATCGATCTGCATTCTGTCTTTACATTTGATGACTCTGGTTATTTCATGTAGATAGAATCATATAATATGTGGCCTTGTGTGTGTCCGGTTAATTTTAACACTCCTTTGCCCTCCTTTCCTATCCAAGTTTGCAGTGCCTAGCTCTTGTGCTGTGAACTTAGCAGTGGGAGTTGAGTCCCAAGGAGGGTACAGCTTTGGGATCAGAGAGACTAAGCAGCACAAGAGCCTGGCTAAATCATGTGATTTCTCTGAGTGTGTCATGGTTGTTGGGAAGATTTAGTGAAACCATGTGAAGTTGCTCGTTTTTGGCCTTGGGCAATAGTTAATGCCTCTTTGCCTTTGTTTTCTTCCTCCATAAAATGGGGACATAATAGTGTTTACATCATGGGTTGTTCTAAGCATTAAATGAGGTAGAACAGTGCCTGCGTTTGGGAGTTGCTCAGTGTGAACTGATATTGCATGTTTGGGAAACGTGTGCCATGATTCAGACCAGGCCCCAAATCATTCACAGGAAAAATATTGGAGCCCCCTCACTGATCTTTTTCCTTCCTGTCTTTTCTTGGAACCAGCCTGAATATTGTCACAGAGCAATGCAGATCACTCACTCATTCTTCACCTCATGACTCTCTACCACACAGAGTTTTGTTTTGTTTTTTCTTTTCTTGGAGAGGTTTTTGCTATAGGGCACGTGTGTTCACCAGAAAGACAGAGAGAGACAGAGAGACAGAAAGCGAGAAATCAGCCCCCATGGGGGGATGGCCATGCCGCAATCCCTTCTCCTCCATTCTCTCAGGATCTTGGGCACGCACACACACACGCCTGGCATGAGTTTAAACCACCGTGTCCAGGACTCGAACCATGGTAGACTACATGGGAGTCCAGCGACATACCATTACACTAACTGCTGGTCCCTTCAGCACCTAGAGTTTTTTTTTTTTTTTTTTGGAGAGGTTTTTCGCTATAGGGTGCGTGCGCTCGCCAGACAGAGAGAGACAGAGAGACAGAAAGCGAGAAATCACCCCCCAGGGGGGATGGTCACGCCGCAATCCCTTCTCCTCCAGTCTCCTCTCGGGATCTTGGGCACGCACGCACACGCGCCCGGCGTGAGTTGTAAGCTACCGGGTCCGAGACGCGAACCGCGGTCGACTATGTGGGAGTCCAGCGACATAGCCATTACGCTAACTGCTGGTTCCCAGCACCTAGAGTTTTGATTCCTTAGTTTTGCATTAAGCCTTCTGCATTCTCCCTGCTTTCCTTTCTGGCTTCTTTCCCCCCATCCTGTTCCTATCCTATTCCCTGCCACCCCTATGGACCACCTTTTGTTCCCCAGGCCCCTCAGGGCCTCTAGCCTCTGTGCCTCTGCTCATACTTTTCCCTTTTTTGGGAATGCCTTTCAGTCATCATCATCATCTGGCAAAGCAATGCTCATTTCTTATGCTCAGTTTTTCCCACCTGTTCTAACTAGTAGGCACATCATGGGTTGTTCTGAGGATTAACTGACATAACATGGCAGAGATGATACATTGTAGGAAATAATATTAACTGATAAAAAAGCACATATGTGTGGGTGACCTCTAGTAATTTTTCAGTATGTTATCATCTCATCATATCATTACATTAAAACTATTTGTACATACTTGCTTTTATCAACTAGGTAAATTCCTAGAGAATAGAGTCATATTTTATTAATTTTTGTATCCTAAATTATGCCTAGCATAGTACTCTGCATAGAGAAAAATTTTAATATTATTTACTAACTTGAATTAAAATATTATTTACCATTGATCTGGTGTGCTAAGCATGCTGTGGGCACACACACACACACACACACACACACCTACACATATATACATATGTGTGCTTTTTTTTTTTTTTTTTTTTTTTTTAGAGAAAGAGAGATTTTTGCTATAGGGCACATGTGCTTGCTGGAGAGACAGAAATTTCTGAGTCAGAGAGACAGAAAGCGAGAGCTCACCCTGTCTCAGGGGATGTGGTCACATTGCAATCCCTTCTTCTCCATTTTCCTCTCAGGATCTTAGGCACACACACACACACACACACACACATGTGTCCAGCCTGAGTTTCAAGTTCCCAGGTCTGGGACTCAAACTGTGGCCAGCCATGTGGGAGTATGGGAGTATGGGAGTACAGCAACATAACCATTATACCACCTGCCAATCCCATCATATATATATGTGTGTATATATATATGTGTGTGTGTGTGTGTATACACACATATATATATACATATATATATATATATATATACTTTTTAAAGTATATATGTGTGTGTGTGTATGTATGTGTGTGTGTGTGTGTGTGTGTGTATATATATATATGCTTTTTAAAAATTTTATATTAAATTTGCTATAGGCCATGGGCGCTCAGTGGAGAGAGACAGAGAGGAAGAGAGAGAGAGATAGAGAAAGTGAAAGTGAGAAAGCAACCCCGGGGGGATGATCACTCTACAATCCCTTTCTTCTTCTCTTCTCTCAGGATTTTGGGCATGCATACACACATTCCTGGAGTGCTTTTCAAACTGCTGGGTCTGGAACTCAAACCATGTAATTAGCCATGTGAAATCCAGCTGTCTATACCACTATGCCACCTAGCTGGTCTTGTATGTGTATATATATATATATATATATATATATATATATATATATATACATACATACATATGTGTTTACATACACATACACATGTGTTTACATATATGTGTACATGTGTGCACATGTATACACACAGATACATGCACACAGTCATGTACCACATAATGATATTTTGGTCAATGAAAAACTGCATATAAAGTGGTGGTCCCATAAAGAACCCATAGGCTATACCATATAGCCTAGGAGTATAATAGTCTATACCGTCTAAACTTGGGTAAGTACACTCTATGAAGTTTGCACAACGATGAAATCACATTATGATGCTTTCTCAGAATGTATCCCATCATTAAGCAGAACATTATATATATATTATATATAAATATATATTATATATATTATATATTATATATTATATATTATATATTATATATATTTTATATATTATATACAAATATATATTAGATATTTGTAATATAGAATATAGAATAATAGTATATTATATATCCTTAACTTGACATCAGGTGCTAATTTAGTTTCTAAATAATTCCTGTGCATAACTCTTTTTTCTCTAATCAGATCAGAGAAGTCAGGTCCATAAAGGAGAGCCTGTGGCTTCTTTTATCAGATTCTACAGCGTTTAGGACTGGATTGTGCAGATAGAGTATGATTAATACATAACCAATGTATTTCATTGACTATAACAAATTACCAGTGCAACATTTTTGAAAAATACTTTTGAAAGTACAGAAAATAAAATAAAAATTGCCTATAATCCCACCATTAATATCACTTAATTCTATACTCCAAAGCTAACTTTTTTTTGGAGAGAGATATTTTTGCTACAGGGTTCATGTGCTCACCAGAGAGACAGAGAGACAGAGGGACAGAAAGCGAGAAATAACCTCCCAGGGGAATGGCCATGTTGCAATCCCTTCTCCTCTATTCTCCTCTCAGGTTTTGGGGCACTCACGGACATGTGCCTGGTGTGAGGTTTAGGTCGTTGGGTCCAGGACTCGAACTGTGGTCAACTATGTGGGGTCCAGCGATGTAACCATTACATCATGTGCTGGTCTTGGAAAACTAACTTCTTTTAACATTAAAACAAATTAATAACCTATGTACAAACTAACATTTATTGAGTATTTGTTATGAGCTAAGTAATCACCTGATTTCACTAATATTTAACTTTATTCCTACTGCAAGAACAAGAAACTAATGTACAAAAAAGCTAATTTATCTAAAACCACAAGGCTTTTAAGTAGAGGATCCGAGTTTTACACCACGCTATCTGGTTTCAAGGTCTATACCCTTAACTCTGTGCTAAACTGCCTTCTCTTCTTCCTTCCACACCCATTGAGATCTTGCTCCTCCTACTCCTCCCCCATTATTTTTTTTGGGGGGGGGGGAGACTTTTGCTATAGGGTGTGTGTGCTTGCCGGAGAGACAGGGAGACAGAAAGCAAGAAATCAGCCCCCAGGGGAGATGACCACACCACAATCCCTACCTCCATTCTCCTCTTGGGATTTTGGGCACACATGCACATGCTCCCGGGTGAGGTTTAAGCCACTGGTCTGGGACTTGAATCATAGTTGACTACGTGGGAGTTCAGCGATGTAACCATTATGCCATCTGCTGGGTTCCCCCTCCCCATGTTTAATGGAACATATTCAGCACTGAGACTCGGAAGCTGGATTTCTTTCCCAGTGCACTCACTGGTTGAGTGATGTTAGGACAGTCTCTTTGTCTCTCCGAGCCTGTTTCTTGATTTATAAATCTGGAAGCTGTTCTCAGCAATTTCTGTTATTCAGCTAGAACATTCTGTGATTTTCATGAATTAAATACTGAAGCAGGGACTTGCTTTTCTGACCTGTCCTTCCCTCCTCTCCTCATCTACACCTGTAGACATATTATCTTTCATACCATATACACTAACAGTTGGGTCACCCTGACCCAGGTAACTCCCCCCACCTCTGTGTGCCTGGAGAAGCTGCCAGCCGGCCTCAGCAAAAACCATCAGTGGGTTTTGTTGAACAGTTGGGACTTAGTGGCTTATATAAGCCATTTATGATCTGTTTTAATAGAGTTTGCATCCTTTGAACTGCAGATGGGGTACTGGCTGTTTATGGGACTTCCTGGAGCATAGACTTGAGGAGGGCCCTCAGGATTTATGGGGACTTTCCTACAGAGCGCACATCTCACAGGGCCTGTGTAGTTTTGTTTCTTCCTTCTTTTAGCTTTCCTGGTCAGGTCACACGGTGTAGGGCAGACATCTGAGCACAGGGTGTACATGCATACATCTCTGCTGTGTGTTTCACAGGCTCAGAGTAATGTCATGATCACTTAGCAGCCCAGGGCAGTGAGCATCAGAATCACCTGAAAGCTCCATAGAATAGTCTGCTGCCCCCATACACCCAAAGTTTCTGATTCAGGGGCAGCACTTAACAGTGCACATCTCGAATAGGTTCTTAAGTGATGCTGAAGCTACTGGCCTAGGCACCACACTTTGAGAATTACTGTACAAGGGACCAGCAGTTAGTGTAATGGCTATGTCGCTGGACTCCAATATAGTCGACCGCGGTTCGCGTCCCGGACCTGGTGGCTTAAAACTCACGCTGACGCCGGGCGCGTGTGCGTGCGTGCCCAAGATCCCGAGAGGAGAATAGAGGAGAAGGGATTGTGGCGTGACCATCCCCCCTGGGGGGTGATTTCTCGCTTTCTGTCTCTATGTCTCTCTCTGTCTGTCTGGCGAGCTCATGCGCCCTATAGCGAAAACCTCTCAAAAAAAAAAAAAAAAAAAAAAAAAACACCTCACGCTGGGCGCGTATGCATGCGTGCCCAAGATCGCGAGAGGAGAATGGAGGAGAAGGGATTGCGGCGTGGCCATCCCTCCTGAGGGGTGATTTCTTGCTTTCTGTCTCTCTGTCTCTCTCTGTCTGTCTGGCGAGTGCACGTGCCCTATAGCAAAAACAATTAAATAAATAAAAATACCTCTCCAAAAAAAAAAAAAAAAAAGAGAATTACTGTACGAGAGAATGTTTACAGAGAACTTTACATCCTTTTACATACCAAAGTAAAATGAAAGTAAGACTTAACTGGTCATGTTTTTAAGTAAAAATTATTTATATGGCATGGCCATCCCTCCTGGGGGTGGTTCCTCACTTTACCCTGCCCCCTGCAACCTTCCTCTCTCTGGCAAGTGCCATGCCCAATAACAAAATTAGAAAAGAAAAAAAATATTCTCTTGCATTCTAATATACTGACATAATAATTTAATATCTTCTTGATCACTACTCATCACTGTGATTGGCTGTAATGCAGGATGTCCTGAGACGCCCACCCCCCTTGAGATTGACCCTGGCTGTTGGAGTTGTTGGTCTGCATTTTGCATTTCAGACCCTTTGCAGTTCGGCTTTCACCTCCCTCTGACTGTTGGACCCATAGCATTTGTCCCTGCCTGAAGCTTTAAAAAAAATCCGCCTTATTAAAATGTTGACACCTATAAAAATAGGGAGAGTAGAACAATAAACTCTCATCTACCCATTGTTTAGATGTTTAACATTTTTGCTTCATCTTTTTCTTGCAGAAATATTCTAAAGCCAATCCCAGACATCTTAACATTCTTCCCCCAAATATTTCTGGCTGCCTCTCTAGGTTAAAAAAAAAAAAAAAAAAAAAAAAAAAAAAAAGACGTTTTCTTGCATAAGCATGAAACTGTGATTGATCACAACTAACAAATTCAATAATAGGTATCATCTAATACTCAAACAATATTCAAATTTACCCGATTGTTCAAAAAAAGTCTTTCCAGTTGAAGTAAGGAGGGACAAGGTCTATATGTACACTATCTTTCTTTGGTACTTCTCTCTTCAAATTTGCTTTTTGGGTAGCAGGACGATCTCTGCAGTGAGTTAGTGATGAATAGCTGTTGCTAGTTATCCAGAGCTGTTGAAATGTGTCTTTAGTAGGGAAAGCAGGTTTGGAGTTAGGATCTGTTAGTAGAGTGCAATCCTGATGCAAAATCCTGGGGATAGCTTGTTGTCTGCTTAGTTTCTTTAACTTACTCTGTTTCCTTTGCTCTGGGGATATAACTTTAGATCAGTGAGTTACTTTCATGTGTGAATATGTATCTGTTTGAATATGTTTATGGAGCAGCTATGTTGCCCAGAATAGGAAGAGGGGTTGTTGCCCCTGACGATTCTTGGCTGAAGCTGTTCTAGAGTGTTTGGGGGCATGTGCTTTATTTATTCCCCACCAGTTTCCCTTTCTCTCTCTCTGTTAAGAATCCAGTCTTCACTAAGGCTCTACAGAGAGAGAATGTTTCTTACAGCTCCAGGCTCTGAAAGCTCACTGCACACCTAGTTCACTTGGGTGGCCTGGTTTCTTGCCAGAAGTATGATAAATAAATATTGATGTGCCATACCCGTCCCCTCTCCCCCTCTTACAGCCCAGCCCCTGTGCTCATCCTGCACGTAGGTGTTTTGAACATGTTACAGGCTTCTAATTTAGGTACCCCATCCAAATCAAAGGTCCCTTGCTGCAATTTAAATGCCATGGTGTACCCGTGACTGGGGCTGTCGTGTATTGGAAAGCAAAGCTGTCCTGCATCACACAGATCAGCTGTAACACCATATGGCCCACAGTGCAGTGCTGGAGAGGTTGCCAACATCAAGTCGAGCTGAGGAGTGAGGCATGAGGTTGCCAGGAGGAGAGGACTTTTCTGGACAGGGACCTAATTGTAGGAGCTCAAGGGGCTTTCTACCACAGGTTCAAGGTGGGGAGTAGCAACACTGTGCTGATGCTATGAGTCTGGCTGGCTGGGTCTTGGCAATAAAGGCCTGCAAAAGAGAAGAGTGTGCTTGCCTGGCTGCCTCACTTCAGGCAGTGCAGGCCCCAGTGCTTCCTTGAAATTCCCTAGGGGTGGGGCTTACAGTTGTTTTTTGCACCTATTTTGCAATCCTCAGCATACTCCATCAGGGCACCAACTACACTGTATTATAATGGGCTGTCACCTCATTCTCCTCTGCACTGGAAAAGCCTCAGGGACAGAGATGTTAGCCATCTCTCTTATTGGTATACAGGTGCACTCAGTAAGCTTGCAGCAAACTTATAACTACAGCCCAGGAAAGGGAGGGAAGGGAAGCATCTTTAAGGTGAATTGGGTCACACAGTCATACAAAAATAAATCTAAGATGATCCTGGTGTCATAGCACACCTGACCTGGCCAAGATGTGGCGCCTCATTTTACAGTGACCTTTAATGGCTGCTGTTTGGCTGAGAAGCTCTTATCAACTTCCTGTCCCTCACTTTTTCCTGCCTTGCAATGCCAAACCCCCACTAGATTTAACTTAAATTTCTTATGACAATTACCAGGTGATTTAGAAATATTTCAGTTGTAATCCTGCTGTCTTACCTCTGTGAAGACAGCACTGACACTCAGTTTCTCTTAATATCCTCCTTGGTGCTAGCACTGTAATGAACACATATCCGTAGGGATTCAGAAACTAGTTACCCAATGAAATGTAAGGCTGCCCTGTTTAGTGAACACTAAAGAAATGGCTTTCTTTGAGTTCAGAGGAGAGAGTGCTCTGTGGTCCTGGAGTTACCAGGAGAAACTTCCTGAAGGCAGCTGGAACTGGTTGGTACTCAGAGAGATGGAAAAGGTCGAGGAACAGGGCAAGAGGGAGATGGAGGGCAGATTCTGTGTTGAGAGAATCAGAGGAGACTTTGAACCCCACTGCTAGATAATGAGGAGGTGTGGCTAATTAGTTTGGAACTACTGGCTTCTAGGTGTTTACTAGACACACAGTGAACTGCTAAGGTCTATATAGACTGACCACAGGCAATTTTTAAATTCTTAAAACATGATGTTGACTCTAGTGCTTAGTGTGACTGATGGGGGTGAGTCAGGTTAACACGGAGCTAAAGAGTTGCTTAGTAGATGGAAGTCTACCCTATTTTCTGGGTTCTTGGACTTTGACAAAGCATGTCTTCAAATACCAGATGCTAGAACAGAGAGGAAGACGAGGATTAAGGAGCTCCTGCCTCTAGGCTTTAGTGGGTTAGCTGGAAAGGAAATCCTGGGTGGATTGATGAGGATGAGAAAGTACAAAGTTTCAGATTTAGAAAAGTAGTGATTGTGCAGTCTCTTTTCTTTCTTTATTATCTTTTTAAATTTGAATTTTATTGTTGTTATCCATACATTAAATCGCTATACTTCATTTAGATTGTGAAGAGACTTTACCCAGCATGATTTACACTTCAGTCCAGCCCAGTTGAGACTATTATACACATCCTCATCAACAGATAATAAACCTTATCTGTGTCCCACAAGTGTCTTACCTCTCCATTTCCCCCCCCCCAAATTTCCTTTCCTATGCTTTTCCCCTCCTGCACTCTCTTTCCACTTTGTCTTTAGTGTCCATTACAATTTTTAATACTTTTATGTTCTCCAGTCTTTCCGTCTCTACCACTTCTTTATTTTATTTATTTCGATTGTTTTTTAAAGATAGGGTCTTGCTGTGTCACAATCCCCCTTTAACCCTCCTGAATAGCTAGGACCATGGGTATGTGCTATCACTCCTGGTTCTTTCAGATCCAATCTCACTATGTTTCTCAGGCCGGCCTTGAGCTTGTTATCCTTCTACCTTAGCCTCCACAAGTCACTGGAGTTACCTGTAGGTACATGTCACCATGCATGGCCTTTAGGTTAGACCAGGAATGGAACCTGGGCCTCCCGTGTGGTCCCAGCCTATGGAGCACAGCATCTGAGCAGTATGTGCTTGTGCAGCTGTGCCTGCACAATATCTCTAGTAAATATTTTGACAGTTTTTTTTTTATAAAGTTAAACATAAATCCATCATGTGATCCAGTCACTTCCACTCCTAGGTATTTACCCAAGGTACATGAGAGTTTGTTCACATTATCTTGAATGTGAATATTCATAGCAACTTTACTTATAATAGCCCCAAACTGGAAATAACCCAAATTTCTAACAAGAGAATGGATAAACAAATTGTGCTATATCCATACAATTAAATACTATTTACAGTAAGAAGGAATGGATGATGAATCTCAAAATAATTATGTTCAGTGAAAAAAGTCCATAAAAAAGGTACATATTGGGCCAGCCAGGTGGCATGGTGGTTAATGGGGCTAAGCTTCACATGGCTGACTGCATGGTTTGAGTCCAGGACCTGGTGACTTGCAAAATCTGATAGGTGCTGTGTGTGCATATCCACAATTTTGAGAGGAGAATGGAGGAGAAGGGATTATGGTGTGGCCATTTCCCCTGTGGTTGCTTTCTCACTTTCCCTCTCTCCCTCTCTGGCAAGCACATGTGCGCTATGGCAGATTAAAAACAAAGCAAAACAAAACAGTATAAACTATATAATTCTACTCATATAAAATTCTAGAAAATGTAAACTAACCTGTAATGATAGAAAGTAAAACAGTGGTTGCCTCCAGTTGGAGGGTATGTGGAAGGAACAGGAATGAGAGATGATAAAGGTGTATGAGAAAATTTGGGAGGCTACAAGATATGTTCATGGTCTTAATTATGGCGATGGTCTTATAGATGTATATATATGCTGGAACTTACTAAAGTTTATTCTTCAAATGTGTTCAATTCTTTGTGTGCTAGTATTACCTTAAAATAAATGAAAGTGGTGATTGAGAGTTTCAATTCAATTCAATTTAATTAAACAATTCATTATTGTGAACTTGTTACATCTCTCTCCCTGGACAGGAATTAATTCATTTCAGTGGAAATAGGAGAAAAAGGAGCTTAGGGTGGTAGGGAAGGGTCACTATGAAAACTGAACATAATTAGGACAGGCCTTGATGGAGGCAAATGCTGGCAAAACCAAAATCAACTTTCTTTGAGGACTAGTGAGAGGAAGCTACATCCGAGGTGGATGTGAATTGCAGGTGGACTTCACTGAGTGGAGAGATGGTGTATGTTAAAAACAGAGAGGTGCCGTTAGCGTAATGGCTATGTTGCTGGACTCCCACGTAGTCGACCGCGGTTCGAGTCCCGGACCCGGCGGCTTAAACTCACGCCGGGCGCGTGTGCGTGCGTGCCCAAGATCCCGAGAGGAGAATGGAGGAGAAGGGATTGCGGCGTGGCCATCCCCCCTGGGGGGTGATTTCCTGCTTTCTATCTCTCTGTCTCTCTCTGTCTGTCTGGTGAGCGCACGCGCCCTATAGCAAAAACCTCTCCAAAAAAAAAAAACAAAACAAAAAACAAACAGAGAGGTGCCAAACGAGCAAGTCCTCACAGTATCAACAGAACAAGAGGGAAGCCAGTGCAGTGAAGGCTGAGGGTGTAAGTTAACAAGGGCTAATATCAAGTACTTAGGCTTGATGGGCTGCTGGTCATGGGTATGGTGGCTGGAGCCAGACCATTTGGCTCTGTGTCTTGGCTGCACCACTTAGGAACTGGTCACCCTTTGGACAAAATTACCTAACTTCTCCATGCCTTGGTTTTGTCATCTGCAAAATGAGAAAAATAATAGTTGCTATCTAGTAGTTACAGTGAAATAAAACGAGTTAATATGAAAAATATTTAGAATGATCCCTGGAATATATTAATTGTTCAATAAATATTATTGCTGCTATTATTATTGTTACTGTTCTAAAGTTTATTTAATGAGCAAGAGAAATAGAAAGAGAGAGAAATAGCACCTTCGATAGGATCTTGATGCTGTGATCTACCTCCAGTCTCAGCTAGCCCTGGACTAGGGGCATGTGTGTCTGGCATACTTAGGAAAATCTCCAGATGTGAATTCAGAACCTTCCCATGTGGGTCAACCTCACAGACCATCGGGTGTTACTGCTGTGCGACACCCTGACCCCTATTATTATTATTATTATTATTATATTTTTGGATAAGACCTTGAATACCAGGATCATTAGGTAACAAAGAATGGGTACACTGGTGAGAGGAACTACTCCTAGCTTGCCCTTTCCTCAGGGCCTTTCAACTCTACTTTGGACACTCTTCCTTGAGATGTCCACTTGGCTCACCCCCTCATGTATTTCAGGTCTCTGCCAAATGTCACCCCATCAGAGAGGTGTTTGCTGGCCACCAATCCACTCACCCTTTGCCACCTAACATAGATATGCATACTTTTATTGACTTATTCCCACCTCCCCCAACCCCCTGGCCAAGAATGTAAGCTCTGCAGGCTCCATAAGGACTTTTATTTACCACTATATTCCCTTAGCCTAGAACACTTCCTGGAATGTAGTAGATGTTTAATAAATAAATATTTGTTGACTGTAAGACTTATTATATTAAGCTGTGTCCTGAGACATAGTGTCCTCATCTGTAAATTGTTGAGGTTGTATCCCTGATGGCTTCTTCCAGTCTGAAAAGGTTGTGATTTTGTGGGTAGCCAAGTGTGATTTCTTGAATTAGGGAATGATACAATGACAGGACAATGGGAAGAATACTAGAACTCACAAAGCAAGGAGGGGAAGAGCAAGAGCTTCCATAGAAAAGAAGGGGAGTGGAAGGCAATGGTCAGCGACCAACTGGACTGCAGGATGTATAGAAAGAATGGAAACTGCCTAATTCTATGTATGAGTTAATCCCTGATAAGACAAGGATTTGAAGACTTTATAATCTCTGTGCTGGGTATTATGGGATATTAAGAGGAGAAGACTGTTCTTGCCCACAGACACTTCAGGTCTAGGCCATTGTTGCTCAGCCTCTGTCCTTCCACCCTGTGGACCTCCGTGTAACTACTTATTTATTTAAGTTTATTTGTTTACTTCTTCCATGAGGGAGAGGAAATAGAGCAAGCAAGACAGACAGTCACCCCCAGAAAGGTCATCACATTACTCTCTATCCCTAGTTTTAGCTGGCCCAGATCTTGAGCACGTATGTGCAGGCTTAGCATGCTCAGGGAGGTCCCAAGGAGTAGACCCAGGACCTTTTCCATGTGAATCCTGTTGGGTTATCACTGTCTCACTGTCTGCTTCCTATAACAGCTTTATTGGACTTCAATCCCCCTATTGTCAATTCACAAATTTAAAATGTTCAGTTTAATGGTGTTTAACATATCCATAGAATTATGCTACCATCACTTCAATAAATTTTTGGAACATTTTCATCACCCTAAGAAGAAGTCCCTTAACCATTAGCATTCACTCCCTATTTGCTGTTAACCACCAATCTATTTTTTTTGTATAGATCTGCCTCTTCTGGCATTTCATATGAAGTGAATCATACAACATGTGGTCTTGTGTGCCTGGGTTCTCTCACTTCTTATCTTATTCCAGAGGTTTATTCATGTTGTAGCATGTAGCAAGAGAGCTCAGTTCCTTTTTGGACAGAATAAAATTCCATTGTATTGGACTTAACACATTTTGTTTATCTGACTATTATGAATGATGCTGCTATAAACATGGATTTACAAGTTTTTTCCCCCTCCTTTTTTGAAAGCTCATACTTTTTGAGGCATAAGCATACCATTCCTCCACACAGTGTTGGAAATTATTTAAAGGTAATTTTCAGTATGACTTTCCAAACTCTCTTTTCTACCCTTGAGACTTTGTGTTCTCTCCTACCCCATCCTGCACTGAGAAGCTCTTCTCTAGACACATGCAGAAGAAGAACATGCCAGAACAAAAGAATGTCGATAAATGACACATGAGTGGTATGTGGGGTCATCATTTGAATATGTCATGAGCTGTTCCATTTTGAAAGGAGCCGACTCCAGGTTCTGTGCATCAGGAGTGCATTAGGCTGAGGGGGTGTGGAGGCTGGGAGAGGAGCTGACACATGTGTCAGAAGAGGAGCCAGCCAGATGGCTCTGATTTATCTGTGTCAGTATGGGGCTGGGGAAAGGGCTCAGTCCAGCTGGACATTGCCATGGGCCTTCCTGTGCTGCTCAGCCTTTGGAAGGCTGGGCCTTTCCCCTCATACCTGAGCTCCTGGGGGAGGCAAGGGTGGCAGTGGCTGGGAGATGTCTGTTGTTCCTCATTTCAGCAATTAGCACCATCTCTTTAAGGGTAGACCTCCATTTAGCTCTAATCTGAAATGTCAGTTATTACACTTTTTTGATTTAAGTATAGAAGCGCCTCGGTTATGATCTCAGGAGTGAGACAGAAATAGCTAGTCAGTGCTGGTGAGTAATCTGCTGAAAGCACTCACAGGGATCATCCTTGCCATGGCATTATGTGCTGTTTAAAGTTTGAGTAAATGCTTAGGAGTCCGGCATTTAGAATTGCAGGGGATGGTGAGGGGTGGTGGAATGGTGGAATTTCTTAGGGGAATCCTGGCTTAAGTTTCCTTGTAGTTTCTGTTCCAGGTGATCTACCAAGCATGTGCTTAATGCGTGTCTGTGGTTAGGTTGTATGGGAGGAGCAGCCCTTGGGTCTTAGCTTAGGTGCCAGGTAGGAGGAGAAATAACTATGGACAGATAAGAGGATGCATTTGAAAGAGCTATGTGAGAGAGCTGTTAAGGACAGCTGGAATTAGAAGAGGGAAAGGTCTCTGTGGACTGGAGTGATCAGGAAGGTTTCCTGGAAGAGGCAGGATGTGAAAAGATGAACATGTTAGAGGTAGAACATTTTACTTTCTTCAGCCTTTCTCTGTTTGGGGCCTTTTATTATACACCACCTTACATAATGAAGTTAACAAACATCAACAGAAAATTAAGGCCACAGAAAAAAAGAAACTAGGGAATAAAGTTACTGTCATTGAGAATGGATCTGGTTTTTGCTTCTTGGCAGCCAGGACACAATGAAAACCAGGTTAATTACACGACTCTCTTCATCAGAAAGGAGGAAGTCTACAAACTACTTTGGGAAGGCAAAATTCTTCCTGGTACACTTTTTCTTAAAATCATTTGCTCATATGGGAATTTACATAAAGGACACAGTGTCATGATAAACATGTCCATGGACAACAAAAGTATAAATGTGAAGGGTCAAACACCCAGATATGATCCAATGAAGGTAATCCAGCCAGTGGCTAAGGTGGCAAAAATCAAGGTATTTGACTTTTGGGGGGGGGGGGGGTTCTGACTCAATGTAAAATGAACTTAGGATAATTTACTAGAGGATTAGATAGAGGACTAATTCCTGAAGGACGCATTCTAGTGGAAATTCAGTGGCAACATCTTGGCCCTGGTGAGATTATATGGCTGTTCCTCTGTTTTGAGTTCCCACTTTCCATCATATATTGATAACTATCCTATCTGGGTATCAGATTTGGTGCTGAGTGTCCTGGCATCCTAAGGTCCTGGGGCATAAAAGGAAACACATGTTTGATTCCAGAATCAAGAACTTGTCCTATCACCAGCATCCCTTAGTATACTATTCCTTAATCAAGGCATGAAAGCACCTGCTCTTGTTTCTGACAAGTTCTCAAGCAGTTGGAAGTCTAGAAAGGGTAATTTTACTTAAAAAAAAAATCAAAGTACAGAAAGCAATTACATGCTGGTGGGTTGGCTTCGCAGCAATTCTTATTTGCAATAGCTGCCATTTGTTGAGTATTTACTCTGTCTCAAGCACTTTACCTACATTTTTTATGTCATCCTTACAATAACTTCTGGAAATATGTGCTGTTATTATCTCCATTTTATCAGAATCTAGGGCTTATGGAGATTTCGATACACTCTCAAGCCCCCATCTGAGAAAACTTCCAGCTGGCTTCACTTTTAGGTCTGGTAGACTCGAAATGACTCCCAGCCTAATCTCTGACCCTGGATCTCTCCTCCCCTCTCATGTCCCTCCTCTCTGGCAGGGGTTTTCTGTTCTGTGCTTGTCCTGGGTCTCCCTGTCTGTTTTCAAAGGCTTTCTAATGGGCCCCCATGCAGCCATGTTCTGTCTGAAGAGCCACATCCTTTCTCACCCTTTTTGCTAGAGCCACTGCTGTCTACATTCCATCAGTCCCTTCCAAGAATCATAAAAGCAGAGTCCAGGTCTCCTTGTTTTTAAAGCCTGTGTTCCCTTTAGGACCACCCAGCAAGTTCCTGCTTCCCATCCGGGAAATACTGCAGATCCCATGTGGATGAGCCCTCAAGCCCTGCCTGGGTTTCCATTCTACCCTTTCACCAGGTTCCCTTGATTGGCATGCTCCACTCAGCCTCTCTCAAGAGATGTAGCTGCCAGGGAACCAGCAGTTAGCATAATGGCTATGTTGCTGGACTCCCATGTAGTCGACCGCGGTTCGCGTCCCGGACCCGGTGGCTTAAAACTCACGCCGGGCGCGTGTGCGTGCGTGCCCAAGATCCTGAGAGGAGAATGGAGAAGGGATTGCGGCATGACCATCCCCCCTAGGGGGTGATTTCTTGCTTTCTGTCTCTATGTCTCTCTCTGTCTGTCTGGCGAGCGCACACGCCCTATAGAGAAAACCTCTCCCCCCCCCCCAAAAAAAAAAAGAGATGTAGCTGCCATAAACTGCTATTAGATTGTATTAAAAAGATTCAAAAAATGCATTAAGATTTTCACTTTCATCAATGTGGGGAAGAGGAGATGGCATTTTGTCAAACTCTTACTTATGAAGAATTTGGGACTCTTGCTACTTTTGCACTAGGATCAGTGTGCGTTGATTTCTATGGGAAGAGATTGAATAACTGGTGATATTGCCAAACTGGTCCCACTATGTTGGGGAAGCTGGTAACTAGCTGAGTAATGTTTAGATTTATACTGAAATTTTTGCCTTTGTCCCTGTTCAGTCTTCTCTTTTGCTCCCAGCTGACCTTTGTCACTTGGGAATGGGATGAAATGAGCTGGGTGGCCATAAACTCATGTTCTCAAAGGGGCTCAGAGAGAAGTCTCAGGGCTCTTTTTTTGTTTGTTTGTTTGTTTGTTTGTTTTTTTGAAGCTTTTGAAAGACTGTATTTCCATAGGTCAGTGGAATCAATGTGACCTGTTATGCTTAGCTATATTTTGGAAGGGAAGACAGGTATTTGTCTAAAAGATATCTTCTGCACACCTGAAGTTGCACAGATGGCTTCATTTCTTCCATCAACGTAATAACTACCATTTATAGAGTGCTCATTTTATGCCAAGTGTAGTGCTAAGTGTACTAAGTACATTTGCTTATTTAATATACCCAGTATCCTAGTGAACACATAGTAGCCCACTTTACAAATGGGAAAGTGGCAAGACCAGGACGGGAATCCCCTGTGCTGTTGGAGGCCTTGATGCTGTGATGCCCAGAGTGGTCCAAGAACAGGTTATAAGTGTTGAGAGAAAGCTCTGCCCCCTTGAGGTGGCTCTTCTTTGGCCAGTGTAGATCTTACAGAACCTTGCCTTGAGCCTGTAAATGGGAGGGGCATTTCCTTAGATAAGGAATCCTTTCAGCAAAAAAGAGCAGAGACTTGTCTGACTGAGTGCAAGCTTATGCTGAAGGGTGGAGGCTGAAATGGTTTCATAACATTCCTCATCTTCGACATCCGAACCCAGACCTAGTGCTGCACAGCAAATGCGGGAGATATTAAGGCTTTGGCCATTTTCCATCTCTCTCCTCTGTAGTCTTCTCCAAATGATCTCAGCCTTCACTGAGTTTCTCTCTTCTCTGAAAATTCTCAGCACTTAAATTTTGTGGTATCCAATCTAGGGCTCCAGTCTCCCTTGACAGCACTCCCTTTTACTGCTTCTGCTACCGGGGCTCCTCCACTCTCTTTTGATGCCCTTCTGCCCTGACTCAGTGAGTCCTGGAGTCAGGAAGACCCATGGGATCATGTGGCTTAAGTCAATAATTTTTATCAGCATGGGAGATAGAATGCCAGGTCTTGGGTTCCTTTCATGCATAGGTGAAAAGTTATATATATCTTGTTAAAAGAATCCAAGCTAAAATGAACAGATTGGGGAGCTTTGTTTATTGTTTGTTTGTTTGTTTTCTGGGTGAACTTTTTCCTGCACACCTCAGATTTCTCCACTTAGATCTGAAGTCCTTTTACTTAATTAGCTCCTGCTTCCCTATCCCCTATCACTACATTTTCTTATGTTTTAGCTTGGTTGTGATTTACTTATCAAATCACAGAATCTTAGAACTAGAAGAAAACTTTGATGTCCTAAAGCGTGAAGTATCTCTCTGAAGATCAAAATCTTTAGATTATCATCTTTATCATTATCAGTCATCATTATTATTTTCTTTTTTTTAATTTTTAGAGGTTTTTGCTATAGGGCTCGTGTGCTCGCCAGAAAGACAGAGACAGAGAGATAGAAAGTGAGAAATCACCCCCTGGGGGGATGACCATGCCGCAATCCCTTCTCCTCCATTCTCCTCTCGGGATCTTGGGTACGCACGCACATATGCCCTGCATGAGTTTAAGCCATCTGGTCCGGGATTCGAACCATGGTCGACTACATGGGAGTTCAGCAACATAGCCATTACGCTAACTGCTGGTCTCATTCATCATTATTAAGAAAGGCTATGGACACCTATTATTGGGTTGAGGCTAGTGCTTCCATTAAGATGCTTCAGAAGTTCTTATTATTGGTATCTTTGGAGGGATCAAGGAATCCTTTCACAATAAGAGTTATTTTTAATTGAGTCAGCAGGTGATATAGTGGTTAAGGCACTGGACCCACATGGCAGACCATGGTTCGAGTCTCAGACCTGGAGGCTTGAAAATCACACCAGGTACGTTTGTGCATGCCCAAAATCCCTGGAGGAAGAGAAGGGGTTGTGGCAAGGCCATCCCTCCCTGGGGGGGTGGGGAGAGTGATATTTTAGTTTTCCTCTCACTCGGGCGAGTGCACGTTCTCAATGACAAAAACCTTAAAAAAAATGTTGTTTTAATGTATCTAGTTTTTTCTTAGTGTGGATTCTTTAAATTTTGAGCTCCATAAAGCAAAGCTGACCTAGATGAATGTCCATCGTTGAAAATATTGGATCCACTTTGGTTATGCTTGTGCAATACAAGATTGATGAAATTCTAAGCCACTTGAGGAAATTCAAACACAGGTTTTACTAGGAACTTATAAATGAAGACAGAAGATTTTAGTTGAAAGAAAGAAATTACTATATTTGATAAAAAGGCCAAAATAGGTCCTTAATTAAGGATTAATGAATTAAATAATTAAATTAATCTACTAACTAGATTCCGTTGCAATGAGGATGTTGTCTTTAGGCATGACCCATGTGTATATATGCATGTGAAAATTAATATCAACAGCTCAAATGTGTTTAGTGTGACAAGTATGACCCTGAAACCCAACTGGGATATTCTTATCTCTGGCTGAGTGAAAGAGGTAGCTGGCAGCAGGTTTCCACTCTCTAAATTTCTTTTTATCCATTTCTTATATCCTATAAAGTTGAGAAAACTTTATCTGTTCATTTAGTAAGCCCATCTGGAAGTGAATTCAAATTATGACTTCTATCCCAGAGGACAAAGCTAAGCGTTACTGTGTTATCTGTGAAGTGAAAGGAAATTGCTATCTTCTGTTGGAAACAAATTAGACTATATATATTTTTAAGAAATCAGCATTCAAATCAATATATAAAATATTTACAATTCTTCCTTTTATCTTTTGTGATCTTGCTCTTATGCTTTGCAAAATGGTCCAGCATGAATGCCTTAGAGACAAAGGGGCCTCTGGCATCCCTCAGATCTCTCTTTGATATGGGGAGTAGACTGCTGAGAAATTTGGATCCCACTTTGGGATCCAAAGCCTCAACCCTTCCTTGCCGCAGCTTTGGGAGGGGACAGCCCTAAATGCCAGACCCTCAAAAACCGCTGATTTACATGGACCTTTTTTTCAACAAATCTTCAGGCCTGAATGAAGTACTTTACCCTTAATATATTCTTTCTTTTTTTTTTTTTTTTGGAGAGGTTTTTTTTTGCTATAGGGCGCGTGCGCTCACCAGAGAGACAGAGAGACAGAAAGCGAGAAATCACCCTCCAGGGGGGATGGCCATGCCACAATCCCTTCTCCATTCTCCTCTCGGGATCTTGGGCACGCACGCACACGCGCCCGGTGTGAGTTTTAAGCCACCGGGTCCGGGATGCAAACCGCGGTCGACTACGTGGGAGTCCAGCGATATAGCCATTACGCTAACTGCTGGTCCCACCCTTAATATGTTCTTAAGTCATGCATAACTTTAAGAGAAATTTGACCATGTGCTTTTAATTAATTTTTACTTAATTTTTTCTTCTTTCCTTTCTTTCTTTCCTAAAAAAAGAAGCTATATGATCAGCAGAACTGGAGGTCAAGTTTTCCGAGGAGGTTTTCTTGACAACAAAAATAATGTTTATGAAAAGAAACAAATGGCCAAAGCCCATTGAGTATCCAGGTTGGGTTTTAAGTTATGAACTGTGGATTCCTCATTTGGACCCCTAATGCATCAAAGCTGCAGGATACCTGTCTCCAAGGTGGCGTCAATCTTAAATTCTATTCGTTCCCTACAGGGCTAGTGGACTGTGTAGCAATACCTTTTATGGTTTGCCTCCAAATGTCTTCATTGAACACCACATATTTCTCTCCATAATGCAGTCATTCTCTTTCACTTCTTTTTTGCTCTTCCCCTTTTTCCCTTTTATTATGGGGAAAAGGTTTATGAAAAGAGGTCAAGTATCTTGGCTGAAGTTCTGATGGTGCTGGAAATAGAATTCTGGACTATTGACTCCCAAACCCCAGGCCCTAGATGAGACCACCCAGCAGAATCCTGGGCTGCCCCCAAATCTGCTTCCCAGAGCTAGGTTCTTGGAAAAATTTGCCTTTTAGATGACAGAGCATTAATGCACAGAAGTAGATTCCCCCTTCTTTCTGCCACTCACCCTCCTCCAACTTCCAACCAAAAGAGCCAAAAGAGCCTGCCCAAGTTTAAGAAATGGAATTACATTGGGGAAGTGTGGATAGCAGAAAGAACTAAGGACCTTATTGCAATGTGCTTGCAAGTTCAGAAGTTGATTCTTGACCCACTTATTCCCACCTTCAGGAGGCAACTGGGAAAATTAAAGAGGTACTGCAGATCAGAGAGATTAGTTTAGTACGCTGGCAATCACAAGAGTTCCCTTAGACTGTTGGTAGATACCCAAGTTTATCTGTGTTTATGGGGGTTTGCAGTATTGAGCTGTAGTGGATGAAAGGATACAGGTCTGTAGACTCCGTAGTCTATTAACTTTCTTGCTCAATCCAAAAACTTCAGACCAAGATAATCAACTAGAGAAGGGAAAGGAGAAAGTTGTTTATTGATCTGAAGGACTCGCACAAAAGTTCTGTTACCTTTTTGGTTCTGGGTAGCATGGGGACTTCTGTCAATTCTGAAGGGAGACTTGAGCGAGAGGCCAATCCAGTACTTCAGTAAGAGAGAAAGCCCTGGGGCAACTTGCAGGTTGCGTCCTCTCTCCTTTTTATCCCAGCTGCAGATGTTCTATTTTACTTTGAATAAGACCAGAAAATTTGTAGAGAACTAATGGAGAAAGAGAGAGGCAGAAAGAATTAGAAGTGTAGTGTGATAAACGAATCACAGTAAAATAAGAGAAGAGCCTGAGGTGTCACTGCTTAACCGACAATAATAAATCTTCCTGATAGGATTTCAGACCCAAGGGCAGCCTAATAGACAAAGGTTTTTTTTTTTTTTTTTTTTTTTTTTTTTTTTTTTTTTTTTTTTTGTTAGAATGAATAGCATATCTTGGACCTCTTGAATTATACTTTATAGGTGCCTTTCCCACCAACATTCAGTTTCTCACTGTGGTACAAAAGAAGAAGTTACACTTCCAGTGTTTAAATTTACGAAATAGCACAGTCACATCCTACTTTGGTTTTTGTATTTGCTTCTCTTGGAGATGTACTTTTACTCTGTAGGGATCTCAAAAAGTAATTTTTACAAAAATAAGAGGGGGGCATCAGTTTTTTTCAAATAGGTCTCATTTTGAGAGAAGGGTAGAGTGGAATTAGCCCAATCTTCTAACTTTTTTTTTAAAGTTTATTTAATATTAATTTTTTCCCTAAGTGGGGGAAAAAGACAGAAAGAAAGAGAAAGAGAGAGAGAGGCACTCCCAATAGGGTCTGGGCGCTGCTATCCACCTCTAGCCCCAGCCAGCCATAAATCACATGTGCCCAGTGTACTCAGGGAGGTCTCCAGACATGAACCTGGAACCTTCTCATGTGAGTCAGCCTCACAGAACATAGTGTTTTACTGCTGTAGTACTGTCCAGCTCCCATCTCAACACCCTAACTTGATGTATTGATGTTCTTTGTAATTATTTTTAAAGAGAAATAAGAAAGCAAAAAGTTTGCATAGCAATGCCCCCTTTTAACCAGCGTCTTAACAGGTGATTTGGAGAACTTTCAGAATTTCGAAGAGTGTATGTCAAGAATATGTATCATCTCAGCATCTTTGTTATGCTTATCTGAAAGTCTTGATATTTCTACCTCTTCTCATTCTAAGGGAATGCATGTAGAAACAGAGTAGAAAGTTCACACTGTAAAAAGAATTTATACAGGAAAACACTGGTATAGCCTTATGGAGTAATATTGAAGTTTACATACAGAAGAATTTTGTAATCTAGTGCACTCAAATTACCAGGGTGTACTTTTTCTGTAATCATTGCCTTCAAGTTTTATTAAGGACCAAAGGATAGCCTTACAAAGAATGTGCCTTCAGGACCTGCTATGTACTATGGCATGGGTGTCCATTGGGAAAGATCCATGTGTTAGACTCCTTATTAGATGGTTTTTTGGAAGAGAACTTTGGACTTTAATTTGAGTTTGAGAACATTTCTTATCCCACCCTTCCAGGTGTCACAGGTGTTTGTCTCCCAGAGCGTGGTAAACTATTAATAAAAACATTTGAGGTATAAAACATTTGTGGGAGTATAAAACATTTATGGGAGTAGTAGATCCATGAAAAATACCGGAAGGAACAAAATTTGACCTGATACCAAGTACAGGAGTTAAAACTCCAAGCACTGAGTCTCCAGAAACTTTCTGGAGAGGAGCTTTTCCTTGACAGTGGTGCCAGCTCCCTGGTGAGAAGCAAAAGCATTGGCTAGGCCTTGAGGATAGTTACCCAAACCCAGATACCTGAGATCATAGGGGGAGAGAAAGCTCAGAGATGACTGAGATTTTACACGTTTCTTATTCCGAAGTTTTCCTATGGTAGAGGTGGCCTCTCAAAAAATGTGACAACCTTGGTAATGGAAAGAAGTAAAAAAAAATTAAAGAGCCTCAAAAGCTATTGCATTATTAAATGTACATTGTGGTAATTATTTTTTTTCCCTTTTGGTCCTGTCCTGTCCTGGTTCTAATCATCCTCAGAGATATCTGATAAACTCCAAATGACATAGTTTATGTGTAAGTCCCATGGGGATGGATTTTGGAAGGAACAGTTCAAAACCATATCACATTTTATTAGTTGGGTTCCTTCCTTCAAGGAACTATTCAGTTTGGTTGAGCTTTTCATTTCTTCCTTTACTTCTATAGAAGTTTAACTAACTAATAGTTGGCTAGGTGTTAGAAGGATAGGGGAGTTGGGAAGGGACAATCAGGACTGGGTTATAACACTAGGTAATTATTTCCTTTCTCCCCTGGAAAACTACCTGAATAATGAGCCTAACAGACGGGTAAGAAAATGGATGTTGAGCAATAATGCTGTTTCCTTGCTCTGTTTATCCAAATCCTCTGTGTACTTCAAATGCCAGATGGAAGAAATCTCATCTCCACCTCTGGCTATCTGTCCCTTCTCTGAATATCTACAGCAGTTACAGTCTTTATCACTTAGTTTGACACACATTTTAAACCTATTTATTGACTACATTGCTTTTTTTAAAATTTTGAATATTGTGTCTCCACCTAGCAGTAGGATCCTAGAGGCCCAGAACCGATTGAACATCTTCATATTTCCATGAGGCCAGGGCAGGGCTTAGCTACAGATATTCACTGATCACTGCTGACACATTTATCTCGTCAAAACCTGGTTTCAGTGCTTGGCAGATTCTCGGTGATTTTGGCAGCAGAGCTGTGGGGCAAGATTTAAGTGATTTGTTCCCATTTATGGGTGAACTGGGCAATCAATCCAAATTTAAAATTCCCTAATCAGATTAGCTCATTTTTAATCATCTGGAGTCTGGCTGGGTTTGTTCTGTGTGGGAGCCAGCAAGGCCCAACTGTTACATTGACTTCCTTTGTACACTCTTGACGAAGGTCTTTTCATTCTCGCCCACCTCGCGCCTTAAAAACTGTGAGTCAAGCTGCATTTCAAGGAGCTTTTTTTTTCCTTCCTCCCATGGGTACCCCTTAGTTGCTGAGTTCTCTCCCGCCCTTTTTGTTAGGTGTTATGACTTCACAGTCATGCTGCTTCCCTTTGGCAGGGCTAGGAAGAGTGAGTGTGCATGCATGCATACATCTGCATTTGTGTGTATGTCTGTACATATGTGTATATGTGTTCATACATGTATGTGAAAACACGTGTGTGTGAGTTTCTAAGTGTTGTGTATCTGCACATTCTTGTACAACTGCTGGTGAATAGCCTGTGAGTGACTAATGTGGCCTCTGACCAGAATCTTGGCCTCCAGCAAAGAGCAAAACTAACTATTTTTTCATCTAGTTTATTTGTCACTACCATTCAGTTTGTTTAACTTGTGATAAAGAATTGTGGAGAGATTCTATTTCACGAGTTTGTAAGTTATTTTCTCTTCTATGGGCCTTAGCCAATTCAATTGTTACATGAAATTTGTGTTCTATGCTAACTAACATATTTTGGTAAGCTTTGCTTCTTGGGGTTATACCTAGGGTCCAGGAGCAATTAGATATAGATTACCTGTGGATGGTTAGCCTTTGCCAAATACAAACTGATCTCCAAATCCTCAAATCTCAGCACCCTAGATAAAACCATAGGAGGTATGGGGAAGGGACCCTTCTGAGGAGAGCGAGGCAGCAATGTGTGCATGACCCCAATCTCCCATAGTTTCTTGTTCTTGCCTGGGTGCAGGAGGTGCATGCAAACCCTGTACTTAACCACTCAGTCACTCACATACACATTACTAGATGCCCAGGTGAGCACTTCTGCATAGCTATCAGGAAGGAGTTGCCAGAGGTAGGGTTATGGAACATTCTCCTTCCCTTGTGCCCATAGGTAAACTCACTCATGTCTCTTATCCCCTCTCTAGGATGGTTCTTGTGGCAGCAGATGCTGCTAGAGTGACTTGAGCTCCAGTCCTCTCTCAGGGACTGCAGTCCCCACGAGTGATGTTCTGCTGTCCTACCTCTCCATAGAGTTGCTTCTTGTCCCTGAGATCGAGCACTGAGCCCTCAGGGACGATCTGAAATTACTATCAGATTCATTGGACAAGTGAGAATCATGCTTTCTCAGTCTGGAAACACAAAGTTGGCTGTGTTTCTGTTTTTGTTTGTTTGTTTTTTGAGAAACATGATGTTCTTCTGTTTCAACCAGCTTTTTTACATTCCTATAGGCTGCTGATTTGAGGTAGATTTTTGAGACCTCAGATAAATGACACCCCTCTGCCATGTTGCTGGGGCTTGTAGCAGGATGACTTCCTGTCCTCACAGCAGACTGAACATTGTTCAAGCTTGGTGCCTTCATGGGGGAACCAGGCAGGCATGGCCATGGACCTACCCCCAAACCCACAAAAGCACCCTGTGATTTAGGCAATTGGCAGTTATGATTATCTTTGCTTCATAGGTGAATGATGAAATTGTGACAGTGAGCACTGAGGGGCTGGGATGCCAGCTCTCTCTAACCGCACCCTCTCTCTTGACCCACAGGTCACCAGTACCGGCCCTATCCACAGCAGATTATTTCTTCCTTCCTAAAAACCCAGGCTGCTTCTTGCCATGCAGAGACAATGAGATCCTTAACCATGGGGGAAAAAGACCAACTAAATCAAAACAAACAAGGGCATTTTTTAACACTTTTCTTAGGAAGTCATTAAGTAATTATTGAGCTGATTAATGTGGGTGGAAAATATGTAAGTTTGGTCATTGTTTATGCTGGCCAGTTTGATTGCATGAGGAATTGAGTTTAAGAGACTCATGTGTTCTAAGAATCTTCTTAGCTCTGGGGTGCTCTGGGACTCCATGAGGTGACCTGTGAATTCTGAGGGGCCATAAGGTTTAGGGATAAACAGGGAGCATGGAAGTAGGAAGAGGTCAGTCAGTTCAGACATCCCCTCCCAGGCTGGGATTCTTTCTTGCCCTGGAGTGGCAGAGATGGTGATGGCCTAGAGGTCTGGGAGGGGAAGCCAAAGGAAGGGCTCAGGAAGAAGGCAAGGGAAAAGGAGCACACAGGATCTGTTTACATAGGGCTCTGAGAGGCTGCATTAAGCAGATCCTTTTTCTGGCAGATACTGTTAGCAGTCTGCTGGGAAGAGCCTCTCAGACAGTTAATGAGAGGTTCCTCTCCTGGCGCTGCCACCTCCCCTCCCCAGCGGATGGGATGGGAAACCTGTCGGCCTCAGGTTGACCTCTCTCCCTGCAGGCCCCTGCACGGCCTGTCTCAGACACAGGCACAACACAGCAGCACGTACTGCAGCATGTGCTCTGCGGCTCAAGCTTCCTCCCCCCAAGCGAGCGCTGCCCAGTGCGACGTGGACCAAAATCTGTGATCTTCCCTTTCCTCCTCTTTTGTCTTTTCTTGGAACTTTTGTTTTGGCCATACTTGCTTGAGACACAGGGACGTGGAGCAACTCTGTGGAGTGACTGTGCGTGCGTGCACGCGTTTGTGTGTGTGGGAGGGAGGTGGCTGCCCACCAGCAACAGCAGGCAGGCTTTGCCCCTTTCTCTTTAGGGAAAGCTCATTTATGTCCCTGCTGGAAACTTGGACCCTCTCTCTAGGGTCCAGGTTCTGCAGAGGCATCTTAGGGAAGGGACCTTAGAGCTAGGGTGGCATGCTTAGTTGTTGCTATGAGGGCCAAACCATAGCCCTCAGGTATCTGAACACACGTGTGGGTCAACAACAGAGGAGAAGGGCAACCTTCCTCACAGCATTTCATTTCCATGTGGCTCTAGGAAGTATGATTGTCCTTGTTAGATAGCAGGGGAAGCCAACACATGTCCTGGTGCCTGAGTCAGTGTTTTGTTCTTCATAAAGCCAGAGATCAAAGGAAGAGGTAGAGAATAAAAGTGATTAAAAAAAAAGAAGAACAGAGAGAATGATGGGAAAGAGAAAAAAGGAGGTAGTAGAACTGGGGAACACATTCTCATGTCTACCTCCAGGGGTTATAACGAGAAAAAAAAATGCAGTAAGAAGCTCTCCTAGTAAATTCAGATTTTGTTGGCTTGGCTTGATATTTTGTGATTTCGTTCACTAGTCTATTGTTCATCTTCTGGGCACGCTGCCTGATCCTGGGCTCTTTGGGGACACTTTAGACTGAGAAGAGACAGGCTCTTCCCGCAGTGAGCTTGCAGCCTACGCTGGACAACTGTGCTTGGAAGCACTAAGTGACAGCAAACACTTGTTCATTGAAGAAGCATTAGTTGAGCATCTTGGCGTCATTGCAGACTAAGTCAGGGGTTCTGAGGGACAGGTTCTGTGTGGGGAAGGTGGTCAGTGAGAGCATCTGGAAGGGAAGAGCAGGAGCTGAAGAAGACAAGGTGTCTCCTCCCATCATCAGCATGGAAAAAGAAATGCCCAGAGAGACTGGGACTATGGTCTGTACGCATGATACCCTAGAGAGCCCCTATTTGTTAGATGGTTAAGATCTAGCTCGTGCAATGGAGTGGTGATGGTGGGTGGCTGGGCGAGGTATCTGGGCTGGATGTAAATTGGGAAAGTTTTCTGGGAGAGCTGCACTGTCATTTGCTGGGAGGCAAGAGCCCTGTCCAGTATCTCTCTATGGCTCCTTTGTTCTTTCCCCTTCATGTTTCCTCAACACTGCTATGTAGTCCTTGTGAAGAGTTTTCTGAGCAAGAACCCCAGAGGGTGGGTCTTTGCAGGCCATGAATCCAAAAAGATCTGCCTAGCCTAGAACTCACAGCCCTCTGTCAGTCCAGCTTTACTCTCTTATAGTGGGGCCATGGTCCCCAGAAGGACTGCCCAGGTTGCAGGAGAGTGGGAGATGTAAATCCAGGCTTGCTTCTGGTTAGGTGTGTGACATTAGGTGAAAATAATGGCAGCAGTAACAGTAGTCATCAATCATTGTGCTGGCCCTATGCTAAACACTTTTTTTTTTTTTTTGAGAGGTTTTCACTATAGGGCACGTGCGCTCGCCAGACAGAGAGAGACATAGAGACAGAAAGCAAGAAATCACCCCCCGGGGGGATGGTCATGCCACAATCCCTTCTCCTCCATTCTCCTCTCGGGATCTTGGGCATGCACGCAAACATGCCCGGCGTGAGTTCTAAGCCACTGGGTCCGGGACACGAACTGCGGTCGACTACGTGGGAGTCCAACGACATAGCCATTACGCTAACTGCTGCTTCCTTATGCTAAACATTTTACAGACATCAGCTCATTTGCTCTTCAGTGGCTTCGTGAAGGGGCTCTGCTATGGAGACAAAGAAAGCTCATGGAACTTGTGGGCACCAAGAGGCAGGGCTGTCATTCACATTGCCTTTCCTGACTTGAGACCTTTCATTCATAATTAGGCACACCACTTCTCCAGCTATTACCCCCAGACCTCTCTTTTGTTACCTGTCAGATAAGGAAGAATGGACTGACTGCCTGGTCCCTCTGGGCACCATTACTCTAGGAGTCTAGAGATTGGATGTCCCCACATGAGCAAAGGCCTTGGCCTTGGGAATGACAGTGCTTCAGAACTGAAGAAGGGAAGGCCCATGTTGCTGAGCCCTGTGAGCTCCACAGCAGCCAAGAGCCTTTCCTTCCTGGCCACCCAGAGCAGCCTGCCTCACAGGGAGCACTTTGGGAGAACCAGGGGACTCTTGAACCAGAGCTTCCTGTCCTCAGGAGTCGGTGCATTGGTGTGGGCTATGTATGGCTGTCCTCCTTGCAGACAGGGTCCTTGGCACGCATCCCTTCTGAGTGATGCTCCCTAGGCAGCGCTGTCTGCTGCTGTCATCCCGCAGCTGCTGCTGACTGCCACATCAGGTTAGAAATAGAGATTCCCCCTGGCTGCATCTGCCCAACCCACTCAGCTGCTGCCGTGTATCTGGGGTCCTACCTGTGCTGCTTAGTTGGTGGAGCCTTTCTCTTTGGGAGCCAGGCTGAAAGAAGCCAGGGGCGTGGCAGCCAGGAGATCCCAGGGTTGTCCCAGGCTGGGCACATTGGGCCAATCACCCCAGTGGTCAGAGTTTGTGGCTGACTCACAGGGTTCAAGGCCTGCCCTTCCTCAGTACCTGCTTCATAATCTCAAGGCAGGTGTTTTGACAGGGCCTGACCTCACCAGCTGTTCAGTAGCTTCCAGTTTCTGTGGAGGTGGTCCCTATATACTTGTTGAGTTGAGTTGTAGACACAGGATGGGCAGAATCCCATTGAGGAACCAAAGGCAGACTTGGCACAGTTTCAGGGATTAAGAGCCTGATTTTCTTCTTTTCACTGAATCCCCTCTCACCACAATTGCTCCTTCCTTTCAACTGCAAGGCACCCCTACTCCCTTCTCCACCCACATAGCTATCTGCCTTGAGAGAACTAAATGTTAGAAGTTAGGCATGGCTTTTTGCCTGCAGATAGAGCAGGCAGCATGTAGAGTGGCCTTCCACCAAGGGTGGTGTTCCCAAGCCACAGGCCCTGGGAGACAGTCAGGCCTTGGCCTCAGGATGATATGACTTCCCACCCTGCCTCCTAATGGATGAATCAGGAATCAAGCTGGGAGGCCTGATCATCCTGTGTCAACTGGGAGGGGGCCACCCAGGCTGCACACCCCCAGGGCCAGCATACCCTTTCTCATGTGCCTCTGAACCCTGACCCTGCTCCTCCCATTCCTGAGGCTCTCTGTAAGTCCAGGGTATCATGCTGACCTGAGGAAGCCCAGTGACACAGTCCCAGCAGGGTGTGGTAAAGGAAGTTGTTTTATTAATGGTAAACAGGATAGTAAGACAACAATAGCAACGTGGACACTTCTCAGTTATTTACAAGTGGATTCCTCTGCATTCTGGATGATCGACTACTGCTTTCTCTTCCCCCTGGTGGGATGGATTCCCACAGGGTGAGCATTGAGGAGAGAACAAAGATTTATTGAGACTGTACTATGTGGCAGGCTTTGTGGCTTTACCACTTTACCCACATATGTTCATGTAATTGTTCCCCAAGCCCCATTGCCCAAAGTTTTATCCCATTTGCTCATGAGAAGCTAAGGCTTTTGGACTTTAAATAAGTTACTTGTGGTCATTTGATTTTAAAAAAAAAAAGAGGGGAGGGCCTAACCAGTGTGCTAATGGGTCTGTCTTGCTGCAGAGTTGCTATCTTCCTGCTCTGTGAGTGTGCTCTGTGCGTGCATATGTGCCTTTGCACATGTGGGGGCACTGGTGGCAAATGGATATCATGCAGACTGCCTCTCCTTATGCTTATAGTTGTTTTCTACTTATTTTCATACCTCCCTGGAAGATGGAAATGGAGTGCTTAACCTATTACAGATTGAGGACCAAAGAAAGTAATAAACCTAGAATCTGACCCCTGCTTTCCATTTCCCCTACTCTGGTCCAAGCCTATGCCATTTCTTGCTAGATACTTGCAGTAGCCACCTGACGGGTCTCTTCACTTCTACATGTGGCCTATCCCTGCTGCACAGCAATATGACCTTCAGATCTTGTAATCCCTCTGCTGAGAATCCCATGATGGGCCCTCTTCATAAGTGAACACCAAATTCCTCTTAAAAAGCCTACTAGGCCCTGCACTGTGTAGCCTCAACCCCACCTCTCTGGTCTCATTTTGTATTTTTCTCTCCCAACTCGCTCCACTCACCTTCTTGCTGTTCCTGAGACATACCAGTGCTGTCTGCCCTGTCCATTTCTTCTGCCTGGGTCACTTCTGATGTCTGAGCCCCTCCCTTCAAGTCTTTGCTCCAGTGATACCACAATGAAGCATACTCTGAATACCCTACTTAAAACTGCAACCCTCTTCCCCCTCCTGATCCTTACTCTGTGCTGTCCAGAGTACTTATCACATTCTAAACTATCGTATAATTTACTTGTTCACCGCTAGCATGTAGGCTCTACAAGGACAGTGAATATGTTTCTCTCTCATTCACTGGTATGTTCCAAGTACCTAGAACAGTACCTGGCAAATAGTAGGTACTTCATTAAATATTTGATGAAAGAATGAAATCATGTATCAGACCTATGAAGGAATCAAGATAGGGGATTTCCCTGAAGTGTTTTATGTCAGGAGAAAAGTATCATTTTTGAGCTAAATCAAAAGTTAACATGGACATAGGTAACAGATTTAGAAAGATACTAACATGTACTGTATATAAAGTTAGTGCCAGACACAGTGTGTGTACACACACACACACACACACACACACACATATATATATATATACACATACATATATATATGTATGTATGTATATATATACATACATACATATATATATATATATACATATATATGTGTGTGTGTGTGTATATATTATATATATATATATATATATATATATATATATATATAAATATATATAATCTCATACTGCTCATACTGTCTGTAAATCTTTCCAGGTAGGAAAGTGAGACTCAAAAGAAGATAAAGGATGTGCCCATGGTCTGAGCTACTCTGGGAAAGAACTGGGCTAGGCCTAGCTGACCTTAAGGCCTCCATATTGTGCCTCCCTGGGAAAAGCAGCCCTGCTAATCCAGTTGTCTGCCCCTCATTCTCCTATGAACCTTGATACTGAGTCTGTCTTCTGGGTCCTGCTCCTGTACCCCATAACATGTAGGCTGGTCCCCTGACTTCCTCCTTCTTTCCTCTAAAGTTTTCGTGGCCATGACTGCATCCATATGGCCACTCATTAGTCAGGGCCAATGTCTGGCCAAGCCCCACCTGATGCAAGCCAGAAGGTTGTAAAAAAGCAACTGTAGAATTTGGCTAATCCTCAAGGGTCATGTCAGCTGCTGTGTTCTGGAGCCTTATCACCCTTCTCACCCCAACCAAGCTTGGTTGCTGGTTCCGAGAAGAGAGCCTGAAAGGGTGTGTCTGGCCAACTTACTGTTCCTACCCTCCCTCAGGCTCCTCCCCGAATGAGCCACACTCATGTTTTAGAGAGACTTGCTGTCCAGATCCTTGTAGGGGCCAAGGAAGATACAGTGAAGGAGGAATTTGCTCCTCTGACACAATGAGTTTCTGTTCACACATGGAAATTAGATATACCATATAAAATTGTAACATCACAAAGCCACAAATCAGAGATTTAAATATAATCCAGGAGCTGTGTGCTATTTGTGTTTCCTCATGTGCCACTTTGGAAGTGAAAAGCACTATATAAATATATGGTGCTGTTCAGAATTCAGAGCAAGAAGTGAGGATAGTAAGGTAAATGGAGGGTCATCTCCATGTAGGATGAGAGGCACATACCTACTCTAGGTTTGGGTGACAGAGGTATCATCTTTGAATATGAAAGGCCAGGACACACCAAACTAGGCCCTGGGTTATAAAAGCTCATATTCTTTGGAAGTAGGATGTCTATCTTGTCCAGAAGAGCCAGAAGAAACCCTCCTGTTGGCTACTAAAAGGGAAATAGGTAGGAGCAGTGAGCATACCTTTCAAAACATTGGGTTCCAGTGAAATAAAGTCTCCATGGATTCAGGAAGGTGTCTCTTCAGCTCTTTGTGGTAATTGAATAGCATTTCTCAGGTTCCAAGAGACCCAGAGCACTGCACTTCCCTCAGCCCCAGTCCTCATGGGCTCTGGAGAAGGCTGAGAGTCAACACACTGTCGATGTGCACAGAAGGATTAGAAGCATGCCTAGAAACATTGAACAAGTTCTACCTCCTGCTGTGCTTGCATTTTACTTACTGCTAGGGTTTTACAGATTTGTAATTCTGCCTTCTAGTATACTGAGACCATGAATTCCATGCATAATACAGGGCTGGATAGGGAAGATTCTGAGAAGAAAAGGAAACCCTATTTGACTCTCCCTATCTTGTGAGCCAGTCTTTGGCATCTTTCTTGAGGTCAGGATTCAGGCGTCCTTATTTGAATCCCTGCAAGTTTTGGCATCTGTACTTGTACATGCTTAGTAGGGTGCTGGTTGACTAGAGAGGAACTGGAACTGCTGTTGCCCCCTGAAGAGACCAACCAACCAGGAACTTGTAGATTAAAGGCTGAAAGGTGGCTTCTTTTGGTTGTCCTAATAAACTGACCAAGCCCAGAATTTCACCCACATAATCTTGCAGGCTTTTCCTCAGGGACTATAATCTTAAACTCATTATTTTCCAGTAGGTGGTCTGCTTGCAAACTTATTTGCTTTTAATTAAGACCTGCCTGTGAGAAATATTAATTCAGATGATCTAATCAAAACCACACATGATGCTTTCATGATGCTACTCTGCCCCCCTGCTCCCCTCTCCCCACATTCCCGACAACCATTGCACTCTGATTCTATTTGAAGAAGCCCAATTGTGGTTCTAGAGAGAACTACTGGAGGAAGACAGCCTTGTGTTCTTTGTCATATGTGATCCTGGTTCTTTTCTGGACTAGAACTCTCCAAGTGAACTCCAAAGAATCCAGAATGCCAACCTTCCTTCTGGTCTGTGTATCTTTTATAAAAAACGTATTCTTACTTTAGAAATTCTCATTTTATTACCGAGAAATAAAAGCCCATAGAGTAGCATGGCCTAGTGAGAAGGGTGCAGAGTCTTGTGACCAGGAGCGGGTACCAGAGAACTCTGGGTGTTGCATGTTGTTTCTTGATTGTGGCACTGGTTTCACAGGTGCTGTCACTTGGTGCATATATTCCAGTTCAATCCAAAGTGAGGATGATGAAACTGGTCCCATGGCCTAGTGGTTAAGGAAGCTGGATCTGATAAAGCTGACTGTGGTTCAAATCTCACCATGGTGGCTTGAAACACACCAGGCACATGTTCAAAATTCCAACAGGATGGAGGAATGGAGCAAAAGGTATTGTGGCATGACTGCACTCCACTGGGGCATACTTTTCCCTGTCTGTCTCTCTCTGGTGAATGCATGCACTTTGGCAATGAACAGTAAAAAACAAAATGAAGAAAAAGAGAATGTCAGCAAGAGATTAATGAACACAAATCTGGGGTAGTGCTTGCCCCAGAGTGGAGCACGAGGATGGCATTGGAGAGACATACACTGAGAGTGTCAATGCCACGTTCCAGTTTTTAGGTTGTATGTTCAACTTCTTGGAATTCTTCTTATACTTTATAACTCACACAAGTATTATAAATTCCTTTTGAATGTATCACATGTTAAATGATAAGCTTTATGAGATTATAGAGAAAAGATCCTATAGGATTTGTGATCAAATAAACCAGGGTTTGAACCTTGCCCTGCCACTTATTGGGTATGTGGGTTTGGATGAGTAACACCAGCTGACAGAATCTCAGTTTGCTCATCTACAGAATGGAGATTACAATCCAAAATTAGTGATTCAGTTGATACTTGGGATATGTGGTACAAAGCAAGGTACAGGGTGTTAGGAGGGAATAAAACAGTAGGACCTGAAATATTGGGTGACTGGGAAAGTCATGTCACATTTTTCCATAGAAAAATACATCATGACTTTTCAGACAACCTGAAGGGAAGAAGGGGGATAGTGTCTACTATGTATGTCTATACTAAGTACTATATATGGGTTGTCGGAAAAATCATGACACATTTTTGCATAGAAAAACAGAAAAGTATGTCATGACTTTTCCGACAACCCAGATATATATAGTAGACAGCATGTGCATGTGCATGCAAAACAGAGCGAGTGAGTTAGAGAGAGAGAGAGACCCTTGATGAGGTCTCATCACACCATGATCCCCTGTTCCCAGCCCCCAGATCCTCAGGATCTAGGTGCCTGTCCTTGCCTGGCGCACTGTCAGACTGACTGGGGATCTGAATCCTTGGTCTGCCATATGGTTTCTAGATTGACAGGAAGCTTGTGTTCCTGCTGTGTCTTGAGAGCTGGACTGATGGCTGGTTTTAAGTAGGTAGAGTCAGCTGAATTCCTCTCTACTTACACTCCTATGCTAGCTAGGCGCTGTGGGGAAATGTGAGAGAAGTAGTCCAGAGAAGCATGGAGGCCATAGTGGACTTGAGAGAACCTTTTATAACCTGCATTCTCTAACCTCTCTGTGCCTCAGTGTTGCCAGTGAAGAAAATGGAGGGCGCTGCAGAGAAAACTGCTGGGCAGAGGGTAGGCTTTGGGAGTAGCAAGTCAGTTTACATCTTGGACTTCATTTTCTTCACTGGCAACCTTGAGGACAGTTAGGTGGAAGGGAGTGAGTTGTACAATGTTCTCTGAAGTCCATTGGCTGGTCATGAAGTTTAGACAAGTTGGTGATGACTTTGCCACTATGTAGAAAAGTTGACTTATCCCGAGGCAGTGGGGAGCCACTAGAGCTCTGGCGCAGTGAGACACTAAGACAATACTGCTTTAGGAAGGTGGAACTAGAGAGGCTCTTATCTCCTAACCGTCTTTCTCTGAAGGCGGACCACCCAAGAGAACATGCCTAGCCACTTCAAGTCATGGAGTTTATGCTGTCAGAGTCCCTGACAGGGAGATCCTCATTTCAACTGAGCATGTTCATGCTGCTTTTTCAGATATGGACGTTTGAATCATGGTTTGAACTTCTGGCAAGTCCTCATGTCTGGCTGTTATCTCCTCTTTGAGATGGTACCCCTACTTCCACTCAGCATTCCTCTCCAACCCCCTCTTACCTCTATATTCCAACCCACCTACCTACCTCCCGGCAGAGATACCAAGGGGTCCCCAAAGAGGTTTCCTCATTGATACCAGTAGATGGTCTTCTAAGTTGGTGCATTTATTCAGGCTCACTCCATTCCACTATTATGGGGAAATTAACATAGAAATTTCCTCCTTTATTTCATCAGTTACAGGAAGATTGTTTCACCCGCTGATGGCCCTCCTCTCTATTTGCATAACTGCAAGAAAACAATACTGCCACCTAGTGGGAGTTCAAAGTGTGACCTTCAAAGCTCCTCCTCCTGACCCCTGGTCATTATTTTAACTATTATTAAGTTAAACTAATGAACAGTTCTGAGCACATTGTTCTTCTCAGAATATTGGATATATGTGGATTTTTAGGTGCCCTTCCCATTGTTTTAAAATTTTCAGGGGCTGTTTTGTGTGCCCTGACAGAACTTTTTTTTTTTTTTTTTTTTTTTTTGAGAGGTTTTTGCTAGAAGGCGCGTGTGCTTGTCAGACAGACAGAGAGAGACATAGAGGCAGAAAGCGAGGAAATCACCCCCCAGGGGGGATGGTCACGCTGCAATCCTTTCTCCTCCATTCTCCTCTTGGGATCTTGGGCACACACGCACACGCGCCCAGCGTGAGTTTTAAGCCACCGGGTCCAGGACGCGAACCGTGGTCAACTACGTGGGAGTCCAGCGACATAGCCATTACGCTAACTGCTGGTTCCCCCCTGACAGAACTTTTGAAACAGGTTCAAGAAGCTTTACTTATTTTTCACAACAGTTCAGGGAAGGAGCTACCTGTATTTACATTGAGGAAACTCAGGCTCAGAAATGTTGAGTAACTGGAACTTTATTGAGCACCTAATATGTACCCAGCCTTGTACTAGGCATCCTAGGAAGCATGGGATTTGGACCTGTTTTTCTTCTAAGAGGGGGCCATCCAGACACAGTCGCAAAGTGTTGTCAGATCCTGGCCAGCGTGCAGGGGAGGGGGCATCCTTGTGCACTGAGATAGTCCAGCAAGACTGGCTGGGTAGAGGAGATGGCTCTGGAGCTGGGGTTTGGAAGGCTGCACAGGAATAGAGTGTTTATGGATTGAATCATAAAGAAGGCACTAATGATGCAGATGTCTGCAGGCAAGGAAAGTGATCCCAAGCAACACCAGGAATTGTGAGTGGGGGATCCAGTGAGGAATAGAGCCCTTGAGAGCTCAGTTTGGGGCTCCAGGGAGTTGCCATGTCTACTCTCATGCTACTTTTTTTTTTATATTTTATTATCATCATATTCTTCTTTATATTACATTGAATTACATGTAACTTTACAGTGTATTACATTGCTTTTTCAAAAGGGAATGCCATGCATGTCAGTCAGTACAGAGACATTAATCTCCCCGCTTCAACATTCAATATCTTTTCTATGTTTTCCCCAATTATTATTATTATTATTCTAATTATTTTTTAAAACAGTCAATTGCTATTTCTCATTTTGCTTGTACAAATACTTTGCCCATCATGAAATACTTCTAAGACGAATCCAGTTGAGAATATTATACATGTCAACATCAACAGTTAATAAGCCATATCTGTTTCTCACTAACGTCTTGCCTCTCTATTGTTCACTTGCTATCTTTCTCTATCTTCTTCTCTTTACTTCCTCCATTCCACACTGTCCTATTCTCATTTAGTACCTTCACTGCTTTTATGTCCTCCAATTTTTTGCTCTCTATCATAGAGTGCTGATAGTCGGTATATATTGAGTGGATACATACAATATCTTTCTTTCATAGCCTGGCTTGTGTCTATTAAGTGTGTTGTTTGTTCCCTGAATCCCTCCCTTCCGCCCTCAATTACTCATTCCCATTACCTCTCCCATACTGTCTCTAGTATCTGCAGTTGCCATCCCTACTATTATACCTTCCAGTTCTTTGAGTTTTTTTTTTTTTTTACATTTAATCATTGCACCTCTTTACAGTGTACAACATGGTTTTTCCCAGCATGAATACAGTGCACATTAGTCAAGACAATGATTATACCATATACATTATCATCAACAGACAACTTTTCATTTTTGTGTCTATTAAGTGTGTTGTTTGTTCCCTGAATCCCTCCCTTCCACCCTCAATTACTCATTCCCATTACCTCTCCCATACTGTCTCTAGTATCTGCAGTTGCCATCCCTGCTATTATACCTTCCAGTTCTTTCAGTTTCTTTTTTTTTTTTTTTCAATTATCAGCTCATATAGTTTTTAACAATAGGGAGCATAGATTCTATTCAGGGTTGGATTAAGGGTGGGTCTCGTGCAGTTCCACAATTGTAGGTGAGTCTCCATGGAATACAGTTTCAGGAAAGCGGTTCTGGAAAGCAGAGGTGATTATCAGTTGATGCGGCACAGCATCCATCTTGTGATTACCGGGAATGGTGTTGTGAGGATCTGCAGCGAGTCATCCTCGGGTATCTGACTTCCTTAAGAATGGTAGAGTAGTTCTTGTTTTTCCCTGAGGTAATGCAGGGCTGGTAACCATCATCTTCTCACTGTCCATAGGCAGGGAAAATCCTCCTATACAATATATTTCTCAATTGGTTTAAGACAGCTAAAGTTTCTTTCTGTTGCTTGTAGTTGCAAGTTCTTAATCCTAGTTTTCGGCTTCAGTTTGCCGCCTGTGGCCAGCGGCCACGCGCAGGCGCAGGCCTGGTGGCCACATGCAGGCGCAGGCCCAGGGGCCACGCGCAGGCCCGGGGGCCACACGCAGGCCCGGCGGCCACGCGCAGACGCAGGCCCGGCAGCCACGCTCCGGCCCGGAGGCCACGTGCAGGCCCGGCGGCCACGCCCAGGCCCGGCGGCCACGCGCTGGCCCGGCGGCCACGCGCAGGCCCAGCCCGCTGCGCAGGGGCACGTGAGGCACAGAGCCCCGGCCCACCGCGCAGGGGCACGGGAGGCGCAGAGCCCCGGCCCGCCGCGCAGGGGCACGTGAGGCGCAGAGGCCCGGCCTGCCGCACAGGGGCACGCGAGGTGCAGAGTCCCGGCCCTCCACACGCAGGCCTGGCCCGCCGTGCGCCTACTCTCATGCTACCTTTGTGAACTGAGAAAATACACTTGATGGAAGAAATTTAAACAATGAAGAACTATATTAAGTAAAAAAAAAAAAAAAAAAAAAAAAAAAAAAAAAGAAAGAAAAGAAAATCTCCCTCCAGTCCCATCCTTCCCCAGTAAACAAGATTAAGATTTAAAATTTTACTGTACATGCTTCCAGATAATTTCCTATGCCTGTGAAACAGTATAGCTCTCATATATGTCATTCACGTATATATAGAATATGATAGTATATTTAATATTAATATATAGTCATACGCATACATAGTATGATTTTATATAGGATTATATTTTAACTGTTATAATATCTTTTGTCATAAAAAATTTAAAAATATATCACAGTCATTTTTATTTTAAAAAAGTTTACTATGGAAAATTTTAAGCATATATAACAATAGGACAGTATAATAAATCTACTTCCCTAGCTTCAACGTGCATCAATATATGGTTAATCTTATGTCATCTCTCTTTCTGTAGGTTCCCCAAACTGGGTTATTTTATATAAATCTCTATACATCCTTTCATCTGTAAATGTATCTGTATCTATTCCAAATGATAATATTTTCAAAAAATATATGCCATTATCACATTAAAAGCATGGATTCCTTTATATCATCAAATATCAGATCAGTGTTCACATTTTTCCAATTGTCTTATTGTCTTACAAACTTTTTAAAACAATTGATGTGAATAATGATTCAAATAAGGTTCATATACTACATTTAGTTGATACAATAATATAAATATATTTTTCAGTCTCATTTCACTCGCAGGTGTCTACTCCTTCCTTTTCTTTCTTTTTTTTTTTTTTTTTGGCCATTTTTGTTGTAGATGTTGTTAAAGAAACTAGTCATTTGTCCTGTAAAATTTCCCACGTTTTGGATTTTGCTGATTGAATCCCTTGTTATCTGTCCCTGTATTTCCAGAAAACTGGTCATTAGCTCTAGGAGCCTGAGCAGAAGCATATATGACTTATTAGTAAGAAGATTGTAGGTTTTTAGACAAGGAATGAACTGACCAAGAGCAAGAATGCTGTGTTTTAGGAAAGCAGGAGATCTCTTGCCAGCTTCCCAAGTATTTGTTCTTCCTAGGTTCAGGTGGGAGACAAATAGGGAAACTCTAAACTTCCATAGAGTTGGTTTCAGGGATGCTCAGTTGCTAGTGGGTTGCATCTCATCAGAGCATTCCATGAGGGGCCTCTGGGGCCATCAGATCCCACCATCTATCTGATCAGCTGGGGCTGAATGGCAATTCATTCTTACTACAGTGAAAGTGTCTGGCTTCCTCTTCTCATTCTGTGATTCTGCACTTGCTTTTATCTCTTCTTCCCATGAGTAATATGTCACCATTAAAAATAAACAAACAAATAGCAGCCAGTAGGCAGCATGGTGGTTAAGGAACTTAACTCCCATATAGCTGACCGTGGTTGAAGTCCTGAACCTGGTGGCTTGAAAATCATGCCAGGTGCATGTGCATGTGTGCCCAAGAATGGAGCAGAAGAATGGAGGAGAAGGGATTGTGGCATGGCCAGCTCCACTGTGGTGATTCTCAGTTTCCTTCTTATTGTCTCTCTTTCTCTCACTGGTAAGTGCATGCATCCTATGACAAAACATTTAAAAAAATATAAAAATGCTTTTCTTTCCAATTTTCTACCAGTTCATCCAGTTGATACAGCTGAGCCACTGCGAACAGCTTAACACATAGGATCACAACTCCAGAGGAACTCTTAATTTAGAAATAAAATGACTATAACTTAGTCCCACTCTGCATTCTATCTCTGGGAACCCATCTTAGGCCACATTTTTCTTACATAATCATACCTGGTTTTTCAATATTATAAATTAGCCTCCCCTCCCCCTACCGTGAGAATAAATTGTGTATTTTTTAAAAAATTATATCTGAGGACACCTGTGCTTGTAGGAGAGAGAGTAGATAGAGAGAGAGAAAGAGAGAGGGGGAGAGAAAGTGAGAAAATGAGAAATCACATCCCTGGGGAATGGTCATACAATCTTTTCTCCTCCATTTCCCTATTCTTTTAGGATCTTGGCCATGCATTGCATATGCCCAGCATGTTTTTCAAGCCACTAAGTCTGGGACTCGAACTGTGCAATTAGTTGAGAGAGACCCAGCCACCTTAATCATCATGCCATGGACTGTAAGTTTCATTTCTTTCTTTCTTTTTAGTTTGCTATAGGGCGTGTGTGCTCACCAGAGAGAGAGAAAGGTGGTGGGGCCAGGGAGTGAGAGGTCACCCCTGGGTGATGGGGGATGTCCATCTCCAGAGGGGATGTCCACGCTGCAACGCTGCAATCCCTTCTTCTCCATTTTTCTCTCGGGATTTTGTCACATACACACACACACACACATACACACACCACTGTGATTTTCAAGCCTCTGGGTCTGGGACTTGCATAGTATAGTATGCTGTGTAGGATCCACCTACCTTAACCTCCATGCCACCTGCTGGCCCTGTAAGTTGCATTTCTTTTTTCTTTATTTCTTTTCTTTTTTTTTTTTTTTTTAAGAGATTTGTTATAGGGCACGTGCACTTGCCAGAGAGACAGAGAGAAACAGAGACAGAAAGCGAGAAATCACCCCCTAGGGGGATGGCCATGCCACAATCCCTTCTCCTCCATTCTCCTCTCTTGGGCATGCATGTACATGTTTCTCTTTTGGAATCTTGGGCATGCATGCACATGCACCTGGTGTGAGTTTTAAGCTATCAGGTCCAGGACTCGAACAGCCATTGACTACATGGGATTCCAGCAACATGACCATTATGCCATCTTCTGGTAAGTTGCACTTTAATGATAATTAATTTGCTCCTCTCCATTAATCAGAGACTTGGGACCAGAGCTGCTCATCACGGCAGATAATACAGAGCCTCCATAGACATGGTATTAAAGTGACTAAACGGGATAATTGTTATCTCAGGGAGAGGCATGTGTTTCTTTAGGTTTTCAAAAGTATTAAAATAGTTTCTTATCCTCACTTTCCTGAGCTCGTAGAGGTATTGAGTATAGCAGGATGGGGTTACTTTCCTTAATTATTAGAACCTGCAAGCTCATTGCTAGAGGGAACCACTGAAGATAACCTTGCCCAAGGTTCTGCCTTATTCATCTCTCTTCAGTCCACTTACTTTTTAAAAAAAGTTATCAGATTCTTGAACAGATTATATCCTTCCTCAGAATCAATGGAGATGAGTGTGTCTTTGTATCTTTTATATGGTCTGTTTGAACTTTTCAAAATGTTTTATATTTTTATATTATTTTCTATTTACCCACAGAGATAATGCCCATGAGAGATTGCCTTTATATGTACAGTCTGTGAAATGGGGAGTATTTCTCTGTATGTAAGCTTTTTGAACTCTTCTGAGTCAAGTTCTGTGAGAAATACGTTCTTGCCTAAGCCAGCCAGTGCTTCCCCAAGTCCCCTCATTGTCTTCTTGTTTACTTCCTTATTCTTTTTTCCTTTCTTTCATTTTTCTCCCTCCCTCCCTCCCTCCCTCCCTCCCTCCCTCCCTCCCTCCCTCCCTCCCTCCCTCCCTCCCTTCCTTCCTTCCTTCCTTCCTTCCTTCCTATCTTTCTTTCTCTTTCTCTCTCTCTCTCTATATATATATACATATGTGTGTGTGTGTGTGTGTGTGTGTGTGTGTATATATATATTTTTTTTTTTTGGCCAGAGGATGCATGAGAGAGAGAGAGAGAGCGAGCGAGCCAGAGAGAGAGAGAGAGAGAAATTGAGAAAGAGAAGGGGAGAGAAGAAGCAAGAAAGCACACCCCAGAGAAGAATGGCCATGTTATAATCCCTTCTCCTCAATTCTCCTCTTGGGATTTTGGGCACATATGCACACGTATACAGCTTGTTTTTTAAACTGGGTCTTCCAAGCTGGATTTGGTTGCTTTTTGAATCACATAGCTGCCCGCCCATGTGAGACCTAGCTGCCTTCACCACAGTGTCACTGGCTGTCCCGTCTACTTGCTTTTTCTGACTTTGGCCCAGCCAGTGCTCATGGGATTAGCTGCCTTCTTCCTGCTGTTGGAAATTGATATTGGGTTTATAGAGACTGTATTTAGTATTTTTTTTTTTTCTTCTTTCAAAGAGGCTTTAATTTTTTTTTTTTTTTTTTTTTTTTTTTTTTTTTTGCCATAGGGTGTGTGTGTGCTCACTCTAGAGAGAGACAGAGAAATAGAAAATGAGAAGTCACCCTGCAGGGAGATAGCTACACTGCAGTCTCTTCTCTATTTTCCTCTCAGGATTTTGGGCATGCATGGACATGCACTTAGTGTGAGTTTCAACTACCAAATCTGGGACTCAAACCCTGGTTGGCCATATGGGAGTCCAGCAACCTAACCACTACACCATTTGCTGGCCCTTGTATTTAGGTTTCCTTATGGTGGCAGTGTGATGTAATTAAACAAACTCAGACATATGTAGGTTCAAATCCTTAGTCCCCGACATGGTTTTGGGTAAATCACTTAGATTATAATTCTCAAAATGGGATTATTATTTTGCAGATTATAATCTGTAAAATGGGCTGACAATTCCTATCCCAAGCTTGCCTTGCCTCTTCCAGATTGTACATCTCCAGCCCATGGTAGATACCACATGCTTAGTAAATGGTCACTATTGTTACTGTGGAAAGGCAGAGTTGAATTCAGCCTTTAGGAAAAAGGGAATGAGAGTGATCTAAGATAGAAGGCCAGTGTTTTCAGGATAATGTATGCTTTTGTTTGACCCTTAAATTTAGGAAAGATGGTTGTTTTTCATGAACTATTCACTTTTTTTTTTTTTTTTTGAGTTGAGATAATCAGCTCTCTGTTATATAACCTCTTGAATTTTTTTTTGGCTGACTATTTATATATACATACATATGTATATATACACACATACACGCGTTGACATACATACAGCAAAAGGGGAAACAAACCTAGCAAACCTCCACCCACAGGTTGGCCTATGACTTCTGGCACGTTGTCAACCACAGTTTCCTCATGTCTGAATGCAGAGTGCAAACTGGGCTGGAAACAGTTCATAAGAAACGTCCCCTTAGATGACCTACACAGGTACTTCCTCTCTATTATTTCATTACTTTTTGACCAGCGAATTTTGCTCCAACAGTTTCAAGATAATCAATTTATTTTCATGCATCTTCCCCATCCAAATTGGATTACAAATATAAATAGCTGTATGCTGGCCACAGCGGCCAGCGAGCGCTTCCAGGCTGGTGGTTGGCAGCCTGGGTCCTTGGGCAGGCTGGGGCTGTTTGTTTATTTTCAATTGAAGCTCTAAGTGCTGGAATGACTTCCACGTCCTTTACACACAGCCATCTCAAAACCCCCTTTGTTCTCTGGTTGTGGAGGACAAATACTCGGGGTTTTCATTAGCGGTGGTAAGGATGCCAGTGTTATCAGTATCATTCTGCTGGTCGTTGTCCTGTGGTTAGCCCTTTTATTTCAAAAATTTAAAAAAATCACTATGTACATTTGTGTACACGTATACCCCCACCCACCCAAGGCTGCACCCAAAGTTTACCTTACTGTTTGTTGGTTTTCCTTCCAGGAACAGAAACACACTGCTGCGGAGGGTTATAAGGAAAAAAAGGGCATGGTCTCAGGGCAGGAGCTGTGGTTCTTTCCTGGGTTTTAGCTTTTCTTTCATGGGGAATCTGCTTCTATCTGCATTTTTTACTTCACTTTCATTCTTGGTTGTGTGGAGGTGGCTTTATTATTTTTAATCTCATCGTAAGTTATTGAGGCAGAAATAGCTAAAACACAGGGTAGGCTCCATGCTAGTCAGGAATGTGGTTTTCCTTGGTCTTCTAGATGTAGGAATATTCAGTATCCCAGCCTGTTTCTGAGCACAGGTGGCATTTCCCTTGGTGAGGCCCATGACCTTTCAACATTAGCATCTTCCAGAAACAGACTGTGCCAGTTCTTGGGCCTTACTCCATACTTGTGGAATTGGGATTTCTAGTGATGGGGCCCAGCATCTGTGATGGGAAAATCACAGAAACAGTTTAGTTCTACAACATACAATACCACCACTGAAGAAGACAGGGCTACTGCTTCCATTCATTTCTTTCTTTACCTTCAAGACTTTGAACCTTGTTAAGATCCAACCAGCAGGCAGTTTTTTTTTTTTTTTTATTTCAATCACACATGCGTACACATTTACCCACTAATGGTACCATGTGACCAATATCTTTTTACTGATGCCAAGATCGTTCTTTGCTTGTCTCAGGAAGCTGAGAATCTAGTTGAAGAGATAAGGTGTGCTTAAAGAAAAGGGAAAGTAACCATATAAAGTAAAAAAAATCCAGGTGCAAATGTGTGGTATAAACTCAGTATTAAAGGAGGAGAGAGGCACTGGCCTTGAGCAGGATCTGACCATGGCAGGGTTGGTGGTAGGCAGGAAAGCACCCCCCCCCTCTGTGTAAACAACAGCCCACAGGGAATGAGGGAACTGCAAGTGTGAGGTTTTGAGCAAACCTACAAATAAGGACCCACTGGGCTGTTTGTGAAGGGCTGTAAATCTAAAATATTTCCTTTTAGGGAGCTTAAAAGATAATCAGATTAATTGGGATTTAGGGGAGAAAATTTGGCAAATCAGTGCTATAATCAGCATCATGTCAGGATTTGCAAAGTCAAAATCTAATTTCCCAATTTGATGTCTCCCATTTCATTAGCTTAGGTTGCCCCAAATTGTGGGTCTCATTCCATTTGGGAGTCTAGAGAAGATTTTAGGTACAGTGTTGACAGAGCATTCCTATTTTTTTTTTTTCCAATTGCCAGAGGGTACATGCATGTACCAGAGAGAGAGAGAGAGAGAGAGAGAGAGAGAGAGAGAGAACGAACCTCTAGTGGAGCATTGTTACACTGCAAGCCTTTCTCCTCCATTTCTCCATCCTGTCAGGATTTGAGGTATGCATGCACATCTGTCCAGCATATTTTTTTCAAAACATTGGGGCTGAGATTTGAACTGCAGTTGGCCATGTGGGATCCATCTACCTATGCACAGGGCTTAACTGCTGCACTATGGGATTGGTCCCTCAACTGTTTTTTCTTTTTAACTTTTTATTATAAAAGATTTTAAATACCTGCAAAAGTATAACATGATCAGAACGTTTAGCAATAACAAATCTATCCTCATGAGTCAATATTATAAAGTTTAAGAACAGAAAAAGCTTATCTGTGGGGACAAAATAAAATGGCAGTTGCCTCTAATTGAGGGAAAGGGATGCTTGACTGGGAAGGAGAATGAGAGGACTTTCTGGGTTAATGAAAATGTTCTTTGTTGTGGGGTATTGGTTACGCAGGTGTATGCATTTGTCAAACTCAATGAAATGTACATTTAAAATCTGGGTTTTGTGCTGCAAATAATTATACCTTTAAAAAAAAACTAGGGGCCAGCAGGTGTTCTGGTGGTTAAGGCACTGGACACTCCCACATGGCTGACCACAGTTCGAGTCCCAGACCTTGTGTCTTGCTTTCTCATTTTCCTCTCTCTCTCTGTGTCTCTCTTGGATCAAATTAAAATAAATGAATACATAAAAAACCCAGTTATTCTTCCTCCTTTTCCTCTAATTTTCCCGTGACCCTTCTGATCATAGCAAGCAAAAACTCACGGCTTAGGGCCAGAGTGTCATTAACATCTCTCTGATAGTTGTTTATCTTCCTTTTTAAGCAAAGGCAGAGTAACATTATTTTGTTTACTTTTAAAAACTAAGTATTTTGGCCATTGATAGCAGTTTTATTTATTTATTTATTTAAGATTCTTGATTTCTTTCATGAAAGAGAAAGAGGAAGAGATAGGACCCCTACCCCCACCCCACCACCACCACATGGTCTTGCCATATCTTGATCCTTTCCAAAGCTTTTCCAACTAGCCAGGATGATGAGTGCCCCTGCAGGTGTGCCCTGCAAGTTCAGGTCAACCTGGGTCCTGGACTGCAGGCCTTCCCGTATGGCTCCTGCCCTGTTGCCCTACCTCCCACACCACCATGGCTAGGCCAATATTAGCTTTGCTAAAAATAAAAATTTCTTTTGTTAAAAATTATTTAAGAGGGACCAGCAGGTGACGTAATGGTTACATCACTGGACTCCCATGTAGTTGACCATAGTGTGAGTCTCGGACCTGGTGGCTTAAAACTAATGCCGGGCACATGTGTGTGTGCTTCCCCAAAATCCTGAGAGTAGAATGGAGGAGAAGGGATTGTGGCATGGCCATCCCCCTGGGGGGGGGGGGATTTTTTGCTTTCTTTTTCTCTGTCTCTCAGGCAAGTGCCCTGTAGCAAAAATCTCTCAAAAAAAGAAAAAAGTATGTAAGAGAAAAGAGACATAAACAGTAAGCTTATACAATAAAAACTGTGAGAGTATATGTGATTGGCAGAAATTTGGGAAACATTGGTAGGAGTTCCTACTTCAAGGTGCTCCTATGGGACAGATGAGATGGTCTTGCTCAAAAATCCTGTTTTCTTCCTCAGACTCAGCATTTGGTTTTGTTTGCCAAACCCAATGGTGACAAATCCAACAGCCAGTGGTGTTCAGTGGTATTGAGAGACAGCTGTTGGGGTTAGCATGTAGGTGGTGGACTGAGTCAGTCCTGGCCCAGGAAACAGAGCAAATGTGAGTGGCTCTACCAGGAAGCAATCTGACCTCCAGTCATGTGCAGTGCCTGGAGATAGGGAGCAGGCTGTGGTACCCCTGAGAATAAGATGGAGCCTTGAACCTTCTCCCTACTCACCTGCTGCTGTGTTCAGTACATTCTAGGCCTCTGATGCAGGCCCAGGTTACAGACTGAAGGCTGAGAGTGTCACAGCCTTGCTGGGGGTCATCACGATGGTGAATCTATAGCCCCTCGCTTTAGGGACCTTTGGCTACCCATAGACACATGCTGGGCTCTTTCTTTGGAATGAATACTGTAGCAAGGACTATGGATGTGGCTTCCAGTGACATCTGTAACCCTGCACTTTGCCTTGCCTTCTGGCTTCAGGGAGTGAGGGGTGTCCAGTTGTCTGTACACTGTCTCTGTGAATCCTGGTTGGCCACACAGCAGAATTCATCCTGAGTCTCCAGGGGGAGTTATGGTGAAGAAGCAGTTCATGTGACAGTTGCTGTTTAACTGCCTCATCCGTAGGGTTTCAAGAAAACTGTGACATCAGTGAGGTTTGTATTCCCTCCCGACTTCCGATTCTGCACCCGCCCACTCCCTCGTTTCTGTCTGCTCCTCGTAGCTACTTTCAGCCATGTTATCTTTAGGTTCCATCTGCACACTACCTAATTCCCTTCAACAAGATGAAGCAGACCAAAGCAGCCACTCCTAGGGTGGACAGGCCTCTGGGGCCTTCAGGTTCAACTGGAAAGATAGAGTGTTTCTTGTGAGAAGTCAGAGGTGGGAGCGAGGTGGCAAGTGTCAAAGTTCACCATCAGATAACAGCAAACCTTCCTGAGAATTTGCCAGGATTCTAGTGGGGGTCTATGTGCTTTATATACCCCTTAGCCACTTAGTCCTTCAACTGCTCAGCAAAGTAGCCACTATTATTGCCTCCATCTCACAGATACTGAAACTGACAGCTTAGACAGCATAGTAACTTTCAGAGTTCCATGGTAATAGAGCCAACATTCACACCCAGGCAGCCTGGTTCCAGAACCTCATAGTTAACCATGAAGCTAGTATTTCCAGATTCTCCAGGTGTTTCTATTAGAGACTATGCTCTTATAGGTTTGGCAATCTATACATCTGAAAAAAAGTCTAAGTGAATCTTACTTTAAAATTTAGGAAAATTTGGGAACCAGCAGTTAGCGTAATGGCTATGTCGCTGGACTCCCACGTAGTCGACTGTGGTTCGTGTCCCGGACCCGGTGGCTTAAAACTCACGCTGGGCACGTGTGCGTGCTTGCCCAAGATCCCGAGAGGAGAATGGAGGAGAAGGGATTGCGGCGTGACCATCCCCCCTGGGGGGTGATTTCTCGCTTTCTGTCTCTATGTCTCTCTCTGTCTGTCTGGCGAGCGCACGCGCCCTATAGCAAAAAAAACCTCTCAAAAAAAAAAAAAATTAGGAAAATTTGCAGTAGGTCATTTGGAAGTGAGGTGCTGTCCCCTAGGCTGGGAGGAACCTGGCTACAGTTACAGGCTTTGCTGAGAGCACTGAGCTTCCAGAATGAGCTGGATACAGATGGGACGGTCAGATTAAGGACCATCCCCTCCTCATCCTTGGGGTTTCAAAGCACAAGAACTCAATAATCAGATGCAGGTAGATTTGTGTATGACTGGAGAGCAAATAGAATACTTATAGAAATAAAATATAATGTGTGTGTGAGAGAGAAATTGATTTCATCTGGAGAGGGGAAAACTACTGGTAATAATGGCCTTAGAGTATAAACAAAGCAGAGCTAGCAACTTGGATAAGTGTTCAGGATTCATGTATCACCGATCCCAGGGGTTCTTGGATTTAAAGTAGTATATGGATAGTGGCAAGTGTGGCTTTAAAGAATGAAGTTCTCAGCAAGGAGTTGCAGGCGTGGAGTCCCCTTAGCAGGGCAGATATATTTAATAGGAGGCCCACCTAAGAGCACTCCAATCCTACCAGGCAGGAAGCCTGTCACTGTTTTGCCTGTGTCTGATCTTTAGTTTTCAGTGAAAGCTCAAAGCACTGTAGATGTGCCTAGAAACCCAGAGGGTCAAGATTATTCAATATAACATTCTCCCCTCACTCAGGCCTTGCTGTGATGAGACTCCAAGAGGGATGGGATTTCTTCTTGGTCTAGTCAAAGCTTTTCCTGCTGAATTATCTTCTATAGCAGTCTGTAACCACTGGGATTCTCAGGGAATGACTCATTTTGGGTGGCAGTAATTTTTAAATAGATTAAAAACTCTTCCCTTAATTGTACTTGGGTTTTATTATTACCATTTTTGATGAAAGTCATCACACATATTTCAGCGTCTCTAACCAGATTATAACAACATAATTTAACTTGTCCTTAGTGACTTCCCTTAGGATATGGGTGAAGCAGGGGCATCTCAATGTCCATAGAGTCAATGGGCTGCATCAAGGTCTTCGTCCCTTTGATAAAGAATCCCTGACTTCCATGATTTTGGGGGGAATTTTATTGTAGTTTTTATTATTTAGTTATTATTTTAGTTTTTGCATTTCTACCCGATGAGCACTAATTCTCATTGAAGTAAGGGGACCTGTTTCTAACAAGCTTTCCCTTCCACTGCCCTACCATCACTACTAATTTATTTTATTCTGATCTGCTGTTTGTTTAGAAACCAGATAAATAATCTTGTTTCAACAGTGTATGAAATGAAATGAAATGAAATGAGCTCTTCATGAGGACCTGAAGGGTACCCAGTCTGAGAGAGACGTGTACAATACATGGACATCATGACATCAAATTTAATTGTTTATTCAGATGCCTTTATTACTTGTTTTCTATTTAAGATAGGCAAAGTAGCACTGTCCTTGAGATTTTTAGATATGAAGATAATTTTCCTGAGTTCTCCAGCTTCATATGTTTAAGGGAAAGTCAATCAGAAGAGGTCATCCACTTAGACCAGTGGTCCTCAATTATGGCTGAATATTTCAATTATATTCAAATACCAGAACCTGGTCCTACCCTATTCAATTATCAAAGAATCTTTGGGAATGACTACTCAGCCTCTGATATTTTAAAAAAATATATTTATTTACTTAATTTTACTTATTATTTTTATTTGATCAGAGAGAAATGGAAAATGAGAAAGCAAGTTGCCAGGTCCAGGACTCAAACCACGGTCAGCCATGTGAGATTCCAGCACCTTAACCACCATGCCACTTGTCAGCCCCCAGCCACTGATATTTTTTAAAATTTCCTAGGGATTTTACTGTACACTAAGGTTGAGAATCACTGACTGGACCCTTGCAAAACTACCCCCCTGAAGACCTGTGCTCCTTGAAGGCAGGGATTCTTAAGGCTGGTTGCCCATGAAGACCAGCCAGAGAAGCCTATTTTTAAAACCCCTGCCAGAACTTTCTAATGTAGTGAGCAATCAGGGCTGAGAACCATTATTTTAAGATATTTTGCCTGTAATAGTGATGCTTACAAATTTTTTGAAAGATTTTTGAATCAGTATTGTTCTGAATATAATGGTAATCTGTGTTCAGATTAACTTTATAAACCTAAGGGACCAGCAGTTGGCATAATGGCTATGTCACTGGACTCCCATATAGTCGACCGTGGTTGGAGTCCTGGACCCGGAGGCTTACACTCACGCCGGGTGCGTGTGCATGTGTGCCCAAGATCCCGAGAAGAATGGAGGAGAAAGGATTGTGGCATGGCCACCCCCCTGGGGGGTGATTTCTTGCTTTCTGTCTCTCTGTCTCTCTCTGTCTTTCTGGCGAGTACATGCTCCCTATAGCAAAAACCTCTCAAAAAAAACTCCCCACAAAAAACAAAAAAAAACCTTTATAAACCTAACACCCAAATGTAGCATTCATTCATATTGGTGGGATAATGAAGGAAAGGAGAGTTTTAATCAAACTCTTGGGACATCAGAAATTTGTCTTTTGTCCCAAGAATGGACATCTCAAATGTAGCCCTGGATTACAGATTTTACAGGATCTGTAACCACACAAAAGGTTTGGGGGAGGGACTGTTTTTTTGTTTTTTTTTTTTTTTTTTTTTTTTTTTGTGATAGTTGTGTGGACAGTCTACTCCTATAGCTTGCTCTTCAGTGTTGTCTATCATGCATATTTGTATTCGCAAAATGTACATATACATAAACAAGAGCATTCTCCAAAGCCTTCACATTCAATGTGCAGCACACTGAGGGCTGCAGAAGAGGTAAATCAGTGCCACGAGATTCTCCAGTGTTGCGTGAAAGCAATGGTTTAAACGGAGGTTCAGAGAAATGATAATTTAGAATGTGTCGAGGGGGCAGCATGTGGGAAAACTTGCAGGAGGTACTGTGAACAACGCACATGTGTGTGTTCCAGTCTCACTGATTTGGATTAGCAAATTCACTAATAGGGCCTGCGATATTTTTAACCTTGTTATCAGAGCATAGAGTACTTTTTCAAGGCTCGTAGGATGTATCTATTAAAATAACCTATGTGACTTAGTAGCTACTCACTATAACATTTTTGTTCCACTGCAATACAATGAGAGGAAATGGGGCTGCAGGAAATGGCCATTCTATCAGGGAATCCAAAGCAGCACAGGCCATTTCAGTATTTACACACATTCTGGTCATTGTGCTTGCAACCTTGGGTAACCCTCCACTTTTTTTCTGCTCCTTTTTCATCTTCTGCAGACTTTGAAGGCCATCAGGCTTGAGGAGGGATATACTAAGCTATGGGAAATTGATTTGTGAATGCACTTTGTATCTCTTGCTGTGTCTGCCTTGGAGATTTTCAAGGTTGTTGATTCTCTAACCAAGCAGCTGACAGTATAATTTTGTGGTCCTGGTGGTGGTGATGATGATGTGTGTGTGTGTGGGGGGGGGGAGTGGGGATGGGGAGGTTGTGATGGTACAGATCAGAGCCCTGAGGCCTGTACCTGATTTAAGACCTCTAGAAAGCCATCTAGGGCTTCTGAAGAGGTCCCAACCCTTTGATCTTCCACATAGACACTTTTGCAGTCCACAACCAGCTCACACAGATGACAAGGGGAAGGGTTAATATTTCTAAATTGGCTTGTAGAGTTGCCTTAGACTTATCATGGAGCTTATGGCCTACACTCTGCTGAAGCCTGTCCTATCTGATCTTCTCCCTTATGTCCTCTTAGATATCGGGCTTTCTAGTAAAGAGGGATCTGCTACCAAAAGACTGAATTCCATTAGTAATGACAAAATTTAGTAGAGAAGAGGAAGACCCCAAGAGTTGTCAGTCCAGCTCTGGGGTCCAACATCAGACTAGTGCCCCTCCCAAGGAACTCACACCAGGACTTGCTTCCCTCTAATTTCAGGAACCTCAGTGAGCCAGTAGGGTTAGCACTGTACTGTATTTCTAGAACTCCCTATTGCCTTTCCTTCTATACCCTTTTTCTTTCTTGAAGAATAGGTCAATTGATTGATCTTGAGTACCTTAATAGAATTCACCTGCTGAATTAAATCCTTATAGCTCATTTGATCCCAGAATCTCTATAGATAGCTGCACAAAGTGGTTGTACTTTCCTTAAAGACAACCATTTCTTGATGTGCAGTTAATGTGCTCACATCTGTCCTTGCTGGTCCTGAAGGAGTGCTGAAGATCAGATGCTCAGGGCCAGCTGTAGCTGCAGTAGCATGTACTTGGTTAGCAGCACAGGCTCTGACCTCAGCTGCCTCGGTGAGAATTCTGGCTCCAGTGCTTATATGAACTGCAGGACCTCTCTGAGTCTTGGTTTTCTTGTCCATAACAATAAGGAAGAGGATATCTATCCCATAATGTGCTGTAAATGATCACATGCCCATAGGTGCTTGTTGACACATAGTAAGCACTCAGTAAATGTTGTTATCATTATCCCATTTAGAAAGTTAGAGAATGGGCCCTTCCTACCCTTTTACTTGTGTTCAGCTTAGTCTCTAGCTCTGACAACAGGAGAGAGTACGTAAGCCTAGCATAGCTTCTGGTGGCAAATAGCTCAAGTTTTTATTCCACTCCTTCTCCTCTCTAATGGTGTGACTTTGGACAATTTACTCAACTGTCTGTGCCTGGGTTTTTTCCCTTTGTAAAATGGGGTTAAGAATATTTTCTTCCTCCAATGATTGTTTTTAGGATTAAGTGAGATAATGTTCGTTATAAATTTACCTATCCTGTCATAAACACTGGTAAGTGGTAGGTAGTATAATGACTATTTATCCTTCTTTGTTCCAGAATAGATTTAAACAGGGCACAGGAGAGGTTTCAATAAACAGAATGTCCTGGAGAGCTCTTTGCTGACTGTGAGAGAGCTGGGAAGGACCCCTCTTATTTGTTGAATCAGGTGAATGGTGAAAATGTAAAGAAAACTTCAAATCCCACTGGTTCTTGGTCTGATTCCTGCATGGCTGCTCTTTTTTCTTGCTTAGTCTTTTTCTGCCCTCTGTTTTGTGTTTGGTTAGATAGTTTAGGAGGAGGAGGGAATTTAGTTGAGAGAGGAAGAAGAAATCACACTGAGATTTCCCCAGGCCCTGTTCTTGGGGAATCCTGAGAGCTGCCAGGTGTACTATGTCTTGTTTCTCTGCAATGACAATTACTGATCAATCTGAGCTTCAGGCTGTTTTCCTCCAGCAGTGGTGAGGTTTGCGCCTTGGCTTACTGATTTTCTCTCTGAAGCTCTTGTTTGAGTTCTGTATAAGCATATGTCAAGTGGTTAGCCAATTCCAGGTATGGCATTCTGTTTCCATAGCCATGATCAAAGCCAGCTATCATGCTTTGATTAAGATTATCAGGATCCATCAATAGCAGCAGCAGTTGTTTAAATTTCCCTGCAGCCACATTTGGAACCGGGATATGGGCTTAGCAATAACTTGTATTGGTTAGTGCCTGTCAAGGACAAGGTCAAGGACAGGGTCTCACATTAACGCAGACAGTCTTGCTATAGCCAGCCAAAATGGATTCCGAGTCATGAGCGTTTAGATTGTTGTTTCGCTTGTTTCATATCGGTTCTGATTATTGGGACATTAACAGAAACTAATAGATTTAGATATCACAGCAATTCTACTTCCCTGTGCCTGAATCCCAAAGAATATGATTCTGGTCATCCCTAAAGCATTGCCTCATTATCATTGGGCAGCAGCCATGGGGTCTGCTAGAGACGGGGAGAGACACAGATGTTTCAGTTTGCTGCAAATGGAATTGTTGACCTTCAATGCAGACCTCCTCCCCAGGAGTGTGGCGTCATTGATTTATGAATTATGGCCCTTTTAAACTCTCTGCTTGCCTTCTCTAATATCGACGTTTTAAAAAGCGATTTCTCATGTGGATCTTTTTCAGAAACACATACGTACGGCCTGAGATTTGCTCTTATGCCAGAATAAATGGAGTAGAGCACTCTGGGCTGGCATTTTTTTTTTTCAATAATGAATTATTCAGAGAGAGACTTTTGTTTTTGAAAATGGCAACAGCATTTCTAGGACAGACAGGAAGGAATCAAGCTTTGGCCTGGGTTTCTTCTTATCTCTTAGAGAGGGCTTAACCAGCCCAAATGAAGCACAACAGTTCATTCTCACTTGCACTTTGTTCTAGCACAGACCTGCTACAAACCCTTTCTGTGACTCAAAGTACCTGGCATTGCTGTTGCTAAAAATATCAGGAGTGTATCGTCCCTGCTGGGAGACATGGGACTGGTCCCTAACCATTCATCCATCTTTCCTTTTCTTTTGAGGGTCTCTGATTTCCTGTCTTCCCTTTCCATTGTCAATGTTGCACTGTTAGAAAACTACCCTTTTCATTTCTAATTATTTGAAATATTAACCATAACCACATTTATTGATCACCTATGGAATTCTATGGGTGAAGGGCTGTTATTGTTCCTCATTTCTGTAATCCAGGGAAGAAGGAGAACCTCAAAGAGTAGAAATCTCAAGGTCACAGATGTCATGAAAGCAGAGTGATTAAGACACAATTTTTGCTGCTGTTGGTTTGTTGCTTTTCAGACTTTCTTTTAATCTCCATGTACCCATCCTGCTTGTTTGCAGGTACCCTGTCATGGCTGCAGGGTCAAGGGGCCCATGCTACCTTCCTGAGGAGGAAAGACCAGCACTTCTTCTTCTCAAGGCCACCCAGTGGGGTTTCCATAGTTTGCAGCATCCAGGCTGATAAACCAGCCTGGTAGTCTCTGGCCTGTGCATATAACAGGTTGGGCAGGTGTACTTACCCTGGTTGTCTGTGTGAGGAAACTACACTCCAACCTATTTTAGCTGACATCACACAGCTGGTCACTTCCTTCTGCCACATTGCTCAGTCTTCACTAAGGCATGGATGCCAGATCCTTACTAGGGTTACCCAACACTCCATACATCCTGGGTTGGCCAAGACAGTTTCAGTTTATACCTATGGATTTCAGTAAAAGGATGCATCACATACCTGTTCACTGTTAGAAGGATCTGTTCGGTAGCTCAGGGGTCACATCTTATGCCTTATTTTGTGACCTTCCTGCAGGCTTCTTTCAAGCACCAGATGGAAGCCATTGTTCTCCCTCATTTGCTCACTGTGCAAATCAGCCAAGGGCACTGTAGCTTGAGAGGAGGCAGACTCACGCAGAAATACAAGCATTCAGTGGGCCTGAGAGACCTCACCTGCATTTGGTGAGATCCAGTAACATTTGGAATGGATGGCTGGAACTACACTTAGGAAGGGCTATGTTGTACTTCATGGTTTTGCTTTGTTCAAAGCCCTATTTTTTTCAACTGAGACCATCTTGGCATCTTTGGTGTTTTCAGCGTGTGTGCTGTTAACTTTCACATGTGCGCTACCTTGGCTGAGGGAATCCTGGTCTCTTCTTGGCACACTGGCATTTCGCTAGGTTTTGGCTGGAAGGAGAATGCAAATTACCACTGTGGTCAAATCCAGGCACCAGCCTCCTGAGTCCCTTGATTCACCTAAAATCAGTCTTGTTCCCATTTTCTCATTTTATACTCCAGTGAAGACTTTTCCGGGATATACAATGTGATAAGCCCAGGTGCTTAGCTTCTTGGTGTACTGGGTAGAGAAGCTAGTCTCATTGAGAGTGCTTTCTTCTGCCTCGATCTCAAAGGGTATAGCAACTTGCACAAATGGTGTGCACAGTAGAAGCCACTGTTCCATTGCATTAGACTACACGAAATTGTAAAAGACAGATAGGAAAGATAAAAGTTAGCAGGTAAAGAGTAAAAATGAGGATTATACACGTATGGAGTATATAATATAAGCTAGGTCTTACTATGTCCATTTTGCAGATATGGAGACTGTGGCTTTCAGAGTTATGCAGCTAATATGTAGCGGAACTGTGATTGGAGCTTGGAAGCACCACTCTTACCTCCAAAACACACTGCTTCTTGGTTTGGGTCATGCATATGGGCCCTCAACATTTGTGGGACCTGGTAGATCTGCAGACCACATGTCTAAATATTGATACACACAGACTGGCAAAATATGTTCCAGCTTCCTAGCTTTACAAATGTACCTTCAGCATGACAAAATAAATGTGTAGAGCCCTAGTTTCATATGGTTGAAAGTCAGCATAATATCAAGTTCAAGTTGCACATTTGATGGGAATATTTTTCTTACTAATTTTCATTGTTTTGATCAGTAATTAAGTCTTAAGTCTTCATTAAGTTAGGAATTTGTAATATTGTTTCAAATTATAAGTAGGGTAGGCTCAGCAGAAGTTTCCTTTCTTCTATTGTTTTTAGTCTTTAAAAATGTAAGAATTTTCAGTCATTATTGATTTTCTTGTTTTTAGAAGTTTATTGGGACCAGCAGTTAGTGTAATGGCTACGTCACTGGACTCCCATGTAGTCGACTGTGGTTTGAGTCCGGAATTGGTGGCTTAAACTCACACCAGGTGCTTATGCATGCGTGCCCAAGATCCCAAGAGGAGAATGGAGGAGAAGGAATTGCGGCATGGCCATCCCCCCCGGGGGGTAATTTTTCACTTTCTGTTTCTCTGTCTCTCTCTGTCTTTCTAGCAAGTGCATGTGCCCTATAGCAAAACCTCTAAAAAAAAAAAAAAAAAAAAAAAAAAAAAAAAGAAGTTTATTTATTTATCCATTCCATGAGCATGAGAGACAGAGAGAGAAAAAGAGAGATGGAGAGACAGAACCCCCAACAGGGTCATGGCACTGTGATCCACTCCCAGATTCAGGCAGCCCCAGATCATGGGCAAATACATGTCTGGTGTATTCAGGGAGGTCTCTGAATGAGACTCAGAACCTTTCCACATGGGTTAGCTTGAAAGAGCATATTTTACTGCAATGTTACCATCCAGCCCCTCAAATTTTTTTTCTGAGCTCTACTTTCTTTTCTGTTTTTATTATCATCTCAATTTTTACTCATTCTCAGAGATCTAAAGATTAGCATGATGAAATATAATTCTATTCAAAGTATACAAAAATTGAGTGTATATTAAGCAAATATATAAACTATAGTAAATATAAACATTTAAATTTGTTTTGTGCTGTGTGTGTGTGTGTGTGTGTGTGTGTGTGAATAAACTAAACTTTTTTGGTCTTGTAATATGCACAACTCTCTAAGGGATGGGGCCCAGGGTAGGTCCCCTTGTGCCCAGGTCTATGGACGGTACTGCTTACACATTCAGTTTTCCAAGGGACAAACAAGTTTTTCTTGCGGAGGCAGTATAACAGAAAGGTTATTAGAATCGGGATCCAGTCTGGGGCCAGGGGCTTTGCAGCAGAGGCAGAGGTGGGAGTGGGGGCCCTGTGTAGGCTGTAGCTTAGTGAAGTATGAGGTAGACTCTCAGCATCTGGCATCTGAACTTCTCATATACAAGGCAAGCAAAGCCTAGGTTGGTGGACTATTCCCATGATGCACCCTGGGGAGGGAGAGGATTGATATGTGGGTAGTCTTCTCTAGGCTGGCCAAGTGGGGAGAGATTCTCCCCAGTTCTCCAGGCTGTATAACACAGAGAAGATGAGAATATAGCTGCAGGGTTGGGTGAGGTGGGGATGGTGCAGGAGTACCAAGCTGCTAGAGACTGAAGGTATGTAAAGGCCATCCCTAAGGCTGCTGAGTAAGGTGGGGACTAGGGTGTTTTCAAGAGACAAGGAGAAACTGAACAGGCAATTAAGTAGTATGGGTTGTAAACTCAGAGAGCATAAAAGCAATACTCTATGTCATTGAATCTAAGACATTTTTGTACATTCTAACGTCTATGAGTTCTGCAGACAGATAAAGGTAACCTGTTATACTCTAATTGGCAGCATTTTTTCTTTCTTTTAAAGAAAATTTTGATTAAGTGTGCATGCCCTCACCAGAGAAAGACAGAGAGTGCTCCCCAATGGGGGGTGGTCATACTGCAATCCCTTCTTTTCCATTTCTTTACCCTGTCAGGTCCAGTGTGTTTTCTGAGCTGCCAGGGTTGGAACTTGAACCACAGTTGGTCACATGGAATCTGGCTCCCTTTATCACCAGGCCATGGGGCTGGGCCCTCTTTCTTGATGATACATAAAATAATAGTCCATCTTCAAGTGATGGTGTCTGAGATGAGATGAACTGCTGTAATGAATGTGAGTGTATCTGAAAATCTCAATAGGCTATTGTGAGGCCTTTGATACTTGCCTCCCATTGAAGATGAAGCTCTGTCTTTTGGCTTAATCTTCACAACAAAGAAATTGAAATGCATAAGGCAAAATTCTAGAAGCAAATAGAGATCCAGGAAAGCTGAATAACTCTAGAATGTTCCACTTAGTCCCCATTCACAGCCAGAGATTTGTTAAATCTCTAAAAGCAGAAAGATTGGAAGACATTTAAAAGTTCTTTCCAGCAGGTTGGCATGATGTTTAAAATGCTGGACTCCCATATGATCAACTAGGGTTCACGTCTGGCAACTTGAAAATCACTCTGGGCATGTGTGCATGCCGTGTGCCCAAAATCATGAGAACAGAATGAGGGAGAAAGGATTGTGGTGTGGCAATCTGCCCTGTGGGGTGATTTCTTACTTTCCCTCTCTCTGTCTCTTTCTGGTAAGTATGTGGACCTCATGGCAAAAATTCAAAAGAAGAAAAAAATTCCTTCCAGGGCTGGCCCCATAGCCTAGTTATGGTTAAGGTTCTCAAATCCCAAATGACCAAGGCCCAGTCTGGGAGCTGACAGAACAGCTCAAATCCCAGTCTGGCAGCTGGCAGAACACAGGGTACATGTACATACATATCCAATAAGATGGAGAAGGGATTGTGGAATGTGGGGATGCTTTCTTCCTCTCCCTACCCTGCCAGAGCACACACACACCTCTGACAATTAAAAAAGGAAAAAAAGTTCTTTCTATAGAGGTCCAGTTAATTGTTCTTAAAGTTCAGTGCAAATTAAGATAATTGAACATAGAAGTTTAAATACATACACACACGCACATAGATATATATATATCTATGTGCGTGTATGTATATGTATATATGTATATGTATACACACACACACACACACACACACACACACACACACACTGTACTTATCTGGTGGCGAGATTTTGCAGGATAATCTTGACTATTATTGAACTTTTTAAAGTCACTGCCTGGAGAACACAATTCACATCTAGATGTATTGTAATGTCACTGTTATCACGTTTACCGAGGAAGGCTCAAGTGTTAGGTGAACTGTCAGCAACTTATATTGGAGGCAGTTAGCTAACTGTATGGAAGGTATTACAAAATGAGCTTTGTAGACACAAATGCATATTTTCAAATGAAAGTAAAATTTGGTTTGTACCAGCCTTGTAGCACAGTTAAGTGCTGTGTATTTGGAGCTGGATCCCATGTGGCCGACCATGATTCAAATCCCTGTCTTGGTGGCCTGGGGAAAAAAAAAGCTAGATGTGTGTACATACATGCCCCAAATCCTTATGGGATAAAGAAACGGAGGGAAAAAGGATTGCAGTGTGACCACATGCCATTAAGGAGTTCTCTCTCTCATTCTTTCTCTCGCTCTCTGGAGAGCATATGCTCTGGTAAATTAAAAAAAATAGTAAATTTTAAAAATGTTAAATTTAAAAACTAACGGTAAATTAAAAAAAATATGGCTTGAAAGGTGGCACTTGCTCTCTAAATAATATTAGTAGATTTAATGAGAAAATTCAAAACCTAAAATGCCTCAGACATTGGTGAATTCTAGAGGAACAAATAAACACCATGAGCCTGAAGAAAAAGGATGCTGTTTTGACACAAAAGATTAAAATTTGGTCCATAGCCAGGTGTTTGAATTGAACAAAATCATCTGGTTATTTAGCTGTGACCATTTTGCACCTCATAGTGAAGCGTTGAAATCAAATCCTGGGATAAGAATGTTGGATCAGGGCTTTGGGGGTCTGTTTGGCATTATAGGATCTGAATATGGTCAAGTGTCCAGTATTTGTTTCCTGCTGGAATTTTGCCAAATGACAGTTTCAGCTTCCTTTGGGCCTGGGTTACTTTTGGAGGATAGCCTATGACTATGTTTTTCCCACTGGCATTATCATAGATAATGGGAAGGGTTGCTAGAATCCCTTTGGCCCTGCTTGTCACATTTGACTTAAGAGAGTGGTCACAGGATGCTTTTAACTGTAATCCCTCTCTGGTCCCAGCTGTGAGTTGGCCTTTACTGCATATTGATGGCTGAGATCTGGATGGTCAGGGGTTAGTTACTGTTCTCAGTGGTAATGAGTGCTGGCTCTGTCACTGTGGGTTTTGCTCTATTTAGGTCAGTGGAATAAATGTTTAGTAAATTGTTTCTGAAATGTTTTAGTAACAGAGTGCTTTCCTCCAAAATATTGTATACACTGTAAATTTAATTTTATGAAATGTATTATGCTTTTGGGAAGGGTCCCATAAAATAATCTGTCTAAACTTACAGAGATTCTGTAGAGAGAATTTTGTTTAATGGGCAAAGCTAGAAGTCAGGGTTCCGATGTCCTCATTCTGACTACATCTGAGGAAGGAATCTTTGGCCACATGTTTGGGTCAAGCTTCAGGTTCACTATCTTGTAGAAACATGTTCCCCTTTTCTGGTAAGGGGTTCCTAGATTGCCTGAACTGTCTGTGGCTGATTCATCTGTAGCACATGCAGCAGCCCCAGTGTCTTGCCTACCCTGAGTGCTCAATACATGACTCTAATGAGTGCTTAGTGAAGACACTATAGCTAGTAGGAGCAAACATGAAGTAGTGTAGCCAATGCCAAGAGCTGTTAGGGAAATAATGGGGAGGGTCTCAACTCTGAATGAGCACTAGCATTATCTGGAGGAGTTTTAAACAATATCAATGCCCGGACCTCTCCTCTGAATTATTGACTTGAATCCCACTGGGTGGACCTGGTCCTACAGGTTATTCTAATGGTCTTCCTGGGGCAAGAGCTCTGGTCCTGACTGGCCAGAGCAAGTCAGGAAAGACCTCATCCTGATTAGGAACGAGGACTCCTACAGTGAATTGCTAAAGGAAGTAGGTAGGGGAAAGACCAAGCCTTGGAAAACTCTGCAGGCCATTGCAAAGAGCACTATGCATTCTGGGTTTTGGAGTTAGCCGGCTCCTGGTGGAGACTGATTTAATGGAAGAAGGGATGTGGATCTGCTCAAAAGCAATTCAGCTCTGTTACTGAGAGAAAGAAGGGACTGCTCTCTTCCTCCCTGACCACTTACTGAAAACAGAAAAGAAAAGATTTTCATCTCTGGCAGCAGACTTGGTTGTGTTGATTTCTGGATGTTGGAAGTCAGAAATTAGGGTAAGTAGTACAGAAAAACCAACCAGAAATCACATTTGATCTTTTTTTTTTTTTTTTTTTTTTTTTTTTTTTTTTTTTTTTGGAGAGGTTTTTGCTATAGGGTACGAGCACTCGCCAGACAGACAGAGAGAGACAGAGAGACAGAAAGTGAGAAATCACCCCCCTGGGGGGATGACCACGCTGCAATCCCTTCTCCTCCATTCTCCTCTCAGGATCTTGGGCATGCACGCACATGTGCCCGGCATGAGTTTAAGCCACCGGGTCCAGGACTCCAACTGCAGTCGGCTACATGGGAGTCCAGCGACATAGCCATTATGCTAACTGCTGGTCCCACATTTGATCATTTCAGAAGGCTTCTCTATTTGCTTCTTTGGAACATGGTGTTGTTTTAAGCCTTTTGTATACTCTATTCAGTTAAATTCATCAGCCATTGTTTGAACATTTACTCTATATCCTGTTTTACACAGAAAGAAATGACCATTCTAGAAAAGGCTGGATATATGGAAGCAAAAGGGAAGAAGACATAAAAGACAAGTCAAAGGCCCAGTAATTAGAATAGCTAAGTCATAAATAACTTTCTCCTTTTCAGATACTGTTCAGAGAACTAATTTTTCCAATCTTTATAGGAACTCTATAAGTCAGATCCTATTTTATGACCCCTATTTTATAGATTAGAAAGCAGTTGAATGCATTATCTCTTTTACCCTATCACAATTCTCCTGCTTCACACAGAAAAAAGGGAGAGGTCAAAGAATTTTCCCAAGGTCACATAGTCCCTACTGTGGCCATGTCTATGCTCTTGAGACTCCTGACTGTCTAACTCAGTAAATGTTTGCTGAACTGAGCTCAGCACTAGGGGTTGTGAGGATAGTGGAGAAAATGAGACAGGGAGCCCTCATCCCAGCCTTCATGGAGAAAGTTCTTAATCTATGTGTACCTCGTGGAGAATGTAGATTACAGAAGACTTTTGCTCTGAGAATTCACGCTGGTGTACCAACCAAAGAAGCCTGTGTGTGTGACGAAGCTTGTGGGCTGAAAATGTAATCTGTCATATCATCATTCTGTGATTTTCATGTCCCTAGTACTGTCCTTGTTCCCCACCAGCCCCCCAACAAGGAACTTAAGAGACCTAGTTTTCTTTCTCTTGGTACATTCATTCATTTAATTAATTAAATTTTAAAAATTATGGTAAGATACAAGTAAAATAAAATTTACCATCTTAGATTTTTTTGGGGGGGGATTTTTGCTATAAGGCATTGCACTCGACAGAGAGACAGAAAATGAGAGGTCACCTCTCAGTGGGGATGGCCACAATGCAATCCCTTCTCCTCCATTCTCCACTAGGGATCTTGGGCATGCGCGCACATGTGCCTGGTGTGAGTCTAAGCCACTGGGTCCGGGACTCGAACCACAGTCGACCACATGGGAGTCCAGCGACATAGCCATTATGCCAGCTGCCGGTCCCCATCTTAGACTTTTTTTTTTTTTTTTTTTTTTTTTTGGAGAGGTTTTTCGCTATAGGGCGCATGCGCTCGCCAGACAGACAGAGAGAGACAGAGAGACAGAAAGCGAGAAATCACCCCCCAGGGGGGATGGTCACGCCGCAATCCCTTCTCCTCCATCCTCCTCTCGGGATCTTGGGCACACACGCACACGCGCCCGGCGTGAGTTGTAAGCCACCGGGTCCGAGACGCAAACCGCGGTCGACTACGTGGGAGTCCAGCGACATAGCCATTACGCTAACTGCTGGTCCCCCCATCTTAGACGTTTTTAAGTATATACTCAGTGGCATTAGGTACATTCAAATTGTTGCACTAGCATCACAACATCCATTCACAGAATTGTTTTTACCTTGTGAAACTGCAGCTTCCGTATCTTTTCTTTCTTTCTTTTTTTTCTTTTCTTTTCTTTCTTTCTTTTTGTTTGTTTGTTTAAAAACAGGGTCCGGTCTCATTGTGTCTCAGCTTCCCTGAGTAGCTGGGATTACAGGCTCAGGACACTGTGCCCACTTTTCAAATCTACATCATTAAATAATGACTCCCATTCCCCTCTCCTTCTAGACTCTGGTAACCACTATTCGGTCTCTGAGTTTGACTACTTTAGGTGTCTTGTGTAAGTGGAACACACAGTATTTGTTATTTTGTCACTGGTTTATTTCACTAAGATAATTTGATTCTTTCCCCTCAATTATTTTTGGGTTGAGTGCAGATGAGGGAAGATCCAAGGATGGGTAAAGAAGTGAGTGTGCAAGGAGAGACTTTGTGTGTGTGTCAGAGCCCAAGGATAAGGAGCTGGGAAAGGACTGAAGTCACAGGTGCCTGTGAAGGTAGGCTCCTGGCTTATGGCTCAGACCCTTGGCAAGGACTGTTGCATAGGTGGAGACACTGCAGGTAGTCCTCACCGAATCTGATGCTGGACTGAAGTAGATTCAAAGAACTTTCTGCAGGTCTGTGTAGACGGAGAAGGACAGGCCTCAGCATGCATAGGTGACATGGGTGGGGGAGCAGGGGACCCTGGTTTTGAGTACCAGCTGTGCCTTTTATTAGATGGGCAAGCCACTGAATTTGTCTCAGCCTCAGTTTTCTCATTTGTGAAACGTGGATGATAATCCCTAACTTGCAATACTGTAGTAATGATATAATGTACATAAAGTGTGAAACATAAAACTTAGCACATAGTAGGCACACACAAATAGAAACAATGCAACCATCAAAAATGGGCTTCTCATCCTTGGCATTTTTAAAAGAAAATGAAATCTCCAGCTGAACAGTGTTTTCTGGTCTTTGCTGATGGCCCAGAATCATGGCTGCTTTTTTTTTTTTTTTTTTTTTTTTTTTTTTTTTTTTAGCAATGTGTTTCACACAGAAATGAGAAGTAGGAGTATGAATAGATGTTGTAGGTAGTGGCTGATGTCTATAAATCCCATTTACACAAAAACAGAAAACTGCAAAGGAGGCAGGAAAGCCCTTTGCAGAAATGGAAAAGAGCAAGGTGCAAATTAAGTCAATCACAACTCCTATTCCATTTCCTTGAGGAAAGACCTTCCAGAGCTCCCATTGCTTAGCCCTCTATGGTCCAACCTGATGGTTCTCAGAGTGTGTTCCCTGGACTAGCATATCAGCATCACATGGGAACTGGTCAGAGAAGCACCCCTGAGACCCCTCCCTCAGATCTCAATCAGAAACCCTAGGGTGGGGAGGAGCCCAGCAATCTGTGCTTTAATAAGTCCTCAGGTGATTCTGATGCAAGCTCAGATTTGCTCTGGCTCCTCGTCTTTCCTCCCTCCATTTCTACTTTCTGTCCCTTATGGTTTGACATACATTTTCTGCTCCAGCCAGACTGGTCTTCCTCTTGAAAAAATAAGGGGCATTTCTACCCTTATGCCCTTGCTGTGCCACCCCCTGCATTGTTCTTAAAAGCCTGTGCATCCTCCAAGGCTGCCTTCAGATCTCATTGCACTCAGCCTGTCCCTCCAAGGCTGGCCCTCTCTGGCCATCTGTAACCCTTATTATCTGATCCTCTCACTGCCACTTTTATCACAAGTAACTGATCTTGTATCCCAAGCCAGAGCTGTAAGTGTGTGGATGGCAAGGAATGAACTTTCCAGTTCTTTCTGTGTATCCTTTAACATTCAATGTGTATTTTACCATCATGAGCACCAGTGAAGAGCACATGGTAGACACTCTGAATTACGTGCTTCATGAATCGACATTTGTAGGCTTGGAGGATTGAGAAAAAGACTGTAGAAAATTGTCAGGGGAATACTGTTCCTGTCATCTCCGATGGTACATCACGATCAACACTAACAGCCATAAGAAACTGTTATTCCCTAGATACCGGACTTTTCACATCATTAGCGGAAACTCAACAGGTGTTGCTGGAGAGCTGATTAAACAATTATCACCCCTCCCTGGCTTCCTGTTTGTGTGCAGTCTGGAGAATGCCAAAGTCACCGATGCTGCCAGGCCTGTCCTCTGTGACCGAGTTAGCTGCCAGGGAGCTGCCAGAATTGGAGCCCCCTGCAGCATGAGGGTGGGGGTGGGTGGAGGGTTGTCTCTGCACCTGGTCTTGCTGAGCTGAAGCTGCTTTCAAGGCTGCTGATACTATGTTTGGTTGTCGGTGGAAAGAAATGTATAATTTTAGGGCCTAGGATCATCTAGTTCAGTCTCAGATGAATCTGAGGCCCAGTAAGGGAAAGTGCCTTGCTTAATCACACCACTAATTAGAAGCAGAGCTGGAAGGGATGCTGGCTTCCCTGATTCCCAGCTTAGTATTCATTTTCCAACTATACCTGGGATTAGAATGGATAAAACTGTAGTTTGGGGGATCTCTTTATATATCCTGCTCCCTCCCATGGCCAGGTCAGATTTCCTAAATTGCTATTGTACCCTGCCCTAGTCTGCCCAGAATCTAGCACCTGATAGTCCTCATCTACTCTGGTGACATGTTTCTTCTGTGGTCTGTGTGAGCCTGAGACTGTAAGCTCATTGAAGGGAAGGACCTTAGGTTGGGCACACCTAGGCAGGTGGGAAGGGCAGAGTCGCCTCCCAGGCCTGAAGGCTACAGGCATTCACTTAGGTCCTGATAGTTTGCTACCCTAAATCCTCTCAGGAGGAAGAGGGGGTATATAAATCCATAAGTTTATGTTAGAACCAGGCCAACAGAGAAACTTGTACTAATTTGTTATCCTGTAACGGGGATGATAATTAACTGTTGTATATAACTCTTGTGGATCCTAATGGCGACCTAGTGTGTGACCTAGAAAAGCATTTTGAGTAAGGACTCTGGGGGAAAAAAGCATCACTATTGATTAATGATGCCTGCTAAGAATAGTAAAAAGGAGAATTTGTAGCTATTGCAAACAGACAAAAATCACTACATATTCTATTAGTAAAAATTTCTCTTGGAAGTAATTTCATTGTTAGATTTGACTGTAACAGCAAACCCTGAATGACAGCAACTTAAAGAAGATAGGCACAGGGCCAGGAGGTAGTGTAGTGGTTAAGGCACTGGGCTCCCACAAGGCCAACCGAGGTTCAACTCCTGGATTCGGTGGCTTGAAACTCACACTGAGCACGTGTGCATGTCCAAAGTCCCAGGAGGAGAATGGAGGAAAAGGAACTGTGGCCTGTCCATCGCCCCTGAGGGGAACAGTAATTTCTCACTTTCCCTCTCATTGTCTCTCTGGAGAGCACATGTACTCTATGGCAAAAACCTAAAAAAAAGAAAGGCATGTATTTTTCCTCACACATGAAAGTCTGGGTAAAGCCCAAGGTGGATTTTACCACTTCAAGGCTGCAGGGATCTTGGCTCCTGTCTAGGAGTGGTTTCAGCCTTATTGTTTAAGATGATGTCATCTCTGTTTCAGGCAACAGGATGGAGAAAAGGATTATTAAAGGATACATTTTTAAAAAGGTAAAATTGGGACCAGCAGATGGCATAATCGTCATGTTGCTGGACTCCCATATGGTCAACTACAGTTCGAGTCCCACACCTGGCGGTTTGAAATTCATGCTTGGTGCATGAGTGCCAAAAATCCCAAGAGAATGGAGGAGAAGGGGTTTTGGTATGGCCCTCCCCCTTGAGGGGTGACTTCTCACTTTCTGTGGTGTCTCTATCTCTCTCTGTCTTTTTGGTGAGTGTACATGCTCTGTAGCAAAAATCTCTCTAACAAACTAAAAATAAAAAGGTAAAATCATGATTGTTAAATACAAAATAAACACACGGCAAAGATTTTATTTAACTTATTAATTAGTGAAGAAATTTGTAAAATATTATAACTGGTTCAAATGAGAAATAAACACCAATCAGAATGCTGAAATAAACCTACAGTTAGAGGCACAATTGACCAATATTTGCTGTAATATCAACTTAATCTCCATTAGACATAATTTGCTTTTTTGTGATAGGTATGCATTTGCATTATTAACAGTATCCTTCCACTCAGAGACTTGTAATATAGCTCACAGACAATGAAAGTCTGAGATAACAGAACTGTGTGCTCTAGTGGGATACCCTGTCACTGTTTTCGTCCATGTCAAAGTCTTTTATAATTTTTATTGGCAAGATGAATATGAAGAACATTAAGGGAGTATATCTGGTTTCTCTTAAGAAAAGTTCCTAAAAATTGTCACAATCTCACTTGCTTACATCCTGTGGCCAGAGTTGAGTTACATGGTCCTACTTACAAGGAAGATTGGGAAATGTGGTCTTTATAAAATGCTGTTGTATGGGAGAAGGTGAACACAGATACTGGAGATTGGGAGGGGAGGGGAACCAGCAGCCAGATGCCTTAGCTATCATCTGTGGTTTTGCTGCATTGGCCTTGATAGCAAAGAATGAGAGACAGGTAAAGGCCTATCAGCTAATTCGTGGTGCATCTATACATTGAGTATTATGTAGCCATTAAAGGAGGTAGTTGTATCAGCACTGGTGTAAAGATCTCCAAGATGCAGAACTCAGTTTAAAAAGCACATGCAGAAGAAGGTGTAAGTTGGGAAAAAAATACATGCAAGGACTTAAAAACGTTTATGGAAAAATTGAATTAATGTGTGAGTTTCCTTTGGCGCATAAGTTTTTCAAATTCATGCATAGTTTTTTTCATAATATGCATTTTCCATGAACATTTAGAAGAATTCTCATATAAATGCACAGATTCTCACTAAGAGGAAAAAAATAAAGGAGTAACAGTTTGGGGGTGACTGGAAACCAGAGGAAAAAAGGAAACTGACTTTTCATTGTTATTGTTTTGGGCCCTTTTTGAATTTGTATCATGTTTATGTATTACCTATTGCCAATAAAATAAAATGAAATAAAAGTTACCATTGATATATGGCTCTAAAATAAAAGAAACTTGAAGTTGGTCTGAGGCTGGGTAAAGGGTGAGGTTTTTAAGTTGTTACAATAAGTTGCTCGGTTATGGGGAGAAGTGGGAAGCTTAGAGGAGATGGAATCCTAAATAAAAGTACATGGCAGGTAGTCAAACCACTTGGATTTAATGTTATTTGAAAAGCCTACTAGTATATGAAATGTTAAATAAAAATTTTAAAATTGAGGTCAGGCAGTGGCACAGCAGTAATGCAACTGTATCCACTGGGGGAAGGTTCTGAGTTTGCATCCTGGAACCTCCTTGAGCATGCCAGGTACATGTGTGCATGCCCATGATTAGAGCTAGCTGAAGACCCTATTGGGGAAGTCTCTCTTTCATGGAAGAAATAAATATACTTAAAAAAAAATTAAAATCGGGCCAGGAGGTGGTTTAGTGGTTAAGGGGCTGGATTCCCAGGTGGCTTGGACATCATGCAGGGTCTGAGTACATGTGTGCCCAAGATCCCAGCAGGAGAATGGAAGAGAAGGGATTGTGGTGTGGCCTTCCCCCCTGGGGGTGATTTCTCACTTCCCCTCTCACTGTCTCTCTTATGTCTTTCTCTGGCGGGCACATGTACCCTGTGGCAAAAATATTGAAAAAATAAAATTAAAATTATGGTAGCCCTCCAGATAGTCACACTTCTGCGCGCACGCGCGCGCACACACACACACACACACACACACACACTCTCTATACATCTGTTTTCTCATTCATTTTTGTGTAGGGGACTCCACTACCTGGGAACTCTTTTGGCCCTATTTGCAGTCATCTCCTCTTAAAGGGGGAATAGGAAGCCTGGGTTTTAGCCTCAGCTTCAACTCTGATGAGTGGAACACTCACTCAAAGTGTGTCCACTGGGGAAAGGTTCTGGGTTTGCATCTTGAAACCTCCTTGGACATGCCAGACACATGTGTACATGCCCATGATTAGGAATAGCTGATACTAGGGAGGGATCATGGCATGAAGACTCTGTCATGGAAGAAATTATCCTTCCTCAGAGAGGAAGGATAATGCATCTGTAAACCAGACTTAACTATACTTATTTTACAGTACTTTACAGAGACATTTTCATTTGTACTTGGGAAGGAGGTAATCTGTCAGTGCTTTTGAAAAAGGTTAAAACTCATTCAAATGCATGGAATTATTACTACCCACTGAGAAGAAATTCTATCCTAGGCAGCAGACAGACTGTTTGAAACATGAAGCTTAGGAGTGAACCGCTGAACTGTTAGCCAGTAAAACCACTTCTTACAGAGTACTGGTGTATGTAGAGCCCTGTTGGGGTCACACAGAAGGCAGTAGTAGAATGTTATGGCCAACAGCACAACTTCCATGACTGCTGGCTGCTTCTTCCTCCTCCTGGGTGACTTTGGGTAGGTGATTTAACTTCTCTGTCCTTTAGTGTCCTCTTGTGTACGATGAGGGTAATTTATCCTCAGGCTTGTTATGAGGATTAAAATGAGTTAACAGATGTGAAGTACTTACCATACCAGTGCTTGGCATGGAGCAAATGCTGCAAAATAATAATATCATCTGCCCCAGTAGGTTGTGATAGTTAAATGTGCTATTGATCTTAAAATCACTCAGTTCAGGAACTGGGATCCAACAAGGTGGTCTTGTGGTAGCTTGGTGGTAAGAATAGAAGTAGAATTGTTAGAGTTGCATAGTTCTCTGCTCTTGAGTAATTTATAATGCAGTTGTGACAATATCGATGTGAAACAACACACTCTAGCAAAAGTAGCAGTATCTCAGGCGGATGTTTCAATATTGAGTGAACGTATTAGAGTTATTAAGCTTGGGCAGGTTAACAAATACCTTAAGGAAAGTTTTCAGCTTTGTTGTAAAAAACACAAAGGACAAGAATTGGAAGAAAATGGCTATTAAAAAAATTTAAATTCTGGGGCTTCCTGGCCCTGCTAGCAGTACAGGAGTGAGCCTTGTTTGGGATTGGAGTTAATAAACTCTTGGCATCTAGTTCCATGATGCAAAACTTAGGAGAATTCTGCATTATCTCATCCAGTGTGCTAATCACCAGCAGGAAGCTGTTACACCTTCCTGCAGCACTTATCTAACTGGGTACAGAAGCGCAGCTGCCTCCCAGGGCTGTGGGTGGGTCTACTGTCCTCTCTCTGCTAGGGTTGCTGGTCACAAGTCATTTTAGACAGAGTGGCCTTTAAGTGACTCCCAGACTGCATTAGCAGGAAAGGGCACACGGGGTTAATGGCTGGATGCAGATCGTCCTACTCGCTTGGTGACCTTCTAGTGTGAACCAGATGCAGGTAATAATGAAGGGGCTTGTTCCTGCCCAGAGAGGTGCCGGGAGAGGAGGAGGTGGCATTTTTATCTTCCCTTTCCTTCCTGCAGGCTGTGTGCTCAGCCCCCTGGCAGATACCACCTGGGACTGGAGCTCAGAGCTGGAAGAAACCTCAGGAGCCAATCCTTTTCTCCTTTCACCAAAGAGAAAACTGGCCCAGGGACTCCAGTCAAGCCAGGCCCAGCACTCAGGACTCTACACTGTGGTCCCCAAGGCCACATGGTCCAGCCAGGGGGAAGAACATAGGTGGAGTAGGATCTAAACCATGGTTCGTTACGTATCTTCCTCTGTGAAATGAAAATAACTGTGTGAGTGTTTGTCAGCAATCATGGAGACAATGTAAAGTGCCTGACACAGTCCATGGAATAGTCCAGACTGTCTACATTGGTTCTCTCCTGGTAGGGCATACCTTCAGCTGAGAAACTGCTGACTATTGGTGACATATACATCTCCATGCATGCAGAAAATTCAAAGCTGTAGATAGTCAGTGTGTGTCTAACATGAGTCATATAAATTGGGAACAAAGCCCCAAGGGTGGGCAGAATAATCAGAGAAGGGGCTAGTTTTGAGAAAAGGAGGGATTTGGGTAGATGGATTTCATGTTGGAGTCATGTAGAGGGGATCCACTCCCCAGCCATTGAAATGGAGCTTGCTGTAAATAGGATCTGAGCTTGACTTTGGTGCCAGGTTGAGAAGAATGCTGAAGCCCAAACTGGAGATTGGCAACAACATCCTTGATGAATTTGCTCAAATTCAGCCCCCAGTAATGAGGTGGAGCCATTTTCTTGTGGAACCACAGACCTGAGCAATTGATGGCCCCTGTCTCCTTGCCTCCCCCAAGCCCTTGCCTCACAGCTCAAGAACTCCACAGAAGTACTCCCTGTGTGGATGGCAGCAGTTTGCTGACTGTAGTTGGGAGTCACAGCCTGCCTCTGTCCATATCTTTGGTTTCATTGCTGGCACTACTGCTGGGGTCTAACATCATTCCTTCTCCAATGGGATTTTAGGAATCTTTCAGGCTGGAAACCAGCAAGGCAAATAAAACTCATGGACAAAATATGTAGTTGTATGTGGAAAAGGAGGAGTAGATAATCTCACATCACCACTGGTTTGGAAGGAAATGAGTCCCCATTCTCCTGAGGTCTGAGCTACTTGGAGTACGAACCTGACATCTTATTTCTTCCAGGCACACTCAAAGCTGGCTTAGGTGCCAAGAATATTTGGTACAACAGAGTTGCTGAAACATCCTAGCCCTGACCAATGTCTTGAAGCGCACTTTATCCTCTCTGGAAAGGGGAGACTTCTATCTATACTTTAGCCACAGGCTGTAGTTCTGTGAGAAGAAGAGACCTAAGAAGGGGTTTCGGCATTCAGTCCCACGTTCCAGGCTTAGAGGCTGTGGCACCGTGATTTCTCCAAAAGGTATCAACAGGGTGCTAGTGGGAATCTTCTCTAGGTTCTTATGGACTTAAAGCTCCATGCTCCTGGTTTAAAATGGCTCAGCTGCAATTTGTTTGGAGCAGAGGCGCCTGACCCCACCCTGTCTCATATAACCAAGTATCTTCCTCTTTTAAGAAATACCCTGTGGTATAATGTAGTCCTGAAGCCAGAACTTTATTACAATTTAAGAAGGCACTAATCTCATAAGAAGATTATGCAGAAATTTGCTACACAAGTCTCGCCCTCTACTCATACCCCCCACATTTTTGGGCTCTTTTTGGTGATTCAGGGTCAAGAATATGATCTTTTTTTTTTTTTTACAGTGTTTAATCAAGAAATGCATTTGGCAAAGTGTTGGTTCTAGACTCAAAAGATAGCAATGTGTTCTTTGAGCTGTCACCAAAGCAGGCAGGGGTGGTTGCAGTATATTCCAAATCCTTCTGTCCACCTTGGAAACTCAGGTGCCACCTTCCAGACTGCCCCAGCCTGTGCCATTCCTTTGTGTCCTACATTTTTCTACTCTTTTGCATTTTGCTGTCTTCTTTCAGCATTTCAATCCCAGGTGCTTTGTCTTTTTCATGGGCCCTCTTCCTTAGACCACCATAAATCCCTGACCTCAGCAAGTGCCAAAGAAGTACTTTCTTACCACAGGCGATTGTAAAGAACCACATGTTTTCAACTGAAGTCTTTACTTTCCATGCAGGAGTGTTTTATTGATTGAACATTCTGCAAACATACTACTTTTTATATCTTATTTGGAAGGAATAATGAAGGCGCATTGTTGAGGAATGATGTGAACTAGAGTACAGAATCACCACTGCTAATAGCTACTATTATGAGAACTAGTAGGTTCTATTCAGCCTCTGCCACTTTCCAAGTAGGTGATCTTGGGAAAATTATCCACAAGTCTCCATTTCTCATCTGAAAAATGGGAGCAATAGTATCCACCCACCAATCCCATGCCAGCTCTGGGCTGATGGGTGTGAGTTCCACAAAGCACAGTCAAGATGATAGAATATTAATTGTGTCTATACAAATCTAGCAATTAAAACAAGACATTCCAAAGTGTAGTTAGGGCTCTCATTGAACTATTTTGTCATGGGCTGTGAGGGGTATTGGAAAGACATGTCTTTTTTTTTTTTTTTTTTAACTACAGGGCGCGTGTGCTCGCCAGACAGACAGAGAGACAGAGAGACAGAAAGCGAGAAATCACCCCCCCCCCCCCAGGGGGGATGGCCATGCTGCAATCCCCTCTCCTCCATTCTCCTCTCGGGATCTTGGGCACGCACACACACGCACCCGGCATGAGTTTAAGCCACTGGGTCTGGGACGCGAACCACAGTCGACTACGTGGGAGTCTAGCGACATAGCCATTACACTAACTGCTGGTCCCCCGACATGTCTTTATTTATGTTTGTATTTGTCTGTTGGATTCTTCTCACAGCTGCTAAAAGTTCTGTTATTGTGGCCTGGCACCAGGTAATATAAAAGTCTCATTTCTGCCCTTTCCCAATGAACATGAGATTTCAGAATGTTGCATTAGAGGCCCCATTCACCTGTTCCCAGAGCTCCAAACCAACCATGAATGTGGAAGGACAGTTTGTCCTAAATGACCAGGCTGAATGGTATTTGTTCATATCCCATGAACTGTAGTGTGATTTACAGTTTTGGGAGTGTCCTGACATTCTGGAACTGGGAAACTGATTAGTGGTTTTCCTTGAGGATGACACCTTTTGGGCTTTCTCAGAATGTAACTTTTATGTGGGTAACTCAGCACCTTATTGTCCCTAACTTGAGAAATGTACTAGCATTTCTATGTCAACTAGGGAGACAGAAGAAACCCAGGGCTGGAAGGACTCTAAATTTCTTGTGAAACTCCTGGCTTTTGTGTTGTTTTGTTTAAATTCATCTTTCTTCCTTTATCCTTAGATTCCTGACATGTTTTATTAGAATTGGTTTTCAAGCACCAGGCCTCTGTCTTCACAACACCCCTGCTCTCCTTCCTGTCGCCCCATTTACCACAACCCTTCTCTCATGCCCTGGCCTTTCCCCATACTACCCTGTACTCCCTAGCCCCAGATGTCAGGCTCCTCCTTCACTGCCTTCCATTCATCTTTCCTACCTCATTAATATTCCTATCAATCCTCGCTTTCCCTGATGGTTAAAGTGAGAACTGACCTAAGGAACGAACAAGCAGATAGGCTTAAATCCATTCATAGGTGTCACACTTTTTTTTTTTTTTTTTTTTTAAGAGAATACCAGGTCAGATGGTGGTGCAACAGTAATGGAACTGGGCCCATAGGAGAAAGGTCCTGTGCTCATATCCTGGGGACTCCCTGAGTGCCCTGGGTGTTTGCACATATGCGTGCCTGTGATTCAGGCTGGCCAAGACTGGGAATGGATTGTGACATGAAGACTCCATTGGGGATTCTTGTCTCTCTTTCATAGAAGAAATAAATAAATAAAAGAGAGAGAGGAAGAGAGAGATCACCTTCTCAGGGGTTGTTGTGAGAATCAAATAAAATATGTTTTCTGCAATTACTACTGTGAACTTTGATAATTACAGTAAGTATTACTAAAAATCCATAGGGGCATAGAAAGTGGAGAAAAAAGATTGTAAGGATATGACTCATAAGAGACTATCTGCTGAGAGTGTTAAAGTGTGTGTGGTTGGAGAGGAACATGCCCTTGGGGGAGGACCTCTTTCTGGCACCCCTCCACAGCCCCAGCCGCAACCGTATACCTTGTACTAATAGCAGTAGCTAAATTGTTACTGGGTTTGACAGTTTGTGTGTAACAGGGCTTTTTAGTTCATCAAGTGCCAACTTTCAAATACTTTATCTTTTAAAATCCTCAAGTAACCCTCAAATTCTGCCTACAGTGAGCCTCAACTAGGTCTGAGGTCACTGTGATAACCAGAGAAAAGCCGGAAATGGAATCCTGCTTTTTAAGGCAAACCTAATGTTTTTTTCTCTCTCCTTGCCTGCCTGCCCTCCGTGAGTGGAAGGAATCAGGTGAACATCTCACTGCCTGCTTGCAGGGTGTCTGGGCAAGGCAGAGGCAGAGTTTTGTTCAGCAATCAGACCAGATGCAGAGTCTCTGGAATTTGTCCTTCTCAGACCTACAGCTGGGAAGAGTTTAAATGATTCTGGTCTTTCAAGTATGACAGGAGAAAAGAAGGTAACACATTTATGATTCTGTGGCTCTACTCCTTTCAGTGAAATAGGAATTTCATAATCGTTTTACATAATTGATTTGTTCATAAGGTAAAATTTATTATCTGTAACACAGCAGTTTAAATTCTGTTTTTATTTTTTGGCATTCATAGGGTTAGTTTTTGTTACATCAGTGTTTTTGTTCCAAATATTTGGGATTGAAGGCATAAACAAAAATCAATCTTGCAACTTGTAGATTTCTATCTTTTTGGCTTCAGAAGATGGATGCAGTGGCCCCACACCCCCTTCTGGATTTGAAGCTGACTTTCATCTGAGCCATAAGGATAACATTTATGAGATCAATACCCCACCGGAAGTTTTAGCTAAGAAAGAATAAACTATGCTGTGTCTCAGTCATCATGACAGATGTTTGCTTGGGAAGGACAGACCTCCAGTGGGCAAGTCTCTCAGAAACTGTGTTATTAGATGAGAACATCTAAAGGGTTCATCTTACACTTTGTGATTCAATACTTCTACTCTCCTTTTATCCTCATTTTCCCCCCATCTGCCTTACCTCCCTTCCAGTCTGGCTCTTAGAGCTGGCATTTTGAATTCAGAAGAATTCAGAACAGAAGGCTCAAATGGTTCTCTAGCTTTGGTGGAGAATGACCACTGTAGTATTGTTATGAGGAGGTGGAAACCTGTTTTTGATCTTTTTAATGCATTGTTTTCTCCTTTGCCCTGTTTCAGCACTCACCATGCATGTTTCCAAAATATGTATAATGATAAAAACCTGTGTAAACATTCTTGTATTTGCCACCAAATATATCCAGTAGCTTGTGAGAATCTGGGGTGTTTGCTGAGGAGAGAAAGCAAGTAAGAAACGGTTCAGCATGATGGTTTAAGTGTTGGAAGGGATATTTGATGTTTGAAATGTTGGAGGCACAAAAAGAAGGTAGGGAGAAGAAAGTATTTGGAGTGTTGAGTCTCCTGAGACAGGAAGCTCTGTATTGAGAATGAAATATTTGCTCTCCTGCCTAAAGAAAGTGAAGTAGAATAGGTAATAATAGTAACTATGATAATAATGGTGAATATTTATTCTGTCAGGCATAGTTCCTATGCATTTTTGTTTAAATTAACTCATCAGAGCCTCATTATAACACTATAAAGTAGGTATTATTGTTTTCCTCAGTGTGCAGATTGGGAATAAAGTTGTAATTGACTTTCCCAAGGTCACACGACTGCTAAGCTGGGCTCAAGCCCAGGTAGTCTGGCTTCCAAATTCACACTCTGTACATTATGCGGTATGCCTTTTCCTCTTGCCTTGAGGACTCATAACTCTGCCTTTCCTCTGGAGCAGTTGGGAGAAAACCACCCTTATAGGTCAAGGGCCACTGGATCCAAGAGGATACATGGTCCACAATCACTTTAGTCATGGAGCTGAGTGGCCATTCTGTGGTTCCAGGGGTGGTTCTTTTCTTCCAGCTTGCTCTTTGCCCACCCAATTAGTTGTTAGCATGTGTTTTTTCATGTTCCTGGGCCTGGGATGAGAGTCCAGGTGACAGGAAAGCAGCTCATGCATAATGCAGATGGGATGTAAGAAATTAAAGGACTGAGGCCAAATCAGTATGACACTGTATAGCAAGTTGGTTTGTGAAATAGCTCAACTCAGAGTCTTGAGAACCCTAACTAGAGCTTTGAAACCATGGTCGTGCATCAAGAAGTGTGGAATGCATAGCAAGTCATGATTCATTTTTCCTATAAAGCTTCAACATAGCTCTCTAAATCAATGAAGAACAATAGTAAGAGTACAGGGAAGAAAGAACACAAGGAAATAATTGCATCAAGATGGGTTTGGGCTGTGTCATTGCACAGCCCACTGCCTTCATAATGTATGGGTCTGGAGTGGTTGTTGCTTTGAAGAGTTAGTGAATGTAACAGGAGTTGGAAGTGATCACTGGTCTGGAGAATGCAGATGGGACCTGGCTGCAGTACTTTCATGGGACTAAGATGAACCCAGCAGCAAAATAAAGCAGGATATTTTAAATGGGTTAGACTGAAGGAGGTGAATCATCAATGGGATTTCCAGTTGAATGTAATGGAAACATCACACACTTCAGTTTTTCTTGGTATTATGTCATTTAACCAACAAGAGTTTACTGGCCACTTTTTTTTTTGTTTCTTTTATTTATCTATCTATCTGTCTATCTATCTATTTATTTATTTAGATTTTTGCCATAGGGTGCATGCACTCATCAGAGAGAAACAGAGAGAGGAGGAAATGAGAAATCACCCCCTAGGGAGGATGGCCATGCCCAAATCCCATCTTTTCCATTCTCTTCTTGGGATTTTTGGACATACACTCACACGCACCCAACATGTTTTTCTAGCTGCTAGGTCCAAGACTTGAACCATGGAGTTAGCCATGTGGAATCCAGCACCTTAAATGCCACACTACCTGCTGGTCCTTACTGGCCACTTTTTAAGTGCCCAGAAATATTCCATGTGTCTCTCATAGGGAGTGAGAGAAATCTCCGGGGATCAGAGAGAAAGAGCTAGGCACAAACCTGCCTGTGAGAGACTCCATTATAGAGAGGAAGGATAGATTCCAGTGAAAGATAGACTAAGCATAAAGGTAGATTTTACTAGTACTTTTTAGAGGAGGGAGTTTGGGAGGAACAAATCATGCTAAGTAAGGATGGAATGAGAAAGGCCTGTTGTAGTAGGAGGGCAATATGGCTGAAGCATAAGGAATGGGAGAGTTGGAAACTTCAGTCAGGCTTGGGTTTCAAAGGATGTTAAATGCCAGCGGGAGAAGTAACTTGTGGCAGAAGGAATTACAGAGTTTAATATTTTAACTTAGTTATTTGGAAGTAAGATCCTTAAGAAGCCTTAATTAAGGACACAAAAGCTACAAAAATTTTAAAACCAAATGCTTCTTTCTCTTCATTGTTGATTTCTTGATCATTCTAAACATCTTGTTTGATGCATGATAGTTGCAGTTTTCTACGCTGGCTCTGCAAGAGTGTATAATTGAGGCAACTGAGGCCCTGGGTGACTCTTTGGTCATGTGGCCCTTAGTGGCAAAAAGTAAGGGAAGAAACCTGGACTTCTGGATATTTCTCCCATGACAGCAAGCTGAAATCTCTGAAGTCCTAGCTGTAGCACCCTCACTTCCAGAAAGCTCGTGTAGGTCTGGTGACAAGTCATCTTACATAAGATATTCACAGAGCCAGCATTTCTTGACCTCAAAGAGCAGGGGAGCCAAACCTGAAGAAGGAAGGTGGTAGAGGCTCTGTGTTCAGAATTTCCAAGGCTAGCAGAGATGTGTCACTCCTTCAAGTTCTCCCAACCCCCCTGTACCATTACAGTAATCTCATGGGCTATAAGCACACTACCTTTTGTAGTACTTAGCGACTAGTTGTTTGATGGAAAGGAAGTACAGCATTTTAAAAATAATATTTATATCTAGAGTTACTATACTAAGCATTGAATATTTAAAAGTTGAAGTAATTATTACTTCTAAGTTACACGTGCTAAAGGAAGAGATAGAGACTAACAGCCTGGAGTGAAAACAAACTACAGGTGTTTATTGATTGACTCTTGTGTACTAGGCCCTGGGACCAAGGATGGTTAGTGGAGTATAGGGTAGGTGATGCCCTTGAAGAGCTTCCTGTGGAGACCTGATAACTAGTAATGGAAGTGAGAAGAGATTGCTGTGACCTAGATGATGTTCAATGCCATGGAGTGGCTGCGAGGGAGAATGCTGCAGAAGAGCATGAGAAGATAGGGTGGGACCCACAGAGGAATGCATTTGGGGCCCCAGTGTAAGGCTGGTTTGGGGACTGGCATGTCAGGGAGAACTTGGGCAAGTTGGTGGCTAGATGAGGCTGGCCAGGGTACTGGGTAATTACAGTGGTAAATAAGGTGTAGGAAACACAGCATAGTGCAAGAGAAGTAGGCTGCCATGTTGAGGAACTGAATGTGGCCAGATGGAAGTTTTAGGGCAAGAGGAGTCTGATGGCAGCTATATTGTAGATGGCTCAGTTGAGTTCCACAGGCTGGGTGGATTTTTTACTGCCTAAGAGATTAAGAGAAGATCTAGACACTATCAAGCTGGAGGCTCTGAGGGCTGGCACCAGGAGTGGGAACCAAAGGGTAAGCATAACAGCTTATGAAGAAGGACTTGGGACCAGCAGTTAGCGTAATGGCTATGTCGCTGGACTCCCACGTAGTCGACCGCGGTTCAAGTCCCGGACCCAGTGGCTTAAACTCATGCCGGGCGCGTGTGCATGTGTGCCCAAGATCCCGAGAGGAGAATGGAGGAGAAGGGATTGCAGCGTGGCCATCCTCCCTGGGGGGGTGATTTCTCGCTTTCTGTCTCTCTGTCTCTCTCTGTCTGTCTGGCAAGTGCATGCACCCTATAGCAAAAACCTCTAGAAGAAAGAAAGAAAGAAAGAAAGAAAGAAAGAAAGAAAGAAAGAAAGAAAGAAAGAAAGGGAGAGAGAGAGAGAAAGAAAGAAAGAAAGAAAGACTTGTGGGGGCTTAGTGACTGATGCGATGGGAAGAGTAGGGTGTGGGAGAACCTGTAAATGGCTCCCGATGAAGGCCTGAGAGAACAGGCCACAGAATGTCCTGGCACTTGCCCAGTGCTTTCTCTTTCCAAGTGCTTTGTATATACCTTTTCAGAAATAATTGTGTAAAGTCAGCGTATGTCAGTTATTGTGTACATCAAATTCATGTGTGTACAAAAGCACACAGAGACAGGGAAGCTAAATGTTCCTGTCATCTCCAGAAGGTAAAAAAGCAATTTTGTAGTTTGGGGAAGGCCCATGCATTTTAGGAGTGGCTGGTTTACACAGAATGAAACTTGAGCCAGCCTTGGAAAGAAGTGCTGTGGGCTCTTGGGAAAAATTAGAAAGCAGCCAAAATTGTGTACCCACGAGCAGTCCCAGCAGATAATGTCAGGGCCCAGTGTGTGTGGGGGTGCACAGTCTCTGGAGCTCCCCACATCCTGCCTGCAGGGCTGGGGTAGGCTATGGACGAGCCTATTGCTGGCCACTGCTGTGAGGCCAACTGCCAGCAGTCCCCAGCACTGCATGCTTGTTTTCTACCTCTTGCCTGCATTTGGATTGCCCTGCAAAGACTCTGGGCAGTAGAGAGCTTTGTGATACAGGCTTTGCAATTTCAACCTGCTTATCTAAGATGATTTGGCAATGTTGATAGTGGTCAGGGTGCAGTTGGGACACTGTGGGGCAGGAGGTATGAATCCGTGTCACTCACTGAGTAAGTTGAATAATCAAGGCTAAATCTTTTCCCGAATACTAACTTCCTTTCTCTGCTTTATTTAGGAGGGATTGCTTTTTAATCTTTCATCTGTGTAAGGAAAGTTTCTTCTTAATTTTTTATTTTGGTATGATTCCCTTATGCAAAACTCACATTAATAATGGCCTTTCTTTCCTGCTAAAGGGCCTGTGATTGATGCTTAACGTCTCACATAAAACATAATCACAGATAAGTGATTGTGAATTTAGTCTTCTGACTGGGCTCTATTAGCCACTTCCATGTAAGTAACATCTGTTACATCCCCACCCACCCCAATTGCCCAGGCACCATACTAGGCCCAAGGAAGACAAATAGACTGGGACTCTGTCCCCCAAGCACCCAGGCTTTGGGGGAAGTAGTCTCTAGCTTTCAAGTCCTGTGCTGCAGGCAATCTGGCACTCAGCTAGGGCTCTGAATATCAGGGTAGATTCCCAGGGCTGTGATTCTTAAGGTTTGAGATGTTTATACAACCTAAATTTTCTCACTGCCTCAAACACCACACCTACGGTTATAGGGTTTCTTAGCAGTAACTTAGATTCTCTGTTCTTTTTCGATGAAAGGAAACTGGAATTGGTTGGAACATATTTCATACCAAATGGCTAAGCTGCTGAATTTACTTTCTCAGACTGGCTATTGAAACCTTTGGATCCCATTAAATCAGGAAACCTGCTGTTCACTGATAGATTAATGAACTAAAGAATCAGAGAATAACTTGACTTTCAAGGAGAAGCGCGTGGTGGATTTTCTCATATTTGAGTAATTAGGTACCATGGTATGTGTTGCACTCCAGGATAATCACTCCACAGCAGTAGACTCAGGGGGTGGTAGCAGAAAGGAAGGCATGAGGAGGCCATAGTGGCAGGCATGCCTAGCTGCTTGGTTTAAATGCCACCTGCAGGCTTCCTAGGAGAACAGCTTCCATCTGCCTGTGACAGAGAGCTTCAGGTGTTCCATAATGCCTCCTTTGGCTGCACTTCCCAGGTTGTTTCCAAGCCACATCCACCTATGAGCTTTGCCACTGGCAGCCACAGAGGTATCTCAGATGCATATGCTCTGGGAATCTGGTTCTGTTCCTGTATTGCTGGGTTGTTTGTACAGCAGATGCTTGCCCAGAGGGTTATAGTCCTGGGGATGAGGAGAATGTGGCCTTGTATTTGCAGGATATGCTTATTGGATCGCTGACTTTTCCTTGGCACTCTTGGGAGGTTGGCAGGCTTGTTTCACACCCTGGAGGCTGCCAGTCCCCTGTCCTGCATAGTGCTGACTCTGCACACCTGGCTCTCTGCAGGGGCACAGCCAAGCGTTTCCTTTATGGAAGTTTACCAGGGTTGGTGGTGGAGAGGTATCTTGAAACAATCAGAGGGACTCATGGTTTGCAGGCTTTAGCAGGACAGTCCTGTTGCTAACACAATTAGTTTCATTAATCCTTCTTAATCATCTAAGGTAAATGGACAGCCTTTGGAGTCAGAGAAAACATCCTTAGGAAGAAAAGGGATAATGTTATCAACCCTTTTTTCTTTAGAGTACTTATCATTATGAATCCTAAACAAGGCATCAAAAACAACCACCACAGGGTAACCTTCATCGTCTAGTGGATAAAGGAGCCAGTTCCCACATGGTTGACAGCGGTTTGAGTCTCAGTTTTGGCGATTTGAAAACACATATGCATACCCCAAATCCTGACAGATGGAGAAATGGAGGAAACAGGATTGTGACATGACCGTGCCCCACTAGGCGGTGCTTTCTCCTAAACTCTTTCCCTCTGTCTCTCTGGTGAGGGCATGCTCACTCTGGCAATTAAACAAACAACAACACTTACTATATCTGTATTAGAGGACCAGGGAAAGGGCTTGAGAAATCTCTTCAAAGGGGTCATGATGAGGGCCACAATGGATAGCTGTGGCTTGGTCTTCTTCATCCCTAAGTCCCAGGAAGGCATTGGGTAGGTTAGTGGGAAGAACCCCATTACCCAATAGAGATCTTTGAGAAAATCTAGGACTTGTCTTTGAACAACAGTCCAACTAGGGTATTTAAGTTGACCATTTTCCCCTTCCTCCTTCCCTTTTTTTTAGCCAGCAGTTTAGGCTAATGTGGAGGTCTTCTGAGTCTTGGAAGCTGCAGTGTGGGCAGGAGAAGTGGCTGGGGAAAATTGGGGAGCAGGACTAGGGAAAAGGCAGCTGAATATAGATCCATTCAGTGAGCTGGGTGGATTCAGGAGTGGGATTGCCTTTCCATTTTTTATTTTTCACTGTTTATAAGACTACTTATCTTTGGCAAACCTGTCAACTCAGAGCACTTGTATCCCCCAGGAATGAATGTAGGAACAGTAGCTTCCCACAGCAGCTATTCAGCCTTGTCATCACCTGACTTCTGGTCTAGATGCTTTTACCCCTCATCTGCATCTTGCCTTCAAACATCAGGCTGCACCTGTGGGGACCCTGTGGCTCTGTGACCTGAGAGGGCACCCTGGGTAGGGGGTTCAGGTATTAGTGTGTAGCTCCAGTGTTGTCTTACAAAAGGCCTTCATCTTGGGGAACCCTGCTGCAGCACCCCCAACAACTGCATTTGGTCAGAATTTGGGGTCTGAGGTGTTTAGTAGTGGGGGGTGAGACATTCAAATGTGTGAGAGCTACAGCAACAAACAGTCTTCCTAGCAATGGGAAATGCCTTTATGCTAACTTCAAGCATTAGTTCACTGTTTTTTTGCATCTTTTTTTCTCACTACACAAACGCTACCTCGCAAAAAAATGAAGAAAAGAATTAGGTTGGTGATGCATGAAATCAGTGTTACAACTGGATTAATAAAAATTGTAGTGTGTGTGTTTGTGTGTGTGAGCAGGGAGGGGGAGGCAATGGAGTCTTTTTTGCTATCTCTTTTGAAAACATAGAGAAATCTAAAAAAAGAACAAGGCTGTTATAAGCTGTGTGTCACTGACAGTGTGTCTGTTTGGTGGTGGTTGGGAGGGAGGAAATAGGGAAGTCAAAGTAGACTCCACCCAGGGTGGTAGAGGTCAGGCCTCTGTACTGAGGCCTTTCCAGACATCTGGCCAGGTCTGTCCTCATCTTCCTGATAGCTGAGTGTTGGAGGGCCCCAGGGGTCAGTCCTCATTCTGCCAGTGTCATGGCTCAAACTACAGATTCATGTCTCTTATCCAAAACCCTTAAGGCCAGATTTGTTCAGAAATTAAAAACCTTTTGCTTTCAAAAGGTTGGTATATATTTTATATATTACATAATACCTCCAGTAGATTCTGGGGAAGCCCTTCATGATCAAATAAATGACTATTTCTATATACACACATACATAAATAATAAATATCGACAATCAGTAGCCTTGTGTCAGATTTTATTGCCAAATGATTTGGACCCAAACTTCCAAGGAAGTTCCAGATTTTTAGCACTTTTTCTGGCTGTCAGGATTGTAGGTCAGGGATTGTGGATCCCTGCTATTTTTGTGCTGGTTAATACTCAATTTGGATGGTAAGTTTAGGCCTTTCTCTCAACTCTTGAACCATATATCCAGTAGCCTTGACCAATAAGGTGTCCCTACTGAGCCATGTACACCTCTCCTGTGAACACTCCCACCCTGTTCTGCCCACTGTCTTCTCTAGCTCAATCAGGGGCAGCTCTATGTTTTGCTTGGCTATAAATCTTGTGCCAACCTTGACTCCTCTTTCTGTGTCACACTAATCCCTCAGCAAAGTTTTTTAGCTCTACCTTCAAAATAAGTCCAAAATCTGACCAATTCCCTTTACTCCCACTAACAGCACCCTTCCTAACAACCATTATCTCTTACCTGGATTATTGGCATAGCCTCCTAAGTAGACTTCCTACTTCCTTATTTGTGCCCAAGGTTTATTTTCCAGATGGGAGCCAGAGGGATCCTTTTGAACGGTGAGTCCCAATATGCCACTGCTCTGCTCATACTTCCCTCTGATTCCCCATCTCACTCAGAGCCATCGCCAAAGTACTTGCCTTACTACAGCTCTCTGACCTCATCTCCAACTGGTTCCCCTCTCTCTGCTTTAGTCTCATCCATCTCCTTCCACTTCTGGCAAAGATCAGGTCCTTTCCCACCTCCAGGCCTTTGCACATGCTCCTCTTTCTGCCCCATATCTACAGGGCTATTTTCTTTGAGTATCAGGAAAACTTCCCTTGATGAGCTTAGATTAGTTAACATATAGTCTCCAAATCCAAACTTTGAAACTTGGCTTTTGGCAAATAAAGCATAAATTACTCTAAATGGAAACCAACAAAGGATTCAACACATAAGAAAAAGTCTATTAACAAAATTAGGTTCTAGCAACATCTATTCTGGGCAATTAACAAGGCACTGACTATTATAAGGATAGATTTGAAAGTTTTTTTTTTTCTTTTTTTGGAGAGGTTTTTACTATAGGGTGCGTGCGCTTGCCAGAAAGACAGAGAGAGACAGAGAGACAGAAAGCGAGAAATCACCACCCAGGGGGCATGGCCACGTTGCAATCCCTTCTCCTCCATTCTCCTCTCGGGATCTTGGGCATGGCCACACATGCACTTGGCGTGAGTTTAAGCCGCGAGGTCCGGACTCTAACCACGGTCAACTACATGGAAGTCCAGCAACATAGCCATTGCGTTAACTGCTGGTCCCTGATTTGAAAGTTTTAAACTTTATTTTCCTCTGATGCCTTTGAAAGATTGAGATGTTTCTTTTTGCTTTAAGAGCAGTTTATTTCTTCAGTTAATTTCAAGTCTTGCCGTCTTTTATTAATTAATGATTGTAGATGGTCCTAAATTGTCCTCACAGAATGGATGTGAGTTTTAGAATGCCTCTCATGGCCTATAGTACATCCTACATGTGATATAACTGTCGTCTGTGCTTGTCCAAGGTAATATATAGAAATCTAATATCCAGGATAGAAAGCCACAAATGAAAGAACTTTCTATATTCAGAGCTTTAGCAGGAAATTTTCAGCTTCCCTTTGCTGTGTGTTTCAGAAACTGTCTTCTCTGCTAGTTCAGATGTTGATGTGGGCCTCAGCACTTCTAAGTCTTATTGGTGTGTTCAGCTACATTAGCCTGTTTATTTTTAAAGGCTAGGACTTCATAACAGTGTAGAAAACAAACACAGGACATATAGAGTCGCTGATTTCAGAGTCCCTGCCTTTATATAAACTTTGTTTCTGAAAACTTATATTTATGTTTAGTTATGGGTATAAAAGTCAGTTGGACATTCAAGTGCGCTTACATGTTAAGGTAAGCTCTGTCCCAGAGAATGGAAGATTATGCCACACTTCTTATTTACATTTGCTTCATTGTTTTGATGCAAAACCTAAAAGTTTTAATAATTTGATGGTTTCCTTCAAAATTAAACACAGTCAACTGAGGGTAAAATATCACTGATTTTGACATGCCTGGTAAATTTTATTTTACTTTACATTATATAAGTTTGAGACCTATGCTTTTTTTTTCTCTTTTCCTTCTTCTTGTTTCATAGAACATTCACAACAGGGCTGGCCTCATTGCCTAAAGGTTAAGGCAACCAGATCCCATATGGCAGATGATGATTTGAGTCCCAACCCCTTTGGCTTGAAACACACTAGGCACATGTCCATGGGTACCCCAAATCCTGATGGGATGGAGAAATGGAGGAAAAAGGATTTTTAGTGTGACCATACCCCATTAAGGGGAGATTTCTACCCCCCAACTCTTTCTCATTCTGTCTCTCTGGCTCTCTCTGGTGAGCTGATATGCCCTCTGGCAATTAAAAAAAAACACACTCCAAACAAGAAAAAATGTTCCTAAGGATTCCTATAGAAACAGAGACAGAGACACTAGATAATTAGGTAATAGGCACCAAATGGTCATGTGATCAGACATTTTTATTCATTGTCTGATAAATAAATGATATTAGAAAAAAGTTCAGATAGACTATGATTTTTTGTGGGGAGAGGGAGAGTCTGGAATTCTATATCCAGCCAGACTATCAATTATGTGTGAGTTCAGGCATGCAAGATCTTAGAAGGCTGAATTTCTACCCACTCTTAATCAATATTTCAATCAGAATGTACTTTACTAGGAAACAAAGGAATAACCCAGAAGAAGGAAGGCAATAGATGCCAATAATAGTGGCTGCACCCAGGAGAGCAGTGAACAGATGTGCAGTACTATAGCTGTGCAGCAGACCAAAGAGCAGTCCATCCAGATGAGGGAGAAGAGAGCAGTGAGGGTTTCTGAACAGCAAATTCCAAGGGAAAAGGACCAAGGATAATTGGAAGGTCTGAGAAGAGCAAGTGGTAGAGTGAAAAAAATTTAAAAATCATTTTGATGCTGGGTATATTCTTCATGAATGGCATGTGGGTTCTTACAATGAGCTCATGGGAAAAAATGTATATTGATACCATTTACAGAGTTGTAATAGTAAATCTTATTAACTAGTTTTCAAATATTAGAGCCAATATAGACATAAAACATGGAAATATGGTTAGAACAGAATGTCAGTGTTGTCAGTCCTGACAGTTCAACAGTAAAGATATAAATGAGGGACCAGCAGTTAGCATAATGGCTATGTCGCTGGACTCCAATGTAGTCAACCGTGGTTCGAGTCTTGGACCTGATGGCTTAAACTCATGCTGGACGAGTGTGTGTGCGTGCCCAAGAACCTGAGAGGTGAATGGAGGAGAAGGGATTGTGGCATGGCCATCTCTCCTGGGGGGTGATTTCTCATTTTCTGTCTCTCTGTCTCTCTTTGTCCTGGTGAGCACATGCACCCTATAGCAAAAACCTCTCAAAAAAAAAAAAAGAAAAAAAGAACATAAATGAAAGGGTAGGGGTGAGGAGACTGACAGAGTATGGGAGAAGGAGAAGCACTAATATGTCCTCTAGTTACAGTGAGAGTCAAGGGATATTGTCTGTAGTGGATGGAACAAGAAATTGACATTTTAGATGGCTTTCTGTAGTTGTAGAGAAGGAAGTGAGAATTGCAATGTGTAATTCTTTTGTGGAGGGGAAGGAGCAGGGAGGTGTTGAGTGAACTAAATCCTCATCAATCACAGCAGCCAGGCAAGAGAGAATTTCTAAAATAAGAAATCAGGAAATTGAGGTACACACATTTTATTTGGGGATGTGGTAGTGACCACTAGAAAAACCCAAATAGAAATGATTAAAATTGGTTCCCTCTGGGGAGTGATGGAGCTGAGGCTCTTGGTTCTCATTATCAACTGGACATGTAGGGTTTTTTTTTTTTTAATTAACTGAACACACCATAATAGTTAGTTTTGCTTATATTTTAATAAACAAATGACAGAAATACATAGCCTAAAAGAAACTTTAGCTTATTTGATAGGCAAAAGGAAATTTTAATTTGTGTTTCTTTGCATATTTGAACTAAGTGATTTGTAAGTTGCTTCTGATGCTTAAATTTCATCCTGCGATTTTCATAAAACTGTTCCTTTTTCCACAGGGCATAGTTCCAACTCTGACGAAAAGCAATAGCCAGTAGGACTTGACATATGGATATCAAAATACGAGAGTATTTCTCAGAGGGTATACAGTTTCTGAAGTTGGGCACCCTGCATTCTATTTATATCTTACTGGCCAAGCCTCTCAAATGTTTCACTATGATTTTAAGTATCTCTTAAACTATGAACTCTGGGAGCACAGTGTTGGGACTTTACATTGCTTTCATGTCCTAGAAGCAGCTCCATTATTGTTAACACAGCGTGGGCTCCATGAACAGCTCACAATGTGTTCTTTCCACAGAACTTCTGGAACACACGTTGTTTGCAGGGCAGCATGCTGGCCCTGAGGTAACAGTTGGAGCTTTGAGTCTGTAATTAGAGTCTGCAGGGCCCTGCTTTAATCTGCTCTCCTCTTCTTCAAGTTTTAAGGATGTAGACGATTTATTTATAGTCCCAAGGCTCAGTTTTATTACCCATAAAAGTTAGGAATAAGGATATTACCTCCCTGCATAGGTAACACACCGAGTGTTCAGTAACTAGAGTCGTTATTATTATTTATTTACTAGAGGGCACGTGTGCTCACAGGTGAGAGACAGAGAAAGAGAGAGGGGAAGTGAGAACCTTTCAGGAGGTTGACCATGCTGCAATCCCTTCTCCTTCATTCTCCTCTCAGGATTTTGGGAAACATACACACGTGTGCCTGGTAGGTTTTTCAAGCCACTGTGTCCAGGACTCAAACTGTGGAGTGGCCATGTGGGATCCAGCTGCCTTAACCACCATGCCACTGGCTGGCCCATGATTATTATTTTGAGTGAAACAGTCTCCTCTTGAGGAGTTCAAAGGGATAGATCAGTGACAGAGTCTTGGACTATGAAGAGAATCAAGAACTGAACATCTTTTTAAGCAGCCATTAATGGAAGGTTCTATTAGGCTGTGATGATCTAAAGAGAGAAAAGTTCTTGGTATAAAGATAATTTTTCTAGCTGCAAAATTCTGAGCTCCTGACTGAGCATACCACTGTTTCACTTGGGTTCATTCAGTTTCACTTTGGAGTCCTTATTGATGATCTCCCTGGTGCCCAGCCCTGAATCAAACACAAAAGCAGGACTTGGCTCTGTTGCAGAGGTGCTCACAGTCTGGGTGGGAAGCAACAATAATGACTCAACAGCTAACATTTATAAGACCTGGCTCTGTGCCAGGCATGCAGTACTCTCCTAATTCCTCACCATCACACTTAATCCTCCCCACATTGTGAAGCACATCCTACTGACATTCTCAGTGTATAAGATGAGGATATCAAAGCAGTGCCACAGAGTTTGTAGCAGGCAGAATTGGAATTCAAACCCAGGTAAGCTAGCTTCAAAGACTTTACTCTCAATCACTGTGATATATTAGCTTAGTCTGAAAAACAGGATTGTAAAAAAAAACACCCAAGTCCAAATACACCCAGGGAGAGAGAGATGATTACAAAACAAAATGCAAAATGCAAAGTGCAGATTGCAAAGTCCACTTCAGAATCTTGGTCTAAGTGGCTACATTTCCTGCTATTTATGCTCATCTCCTCATCTTAGGGTATACAGTCATGTACTATCATTTCCTTCAAAGAAGAGAAGAAATGCTTTATAAACCATTACATACTCTTGATATTAGGTTTGGCACCTTTGGATATTTTCTCAGTTTAGGAAAGCATTTGCGTACACGAAGTTATTTGTTTTTAGCCACATCTGTCATCAGAGGGAGCCAGCTCTCTGGGGCAATTTCTGAGCCTGTTGAAAAGAGGAAGCAGGTGCTAAATTGAGTTTACTCCATTTATGGCATGCTAAGAACTAGGATCTGTAATGTGGGCCTCTGGTCCTGCCAGTAGCAGTTCCACAGAGAGATGATGTCTGCTTCTCCGTCAGTTTCTGTGACCTGGCTACGAGTGATGGGAAGCAATGCTTCAGCCCTTTTTAAGGGGCATGTATTTAAGGTGTCTGCTAATTAAGGCAAGCTGTACATTGTGGGGTTGGAGATTAGGAATTGCCAATGTAGTAAAAAAGACATTTTATTTTTTTGCGAAGTATTGACTTAGATTTCTAACAAGTTAGCTCAGAACACAATTTTTAAAATCGAGAAGTTTGAAAGGCATAGAGTGAAGAAGCAGCCCCTTCCTCTTCTGACTTCTGGTCCCCTGGTCTCATGCCATCTATCTCTTGAGCCACACTTGTTTCTTTTTTTTTTTTTTTTTTTCCGGAGAGGATTTTGCTGTAGGGTACGTGTGTGCGCTCACCAGAAAGACAGAGACAGAGAGACAGAAAGCGAGAAATCACCCCTCAGTGGAGATGGCCATGCCACAAACTCTTCTCCTCCATTCTCTTCTCAGGATCTTGGGCTTGCACGCACATGTGCCCGGCATGAGATTAATCCACTGGTTCCAGGACTCAAACAGTGATTGACTACATGGGAGTCCAGCAACGTAGCCATTACGCCAACTGCTGGTCCTGAGCCACACTTGTTTCTTATTGATTAAGATTCCTTTTAGTGGGACCAGCAGTTAGCGTAATGGCTATGTCGCTGGACTCCCACATAGTCGACTGTGGTTCGAGTCCCGGACCCGGTGGCTTAAACTCACGCCGGGCACGTGTGCGTGCTGCCCAAGATCCCGAGAGGAGAATAGAGGAGAAGGGATTGCAGCGTGGCCTTTCCCCCTGGGGGGTGACTTCTTGCTTTCCGTCTCTCTGTCTCTCCGTCTGTCTGGCGAGTGCACGCGCCCTATTGCAAAAACCTCTCAAAAAAAGAAAAAAAATATTCCTCTTAGAAGAACTTTATTTGGAATGTGTGTCTGTGTGTGTGTGTGTGTGTGTGTGTGTGTCTACACACCCACATACTCACCTATTTTATTTACATTACAGTGTAGCATAATAAACATATTGCATCTTGCTTTTATACCCCACTTAATGTATCTTGGAGATAGTCAATACACTAAGAACTTTTTCATTTGTTTTTAGAGTTGTATCGTGATCTATAATATGACATACTATATTTTGTTTAAGCAGTTCCTGTTTATGGATATGTAGATTATTAAGCTCCTTAAAAGATAGTCTAGAGAATTTGTTCTAATTAGCTTCTTTTTTATATATAAGGAAATGGAGATACACACAGAGGCGGGTTTAAATAATTCAGTAGACTCTTAAACCTACATTTTGGATGTGTTTTTCTTGCTATTATTGTATTTTGATCATAGAAGAAGAAGATGGTTTGTCTGCGTGCCTGTGAATGTGCTTACACACGTGGGTGGGCCTGTGAGTGTGTGCGCCTACATAGGTAGGTGTATATGGTGTTATGTGACAGATGTGCTCTTGAAAAACTCTGAATGACTCCTTTTATTCTTAAAAATGAAATATGAAATTTTAAATGTTCTGAGGGTGGGAAGATGGCTTGTTATTTAAAGGAAATTTGTGGAGGAATCCTTATGTGAAACAAGGACTACTTTTTTTTTTCCTTTTTAAAAAAAGCTCTTTGAGGTATAACTTACATATGATTAAGTGCATCCATTTTAAATTTACAGCTTGATGATTCTGTGAAATGTACACATTCATGTAACCACCACCACTATCAAAATATAGAAATAGGAGACTTCCATTATCCCACGAAGTTTCTGTGTACCTCTTCTTTTTTCATTCTTTAGTTTTTGCTCTAGGGTGCATATGCTTACCAAAGAGAGATAGGCAGAGAAAGAGAGAGAGAGAGAGAGAAAAGGAAAGTGAGAAATCATCCCCTGAGGGGTTGGCCATGCTGCAATTTCTTTTCTTCCATTCTCCTCTCAGGATTTTGGGCACTCATGCACTCATGCCTGATGTGTTCCCCAAGCCACTGAGTCTAGGACTTGAACTTCACTGTTGGCCTTGCAGGATCCAGCTGCCTTAACAGCCACACTACTGGTCACCGCCCCTTCCACTGCCACCCTCATCATGTACCTCTTGAACTTCATTAGCTACTTCCACTCCCAGGAGGTTACTGATGTGCTTTTTGTGCCTATAAATTAGTTTTGCATGTTTCAAAACATCATGTAAGTGGAATCATACAGTATATACTTTTTTTTTTTTTTTTTGGAGAGGTTTTCGCTAAAGGGCGCGTGCGCTCGCCAGACAGACAGAGAGAGACAGAGAGACAGAAAGCGAGAAATCACCCCCCAGGGAAGATGGTCACGCCGCAATCCCTTCTCCTCCACTCTCCTCTCGGGATCTTGGGCACGCACGCACACGCGCCCGCCGTGAGTTTTAAGCCACCGGGTCCAGGACGTGAACCACGGTCGACTACGTGGGAGTCCAGCGACATAGCCATTACGCTAACTGCTGGTTCCCCAGTATATACTTTTTTTGTTTGATTTCTTTCACACAGCATCCATGCTGTTTCACGTACCAGTAGTTCATTCATTTTTATTGCTAAGTAAAATTCCATTTTGTGGATATAGCACAATTTGTTTATTCATTTACCTGTTGGGCATTTGGGTTCCCAGTTTGCAGCTGTTAGGAATGTAGCTCCTATGAACATTTGTGTACAGGTTAATGGCTTCTCAAGTACGTCATCTCCATAATTCAACTATGCAGATCCAGTTTTTTAATATATTGAAAATATAATGAAGTACTTTAAAATAAGGTCATTCATTTATTGAGCCAACATGTGCAAATATGCATTAAATCCCTCCCATGAGCTACATAGATAGGGTCCCACCCTTCAGGAAGGTATACTAAAGCCTAAATAATATATTTTCACTAGAGTGGAACATAGTATTGGAAGTCCTAGCAAAAGCAATTAGGCAAGATAAAAAAATTAAAGGCATCAAAATCATAAAGGAGTTTAATTAAATTGTCCCCATTTGCAGATGACCTGATCAGATACATAGAAACATTGAAAGAGTTCATCAGAGAAACCTCTTAGTATTGATAAGTAAATTTACTAAAGTTTCAGGATTCCAAATTAGCACACACAAAAAAAATCAGTAGCATTCTTGTACACTGTTAATGTATTGAGAAAGAAATCAGTCCGTTCATAATAACCATATATATACACACACTAAAGTACTTGGAAATAAATTTAAACAAAAAGGTGAAAGATCTCTACAGTAAAAATTAGAAAACACTGTTGAAATAAAATGAAGAAGACACAAAAAAAGGGAAAAGCAGCCCATGCTTATGAACTGAAAGAATCACTATTTTAAAAATATCACTACTACCCAAAGTGATCTATAAATGAAATACAATCCTTATCAAAGTTATCCTTTGCTTTTTGACCAGTCAGTGCACTCTATGCAGAAAGCTAGTAGAAAATTCCTCCGCAGATGAAGAGTCTTTTATTTAATTAGCTGCTAGTTACAAAACCAGCACCAGGCAGCCACTTAGATGTTGCCCAGTGTTTTGTGTTTTTCAAAAGCAGAGGCTAGGATGCCTGTTTTGCAAATGTTCTCTGCTCCCTTAGGTTCATCTTTTCTATGCTAGGTGACTCTAGGGACTGTCATGGGATTATAGATTGCCCTTGGTTCCTCCAAGGGAGAATGGCCAACAATGAAGAGGATGCAGGACTTGACAGCAGCTCCTTTGCTTTGGGAAAGAATCCCTGAGTCCTGTCTCTTGATGGTTTTCCTTGTTTCCCCTTTCTACATTCCCCATCCTCCTCTAAGAAAAAAGAAAAAGAAAGAAACGGTCAATGATCTAGGAACTAGTTGGTGAAACAAGGAAGTGTCAGCCTTTCTTCCTCTTATCCTTTCTATATTTTGATATTTTTTGACCAATTCCCTATCTTTGACCGCTCTCTAGGCCTTTTCGCCTGACATAAGAGGGAAAAGGAAGTGAAACTTGGGGCCGGCAGGTGGCATGGTGGTTAAGGGTGCTAGACTCCCGCATGGCTGACCACGGTTCAAGTGGCTTGCTTTCTCACTTTCTCTCTCTCTCTCTCAATGTTGCTCTCACTTTGTCCCTCTCTGGTCAAATTAAAGTAAATAAACATATAAATAAAGTTAAATAAAATAATAATTAAAAAGGAAGTGAAAATCAAGTTGGTCCTGTGTGAAATGTCCTGAGAAAAGGTTTCCTTGGAGGTCTCAGGTGAAAGTTGAGGAAGCTTTGAATTTGAATTTCTGATTTCCCTTCCCTTGAACCTATTAGCCCCACAAACTCAGACAGGCAGACACCTGTAGATCACGGAGGGTTGTCAATAACATGCACATGGCTGTCCAGTGACTCATTGTGGGTGGGATCTTCAGCTTTTGCTTTCTTCATTGGTAGAATTCTTGCTGGACAAGTGTGGTGTGGTGGAAGAACTATTGGATTGAGAGTCAGGAGTTGAGGGTGCAAGTTTGGACTCTGCCAGTTACTTCAAGCTGCTCAGCTCTAGGGGACTCATTTGCAGAGACAAGGCATAAATGGTGCCTCCTGGAGTCATGTAGCTGGTGTTCTCTCACTGTGTTTTATATTGGCTGCTTAGCTTCCATAACCTCAGTTTTCTCATACATAAAATGGTGCTAATTATACCTGTTACCTTGCAGGTTAGTTGGGAGGAAAAAGTGACAGGAAAGTGTGAAGGGGTAAAGGGCTTTGTAAATGGTTGGGCATCATCTAAAACAGTCACCATGAGCCTTTTTGCTTTTCAAAGATTGCTGTTTCAGGTTCTTTCCTTATTGCTTTGTTCCAAATTCAAATGAATGAAGCTCTTGATTGTGCCTGGATATCCTTCCTAGGCTTGGTAGGTGGAGTGTGGTGTCTTGCTCTGCCTTAGGTCTGGCTGGGGAAGCCAGTTCCGCCTATTAGGAGAATGAGTCCACATTCAAGACTGGAGGGTTGGAGGAAGAAGATCTTGGACTGGGTGGTCAGAGCAGACTCCATGGGCCTGTGAGGTTAGAGATGGCAAAGTCCAACTTGTGAGATCTGCCATAAATGTTTCTCCTCCAAGCTCCAAGCAGACCTGAGTGGAATCATGACTGAAAGTTCTTTGGGCCCTAGGTTTTTCATCTGAAAAGGAGAGAATATTGCCCATCTTATGGGATATTAAATGAACTAACGAAGGTAAAATACCCAAGATCATCCAGGTATCACCTCATACACTAGCATAGCAGGTCCTTAGAAAATACATCATCACCCCTCCTTCCCTTACTTTCATGAGCACTCATGCCCTTTTGGTGACCAAAGGTATAGTCTTTCTTGCCTCTGGATTTACCTCAGGCTGGGGCAGTTCTTTATTTGCTAGTCACAACAACACTGTAAAGTCATTGATATCCTAGGATAGCATGTAATAAGCTCAACTTTGGGCAAGAAATGCCTTATTTTGTTACAGAAAAGCTTGCTAGAGTAGAAAGAAGATTGGGCCAAGGAGAAGACTTGAAGACTAGGCTCTTTAATAATAACAGCACCAACGATGATTGAGTATTTTGTGCCAGCTGCCATGCTAAGCACTTTACATACTTTATCTTATTTAACCTTAGAACATCCCAAATGATGCCAGACTTGTATTAGCTTCATTTCAAATCTGAGCCTTAGAAAGGGTAGTTGCTTGCTTCAGGTCACATAGCCAGTAAGTTCACTTTTAATCACCACATACTGAGTATCTCTTGCACACTAAGTTCCCTGCCTGGGTTTCTCGTGGAATTTTCACAACAACCCATTTCACAGATGAAGATACTGAGACTCAAGGGAGAGTAAATAATTGTCTGAGTTCAGTCAACTGTTAAGAGACAAAACTAAGATTCAGGCCTGGTCTAAGGCTATTTGTCTCCCTCATTGCTTAGCCTCCTGCTTCTGGCCCCAGCTGGAGGGGTAGCCAAAGTGTGGAAGAGAATGGTAGTTAAAAACAAAACAAAACAAAAAAACAAAAAAACAAAAACAGAGACAGTAGCTGGAAAAATGTGTAAAGGAATGAGGTCCAAGGAGATTTGATAAATAGGGGTTGCATCTGAAAGAACTGGGAGGAACCTGGGGTGTAGGAGAAGGGGTTCAGAACTGCCCCTGGGGAGGGGCAAGAGGAGGGAGCAGGTGCTTTTATGTAGTGCCAGCTGCCTGGTGCCAAAACTGACTGACAGCTTGCAGGATTGTGCAGGGCTGGGCACCGACATTGCTTCATTATCCAGGCCATGTAATCGTGAGCAGAATTTGTAATTACACTAATCTGGCCCTGAGGTTGCACCACACACTCTACCACCTTTTATGTTCGGTGACCCCTCCAGTCATTGGCGCTGGAGCTCACCCTCGCTTGGCTGGCTTGGGCTTGGCCAGCGCTCTGCAGCCATCTGCCCAGGCTGCAAAGCTCTTTGTTGCTTTTGGCATGTTTAATAGCTTAATTTCTATTTTTCTGTTTAGAAATGCAGTTCCTCAGCATTGAGGCAGAAGTGGGTGCTAAAATGGTTTCTGATTTCTATCTTGAATGTTAATATCCTAATACATTTTATCATCGGTGACCTGTCTTTTCTGCTGTGGGTTTTCACTCCCCTTTTGTAAAGATAGGTCATGCTGTCTGCCTTCGGATAGGCCTCGTGGCTGTCTCATTCCTTTGCTGTCTTCCTCCCGCTTTTCACAGATAGCATTGTATTTTGCCAATAAAGTCCACAGTCGTGGGAAATCTTGGACTTGGAGGATATGAGAAAGTGTTTTATTTTGCCGGAGAGGTTTAATAGGGATGATCTAATCTCTAAAAGGCATACATTATTTAAATTGCATGCTTTTGGGCAAGAGGGCCCTTGGTATTTTTTAACTTTGGCAGGGACATAATTCTGGTTGGGCTCTATTCAGTAGAGCTGACTATTGGTTTTTCTGTTTGTAATTCCATGCAGGGGCTAGGTTATATACTGTGGTGGGGGATCAGTACTAATGGAGAGAATTCTGGAGGATATTTTCCTTACCTAGCAACAATATTATGGACTTTCAGGAAAGAAGGTATGAGAAGAGTCATCTTATAGAAACACTAGTTTGTTATTTGGCTCTTATCTGGATCCCAAATCAAGACCCCAAGCTCAGGTGAGCAGGTCCCGTGGGGCATTTGAGGACTATTGCCCACCTGCTTATATTACCCTTCACTCCCTGTCCTGACAGAGTACTGACCTGTCACCAATGGCCTTACTCATAAGGCACTGAAGACCCCTTGTTGATGAAAGCAAAATTTGGAAGGAAAGGAAACCTTAAGTGCTCTCAATCACTAAAGCCTAAGTTTAGAAATAAGGTGACTCCTAAATGACCCTGAGAACCTGGGTTCTGGGTAGAGTGAAATGTTGGCTTGGGGTGGAGGGGGAAGGCCTGGAGAACACCAGTTCATGTTGAGTTTCTTTGCCTTGTGGGGAGGACATGGTGCTCGTGGTGTAGCTGCTTCGTCTTCCACTCTCCCCTGCAAATGCCGTTTTAGTATAGATCACATGCCGCCTTCCTTCCTGGAGAGAAAGGCTTGGAGGAGTGAATGATCTCAGAATAGGTTCTGGAAGTTCTGAGCATAGAGCCTTTCCCACCTCCACAAATACGTATGGGTGTTTCCTGACTAAGAGACAGTGAGCTAAGGACTTAGAATGCAGATACATATGGTTTCATGTTTTCTGTCTAGCAGCAGAGACGGAAACATGGACAGGTGTGACAGTTTAATAGGAGCCATGATTAAGATATGTCTGATGTGCTGTGGGAGCAAAAATGAGGGGGCAATTAATTCAGACTGGGACTTTCTGGAAAGGCTTCAGAGAGGAGGTGATAATTGACCTGGACCTTGAAGGAAAGGGAGAAAGTGTCCACCAGATTGACTCCTCCCAAGTATTCCTTGCTAAGTGACTGCTTGCTCTGTGCTGGGGACGGTAAGAAAAGAAAAGGAAGGGCTAGAGATTCTTGCCCTCAAAAAGTTCACAGCTTGTTAGGGAAAGAGCCTGGAACTTATGTGCCAATTAAAGCTCTCCTAGACAGATGGGCTTGTGGAGGTGGGGAGAAGCGAGCAGGGAAACTTGGTGAACCAGGGTTTCCGGAGTTACTACTCTCTCGTGGAGAACACAGCTTTTGTAAGAATAATTCAGACCTTGCAAAAATGTCTCAACTACGAGAGACCAACCCTCTGAAATTTCTCCCACCATATGATTTCCATCAGCTTGGGTCTTTATAGAAGTAGTTAGCTGGATTTAAGGTGGGGAAGAAGGGAGCTAGGGTTGGAGAAAAGGCTTATGGTAAACAGCAGTGTCAACTCCTTTTAAAACCCTAGCAGAATCTGGGGTTTGTAACATGCATGTGTAGCCAACATCTGACATGAATGTGGGGGAATCCTAATCTCACATAAACACCACACACATTCTGAGCCTCTGCAGTTTATTCCACCTTGAATGCCTTTTCTTTGTTTCCTCCGTGAAGTCTTCTCAGACTGCTCTTCTACATCAATGTTAGACACATCAGATATTATGAGTTGTTCTTTATTCTTCATCATTAAGTTGGATTCAGCCTTGTTCTCTTTTTTAAAAATCTATTTTTTAAGTTTCTGCCCTAGGGCGTATGTGTTCACTGGAGACACATAGAGACAGAGATAGAGAAAGTGAGAAATCACCCCCTGGGGGGGAATGGCTACACCTTAGTCTCTTCTCCTCCATTCTCCTCTTAGGATTTTGGACATTCATGCATATATGGCCAGTGTGACTTTCAAGCCACCAGATGTGGAACTTGAGCTGTAGTTGCCCATGTGGGAGTCCAGTGCCTTAATTGCCATGCCACCTGCTGACCCCACTCTGTTTTTAACTCCCAATGAGATTGTAAACACTGAGAGCAGGAATAGTGTCTTATGCTTCTCTTATTTTCCTTGGGGCAGGTGGGGTAATGTAAGGAATATGGGCTTCTTTAGACAATCTTGGCATTGAATCTCTGCATTGCCACTTACCTTGGGACTTGGAGCACAGTTTCCTTATCTGTACAACGAGATAACACATGGGTTTCGGCCTCAACACTATTGACAATTTGGGCTGGATGAGTCATTGTTACGGGAACTGTCCTGTGTACCATAGGACGTATTGCAGCATTCCTGCCTCCATCTATTAGATGCCAGTAGCATCTCTCTCTCTCTAGTCATTACAATTCAAAATGTCTCTAGACATTTGCCACTTGTCCCCTGTGGAACAAAATCACTTCCAGTTGACAACCACTGGAGTGATGCTATACCAGACTTCTGAGTACTGCATCCAGAATACAGTAGATATTCAGCAAATGCTGATTCTCCTTCATTCCTCCTTCCTATAGCCCGTGACCCATTGTAGGCTGATGAATTGCAGGGAGCTATGACTCGGGGTTTTAGCGTTTGGGATGGAAATGTTGTGAAACTCTTGGGTTGCCCACACAATGTACTAACAGAGTCACTCTCCTTTTCTTAATTGCAGATTGATCTGGAGCCAGAAGGAAGAGTGTATGTGATCATCGATCTCTCAGGGTCATCAGGTGAAGGTAGGAGAGCGTGACCTTCATCTTTGTAGTCTTCCATTGACCCTTTGTCTTCCAGGCCTCTCCCTTTCCTCCTTGGCTGGGACATATTACAGTGACATTTCATTAATTGGCATACTTTAAAGGTAAAGGTTATTTTGAAGATGCTTATGTCAGTATACCAAAAGGGACCAGCCATCTGCTAAATTCCAGAGGGAAGATTTTTGACTTACCAAGTGGTCAATAAAAAAGGCCTTTTGCACATTGTGTGTGAGGCAGGTTTTAGTGGGGTGACAGCTACTGCCAGGAAGCTCACATGGGGTTTGTGTATGTGTGTCGGGAAGGAGGGAAATCCAGTTAGTCCAACAGTATTTGAAAATGCAACTAATAAGGGGTCACCCTTCAGAATCCTAGTTTGGAGCTTTTGTAGAAGTGCTACTTCTTTTATCAGTTCTTTATGCTGGCTAAAGCCCTGCTCTTAAAGAGAAATATCAGGGCAAGGAACATCTGCTCCCCACTGGCTAAATAAATGGCATAGATTTTCTCTGTTCAGTGGATTTTCCTTCTCTCTTCTCCTTACACTCTCTTCTTTCAATCCTTTCTTTGCTCACGTAATACCATGTAAGAGTTTGTTGGGCGGTGAGGACTAAGTAGTCAGGGTAGAAGGGAAGGCTGGAAAATAAAACCCTGTCCAAATAATAAGGAGATGGCAGCAGACTTAAACTCCAGAGAAGGTTGGGAATTTGGACTGAAATTTAATTATTGGACCAGTTTTACTCTCCTCCTCCTTTCTCTGTGGGTAGGGGGACAGAACAGTTGGCTTTAATGTCATGGCAGAGAGATTGGAAGACCACAGCTGTTTTTCTTGACAATGAGAAAAATAAGGGCTCGGGGGCTTATTTCCCAGAATACTGGGGATCACAACACAAAGTCACAACTCCTCCCTCCTCCACAGTCTCTAGCTGAAGACTTGGTGATGGAAAGAGAGTTTATATAAGCAAATTCAAATTTGGTCAACGATGCACTTGACAGTGGTACCTAATGATTTTCATATTGCTAATTCATCACCCAGTTTCAGCAGGTATTCAGAATAATTCAATAATTGTGTGTATATGAAGATCATAATAGAATTCAGTCCTGTTTTAATTTCAATTATTTTGGCATAGGTTTAAAACGTTAACATTCTTCCAGAATTGGTTGCTTACATTTTCTGCGCTTTATTGCAATTACAGTTTGGCATTTCCAACTTCCCTTTTCTGTTCTCAGCTCTCAGAATAGAATCTGTTGTAGAAAATTTGAAGATGGAACAATATTTAGTATGAAATATTTAAGACCTACAAAAGGGCTTAAAGAAAAATTAAATGAGCATTAATGTACCCACCACCAGATTAAGAAATACACTTCAGTTAGGGAGTTGAAACCCTATGGTTGCCATTCACATAGCATGTTTTCCAAATTTACCAGATAGAAGGTTTTAAAGAAGCTTCCTGATTGTAGACACTGGTAAAAGATTTAATAGGCAAAATCAAGACCCTTTTTTCCTTACATAATATGTGCAATAGTATAATTAATTAAATATGTATTTCTTGGACAAGATGCAGTGCAACCAATGGGAGGAATTATTATTTTTTTCTTTGTAAAGATTAATGACCTACAAAATTATTTACATTAGAGGGAAGGAGATGGACAAATGAATGAATAAATAAATCAGAATCAATTGATTTTTTTTCTTCTTGTTTCTGCAGCTTATTGCATGTGAATAGCCAAAGCAATTTTCACTGGGCTAAATTCTGAGTCTATTTTTTAAATCTCTTTCATCTAAAGAAAATAGAGTTTACTTTAGAAATGCTGACACATGCCAGAATCTGTAAAGTGCTAGCATGTGTTGCTCTGAAGAAAAGAAAAAAATATCTACCCTTTTTTTCTTGCTGTTCTTGGGACTTTGGATCTTTTCTTTGGATAGAGAGTAGGACTTTTAGTAATCTCTTCTTAGAAACTGGTCTTGGTTGAGTTGTACACATCTTGCTTCTTGGTCCTGTTGCTGGGACTGGGAAGGCACATAGTCCAGAAGTCGCTTTGGTTTGGGGAGGGTTAAAATGGCAAGGAGAGGACCTAGAGAATGAGAAAGCCTAATATTTGTAATCCAGGCTGCATGAGAAGGATCCAGGGTGAAATGTGGTGGTTGTCACAAATTCCCTATTGGATTTACAGGCAGTGGACATTTACAGATTCTATTTGAGGCTCTTTATTTAGTGAAAATACCTAATTCTGTATTCTGTGAAAAGGAAAAGTGAGAGTTGAAATGAGGGACAGCTGAAGTTTCACTGCTCTCTTATTCTACCATGAACCATCTCTTTATTCTCCCGTCTCAAATGCTCCAGCCCCATCAATGGAAAAAAATTTTCATAAAAATCGCACAAACTTTACAACACATGAAATCCCAAAGAGCTCAGAGATGGGTGTGGGAGTGAGACAGTGTGACTATACCCCCTTCTTCTAGGATGTGCCAAAGGATTCTGTTTCTTGCTACCATACTGCTGGAAAGCCTGGACGTTTACTTTTGCTAGAGCTGGGGCTAATGTGATTTCCAACTGCCTAATAAAATTCCACTGCTTGCATGTCCTGTGCTGTTCACTATAATGGGATTTGACTGGTGTATGCTTTAGCTAAACTAGGCAACCTAACCCAAGATAGAAGGGGTCAGGCTGCTGGGTGACATTTAAGGTCATTTCTGGTCATATGATTTATCCTTTGGTATAATTTGAATAGGCATCTGTTAGAGCTTATGGTTGAGGGCTGGCTAATATCTACAACAGGTAGAAGGGATTAAAAGAAATGGAGTCTTTTTGGCAGGCAAAGTGCTGGGCACTTTACTCAGATTATCTTAAGTGGCAAAACTATTCAGATTACCCTTGTGTGAACCTTCTGTCTCAGGTGCTTTTTAGTGTTTTGCCTTTATCATAAATAATAATCACATGACTTCTTAGTAAGCATGGCATGACAGGCTCACCAGATATTTAAATCAAAGAATAATTAGCCCAGGGAACAGGAACAAAAACAGTAGTGCAAGGGAACCAGCAGTTAGCTATGTTGCTGGACTCCCACGTAGTCGACCGCTGTTCGCGTCCCGGACCCGGTGACTTAAAACTCACGCCGGGTGCGTGTGCGTGCGTGCCCAAGATCCCGAGAGGAGAATGGAGGAGAAGGAATTGTGGTGTGACCATCCCCCCTGGGGGGTGATTTCTCGCTTTCTGTCTCTCTGTTTCTGTCTGTCTGGCGAGCGCACGCGCCCTATAGCGAAAACCTCCCCCCCCCAAAAAAAAGGCAGTGCAATTCCAAATGCGCAAACAATTGTTTCCTGCTGTGCATATTAGTTAGTATTTCTTTCTTTGTTATGACATAATTCATGTGTTATTTCTTATTATTTATAAGAATATGGCCAAAGCACAATTTTCCTGAATTTCCAGATGAGAAAATGGTCAGGGGCTGACCCTGGGACATATGAACTCTTTTCCAGCCTTCAATTCAGGTGTGTTGCTCATCTGGGAGAGTTCTTCAGAGTTTAAACCAATGATCAAAAGAAATAACAAGAAGAAATAATAACAGATCTCATCAGTAGGTTTGGATCTCCAAATGGTTTTTCCAATAAAATACAGAGATCAGTGGGCTGGCTATGCTGCTTAAGCAGTCCTAGGTCTACGTGTAAGACCACAGGGTTGGTTCCCGGATCAGGCTGTAAATGTTGGGCTTACACCTGTGTTCCTGGCTATTAGGAAGGCTGAAAGAGTGAGACTATTGAGGGTTCTTGCCTTTCTCTGTTTCACTCTCATTAACAAGACGAACTTTAAAATAAATACAGGGACCAGCAGTTAGTGTAATGGCTATGATGCTGGACTCCCATGTAGTCGACTGCGGTTCACATCCTGGACCCAGTGGCTTAAAACTCATGCCGGGCGTATGTGCGTGCATGCCCAAGATCCCAAGAGGAGAAGGGATTGTGGCGTGGCCATCTCCCATGGGGGGGGGGGGGGGGGGCGGGGGTGATTTCTCGCTTTCTGTCTCTCTGTCTGGTGAGTACATGTGCCTTATAGCAAAAACCTCTCCAAAAAAAAAAAAAAAAAAGAAAGAAAAGAAACATAGAGGGTACAACATAATTTGCAGCACAGACATTACAGATAATGCAGTTAAATCAAGTTCTGGAGGAACTGTTTATCATAGAAGCAGAAGAGGAGCAGGGAAGAGGATTCACTCTCTCCCCACTTCTTTTTGTGGCCACAGGCTACACAAAATGTTCAGTCTCCTCTCTGGGATTGGCAGCAGAGAGAAAGGAAAGAGCAGAGCCATAGGAGTTCATCAGACCTGTATTTAAATCCAGCTCAGAACTTCAGATTTCTCACCCATACTATGGGGATAATAATGTGATTGTTACTATACTAGGATTGCTATAAGAACAGCACTTAGGTTCAGTGCCCCTCACATATAGGGGATGCTCAATAAAGATCCTAAAGCTCTGGAGAGCTGAGGGGAGGGAGGTGGACTTAGATTCAGTCAGTGCCAGGAAGATCAGATAGGGTATACTGGGAAACATTGAGGGTAGGCATCTGACTCGGGTGAAGAACAGAGCAAGGTAACAAAGTGGTGACTTACAGAGTAACGTATGCAGGGGCTGTGAGATTTCTGTACAGTTCAAACCTTGCCAGTTTTGCCCCTTCATCCCTCTCTGTCTTTCTTCCTCACCCTTCCCCAAATGAAGTAATTCCCAGGAGGGCATTCTCTAGCATCTTTGAGACACTCAGCTGTGTCCTGTGGCTCTTAATGTCAGAGGCTTCTTCTTGTCAGAGCCTGGCTTGTCCTACCTCCACTCAGCACAGACTGAGAATATGTGGTGCCTCTACTCTTACCAGACCTGGGTGAGAGACCTTCACATATTTGAAGACAGTTATTAAATCACTCTTCTTCAGGCTGAATCAATCAAGTGTTGTAATACTTTGAAAGGATATTTTAGAAATCTTAACTCATCTTTGCAGTTCTCTTCTGTACTGCCGTCAAGTTGCACAGACAGACAGACGTGATCTAACTAGCTCTGCTTGACTCTGAAACAATTACAAGTATGTAATTATTTTAGCTTTGCCAGGTGTCTAACAGTACTACCTCCATGGGGAAGATGGTGAAAGTGAGAAGTAAATGGTAAAATCGACATGCCTGGAGCCATAAGTTTAAGAGGCCCTATGAGGTCTGGACCAGAGGTATGATCCAGTCCCTTTCTCTGAATCACAACCCCAATAATGAGGTTGCCAGCATGGCAGTGACCTCTCACTATTCTTTATATTTCAGTTCTTTTCTTCTGAAAGCTTTTTAAAGAAACATAAAGCTAAAGATTTTAACTTTGAATCCTAAGGTGACTCAGAGAGTCCCTTTTATAAATAAGCAGGTATCTTTTCTACTCTCTTAGAAATGAAAACTCTTTTGGTCCCAGTTTAGGAATTATTAGATCCTTCTAAGATTCTCTGTAATGTGGATTCATAACTAAATCTTAATTTGAAACTAGACCTGACTCAAATATTAACAAGCTAGCAATCTTTCCTGCTAACATGCCCTCTTGTTAAGATGTTATTGAATAGTTTTGTACTCAGAGAGTCTTGTGTCCATGACAGGTGTTAGACGACTGCCTTCAGGTTGAAATAAAGGCAGAGGGGGCTTCTCTTGAAACTCTGCCTCAGTAAGTTGGGTATATTTTTAAATAGGATCTCTCATATTTCAGAGTCCCACGGAAGCTTCAGGTGATGAGAATTCTCTGTTTTCTTCTGAATTCTGTTATTTAATCCAATGCCTTCTAGCTATCAGATAGTTAGTAAGTACCATTCATTCAAATGAGTAGTGGTCACCAATGCACTTCAATGAATGTGCTCAACTTGGTACTTGTGCTGGGTTTGGAGAATGGGAAGTGAAGAGGGAAGTAAAAAATGAGAGATGACATTCATAAGAAATACAAAACATGGTCATTGCCTTTAAGGAGCTTGTAATTCAATTAGGAATTCAAGACTTATAAAGAAAGCATTAGAGAACAATGCAAGACAACATCATATGGAGTGTTTAATCAGGTATTACCAGAAGTTGTCTAATTGGGAATGAATTGGGACTGGAATAACCCAGGGAAATTTCAAGGAATAGGTAGGGATAGGTAGACTGGACTGGCAGGGAGAAGTGGAAAGTCCATTCCAAGCAGAGGGAACCTTGTCATCCTTATCAGTTTTGAAGATCTTATTTTTAGGTATGGCTTAATAGACAGGATAAATTAAATAGATGGAGTATGTGCTGTCTAGGAGCATTCAAATGAAGACAGTCATCAGTGTTGCAGACAGAAATTTTCATGCTATGCAAACAAGAAAATGAGATGCCTTAAATGATTAAGCTATGTTTGAAGGTTGAAGGCAGTTTCTTTTGGATGTGACTTTGTGGTCAAGGCCTTTCTCCCTCCCTGTCCTCCAAAGAAGAGGCATGTTCTAGGTCAAGTTTGGTCAAGTCCTGGGACACTGGCTAGAGCACATTTTATAACTATGGCACTTAGGTTTCAGAAAGTCAAGTGCAGGTCAATTTATCTTCTGCATTCTCTCTTTTCTTTTCACTTAAGTTTCAGAAGGTCAAGTCCAGGTCAATTTCTTTTTTGCATTCTCTCTTTTCTCCCTTAACAATCTCATAGAGTGCTATGGTGATCATTTTACAAGTTTCAGCATTCTTTTCTTTTCCAGGGTCTCTGAGTTGTCCCAAAATCAGGCCCACACTCCCATTGCTTTTCTTTTTCAACTTCTGTTCAGTCTCTAATAAGAAAAATGACTTTGAGAGGTACAGGAGAACCTTCAGCTTCCTAGATGAGGGACTCCAAAGCCAGACACCAGCTCCAATGTGCTGCTAGGCCTCATCCCTCCTACGATGAGCTTTGGACAATGAGTTCTGGTTCTATTCACCTCACAGCCTCCCTGAACATGTGTGGACATGTTGGGCCGTCCAGTGGTGCGAAGAGTCCAGAAAACAAAATAACAAATCCCACATGTTCAAAAACATTGATCTTAAAATGTGCATACTTCTTCATTCCCAGTGCTGCTGTAGAGCCTGAAACCAAGGAGCAGGTCCTCAGTCTCTAGATTTTTGGCTCCATCCTTGTCCTGATGGAATAACTGTTTGTTCCTAGAAGTGACCACATGCAGCAGATGAGATGAGGGTAGTCAGCTTGAAGACAATAAGTACCAAGCCCCTGTCAAGGAATTTATAATGTCACAAAGAGATGTTGCTAAAATGCCTGATGCGAAATAAGTCAAGAAGCCCTCATTTCCTTCCATGTAGCCTCTAGTTGCACAGCAGTTCCTCTGAAATGAATCATCTATAGTTAACAACACCAAATGCCAACCATTAGCAGATGAAGAACAGAATCAAATACCGAGTATTTGGAGAACAGAGCGCTTTTTGATCACTACTAAAGCCCTTTCCCCTGTGCCATGATGAGAGTATAGATGTAGGCAACCTATTGACTTATGTGACTGTCTTACTAATGAAGTAATTGAAGAAGGAATCAGTATGTTAGGGAAATAAGCTTATAGAAAGTGTGGGTTTATAATAGGTCCTTAGTGAAGGAGCGGGCCCCTATTTCTTTGCATGGCCTCTAATTCTGTCTCTGTTGCCTTAGTATATGTCATTTCTGCATCTTGTAAAGTAGATTGTTTCGGGAAATTCCTGTTTGCAGCTCAGATATTACTGGGTCAAAGTGGCCTATTATTTAATCATTTACTGTTGTTGATGTTCTTATGATTAGGCTTAAAAGAAAAGGATATTTCCATTCATCTAACCTAATTTAGATAGTTGTCTTTCAGGACCAATTAATTTATTCTTTTATCCAATTGAAATTGGCCAATATAAACAGTTTTATTGATTTTTGTTATTACCTTTGTTGAAATATTTACATTTTCTCAGTCAAGTGCATTCACTATCTTTAATTGAGCTGCTAACAACTGGGGCTTTTATCTTTCTTCTTTATTATAAACCTTTGGTGTGAGCTTGTGGGGCCAATGAAGGGGTGTGTATGTATTTGTGTGCACACAAGAACAGATGTCTCTGGATCACCCATTCTGCCTCCCCCTCATGCTCAGTTTCCTTTGTTGAAGCATCATTTATTTCCTTATATTTTTTAAATAATTATTTTATTTAACTTTACTTACTTATCTATTTATTTATTTAAATTTTACCAGAGAAACACAGAGTGAAAGAGAGAGAGGGAGATAGAGACAGAAAAGGAAAGGGAGAAAGCAAGCTGCCAGGTCTGGGACTCAAACTGCACTCAGCCTTGTGGGAATCCAGCGCCCTAACCATCACGCCACCTGCTCGTCCCATTCTTATCTTTAGAAAAAAGTGACCAAAGGTCATGTGCACTTGTCAGAAAGACAGAGAGACAGAGAGAGAGAGGGAGGAAGAAAGCACCCCCCAATGGGGTATGGTCACACCATAATCCCTTCTTCTCTATTTCTCCATCCTGATAGGATTTTTGAGCACACACGTACATGCATCTGGCATGTTTTTCAAGTTGCCAGGCAGGGATTCTAACTGTGTAGTCAGTCATGTGGGATCCACTTCCCTTAACCAGTAGGCTATGGGGCTGGCCCTTTTCTTACCTAATATATACTAGACCCTGAAGTGTAGAGCTAATGAACATGAATCCTACTCTCAGAAAGCTCACACTCTGATCAAAGGAGGCAAGCAATAGGTCAGGAGGCACAGTGGTGTGTTTTTGCTGTTGGTAGATCAGAGTGCATAGGGCCACTTGGGAAACCCCTTCCATTTGAGGTCCCTCTTTTGAGTAGGCAGACAATCATTGATAGCTGCTAACACTTCCACATAATCTCATTAGATCCACATGGCAGCTCTGAAATGCAGGCACTGATAGTTACCTATTTCCATGGTTGAGGAAACAGAACCACTGCCTACCAAAGATCCATCCAAACAAGAGATAAAAATAAAGGATTGAACAAATTTGGACTTTCCAGAACTACATCTGATTTATATAATCATTCATTCATTCATTCAGCATAGCTGTTGGGCACTCTCTGCATACTACTCTTCTCACAGAAGTGAATGATATAAATAGAAATCCCTGCCCTAATAGGGCTTATATTCAAGTGTGTGTGTGTGTGTGTGTGTGTGTGTGTGTGTGTACAGGCTATCTCTGCAAGGATACATAACATGCTGTGAACAATGGTTGTCTCTGGTGAAGGGAAAGGGAGAATTTGGAAAGGAGAGAATGTTTCTTGTCAATGACTTTCTTTATTTCCCACCAATGTATGTGTATGAGCTATTTTAAAAGTTACTTAGAAATTTGGGGAAAAAAATAAAGAATTAGGTGGAATTATGACCATTCCATTCACACAGAGATGGTGTTGTGACCATGAACAGTAGCTCTGGCAGGCCCTGGAGACCCCTGTCAGAGAGGGAGGACCCAATGAAGCCCAGAACATGTCTAAGGACAGGGAACTCCAGGTATAATGCTCTACAGTCAATTCTTCCCCAAAAGATAGCTCCATTATGTAATGAGTTATGTTGAAAATAGGGGTTCTCTCAGACTGTGGCTGTCACCTAGGACTGAGTGCGCCTGACAGGGAGAAGTGGTGGGCCAAGAAGCCTGAACTCCTACAGAGGTGAGGGGTGATGAAAGATGCTCTCAGAGCATGAACTCAAGGGAGTACTGGCCTCTGCCTGTTCAGCCCCACTTGCCCTCACTAGATGGACAATCCCATGGTGGCACTTTTGGTGGCAGCATTATCTAGCATTTAGTCTCGGCTGCTGCTTGTCCCAAGTCATCTCTAGAGACTGAGTAGCTTCACTAACTTTGATGCCTTCTGCTCAGGTAAGTAGGGCAAGCCAGCTGCCAGTGGTCATACCTACTCTCCAGGCCTTCACATTTGCATGGGTCCTGATGCTGAAAATAATGGTATTGTATTGCAAAGGGAGAAATGTTCTCTACGATAAGAACCTTGGCCTCTACAATCAGCCAAGTGTAGATTGTTTTGAAACTGTCAGGAAGAGTGAACTCAGGGGAAATTAGGTTTATTTTTAGGTGTGTGTATATGTGTTATTGGGACTAGGATTTTGTAGACAACTTCATTTTAGTTCTTGTTTCACAATTAGTTATTTATTTGATTTAGCAATTCATTCAACAAGAGTCTATTGTATGCCAGGTCCCATGCTAAGGGCTGAAGAAGCCAAGACAAAGAAGATAGTAGGTCCTGCCTTCTGGGACTCCCAATCTAGGGAATGCCAGCAATATGGCATCTACTCTGCTTAAACCTGGTGACTTGCTTTGTACACGGAGAGGAGGTGTCACTGAGGGCCCTTTAAGGTTCTGAATCAAAACCAGGAGAATTTTGTAAACAGCTGGGCTCCTGGAAGGTAGAAATGGGAGACAACAAAAATATATGAGCCAAATCTCTGTACTGAAATTATTTTAATCGAGCCTAAATAGATCTTCCAGGTAGGTTTTTATCAACTCTATTTTACATATGGGAGAAATAAGTCTTGAAGAGTTTAAGATCGAGTCACCTGGTGATCCTGTGAAAATGGAGATTCTGATTCAGTGGGCCTGGAATGGAGCCTGAGATTCTGCATTTCTAACAAGCTCGCAAGAGATACCCAGGCTGCAGCTCTTTGGGTCACACTTTCAGTAGTGAGCGACTGTTAAGCCCTGAGATTTTTTTCTCTGAACCATGCTGAGCAGGTACCAGTTTCTACTTGATTGAAAATTAAAAAGACAATCCACTGATTTCTCCCATCCCCAACTTTCAATCATTTAGTACATCTCAAAGTCAACACCTTGGGATCCATTTTCTATTTAGAATTTTCTTCCTGTGCATTTTCCTTTCTTCTGGGGAGAGGAATTTCTAAGATTGTCAGTATTAGGCAGGCCAGGCAATGTTCAGGTTTGGCTTTTTAGCCCTAGTTTTAATAGTCTGTGGAAGGTGGGACCAGCAGTTAGCATAATGGCTATGTCGCTGAACTCCCATGTAGTCGACTGCAGTTCAAGTCCCGGACCCGGTGGCTTAAACTCACACGGGGCACTTGTGCATGCGTGCCCAAGATCCCAAGGAGAATGGAGGAGAAGGAATTGCGGCATGGCCATCCCCCCTGGAGGGTGATTTCTTGCTTTCTGTCTCTCTGTCTCTCTCTGTCTTTCTGGCAAGCACACGTGCCCTGTAGCAAAAACCTCTCAAAGAAAGAAAAAAAAAAATAGTCTGTAGAAGGTCAAAATGGACAGCATCAGTTTTCTTCAGAGAGGAGAACAGAACCAATTTATACCAGGAAAACAAAGCACTAAGTAATCTTTTAAAAAGCAACCAGTCAGGATATTGGATATTTTTTTTTGTTTGTTTTTGTGTTTGTTTTTCTATAAATACCCAGAAGTATTGAGTGGTGCTTCAATCTGATCCCACTGTGCTAATTTTCTCCAGTTTCCTGGAGCTTTAATTAAAATAATTCATCCAGGGACCTTGCTAGAACTTACCTCTCTGAGATCCTCTAAGGTGGGCAGGTTGCACCTGCCTTTTATGGCTGGGGGAACACAGAGAGAGTTCTGGATTAGGAGCTGGGTACACAGTAGGGGCATACTTTTTACTTGTTGAAAAAATGAATATGTGACTAAATGAAAATAACAGGAAAAAGTGTCACTTTTAAAGGACACTGTTGAGATAAACAAGGTGTTTGGACCGACTTTGGTTTGGATAATTGGCTGTTTCATATTCCAGAGTACAATCACTTTCATGGGTGGGCGTGGGCCTGAATTTTTAGCTTTCTCTGCCAGGTCCTTATTAGGGGCCTTCTGAGGCCACCTCAGTGCTTCTACATACACTAGGTCTCCAATTAAAATACCCTGTCCAATCCTTTTTTTTAATGCAGCAACTTCTCTGTTCTTCTGACATTTGATTTCAAGTTTGACTCCTCCTGGGAGCCCTCCTACACTGGACCATCCCAGCTGCATTCTCTGGTTCCCACCACTGCATTTGCCCACATGCTCCTTTTTGTTTTTCTATTCAACCATATACTCATGCATTTATATTGTATTTATAATTAGAGTCCAGACTGTACCTCGCCTGCTTCCACCCACTATGCCACAAGCCATTCAGGGCCAAAAGTTTCTATAATGCAGGCCCAGACCTGAGAGCTGGCCCAGTGCTGTAAGGCTCCTTACTGGCCACACAATATGGCACTGCTGAGCTTGGAGCACCGTGCTATCATTCTGACTATGCAAAACCAATTTGAGAACAAGGATTAGCTCTGTACTTGGGGCCTCTCAGTCCTGCGGGGAGCCAGACATAGACACAGACCACTAAATCCCAGTGAGAAACAGATAACTATAAAAGGTATGGATGAAATCTATGGGAACTGTGATTACTGCAGAGCCATGCTAGCACTGGACACAAGGTCCCTGACTGGTTACACTGAATTCAGCATTAAGCAGCTTTATGGTGAGGTACAGTGAAAATAATCCCAGTTAGGTTTGAACATGTCCCTTAGGAATTCATGTGTTAAGATCTGGCCCTGTGACCTAGTAGTTAAGGGAGCTGGATCCCACATGGCCTACCATGCCCATTTGGGCTTGAATCCCAGGTGTGGCAGCTTGAGAAACATACTGGCATGTGTGCATGTATGCCCAAGATGCTGACAGAATGGAAAAACAGAGAAGAGATTGTGGTGTAATGACACCCCATGGGTGTGCTTTCTCCCTTTCTCTCCTTCTCTCCCCCCCTTCTGGCAAGTGCATATTCCTGCTGACAAATTAAAATAAAAAAATCATTTGTTGAAATTTGTTTATGATGGGATTAAGGAGCTGAAAATTTAATATGACTTTTGTGTTAAAAGGGCCTTTGGGAGGAGTTTAGGATTAGATAAAGTCATCTGGGTAGGGTCCTCATGACTGTATTCTGATGGGTTTATAAGCAGAGGAAATGAGACACAGACACAGACATGTTCACTCTTTTCCTCACTATGTGGTGAGTCCCTGCCAACAAGAGGACCCTCACTGGATGTGACCCCTGAACCTTCATACTTGAACTGTGATTGGCTACATGGGAGTCCAGCAACATAACCATTATGCCATCTGCTGGTTCCCAAACCTGAATCTCTTAATAAATTACCCAGACTCAGTTATTATTCAACAAAGAATGGACAGAAATAATCCCCTTTACTGAAATCAGAAGCTTGAGCTCTGCTCCTGGCCCTGTTACCAATAGTCCTGTTGAAGGTGAACAAATCATAGGGTATTTCGGGCTCTCAAATGGATTGCACTGGCAATATTATTATGCTGTGATTCAGTAAATATTCAGAATTTTGGATTCTCAGATTAAAGACTTTCTGACTCCATGTGCAAGTCAGTGAGAACGTTTCCTGAGACTAGCAGGTGGCATAGTGGTTAAGGCATTGGACTTCCACATGGTTGACTGCGGTTCAAGTCCTGGCAGCTTGAAACTCACACTGGGCATGTGTGCGTGTGTGCCCAAAATTCTGAGAGGAGAATGGAGGAGAAGAAATTGAGATGTGATCATCTCCCCAGGGGGAGGGAGATTTCTCACTTTCTCTCTCTCTGTCTCTCCAGTAAGTGTACATACCCTGTGGAAAACAAACAAACAAAAAACAACCAAGAACCAAAGAACAAAAAAACAACAAAAAAAGCATCTTAGAGAGAAAGAGAAAGTTTCCTAATTTCTCTTCATACTTATCTCTAGGGAGTCAGGCCCAGTTATTCTTGGTCAAAGAACAGGAGCCCTTGTAGTGGGTGAGAGTGGTGGCTATATCTTTAAGAACTTAAAGTGTGATCAAGTAGAAGACGGGGAGAACTTATTCTGTGGCTCCTTTGGGCACTTCTAGAACAGAGGTGTTATAAGGACTTGCAGGGAGGCAGATTTAAGCTTAGTTTAGCATATGGAGAAATGCTCTAGTAGGTAGAGCTCATAAGCAGTTAAATACGTTTGAAAGGTAAATAGAAAGCTCTCCATCAGGGGTATTTAAGTACCCCCCCTCCAATGTACCTCTGTAAAATGAACATTTTAAAATATTGTAGAAAAGATGAAATATGTTAGCTGAAAGGTCAGATTGGATAATAGTTCTTTTTCTTTTAGAGAACAAATGTTTCCAGTCTTCAGTGGTCTTTTCTAAGATCTGAATGTTTGTAACAAATAAATTTCCCATAAATATATATTGTATTGTCAGAAAAGTCATGATGTATTTTTTTGTATGTTTCTCTATGCAAAATGCATCATAACTTTTCAGATGACCCAACACTAATTGAGAGTGATAAAACAATTATTTATTTATTTATTTATTTATTTATTTATTAATTAAATTCCATGGCTGGGGCCAGCAAATAGTGTAGTGGTGAAGGTGCTAGACTCCCATATGGTTGACCATAGTTCAAGTCCCAGACACAGCAGTTTGAAACTCATGCTTGTCACTATGTGTGTGTGCCCAAAATCCTGAGAGAAGAATGGAGGAGAAGGCATTGCAATTTGGCCATCCCCCCTTGGGGGTGATTTCTTGCTTTTTTTTCTCTTTTTCTCTCCAGTGAGTGCATGTGCCCTATAGCAAAAATCTCCCTTAAAACAAACAAACAAACAAACACAAAAACAAAAAAAACAAGGCCTATACTATAAAAGGGTAGATAAAAAGAATGTATAGGGAACCAACAGTTAGCGTAATGTCTATGTCGCTGGACTCCCATGTAGTAGACCGCGGTTCATGTCCTAGACCCAGTAGCTTAAAACTCATGCCAGGCGCGTGTGCGTGCGTGCCCAAGATCCTGAGAGGAGAATGGAGGAGAAGGGATTGCGGCATGGCCATCCCCCCTGGGGGGTGATTTCTCGCTTTCTGTCTCTCTGTCTCTCTCTGTCTGTCTGGTGAGCGCACACGCCCTATAGCGAAAACCTCTCCAAAAAAAGAAAAAAAAAAAAAAGAATGTATAAAATAATGGGAAAAGGGAATAAGCTGGATCTCAGCATCTCTTTTTAAAAAAAATTTTTTTTTTTTTGAGAGGTTTTTGCTATAGGGTATGTGCACTCGCCAGAAAGACAGAAAGAGACAGACAGAAAGTGAGAAATCACCCCTCGGGGGGGGGTTGGCCGTGCTGCAATCCCTTCTTCTCCATTCTCCTCTCGGGATCTTGGGCACACATGCACACATGCTTGGCATGAGTTTAAGCCACTGGGTCCAGGACTCGAACTGCAGTTGACTACATGGGAGTCCAGCCACATAGCCATTATACCAACCGCTGGTCCCAAAGATCTCAGCATCTCTTTACAGAATGGTCATATTTCTTGAAAATTAATATAAAAATGGAATTATTAAAACTTGAATTTTCTCACAAGTAGGAAAACTACCTATATAAATGAGTTCCAAATTTTGTGAAACTCATTTAAATAAAAATTGCTAGAGGGTGTTGTATGTTCAATGGAGAGAGGGAGAGGGAGAGAAAGAGAGAAAATGAGAAAGCATCCCCCCCACAGGGGATAGTCACACCACAATCTCTTCTCCATTTCTCTTTTTGGGATTTTGGGCATAAAGACAAATGTGCCAGCCTATTTTTTAAGCTGCCGGATCTGGAAATCAAACTAAGCAGTCAGCCATGTGTGATCCAGTCACCATGCCAATGGCCTTTTTTTGTTTTCTTTTTGGTATGTGGACTCTTCTTATGAACACTTTTTTTTTTTAGTGAAAAATATTTCTTGTAACATCAATATTTGCTCCTTAATTTCTCTCTCAAATGGATATGCATATGAAATTTGCTTAAAATGTGGTCTGTTGGTGTGTGTCTATGAATAGGCTAATCTGGGAAAGGCAAATGGCCATAAAACCCCCTGACATTAGGGGAAGCATTCTTTTATCACGTTTGTTCATGTATTCTGAAAAGCAAAATTTTCTCCTTAGACTTAGGAAAGTATTATATAGAAGTCACAGAAGTGAGATTAGACTGAGGTTTCTCTGAGAAGAATTTGGTTAATAGCCTCTTGACTTGAGTAGGGCTTTTCTTTTGGGTAGAAAGATTCTCACTATGGTGGGTGATATATTGCCAAAATTAGGCTGAACAATTTATTGCCTGAATGAGTTGAGGCACTAGTAGGGCACTTGACCTCTTCTGCTAGTATTGGCCTACCTTCTGTCTAATGCTTGAATTTTGCCTTCAGAGCTTTCTCACAAACGGTGGTTTAAGCTCTTGATGCCCACTAATAGGTTAAGCCCCATTCCCTCAAGATGGAATCCTAAGACTGTCTTGAGCCTCCTGTGCATGAAGGACCAACAGTTAGGTTTATAGACAGTTAACTCCCCCAGTCTGCATGTGATGTTTTCCAACAAAGCATCTGAAAGGCAAAGAAATGAAGGTTGAATAATTGAGTTAAATATTATAATGGGAGATTCTATTACCAGAGAACTAAAATGTATTATAAAATTCTATTATTATGTGTCATTGTTTAGACATAATACTTGGCAATACTTCTTATATTTTGTCCTTTGAAAATTTTAATTAATTAATTTATTTTTACTTGATCATCTGGGAAGCCCATCCACCTGCATAAGTACTGTGAGGGTCCTGGTGAGCCTAAAGATGTGATGTTTGTCTCTATTAGCTTCTGTTCTCTGAAGCAGAAGATCTTTCTCATCATAAGAGCCAATATTTTCATTTTTTTCTTGTCCATTATTTTTTTAAAGGTTAGGAGGAAGTAAAATATTCAACTGATTGTACAAACACCATTTTTAAGTTCTAAACTCTATCAAGGTAGGGACAATATTTTGGTCTCTGATGTACAAATTCCAGGATACAGTGATACTTAGGAAATATGAGGGGGCTTCAAGAAAGTTAATGAGAAAATGGTGAATTAAAGCACACATTTATTTTTACACAGAAAAAATAATTCATGCATAGTTTTTTTCATAATAAACATTTTCCATGGGCTTTTTGAAGTTCTCATTGTATTTGTTAAATGAATGTGGGAGTGACTACCATCAGGTAACAGTGAGGATGCTGTGGAGGTGGTGCAGCTGCTTGGCAGGCAATGAGCACCACCAGGATTTGTTACTGCCAGCTATAACTGAACATCCATGTTTGACCTGTGTAGTGTTTGAAGCCTAAATGGATGAAAGTCAATAACTGCCTGTAATAGGTGGGTTTGGGGTCACCAGGGCTGTTGGCAGAGAGGCTGGAACTTGGAAGACAGACTTCACCTGCTTAATTACAGATGTGCCTTCAGCTGCTCAACCTCTTCCTGCCTGTAATTATGGCCTTCGTAGTCACTCTTCTGCCAGGCCAACTAGAGACACCTAGCTTTGCCTGGAGAGGAAACTATTTTGCTTTTATTTTTAATTTTTTAAATGTAAATTAAGGGGCCAGCAGATGATGTAATGGTTACATTGTTGGACTCCCAGTAGTCAACTCTGGTTTGAGTTCCAGACCTGGAGGCTTAAAACTCAGGCAGGGCACATGTGTGTGTATGTGCCCAAAATCTTGAGAGGAGAGTGGAGGAGAAGGGATTTGCAGTGTGGCCATCCCCACTGCAGGATGATTGCTCACTTTCTGTCTCTCTGTCTCTCTGGTGAGTACACATGCCCTATAGCAAAAATCTCTCTCTTAAAAAAAAGTAAATTAAGCCAGGGTCTTTAGATTTCACAATCACTGCATTTACCACATGAGGCTTTCACTAATCTTCTTTGCTTTAGAAAACGAATAAACGATGGTTTCTTAGATTGATATAATGAAAAATTACCCTATGTGATTTGTTCCCTTGAATCAATATGTCCTTTGGGCTTAGTGTGAATCAATATTGCCCTACTCACCTTCCCACTATTTTTATCCTGAAATTATATATCAAGGGTCATATGTAGCTATGATCCAACTTAAGTACAAGTGCCTTTTGGTGACTTTGTAGCTCTGACCTTGTCTATGCCCTTTCTTCCAAAAGGTAACTACTATACTAAGTTTTATAGTAGTTTGTTCGTTATTTATTTTTGCATTTCGTTAGCATCTTATCACTTACGTGTGTATTTTTATAAATAATATATTTTTTGTTTTTGAATTTTATTTAAATAGTTTCAATCTATATAAATTCTTCATGATTCACTCAGTATTAAACTTTTGAGGTTTATCTGGGTGGTTGCAATTTGTTCATTTTTATTGCTGCATATTATTTTATTATACTAATACATCAAAATTTCTTTATCCATTCTCCTATTCCTACATATGCAGTTATTTTCAAGTGTTTGCTACCAGTCATAAGTGGTAAATGTACATCTGTCTATAGTTTTTTTTTTTTTTTTTTTTTTTTTTGGAGAGGTTTTTGCTATAAGGTGCATGTGCTTGCCAGAGAGACAGAGAGACAGAGAGAGACAGAAAGTGAGAAATCACCCCACAGGGGGCATGGCCACACCACAATCTCCTCCATTCTTCTCTCAGGATCTTGGGCATGCATGCACACGTGCCTGGCATGAATTTAAGCCACCGGGTCCGAGACTCGAGCTGTGGTCGACTACATGGGAATCCAGTGATGAAGCCATTGTGCCTTCTACTGATCTCTATCTATAGTTTTTTTTTTAATTTTATTTATAATTATCATAATCTTGTTTATATTACATTGAATCACATATATCTTTACAGTGTATTACATTTCTTTTTCCAGAAGGAAGACCATGCATATCAATCAATGTCTATAAGTTTTTTTTAGGTTATGTACTTAGGCAAGGAATTGATGATTTAATGTAATAGGTATGTGTATATTAAACTTTACCAAGTATTGATAAATTATTTTCCAAAGTGATGGCAACAATTGATCCTACCACCAGATATGTTTGCAATATCCAATTGCTTTTGTTACCACACTTCTAAATTTCTCTTGTGTGATAGATGATACACCTTAACAGTTTTAAATTACACTCTGACTACTCTTGGGTCATTGGAAAAGTCATGATGCATTTTTGCATAGAAAAAAAAAACATGGAAAAATATGTCATGACTTTCCTGTGACCTAATAATAATAATGAGAATCTTTTCATGTATCTGCCAGCTTTTAACCCTTTCTCAGTCTGTTCACTCCTTTCATGCATTTTTCTGTTACTTCTGCCTATTTTTATTACTTTAGAGGCAATTATATGTGTTACAAATATCTTCCCCTAACATATGGCTAATCTTTTCATTCTCCATAAGGTTGTCTGGAACATAGACATCCAAAGAAAGAAACTTTGTGGTTCTAGAAAAAAATCATTTTACATGTTTGGGCTTCCAAATGTGTTTTCACTTGGGTAAATGAGCATACTGATGAATCCCCATCCTACTAACTCGGTAGTTAGCCATGGCAAAATGACCTAATGTACATGAAAGTTCATTGTAAAAGTAAAGAACCATATACATATATACATAAAATATAGAAAGTCTAGTTTCCTTTCTACATCATTATATTGCTTCCATTTTTGTATATAGTATACTCATGGGAACATTATTTTGTTATTGGAGGTTTTTTTTTTTAATTGCACTTAATGTCTTGTGAAATCATTACTCATTTGTTTGTTTTCATATTATCTGTTTGTCTCTCTAGAATGTAAACTCCCAAGGACAAGAGTTTATTTGATTTGATTTTCATTGTATTCCTAGAAACCTGAAATAATGCCTTTCACTTAGTAGGTACTCAACAAATATTTGCTCAATGAATGACTGAGCCAGTGGTGGCAGTCATAGTTGTTTTTATCATTGCTGTATAATCATCCAAATGCTATGTTTAGAAGTTGCTACCTGCTCAGATAACTTCAAACATATGTAGTGTCTTTTTCAGTACATCTCTGGCACTTTCCTTTCTAAAGAGGGTGGATGGAGCTAGAGGAAGGGCATGGTGCCCTTGGAGCTGAGCGCTCAGTTTTCAGGCTTGTTGCGGGAGCCTTCTGATGGGCTGGCACTCCTCTGAGGGCAGATTTCTAGGGCAAGACCAGAATTTCCCAGGCTATTTTCTTTGCCCTTCTGAATGGTCACTGTCAATTTTGCTGCATTTTCAAATCCTGCTAGCTTTTGCTTTGTAGCTGTAGAAATCAGAGCTGGTAGTTTGGGAGAAATTTGTTTACATGTGAATGTGCGGAGAGGGGGTGTAGGAGAGCTGATGGCCATGGATATGAAGGGGTGAGGACAGCAGAAGAGGTCACCACAGATGTCTCTGAAGGCCCTGACCACTCTGGTGGGCACCCACTTCAGAGAGTTTTTGATTTCGCCTGGTGCACACTTAGGGAATAGTCATCTCTTTGTAGATCAGCAGGGATCCCCTGGCCCTGATCCAGCCCTTCAGTGGAACATCTGGAAAACCTTGGCCCCTCCTCGTACTGAAGACACTGAGCTCTGGAGACAGAGATCAATGACCTCTTCTTGGCTGCTCCTTAACCCATGTCCCAGACAAGTGTTTTCTGGGAACCAGTGAGTAATGCAGATCTCTGATGCCAAAGCTTGTGCTGTTGCGGCTTGCACTTTTGATAAAAGGGTGGGGGTAGAGAAAGGGCCTGGTAGAAAGAGCAATGAGAATTTAGCTTTTCAGGAAATTAGAACTCAAGTGGGGAGCGCTGCTTACTACTCACTGAGGAAGCAGCAAGCTGAGCTATTACCTAATGTCAATGCTCCTTCATGCTGGGGTAGAGTTTAGGGGTGGGGGCAGGCTTGTGGCTAGAAACTAATTTGGTTCTAACCTCCAAACAGGCAATCTTTGGAACCTCTGGAAGATGATTCTGGAAAAGTGCATGGTGATTTTTTTTTTTTAATGCACATAATTTATAATATACTGGGTTGTGCTGAAAACAGTGAAAAGAACTTAGGATGTATAATAGATTGGGGATAAATATACCATGTAATTACCTATTCTGCACTAATGTTTTATAACCCTTGTATTAGTTTGCATATTTAATATTTGTCATTAAATATATCCATATGTATGCATATAATAGAGAAATATAGCATAGAAATGCCCTTAGCCCATCCTTCAATAAATGGCCTCTTTACACTTGGGATCAGTTCCCCAAGACCAGCTTATTTTGAGTATCACTGAAATAAGAGTTCTTTTGTCCTGCCTCTTTCTTGCTTATGGAAAGTCCCCCATAAATACCACTTGAACTGTTGGTGATAATGAAACTGCAACTTTTATTGCCCTGAAATTCTCTTGCAGGCTTATCCCAGTGGTGTACCTGCCCATGTAATGCAAAAACAAATTGGCAGGTTTAAAGCAGCAAAACATTGGAAGGAAGCTAAATGTCTTTCTCTAAGGGTCATTTTGTACATCCCTATAATGGAGTAATAAGCAACCATTATAAGTGTTTGGGCTTATTTTATATATTAATGTGGAAATATGTTCAAAATAAATGACTAAACAACTGAAGTGAGTTATAATAGGTATACTATAATCCCATTTGTGTAAAAAGAAAAAAACAAAATACACATGCACACATGTGCCACATACATGCGGGTACTTCAAAAAGTTTGTGGAAAATAGAATTAAAATACAAGTTTATTTTGGTGCAAAAATTTTTGAAATTCATACATAATTTTTTCATGATACATATTTTCCATTAATATTTTGAAAACCCCTGTACACACACACACACATGCACATGTAATAGGCTTGTGTAAACACACAAAAAGGTTACCTCTGAAAAATAGGAGGGCAGGTCAAGGGTATTTTGTTTCCTCCCTACCTTTTTACCCCTTTGACATTTGTGCCATGAACTTATATATATTTAAAATCTGTTATTCCAAATTCCATGTTGTGTTACCTCCTCATGTATGCTGACTACCTCCTCTTTCCCCCAACAACCTGCCTCCTCCTTCTTCCAGGTCTCGCCCCTGAAAGTCAGCTTCTGGACTCCTTCCCAGTACAGCTTGGCCGCCTTCTCTAAGGAGAACAGAACTTGCTGGTCATACTACTGTTTTTCCCGCTTCTTTTAAAGTTTATTAATTTATTTCTTTCATGAGTGAAAGAGAGATGGAAAGATATATAGAGAGACAGTCACACATGCCCCGCCCCCCCCCACCACCACAACAGGGTCCTCACACTACAATTTACCCCAGGCCTTCCTCAGTCCCAGATCATGAGCACACTTCCATGTGGTATGTCCAGGGAAGTCTCTGGATATGAACCAGGAACGTTTCCATGTGAGTCAGCCTCGCAGAACATTGCATCACCATTATACCACCTTCTGGCCTGCTGGGCATACAGCTTAGTGGTTCATTAGGCCTATCTGAGGCTGTTCTGCCTTATTTCTTAGGGTTAGCTCCTCCAACCAGACTGCCAGCACTGTATGTGGTTCTGTGTATAAGAAGACACCAGGTACTACCTACCTGTGCAGTCTGAGGAATAAGGGTCTCTTTGACAGACTTTTCTGGCTTCCTGTGGCCCTAGAGCTGGACTCTATGACCCATGCCCAAGGGCTGAAGTGCTCAGGAACCTAGTGTTAAGTCACTCTACAGTGATGGGATCAAGGCTGTGTGCCAGGGCTCTGGGGACAGCTGGAACTCAGTTCAGGCAGCTTATCACCCAAAGCCAGTTCTGCCCTGCCTTCCAAGGCTTGACTCGAAGCCCACACTGGACACTCAGATACTCTCCTGCCCCACAGTGGAGCATCTGACTGAGAACCATTTTGAAAAACACCCTTATTGGTTTTCTGTTCTACTCCCTGGTGTCTGCAGTATCCACCTTGCTGCTTACTGGGGCCTCACTGGTGTAGGAGAAAGGAGCAGTTAGAGATAATATGCATGGTTTAAGGAATGAGAGGTTTGTGGGAGAAGGCAGCAAACCTTCAGTTTGCCCTGGTCATGTGCATTTAGGGTTCCTAGAAGTGGAGTATGCAGAATTAAGTTCCTCATTATCTGACAACTGATTGGCATTTAGCCTAGATCCCACTGTCTAAGGTCTAGGCCACTTTACAAGAACTTGACTCTTCAGGAAAATGGAGGGGGGCTAGTCCTCAGGGCCACCCACTGTGTTGCCTATATATATGGCCTTTGATACTTTTCCATGTAAAAATAGGAAAACTTGTCTGTACCCTCAAAGGGCTTGAAGTTTGGTCCTGGCTTGTCTGAAAACACAATGTCACAGTAAAATAGCACTTGAAAAAGCTCAGAGTCTGCTCTGTTATGAACTGAAGTATCTCTGAGAACAGAGTGATGCCTGCCTTCCCTCTTCCCCCTTCTTTATACTCTCTCATCTTCATTCTTTAGGTGCTTATCAGTTAACTCTGGGAATGCAAAGATGAGTCACAGATGGTCCCTACTTTCAAGGAGTTCACACTTTAGTAGTAGGAATGTTTAAATAAAATAAGTGCAAGACAGTGCTGTGGATTCAGGAGCTTATTCTGTTCCAGATTCATTGAGGCTTAAAGGATGGACTGGCCAACGCTTCCTGGCTCAAAATAGGGCTTGGAAGCAAAGATGGGTCTTTCCTGATGAGGAAAGGACAGCAGGCTTCATTTGGATGTGTGGGAGGTGGAATGTAAGGACAGGCAAGGTTTAATCGACCAGAATAGGTGGGAGCAGTGTGCCTGGCTGGAGAGGAGAAGCATGGAAGGCAGCATTGCATCCTGCTGGAAAAGAGCTGCAGCAGCTCAAAGGCCATGAAGGTTTCATTGTGACCCTGTCACTGGCTCACCTAGACTGGTTCCCCCACATTTCCAGGTTTCAATTTTCTCACTTTCAGAATGATGACAATAAAACTGCCCTTTCTACAACCACTTTTTGGTAGAAGAGGAATCTGAGACTCTGGTTTAGCTGGTTAGAGAAAAAGTCAGGAATCAGCTGGGCTTTGAATGGTTTAACCCCTTTAAGAGCCTCATTCCGTTCCCTCTGCCTGCTTTCCACATCAGCATGTGTGTCCTTGACATGCTTGGGGGTCCTCAAATCCCCCAACATTGTGTGCAAAGAATTTTCTGTATATTCTGGACATTTATTTTAAGGAAAGAAGGTCTATAGTTTGCTCCAGTTTTCAGAAGAATTTAAAACTTCAAAAGGCCTGAGAAAGACCAGCTGTGGCATGGTGGTTAATGCAGTTGGATCCTACATGGCCAACGGTGTGATTCGAATTTTTGACCCAACACCTTGAGAAACATGGTGAACACATGTCTGTGTACCCCAAAAAATCCCAGAAGGAGGGAGAAATGTAGGAGAAGAGATTGTGGCATGACCATTCCCCCCGGGAGTGCTTTCTTGCTTCCTACTCCCCTGTCCCTCTCTCTGTCTCTCTCAAGTGAGTGGATATTCCCTCTAAAAAATTATAATTCAATAAATAAATAGGTACATAAATAATTTTTTTAAAAGCCTAAGAATAACTACTCTGGAGAATGGCTGTGGGTCCTACCATGCCACCCTAGTGTAACCTTTCTTCTTGTTCCTTTTTCCCCCTACATTTTTAGGAATCAAATAATCGACACAATAGACTGTGCTAAGCAATTATTTTTCACTTGAAAGAAATTTAGAAATATTCCTAAAATGTAAAAATATTTTAATTGCCTGCTGAAGGAGAAAGTATTGAATATAACTTAAATGCTTTATGTTTTGGACGCTTTCATCAGTTATTGGCTGTGCTCTTCTAAGGAGTGTGAGGGGTGTAGGGCTTGTCTCTACACCAAAGGATTCCAGCTTGCTTGCTTGCTTGCTTCTGTAATTCCTTCCCACCATTCCTATGGACTAAAAAGAGAGATCTTATTTTATGTATAATTGTGTGGGAGCCTGAGGATGTGTTCAGCTTTTCTTTTCAAGTAAGTACTTGTTTTTATAGTCATTACTTGCTACTTGGGTGATATGGAGTTCTGTATATTCCAGGCTCCAGAAGAGTAGGTCTTGAACTTGAGCCTGTGTCAGCATCGCCTAGAGAGCAGTTAGACTACCACTTGCTGAGCCAATCCCCTGAGGTTTATGATTCTGGCCATCTGAGTGAGGCCAAAAATTTGCCTTCCTAAATTCCCAGCTAATCTGAGACCTCTACTCAGTGGAACAGTCTGTGAGAGCCACTGTTTTTAGAGTAGAACTTCTCAAACTTTATTGAGTGTGTAAGTCACCTGAGGGACCTAGTTAAAATGCAAATTCTCAATCAGAAAATACTGGGGGTGGGAGTGGGGGTTGACAGTTTCAGTTTTCTTTTTCTTTTTAAAGTTTTTGCCATAGGGCACATGCGCTTGCTGGAAAGAGAAGGAGGGGTGAAAGTGAGAAATCTCTCCCTGGGGGACAGAGGATGGCCATGTCTCAATTCCTTCTCCATTCTCCTCTCAGGATTTTGGGCACACATGCCTAATATAATTTTCAAGCAGCCCAGTCTGGAACTTGAACTGTGGTCAACCACGTGGGTGTCCAGCACCTTAAGCACCATGTTGGTGTGCTTTTAACCAGCTCCCAGATGTTGCCAGTTTTGCTGGTCCCTGTCACATGCTTTATGTAGAAAGATTTTTAAAGCAGTGGTTTCCAATCCTGTCTACATGTTTCAATCATGAAGGGCTTCAGGAAAAATGAGGAGAGAAAAAAGGCCATATTGCAAAACAGATAAATTGGAGCCTCTGAGGGTGGAGCCTAGGTATAGTTATAGCTCCCCAGGTGATTTGAATATGCAGTCAAGGTTGAGCATCTTGATCTCAAGGTTGTGAGATTGCTGAAAGTCTGTCCTGTAATTTGATGGAGCCATTACAACATTGAATATTTGACTGAGTAGTGCAGTGGTTTGAATATGGCCCCACTAAAATTCAGGTGTTGCCAATGTGATACTATTCGGAAGTGGGTCTTTAAGAGGTGATTAGACCAAGAGGGCCTTTCCGTTGTGAGTGGGATTAAAGCTTTTATAAAAGAGACTTCCATGTTAGGCCACAGGTGCTGCTGTCTGAATGGTGCAGTAGTAAGATGCTATCTTGGAAGTGAAGAGTCAGCCCTGATCTTGGACTTCCCAGGCACCAAAACCGTGAGAAAATAAGTTTTTGTTCTTAATCAATTGTCCAGTCTCAAGTATTTTGTTATAGCAGCACAAAGAGACTAAGAGAATTAGTCACTGGTTTCCAATTGTGGTTTTACATCTGAATTATCTGGAAAGTTTTCAAAGATTTGGATGAGATGATAGGTCCAGGAGATGCTTCAGAATAATACAGGGAGTGGAGTAAGGTATTGATCTGTGTTGTCCAGTATGTAGCCATTAGCCACCTACAGCTATGTATATTTAAATTAAAATGTTAAAACCTGAAAGCTTGGTTTTGTGATACCTGCCACATTTCAAATGCTTAGTCAAATGTTGCCAATAACTACCACGATGGATAGCGCAGGTATGAAACGGTCCATCACTGCAGGAAACTCTGCTGGACAACACTGACGTGTGAAATGAGATTGGCCATGAGTTATTAACTGCTTAAGTTGGGTCCTTTATTATCTACTTTTAGGTATCTTAATTTCTATAACATACTGAAACTAATTGAATAAGGATATAGAAACACAGTATATAGATGTAAATACCAGATATAGTGTGTGTGAAAGAGGAGGGTCTGAGGAAGGACATCTGGGGGGAGGGACAGGGAGGCAAAGCATTAGTGGCACAAAGAGGTGTGGTATTATCTGTTGAAGATATTTTGTAGTTTTATCAACTGCGTTAGGGAGAAATGTTCACCTGTTGAAATATCCATTTTGTAAGACAAATAATAATGTGATTGAATGTATGGAAGAAAATGAAATGAAAAAAAATGATGCCAAGGTCTCGCTCCAGATCAACTTAACTAGAAGTCATAGGCATGGGGGCCCACACACGGGTGTTTTTGGTAGCTTCTCTGATCTTCCCAATATCTAATCAGGATTGAAGTCCTTGGGTTAATTGAATAGGTGTGCTGAAGAACAGGTAGGCCCAGCTGCGTTTCTGCCCTTCGAGATCTTCACTCTATTGCAGAGTATCTGCCTGGTTAATGAGGATAGGGTAGCTATCCGGCTCTTCTCTCAGACATATGATAAAATCCAGACAAAATTATTGAAAAGGCTTTGGAAAATGCCAAGTATTACATACACCAAAGAAGTTTGTTACTTTTCCTTGTTTCAAGTCTTGCTACAATGAGGCCTTGGAGTAAGAGTGTCAGAAAAAGCAAATCAAAATTTGGAGGCCTAGTTTGAATTATAGACAAATTACAAATGATTTTTTTTGTATAAGTATATCCCATATAATATTTGGGATATAAATATACTGAAAAGTGTGTGTTTTATCAAGCAACCATGTCTTGGAACCACTTTTGTTGCTCCAGCCACAAGGGCAGAGCCCAGAATTTTTAAATGTATAGCTGCAGCTCCTCAGGTCCACTTCTGTTTGAGGGATTTTTCTGTTTACCATCAACGTGGAGAAGATTAGACTAACTGAGAAAGAGAATTCAGTTTTTAAATCCAGTGGAGAAATTATTTATTTAGATCTTCTTTGATTTCTTTCAAAAGTAGTGTATAGTTTTCTTCATATAGATCTTGTATTTAGGATTGTACCTGAGGGTTGTATATATTTTGTTAGATTTATACTGGAGGGTTGTGTGTGTGTTTGTGTTTTCACATTTTTGGTTTTTTAAACATCAAGTTCCAATCATTCATCTCTGGTGTATAGACCAGCAATTGACTTTGTATGTTATCCTTGTAAGGGAGGGGGTGGAATGACTGATTATTCCAAGGCCCCTTAGTGTAGATTTCCATGCTACTGTACCCTTACTTCTGCAGGACAGCCCATAGGGAACCCCCCTGTCATTTCAGTGTCTGGGGCTCCTGAACATTTTTCTAGTGGGCCATAGAAAGTTCACTTAAATCTTAAAAAAAAAAAAAAAAAAAAAAAAAAAAAAAAAAAAAAAAGAAAGGTAGTTGATTAAGTGAAGTTACACTTAGGTATAGGTGATTACTAACCTGAATCTCCTGAGCTATTCTTTTTGCTAGAGGGCGCGTGCGCTCGACAGACAGACAGAAAGAGACAGAGAGATAGAAAGTGAGAAATCACCCGCCAGGGGGGATGGCCACACCACAATCCCTTCTCCTCCATTCTCCTCTTGGGATCTTGGGCACGCACGCACACGCGCCCGGTGTGAGTTTAAGCCGCCGGGTCCAGGACTTGAACCGCGGTCGACTACGTGGGGGTCTAGGACTTGAACCGCGGTCGACTACGTGAGAGTCCAGCGACATAGCCATTACGCTAACTGCTGGTCCCTCCTGAGCTATTCTTTTTACCCTCTCGAATTTATTTAAGTAACTGGTAGAATTTTCAACTGTTTCAAGTAGCCCAGTCTGGAACTTGAACTGTGGTCAACCATGTGGGTGTCCAGTGCCTTAAACACCATGTTGGTGTGCTTTTAACCAGCTCCCAGATGCCATTTCTACTGATTCCTGTCACATGCTTTATGTAGAAAGATTTATGTGTAAGCTTTGTGGCCAGGTGAAAAAGAAAAGTTCATTGGTGTGTAGAGCATATGGATTTTTTTTTGACCTAGGTTCTTTGTGATAATCAGCTTTATGGCTAGGTTAAGAACTGGTAGAAATAGGTGAGACACTTGCTAGACTATTTGGCTAAATACTTGAAGTATAAAAAACAGTAATTCAACAGCAATGACTCAGATTCACTTACAGCTTTAGAATAGTGTTGCTAAGACTAAATGTTAGCTGTCATTGTCATCATAACCAAGCTACTGTGTATTTCAACCACTTTAGGAAACAGAGCACTAGGTAAGGAATAAAAGGCTGAGGCAGGATTACAGAGACTCCTCTGGGCAGCATAATGAGGCCCTGTCTACAAGAACAGTGTTGGGCTAGCCTGTGCTGGGTTGTGAAGGCAGCTGGAACCCACATGGCCGACTATGCCATTTGAGCCCTGGACCCAGTGGTTTAAGATTAACACATCAGGCATGTGTTGGTGTCTGCCTGCCCCAAATCCCCGAAGGAGAATGGAGAAGGGTGCAGCCACCTCCGTCCCCCACCCTTATGATTTCTCACTTTCCCTCTCTGTCTAGCGATTGTACCCTGTGGCAAAACATCTTTTAAAAAAGTCATTAAGTTTTTTTTTTTAATCTATTTAATATGATTGCTGGGAATACTGCTAATAACTGCTAATAATGATTTTAAAAAATCTACCATCTATTTAGCACCTATTATGTAGCAGGCGCTATGCTAAGCCCTTTTGCATATGCTACCTAGTTTTTTATTTTCCTCAAAACGCCATGTGAGGTAGGGATTCACTCTCTGGGATGTAGAGAGGCCAAGTTACCTAAGGAGCTCACTTAGCTTATTTCAGCACCTCACTTGGCCAGTCTGTCTGTGCAGTCCATAGTGTCCTTCTATGGAGAAGCTTTGTGATCCAGAGAGCTATCTTTCCCACACTGCACTCTCCTCGCCTGTAAAGAATTTGGGCCAGCTGTTTCCTTCTGGCCCATTGCAGCTGTCTTCGAGGATTCTTTACACTCCTGAGTTCCCTCTTTTCAAGAGCCCTTGAGTATTACTTTGCTAATTCTAGGGAGAAAGTCAGGGGGCCTGGTGGGTTACCAGGCTGCTAGAAGTGCAGAACTTAAGATGGAGAGTGCAGTTCAGGAAGTACTTGGGGGTGAGGGGATTCTCAGAAAAGGGTTTGACCTCTCTCCCAAGAACAAAAGTCTTATGCGGTGTCAGCTGTGGGCTCATACTCCAGCATTTGGATGCTCTCAAGATGCAGACCAATTGTTTTCTTTTCCTAAGGTTTCTTTTCATGGGGAAGATGGGGGAGCTTCAATAGCATCTCATGCTAGGATCCCCAGCCTTTCCCAGGCACCTATGATTATGTGGACATGGACACCCAGCATGTACAGATTGACCGAGGAATCAAAGACTGATTTTTCAAAAATGGCTTCCAACGTTGCAGAGCATTGTGCTATTGCTGGCCACTGTGGCTGCACCGTAGATGCTTACCTGTGTTAAAAGTATAATTGGGGGAGGCAGCAGGTGGCAGTGGGTGGCATGGTGGTTGAGATGTTGGACTCCCACCTGGCTGACCATGGTTGAGGTCCTGGACCTGGCAGCTTGCTTTCTCACTTTCTCTCGCATGCTCTTTCTGGTGAGTGCATGTGCCCTACAGCAAATTAAAAGAATAATAATAATTTTAAAAAAGTTTCCCTAAAAATAAGTATAACTGGAGGGAAGGAGACTCTTAATTTTTAGTCATTATTTACATATTTTAACATCAACTATTTGATTTGGGCATTTAAATTATACTTTTGTTATTGTTGCTTTCATTTTTTAAGGTTTTTGCCATGGAGCATGTGTGCTCACCAGAAAGACACAGTGAGAAGGGAAGTGAGAAATAATCCCTCCCTCCCCAGGGAGGATGGCCATGCCACAGTCCCATCTCATCCATTCTCCTTCTGGGCTTTTGGGAACACATACACACATGTCCAGCATGATTTGCAGGCTATCAGTTCTGGGACTCAAACCATGATTGGCCATGTGGGAGTCCAGCACCTTAACCACCATACCACCTGCTGGCTCCTAAATTATACTTTTTAATAAAAGAAAATTCTGGGCCAATCAGGTGGTATAGTGACTAAGGTGGGTGGATTCCACTTGGCTGACTGTGGTTCAATCCAACAGCTTGGAAATACACATCCGGTGCAAGTGTGTGTGTGTGTGTGTGTGTGTGTGTGTGTGTGTATGTGTGTGTCCCAAATCTCGAGAAGAGAATTGAGAAGGAATTGTGGCATGGCTATTCCCCCTGGGGAGTAATTCCTCTTTCTCTACCCCCTCCCTCCCACTTGCCTTCGCTCCCTCCCTGTTTCTCTCCAGCAAGCGCATGTGGCCTATAGCAAACTAAAATGAATGGATGAAAATAAACTTAAATGTATAAATAAAATTCATTCTGAGTTTTCACTGTTGTTTCTTTTATTAGACATGCAGAACAAAATTCCAACCTGCCTCTCTTTAGCATCATAGAAGCAGTTTTGAAATGAGAGGTGGAGGGGGTAGGAGTCTAGAGAGAAGAGCCTTATGGTCAAGTGTGTGGTTTTTGGAGACAGACACTGTTCAAACCCGTGTTCCACCTTAGGCCTTGTAACCTTGAGAAGGTTTCTTTTTCTTTTTAATGACAGAGACAAAGTACCCTGCAGTGGGGTCAGGTCATGCTATAATCCTTTCTTTTCACATTCTCCATCCTGTCACTAGCTTGGATATGCACACACGTGCATCTGGTATGTTTTTGAGCTGCCGGGGCCAGGTCTTAAACCAGAGTTGGTCATGTGGAATCTAGCTCTCACTGCAGAGCTTAACTGCTGTACTATGGGGGCTTGCCTTTCAGCAGGTTTCTTTAAATATTCTAAGCCTGAACTTCTCCCTTTTATGAATTCTTGAGGATGATACATCTCTCTCCTTGTGGTTGTGGTGACTGAGTGAGGTGAGTAAGATGCTGACAATGTAGCACTCAGAGATGACCAAGACCTAGATCTCTGAAGGGACTAAACCCCCGTGAGGACAACAGCACTCAGAGGAACAGGCTTCAGAGGATGTGAATGAACGCCCTGTCTCCACCTGTCCCATGGGGCCTGGCTGTCAGGGATGTTGTGCAAGAGGCTTTTCAGAGAAGGCTGGTCCAGGAAGCCCGCAAAGTCTTCTTATCTTCAAAGGTTCTGGGTTTCCTGTTCCTTTCAGAGGGACTGTGGTCAAGCGTGGAACTAAGAAGCAAGTACCTCCGTTACCATAGGGATGGAAGCCCCCTCTCTCGGGCTGGTCTGGCTTGGGGGCCCCATCTCCTATAAAGGAGAATCTCATTTGTGTATGGCCCTGGCTTCAAGAGCATTCCATGCCCTTACTGGTAAGAACAAGTGGAAGGTCAAGCAGATTCACATACACAGCTGTATCTGGGGCTCAGGGTCCTGTTCCGGAGGCACATTTAAATGTATAAAACCTGTTGGAGACTAAATGCTCTAGGAAACCTGTGGTTAGATAATCTAGCACTGAGGAAAATCGCTATAAATAATTGCTCCATTGCTTTGGACTTCTCTCAATAGAAATTAAAGCTTGTTTTCTCAGCAGCAAGAGCAATGAAAACATCTTCAGAGGAGGAGCTAGATTTTTTTCCCCCTGAGAGCAGATGATTTAGAAGGTATCTCTACAGGAGATTAAATGGGATTCAGGTAAACAGCTGAAAGGTTTATATAGGATTAAGTTTTTAAAACACCACCCTACAGGGCATTTTTCCTTTGCAGAGATGAGGGTGCAGAGCAGCTGCTTTGGAAGCCAGGTCAGTGGTGAATGTTTACAGAGTGTGAAGACTGGACTTCTTCACAACCCCCTCCTGAAACACTCTAGATAGGAGACAGCCCTTTTTTTTTTTACCTGCTAGAATTTTCTCCATAGACACTGAAGTGTTAGCTGTCTGGGTCTAGTGACTAGCTGAAGAAGAGGCCACCTAAGATCCTCAGATGCCAGACCGGTGGCCTATAGAATGCCTTCCCTCCTTCTGATATTTTCTGAGCACCTGCCTAGGTCAGGCACTATAGTAGACATGGGGGCGGGGTGGGGGTAAAATGTGAACAAAACTATTTCTGCCCTTGTGCAGCTTACATTCTGCTGGAGAAACAGGTCACAGATAAGTTGTAGTTATTATACAATTGTAACTGCTAAGGAGGAAAAAAACACAAAGTAAGAAAGGTAATTGTGAATGGTAGCAGATGAAGAGCCTGAGATGTTGGGGAACAGGGAAACCAGATAACATCTTAAAATGAGGAGGCCTGCCATGCAGCCATGAAAGAACATTCTGGATAGAGGAAATGGAAAGTGAAAGGAAGGAAAGGAAGCCAGCCACACTGTGGCTTCATTTAAGGAAGCTTCATTTAAGGCTTCCTTCATTTAAGGAAGCCACAGAGTGGCTGGAGCAGAGGCACTGGTGAAAGCAGAAAGCAAGGACAGAAGCACCAGGGAGCAGCCAGAGCAGGGATGTGCAGGATCCAGTAAGGATTCTGGCCTTGGCTCTGAAGTAAGGTGGGAGCCACTGGAGGGCTTTGAACAGAAGAGTGGCCTAATTTAACAGAATCATTCTGATTCCTATGTAAGAATGGACAGCAAGGGGAAAAGGTAAAACTGCAGACCAGTAAGAACCACTGCCATGATCCAGGCCAGTAATGACAGTAGCTTGGGTCAGGGTGGTGGAAATAAGTAGTAGTTATATCTTGGATATACCTCAGCAGGCAGAGCTACATGCCAGAATTGGACAGTGAGAGGACAGGAGAAACCAAAGATGACTCCTAGGTATTTGGTCTGAGCAATTGGAAAGATGGAGTTGCCATTGACTGATGTGGGAGGAGATGCAAAGAGTGAGGGCTGTTTGGAGCTCTTTCCAGTCTGTTATATTTGAGACGTTGGACTCTGGCATCTAGGTAGGAGGTCCAAGAGATGTAAATTAAGGTGCCATGAGCATGTGGATGGTCCATGGAGCTGTGAGAATGGAGACAAATATGGCACTTGGGAGCTGAAGAAGCTTCACGGTGCAAATCTGTCATTGTCCAAAGGGGAAACTCAGTCACATAGAAGTGAAGACCTTAAGTCACCCAGGTTTGCTGGGACCCTCTCTTGACAAAATAGCATGTGGCTCTCATGATACACGCTCGACTCTGTGTTTTATTATTATTTTAGAGATTTTTGCTATAGGGTGCATGTACTTGCCAGAGAGACAGTGAGTGAGACCCCCCCCCGGGGGGGTGGGGGATGAACACACCACAATCTCTTCTTCTTCTTTCTCCTCTAAGGACTTTGGGAACACATGCCTGGTGTGAGTTTTAAGCTGCCAAGTCCAGGACTCAAAATGTGGTCAACTATGTGGGAGTCCAGCAATGTAACCATTACAACATCTCTTGGTCCCTCGACTCAGTTTTTAAGTTTTTTTCATCTAGCTCCTTCATAAGAGAGAACCGGAGATACAGTACCCACAATGGGGTGCTGACATTGTAATTCATTCCCATTCTCAGCCAGTTGCAGATTATGGGTATACACACACATGCCCAGCATACAGCTCTCCAAATGTGAACTCAGAATCTTCCTATTGGAATTGCCTTGTGGAGGAGTATCATTTTCTACAGCTGTGTAACCATCTGGTCTTACAACTATCTTAATACAGTATAGCTGCTCCCTAGTCTTCTAACCAATCCCTGGAGGGTTACTCAAAAATTGTGCAGTTCATGAACTGTCTGCTGTTGGTCAATGAAGAGATAAGACCAGAAATAAGCATTTAGAAATTCTCATATCAGCTTGATATTGCTAGAACATCCAAGGACAGCAATGGAGACTCATCTTGTTGAGCAGGGAGTCGACAAGTTTGGATGTCATTTATTTCATGTGGTAGCTCATTTGTGATACAAGTTGCATGTGAATTGTTGGAGAAGGACCATGTAGTAGATTGCAAATAGAACAAATATAAATATGGATCCTTTACTGCAGATAGCTTGAGAGGTGCTACTCCAGAGCACCCTTAGCTTCCAGAGCCCCAGCATGGTGTCTTCCGAGGTAAACACTTTGTAAGTACTTGATAGATGTATGTGCAGAATCTTGTGTTCCTTTTCCTGTTGTCTAAGACTCATGTCCTGCCTTCTGCCAAATGATAATGTCAGCATTTTGTTTGTCCCTGAGGTATCTACACTTCCTTCTCACTGCTGCTAAAGATCTGTGGCTCTACTATTCTGTATTTGGAGAGACCACATATGTCTCAGCTCACTGTCAGTCAGGCTTTCCTAACAGTAGGTCTCCCAATGACAGTGAGATACAGCTGCTTGGAATGAAGTGCCATGCAGAGTTTAATGGCACCTTAATGAAACAGGTGGTGCTAGATGTTTGGCATATTCCCATGGCCACATCCTCCTCATATGACTTTTAATGACTCAAGCTAGAGAAGGAGGGAGGAAGGAGGCCCAGGAAGAGTGGCAATTGGCAACTAGCTTGGAGGCAAATGCCCAGTTGGAGAGACAGCTCTGGAAGGCATTGCCCAAATGTCACAAGGACCTACTGGGGAGCTGGCTGCCCAGGTTCTAAATTCCTGGTGACTGACATGCAGCTGATGGCTCCTCATTCTAGTGGCTGGCAGTGCACTGTTTAGAGAGCACAGGTTCTTGTTTTATGCTTGCTGCTGGGACTGGACCTCAGATTTCAGAATGTGCCACTAAACAGATGGCAGCTGGGGGTATCTACAAATTAAGGGCCTCATTCTATTTGGTTCTAGCCTATTTTACTTTGGCAGTGTAGCTTATGTCTGTTTGGCCTATGTTTCAACCCAATGAGAATATCCTGTTTTTTTTTTTTGTTGTTGTTATTTTTTTATTTCAGTAGGAGAAAAAAATATAGGTTGATATATTGAGTATGTGAACATGTGTAAAAGTCTTCCAAAAGTTCATGGAAACTGTATTATGAAAACTGCAAGGATTTCAATTTCTTGTCTCGAAAAAAATTTGTACTTTAATTCCATTTTTTCCATGAACTTCTTGAAATCCTCTCATATATATATATATATATATATATATATATATATACATATATATACGTATATACACACACGATCCCTACTAATTGAGTGTCCACAACTTTACTGAAGACTCTTCAAGTTGCTAAAGAGGATGATGAGCTACAGAACCTAGCTCTGGAAGGACTAGGAGAAACTGGAGCCTTCCACAGGAGAGAATCCATAACAGACACATTTTGTGAATATCAAGCCCTCAAGGCAGTGATCTATATGTATGGGTAGGGTTGTTACATAAAAAGACTCTGCCTCAATCAGGAAAACGGTGAAGACCAATCGGGAAAATGTATCTCAGCATAAAGATTTCTCTTAATTAAACTGACTGCTTTTGGGGGAGAGGGTTGAGTTTCTCTCCCTGGAAGTGCTCATACAGATATTAGCTGACCTTATGCTTGAAAGGGTGTCCAACAGCCTAGGAAGTCAGATAAAATGAACTTGCAAACTCATCACATTCCCGTTTTAAAAAGGAATGACATAAAATCTCTTCCTGGCTCATGGTTCTGAATCTTTTGTGCTAGGCATATGCCCAGTCCTCAGAAAAATGCTAAATAAAGGTTAATTGATAGGACAGTAGTCAGGTTTGGAAAATTTAAAAATAAGCTGATTTCTGAAGAGTTTGGTGACATGATGGAAATAATTCTGTAGGTGCTGAAAACTCATGTTTGCTTCTCATATTTTGGGCTATCCATCTAAGGAGCAGGGAATAAGAATTCTCATTTTGTACATCACTGAGTACTTGTATGTGGAATAGTAAGATATGACTGTAGCTCTGAAATCAGTAGTTTAACTGGTCATCTTCTAATCTCCTTATGTCATCTTCTACAATCTTTTCTGAGTGATTTTAAATGTGTATCTCATCAAATTACTTCTCAGTTTAAAATCCTTCAGCATTTCCCCAGTGTGATTTTCAAGGACTCCAGCCATGCAGTCAGTCATATGGGATTCACTGGCCTTAACCTCCACAGCACCTGATGGTCACTCCATTTTTTAATTATATTTTTTCAGACTTCTTGCTAATGAGTGAAGTTTTTTTCATATATTTTGGACATTAACCCCTTGTCATATGCATAGCTAGCAAATATTTTCTGCTATTTTACAGGTTGTCTTTTCACTCTATTGTATCCTTTGTGTAAAAGATTTTTAGTTTAAGGTAATCCTATTCATCTATTTTTGATTTTTGTAGGTTTTGTTAAGACTTTTTGCTATACAGTGTGTGCACTCCTCAGAGAGTCAGTGAGAGGGAAAGTGAGAAATTACCCCCCAAGGCGATGACCATGCCGGAATCCTTTCCCCTCCTAGGATTTTGGGCGCATCAGTCTAGGACACGAATCACAGTAGGTCATGTGGGAATTCAGTGCCATAACTACCACATCACCTGCTGGCCCCTTGCTTTTGTTTTTTGAAGACAGTTTTGTTATTTTTAAGATACCTTTGAGATTTTTATTCTTGTCTTTGATATGCATTTTCATAGTTACATGTCTGGGTATAGCTTTTTATTTTTCTTTCTTCAAATGTAATGGGCTTTTAAACTTGGGTAGTATCTTTCAAATATCTTGGAAAACTACCAGCCATTATCTCTTCAGATACTACCTTTATCTCATCTTTTTTCTTTCTTTCTGAGATCCTGATTGAATATACCCCATCTTGTCCCTCTTTCTTCATCTTCTATCCTCTCTTTCATATTTATTCTTTTCAAGGTTCACTCTGGGTAATTTCTTCTGACCAGCCAAGTTTTTCTCTAGTTGTCTCTAATTTGATAGTAAAGTCTTCTGTTGAGTCTAAGCCTGGTATTTTTAATTTCTAGAAGTTTTATTTGGTTCAAGTCTTCTGGTTCACTAAGTTTCCTCTTCCTGACAGATTTTCAAACTTGTCTTTTACTTTTTAATATTGTAAGCATAGCTGCTTTATAGTCTAATACCAATGCCTATAGTTTTTAGTCTATGATGTTTCTTGGCTGGTTCTGCTTATGTTTCTTGCATCTTTGGAGTGTTCATTGTGCTTGAAAATTTTATCTGTGGCCTGTTATGAGGCACCTTCCTCTTTTGTTTGTTTCTGCTAGGCACCTGGTAGTCCACAGCTGCCTTAAGCTAGTTTAATGCTTGAGTCTACTAAGTTACATATCTATACCAAAGTTTATTTCCAGTCTACTTTTATCCCAGGTTTTTGGGTCCTAGTGTATTGAGGGGAGTGTCTCTAATTTGGACCTCATCTTTGAGCAGGCCTTCCTCTCTTACATATGTCCTCCTAATCTTAAAATCTTCTATACCAAAATTTACTGGATTGGCAAATTCCCTCAGGGAAAAAAATGACTCCCTGGGTTCTCACATTTCCTGTTTCTAGTTCTTCACTTCTATCTTATCTGTTCCTTGATGCTTCAAAGTAGAATTTTAACAACTTTATCTAGTATTTCAGGGGGATTGTTACTTTTAGTGGTACAGTTGACTCAGATAGCCTAATCTGCCATTACCAGAAATTTGAGATTTCACTGTGAATGTGACCCCTTCAGTAGAGATTTGGTTGAACCCCAGGCTGGCCTTGTAACCTGGTGGTTAGGGGAGCTAGATCCCATATGGCTGAACACAACTCACGACTTAGCCCTGATGGCTTGAAAGGCACATGGGCATGTGTGCCTCAAAGCCTGACAGGACAGAAAAAGGCAGAAGAGATTGTGGGATGACCAACCCCATTGGAAGGTGTTCTTTCCCTCTCTTTCTGTCTTTCCATAAGCACACATGCCCTAGAGCTATTTAAACAAAGCAAAACTGACCCCAATCTTCATTATTATTATACTTCATTCTCCTTATTATACTTGTCATAAGGGGAAAAAAAACAAGTTTTTTTCCTTATGAATTTATTTTAATTTGTAACTTTTGTTTTTTATGATTAAAACAATCTATTTACTCTCTAGATGTCTGTGTGAGGGCACTGCTTAGCATAATGAGTAGCTCATAGTAGGTGCATAATAATCTGGCTTCCAGAAAAATGAATACAGCAGAATATTTGTTGATATGTATTGGCTAGATACAAAGTACATGATTTGAATACAATCCTATTAAACACTCTTTTGTCATCTTCATTTTCATAGATCAGTAAGTAAGAACTAGATATTCAGGATTCAGAAGCGCTCTTTCAAGATTTCAGAGTGTATTTGCCTTCAGGGACTGCAGCTGGCATCTTAATGTGCCCACCTTATCCTGCTCTGTGTGTAGTATCTGTCAGAAGCAGAGCTGTGGAATTGAGATTTGTATATAGAACATGAAGTCTTTTAATTTTGTGTTGTACATACTGAGAAACAAAGGATGAGGCAAATATTGCAACCTAGGTAGAAATATTTTAGAGACAGGATTTCCAGCCATCGTTACTATTTCTTGGTAAGATATTTAACAGATAACCCTTTAAGTATCTGAGTCAGAAATGTCTGAATATAGTTGTTCTAATTAATATAGTTGTTCTAATTCACTATTGTGAATAGTGCTTGGTAGGTCCTCAGTCAATGTGCATTAAGTAATTATACTTAATAATAGCTAACTCTTCTATAGTGCTTACTAGTGCTTACATGAACAATTTTAACCATATGACATATATTTATATACATGGTAGGTGCTGTTATCATCCCCATTTTTACAGATGAGGAAACCAAGGCCCAGTATTATGGAGTAATTAGCTTTAATTTGCCACACTAAGTGGCAGAGCCAAGATCTGAACTTGGCCCTTCTGCCTCTGATATCTGTGTTCCTCTCTTAAACTCTACTATTGAAAGGAAGAAGATTGAATCATAATTGAGTTTCTCAAGATCGTTTAGTTATATGTGCAGTTCTGTAGTTCTAGAGATGAGAAGCCCAGTGGTGGCTTGAACATCTTTGATATGCATGGAACTCTGCACTGTCAAAGCCATAATTCACTGGATTTATTAGTTATCTCCAAAAGGTTGTTGTCAGGTCTGACTGGCTAAAGGGAAAAAGTGTTTCTACAGAAAGGCACAAAACATGACTAAATATTTTTAAAGTTCAGAGATAAAATAAATGTTAGTAGTTGTTCTCCTTTGGTGACTATCTCACTTTCATTTTTTTCTTATTTTATGATGATGGCATTAAAAATGTTGGGTTGTTGAAAAAGTCATGATGTGTTTTTCTAGACAAAAATGCATCGTGACTTTTCTGATCTGGAGATCAGGTTTTGAATTTCAAAGTGAGGATGTCATGTTGATGTACCACTCTGTGGAAGCTATGAAGTAACAGGATTTTTGTTCTGTCCATTGTCTTTTTGTGCTGCCTTACAAGAAGGCTGGAATGTTTCCTGTACCCTTGGATTCTGTTTGTTGTGGTTGTGGTTTGTTGTTAAGCGTCACTCATAGGTTACTGTAACATCCTTGTTCTAGGGCTCTTTATCACATAGTAGTGAGAGGCAGTGACTTTGATTGTAATGTCATTGGATGAGTTCTTCTGTAATATTAGGTTCCCCTATAACTTCTTGGATAGAAGAATATAGAGATGGCTTAGGCCTTGAGGCCTGCTACTCCAGAGAATAATGATGCTTAAAAAATCATGCAGAATGAATAATCATTGATTATCTTTTTGATGCTTTTTCTTACTTTGGTATTTGGTTGGCATTTTTCTTTCTGGATTATCTGGAAAACTGACTTGATTCTTAGTCACTCCCTGAGCCTAGAGACCTGTCCACAGTGGAGATGGATGGAGTGAACCTGCCTTCTGAGCTGGAATTCACGATTCCAGAGCCCCTTAGAGCCTGTACCACACTTTTGAAATGTTCACATGGAACCTCAGAAGTGGCTGATTCCAGGACAAGCTTTAGCTTTGGCCATCAACTCTGGTAGGACAGATTTTTGCAGAGGTTTCATTTAGAAGGACTTGGAAGTTAATTAAAGCTGACCACTGTTTAGGAAATGCAAAGATTTGACACATTTTCATCTGGTAGAGCCAGACTGAAACCATACTCCACAGTAACATGTGGAGAGACCAGTCACTGCTCAAGTATTTGGCTGTCAGGGTTTAAATCTTAGTTGGGTGTAAAAGAGAAAATTCTTCATATATTCAAACTTCATTTTAGTACTTTTTTGGGTATTGACCCTGACTCTGACAGCCGTTCTGTGTTTACAGTGCTTCAGCCCTGCCATTTGGGGACCACCCTAAATAGATTGCTCATGAATAAAGCTGAGTATAGATTCTGATTTTTGTAGAGAGTAACTGGTCATTGAATTTGCATTGACTGACAGCTGCAGTGTTGTAGAGCAGTCCTAAGAGGATTTGGGAACCCTGCCAGGATGCCTCTTGGCTGACCTGTGGTGGGAATGAGTACATGAGGCCACCTCTTACACGCCTGCTGCTGACTCAGCTGTAGCCAGAAGGTTATGTGCTGTACGTAGGAGCCAGGCTTCAAGTCCTGAAGGCTCCTGGAAGTGGGCTCCCCTCATGCAAAGGGTATTGGCAGAGGAGAGAGACCCCTCTCTGCATTTGCCATCCTGACTGGCTTCTCCCCACTGTGCATTTATGTGGGGTGTTGCCTTTCTGGGGTGGAAGGTGTTAACTGTATATTGTAGTTTTTATGCATTTATAGATATTCTTAGGCATCTGTTGAAAGTCCCCCATGTTTTCAATGCTACTTTACCCTCCCTACATGATGAAAGTGAGAGTTCCTTAGGAAGTTGCCCTCCTTCCCTCCTGTGCTGGAGGGAAGGACAAGCTAGGCTGGTATTATCATTTCTGCATATCTACAGGGGGAACAGGGTGTGGGATCACTGCGCAGGCAGGTGGATAGGAGGGAGACAGTCCTTTCTTCCCAGCCTCGGGAGGTGCTCAGGCTTTGGAAAGAGGTTGCTTCCCTCATCAATGCTTTGCAGAGATGAAGGGGGTTTTGTTTGTTTTTCTCCTTTGTACAGAACAGTTTAGAATTCATGAGGCTACTTAAGGCCTTCTGGAGTACAGAACTGTTTCTTGGCAAATGCCTTGGGGAGTCGGTGGCTTTGTGGACTGCCATCCAGTCCCTCTCCCTGCCACACCATTTCTAGAACACCTGCTTTTGCAAATTTTCTACCAACCAGAACTGCTGTGAACATCTGGAATCCTGAAACTAGCACCGTTTCAAGTGAAGGGGAAAATCTGAAATCCCAGCCAGGAGGTGGGATGAGAGGGTTCCGAGTTCACTTTTATCCTTGGTAAACTACAGATGGCTGCCATTAGCTCACTTGATGAAAGGAGGCCTATGGGGTTCCATTTCCTTGCTGGATAAACCAAGACCGGAAGTGACCTGCCTAATAGAGTTTACAGTATGATAGTAGTGAAGGAGGCCTGAGTTCAGCTCCCTCTGCCACCCCTACAACCATCCCTGTTGTCCTGGGCAGGCCATCTAGCCTCCAGAAGTTGTTTCTGGGTAGGTAAGATGGGAGCAGAAACTGTCAGAGAACGTGTCTTGTCTTCACACCTATGACAATGTTATAGGAATAACGGCAGGTGGCCTATGCCTTATAAACCATAAGGAATTTTACAGTTGCAAAACAGTTCTACCTTTTACAGCTGACTGAGCAGGTTAACAATGAACTCTTCAGAGTTCCTGGCTTGTGGGTTCTTGAAATGATTTAAAATAACAAACAAAACAAGCAAACAACACTCTTTTCCCTATTCATGAGTGAGAGAGAAAGAGAGAGAGAGAGAGAGAGAGAGAGAGAGAGAGAGAGGTGAACCTCCTTCCAGAAGGTCTGGTCATGCCACAATCCTCTTCCTCCAGTCCGTCAGATCCTAAATGTTTCCGACTGACTGAGCTGGCGATTTGAGCTGCTGTCTCCATGTGGGATCGCACTTCTCTCCTGCAGCACATTACCACTGTACCATGGAGCCAGCCTGATATGTGTTCATGCCTAGTTTTCCTAACTATAAAATACTTTCTCATAGTAAATTTCTAGTACAGAAAGGTGAAGAATGAAAAAAAAAAAACAAAACATTTTACCATTTAGTTCTATTCTCCAGAGGGAGGGAAGGGGATAGGAGGGATCTATTTACTTCTTGTGTGTCATTCCAAAAATTGTGTCTCTGCCCTGTGCACATACAGACAGACATATGTATATCTAATTGTATAAGCCACATGCTATCTATTATATATAAGCCAGGTTTTTTGTTTTTTTTTTTTTTTTTTTTTTTTTTTAAGGTTTTTGTTTTAAGTCATGTGCGCTTGTCAGAGAGACAGAAAAAGTGAGAAACCCTCCCTGGGGGATGGCCATGCCACAATCCCTTCTCCTCCATTCTCCTCCCAGGATCTTGGGCACACACACACATGCCCAGTGTGATTTTGAAAACACTGGGTCCAGGATTTGAACTATAGTTAGTCGTGTGGGAATCCAGCAATGTAACCACTACACCATCTGCAGGCCCTGTTGTTTTGTTTTAAAAGAAACCAAATGATCAAGCCATCAGGTGGCATGGATGTTAAGGCGACTGGATCCCACATGGCTGATTCTGTGGTTTGAGTTCTGGACCTGGAGGCCTGAAAATCATGCAGGGTGTGTGGGTCTGTGTGTGCCAAAATCTCAAGAGAGAATGGAGGAGAAGGGATTGTGGCATGGCCATCCCCCGGGAAGGATTTCTCACTTTTCCTGTCTCTCTGTAGGGCACATGCACCCTATAGCAAAAAATATAAAAATAAAAATAAAACAAAACCAAGTGAAGATCCAGATAGTGTCCAGTATTTTGGTTACTAGAAACAGTGCCACAGAGAGCAGAGGTATGCTTACTTGCATATTTGCACCCCTGGATTTAAAACAAATGATGAAAGCAGTGCCTAGTGGCTCAAAACCTTCAGAATGATCTCTTTTACACTTGGCAGAATGAGTCTCTCTTTAGAAAGAATTATTTTGTTAATACTGTGGTTTTCCACTGCTCCGCCCAGTTAAATTGAATCACACCATGTGACTTCCAAATAAAATGATATGTGTGTCTAGAGAAAAGGGACCTGACAAAGCTTCCTTCTTATTTTAATAGATCTAGAGGAGGCAGCAAAACTCTCTTCAGAAGGCCTTGCTTTCAGAGTCCTTCTGCTTGGGACTTTTATGTTCATAGGTCATTCTCCATTGTCCTTGGAGGAAGCTGCTGCTATTAATTAGGCTGTGGAAGGTGCTTATGTGTATTTTAAAATATATCTTCCATGGGGACCAGTGGATGGTGTGGTGGTTAAGGCACTGGATATTTCCATATGGGCAACAGTGGTTCAAGAACCAGACCTGGTGGCTTGCTTTCTCACTCCCCCTACCCCCTGTGTGTTTCTCTGTGGCCAAATTAAAATAAATGAATGAATAAATAAAGTTAAATAATTCTTAAATATATATATATATGTGTGTGTGTGTGTGTGTGTGTGTGTAAATAAATAAATAAATCTTCTTACACACAAATAAGCCTAGTAAGCTTCATTTTCAAAAATTATTCTATTGGTGTTGGAAAAGTCATCATGTATTTTTTTTCTATGCAAAAATGCATCATGACTTTTCCAACAACCCAATATATGAATTAATATATCCATTGATTGCATTTGGTTTGCTTAGCTATTGGGACAGTGCATGATCATAGCTAACTATATTTCTTTGCCTGCCATTGACAATAAATAGGATTTAGTCTCTACTAAAGAAAACACTTCCAGCATCCCAAAGTGACTATTTGGGGGTTAGAGCAGCTCCTATGATTTCATGGTACAGTGTGAATTGGTTTCTCTTATGGTTAAAAAATAAAATCCACAGATATGTGGGGTTTTGGTGCTTTGATTTGTTTGCTGATATTTTTCCAAAATGTAATGTGTGAGACAACTTAAACTAAATTTTATTTTAAAGTGTACTAGAAAGTCTCAAAGGAATCCTGTGGGGTTGTGCTGTTGTTTTTTTTTTTTTTTTTTTTTTTGATAGGTTTTTTTTGCTACAGGGTGCATGCGCTCGCCAGACAGACAGAGACAGAGAGATAGAAAGCAAGAAATCACCCCCCAGGGAGGATGACCACACCGCAATCCCTTCTCCTCCATTCTGCTCTCGGGATCTTGGGCACACATGCACACACGCCCGTCATGAGTTTAAGCCACCGGGTCCAGGACACGAACCGCAGTCGACTACGTGGGAGTCCAGCGACATAGCCATTATGCTAACTGCTGGTCCCTGCTGTTGGTTTTTAATGAAGGCTCTTTTGGTAGTATAAATTCAGGAACTAGGTGTAGAAGGAAGGAACAAAGGTTGAGCCCACTCCTCTTCAGAGTCCTGATCCCTCCCACAGGTCTCCCTGATCCCTGGTCTCCCACTTCTCCTTCCCCTCCTGGAGAGCTCTGCCAGGGCCTCTTGCCACTCACCCAGCTCCTGCTTATCTTACCTGTCCTAGCTATGGGCCCTAGGATGAAGCAGCATGAATGGCTTCTGTTCTTGGCCCTAGAATTCACAATAAGTGGATTGAAAAACTGTCCTCTGCCCCAGGAGTTCTAGTTGCCGGTGACTCTCATTTTCTGTCAGTTATGCCAATTCCTAGCCCACTGCTCCTCAGCACTCAGAGATCTGGATTCCTAGGTTTTGGCTGGCTGCTGCCTGCTTTCCTGTCTTAGAGCTCTCTTCCTTAGGACTCCTGCTGTAGGCTCTTTTTTTTTTTTTTTTTTTTTTTTAAATAATTATTCGATTTTATTTATTTTAAAATTTGCTATAGAGCACATGGATTCATTAGAGACAAAGAAAGGGGAAAGTGAGAAAGCAAGCCACTAGGTCCTAGACTCAAACCACAGTTGACCATGTGGGAGTCTAGTGCCCTAACCATCACACCACCTGCTGGCCCTGGCTGTCTGCTATCTTAAAGCGTACATTGAGGCAGTGGGAGGATTGATTTGCTTGGGCAGGGGTGGGGGTAGGATGTGGCATTTTTAAGGCTAATAACAAAACAAACCTGCCATATTGACTTCTACTGTATTAAAAACTGAAGAAACAGGAGTGTTGCTTGCCTTGAGATAAAACCAGTGACATCAAACCACCCAGAGTTACGTAACTCCATGGGTACAGGAAATACTTCAGCTGTCTCATAGGACAGTACACAAAGACAACTGACATGGAAACACTAGCTCTGTGATGAGCCTTAACAATGCTGTGGAAGTGAGATGACTTTTTAAAAGTTTCCAGTGCCTGGCCATAATCTAAAGGAAGCATTGCACTTCTGAGTGCTGACTTCTTAGGAAGCTCATAAAACTTGGTCTCTAAATGCCAGTGTGCTGAAAAGCTATGAGTATTAGATTTAGCAAGTATCTTTGAAAGTGTGGAAAAGGTTTCTTTTTATCTTGGTTATGATTTCTGCATATTAATATTAGAATAGTAAACGTTATCATTAATGGAACACTACCTGCCCCCTGCCCCTGCCCCCAATACCTATCATATCTACTCTCTTCCTTACTTCATATGAAGTGGAGTATGTCACTACAACTGATAGAAGAGTCTGCAACTCAGACTTTAATATGGGCTGGAACTGGAACCCAGGTGAATTGCTCCATATAAATTCTGCTGCATGCAGCTTTACATGGTTTCTACCTGTGTTGGCTTGTAACATGAAGTTGCTATTCTGCAAGGAGTTTTAGCTCCTTTACTGCTTGGGAGGCAGACATCTGTGTTGATCTGACCCAGAATGCATGCTTGGTTGCAGAAAGTCAGCTTTCAGCATTTTGGCTACAATCAACTGAGCAGGTGGCTTCCCACCTGGAAGGAACATAGATGGCGATCTGTATTTGGAATCCCACAGCCCTCAATATGAGACTGAAAAGTTAGATCATCCTTGCTGGAAAACAGCTTGCATTGGGGTATGGTTGAGGTTCATTTGCAAATAAACAGAACCTACTATAGCAAGCTTGAAGGGATTCATTATAGAAAACTTAAATGACTTACAGGTGGTGGTTTTAGGAGTAAGTGCTTCAAAACAATATTGAAGAACTGGACCACCAAGGAGGCTGCTACCTCTCTTCTACAATCATGAGGCAGCTTTTTCAGAACCACATCACAGTTGCCCTGGATTGATAGTGTCGTGTGGTCAGAAAGTCACAACTTTGACAGTTCCCAAACCATGCCACATCTGCTATGATTGGCATCTACAAACAAATGTCCTGGTCCTGCCTCCTAGCACCCATAAAACTGGTACCCACAAGCTGAAACATTGGCTAAAGCTATCATAGAGGAACAGATGCCCCTAGATTCTTTGCTGAGCAAATAGAAGCTGTTACCAAAGCCTGGCCTTCACCTTACATTGGTTTTCTAAATATACAAAAGCACATCTGATTAGACTAAACCTAAATTGCATCCAGAACCTTCGCTGCAAGGGCTCTGATGGGGTTTTAGCAGTCCATCCTCTATAAAATAAGTGAGCATGACAGGAGGATAGGATGTGTCAAAACCCAACCCATTGGACCCCTGTGTTTTTTGATCAGTAGAACTGGACTTTGATTTCCAGAGTCTGTTGAAGGACAGAACAGGTTATATAGTTAGACTAATGGTAGTAAATCTCTCTGCGAGTGTGTATGGAAGACCCCAGATAACAGGTAGGAAAGAATTATACCAAGTGTCTGCACTCTATGGCCTAAACTGATTGACTAGAGGATTTAGAAACATAGAAAATGGTTATAAATACCAGATACAGTGTGGGAAGAGGGTGGGTGAAGGAGGAGAGTCCAAAGAAAGACATTAAGGAGAAAAATAGAGAGGCAAGGCATTTATGGGATAAAGAAATGAGTTATTATCTGTTGAAAATAATGTGTGTAGTATTCTCAACTGGACTGGTAAGAAATGTATACATTTTGGAATATTCACTTTGTAAGCTACGTGACATGTGATTGAACATATAAAAGAAATGGAAATTAAAAATTAAGGACACAGGTCTGTCTTTGGGCTGTTACTTTGCTTCTTTGGGACTGTTAAACTGTAACGTCCCTAGGGGAATTTCTAAGAACTTTTGCTGGATGTTATTAGGGGGAAATGATGTTAAGAAGTTGTCTTAATCACAGAGCCTTTGCCATGCTTGTGTTTGTTGTGGGTCTGTAGATGGGAATACAGTGTGCAAGGGTTCTCTAGACTTATTTGACCACAGGAAACCCCATTTAAAAAAAAAAAAAAAAAAAAAAAAAAAAAAAAAAACAGAAGTAGTATTTCCCAGCATACGTGGGAAATACTATTTCAAAGAGGAAGCTCGGGAGTACTGTGGAGAAAAGGTTAACTTTATTTCCAGGGAGCTGACCTTCTCAACAACCACCATCATATATGTTTATTATCCAAATGAGAGGATTTTCTAAAGTGCAGATGGTACTCTACCCCTTAAGGAGAACAAAGAAGAAGGGCACTCTGGCCAGTGACTCCAGCCTGTGTGGACGGAGGAGATTCTCTTTGGGATCCAGATGCCCTGAGATTCATCCATAGGGACCTCCAAGAAAGAGGCCTGTGATCATTATTAGAAGCTATAACAATAATATTAATCAATCATAGACTGAGTCTCACTTGTATTGATCTGTTATGGAAGCAGATATTGTTGCAGTGAAGGAACTGCATTTTATTCAAGGCCAAAAAGGATGGCAGCCGGTCAGGAAACTGGGTCTGGTGGGAGCATCCAGATAGAGCAATGGCTATTGAGGATGTGAGTGCAGGAGGCCTGACAGCTGCAGCTTGGTGATGTGTGAAATGCATGAAGGGCAGAAGCAGGCAGACCCCACCTTATGAAGATTTACAACCAGAGTAGTATGCATCCCATGGCAGTGATGAGAACTGGTCCTAGAGTAAATATAGTCTGTAAGCACTCTCCAAAAATCGGATGCAGAAGAGGGTAAGTGAAGACCCTTCCCAAGATGCATTCATATCTTATAGTGCATCTTTCATCGACTTAATTTTCTACTTTAACTATCTAACAGAGTTTGTCTGTGACATGTTTATTTCATTCTCAAGTCCTTTTTGAAGTCTCTGGTTAAGCATTTAAACAGGATACTGACTATTGAAAACACTTGAATCAGTGTATACCTCTACTTCTTAACACTAGGTGAGTTCCCATAAGAAGTCAGATGTGTCTTATGTAGACTTACATGCTGCCTTCCTAGGCATGGGGAAATGGGAATTACAGAATTAAGCTGGTTTTCTGAAAGGTAGAAGCTATGTCTGCAGAGTTGTATGTGTGTCTGGCTCTCTAAGTTTTTATTTGCTGAACTTGAAGTTAGGGAATTGAGACCAACTTTAAGCGCAGACCACAGTCAACCACATATACTTCTACAGTTACTATAAAGGTCACATGTAGGCTGGAACTGCAAGAACTGTATCGTAGAGCGAATCACTACCCTTTCCCCTTCTGTGCCCTTTGGGCCCAAACCTCTCAGTTCTGGTTCCTTTATTGATGAACCTATTTTCCCTGTACACACTTAAATAAATGGAGGTTTAGTGTTATTACTAAATCCCAGGTTTTCCTAATAGCACGGAACTCAGTGCTTACTGTTTTGGAGCAATTATTTATCACATAGTTACCAGAAATGTGAGTTATGCTTAGATTCTTAAGAACAACCATTTAATTTTGATAGTTATAATTTAATCTTTTTATTATAGAAAATTTCAATACCAAAAGTAGACTAGCATAATAAATTCCTGTGTGCTCATTCCTAGTTTAAAGAGTATCTATTTGTGGCCAGTTCTTCCTCTATATTTGGTGTATCTACTTCTTCCCTTTGGGTAATTTTGGATCAAATTATAGAAAAGCTATTTGTATATAATTCATACTTGTTTCTTAATAGTTTTAGAGAAAATTCTAAATATTACAACAATAAAGACTTCTAACTCATATAAGGGACTTTTAAGACTTTTTGCTTAGAATTAATATATTCAGACCACTCTGTAGCTATAGAATGTCTACCCTACACAAAGCACCCTATCAGCTAAGGAGATGGGGTAAGGGAAGGTTGTGTCGGGTGGATGAGAGTGAGGCAACAAGTGGGTTAAAGAGGCGATGTCAGCCCCTGTCCTGACAGCATTTATAATGGAGATGATCCTTGGAATGTCTGCTGATACAAGTGAGCAGAAGTTAGGTGCTATGAGTTCATTTATGCTATAGTTATTCAGAGCTGGAGGCTGTGTGAGTGTGTGTTTGGGGATGAAAGCTTTGAGGAAGGGCATAGAGAATGGGTTGGATTTGATATGGGCAGTGATTCTGACCAAAGGAATTAATGGCAGCCAGTTGGGCCACTAAATAAGAATGGCCAATCTAAAGTGTTGGAGAGCCACAGCCTGCCATCCACAAGAGCTCAGCTTGGGTCATGCCACAGCAGCTACCACTATTGTCATAATCTGATGCCAGCTGGATGCCTCCTCTGAAATTGCATCCTAAACTTTCCCTGTGTTGTTACAAGTTTTAGAGTTCCAGAGTAGACTGCATGATCAACGTAGGTCACATTGAAACAGTGGCTGCCAATGGGAGAAGGAAAAGGGTGTTGTGCTCTTTCAGCTTCAGTAGAAGATCTAGGCTCTGCTTTCCACTAAAACTCATGCAATAGGAATTGGGCCCGTATGAAGGGGGTTTAGATGCTAACATCCAAAAAGATGAGCATCTACTGTATCAACATCATCTTGGACTGCATTCTCAGCCCTGGTCTCAGCACAATCACAAGGTCTTCACTTATCTTGAAAATGCCATTTGCATCTGTTGCTCTGCTTTTTCTGTTTCCATGACAACTGTGAGTCCAGGTGTTCTTCATCATCAGGTGCTTCAGAATCTTCTGTGCAGACTTCCAGTGTCTGGACACTCCTGTCTCCAATCCTTTCTATACATTGCTGCTGTTGATGCTACATTAATCTTTTTTAAAAAGTAATTAATTTTATTTACTATTATTTTAAAATCAGCCATAGGGCACGTGTGTGTGAGAGAGAGAAAGAAAGTGAGAAAGCAAGCTGCCAAGTCCAGGACTCAAACCACAGGTCAGAGGTAACATGTGTAATACCCTGGGCATGGTAGGCATTCAGCACTTTCCTTATTATCCCTCCCACACCCTGCATCTCATACGCATTGTCACACAGGGTTGGTGTCTAATAGGTGATCAGTGAAATGCATGTCTGTTGACTAATGGTGTTGAGTGTTGTCATGATCAGTTTTTGAAGGTCTCTCTTAGAGCTCTGATTTTAGCCAGTGAGCACTTAGTACCAGAATCACTGGTGGGTAGCCTGCTACTTATATTTCTCAGAGCAATTATTGTTTGATACTAGAAGATTAAAGAAACTGAGCAATGGATGTCCAGTTAATGCTCAGTAGAGACATCCTAAGGGAGCAGAAGTTAAGAGCCCAATAAAGGGACCGAGAAAAATTAATCGGATAAGCGTAAGATGGGGGAAAAGTAGATTGAATGCTCAAATGCTCTGGGAATTAGAGTTATTAGAGTGAGACACAAGGGTGTCAAGGCAAGTGGACTGCATCAAGTTTTATAACTAGCCTGAGTCTCAGTTGCCTTAGCCCTGGAGCAGGGATATTACTTCCATCTCTTGGGGTCCATGCGAGGTGGGACTTTATAACAGTGTATGTGAAATGCTCTTTGTGTTGTCTAGCATGCAGAAGTCCCTTTCTACTTCCCCTAGAGTAGCAACAAATGTTCCTCTTCATGGTGAGCTCATTGTGTCATCAGTGCTTTTGTTTCTACCTAGTTAAGCATCAGAACTTGGAAAACAAGAGTTGTTTGTTAAGGGTATTAGTTATAAGGGCTTGGCTGCATGCTGAGAACAGAAAGGCTTACAGGTGTCTTCTACAAAGTGAAGTAAATTTGTTCCAGGCTAACTGGTGTACATTTAAGCATATGTTCACAGGTTGATTTCATTTTGATTTTTTACTTCCAGTCACTATCAGTTGTGAATGTGCCCCTTTGAAACACATACAGCTACAGTAATTGTTCCCTAGCAGTGGTAAGCCTAATGTTAGTTATATTGATGCTGGGGAGTTTCTGTTTAAAAAGCAGGGGAGGCTTTAATTTTTAAAAGTTTATAGGGAGGGGAGGTCTGGCTGTCTCTGTGCACCCTAATGTCATCTGCATGTGATTGGTTCCTAGACAGTGGAAATAAATGGTAGCTAAGGAGAGCAAGAAAACATACACCATACATTACCAAGTTCTGTCTTTTGTGATTTTAAAAAGGAGTAACTGTAGAACACCAGGGAAAACAACTAATTAATTCTTCTTCAATTTGATTAGGAAAAAAAAAACTTTTCTGAGTTTATGCAAATGTTTTATTCATTTGGTAGAAGCCGCTCTTATGGCATGCTGGTTGATGATGTCAGCTTTTCTGTTTCAGCTGAATCAGACTTCACTGAGCCCTTACCCTGTGTTAGGGGCTGAGAAAACCCCCATGGAAGGTCTCTAACCCAGCACATTAGGAGAGCAGGAGTCTTTACAGTGAGTTGAGATCTCAGAGGTGCAGAGGAAGTGCTGTGTGCAGAGCCTAATACAGAGGGTGAGGGCACAGGCAAGGGGCCTTTAGAAAAGCTGGTATTTGGGTCAAGGTTGAAACTCACTGCAGGGGCATGTGTCCACGAGGAAAGCCTCAGGTGGACCATAGTATTTGAGGTAGAGTGTCAGCATGTTCCAGTGGCTTTCTGGATTTACAGAAGTGAGGCAGGCCTCCACCAGTGAGTGTTTGCTAACCTTGACATTGCTCCTTTGTGGCACGAGGATATCTAGGTCTCAAGGCTCACCTTCACCCTAGCAGTGTTGCTTCTTTCAAGTCACTTAACCTCATTTTGGGCATATAGCTCTTCGTGGGTTGGTTGAATGGTTGTAGTTATCCTCACTTCACCTAGAAGTGGTCTGCATAGGCTCCAGTGGGAGACATTCAAAAGTATGAGCTGTAAGAAGCTGTGGCTGGAAAGAAGCTAATGAGGCTTGCTGCTTCATCCTGGTTCCTGAAAGTATCATCTGGAGACCTCCTAGAAGGATAATATGACCACCTACTTGCCTGTCTCTCCCCTTTAGCTTTCCATTTTTCCTGAATTTCTCTTCTCTACCTTTTTATATACTAGGTTTACATATGTAAATCAAGAAATCAACTTTGCTTGGTAAATAGCATAATACATATATTTTCCTTATAAGATAATAGGCATTTTTAAGTCACTGTACTTTTATCACAGAGAAGTACATGAATACTTCTATTTTTAATGGATTGCAGAGAAAATCCATGCTGTGGGCAAGTAATTATGAGGTATGTACATTTTTATAAGTAACCAGAAATGACCCAGGAGTATCCAGAGCTTTATGTTCAGCCTTCAAAGTAAGGACATATGAGGGAAAATGACCATTAATAATGGCATTGGTGGTATTAAATATAATATCCTCTGAATTATCTAAAATTGTATTAAACATATACTTGAATAATTTAAGAATTTTCAACTTTCATTCAATAAGGATAGGCACAAATATGTCTGTTCTTTCACTAGGAGGAAGTACAGGTATTAATACCTGATTTGTCCATCCATCCATGCAGTCTTGGCAAGCATTTCCCAGACAGTATCTCAGGGAAGGTTGTGTAATACCTTTTGACTTTTGTGGGGAATGACTTGGTGATCACTGTTGGTGGCAGTGTAGTGTGTGCATGTGTGTATGTGTGGGTCAGAGGAATCCAGGCTCCCCTCTTTGGTCATGTTGCGCATCTTGGCTCATGAGATGGTGTTATCAGGGGTGGGCAATAATAGAGGACTTGATCTTTGGGGTCTGGAAGCTTGGTTCTACTGTATATTACTCACTTATTCTAGTTAAGTCAAATATCCCCTTAGTTTTCCTATTGGGTTATGCTAAGGATCAAATACACCAGTGTAATAGAAAGCACTATGTAAACTGTAGAGCAATAAATGAGGCTGGTCTTAGGAATATCAGCATGGGAGATGGGACATAGAAATAAATTGGGAAATAGAAAGAAGAAATTGAATACTGCAAACCAGATTCGTATTTCCTAGGCTGACTCTGAGGCAGGGGTGGAGAAGACCTACCTTGGCTGTGACTCATATGAGACCATGATGGTCACATTGGGTTTTGTGAAGTAACTGTCTTGAGTCTCTTTCATGACACCAAGGCCTAGACCATGATTAATGCAAACAGAGCAGAATATACCAAGAAGAAACTAATCCCCAATCTTAGCATCAGATATTTGTCCACTTGTTAAGACATATGTATTAACTTTCAGTTCTGTGCCAAGTCCTCTACTAGGGATTGGGGAGACAGTTAAATCAGCCAACTGCTCCTCCACAGCATCCAAATCTAGTAGGACAGGATGACATGTACCTGAGTGAAAGACTGAGCTTTGGCCTGTGGCTTTGTTCCCTAAGCCTGGATTTGAGCTTCAGGAAACCGTTTTCTCAGATGGCCTTATTCCCTCAGAGGTCACATAGCTCTGAATATTTTATGTCTCTGAAAATTAAACCCTTTCCCTCCAGTGCTGTTTATAGGCTCTTAGAGTGTTGGGCAAAGATAAAGCCAGGCAATTGCATTCAGATGACTGTAATTTTCCTTCCTCCTCCTTTCCAAGTCTTAATGGCCAACATCACACAGTTTCCAAAGGCACCTTCATGCTCTTCCAGAAGTGGGAGAATCTGTAGTTAGTGCTATACAGAGCAGCTCCTGCAGATTGTTACACTGGCAGCTGACTGGTCAGAAAGGCTGACACCAGCTTGGGGAAAAAGCTACATGGCAGTTCTTTTTTTCTTTTGCGCTTGTATTTCTAGTATGAGGTAACTCTATTCAGAAATAATCCTTGTGCTATCACCTCAGGTTGAACTGATTTTTAACAGCTAAATTTTTATTTAGCTGTATCTGACCTCTGACAATACATCAGTTGGTAAACCTAGCCAGTTCAAAGTTTCTTTATATCACATCCATTACCTACAATAGACTTGAGTGGGAACTGTTGCTTCAGATCATGTGCAGTTGGTAAGACAAACAGAAAACAAAACAAAACAAAAACAGAAAATAAGTCTTGAGGAGATATCAAAATTCTCTGCATTCCTACTGGGTGTGTAAAGTGCTAGAGCCAGCAGGTAGCATGGTGGTTTGGGTCCTGGACTCCTACATGACTGACCATGGTTCTAGTCCCAGACCTGGTGGCTTGCCTTTCATTCTCCCAACGCCCTGTCTCTCTCTGATGACTATAGCAAGTTAAAAATAATAATAAAATTTAAAATTCTTTTAAAAATTATGCAGTTGCTGTGGGAGTCAGTATAGTCTTTCCTCAAAAGTAAAAATTGAATTTTTGTATGATTTAGCAATTCCTCCACTGGGTATGTACCACAAGGAACCAAAAGCAGAGACCTGAATGGGTATTTATACACCAGTGTTCATAGCATTATTCGCAATAGCCAAAATGTAGAAATGACTCAAATATTCATTGACAGATGAGTAGATAAACCCAATTTAGTATATTCAAAAAGGAAGGAAATTCTGATACATGCTACAACATGGATGAGGACATTCTAATAAGCCAGACACAAAAAGACAGATATTGTTGGTTCCACTTATATGGAGTCCTAGAATTGTGAAGTTTATAGTCAGAAACTACAATAGTAGTTACCAGGAGTTGGGGACAGGGAATAATGTGTTATTGTTCAGTGGGTATAGAGTTTCAGTTTGTGAAGATCATTTTCTACTGAGGAGAGATGAACAATAGACATTTAATAAATGATTAAGGAAATACAGGTATGATAAGTAATTTGAAAAAACTAAAATCGGGTAATGAGAACCATTTTTTGTGTGTATGGGGGTAAGGGTGCTTTAACTAGAGTGGCCAAGGAAAGACTCTGTTCAAGAACTGACACTTGGGCTTAGGACCAGCAGTTAGCATAATGGCTATGTCACTGAACTCCCATGTAGTCGACCGTGGTTCGAGTCCTGGACCCAGTGGCTTAAATTCACGCCGTGTGTGTGTGTGTGTGTGTGTGTGTGTGTGTGTGTGTCCAAGATCCCGAGACGAGAATGGAGGAGAAGGGATTGCAGCATGGCCATCCCCCCTGGGGGATGACACTTTCTGTCTCTATCTTTCTGGCAAGTGTACATGCCCTATAGCAAAACCTCTCCAAAACATAACAAAAAAACTGATACTTGGGCTTAGTGCTTAATACCGAGTGATTAGAAATTACTTGATCCACCAAACCCTACATTACATATGTAGATTCTGTTTTACTGGAAATCTCTTGGATTTTCTGAGGTATAGAAAATTTGCTTTAAAAATCTAGATTCTGTGGGGACAGGAGGTGGCATGGTGGTTGAAGGTACTGGACTCCTACATGGCCGACTATGGTTTGAGTCCCAGACTTAGTAGCTTGCTTTCTCACTTTCTTTCTCTGTCTCTGTCTGATGAATGCTTGTATCCTGTAGAAAGTTTAAAAATAATAATGAAAAAATTAAAATAATTCTTCAAGAAAACCTAGGCTCTATTATAAATTGTGCTTGCAAAATAAATGTTTGTCTTGAATGCTCTTAATTGGGACAAATAGAGACAAATGAGGCATTTTATAGTGTTTAAGTTTTGTTTTTAAGTAATTATTTTAGTTTGATCAGAGAAGGATGGAGTAAGAGAGAGAAAGCAAGAAAGTAAGCCACCAGGTCTGGGACTTGAACCATGGTTAGTCACATAGGAATCTAGCTCGCTTAATCACCATGCCACCTGCTGGCCCCTAAGTATTTAAACCGAATACAAAGTACTCAAATATGGCGAAGTTTTCACCTAGGAAATGTATTAGCTTGGTCACATATTTCTCACTAATCTTTTCAGGAACTAGAGCCAATAAACTTTGCCACGGGCCTTTGGAAAGGACTGTTATGAGTTTTTGAAAAGAAATGAGTCACTAAAATTAGTTTATCATTGATATTTTTATTATTTAGAAGATCAGTCTATTAGGTTGTCAGAATAGTTATGTTGCATCTTTAAATAAGAAAACATAGAAAAATACATCATGACTTTTCTGACAACCTAATATTTCACCTTAGAAACTAAAGTTATTTATTTAAAGCTCTGAATGTGGAGTTTGAAGACTTCTTAAATAATTGACTTGAAATGGAAAGAACTATGCTTTGGGACAATGAGTTATATGTACGATTGACTTGTACAATGTGTTTAGATTTTCCATTATGTATTTTAGAGACTCCCTTATTGCTCAGATTTTTCTAAGTTGGAGTCTCGGGGTGGAAAAAGAGAGCTCTCTGAAGAATATGGAAATTGAGTTTAATCGCTAGCAGTCTATATTGAACTAGCCTTGGGTTTGAGATGAAGCTTATATCACAATGTCTATATAAATGCTTAAAACTTAAAGCCAGGGAAAAGGTTAGGATTCAGTTCAAATGGTAGGTGAACCTATCAACAGTTCAAGAGAAGACAAAAATCCTTAAATATGGAAATCAAAGCATCAAAGAAAATAGTAATGTTTTATTCTAAAGTAAAAAAATTTCTTTTTCACTAGTTCAGACCCGCATAATTAATCTCTCTTCTATTGAAATCTCTCTTCTAATTGAAATTCTATTGTTACTGTGGTCTGATCTTTCCATTTAAACTCTGGAAGTTAATATTCAACTCTGAACTTGTCTCTACCATTAGGCTGGCCATTCTCTTGGTTGTTTCTTGTACTCTTATTTCTATGTGTCCAACTTTAGTTTTCCTGATATAGCACTCCCTTCAGCACTTCTTGGAGAGCTGGTCTTATACTGGTAAATTCTTACAGGTTTTGTTTATTTGAGAATGTTTTGTCTTCTTTTCCCATATGAAAGATAATCTTGTTGAGTATACTATTCTTGGTTGAAATTGTTTTTCACTTAACGCTTTGAATATATTTTCCCATTCTTTCCTTGCTTACATTGTTTCTGATGGGAGGTCTGACATTACCCTTATGGGATATCCTTTGAAAGTAACTTGATGTTTCTCTCTTGCCAATTTTAGTGTCTTGTTTCTGTGTGGTTTGGTCAATCTGGCTATGATGTGCCTTGGTAAAGATTTTCTTGGATTGATCCTATGTGGGGACCTTTGTATTTCTTGGGTCTGGATATTTGAGTGCCTCTCTAGGTTTTAAAAGTTTTCTTCCAAGATTTCATGGAATAGATTATCAATCCCCTTATTAGTTTCTTCACCTTCTGGGATATCAATGGTCTGGATGTTTGGGCATTTAATGGTATCTAGTATTACCCGTATATTACTCTCATCTTTTTGGGTTATTTTCTCAGTCTTTTTGGTGAATTTTTCTAGGTCAGAGATTCTATCTTCTACATCTGAGATTCGATCTTTTGCATGATCTAATCTGCTTTTGATATTTTCAACAGAAGTTTTGATTTCCTGTATTACAGACTTTATCTCTAATAATCCCACTTGATTCTTTTTATGATGTGTATCTCCTCTTTCAGATTGTGCAGGAACTTCCTCACCTCCTTGAACTTGATGTTTCTTTTCTCCTGCCTCTTCTGGAGTTTTTTGTCTTTATTCTCTTGCATTTCTGTTAGTTTTGTCACTATGAATATTTTAAATTCTTCATCTGACATTTCCATGAGTTCCCTTGTATACTTTGTGGAGGAAGAGGAGTTATTCTCTTCCATTAGAGGAGAGAGATTTTCTTCATTTCTCATATTTCTTGTGCCTCTGTGGTTTCTGGTCATGTGGCGGGTTATATGTTTTTTTTCCTATTTTTTGGAGTTAAATCTGAGCATTCAAAGGAATGCAGAAGGAAGTGACCTGCAGTCTGTAAACAGTACCATTTTTCTCCCTTTGCACACCTTATTCAATGAAAATTGAGGATTAATCTGACCCTAAAAGTATTCAGATATTTGGCTACTGAGCACCTAGATCTATCTAGAAAATCAATCTGTGGAGGCTGAGCAGAAAAGTGAGAAAGAGGAAAAGGAATAGAATAAAGAAGAGAGAAAAAAAGACAAAAACAATAAGAAAAAGAGATGAAAACGTTTTTTGTCAAAAAATGCAAACCATATGGCATGCTAGTGTGCCATGCAAATGGGGCCACTCAGAACTCAAATATTGATGGCTGCTGATTGGCTTATGCTATGGGGGCAGAGGGAAAGGTAAGAATTAGAAAGACAAAAGAGCAGCTGAGAGCTAAGTTTGAAAAATTTAAAAATAATTTAAAATAGAGAGAAAGATGGAAGGAGACAAAATAAGTAAGTGCTCTAACCTGGCTCCTGGCTAGACCTGGGGAGTAGGAAGGTGACATCTGGGCAGAGGGTCTTTGGTGGTCAAAATCACCATCCATTTATTTCTGAAACCTACAGCAACTGGAACACAAGTGCATGAATAAACAATCATCATTTTGTCCACAAACATTTATCAAAGGCCTACTGGATGACCAGCTCATCTTGCACTAAGGGGCTCTGCTCAAGCAACAGAACTGTATCCCTAGGTAACTTTAAGTTTGCCAAAATATAGAGAAATAAAGTAATTAGAAAATAATAGCAAAAGTGTCAAGCAATTTGGATGAATGTCCTGAGTGCATGGTATGTATGCAGAGATGTGCTGAGAATAGCTGCTAAAATGAAAAGACAGGAGGGAAGTGGTCAGTGTGGGTAGAGAGGTCAGGAAGACGTCAGGGAAGTTTCTTGGAGGAGGTGAAACTTGGGTAAGACTTTGAAGGAACTTAAGTAAGTCTGGCCTTAAAGGAAGACCATGATGAAACATTTCTAGAAGCTATGCTAGGAAGACTACTGAGAACCTACATCCCAGTTCTGAGCCAGGGATTAGAAGAAATATTAACTCATAGTTACATTTGCAAGATGTCCATGTATTCCTAGCATACACAGTGTTCTTTGTTGGGTTAATAGATATTATTGATAGAAGGGGAAAGTGGAGGCTAGTAGACTCTCTGGTCAAATAAATTTAGATAGTACTCAAATAAACAACTAAGTTTTCATACTACAGGATTCCTCAGGCCTTTTATATGCTGATGTTCACAGTGTTGTTTACCAAGTAGACATACATAGGATGCAGTTTCTTGCTTATTTGATCAGAGAATAATGTTTTTTCCAGGAATATCCTACAGGAATAGAGTTCCAAATAATTGAGTTGGGGAAATGCTGACCTAAATGATTTTATTTCAGTGTGTTTTTCAGAATAAGTCACTATCAATAGAATCATGTTTTTTGGTGGTCTGAATGCCCAAGGGAATTGATTGGAAGGAAATCAGAGGGAGTTTATATAAAATAAACCAGTGAATGAATGGTCCTTCAAGGAACCCCAGCCTGGCATAAAATATCCTGGGGCCATCTGAACTCAGCAGTTATTCCTCAGTAGTTATTTCTCAATATATTAATAGTCACATAGCATAGGCTTTAAAAAATGACTTTTGCTAGAGTCATTCCTTTTCTTCTCTTGAGATATGAGAAGAATTTTGTGTCAACCATGTGTCAACCACTGTCCCATTGGGACAGAGCCCTGCAAAGCAGCAGCTGGGGCTGTGAGGAAAATCAAAGTCCAAAGACCTGTGAGATTAGGGTTACCAGATAAAATATGGGACATACCATTAAATTTGAATGTTAGATTAACTGCATAATTTTTTTAGTATAACTATGTTTCAAATATTACATGGAACATATATAATAATTATTTATTGTTTTTCTAAAAATCAAAGTTTAACTGGACATCTTGTATTTTTATTTACTAAATCTGACAACCCTTGCAAAATGCTCAGGAGTGCCTAAGACAATGTGTGAAAGTTGGCTCAAGTTCTAGAGAACTCAGGCCTTCCCTTAGGGGAGATGGGCTATATTAATAGCCTCAAGCTCTCTCCCCAGTCCCAGTCTTTTTCATCATATCTCACTGCATTTGAAACAGTTTATAGATTAGTGGTGGTCATAGCCTGTCAGGTATTTTTTGACTCTCATATTTTTGAAAACAAATAAAAGATCCAAAATTTTAACCAGAAAGGTTTTCAACTTTTGAGATTCTCTTGAAAATGCAAAAAACCTATGGTTTCACAGAAGCCAGTAGTTTATGAACCTATTGGGCTGTTGGAAAAGTTATAACATTTTTTTCTGTCTTTCAATGCAAATATGCATCATGACTTTTCCGATGATCAAGTAGAAGTCTTAAAACCAAAAGGACTACAAGTTCCTTGCTTGCATTGAACACCCTGGGTGGGCCCATGTCCATCTAGGGCAAATCTTAGTCAGTGGGGAGAAGATAAGAAAATAAGACTTCTTAATGCCTCCATACCCCATTTTTGGAACTTGAAACGTAATAGAGAACACCAAATTATCTCGCATATAAAAATAAGGATTTAAAAAACTGTCTCCTTGTATTGGCTCTGGATGAGATGAGTTTTTTGAGAAGGGAGAGATGTGCTTGGTTGGGGTACTTGGAGGCTCTTGATGTTCCTTCTCTTAAGCAACGTGTTACACACACATGCCTTTTTTCAGGGAAGTGGATGGATGTGAGGTGGATTATGGCATCAAAACCCTTTTGGGGTATGCTCTCTCTTCATCTCTACCTCTATCACACATGAAAGAAACATATAACAAAAACATGTCATAGTTCCATGTTCAGTGATGACTACTAAAGAGCCAGGGCTTAGCATATGTGAATGTGTGGGCCATGTTCCATCAGGAAAAAGAATAAATTAATCCCTTTCAGGAAAAGGTGCTACTGTGACCTGCTGGGTGGCTGGACTGCCTATTCCAGTTATGTTCTTCTTTTCTACAACTTGGTCCCTCTTCTCTCTGCTCCAGAACCTACCTTTCCCCAATCCTATACGGACATGCCTCTGACAGTAGACACCTGTGAGAGGACTGTGTGTAGTCACTGTGCTGTGAAAGTACATTGATGACCCTGGGTGAGGAATCGAGTGGTGGTGGGGAACCTGGGAAGTGGGCCAGAATGGGGCATGTATGAGGACCAGGGCATGGAATGTGGAGAGCTAGTAGCTTCTTGACCATAGGGTAGATACAGGTAGGGGTTTCAAGCCACTTCAGGCATCGTGACACACAGGACTCACTGGCTGCTGTCAGTGTTAATCACAGCTCTGCTACTTGCTGTATCCTATGGCAACAGCTGCTCCTTGTTAATTCAGAGTAGTGCTGGAGCAGGCAGTATTGCAGATTACTTCACAGTGGCAGGACAAAGCCTGGGTCATGAGAAACCTTGATTTATGGCCAAGACCCAGAAATCTACCTCTTTGCTTGCTCTTCTGCATTCTCCATCCTAATCTAGTTTTGGAATCTAGCAGTGGAAGAAGAGGAGATCTTCAATAAAATGTTCTTCCAGAGGTTAAGTTAAACCCTGAATAAGTCCATTAGATTCCACAATCAATATCCAGCTCCTAAACATTATGTATATTGATGGCTGATTGCTAAGAGACTAGTACTGAGGGAATTGTAATCTATTTTACTAGGGCCAAATTGGTTGTTGATGGGCCATAGTAAACTGGCTTTAATAATCGGCTAAAAAACATTCTGCAGTTTAGTAAAACACAGCTTAAGCAGGTGGGAGGCCTGTGTGCTAGATAGAACAGGATTTCATTGGATCTGCATCCTGGCCCTGCATGCCTTTCTTAAGGAACAGATGAGCTTGCCAGGGGCCCAGCTGAAGCCTCCCCTGGTGTAGGGTAGATGGGGGGGGGGGGGGGGCAAGGAGGGTACAGGCAAGGCGTAATGTAGCTGTGATGCTTAGGCAGGATGTATATTGAAGGGTGGGTGGAGACTGGCTTTTGCCCTTTCAGACTATGAGCACACACATGTATCTGAATTGCTTATCTGGTTATGTTCTCAGGATTTGGTTATGAATTGGGTAAGAAGTAGCTCCTAGAGTGCAATATAATTTCTTTGAGAGTCTTCAGTTCAAGAGACTTGCTAGAAGGAAGCACAGTAGCGTGTGTGTGTGTGTGTGTGTGTGTGTGTGTGTGTGTGCGCATGTTCACGCATGCACGTGTGCTTAAGAGTACACATGAAGGGCTTGTTTTCAGTGATGATGCACTTTGACTTTCTTCCCTGCCCATGTTTTCCAGGTGGGAGCATGATCTGGTATTCAGGTTGCACATTAGACTCTAGTTTGAAATTTCCTACCAATTGGTTGGATCCAAAGCCAGTTACTTTCTATAGTTTTCCCCATTGCCTTTCTAGGGACACATGACTGAAGCTGGGTAGGGAAATTCATTAGATGGTCCTTGAGTATGAATTGAGGGATCTAGACCATCTGGACTGTTGGGCATGTTTTGGTCATTTGTGTCACTGCTAGATGTGCTGGTGCTGAGTCCAGGAGACTGAGCTGCTCGTAGGGCACAGGCAGCTCTGCTGGGGCAGGGCACTGTTAAGATGCAGGGAACAGGTTTCTGGAGGCAGGAAGTTGAAGGCAATTGGTTTAATTAGACCCCTACAGATCTCCAGCTATAGAATTGCTCTGAGATACTCTGAAGATTTAAGATCACACATTTATTAAAACCAAATGCTCACAGTTAAACCAATGAAAGCCCTTTCTACCTGTGGTGCTGTGCAGCATAGCTCAGTCTAATTCAGGAGCGGGGAAGAGGGCAAAGGGTTTCCGTGTTTTTTCCGAACATCTTTCCTCTGATTCTGAGCATAGTCCTGGCTGTCCTGATTCCAGGGGCAGCCCTTGATCTTTGCCCCTGCTGGGCTAGGTTGGCAGAAGCTGCCTCTGCCTCAGCAGGGTGATGTGTGTTCCCATCCCCATGCCCTGTGTCTGGGGCAGCAGGATTAAGAACTTTGATCTGTGGTTGGTGGCCTGTCCTCTATTGGGCTCTAGCTCCAGTTGTCAGTATTCCAACAGCTTCTGAGATACCCAGCTACTACCACAGCTAGAACTTCTGTTTGATTCTCAGAACATTTCTGGAGATGGGTCACACCCTCCTAGAGCAGTGGCTGGATCAGTGTTTGAAGGGGCCTGTTGTCCTTCACTAAGGAGCTGTAACAGGCTTCTGCTTGTGGTCTGAGCATAAAGAATCTGGTGGCCGAGATTGAGTGACTACAGGGGCATGGACAGCGTCTCCCACAGCACACTGCAGGGACTATGCTTGGTAGTGTCCCTGACTAGCTCCAAAATAAGGTGACAGAGCTATAAACATGGTGAAGATTGGAGAAAAGAGGTCAGAAGGGATGCCTAATGTCTTCAGTTGCTGAAAAGCAAAGGTAAAATGGCAGGATCCTTGATGCGATTAGATCAATGATTGGTGGAATAAATCCAAGAGAAGAGAAAATCAAGCCATAAATATCACAGAACATCTGACCGAGAGTAAAAGGATTTTAAGTGGACAGGCAGCTGGCAAAGGGAGAAACAAATCAGCCCCCTGTTGAGTGACTTTCAGGAATTAGAGGCAGGCAAATTGGATATTGAGGAAACATTGAATGTATTGGATTGTGTTTGGGTTTGGAGGCCAAGAACATTTCTGAGGTCCTTCACCATGTTCTCTGAGAGCTTCTAGTGGCAACTCTCTGTGGAATTAGGAGGAAAAAATGTATCATACTGATTTTGTCCCTGACAAGATGGTGACAATGGACAGAATACATTTCTGAGGGCTTCATCAGACAGACACTCTGTTAGACTTTCTGTGTTATGGGAGTGTTGGTGAAAGTGTGACTGGACCCTCTCTCTTGTCATGTGTACATGGTTTTTGTTATTTTAGGAGCTGTGCTGCTCAATGAGAAGGAGAATAAGGCCCTCCTCTCCCAGGCCAGGCAGATCACAGCACCACTCTTCCAGCTGACCATCTGGTGACTTGTTTCTGACTCTCTGAGTCTCTGTCACCCCATTCTGAAATGGGCGTAATTGTAGCACCTACTTCATAGCCTTTCGTGCCTATTCAGAGAGCTAGTATTTGCAAAGTGCTGAGAACAGGGCCTGATTATGTACATTAGTAAATAAAACTCCCTGTCCAATATGATCTTTCAGGTTCCTCCTACTTTTTATTTCTTTTGAAATAGGAAAAACACAAGGAGACCTTAGAGATATTTCCAGAGTGCAGGTAGCTGGTTAATTGATGAACAGGAATGGAAGCCAAGACCCCTGAGCACTTGACCTTTACCACTTTCCAGGGAGGAAAGAATTGCATTTGTGTTCCAAGGCCCCTCACTATGTCTCCATTTATCCTCTGCCTCTCTTGGTTTCCCAGTCTCATCACTGGCCCTGTGGTCTGCTTCCCAGGTTTAAGATAATGTGATACAAACAGATGGTAAAATAACTCCTGAGCACTGGGAAGAAACAAGTGCTGAGGAGGAAACTAGACAGTGTGTAGGAGGATGGTATTGCAGGCCATGCACTGCACACTTGAGAGGGACCAAGAGCAAGGGCTCTCAGGGAGCTTTAAGACTTAGAAGCCCCATCTGCTCCCAAGTGCTAAGCAAGTGTGACTAGAAATGACCACTGTACTCTCTCATGACCTTTGAACAAAGGCCCAGCCAACTGGAAAGGCATGATTCCCACAGTGCCAATGGGATGACCTGGGTAGAGGAGAAGGGTTCTGTCATTTGCCTCTTGGTTTCTTGTTAAAAATTGCTGCTTCCTGGTTGTATTCCTGCTACTTCTTAAGTGATCTGGATGCAGGGACTGTAGACTGATCAGGGCAGGTGAGAGAGTTCATCAAATCCTCTCCCAAAGAGTCCTCACCCTTGCCACCACCTGACTCCCTAGCTGTTAGGTACCAGTGCAGCACTGCTTCTCAAGCTTTACTGTGCACATAAGTAACCTAGCCATCAATGGTGTAACTGTAGACTGATTTGGTAGGTGAGCATATGGCTGTAAGTACTATATTCCTGACCTGTTCAGTCTTGCTGATGTTGCTGTGCATGGACTTTGAGTAGTCAGTGAGGGTCTAGAGGACATGCTTGCATGCCCTGATGTTTCTCATCAAGAGCCACCACTCCTTATAAACTGGTTCCATTTTCTTTCTCATGTTCACAGGTCCCTCATCATCAGTCATATGGGAATAAGTGAGGATGAGGCTGATGAGGTCCCAGTGGGGCAATATGGAGAAACTTTCTGAGAGATAGTTGGCTACGATTTCCCTGTGTTGGAAGAATTATCTTCCAGGGTGGGCAAAACCATAGGAGAAGGGAGCAGTCAGGCTGTGCAGTAGGCAAATTTCTACCTCCCTATGCCTTTCTCTTGGCCCTGCAGTCATCTGCCCAGGCAGCTTTTTACTTAGCACTCTGATTTCTGTGTCCAATCGATTGGCCACCCTTTGTGCCACGTAAAAATGCATGACTGAGCCTTGACCTTGAAGCCAGTCAGCCATGGAGGCTCCTGTCTTTTTGAAATAGAAAAAGATTGGCAGAGAAAAACACCAAACTGTTCTGCTAAAATATTGTCATTAGAAATGCAACTTCTTTGCATCCAATCCTGCATTTATTAATGATATGATAATAGTACCACTCCCTTTCATTTGTTGGTTACATTATGTTTTACAATGCACTTTCATAGTCATTATCTTATTTGATACTCCAAACACCATTATGAGATGAAAGGTTATTGTCCCCAGGAAACCGAGGCTCACAACTTGCCAAAGATCACAAGACAGTGGGTAACAGAACTGGGATGCATGCTCATTTTCTTAAAGTTGATATCGATAGTTCAGTAGACTTGCTGATACTGCAGGTCACAATCTGCTGCATTCAACATCTTGATTCTATACCAAGTAGAATTCTGGAAGTGCATCCAGCTGTAGCTGAATGTTAGGAATATTCCTGAAATGATACTGGTCATATTGTTCAAATGCATAACTAAGAATACTTTAGTTTCAAAAGGTGTTAAAACAGCAAATAAAGCTAACAAAAAAAAATACAGCCATAGGAAAATAAACTAGAAAGTCTGTCTTATTTTCTTTCTCTCATACACACATGCTCACAGAAGCTGCACATAGCTTTCCTGGCAACACTAACATTCCACAGGAAGGCATTTAGAAAAGCCATCTAGGCAAGAGTCAGTGGGGCAGTGCTTGTTGACCTTGTTCCTGGAATGTTTCTTCTGGTCACTGTACCTGTCTCCTTCCTTCAGGCAGGCATTCCAAGCCACTGCCCGTGACAAGGTGGGACAGACATATGGTCCATCACAACTTGATTTCTCCATATCTTATTTAGGTTCTAATTCCATATGCTGCTAGAGGTTGCCATGGAGACAATCTACTGTCTTCTACCTCAAATAGAACCGGAATCACACTTCTGCTTATGTGCAAGGTAGAAGTGACAGAGTGGCGTTTCTGTAAATGGCCCTTTCCAGTAAACTCAGCCCAGCTCAGTGGTCAGGAATGTGTAAACAGGGTACCTGAATGCACACTACAGGGTACTTAAACAAAGAAAACACCTAAGAATAATGGCTTGTAGTTCTATCTGTAGTTAATGGTTCTAAGAATGCCTCTATTAAAATGCCTTTAAAAAAAAAAGTCCTCATGCACAATGGGAGACTGAACACAAAGGTGTCTCTGAAGGCCATCATCAGAGTGCATTAATTATTCTTGATTCCAGTGGCTGTGTACAGAGTTCTAGACAGGATAAAGATTAACTAGGAAGGGACCAGCAGTTAGCATGATGGCTATGTCGCTGGACTCCCATGTAGTCGACCGTGGTTCGAGTCCCAGACCTGGCGGCTTAAACTCACACTGGGTGCGTGTGCATGTGTGCCTAAGATCCCGAGAGGAGAATGGAGGAGAAGGGATTGTGGCGTGGCCATCCCCCCTTGGGGGTGATTTCTTGCTTTCTGTCTCTCTCTCTCTCTCTGTCTTTCTGGTGAGCGCACGTGCCCTATAGCAAAAACCTCCCCAAAAAAAGAAAAGAAAAAAAAAAGATTAACTGGGAAACAGAAGGAGGAGGTGAAGAAGGATCCGGGGTATCCCTATAGGAGCCTGCCCTGAAGGACTTGGCATCAGTAAGGGTTGCAATATGCTTTCTCTGTCCTATTACTACATGGAGCATAGGTTGGGCCGTAGAAAAGGTAACTGAGAGCACTTAACACAGAGGCAGGCCAAGTACAAATCCTAACTGATCAAATTATTAGCTCAGGGTCTTTGGCTGGGTTCCTTAATATCTCTGAGTCTTGGTCACTTCATATTATCTTAATGAGTCTGTTGTTGACATTACATGAAATGATGTCTGTTGGAGAGCCCAGCACTGATGTACCCTAGGCAGGTGTTCAGTAAACACTGGTTTCTTTCCTTATCTCCTTTCTACTTATTAGTGGAGGGTGTACCAGTATGGAAGGCGGAAGAAGGAAGATTCCAAGTGTGGAATAGAGCATAGCCAAGCTCTGGCATCAGAGCTGCAGGCTCACTCAGGAGTAGGGGCAGTCTAGAGATATGCTGGACAGAGTCCCTTGCTGGTCCTGCTGGGCAGCAAACTATGGGACACAAAGGCTTTCTGAAGAGACTGTGTTGAGGTGAGTTGAATGTTGACATTGTTGAATGTCATCGAGGCACAGAAAGGGAATGAGAAATAGGGCAAGAAGTGGTACTGATCCCCAAAGGAAAACCTGGAACCACTGTTTATGGGCTTTATCATTGCTAAAGAGCTGGACCGAGGGCCACTGTCAAACTTAAGCAAAGATTTGAGTATTCTGCCTTCATGGAAGGGATACTGACCAGTAGCATTTTCAACTTGGAAATGTTTTCTTTACCAATTCCTGCTGAGAAAAATTCAGGAAAAATGTAATTAGTCAGCATTAGGAAGAAATGAGTTACTATTTTTTAAGCTGTCTTTTTACAGTAAGTACCTTGCCCAGTCCTACCACTACACCACCTTCCCCAGTTTTCCTCTCTTACACACACAAAAAGAATCATTAGCAACGTAAGCCACAGAGTAGATAGTGCCAACACAGGGCTCAATGAGGAGTGTTTTACCTGCTCAGAAGTGCCACATAATGTGCCTTCAGCATTGTAGGGGCTCTTGAACAGCTGATTCTCCATTTCCAGGAGGCTGTACCCCTGTGCTCCACATGGTCTGCTTTCCCCTAAACCCTGGAGACCAGATAAAAAGCTGCTTTTAAATAATATGCTTTGTAAGCCTTGCCTGGAGGGAGATGATGTATTGCTTAGATGGCCACTCCAAGTCTCTGTCAGCCCATTTTCTGAGACTTTAGAAATCCCCCAGGCCTGAGCATAACTGGCCTGCTAATGTGCTCTGGCATTGAGGAAGAAGAGGAAGTATCATGGGGCAGTGGTTACTGGCAAGGGAGCTGGATTGAGCCTGTGTTCAGTTCCACACTGCTGCTTGGTAGCTGTTTAACTTCTCCATTGTTAACAATTTTTTTCTCACATAATAAATGCAAGTAATAATAATAATGATTATGTCTATACCTACCTGGTAGGATTGTTCTGAAGATTAATGGTGGTAGTGTATTAGTCTCTGGTAACTCTTAATAGATGTTGATAAGTCTGCTGTTGCTGCTTTTTGTTGGTTATTTTCTTGTGTTGTTGTTTTATTAAGGATAACAAGGAAACTAGAGAAAAATAGAGAACTTTTAGTTCATTGGGAAGCCAAGGGAATGTAGCCCAAACATATTGGTAACTGAGTTTTAGGCCACGGTTGTGTCCCAAGGGCTTTTTCTCTCCCCCGGTTCTACTAGTTGAGTCTAGTAGTCACAGCAGTAACAGTATTATCAGTGGGCCTGGCAGGTGGCATGGTGATTAAGATGCTGGACTCCCACATGGCCGACCATGGTTTAAAGTCCTGGACCTGGCAGCTTTCTCTCTCTCCCCCTCTGGTCAAATTAAATAATAACAATAATAAATAAAATCTTTAAAAAAAGAATAATACCAGTAATAATGACAAGCACTTTTGAATGAACTTTCATAATTTCATTTGATACAACATTCTGAAAGATGGGCAAGATGTTATCTCATGTCCAACATGAGGATAAGTGTCTTCCTTGGAGTTACATGGTGGATCAGTAACAGATAGAAGCCCCATCATTCAGGCCTCTCCGGTTGCACTGCCCTGGGAATGAACCCCAGGTACAAAGGGTATAAGAGAAAAAAGGGAGAATATCACATTTGCCCCTCACCCTGAAACCTCTGGGCCATAAGTTGCCTGGAGAGAAGGGTGCCTTATTAGGGGAGTGTTGCTTCCAATGAATGGGTGGGAGCTGAGGTTCTGCCATGTTCTTCAGGGCCTTGATTGTAGAGGACTAATACTCACCCCTGACTTTAGCTGGATAGGACTTGGTGGCCTCTAACAAACAGTAGATTTTAAAGACAAAGTTTAAAAAGAGTCCATGAGGGTTTTGGAAATATGAGTGTCATCCTTAACCAGATTTGGGAAAAGTAAGGTAGTATCTCAAACACTGTAAGGAGCATGTACTACCAGGCAGTAAGGAGATGCTCCTGAGAAGTATTTCCTTTTATCCATCTGGATAAGAGCTCTCGGTTTCTGTTACAGACTTTCTGCTCAGGAGAACTCTGGGTTCTGCTGCTTCTTGGCTTAGATGACTGTCCTTTGAGATCTGCCTGAAGTCTTTGACCTAGCTGATCTCTCCAGCCTCAGTGTTTAGAGTTTCTGGCTGAAAAACCTACTTCAGCATCCATAGACCAATTTTTTTTTGTCTAGCTGTCCATCTACTTCTTCACTAACTCAGTCTATCAAGTAGCATATTGAACACACTCCTAGGCTGCTGGGGTACAACCTGCAGTCATTACTCCTGACAGTGGGTATTTATAGTCAGGGAGAGGGCAGGGCCAGGTGTGTGAACAGGCCTGTTATACTACAACAGTGTTTATCTCTTATCCTTGATGATTCTAGGACTTTCCTGATAAGCCCAGCCAGCCAGCCAAAATAAGAGTGTCTATTCTCAAGTCCTAGAAAAAGACAAGGCTCTTTACCCATACCTTTTTTCCCCCCTTGATGGAGAATTGGAGGGTTTTTTTGTGACCGACAGATTTACTGGTGCCTAGTACTTTTCTTCTTGAGTAGAAGCCATTTACAATGACAAGCGTTGGGGCTGGCAGGTGGCGTGGTGGTTAAGGATGCTGGACTCCCACATGGCTGACCATGGTTCGAGTTCCAGACCTGGAGGCTTGCTTTATCTCTCTCTCTCTCTCTCTCTCTCATCAAATTAAAATACATAAATAAAGTTAAATGAAAATAATTATTAAAAAAAAACAATGACAAGTTGTTAGTGAATACATGTTTTTTGTTGTCATTGTTTCCTGCTAGTGTAGAAAAGTATAACTTACATTCTGGTTCTGAGTTCTCTTATTGATAGCTTAAATTCCAAACATGTATACAATACTGTGCTAGATGCCATGAAGACTAATACTAAGGAGGATATGTGTATTTAGAGATATATCTCCTAGGAAAGTTAATAAGATAGGTGGTTCCAGTGACTGTGTATGGGAACACCAGAGGAAGTGAAGGGCTTCTGTTTGGATGTGTGGAGTTGGATATGTCTTGGGGACATACTGGCTGGTGGCTCGGTGGAGCTCCAAGGATTTCTGTGCTGTAGGTCTATTGATAGCTTAGGAAATTATGAACATATAGCTAATCTCAGTCATGATGGTCCAGGAATTGTGTGGAGAAAGAATGTGCCGGAAAGTCAAGCCAAGGAAAGCCCAAATACGTGGAACAGGCTGAAGAAGTAGAACCTAGGAAACAGAAGCATGTGGAGGGGGATTGAGTGGAGGAGCAGGGGGAACGCCTAGGGGCAAGGGCTTGTCCCCAAACCAAAGAGCTTTTGAAGAACAAAGGAGTCATTATCAGTCTCAAGTGTTCTGGAGTGATCAAAATGGGAACTGAGGAGCACCTGTTAGCCCCTGGACCCTGTTAAGGGACAGTGAAGGGCAGAACGGATAGCACTGAACTGACTAGAAAAAAGGGCTCATAGAGAAATAGAGGTGCAGGCAGACATCAAGGGAAAAGAGTACTGAGAGCTTTCAGTACTCCCCATTGTGAAGACTGGGATTGTAACTTTCTGTTTACAAAGGAGAATGAACTGAGTAGGAAAAGAATCTACCATTTTCCGTATTACTGTTATATTGAGAACCCACCCCTCCTCTCGTTAACACCCATTTAAAATGTTTTCCAAAGGTATTGCAACTGGACAGTGGCAGGATAGGGATTCCAATCCTTATACACTTGACTTCTTGGTGCTCAATGTGGTTTGGTGACCAGGAGTGTGGGCATCTCCAGGAATTGATTAGAAATGTGGGCTTGGTACCAGCAGTTGGCGTAATGGCTATGTCGCTGGACTCTCATGTAGTGGTTTGGGTCCTGAACCTGGTGGCTTAAACTCACGCCATGTGCGTGTGCGTGCGTGCCCAGGATTTTAAGAGGAGAATGGAGGAGAAGGGATTGCAGCATGGCCATCCCCCCAGGGGGTGATTTCTCACTTTCTGTCTCTGTCTCTCTCTGTCTTTCTGGTGAGCGCACGCACCCTATAGCAAATACCTCTCCCAAGAAAGGGGAAAAAAAAAATGTGGACTCTTGGGATCAACAGATTAGGTAATGGTTATGTCACTGGACTCCCATGTAGTCAACCGTGGTTCAAGTCCCGGACCCAGTGGCTTAAAACATGCCAGGCGAGTGTGCATGCATGCCCAAAATCCCGAGAGGGAAATAGAGGAAAAGGGATTGCAGTGTGGCCATGCCCCCTTAGGGATGATTTCTGGCTTTCTGTCTCTGTCTGGCAAGTGCATGCACCTCATAGCAAATAAACCTCTCCAAAAACTAACTAAATAAAATAAAATAAAATAAAATAAAATAAAAAAGAAATGCAGATACAGACTCTTAGGCCCCACCTCAGACTTATCAATAACAATCTGCATCTTTTTTTTTTTTTTTTCCCCTTTGGAGAGGTTTTTACTATAGGGCACATGAGCTTGCCAGAAAGAGAAACAGAAAGTGAGAAATCACCCACCGGGGGGGATGGCCACACTGCAATCCCTTCTCCTCCATTCTCTTCTCGGGATCTTGGGCATGCGTGTACACACGCCTGGCATGAGTTTAAGCCACCAGGTCTGGGACTCGAACCGTGGTCAACTATGTGGGAGTCCAGCAACATAGCCATTACACCAACTGCAGGTTCTAAGAAGCTGCATCTTAACAAGATCCCACGTGGGGATCACATTAAAGGTAGAGAAACATGACTTGTGCTTTCCCCTATGCTACATCGTAACAATCCAGATATGAGCTAAGAAGGAAAAACCTGTTACCAGGTTGACAAAAAGCACAAGATCTGGTTCAATCATGCAACTTCCTTCTTTCTCTGAGTGTTGCAAGACATCTGCATGTCCTCAGCTGACCTTGAAGAACTCGCCTTCAGTGGGAAGTGTAATGGCTAGCCCCCAAGCCTGAGGCACTGAGTTGGTCTTCACCATAGGGTGATGGAACACTGAGCTCTAGGCAAGTTTTGCTTCATTTTTAATTAACAGCCATTTTCTTCAAATAATAATGCAGATGCAAAGGAAGAAAACACCCTTTCAATCGCTGGCATAATTAAGCTGCATAGATTAGTCTGATCATTGCTGCCTCTCCAAAGCTCTCCAAGGGAAGATAACTCATGTGTTTGGAGGTTTTCTCAGATGTTTTACTTCTAAAGGATTCAGTATCTGCCTACCCGTGATGTTTTTTAATTATAGCAACCACCTCTTTGGTTTTTGAATGAGCACTCCCTTCAAGGTTCTAGTTGGCCCCTTCTCACTGCACCTGAAACAACCAAACTCCATACATACAAAACACCAAGGGGATCTAAACCCCAAAGTTCCTTCCTCCCCCCGTGGGCACATTCTTTTCCTGATGTTTACTTTCTGTTTGAGTTCTTGGAGGTTATATGGTTCAGTATTTTCTAAAATGACCTATTAGTGGGTTGTGAAATAGATTTAATGAGTTTCAGCCAACTTAAAAATAGCATAATTTGGAAGAAAAATGTATCAAAACACACCATGGGGGGGGTTCTTCAAAAAATTCATGGAAAAATACGATGAAAATCTGCATAATTTCATTTTTTAAATAATTTTCTTATTATTATTTTAAAAATTTGCTATAGAACACATGTGTTCACCAGAAAGAGGCAGAGAAAACAAGCTGTCAAGTCTGAGACTCAAACTACAGTCGATCGTGTGGGAATCTAGTGCCTTAACCACCATGCCACCTGCTGGCCCTTCACTTTTTTTTTAACTGAAGTAAATTTGTACTTTAATTCTGTATGTCTACAAACTGTTTGAAACCTGCTCCCCCGCCCCCAATGCATTAGAAGCAACCATTGTTTTGTGAAACTTCTGTTTTAGTTATGAGCTATATGCATATCCTGAGTTTCTTTGTAAAGATGCTTTTCACAGTATGGATCTCAGTCAGAGGGTATGAGAGTTGTTGATCCACTTCAGTGATTCTCTTATTTATCCAACCATTGGAATCACATATGAGTTGTTTGCTTGCCTGCTTGCTTTTAATTGCCTGTTTTCAGGGCAGTTTCTACCCAGTGATTTCAGTAATCTGTGTTTGAAAGCATTCTGAGGGATTCTAACCATGAACCACATTTAAGGTCATCTGGTTTGGTACAAATTTCCACCCAAAAGAAGATTCCTCAGACTACTACATGGGAGTCCAGTGACATAACCATTAGCTTATCTGCTGGGCCCAAGAGCTCACATTTCTAATCAGTTCCTGGGAGATGCCCACATTCTTGGTCACCAAACCACACTGAGCACCAAGAAGTCAAGTGTATAGGGATTGGAATCCATACTCTGCCACTGTCCCATTGCAATACCTTTGGAAAACATTTTAAATGAATTTTAATGAGAGGAGGGGTGGGTTCTGTGATAACCAAACCTTTTAGGTGGCAGTATTCTGTCCAGATTCACATCAGGTAATCTGTCGATCCCTTTCTTAAAGAGTTGTATACAACCTAAGACCAGATGACATAATGACTATGTCTCTGGACTCCCTTGTAGTCTATCACAGTTTGAGTCCTTAACCCAGTGGCTTCAACTCACGCCGGGCTTGTGTGCATCTGTGCCCACGATCCTGAGAGGAGAAGGGATTACAATGTGGCCATACCCCCGGGGTATGATTTCTCACTTTCTGTCTTTGTCTCTCTCTTTCTGGCGAGTGCACACACCCTATTGCAAAAAACCTCTCCAAAAAAGGGAAAGAGTTGTATGCAACCCATGCCTTTGTGGGATGTATCTTCTTCTAAGAAACTTCTCCTGAGGGCTGCTCCAAACTTGGCTTGCTTATAGCTTTCACCCTTATGGCTTTTGGTCCTGAAGCTTTGCAAATAAATCCTTTACATTTTCTATTATCTACAACCTTTCAGAGAATGAAAAGCAGCTTTTGGTACTGCCTTTCTGCCTCTATCATGGGAGAAATAAATAAGTAAACTTAAACGCACAGGCACACCCACAGGAGACTAAATAGAGTATAAGCAGTGTTGTGAGGGAGTCATTCTGTTCTGCTTCTGCCACTGCTGGAGATATGACCTTCGGTGAGCCATCTCATCTCTCCGGCCCTTGGTTTCCTCATTTGTAAAATAAGGCTGCTTGGCTGAGTGATCTATTTTATGAAACTCTGGCTTTATTATTAACTGGGAGGGAGTGTATGACTCAACAGCAAATATTCTCATTGTCATGTTAAAGTCAATGAGCCATAATCAGATTAGGAATTTTTTAAGAGTCCATAAGGTCTTTCATTAATGGTAAGTTAGTCAAGCTTTTATAGACTTGGCATACTGAGGAAGTAATGAAGACCACATATAATGATCCAGGAGCACCCAAATTTGGGTGATTACACATGCACACCCAATAGGGAACTCTTTCTTGGCCTTCCCTCTTTAAAATTCTGTTTTCCATCAGCCACTGAGGGAAAAAAATCCTTTTGTTAGGATTTACCATAGTGCATTTAGGCTGAGGAGATTTTTTGTCCTTTCCCTACACCTAAAGCTTTGTATACAATAATGGAGGAGTAGGTTGTGCTGTTCTTTCTGTCCAGTGAGAGTTTATTTTCTGAGTTTTTTTTAATTATTATTTTTTTCAAAACCTTCAGCCAACACATCTGTTGTTAGCCTCTAAACACATCTTTAAGATCCAAGGAGTGAACTTAAAGAAGAAAGGGTTTACATATTAATAAGATTGGGAATTGGCTGTTTTGTATGAATATTTAGAATTTACTAAAGCTCTGAGAAACCCTAAAGAGTTCAGCCCCTCACCATTTATAGACTTAGATTTCCTGGGGGACTTTCCAGGAGCAAGTTCTTACTACCATCTGGCAAAGGCCAGCTGGAAGGCACTGAAGTTCCTACAAGTGAATGTAGATTTTGGTCTCCCCAAAGTTTTTGCCAAATGTGTGCACATTTTGTTTCACACTTGTGGTTAGCTCAGCAGAGGGTGGTAGAACCAAGTCCTAGCCTTGTTTTGAAGTTGGCTCAATTATGTGTGTCCTTGGTTTCAAGGGGGAAATGACTAGAGACATTGATAGACTAAATAAACCTAAGAAAGAGCTTAGAAGAGAATTCACTGCACTATGGTGGATTCTGCAGCATTTATACTCTTTCAAATCAGAATTGTCATCAGGGAGAAAAGCTGGGACAATGTAACAAATTTATCTTGGAAAGTCTATCACTTACTATAAAAAGGAAGTAGAACTTGAAGAGTTTAGGATGGTTCCCTGGCTCATGTGAGATGGCAATATTGAAAAGGAACTCTATAGACACGGGGAAGGAAGATCTGGTTATCTGTCAGGTTTTTAGTTCTTCCTTCCTTTCCTTCCTTCCTTCCTTCCTTCCTTCCTTCCTTCCTTCCTTTCGGAGAGGTTTTTGCTATAGGGTGTGTGCGTTTGCCAGAAAGAGAGAGACAGACAGAAAGCCAAAAATCACCCCTCTCCCAAGGGGAGATGACCATGCGACAATCACTTCTCTTCCATTCTCTTCTCAGGATCTCGGGCACACATGCATATGCACCCGGCGTGAGTTTAAGCCACTTGGTCCAGGACTCAAACCACGGTCAGCTACATGGGAGTCCAGCGACATAGCCATTATGCCAACTGCTGGTCCCAGTTGGTCTTTTCTATTATTACTTATTTCTCCTTTAAAGTTGCCTAGGTGGTAGTGTTCTTATGATGGGAGAAAGTTTTTTTCTATGTGCACGGAGGAAATTTCTTATTTGACAAAGTCTGGAGTAATAATATTTTGTTTTCAATTTTCATATCCTCGCAAACAGTATATATTTAGCTACATTGAGTCTTATAGATGCTTTGCTCTCTCTAGGCAATGCTTTAAAAAGAGCATACTATCCAAACACAGTAAAGCTCCATTATAGTGTCTTGTTATTTATAAATGTACTTAATTTGCAGGTGAAATCTCATGCCTACCTGCAGGCAGGGTGGTACATTTATTCCCCCACCTTGAGTAGGGGGTGTGTAATGTGCACATTTGGTGATATCTTTTGGCCAAAATGGTATACTACCCTAACTTGGGTAACAAAGGTCAGGGAAAGCTAAGTGGAACTGTAACTCAGTTATTTTTAATTAAGCACTGATCATTGTACCAAATGATATCAACATCTATTGGAAATGAAACCTCTACTGTTCAACTAACGTTTTGCAAGCATCCCCGGACATGTTAAAGAAACAGGGTAAAGGTAGTTGCTGTTTTTGTTGTTCTTAAGGCCCATGTGTGCAAACATGCGTACTTAGATGACAACCATAAAGGATCCTTTAGGATTAAGGACCAGAAAAAGGTTTAGACAATAAACACAACTGGAGGAGAAGAAAATCACCATATAAATCACTTTAAGATTTCTATATTACTTCAAAACCAGATGATTCAAATTCAACCCAAATCCCTGAAGCTTTCATGGTTGTGTATAGTAAACCAATCTGTCCACCAGCTGGAAACTAAAGGCACGCATAGGAATTACTTCTTGTGGGCCGCCTTTACTGCAGGCTGGAGTCCTCTGTGGTGGGCCTGGTAAAGGCTGGGGGAGGTGGGTGAGCAACTGCAGGAGCCAGGTAGGGGGCTGAGTTTGGCAAGTGAAGTGGGAAGAGAAAGAAGTGCAGGTCTTCAGAGCCCTATCCTTTTGGCTTGTGCTTTGCAGAAGCCCAGAGGACAGACTGTCAGCTTGCAGCGTTGCAGAGACTAGAAGATCTCAGAACTCTTTTCAGGGCCCCCAAGTTTTGTTCCCCTTTTATGTTAAACAATTCTTGTCTATAAGGAGTTTTCTTTCTAAACAGAAATACAGGAGGGCAGAACTAAAAAGCTAAACCATAATGTGGTATCTATGGTATGCATGAACACATACACAAAGAAACACTCAAATGCTAAATTGTGTTATGTTTGAATGGAGCTTTGAATTTTCCCCCTACACTTATTTACCAGAATTTTAATAATCCTCTTCTATAGTGTTTATGATGAAAATAATATATAATACCAAGAAACATCATAGATCCTCAGATGAAACTCCATGCCTAAGGGATGGTACTGACAGTGAGTGTGTTGGGCTTGTAGGCCAAAGCCATGGGAAGGCTCCCAGCCGGGCTAAGGATGGCTTGCAGCTGGCTGAAACATAGGGAGGGAGGAAAGCCTCGGTTACTTCCGAGGTTTCAAGGTGCTTACCCAGGCATAGCTGGCAGGATGTGGCAGGGGCCAGGGTGTCCCCACTAGGACAGACAGCCACACAGGGAGGGTGCCAGAGGCTAGCCCATATGGGCTTGATAAGGTTGATGTAAATCAAGGTTGTATGGAAACAGCTGGTTTCACTTTAGCTTAATTGAAAACAAGCCATCAGGGGTGGTGAGACAAGCAGGGGGAGGTGGGGTGGACAGAAGAAAAAGAGATGAGGACTTGGGCCCATGAGATGACATAGTACAGATGGCCCATCAAGGGAACAGAGTTGTCAACATCAGCTTGGAGTTTAGAAAACCAGGTGTGGGCAGGCTGACCTAAACCTGAGACCCTGGCTTGGCTTCAGAGATCCTCTTTCGAACTCCAAATGTCCTAGTAAGGGAGATTGAAGGAAAGCCAGGGTATGTGAAGATGCTTGCCTTCTTTCTCCCATATCCTCAATTTACTGCTTTTCCATTGAAGTGTATGTGTGTGTGTGTGTACCTCATTTCTGGCCTGAATTTGGGGACCTTCCCCTTTGGAAGAGCCTGTGCCTTTCCTCCTGCGTCCCTCTGTATCCCAGGGTGAGCTCACGTCCTAGCAGTGCTCAGTGCTGCTTGGCCTATGCTTTGGAGTACACCAAGAAAATCAGGGCGAGAAGGCTAGTGGGAGACAAAGACCAGGGAAAGCTGAGCAAGGCAGGCAGTGAGACGTCGCAGAGCACTGTCTAGAAATACCTTTCCTTTCAAAATCCAGGCTGTCTTTGGCTCTAGGGCAGAGGCTGAATTAAAATATAGAACATAGCCTACCTGCAGGCACTTTACCACAGCATGCAGAAAAATGTCCGAACCTCTCAGAGGTAAAAAACATACACGCAGGACATCTTCAGTGCTCAGACAGGTGCTAGCTCTAGTGCTCCTTAGGCTTAGAGAGGGGATGGGTGGATGAAGGAATAAAACAGTGGGAGAAGGGGTTTGGAAACCAAAGACCTGCTTGTCTCTTCCTGGTTCTGCCCTTGCGGGGTGACCTGTGGATCTCCTCAGACCTCATTTTCATGAGCATGCATGGACCCAAACAGGTCAGATACACTCCTGTCACCTAAATTGCCACTAGAAGCTCTACCAGTAGGTAAGGCCCTTATTGCTCATCAATTTTCAGACAGGGTCTGAGCAGCTTCTCCTTCAAGCTTCTGTCTGTTAAAAGGAAAAGCACTCGAAGGGCTTATTGAAGAAAGTAAGTGACTTCAGCTTGAGGGTAGAAATCTGCAAGATGATGAGGTGTGTAATGAAGTTTTCTAATTGCCCACTCAATAATTAACTAAATATGGCTTAGCCTCAGAGCCAGCAGTTGGCGTGGAGGTTAAGACATTGAACTCCCACATGACTGACTGTGGTTCAAGTCCTGGAACTGGCGGCTTGCTTTCTCTCTCTGGTACCAGCAGATGGCATAATGGTTACATTGCTGGACTCCCATGTAGTCGACTATGGTTTGAGTCCCAGGCCCAGTGGTTTAAACTCATGCCAGGCATGTGTGCTTGTGTGCCCAAGACCCTGAGAGGGAAAGCAGAGAAGAAGGGATTGTGGTGTGGCCATGGCGGGGGGTGCGGTGATTTCTTGCTTTCTGTGTCTCTCTCTGAGTGCACGTGTCCTATAGCAAAAAATCTCTCTTTAAAAAAAAAAAAAAAAAAAAAAAAAAGGCTCAGCCACTTTGGAAAGCAGTCTAGAAGTTCCTCCAACGATTAAATGTAGCTACCGTATGACCCAGAAATTCTGCTTCTAGACGTAATCTCCAGAGAAATACAGATACATGTCCACACAGGATCTTGTACGTAAACATTCATGGCAGCATGAACATGATAGACAAAGCATGGAAGCAATGCAATATCCATTAACTGTTTAATGGATAAAGAAAATGTAGAATATCTATACAAGGGGTATGGTTGAACCATACAAGGAATAAAGCAGGACATGGACAAACCTTGGAAATATTAAGTAAATGTCAGAGATGAAAGACCACATATTTATATGGTTCTATTCATAGGAAATGTCCAGAATAGGAAAATATAGAGACAGAAAACAGATTTGTGGTTGCATAGGACTTGGGGTAGGAGAGGGGTGATAAAGGATAAGAAGTTTATTTTGAGGGTGGCAAAAATTCAAAAACTGACTATGGTGACGGTTGCACATATCTTTGAATATACTAATCACCATTGAAATGTATGCTTTATTTTCTTTTAAATTTATTTTTATTAGTATTTATTCATTCAATTGCTATACATCATTTAGATTGTAAAGAGATTTTACCCAGCATGATATACACCTCAGTCCAGCCCAGTTGAGAACACTATACATGAAAAGGAAATAAACCATATCTGTGTCCCACAAATGTCTTACCTCTCTATTTTCCCCCCATATATCCTTTCCTACACTCTTCCCCTCTCACACTCTCCTTCTGCTTTGTCTCTAGTGTCCATAACAATTTTCAATGCTTTTATGTCCTCCAGTCTTTCAGTCTCTACCATACAGTGCCAACAGTTGGTATATGTTAAGTGGAGACATACAGTGTCTCTCTTTCATAGCCTAACTTGCTTCACTAAGCAACAAATCTTCCATATTTGTCCACATTCTATCAAATTACAGGACCTTGTTTTCTTATGACTGAATAGTATTCCATGGAGTATATGTGCCACATTTTTTCAATCCATTCATCTGTTTGTGGACATTTGGGTTGGTTCCATGTCTTAGCAATCATGAATAATGCCACAATAAATATAGTTGTGCAAGCACTTTTCCAACTGAGCATTCTCTTGTCCTTTGGGTAGATACTCAGGAGTGGAGTTGCTGGATCATATGGTAGTTCTATTTGAAGGTCTTTGAGAATCTCCACAGTGCTGAATCAATTTACATTCCCACTAGCAATGTAGAAGAGTTCCCCTTTCACCACATCCCTGCCAACACTTATCATTCTTTGTTGGTTTTTTTTTTTTTTTTTTTTTTTTTTAATCTTTGCCATTCTGACTGGGGTTAGGTGGCATCTCTTTGTGGTTTTGATCTGCATCTTCTTTATTATGAGGAATGTTGAGCATTTTTTCATATGCTTTTTGGCTGTTCGTATGTCCCTTAGAAAGTTGTTTATTCAGCTAATTTTCCCATCTTTTAATTGGGTTAATCATTTTCTTCTGGGTATTTTCTATTTTACGATTTCTTATTTACATTTCATTATACATTTCTATAGCACACAATATGGTTTTTTCAAAGTACGCATCTAGTACGTGACAGTCTAATCAAGGATATTACCATACACATAATTTTCAACAGAGGACTTTACATTCTTATGTCTAGTATTTATTCCTTGAGTGTGAGAGAGACAGAGAAACAGCATCTCTGATGGGGTCTTGATACTGTTATTCACTCCCTGCTTCAGCCAGCCTTAGATCATGGGCATACCTGTGACTGAAGTACTCAAAAATATCTCTAGACACAAACCTGTAACCTTCCCATGTGGATCGCCTTTAGAGATCGTTTCATTTTATTGCTGTCAGGCCCCTGAATTGTATACTTTAAATGGGTGAACTTATGGCATGTGATTTATATCTTGATAAAACTACTTTAGGGACCAGCAAGTGGCATAATGGTTATGTCATTGGATTCTCACATAACTGACCACAGTTTGAGTCTCGGATTCAGCAGTTTAAAAGGAAGAGAGCAGATAGGATTCAAGGAGGTCCGTTTACGGTTCCTGTTCTAAAACCTTTACTTACAAAATAATTTGTCAAATTAGAAATAAACTCACTAGGCAGCAGTTTTCAATGAACTGAATGAGACTGAAGAATGTAGCCCAAATAATGGTATTAGGGGGTGGGTATTTCACACATTAAAACCTCTAGTGGGTTTCCTGAAGCTCTTAAGAGACTTGCCCAGAAGAAGAGGCTGTGGAGTTGAAGCTGCCGAAATTCCTACAGCCTCAGAGAATGGTGGCCAAGTTGTTGTAGAGAAAGAGTTAGCAGAGCCCTCTTAAAATGGGAAAACATGGGGACCAGTAGTTAGCATAATGGCTATGTCACTGGACTCCCATGTAGTCGACCGTGTTTTATGTCCTGGACCCGGTGGCTTAAAACTCATGCCAGGCGCATATGCGTGCATGCCTAAGATCCTGAGAGGAGAATGGAGGAGAAGGGATTGCGGCGTGGCCATCCCCCCGGGGGTTGATTTCTTGCTTTCTGTCTGTCTGTCTGGCGAGCGCACACACCCTATAGCAAAAACCTCTCAAAAAAAAAAAAAAAATGGGAAAACATAATGGTTGACTTTAGTTGAGCACTTACTACATGCCAGGGACATTTTGAAAGTTTTTCATGTATTAGCTTGTTTGTTCCTCACAACAATCCAAAAAGTTATGTACGGTCATCCCCATTTTTTTAGATTAGAACTCAGTCACAATATTTGGACTGCCCAAGGCCATTCACCTAATAAGTGGCTGAGCAAGGGTAACTGGCTCCTGTGGCCAGAGCAGCTGGATTGGTAATCTCTGGCTGTGAGTGGCTTCATCCAGTTACCCCACATGCTGATCAGACATTACAACTTTCCTCACATGCCATTGTTTAACAAGGGCAGAGGGGATTGGGCAATAGCCCTTCTGTGAAAACTTTGAGGGGAGACAGAGTGTTGTCTTCATTTTGATCTTGTTTCCTGTGTGATGCCTGCTGGTTTACAAAAGGGGCTCACTATATATTTATTGTCATGAACTGAATTATTTAGGATGCTAATAAATGGAAGCAATGAACTGATTGTTTCTGATATTTGGCTTAGTGGTGAGGGTAGACTTCTAAATTATAGACCAGCATACAAGGAAAATTAAGGTTCAAATGACATTATAGGTGCTCTGAGACCACTAAAACAAACAAACCCTTTTAGGAGAATTCTTACTCTGTGGACCTGTTTTCTTGAGGGTGCCCATAGTGGGAATGAGGCTTCCAACTAGCTGATGCTCCTTTGGGAGGTCAAGTGGACAGATCTGGGTGGAGATGGCATGAGTGCATCTCCGTTGACATCTATTTGAGGCTATCTTTGACTTGGGGGATTGCTGTTGCTTGGATAATTAAAATCCATAGAATTGGTTCAGGACACAGACCAGTTAAGACCTGCTACAAAGGAGCTGTCCCCAAGGACTTTCCTTGATTAGTGTAAATTGCTTTTCCTATACTTTCCTCTGCCCAGTTTTTAGGCAAGAGGTTAGTAAACTGGGGAATAAGAGAACCCAGTGTCTTGATTTGTTTTCCTATAGTGTGAGCAGCCTTTGCCATGTAGCTGCTTACTGTTTCACACTGTTTGATGCATTGGCATCTTTTCTCCATCCAGTTTGGTTCCTCTTAGGTAAAGTGCCTTGATTTATCATGACATTAATACTATAGTTCCATACAAAGGTATGACTTCCTCTAAGCACACACTTTCTCATTTCATCTGCCAGCAACCTGGGTGAACAAATAAGTACTGTTATTTTCCTCTTATGGATGAAGATCATGGACTACTTTTTTTGTAGGCTCCAGAGTTGGAAACTCCTAGAAACTGATCTCCAACCAATATAGTCCATGTCCCAAATCACCACATCCTCTCTGATCCCATATTCTTATTTCTGTTCCCCATATTATCTGCAAAAACCTGAGTGCTATAAATATCTGTTAAATAGTGATATCACAAATGCCTGTTAGCTTTCCTATTTATCATGGTTCGCTGGAAAAGATCTGGATCAAGAACCCCAACACTGTTACTGGCTGAGATGCCAGCAGACTATATGTGGTTTTTCAAAGCTGATTCCCACCTACACCCTAAAGGGGCAAAACAGCTGGGCTAGGGTACAAAGGAATAAGAAGCAGCTGCTTCAGAGGGAGTTAATTGTCCTCGTGGATTTCAAACCTGTGCCTCTTTTAGAATTTCTCTTATAACTCTGGATAACTTATCATCTACTCCTTTCCCTCTGACTGTCTTCATTAAAGCCTTCCTCCTGGACTGCCCCGAGCCCTTGTGGCCCAGTCTCTGCCTGGCAGCAGTTGCCTAGGGCCCCTCCAGCTCAGGTCTGTGCTTACCACCAGGCAAGAGCAGCTCTCTAATAGAGATGTGTGAGCTGATCCTCCAGCTTGTGTTGCTAAGCAGCTGGCTTTTGGTTGCCTGGAGATTATCACGGAGTTGAGACCGCATGGTGCAAATGTGTGTATCTCATCTGGCACTGGGATGTGCTTGAACGCCTAAGAATCTCCAAACGTTTCTCTTGCAGTTCTGATTTTATATTAAATCCCTGTAACCTGAGGGTACGTCCTTCACATATTAGTCATTGGGAATGATAAGTGTGCAAAAGATCTTGTCTTGATATCCCTGGGTTTATAAGGCTCCGTAAGTCTTTCTCAGGATGCAAGAGGGGAGAAAATGCCACACACCTCCTGTAAAGCTGGATAAAGGAAAGAAACAAAGTGATCCTTGGTTCTTTTTTGGGGAGGGTAGTACTTTTTAATTTTCCTTGGAGTGACTATTTGTATGGGGGGAATAATTTGAGAAGTAGGCCTCGATAAGTGGAAAGCATTTCAGAAGGTTCCTATGGGAGAGACTGTAGTGTTCAAAGTATTTTAGAAAATGCAGAAATTATAGGTCCCTGGTTCCCTGGGATGATATTGTGACTTATTTTCCCTTTCTTGAGGGGCTGGCTGCTTTTGGAGCTTGCTCTCAGAGCTCAATAATTTGGGAGGATATAGCCAGCCATGCTGCTGAGGAGTTTGTGTGTCCCGAGTAGGGTCTGTATGGGGATGCCTTGGTTCTAGCTCCTTGAGGCTCATAGATTGGGGTCTGGGCTCAGCACTCTTCCTCAAGGGAAGAGATGCCAAGAAGCATGGACAGAATATGTGACTCTGGCCTGTATTTATCATTTGAGTCTAGCCTTGGAGATAAAGCAGATTCCAAGAACACTCCCAGTTTCTATCAACCAGTCAAGTGCATTGATAGCCTTTACTGTATTCTCAGCCCCATACTAGGTTACGGTATGGTGGGTACAGAAATATGAGCCACATGGTTTCTGCTGTGAGATAATATATGAGGAGTTTAATTAGTGCTGATTTCTGTGGCACAGACTTTGTGATGGAGGAGAGCAGAATAGCATAAAGCTGTCCGTCAAGCTCAAGAGGTGGAGAAAAGGTTCTGCGGGGAGATAGCGCTGATGGTGTGGTGTTTGCCTTGGTGTAGAAGTTTCTGTGAGCAGAGAAGGAGGAAATTCCAGCCAGGAAGAACCTTGAGAGCAAAAATGAAGTGGTTACGGTGAGCTTGGAATGTGACAGGAATGTGGAGATCATGTTGACCAGGGCTGAATGATCTTGGTTGGGTACAGGCAGTGGGAGAAACAGAGGCAGTTATCAGAACTCTGGAGAGAGAATAAATCAACATTTAAACATGAGTGTGCTGTGTCCTAGTCTCCTTGGAAATAGTAAGAACAAATGAGCACTCCCCCATGCAGGCCTTGACCCAACCCACTGAGCCATATTATTTCTTTTCCCTCCTTTTGACTTAAGTCTTTCCAGAATATTCACAGGAACCTTTCCTTGTGGGTGGGGAATGGGCAATGGAGTTAGCATTTGTTCCTGGCCTGCCTGTTGAGTTTCTAAGTAATTTGTTTTTTAATCTTTGTAACAAAGGGAAAGAGACATATTTTTGTTTGAGGGAGGTAAACCAAACACATCCATTGCCAGAAGAAAAAAATCCTATGTCATTTTTGAGGCTGTCTTTCCCAGGCTGTTTGTTTTTGAATAGGAAAGTGGACTGAAGGCAGAGGAGACATTAAGAAAACAATGGTTGTTGGGATAGTCAAAGGAAGCATTCCTCCCTGTGCGAAAGCTTCCATGGAGGCAGGATAGCAGGGAGGTTGGGAGTACAGGCTCTTTGCTCAACTGGCACACATCCAGGCTCTGTCACTTAAGAAATAGCACCATAGACTAGTTATTTAACTAGTTGGGAGAAACTTACCCCTCTACCTTATCAAGTTGTGATACTGGAAGGGGTCAACACACATCAAGTATATGGAAGAGTGCTTAGCAATAGCATGTGCTCAGTAAATATTAGAGATGCTGTTGTTATACTACTGGCCTACACGATGCTGAGGAAAGTATGTTTACAATGGTGACAGCAAAGAGTTCCACAGAAACTGACTTGTGGAAGAAGTGAGGCTCAATGCAGAGCTTGGATTGAGAGCAGATAAGGTGAAGGGCATGGGTGGGTTACCAAAACCAGGCCTGGGCTTGTAGAAACCAGCAGAGCTCTTGGTGTCTCCAGACTTATCGGTCAGCTAGGATGTGGATAGTTCTGAGTACAAGGGGACCAAGAAGCCAGCCTGAGGGCTCACATCAGCCAGGACCAAGCAGCGAGGGTTCTTGAGTAGGCTTAATGAGGAGAATCTGGGGAACACTAAGGAGGGCCTGGGCAAATGGTGCTGGGCAGAGTGGGTAGGTTTTGCATAAAGCAAACAGAATGTTGGGGCAGTCTTTCCTGACCCAAGTGCAAGGTTACTGTGCGTGGGTTTCAGTGTGTGGTGGGGGCAATGCTAACGTAGGTGAGTGAAATGAGACTAGTAGAATTGGGCAGAATATCAGAAGAAGCCTCAGTACCATTCATTTTTGGTTGGGAGATTCCAGGAGAATATTGTGCTAGTTTCTTCTATCTATATCTCAGGAAACTGGGGACTTGCATCTCAAAGACTTGTGTGGTATAAATAACTCAAAAATTTTGAGAAATGACAAGGTTGGCAGGCATGAATTTTCAGTCTGCTGCTCACCAGCTGACTACTGGGTCTTGCAATGATATGCATGGAAACTTGGCTGACTAATTTTGAATTCTTCTTTCTCCAGGGCCCTGTTGGGGGAGAGGGGTGTGTGCAGAGGCAGGAATCTATTCTTTGTTCAGGGAAACTGCCATACATAACCACTTTCTTCAATAAAATCCTGTCACCAATAAATTTCCATTACATAGCAAGTCAGGAAGGCACTAGTGAAGTCGGTGTACTATGTGAGTGCCCATTTCTTAAGGATCCTTCGTTATGGTAGTGGTGATGTGCTGATCATGGTGGGTGCTGTGGTGGTGGTCATCGTTGCTGCTGTGGTGGCAGCAGTGGTGGTGATGGTGGTGGTGGTGAAGAGGAAACCTTGCACTTTAATATAATACTGAAAGATTATACAGCTCTTCTATATAGATAATATTTGATCCTAAAGCAAAACTGAGGTAGACAGAGAAAATATTATCCCCAATTGAAAAAAAAATGCAGGCTGAGATTCAGAAGGATTTATAAGCCTTTTTTTTTTCTTAATCTAACTACTGTCTTTTTATTGCCAGAGGGCATGTACATTCACCAGAGAGGTAAAAGGCACCCCACAATGAGGCATGATCATGCCACAGTCCCTTTTCTGCCATTTTTCAATCTCGTTAGGGTTTTAGGTATGCACACATATGCACCCAGTGTGTTAATCAAGCCTTTGGGGCTGAACTTTGAACTATGATTGGCCATGTGGGAACTGGCTCCCTTAACCACTAGTCTACAGGGCTGACCCCCAACCGCCATTGTGTCACTTACCAATGAGTATTAAGTAAGTCACACGGACAGTCATGACTGGGAGTGTTCAGACAGAAGGGCTCCTTTGAACTAAAAGCACCAAAAGGAATTTCTGAGAAGAGAATTTGAGTTTAGAAGTTGTTGAACAGTAGGACACAAGATAGTGAGAGATGTAGGACATACATATGTGCATGTGTGAGCATATGTGGGATGGTGTTGGCAGAGAAAAGAAAGATTAAAAAGTAAAGATATGGTTTGTGGATTAACAGTTTCAGTTGGATTTCCCTGAAATTGAAATATAAAGGAAAGCTAATATTTATTGACCTTCCTCTCAACATTCTAGACTCTGTGCTAAGCACTTTTATGCACATCATCTAATTTAATCCTTACCACTTCCTTGTGAAGCAGGTGTTATCTCAGTTTTATACAGTTGAAAAATGATACATAAACAGAATAAGTACATCCCTCAAGGTCATATAATAAAGCCCATGAGTCTTGGTCTGTCTGACCACAAAGGCCATAATTTTCTGTAGTATCAGTGCCTAACTAGGACTAATCATGTGAAGTACCAGTCTGTAACTGCTGGCCTTGGCATATGTTTAGTTCTGCAGCTCAGGCTGAAGGGTGTTGGAGAAAAGATTTTATCTCCTGAATTGTAAATCAGCAGGGAATTAAATCTGTCTCTTAAAGCTGGTACACTCTCTTGCAGTGGATTTAAATATTTGCTTTCTCATTAAATAGGTAAATACTTAATTGCTAATTGCTGATGTATGCTGAAGAGACATACAGCTTTATTTTTCTGTAGCTATAAAATGACTTTTTCCATAGTGATTTCAGATAGTCTTTGAGATATCCACAGCTTCTTACAGAAATGTACCTTTTGGGGCAACTGTTACCTGTTGCATAACTTCGGCTGGCTAGGAGGCAGGAGAGGACAAATGGGCCTGGAGGGTACTGCCAGGTCTCAGTGTCTGCAGGCTTTGTAGGGCTTGGAGAAGGGCAACTGGCTTCTGTGTGTTCTTGGGGCTCTAAGGTAGTAGTGTCCCAACACTAAACCCCTCAACTCCTGCAGCTCTCTCTCACCTTCCTCCAAGCCTTTCCAGGCTCTGGTTCTGTAAGTAACTAGTTCTAGAAAAACTTATTCCATGTTGTGACCTCTGGGAGAGATGACTTAACCCCAGTGACTACTGCAAATTTTTACTTGGGGTAGGTGGTCATGGGTACTGTTTAGACAAATAACAATTCTTTACGTCTGAAGAGAACTTTATACTGTTCTGGACTCATTCATTGTTCCATGTTAGGCCTTCCACAACCCTGATTATAGAAATGGCATTAGGTATTTTTACTACAAGGATGCTGACCCCAAGAGAGGTGAAATGTCTTCCCTAGAATGGCAAACGTTGAGAAAGTGATGGAGCCAAGGCAGAGTTTTCTCAATTCCACATCATGCTTTTTCTTGCCGCCTCCTAACAATGTAGATAGGCAACTTTTTTTTTTCCCCTAGAAAGGCCTGCAACCCATGCATATGGTACATGCACACCCAGGATTAGCTTATTCTGCAGCTTACAGGGCCCCTGGAGCATGTCATGTCTGAGGCTGACCACCTAGGTAGATGTCTGGGGGCCTCTCTGTTGGTGTTCAGCTCCACTTGCCTGAGTTGTGCTTCTTGTCATCCTGTGCTTGTTGTAGGCGGAGCAACCTTTTCCTACTGTGCTGCAGTTTGATTTGGAATTGTGCGTTCTTTCTGCTTTCCCCTTTTAGAAGGGATGGATTTAGCACTGGCATGCCAAATACAAACCCTCACTTCATCTCGAGAGCTCTCTTCCCATCCACCCCTCCTCGGGCAGGCTATTTACAGACTTGTCATGATCTGCTCGTCATCCTACCACGCGGGTCAATCCACCAGTGAAATGAAAGGGAAGAAAGGCCCCAAGCCAACGGATTTGGGCAGATGAGCCTTATATAACACGTGCTAAAAATATGCAGCTAATTGGAATGGAAAAGTGAAAAATGAGTTGTGCTTTAGTCTTAGCCTGAGACACCAAAGAGCAATAGGGGAGCAGTTCCTCCCAGCGGAAGATGCCCATATATAAACAACTGTACTCTTCTGCGTATTCTTCATTTTGTGTTTTTTAACCATGTTCTATTCCTACTCCCCCATTCCTCCTCCCCCGCTGCAGGACTGACTTTAGACAGCATAAAATCAAGACTAAGGGAGCATCCAAGGAAAGCTGCAGAGAGCTGTTGCCCTTTTAGGGCAGGAGGAGGCAGTGTCTAGGTAGGCGGGGCCAGGTACTAAGATGCTAAATAAAGCTCCCACTAATGGCTTATTCCAAAGCCACCTAGAAAATTTAAATTATCAAAGGGTTCTTTTTGCCCTGAAAACGGGTTAACACTAGGGATCTTTCTAAGAACTGCAGGGATGACTGTTTTTGTTCTGTTCCATCTCCATCTGCTCCCCCTGCCCTGGACCTTATTCTGTCATCTCTTCTTCCTTGGTGTTTTTCCCCTTTTTCTCCTGGCTTGTTCTCCTCTGCCTGCAACATGCTCTGCCCTTCGTTATAGTGCCATATTGAGTAGGACTCATGGTTAGTGTCTATATTTCCTATAGAATGTGAGTACCCTAAGGGCAAGGCTTTGGTCTAATCTGCTGACTTATTGCCCCACTGCCAAGCATAGTGCCTGGGCCAAGTTGGCACCAAATACGTGCTTGTTGAATACATGAATTATTCAATGAATGAATGAGTAGACAAATCTAAGGTGGCATGTTAATGGCTTCTGAAAAATATAGTATGAGAGGTGAACTCTACTCTTTATTATTCAAGTCTGATGCTGGTCTCTTGTGGCAGTGAAATGACACTTCCATCGAGCTCATCTGTCACCTGATTACTGTTCTGTGTGACATCCCATAAATGAGGACGGGAGGACTCTAAAGAGCAGAACAAGATATCATGGAGTAAACTAGAAATAGAAGAAGGTTAACTTTAGTATTTGGAAAGCACATCGTTAGAGAATCATAGGTTGATAAGTAGTACCAGGCCATCTCTATTTCTCTTATATTAAAAATGAAGAAATGATAGCCTTAGGATATTGAAACATTTTAACTAAATTTACCTGGATAGTTACTGACAGATCCAGGACAGTGCTAGGTGGCTCATGTTATATACTCAATAAATCTTACAAACACAGGGTGTGTCTTCAGAATCCAACCCTTACCGAATACCATGCTCTCCCTCCCTAGTTGATCCATGATGCAGAGTAGTTCTTCAACTACAGACATCTCCAAGGAAGGCTGCTCCTGCTATCTTATTTGAATGCCTGTATTTTGTCTGTGGAGGGTATAGTAGTTGCAGTTACTCATAATGAACTCTGCCTCGTCACGGTTGGGAACGGATCACCATCGTTTGCTTGATTTATTGTACCTAGATTCCACTTGTTCGTTTGAGTTCGAAAATTTGTGGTTGTAGAAGTGATTCCAGGTGGCAGATATGAAAGGCTCCATGTGCAATCTCCCTAAGAACTGGTTTGAGGAATATTCGAGGCAATGAAGCGTGGAGAGGTATTCATATTCCTCCTCCTGCCCTCTCCTCTGCTCAGGGTCAGATTGACATGGGGTTTAGGAGAAAGCAATCTGTCATACTTGCCTGGGTGCCACTAGACACATACTTGTGTCTCTGATTCCCCATTTCCCTTCTGAGTCCCCATTATAAATCTCATAATATATTTCATCCCAATACCAACACTATGACATCACTACTGTCTCCACTTTGAGGTTGCAACGCAGAAGCCAGGGATATTGTATTAGCTTGCCCAAGATCTGTTATGCTTCGAAGCCCAAACTCTTTGTTTATAATAAAGCTGCCCCTGATTGATATTTAATAAGTCCTTGCATTTCTGATAATACATTTTATTTACATTATTGCCATATGATCTAGTATTATGGTATGTTAAATGAGTGGTTTTGTTATTTATGACATGCCTGACTCTGTGGTAGGTGTTGTTATTTATGCTAAAAAAATCACCTAGAGTCCTTGCTTTCAAAGAGCTAAAATTTAAGCTGAAGACTCATCAGACACTTAAATGACAAAACAAGATTCCATGTGATTATATGGCAAGATGAATGACAAAGGTGGTAAATGCTCTAACAACACCTCTTAGTGTTATCAGCTCATTGACCTAAATTTCCACATGCCTAAACTACTCCCTGATGGTGAATTACACTCCAGTTGAAGCCTCATGTTATGTTGCTTCTCCATTGTTCTACTAGGGTTTAACATCCCCACACTCTGTCCTAAATATTCCACAATTGAATATTTTATTGAATGCCATGCTGCATCTGAGTAACTGTTAACTTTTTCATTAAAGCAGCATAGACACAGAAAAGACACATAACTCATAAGTGTACAGTTCACTGAAACTTCAGAACATAAAGATGCCTTGTGATGCACGTCCATGTGGGAAACAGAACCTGATTGGTGGCCTCTAGGTACCTTCCAGTCTCTTTCTCCTCCCACCTTCTTGCTGTCAAAAAACATAGAATAGTTTAATTTGGTTTTGAACTTTGACCAGATGCATTTAGTATATGTTTTTGGTCCTGGTTGCTTTCATTTGATGTTTCTGTGATTCCTCCATTTTGTTGGGTGCAATTTTTTTCATTTTCAAATCTTTAGAGTAGTCCATGGTAGGAATATAGCCTTACATTTTTATTTCCAGTTTAGGAATAGTAAAAATAATGTGACTATGAACATTTTAGTTTAGGTCTTTTGATGAACAAATGTATATATTGGTGCTAGTGCATACCAGGGAATAGGATTGCTGAGTTATAAGGTGGTGGCTATTCAGCTACAGTTGATACAGTCTGTGTTCCAGAATGACTGTGCAGATTAACACTCCCACCTACAGTGTCTGAGAGTTCCAGTTGCTCCACAACCCTGCCAAAGTTGGTATTGTACTTTTCCATTTTTAGCTATTCTGGTGGGCGTATTTCATTTTTTCCCCTCTTTTTTTTTTATTATGGTAAAAATATACATGATGTTTACCATTTTAACCCCTTTTAAGTATGTAGTTTAGTGGAATTTATTACATTCACATTATTAGGTAACCAGCACCACCATCCAGCTCCAGAATTTCATCTTCCCAAATTGAAATTTAATATGCAGTAAACACTAACTCTCTCTAGTCCCCTTCCCATAGCCCTTTGACAACAACCATCGTTCTACTTTGTCTCTATACATTTGACTACTCTAGGCATCTCATGTATGTAGAATCATTTATCTTCTTATAACTGGTGTATTTCACGTACCATAAGTCTTCAAGGCTCATCCACATTGTTGTATGTGTCAGAATTTCTTCCCTTTCCTGAGGCCGAATGATATTCTGTTTTATGTATATACCATATTCTTTTTATACATTATTCTTTGATTTTATTCTGATTTTAGTTTGCTTTCCCTGATGACTTTGCATTCTTCTTAACAACTATTTGTATGTGTATTGGTTACTTGAATATCCTCTCTTAGTGCCTGCTCAAGTCTTTTGCCTGTTTTTCTAGTAGATTGTCTGCCTTTTTCTTACTGATTTGTAGGAGGTCTCTGTAGAGTCTGGATATGAGTCTCATTCAATATGTGAATTACAAGTAGCTTCTTCTAGACTGTGGCTTGCCTGTCACTCTTTTTGGACATATTTGATGACCAGAAGTTCCAAGAGCATGTGGTCCTTTTTATCTTTTTTCCCCTACGGTTTGCATTTCTTGTGTTTTATCGGGTTGAAAGGAAAGTCATGACACGTTTTTGCATAGAGAAACAAAAATAAGTCATGATTTCCCAACGAGCTAATATTTAAGAAAGTGTTGGCTACCTGAAGGTTATAAAGATATTCACCTATGATTTCTTCCTAAATCTTTATCATTTTACCTTTTACCTGATGTGACTACCTTTCCAATCTGGAGTAGTTTTTGGGTTTTAAGGGAATGTGGCTGCATGTAGAACAAACATAGGATTTAAAACCATGTAACCTTGGTCAGTGTCACATGGTGCAGAGATGGGTGGAAGCACATGTGGGTAAAGGTGCTCCCTGCTTCATGTGTCATGTTTGTTTTTCTGAAGAGTTGCATGTGTATTATATCTAATGGATTTGGCCATAGTATGAATGTTGAGTCTGACTTTTCAGACTTTACCACTGAAGTTTGGGAGGTCTTTTCATAACAGACTTTCATTTTAACTACTTGCTAGTTTAACTCTGCCTCTCATTCCCTCTGACCCAGGCTCAGGGCACACTTGGAATTTCTGGGCTATAGTGGAGCAACCAGTCCTAATCATTGTAGTTGGACATTTATCTGAAGTCATTTGTTTATTATTCTTCCTGTAATTATGTAAATTTGATTAAATCTTATTTAAACAAATGAGTGTGAAAAGAAAAAGTTTCTATGGATGTTAATTTGGCAGTGATGAGAAGAGTCAAAGATGAGGTGCTAGTAAAATTACTGTTGAATTATATGTGAGAGAAGAAAAGATGTTGGAAGTGCAAATAATAATAATGTTCTAAAGAGATTCTGAATTCAGATTGCTTTATAAGTATTTTTAAATTTTGTCCTATACTAGAAAGAAACTGAAATTAGAAATTATAGATAATCCAGCATTTATGAGAAACAATGTAGAACTCAAAATGGGGACCATACTTTGAAGACTCTTGGCATTTTGTTATTGGAAAGTGAATATTCATATTTGTTTTCAGATAAATATTTGTTTAAATGTATATTATCTGTGAAAATATTTAAAGTATACATGTCTTTATTTTTTTCTATGATTCTCTGCTTTAATGTACTTTTTATTAACCAATGCTGTTCCCCTCACTACAGATAAGAGGGCCAGAGGGGAGTGAATTCCCAGAGGTAGCCTCCAGCTAAGAACTACTTTGAAGCACTGTTATATCTAAAATAATAATTACGCTTCAAAATTTGTATTCTACTCCATATTTATAAACAACATAAGAATTTTTCTCTAAAATCTTCATGGAAAATTGAGCATAGCTGAATTCTTCAGCGAAGAAGTTGGTGACTTAAATACTCTTATGCTAATTTACCTGCTGAGTCAGTGTACATTTGGATCCCTCAGGTTCTTTGAAGTGGGCTGCCTGTGCCTGGAGCCCTGGAGCATCGGGAGCACTTAGAGTACCTGGAGTGCCTGGTGCCTGGTGTGCTCAGGTTTGGCCCCTGGACAGTCCCCTGGGATCCCATACATAAAGGCATCTGCCTATAGGCCTGGGAGACCTTTGGATGAGAGAGAGCCCAGGGCTGTTCAGGAATCAGCCTGCTGTCCTGAATCCAAGGTCAAAGTCCTCACCCAGGGAGGGCAGGCTTGAGGGCCAGCATGAAGTTCATGCCAAGTACATCACAGTGGCCCATGATGGACAAGGGGGTCCCCCAACTTGTTGTCCTCTAAGACTTGCCTTTGCATTTATTCATTTGCTCCCCTCATACCAGGTCAGGAGGTTATTTTATTTTGAAATGTGTTCATTTATCCCTTTCTCCCTCTCCTTGCTTTCAACCATGTTATAATAACTCAGTGACCCACACCCCAGGCAGTGCTGTGGATATGCTTAGAAAGTAAGGGGAAGCCTTTGGGCCAGCACCCACACAGTTTTGCAACACTGAGGACAATCTGAATGAGTCACTGCTTTGGTGGCAGTAGGCCAAGCAACGAATCATTCAGTAGCTCCTCTACCCCTACCCTCCTCCTCCTCCTTCCTCCAAAGCCTTTCTTTATGGAGAGGAAGCCAGTGGGAGGTCCCAGATCCAAGGCATTGACTCGTGTGCCCCCACGTGGCCATGATGGAGATGTTCAGAAAATGAAGCCAGGTTTTTCTGACCTTACTCCAAGGCCAGAGGCCTGCAGCCTCTGCACCCACCTCTTTTTACATAATCTCTATTATTTCTTAAGAGTTAAATATCCCTAGGTCCTATTTAACGTGAGTTATGAAGCACTTTCTCTTTGGTTTTGGGGGGCTCAGGGTTTTTCTGTTGGTGTTAAGGAATCTCCTTCCTGATTCTAAGACTTTCCCAACTCATAGCCTTTTCCAGGTCTTGTTCTTATTGAAAGGGGCAGAGATAGAGCTATAGCTTTGCCAAGCAACACACACACTTCCAGGCTGTAATCAATCAGGGCTTTGCCAATCACCTGCTAGGGCTATGATGTTGAATCTTGAGTATGGAGAACAGAGCCTGGTACAGCATCAAGATTTCTAGTGGTTGCCTTTGAACTCTATTGGTGCTTGGACTCTTGTGAGTTCCTTGGGTAGTGCTCCAATGGCATGGGCACAGTAATCTCCTTTGGCCAGGAAAAAAAATCTTTGACTTCCATCAATAATTTTTATATATCCCTTTAAAAATTTTTCCCTGAGCCAGCCTGTGGCATGGTAGCTAAGGTGGCTGGATCCCACATGGCCAACTGTGAGGTTCAAGCCTCAAACCCAGCAGCTTAAACACATTGCTTAGGACCTGCAAATGGTGTAATGGTTATGTCACTGGATTCCCACATAGTCAACCACAGTTTCAGTCCCAGGCGCACACGTGTGTGTGCCTAAAACCTGAAAGGAGGGATGAATGAAGGAGATGGGAATACGGCATGACCATGCCTCATGAGGGTACTTTCTCATTTTTTCTTTTTTTCTCTGGCAAGCGTACGTCCCCTCTGACCCCCCCAAAAAATTGTTTTCTGTATAATTTTATAATGTTCTTAAATAAAATACCTATTTCCTTGAGGGAGGATAAGGTGGGGTGGGGAGGATATATAGTGGGTGCTGTTAACATGGCAGCTATAGCCATGTCCCTTGGCCTGCCATAATTGTTATCCCCAGAATGCACCTATGATTTCCTGTGTCTATCTGAAGGTGACCTAGGTCATGACATTTCAGGGTAGAGGCTAAAACCTGATGAGTCCCTTAGTTTAGGTGACTTGGCTTTGAGAACGTTCCTCTTAGGTAAATATCATTATTCTGATAGCAGTTAACATTACTGAATGCCTGCTATGTGTCTGATACTTAATGATGTTGGTATTCTAAATGTTATACAAACTCTGAATGGTAGATATTATATCTCTCACTTAAGAGACCCAGCAAAAGACTGGATATCTGGGAGCAGAAACCAGGTCTCGCTGGACTTAAGGTCCATTCACCTCTGGCCTGTCTGCAGTGAGAACGGTCTGCATTTAACTCATCCTCACTGTTGCTCAGAGGGCTCCACCCCTCAAATCTCAGTCATCTCTCTCTCCTTCCACCTCTTTCTCATCCTACTTTTTTTCTGCAGTCTCAGGAGCCAGTGTAGCCCCAGAAATGAGGAGTGGAAGATTGTTCCCACTCACCATCTGGGTTTGGAATGTAGCCCCTTGGAGAGGTTACATGAGCTTAGAAGCCAGTGTAGACAACTTGACTGGAGAGGTGTTATCTGGCAATTAAGTACATCTTGTGGATTTTGAGAACTAGAGTGATTACATAGTTCATCCTCCAAGAAAGAACAAGGCTGAGAATGAAGAGTGGCACTATTCACGGTGACTCAGAAAACAGGCAAACTCTAGGCTGTGCTGGGTGACTCAGAACTTATACCCCTCACCCTCTCTATAAACATCCCTGAATTTCTCACCTTACTTCTGGAATTGACCTTTCGGGCCCTTTGAACATTTTAGTCCCCACCCCTCTCTACCAATACCTTGCAGCAGCCTTTATTTAGTTAGTAAAGTGTTTCTGGTCTCTGATTTGTATTCTTTCCTAACATACTGATCCCTTCCTTTTGCCTAAACATTGCCTTTTCCTGGTTATTTGACCATAAACTCATTGTATCATGCCTTATTCAGGAATAAAGTAATGTACAAAAGTAAAAACGTTTATACTTACAAAATAGTGCCAGTGTGCTTTCTCACTTGTTTCCAAGTCTTTCAAATATCGGCCCTACTCCTACTCCTGATGAATTAGATACTGCACCCTGAGGGCAGAGGCTGGAGCTTCTCACCCAATCATGCACAGTGGGCACCTCATCTGTAACTTGCTCTAGCACATTTAGCCCTCTGCCCTTGTGGAGTTTGTGGTTGAGTCAACACTCAGGAATCCAGTGCAGTAGGCTAATTCAGAGCCGGCTCTGACCTCATCCAACCCAGTGAAATCCAGCCCAGTGCACCCTGCCAGGGTGGAGGAGGTGCTAAACAGTATAACTCTCCCTGTTTCTTTGCCTGAAAAATGCAAAAAAAATAAAAACAGACTTTATATATATTTTACCCTTCTGAGTATTGCTTACAGGATCACTTTGAAAATTCAATGAAATAATGGATATAGGTATGTTTCAGTAAAGGGAAATCTGATACAAGTGTAAAATGTTATTGAAGATGTTAAAAGTTTAGTAGCACCTCAATAGTGACAGACAAGAGACTTGGGGCCAGCCCTGTAGCGCAGCAGTTAAACACTGTGCTGAGGAATCTGGGGCCCATGTGACTCACAAGGGTTCAAGTCCTGGACCTAGTGGCTTGAGAAATATGCTAGGGTTGGCAGGTGGCATGGTAGTTAAGGGTGCTGGACTCCCACTTGGCTTACCATGGTTCGAGTCCTGGACCTGGTGGCTTGCTTTCTCACTTATCTCTTTCTCTCTCTCTCTTTCTCCTGCCCCGCCCCCGTCCAAGTTTAAATAAGTAAATAAATAAAGTTAATAAAAAAATAACAATTCCAGAAAAGAAGTATGCCAGGTATGCATACATGCCCAAGATCCTGGCAGGATAGAGAATAGGAGGCAAAAGGATTATGGCATGACCAGGTCCCGTTAGAAGATACTCTCTCTCTCTCACTTTCTCTCTTGGGTATGTATGTACTTCCTCTAGGCTTGTGTAAAACTGTCACTATCATCCACCTCTGGGTTCACCACTTCAGAACCTAATAAACCTTACTGTTGGATGGTCAGGCTTTGGAGCCAACCTTACTTCCACTTGCTGCTATTTTGTCAGTTCATACCATATTTTCCTACAGAGTAGCATCTGGGTGGTACCTCTCTCTGACTAGATTACTAAGACTTTAAAGGAGATGTTTTCACTCCATGCCATTAAGAAAAATTGCAGTGAACTAAAACAAACATTACTTGAGTGACTACAGTGGCAGTTACCAAATACACCCTTTTTTTTTGGGGGGGGGGGCGAGTTTTTGCTATAGGGTGGGTGCATGCACTCACCAGAAAGAGACAGAGACAGAAAGCAAGAAATCACCCCCCAGGGGGGATGGCCATGTCACAATCCCTTCTCCTCCGTTCTCCTCTTGGGATATTGGGCATGCATACACACGCGCCTGGTGTGAGTTTAGTCACTGGGTCCGGGACTCAAATTGCGGTCGACTACATAGGAGTCCAGCAACATAGCCATTACGCCAGCTGCTGGTCCCCTGAATACACTCTTAAGACAACTTGTTGTGAGGTATTAACCCATCCCCGATGACCTCCCCTTTTGCTCAGTAACCTACAGTGATTGAAAACATAATACACCTGTGCCCAACTGAACAAATGACTTATTGATCAAAAAAGACATGTGCTCTTGGGGAAGGATAGGAAGTTAGGACCATCCTTAACCCTTGAAGGACTCCTGTGACCACCTGCTGACTGATTTACCCTATCCTGATAGCTGGAATCAGACCTGAGCCTCAAGGTGTATGCACAGTGACTGAAGCTTAGTGACCAAGGTATTTTCTGCATATTCTACAAGTATTAATTGGATGCTATCAGTATATTTATCTATTGATTAGGTGATCTGAGGGCAGGTGAGAGTAAAAGACATGGTCTCTGGCCTTAAGAAACTTAATATTTGGTTTGGAAGATAACACAGACCTACATCAAACCAGACACCAAAAATACTGTATGGTACTAAACTGTGCAGCTCAGAGAAAGGGGGGCTTATGAGGGGCAGATTAGGGTTTGAGAAGGATGCAGGACTTCAGCTAGACCTTGAAGACAGTTGAGTTTAAGAGAGCGAGAGAGAGGGAGCTACACCAGCACAGTTCTACCCGTTAGGGTCCTGTGGACCAAGTGAGCCAGAGTTGCTTATCCTGGAGTGAGAGGTGCCCTGGTCGTTGGGCAATTTGAGCATGCACTGGGGAAGCTACAAGGAACATCAAGGGATAGGAAGTTACTGACTTAGATAGTCATTTAGTTATTTATCTTTTCCTTTGAGTTCATGAGAGGGAGGGTAGAGAGAAGTCAAAGAGAGAGGTTTTTGCTATAGGGTACGTGTGCTCGCCAGAAAGACAGAGAGAGACAAAAAGCAAGAAATCGCTCCCTCAGGGGAGATGGCCATACTACAATACCTTTTCCTCCATTCTCCTCTTGGGATCCTGGGCACGCAAGGACACGCGCTTGGTGTGAGTTTAAGCCACTGGCTTCGGGACTTGAACTGCGGATGACCACACGGGAGTCCAGCAACATAGCCATTATGCCAATTGCTGGTCCCAAGAGAGTTTTGTTTTATTTTTTTTTCTTTTTGGTTTTGAGTTTTGTTTTGTTTTTGCTATAGGGCATGTACACTCAGCAGAGAGAGAAAGAAGCAGAGGGACCAGCAGATGGTGTAATGACTATGTCGCTGGACTCTCATGTAGTCGACCACGGTTCAAGTCCTGGATCTGGTGGCTTAAACTCAGGCTGGGCACATGTGCATACGTGCCAAAGATCCCAAGAGGAGAATGGAGGAGAAGGAATTGCAGTGTGGCTATCCTCCCTGGGGGGTGATTTCTCACTTTCTGTCTCTTTCTGGCAATTGCATGCACCCTATAGCTAAAACCTCTCCCCACCACCAAAAAAAAAAAAAAAAAAAAAAGGGCAGCAAAAGCAGCAGAAAGACAAGGAGAGAAAGAACCTTCATGGGGGTGGTGGTGGGGGCATTCCACTGACTCATCTCCTCTATTCTCCTTCAGTATTTGGGGCACATATGCATATATACTCGAGCTTCTTCAAGCTGCCAAGTCCAGGACTCCAACTCCATAGTCTGCCATGTGGCATCCAACCACCTTATCCTCTATCCATCAGCTGGCCTAAGTTAGGTGATTTTTAATAAGGTCTCACTGTGTCAGGAATCTTCTGCCCCAGCCTCCCAACTAGCTAGTGTTAAGTGCATGCAGTCAACGTGTTCAGGTAGGTTTGGGAACCAGACTCTATCACTGATGTGGCTTCCAGCCTTCCAGGCACTGGAACTATCTGTGTTCCACCACAGCTGGGCCCTAGGTAATCTATTGTAGAAGGTCACCTTGAATCCATGCATAGATTTTTTTTTTCATAATATGTATTTCCTGCTAACTCTTTGGAGATTCCTCGTATGAGGAGGCTGTTCCTGGGAATAAAAGGCATTTACTACTGGAGAGGTTTACCTCTTTACACTGGCTGAAGCAGGAAAGCCCGGCAAGAGAGGCTGCTGGATTAGCTGAGGTTCTCTGAGTTCGCTGTGTCTTTCTAGATAGCTGTCAAAGCAAGCTTTTGGCAACTAGTCTTGTTGCTGTTGTGAGTTTTGTGAATTTGTTACTCGTTTTTGAATCATGACAGCTCTGGCATGGTCCTGTGTGAACATTCTTGCTTAGAGAAATGCAGGGACCAGGCATTACAAATATTTTTTTTTTTTTTTTACTTTTCATGTTCATTTAAAGCAGTTCCTATAAGACATTGATTTTAGTTCTACCAATTAAAGGTTGATACAATGAACCATTGTGCTAGTAAAACACCAGTTAAAGAAACATATCATGGCCAAATACCATGCTTATCTCAGATACTTCAAATAAATTTACATGTGGGTAGGGTAATATAGTAACACAGGAATATCATTTGGTTGACAACTTCCAATTTGTGCAAGTGAGGAAAAAAATAACCAAAGATAGCAATATAGGCAACATGTTTCTTTATTTAAGTAAGATAAATGAGTCTCTTGTAAGTTTCATTATAATCAATTATTGATCATTGTATGGCATTTGACATGTGTCTGAGGAACACACACCTATTCTTATGTGAGAGGTCTCAATGGCTCTCAGTAGAGGAATAGCAGAGGCTAGTCCAGGGCATGCAGTTAGTGAATTATCGTGGTTTTAATGGAGAGATTCAGAAACACCAGTGGGATTCAAATTTCCCTTTCCTGTGCTGTTACATAAGTACATAATTTTCTGATTCTGTCATTAACTCTCAGGAAAATCACTTAACCTCCTTGAGACACATTTTTTTTCAATAATAAAATGTACATTTTGTTATACATGCATGCATGTATGTATAATCTCAGAGCACAATGATTAACCACTACACAGAGAAAGCCGGATCCCATGGGACCAGCCAGGATTTGCATACCCGCCCCTGTAGCTTGAAGAGTACATTGGAAGCTCATGTGCCCAGGATCCTACTGTAATGGAGATTTGGAGGAAAAGGGATAATAGTGTGACCAGATTTGTTGGGTGGTGCTCTCTCACATACACTCAAATGCTCTCTGGCATTAAAAAAATAAACAAATGATGGGGACCAGCAGATGGCGTAATGGCTATGTTGCTGGAATCCAATGTAGCCAACCACACTTCGAGTCTCAGACCCAGTGGCTTAAATTCACACTGGGTACATGTGCGTCCGTGCCCAAGATCCCGAGAGGAGAATGGAGGAAAAGGGATTGTGTCATGACCATTCTCCCTGGGTAGTGATTTCTTGCTTTCTATCTTTTCTATCTTTTCTTTTTAATCTTTTCTTTCTATCTCTCTGTCTCTCTCTTTCTGGTGAGCGCACATGCCCTATAGCAAAAACCTCTCCCCCACAAAAAAATGCTTAAAAAATAACTATGTAAGCTTCATTTTTAAACATCCTAAAAATGATAAGAAATCATATCTATCTATGGTAAAACATTTCACAGTACCTAAGTGTTCTTTAAGGTATAACATAAAAGTTCCCTGACCTCCCTAACCTCTTACTCCCACTCTTTAGAAGTTAGCTGCTTTCTTTAAATACTTTAAAGTGTCAAACAAATATTAAGTGATTGTAATTATCATTTGTTTTGGATAATGTTTCAACTTTTACGGCATTTTATAAATTAATCATTTTAGTCAAAGAGAATGATTACATCTTGAGGCTAGTACTTAGTGATAAAGATTCAAGAGGCTTTAACAGCTCATTTTACGTTATTTTCTACTTTTGAATATTGTAGGAGGCAAATGCCTTTGTTAACGACACAATTAGATTTACTTGGAGCCAGACTAACATTTATTCATTTATTTCTCCATTAAAAATATGATTTTGCACTTACCATGTACAAAGCACTTACCAGCTTATAAAAGATTAAAAGAAGCATAGCATCTCAGCCAGGGTACAGAAGTTACACTACAGGATACAGAGTAGAGGTGCCCAAAGAGGGGTGCAGGTAGAGGGCCTTGGAAATTCTCCATGAACCCCTCTGACCAGGGGCCTAGTGCCTCTAGGAAGAGGTAACATCTTGTAGGTTCTAATCTAAACAAAGAAGAACCAGTTTTCCCACAAAACCAAAATTGCTGAGATTACACAGGTCAAAATTTCTTTTCTGGAGAAATTTCTTTTTTAATTCTCAAATGTCTTCCAATTTTACTACCCCAGATACATTTGAGGAGGACGTAGGAATCAGGAAGATGCCATGTTGTAAAAGCCGTCAGCTAAGTTATATTGGGTTGTCAGTAAAGTCATGCATTTTGCATAGAAAAATACCTCAAGACTTTCCAGACAGCCTAATACTATCTTAAAGTAAACCAAGCTGCCTTTCCTGCTTTCTTTTGTCCTCTGTTAGGAAAGGTTCCAGTTTACAGATGCATAGACAGTTGCAGGGGAGGCTGTGCTTGTGTTAAGTAAGCAAAGGAGAGAGATTTTAGAGTCATAGTGCAGTGAAACTACCCTGTCTAGAAAACAACACAGGATTAAGTTTTTAGAATCAGAAAAGACACCAAGAAAGCCTTTGGTCTACTTTTAATATTTTTCAGGTCTGAAAACTAAGGCACGGAGTGATCCTTTTGAAAGAGAGGTAGCAGAGGTATGGTTGAGAAAGAATCTCAAGGTGGAGAAAGAATCTTGGTATTAGTCTATTCCATTACTCAACTATGGCAATCCTATAGGGCCATTCTATGAATATTCTGGCCCAGATTCATTGACCCTAAAGACTTTAGTACTGAATTACTTAGCTGGCAACTCAGTTTTACTCTCCATTCTGCTTAACCACTGCAATCGCATTTATTCCATTCGGATTTCTCAATCCTACTTTTGTCCCGTATATTGTAGGTTGCCTCAGGGTACCAGGATTATAGGGATAGGGTCTTGCCTCTGATACTCCTTATACATGAGCTCTGTACAAAATGGCTTTAAGCCAGCACATGTGAGACAGCTCATGTTGGAGTGGTAAACACACTGGGTATACAGTTGTCAAAATTCTCCAACTTATAACCTTAAAAAAAATCTATATATTCCACTCTATGCAAATTAATCCTCAATTTAAAAAGAGAAACATCCATCCTCATTCAAGTGACCTAACTTATAAATTCTTGGAGATTGTGGTTGGTGAATTCCCCTGGAAACCTTTGTGTAAATGGATTCAGAGGTAGCCCCTGGGAGGTTGGGGACACTCTGAGTCTTCATGCTCTTAGCCTTCCCTTTACTGCCCAGTGATGATTCTTCCCTTTGCTTCTCTTCTAACTTCCTTTTCCTGAGTCTCCAGCTACTATAGATCCATCCCATTAGGCTTGGAAATGACTGATACACCAAGCCATGAAGACTGTTCTGGGAGAATTTCAGTTTTATTGGAAACCTAAGGAGGGCTAGGCTACACAACAGTCACAGCTGTCATGTGTTGAATATGTACTAGGTGCTGGACACAGTACTAAGTGATTTCCATAAATTATTTTATTTATTTATTTATTTTTGAAGAGGCTTTTGCTATACAGCGTGTGTGTTCACCAGAGAGACAGAGACACAGAAAGCGAGAAATCACCCCCCAGGGGGGATGACCACGCCGCAATCCCTTCTCCTCCATTCTCCTCTCAGGATCTTGGGTACACACGCACACACACCCAGTGTGAGTTTAAGCCACTTGGTCCAGGACTTGAACCACGGTTGACTACATGGGAGTCCAGCGACATAGCCATTACGCTAACTGCTGGTCCCAGTGATTTCCATAAATTATTGAATTCAATCCTTTCAGTTACCCACAAGAAAGGTAGATACAGGTTGAATATCCTCTGTCCAAAATGCTTGGGTGCAGAAGTGTTTAGGATTTTTGATCTCTTGCAGATTTTGGAATACTTGCATATCCATAATAAGGTATCTTGGGAATGGGACCCAAGTGTAAACATGAAATACATGTTATGTTTCATATATACCCTACATACACAGCCTGAGGTTAATTTTATAGAATATATTGGTATTGCCATATTTTGACTGTGACCTGTTTCATGAGGTCAAGTATGGAATTTTTCTCTTTTGGCATCATGTGGTTGCTCAAAAACTTTCAGATTTTGGAGCATTTTGGGTTTTGGATTAAGGATATTCAACCTATACTATTACTCTTTCCTTAATAGATATATTAAAGAGAGGTTGTAACTGTTCCCACTGGTATGGGCCAGAATGAGAATCCAGTATCTCACTCAAAAGCCAGATTCTCTCTCTATTTTATAGTCTTTTAAAAGGAAAAAAAAAAAAAACTTGCTAATAGTCAGGCACCGATGGGGGAAGGCCATTTAGTGAAGGGTTTCTGTATCTCCTTAAATGAAACCACATGAATGACTACTTATACCTATGTGTGAAGGCATTGTTGGATGGGAGTGATGATAAACTAAAAAACTGGAGAGGATTCAGTGCTCTGCATGTGCAAGTTAATTTGTGTTTAGTAATGACTAGGGTTGTTATTACTTCCCCATCTGCAAAGGCAGGGTTGATTATGAACATGGCAAAGGACCTTCCAGGGTGTGGGATACTGGCTGAATATCCACCAAGGCAACCAAAACTTGCTGAACCATTCTGTAAATGACTGAGGAGGAGCTCTGCATTTCTTTATTCCTGCCCCTTACCAGGCTCTAGGACCAGAGGACCCTTGATAAGATCATTTGTGGCTGTGAGTCACGTTCGGTCAACTGTGACTAACTGTGTAAGAAGGCCATTAGGCCTGTTTGCTTTCCCATTTGTATTCTGGCTCACTTTATGTGGATATAATTTCCACTTAAGTTTTATGGAAATGATATGGGTTATAAATGACCCAGGTCAGAACCTTGGGACGTGCTGGCTCAGCTCTCTCCAGGGCTCACAAGGAAAGCAGGTATATCTGAAACATCTGTTCATTTATGGGGAGAGAAGGCTAAGGCCTCAGGAACAGAACTATCTAATCCCAAAGACACCAGTCCTCCAGCTCTTGTTCAAAGAACTTCAACTATGGTGAGAGTCATTCTGCCAGCTTACTGCCCCTGATCTTGGTGAGATCCATGCTGGAGCCTTTGGAGACAGCAGTTGAAAGAGGTTCTTGGTAGGATCTGGGGTGAAGAGGTCAAACTGAAGGTCAGTGGAGGGTAGGCCCTGTAGTGCACAGAGTAAGCACTGGGCATAGGAAGCTGGATCCCAAATGGCCAACTGGAGTTCAAGTCCTGTTCCCAGTGATTACATGTTACATATGCACATGTGTGCTCAGGATCCTGACATCCTGACTGCATGGAAAATTGGAGAAAGGATTGTGGCCTGACTAGGCCCTCATGGGGCGTATTCTCCCTGATTCACTATCTTTCTTGTACGACACATGCCCTTTGGCATAATTTAAAAAGAAACTGTCAATGGAACCAGATTGTGATAGAGGGACCAAAATGATTTGCTGGGTTAGTACCTCCCCTGTCTAGTACAATTAAATGCCATGTGACCATGTTCTGGAACAATTCAGAATGCCATACCAGTGCAAGCTGTAGCTATTACCCCCTCTCAGGGGGGTCTCAATTCCTACTTCATATGACAGTGATAATTGCTACAGACAACATTTCTATAGCACTGAAAAACTAGGATGGTTTTTTGAGAAGTAGGACTATAAGTGAAAATTTCTTGCTATGACATTTATATTCTTTCTCTAACCAATCTTACCTAATAAAGTTTGGAAATGTAAAAATACTGTGTCATCAGAAAAGTCATGACATGTTTTTCTATGCAAAAATGTGTCATGACTTTTCTCATGACCCAGTATTTGAGAAGTAGGAGGAAAGTTAGAATATACACATGTGTAGTCTTTGCACAGTAATCAAATCCCTCCGCTACCCCATCCTCGACATGTTGAGGAATTGCTCACATATGTACATGTCTTGTTTCTGAATGTTAGGTCCTGGCTAATAACCACAGCTCTAGGGAACATTGTATAAATCTATAAAATGCATCTGCTTTAAGGTAGTCCCATGCGAGATGATACTTATTTGTATTCATGTGTTGTATCATTAAATTCAGTACAGTGAAGTTAAGTCCTTGATATAATGACACATTCAAAACAAATGCTCACTTGCACATGGACATGCAGGACCTTTAAAAACGTTGGAAATGTTTCAAACATAGATGAAAAAGCAAGAATAATTTAGGGACAATCTACTTCTCCATTACCAGTAGTTACCAAATACTTAAAAATTTGATATTTGTCTTGAATATTTTTCATTTGCTTTGTTAACAAAATAAAACCTCAGATACAGTTGAAGTCCCCTTGTGGAAGGAGTTCAGTGCTTCCCCTCTTTCTAGAGGTAATCACTGGGTGAAGCTGGTGTTTAGTCCATCTGTATGTGTATATTTTTAATTTTTTTATTTAGAGGTTTTTGCCATAGTGTATGTGTACTTGCCAGAGAGATAGTGAGAGAAAAGTGAGAAATCAACCCCCAAGGAAGGATGGCCATGCTGCAATCCCTTCTCTAGTCTCTTCCCGAGATTTTGAGCACACAAAAACATGCACCCAGCATGATTTTCAAGTCACCAGGTCCAGGACTCGAACTGCTGTCAGCTTTGTGGGAGTCCAACTACGTAACCACTACGCCATTGACTGGCCCTGTGCTTTTTACATTTTCAAACATATGCATTTATGTCCATAAATGCTTGTTTTGTTATTTTGATTTTATGTAAATAATATATGTATTCTTTTATAACTTGCTTCTTAAGGGGAACATTATTAAGATTTATCTGTGTTGATAAATCTGTTTCATTCATTTTAAGTACTGTATGATACTGTATGTACAATATGCATGACAGTATCACCAGTTTCATCCATTCTCTTGTTGGTGGACTCCTAGATTCTTTTCAGTTTTGGACTTCAACAATGTCCCAGTGAACATCTTTGTGTCTCTTTGGATATACGTGAGCAACTTCCTCTATGATAAGTACTAGGAAGGAACTGCTGAGTTGTAGAATATGTACTTCCTCAACTTAGTTCATTGCGAAGTTGCTCTTCAAAGTGATTGTATTAGTTTACATCCCCACCAAGCAGAATGCAAGAGTTTGTTTTCATCCTCACCAATACTTAGTAATATCAGATCTTAATGTTTGTTAACCAATTAACACAGTGCGTCATCCCATGAATGTTTAATTTCCATTTCCTTGATTGCCTTTAAAGTGAAAGATTCTTTTAGTATTATTCACCAATTTTATGTTCCGTTAAGAAACTTGATATTCTTTGCTTATTTTGGGAGGTGTGTGGGGGGGCAATGTTGGTTTTTTTCTTTCTTTCTTGATGGTAGGAGTTTTTAATATATTGAACTAAGTGGAAGGGAGGGAGGGGAACAAGGGGAAAAACAATATGTTTAATTAACATGAAAGCGAAAAGTTATTTGCTGATGCTAATGTATGCAGTAATATCTTTGTCTTTACTGGTACACGCCTATTCCTGCTGGGAAAATTGTGTTGTGCACTGTAAAGATGTATAGTGACTAAATGTAAATACTAAATTTTTTTAAATGTGTTTTTCACCTTTGAAAGGATACCAGCCATTATCCTCTAACCTGAGAATCATAGCCCTAGATTCTTTTTCTACTTTTTATTAACTCCACTTTGAAACTCAGGGAAAAAATATATATGCACACATACACACACACACACACACACACACACACACGCACTAAACTATTAAATCTGAGTCTGTTATCTGTTGTAAATATCTTCTCTCAGCATCTGTGGCTTGTCATTATAATTTATTTATGGCATCATCCTCTGTGCAGAAGTCTTACATTTTAATAAGGTTATATTTGGTCTGTGCTTTTTATATTCTGCTTAATAAATCCTTCTCTACCTAAATAACACATAAGTATTTTTTTTTTTCTATTTTTAAAATAAGTTTAGGTGTTTTGCTTTTTACATTTGGATTTAGTGGCCTTTCAATTTTTCCAATTTCATATCCTGTGGACCTGGGATTATATTGTCATTAGTCTACATTTTCTGCATTGAACCTTTTATTTCTGATTTGTTTCCTTTGGTTTATCACCCAGAGCCAATACACACCATTATAATTGCTTTAGCTGTGAAATAAATCTTGATATCTGATGGAGTAGGCACCCATGCTTTTTTTCATATCTCTTAACATTTTTTGCTGGTTTTGGCTACTTTTCATCTGTGAACTTTAGGATCAGCTTCTCAAACTGCAAACGAAACCTACTAGAATTTAAATAGAAACTACATTGATTTTTGAATTACCAACTTTTGTAAATGGTTATAGATCTATTTAAGTTTATTTCTTCCTGAATATTATGAAGCAAACACTTGCCTAAAATAAACTTTTAGAAAATATGTCTATTTCTAAATTGTATCCTGGGTAACATAACAAAATAATTTTCTTCAAACTGAAATTTTGATCAGAGGCTAAAGCTCTCTTCAGCTAAGTTGTTTTTCGCCTTAAATATATTTACTCCAAACCAATGCTTAGTTTTAACACTAGGAATAAAAACAGATTACTGCTTTATAGATCCAGTGATTTATTACCCATGATGGACATCAACCAATCTCTAGTCTTTAGACAAGTGCACTTGATTTTCATGGGTTATTATAAAAAGCTTTATTTTATTTTGAAGTTTACTGGCCGATTTTCAGTTATGCTCACTGAGTTTATTTGTGCTTCTCGCATTCTAATTTAGAGTATAGCTGATAAAGATGTCACAGTGCATTTGCATGAGGAACTCTGGGTACAGAAGAAATTGCTTTCAAGGTCATCAGGGTTTATTCTCGACTGCCCCAGTTTCCCCAGGGATTACTGAATGCCTGTTCTGATGATGTCCTAGACCAAGTGCCTAACAAGCCATTGCAGGGAAAAAAGATTATTTCAGGCACGCAGAGGGCAGAGAGTGAGATGGATTCGGAGGAGGTAGATGCAGATCAGCTGGGTTCCTGCTGGGTCTCTGTTCACACTTCTGTTGGCTCAAGATGAGAAGTGGGTGGGGATGAGAAGCGTGGCCAGTGGACAAGTGAAAGCATTTCTCGAGTACCTCTGAGAATATGACTCCTCTAATTAAACACCCTAAAACTACTAGGCTCATTTTCTTGGCCTGTTTTTGCCCACGTGGTGGCTCCCAGGTTTTCTGCCTGGGACCATGTTTACTTGGCACCATGACAGAATGCCTCAAGTGGTGTCTTTGTACATCCCCTGGTGTCTATTCCTGGTCATGACTGTGAGTGATGCTCCAATCCTTCCCACAGCTTAATACATAGTGCCCAGACCATGCCCCTAAACCAGTGTTCTTCAAACACTTTAATGTCCTTGGTACTGTGCCAGGTGCAACAAATGTCTTGAGAAACTAGTGAAAATAACAGAGTTTTATGCTTCATCCAAGGGGATTTGGGGAGTCTCTCCAGTCTGTGATTGTGCCAACTTCCCAGGTGACTCTGATAAGCAGCCAGGACTTGAAAGCATTGCTCTAGGCAATCTTAACCCAAGACTCTAGAGAAGAATGAGGTCATCTAGGAACCAACTTCATGTAGATGGCACAGGAAGTAGTGTTCTAGTCAGTTATCTCAGATATGTCCCTCTGCCTTGCAAGTCTTTGGGCTTCTACAGTTTCCCCCTCAACCCTGCCTGCCTTATTGAAATGAGGCAGTATGTGTTTCCGGTCTCCATGCCACACCTAAGGCACCTGTGGATCCAGAAGTGTGACCCTTTGGGTATGGAACCACACTTAGGTGTTGACTAAAAGATTTGTGCTCTGCTGCCCTTAGGTTTAAAGGTTTTGGTCTCACTAGGGCCAGGTTAGACCATGCAGCATCTAACAAGACAGGAGCCCCAGCTGAGCAAATGCAAACCTGTGCTGGAGGTAAATATCGCAAAGGCTAAGAGCTTTTATACAGTGTACAACCTATTCAACCATACATGGTGAGCTCTGTACTCTCACACCTCTTTCTCTGAGATTGTGCCAAGCTGGATTAAAGCACTAATAAAGTGGTTCTAGGACTATACAATGACAACTTCAGATGATCCAGACTCTACAGAGAACTGTAAAATCCTAGAATACCACAGATTAGAAGGATTTGCAAATCCCTAGTCTGATATTTCTAACATAGAGATAAACAAACTGAAGCCCACAGCAGGGAAGGAACTCATCTAGTAGCACACAGCCGAGGCCCCAACTCATAATAATGATGCTTATTTCATTATGCCATGCTGCCTTTGGACCTTGTAAGCATACTCAAGTTTTCACTGTGATGTGCTCACTCTTTCTCTCTTCCCCCACCCCCTCTCTCATTAGCTCAACACAGAAGTACCCCACATTTAAAGCAATAAAACATCCCTCCTTTTTACAAAAGTATGCATTATAAAGGAACATTAACTATAAACAGAATGTATAATAAAATTCTCCAGGCTTCTTTGTTAAAGGTTCAAATTAAAGAAACATAAAACAACCTCTATTATATATTGAAATTGCTATGTTAAACTTTAGATTTACTAAGCAGTTGATTAAGATGTAATTATTAGTATTACTGAAAAGTGTAGTCACTCTTCAAAAGTACTTACCATGGGGCTCCTTTATATAGCATTTAAAGTACTTTTAGAATTGGATTTGATTGATAGGAAGTTCATTGACATGCAGCTTTCCAGGAATACTTTTGTCAAAAATGTAATAACTCTGAAAATGCTTTGCTTAAGCCATAACAAGCCACATAATACCAAGATTCTATTAAACCAACAGTTTCTGTTTTTTAAAGAACTTATAAACTAATAGGACAAAACACAGCCAAATAAAACTACGGAGTATGGTATAAGGACTTGTTTGACCCGGTAGGCTGAGTTTACCCTGAAAGCTAATTTAATGTCATGAATAAGAGAGCCAAGCTATTTACCTTTCTTGACATTACTGAGTGGTGGTTGAGATAATGAAATTCTCAAATAATGCTAGCTCTAAAATAACTTCAGACCTGTTCTGAAATTTTAGCATTTGTATTACATTGCCTGAGAAGTACTTGGTTTAGATGTTCCTTCTTCATGGCTATGGAGTCCAGGCATTGCATGTTTAATGCAAATACCTTGTTAATTTGGGTGGAACACATTTGGACAATCTCAGAACCACGAGTGACTTGAAATACACTAAGTCATCCCATGTAATTCTGTTTTGAAGAATTAGGGTGATGGCTAATAAATCATTACCTAACCCAAAAGGCACAAAGATTTTCTATTTTTCTCCAGATGTTTTGTAGTTTTAGGTGTAATATTTTTGTATATAATCTTTTAAGTTTATTATATATGGTATAAAGTATAGATATATGCTTTTTTATGCATATGGGTGGATATCTAATTGTTCCAGCACTGTTTGTTGAAAAGATTGTCATTTCTCCATTGAACTGCCTGTCTTTTTGAAAATTAATTTAATGCATTTATATAGCCTAATTTTTGTATTTTCTTCTATTAATCTGTATGTCTATTTTTTTTCTTGTAATGGTGAGATTGGTTGTCTAGCTCAATTTAAAAATGGTCACTTTTAGAGGGTTCAGATAAGATTGAAAATGGGATCTAGCGGCGACCAGCAGTTGGCGTAATGGCTGTCGCTGGACTCGCATATAGTAGACCGCGGTTTGAGCCCCAGACCCAGTGGCTTAAATTCACACCAGGTGTGTGTGCGTGCATATCCAAGATCCCGAGAGGAAAATGGAGGAGAAGGGATTGCAGCATGGCCATCCCCCCTGGGGGGGGGGTGATTTCTTGCTTTCTGTCTTTCTGTCTGTCTCTGTCTTTCTGGCGAGCGCAGGTGCTCTATTGCAAAAATGTGTTCCAAAAAAAAAAAAAAGTAATGGGATCTAGATATTGCTCAAGATGTGACCTTAGACCAGCAGCATTGGCACCACTTGTGAATATATTAGAAATCAAAATTTCAGAATTCTTTTATGGTTTATAAACTTGATTGGGTTTTCTTTTCTTCTTCTTCTTTTTTTTTTTTTTTTTGCTTTAGGGCACCTGTGCTCGCAAGAGAGACAGAAAGTGTACGCAGTCCCTTCTCCTTCATTCTCCTCTTGGGATCTTGGGCACGCACGCACACACGCCTGGCGTGAGTTTAAGTCACTGGGTCCGGGACTTGAATCGTGGTTGATTACATGGGAGTCCAGCGACATAGCCATTACGCCAACTGCTGATCCCAATAATTGGGTTTTCATACTATTGTTTGAGATGGGCTTCCTTCAAACCTTGTTACCCACATTACCCGTCTGATGTGAAAAGAAATTCTCAGCCCTTCCTCAGACCTGCTGAATTGGAAACTCTGGAGATGCAGTCCAGCAATATATGTTTCAGTAAGCCCTACAAGTAATTCTGATGCATGCCTAAGTGTGAGAATTACTATTATTATAAGAAGAAGACCTCAGAATTTAGTTCATTTAGAAGAAAATGTTAATTGAATTATATTAATGGGATGAATCTAGGTTCTTCTGTGTTCTAATTCAGATTTGACAACAGACTATGACCATTGTGTCTTTGAAAAGGAAGAACCATTCCTCTTCTGGGCTTTAAAAAATAATTTTTTTTAGAGGTTTTTGCTATAGAGCACATGTGCTTGCCAGAAAGACAGAGACAGAGAAATAGAAAGGGAAAAATCACCCCCCAGGGGTAAAAATATTGTGTGAGCTTTTGAAAATCAGCAAGTTTCTCTTACAAGAGGAGGGTTACTGCCCTGCTCTTCCCATGATTGACAGAAGAGATAGTAGGATTTAAAAAAAAAAAAATCATAAGCCAGGGCAGCTCTACAATGAAGGACAGATGCCTTCTTGAATACTGCAATCTTTGTTTCTCAGAAAGTTGGTTTGAAAAAAACCAAAGATACGGTGTCATGACTTCATTTTAGTTCTGCCTTAAGAATAGACACATATTCACAAATACAGTATTTCAACTTCTCACTTCTGATTTTTCAGTAGTATATTTGACCTGAGTCTTTACTAAGTGCTTTCTGCTGGGGCAAAAAGAATGTTTATTTTAAAAATAGAAACATTAACTTCAATCTTTATACCCTCAGGGCTAAGGAGGGGACCAACCTTGAAGAACAGACTTTCTTCATGGCCAGTGTTCTTGCTGGACACAAGATGGTTTAGATCAGATTTAGAAAACACTTTGATCTGAAACTTTCTTCCTTGCCTGGTTCAAGGAGATCTAGACTTTTTGTTCCTGTAGGTTGTTCGTGTTTGATGATTATATTTGCTCCTGCATCACCTAACTTATCCTGCCTTTCAGAGCTCTGTATGAAGCAACCAAAGTCAGTACAAATGAGCTGAAAGTAGGGCCTCTCGTCTTCTCTTGTCACCCACAGGTGCTCCCTGGTGTCTGTATTACAGTGTGAGAGAGAGTTGTCTTTGTGAGTTTCAATTTTTTATTACTTTGCCAGCACCATGGTTTCCAAAGAAAGTTTTCAGAATTTCTTATCAAACCCCATATACACTTGAAAAAATTGACCTCTCCAATTCCAGTCTGCTAATAATTTTTCACATACTGGGTCGTTGGTATTTTTTGCGTAGAAAGACACGTCATGACTTTTCCGATGACTCGGAAGTTTGAAATTTATAGCATTTGAGAAGTAAAGTTTATTAACAAAACAAACATACCTATATACACATACACACACATATATTTGTTATACACACACACACAGACCAATAGAAAAAAATCAACAGCATGCTTGAGCTTTCTTGTTTTTACTCCCTTTTCTACATGGGATAAAAAGGGAGAAACGTACATTTCATACTCTTCAGTGTGTGTGGTGTGTGATATGATATGAACTTAGGAGTCCAACTGATTTGGGGACAAAATCAAATTCTACTAAATGACCATGTGCCATGTGCTGAATCACTTAGATTTTCTTAGCCCCCATTTCCTCATGTGTTTAGTAGAGATAATAACACCAATCGTATAAGATCCTTTTGAGATGTAGTCAAAAATATATACGAAGACATCAAAAAGTTCATGGTAAAATGTAAAGAGAAAGTTTGTTTTGGTGCAAAACATATTAAAACCTATATAGTATTTTAATCATGTGCATTTCCATGACCTTTTTGAAGACCCATGTATGTTTTAATCTACCATTGTGTAGTCACTGACACCTATTATTTCTAATATTCAATTATTCAATGGATTTTACCTTTTGTTTAGATATGCTAAGCAACCATGAGCCTTTGGCTGTGAAATTTCCAAAATGTATCTCCTGCCACCCTTTCTCTGTAAGCTCTACAACGCTTCCTGCCCTGTAATTTTCCTATTTGGGAAGCACAACCTCTCCCAAAAGGATCTGAAATTCATCCATATTAAACTCATAATGGCCCTTCCAGAGGATTTATGTTTTAATAAGGTTTAAAGCTTCCAGCTTAAGGGATAAAGCTAACACAGTGGAGCTGGATGCAACAGGGATCATTTTATTTTGTAGGATACCGGCACTTTGCCAGTGTCTGAATTCCCAGCTCTCAGGAGCCAGGTCAGCCTCACTTGTGCATAGGCCCTGGTTTCTATGTGCTGAGTGGAACACCACCTGGCCTATCCTAGTATTTCTTCTTCCTCTGTCTCTCTCCCATAGGCACAGTACTCAGCACCTGACACATACTCAGTGAGTATTGATTCAGTGAACAATTCCTACAGTTAAAACATTGTTTACTCTATGTCTTTCCTGATAGTTTGTCTGTTACCTCTTAAATTAAGTACCTATTGTTAGATAATAAATTTTCCAAGTTTAGCAGCCTAGGACAATAAATATTTAATATCTCATAGTTTCTGTGAGTCTGGAATTGAGGAACAACCTTAGTTGGGTGGTTCTGGCTCTTGGCCTCTCATGAGGGTTAGTAAAGATATTGATCAACTGAAGGCTTGACAGGGGCTACAGGAGCAGATTCCAACATGGCTGAAATAGGGCTGAATCAATGTTGACTGTTGACAGGATGCTTCAGTTTCTCACCAGATGGACCTCACGATAGGGCTGCCTGAGTGTCCTCATGACATGGCAGATAATTTTTCCCAGAGTTAGTGATTCAAAAGAGAATAAGGTGAAAGTTGCTATGTCTGCTATGACCCAGCCTCAGAAAACACACCCTATCATTTCTGCAGAATCTTCTTCGTCAGCATGTCATCCCTATTCATTGTAGGAGGGGACTACAAAAGGATGGGAATACCAGGACGTCATCTTGGAGGTTGACTACCGTACCTTTCATTCAACCCTTTCTTATTTCTCCAAGAAACTGTGGTCCTCCCCCCTCATTTTGCCTTTGAATGGATTTCAGTTCTACTCTTGAGCAACTCATGACCTGTTAGGAGTAGTCAGACTCACTAGTACTTCATAGATATGGGAGATCGCTTTGGCCAGGGGCAGTGCTGATCTGTTGTTGGGGATTCTTTGATTCTTAAAACTGTATGGTAGACCTTAACCCCTGTCCAACCTTTGCTACTTATTCCTAGTTAAGCTTAAACCTACTTATAGAAGGTGCCACCTTCTAAATCACAACTACTAGGATGCCCTGATGGCAGGAAGGGATGGTAGGTTGTGTTCTTGGGAAAGAAGTTAGGTAATCATGAGCCACACCTGTTTTTCCCCAGGCCCTGGTAACCAAGAATATTTACCAAGAAGTCTAGTTGAGATTCAAGGCAGGACCTGTGGCAAGAAATATCTTCCCTCTGGTAAAGATAGCTTAAGCATATGGGGTATTTGATGTCCACTTTTACTTCATTAGACTAAGAATCATCATAACTGGATCTTTCTTAAGTTCTGTGGCCTCAGAATATTTTCTTTTTTTTTTTTCTTTTTTTGGAGAGTTTTTGTTGTTGTTGTTGTTGTTATTGCTGTTGTTTTTTAGCTACAGAGTGCGTGCGCTCACCAGAAAGACAGAGAGAGACAGAAAGCGAGAAATCACCCCCAGAGGGGTTGGCCACGCCGCAATTCCTTCTCCTCCATTCTCCTCTCGGGATCTTGGGCACGCACGCACACACATCCGGCGTGAGTTTAAGCCACCGGGTCTGGGACGCGAACCGCGGTTGACTACATGGGAATCCAGCGATATAGCCATTACGCTAACTGCTGGTCCCGCCTCAGAATATTTTCTGAGATTCACTTAACAAAGGGCAGGAGGAGGATTTCTCGTCTTTTCCTCTTGGCATTTTTCACTTTCTCTGTATGGGAATTTGTAGATATGCAGCACAACTTTAAGATGGTGTCTCTGTTGGTTGCAAGAGCTATTAGTAATAGATTTTTCTCCTCACATAGTGAGTGTTCTTTCCCAACATTCTCATATCACTGTGGAAGACAGCTCATGGGTAGATGGGACTTGCCAAGGCCCTAAGGCCTGGATAAACTGGAAATCTGGCAGGTTTCCCAGATTATAATGTCCCCTGGCTAGAGAATGGTGCCAGATTGGGATGTGGGAGGGGACACTGCATGTGTATGTGTGAGTGTGTGGATGTCGGAGCCTGTAAACCCTAAAGGATCAGGGGTTGGATGATGAGTCGCTTTCAGTTATTAAAAGCATTATTGCTTTGGACCTTCTGATCCCACTCTCTGTGTATAGAGTTTAGGTCACTGTCTCAGTGGAATGTAAAACTTATAAGAAAAAGTCTAATTTAAGCAGGTTTTTGAAGCCAAAGGAAAAAAATATAAGTTCCACAAGAACTATGGCAATTACAGCTGTTTCTGTGGAAAGACATGAGGCCTGCTCACCTCTGTGAGGTTTCCTAAGGAAGCTCCATCACTGTAGTACCCTGCCCTGGAGACTAGATAGCCTGAATTAAGAGGTAGGAGAGTGGAGAAAGGGCAAGCTTATAGGAACAAAAAGACCAGGAAGTATAGTTTGTGTTGTATAAGACAAGTACATCTGCTTTCTGAGAAAGCATGGGGCTCATTTAGTCAACTACCAACCTAGGCTTTGTGACTTAATAATCATCATTACTTCTTTTTATCCTCTTTATTTTTCTTTGCCTTTGCCTTACCATTCTTTTAATGCTTTTTATTTTCTTCTTATCCTCTGGTTCTCTGAAACTCTTTTTCTCTCAGTAGTCCAAGAAATACTCAGCTTCAGGGAACCCTGCTCAGGACACAGATCTTACTGAGAGAGGTCATGGTTTTCCTTTTAATTTTAAATGTACAGTTAGTGAAAGCTTGAAACTACCTTAGCGTAGAAAGAGTTTGGGGAAAACAAAAAGTTGGTTCATTGTAGTATTTGGGGAACTTGTATAGGCACTTAATTTCGAGATGCTTTATGGATCCCAAGATGAGGTAGGTAGAGGCCACTCAGGTATCAGAGGGTATGATTTTTAGCTCACTCTGCTTTAACCTTCCTGAACTCTGCTGCCGACTGGATGATAGGGGTTGACTGATACAAACAGCACTTAAATGGGGTGATTGTTTCAATAACTAAACCCTGTCACCTTTTTGGCTGCAACTCCTATGACAGTAAAAGGGTTGGTATTTGAGAGAGGAGTACCAAACTTTACTTGGCATTGACACTGCCCTCTTCCCATGTCCACCAGCTAGCATCTGGCAATAGACACACACCTGCTAAGGCTTCTGCCACAGAAGTCTTATGATGCAAGCACATTTTAATACAGCTTCTTAGAAAAATGATCAATAGCAGGACCTGACCCAATGGAACATGAGTTCCACGGTGCTCAAGTGCCCAAGAATTCAGCAATAGCTCAGTTTCCTGTGATTCATCTCAGACCATCACTGGCACTAGCAGGGAGGCAGGTGCCCCACCCTTGGCTGGTGTCCCAATTGGCTGATTTCCCAGGCTGAGAACACTCTGAGCTTTTAGCAGGTCTGCCTGGAGGGTTTTTGCTCTGTGGCTTCTTCCTGGAAGTGGTGACTTTTCCTGGGTACCAGAGACATGCAGTAAAGTTGTAGTGCAACTCTAACATGTAACTCTAACATGAATGGCTGATGAAGGGAATCAAAAAGTGAACGAATGTAGACGAGGTGAGCAGACTTTCTGCTTCAGTGATATCTCTGTTCATCGGTGCTTCCCAGCCTTCAGCACAGCCTGCTGGGCATCAGAAAACATGGGGTGGTAGAGTTGGGGGGCTGCCCTCTTTTCTCCCATTGTTCAACAATGACTATTTTACCTGAGTTTACACCTAGTGCTGCTGCTCCTGCCCAATCGATGTCTGCTGTCTTCATTTTTTTTTCTATAAAGCACAACCTATCTGCAGTCTTCACAACTGGGCAGAGTATAAGCTCTGCAGTGAACCCAGCAAAGATCACTCAGAAGTAAAGAAAAAGAAGACCAAAACTGTTTACATTAACCTTGAGATGCTAATCTTGAAATGTCACCAGGGCTCTTCTGATTAGATGACATACAGAGTGAAACAGACAGTCCCAAGCCTCTCCTCTTGGATGTTTCTGATTTGCATTGTTGACTCTGGGAAGATAAAGCTATCACAGACTAATCTCTCTGAGGGAATTAATTGCTGCTTCCTCTTTCCTGTTTTGAGCAGAAGTTTTCTTTAATGTATTGTGTGAGTACAGCATGTAAAACATATTCTTTGGTGTCATATAAATATTTACTTAATATTTAAAACTCACTGTCATGAAGCATTTATTTCACTTGAAAATATTTTAGCTTATTTTTCTCATGGAAATAAAAAGCCACTGCTCCTCTGACTTTCAGAACCTGGTTTTGTTTTTGGTTTTCTTCAATTGTCCTTACATTTTTTAACCAATAAATCCATAAAGTCAAGCCAGAGAAGTATTAAAAGGGAAAATTAAGTAAGCTCCCCTAAGGCTGAGTGAGAAAGTTTCTATCCTATCTTCTATCAGGAGCACCTCCTTGCCGTAATTGCTGTTATCTGGAATATCATGGCAACATCTTGTTTTGTTAGTGCAGACCTGTCTATAAAGGACCAAATCCAGAATTTCTGAGAACAGAAATGGAAGGAGTAGCCACAGTCTGCCCCTTTGTGGCCAAGCATAACTTAACCTCTACTCAGAACAGTGCCTGGCATTCAATATCCACATAATAAGCATTTTAAACATGAACAGTTTATTATATACCCTTTCTGAAATTCTCTGAATATCCTTATGTGTGTCAGGGTGTACATATTTATCCTTTTCTCTTTCTTACTTTACACAAATAGATATACACTATAAATGTGTTAGTTTTCGTTTATGTTCTGGCCACCCGGCTTGGAGAAAATGGCTCTTTAAGTTTGGGGAAGTTTTGCCCCCGGGATCACAGTGGGGCTCCACAGACTCTGAGATCAAGCTGCAGCATCCCTAACTGTGTGGTCTACTCAGTGAAGATGTGGGGACATGAGTTTGAGTTTCTTGGTAGACTTAACATATCCACTTTATTAAACATAAAATCCTGTTATATATGGGTCTATCATGAGTTCATCAGTCCCGAGTAGCCACCTTTTCTGTCTCTAAGTGAAAGTGGGGCAGATATGTGGAGAGGTGAGGGGCAGGGGGCCACAGCTGTCAGGAGACTTCCATATATAGCATAGTCATATACAAGTGACACTCAGGCTATTGGCCATCCTTGGGAACTATGGGTAGATAGGCCAGGGTGGATATACTGAGTTGACATTTACTGTTAGATGGATGACCTGCAACAAAATAGGTATTTAACCTCTCAGAGCCTAGACTTCTTTTAAGTGAAGAATACCACTACCTCATGGCATTAGGGATGTGCGTGAGGTGCTTACCTAGCAAATGTGTACATAATGGTATCTCATGTAGTAATATTTTATGGACATGTAATAGTGACTCAGTGTATGTAATAGCAGCTCTTGTGTAATTGTACGTCATATACATAAGGTACTCAGCACATGGCAGGGCCACCATAAGTGGTAGCTATTCTTTACAGCTTATCCAGGGTTAACAGGTGTTTAGACAAAAATACTAGGGTAGCTGAATTGTTTGTGTGTGTGTCTTGTAAAAGTACTTTGAGAGATAGAATCACTCTTTGCTTGGGTTCTTAGAAAAGCCCTCTGAGAGACTCCCAACTTTTTCCCTTATGGAGTTTGTTCCAGTGCTGTCAGGGATAGCATGGCCCTTATCTCTTGCAGTGACAGGTGTATAACATCTGGAGGTAGCTGGACCCTAGCAGGGTGGAGACAGCAGTGCGTGTTAGTGTAGATTTTGCAGGATGTGGAGGATGAGGGAGTTTTATTCCCTCAGTGAGAAGGTATGTTAGCTCAATAGAGAGGGAGAATTGGGAGCTTTAAGCAGAGAGAAAGCTTTAAAAAGTCATTAAAAAGCAGTTAAAAAATGGTTTTAAATCTTAAAATACATAATCCCATCATCCTGGTGTAGCATAATTCTCACTTTGTTGCCTGCAAGCTGCAAAGACGTTCAGGGTTGTATTGTGCATTCTGTTTCACAGTATTATATCTCCCCATGTTTCTGTGTTTTTTCCTCACCATTTAAAAAAAATTTTTTTTATAATTATTTATTTTATTTTATTTATTCATTTATTTTTTCGTTTGACCAGAGAGAGAGAGAGAGGGTGAGAGTGAGAGAGAGAGGAAGCGAGAAAGCAAGCCACCAGATTCAGGACTTGAACCCTGGTCGGCCATGTGGGAGTGTCCAGCGCCTTAACCACCACACCACCTGCTGGTCCCCTTTCCTCACCATTTTTAAATTGCTATAGATATCATATACTTCATTGGACCATTCTCCTAATGTTAGGCAATCATATTGTTTCTAGCTGTTGGATAATATAGCTACACAATGAGAAACATCTATAAGTATATAAAATAGCTTTATTTCTGTGCAGTTATTGACTTAGAGTTCATTTCTAAGGAATTGCCAAATCAAAGAATGTGAATCAGAGTGATGTTTGCTAAGTATTGTAATATTACATTCTGAAAATGTTATGTCAACTGTCATTGCCTCTTGCAGTGAATGAATAAAGTAGTTTCATGGTAGTCTTGCCAAAAGTAGATGATGCCATTTTAAAACAAACTTATTGTTTTATTAGGTGTTAAATGGTATGTCATTGGTAGGTCAAGACTACTCTCTTTTGCATTTTTAAAATTCCTAATAAGTGAATATTTTACATCTCTCCTTCTATAAATTTTATGTTTATGTCATTTACACAGTTATCTAGAAAAATCTTGGTATATTTGATATTTTTGAATTTTTTTGATAAATCTGTGGTATTCTCATCATTTAATATAAAATTAAATGGAAGGAAACAACTTGATGTAGATCATGGAAAATTCTCTAAGGAAACTGTCCTAGGCTAAGAAGACTAAAGAGAGATGACAACAAAATGTAATGTATATGTTCTGATTAGCCCCTGAAATTAAAGATCTGTAAAAGACATTTGGGAACAGTAAGGGAAATTTAAATATGAATTGTGTTTTAGGACATTTTCTATCAGTGTTAAATGTCTTGACTGATACTGTGGTTATGTAGAAAAATGTCTTTTTCTTAGGAAATAAAGCTGAAGTATTTAGGAATGAAATGTTAGTATGCCTACAACTTACAAATGGCCTAGCAAAACTATGTATGTGTATATTACATATACTATAAACACTATGAACAGTCTTCAAAAAAGGTTCATGAAAAAATGAGTATTATGAAAAACACTGCATGGATTTAAAAAAAATTTGCACCACATAAATATGTACTTTAATTCCATTTTTTCATGAATGTTTTCATAGTCCCCTCATATATCATATATAGCATATTATACATAATATATTTAATATGTAAAGTGTATTTAATATATAATATACACACATACATATATTTATGTATTTATTCCATCAACCCCAACACACAATATATATTGTCTCTACCATGGAAGCTGCATTTTGTTTAATTTTTGTGATACAACTTAACATAAGAGCAACCCTTTTAGCAAATTTTTAAGTATACAAAGTGACCTCAGAAAGTTTGTAGAAGGTCCAGCCCTGTGGCCTAGTGGTTGAAGAAGCCAGATCTCACATAGCTGACTGCATGGTCCAAATTCTAGCGCCAGTGACTTAAAGAATGTGTCAGGTGTGCATGTGAACATGCCCAAAGTCCCAACAGGATGGAGAAAAGAAGGAGAAGGGACTGGCCTGATCATGCCCCACTGAGGGGTGATTTCCCTCTCTCCTTGTCTCTTTCTCTTTCTCTGGTGAATTAATAGGCTGTCTGGCAAATATAAAGTTTGCAGAGAAATGGAATTGAAGTATGAGTTTATGTTGGTATAACAATTCTCAAACCCATTTATAGTTTTTTTCATAGTATTTTTTTCCATGAACATTTTAAAAACCTCCCCTCCCCCCCATACAATACAGTATTAACTCTAAGCACCAAGTTGTGCAATAGATCTCAGGACTTATTCATCTGGCATAACTGAAACCTTGGACCGTTTTACCGAAACCCCCGTATTCTTTACTCCTATCCCCTTGCAACCACCATTCTACTCTATTTCTGTGAACTCGACAGTTTCAGGTTTCTCATATAAGTGAAACTTTTAAGAAGGTTCAATTTAGACCCTGACTTACAGGAGTTATCCTTGGCTTTCTGCTTCCACCCCCCACCCCCACCCCCTGACAACAACTTTAAACAGCTTCTCTCCAGGTATCAGCACACTCCACCAAGAGGTCTCTAGAAATGAGCTGAATTCATTGTTGCTATATTGCCCTGTTGAATCTATGTAAACACAGTTCAGAATGTTTGATTTTGTTGCTGGTCATTTCTGTAAAGAATTGGGAGCTAGGGCTCTCAGGAAGGCTCTCACCCCCATTACAGCAGCATTTCTCTGAGAAAATTAGATTGGATTCATTGCCATTTTAACTGAAAATTGTTTCCCAGGATGAAAATGACTAGTAAATTTGAGAGATTTGTAAATCAAATTGCATCGTAAATGTATCAGAGGGCTGGCTCACTGCTTTAATGCCTGCTGTGGTTAATACTTCCGTGAAAGAAGTGAAGGGTGCATTTTACAACAAGAGTTTGCATCATCTGGCCTACAATACCCAGCATTCATGTTTCTGGACTGTATTTTTAAACATAGGTTTATAGCAAGTACAGAGCTACTGAATATATTTCAGGTTTTAGTATTGCTTTTTCTTTTTTTTAACTGCTTATATAAATAGTATAGTATTCTAATAGTGAATTGTGAGTTTTAGTTATTTTTTTACTGCTTAAATAAATAGTATGACATTATAATAGTGAAAGTATGAAGCAAAAATAAAAATCATCTATGATTGCAGAACTGAATGATAATTACCTTGTAAATCATTGCCATGTATATGTATAAGAAAGAGTGTGTGGGGGGCAGGGTGGGGAGTGGTGGTGTGTGTAGGTGTCTCTATCTTCCTTCAGAAGCAGGAGCCACCGAGCAGACTCCATATGGTTCATCCCAGCCTGTCTAGGGGAGACATCCTGGAAACTGAGGGTTGCTTCCCAGAATCAGCTTCCCATTTGCTTGGTGCTTGCTTCCCTCTAGTAGTACAAACTAGATTTTTGGCCAATTTTCTTTCTTTGGTTTTGCTTTTCCTCTTGTACTAACAAGATACCTTTGACTAAATGTCTGTGTGGGTCTCACATGTGACCTCCATTGTGGGACACCTTACAATGAAAGAAGTCCGGGAAGAATCAGTGCTTCTTCCTCCAAGGACTGACACTGGTATGGCGGGATGTCAGGTATTGGCTGGTGTGGAAGGTATTGGGTCGGGGAACAGAGCCACATAGGGGAACTTCCAGGACCTGCATGAAGGTTCCAGGAGCTTGGCAGGAGACTCAGTGCCTCCCACTCTGCCCTCAGAGAAGCCACAGACAATTTGACACTTTTCTTAATGAAGTCACTCAGCTGAGAGCTTTGCGGACTTGCTACAGGGGGAGTGAGCTGATCCTAGATAGTGTGTAGACAGTAGGATATTGGCTTCTCCCCCACTATCTAGGTTAGAAACTAGGCTCCACCACTTAGTAACTGTGTTAATAGAAGTAGGTTACTTCAACACACTATTCTTCAGTTTACTTATCTATAAAACAGGGATGATAACAGTGCCCTTAGAGCAAGATTGTTGTGAGGAATCAAGTTACTCCATGTGATGCACTTAGAACGTGTGACAGAGTAAGACCTGAAAAGATGTTAGCTGTTTTCATCATTGTCTTAGGTTGCCAGATCGAAATATCAGAGTGGGTGGCTTAAGCAACAGGTACTCGTTTTTGACTGTTCTGGAAGCTAGAAGGTTGAGATGATGGTGCCAGCATGGTTGGGTTCTGGTGAGGATCCCCTTTCTGTTGCATAAAGGGCCACCTTCTCACTGTGTGGTCACGTGGCAGAGAGCTGTTCACTCTGGTCTCTTCTTGTTCTTATAAGATCACCAATCCCTTTGTGGTGAGGTCTCACCCTCATGACCTCATCTAAACCCAATTATCTGCTAAAGGCTCCACCTTGAAATACCAGCACATTGAAGGTTAGGGTTGAAACATATGAATTTAGGGGGGCTGGTGCAAGCACTGACTAGTCCATAACAATCATGATTATTATTTGTATTGTTGTTCACTAGTCCCCTTGCAAGGTGTTCTTAGGTCTGGGGCAATTTCGCTGGAAGAAAATAAAGAAGATCCTTTGGCCTCCAATAAGGTCTTAAAGCCCATGATGGTGGCTCTTGAGCCTTTAGGAAACTGTCAGCATTCTCTGGGTCATACTTCTTTCACCTTTGACCTTTGGGTCAAAGAGGTTCTTTGTTGTCCTAGTCCAAAAAAGGAGGAGAAGAGAGAAATCAGATTTAATATAGCTGCTTCTCCAGGTAGGCAGCTTTGTGAGCAGATTGCCCCCCTCACCCCAAGTCTCCCTGTGTGGTTGGCTCTGCTATCCTCACTTGCAGAGGGAGAACCCAGTCCCATCCCTTGGACCATGCAGTGGATATGGGGAAGAATGAGGTGGCCACACAGGGAGCAGAGTTCAGACTGCGATGGATCTGAGGGTACCCCTAGATGCAGTGGGAAAGGCGATCTTTGTCTTCCCACCCCATGTGTGTTCACTCACTCCAGTTGAACAGGGAGATCCCTCAGACCATCCCTGCACAAGTGAAGGCACTTATCTGAGGGTGGGGTAGCTCTTCAGCAGGAGGTCATTTCCCAATACACTAACTCAGACTGTTTTCTTCTCTGCTCTTGTCCTTCCTAGCTCCTAAAGACAATGAAGAGCGTGTGTTCAGGGAGCGCATGCGGCCAAGGAAGCGGCAGGGGGCCGTCAGGCGCAGGGTCCACCAGGTCAATGGCCACAAGTTCATGGCCACCTATCTTCGGCAGCCCACCTACTGTTCGCACTGCAGAGATTTTATCTGGTAAGCTTCTCTCTCCTGGAAACCTCTAGGTATGACTTCTCTATGGCAAGAACTCAGGAGTGGAATGGGAGAGATTATAAACTGCATTCAGAAAGTGTTGATATGTTTTATGTCTTTATCTGGTTGTAGAAGACTTTCGTAGAGGGCTAAGTGTGTTCAATGTATGGGAGGAATACATGGAAGGAAGAAACTGTGGTTTCTGCTGGCTTTATACTTAAGATCATTGATATTTAAGGAATTAAGATTTTGCAGTAATGACATTGTGATTTTTATAAAAGAATCCTTATCAATTAGACAGACAAGCTGAATTATGTATACATACTATGATGTCTGAGATTGTTGAAAAATAACCCTGTAAGGAGGGAAGAGGGGACAGAGGTAGAGTTGGTACAAGACCAGCCATGTGTTGAAAATGACAAGAACTGGGTTTGGGGTATGTGTAGTTCTATTATATTCATCACTCCACTTCTACATATGTTTTAAATGTTTCCATAATAAAGTTAAAAAATACTTGATTGCTAATATTTGTAATACAAAGCAATTCTTACTAACTCTTCTAATAGTGCTACTTCTAGAATGTTGAGATTTCAGAAGAGGGAGAGAATATCAGCTGGAGTAGTCAGGGAAGGCTTCCTGAGGAGGTGACATTTCTCCTTTCATGATGACTAGGATTTGATAGGCTGGAAGAGGTGTGTAGTAGGCCTTTTGGGAGGTAGAGAAAAATATGGAGCACTGATTTTGGGATTTGGAGAACTATAGCTATCTACCACATGCTAGGAAATATCTGATTAAATCTGCCTAATATCCTATCAGATATGTAGTATTAGCTCCAATTCACTTATACTACCAAGATTCAGAAATGAAAAAAAAAAAAAAAGAAAGACTATTCTGATGTTGTAATGTCCTCTAGTGAGAAAGTGTCAGAGACATGATTCTACACCTGGTTAACCTGCCTTTATACGTAAATTTTAGGCTGGCCTTGTAGCCTAGTAGTAAGGAAGTGAGATTCTACATGACTGATCATTGGGGTTCAAATTTTGGCACTATTATTTTCAAAAACATGTCAGGCACATGTGTGTGCATGCCCAAAATCCTTACAAGATGGGGAAATAGAAGGGATAGTAGTGTGACCAATTCCAATTGGAGGGTGCTTTCTCTTTTCCCCATCTGTCTGTCTGGTGAGTGCATGTTCCCTCTGGCAAATTAAAAAAAGAAAAAGAAAAAGAAAAAACTTCTTTTCCAGGTAGGCAGCTATGTGAGCAGATTGCCCCCCTCAGCCCAAGTCTCCCTGTATGGTTGGCTCTGCTATCCTCATTTACAGAGGGAGATGCTCTTTGAGGCTTAGGGTGAGGAAACACTATCTATCCAAGGTCGTACTGCTCAGAATTGTGCTAAGATTTAAACTCAGAGCTTTTGGATCTCAGTCCCATCCCTTGGGCCATGCAGTGGGTGTGGGGTGTTCCCTGACATCCTACAAGCCTTTCTTGCAAGCTATCTGAGTTCTTGTAAGCTGATAAAGGTTGCCAACATGCTTGATTCCAGTGCAGGAGAATGAGTAGGGCCAAGTTTCAATATGAACTCTGCCAGGGTACATTTTACTGGGCTCTGTGGACCCCCCTGGATTCCTAAGGTGTCCAGAAGTTGCTTGTCTTATCCTTGTGGTGTTAAATAACAAGTTACTGAGTTTGGCATGGACATCTGAGATGACACAGCTTAGGGCAAAATCAATCCAACTGAAGCAGAAATAATGCCCCACTCTGCGCAGACACTTCTTCCCAGTGATGATTCAGGTGTCTGAACTCCACTTTTTTTTTTTTTTTTTTTTTTTTTGAGAGAGGTTTTCACTATAGGGCATGTGCGCTCGCCAGACAGACAGAGAGAGACATAGAGACAGAAAGCGAGAAATCACCCCCCAGGGGGGATGGCTACGCCGCAATCCCTTCTCCTCCATTCTCCTCTCAGGATCTTGGGCACGCACACACACGCGCCCGGCGTGAGTTTCAAGCCACCGGGTCCGAGATACGAACCGCGGTCGACTACCTGAGAGTCCAGCGACATAGTCATTACACTACCTGCTGGTTCCCTGAACTCCACTTTCTATGTTTTTTTCATGAATTGAGTTCAGATCTCCTCTCACCCACAAAGAATGCCACTGAGCCCTGTGTTTTCTGGGTATAGCCCAGATGACTTCTTGCTTCTGTTACTGGACTGAGAACTGCCGTGAGCTCCCTGACCAGCAGTTACTGAGGTCAGTTTTAAGGCCAGGTTGGCTGGATTATTCTGTGTCCATGCTGACTTTAAACCTTGCCCTGGAAACCCTGCTTGGACTAAAAAGGAAACCTCTCATGGTAGCCTTTACTAAAGTGGTAGATTAAACCCCCAGTCCTGGCCACAGACTAGCCCATACTCTTGGTGGTCTCTAGAATGCCCAAGGAATATGACGACCAGTGGCAGCCCTCCTTTATGATCAGAGAGTCTGTAGAGCTTGTATTGGTGCTGGGAGAGGAGGGATGTCCTTTTTATTTTATTTTTTTTTAAGAGAGATTTTTGCTATAGGGCACATGTACTTGCCAGAGAGACAGATAGAAAGTAGGAAATCACCTCTGGGGGATTGGCCATACCATAATCTCTTCTCTTCCATTCTCTTCTCAGGATCTTGGGCACACACACATACACACGCATGTGCCAGTGTGATTTTAAGTCACTGGGTCTGGGACTCAAACTGTAATTGACTACATATGGGACTCCAGTGATGCAACTATTACGCCAGCTTCTGGTCCTGAGGAACATTCATTTTTATCCACAAGGAAGGGTATACTCAACTGGGGCCTGTTGAACAAGTAGGTTTACTTGTGGATTTCCAGAAGACTGTTGACATCACTGGAATGGCAGTTTGTATAGGAAACCAAGCTCTGACACTGACCAGACCTTACACCCTCTCCAGGCACTGGGGCTTCCCTTGGTGCTTTTGGAAGAAGGCATTTTTAAGGCACCCTGTAAGTGACAGTGAAATCAGACTGCTCTGTGGACTCCATGGTGCTCTGTGGGAAGAGGCCAAAATTGGGTGGCTTCATTTGTTTATTGACCTAGTAAAATTTCATTGTCCTAAAAGGTTATATTCTTCTTTTCAGGGGTGTCATAGGAAAGCAGGGATACCAGTGTCAAGGTAAGAAATATTTTAAGAACTTAATTTTTGGTGGCCCATGGCTAGAGCCAGATCACTAGTGCTCTTACAAAGTGTGTGCTGGGTTTGATGGTATTTGGAGACGCTCTGCATGGCTCACATGCTCTGCACCTTCTCTGAGAAATGGGGCCCTGATTTTTGGTCCCCACCTGGCCACTACATCTATGTACAGATGTAGTTGGTGTCTTGCAGGGACCACCCTTCTCCAGTTGGACCAGCTGGCCTCAGCAAGTCTCCAAGCCATCCAGCCTTTTCGTGCCAATTGCAGCAGGCAGCACTTTTATCTTTCCTAGAGAGCTACTGTGTTCTCGGAAAAGTCATGATGCGTTTTTGCATAGAAAAAAATAAGTCATGACTTTTCCGACAACCTAATGTAACACTGCAATTAGAGGCTCTTTCGAAGTCTCACTTTGTGCCGAGCTGGTTTTTGTGTATTTGTCAGCTCCTTTCCTCTCTCGCTCCCTAGAGTTGCTCTTTCCCAATTGTTTTAGTTAATATCACTAAATATCCTTGCTGATTCTCATTCTTGTCTCTATTGTGGAATCATTAGCTCTGAAAAATGTACAACTCACTTGAAGTTACTGAGGACTCTTTTTCCCCATTAGTTGACTACACATGCAAACTTCATTTGCACAAAATTGGAGGGTGGAAACGTGATGTGGTCATGTTGAGGGCTCTCTGTGGTTTGAGCATGGGGCTGTTCCATCTCTTAGTCCAGCACTGTTTAACTTGGGCTTCTCTCTTGGGGGAACTTAGGAAGATTCTGCTAGACATTGAGTCTTTAGGGTAGCCTGTGTGTAAGGAGAGTTACTTACCTCTTTAGCCACCTGTGTTCCACACTGCCCCATGACACTGAAGACAGAAGTACAGGTAGTTTCTTGTGGGCCTATTAAGTTCAATGAAAATTTTAAATTTGTCATATAACCAGTATAACCAGATTAAAAAGCCTAAGAATTTCTGTGCCACTTGCTGCAGTTCTTCCTATCATATTAGTCACCGTGGCCTCATCCTGAGCGGGGCACAGACAATTACTACATCTTTAATGGACAATGACCAGCACCAGCAAATTGTGTAATGGTTACATTGCTGGACTTCCATGTAGTCGACTGCGGTTCAGGTCCCGGACCCAGAGGCTTAAACTCACACTGGGTGCCATGTGCGTGCATGGCCAAAATCCTGAGAGGAGATAGGAGGAGAAGGGATTGCAGCATGGGCCATGCCCCTTGGGGAGTAATTTCTCACTTTCTATCTCTCCGTTGAGTGCACGCGCCCTTTAGAAAAAACCTCTCTTAAAAAAAAAATAGACAATGACCCATGGGAGAGCTGAGAAGGAAGTTGTTCCCTGATCTTGGCATATCAAAGCATGAAAATTGATCGGTACTCCCGGAACTAGAGCAAACTGCCAATGTGCTTTGAGAGTAAATGTTTCATTCTTCTCCAATACGTTTAGGAAGCTCTAATGGCAAAGTGCTCTGAACTAACTGCATTAAGGACTTTGGCAAGGATATTAAATTAATACTCAGTGACAGAAGGGGCATGTCTACCTTTGTTCTTCCGCAGGGACTTGATTATACCTTGGAATGAAAACTTTATTCATGCACTTGTTGTTCAGCCTCCTTGTCATCTTTTGCAGTGTGCACTTGTGTGGTCCACAAGCGATGTCATGAGCTCATAATTACGAAGTGTGCTGGATTAAAGAAACAGGAAACGCCTGACGAGGTAAATATAACATTGGAATTCTGGGCTTTCTTCACTGTCAACCCCTCCCATCACTGCCTCCTCTGTGGTCCCCAAGAAAACTTGATGTTGCTGTGATTCCGTCACTTTATTTTTGACCACAAATTAAGGGAGTTGTTGATGAGTCTCATCTCGGAAGACCATCTATAGAATGAGCACAGCTCCAAGTAAGTTTTATCCTTGTACATATCGTGCCAAGAGCAGTATGATTCCTGAGCTAGATCCCACGAGGAAATGTGAATTCTTTTATGTCATTATCTCCTCGGAACACTGAAGTGGCTAACTGATGTGTCCATGGCTCTATGCAGGTAATGAACAGTGATAGAAACAGCACACAGCAGAAACCTTATCTTTAATTGGGATATGGGGCAGTGAGTGGAATGAACAAATTCAAGGAACACTCAGGAGGTGGAAATAATCACAATAATGCTAAGAGTCAACAGTCACTGGGTACTTACCATATCCTAGTTTAAGCATTTCAACAAATATTACTTAATCCCGTAACAGTCTTAATGAGATACAGATGCTATTATCATCTTCATTATATGACAGAGAAAATAGAAGCACACAGAGGTCAAATTAACTTGTCACAAATTACATAGCTGATATGTGAAAGAGCCACATTCAAACCTAGATAGTCTGTTCTAGTCTGAACCCTTGACCACTGCATAGTGTTATCTCTTAACCTTAGAAAATAGTGTCGGACTGGCTACTAGGGAAGCTGCCAGGGGGAAGGAAAGAAAGAAAATTTAGGGACCAGCAGATGGCATGATGGTTATGATGCTGGACTCCCATGTAGTCAACTGCAGTTTGAGTCCTGGGCCCAGTGGCTTTAAACTCATGCCAGGCATATGAGCGTGTGTGTCCAAGATCCCAAGAGGAGAATGGAATAGAAGGGATAGTGGCATGGCCACCTCCCAGGGGATGATTTCTTGCTTTCTGTCTGACTCTCTCTGTCTCTGGTGTGAGCACATGTACCCTAAAGCAAACTTACCCTCTCTCTCTTTGATCAAACTGGAAAATAATAACAAATAGTTAAATAAAATAATTATTAAAAAAATTAAGAAACAAAATTTAACTGTGTAGGTACGTTTCTCCTAACCTAGTATTTGGGAGAATGATGTTACCAATGATAGATTTAAAAACTCCCTTGACCAAAATGGCAGATATGACTGAGAATAGGGGTTAACTGTGTTCAAGGTGGTTGATTTCAAAGGCATGCTTTCAATTTTAGGTTAAATAATATATAATCATGGGCTATTAGAACTGGGGATCAGAAAAAGGGGCTGGGAATGGGTTTATAATCAGCTGGGGTCTATAATCAGGTGGATTTATAATTTCTTGTTTTGTCTTTTAAAAATATATTTTAATTTCTTTTATACATTCAATCACTATACATCACTTAGCTTGTAAAGTGAATTTTCCAACATGAACACATTTCACATCAGACCTGTTGGAGATACCATACATGTTATCAACAGGTACTAGTCCATTTCTGTGTCCCATAAATGTTTTGTCTCTCTATTTTTCTCTTTAATGTCTTTCCTCAGACTCTCCTCCTTCTCCACCCTCTTTCCACACTGTATCCAGTATCTATAGCCATTTTCCATGTTTCTATATCCTCTAATCTTTCAGTTTCAGCCATAGAATGCAGACAGTTGGTATATATTAAGTGGAGACATACAATGACTCTCCTTTGTAATTTGGCTTCAGTCCTTTTTGAAGAAGATGGACCTTCCACCTATTCCTTAACAACTAAATAGCATCTTGGCATCTAAGGCATTTTCTGTCTTTTATATCTTTTTGCTTTCATGCCATCTCTGGACAGCAACAAGGGACAAGGTTAGGCTGAGCTTCCAATATTCCTGAAGGGGGACAGCCCAAGTGCTCATGTGTTTTACAGAGGTTCATCTGTAATAGTTAAAATTGCAAGCAGCACTGGGCTGTCCTGCCTCCTGGCCTAGGGTGAAAATCCCAACTATATTCATTACAAGTAAAATGAAAGAAGGAGATGGCCTACTTGCTATCTGACTCCCTTCTTTCCTATGGATATTTTGATGAATATTTATTGGGTACTTCCTGTGGGAAGGCATCTTGCCATATCCCATGGAACACATATAATCCTGCCCTTGAGGACCTCACAAGTATCACTACCTGTGAGTCTCTGCAGGTTTTTATAGCTCTTCCACACTTCCTGGGAGGGAAAAGTCCTTTAAGAGTCCATGCCATGTAGATTAGAGGGTGGGGAATTGAAATGCTCAGAACCTAGCACAAAATCCATGCCCTAGTTTTTGTGACAGTCTTTCCTGGAGTATTGAACTAGTCTTCAGTAAGGTGTGTCCCCATATTTGGCATGTATCACAAGGACAATATTGCCAGAGATTGAGAAGGGAGCTTTGAGTTTCTAAGGTTGGCAGAATTGATTGCGCCTGCTGGTTTTCCCTGCTCCCATCTCACCCTACATGAGGCCAATCTCCTTTAGTACCAGTGTATATGGCCCACTGGGAGGTGAGTGTGCCCTGTGCTGACTGTTACCCTGCTGCAGACCAATTTCTGAGTTCATCCTTTTGTGTAATGTACTCAGGATCATCTGTCATCCAACACCTTCAGTGTGATGCAGGTGTACCTACATGTGTGTATACCCCAACGCTTTCAAAGCATTCAAGGCACCATGCTTCTAAGGCCTTTTATCCTATTAAAACGTGCTTTTTCATAGAGCTCTTGGATCTTTTGAACCATAGGCACTTGCCCTGTCTTGTGTCTCTGTGTGTCAGTGCTTAGCACTCACCTTCCCCGTACTTCTTAGAATGTTAACCAAGGAATGTTCTGTGTCATCTTCCTCTTTCTTTTCCTCCTCTTTTGGATCTTACACATTCCTCTTTCTGCCTATGTCTTTGGTTCCATGTCCTCTCTGAGCCTGCCTTTGCCCTGTGTTACTGTGTTCTCCTCGGTAGGAGCAGCTGGACACATGTCTGCCTGCATGAGTATGGTCTTCATATTTGTGTATCTGCCTCTCTGACTCCATGATGTTCTCTTGTGTGCGTTCCTTCATCCTCCACTTATCTGATACCTAAGCATCCTTAGTGGTTCCAACTGAAGGCCACATAGTTTTCCCCACACTGATTCTTCTAGTCACCTGAGACAGCTTCCCTACCTCTTCATGTGTCATTCATACTCCTATGAAAACTCTATTCCTGGGAGAAAGTGATTCTGTTCCTGTATAGGACCACCACGTTTTCAGGATGGAAATTGTAGTGATGATCTCATATATCCTTAGATGTGAAGCTAGCAGGTGACATGTGTATACTGACAAATAGGCACACTTAGGCTACAAACCTATGGAGGGGTGGGTCAGTTGTTTTCAGTATATCTGAGAATCATGTACCTAAGCAACATCCTCATAAATGGTATATGCATTTTGAGCAGGGGTCAGAAAAATCCTAATTCAGTAGAAGGACCAGCCATTTATTTTATTTTATTTAAAATTTTTCAGAGGGTATATGTACTCACCAGGGAGAAATGTGAGGAAACAGTGAGAGAGTACCCCTCCGCACCTCCTCATGAGGAGTGGTCACACTTCAATCCCTTCTCCTTCATTTCTTCCTCCTTTGGGGATTTTGGGAATGCACACACACACACACACACACACACACACACACACAAGTGCATAACTTGTTTCTCAAGCTTCTAGGTCCTGGACTTGAACTGGCGAGTTAGCCATGTGGGATCCAGGTGCCTTAACCACCATGCCACCAACTGGCCTGGGCTAGCTGTTTCTTGGGGCTGGATGATAGGTGATCCTGAGCATTTATATGGATGGATATGCCTTTGTGTGTACATTCAAGCTTATGTCCAACTCTCCTCTCTCCCCTCTCATTTTTGCTCCTTGGTGAGCCAGTGACCCAAGGGCCAGGTTCTCTGCTGTATGCCCTCCACTCCCAAATTCCCAGAGTAGCAGTAGTGACTTTCTCTCGCCCATACATGTCTCAGGAGATGGTCTATGGCCCTTTTGAAGGGTCCTGGGTCTGTGATTGTTCCACGAGAGACATGGGCAGAGAATAGATCTGCGGAGCAGAGATGATGACCCAGAAAGGTGTACAGTACTGATGACCCCTGTGGTAAGCTTCATCTTTCCCACCTTTTCTACCCTGTTATCTTGTTGAGCTTCATAATCTATGTCTTTAGGTGGAACAGGACCATCTTCATTTGCCAGATGATAAATTCTAGGCCCCAAGATGTTAGGAGACCTGCCTGAGACCTCATGGGTGTTTTATGGCAGACCCAGGGCCATGTCTCACATACCTGAACTCCTGGTCCTAATTCCTTCCCCTGCTATCTTGCCACTTTTTCTTTATTCCTTTAAAATAATCAACAAGAGGCCACATCGTGATTTAAATATATGGGCTCTGGATTTAGACTTGTGGGGATGGCGGCCTGTCTTTGCCCCTGATCAGATAGCAAGCATGCTTCTTAATCTCACCATGATTTAATTTCCTTATCTGTTCACTGGGGGTAATAATGGTGCCTACCCTGGAGGTTGATGGTGAGGTTTAACTGAGATACTGGTGCCTGGCTTACAGTCAGCACTGATATCTTAGTGTCCTTAGTGAGCACCCCCCCTCAGCCTTGGCCATCTTCATTGTAGTTATTGCTTGTCCTGTCTGATGATCTCGAGTTTCCATGACCCTGTGCAGAATTCGCATGCTGCTCTACAGAATCACGTGTCCACTGTCAAGCTGCTCAAGGACTCTGCCTCAGCGAGGCTTCCCTATGTTGAGTGTACATAGTGATATTTCATCAGTGGTGAGAGATGTTCTGTGATTCTTGAAGGCCTGAAATCTTGGATTGAACTACACGGGGGGAGTGGGCCTGGCCTTGCAAAACCCAGCAGTGTGGCAGTCAGTTCAGGGCTCTAGGAGCAAGCTTGGGCTAGGGTGGAGGTGCGGTTTGCCTCATTTCTCAGGGCAGATTTCAGAGCCAACCTGAGGCCTGCCATCAACGATGACCTGTGAAAGAAGTTCTGTAAGTGTTTCAATGATGAGCACTCTGGAACATGAGGGAGCTTGGTGGTGACCTTGTGTTTTGCTGTCCCTGCAGGTGGGCTCACAGCGATTCAGTGTCAACATGCCCCACAAGTTCGGTATCCACAACTACAAGGTTCCCACCTTCTGCGACCACTGTGGGTCCTTGCTCTGGGGCCTCTTGCGGCAGGGTTTGCAATGTAAAGGTAAGTTGATTCCAGCCCTGCCCTCAACCCTGCACCCACATGCCCTCATTTGTCCTCCTCTTCATAAAAAATACTCACTCTTGTAGCTTAGAAAATAAACTCCAGATTTGGCTGGAGGTCTGAACACAACCCCTTGTTCATCCCTCATTAGTGACTCTCTGTATCTGTTAAGCAGTCTCTTCAGAGAGATTGCCCTAGACTATGTGGAGGAAACAGTAAGGAGGAGGGAGGCAGGGCCCACCTTTCAAGATGGTTGACAAGCTGAGGAGACAAGACGAATCTACCAAGGTAGAGAAATGACCTAAGGAAAAGATGTATTGGAGCAGAAGGGAAGAAATATATTGGAGTTAGACCCTAAAGGAAGTAAGAGGTGTGAACTGGAGTTTTTCTCTTATGATCTATGGTTTGAACCTTACTCTCGGAAGGAATCAGTCTAGAACGCCTTCACATAAGAGATCATATTGATCCTATATAGGCTGTGACATCAGTGATATTATCCTCATATCCCAGATAAGAAAACTAAGGCTCGGAGATTAAGTGGCTTGCTAATATCACACACCTTGTTATCAGAAGTAGGTATAGGACCTTGGCTCTTCAGTTTAGGTTTCTCGGCTTCCTGCTGGTCCACCCATGAATTGTCTGCTCAAATTAGCATGCTGAGTGTCACAAGTATCAGCACATAGAAAGGGAAGGAGTGGACATATGCTGGGGGCCAGAGGAGTGTCTAGTTTTCTAAGCTGGTCCAGCCTATGCACTGAGTTGGGTAGCCATGAACTATTGGGCAGGGATATTGCATGGACATTACTTTTAAATAGCATTTCAGTGTTTGTACTGAATGTATTAATAAATTCCTATTGTAAAAACATAGAAAAAATGGGAAAATTTTAAGAAAACCTGGAGACATGAACAAATTGGTCATTGAAGGGATCCCAATGAGAAATGATGAGAACTTAGAGCTAAGGAAATGGATGAGTGGAAATAAATAAAATAATTTAAAGATATTGAGGAGCAGTAACATACTGGGCATAGCACCCAGATCCAACTGAGAGGACAGAGATGCCATTCACTGAGATAGAGAATACAAGAGAGAGAACAGGGTTAGAGACATGTTAACCTGAGGTGTCTGTGGGAAATTTACATGGATCTGGCCAACTTCTGGACCCTCATTGAAGCTTGGAGGGGGAAGGCTAGATCAAGCATTTATATTTGGAATTTCTCAGTATCTCAGTAGTAGTTAAAGCCATAAAGTAGATGTCATTCTCTAGGGTCAGTACCTTGAGCATGAAGAAAAGAGTCAAAGATTGTTACTTGGGAGTTGAAGAACAGAGAGGCAGAGGTTACCAGTATCTGAGGATGAGCCTACAAAGGCTATGAGAGGCAAGGACTTCACAGGTAGGAGGAAACCAACAAAGAACTGCATGATGAATGCGAAAGGTGTAGAAAGTATTAAAAAAGAAGAAGCGGAACAGTATGACAAAAACTGCCAAGAGGTTAAGACAAGAAATGAAATGTGGAGTGAGATTTAAGAAGAAGGAGGTCACTAGTGACCTCAACAGAAAGTGTCTTAGTGGGATGGGGGTCCAAATGCATTAAGTTAAAATAAGAATGAAGGGTGTGAAGTATAAGGTATCTTTGGGCCAGCAGGTGGCATGGTGGTTAAGGTTTTGGACTCCCACATGAGTGACCGTGGTTTGAGTCCTGGACCTGGTGGCTTGCTTTCTCTCTTACTTTCTCTCTCTTGCCTTTTCTCTGTCTCTGGAGAGTGCATGTGTCTTATAACAAATTAAAATAATAATAAATAATTTTAAAAAGTATATGGTATATTCAAATGTTCATGGAGCATATGTCTTATGAAAAAACAATACATGAATTTCAAGGTTTTTTGCACAAAAATTAACACATTTTTATTTCATTTTCCACTAACTTTTTGAAGTCTCCTGGTGTTTTCAGAATGTTTTAGACAGTCAGGAAAACATGGAAAAGGAGAGATTAATGAGCCAGAAAGGAGAGGGAACTGATATTGCAGGGGCGCAGAGGGAGGGGCAGGTCTTGAGGGTAAAGATGGATGGAGGGAAAGCCTAAAGACCAGGCCCTGGTGCAGATGAGTGTCTGGTGTCAGAGACAGAAATCCAGGGGGAGGTGAGTGGGCAAGGTAATCGTACAAGTTTTCAATCTGTTGAGGGTATCACAACAATGTTTGCCTTATTCTCTGAAATAGGATATCCTTTTGGATGTTGAGGGTAGGGAAAAGGGGTCTGGAAGGCTTGAGGAGGTCGGGGGGTGGTAAAGGAAGGAAATAGCTATTGTGGGAATCGATGGTATTCCGACCTGAGACAGGAGGATGTGCCGACTATTGCTCCTCACTCTGGAGACACAGTTAGGAGGGTCGAGGTTAGTCCAGTCTCCCTTCCCAGTCATTTTTCTAGCAGGTGACCCTGAAGGAAACAAAACTTGCCTAAAACCTTTTAGGTAAGATGGAAACAATAGAAGGGAAAAAGAAATGGGAAGCTCAAGTGTTCTTAGCCCAGGATAATACATTTTTAGAAAGATAAGTATGGTTGCTGGGAAGCACAGAGCTTGCTTTGGATAGGACTCTGATGAGGCGATGTCTGGTTTTTAGTAAATATATTAATTATTGATCTGTCTAGGGAATCTAAGTGAAGATACCATCATTGCATAAATATTAATATTTGAAAAAAAAAAGCCCAGACATCACTGCAGGAGCTGAGGGTCCCTGGATGACCCTGGAATGTGGCAAGACCCCAGGACCATATATTTAGCTCTCTTTGACAGGCAGAAAATGCTGGATGCCTGCTCAAGTAAAGAACTGAGGGTGAATGCAAATGCCTAGAGCAAGGATATCTGTTCCTGGGAGCCTAGGGAAACTTGAGGGGAGTGAGGCCACACGCAGACTGGAAGGCACAGGCTGCTCAGAATTTAAGGTGCTCAGTAAAAGTTCATAGACCTTCCCTGTCCTGTTCCTCTGGTAGTATGACTTCACAATACCCCCCCTTGCTGCTGTCCTGCTCCTGCTATCGATCTCGCTTTGTCTAGTTAATAGGCTTCATGCCCCCCGCCGCCCCCCCACAGAGGTTTTTGCTATAGGGTGCATGCGCTTGCCAGAAAGACAGAGACAGAAAGCGAGAAATCACCCCCCAGGGGAAAGGCCATGCCGCAATCCCTTCTCCTCCATTCTCCTCTTGCGATCTTGGGCACACACGCACACGCGCCCGGTGTGAGTTTAAGCCTCTGGGTCCGGGACTCGAACCACGGTCGACTACATGGGAGTCCAACAACATAGCCATTACGCTAACTGCTGGTCCCAAGGCTTCATGTTTTATAACAGTTTTAGGTTCATAGCAAAATTGAGCAGAAGGTGCAGGGCGTTCTCATATGGGCTGGTCCCTGCACATGCATTCCTCCCCCAGTGTCAACATCCCCCACCTGAGTGCAGTGTTTGTTACAATTAGTGCACCTAGTTTACATTAGGGTCTACTCTTGGTGGTACATGTCCTATGGGTTTGAATGAATGTGTAATGACATGTGTCCACCATTATAGCATCATACAGCATGGTTTCATTGGCCTAAAAATCTCATATTTCTGCGTCCTCACTGAAACTGTTTTTGAGCCTGCAGACCTCTTACTCCATGGGGAAGGTCATGGTCAGAAGAGGGCAGCATGGGCCCAACGCAGGGGCTACTTTTGCCCAGGGCTAAGGTTGATTCTCTTGCTATGAGTAAAACAAAGAAATAAAGACTTAGTGACCTATGTGGAGGTCCCTGAGCAAGTTCCTGTGGATGTGGGTTTTAAATTCAGGTGGCCCAGTCCTGTTCCTGGCTCTCTTTCCCATTCTCTTTTGCTCAGGAAGACTCAGCCAGGTTTCCACCTTTGCTGGACCTTGCTTGGGAGGTCTACCTTGGTTAAAGGCCTGGTCCCTTGTCCCCTGACCCTGGCTGGAGATCAGCCATTTGGCCTAAGGGTCTATGACCTCAGTGATGGTCCCATTCCCAGTCCTGGGAATAGGTTTCTAGTATTTCACTGATGGGGAGTTAGAGAACTGGAGGTATTGGGTCGTGTGCACAAGGGCACGCAACTGGGTACCTGTGGGCGCCCACCTCTGTCCTTTGGGTTTCCTTTTCCTGTTTGCAGTCCTAGAGGGCCAGATCCTCAGAGGATGCTTGCAGTTGTTGGGTAATTGAGCTCCTTATCTAATAGCAGAAAATCCCTGGTGCTAAATGAGCAGGCAGAATGCTTCATTCTTCCTTTTGTCTTCTGATCCAAGTGCCTGTGGAGCCTGATTGTCCCTCTAGACTCATTTGAGGGTCTGAGTGTTTCAACTGTCATCTAACAGTCCAGCATTTGGCTTCCATGATTCAAATGGTAGCATCATTCATCTCTGGGGCATTTTGATCCTTTCTATTCTCCACTTCTGTGGTGCTGCCTTCTCTAGTCCCACTTCCACCTACACAGGGATTCTCTCTAGTCCCTTTTCCACCTGTGGGTTATTTTTCAGTTCACATAAAGCTCATCTCCCTGAGAGAGAAAGACACCTAATACCTTATGAGTGTTGGTTCCTTTCCTTCTGAAAATAAGAAACATCTGTCCTGTGGCCTGCCCCAACGCCCATTTCTCTTCTGCACACACTCCTATGCTTACCTCTCCAAAAAACAAAAACAAAAACAAAAAAACCCCTCAACATTGCTATTCGAAGTCATCAGACACCAAAGGGCAATTGACCAGGAAAGCCAAGCCTCCCCAACCATGCAGCAGCTTGCAATCTGCCCTGCAGAAGTCCTGTGTTTTCTCATCCCTACCTGGGCTAGGGTGGGGCCTCTGCAGCTCAGTGCTGAGGCAAGGAGGAACGTGTTTGCAGGAAGACCCACCCTGGAGATTCCTAAAGAATCTCCTTTGTCATTTCCTGCTCTCTGAGATCCATCATAATAATCACTTGTTTTTTCTTGGGGGTGAGGGGAGTGGCTGGGAGGGTTAAATTTAACCTTTGGGCTTCCAAATCCCTCCCCGCCCATTTTATTTTATAACTTCTCATTTACATTAAATTGTTGTCTATCTTTAAGACTTAAATAATGCCTTTTCAAAGCATGCATACAGTACATGCTAATCAAAAGAGTTACCATATACATAATTTTCAACAAAGAACTTTACATTCTTCTATCTGTTCAATGCTTTTTTTCCTGAGCCCTTCTCACCTACCTGAACTATGCCTTCCCTTGCCCCCACATCCCCTATAGTCTCTGGTATCTATACTTGCCAAAGCTTAATAGTCACTCACTTCAGGCTGTTTTCATGAGCTAAAGGGCAGATGCCACCTACTCTCCAGGAAGAAGCAAAGACCAGGCAAGCCCCTGAGGTAGCTGTGGCCTGTGAAGATCACAAGCTAGGAGCTGGGGGAGCTATTCTGGGCCTGGCTTGATAAGTTACCAGGCTGGGGATTACAGGCAGATAGTCCTAGCTCAGTGACCCTGATCTTAGCTGCATGCCTTGGTGTGGCTGTGTGGAGCCATAAAGGGGAAAGAAAGGTCCTCCTTCCTCCATCCTTGTTTTTTTTTTTTTTTTTTAATTAAAAAGTACTAAGTACAAAATTTTTATTCTCATAATTTCTGAAAATGTCTGTTGTTTTTATTATTATTTTTTAACAGCTAAGTCCCAACTTTCATTAGACTCTTTAGAATTTAAAAAAGAGCACAAATAATACATAAATATATTCTCACTATAGAAGATTCAAGTAAGACTTGAATGTGTGTATGTATATAAAATATTAAAGTCTTTGTGTGTTTGTATAAAATATTAAAGTCTATCTTTATATTCTCTTTCTACTTTTATCCCCAGACTTAATGGCTAGTAAAAGTTTGCTGTGGGTATTTTCAGGTCTTTTTGTGTACATTTGCTACGCAGATGTTTATACATATGCACATACTCTTTTTGTATTTATTGCTTTATAGCAAATTATTCCAAAACTTATTTGTGTAAAATAACCAATATTTACTTTCTTAGAGTTTCTGTGGGTAAGAAATCTGGTTACAGCTTAGCAGAGTACATCCAATTCAGTCTTTCAGGAGATTGTAGTCAAACTGATAGTTGGGTCTGTGGTCTCATCTGAAAGCTTGACTGGAACACTCATGTACTGTTGGCAGCCTCAGATCCTTGCTGGTTATTGGCCAGAGATATCAGTTCTCTGCCACATTGGCCTTCCCATAGGGTAACTTGAAACATGGCAGCTGACTTCTTTTGGAACAAGCAAGCGAGAAAATGGGAAGGATGCCCAAGGCACAAACTGGTCTTTTGTAACCTACTCTCAAAAATGACATCCATCCAGGCCAGCAGGTTGTGTAGTTGTTAAGGTGCTGGACTCCCAAATGGTCAACTGCAGTTCAAATCCCAGACTCAGCAGCTTGAAACTCTAATGAAGCGAGTGTGCATGCATGCCTAGAATCCTAGGAGGAGAGTAGAGGAGAAGGGATTGGATGTGGCCATCCTCTCTGGTACTCTGGCAAGCGCATGCACCCTATAGAAAAAACATCTGTAAAACAAACAAAAACAAAAAACAAGACATCCCATCACTTTTGACATTTTCCGTTGTTAGAAGAAATCTATAGGTCCAGCCCAGGTTCAATGGGAGAAAATTACATGCAGGTACAAATACCAGGATGAGCCATCTTTGGAGTCATTATCAGGAGCTAACCTACAATACCTATATTCATCTCAACTCTACCCCCATCCCACAAATGTCATCACCTTGTCCGTGAAGTATATCCTGACTAGTCTTCTAAACATTAAAATTTTCCTCTTTTGCCTTCCATTCCCTTTCTCTGCTTCCTTTTCTGCTCTACTCTTACTGCCTTCTAATGTTCTAAATTACTTATATATTATGTTTATTTCTCTTTCTCCTTTATCAGAATATGAGCTCCATGAAGACAGATTTTTTTTAAATCTCTTTTGTTTTCTATTTCACCAGCATCTAAAGCAGTTCTATTCATTATTTAAACTTTACCTTCTTGATAGACATTGACTTGTTTCTGGGTTGTCACTAATTGATGCTGCCATAGTCATCCTTAGACACATGTCTTCATGCATATGTATAAATAGTGATGAAGGAAGTCCTATAGTAAATTTAAACCCTTGGGTTTTTTTGTTGTTTTTTTTTGTTTTTTAGGTTGAATTACATAAAGAGGAAGTTATGTAAGAGCACTTTTATTTATTTGTTTTTAAATCATGCCATGTTAATGAGCTGCTTTGCCTTCTTTTGCACTGACATTTATTATTTTTCTGTTCTTTTTTTTTTCTTTTGCATAGCCGCCAAAAGCCTGTGTAGTGTTTAGGATTTTAGTTTCAAGTCATCTTTATGGGTCTGGTCTGAGAACTGGCATTTATACTGCCTAATATCCACAGAGTTAGAATACACCAAAAAAGTATGGTGTTTTGACTTGTGCAAAACGTCATGGAGAACTCGAAGATCAAGCAATAATTTAGCCTTCTAGAAACTTTGACTCTCCTTGGGCATTAATCATAATAGGTAAAATAGTAGACAAAACTTTATGCAGTGAGTCAGAAATAAGTGTGAGCAATTCATAGACAAGAGAGGTCATCAGGACTGGCATGGTCAGTAGAAGCTTTTTTGGGGGAGATGAGGTTTGAGATACCAATTGAGGGAGAAGAAGGAAAGTAAGAGGGGAGGATGTTTCAGGTTAACAACCCTTTACAAGTACAGGGTAGAGAGAGAAGGAGCATTTCATGGCTCAGCACAGACGTGACACAGGTATTTTTGGTTGACCCTGAATCCTTTGCAGTAGCATCTGGCAGTGCAGTAGCATCTGGCAATGAATGAAATCATGCATGGAAAATGTTGAAGACTCGGTCAGTTTTCGCTGCTGAATGTCAGCACTGGCCAGTCATGGTCCGTGGAAAGCTTTGAGTGGTTCTGATGCGATTAGGATCCCTTCTTTCTGCCTCTGTTGTCTCCTGCCTAGGACTCTGAAGTTGGCTGCTCTCTGACCCCTGCCAACCTCCATTACACAAGTATATCATTTCCTATTTACGATCATTTGTTCTCTGTCTCTGAGCTTGGCATGGCTGACTATAACCTGTTACGAAATCACACCATTGCTTTTGGCCCTCAAGAGCCAAAGAAATGTCTGCAGTTTACATAGTCTTAAGTGTCATCTCAGGCATGGCTTTGTCCTTGTCCTCTGAAGGTCATCTGCTTGCTTTGGAAGAATCCCAATGCCCTGACCCACCTCCTTACAATCCTAGCCTTAATCTCAGCTATAAAAAGGGTAGAAATGTGGAAACAAAGGATGATAGAATAATTGTAGGTGAAGGTTAGTGTGCCTGAACCCCAATCTGTCCTGAAATGGCATGACTACTGCAGTATCAGCCAGCATACAGTAGGTGCTCAACAAATATAAGAGTCCCAGCCCAGTTTCATTCTAGGTGAGATCAGTGAAAACATGAAGTGGTATCCTGGAAAGACAAGCCTTACAGGGCAGTGTAGGGCTGGCTAATGGCCCTTGGTGAGGGGATTGGGATGGCTCCTCTATCTACCTTAATTATGAATGCACCAGTTTTGTTTGGTTCCAGCTGATGTGTTCACTTTCCTTTGCTGCCTACTGGTGTTACCTCCTCACTAATGGAAGCCCGTGATCCTTTTGTGGCTGCAAGAGTTATCTCAAATTCTCCTTCCTCAACCAGCTGGATTTTCACACTTCCAGATTTTTCAAACCATTTCAAAGTCACCCTTTCATGTTGTGCATTTTAACTGATGTGTAATTTTTTAAAATGTTAAAACAATAGCATAGCTCTTCCAGGGAAATAGAGTTTCAAAAAATAAAAAGTCCTCGAAAGTAATTTCTACTTTACAAACGTGCCAACTGGTTGTCAAGATGAACAGGTCTGACATTTAAACACCAGATGGCGCTAGTGGCTAAATTATGTAGACAAGTTAGCTGCATTTGTCAAGGAATTCTCTTCATTTGGTTCTTTGATTCTTGTCCTTTCTGATACCTCAAGTCAAAAAAGAACTTTGATGGGTTGTGAGCAGAACAGCAGGCGAGGTGAATGAGCGTCAGAGGGGAACTGTTGCTAAAGGGAGTGGAGAGAGAATTTTGTGCAGAGTGCTGTTGCTTGGAGTTTAATATGATCAGTCTGAGTTTTATCAGACACTCAGTAATAACTCCATTTGTTGAGTCAGCACCATAATGAGGCTGTGGTGGATAGAGCTTTGTTTATGCAGGCTGAGACCACCATCTTCCCACCAACCTGCTCCTACCTGCCTTTTAGCCCTGTGGGCATCTGTGGTTCAGTAGTTCTGTTGAGAGTTGGGGAAGGCTGTATGGTGTCACTCCTTCCAGGACAATGACCAAGTTATGCAGGGTAAACAGGAGGTCTGGCCCAACCTGCTTTTTTTTTTTTTTTTTTTTTTTTTTTCTCTCCCCTGGAACAGTTTTTTATTTGTTCCACAGAACACGTCTACAATAATAGTGGTCCCATTGGATTATTTATACTACAGAGCCTAGGTGCATAGTAGACTATACCATTTAGGATTTGTATAAATAAAAACTATCATGTTCACATGACTCAATCGTCTAATGACACAATTCTCAGAACATATCCCAGCTGTTAAGCAACACGTGACTAGTTTCATTGCTCTAAAAATCTTCTGTTCTCCCTATTTTCTTCTTTCTTTCCCTTCCTCCTGACCCCTGTCAATTAAGATCCTTTTATTGTTTTCATAGTCTTGCCTTTCCCAGAATATCATATTGGTTTCTTTACTTATTAGGTTGTCACAAAAGTCAGGATGCATTTTTGCATAGAAAAAAAATACATCCTGACTTTTCCAACAACCCAGTAGTAGTATGCATTAATGTTCCTTTATGTCTCATTATCTGATACTTATTTCTTTTTAAGGCTGAATAATATTCCCTTGTCTGGATGTACCACAGTTTGTTTGTTTGCTTGTTTTTACTGTTCACCTATTGAAGGACATCTTAAATGCTTTCAAGTTTTAGCAATTATGAATAAAACTGCTATGAACAGCCACGTGTAGGTTTTAGTATGGATATAAGTTTTGAAATCACTTAAGTGAATGCCAGGGGTGCAATTGTTAGATCATATGATATGAGTATATTTAGTTTTGTAAATAACTGCTAAACTGTTTTCCAAAATGACTATCGTTTTGAATTCCCTCCAGCAATGAATGAGAGTTTTTTATTGTTCCATAACCTTATTAGAATTCGGGCCATTCTAATAGGTGTATAGTGGTATTTCATTGTTGCTTTATTCTACAATCTCTAATGGCTTACTATGTGAAATATCCTTACATATGCTTCTTTGCTATCTGATTATCTGGTGAGATGTTTTCAGGGCTTTTGCCTATTTTTCATTGGGTTCATTTTGTTGTTGTTGAATTTTAAGGTTTTCTTTTTTCTTCCCTCCTTCCCCTCCTTTGGATAGCAGTCCTTTACCTGATATCTTTTGTAAACATTTTCTCCTCATCTGTGGCTTGTCTTATTCTCATGACAGTGACGATTACAGAGCAGTTTTCCATTTTTTTCCCCCCAGGTTTTTGCCATAGGGTGTGTATGCTCACCAGAGAGAGAGAAAGTAAGGAATAACTCTACTGCAGGGGGGAATAGCCACCCTGCAATCCTTTCTCCTCCATTCTCCACTCAGGATTTTAGGCATGTATGCACATGTGCCTGGTGTGAGTTTCAGATCACTGAGTCTGGACCTCAAACTGTGGTCAGCCATATGGGAATCCAGCGCCTTAACTACCGCATCACCTGCTGACCCCAGGAGTTTTTAATTTCAATTAAATCCAGCTTATATGTTGTTTTTGTTTTTTAATGGATCAAGTTTTTAGTATTTCTAAAATTCATTTCCATACCCAAAATCTCCATACCCAAAGTTGCCTAGATTTTCTCCTATGTCATCTTCTAGGAATTTTATAGTTTTGCATTTTACATTTTAGGTCTGTGATCCATTTTGAGTTAATTTTGTGAGGGATAAAAAGTCTGTCTAGATGTTTTTCAAAAGCATGGAGATGTCAAGTTGTCTCAGCACCATTTGTTGAAAAGACTATTACCCCTGTTCTTTTTGAAAGATTGACTGTTTATGTGGGTCTGTTTCTGGGTGCTCTATTCTGTTACGTTGTTATACTTTTGCCAATTCTATGCCATCTTGATTACTGTGGCTATATAGTTGGTCTGGAAATTGGGTAGTGTCAGTTCTGTGACTGCTTTTCTTTTTTGTTATTGTTGGCTGTACTAGGTCTTTTGCTTTCCCATAAAACCTTAGAATCAGTTTGCTGATATCCACAAAATAACTTCCTGGGGTATTTATTGACTGAGATTGCATTGAGTTTATAAAGTTTGGAGGAATCAAATTTCAAACAGAAAAATAATAGGTATGAATATGAAGTAGTTCTCCATTTATTTACTTCTTAATTCTTCAGTTTTGTAATTTCCCTCATATAAATCTTTTACGTATTTTCTTTGATTTATAGATCAGTATAAATGCTGATGTAAATGGTATGTTTTTAATTTCCAATTGCACTTGTATATTGGTGGTACACAGAAAAACAATTGACTTTTGTATATTAACCTTGTGTCCTGCAACTTTAGTATATTCACTTTATTGGTTCCAGGACTTTTTTCTGACAGTTTTTTTTGGATTTTATACATAAAAAATCATGAAAAGATATTTTTAGTTTTTGGTTTCCAATCAGTATATTTTTTGTTTCCTTTTCTTGTATTATTGGGTCAGCAAACAAGTTATGATGTATTTTTCTATCTTTTACTATGCAAAAGTGCATCATGACTTTTCTAACAACCCAATAGCTAAGAATATCAGCATAATATTGTAAAGGAGTGAAGAGAGAGGACATCCTTGCCTTGTGCCTGATTTTTTTTTAAAGAGGTTTTTGCCTTCAGGCGCGTGCACTCACTGGAGAATGAAAAATGGAGTTAGAGGGGAAGTGAGACATCACCCCTCAGGTGGGGTGGCCACACCACAATCCCTTCTCCTCCATTCTCCTCCTGGGATCTTGGGCATGTACCCACCCAGTTCAATTTATTTCTGCCCTAATTTTTAATTCTCCTTTTCTCCTGCTTATTTTGTATTTAATTTGCTATTCTTTTTCTAGTTTCCTGAGATAGGAGTTTAGATGATTGATTTTTAGATCTTTCTCTTTCCTAATATATCCACTCTAATACTATATATTTCCCTCTAAGGAGAGCATTTGCAGTATCCTACTACTTTTCATAAGTTGTGTTTTTAGTTCTAATCAATGACAAATATTTTTAAATTCCTTCTGAGATTTCTTCTTTGAGCTATATTTTGTTTAGCAATGGTTGTATAATCCCCAAGTACTTGGGGGATTTTCTAACTACCTTTCTATTGATTTCTAGTTTAATTTAATTATGATCTTAGAGCAGACATTGTCAAATTTGTATTCTTTTAAATTTGTCGTATGTATATGGCTCATAACATGGTTTATTTTGGCAAATAGATCTTCTCCATGTGAACTTGAGAAGAATGTGTATTCTGCTGTTACAGAATGATAAATGTAGATTTAAAAATTACATCCACTTGCTTGATGTTGCTGTTAAGTTCAGCTGAGGTCTTTGATGGTTTTCTGCCTGTTGGATCTGTTCATTTCTGATAGAGGGGTATTAAAATCTCTGACTTTCGGGTTGTTGGAAAAGTAATGACACGTTTGCACAGACAAAAACAGGAAAATATGACGTGACTTTCCTGACAAGCTAATATAATATTGGATTATCTATTTCTCCTTGTAGTTCTATCAATTTTGCCTCATGTATTTTGAGACAGCATTGTTAGACACATACACATTAAGGATTATATGTTCTTGGAAATTTGACCCTTATAACATTTTGCTCTTTTCTTAGCATATCAGTTACACTTTTTCTTTTTGTTATTTTAGTAGATGTCTTATAGTTTGCTTTATGCATTTATAATTGGTCCAAGTCCATTTTAAAATAATACTACACTGTCTTACAGTAGTAGGATTATCTTCTAATAACAAAATAATCTTTATATCTTCCCTCCCATCCCTGTCTTATGGCTGTTATCCATATCACTTATACATACATAATATGCTATATACACACACAACTATATGATTATACATCATCATACATAACTGGATGCATTGTTATTTTGAACAAAATATTGACTGTAAGATAGTAAATAGTAAGTAAAATAGAAGTTTTTATTTTACCTTCACTGTTCCTTCTCAGATGCTTTTTCATTTTGTATAGAGATCCAAGTTTCTAACTTACAGAGTTCTTGCTGAAGAGCTTCTTTTAACATTTCTTGCAAGACTGGTCTGCTGCCCACAAAGTCCCTCAAATTTTCTCTAAAAATGTCTATTTTTCCTTACCTTTTGAAGAATAATTTTTCAGGGTATAGAATTCTAGATTGGTAGTTTTTTTTTTTTCCTCAAAATTTAAATATTCCACTGTGCTCTGTTCTTGCTTCTATGGTTTCTGAAGAGAGGTTAGATGTAGTTATTATGGTTGCTCCACTATAGGTAAGGTAGTTGTTTTTCCAGGGTCTTTTTTTTATCTTTGATTTTCAAAGTAATTTGAAAATAATATGCCAGTGTGTACTTTTTGGCATTTTCCCTGCTTTGTTCTGAGCGTCTATAATAGAGCTTTAGTTCAGTTTTAAAGGTTCTTTTGGCCCAGCCACAGTGGTGCAGGTGGTGGGTGGCACTGCACAATGCTAGAGTTGATAGGAGGCCTGGGTCTGATATGAATTTGGGGGAAATTCTCAATTACTTCTGTTTCAAATACTTCTATTTGCTTTTTTTTTTTTTTTATCGTATACCTGTTATGCATGTGTTATACCTTTTGTGGTTGTCCCTCAGTCCTTGGATACTCTGTTCTTTTTTTTCTCATTTTCAGTCTTTGTTCTTACATTTTCAAAGTTTTTATTGATACATCCTCAAGCTCAGATTTTTTCCTACCAGCGTCTCATCTACTAATGTGCCTATCAAAGGCATTCTTGAATTCTGTTGCAGTGGCTTTGATCTCTAGCATTTCTTCATGATTCTTAGGATTTTCCTCTCTGTGCTTACATCGCCCATCTGTTCTTACATACTGTCTACGTTGTTCATTAGAGACGTCAGCATATTACTCATCATTGTTTTAAATTCCCAGTCTGATGATTTCTAGATTCCTGACATATCTGAGTCTAGATGTGGTGCTTGCTCATTCTCTTTAAGCTATTAGGTTGTTGGGAAAGTCATGATGTGTTTTTCTACGCAAAAATACTTTATGGTTTTCCTGACAACCCAATATGTTTTTACCTTTTACTATGCCTTGTAATTTTTTTTATTAATAGCCAGATATGATGTACTAGGTAAAAGAAACTACAGTAAATAGGCCTTCCTGACGCAGTGGCAAAGTGTGTGAGGCAGAGAGACATTCTGCATTCCTATGATTAGGTCTCAGTCTTTTAGTAAGCCTGTGCTGCTGAACTCTGAACTTCACAAGTGCTTTTGGTCCTCCAATGGCCTGAGGTGGGATAGGATGACTATAATAAGCTGAAATTAAGCATTTCTGTTCCCTCATGTCAATTAGGAACTATAAAACCTCAATATTAAAGATCTGTTGAAATAGTTTCATCTGAGGACTGGCCTTGTTCTGGCCTATTTAAAAAATGGTTTTTTGAAGGCTGGCTCTATGGCCTGGTGATTAAGACAGCTGTATTCCACATGGCCGACTGCACAGCTTGAGTCCTGAACCCAGTGGCTTGAAAACACATGCCACGCACATGGGCGTGAGTGTCCAAAATCCTGAATGGAGGGAGAGATAAAGGAGGAGGAATTGTAGCATGACCGTTCCACATGGGGTTTCTTTCTGTCTGCCTGTCTCTGGTGTGTACATACACCTTCTAGTTTGTTGGTTGTTGTTTTTTAAAGGTCCCTTTGGCCCAGCCACAGTGGTGCAGGTGGTGGGTGGCACTGCACAATGCTAGAATTGATAGGAGGCCAGGGTTTGGGTCCAGGTTGATCTGAACACACTAGGTAAGCCCATGCCTGTGATCTAGGCTGAGGAAGAATGCAGTGCAATGAGGCCCTGCTAGGGGTAACTTCCCTCAAGGAATATACTTCCATTTTTAGAAAAGTCCAAAAATGGTAATGATACTTCCTCCTCTTCTCTCTCTGGAAGCATGAGGGGATTTTCTTCCTATACTTATTGTGAAAACTTGATCAAACAGAACGCCTGAAGATAAACTCACAAACTCCAGGAGATAAAACTTTATCTCCAGGAGATAAACCTGCTATGACTTGGTCCTTCTAGAGTTTTTGATTTAGATTTGTCCACACTGAGCCTCGAGCAGTTTGTCAGTTACAATTCAGGTATTTCTACCTGGGTCCTGTTACTGAGGAAGTTTTTGTTTTGAGTTTATGCTTCAGTAAGTTGTGATTCTCCGTAATTGCCTAGTTGGCTGTCATTTGTCACTGTGACCTCACTTCACTGTGCATCTACAGAGTTGTTGGTGTTCTCAGTTTATTCAGCTCCCTACTTGTCAGAACGGAGTGATGACATCTAAGCTATATGCCAGCCTAGGAACTGCAGCAGTTTGTTTTTACCTTCGTCCTACACCAAGGATAATCAATGAAATGGGCGAAATGAAGAATTGTTCGAACTCAGACTGTAGACCAGAAAGAGGCTTTAGAAGTCCAGCCATTGGCATTCTTCTCTCAGGAATATTCCAACACTTGAACAGAGTAATGGAACGGACTGTATACATGTGACCCACATGTAGAGAAACGGAGTACACTGTACACACGTGACAACCTGGGCCCTGAATCTAAATAAACCATTTGCAGAGAAAGAGATGAAGTTTTTCTACAACTGGAGTTCTGCTCTCCAAAAGAAAATTTAAATGTGACATTATATATTTGTCCATGTTTAATATATGTAGGACAACTAGAAGATGTAATTAGAATCAGTGGTTATGTCTGCAAAGAGGTTTGGTGGATGATTTTAGTTTTGTGTGATAAGATAACGGGTGATTTTTATTTTTATCTTCTTGTTTTTATGTGTTATTCAAATTCTATCAAATGAATCTGTATTGCTTTTACATTCAGGGGGAAAAAAACTAATATTTTAGACCATGAACAATTGGATATCTCTTTTCCATGTGTTATAGTCTGCAAAATGAATGTTCATCGTCGATGTGAGACCAATGTAGCTCCTAACTGTGGAGTGGATGCCAGAGGAATCGCCAAAGTGCTAGCTGACCTAGGTGTCACTCCAGACAAAATCACCAACAGTGGCCAGAGGAGGAAAAAGGTAACCGTGATGTTTCTGGAGCTCTTTCTGGGCCAGAATCTCTATACTGGCTTTCTCCAAGTATTCTGGAGTAGGGTTATAAAATTCCCAAGTTTAAAACATTTTACTTAAAGAGGGTACTTAAAGAGAGTGGCAATGGGGATGCCAGACTGGTAACATTAAAGTATCTTTCAGCTCTAGAAACATAAAGAGAAAACAAAGCAAGTCTCAGTGTTATGTTTGTCAGAAAAAGAAAAGCTTTCAGATGAGTACTTTGGAATTCCTTCCAGAAAAAGCTTAATGACTCTAGACAAGGAAATAGACTTATCTGCCTCTGCAACTGGCATGAGAGTAATGTCAGTGTCTGAACTTCACCCTGGTATCATTATAATGAGGATAAATGGATGAAGAGCTGGAACCACATTCCTTTTTTAGGGTAGGAAGCCAAAAAGATTTGTGATAGTACCAGCACTGAGTTGCCTGAGGAGTATTATTAATGTTCTATGACATGAAACATCTGGACCTTTCTTGGGAGACCAAAGCCTTGTCTCCATCTGTGTGACATTCTGAATGTCACATTCAATCAGGAAATCCATTTGCTAAAATATTGTCTTGGTGTCAGGGCACATAGATGTAAAAAGAGCTTAAGGGACTCATAGCATTTCTTTTGCAAGCTCTTCTTTAGCCTTGGCGTCTAGCCTAGAAAATTTAAGAGGTCTTTGGAAAGTAAGTTATGAGAAATGAAAACCATGTTAACTGGGCAGGAAGGCCTGGTGAGGGTTGAGGTGGGGAGTGGCTGTATTGCTCCACATCAAGCATTCTCCAGCTCTTTACTAGAAAAGCCAGTCTGACTCCAGGTACTTCTAATCTTGATTTATAAATGTTCTCCCTCAATTTTGCCCTGAAATACTTTCTGAAGGGCCTTGAGTTTCCTAGGGTATCATGTTTTAGAATCTTCCCACATCTTTTCCTGATACCTCCCAGAAGAATCTTTTCCATTGACTGGGAAAGATCAGATTTTTTTCATCTCCTGAAACAACTTCTGTATGTTCCCAATAAACAAAGCCATTTTGCAAGAGGTACGGAAAAATTCTCTTCTTCCTGGTTGAGTCACCGATGAGATTTTTAGCTTTTGGTGGCTCTTGATTCCGTGACTCCCACTGGTAGAAACAGGACTCAGTTGTTAATCCAGATGTTGGAATTACAAGCAAAACGTCAGTCCCCAAGAATGCTAGGTTCCCATTGGAGAGGCAACTTAAGCAAGCACTGTGCTGACAGTGTTAGATACACATTAATGAGTTCTAGAGAGAGCCTTGTTTAGGATACATAGTTTTCTCTTCTGCTAGAAATTAATTAAGGTAGAATCTTTAATTGCCATGAAACACTTAAAAGAAACCATGGTAACTGGCCTCTGCTGTATTTTTTTTTTTTTAATTTTTTTGGAGAGGTTTTCACTATAGGGCGCATGCGCTCGCCAGAAAGAGAGAGACAGAAAGCGAGAAATCACCCCCCAGGGGGGATGGTCATGCCGCAATCCCTTCTCCTCCATTCTCCTCTCGGGATCTTGGGCACGCATGCACACGCGCCCGGCGTGAGTTTTAAGCCACCGGGTTCGGGACGCGAACCGCGGTCGACTACGTGGGAGTCCAGCGACATAGCCATTATGCTAACTGCTGGTTCCCTCTGCTGTATATTTACACAGGCTGGAATGATCACTGCTATGGGGAATTGCAGCAGAAGGAAGCAATGTAGATAAGGAAGGAATAGAGTGAAAGGCTGAGGCACTGTGGTCCTGATTTTTTATTTTTATATGAAATTTCTGATGCAAAATCTGGAAAAACCCAAGTAGTAGTGCAAATTAGTATGAGTGTATCAGAAGTGCTATTGGTCAAAAGCTAAAAAGGCCTCTCTGCTAGGGCTGATTCCCCTCATACTGCCCTTGCAAGTAGTCCATCATCCAGAAAGAGTGCATGTACACAAGGAGTAGATCCAGGGTGCTTATGACCTCTCAGTCCAAACCACTGACTTTCATGGTGACTTAGTGATCTGTTCCAAGAAACAAGGTTCACTGGGGATGTGCTATTAAAATTTGCCCCAAAATATCTATACCTCTGTAGATAGTTATTGATCATCAACTATGTGTTTTACTTTGTGCAAGTCACTAGGGGCAATAAAAGTACTACATAAAATCCAGCAGGTAGTGTAGTGATCAAGTTGCTGGACTCCCACAGGGATAACCATGGTTCAAGTCCCAGACGTGCAGTTTGCTTTCTCACTTTCTCTCTCTCTCGTCTCTCTCTGGTGAGCACACCTGCCTTGTAGCAAATGTAAAAAAATAATAAAAGTAATAATAAATGAAATAAATATAAGATTTTTTTTAAAAAAGCTACTGAATAGAGTTTTATCGTCAAAGAACCTATAGTCTATCTGAGTAGAGAACCCACACACAATATGCACGTGCAGATATTATTAACTCTATAAAGTGAAATTAGATGAATAAATGCCAAGTAGATATTAGAGACAAGTGTCATGTGGCTTTGGATGAGATCGCTGACTTTGCTTGGGAAGGCAGAACGAAGTATGGAAGAAGTGAGATAGGGCTTTGCTTAGAAAGACTGACTATATTTGGTTAGAATGAAAGCCTAATGAACTGAGGTCTCTTGTTTTTCCTCTTCAATTGGCAGATGAAAGCTGGAGCCTGTGTTTCCAGAATATCAATTCAGCAAGGGCTACTGTGTATTAGGAACTCTTACAACTCTTGGAATAGTATCACGATGCTGTTGACCTCAGGAAACCTCATAGCCTCCCTTCTGATGCCTCTCCTCTCTCTCCTCTCTAGCTTATTGCCGGTGCAGAGTCCCCACAGGCTGCCTCTGGAAGCTCACCATCTGAGGAAGATCGATCCAAGTCAGCACCCACCTCCCCTTGTGACCAGGGTGAGACCCTCAGATTTGCTTACCTCTGAGCTCAGTCATTAGAAGGACCATGAAGCTGGAGGTCTCTTCATTCAAGTTGCACCTTGTCAATTGAAGCAGCTTCAGCCCTGGAGAGTCTATAGATGCTCTTTCCCTGCTGATTTAATAGGTGTTCTGTTACTCTAGAAGGTTTTCATGAGAACCAGGTACTAAATGGCTATGCCTACCTTAAATACCTTCCAGGCCATGGTAAGAGAGAACAGCTGTGTGATGTTAGGGTTCTTCATTTTCCTTTAGCTGCTCTCCCTGGTCCCAAGTATGTACATGCATATATGTATGTGTATGAATGTATGTGTGTGCTCATGTGCAGCTTCTTCTCTTACCCCTCTGTCACAATGTCTGCCCATGGACCTGTTAGCATGCTCACTTAAGGTGTTTTGATACCACCCCTCTTCTGACTTTAATCATTGTACTGCTGAGATCAGGTCAAGTTGGGGAACAGAGTGGGAAAGCATCTCCTGGTGGGTAGAGATGAAAGATGAAGCTGAAGAAGAGGTGGGGAAGAAGCAGGCTGTAGGCTTGACTCCCTTCTAAAATACAGCTCAGGATGACTCCTTCTATCTGACTAGTCTTAAGAATATGTGGGCTATTCGGTGGCATGGAGGTTCAGATGGTTGGCTCCACATGGCTGACATGGTTCAAGTCCCAAAACTGGCAGCTTGAAAAATCACACCAGGTACCTATGTGTGTGTATGTGTCCCCAAAATCCTGAGAGGAGAATCAAAGAGAAGGGATTGTGGCATGGCCATCCTCCCAGGGTTGATTTCTCACATTTCCTCTCTGTCTGTTTCTGACAAGTGCACATGCCCTATATCAAACTAGAAAGAAAGAAAAAATTGTTTAACATAATAATAAGGTCTGCAATCATGTATGAATAATATTCTTTCTGAAGCCATCTAAGAGTGCTAAGGCTAAAGAGGGACTTAAACATTTAATAATTTCCACTCTGGTGGACGTACAGGACTTCACTAGGAGGAGATGCATGTTTCTGCAGAACAGACAATAACATGGCAATAGTGCTGAGATTGTCTGTACTTCTTTTTGCATTCATTATTCTAATTTTATGTTTACATCAATTCTCCATTGGTTCTTCATTACTGTTCCCATGTTACAAGGTGGGAGAGTTGAAAAGATTTGTCCCAAGGTCAGAAACTAAGTCAGCAGCAAGGGAAAGACTATGCCCTCCTGGCTTAGGAACCCCACTCAGAATCCATGCCATTGGAGTTTTCCTGGAGGCCATCACCTGTGACTCAGAGTACGTAAAGTAGTCGCCTGAGCTGGTGTCATTCTTTAGGCTACAAAATAATTGGTCTTGGTTTCTCTTCCTGCTGTTCCAGTGAACTTTTGTGTCTCTATATTCTGCTTCATTCTAAGAGATGTAAGTCATTAATAAATAATCTGATAATCGTAGGGGCCTTTATACATATTACCTCAGACCAATGTGGGCCTTTTCATGCATTCCTTTTTCATGCTGGGGCTCCTGTGGGAGTTTCAAGGAAGACAGGGTCATTTGGTAAAGAAGACTCCAAGTAACAGTGAGGCAACCAAATTGTTAGGCCTGGCTCCTGCCCGGCATGCTGTTGGGCTTTAGCAGGATGCAAGGTGCCTCTCAAGGGCCTTTGTTCATCCCCAGCCATGAAGGTACCAAATGTCTCAGCAATGATGTCAGCTCTGATGGATGGGAAAGCCATCTAGGCAAGGCATGACATTATTATAGGACAGAAATAAAGCATAGCTTCTCCTTCCTCTCTTAAAGAACAGTTAGAAAGACATTTTCTTTAAGGCTTGATGTCTCCAAACACCTTTCTGCCTTCCAAAATCCATTGAGTAACACTCTTTTAGCTCGATAGTGAGACTAGACTAAAAGTTATACTTAGGTAAAGAGAGTTGCTGAATTGGCATGGGAGTCGTGTGTAGGCTGAAAAGCTATAACCACTCCTTCCTCCCACTGCTTCAACACATCTCAGAGGGGCTCAATTCCAGTTCTAAGGAAGATCTCTAGATTGTTTCAGTGAGCTCTCATGGGCCTCCATCCTAATGAAAAGAAGGTTAAGATCTTTTTGTCCAGTGGCACCTGGTCACCCATGCATGATTCTGATTTCCAAGGCTTAAGAGTCTGTTTTTCTTCTGTAATCCCAGTTATTCACAAGCACCTCTGAAAGTCAGATTATGCTCTAGATGCCCATTTCTACACAGATGAGTATGTATCTTGTTGAATGAGTAGCTAACAATAAAACTTCTTCAAATAATAAAGGTCACAGGATCATCTAGTGTTATCAACTCCAAATAATTCAGGACATACTCCAGAGGAGCACAAAACTGCCTTGTCTTTGTGAAATTGCTCCGAGAAATTCCTGCTCCACTGGAGATAAATTTGTAACATGTTACTCTGGGAAGCAATTCTTTTGTTAATGATAAGCCCATTGCTCATTTTGTTAGATAACCTTGTGTGAGACGGGTATTTTGGATAAACCCAGAAACAAGGCCAAGTAAAGACCTTCAAAAGGTGAGGCTTTCTAGTTCTAGTTGTTGACATAATTGTACCACCAGTGATTACTGGTGGTTCTCAATTAGTAGCTGTTCTAACCTTCAAAGGAAATTTAAAGAGTACCTATTGGCTTTGTGAATCTGCAGAGTTCCAGAGAAGGCCTTAATTCTTGTACTACACCAAGAATAATGGAATAGGCTACTTGTCAAAGGGTGCTTTCAGAGAGGAGTCTGGGTCTAGTGTAAGCTGTAGGAGTTTTTTGGGGAATAAACTCTTCCAGGGCAGGGACTATATCCTTCTCCTCTTTGAATACTTAGGCTCTGCTATATTTTCAATGCTGATGAAAGTGCATTGAACATACATTTTAAAAACCATGTTGCATCTGTTGCTATGAAGAATCATAAAGAGGTTTGAAGGCCCATGGGGACACATTGTGAGTACTGAGTCCCAGTAGGAAAAGATCATGAAGTGTATGCACTAATGCAATATCTTTTTACTCTAGAAATAAAAGAACTTGAAAACAACATCCGGAAGGCCTTGTCATTTGACAACCGAGGGGAGGAGCACCGGGCAGGAGCATCCACTGATGGCCAGCTGGCAAGCCCAGGCGAGAACGGTGAAGTTCGGCAAGGCCAGGCAAAGCGCTTGGGCCTGGATGAGTTCAACTTCATCAAAGTGTTGGGAAAAGGCAGCTTTGGCAAGGTCTGTTGCACACATTGGTTGTACTGCTGATTTTCTCTACCCCTTCATCTGGGGGATCTAAGATGAAGTGAGAAACATTTCAAACTGGTCTTACTGTGTTCTCCTTTCTTGGAAGAGAAAATGGAAATGGAAATGCCCTGAGGCCAAGAAAATGGGAGCTGTGGTTCTACAGTTAACTGGCTCTGGGACTTTCGTCATTCTAACCTCTTTAGGATTCAGTTCTTCTCATTTGTCAAGTGGAAATAGGAATCAAGTGAGAGAGTGTATGAGGAAGCATTTTGAAAAGTTTAGTGTCCACATGTACTTAGCATTCTATTATCAACAGTAGTATCAAATCATTCCTTCCCTTCTTCAAAGATCCATTCTGTTTTTAATGCATTATGAAGACTTTGAAAAGGAATTCTAGAATCTTTGTCCTCAGTGAGTCTTAGGGGAAGTTATGGTTTCTTCTGTAGTGTTAAAGCTGGAAACATGACTCCTTCTCTAAAGAGTTAATTAACAATTATATTTTCTTAGAGTTTTTCTATCATTTGATATTTTGCACTCATTTACCTATGAACCAGAACCTTCTTATGTACATCATCCATACAGGATGTTGCCTTTTACCACTGTACTGCCAGTTGGCACCTTCTGTATTCATTTTTGAACCAAGATAGAGGAGCAGAGAGCTGAGGAAGCTGGTTAGCATTTTAGCTGAGACCCCTGAGTCTCTCCTTGCTGTTCTCAAAGCCATGCCTGGAAGTTGATGGGAGTCACCTTTCTGGGACCTCCTGGAACAGAGTCTCTCTGTTCTGAGGACCAGGCAGTTCCCCAGGGTCACATGTCCTCACTTGTCCCAGACCCTTGAAAGCAGCAGTCTAAACGCGGTCAGCTGATGGAGCTGTAGGCCCACTCTGCCCTTCTCCAGAGCCCTGAGGGCACAGGCCCTGGTTCCCAGCCCTTTTACCTGCCCCCATCTCATCCTGAGGTCATCCCTGGAGGACATAAGGTAACTGGGGTTTACCTAAACAACGACTGGAGCAGTCACATTCTTTAGATCCTGGCTAAATAAGAAACTAGACCTTAGTCCTAGGCGTAATCCTGAGATGTGAGCAGGACTTGGTTTAATTTTGCACCAGAGTCAAGGAAAACAAGCAGACTCAGAATTTTAAGATTTTCATATAGTGTTGGCAAGTTGAGAACTTTGACTCTGAGTGTTTAGATTGTTTCTTAGGAAAAATCACAGCCAAAGTTTGAGCCAATTGAGTAAGAATTTCCTAGTTAAGCTTCTGAGTTGATCTTCTTTAGCTTTGACAACCTCCACTGGAATACTGTACTCAGGAGTTAATTAAAAATACAAAGGTTTGTGACATTTGTAGGTAAATAAGTGCAAAAATATCAAATGATAGAAAAACTTTAAGAAAATAGAACTAATAATTAACTCTATAGCAAAGGACTCATGGTTCCAGCTTTAACATTATAGAAGGAACCATAAAGGCAAAGAATGACATATTTGACTATATATAAAATAAGTTATACTATTTGGGACCAGCAGTTAGCGTAATGGCTATGTCACTGAACTCCCATATAGCTGACCACAGTTCAAGTCCCGGACCTGGTGGCTTAAACTCACACCAGGCACGTGTGTGTGCATGCCCAAGATCCCAAGAGGAGAATGGAGGAGAAAGGATTGCGGTGTGGCCATCCCCCTGGGTGGTGATTTCTCACTTTCTATTTCTCTGTCTTTCTGGCGGCGAGCACACGCGCCCTATAGCAAAAACCTCTCAAAAAAATTATTCTATTTGATAAAAAAAAAAAAAAACAGGAAATCATAAAACAAATTTAGAAAAAACTTTGCAAAAAATAAAGGACTAGGGCCAGCCCTGTAACCTAATAGTTAAGGGAGTTGGATACCACATGGTTAACTGTAACTCAAATCCTGGTACCAGAGGCTTGAAGAACACGCTGGTTGCATGTGCATGCCTGGCTAAAATCCTAACAGGATGGAGAAATGGCAGAGAGGGATTGCAGCATGACCATGCCCCATTTGGGGATGCTTTCTCCCCCTCTCTGTCTGTCTGTCTCTCTGTCTCTCTGTTTCTATCTCTTTTTCTCCTCCTCCCACTCTGTTAGTTTCTTGTGAGTGCACACACCCTCTGGCAATTAAAATTTAGAAAAAGAAAGTTAAGGGTAATATCTTTATATTTTGTACATGTATAAATTTGTTAGAAAATAAGACAGTAGATGACTAGACAAAGGAGACAACTCACACTGAAAGAAACACAAGTAGAAAGCAAATGTGTTTAAAGTTGCAAGTTAAAACAGCATCAAGATAACATTTCATACCTAATAGACAAGCAAAAAGCCTTTTAAGTGAAAGCACCTGATGTTGATAAGTTACCTTGAAACTAAAATACATCTGCATTGCCAGTGACATGTTGTATTTTACATCCTTTTTTTGAAAATCAAGAAATGTACAAAATGCTTAACCTTTTAAATCTTCTGAGATTAAAACAAATTAAGGATGTAAACTAAGAAAAATTTTGTAAAATTATGTACAAAGATACTAATATAATTTATTTATATAATTAGATACAACTTAAATATATAATATGAGGGAAATAGTTGAGTAAAATGTGGTATATTTACTTTGAACTGACTATCAGCAACTCCAATAACGGAGATAGTTATAGAAAAATGCTTATAAAGTATTCCATTAATAATTGCTCTTTTGGGGGCCAGCAGATGGCATAGTGGTTACGTCGCTGGACTCCCACATAGCCAACTGTGGTTTGAGTCCCAGGTCTGCTGGCTTGAAAATCATGATGGGCATGTGTACATGCATGACCAAGATCCGAGGAAGAAACTGGGAGAGAAGGAATTGTGGCATGGCCATCCCCGCTGGGGGGTGATTTCATATTTTCCCTCTCACTGTCTCTGACTCTCTCTCTCTCTCTCTCTGGGAAGCACACAGAGGTTTTTCCCCTATGGCAAAAACCTCAAAAAAAATTGCTCTTTTTGCTATACCACAATTGCACGGTTAAGTCCATATAATATATGAATGATCATTTAATAGATGTATATTGAACAATTCTTTGTCAGGGAACTTTGTCAGAAATTTAATATAAATAAATTAATTGTACTAGCTATATTAGGATGGGTAGTTTTCTTTAAACATTTTTAAATGCTACTATAATATTTAAAATTAAAGGAAAAAAATTTTTTAAAGGAATTGGAATTAACTTGTGTTTTCCCTTTTGATTCCATACATGCATAGATTGATGGGGATCATTTTGATCAATTACAGGTCATGTTGGCAGAACTCAAGGGCAAAGATGAAGTATATGCTGTGAAGGTCTTAAAGAAGGATGTCATCCTTCAGGATGATGACGTGGACTGTACAATGACAGAGAAGAGGATTTTGGCTCTGGCACGGAAACACCCGTACCTGACCCAACTCTATTGCTGCTTCCAGACCAAGGTACGTTTAGGATGAAGCTGGCTGACCATGATCTGGGGGCAGCACTCTTAGGGCCCTGTGATTTCTTGACTGTCAGATAAAATATCAATTTTGGATTTTCTACATTCTTCTCTCAGACTTTGTAAAGATGAATAGAGCTCACTTTTGAAAAGATGAGTGTATATTTGAGCAGCAGCATCTTTTTTAAGGGCATGGAATTTTCCATTCAAGGTTGTGCTTGCAAAAGGATGAGAGAGCAGAACTCTCTGCAGATATAGCCAGACAAAACCAGATGTCTAAACCCAGTGTTTGCTCATTGGAAAAACTAACAGGCAAAGTTAGTTCTTGCTCAGCTCCTAACTTTCTATCACTAGTCAAATGATTTAACTTCTATGTTGCTGTCAGGTCAAATGAAAAAAAGAGTAAAAGGACACCCTAATCATTTCTAACTTGTTTAATGTCATAGGTAAAAGATGTGAACAAATAATTAAAATAGTGAAATAGAAATACTGTGTAAGGTAGCATTTTTAATTTATCTTGTTAGGGGCCCTGGGAACCACAAGGTGGCAGTAAAGAAACGAAGATAATCTAACTGAATTGCCTGGTGTGACCTCTGAGTATCAGAACTGATAGGGTACTTAGTAAGGAAGAAATGCCAGTATTCTTCATGACTCTCTTCTCCGGGGTAGGGGTATTAGGCTTTCAGGATGCAATATGGATTTGTAGTGTTTGCCTTCTTGAGAAGTCAAAGATGACCTCACTCAGAACTCCTGCATGTGGCATCTGGAGCCAGATAGTAGGGGTGGCATAAAGGAGAGGATATCCCTTGTTCTCTGTCATACTCTTGCCTCCATGTTGTTGAGAATGCTGGTCTTTCCACATATAATTCAACAATTTTTCATTTGGTCATTTGGCAAATTTTAATTTTACATTTATTGAATCCCTCCCCTATGCCCATACTATGCTAGGTGCTGGAAATGATACCCAGTTCATGATTTCAGGGAGTTTATGACCTCTTTGATATGCTGTTCCCTAAATATATCTCCCAGAACCCATTTGAAAAGTTGTAAGAATAAAGGAATTTGCGGAATATAGTTTGGGATGCCGCTATCTCGACCTCTCTCAGTCTTAACACGCATTTGTTTATTAGAGTCCCTGAGACCTGCAATGAAAACAAAGTAACCTTTGTTTAATCTACTATTTCCCAATTTATTTGGTCTCTAGCTCCTGATCTCTTCCCCCCAACCACCATACACACACCTATCACACCCTGAAAAACACTGATCTGATGGAATTTTCCTATCCCTCTGATCTCTTAGAAGAATAAGAAAGATCTCCTGAAATATCTTCTAATCATCCTGCTTATCCTTCAGTTACATTTCTATTTCTTCTCTTTCTTTGAAATTTTTCTCAGAGAAACTATTTGCTAAGAATCTCTCTCTTTTCTGGACAGTGGGATTTATGGGTTAGTACTTGTGCTTGTATGTACATATTCAGAGTCTAACATGATAATAGAAGATAAACAATAGGGTCAAATTTGTTTCCTCTACTAGAGCTTAATTCTAGATTGAGATGTGTATCTTTCTTAGGGCCCCATATCTGGTAAATGTTCACTGTCAGAATCAGAGACTTTGGAAAATTTTAATTTTCTAGAAGGCACATGCACTTGTCAGAGAGGGACAAAGAGAGAAAGTGAGAAAGCACCCTATTTGGGCTGGTCACATCACATCCCCTTCTCCTCCATCTTCTCTCAAGATTTTGGGCATGCATGTGCACATGGTCCCAGTGTGTTTTTCAGGCCACTGAATCTGGGACTTGAATTGCATACTTGGCCATGTGGAGCCCAACCCCCTTAACCATATGCCACTGGCTGGCCCAAAAGATAGATAGATAGATAGATAGATAGATAGATAGATAGATAGATGATAGATAGATATTTGAGAGGTTTTTGCTATAGGGCGTGTGTGCTCACCAGAAAGACAGAAAGCAGAGAATCCCCAGGGGTGCAGTCCCTTCTCCTCCAGTCTCCTCTCAGGATCTTGGGCACACACATGTGCCCAGCGTGAGTTTAAACCACCGGGTCCAGGACTCGAACTGCGGTCGACTACATGGGAGTCCAGCAACATAGCCATTACACCATCTGCTGATCCCCCAAAAGACTTTTTTAAAACCACCTTTTTCTATTTCTCCTTTTGCACCAGTGAGAAAAATTAGGGTTCAGAGAAGCTAAAATATTTTGCCCCCAGGCACTTCATACTGGCAGAGTGAGACCCGGAATCTCAACTGGTCTCTGAGAATGCCAATGCAGTAGGGCCTTGCTCTGATGTCACGTTGCTACTTTCTTGTACCCAACCCAGCCCAGAGTCCCCTCCATGGAGGAACCTTCCCATTACTCCTACCCTATCCTCAGTGGGCAGCTATCTCTCTTACTGTTGGAGATAGTGGCTTCCTAGGCAGGCAGCCACACTGGCATTCTCTCTTTGGACATATTGCCAAGAGGTCCAACACCCAGGGAGGGTCCAGTCTAATTATGAGGACTCTGTGGAGCCCCTTTATATGGTGAATCTTGGGAAGCCACAATTAAGTCATTTTGGTGAATGATGGGGATGTGGGAATAGATCATTTAATGTCAGCAATGTTCTATGCATTGTAAAATATTGAGGCTGAGGTTCCTCATTGTGTGGCAGCTGTGGGAGCACAGATGGTGTTAAATGACACCATGAGTTTCCATTATGGCAGAACAAAAATCAAACTGACATGGATATTGCGTTCTGGGTGACTGGAAGGTAAGGGTAGGGGATGGGGAAAGAAGGAATGTCCTCTGGAGTTGAAACCTTTACGCATTTCTCAGGCCAGTGTTGGTTACCTACAGTTACAGGGCCAACTCTGTGCTGCCTTCCTTTGCCACACAACTAAACAGAACAGTGTTTTTCATGCCATAGATGTCTATTCTCCCAAATTTTCTAAAGCAAATGGTATTTTAACCTCACTGAAGGACCTTAGCTTACTGCAAAAATAAACCTTACAAAGAATCATCTTATAAACCCCTCAAATGAACTTTTAAAAATGTGACTTTTCTTATGACAACAATTAGTCATGGTTTTAAAGACTGGCTATTGTTCACCTGTCTCTGAAGTAGGTGGTGCACATGGGGTTATTAGCAAGAAGGAAAATAAGTCTCAAGTGGAGGGCTTTACTAAATAAGAGATTGAGAAGACTTACAAACTCCACAAACACAGCAGCAGCCAGAATGCAATGATTAGGTTCTCGGTGAGGACATTCGAATGGAAAACACTCAGAGGAGGGAGTGCTCTGTAGGAGCCAGTGGAGGAAAGGGGCCCTAGCCAGCCTTTAAAGGGTAGGGAGGATTTGAACAGGATTGAGTGGGAGTGAGAGTGGGGTCAGCAGCCTTGGTTGGATGTTAGTTGAGTTTCACTTTTCCTGAAAAGAAACATAAGTTGCTCTGACCTACCGGGAGCTTGGTTTTGAGCAATACTTGGTAACACATGATTCGGGAACACAAAGACCTGATTGCAAGCCTATTAGGATTTCTTTCATTCCTGTTTAATTATTACCCACAGAGCAGCAATAATGTTAAATAAGGTTTAATTATTTTTAGACAAGGCTTTTGGAAGAAATAGCCCTTTTAGCAGCATTCCCTTAACAACTTCCTAGGGCGGGTGCTACATTCGGGTGCCTAGCAGGACTTAGAAATGTGTAAAATGAGGGTATCACATCTGACATGGCAACCAGTGATGAGGATTGTGCGAATCCATTGGCATTCATCATGGTGGTATAGTCAAATCTGGTCACTGTAGCTCCAGAGTGACCAAGTGACAGTTGAAGAGTGACTTGTACCTTTCTGAATAAGCCCACCTGCCCCTAGGCTCATGCTCTGGTCATTCATTCTCCATGCAATATAGAAGGACAGAAAGTAAATGAAATGTCTCCAAGATTCCAGTGCTAGTGAGAAAGGGTAGACAGGCTGTAAATTAAGCCAATAATGTGGGTTTCAGTCTATTTCAAACCAGTATGCTTGACTCGAGTTCCTGTTATGCTGTGTTCTTTTTAATCTGCTAGGGCATCCTGAATGCAAGGGCCATCTACAAAACTACATTTAGTTAACTGTCAAAATGTAAAATACAGTAAAGGGTGAAGGGGCTTTTGGATCAGATGAGTGGCCTCATTTCTTCCCAGGTCCTCTCTTACTCCTAGAAAACCCTGAACATAGTTTTTATTTTGTAAAGATATTATGCTCATCAAAACTGGCATGACCATAAAGAATTATATCTGTCGATATGTACAGGAAACTAAAAGATTTACGTGACACTGCCAGGTGACTTTTAAATAGATAACACTAAGTTATTGTCAGTAGTGTTTAATTTTTTCTCATATGAGTCAAAATGTTTGTTTTCTCATACACAAACTGTTTCTTGCTTTAAAAGTTGTTATGGCCTATAATTATTAAAGTGTACAAATGTACAAGTGTACAATTATTTACTGAGAATCCACAGGTACCAGACACTGTGCTAGATTCTGGGAGTACAAAACTAAAAACATGAAGTCTGAACTCCTGAGATTAGTGTCGGGTGCCAGTAAAGAGTGATACTCTGTAACGTGGCAGTTTCTCTAGTGGAGTCATGTAGGTGATACATTTATAGTTCTAAGAAGACAGTTTGGAAGGCTTCCTGGCAGAGGTAGAACTTAAGCTGGATGTTGAAGCATGGGTAGCATTTGGAAAAGTATAGGGACAAAGTAACAGCTGATGATACCTAGTAATTATGCCCAAATACCATTTTCATTATTTTTCTAATGCTAGAACTCCCAACTCATTCTGTGACCTGCTTCTTGCAAGGAAGTGAACATGACTGAACCATCAGGAAGGAGGACAAGAAAGGGAGGGTATTTGGATATAAAGAAATCCTTACCACAGATCAGATGCTGATTGGTAGGTAGCTCTCTGCTTTGGGCTGAGGCACCCTATAAGGCCTTAAAAGTCATGGGCTTGGTCAAGGTCAAGGTCAAGGTTAAAGAATTCACTCTTCCAAGTTCCCATTCAGGCATTGACCACAGATAAAAGAGCCATTGAGAGGTGGGTTTGTTTCTTGTTTCTTTCTTTTTTTTTTTTTTTTTTTTCCGATTTTTTTTTTTCCAGTTGCAGGAAATAAAATTCCCAGGCATTTTTGGATTCTGTGTATTTGTATTTATGATCCCCATTGGGAAACCATCCACTCCAACGAGATCCCACAAAACCTGTCTTGCATCATTTCACCCATGATTTTTCCTCTTTAAAAAGTTTAAGCTCTACACAACTGTACCCATCCCCCGCACTGTGGCATTTCCTGCCAAGCCTGGGAAGCCAAATCCTGGAGGGCTTTGCTGTGAAGGAAACAGAGGGTGAACTCCTAGAGAATCTCCTTTGGCCAGCCTCCCTCCCTGTCCTGAGGGAAATGCAGCATGGAAAAAAAATCCTTAAAAAGCAACTGGAGACATTTTGCAAATGCATTTTAATAGTCTGTGTAAGCATATAGGAAGTACTGCTGAGAAGTACTGACCATGTAGGAGAAAAATTGTAGTTTCAAGGAACTCTGATTTTTTTTTTTTTGACTGTTAACTCTGCAGAACAGCAAACACTAAAGCAAAACAAAACAAAACAAAACAAAAACAGTGTAAAATTAGGCTGTTGGTAGGTTTTGTTTCATTTTATTTTCTTTAAAAGATGGCTGTGTCAGATTCGATCTAAAAGAACTGAGAAAGCAATTGAATGAAGTGTGGCTCTCTTCCCTGCTAGACTATACTTTCTGTAGCAGCAAGACTTTGAAGAAGTTGGAGGGGTTTTGTCAGATTTGGTGAGTGCTATAGGGGAGTAGATTAAGATATTCCATATCATGAGTTGCTTTGTGGGTCAGGCAGTCACCTGCTACTCAACAGGTTTGTCAATAAAAGATTTCAAATAGAGATAGTCTCAGTAATGTTTTAACAGATTTCAGTGAAGTGAGGTCCATGGTGGAGTTTATAGGATTAGTGTTGACAGAAGTGGTTAACAAAGTGAATTAGACTCTTGCAAACTCCATGTCCGGACTTCTGAAGATCATCCTTGCCTGACAGTGGACAACAATGCCATTTCTCCTAATAAACCAGCTAGCATATCCTAATAGAGAGCTGCTGGCTTACATATCATTGCAGGGCATAACAAGTCCCAACGATGGCAGATCCTTTGGTCAAGTAGCAGGGATAAGTTCATTTCCTTGAAGAGGAGATATGAGAATGGTAGAAGGGAGTGTGTTAGTGGGCTGTTCTGTGTATAGACAGGCTGGAAGTTCTCCAGCCCGTCAGAGAAAGGAGATAGCAGTTGTTATAAGCAAGGTTTCACAGAGCGGGGGGACTTCACCCAGGTGTGACTAAAGGAAGGTTATAGAGTTTATTTAATGCACACATGCCCTAAGGACAGAGAGGTGTGTGTGGGCTGTTGATCCAGATGCTGCTGCCTCATATAATTCCTTTGCATATGAGGAGACCTTGGGTTTGAATAGAACAATTGCTTTTGAAAATGCTTTAATTTATATCAGTCATCTCACATTTTCCTAATGATGTCTCTATGAAACAGTTTTGTTACTCCTTTGGCCGCCCCCCAATTTTTTTCTTTAATTGTAGTAAAATAACATACATTTACTATCTTAACAGTTTTAAATGTACAATTCAATGGTATTAAATACATTCATGATACTGTGTACCCATCCCTACATCCAGCTCTGTAACTTTTCATTTTATAAATCTGAAACTGTATGTATTAAAAAGGAACTCTCAGGGCCAGTGAGTGGCATGGTGGTTAAGGCTCTGGACTCTCACATGGCTTACTGTGGTTTGAGTCCCGGACCTGGCAGCTTAAAATCATGCTTGGTGCGTGTGTGTGCGTACCCCAAAATCCCAAGAGGAGAAGTGATTGTAGTGTGTCCATCCCCCCTGGAGGCTGATTTCTCACTGTCTGTCTGTCTCTGAAGAGCCCACTCACACTATGGCAAAAACCTTTAAAAAAAAAAAAATAGAACTCTCCATTTACCCTTCTTCACAGCCCTTGGCAGTAACTATTCTATTATCTGTCCCTATAATTTTGACTACTCTAAGTACTTCATGTAAGTGGAATCATATAGTGCTTGCCTTTTTGTGACTGGCTTACATGGCATAAACTTAGCATAATGTTTCAAGGTTTATCTTATGTTGTAGCCACGTGTCAGAATTTCCTTCCTTTTTAAGGCTGAATAATATTCCATTTTATGTATATATCCGATTTTACTTATCCATTCATCTGTCAATGGACACTTTGGCTGCTTCCATGTTGTAGTTATTGTGAGTGATGTTGCTATGTCTGTGGCCGTATTTTGTTGTCAGAAAAGTCATGATATATTTTTTTTCTGTGTAAAAATACACCAAGAATTTGCTGACAACCCAATACAAATATCTCTTTGAGATTCTGTTTCTAATTCTCCTGACTAACCAGAGGAGGGATTCCTGTATCACAATTATTACCCTGACAAGAAGGCTGAGCATAATAAGTAAAATAAAAATGGTTTATTTTAGCAAAGGCATAGGACAAATTGCTCAGATGAGCAAACGTCTAGTTTCCCAGATATGCACTCATCAAAACTGCAACTGAGAAAGCTGGTTTATGTAACAATAAGAGAACACAAAAGACAGGGAGGTTACAAGTTGTTTGTCGAGAATTTACATTGGCTCACTTAAAATAATGCAGAAAACTGACTGAGACCTTATTCTTTGCATCAAGAACTCAATACTGGGAAGAAGGAGAGTGGGGTTATGTAGTAAAATCTGTCATTCTTTCAGAACATCACAGCTTATTTACTATTAACTTAAAAATGCCTTTTTGGGCAATAACTTTGATTGAGTTTCGTCTTGAAATCTAAAACCAGAGGTCCAAGTTATCCAACCTGTTCACCAAACAAAGCCAGCTTCCTAATGGTTGACGTCAAACCTCCTATCCCTCCCCAAGGCCTGCCATCTATTGAATTTCAGGATTTACCTTTTTTTAGTGTGTCTATTTTTGGATTCATGTTGAATTTCCATGGTGGCCTGATGTTAATTTTTCACAGGGAAAGTCACATGGAGCACTTTAAAGAGAGGCTTCTACGTAGTCTATTGAGATTACTCGGCCAAAGCAGTGGGCTTTCCTTATATAACCTGAACTTTTTGTTCCCGTGGTCTCAGATACATCAGATAACCCTGCTGGCCCTTACTGCTGTTTTTGAAGATCTTGCCAGATGATGGGTACAGCCCATTTGGCTATTCGTGTTCATGTGTGCCCTATTGATTTGTAGGGAACACAGGATATAGTAAATAGTACTATGAGTCAGGAAACTACAGTTCTAGCTCTGGCCTCTCTCACTGATGCTTGCTTTGAGACATTTCTCTGGATGTTGATTTCCTCATTCATAATAGAAGGTGCGGGAGGGCACAGAGAGAGAAGTTCAGACTACATGATCTGTAAGATCCCACCAGAATCTGATTCTGGAGCTCTGTGAAAATGCAACTTGTTGGGAACAATACATGGGACCACTATAGATTTATCTGTTGCTAATGAGTGAATGAGACAAGAACAATGATAATCAATGAACAGTGCTTCTATTTCATGCTAGTTTTTCTTTTTCATTTTGTACAATTTAATAATCTTTTGATGACTGTAGGCATGTAAGACCAGCTATATTCAGAAACATCACAGTCATGGTGGTTTTCCAGATTGGCGTATCATCTTCAAAAATTACAAGGAGTTACAAGTATGAAACTGTTCTCAAACCAGTCAGACAGCATTTATGCATCCATTATTTTCAGGATTGTTGGTAACTTGGGCATATTTCCCCCAAATAATCTTGCCTCCTTGTGTCACAAGGCCCAGCTTACTCATGTTCACCTCAGTGACAGTGCCTTTGGTGATAATACCCAAAGTTGTATGTTGTGGGGATGAGGGATTCTTCTTTACTAATGGTCCTATATCTGAATATCTACTGGAGGGAGGTATTACAGTTGTCTCATGAAAGCTCAGCATATTTTTTAGTACTCAGTAGTACACATAGTTAATTTTAGCTTCTGTCTTATCCAGTTAGAAGTTTCAATATCCTTTATATGGAGAGACTTCAGGCTGGACTGACAGCTTTACCATGTTTCTCTCTGCCTATAAGGTGACAACGTGCTCTGACCAATTGATGAACTGTTTATAAAATAAAATTTAGAAATCATTGTTGGTAGCCTTGAACCTTAGACATACTAGTTGCATAAAGAGGAAATATGTTACCTGTCCCCAAATCTGAGCTCAAATTGTCCCTAATTATAATTATGATCCAACCCTGCAACTTACCTAGTCATCCCACAGGTGCTTGGTCAGGAGGGCAAGTAAGAGATGACAGAGCCATCCCGTTTCCCAGTAGAAGTTATGCACAGCTAGAAGATGAAGGCTTTCTGGTATGGTTTTTGTTTCTTAGTTATAAAATCTGTTTTAAAATCTTTTCATGATACAGTACATATATGCATGTGAGAGACAGAGATGAGTACACTCCACAGTGTCTGGTCACATCATGACCCCCTTCCTTCAGTCCTTTAACCTATAGGATCTTGTGCATTTGTGTGTGTGCCCAGCCTGTTGTGGGCTGACCAGGCCAGGGATTCAAGTTGTGCTTGCCATGTGGGATCTGGCTTCCTAGCTGTATGTTCTGTGCCAAGGAGCTGGTCCTAAAACCCATTTTTATATTTTGAACTCTAACTGGTTAATGTGAAGACCACATTGTGTGTCCTTAGGAGTTAGGTAGCACATCCTTCTGACCATTCAACTCATAGATTGTACTGGAGCTGGCACAATTTGGTCTCCTGAACAATGCCTTCTCGTGACTCTTCTAAATGCTTTTGTTCATCCACAGGATTCTTTCTAGACCTTTTGTTTCCTTCCTATTCCAGGTGAGGGGTAGGGGTGAGGGCAGGATTCATATAATACGGCTGGCTTCCCTGTGTGGGAAAAGGAGGTTACTGGTTCCAGTAAAGAACATCTTGAGCAAAGCTGCCCTCCTCAGTGGTTTGTCTTGGAGCTGCTGGTGTATCCAGAAGAAAGAAGAGTCGTCTAGGTGGACTAATCATCATCTACTATTTCAGAATCAATCTTGGCTCAACAATAACAGCAATAGCAAAAATTTATATAGTACTTGTTACATGCCAGGTTCAATTTCAAGCATTTCACATGTAATAACTCATTTAATCTTCACATCAACCTTGTGAGTAGTACTGTTATCCCAAAGAGAGGTCACACATCTGGAAATGGCACAGCCTATATTTAAACCTGGTTAGTTGTCTTCAAGAGACTTCATTTTATCTGAAGTCCAGAGGAAATTAGAGTCTTGAATGATGAACACAAACCAAACTTTCAAGAGACAAAAGAGCAAATAAAATGGCAATTGGTTGATTGACATGAGGTGATGAGACTCTTTTATGTGTTGTATGGGAACCCTGGAATACCTTTGTTTCTGTTTTTGTTTTTTAAGATATTTGCCTTAGGGCATTTGTGCTCACCAGAAGGAGACAGAGAGAGAGAGTGAGAAATAATCCCTAAGGGGGAATGGTCATGCCTCAAGCTCTTCATTCTTTTCTTGGGATTTTGGGGACACATACATACATACCCAGTGTGTTGTTTGCTTTTTTTTTTTCAAGCCGCCAGGTCTGGGACTTGAACCATGGAGTCAGCTGTGGGGGATCCAGTGCCTTAACTACCATGACACCTGCTAGCCCATGGAATACCTCTTAGGGGTGGTATTTTAGGCAACCTAAGTTGTCTGGAAAAACAATAGAAAGAAAAGCAGATCCTCTGCTGCTTGTTATGAGAAGTTTTTTTTTTTTTTTTTTTTTTTTTTTTGTTTGGTTTTATTTTTTTTTCCTTGCAAGAGAATAGACAGTTAAAACATCCATTTTAGACCTCATTGGAGCATGTTGTTTTTTACCATGAAGTTCCAGGGAGAATATGAGGAAGGTTCACAAGTAGAAAGAATTCTCTCAGCTACTGTAGCCAGAGGTACAAATTAACTCCTTTGTTGGGTCAATATGATTTCACTTGGGATTCATTGGCAGTATGTAATCCATTTTATCTGGAACACTTGTGTGCAGGTTGCTAGGGAACTAAGCTCACTCATTACCTGGCTCTGGCTCATAGAGCTGAGCTTGCTGGCTACAAAACTGGATTTGGGCCTGTCACATTTGCAGCCTTCCCTGGTCCTCCAAAGGAGTGTGAAAGGGACAGTATGATTAGAGTCTGAGGATCAGAGTAGTTGGTGAGAATTCTCTTCTCAGTGTTTCTGCCACTGTTTATCCAGTCTATGTCCTCTTGTTATTTGTCCCTCCTCCCCCAATAGGTGGTAGTTTAAATCCAGCCTCCTTTATCAAACCCCAGTTTATGAAGACTTTCTAGGCTCGCCAATGTTAACACTAAAAACACACTAACACAACCAAATGAAACACATTGTCATTAGTGTTAAATTATGTCCACCGACTCATTCACCCAGATTTTTATTTCTCTGGTGAGAGGTGAGGGTCTGTTAGAGATTGGGGATATGTTTTTATAGATGTATATAAGTTGGAGATAAATTTCACAAAGGAGGGTAAGTAGGCTCCTTTGGAATAAAATTTGAAAATAAAATCTGAGCTTAAAAAAAACAAACTTAGGTATGATTGCTCACCTTACAAAAGCCAACCCTATCATAAAACATTTACAAAAGAATTCACTAGAAAAAATGAAGTATAGAGGCATAGGCAGAGTGACTGAAACCTGAAGCATTAAAAAATAAGAGCAGTTGGAAGAGCATTACTAGGGAAGCTAAGACATCTGGAATGTGTACTCTCAGCCAGGGAGGAGGAGGTGTTCTGGTTTAGTATACCCTAGACAAAAAAAAAAAAAAGTAAACCCTAGACAATCTCTCTCTCTCTAAACAAATAAATATGTGTGTGTGTGTATATATATATATATATATATATATATATATATATAGCTATTGGGTGTGGGTATTCACCAGAGAGACAGAGAGATGGGGAGAGAGAAAATGAGAAATTATCCCCCAGGGGAATGGCCATGCTACAGTCTCTACTCCATTCCCCTTTCAGGATTTTGGGCACATATGCATGCACATGTGCCCAACATGAGTTCCAAGCCTCCAGATCCAGGACTTGAACCGTGGTTGACTATGTGGGAGTCCAGTACCTTAACCACCTTGCCACCTGCTGGCCCCAACACTCCATAATTTTTAGAAAACCTAGTATAGCTCTGGCTTTGCACTACACATTCCAAATGTTCAAAACAACAACAACAAAAACACTTTGCTCAAATAACTTCTGGTCTACCTAGAGAAGTAAGGCTGACATAGGTGAACCAGAGAATGAAATGTGATTCTGTCCCAGAGTGAGTGGTGAAGACAGTATCCTAGAACGTCAGGGAAAGAAAAGATACTGATGTGCTGGGGTAGCAGGCATGCTCCTACATACTGCAGAAAACTGAGGTGTGAGCATTGCAGGGCTCCCTTAGAGACTCTTTTCTCTCCTATGATGGCCTTAGTCACAGCAGTGAGAACGTTGGGTCCCACCTATCCCTCAGAGCACAGTGATGAGTGTCACTAGATCAAGGACATTGGCTCTGCAGGGTCATGTCATTGTATGGAAAGGAATAAATCCCATGCAAGGCAGTTCTTGATGTTTGTGAAGTTCAGATTCTCCCATCCAGCTGCCTGGCCCAGTGCTGTTCTCTTCTGCTTTAAACTACAGTAATCTGACAATCAATCAATAAATAAATATCCCTCACTATGGGAACTGGAGCAAGCCTATGTCCTAGCAGAGGAGTAAACACTCATTGTGGATACCATACGCAAGAACAGACTATGGTCTTACAAGAGCTTTAAATAATTGATAGATGTTTCCAAGTCCAAAACTATGATTCTTAAGTGTTTATGACTTGTGCCTCCAGGCATGTGTGTGTGTGTATGCCCAAAATTCCAGGAGGAAAATGGAAGAGAAGGGATTGCAGCATGGTCATCCCCCCTGGGGAGTGATTTCTCACTTTCTCTCTTACTGTCTTTCTCTGTCCTGCAATGGCACATGCCCTATGCTTCTATGAGGATGCATTGTATTTAGATTTTTAAGCTAATAGTTACTTCCTGAAGCTTAAAGACTCTACATTTATCACAAAGTACAGATATTCAGGTGTTTCTTCCTTTGTAGGATTAAAAAAGTCTATTTGGGGGCTGATAGGTGGCATGGTGGTTGGGGCACTGGACTTCCACATGGCTGATTGCAATTTGAGTCCGGGACCTGGAGGCTTGCACTTGCTCTCTCACTCTCTCTTTGGTCAAATTAAAAAAAAAAAAGTAAGCATTCATGCAAATTTTTAAAGAAGCCTATTTGATCTGAACAAATGGAGAGTTGGGGGAGGGATACAAAGTTAGAGGGCTATTGTGGAAAGCTGTTCAAATGGATCAAAGGTTCAAGTAAAGATGTGCAGTTTATAAGTCTGATTCCACAAAAAGGGTATTTAGGTGTTTAGAATAGAAAAAAGGACAAGAATAAAGAGCAGTGGGCCAGCTCCATAGCACAGCAGTTAAGTGACATGCAGTGGAAGCCTGATTCTGCGTGGCCCACCAGGGTTTGAGGCCCAGCCCTAGCAACTTCCCTGCTGGATGTGTACACATATGCTCACCTAACAAGATGGAGAATTAGAGGGAAAAGGATTGTGGTGTGGCCTGGGGGGGAGGGTGCTCACTCTTGGGTGCTCCACCCACCCCCCAAAATAGAAGTGTAAACAGAAAAAAATAGAAACATAGAAAACTGTGAAAAAAAAAAAACCATTAAGAATATGGCACTTGAGAAAAAGGAAAAAGGTACCTTAAAGATGGTATCACTTGGAAGGTTTGAATGCATCTTTTTTTTTTTTTTTTTTTTTTTTTTTGAGAGGTTTTTCGCTATAGGGCGCGTGCGCTCGCCAGACAGACAGAGAGAGACAGAGAGATAGAAAGCGAGAAATCACCCCCCAGGGGGTATGGTCACGCCGCAATCCCTTCTCCTCCATTCTCCTCTCGGGATCTTGGGCACGCACGCATACACGCCCAGCGTGAGTTTTAAGCCACCGGGTCCGGGACGCGAACCATGATCGACTACGTGGGAGTCCAGCGACATAGCCATTACGCTAACTGCTGGTTCCCTGAATGCATCTTTTTTGATCTTTTACTTTACCAATGTAACTTTAAGAAAATATTTGGATTGGGCTAGTCCATGGTGTGGTGGTTTAAGTGGCCAGATCCCCATGGCTGGTTGTTTGAATCTTGACCCTGTAGCTTGAGAAACACACCAGGCATGTGTGCATGCCCCAAATCCCCAAAAGGAGCAAGAAATAGGGAAGGGTCTATGGTGTGACCATTTCCCATGGGAAGGGGGTGCTTTCTCTGTCTCTCTTGTCTCTATCTCTTTGGTGAGTACATACATATGTCCTCTGGGAAATTAAAAAAATATATATTTTTTTGTATTGAAAAAGTGAGAAACTGGCCACAGTTTTCCTAAAAGTGGCAAGTGATTGCATCCAAATTCTGAATAGATTGTTTATTTTCTGTGTCACATTTTAGGGAGAATGTTTGAGGGATATTATTTAAAGGTACTTTTAAAAGAGAGAGACTTTTAAGAGCAGAGGCCTGAGCTTAAGAGCTAGTGATTGAGGGACCAGCAGATGGCGTAATGGTTACATCACTGGACTCCCACATAGTTGATTGTGGTTTGAGTCCTGGACTCAGAGGTTTAAAGCTCATACTGAGCATATGTGTGTGCGTACCCAAGATCCCAAGAGGAGAATGAAGGAGAAGAGATTGTGACGTGGCCATCCTCCCGGGGGGTGATTTCTGGCTTTCTGTCTCTCTGTCTCTCTCTGTCTTTCTGGAGAGCATACACACCCTATAGCAAAAACCTCTCTAAATAAAGAAAAAAGAAAAGGGGGATACATAGACAAGTAGTAGAATAATAGAAGCAAGTCCCAGAAAGATACATGCCCCATGATTCTATTTACATAAAGTCCCTAAACAGGCAAAACTAAGCAACATGTCTAGAGGTAAATAGGTAAGTGATGAAACTATGAAGATTAGACAATGATTACCCAAATAGTGATTACCCTGGGTGTGGAGGAAGGGGAGAAGATATAATCAAGGAAGTTTAAAGGGCCTTCTGAGGACCAGCGGTCATGCTGTTTGTCAAGATGACCATGGTTAAAAGGGAGTTTGTTTTGATGATCCTTCAAAATATACAGGTGTATTTTATATGAGGGGGTCTTTAATAAGTTCATGGAAAATATATATTACAATAAAACTACGTAGGACTTCAATTTGGGGGACACCAAAATGTGTATTTTAGTTCCATCATCCATGAACTTTTTGAAGTATCTTGTTCTGATGATTTATTTTACATGAAAAGGTGAGGAGAGGAGGAGAACAAGAATTTGTAAGTACCCAACTATGGTGTTTTTTTTTTTTTAAGACCACAGATTAATTTATTTTTAACACCCATCATGCCATGAATTCATAGGGAATAGGTTCCAGTAGCTCAGGCTCCTTTCCATTGGTTCTCACAAAGTGTGCTTCTCTGGGTGGAGCAGGCTGGTGCTTTAGTTGAAACCAGGTACCTTTCTCTTTGGCTTCTATCTTTTTCTGGTCATCTTCCTTCACACGTTTTAGGAAGCTATCTCTGCTCTTAGAATGTTTAATATACTCAATACACACATTGATTCTCTTGGCAAGAATCTTGCCCTAAACTTGTTTGTTCACAACAATGCCAACAGCATGCTGGGTAGCATTGTAGACTCTTCCAGTTTTGCCATGGTAACATATGTGGGGCATTCCTTTTTGAACAGTACCCATTCCCTTAATGTCTACACTATCACTTTTCTTGTAGATTCGCATATATGTTGCCAAAGGAACAACTACATGTTTTCTAAAAGACCTAGAGAACATATATTGGGTGCCTCTCCTCTTCTCCTTTGTGTTCGTCATTTTGGTTAATTACTGGAAGATGGCAGTTCCGGCCAAAAGGCATTATCCAACTATTTTAAATGACATGCTCTCTTGAATGAAAATCAAGCTTGAGGACAATGTTCTGCTTATCATCATTTTGCCTCTCAATTTTCCTGTTGTCTTTGGCACTGAGGCCTGTCTCAAGGACAGGAAGCATGGTGATTGGTCACATGATCTGTTCTGCTGAAAGGAAAAAGCATGGTCCCTGTAGTCCCTGTCTTCTTCCCAAGACAGAGACCAACATGGGGCCAAGTCTAGGGGTTATCCTCAGAAGTGCTGGCTCACTTTCAGCTACCTGTGAGGCCCCTCTCTTGTAGGTTGAGAATTTTTAGAATATCCCTGGTCAGCCTCACTCTTTTAGAGTGAGGAGAAATCTTTCCCAGTTGTCACAAACTTGGTATCGTTCAGCATTTTTTAGCTAGTTACGTTTACAGTTAAGAAAATGAAAACCATGGGCATCTTTTCATTTTCATCTCTAAAACTGTTAATTAAATTTACTTTTAAGCTGTGGATGTACGTGTTCTTTGATTCTGACATACCCTCTGTGGGGGACATGCCCCCTGCTGTGCCACCCTCTCCCACTCCTTTCCATCCCCTATTCCCACAACCAGCTGAAATAACTGCTTTCTGGATCAGTCAGTAGCCTAGTGGTTAAGGGAGCCAGATCCCACACAGCCGAACTGCAGATTGAATCCCAACCCCAGTACCTTGAAAAACACAGCAAGCACATGTACATGTGTGCCCGAAATTCTGATAGGATAGAAAAACAGAGAAGGGATTGCAGCACGACCACATCCCATTGAGGGGGTACTTTCTTCCTTGCCTTCTCCCTCCCTCTTTCTGTCTCCTGTCTCTGGCAAGTGCATGTGCCCACTGGCAATTAAAAATTAAAAAAATAGAAAATAACTGTTTTCCAGATGCCATCACTAGCAGCTAACATTTATGGAATGTTTTCTATAAACCAAAAATAATTGCAGCAGACATTTTTACAGTACTTATTCCATACCTGTCATTTTTTCAAAAAGCTCTGTCCATATATTTATTAATTTCATTCTTGTGATGGCCTGAGGGTTAGTATCATGAGACATAGGGTGAATGACTTCTACAGTCTCACAGCTAGCAAGTGATGGAACTGTGTCGTGAAGCAAGGTGTTCTCTTCTCTGTTGTCCTAGCAGTCACTGTTCCAACCTCCTCCCTCAGATAAGAAGCTAACAACTTTTTATAGGTATGAGTTAATCTTCTCCTCTATACTCTGATGGTTTATTATTCTCCCATTTTATGGCTAAGCAGACTGAGGTCTGGAATTTTAGCATGGAGGGACAAACAGCAGAGGGAGCCGTGAGAGCTTTGGAGATGGAACCAATAAAGGTCTCGTTTTGCTCTGTTGGTTTTGATGCCTCCACTAACATCCTCCCCCTCACCACGACTGCTAACAGTAACAGTGAAGTGAAAAGGTCTCCTTGCATCCCTCAATCCTAGGACAAGTAGCTTCTGCAGCATGAGGAAGAAGTAGGGCCGAGAGTGCGAGCAAGCCTGTTCATGTATTGCTAATTGCTTAAACATCATGGAAAGGAGTTGTCTTATTATGGGTTTTTTTGTGGGAAAGCTTTTCGTACAATGCTGGCCGACTCCTGAGCCTTAGAGTAAACAACTACATCATCCTGTACAGAGAGTCAGGAAAAGGAAACTGTAAGAAAATATCAAACTCCTGCAGCTTTTTTTTTTTTTTTTTAAACACAAGTGGAGGGAAATGATGTTTAGGGGGATTTGTCAGGGTCCTTATAATAGAGGGCTGTGTGGATAATGAACCCCTTCCTAGGTCATATATCTGAATAACCGTTTCCCACACTGTACTTTCTTCTTAACGCCCTCTCTGCAACATAGGAAAATCTACCTGCAAAACACAACTAGAAGATTATGTAAACCATTAGAAAGTGGAGATTCTTCCCATCAGGGAGCGCTGAAAAGACCTCCTTTACAGACCTGTTAAGTGACAGACCTGACCGCTCCCCGAGGGCCTCACATTCTAGGGTACAAAATTCTTGCTGCTGTTTACACCATTCAAGACAGTGGATGGTGTTCTAGGCGCCCCCTTGCATGTGAAGAGGGCACTGGAGAACCTTTCAGATACAGATTCAAATTCAGATACAGATTGCAAACTTGCCCCCCAAAAAACAGTACAGCAGATATTAACCTCCTCAGCTAATGCCCATGTGGTATAACCCACAATGGAGCTGCAGGACTTTCTTGGATCCCTGGTTGGGCTTAAGCTTTTCATGTCTTACCACAGTATCTCAGAAATAGGCTTGGAGAGTGGGAAAGACTAAGAAGAATGGCAGTGTAATGCTTTGCAAGGCAATCCCACACGAGAAGGTTCCCAGTTTAAGTCCAGAAGCCTCCCTCAGTATGCCAAGTACAGTCTTGCTCATTGTCCATGATCTGCGTTGGCTGGGGTAGATTGTGTCAGGACCTTGTTGGGGTTGGTCTCTCTCTTTCTCTCCATCTTGTTCATAGAAGACAAACTATAAGGACAGAAGACACAGTTATCAAAAGCACCCGGCTGTTCCAACTATGCATCCCACCCATGTGGGGAGGATTCTGAGGTTCTGTTCCTTCCCCCCAATTGCCATTACTACTGGAAAGCTATTGTACCTTTGTACCTTTTGAGTGTGGTTTTAGATACACACAAGATGTAAAGCTGGTACCTTAGGTGTAGAACTCTTTTCCACAGTAAATTGTATTGTCTCCCAAAAAAGGAATTCGCTACTTAAATGACTTTGCCCTTTCCCCTCGTAATCCACTAGCCTTTCAGTCCATTCATTACCTGTAGGGCATGCTATTTTTAAACAACTTCCCTGTGAATGATGTTGCAAACTCCATGTGAGTAGAGCTGAATATTTAAATGGAATTCCCTTAAATACTATCTTGGATAGTAACAGCAGCAGATTACAGTGGGAAAGCCATTTTGATTTTTATTTGAAATGAATCACTCATGGAAGGAGTTTTACAAATAGACCAAAAGAACTTGCCCAGTTTTACTACCCTGTTCTGAGACTTTGGGTACCACCCATGGCCTGTAAAATAAAATGTCACTCTCTTTTCCTTCGTTGGATCTCAACATGCCCCCTTCAGGCTCACTGCCCACTTTCTGAAAACTCTGGCATGTGAATTCCTGTGTTTCCCTTTGCCTAGGGTGACCCAGCCCTGCTTCTCTCACATCTCCCTCTTCTATGAACTCTACCATCCATCTGAACCCCTCATCTCTGCAACCACCACGCACAGTATCACTAGGCCTTCAGATTTGAATGCACAAGTATCTTATCTTTCTAAATCAACTGTAAGCATCTGAATGCAGACACATTTTTCTAGCCCTTTTTACCCTTTTTGTGTTTAGGACAAACTCACCTAGAGTAAGTGCAGTGAGGTGGCAGTGACGGTAGTGATATCTAGTGTGGTCACACACATCAGGAGTCATTTCTCGAATTAAAATTGGGTGATTTAACAGCTACTCTCTCGTGACTCCTCCCTCTCTCTCAACTCAAGGTTATAGCATCCTGAATTATCACATGTTCTTCACAGCCCCTGCTAATTGATTGCAATTAGCATAGTAGGGAGCTTGTATTTTCAGTCTTTCTCCCCTTAGATAAACTCACCTCACACTCCTTAGGAATAGGCATCTCATGTTGAATAGGCCTTTAGTGTTTGGAGAACTGTTATTTTGTCTGCTTTTGTTTTGGTGAACTTCCAGCAAATTTTTAAAACACCATTGAACCTTGGTTTCCTCCTCCACATAATAATGCTTCCCTTAAAGTTCTGCTCTGAGAATTCAGTGATCACATATGTGACCTTTAGCACAGTGCCTAGTATGTAGCACACATGCAACTTGTAAACTGCTTTATGAAGTCTTTTGTACATTATCTTCACTTTACCTTCTTGATACCTGTGAGATAGGGAAGCACTGGTGTGTGTGTGGGGGGATTTTTTTGTTTGTTTCTCACAGATGAGAAAATAAATGCAAATCAGTGAGGGAACTTACTCAAGGGCCCATGTTGTATGAAGATCTGGGACTGGAATTAGATCTTTTTAGGCCCACTCTGATGCCTTTCTTCTTTCTGGCAATGTTCATTTTGGGGAGCAGGAGCGGGCAGTCTCTGCCTGTGGAATGAGCCTCAACACCCACCTTCTGCCTGAGGAAACTACTATACTTCTCTTAAAATGCATATGGGTTTGCTGGTAGAACTTGCCTTTAATTATGGTCAAGCCACCTCTTCACCCCCAGCCTTCTGGACCCTTCTCCCTGCTTGACTCCAGTTGTATAATTTGTTAAAGGCTACTACATATTTTTCTTGCATCCTGTTCATTTCAGAAAGTTCCAGGATGACTTGGGAGTTTTTATTGGCTAGACTGAAAAATACCCAGGCAATGATGTTGTGTTGATTTTTGGAGTCAGATTGGCTAGAGCAAGAAGTGATTTATGAAAAGCCCGGTAACCCTAGAACCTCCTATTTGGGAGGCTGAGAGAAAGGGATGAAGAATTTTAATCCTCTCTTGATTTCTTCATTAAGAATCACTCTAATTGGTCATGGGTAAATTTTCCCCTTCAAGGTGTGTACTCTTTTAGATATCAAAAAATTTCATATTTCTCAGCTGAGACTTCCACATCTGTACCCTGCCAGTGTTTTCGGCTGTGAGAAAAGAGCCCTTTGCTCTTTTAATAATTCATCATGTACTGGAAACAGGAAAGTATGGATTGAAGTAGCAATCATCAGTGCTGCTTCTAAAAGTCAAGGCTTCATTTATAGAACTAGAGCCATCCAATTGGAAGAGAAAGGCCAATTCTCATCTGTAATCAGTGTGAGCAGTATAGAAGCATGAAATCAATGGCTTCTGCTCATGATGCAATGACAAGAAATTGACATGCAGTATTCACAAAGATCAGTCATTTCTAGGAGAATTAAGAAAAAGAGTAAACCAAATAAGAGTTATGGATTTAGGCATATCATTTTCGATTGCAGTATATCACCACATCATCATGGGGCGGAGGCAAGAGAAGAGAAGGTCAGGAGCCATGGCTCTCATCTTCCTCACTAGTTGTGGTGGTGGGAAATCCCATCAAAGTGGGAGGTTTCCTTAGTCTCTACAGAACCCTGACCTATCTTTTAAAGGTCCTCAGGCATGGATCATATAGTCTTAAGTTTATCATTTCCCCTTTGACAGTGTTCTCAAACACTAGTACGCTTTGGTTCTTTCAGGGAGATGGTTAAATAGCATACTACAGATCCCATCTCGGGAGATACTGATTTTTATTTTTTTTTTTTTGAGAGGTTTTTGCTATAGGGCGCGTGCGCTCGCCAGACAGAGAGAGAGAGAGACATAGAGAAAGCGAGAAATCACCCCCCAGAGGGGATGGTCACGCCGCAATCCCTTCTCCTCCATTTTCCTCTCGGGATCTTGGGCACGTACGCACACGCACCCGGCGTGAGTTGTAAGCCACCGGGTCTGGGACGCGAACCGCGGTCGACTACGTGGGAGTCCAGCGACATAGCCATTATGCTAACTGCTGGTTCCCAGGAGATACTGATTTTGTAGGGTGTGAGAATTTGCATTTTTTAATGCAAGGGGCTGACCACACTTTGAGGCATACTACCTGATAGTGGCATAGCCACCTATTATTAGAGTTGACTTTAAAATTAATCAGCAGGTTACTGCTCTAAGCACTCTCTTAGACCTGACAAGATTTGGAAAAGACCCACATGCTCGGAGCCTTAGCCTTGAGAAAAGTGTGCATGGAAAGGAATGAGCAATGCAGGACTTGACAGATGTAGATGCTAGGCTACTGGACATGTCCAAAAAGGCTGGAAAGCACAAGAGGACAATAATATAATTCATAACAAATACCTGTTGAGCATTTGTATGTGTGTGCATCTGTATATGTACTTACATATGCATGCACATACATATGTATATGGTACATGATAAATATAAGTTACTATATATGGCATAATATGTATGAAGTGCATGTATACACATATATGTGTATGTTTAGCCTAACACTATGTAGGCTAAAAATAAGATGCTGTAATAGATTTTTATACAACACCTGTTTGTCATGCATCTACCACATACAAGGCACTATCCTAGATGTCGGAGATCTAGCAGTGAACAAAACCACTGGAAATAGTTTAAGACATTTAAAATATTTTTCCTAGCACTTATGTTTGATCAGGGCCATGAAAAAAGTGAAGAAATGAGCTGTTTGGAAATCTAGGGGCAGAACAGTATAGGCAGAAGGTCAGTTAATGCAAATGCCCTGAGATGGAAGAGTGCCTGGCATAGGAGCAGTGAGGAGGCCAGCGTGGCTGGCGGAGAGTGAACTAAGGGGAGGTAGAAGGAGACAGAGTCAAAAGGAGAGCAGGTACTCACCCGAACATCCTAAGGAAAGGATATGGCTATATTAAAAACTTAGGTCTCTGGACAAGGCAAGACATGGCAAGCACAGTCTAAGGGATATAGGCAGACAGTCTTGAAAAGGGAGCATCTACTCTTGACTGGGTTGATCAAGAAGGCCTCTTGTAAGAGGCAGGACTTGAACTCATGAGGATGCTGCAAGCCAAGAGGAAGCTTGAGAATGTTGCTGGCAAGAGGAATGTGAACTCAATCCAGAGGGGAGTTCGTGTAGGGGTCTCGGGGAAGGTGGAGATGGTGCTGTCTTTGTGAAAACCAGTAGAGGTTTGGCTGTCCCAAGTTCCTCCCATCAAGCAGGCAACTTGGCCTGGGCTGGTTGAATACCAGCTCTCAAAAGCTTTCTGAAGCTGCCAAAGCACAGGCCCTCCACCCAGCCTGCCTCCCCACTGCTATTGCCCACAAGCTTGGGTTCAGCCTCTCTACTTGCTGACTCAGACTTTCCTATCCCCCTTCCAGTGATGACTATCACTCTGCCAGAGGCACAATCCAGGTCCCTTCCCAGCCACAGACATGCTCCCCAGACATAAATCTCTGAGGTCTGTAGGAATTCTCTCCCTCTTTCTGGCACCACTGGAATCCCAAGGCTACAGGGTGGGCAGCATTCTTATGAGAAGTATTGCTCAGCTTCTGGACTAAAAAGGCATGTTAGAGCTGAACATTAGGATCCCAACCTCCAAGTCAGGCTTATCACAAGCAAGCCGTGGGACCTTCTTTCTTTCCTTCCATCAGTCATTACTCATGTGTGAGAAAAGCAGGGAGCATTGTGACTGTAGGACATGGTGAAAGGGATTACCTGCTAAAGCCGTTTGGTTTAGTAATGCATTGTTACATAAACTATTTTGGAGGAGTTCAAATATCCCCCAGGCTAATGCTTACACCTCTAGGATGGTAACACTATATCTGAGGATTGTTTTACTTGCCATTTTTCAAAAGAGGGAGAAAAATACCCAAGTCATTATTCAGCCTAGCGATAATACTTTTGAAGGAAACAACGGCAACTCCCAAACCTTTCTTCTGAGGGCAGGACTTTGTGGAGCTATTGTTTCTCTCAGGTCACCCTTCGACCTAGAGAGACTGGTCTGAGCTTTAGTCAGGCTGCAAGGGTGATGAGGAGGGCTTGGGGAGCCAGGAAGAGAGTCTTCGGATGACAACCTCACTCAAGCCAGGAGGGAAAGATCCCTGGCTTCAAAGCCAGGGCATGAGTGGCCTCTCCTTTTGGTGCGAATTGACTTTGGGCAAATTACTTGAAACTCCTTGAACCTTAGTTTCCTTGTCTTAAGAATGTAAGTGGGGTAGGGTGATAACGACCATCTCTTAAGGTCGTTTCAAGGCCAGGGTGCAATGATGTATGGCAAGTGCCTAGCACGGTGACTCAATTTCCTTCTTTCCTATCTAGCATCAACTGAGAAATGAAGGAGAGCAATTGGGAGTGGTACTGACGGGCTGGGAACCCTTCCTCTGTCTTTTGAGCCCTTTAGACTGTTGGTATAATTATGAGGAAAAAAATTAAGAGGCTACATAGCATTTAAAATTCTTTTTAAAGACATACTAGCAGTAAATGCCAAATTATTGAAGTTCCCAGACAAGAGAGCAAATGTCGGGTCTTGGCAAAGTGGGATGGGGAATTTTCTGAGTGTGATATTTGAATAAAGAAATCTAAACTGGGGGGGAGGGGAAGTTTGCCCAGATCTTATCATTGTACAATGAAGAGTTATATAAAAACTGTTTGTCCCCACTGCATGTTTACTTACCAATGGGCAGGATATCTCACAGGCCAAAAGTTCAAGCTACTGTTAGCTCCCAAGTGGTGTGTGAACTTAAAATGAACCAGTTTCAGAAAGGCTCAAAAAATGATTTGGCACATAAATGCTTCTGCCTCCCAGATGTTCCCCAATACTCGCCATGATCTTTGGTGATATGTTAAACATTTAGGAGGATGAAATGAAAATATAGCGATAACAACCTCCTCGCAGTTGCACACTCTCACCAACAGACTCGCATTTTCCAGATATTTCCTGGTAATGACTTTGTTCCATTACATCAAACTGCTAGGCTTAGCTGTACTTCATAATGATAAAACAGGACTCTGCTACCAACTCCAAACAGGAACGACAAAAATAGTGATTTGGTGAGATTTTTTTAAGCTCTAATTTACTTTGAGTTTTCTTTCTTTTTGCTGTAGCCACTATGAAAATCTTCAAGTTGGGAATCTGATCTTACTAAGCATATTTGAAATACCAGTACGGTTTCTGGATTTTAGTAACACTCAGAAAAAAAAATTTTAAGTGGAACTTTACATAGTGTCTTAGGCTTCCTAAACATTGTTTAAATGTACTTGAGTGTGGTGGTAAGATCATGGCCTTAAATAAACCCCTGTCTACTCTGCTCTAACTAGTGGGCAGCACTTTGGGGCAAGGTACTTTCTCTATGCTTCAGTTTCTTTGTATGCAAAATAAAAATAGCCATAGTCACTAATAAGTGAGTTTTGAGGATTAAGTGAGTGGCTGCAAAATGACGTCCTTGGGAAAGTGTGTGGTACTCATAATTTGCTGTATTTTCTATTGTTACTGTCTTCAAGTTTATCATCTTCTGCTCTCCTGCTTCTATCCTAGTTTCTTTACTTGTCTCATCTCTTCCTGCTGTGGCAGTCGTAGTTTCAGGGCCGATAACCCACCACCAGTTCTGCTGTACTTGACCCTCCAGGCTTCAGGTCTGCACATTAGCAGTCTTAAGTATCATGTTTAAAAGTACATTTTTTAAAGAATTATTTATTTCATTTCATTTCTTGTCTTTACTTATTTTAATTTGACCAGAGAGAGAGAGAGAGAGAGAGAGAGAGAGAGAGAGAGAGGGAAAGAGAGAAAGCAAGCCGCCAGGTCCAGGACTTGAACTTTAGTCAGCCATCTGGGAGTCCAGCGCCTTTAACCACCACACCACTTGTGGTCCCATTAAAAATACATTTTAAGGGAACCAGCAGTTAGCGTAATGGCTATGTCGCTGGACTCCCACGTAGTCGACCGCGGTTCGCGTCCCGGACCCGGTGGCTTAAAACTCACCCCGGGCGCATGTGCGTGCGTGCCCAAGATCCCGAGAGGAGAATGGAAGAGAAGGGATTGCGGCATGACCATCCCCCCTGGGGGGTGATTTCTCACTTCCTATATCTCTGTCTCTCTCTGTCTGTCTGGCGAGCGCACGCACCCTATAGCAAAAACCTCTCAAAAAAAAAAAAAAAAAAACATTTTAAAAATCTGCTCTTAGGGTCTAAATTCGAGCTCTGGATTGGCTCCACCTTCTTCCAGAAGCCTACTCTGCCTAATATCCTCTAAAATATTTTTCCTCTTAATTTTTCTGTTGTGTATTCCAGAAATAGTTAAGAATGACAGTGTTGGCATTTGGCCTGAGGCACAGAGACCCTCTCAGTTAGACATAGGCTCTACTTTTTCACTGATCCGGGAAGAGGTTTGGCTTACCCACCGTCTGCTCTCCCTGGGTTTATATACAAGTCTCTGCAGCACACTAGTCTTACTCTCTACTTGAATTGATTGTGCTTCTGGGTTACTGTACTTGTGGGCCTGTGCTGTTTCTAGAACTGCCATTTTTACCTATGAGGGGAAGATGTTTGATCTGAATAACTATTTTTGAAAATTTTGATTTCTCAATCTGGCCAACATTTCATTACCCGTGGCTTGGTGGTTCCCTTAAGGGAAGGTCAATGGCATGTGAATCTCTCTACTTCCAGAGACAAACACAATGTCAGGCTTACAGCAGGTGCCTAAGGAATGTTAACTAAATTCAGTGGGAGTGGACTCAAATAATGACTAGAATTTTAGCTGGTAAAAACAGAAGAGCTAAGGCACCAGGGAGAGGATCCACGAAGAGCTCTTCATCCAGGAGACTGGTGAAAAACAGGAATCATGAGAGGTGACCAGCAATCAGACTGCAAGGTAAGTACACACAAGAGTACATGGACAGATAGCAGAGTGCTCTGTCTTCCTTCAGTCAGTGCTGTCTACCCTGGTTTCAGATTTGAACCTCTTGGGCTACTTTAAAAACATATGGCAACTCCCAAGGCACAGGCAATAATCCCTAAAATAGACAAGTGGGACTATATTAGACTAAGAAGTTTCTGCACAGCAAAGGACACAGTAACAAGTGTGAACCGACAACCCTCAGAATGGGAAAATATTTTTGTTAAATATGCCTCAGACAAGGGACTGATAACCAGAATACATAGGGAACTCAAGTGCCTTATGCGAAAAAAAATGATTAACCCAATTAAAAGGTGGGAAAATGAGCTGAACAAAAGTCTCTCTAAGGAAGACATACGAATAGCCAAAAAGCATATGAGGAAATGCTCAACATCCCTCATCATAAGGGAGATGCAGATAAAAACTACAATGAGATACCACCTAACCCCTGTCAGAATGGCAAAGATTAAGAATATAAAAAGTGATAAGTGTTGGCGGGGATGTGGTGAAAAGGGAACCCTCCTACACTGTTGGTGGGAATGTAAACTAGTTCAACCACTGTGGAGAACAATATGGAGGTTCCTCAAAGATCTACAAATAGAACTACCATTCGATCCAGTAATCCCACTTCTGGGTATTTACCCAAAAGACAGGAGAACGCTCAGTCAGAAAAGTGCTTGCACATCAATGTTTATTGCAGCATTATTCACAATTGCCAAGACATGGAACCAACCTAAATGTCCACAAACTGATGAATGGATTGGAAAAGTGTGGTATATATACTCTATGGAATACTACTCAGCCATAAAAAATAACAAGGCCCTGGAATTTGATAGAAAGTGGTCAGATACGGAGGATATATTGCTGAGTGAAGTAAGCCAGGATATGAAAGAAAGATATTGTATGTATCCACTCAATATATACCGACTATCAGCATTCTATGATAGTGAAAAAAAATTGGAGGACATAAAAGCAGTGAAGATACTTAATGAGAATAGGACAATGTGGAATGGGGGAAGTGAAGAGAAGAGGATAGAGAAAGATAACAAATGAACAATAGAGAGGTAGGACATTAGTGAGAAACAGATATGGCTTATTAACTGTTGATGTTGACATGTATAGTATTCTCAACTGGATTTGTCTGAGAAGTATTTCATGATGGGCAAAGTATTTGTACAAGCAACATGAGAAATAGCGATGGACTGTCTTAAAAAATAATTAGAATCATAATAATGATTGGGGAAAACATAGAAAAGATATTGAATGTTGAAGCGGGGAGATTAATGTCTCTGTACTGACTGACATGCATGGCATTCCCTTTTGAAAAAGTAATGTAATACAATGTAAAGTTATATGTAATTCAATGTAATATAAAGAAGAATATGATGATAATAAAAAAAAAAAAAAAAAAAAACATATGGCAATTCTACCTAAATTAATCTACTTGTTTAATGCAATCCCTATAAAATAGCAAGAGACATTCTTCACAGCTCCAGAAATGACAATCACAGAATTTGTCTGGAATCATAAAAGACCCTGTTTGCTAAAACCACCCTGCACAAGAAGACTGGAGTAGGTAGCATCCTTCTCCCTGACCTCAAAATACATTTCAAAGCTGTGATCATCAAAACAGCATGGTATTGGCACAAAAGTAGACCTGAGGTCCAATGGAACAGAGTAGAAACTCCAGAAATGAGCCCCAAAACATACAGCCAACTTATTTTTGACAAAGAATACCAGTCAATCTGGTGGGAAAAGGGAAACCTCTTTAGCAAATGGTGTTGGAAAAACTGGGTATCCACCTACAGAAGAATGAATCTGAACCCCTGTCTATCACCATTAACAAAAATCAACTCAAAGTGGATCAGAGATCTAAACCTAAGACTACAAACTATAAAATCACTGATGGAAAACACTGGGGAAACTCTGGGAGACATTGGGGTAGGCAAAGACTTCTTAAGCAAGTCCCCCAAAGCACAGGCAATAATCCTCAAAATAGGTGGGATTACATCAGATTAAGGAGTTTCTGCACAGCAAAGGACACCATAATTAGTGTGAATCAACAACCCTCAGAATGGGAGAGAATTTTTGTTAACTATGCCTCAGATTAGGGACTGATAACTAGACTACACAGGGAACTCAAGCAGCTTACCCAGAAGAGAATGATTAACCCAATTAAAATATGGGAAAATGAGCTGAATAAACAACTCTCTAAGGAAGACATAGGAACAGCTAAAAAGCATATGAAAAAATGCTCAGCATCCCTCATTTAAGGAAGATGCAGATCAAAACCACAGTCAGATACCACCTAACCCCAGTCAGACTGGCAAAGATGAAAACAACAAATAATGATAAGTGCTGGAGGGGATGTGATGAAAGGGGAACACTCCTACACTGTTAGTGGGAATGTAAATTGGTCCAAGCCACTGTGGAGAACAAAACAGAGGTTCCTCAAAGACCTTCAAATAGAACTATCATATGATCCAGCAATTCCACTCCTGGGTATCTACCCAAAGGATAGGACATCACTCAGTTGGAAAAGTGCTTGAACAACTATTTTTATTGCAGCATTATTCATGATTGCTAAGACTTGGAACCAACCCAAATGTCCACAAACTGATTAATGGATTGAAAAATTGTGGCACATATACTCCATGGAATACTATTCAGCCATAAAAAACAATGAGGACCTGGAATTTGATAGAAAGTGGATGAGTATGGAAGATATGTTGCTGAGTGAAGCAAGTCAGGCTATGAAAGAGAGACATGGCATGTCTCCACTTAAGATATACTGACTGTCTGCACTCTATGGTAGAGACTGAAAAACTAGAGAACATAAAAGTATTAAAAATTGTAATGTACACTAGAGACAAAGTGGAAAGAGAGTGTGGGAAGGGAAGAGCATAGGAAAGGAAAATTTGGGAGGAAAATGGAGAGGTAAGACACTTGTGGGACACAGATAAATATCATTTGTTGACAAGGATGTGTATAATAGTCTCAACTGGGCTGGACTGAGGCATAAATCATGCTAGGTAAAGTCTCTTCATAATCTTAATGATATACAGTGATTTAGTGTATGAATAATAATAAAAATGAAAAAAAAATATCACCTCCTGGCCTCACCCTAGTTCAGCCGAAACCGAATTTTTGCAGGTGAGCCTGGAGAAACATCTTGGGGGAGGATTGTGAGCCATAGGACTTTCAGGGACATTTAACAGAATATGGGGAGAGCTCCACATCAGGAGGCTTCTTTTACTGTAAACTGTAACAGTCTTGGGGAAAAAAAAAAAAAAGGCAGAATTTTCCTCTAAGTCTTCCAAGCTAGAATTTAGAATTTCAGAGTGACTCTAGAAAGCATTGGGTAAAAATCATGAAAAGAGATCAGTTTATGGCAGCATTAACAGTAAGAACTAGTAAAGACCAGGGAAGGCAATGCTATGGACTAACTACAGCTACCTTTTCTTTAATTATAACTTTTGCAGTCTGAAAATAGCAGATTTTCCAAAAGCTTGCAAACTAACTAATAGCAATTTTAAATGTAGACTTTACCATCTAACGAAAGCCACAGTGAGTACCAGGAACGAGAAGTTTGTGAGTTAATTTGGGTACTGTTTATATTTTCAGTATTCAAAATAAGACATTCCATTTAACTGTCATATTCTGACTTTTTGAAAGTCATTTCTATCCATGAGTAAGTGGCATGAGGTGTTCATTTCTTGCATGAGTAGATTGATGTTTCTCAGGTCTTCAGGTTCACAGCAGAGACTCAATCACAAGCTTTTCTTATATTGGTACCAGTAGTTCAGCCATGGAGCTTAAACTAAGAAATGATTACTTTGGTCTTAAAATATTGAGTATACCCATGCCCTATGTAAAAATTCAAAGCAGAATTAAAATGCTTTTCGTGTAAGGATTTGTTTTAGTTTTGTCCTTTTATAATTCATTATCTGATGTTTTACCTTTCTTAAGTCATATACACCCCCTGGGGAGCATTTTGGTTCCCCCTTCTTTTTTTTTTTTTTTTTCCTTTTTTTTAATTGCCAGAGGTGTGAGCATGAAAGAGAGAGAAAGAGAGAGAGAGAGAGAGAGAGAGAGAGAGAGATGAAGGCACCCCCTGCCTTGGAGTGTGGTCATACTGCAATTCTTTTTCCTCCAAAAGTCTTCCATCCTGTTAGGATTTGGGGTAGACAGACACAGTGCCTGGCATGTATTTCAAACTGCTGGGGTTGGGATTTAAACCAGGGTCAACCATGTGGGATCCAACTCCCTTGTGTAGGCCTTAACCACTGTGCTATGGGGTCAACCCTGGGTTTGTTTTGCCTTTGTTCTGTTAAGTGTATTTATTTATTTCATGAACGAGAGAGTGACAGAGAGACAGGATGTCCATCAGGGTCTTTTGTTACAGTTCACCTCAGCTTCAGCCCCAGATCATGAGCACACAAATGCCTGGTGTGTTCAGGGAAGTCTCTGGATGCAGACTCAGAACCTTCCCATCAGGGTCAGTCTCACAAAGTGTAGCACTTTGCTGCTGCACCGCCACCCAGCCCCCATAGTGGGTTTTATTTATTTATTTATTTTTTATTTTTTAAGAGGTTTTTGCTATAGGGCGCGTGCGCTCACCAGACAGAGAGAGACAGAGAAATAGAAAGCGAGAAATCACCCCCCAGAGGGGATGGCCACGCCGCAATCCCTTCTCTTCCATTCTCCTCTCGGTATCTTGGGCACGCACGCACATGCACCCGGCGTGAGTTCAAGCCACCGGGTCTGGGACTTGAACTGTGGTCAACCACGTGGGAGTCCAGCGACATAGCTGTTACGCTAACTGCTGGTCCCGAACTCTTATCTTCCATTCTTCCTTGAGATTTGAACATGCACACACGTACCTGGTGTGCTCTTCAAGCTGCTGGGTCTGGGATTCAAACTGCAGAGTTGGCCATGTGTGATCCAGCCACCTTAACAACCATGCCATCTAGCTGGCCCATAGTAGGTCTTAAAGGGAGGAAAACATACTCATATTTTTCCTTCTCTTAGCTCAAGTCACATCCATATTGATTTCTAGAAGAAAGGCAGAAAAATGTGCAGTGCAAAAAGTTGCAGCATTTGCAAGACCTATGGGAATCTTGTCACACAGTCTAGGATAAGCCTCACAAGTATTGACCCAAGCACCTTCAAAGGCAGTGACTCTAGATTTGTTAGCTGCTGAGTTAACTACCAGGGCACAAATAATAGATTTTGTTTGTTTGTTTTTATAACGTAACATGCAAAACAAGGTAGTACTACAGTATATCCTTGTGAATACCTTTTCTTATATAATATGGCAAAGTATACAGTTACATTATATAGTTTAATTAAATTTAAAATTCTTTGAGCTGGAAGAATTTTTCTTAAAACTGCAGAGCCAGCAATTTGATGTTGAAAATACAACCTCTATTTCAACATTTTAGTTTTAATATTCTTATTTTACACAGTGAAAACATAGTACGAGTGTTTTTTTTTTCCATTGGTTGACTTCTAGTTAGCAAAATGTATGACTTCTGTATTGCAAGTTGTAATATAATTTGACTTGCAGTCTCTTTCCAGGAATCCATGGATTTTTGGTCATATGTTTATATATGAATTATAACTAAACCCCAACTACTGGTTACTGGGAATATTAATATTATTAATAGTAGGTTCGTGTAGGGATCAGCAGTTTGGATAATGGCTATGTTGCTGGACTCTCATGTAGTCAACCATGGTTTGAATCCCAGATTTGGTGGCTTAGACTCACACCGGGCGCATGTACGTGTGTGCCCAAAATCCTGAGAGGAGAATGGAGGAGAAGGGACTGCGGCATGGCCATCCCCCCTGGGGACTGATTTCTCTCTTTGTATCTCTGTCTCCCTCTGTCTTTCTGGCGAGTGCACGTGCCCTATAGCAAAAACCTCTCAAAAAAAAAAAAAAAATAGTAGGTTAGTGTAATAAAGGAAAAGGCAAAATAGGGAGCCAGATGATAATGCAGAGGTTGACTACATTTAAAGTTTTGTTTCTTGAAGCCTCCCTAACTACATTTAAAGTTTTGTTTCTTGAAGCCTCTCTAAACACCCCAAATACACATATTCCCATGATCCAGCTGGCTGGGGGGTGATTACAGTGTGAAAACCCTGTTGAGGGTGCTGTCTCTTTCTCTATCTCTTTCCCTCTTGCTCATGGAAGAAAGAAAAAAAGAAAGAAACTTTAAAAAGAAAAAGGAAAAGAAAGTCAAATTGTGACATTAGTATTTTATTAAGGATCAGTACTTGTTGGTCTGTATAGTGTGTGAATATCTTTGATGCTCCCAGCAAGGAAGGGCCGCAGCTTCCATGGCTGACCCACATTCTGTCTCTGGAAGTTCTTCTTCCTGGTGACTCTTTCCCCTAACAACCTACTGCCAAAAAGTAATGTTGCTACTTTTTATTCTTACTGAAGTGAAGAACAAAGCTTTTTCCATTTGTTTATTTCCTAGATCAATTAGAGTTTTTCACAGGGCACATTGGTAAAAGGGGAAAACAAACAAACAAGAGCTAATAGGACAAGTCAGAGTCTGAGATCCTGTTCCAAATTTAAATAAAGTCTAGTCACAAGGTAAATTGTCCAGCTGGGCTTAAGATACACTTAGGCCAGCCTACAGTTCTTCTCTGGAGAGCCATGGCCCTTTAAAGCTCATTGTATTACCCCATTGATCCTTCTATTTAATTTCAGTTAGTGACATGAGCCCTGAACAATATTCTTTCAAGTCACTAATGGGAGAAGAAATCTCCCCCAGGCCTTCTCTGTGGGGATGTCCATTCAGGTTATAAAATTCTGGAGGCCAAGGGTAGAGTACTCTCAGATGCCCAGTTAGAGAGTTCTCCCTAGTTAAACCAGTAATGATGACTCCAGTCTGATTCTGGGCTTCTTCATGGACATCCTTATTCACAGGCATGGTCCTGATCAGTGTTGTGATTTTGAGACATCACTGTACCAACCTGTTGTCTTGTGCAGGGTCTGTAATAGAAGGAAAATAGTATTTTCAGCAATCATATAGGCTCCTGTCTTTTCATGCCTTTTAGAATTCTGGTAGTTTCCAGAGAGACCCTCTTTGTTGTATAACTTCATTCTAAACTCACAAAGCAACTTCCCATCCAAATTAAACATTTGAAGTGAGAAAACTTTCTGGAGTCATAAAAAGTTTTTTTAAAGGTGTTCTGTAAATATGGGATTATTACTGATCCTTGTGCCAACATCATGTTAAATAAAACAGTTTCAGATCTGTACTTTTACTGACCCAGAGCCCTCTTTCATCACAGTTATGTCCTTAATCTGTTCTAGGATCATTGCCATAATCTTATCACTCTAATTATAGCCCCTAAAAATTTGAAATATGTTATATAACTATGAGCTTGTTTGGACTTCTTATAGACATGCTTATATGGCAAGAAAAACAACTTTCAGTCCAACAGTAGAGGGAAAGAGTCACACATGTGGTAACTATTCCAGTTTTGGGGTTTTTAAAGCAACATTAAAAATAAAAATGTCCTGTTGATATACTTGTAATATATTACATTAAAGATTTTTCAACTTAAAGGGCAGTTGCATAATCTACCCCTAGAGATAAGTGGTTCAAAAACGTCTATAACCAGAAAGTGTTGTAAATAACATCCACCAAGTTTCTTCATTCTAAGGACAGGAAAAGTGCTTATAATGTGGATGGGTTGGAGAATGTGGTAGAGGTGGAGGCATGGGGCAGGGTTTTGGACAGCTGAGATGATGCATCAGAGAAAGTAGGTGAGAGAAGGATTCTGTTACTCCTGAATGTTTCCCTGGATCCCCAATATGGGACTCCAGATGGAAGGAATCAGAAAGGAATTTTTGTTTATGAATCATTATAACTCTTACTAATTTGTTCTGAAAACATGGATATTATATGATTCTTCTGTGGAGTCTCCCATTTTTCCCTGTGGCAACCATCTCAAAGCAGATGCAGAATTCTGAAGGGGGAAGACCTTTGTGTGTAGAAAGGGTCATAAGTGTCCTGAACATATAGCAGTGAGAGGTGACATCTCGGGATCTGTCCTTGGTAGGATCAGGTTGGCCATCTTGGATAAGAAGTCAAAATGCATTCCTCTAATCCTATTTTGCAAATTAAATTCAGTTCCAAACTGTAAGTATAGATTGGGGAATCTATCTAAAACCCTGGTTTAGAGACAAAGAAGAATATAAAAGAAGGGTAGGTATGCAACAGTCTTAAAAATGTACAGAAAATATGTATTATGAAAAAACTAGGTGGATTTCAATGTTCTTTGTAGCAAAATAAACTTGTGCTTTAATTACATTTCTCCAAAACTATTTAAAGTCCCCCTTGTATCTGTCAAATTAAGGAGGAGAAAGTCTGGGGTGATTCTCAGTTACTGAAGGAAGGAAGACTTATCTGCATGAAATGACTAAAGGACACTTGAAGAGAAGAGAGAGATCAATGGAATATAGGCTGGAATAGTTGAAGAGGACTTGCACAGGAGTAGAATGGCAAGCTTTGAATTCTCAGAGATGAGCGGTTGCCAGACTGAAGTCTTGAAGGATGTCTAAAGCAGAGGGAGAATGCAGGAAGGCATATCAAGCAGGTTCAGCATTAGGGAAAACAAGGACACTCACCTGACCAGAAGGGGGGTGCATGGGAAGAGAAGAGTTTGAGTAGGCAGGTGGCAACTAGATGATAAAAGGTTGTGCATCTTTCTGTGAGGAAATGCTGCCTCATCCCTACATGGCCCCGGGGGAAAAGCAGGAATGTGTTCTACTGATTCCTCTGGCTGGAGGAATAGATATGAATCTGTCAGTGGTTCCAGAACTCTCTTTCCAGTGAGTAGTGGCCCCACAGCTTATGTACTGGCTGCTGTATGGCAACTCTTAGCTTTCTTAGTATCATAATAGTGGTTCAAATAGCTTTCCATATAAAAGACTCAGGCCAATGGCTCTGCTAGTTCTTACACTCAGTACCCGCTATTCCCTGAAACTATTAGGTCTCAGAGAAGACCAGCAATGGCCTTAGTTGGTTCATCTTGTATTTTAGAGGCTTTGATTCAGATGTAATCACTTAATTTTTGTCTGGGAGACATTCATATAATACCTACTGTTGTATTTATCTGTATTTGTGCCATGCTCAGAAATTTCTCCTCCCTGGATTTTCACATTCTTGCTATTGAGTTGAAGGGCTTGCTAAAATAGTGTGCCATTACTAGATTTAGGGTTTGTATTTTTTTAGCATTTGAAATGGGAAGTTCTATAGAAATCTGGAATGCCTAGTAGCTCTGATAGCAATGAGAATGAAGTGAGGTCACCACACACAAGGTTTTTGTTTTTTGTTTTTTGTTTTTTGTTTTTTTTTTGAGAGGTTTTTCGCTATAGGGCGCGTGCGCTCGCCAGACAGACAGAGAGGGACAGAGAGACAGAAAGCGAGAAATCACCCCCCAGGGGGGATGGTCACGCCGCAATCCCTTCTCCTCCATTCTCCTCCCGGGATCTTGGGCACGCACGCACATGCGCCCGGCGTGAGATTTAAGCCACCGGGTCCGGGACGCGAACCGCGGTCGACTACGTGGGAGTCCAGCGACATAGCCATTACGCTAACTGCTGGTTCCCACCACACACAAGGTTTTAATTTATACTAATTTAATTACAGGTGGGTAGCAAATAAATAAATTAGGCAAGGGCACTGAGGTCCACTTAGCCCTGGAGTGAGCATATTAGAGCTGTGGACCTGCTTGGCACCCAGGGTCTCTTAGCTCCTCTCCAATCAGGAGAATCTCTCCAGGGGTGGGCGGGTGGCATCACCACTCCACACTGTGTGTGAGTCTAATGTGTGTTGTACCATATGTATCTTATTATTCTATACTGTATCATGTGTGTAGTATATTCACTCTCTTCTTTCACTGAGCAGTATAATACAAAACTACATATTCTGTCCTATACAGGTGAGTTAAAGCAGCATTTTTCAGACCATAGGTCATTTTTAATTAGTGAATCATGAAACTCATTTAGCATGTTTCCTTGAGCATTTTTCTTTTAATGAAGTAGAATAGGATAGAAAATATGAGAATATAGCACTGTAGTAAAAAAAAGAGTTGGGAAAATTTTATTTGTTATTTACGTGTACGTATCTATGTATCATATACATACATACAAAAATACATACCCCCATACATACATATATACCCACATATGTGTGTGCATGTATATATATATATATGTGTGTGTGTGTGTGTGTGTGTCTCTGTGTGTGTGTCTACACATATATATCTACTGAGCCATTAGTACAGCGTGTTACAGTTTAAAAGTAAAATACTGACTTAAGTGACATTCAGAGCAATTTTCCTTTTTAAATATTTTTAAAAAAAGATTTATTTAATTCCATTTGTTGTTATTTTTTAATTTGACTAGACAGAGACACAGAGAGACAAAGGGAAAGCGAGAAAGCAAGCCAAAAGGTCCGGGACTCGAACTGTAGTCGGCTGTGTGGAAATCCAGTACCTTTAACCACCATGCCACCTGCCTGCCCCTCTTTATTTTTATTTTGATTTTTTAAAGATGTTTGCCATAGGGTCTATGTGCTCACTGGATAGAGACAGAGACAGAGAGAGAGGGAAAATGAGAAATCACCCCCAAGGGGGGTTGGCCACTACACAATCCCTTCTTCTCCGTGGATTTGGGCACACATGCATGCATACCCAGTGTGAATTTCAAGTTGCTGGGTCTGAGGCTTGAACCATGGTCATCCATGTGGAATTCCAGTGCCTTAACCACCATGCCACCTGCTGGCCCCAATATTCAGAGTAAGTTTGACCATCCTTTTTGACATACAGGATTTTGCCTCATGCCAATTTATTTCTCCTTCAGTCCTGCCTAAGACAGGCTGTTGTAGAGTGTGCTGATTTAGGATGGTGGGATTGCAGGGACTTCTTGGGCTGTGATGAGTAAGAACTGCAGTTTGTTTTATTCTTTCCTCTTCCTCTGAAGATCAAGGTAGGTCCACTCTGCTGTAGGTAATGGAGTGTGTTAGACTGTGGGTCTTAACCTGTAGTCTAGCACCCTAGCAGAGGGAACTGAGTCAGTAGGTGAGAAACTAAAATATCATCCCTAGGGGACAAAGACAGTGTTTCAAGAAGGATATCCTCAACTGTCATGGCAAAATCAAATGAAATCTTCTTCCAGAGAGACCATTGTCTCCACTCCCCACTCGCCCATCCAGCTGTGGCTGGAATTCATTCCTGCAAGACATACATGGGGCAGATCCAGTTCCTAAAACCTCAGCTGCCATCCTTTGTTCAGAGCAAACCAGCTGCTCAAAGGCTGACCGAGTAGCCAGCCTCCTGTCTCCAGCCTACCATGGCATTCTCTAGCCGCTGGTGTGGGCTTCAGCACTTGTTCCACCTCTATGACCAGAGATCACTTTTCTCATCAACATGCAGTGACACCTAACTCCACAGGGCAGTGTTTCTCTGAGAATGGCCTTCAGAACTCTTGCTTCTCATCAAAATCACTTCCTAAAGGAGAGTGGGCTGAGGCCCGGGTGATTTTAACAAGTACCTTAGGAGGGTTCTTTTGCACACCAAAGCTTGAGAATCTCAGCTTTAATGTTTCTTTAATATATACAATCACACAGTAAAGTGGAAATTTTTAAGCATTTAGCATTTTTTAATGAAAAAAGCTTTAAGAAGGCTTTATTTGGTTTCTTCTTGATTAGGGTTTACATAGCTGGTTGAAACTTTTAAAGGGAGGAAGGGTCAATTGTGTAGCTACAGTAGTAACATTGTAGCCCTGTTCACAATCTCTGGCATGGACAAGACCCCCTTCAGAATCCTCTTGAAATACCATTTTAGGGACTAGCAGATGGCGTAATGTTACATCACTGGACTTCCACATAGTTGACCACAGTTCAAGTCCTGGACCCGGTGGTTTAAAACTCATGCTGGACACGTGTACATGCATGCCCAAAATGCCAAGAGAAGAATGGAGGAGAAGGGATTGCGGCATGGCCATCCCCTCGGGGGATCATTTCTTGCTTTTTGTCTCTCTAGTGAGCACACATACTCTATAGCAAAAATCTCTCTTAAAAAAAAAAGAAAGAAAGAAAATAGTATTTTAAACAAGAACTTAAAGCACTTTAATAGCCAGAGTTCCTTTGGATGGGATTCAAGAGGGGCTACACATTCTCTGTTAATTTCCAATCTAGTCACTGAGGAACATTGTCAGACAAGCCCTATTTCCATTTTTATCTACCAATTTCCAAGCAGCTATTAAAAGCTCATCATGTGCCAACACTGAGCTTTCTGCCTCTTTCCTCAACTCATCACAGAAGGGCCTTTCTCAGCTTTGTTCTCTGACCCTTCTTCCTAAGTGAATTGTTTTTTAGGTCAGGAGAGATGTATCTAATATTTAAGAACTACTTGGATGAATCCTGCAATGTTTTTTGTTTTTGTTTGTTTTTCCTAGAAATCCAATCTTTCTGGTCATATTTATTGCTAGTTAGAGTAGTTTAAAAGCATTGGCTTTTGCAGGCTGGGCCAGGCAAGACAATGGCTGAGGACTTTCACTTGAACTCTGTCACTTGTCTGATTCCTCCTTGCTAAACTGTGTTCTTAATACCCATTGGAAAAAGCCAACAAATTATCTTCTCTCCAGTTGGTCTAGAGAATCCCAGGTACTTGAACTTAACAAGATCTCACTAGCGGTCGATATTACCAATGATACCTAGTTGCAGATGCTCTTTTTATAAAACAGTGAAGACATAAAGCTAGAGTAAGAGAAAGAAAATACATGTCATGGGAGATGTCTACTGGAAGCTATCATGCCCTCTGCCTGCCCAGCAGACTGTATAGTTAATAGAAGGGCTTTAGTTGGCACATTTCACAGTAACTTTGCTGGGTTAGTGATCTCAACAAAGCTCACATCCATTAGTCATGTGTTAGTTGTTGAATGTTTGAGAAACTGCATTTTAGGATACGGAATTTGATGGAGACAAACTCTGGACAATGTTGATTGTTAAAAGCTTCAAATCAAAGTGATTCCCTGCCACACTCCCTTATTTATTTACTTAACTATTTATTTTTGAGTGAGAATGCTAAAAGATTCATAAGCAAAAACTTGGGAATATTTATTTTTTTCAATAGAAAGGCTGTCTTGGCCTAAAATAAATCTCATCAAAGCATTTCCACTGATGCTAACCTTTAACTTACTACAGGAAGTTTTCTGTCAAGTACCAAGCAAGTCCTAGAAAATTGAATTTAATTTTAAAATACAGTTCTCTCTTGGCTTCACAAAGAACAGCTGGGTAGCTCATTAAAAGTAAAAAGTGCTTTGAAAATTGGAAGGTCAACATACATTAATGATCAATAATCATAAAATCAGTGTCTTTTAATTTAATTCATCCACTTCTGCACAGTGGCCAAAAATTCCACAGACGATCCCACCTGCTTATAATAGTAAGATTTAGTGACTTGCTTACAGACATATGAGGAAAGTGAGAATTAAGTTCTATTTTTTGTTTTTCTCTGACTAGGATCTTAGGGCAGTTACATGATCATTTTTGAGCTTCAGTTTCTTCTCTGAAATGGGGACAATACTCATTCCCATCTTCATTGACAGACTATCCTGAGACTTAAATGACAGCATTTTAAAAGGCCCCGAGGGATTAATAAAATAGAAAAATCCCATCTCTGTTTCTTTGGTATTCTAACCCCTATCAGTTTCCTACTTCCAGAGATTCTTCACATCCCAACAGGGACCCATATGAAGTTCACTTGACTCAAGGTCCTACCAATACTACTTGGCCACTGCCTCCTATCAAACTCTCTGAGCAAAGTCCTCAGGTCTTAGCCAAGAAGGGCAGGTTTACCAATTGTCAAGAGCTATCCAGTTGTCTGTATTCCTTTTTGTCCCGACATTTGGCCTTTCTCCAAGGAGAGAAAAATGATGGCTGGAAATGATCTACTCTGAATGGGAACTCAAGCTGGTTTTCTCTCTAGTCAAAAAGAAGCAACTGGCTGAGGTAAACCATTGTTGTGAAAGGTGAGCTCCTTCTGGTAGGAAATGCATCGGCCCTTGAATACAAAACGATCTGGTAAGTGAGCTCAGAACCTCCTTCACCTGAGGAAATTCTGCTTCTCCTACAAGACCCAACTCATTGTGATCCTGGTTCTTTTCCTTTCACCTTAGAGAGAATGTGTTCTGCACTTTCATACCTCTACATGGTACAAATCAGAGGATGGAATAATTAGTTGGGCCTGATGTCTGACTTACCTAGGAGGAATTCCAAAAAGGCTCTATAAGCGATTTGGTTAGGCTCTTCTCTGCAGTCTAGAATCCCAGGGCCTTTGCTAGAGTTCCCTGATGAGATGACTGACTTTTACAGTCTGAGTTGGAAGGGCTCAGTCCTTTCCGGATTGAGCTTATTGCAAGCCTGTCTGTTCAGGCTAATCCTTTGAATTGGCCTTTTACATATGCCATCCCTTACCTTATTCGATGGCCTTCATTGACTTCAGAGTTTCTGCAGAGAAGCTTCCTAGCCAGTCACTAATTGAAGAGTGGGCTTAGAGTATGATGGAAGCCTCTACCTCACTGGTTAATGCTATACTTGTTTCTTTCTAGTCCTGACAATGCACACAGAGCAGCTCCCTCTCAAGTCTATAGATCTTTTAAACCTCTGTTGACTTAGTGTCCTGATGTAGGCAGGAGATGAGACACATGTACCAGATTGGTGCAGAGCTCTTTACACATACATTTTGCAATGAACTGGAAGCTTAGACCAGAGTCCAACCCTTGGGCAGTAGAGCTAGTTCATACATGAATTGTTCCTGGGAAGTACTCTGGTCAGGGGCCGGCATCTGCAAGGTTCATACCTGGTTAAGGAAAGACTTTCTAGTTTTGTCATAGCTATGAGAAGTGTTCTTGCTTGAGGACACATAGATCACTGTGAGGCTTCTCCTCTGCCTTTTTTTTTTTTTTTTAAATATATATTTACTCGACTAGTCCAAGGGGTGTTTCACGTTAAGTAAATTCTCTATTCAAGTGAAATGATGTATAGCAATTGAATGTACAAAAATTATTTTAAAAAATTTCTTGAGTTCTATAAACCAAATAAACCCTATTTATTTCTTTATTTGTTATGATTTTCAAGCTGCCAGGCTCGAGACTCGAACCGAAATTGGCCATGTGGGAATCTAGCACCTCAGACACCACGCCATCTGTTGCCCCCCTCCCTCCACTTTTCCACAGTGAACGTTCATGTTCCCCACCAGCCCTAGAAATATCCCTTGGTCTCCCATCATGGGTTTCTATCTGCCCAATTCCTCATGCTTCACATCAGCTTAGCTCTTGATGATGTACCATGATTTCATGCTGTTTATATTTTCCCATCACAATGGTAAGACCCTTGGGGCAAAGACCAGACAGGCCCTTCTGTCTACTGAGTGCAACACAATGCTGGCCCCAGTGGGTCCCCTGAGAGGTGCCTAGAGCACATTCATCATGACCAGTGTGGAAAGCTGGAGGGTAAACACAGACCGCACTGACTGATGGGAAATGTAAAGTTCTTGCTGAATTAGAGTTTGGCATTTCCTCTACTGACTTTCAATTACCCAGTTCATGGGGATGGCTTAAGGAGCTCATGGTCTGTGATGAATCTCCTCAGATTATAAAGTCATTTCCATTAAATCATGTTTACCTTTCACAAGAAAAAGACCAAGCAGAAAAGTTCAACAGAGGACTGACACCCAGACTCGAGCACTGGTAATTTCTTATGAGCCCTTTGTGATTGTAGGGTTTATGAAATTTAAGTAAACGGTCTTCCTCCTAATCTTTGTGCCATGAGAAGCTGTCTGCGGGTTTATTTGCCAAGCTGTCCCGGCATGCCTGTGCTGTGGCACACCTAGGCTCCAGTGTACCGCTCCTTAAAAGGTGTCTAATTTCTGTAATTACTTTGGAGTTTAATTGGTTTAAACCATGTGGGTTGTGGTGGAGAGAAAACATTATTTCTAGTCTTTCAGCTTCCTTTCCCGCTGTCCGCACCTCCTTTCTCTCCCTTCCCCTCCCTTGGAAGCTGAATGGATTATATGATATGAGGTGTGACCTGAGGGGTTGGGAAGGAAAAAGGTTTCTGTTTCCCTCACCCTCCCTCTTCCCCAGCACTGGCCCCTTGATGAGGTTCCAAAGGTAACCTGGGACAATTTCAGGACACTGCCACCCTGGCCTTGTAAGAACATGAGGTGATAGATAAATTTGATTCTATTTCCCCCAGCCTTGTACTGGGAGTAATTTAGCAGCAGGATGACATGTTTGGGATGCATCTTTTCTCATGTCCTTTCTTTTTGTCAAACCCTGACTCTTTCCTAGAAATAAACAAACAACCATGACTGTAAAGATTGGGAAGCCAGTCTTGGGCAGGCAGATGTCATTATCTCATTTGCACAGATGAGGAAACCGAGGTTCACAGAGGTTATGTGGTCTATGGCATAGCTGATCTCCTGAGTAGAAGGTAGTGCCTTTGCCATTCCCACAAGCTGCTGATTTTAAGGTATCTTGATATCTTTTGGAGAACTTGGAAGCTAGTTCCTGGATTTAGCACCTGTTTTAAAGGCATACTGTATATCAGTTTCTTAGGATTGTTTCCCAGTTTCTTGGGGGCTTTTCCACTGGCAGGTAATTTTTCCTACTTTTCCCCCACTATTTTCATTTTATTGGAAGTAAAAAGAAGCAGTGATGCTTTTTGATGCATGAAAAGGGAGATTTGCCATATAATGTGTACTTGTGTCACTTTCAACATAGTCCATCCCATTTTCCTTCTAGTACTTGAAGATATCTAAGAGTTGAGCCACTTTCAAAAGATACTATGTGCAGACATGATCCTATACATAGAAAATATTAATAAATAACACATACACAGAGGAACCTACTAGACCTAATAAATAAGTAGAACAACCCAAAAGTGAAATTAAGAAAACAGTTTTATTCACAATGGCATTAAAATAATTAAATATTCAGAAGTAAATTCAACAAAGGAAGTTGGAGATTAATAAACTAAAAAAGATAAAATATTCCTGAGGAAAATTAAGAAAGATCTGCTTGAAAAAATAGCCCATGTTTATGGATTAGGAGAATCAGTGTAATTAAAATGGCAGTTTGGGAGGGACCAGTAATTGGCGCAATGGCTATGTCTCTGGACTCCCGTGTAGTCGACTGTGGTTTGAGTCCCGGACCCAGTGGCTTAAGCTCATGCTGGGTGCTCGTGCGTGCGTGCCCAAGAGCCCAAGAGGAGAATGGAGGAGAAAGGATTGTGATGTGGCCATCCTCCCTGGAGGGTGAGTTCTCGCTTTCTGTCTCTGTCTTTCTGGCGAGCACATACGCCCTACAGCAAAAACCTCTCAAAAAAAAAAAAAAAAAAAAAAAAAAAAAAAAAGGCTGTTCTGCCCATTTTGGTCTCTATATCAAAGGCAACCCCTATCAAAATCCCAGCAGGTTTATTTGTAGAAATTGAGAAGCTGATCTTAAAATTCATGTGGCAATGTCAAGGACTCAGAATACCCAAAACAATTTTTAAAAAGAAGAGTTGGGCCAACCCCGTTGTATAGTGGTTAAGCGCAGTGTATCAGGAGCCAGGTCCCAAGTGACCGACTATCCTGCTGGGCAAATGAAGGAAAAGAAATTGCAGTATGACCACACCTTCCTGGGGAGTTCTCATTCATACTCTCTCTCTTCCTCCCTTCCTCTTTCTCCCTCTCTAGTGAGTACATGCACCCTTTGGCAAATAATTAAAAAAAAAAAATTTTGGAGGACCTATACTTTCTGATTTCAAAACTTACTATAAAACCAGGCTAGCCCTGTAGTGCAGTGGCTAAATGCATGCATCAGCAGCTGCATCCCTCATGGCCGAGTGTACTCTCAATGCCAGAGACTTGAAAGGCACACTGGGCACATGTGCCTGCATGCTGAGGATTCTGAGGGGAAGCAGAAAAGGAGAAAAGGGGATTGCAGTGTGGTAATATTCTACTGGGAAGGTGCACACATGTTCTGTCTGTCTCTGTCTCTCTCTCTTCCCCTCCCCCCCCCCTCCCTTTCCTTCTTCTTCTGTCATTGGTGAGAGCATGTGCTCTCTGGCAAAAACAAATTTTTTAAATACTAAGATGTATAGGTCCCTACAATAGCAGTAATCATAAAAGTGTGATAATGGAATAAGGATTGGACATATACATCAAGAGAATAGAGCTTAAAGTCTGTGGTCAATTGATTTGGACAAGAGTACCAAGACTGTTTACTGGTAAAAGGATGTTTTTCAACAAATGGGGCTCAGACATTTAGACCTTCCTCTTACATTGTGGGCAAAAATGGACTTAAAGATAATCTCAAACTTAAACGTAAAGACTTATACAACAACTTCTGAAGTTACAAGGGTGAGAATGTTGAAGGCTGAAGACCCTGGCCAAAGAGAGATGAATAGAAGGATGAGATTATCATTTTGTGAGGAACTTGAGTGATTTCAAAGAAATAACTGGGTGTGAGAAAGAAAACAGTATAAACATGTTAAGTAGCCCTGTTCTGAGAAGGAAACATCATTCTTTCACTGTTTGGATTCTGCTAGACATTTACAGCCTAAGAAAGAAATTACATCTAGAAAAGTCTAAGGAGGCCCAGTCAGAGTAACACAATGAGACTGATTTTACCATGCCCCTACTGCCTCTTTTTTTTAATTTATAAGATGATTTATATTAATTTCTTTTATGCATTAAATCACTATACATCACTTAGCTTGTATAAAGTGAATTCTCTCAACATGAATATACTTCACACCAATTCAGTCGAGGATACTATACATGTTATCAACAGATAATGATCCATTTCTGTGTCTAATAAATGTCTTGCCTCTCTGTTTCTTCTTAATATCTTTCCTTACACTCTCCCCTTTCTTCTATACTCTTCCAACACTGTATCCAGTATCCATAACCACTTTCCATGCTTCTATATCCCCTAATCTTTCAGTTTCCGCCATAGAGTGCGGACAGTCAATATATATTAAGTGAAATTATCTGTATTTGCAGATGACATGATTATATACATAGACCTACTGCCTCTTATCACTTGCATTCGATAACCAAGGAAACCGAAGTACAAGGACATTAAGTGATTGTTTCAAGGTTACATGGGCAGTAAAGTGTTAGAATCAGTGTCCTGACATTTCGTCTATGTTTTCCTACTGTGTCATATACTCACTCACCCTCTGATTACCAAGAGTACCTATCTGCCTGTGTAAGAGTTAGGTAGAGCAGAAGTACAGAACAAAAAAATTTTTAATCCTTAGCACAATTCATATCCAAATTTAGAAAGTCTGCAATTTCAACCATAGACAAAATCCCAGAGTTTGATGACATTCCTTAGAAGTCCTCCAATTCAGCCTATGGATCAGAGATGTTAGCTAGCTTCTGCTTATGCATTTTCTGTGGTAGGAAGTTCACCACCTGTAACTGTCAATTCTTTCATGCCTCTACTCAACTGAAACTATTCTTCCTTTTGGAGTTGGCAATGGCCTCGCTGTAGTTTTCATTTCAATCTTGGTTCTGTGCTCAGTAAGTCTAATTTTTATATGACAGTCCTTTGCAGTCAAACTCAAGAGTCAAATTTCTTGGCTTTGAATCTTGACTCTGCCACATACATACTCTGTAACCTTAGGGCTTAGTTTTCCTTTCTCTCAAATGGAAACAAAGCTGTTTAGAGTAATGACTCAGGTATGTAAGTTAGTAGGAGCTCAATCATCTGTTCACTGCTGCCATGTTTGGAAACAGTAATTATATTCTATCTCCATCTTATTTCTTCACTATTAAAACTCCTGGTTCTTTAGCCATTTTTGGTTTTCATCACATCCTTTGACTTTAGGCCCATCATAGTGAGGTCTCCCTCCTCTAAGTGTGCTTGGTGACCTATGGCAGTTCAGATAAGAGGAGGTCAGTTGGCCATGCCATCCATCCAGCTTCTGGAAAACTGGAACAGGACTGGCTGTTATCCAGATGCTCATTGTGTGGTGGTGGAATGAAATGTTTCCAAAGGAACTGGCTCATTGTTTAGTATGCCAAATATTTATTTGATTAAACCACACTTCAACTAAAGAAGCCAGAAAGTTTGAATTTTAAATCCTATAAACCTGGCCATGAGACCACAGGCAAGGGAGAGAGGAGGTGAGAATTGTTTCCAATCAGAAGATTGTGGTAAAAGTGTTAAAGCAAGAGATTCTCTTAATGTTAAGGCAGTGTATTGCCTGGTGGGAGGGAGGGTTGGATGACTTAACAAAGCAGGATAGGCCTAGGTTCTTGTAGTTATTCAAGTGTTGTGGGTTTAGTAACATTGAATGATCGTTTATTACTTAAAACGACACTAAAATAGTGCTGATACGTATTGATCCACACATTAATTTTTGTTTCTATGACCAGAAATGTTCTTTTCTGCAATTGTTTGGATATAGTAGCTTCAGCCCATCAGTCATTACATCACCCAAGGATGACATCTGTCATTCAGCTCCTTTAAGTGGTCAACCCTAGCACCAGAAATTGGTCAGTCTTTATAGTGCAAGAGCTTCTCTTTCTTCTTGATTCAGAAAAACTCATCTTCAGAGTCATTGGGATTTATCTTGTTTTTGTAGAAATTAGCGATTTTGCTTATGTTTCCAAGCAGATTTGAGAGGTGGTTCAATATTTTGGTTATTCTCTTCCATTTTTGGGCTTCTCAACATTCTCCAAACATCAAGGTTGGTTTGGGTTATCTGCCTGCTACTGATAATTTACTCTTATAAATAGCATTTGAGTTATTTTAGAAATAAAACTCAAGAGATATGAACATGTTTTACATTTGCCAAGAGTGTTTCTTATAGCCAATATCTTTTCTATTGCTTTATGTTCAAGTTAATTTGTTTGTATTATTACCATATATTTATATATGTTAAAAATTGAAACCAGATAGAATTGAAAACATTACAAAACAACTAAAAAACAGACATCGAACAAATTGAATGTGAATTAGTCCACCTTTTATTAAAGAAGACCAGAGCACATATTTGGTTTTAAATTGCATGCTTGAAAGTTGGGAGAAAAGCAGTTTTATTTTATATCTTTTCTCTAGAAAACATACAATTTCAATTTAGGAATGAATTTTCAGCTCCCCAAAACTGTAGTTAACAAAATGACCAAGGTAGCAAGTTGTTTTTTTAATTTTTTTTTTTAGAGGTTTTTTACTATAGGGCACTTGCACTTGCCAGAAAGACAGAGAGAGACAGAGAGATAGAAAGTGAGAAGTCACCCCCTGAGGGGGGGGGGAATGGCCACACCACAATCCTTTCTCCTTCATTCTCCTCTCAGGATCTTAGGCATGCACACACATGCGCTTGGCATGAGTTTAACCCACCGGGTCCAGGACTCAAACTGTGGTTGACTACATGGGAATCCAACGACATAACCATTATGCTAGCTGCTGGTCCCAGGTAGCAAGTTTTTATACAAACACCAAACAAGATTGTATAGCCCACCTTTCCATGAACTTGGCCTGGACAGCCAGGAACCTGCCTCACTGAGAGAAGATGCTGTCCAAGGTTTCATGACACCTGTTGCGAATGAGACTAGGAGTGCGTAGAGCAGCAGATAGGAGGGTTAAGCAAGTTGTCCTAGAGCTCTCCTGCCCTGGGCAGATCACATACTCACCAGTAGAGAGCAGACATTCAGAGAGAAATAGGAAATACAGAGAATGCCAACAGTGTCCATCACATTAGCTGTAAAAGCAGTTCTTTCCTCCAGTGCCATTGAGGTCTAGCAGGCCAGTGAGAACAGGGCCCCAGAGAAGTTCTGTGTGTTTAAGAGCTACCCTTCAGCCTCTTTCCCATTTGTATCTTCATCTGTGTTTGTCCAGTGACCCAAGGAATACTCTGCCTAGTGCTGTCGATCATATAGTCAATTTTTTTTCTTTATTGATTTTCTGTTTGGTCCAATTTTAAAAAAAATAAGTTAATGTTCTCTGTGATTTAGAAGAGAACCAACTCTTAGGTTCATTGCTGTTGGACTGAGGACAATGTTCCAAGCAGTGGTTTCAAGCAATTTTAGTAATGGAATCATTCCCTAAAAATGAATCCTGCAGAGCTACCCACTTTATTAAATTATAAAAGGGGAATCCTTCTTTTACTGACGTGAACTGGGGGACTGCCTAGTGGTGGCCCCAGCGTGCCTTACTGATATGGCTGTAAGGAATTCCAGAACAGAATTTTAAATCTTCCCTTTTAGTTGTTGAGGGAAATCATGACTGGCAATCTGTCTCCTGGAGATTAGCATGGTGCTGGCTTTCCTGAGTACCCTTTCAGCATCTCACTTTTTAGTCATGCACAAGTTAGAATGTCTTGTCTTCCTGCTAGGTATAAAGCATTGGGTCAGATGCTGGGGCCATGGGATTGAATAAGCTAGATATGATCCCTGCTCTTTCACCAAGGATAGGGTCTTAGGTTTTCAGGAGCACATTCTGGTCCAGTGCATGGGCTAATTTGTGTGTCTGGTCATTCTGGTGGGTACAGCCTGGGCAGATGCATCTTGCTTTATCTAGTCAGCCTCTTTATGCAAGATATTCCCCTTAGGAAGCCAGGAGAAGCCTAGCATGCCAAGAATGCCCTGCTGTGATGCTAAAAGTATCCCTGGGAAGGAGACTGCACACAAACTAGGGGACTAAGAGGTAAATAGGAAAGTTGAATGGAATGATGTCTGAGATAATCTGCAATGCAAAAACAATCTTTTTTATTTTTAAAGAATTATCTTATTTAACTTTATTTTTTTATTTTAATTTGACCAGAGAGGGAGAGAGGGAGAGAGAGAGAATGAGAGAGCAAGCAAGCAAGCAAGCCATCAGGTCCTGGACCGTACCACAGATGACCATGTGAGAGTCCAGTGCCCTTAACCACTGCACCACCTGCTGGCCCCTGTTTTTTTTTTTTTTAATTTATTTTTTTATTATTGTTGAGTTAACTACTCTTCCCTCCCCCCCTTACTCTAATACTTTAATTAAGAGTTGAAGAATAAAATATCACTTTATTAATGTAGATTTCCCTATGCTATCAGCAATAACAATCTTCAAGCAGTTCTCTAACTGTACTAGGTACTTTCTTGGAAATCACGTAAGTGGGGAAAGTTGAGTTTTTTTCCTCTACACAGTCAAGTTACTGAATAGCTTGCAGTTAACTACTTTTGACACTAGAGGGCAATCATAGTTGGAAAGGCAGAAATTTTTGACCCAGGGAATTTTGAAATAGCAACTGGTTATCCAGGGCCAGGAAGAGGAGACCGAAGACTTGAAATGCTTTAGGCTTAGCTAAGTGAGCAAATGTGTGACTTTCTAGGATGAGAAATTTGGAACTGTTTTCAGCATTGCGGAAAAAAAAAAAAAATATATATATATATATATATATGTATGTGTGTGTGTGTATATATGTGTGTGTGTGTGTGTGTGTGTGTGTGTGTGTGTATCCTAAAATTTAGCTAGGAAAAAAAACAAGGCAGAGCTATCTTTTCTTTTAAAAATAGATACAGAGAAGCATGTGTTTGTTTGTTCCCTGTTGGTGTTTTTGTTTTACTTCCAAAATGAAAACAGCTGAAATAATTTCTGAATTGTTCTGGACTTTTGAACATAGACTTCCCAGACAATTTCTGTGGTCTGGGCCTCAAAAACCCACCTGATGAGAGTTGGAGCCTATCTTTGGAGAAGGCTATTTGAGGCTTTGTGAAGAAGCCCATATTTGTTTGTTTTCCTTTGTATTTGAAAATGGAAGTCAGGCATGCTCCCAGGACAGAGAATTTAGCAACTGCTGCTATCTAGAAAGAGGCAAGACAGGATTTGAGTAGTGTTTTGCTAGACAGAGACTCAAACCCACTTCCTTCTGAGGTAATAATCCCAACTAGCGACTCTAGCCTAAATTGGAGTAGCATTTTCTTATCAAACTCATTTAAGATACAAATTATAAAATAATCTGAGAAGAGGATTAAATATTCATTTTGAATGACTTTTCAGAATTCTAGTTCTTTGAGCCCTGAGAGTTATTGACCATTATAAGGTTTTGGTCCTCAAATTTTTCATTTGCTAATAATGTTTTACTGTCTGTATAGTAAAATTACTATATATTAAAAAAAATGGCTAACTTCCCTTAAAATACAATCTTACTCTTTTAGCACCTGAAGTTATCTAAATATATTTGTAAATGAAATTCATGTGAATTTCAGCAAATGCATTTTTCAATACTGACTATTTGGCAATCCTAAATTAATCAAATTTCCTCCTGATGGTTTCTTTAGTAAATAGTATTAGATAATAGTGGAAAGGACATTTTTGGCAACAAAGGCTTAAATCATAGCCCAAGGGATTTAGATTATCATCAGCAACCTGCATCAGAAGTGAAATCATCCTAAATGCTAATTCTTTTCCAGATTGGGTAGGAAGAAGAATTAGATACAAAGGAACATTTTCTAAGAATGATTGTACTCTGATTTTTGTGACATATAAACTGTAAGGATTGGAAAGTGCCTTGCTTTAAAACTGGTAACATGACAAATTAGTACAGAAGGCAGAGCTACATTTACATAATTGTTGTAACTCTCGGGATCTCTCTCCGGGCTTCTAAATTTATAGAATCTTACTACTGAAAAAACAAATCTTACTACTTTATGCTCACATACCTTTCTTTGCTAGTCTAAATCTATGCCCTGTGGACTGTATCTCCCTTTGGTCTGACTGTGGGGAGAAGACACTGTTGTAACAGTGAGTTTAAGCTTTCTACAGATACTGCTCTTCATTTTTAACCAGAGTATGAAAGACAAAGTGTTGACTGATTAACTCACAAGACCATGCTCTGTAGTTAGTTGACTCTTTTACATTCTTAACCCTTCAAAATATTTAATGTAAATTCTCTTACACTTTGGAGTTATAATCAAAAATTATATGATAATGTTTTTCCAAGGTTCTTTTACTCAGACTGGTAAAGGAGTGGGTGGAATGTAATTTCTGGATAATTTAAACCTAAAAGCCTGCTGTTAAGAAAGAGAAATGGGGAAATGGTTGTTGAAGATCGATATCTTGAAAGAATGCTGTTTATCTAGTATCTAAGGGACAGGGAAGATACTTGTGGTAAAACACTGCTAGAAACCCAGTAAGAGACAGTGTTTTGGGTTCATCATGATTTCTAATATTTTCTTGAAATAGCCTATTGCCCAACAAGTGAAAGCAGATGTCATTTCATGCTGGGACTTTCTCTGACTCTACCAACAGAACTTCCATCTTCTCACTTGTGTAAAGCTTCAGAGTCAGAAAGCAAAAGAACACAAGCACGTTGACAGATTTTGTTGTTCTTGCCAGCTGAACAGCCAAAAATTATTTGTGTGTGAAGACCATAGTTTGGATGAGGTCGGTTGTTAACTAAATTTAGAGATGTACTTTTCAGATTTTGGCAAAATCCCTTTTACCTTCCTGTTCTAAAATGAGATACTTTGGACAAGTCTTTGCTTTATCTTCAAGAACTGATGTCACTAGAGGTAAAACACATATGTAAAAAAGAAATTTTAAATATGCTCCAATTGGAAGGTTATCTAAAAATACCTGTATTATATTTCCAAGTCAGAAATTATCACAGGTGCTTTTATTCATGTTGCTAACTTCAGAGAAGTGCACAAGTTTAGAAAATAGAACAAACATTGATCTGTCCTTGAGTCTATGGCATTGCCTCTTAGGAAGATTTATGCCTTTGGAGTGGGTGGAATGCTGCTGCTGAATGTCTTTCTGTCTCTTCTGAGCCTGTGGTCCTCTAACCACCCATTTGCAAAGATCCAGCTTCCCTCTAGAGATGATTTCACAGAATTCCAAAGGGCTGGATGCTGACAACCTACCTACCGTTTTAATCGTGGCTTTTCTTTTGAAAGTGTGGGGTAGCAGGCTCTGACTCAGAGGAAGGACCTGGAAGTGCTGTGGGACTTCGGGGGCTATAGGGCAAGGAGATAGCCCCAAACAGTATTGGGTGGAGGGGAAGTATTTATAAACTTCCTCTTCTTTGTTTCATGGTATCTGTTTTTCCCTCCATTTCTGCTGAGCACTGGCTTGGCTAAAGTCACTCCAAAGGAAATGTTGGAGTAATAGGAGTCAGTTACCTTTATTTGTTTACATCTTACTTTCTTTTGTCTTCTGTTGTTTCCCCAAAAATTTATGAACGCAATAGATAAGTAGAGATCGCATTGGAAGGCTCTGTGTTGCTTCTTAACTTTTCCATTTTCCAGGGGAAGAGGTCAAGGAACTATCTATTTCAATGAGAAATCCTAGACTTACATTCATTTAACAACTTTGTTACCCAGTACATTTTGTTCAAATAAATTGTGAAAATAAGTTATTTCCAGGGCTCAGGGCATGGTTTGTGGACTGATCTGTCTGTACCTCTCATAAATTTTCCACTTGGATCGTCAGAGCAGGGCAGAAGTTTCTTGCTGTGCTGTTAGACTGCAAGCAACTGTTGTCACTGGCTGACCCTTGGTTATAAGTACGTGGGAACTGTATCCCGGGTTTCACAGACAGAAGGGTTAGCTCTGTGGTGAGGTCTGTCTTTGGGTTGGTGGGAAGCTCTTTCTAAATTTTCTTTCATCAGTGCTTCCTTTTTAGCCAAGTTGGTGGAGTTTTATCTTCTCCTAAACAGAGATGCACATCAAGAGAAGACTAACTTGGGCAATTAGAATTGGTGATTAATCTGACTTATATGGCATATGTTCAAAGAGATGACATTTTATTACCTTGTGCCTGGACAGGAATTAGAAGCGCTACCAAATTGTTGCCTAGGAGAGGTTCTGAGGAGTCAGCCATAATAAAAAGATATGAGTAATTTTAATGATCACATAAGCTAAATAGATGGGGGTTACTGATGTGCTCAAAATTTTATATTTTGACCAGCTTCAGGTTCAGATCCCAATTCAACCTGTATACACACCAGGTACATAAGTGCCCAAGATCCTTATGAGGTAGAAGGCTAGGAGAAGAGGATCCTGAAATGATGAGACCTTGACAATGGTGTCTGTCTCTCTCTAATTAAAAAAAAAAAAATAGTATGTTCTTATCAAAAATCTTCATACACATAAACTGACTGTTAATTGGCCAACCAGTATATTTCTTTAAGTAGAAGGTGCTTTTTTAGCCTTGTCCTATCATGATATCACCATATCATATTTGAGCAAGTGCCAAATGAATGAAGTTCACTACACGGTGAGTCCTTGTGCATGAAAATAATTTGATTCAAACAGCTTGATGGGGAAAGAAATGGTATTTACAGCAGTGGAAACAGCCCGAGGTAGCATCTGAGAAGTGGTTTCGGACCTGGCTGCCAAACTGACAAGAGGAAGTCCCCGTTTCAGCCCAAGACAGTGAGCATTGTACTGTAGTTTGTCCCTTGGCCCCTTACAGTGTGGCTTGTTTCTTCTGCATGTTTGATGCACATTCAGATTGGGTCCAGCCTATGTGGTACATAAATAAAGCAGCACATATAATTTCAAAGGTAGAAGTATCTTTGAATTCCTTTTTTTTTTTTGAGAGGTTTTTGCTACAGGGCACATGTGTTCACCAGAAAGACAGAGAGACAGAAAGTGAGAGATCACCTCCCGGGGGAATGGCCATGCCACAATCCCTTCTCCTCCATTCTCCTCTCAGGATCTTGGGCATGCACACACACACACCCTGCGTGAGTTTAAGCCATGGGGTCTGGAACTCGATCCACAGTCAACTACATGGGATTCCAGCGACATAGCCATTACACTAACTGCTGATCCCGAAGTGTCTTCGAATTCTGAGAGAAAGGAGAATGATTTGTGTGATGGAGGCAATACTGCTCATATCCGGTAGGTGCTCAGAAAATATCTACCAAAGATTGATGGCATCCATGAAATTAGTGCCCAAAACTTTCGATAAGTTTAAAGCAGATCCTGGAGGTCAACTCCAACATGGAGAAATTGCCCATCCTCACAAAGCCAGTTCACTTGATAATTTCTTAACTGTCCTCCTAACTTGGCAACCCAAGTATCTGATGCAAAGTCAAATACAGTAAAAGTCATGTGAATCTGGAAATATACCAGTGTTCCTGGCATTTGTTGAGAGTTTCCTGGCATTGGATTGTTTGTAGGTCAGTATTGCAAGAGAATGCACTCTCTTTACAAAATACTGTGGTGAGAAGCAGGGTTTCCTCACCAGCTTACTGATTATTCATTAACTAAAGTATTAGTCAGAACACAATTGGAAACTCTTTTGTTTTCATTGTTCATAGTGACTGGTGATTTGCCGACACTTTTGCATCATTAGTGGGTAGGATTCTTCTCTGGGATTTGAAAAAGACAGGTCATGAATGAGTACAAAGCTTAGCTGGTCTGTAACCAGGATGAAGAGACATAATCTGTTTCAGTAAGCTATTTAAGGAATCAGACATTTAATTTATGAGTATTCCCATTCTATGAGGTCCAGTAAAAGATTCGTAAGAGATCTCTGGGGCCTCCCTAGGAACCAAGACTACAAAATAGTGTTGAGTTGGGTTGTCTTAAATAATGGTACCCACTCACCTTGGTTAATTCAGATAATCTTAGCTGAGCAGAGCCAAAATATATTAAATAATAATCATATTAATATATTTGTACATGTGATATATAATGATACATTAGTATATTTAGGTATAGTATATGTTATATAATAACATTAATATATCTAATTAATTGACATATCTAATTAGTATTTATTTGTTGACTATGCAAGGCATAGTTTTCTGCTCTTAAGGAGTGAGAAAGTCTAGTGGAAGAATTAGGGTAGAAAAATCAAGTTTAAAAAAAAAAAAAAAAAAACCCGCTCTGATTTAACAATATAAGGCAGAGGCACAGGTCGTCTTATATAAAATAGGATTCATCACCAGATGGGTAATTTATGTGTTTCCATGATCAAGAATTCTCTGAGGGTTATCTTCATTCAAATAGGTCACTGAAGAGGAAGAGAATAGGAAATGTTTACATGGAGAGAGTAGAGACTTGGAGCAGTTGCCTGGAAGGTTCAGAAGTGACCAAAAGCAAAGAATGCTTGTGGTATAAAAAAAATCAAGTGGAGAGATGTAGGAGTTTTTTTTTTTTTTTTTTTTTTTTTTTTTTTTCTTTTTTTTGGAGAGGTTTTTGCTATAGGGCGCGTGCGCTCGCCAGACAGACAGAGAGAGACAGAGAGATAGAAAGCAGGAAATCACCCCCCAGGGGGGATGGCCACGCCGCAATCCCTTCTCCTCCATTATCCTCTCGGGATCTTGGGCACGCACGCACACGCGCCCGGCGTGAGTTTAAGCCGCCGGGTCCGGGACTCGAACCGCGGTCGACTACGTGGGAGTCCAGCGACATAGCCATTACGCTAACTGCTGGTCCCGAGATGTAGGAGTTTTGAGGTTGAAATGCTTTTTACTACCAGATTGGTCAAGCAAAGGAAGTCCAATCTTGCTACTCAAAGTGCAATCTCCCTGGACTAGCAGCATTGCATCACCTGGGAGTCTGTTAGAAATGTTGAACTTCAGATACTAACTTAGACCTATACACTCAAAATACTGGGTTGCTGGAGAAGTCATGACGCATTTTTGCATAGAAGAACAGAAAAATATATGTCACGACTTTTCTGACAACCCAGTAATTAGGTATGGAGCCCAGGAATCTGTGTTTTTAAAAAGCATTCAGGAGTCAAATAGTGGCACCGCAGTAAAACCCACTCTGCAAGGCAGACTGTCATGGAAAGGTTGCCAGTTTGAGGTCAGATGCCTTCCTGAGCATGTCAGGCACAAGTGTGCCTATGATCTGAGTGAGCGAAGGATGGAGAGTTAAACAAACTTTTAAGAAATAATAGAAATAAATAGTATCCAATGGATTCTTACTCAAGCTAAAGTTTAGAAAGCACTGCTACTGATAATTTGAGCATTGTTCTGAATGACAGTGGAGACCCTTTGGAGCATGTCTGGAGACCCTTTGGAGAAGACAAGTGAGATGTTCTTCAATAGGCAGAGAAACTAGAGCATTTGGGAGACTGTTTTTTCCATTTTTTCTCTTCAATATTCACCATTCTCATTCATCAGTCATTTACCACCTGTAAAATGAAATAGCTCAGATTACCAGGCACATAACTGTCAAAGTCATATTATGGTTCTCTGAAGTTGTTTCTGAAGGCTGAGAGTAGATCCTGTCTGAATGATGGTGTGGTGTGCATCTATGGTATATTTCTATAATGGGATTTTTTTAAGTGTATGCTTTTTAAAACATAAAGCTCATCTATTTTGTGAGCATTTGAGAAATCAGTTCCTACCATTTTGAATTGGTTTATTTACTGGCATTCATCAGAAAACTCAGATTTCCATGTCATAGGGTTAATATGGGCTCTTACAAACAGTAAACCATATTTATGGGAAATACTTTCCAAACTATATTATTACATAATCATCAGCACCAGTAACATAACTGTTATAACAACACAATTAGCACAGATATTTAAATCTTGGTAAAAAAGAATTTTGCCTATTATTTTAGTTTTACTTGTCGACTTTGGTATAATGCCTTCAGGGCTCAAAAAATTTAGAACTATGATTCTTACTTTCAGTAGTCCCAGATTGGCAATTATGGGGCCAATTCTAGCAGTCACTTATACCCTTATTTCTCATCTTGCTGTTCTAGTAAACTGAGAAGAATGGAGTTTTCTTTACTTTATAAAAAAAGTTTTCTTTCAAGAGTCAGATAGACAGGTATTCCCAACAGGGTCATCATGCCCTGATCCATCCCAGTGTCAGCCAGCTCCAGATCATGGGCACACATGTGCACAGTGTACTCAGATCTCCGTATGGGAACCTGAGACCTTGCCACGTGGGTCAGCCTTGCAGAGGATTGTGTTTTACCACTGTGCCACCAACCAGACCCTAAGAATAGAATTTTATTAAGGCTAAAGTCTTACTTTAATTTTGCCTGTATACTACAAAGTGGTATTAGCCAACGAACTTCAGAGTGATGTTTGCTTCTGCTATTATGTATCATGTGAGTCTTGGCACTAGTGTTTCTCCTTTACCTCAGAGGACCTTTTCTCCCTTCCAGAGTTACCACTGTCTAAAATATAGGACGTTGTATTCACCTAAATTCTAGGTTGACTCTGGAGAAGGGGAAGGGTTCTGTGGTCATGGGGAGAACTGTCATGCTGCTTCAAAAAGCATCAGAGTTGCTTTTCATGGGCACCTCTGTCCTAGAGATTCAAGATCATGTCAATAAACATAACCTGAAAGCACCTACACTCTTGATGTATAGAACTTGATCTTTATTGATAGCTTTTTTTTAATGATGTGGAGGGTGACTCCTGGTATAATGGAAAGAGCCCTGGCTTTGGGATAAACATACCTAGGCTCAAATTCTGGCTGTAGGACCAAAGGTATAGCAGTTAATGTAGCTGGATTCCACATGGTCAGCTGTGTGGTTTGAGTCCCAGACACAGTGGCTGGGAAACCACATTGGGCGTGTATGTGTGTATGTTTTCAAAATCCCAAGAGGAGAATGGAGGAGAAAGGACTGTACTGTGGCCATTCCTCTGGGGAGTATTTTTTCACTTTCTCTCTCTCTCTCTGGTGAGTGCATGTACTCTATAGTACATTAAAAACAAAATTTTAAAAATTAACTCTATGGCCTTAGGCAAGTCTTCTGAGCCTGTTTCTTCTTGTAAAATGCACATAATAATATCTGTTTCAAGATTTTCGCATCAATGAAAAAGCTCGTTCTTTACATATAGAAGGTGCTCAATTAATAATAACCATCTTTAATATTTGCTTATTAATTGTGTCCTCACACTGGTCTTAGATTATAAGTTTGTAAGGGGAAAAAATGCCAAGATGGAAATGTTCTCATTAAAATAGTTAGGTCTTCTTCCTGTTCCTTTTTCTTTCTTTTCTTTTCTTTTTCTTTTTAGTTTATTTATTTCTTCCATTAGTGGGAGAGATACAGACAGAGATACAGAGAAGCAGCATCCCCAGTCAAGTCTTGATGCTGCAGTCTACCCCCAGCTGTACCAGCATGGATCATGGGCACATGCCTACCCAGTGTACTCAGATGTCCAGATGTACGCCAGGAACTGTCCATATGAGTCAGCCTCCCAGAGCATCACACTTTACTGCTGCACCACCAGCTGCCCCCACTTCCTGTACACCCAATACACAGTGATCTCCATACCTTTGCAGATTCCCTGCATCCAAACTATCCAAACCCCACTCATTTAGACACCTCTCCTTCTTAAATCCTATCCCTTTTGAGGAGCCTTTCTCCAAAAATAATAAAATACCATCCTGTGATGTCAACTCTTATTTCATTCGAGTGTCTCATTCCTCTAACTAGATGGTAGCCCTTTTGAAAGCCTTGTGTACATACAAATTGATCTGAAATATTATCACCAAGCCATATGCAGCTATGAATGGAGGCATGGGAATGAAAAATTTGGACTCATATTTTCTTGTTTTCCATTAAGTAGATACTATTGAATCTTGATTTGACAGGTCGGGAAACCAACATCTCAGTTTGTCCAAGTTTACAGTCAATGAGTAGCTGAGCTAGGATTTGAACCCAGGTAGAGTGGGTCTAGAGGCTGAGTTTGGAGCACTTCACCATGCAAGCGAAAATGAGGGTGGGAAAAGCTACCAGAAAGTTTTAAAATGCTTATGGAAAGAGTACCACAAGCTAGCTATAATCAAGTTACAGATTGTTTCAGTGTAGGTTCCTAAGCTCCTGTTTTTTTTAAAAAAAATCATTAATGACATTAGCAAATCTGTTTAGATCATGGATTTTTAAAATTTCTTCTGAGAGAGAGAAAGGCAGGTATCCTCAACAGGGTCTCATCCTGCAGTCATATCCCTCCCCCACCCAACACACACACACCTTCCTAGCCAGTCAGGATCATGGCTTATGTATGTAGTGTGTACAGGTCAGCTAGGGAACTGACCCCATGATCTCACGATCTTTCATATTGATCCAGTGTCTCTTTAGCAGTGTGTTATCACTGTGCCACCAAGCCAGCCCAGATTTCTACATTTAGAAAGACAAGCTTCTATTTAAATTATTGGCCCATAGTCCATTCCAGAACTTCGACCCCATTCTGAAACTCTCAGTTGCTATGTCTACAAGACTACCTTCCTAGGTAGTTAACACTGAAACTGTTTTTGTTCTGCTTCTACAGGTGTTTGTGTCTGCCTAATGCAGATTACATGGTGTGGACTGGAGTCTGTGCTCATATATTTTAAATAAATCACACCTGTGCACCTTCTTACACTAGCACAACAGTGGTTCAGCAGTTCTTTGCAGAGGACCTTGTGTCATTATAGCAAATATTTTTAAGTTTATCTCACCACACTGCTCAGCTTTCAGTGTATATCTGAGAAATATGGAGATCAAAGAATTTAATAATTTTAAAAAACAGCCCTTTCATGTTCTACCTGTCATCAAATGAAAATGTTAGTGAAATGGTTTGGAAATCCTCTTCAGCATGCCTGCAACCACCAACCATGCCACTTAAAACCTAGAACAATGTGACCAAGTGTTTAGAATCCACAGGATTGAGGTGTATGCGTACGTTAGTGTATTATTTTCACGTTGCCAGTTTCCCCCAGATTAGCACAATTCAATTTCGGCTTTATTGAAAGAGTCAGAACATGAAAGGGGATTTGGCAGAGTAGAGATGTCAACCACGCTTTCTTGCCATCGTGAAGTGGTTTATTTGGTTTGGGGCAGCCATGCGCATATGAATCCAACAACCCATCTACAGGACTGAAAGGCAGCCAAGTGGGACAAGAATATAATTATGGAGTGAAACCACAGCTATCTAGTCATGGGAAGGAACTTAAGGCCATTGATTTGACTTTTGTATGGCCTTCCAGTTGCAAGAACACTATACAGCATAGTATTGGCCACATAGAAGTGCTTTCCTATGGTGTTACTGGAATGGTTTGAATGAACCCAGCATGGTGTTAAGCATTGTAGGAATATACCAGATGCAGGAAACATGGCCCTGGTCACTGCAGGAGATACCTCTTGTGAAAAGTCATGGTTTGAATGAGTGTGTACCCTGTTGGTCAGTGTACCAAGAGAGAAGACTAGAAACCACTGATCCAAGTATTTATACTCTAGTTAGATTTACCAACACATGAAATTATTAAGGAAAGATGCATAAAAAACTGCAATGGAGTCACCTCATCTTGATTGTTAAGAGGCAGTTGCCTAGTCCACTAGTTACTGGCCCTCGCTAGTCATTAGGAACTTCTTGGGGAATTTAAACATAAATGCACATCTCAGTTTCACCAACAGTTAGAAGCTCTAACAGAGGGGCCTAGAAATCTGAATGTTTGAAGATGCTACAAAAGGATTCTGATGCTCATCCAACTGTTACTGTTCAGCTATCAGTGACTTAACTTTGCAAAGTGATCATCCAGCTGAGGCTGGCGTCCCTCAGGTTTGAACGAACTCACTGCAGAATAAGACAGCAGGTTCCAATGTTGTTTTGTGGGAGTTTTTTGTTTATTTTTAAAATTTTATTTATTTATTTTCCATGAGCCAGAGAGACACAGAGACAGCACCCCTCAACAGGGTCCTGACTCCATGATTGACCCCAAACTTCAATCAGTCATAGATCATGGGGCACACGCATGCCCAGCATTCCTGGGGAGGTTTCTGGACGTAAACCTGCAATTTTCCCATGTGTCATATTTTTACTGCTATGCCACCTCTGACCCTTGGTTGAGTTTTTAGAAGTCTTTAATAAAAGGAACTTGGCCATATTTTCTACCCGTTAATCTCAATTTGCCCCTCTGTAGTAACAGACTAAATCTCCTTCCTATATGCAAATTCTTCAATGTTTTTAGAGAGTTTCTCTTCAATTCATTCCTTTGTTTGATAGTTCATTCATTCATTTATTCACTTAATTTGGGCTGTCAATCTCCTCTAACACAATTTACTGGGACTGACTGTTACCACATCCTTTAGCTCTTGTTTGTGGGTCCTGGCTTTTCATCCTCCTGTCCACCTTCCTCTGGATGAACTGTAGTTTGTCAGTGTCACATCTGGTGCCCAGAATTTGACACCACACTGGCCTGGTCTGATCAGACCAGAGTCTTACAAGGGTGATAAGAACAGTTAATTCCTGAGTTCTAGACACTGTCCTACTTCTAATAAAGACTGTTTTGAGGATAATCATGGGCCTAAACTAGTGCAGGTAGAAAGCTCCATGGCAGATTGGGAATAAAAAGGTCAGTGTGGTTGGATTTACCAGGCATGAGCCAGGGCCTAATGAATGGTGTACTTTATAGTAGTAGAGAGACACCTTCTTGCCATTATTCCAGGTGGAGACATGATGTTTTACTGGATATCCAGATAATGACATACCTTGCACATATCTGATCCACAGGCTAACCAGTGCTCTAACAGTGTCGTTCTTGTAGGTAGGATCTGCGCTAGTGCTGATTACTTCAGCATCTGGGGGTTCCAGAGAGGGCATATTTTCCCCTCTGTGTGGTGTGATCAACCTAAATATTTCTCTCTAAGCAGATTGTTTCCTCCCCACAATTGAAGGGAAATATTGATGTACCGCCTTTGTCTCTACTTGGTGTCAACTTCTTGGCATTTGCTTATCTTTTTTTTTTTTTTTTTTTTGGAGAGGTTTTATTTTGTTTTTGTTTTTTTGCTATAGGGCACGTGCGCTCACCAGACAGAACAGAGACAGAGAGATAGAAAACAAGAAATCACCCCTCCCAGGGGGGATGGCCACACCACAATCCCTTCTCCTCCATTCTCATCTCTGGATCTTGGGCACACACACACACGCTCCTGGCATGAGTTTAAGCCATCAGGTCTGGGACTCGAACTTCGGTTGGCTACATGGGAGTTCAGCGACATAGCCATTATGCTAACTGCTGGTCCCCGCATTTGCTTATCTTTAAACTGCCACAAGAACTTAGCATTTTCTTAGGAAAGAAAAGGGTAAAGAAACAACTATTGTGAAGTTAATAGCTTATTTTAAAACAAACCATCCAGTTAACTGGTCAGTTTTATATACACAAAACAGAAAAAAAAAATTCTTGATTGCTTTTCACTGAATTGACTGGTCATTTTAGTATTAGCATGGACATGTTATAATCCCCTAATTGATTAGAAGAATTTCTTTTTAAATAGAATGAAGCATGAAAGCAAAGAAACAAAAAATGAAAATAGAAGAAAACAATAGCAGCAGCAGCAGCAGCAATAAAATGATTTAAGGATTGATTTAACCTAAGACTGCAGGCTTTATTGACAATATGATTCTGTACTCAAGCCTCCTGGAAATCAGAACTCTAGCATAGCTTCTTTAGGTGCTGCTTTTTTCACTTGGTTTAGGAAGTGGTAAGGTGATGTCTGAGTTTCTGGCATCAGAATGACAGTCACATGGGCTCCTTCAGTTCTGTGCTGGGCCTGTCTTCAGCATCAATGAGTTGGAGATCAGGGACACTCAGTTCTAAATGAGCTACTCGGGCTCAGAGCCCAGAAAGATGGAGATACACAAGAAAGAGGAGCTGGGAGCCCCAGCTGTTGGCCACTGACATCCTGCTGGGAACACAGAAAAACACACGTGAGATACAAGAATTTGATGCAGTCCATACAATGGATTATGGGAAATTACCTGAGATCTTGGGAAATATATTGGTCAAGTTTTATTTATTTCTTCCATAAGCCAGAGAGACACAGAGACAGCACCCCTCAACAGGGTCCCACCATCTTGTGGGCTTTGGCTGCTTTTATTTCTCTGTTTAAAATGACTTTACAAGAAGCATTCCATAGGTCCTTAACTTTGATTTCAAGTAGCTGATTACTGGTACCAAATGGCCCCAGTTAGCAACCTTTTTTTTTTTTTCTTTCTTTCTGTTTGAATTATTTCTTGGTAGCATCAAAGAGAGAGTTGGCCTGTCAGCATCTTGCCCAAATATGCAGGCCAGATTCTAGATGGGCCATAAGTCCACCATAGAGCATGAAATTTCTGCAAGATGACCAGGCCACTGAGTTGGGCAGATGGCTGAAAGGCAGGTTCCTGAAACCTTGTCACATTTATGGGCTTCAAGTCAACAGCTGGGGAAGAAGGATGGTAGCCTGATATTGTGCCCCAGGAGAATCAACTGGTGGATAAAGCAGAAGGAGGAGGCAAAATCAGGAGGAAGCCAGGACACTGGAAGGTGACTGGTCAACTTTGATATGCAATGAGGGAATAGAAGGAGCCTGTGCAGAACAGGACCTCTGTGCATTCCACTGGCCAGATGGCCCATCTAAACTTTATGATTCTATCATTTTCAAAGAAGATATTAACTATATGCCATTTCTGCCTAACTTTAGATGCTGCTATTGTTCAATGGTAGGAGATTAGTAGTTGGCATTACCGAGATTTAGCCTAATTTGGAACTATTCCATTTGTATTGTCATATCCTGGGACAAAAACCTTCTTTTTCAGAAGATGCTGATGACCCTTGTAAAAAGAAAAGCATTTTCCAAGTGATTGGACTCAAACTTTTACCCCTTCCCCTGGCTTTTGCACTCAGGGTGGCCGTGATCTGAATTGGTTCTCTGGGCTCAATGTACTCTGATCAGAGACAGGAAATGTTTCTCTGAATTTTATTGGGTGGATCAGTCTGGTATAGCATTTTGTCACTTTAAAAGTTTGGGCATGCTGTTTAAATCAAAGAATCATAATAAAAAAATAAGTTTATTTTATTCAGGATAGAGTACACATCCATCGGGGGTGTGTAGAGGTAGAGTAATACCTCCAACAGCATCTGGTTATATCACAGTCTCCTTCCCTCAGCCCTCCTGCTTGTCAGGATCTTGAGCACATACACATTTACCTGGTATGGTTCAGGATGACTGAACCAGGGAACAGAACTTGTGGTTGACCATGTGGCTTCCAGCACTGCAGGCAGTTCAGTACAACTAACTGCAATACTGAGGTAGGGCTAAAGAGTCATAGATTGAATCAGCTGAAAACAAATACTACATATATAATGGATGAAATTTATACCTTCTTGATCAGTAGACTTTAGTGTAGAATTTTTACCATTTGGCCAATTCTAATTTGATTAAGGCTTTCCCTCTCCAAGAAAAAGAAAAAAAGATATTTACTCTTTTACCAAAAGTAGGGTGAACTCTATCCTCTTAGACTTTTGGAAGAGCATTATAAGCAGCAGCCATGTATGCAAACTATGAAATATAGTGTAGCCTTCAAAAAGAAGGAAGCTCTACCATTTACAACAAAATGCATGAACTTGGAGGACATTGTGCTAATATAAATAAGCCAGACACAGAAGCACAAATACTATGTGATACCACTTATATGATGAATCTAAAATAGCTGGACTTATAAAAGCAGAGAGTATAATGCTTGCCAGAATAGGAGAGGGGGTGCCAGGAAGGTACTGGTCAAAGGGTACAGTTTCAGTTATGTAATATAAATAAGTCCTAGAGTTGTTAATACTGTATTGTTTATTTAAAAATTTACTAAGAGGATGAATCTTAAGTATTTTTTATATACACCCACAAAATAATTGTAAAGAGGATGAAGGAAACTTTGGAGATGATGGCTATGTTTATGGCATAGATAATGGTTTCATGGGTATATATATATCTCCAAGCTCATCAAGTTGTGTATATGAAATAGGTACAGATTTTGTATGTCAATCATACATCAATAGAATGGTTTTTAAAAAAGAAATAAAAATAACATTGGGACCAGCAGTTAGCGTAATGGCTATATTGCTGGACTCCCATGTAGTCGACCACGGTTCACATTCCGGACCCAGTGGCTTGAACTCACGCTGGACACATGTGCATGCGTGCCCAAGATCCCAAGAGGAGAAAGGAAGAGAAGGGATTGTGGCGTGGCCATCCTCCCTGGGGGGTGATTTCTCACTTTCTGTCTCTCTGTCTCTCTCTGTTTTTCTGGCGAGTGCATGCACCCTATAGCAAAAACCTCTCCAAAAAAAGAATAAATAAATAAAAACAATATTGCCTTTTTTTTTTTTTTTTTTTTTTTTTTTGGAGAGGTTTTTTGCTATAGGGTACGTGCGCTCACCAGAAAAACAGAGAAAGACAGAAAGCAAGAAATCACCCCCCCAGGGGAGATGGCCACACCACAGTCCCTTCTTCTCCATTCTCCTTGGGATCTTGGGCATGAATACACACGTGCCTGGTGTGAGTTTAAGCCACCAGGTCCAGGACTTAAACCACAGTTGACTACATGGGAGTCCAGCAATGTAGCCATTACGCCATCTGCTGGCCCCAACAACATTGCATTTTAAAAGAAAAAAAGGAAGCAGCCATGTGAAAATCTATTTTACTTTTCCCTTACTATTACTATTGGTGTTGATGAAATTGGCCATTGCTAAAGGAAATTGGTTGCAATTTCTGACTTTGGAGAAAGACTACAACAATATTATTACACTTGATTAAGACCTTCACAATAGGGGGTAGAAGAAAGGAAAGTCCTATTAGAAGAAGGACTGAAAATGTGTGAAAATGATTTTTAAACACTAAGGTGGTTATTATTACATTGGAAAATTATAATAATTCTAAATATATAAAACTATTATTCAGATGAGACTATTTCATTCTTTGTGAATTAATAGGTAAGTCTCCAGTCAGAAAAACAGGATCCTTTCTTTCTTTTTATTATCTACACTGAGCCTCTAACAATATACGTAGTTGGCAGGTGGTAACAACAGTTAAACAAAACTCATCTGCTAGTTCACATGTGCTGAATCTATGTTAAGAGTTGAAAAGTCTTGGGAACCAGCAGTTAGCGTAATGCCTATGTAGCTGGACTCCCACGTAGTCGACCGCGGTTCGCGTCCCGGACCCGGTGGCTTAAAACTCACGCCGGGCGCGTGTGAGTGCGTGCCCAAGATCCCGAGAGGAGAATGGAGGAGAAGGGATTGCGGCGTGACCATCCCCCCTGGGGGGTGATTTCTCGCTTTCTGTCTCTATGTCTCTCTTTCTCTCTCTGGCGAGCGCACGCGCCCTATGGCAAAAACCTCTCCAAAAAAAAATAAATAAATAAAATAAAAAGAGTTGAAAAGTCTTGGGACCAGCAGTTGGCGTAATGGCTATTTCACCGGATTCCCATGTAGTCAGCTGCGGTTCAAGTCCTGGACCCGGTGGCTTAAAACTCATGCTAGGCACATGTGCATGCGTGCCCAAGAACCTGAGAGGAGAATGGAAGAGAAGGGATTGCGGCATGGCCTTCCCCCCAAGGGGTGATTTCTCACTTTCTGTCTCTCTGTCTCTGTCTCTCTGACGAGCACACACACCCTATAGTCAAACAAAACAAAACAAAACAAACTCGCAAAAAAAAAAAAAAGAGTTGGAAAGGCTCACTCATTATTTACTATATTTAATTTATTTAATAATGACCGTATTCAGAAATTGGGGAATAAGATTTATTTGTTCAACTTTCCCAAAGATCCAGCAATTTTTCCTTTGATTCTACCAGGAAAGTATAATAGCAAAGAAGGGTTGCTTATTTTTCCTTTACAAAGATAATAAAATAAAAGATTTAGGACCGTGAAAGTGGGGAAGAGAATAACTTCATGCTGATTCCTACCTTTCTTTTTCTTGCATGCAATATTTATTTCTGCCCTTCATTTCTGTGCTTCTAACTTGCCAGGCCTTCTCTAGCTCTCACTTCATGTTGTTCAAGACTTAACTCAAGTGTAGTTTATTCCCCAATACAGGTTTATTTCAGCCAGATTCCTAGAGCAATGGCCACTTCTGTCAATATCAGTTGTGTTGTGGAAAATACAGAGCATTTTCATAGGGCTGTTTTGTATCATAATCATATACAAGTAATAAGACTGGCTAGTAGATGATTATTCAAGGGGATGCCAAGAAAGTACCATCAAGATATATAGGTGTTATGATCTGAATTGATACAGGAGAGTTTAGTGCATGATGATATAGCCTTTTATATTGTTTTCTATGTTTTCCTGTGTTCAATTTCTAGCTTTTAGAAACCCAAATCAGGGTTTATGTCATCTTCTATATCCTCAATTATCCAACTGAGGACTGGCATTCACAGAAGACCCTTTGAATTGATGTGTCAGATATTGTAGACATGGATGGAGAAAGGAAATATTTTAGAGTTGAAATGACGACCCATGAACCTCTTAGATGGTACCCCGGGGAAATCTTTCTTGCTGTCACTGGCACATCAAAGGCAGACCAGTTCAAGTCCGGCCTTTTGTTTGGCACTTAAGTGAAACTGATTTAAAAGAGATAGAATCTTTGCACATATAAACAGCTAACAAATGATGGAGAATATGTGTCCAAACAAACCCAACTGGCAGGACATGCAGTACTGCTGGGAGGAAGCCTCTCGCTATCCATCACACCTTGAAAGATGAACAGGGCGGGCCTAGTTTCCCTTCAAAGGCAGGAAAGGTTAGCACTCTGGGAAAATGGAACCCAAGGTGAATTTCAAACACACGGTGTGGCCCTTCAAGCTTATAGGTCATTATTAACTAGTCTTACCCTAAATGGCCATGACACATAATCTCTTTCCTAATTTTCTTATTTTACTTGCTATCACAAGACCGTAACTTTTTAGACATTCAGGTGAGATTAAGAGAGAAGGTGGTGGAATAAGGCTTTAAAATCTTTGATTACCTCAGAAAACATATTTGCTTACTTTACCAGGAAGTTGGTTTTTTGTTTTGTTTTGTTTTCTACTGATGCCAGGAGGGGATTAATGAGTAGCCTCTGGGTTTGCCAGCTTTCTTTTGATTTCAGTTTATGTAATTAAGCAGTTCCCAGAATGACTTAAGGTTCTCACTCTACATCAAAACAGGCATCTCAGATGGGTTAGATTTGGAGGACAGAACCAACCCAAACTCACTGAATTCATTGAGGACAAGTAAAAAACTTACCTTGCTTTAAGATATCCCTGATTTGTAAAAAAGATTGATTATGTTTTGGGACCATGCACTTTGAGCCATGCTAAGTAGAAAGCAGGTTAAAACCAAGGTTTAAAATGAGCTAAAGTTATAAGAGCTCCAAATGGTATCAACAATAGAAATAATATGGGAAATCTAACCCTTGGTCATTTTTGAATTTCTAGCAACTGGAGCCTCATCTACAGTGGGTGTTCAAGAACTCAGACGTTCAACACAGGCATGCTAGAAAACTACTTGTGCCAGGCCCAGTTCTAGTTGCTGGGGATACAGTAAGGAACTGAAGTAATAAACAGTTCTTCTCTCACCATGTTCAATGAGTGAATGTCTGATGAGTAGATCTTTGTTGAGTGGTTCCTTGGGTGTAGAGTTTTGAGTAAGTGTTGCTTGGGGTTGCTAAGACAGGTAAGTTGTATTTCCCAAAGAGCCGATCATCTCACTAGAAAGTGAAAACACCCGTCCATGTTCAAGGTTGTAACCTCTTCCTGGGTAGTTGATACAGACAGAGACCCTCTGTGGCTGAAATGGGGAGAGTGGGCCCTCCATCTCCAGATTCTGCAGGCAGCAGGCTCACTTACAGAAGGCCAACTCACTCAAACTCACTGAACACTACGAATTTATAGATTCTAATGTTAGACCACCCGCAATTCATTTTCTGTCTCATACTCGTAACCTTTTATAGTTTTCCTATCCTCGTGGTACTTGTTTCAAAGAGAATTAGAGCACCTTCTTTTTCACGGTGGCTTAACACCCTTAAAAAAAAATTACCAGCAGTTCGTGCTCTCATGAAGTATACAGACTACTAGAGAATTAAAATAAATCAATTACACAAAATCTCCACTGTGTGGAATGCTACAACCTTGTCAGCAAAGTCAGGGATAGTTTTCTGGAATAAAAGATGGCTGCACTGATCTGAAAAATGAAGACAGATTAATCCAGAGAAGGGGGAGAGAGGGAAACATTTCAAACTGAGGAAACAGTATGCATAAAGGCCCTGGGAGAGAGGGAATAAGAGACAGCTGGAAGGGAGATGACTCAAAAGATCATAGAGGCCTTGAGGGATATTAAAGAGTTTTCTACTATTTCAAGAATAACAGGAAGCCTTTAAAAGAATTAAGCAGCAGAATGAAGAAGGGGGGGTGGGATACAATCAGATTTCCACTTTAGCAAGGTTACTCGGCCTGTAATGTAACCAGCGTTTGTGGGGGTCTGGGGGGGAAGGTTTGGAGTAAATGTGGGAAACATTAGTAGCCAGGTACATGCAAAAATATAGAAAAGAGATGCTGGTTTCTTGGGCCAGAATGGTGTTCATGATGGTGGTGGAGATGGAGAGAAACGGACAAATATAACAGGTACAAAGGTAAGAAGGATAGGCCAGCCTGAGGCCTGGTTATTAAAGAGGCTGGTCCCACATGGCTAATGGCACAGTTTGAGTCTCTGACACTGTGGCTTGAAAAATATGCTGAACACCTATGCATATATGCCCAAAATCCCAACAGGAGGGAGAAATGGAGAAGAAGGAATTGTAGCATAACACCTCCCTTTGTGAGGAGGGAAGGGGGTTGCGCTCTCTGTCTCTCTCCAGTGAGTGCACATGCCCTCTGGCAAATTATAGGGTTATCAGAATACATTATGACATTTTCCTATGCAAATTATGTCATGACTTTTTTGATGACTTAATTAAAAAAGAAAGGTAACAAATGCAAAGGTATACAATAGGTAAAAGCAACAGGACCTTGTGATAGGTATAAGGCATATGGGGGTGGTAGGTATTAAGAATGATTTCTGGGACCAGTAGAGGCATAGTAATTAAGGTGCTGGACTCCCACATGGTTAACTGTGATCTGAATTCCAGACCCAGTGACTTGAAACTCACGCCGGGCACATGTGCACGCATGTCCCAGATCCTGAGAGGAGAATGGAGGAGAAGGGATTGCAGTGTGGCCATCCCCCCAGGGGGGTGATTTCTCACTTTCTGTCTCTGTCTCTCTCTGGCAAGTGCATGCACCCTATAACAAAAATCTCTCTCAGAAAAAAAAAATGAAAAAAATGATTTCCAAGCTTCTGACTTATAAAAAAATTGGCAGAATGGTGAAATCCGTAGAACAAGCAACTCTAGATGAGGTCTAGTTGTAGGGGAAAATTTTGGAATCTGTTTTGGAACATGTTGGGTTTGAGTGCCTCTGAGACATCTAGAGGGAAGTTAGAAACACAGTTTGGGTAAGTGGATCTGGAACTTGGACAGGAGGTGTAGGAAGAAGGTCTAAAGTTGTGAATCATCTAAGCAGAGGTGCATTAGAAACTGTGGGTTTGGATAAGATCCTCAGTGAGTACTGAGTGAGGGAAGGGGAGGGCCTGGAACTGAGCCTTGTGAGATTCCGATGCTTCCCAGCTGGAGAGAAGAGAAGCCTACAAGAGAGGCAGAAAAAAACCTGCTGGGAACAGTGGGAGAAACCCAGCCTGAAAGCCAGGGAAGGCAGTGTTTGTGGGAAGAGGAGGTGGTCAGGGAAGAAAGCTGCTGAGAGCTCAGAAAAAACACAGACTCAGTAAAGACAGTAATAATAACAGTTATAATATTGTCAATTACAGCAGTCATAGACTGTCTTTAGGAAGCACCAATTAATAACCAAACCACTAAGAAAATATATCACAGCCTTGAAATAGCAAAGAGGCTGTATTGTCAGTGCAAGTAATAATTTAGCAAAAAGACAACAAGGTCCTTATCAAAAGGACATAAGCCATGCTAGGTAGGAACATAGCATGCTGCAAAAGTCCCCAACCAAAACTGGTATTTATTAGTGGGGGGCTGCCCTCCCTCTGCCCTAAGGGATTCACAGCTGGTCCTAGTCAAGGTGCTGACTGTTTTACCCTTGACCTTTTTTGTTGCCAGGGGATTGTCTCGGTAGGGCTCTGTTAATTCACAGGGCTAATAAGCAGTGCTGGGTTTAGACTTCCATTCCATTCAGTTCTATGAAAATCAGGTATTTCCAGATCTAGTACTTCGTAGCTCTCTCTTCATTATATAGGCAACTGTTCCTCTTTTACTGATCATTCTTGGATATCTGGATATATCACAGCCAAAATGTCCTTTCCTACAAACAGGAAAGTATTTCTGTGAAGCTGTCTTGTCAGCCTCTGCAGACAGGCCCCCAGTCAGTAAGAAGAAAGCCCTGCTTCCCACACTCAGTGTGTCTTCAACTCATGTTTTTGCCTGGTCTCCATGTTGAAAGATGCAGTGTGTAAGAATTTCAGGAAATACACATCTGCATATTGATGGCCAGAAAGCATATCTGTAAGGAACTGTTTCGAAGTTCTTATCTGGACTACTCTCCCTGCCGACTCCATATTTACTTCAACTTCATGCCCTTGTATGTAAGAACAAAGATCCAGGAACTTTTCCCCCTTCTAAGTGTCTTTGTAGATTTTGTATCACAACTTTTAAAAATGGTGTGGTGATACCTCTGGTAAACAGGAGGCTGGAAACAAATAGAAACACCTCTCCTCAAATTCTGCCAGATGATAGTCAGCTGAGAGGAACCTGCCAGCTTGCTGGGGCCTGTGAAGTAAGAAGACTCTAGTTCCTAGGAGGGCTCTCCCTTGATAACAGAGAGATCCCTACTACCAGAACAAGCACATGCCACAGGAAATTTAGGTTCTGAAACGCTATCCTTTGCTATCACTGACCCAAATTTTAGCACCAGTTTTTTCCATTTCACTTTCTAGGATTAAAAGACAAAGTGTCCAGAGGCAAATGACATACACTTTAAACTTGCTGCCATCCTTAATTTCTTCATTCATAAATGACGCTTGAAAGACTAAAATTCCCATTGCTCTTTTAAAATAGATCCCTGCTCTCAACCATCATGGCCACTGGCAAAGACTTTTATTTCCTCACAGATAAAAGTGATTATTTCATCTTGGGCATAGCTGGGACAAGGTACATGTGATCGTCCACATGTTTTCCACACAACTGTCCAGCTTCCACTTTATCTCCTCAGGTAAAGTTCTTATGCCCCATGTTTGTTGAATCTTTGGCTTTGTCATTACAATTCATGGTGCACCAAGCCAAGTGGTCCTGGAACTTCTCTAGTTTGCTGGTCACCAAGGCCTGGGCATGAGCCAGGAGCACATGGCACGCTTTATATATTGGTGCACCTGTTGCATGGACCCCTGATTGCCCTCACCGCACCTGTTACTGCACCAGAACATGAGGTCCTGCGTCTTCTGGATGTTCTCACTTTCCAGACTCTTCACCATGGACTCTACTGCGTTCAGCACACAGGAATACTGCAGCTCCACCACAGAGGCCCCATGTTCAAGCCAGGCATTTTTACATATTTCTATGCATTTTTATGCAGTCATATTTACATATTTCTATGCATTTGGGCATAGAAAAATGTCATGATTTTTGCAACAACGTGGTAATTTAATGCATAAGATATCAGTAACACAGGACCTGTTTTCCTCATTTTTAAGATCTGGCAGCTGAGCAATGAGAAATGAAGTCACTTGCCTGATGTCACACAGCCAGTAAGAGATGAAGTCAGGGTGGGAACTCTTATTCTTATTTATTTTTTAAAAATGTGTTAGAGGACACATATGCTCACACTAGAGAATGACAAAAGGAAAATGAGAGTGTCCCCTCAATCCTGTGGGGAATGGTCACATCACAATCCCCTCTCCTCTGTTTTCCATTTTGGTATTTTGGGCACATGCATACACTCACCCCGCATGTTTTTCAAGGTGCTGGGCCTGGGACTGGAACCATGTGGTCAGCTATGTAAAATCCAGTTGCCTTAACCACTGTGTCACGGGCTGGCCTGGGATCTCTTTTATGTAACATCAGAGCCTTGATCTTTAAGTGCCATGTGTCCAGTGTTGGTGGAATAAAAAGTAGCCAGGGAAGATGGTGGGATGGGAGGTTCTCCCCCAGTTAAAGATTTGGATTCTTATAAACATAGCTGAGGAAATACTCCAGTGTTGCTAAGACCCAGGCTTAGCGTCAGTGACTCTGGAATAGGTATTGCAGTTGTTTCTGGCAGTGTGGTTCAGCTAGACTAGGTCAGTGTTAAATAAATGATGCAAGAGTACTTGCTGTGGGAAAGTCTTGCTGTAAGTGCTCTAGGGCTGGGGTCCTCAAAGTATGGTCCCTGGACCAGTAGCATTAGTATCACCTGGGAACTTATTAGAGATGCAGCTTTTCAGGATAAACCCCAGATCTTCTGAACAGAAACCCAAGAGTCGGTGTTCTAACAGGCCTCCATATGATTCTGACTCACAAGTTGGAGGACCCTTTCTTGGGGGGAGATTCTTTGAAGAGCAAAAAGGAAGACCAGAAGAATTCATAATCTTTATACTGCAGGGGTACCAAATGCCTTGACATTAGTCAGATAGATGAGAGCCAGGGTTCCCAGCCCTGGCTACCCATTGGGGTCACCTGGGAGCTTGAACAACTTAAGTCCCACTTCAGAGATTCTGATTTCATTGGGTTGGGGTTAGCCTGAGCAATTGATTTTTGGAATGTAGATTTGAAAGAGAATAGATGGTTGAATGAATAGTTGGCAAAGCAGCTCTTGTGCTTTTTTTGAGTACAATTTGAGCACAAGAGCTTTTTGAGTACAGACTTACAAGGAGAAGGTCAAGACAAATGGAAGAAAAACTAAACCTTAGGCTCTTTGTGAATCCCAGTAACGCTTGAATAATATTTGGAGGATGGGGGCAGGAGAGAAAGTAGTTTGAATTAGAAACATTTCTTAACTATGGACTTATATTTTCAAAGAGCTACTGAAACCAAGTGATATGCTTCATGAATAATTAATGTTTTGCTCAGTTTTGGTGGAAAGCTGTATGCTTGCATGATCCTGGAAATTTCTGTTAGACTGTATCTATATGTTAAGAAGATCTCTGCTCCTCTGGTCTCTTAAACCTTACTCTTTATTAACTTTTCTCTCCACCTGATCTGCTCAGTTTACTGGTCCCTAAGGATGTTCATTCTATTCCCTGTCTCCCCTCTTCTCTTTCTCTTAAAGCCTACCTTCATCTAGAATCTTCTGTGGTCCCCAATTCACAGAGCTGCTCTTCCTCTGAATCCTTTCAGCTCTTGATGTCTTTAATACACTCTGCTCCTGTTTTGTTTTGTATCATTCTGCCCAGTTCCCATCTCCACCCCAGATTATAAACCCACCAGAGCAGTGGTGGCTGATATTCTTTGCCTCCTGCCTCCCACAGCAACCCACACGCTAGGAACTTAGGAAATAACCTCAAAGGGACCAACAGATGGCATGATTGTTATTGTTGCTGGACTCCCACATAGTCGACCACAGTTCCAGTCCTAAACCCAGTGGCTTGAAACTCATGCTGGGCATGTGTGCATGCGTACCCAAAATCCTGAAAAGAGAATGGAGGAGAAGGGATTGTGGCATGGCCAACCTTCCTGGGGGGTGATTTCTCGCTTTCTGTTTTTTTCCCCCCTCTGGTGAGCGCTTGTGCCCTATAGCAAAAATTTCTTTAAAAAAAAGAAAAGAAAAGAAAAGAAAAAGAGAAAAGAATGGTCAAGAAACTGCAAAAGTGAATTTCAGTCTATCCTGTACCTCATTGTCATGGATACAGATAAGTGGGCTCCACCATAAATGAGAAGTGACTGTGGTCTGGCCATTCTGAAGGCATCTTGAGGTAAAAATCCACAGGAATTGAGAAGGAACATCCTCTGAAGAAAAAAGTGGTCCTCACAGAAATGGGGTTCTCATGTCATTATTCTATAGTACAAGCTATTAGTTTTTTAGAACTGTCTCAATAAAGTACCACAAATTTGGTGGCTTAAAATAATAGAAATGGAGGGCAGCAGGTAGTTTGGTGGTTAGGGTGCTAGACTCACACATGGCCAACTGTGGTTTAAGTTCTGGACCTGGCAGCTTGCTTTCTCACTTTGCTTTCTCTGTCTCTCTGTTTCTCTCTGGTGATTGCAAGTGCCCTATAGTAAATTTTAAAAATAATAATAAATAAGTAAAATTAAATAAATCTTAAAAAAAAGAAAACAAAAGAAATGTATTTACATATCGTTCTGGATACTGGAAGGCTGACTCTAGCATCACTGAGCCCAAATCAAATGTGGCTTCCCTTCCTCTCTCTGCCAGTGTTCTTTGGCTTGTGATTGCATCATTCCAGTCTCTGGCTACATGGTCACGCTGCCTCCTCCCTTTTTCCCAAATCTCTGTCTTCCTCTCACAGGAAAGCTTGTGATCACATTTAAGGCCCACCCTCATACTCCAGGATAATCTCCCCATCTCAAGGTCTTTCTGTTTGTTTTTGTTCGTGTGTGTGTGTGTGTCCTCACCAAAGAGAAAGAGGAAAAAGAGAAAATGCCCCCCCACACACACACACATGGGAATGGTCATGCCACAATCCCTTCTCCTTCATCTCTGTCTCCTTTCAGAATTTTGGGCACATGTACACACATGTGCCCAGAGTGTTTCTCAAGTCTCAGGTCTAGAACTCAAACCATGCAGTCGCCCATGTGGAATCTGGCTGCCCTAACCACCAAGCGATGGAGCCAGCCCAAGATCTTTAATCATATCTGCAAAATCCTTTTTGGCACTTAAGATAACATTCACACATTCCTGGGATAAGGACCTGGACATCTTTGAGATCCTTTATTCAACTTACCACACACATTAAGGTACCTGAAGTCTCCAAAAGGTCAGAGACTTGTCCAGGGCAGTATTTCAAGTTAGTGATAGAATCAAAGACCCAGATCTTATCAAATTTAAGTTTCTTCCACTAGATCAATCTGATACCCATAAAAATAAGATGAAGAGATTCAAAGTAACACTTGATATCCTAATTTTATTAATTTGTCTTCTTAATAGATCATGTTACCAGGATTTGCCCACCTTTCTTTCCCTGAGCCCTGATTACTAGGGCTCACAACATGCTGGCTTGTGTAGGGAGCTGTGATGAAATACCCTCAATGTCATTTTCTTCTCTTCTTTCAGGATCGCCTCTTTTTCGTCATGGAATATGTAAATGGTGGAGACCTCATGTTCCAGATTCAGCGCTCTCGAAAATTCGATGAGCCACGTTCACGGTTCTATGCTGCAGAGGTCACGTCGGCCCTCATGTTCCTCCACCAACACGGAGTCATCTACAGGTAGCCACCTCTCCCCTTCTCTTTCCTGAAAGCCAAAAAAAATAAAAGAATTCTCCAAACACTTGAACTAACCTTGGCTCTTGCCCAACTGGTCTCTTAGCAACCTGCTTTAGATTAGTTGTTTGTTCCAATTTACTTACAGAGGACTTTTTCTGGGGGCTGTTTATCACTGCGAATGTTAATATTTGAATGGCCCCAGGAGATTTGACCCACTGTTTGTGCCAGTTTTGATTTAAAACTCAAGCACGACATTTTAAAGGCTTGGTGCCAGGTGACCTTGAAGCGACCTTCATTTCTTCTCCCCCACCCTCTTCCTTGAACATCAGGGTATTCTCTTTACTTTTTTCTTCTGTGCCATGAACTTCCTCCCCTTCCCAATCTCTTGCCACTTCCTGAGTTTGTTTGGCTTAGTTGTCTCCAGCAGATAGAATCAGGCAAGGAGGAGTTGTTTGAGCATCTAGGGGTTTATGATCTGGGTGCTGGGTGGAGAATGAGAGCTAGACAATATCCAGCAGGAAGTACCTTTTTTACAGATCATCCAGTCCTTTATTACTGCCTACTTCCCTTCCAAGACACACACATACACAAACACACACACACACATACTAATTTTTCAGTAAGGGAGCAGGACTATTTACGCAAGTTCTTCTGTGAGGTCAGGAATTCTGGGAGGAGTAAATATTTATAATTAGCAACAAGGAACTAAAGTTCCTTAAGGTTTTTAAAATATTCATTCCCTTACTTGGTCTTTACTTCCTCCTTTCTTTATTTTTTTTTAATTGGATAGAAAAGTAAATAGATGGTTTGGTTTAACCCAGAATTTAGTCATCTATGTGAATTTTACTGATCTATCCTTAGGAGCAATGCCCTGATTAAATGTTCTTCAGGGGCTTCTGGCCACTCCCACTCTAGACCTTTCTTCCCTTCCTTCTGCCATTCCTTAGCTTCCTAAAGCAAGGATAAAATAGTGGCTCCCTGCAACTCATATAATAAAGCTCCTACTTTTTTAGCCTGCTGTTCATGGCCCAACACAATAGCAGTTTATGTATTTTATTCCTGTTCATACATAGTCAGCTATCATAAACTTTAAGGTTTAAGACAATACCAATTTATTATCTTGCAGTTTCCATAGGTTGAGGGTCCAGGCACAGGTACTCTAGGTCTTCTGTCTGGGCTCTCACAAGGCTGTGATGGAAATGTCAGACAGACTAAATTTTTATCTGATGTTTGGGCTCATCTTCCAAGCTCACATGCTCATTGACAAAACTCTTTTCCTTACAGTTTTAGAATTCATGTAGTTTGTTTCTCAAGGCTGAAGGACTCTAATCAGGCCCTTTCAACAAGATACATTATTTTGATTAAGCCAAAGTCAAATGGTTAGGACCCTTCATTTAATCTACAAGATCCATTTGCTATATGATGTTATAATCGCATAACCACAGTAGTGATTTCACATCATCTTTGTCATATTCTATTGACTGGAGGTAAGTCATGGTTTCTATCATATTCCAGGAGAAGGGATTAAGGAATTATACCAGGACATAACTCATTAGGGCACACCTAATGTTTTGAACCCACAAGGTTCTTAGTTTTCCTTAAAATTCACCTGTCAGTTTCCAGCTGTACTTGCTTACACTGTCTTCTGTGCTTAGGACTTACTGTGTCTAGTGAGAAGCCTAGTCCTTTCAGCCTGAGTGAGTCTCTCCAGCACCTACACTTTTGTTTGCAAGTGAATTGCAATTTGAAATTTTCATTGCTGCATTTTAGAAACGGGTATCTAAATTGCAGACTATTAAGCACCATTTTACCTTCACTTTTTTTAACCCTCAGTCCTTTATTATTCTCTTTTTTTGTCTTGTGCATAGTACCTATCAACATTTGACCATTGACTTCAGTTAGTTTTAAATCCTAATCCCAGCCCCAAAGCATTTTACCCAATAGTTAGAGATATGTGAGTTAGGTAAAAAGGTCATTCATATCACAAGACAAGATAAAACCTCCATGAAATATCATCCCTATACCATCCCTACTGGAATAAGTACAGTCATCCACATTTTACTAGCCAAGGATACAGATACTCACCAGAAATAATTTGTCCAAGCAACAGACAGAGGGAGTAAAACTGACCAACTCTAGATGCACACCATGATACTTGGTGCCCTAACTCCAAACTCCTTAGCTTGTTATTCTAGGGACTCCAAACTTGACCCTCCCTCATATTTCTGCTCCCCTAAATGAATTAATCTCTCTTGCCTTATGACCAGTTGTGCTCTTTTTGACTTCTGTGAGCCATCTCTGTCTCTTTCTTTCCTATCTCCCTTAGCATTCCCCCTCAATCTCTACATCCCCTTGGCTAGCTTCTTCCTCTCTGCTCCTCCATTCTGTGAGTTTTCCTCAGGGTCTTCACCTCTCTTTATTTGTACCCTAAGTACTCTCCCTAGGTAATATCAACCTTCCCATGACTTCAAATGACTCCTGTTTGCCAGTGACTCCCATATCTTTATAGCCAGCCCCCAGTTATCTCCAGAACCTCACACAAGATTTTTTCCATCAAGTATTTATCTTTTTTTATAGATCCCATTTTTAAATATTTTATTCCTATTCCTTTTTTATAGCATTTTAACTTTATTTTATACATTCAATCACTATACATCACTTAACTTGTTAAGTGAGTTTAACCAACATGAATACACTTCACACCACTCTAGTTGAGGATACTATACACGTTACCATATACAGATAATGGACTTGACCTTCTAGACCTTCTTACCTTCTTTCATGGATAATTTGCAATCCTTTACTGACTTGAATTACTGCCTCTCAGTTTTCTACCCTCCAATCTCTCTACCTTCTCTCCTATGCTGCCCCATATTCTTTTAAGTCACAGGCTGATTTTCACATGTTCCCCTTCTTAGCATCCTTCAGTATTTACAAGATAAAGTTCAAACCTTGTTCAGCCTCAGACTTCCTCATGCCTTAATTCTGTGGACAGCTCTACAGTTTGGGTTCAGCATTGAAGTGAAAGGCATAGGCAGTGAGTAGGGGATGGCAGCCTTCGCCACTCTTCTTGCATGGGAAAATTTAGCCTGAGAAAGGGGTGCTTTTCTACTCAGAGGAAAAATGTCGTTTCTGTTTTGTGCTATTATAACAGAATACCCGAAACTGGCAATTTATAATGAACAGATATTTATTGGCTCATGGTTCAGGAGGCTAGGAAGTCCATTGTCTATGTACTGGCATCTGCTGAGTGTCTTCTTGCTGCATCATAACATGAAGGAAGGTGTCACATGGTGCAAGGGCAAAAAGAGGATAAGAGAAAGGGGGAAAACCCCTCTCAATATAACAACCTCCCACATGAAACAGAATTAGTCTATTTTTAAGTTTGAAGACCTCATGACTGAAATAATTCTTAAAGGTCTCACTTCCCAATACCATCACAATGGCAACGAAAATTTCTACATAATATTAGGAGGGAACAATCAATCAATCCATAGCATTGTGTTTCTGGAAGCTCTTGACTATCTTTTGACCCTTATTACCACTTTCCCTAACCATATAACCCACCTTCTAGGTATTCCAGATTATTTGCCATTTTTCCTCCAAATTGTATTTTCTTTCATCTCTCTCAACCTTTGTCACCACTTTCCCTGGGATTCCCTTGATCCTAAACTGTGTCTTGATCAGTGGTTCCCAGTTCACATCCATGGTCTTACTGCCTCAGAGTTATCAATTAAGAAAATATATATATATATATATATATATATATATATATATACACACACACACACACACACACATATATATATATATATAAAATATAAAGTTATACATATATATATTATAATACTGGAGGATGGAAAATATTAAGTGTATAAGTGGGAAAAAATGGCTGTGAGTTGATTGCTGAAGCTAGATGATGATGGGTACAAGGAGGTTCACTTTTCTACTTTTGTGTATGTTTTATCATAATAATGATGGCAATGGTGATAATAGAATGCAGATTTCAAGGGTAATACTCTTGAGAGTTTTTGACTCAGTAGATCTGGTATTTGGCTTAGGAATTTTTTTTCTAAGTATTCTCTGGGTGATTTGGGAACCACAACTCTAGAGAAAGTACATCCTGTGTCAAGACTGTGTCAAGTACTTCAGTTCTTTGAAGCCTTCCCTGACCACCCAGCCTGTGGGGGATCATGTCTCCCCTAAGCAATATGACATTTCTGTACCATGTATTTGGCAGTTCCCTTTGTTAACCTTGTAGTTTTATTTATAATATCCATTCCATAATTCCAAACTCCATACGAGCATGCCTATCTAGTTGGCCTAAGCCAATACCCTACTCATAGTAAATGTTCAATAAATATTTGTTCTTCTAATATCTAGTTCTCCAGAGTTTTCCAGTTTATTTGGATGCTACTCCATAGGTGTATACTTCTTATAAGTCTTCGAAGCATTTACAACATACAACACATGTTTTTCCCTTGACTTAAAAGGCAGACCATTCTTTATTCTCTCTCATTTCACAAATTTGAGAACCATTTGGTCTATATTTCCCATGTTGCTTTTATTTCAAGCAAAAGAGCTCAATGGGGTAGTCAATCTGAGGTTGACAGGCTGGCTGTGTCCTTGTCTATTGGCTTCTGGCTGTTCTGCAGCCAGGGGGAGACCTTATTTTATGTGATTATTATGTGACACAGGGAGTTTATTTGGAGATTAGCAAGACCAGAGTTTGGAGGATGAATTTCGTTAATGAAGAGGCGATTGAATCTTTCAGCCTTCCTGCTAGAATTTATATGCAAACTAGTTATCAGCTAATTGGCCAGCACTCATGAACTAAAAACAGAAGTTACTAATTTGGCTGTGGCTTGCACTGGAAAAGAGCCCCAGCAGATAGCCATGCCCCCCTTTTCTTCTTGTTCCTCTTGAGCTCAGGGTCCCAACCCCAGACACACAGGGTACTATCTCTGTCCCTGCCAGGTGTTCTGTTCATCCTCTGTGTGTTATGGCAGAAGAATACACTCAGTTACTATTTCTACTCTTCTTAGCTATGACTATTAAAAATCACTCCCCTGGGACCAGCAGTTAGCGTAATAGCTATGTCGCTGGACTCCCACATAGTCGACCACGGTTCACGTCCCGGACCTGGTGGCTTAAAACTCACACCAGGCGTGTGTGCGTGCGTGCCCAAGATCCCGAGAGGAGGATGGAGGAGAAGGAATTGCAGCGTGGCCATCCCCCCTGGGGGGTGATTTCTCGCTTTCTGTCTCTCTGTCTCTCTCTGTCTATCTGGCGAGCGCACCTGCCCTATAGCAAAAACCTCTCAAAAAAAAAAAAATCACTCCCCTTAATGCTTTGCATATGCATACTCACCCACACTGTGAGAAGTAGAGGTTTTACAGGGTGGACCTTCTGACCACAATTGATTCAGGGAACTTTCTTCTCCTCTCCATCATACTGTATGCTTGTATGTACAGTAACTGACTCTCAGACATTGCTCCTGTTTATGTAGCATGGAAGAGGGAGATTCTGTCATCTGCCTCAGACAGAGAAGGGAGCTGGGGCCCTGGGAATAGAGCTGAAGTCTTGGCCAACAGGAATGCAATTTTGTCTTTTGCAATCCAGAATTCAAGAGTACTATGCAGCAAAGTGTAGTGAGGAACAGAGATCTCACAGCCCTAGCCATGTATCTTTATACTTATGCCTCAGGGTTCCCATCTATGAGGTCAAAATAATAGTCATACTTATGAAATTGTGATGATTTATTAATAGACCTAAATAATTTTGATGAGTGTGATGCACACTGTAAGTCCTCAATATAATTGTCCCTCAGTATTCACTGGACATTGGTTCCAGGACACTCCACCAAGATCTTCAGATGCACAAGTCCCCATGTTATGGTATTTACACAGAACCTATACACAACCTTTCATACACTTTAAATGATCTCTAGATTACCTGTAATACCTAATACAATGTAAATTCTATGTCTGTAGTTGTTATGCTGTATTGTTTAGGCAATAATGACAAGAAAACAAGTCTATGCATATTCACTATAGACGCATGCCTCATAGGCCTAACTACATAGCACACATCAGCAACAATGGACCATTTTCAGTCCATATCTGGCGGAAGCCACAGATGCAGAACTGTGTGGACACAAAGGGCCAAGTGTAAATCTTAGCAACTCTTATACCTTGAGTTGATTTTTACTAAGATATAATGAAAGAATATTGGAGGTCTTTTATCCAGCCAAGGCTCTAAAAGGCATTTCTAGAATCACATTAAAAGAATGAATTCCTTCTTTCCTTTTTTCTTCCTTTCCTTCTGATAAAATTGAACTCTCTTTAAAATAATTATGAATATTAGTCACAGGAAAAATAAAAACTTAAATAAATAAAGATACAAAGTCAATTTCCTCTTCACCAATCTCATAGTTACCCAAGGGTAGAACAGTTTAAGAGACTCCTTCAAGAAATCTTGAACAACTTATGAAACTTCTTTATGATTGGTCCACTTGTGGAGTTCATATAAGACCTGCCTTGTCTCCTTTGTAAGGTAATTTAGAGTAGTAACTAGAAGTCAGATTGTGGTAGAGGAAAGGAAAGCAAGTGAAAATGATGAGGCATTTTATTTATGCAAAGTATTATGAATGATTAACATTGTCATTTCAAGTACTAAAATTTGGTCTTTATCCACTAGAAGAGGAAGCTGTAAGTTGTAAAACTTTCCTGCTCCTTAAATTCCCAAAGCTTTTTGATCTATAATGAGCCATCCTCATCATCCCTGAGAGTCAGTCTTCTCTGGGTGCCTTGTCATGTGCCTGGTGCTAGAATTGAGCCATGGGAGGACAAAAGGAGAGAGAGCATCTCTGCATTGGCCCTGTCTAGACCTTTCTGTACTCTGGAGGTGCTCAGAAATGGCTTTCCTCCTTGACCACAGTGTTTATAAAAAGTCAAATAGTAGTAAAAGCAGGGAACAAGGATTTAGTCAAAAACTTAGCTCACCTTATAAACCTGAGTCATAGGTGCCTCAGTCTTGGCAGAGCTGGGGGCAAAGCTCACAAGACAGAGCTTAGAAGGGACTGAGCTGGAAGAAGCTGAAAACATAGTCTAGCTGTGCTCTCCAAGTCAGGCCTCCCTGGAAAATGTGTGCAGGATCGTGATACAGACTTTAATCTCGCCAACCTGCTGAGTCAAATCGCAATGCCTTGATCTCTACAATCATATCCTAGCATTGGCATAGTTAGGGATTTCCTGACTTGGTGAAGATCTCTAGTTAAACCTGCATTAGGAATGGGAGAGTCTAATATTTAGATTCTTATCCCTTTAAAATGCATTATCAAGTTATTTAAAGCTAATATACATCAAGGAAGGAGAAGGAGGTAGGATAATATCTTCCTTTTCTCTTTCCAGTCTTCTAGATCCTGGCCCTTAAGTCACTGGGAGGGTCCAGCTACGGTGATATACATTGCTAAGATGCTGTTCTCTGCAGGCTGGGACCATGTGGGAGGCCCAAGTTTGGTTCTCTGTTAACCTAAAGGCTGTGTACAGTGGTATGTGCCTGTCATCCTGTCATCCCAGCAACCCTGGACACTGAGGCAAGAGAATTAGAGTTTGAGGCCAGCCTGGGCAACATAGTGAGACTTTGACCAAAAAGGAACTCGGCATGATGGCACATCCCAGCACTCTCAGCTTGGAGGATGAGGCAGGAGTTATAATAAAAGACTCTTTCTAAATAATAATAATAATAATAATAATTTAAAAAATAAGGAAGAAAGAAATAAAGAGAGGGATCAGCAGATGGCATGATAGTTACATCGCTGGACTCCCATGTAGTCAACTGTGGTTCAAGTCCCAGACCCAGTGGCTTAAAACTCATGCCAGGCAATTGGGCACATGTGCCCAAAATCCTGAGAGGAGAATGAAGGAGAAGGGATTTTGATGTGGCCATCCCTCTGGAGGGTAATTTCTCGCTTTATGTCTGTCTCTCTCTTTCTGTCACTATAGGGAGCGAGTACACATGCCCTATAGCAAAATCTCTCTTTAAAAAAAAAAAAAGACAAGTGTCCAGAATCTATGGGATACAGCTAAAGCAGTCATAAGAGGGAAATTCGTAGCAATTAGCGCACATAAGAAAAGGATGGAAAGATGGCAAATAGATAACTTATCATCATGCCTCAGAGAATTGGAAAAACAACAACAAACAAACCCCCAAAATGCCAGGCGAAAAGAAATAATAAAGGTTCGAGCAGAAATAAATGAAATAGAAAATAAATGAACCATACAGAAAATAAATGAAAGCAAAAGCTGGTTCTTTGAAAAGATTAACAAGATCGACACACCATTGGCTAGACTGATCAAGAAGAAGAAAGAAAGAAACCAGATTAATCAAATATGTGATGAAACAGGCAATATTACTACAGACATAGTAGAAATACAGAATATCATTAGAGGATACTATGAGCGACTATATGCCAACAAACAAGATAACTTGGAGGAGATGGACAAATTCCTGGATGCATATAATATACCAAGATTGGATCAGGAGGACATAGAGAACCTGAATAGACCCATAACAAGCCAGGAGATTGAATCAGTAATAAATAACCTCCCAACAAAGAAAAGCCCAGGTCCAGATGGCATCACTTCTGAATTCTACAAAACTTTTAAGGAAGAGTTAACCCCTATCCTACTCCTACTAAAATTATTTCTAAAGATTCAAAAGGAAGGAAACCTTCCAAATTCATTTTATAAAGCCTCCATCATCCTCATCCCCATCCCCAAAACAGATAAGGACATGACAAAAAAGGAAAACTATAGACCAATATCATTGATGAATATAGATGCAAAAATTCTCAACAAGATACTCGCAAATCGTATCCAACAACATATAACAAAGATCATTTATCATGACCAGATAGGCTTTATACCAGGAATGCAAGGGTGGTTCAATATACGCAAGACCATAAATGTAATACACCACATTAACAGAAAGAAAGATAAAAGCCATATGATCATCTCAATTGATGCGGAGAAAGCATTTGACAAAATACAACATCCTTTTATGATTAAGACTCTCAGTAAGATTGGTATAGAAGGGTCATTTCTGAACACAATAAAAGCGATCTATGAAAAACCTACAGCTAATATTATACTGAATGGAGAAAAGCTGAAAGCATTTCCTCTGAAAACAGGTACTAGGCAAGGCTGCCCACTTTCTCCACTGCTCTTTAATATAGTACTGGAAGTCTTAGCTATTGCAATCAGAGAAGAGAACAATATTAAAGGCTTTCGAATAGGCAAAGAAGAGTTGAAAATATCTCTATTTTCAGATGACATGATGGTATACTTAGAAGACCCAAAGGTATCCATGAAAAAGCTTCTTGAAGTAATAAGTGAATACAGTAAGGTGGCAGGATACAAAATCAATATCCAAAAATCTATAGCATTTCTATTTATGAACAACAAGTTGAATGAAGCCGAGCTGAAGAAAGGAATCCCTTTCACCGTAGCCACAATATGTATAAGATACCTAGGGATAAACCTAATTAAGAAAGTTAAAGACCTTTATAAAGAAAACTATGAAAATCTTAAAAAAGATATTGAAAGTGATATTAAAAAGTGGAAGGACATCCCATGCTCCTGGATTGGAAGAATTAACATAATCAAAATGGCAATTCTACCCAAATTAATCTACACGTTTAATGCAATTCCAATCAAAATACCAGAAAAATTCTTCACAGATCTAGAAAAGACAATCATAGAATTTGTCTGGAATCATAAAAGACCTCGTATTGCAAAAGCAATCCTGCACAAGAAGAATGGAGTAGGAGGCATATCACTCCCTGATCCCAAGATATACTATAAAACTGTGGTCATCAAAACAGCATGGTATTGGCATAAAAACAGACATGTAGACCAATGGAATAGAATAGAGACCCCAGAAATAACCCCCAAAGCTTACAGCCAACTGATCTTTGACAAAGGATATCAGTCAATCCATTGGAAAAAGGAAAACCTCTTTAGTAAATGGTGCTGGAAAAACTGGGTATCCACCTGCAGAAAGATGAAACTGAATCCCCATCTTTCACCATTAACAGCAATCAACTCAAAATGGATCAAAGATCTGAACCTAAGACCTCAAACAATAAAACTACTGGTGGAAAATGCTGGGGAAACTCTGGAAGACATTGGAGTAGGCAAAGACTTCTTAAATAAGACCCCCAAAGCACAGGCAATAATCTCTAAAATAGACAGGTGGGACTATATTAGACTAAGAAGTTTCTGCACAGCAAAAGACACAGTATCAAGTGTGAACTGACAACCCTCACTCAGAATGGGAAAATATCTTTGTTAAATATGCCTCAGACAAGGGACTGATAACCAGAATACACAGGGAACTCAAGGGCCTTATGCAAAAGAAAAATGATTAACCCAATTAAAAGATGGGAAAATGAGCTGAACAAAAATCTCTCTAAGGAAGACATACGAACAGCCAAAAAGCATATGAGGAAATGCTCAACATCCCTCATCATAAGGGAGATGCAGATAAAAACCACAATGAGATACCACCTAATCCCTGTCAGAATGGCAAAGATGAAGAATATAAAAAGTGATAAGTGTTAGGGAACCAGCAGTTAGCGTAATGGCTATGTCGCTGGACTCCCACGTAGTCTACCGCGGTTTGCATCCCGGACCCGGTGGCTTAAAACTCACGCCGGGCACGTGTGCATGCATGCCCAAGATCCCGAGAGGAGAATGGAGGAGAAGGGATTGCGGTGTGACCATCCCCCCTGGGGGGTGATTTCTCGCTTTCTGTCTCTATGTCTCTCTCTGTCTGTCTGGCGAGCACACGCGCCCCATTGCGAAAACCTCTCAAAAAAAAAAAAAAAAAAAAAAAGTGGTAAGTGTTGGCGGGGATGTGGTGAAAAGGGAACCCTCCTATACTGTTGGTGGGAATGTAAACTAGTTCAACCACTGTGGAGAACAATATGGAGGTTCCTCAAAGATCTACAAATAGAACTACCATTTGACCCAGCAATCCCGCTTCTGAGTATTTACCCGAAAGACAGGAGAACACTCAGTCAGAAAAGTGCTTGCACATCAATGTTTATTGCAGCACTATTCACAATTGCCAAGACATGGAACCAACCTAAATGTCCACAAACTGATGAATGGATTGGAAAAGTGTGGTATATATACTCTGTGGAATACTACTCAGCCATAAAAAATAACAAGACCCTGGCATTTGATAGAAAGTGGTCAGATATGGAGGATATATTGCTGAGTGAAGTAAGCCAGGCTATGAAAGAGAGATATTGTATGTATCCACTCAATATATACCGACTACCCACACTCTATGGTAGAGAGCAAAAAATTGGAGGACATAAAAGCAGTGAAAGTACTTAACAAGAATAGGACAGTGTGGAATGGGGGGGTGAGGAGAAGAGGATAGAGAAAGATAGCAAGAGAACAATAGCGAGTCAAGACGTTAGTGAGAAACAGATATGGCTTATTACCTCTTGATGATGACGTGTATAGTATTCTCAACTGGATTGGTCTGAGAAATATTTCATGATGGGTAAAGTCTTTTTACAAGCAAAATGAGAAATAGTGATTGACTGTTTTAAAAAATAATTAGAATAATAATAATAATGATTGGGAAAAACATAGAAAAGATATTGAATGATGAAGTGGGGACATTAATGTCTCTGTATTGACTGACATGCATGGCATTCCCTTTTGAAAAAGCAATGTAATACACTGTAAAATTATATCTAATCCAATGTAATATAAATAAGATTATGATAATAAAAATAAAAATTAAAAAAAAGAAAAAGAAAGAGAAAAGAAAGAGAGAAAAAAAGAAAAAAATAACCACTAGGGTACTTTGGGATAATTTTTTCCATAGAACCTTGTTCTCAGCTGTCAGAATTTCCTTATACATTATAGAAAATGATATTTTAAGGGTCAGATGGGGGCATGGTTATTAAGATGCTAGAGCCTATATGGCCAACTTTGTGGTTTAAGTCCTGTACCCAGCAGCTTAAAAAGTATACTGGGAATGTGTGTATGCACATGCCCAAAATCCCAAAAGGAGAAATAGAAGGAAAGGATTGTTGCATGACCAACTACCATGGGGAATACTTTCTCACTTTTCTTCTCTCTCTCTGTCTCTAGTAAGTGCATGTATCCTCTAGCACATCTAAAAAAAAGAAAAAGAAAATGATGTTTTTATATAAGACTAAGGCACTGAGTGCTGAGTCTGTAATGGGAGGATATCTACTACCATGGCAGGAATCATGAGTGAAGGTTAAATCAAGGACAACCTCAGAGACTACGTTATCCAACTGTTTTCTTTTATAGGGTGGGACTTGGAAACCAAAATTGGGCAATAACTCACTCGTGTTTACATAATGAGATAGTATAAAACTTAAATGTTATTTTAATCAAAGATATATATAAAGATAAAAACAGTTCTACAAGTTAGGGAAATAAAAATGTTTTTCTGCCCTTCCTTCTCCTGGTTTCCCCTTCCAAAGAAGAAACCACTTTTGATTCTCTTACTTCACTCTTTGTATGGGCCTCTGTAACATTATTTTATTGTTATTTATTTATCAATTTTTTTGAGAGGTTTTTGCTATAGGGTGTGTGTGCTCTCCAGAAAGAGAGAGAGACAGAGACAGAAAGCGAGAAATCACCCCCAGGGATGGCCACGCCGCAATTCCTTCTCCTCCATTCTTCTCTTGGGATCTTGGGCACGCACGTACACGTGCCAGGCATGAGTTTAAGCCACCGGGTCTGGGACTCGAATTGCGGTCGACTACATGGGAGTCCAGTGACATAGCCATTATGCCAACTGCTAGTCTCTTATTTATCAGTTTTTAATTTGCTATAAAGTATGTGTGCTTGCAGGGGTGGTGGAGGGGGTGTGAAGAGAAAGCAACCCCTCAAGGGGGATGGTAATGCTGCAATCCCTTTTCCTTCATTCTCCTCTCAGGATTTTAGGCCCCCAAAACACATGTGGCCAGTGGACCGTTAAGCTGCCAGGTCTAGGAATCCAATTGTGCAGTCAGCCATGTGGGATCTAGACACCTTAATGCCATTAACTGGCCCTTTATTTTTTATTCTTATTTATTTTTAAAATGTATTTTAGGTACTATCTAGTGACATTCACTATGGAAAATGAAGGATTAGTTCTCTCTTCTACCCACTACTCATACCCACCACCCCATCTCTTACGCATAGCCTTCCCTTTCAGTGTAACTTATTGTCATTTTATTTAGATGAATATACACTGTATGCATTATTATTATTGAGGAATACTCTTTGGGACTAAGTTATATAGTGTGCCCTAATTACTTTTTCTTTGTACTTCCTTGGTTTGTTTTCCCTGTAGTTAATAATTGTCTCTTTTTTTCATGTACTTTTTGTTGATTCAACTACAAACTCTAAATTGTCGGTGTCTCTCCTTAAGATGTCTATATAGAATCAGTTTTCCGTCAGTTTCATATTGTTAGATGAATTTCTCCTATAGTCTTCTCATCTTCGCTGAACAGTTTTCCTCCCTGCCTGCAAAAGAGCTGACACCTTGGCCTCTCTCCACTATTACTCTAAGCTTCCCTTTCCTGCTCTACATGTTGAAGCTCTTGTTTCTTGTATCTCATATATTCCTGTTTCTTAATATATGGTGACTTAAGAGAATTCATGAAAAAATTGAATTAAAGTATGAGTTTATTTTGGAGCAAAAAAATTGAAATCTATGCATAGTTCTTTCATAATGTACATTTTACATGAATTTTATGAAGACCCCTTCATATTCCCTCAATGTAGTAAAGCACTTTTTTTTTTTTTAAGGTTTTGCCATAGGGCACATGTGCTCATCAGAGAGAAACAGAGACAGTGAAAGGGAAAGTAAAAAATCACCCAATGGGGAGATGGCCACACTACAATCCTTTCTCCTCCATTCTCCTCCTGGGATTTTGGATGGGCACACATGTTACATGTGTCTGATGTGATTCTCAAGCCCCTGAGTCTGGGACTTGAACCATGGCTGGCCATGTGGGAGTCCAGCGCCATATAACCACTACACCACCTGGTCCCTAGTTCTCTGAGAATGAACCCTTCTCCTTATTTCTAAAGTCATCTTTATTTTACTCACAAATTCAATGAAGAGTTTGGGTGAGCATGGAATTCTGAATTGAAAGACATTTTCAGTCAAAGTTTTAAGGTGTCATTCCATTGTTTTCTGACTCCCTATGTTGCTATTAAGAAGTCTAAAGCCATGTTGATTCTTTTTTTTTTCTTTTTTTGGAGAGATTTTTGCTATAGGGTGTGTGTGCTCACCAGACAGAGAGAGACAAAGAGACAGAAAGTGAGAAATCACCCCCCAGGGGGGATGGCCACACTTCAATCCCTTCTCCTCCATTCTCCTCTCAGGATCTTGGGCACGCACGCACATGCGCCAGGTGTGAGTTTAAGCCGCCGGGTCCGGGACTCGAACTGTGGTCGACTACATGCGAGTCCAGCAACATAGCCATTATGCTAACTGCTGGTCCCAAGCCATGTTGATTCTTTTTTTTTTTTTTTTTTTTGAGAGATTTTCCCTATAGGGCGTGTGCGCTCGCCAGACAGACAGAGAGAGACATAGAGACAGAAAGCGAGAAATCACCCCCTGGGGGGATGGTCATGCCGCAATCCCTTCTCCTCCATTCTCCTCTCGGGATCTTGGGCACGCACGCACATGCGCCCGGCATGAGTTTTAAGCCACCGGGTCTGGGACGCAAACCGTGGTCGACTACGTGGGAGTCCAGCGACATAGCCATTATGCTAACTGCTGGTTCCCAAGCCATGTTGATTCTTGATCCTTATTATGAACCTATTTCTTTCTTTTCAGGAATGTGTTAAAGCTTTCTCTATTACTATAAAATTAGCCTAATGATGTGGTATATGTCTATTTTCATTCATTGCCCTGGGGCCTGGGTATATCTTTTCAACTTGAAAAATATCAATCCCTTTAGTTCTAGGAAATGGGTTATTTCTTTAACAATTCCTCCACTTCTGCTTTGGCTTTCTTCATCTATAATTTGGATATTGAACTTGTCGACTTGCTCACTGTATACTAATCTGGCTGGCCACTTAGCTGGGGAATCTAAGACTATCCATATTTTGGCCCTTTCTTCTTGCAATGCTTAAATTATCCTAGGAAGAATCTTCCAGAATCTTGCTTAAAGATCCTGGCAGCCAACACCATAGGAGATAAGGAAAGGAAGAGGATTAGAGAACCTAGATTCCAGATTAGATGTGTATAATTCTCCTCAGAATTATAGAATTAAGAATCTCACTGATTCTTGCCCTTCCTGTCTGTTCTAGAAACCCATTATTTCTTTTCTCCAGATAATAAGCCTCTAGACGATGTGCAGAGTGAAGAGATTTGGGGTTTACAACTGCTTTTCAACCACATCTCCTTCTCTCTCCTATGTATCCACACTCATCTCCAGGGGTAACTGTTACTGGTTATTCCTGAGCTTTGGGGAAAACAGGTTTAACTCGGCAATATAAATTTGATTGTTCTTTCCTTTTCCCACTTAAGGCCTTTTAACTCACCCATTTACTTCCCAGCTTCCCTAATTGTGTCACTGCTCTTTTCTTGCTCCCTCCATCTTTGTGTGTAACTGGGGAAGGAGAGAAAAAATTGTGTGTATTCAAGCTACCCTTTTGTCTAGAATTCAATAATAACAATAGCCAAATAACAAGAGTAATAGCAAAATATTTATTTTGTCTTCGTCATGAGCCAGTTGCTATTCTGAGCATTTCGTACTATTAACTCTTTCAATCATCACACAATGCTATGAAGTAGATATGTTATTGTCCACAGGATTTATGAGCTTCCCAGAGAAGGAGATCTAGCCAGATCCCCCTATCTTCTCTGCCACTGTTGGGTCACCTTGTCCTTTTTGATGCTGACTAGTTTTGCGTGGGAACCAAAGTAACATGTTGAAGACTGCATAGAACTGTCAGTTCAGGGTCAGAGGACTGGAGTTGAATCCTGAGTCTGCCTCATCTTTGTTGTTTCCCTGGGCAGAATAATTAAACTGTTTAAAATATTTCTTCACTGTACCATGGAAATTACAATGCAAACTTCCCTGAACTGTTTGGAAAAATATGTGAAAAAACATTTGCAAAAGTACCGAGTGCAATCCTTGACTACAATCCTTTGCACCTAGCAGGCTTCATAAATGTCGAATGAATGAAAAGCATACAGTTTTGGAGTCAGAGGGTGTTAAGGGTGTTAATACATACATCCTCCCCTACTGTTTTATATGTTGAAGATCTAACCCCAAGTACTTTATGATATGATAATATTTGGAGACAGGGCTGTTAAAGAGGCCATTAGAACAAAATGAGGTTATATGGGTGGGCCATGATCCAATCTGATTGATGTTTTTATAAGAAGAGGAGACAAGGGCCCAGAAAAGCGCAGAGGGAAGATCATGTGAGGACCTAGAGAAGATGACCATCTGTAAGCCATGGAATGAGGCCTCAAAAGAAGCCAACCCTGACAGCACCATGATCTTGGATTTCTACCCTTTACAACTTTGAGACAATAAATTTCTGCTATTTAAGTTACCCAGTCTGGTTTTTTTTTTGGAGGCTCTAGTAAACTAATATAGGAGACATAGGTTCAAGTTCCAGTATTGCAACTTACTAGCTGTGTAGCCCTAGGCAAATGTCAAACCTCATTTCTCTGAGTCAGTTTCCTCATCTGCAAAGTGACACTAGTAATAAATATTAAATAAGATCTTATTAAATAAGACCTATGGGCTTTACTTAAATTATAAGAGTTAAATGAGCTAGTGGACGTAAGAATGCCTCTGGAGGTTGTTTTGGGACTCAGCCAGTGTCCGAAGAGGTACAGACACACCACAGTGCAGTAACATCCCTGTTTGGGGTGAACCAGTTCCCTCCCAAACAGGTTCCTGTATATGTGTGTCTGTCTCCCATGTGCAGGTTAGAGGCCCATCTAAGACAGGGATCTGATGTCAGACTGGGCAATTTCAGAGAGGCGAGCTTTCCTTTGGCAACGTTCTAGTGCTCTGGGCACTTTGGGACACTGTGACAAGACCAGAAAGTACTTATAAGTTTGTATGACAGTAACCAATGGGCTAGAAGACCTGGCAGGCCTGCTTACATTGGAAAGCTGCAAAGTCTGACTTTGGTGCCGGGACATCCATGTGAAGTTCCCTTTGCACCCAATCACTTCAGAAGCTTCCCACCCCAACCCCTGTGTGACCTGTTTCAGCAAAGAAGATGAATTTGGATATATGTCGTTTAGTAATGAGACACATTCTGTTTCCCTACCATGTTGTATATGGAAAATCTTGACCCCTAATAAAGGAATGGTAAACGTTACCATGGGTTTTTCAGGAGTACTCACTGTTTTGTGGGTCCAGATATACTTAAGGGAGAGACCGTCTTTACCCCAAATGGATTTTATGCAGTATTATCTGCTGACAACTGTGTGGGGTAAAGTCACTATGACATGATAAAGGGGAGGAGAGAAGGAGAGAACAGAGACCAATCTAGTTGAGAGGAAACCCAAGTTTACATACCTGTGAAGAAGCCACGTTATTGCTGACCAGATCAGAAGTAGAATTCTGACTCTCGTTGACATTGGAGGTTCAGAACAAACAGGAAGTTTGGAACTGGAGGGAACTTCCTGATTAAATTTACTTGAGTATCTCAGCTAGTAATGTGTGTGTGTGTTCAAAGAAAAGAGTATTAGGGACGCTGTCATCTACTTTTGTATGTCTTACTTACCTAGCATAGAACCGAGAACCCAGTATAGCGGTTAAGGATACAACGCTGCATCTCCTTGGCTCAAATCATGCCTCCACTGCTCATTAGATAAATTATCTTGTGCAAGGAAATTTGATTTTTCTAAAATATTGACTTGTCAGAAAAGTCATGACGTTTTTTTTCTATGCATTTTCTATGCAAAAGTGCATAGAAAAACATTTCACGACTTTTCTGACAAACCAATATTCTCTTAATCTATAAACTGAGGATATTACCTTCCTAACTTCAAGAACCAAATAAGTTACTATGTGTGAAGTAGTTTAAACTATATCTGGCACAGAGTAAAGAACTAACTAAATGCTGGCCACTGCTATTATTATCATCATCATTCTATTTTACAGGTGGCTGAGCAGGCACTGATAAGATTCACTTTGTCCATCTAAAAATTTTAGAATGAATTTATTTTGCCAGTTGGCACACTGGTGAAGACACTTTGTCTGGTTAAAGTTATCCAATCAAGGATTACTTTGAAGCATCAGGAACTCTCTTAAGACAGAGAATTCAATGTCTATGTTTTTGTTTAGAACTATGCAGTATCCCATAGAAAGTAAAAATCTTGGAACAAATATTATTGCAATTTATTCAATAGTAGTGACTGAGTTCTCCAAGATTTAGTCATGTATTTTTTGTTTCTTTTATGCTTGTGGTTTATGATTGAATTATTAAATATTAAATTATTTCAGCAAACAATTAGTAGCATTTCCATCCAAGGCAGAGTCCTGTGGGAACCTCTGAGGATAGTCCCTGAGCTCTGTATGATCCTCACAGTTGTCTGTGTTTATTTGGAAATGACTCATACTGGAAGTGGGGCAGAGTGAACAGTAGGGGACCACAGTGAGTGGAAGCCACGTGGGCCACACTTAATTGGCTTTGGTCATGTGGTGATCCACTGAGCTCCTCTTTGAGTTCCCTCTTGAAAGGTTTTCTGGTGGGAACCAGCAGTTAGCGTAATGGCTATGTCGCTGGACTCCCACGTAGTCGACCGCGGTTCGCGTCTCGGACCCGGTGGCTTACAACTCACGCCGGGCGCGTGTGCGTGCGTGCCCAAGATCCCGAGAGGAGAATGGAGGAGAAGGGATTGCGGTGTGACCATCCCCCCTGGGGGGTGATTTCTCGCTTTCTGTCTCTAATGTCTCTCTCTGTCTGTCTGGCGAGTGCACGCGCCCTCTAGCGAAAATCTCTCCAAAAAAAAAAAAAGGTTTTCTGGTGAGTATCTCCACCTTCTCTCTACTTACTACGGGTTTCTTCTTCTACCATTTTTGACTGTATCATTCTCATAAAGCAAGAAATTGGGGCACTTAATTGTTCAAAAGCCCCCCATGACCTGTGTTACCTCAGGAAAACATCTACTCTTCTGCCTCTTACTCAGAATTATCCCTAGCTGACCCTCTCACTAGCTCTGAGATTTTCTCACAGATTAATCAATCAATCTCTCTTTCCCTAATAATAAGAGAGAGCACATACACACATATGAAAGAAAGGGAAAGAGTACCCAAGGTCTTGTTCATTCGCTTTTGCCAGCCCTCCATTTTCTCAGAATATTGGGAACCTGTGTACTTGGCATGTACCCAGGCTGACCCAGGGTTTCACGTTCATGGTAGGCCATATGGCCTCCAACTTTACAAGGCATTTGCATTACTGCTACATTACAGCAATTGGGCCCACATCCCTTTCTACCCCACAAGATGACCACTTCCTTGTCTTCTCAAGTGCTTGTCCCACTGAGCTTCTCTTTGAATCACTTCTTAAGCCCAACAGGTATGCTCATTGGCAAACCTTGGACATACCCACACAGAACACACATTTATTACCTAGATCCTCAATTTTACTACCACGACATGGTATGTTTGCACAGCTCTGTACTTTTGGTTAAGAATGTTTTACTTTTTCCTGAAATAACACATTTTTTTCTTTTCTTCTTTTTCTTTCAAGATTCAGCTTCAGCTCATTTTCCTTGTCTCCTTCCAACAAAGTTAATCATTTTCTTTCCTATTAACCTGGCATCTACTATAGATATAGCATTTCTCAGTTATACTGCAGTATAACTACTACTTGGTTGAGTGGTCCTACAGGGCTTCCAAGAGTTATGTTAATTTATGGTTTCACCTAATCACCCATAATTTCTTTGGCTGACTTAATCAGTTGTATCAAGAAAACAGTTCCAGGGAGGTTGGGAGATCGTCTACATATCTATGGCCACAGGATACATTTTCTAACAGACTTTTTACTGGACCAACCTTTCCCTGGGCCTCCTTTCTGTATGCACTGATTCATTCTACCTGTGTTTTATTCTTCACAACATCTAGTTGATGCATTGCTGCAGCAGAAAGAACACCAGGTTAGTAACCAGCGGCCAGACTGTAATAAAGTTCTGCCTTAGCCAGTGGCCTTGGGCATATTGCTTCTCTTCTCTGGGCCTGTTTCCCTACCCACAAAATATGACAGATAAATTGGACAGTCTAACTCTGTGATCTTGAGATTGTTTGATCTGGGAATGCCTTGGATAGAATCTGAACATTGAAAATTCTGTTTCTAAATTACCTCAGTGAGGATCTAGAGCGTAGCTGAATCCAAGTAGCAGTAGTACGCAGCACCCTTAAGGAGGGTTTAGAGGTCTCAGACCATGATTCCTGCAGTTCCTTGAAACATGGCTTTATTGACAGGAGGTCCCAAACCTGCCTCTGTGCATCACATTAATGGGTTTTCCTTCTCATTCATCCATAGCCCTTCTTAATCAAAATTAATAGTTTTTTTTTTTTTTAAGGCTCTGATGGTGTCATGCTAAATATCTATCCACGTGGTAAGATGAACCCATTGAGGGGCTCTGTAACTAACCCTGTGGGTGAGAACTCCTAGCTGAGGGCAGAGATGCTTGTTTAGAAAGTTCAGGTCTTGTGTGATTGAGAAGCCCACACTCACATCTCAGGAGTGAGGTGTTTCTCTGATGAAATTCCCTCCCTTGTTTGAAATCTGCTATTTCCAATGTAAAGCAGTGACTTAAAGCGGATTTCTGTCCAGGTTTGAATTTTAGTCTTGAGGAGCATCCCCAAAGGGTCTCACACCACAACCCTCCCCCACCCCAGCCTTTCAGCCAGCCAGAATCACAGGCACATGTGTGTGGTATGTACAATTCGACCAATATGTACCTGCTATATACAGCTTGACCAGGAATTGGGCTGGATGTTCTAGCATTGGAAAGGGTTGCTCTACCACTGCACCACCACAGCTGCTCCTCCAATTCCATTTTTTTTTTTGGGGGGGAGCAGTTTTTGCTATAGGGCGCATGCGCTCACCAGACAGACAGAGAGAGACAGAGAGATAGAAAGCGAGAAATCACCCCCCCAGGGGGGATGGCCACACCGCAATCCCTTCTCCATTCTCCTCTCGGGATCTTGGGCATGCATGTACACGCGCCCGGCGTGAGTTTTTTAAGCCACCGGGTTCAGGACTCGAACCGTGGTTCTGGACGTGGGAGTCCAGCGACATAGCCATTACGCCAACTGCTGGTCCCCCAATTCCATTGTTTATAGGTGAATAAACTGAAACTCACATTGTGTGACTTGTCCAAAGTCACTCAGTCTCTTAGTGACATAGACAACCATTGAGTTGGGGCTCTGGTGTTTTATTGGTATTGGCCAATAAAATTGCTTTCAATAAAGGAAAGGAAAGGGAAAAGGAAAGAAAGAAACTCTTATTTGTAGTATTTGCTTATTTCTATGATGTCACTGCTCCCCCTGGGGTCAATTTCAAACTACTCATATTTAACAACCAGTTCACTCAATTCCTGAAAATTTAATAATCTGCTCTTGTGAAATAGTGAGAGCAAGTTTGCAGCATCCAATGAAAAAGCTGATGGTACAGATCTTTTTCCCAGCTCCATGGTCAGTCACATTATTTCAGCACTTTGAAGTCCATGTTACCATGGAAATCAGTAAACACTACAGATCAAGGTGTCCCAACCTCCCCTTTGAGCCTTCCCCCACCATTAGATAGCATTTGGTATTTACCAGTATACTGCAGTATATTTACTAATATACTGCAGTATACTTTCCACTGACTGTTAGAAACATTCCTGTGAAGACAAGAGAAAGAGTACTTTTTTTTTTTTTTTTTCTTTTTTTTGGAGAGGTTTTTGCTATAGGGCGCGTGCGCTCGCCAGACAGACAGAGAGAGACAGAGAGATAGAAAGCAGGAAATCACCCCCCAGGGGGGATGGCCACGCCGCAATCCCTTCTCCTCCATTCTCCTCTCGGGATCTTGGGCACGCACGCACACGCGCCCGGCGTGAGTTTAAGCCGCCGGGTCCGGGACTCGAACCGCGGTCGACTACGTGGGAGTCCAGCGACATAGCCATTACGCTAACTGCTGGTCCCAAGAGAAAGAGTACTTTAACATGTACATACACTGTGTTACTTACTGTTACTGGTCTTGATTTCCTTATCCATACAGTGTAGATAATATTAAATACATTTAAGTTGCTTTTTATTTTAAAATACACCATTGTTTTTATTTCAATAAACTTTTAAATTTTAGAATAGGTTTAGATTTACAGAACAATTGCAAAGACATTCCAGAGAGTTCCTATAAATTCTGCACCTAACTTCCCCTATTAATCTTAAGTTAGTATGGTATATTTGTCACAATTAGTGAACCAATATTAATACCATATAAACTAATTCCAACCTATCAATTGCTATCATTGATGGATTTTGGTGTTACATCTAAGAACTCATTATCAAATCAAAGACATCTGGGATTTTCTATTATGTTTTCTTCTAGAAGTTTTATAGTTTAATGTTTGGTACTTAATGTGTATGATCTATTTTGAGTTAATTTTTATGGAAGATATCATCCATATCCTGTATCTACATTCTGTCTATTTTTTTATTAAATGGATGTCTAGTTGTTCAAGTACCATTTGCTGCTTAAGACTATACTTTCTTGTATTCTCTCTGTTTTATTGCCAGAATTCAGTCAGTTAGATCAGTGTGAGCCTATTTCTAGGGTTTCTATTCTATTTCATTGACATTTGTGTGCATTCTTTTCCTAATATTTGCTGTCTTGATTACTTTAACTTTGTAGTAAACTTAAAAATGGATAGTATTAGTTCTCCAACTTTGTCCTCCTCCTTCAGTATTGTGTTGTCTTCTAGATCTGTGGCCATTCCATGTAAGCTTTAGAATAAGCTTGATGATTTTTGTAAGTTAGCTTCCTGGGATTTGGATGGGAAATATATGGAATCTATAAATGCAAATTAATTTGAGGAGAATTGATATCTACACAATACTGAGCCTTCCAATCCATGAACTGGAAATACCTCTCCAGTTACATAGATCTTTCTTTCTTTCATAAGAGAATTGCAGTTTTCCACATACAGATCTATACGTATATTGTTAGATTGTTACATTTACACCTAAGTATTTAATTTTTTGTTTGCTATTCAAAATGTTAAAGTTTTTAATCTGCAGATTTAATTTTTTTTGCTAGTATATAAGAAATCAGTTGACTTTTGTTACAAATGACATAATTGTCTATGTAGAAAATCCTAAATAATTGACCAAAAACTCTTGGAACTAATAAACAAGATTAAAAAGGTTGTAAGATACAAGGAAATACCCCCTTTTTATGCGTGGTAATTTTCCTTGTTCTAAAGTGTGCTTGTCTGAAATTAATACTATTATAGGCACTTCAGCTTACTTTTATTTAGTGTTAACATAGTATTTCTTTCTCTCTTTACTTTTAACCTACATGAGTCTTTATTTTTAAAGTGTATTTTGTGTAGAGAACATATACTTATTTCTTGTGTTCTTTTGTTTGCCTGTTTCTTTGTTTTTAATCCTCTCCAACAATCTTTTTTTCTTCCTTTATTTTTTTTAGTTTTGCTATAGGGTGCATATTCTTGCCAGAGAGAGATGGAGAGCGAGAGAGGGGTAGAGGAAAATGAGAAATCACTCCCCCCACTCTCCACACACAGAAGAATATGGTCATGCTGCAATCCCTTCTCCATTTTCCTCTTGAGATTTGGAGCCGACATGTTTTGCTTTTTTTTTTTTAAGAGAAATTTTTGCTATAGGGTGCATGCACCCACTGAAGAGACAGAGAGGAAGTGAGAAATCACTATCTGGGGGATGCCCACACCCCGTTATCTTCTCAGGATCTTGGGCAGGCTTGTGCATGTGCCTTGTGTGAGTTTCAAGCCCCTGGGTCCAGGACCTGAACCATGGTTGGCCATGTGGGAGTCTAATTGCCTTAATCACTACACCACCTGCTGCCCCCTCACCTACCACACATGCATCTTTTTCAAGCCGCTGGGTCTGAGACTTGAACCAGCCATGGTTAAGTCAGCCATGTGGGATTCAATACCTTAACCTCCACACCACCTGCTGGCTCAACAATCTCTATCTTTTTACTGATCTACTTATATTATTCACATTTAAATTGATTTTTTTTTAAATTGCCAGATAGTATGTGCACTCACACCAGGCGCGTGTGCGTGCATGCCCAAGATCCCAAGAGGAGAATGGAGAAGAAAGGATTGCAGTGTGGCCATCCTCACTGAGGGGTGATTACTTGCTTTCTGTCTGTCTCTCTCTTTCTGGTGAGCGCACACACCCTATAGCAAAAGCCTCTCCAAGAAAGAAAGAGTATGTGCACTCACAATAAAAAGACAGAGAGGGAGAAAGTACCGCTCAATGGGGCATGGGCATTTCACAATCCCTTCTCCATTTCTCCATCCTGTCAGGATTTGGGTCATGCACACATGCCTTTCAAGCCACCAAAGTAGAGATTTGAACCATGGTTGGTCATGTATGATCCAGTTTTTTTACCCACAAGGCTACTGAGCTGTCCTTTGAAGTGTTTATTAATAGGTTAATATCTACCTTTATAACTCTTTTCCATTTATTACACCTGTTCTTTGTTTCCTGTTCCTGCTTCTATTGTCTCATTTTTGTTGTTTACTACAAAGAAAAATTGTTCATTGTAATTATAAGATACATCTTAGTTTTAAATTTATTAAGATGTGTGTGTGTGTTGGGGGGGGGGGGGGGATGTGTCCTAGAATTTATGAAATCTCCTTCAGAGGGAGATTTTGAGATTAAATGCATCCAAGTACTTAGCACGGGATTTGGTGTGGCAGTGAGCACTAGATATTAGCCATTGCTATAATTACTGTACTAATACTATCCAATTACTTATGGACCTTAGAGATGAGTTAGCTATCCAGTCCCATCACTGGGTCAATGTCGGGTATAATTATCCTAGATACATAGCAATATAGCTCTGAGCTGCTTTTTTTGTAGACACTTAACGTGAGCATATTCTCTTTGCGTGTTGTTCTATAGTCCACAGTTAATGCATAACTCTGAAGTTGGGTGGCCCTTTGTTTGAATCCCAGACTGTCACTGTGTCTGACCTTAGGGAGTTTTCTTAATCTTTCTAAATCCCAGTTTCTTTACCCATTTAATGTTTATGCTAATATCTAGATACTGCAATTTTTATCGGTTGTCATCATAGCTCTTCCTCTAAACAAGGCTCTGTGGCTAGGGCTCTCTTTTCAAACTGGAAATTCTGGGCAGGAATATTTTGGAGCTGGAGGATGCAGAGGCTGAATATGAAAGTTTAAACATTAGCAGGGAAAATGTCTTGAACCACAGGGACAAATCTCTAGAGACAGAGTTTCCAGTGACTGATTTGGCAATGAGAAAGGATGCTGCCCCTTCTAGCCTGCCTCATGTAGGGTGCTCGCTCTCAGCCTTGTCTAGGGTTAGATTTTGGGCACAAAGAGGTTGGTGATTGATGAAGGCAACAGAAGCAACATGGCAGTAACCACTCCTCTCACATCCACTACAAAGGAAAGAATCCTGAAGGGGTGCCAGCTGCTCATTCATCTGTCCTGGCTGTTGAAGGGAACCCCAGATCATCCAATCATGTTTCATCTCTAGAGTTTTCCTCTCAAGAATATTCCATATACTGCTAGTTATTTATTTTTCTTTACTTCTATATTTTTCTCTTATATTGGGTCAGAAAAGTCATGATATATTTTTTCTATGCAAAAACGTGTCATGACTTTTCCAATGACCCAGTATTTTTGTTTTCTGAATCTGCAGTTTTAGTTTAATGGGAATAAATCACTCTCTCTTTTTCTCTTCACTCCTCACATGCATCTTTTTTCTTTTTAAAGTTTATTTATTTATGAGAGAAAGATAAGGGAGGGCCACGCTTGACAGAATCTTGTCATGCTGTCCTACCTGCCCTCACCTCCCCAAGCCTCCAGCCAGTCAGGATCATGGGTGCGCAGTATGCCTGGTGTTCCCGGATTGGTCTGGGATCTGAACCTGCAGTTGGCGATATGGTTTCTAGCCCTGAAGGCTAGTATGCTACTGCCTGTGCCACTGTAGTTGGGTTCATAACCTACCCCCCCTTTTTTTCCTTTTGATAAGAAATTTGGATATTTATTTTTCCTGGTTTGATATTCTATTCTCTTCTTAAAAAAGGGTTCATCAATGGAAAATAAGTATTGAAGTGGAAAAAACAAAATGAAGTGAATTTATAAGTACTGATTTCCAATGAATTATTTCAAGATTTCGGCATCAAGCATCATGCTTGCCCAGACACTTGTTTAATGTTTGAACAACTAGTAGGCAGAGGCTTTAGACCCGTGAGCATCGAGAAGCCCATTGACAGAGAATCCAATAGTACTTGGCTCAGATTCACAAGAGCAGCTGATAAGTCAAACAGCACAGAACTAAATACTAATGTGCAGAGCTGGGCCTTCCCTAAGAGGAAATCTCTGTGTCTGTCTGAATTTCCTGTGGTCAATGGGCTTTGTTGATAGTTTCCGAGTCAAGGCTGCAATCTTCCCAGACATCAGGCATCATCTAGCCAGTGTGACTGGAAACAGTACAGCCTTCCCAGATTCCAAGGCTTCTAGGACAATCTAAAATGCTTTTCAAAAAGAGAGCTTTTTTGCTGTACCTATGATTTAGTGAAATATGAGTTTAACATATAGATGGTAAGTTAGAGCAATTATCTTGATTACTTCAGCAAACAAAAGGGAAGAATTTGACAAAAGCTGTTTGAGGCCATAATATACATATTTAGGAATCATTCCGCCCAAGGTCAAGCGTCCCTCCCTTCTGGCCTGAACTGCTGAGGAAATGTAAGGCCATTTCCACAAAGGCTTCCTGCCTGTCCTGAGGGGCCCTCCATGTGGCTCATGCTGCTGGAAAATTGCTCCAGCTGATGTTCCTCCTAGACTGCAGTGGAGCTCAGGCCCCAGTCCCAGGTGCTGGCAGGTTAATTTGGATAAGATGGCAGGGAAGTCGTATCTCACAGGTTATCAACTTTCCAAAGCAGAGCAAAGGTTCTTAGTTGAGCCTGTCACCTGTCATGCTTTCAGTGGCCTGTTCCTGAACACTGCCTCCCATCTCTTCTGGGTTCTTCTGAGCTAGTGGAGGTGATTACTGTTAGTGAAGTCTAAAAACCCAACTTACTTATTGCACAAAGAAATGCTTTTCTTGTAAAGTTCAAATCCCCAGTGAAAGATTTCCACTCAATTTGTCCTGAAAAAGTCCCACTTTCTTGTATATCTTCCCCACTATTACCTAGAGGGCACCTTTTGTATTTTTTTGGTCTAAGAGCATACTTGTGTGTCTACAGCGTGGTTATCTGCTCATCAACTTACTATTTCATGTATAGGCCAGATTTTGGAACTATCTTAATGTGTATCAGTGCTTGCTTCAAAGTGGCCAAGTTTTTTGTTTTTGCATGTGTGTTTGTCTGAATTATAAATCAGTGTTTTGGAGGGAAGCAAGATACAGAGCTATAAATAGAATGTGCTTGGAACCACACACAGGCTGCTGTTCCCCTCTGTAATTAGCATCCCATCACAGAGGGTATCCTGGGGAACTCAGCCCAGAGACAGTGTTCCAATCATTTGCCGCCTTTCGCCTATAATTCTTTACCTTTGTTTTTCTTTTCTATGTAAGACAAGCAAACAAAATGCATACATAACTAGGAACCTGTGGGTCCTAGTCAATGAAAGGTCTGCAGTTACAAGGGCAAAGAGCTTGTTTCTGCTGTCACAGGGCAAGAGGATTGGAGTGAGATTTCCTTAAAAAGTGAATGAGCATGTGCCTAGTAGCTTAAGGGATTTTGCAGTGTGGGTCGAGATGTAGAGTTTGTTCAGTTAGCAGATGTCTCACTTTTGTTAGCTTTGTCTCCCCAGCTAAATTATTAGCCTCCCTCAGGTACCATGGCCACTCCTCCTTTCAGGTTGTCCCAGGTGCCTAGTTAGAGATGTGCACAGGGCAGGTGTACTTCAGGGAGGACAACCCTGTTTCACGTGTAGGTATACCCTTCCATGAAGGAGAATGCCAAATGAGAGTTGTTTTTTTAGACCTTCCCAGCCAGTAGTATACACAGGTGGGCATGAGCTGCTTCGCCACTAGAGTCCATCCAATTCTAATGTAAAACATTCCCATGACTAGCTAACAAGCAATTCAGTAACTGTGACCTTTCGTTCTAGTTTCAAATAAAGTAAGATGATTAAGGAAAAGGTGGAAGGAGATTGGAGAGTTACCGAGGTAACCTGGTTCTGTTGACATTTTGGAACAATTACAAAATAAGGTTGGGCTACTCTGAGTATGTGTTCCTTCTACTTATCCCTATTAGCTACCCTTAACTGAAATCCAGTGGGCCTTTCAATTGGTGGGATTTGGTCTGTGCTGACACCACCAGCCCCAAGCCTTGATTTGCTTGTTAGCCGGGTCAGTGTTCCATACACTTGTCCCACTCTCCACTGACCTTGGCCAGAGACACTAACTCAACAATCACAAAAACTGCTGTTTCTGAGAATAGTGCCTATACAAAGAAAAAGCTCCATGAAAGGCTGACTAGAGAAACGTGGAGTGAAAACATCCTATCCTGAAATTAGGGAAAGAGTAGCAAATGAGAATGCATTTCAGAGCTTAGGTTGGAGAGGGGAATGGACAGCAGAGAGACATTTCGCTTGGAGAATTTAAAGAATTTTATGGTGGCTTATCTCACTGTTGTTTAGAGGGAAGTCAGCAGTAAAGAAAACTGTAGGTCATATTTCATGTAAGACAGAACATGAAACAAAGGATTTTATCTTTAATAGCTAAGAGTCCAATTTGATGTCAAAAGGAAAGTGAAGAAAACAGTTGAGTGTCAAAAGTAATAGACACTGCCAAATTAGCTCTTCCAGAAAGCATGTGAGGGGATTTGGGACTGAAGCGTCGCTATTTTACCATCAGGAAATAGACTGATTTTATTTTATTTCATTTTTTATTAAGCAAACATGTCACAATTCACATATCCAGATGAGTATTACCCTTGCCTATAAGAATTATCTTGAAGACTTTATTCTCAGGGCAAAAAATACTTTTTTTACTTTGAATGTTTTTGCATTCCCCTTTAGGTTTTTATATGAGTAGTCTCTTTTGTGACTGGTAGTCCTACTTTGGGATAAATTTGATTTTTGAAGGTTCATATATATATATATATATATATATATATATAGAGAGAGAGAGAGAGAGAGAGAGAGAGAGAGAGAAATAGTGTGCATATAAAAGGAAGACCCAGGTTTTTTTTTTTTCCAGTGGCTATGAAGTGATAGATTTTGAAGCAAATTCTGCATGAGGTCCAGAAATCAGGTGGGTGGAAGCCTCAGTGCTTCCCATAGTCCCTTCTGGGAAAAACTAATAATGTAGCATGATACTAATTTCTTAGGCCAATTCTCAGTCCCTTTTCACTCTCGATTTTCTTATTTAAAAACAAGGGCAGTAATAATACCTACCTCATGTGATTTGAGTGAATATTAAACTAGGTAATGCTCAGAAAAACACTTAGGAAGGGCTTAGTAATTATGATTTTTCCATTACAGTATCTTAACTTGGAACCATGTACATGGTAGATGGTCACTAAATATTTGTTGATTGGTTGCAAAGTTGATGCTAGGGGTGTGAGGTTTTGACCTGAAAATGCACCTGTATTTGAAGAGTGAGGTCATTCGAAATAACTACAGAAGGACTAGAAAAGCAGTTCTAATCCTCAATCCTGTAAAACCATTCCAGAATGGCATTTGTTCATCTCTGAGGTTACCCCAGCTTGAATGGCGTATTAAGTTGTGATGCTGAATTATAGAAAACAATAGAATTAATATGAACCATAGGAAAAAAATGTTGATAAATAGCACGGATAATTGAAGAATAAACTTTCAGAGCCAAGTAACCCTAGAGGAACAACTTAGAGAACTTTTGTTAGAATTGTCAACCAGAGACTCCTCTGTGGTCTAGTCATTTAAAACAATGACATAATTGTTTAACTTGGGCATGAGAGACCTCACCAGGAGGAAGCCTACCTGAATTCACACACAAAAGAGAGGGGACAGGTGGGTGTCTTGGGACAGGGTGAAGAAAGAAACTGCCCAAATTTGGCCAAAGAGCTTGTTATCTTTTTATAATGATCTCAAGTTGATTTATGGGGTTGTAGGGAGGGAAGCTTTGATAGCTTTTCAAAAAGTTTGAGAGACTACATCCTGACAAGCTATGAAATCACTGTTGGCTGCAAAAACCCATATGATATGGTATTATAAGCAAGGTATTAACTATTAGGGAAGAAATGCAGAAACACAGTGTACACTTTTCATGGAAAGCCTTGATATAACAGAAAAAGAAAAATGAAGATGAGGCAATTATTTGATCACTACTGCATAATAATTGACTACAATAAAGAGGCTCCTGATGAACTCTTGGAACCATAGAAGACAGAGCAAGAAGATGTGGACTTAAATTAAAACAGAAGAAGCAGAAGATGAGACATAAGGAAGACTTTCCTGCCCTTGCTAGGGGTAAAGCATAAGAAAAAAGACCCCTAGTAACGGACAAGAGTAACTGGAATCTGGAGGTTTAGGCACAGACCTGTCCAAACGCAAGCCAGGAAGCACTAACCCCAGGGAGCCAGGGAGCCTGGGAACCTTGCAGAAAGCAGAGACTTGACCCAGGACCCTCTCATTTGAACAACTCGACTGAATCACAGTCTGTGACAGAGGGAGTAAAGGTTCCATCTCAGGATGGTGGACACTAATGGGGTAGGAATAGAGGGAGAAGTGAAGAGACTCAGCTTCTGAAGAAAGACTGCAAATGGCTAGGGAGGATTTCCTCTCTCTGACTCTTTGGAATTATGGAGTCAACATGTTAAAATTAGCAGAGCTAAGTAGGCAGATTTGGGGTTTGGAGGCATAATTGGCCCTGTTTTTCTCTAGTCTTGACCTAACTGGAGTTCACTAGGTATGTAATGGAAAAAAAAAAACCAGCTTGATATAAAAATACAGGAAATGCCTGCAATCACTGCTGATTACAGTAGCAGCTTTCCTTCTGTTATTTTTGTGAGAAAAAAAAAGGGGGGGGGGGGTGTTAGCTTTTCTTTCTTTCTTTCTTTCTTTCTTTCTTTCTTTCTTTCTTTCTTTCTTTCTTTCTTTCTTTTTCTTTTTTCCTGTCCTAAATGGTAGAAATAACTTGAGCTACTAGTTCTTTTGAGGGCATTCCTTACTCTAGCTAAATGATGTCTGTCACTTAATCTTTCTAAAGAAGGAGAAGGGAGGATAGAAGACATTCAAAATCTCATCATAAGTAAGACTCCTATGTGTATAAAATACATACAAATGGTTCAAAGTATGGTTTATTGGCCCTGGGGGTTCATGGTTTTTTTGTTTGTTTGTTTGTTTGTTTGTTTGTTTTTTTAATTGCTTCAATTTCCAATAGGCCGAACAGGATGAATTTCGTTTGGAGCATAGTGCCTCAATTTGTAATACGGTTTACATTTGTGCTAGGAAAGGTAACACTGTTTCCAGAGATTTCTTTTCCTAAAATCATTACTGCTTAGTGAGTGAAAACATGCTTTCAAAGAGACTCTCTCAACTAATAGATTGAAAATATAACATTGTTCCAGCAGCACAGAAAGAACATGCTAGATTCTCACCAAAGCAGAACTAGAAAGAAACACCCCATTCGTCTGTCAGCAGCATTTATTTAGCTTATCTTAATTTTGTCTTCTAGATTCTAAATTCCTGTTGTTGAAATCTAGGTTAAACTGCTGAAGTCTGTAATTATTATGTATCTTTTAAAATGTAGCTTGGGAACTTGTTGAATTCTCCTGGCTTCTGTTATGAGTACCTTAGGAGTATCCAGGGGGAAGCCATTTGGGCACCCATAGGAGATACTGTGCTCTTCCTGTTAAATAGTGGGACGCCACTAAATACAATGGAAGGTTCCAAGAGATGCTGTCATTTTGGACAGTAGTCTTGCAAAACTCAGTTTACCAGCATGGAGCTCAGGTAAAAAAAAAAAAAAAAAAAACAAACACTTTGCTCCTTCAGTGGCAAGTGGCTCAGGAGGGAAAACACTGAGCTCAGATCACTCTTGAGCCATTATCTCTCTACCTCTCTGCTGAGAGCAGGTGATTCTTGATGTTCCTCCAGGACAGTGGTCCTCAATCACTGGTAGTAATTTTGCCCCCAGGGGACATATGGCAATGTCTGGAGACATTTTTGGCACTGAACTTTGGCAAAAAAAGAGGTAGCAGCGTGCTGATGGTATCTAATGGAAGCCAAGGATACAGATAAATGTTCTGCAATATACAGGATGCCCCCGCCCCACAACAAAACATTGTCTAGCCTAAGACATCAGTAGTGCTAAGGCTGAAAAATGCTCCTGTAGCTCTGAATTTCTATGATGATGTGGCCGTGCAGCTTTGTGTTGCCTAATGAGGCTTATGAATGTTGCACCATGGTCTTTAGCTGAAATACAGCTAGTTTTGCAAGTTTTCCAGACCCTGAAGAAGTCAGGAGGAGATGGTGAAGGCTTTATGAACTCACTGGGAAACAGGAGAAACCATAGGGAGAAACTAACATTTGTCATTTCATTTCCCTTTTATACTTCACTAGTTTTTATAATTTTTCTCAGATTGTATTAAACTTTCCACCAAAAGATACTATTCATGTTTCAAAGACCACTGAGTTTTATTTTCTGTAAATAGTCAAGAGAGAGATTGAATCTACTCATACTGTGAAAACTAAGGAGTCTACATATAATCCTCTCTCCTTAGTAATATATCAGTATCAGTTTTCCACTGCTGTAGCCCTCATGTATGTTCAGCATGAATATGTGCACCTGACCTACATGGTCAGAAAGAAGATTTTTAAAACTAACTCAGTCAAAGCTGTAAACTTTATTGTCTAAGAAGCATAGCCGTTTGAATTGCTTGGCTCAAAACCAAAATCATTTCTCTCCAGATAACTTTTGTTTCAAACTAAAAAACTATTTTTCAGAAGACACTATATCTAACTAGAGTATCTTGACTTCCCACACACTTTCAGCATCTCTTTTTGGGTAATTTATGCCAGTAATGGTTTGGTCTTCTTGGGATTAAAAAGTTCAAGAATATGTAGGTAGATAAATTCCATTTCTACCTTGGTGCACAGATTGTAGAGTAGGCTTTGCACTGTTTGTGACCTCTTGGCCAGACTATGTTGATTGTTTTATGGCATGAGATCAATCTGGGGAGGCACCATCCCCATGCTCTGAGACGGGTTCCACCCTGCACACTGAGCGAAGTCTCCTGGTTCTGTTCTGACAGCAGGCCGCCCAATGCAATCACTCCTTATCTTTGACATCCAAGATACCTGCAAATCCCTGCCCAGTCTATACAGCACAACACAATGGGCTCTGATATGGTACAGGTGCCCATAGTGAATTTACAGGACCTGGTATGGCATTGGGCTGACAGCTGGAAAATGTTGGACAGTTGATTGACAAGAAATCCTAGGTTGATGGTCAGGCTCACCAATTTCAATATAAGGTTCATAAAGCATGAGGCATTCAACACATGTCATAAGTACATTTGGATCAAAAATAGACAAGCACACATATCTGAATGAATACCCTCACAACTTTTTCTCCCTAAATATGTACCATATGATGCCCATGAGAGTCTCTGTACAGGAGTTAGGATCTGATCATGGAGTAAAGACAGGACTCATCTTCTGGCCAGTCAGCTCATTCATTGAGACAGCCTTCCCTCAACTGGGCATGCAGGTGAGTTAAAAGGAGAAAACCAGGCCAAGGGAAAAATCATTTGCACTCATACCCTACCCTCTGTCTGCACCCTCCTTCTTTCCCCTCTCTTTTATTTTCCTTTCTTTGTTCCTATTGATATATCATAGGCCTACTGTAAAGTGCATAATTCTTATATTAGTGAATTTCTACATGAATATACACCTATGTAACCCAAATAAAGATGTAGAATATTTCTAGCACCCTAGCAGACTCTCCTACAGCCCTTCCAATAAATACCACCTTCACCTCCCGGAGAGGTAACCACAGTTCTGACCACAGGTTAGTTTTATGTTTAGATCACTTTAAAGCTGACCTTAGTGGGCCAGCGCAGTCACTAAGTGGTTAAGGGAGCAGGATTCCATATGGCTGACTGCAGGTGGCATCCTGGCTCTGGCTCTGGCAGCTTAAAAATTATGCTGGATACATGTGCTAGCGTGCCCAACATCCCAATAAGATGGAGAAATAGAGGAGAATGGATTGTGGCATAACCATGCCCTATTAGGGGGTACACCCCCTCCCCACTGTCTCTTTGTTTCTCTCTGGTCGGCACATGTGTCTGTGGCCATTATAAACAAACAAAACTGACCTTAATGAAGAAATAGCACTAAGCCCTAGATAGCGCTCATCCCTCTGACCTTTTCCAAGTCTGGATTGATATATAAAGTTCCTCACTTCATTAACTATAATTGGGCCTAGCAATAATGGTTTACTATATACTCTTTCACTAAGCCCTCAAGAACACAGCTTGTGAAGTAAATAGTTTTGTCTCCATTTTACTGAAGAAGAAACTAAGGCTTCCAGTAGTAACATGAAGCATAAAGGTCCAGCGATCGGGAAGTTGGGGAGCAGTATTGGAACCTGGCTCTGACAGTATCTGTTTGCTTTAGCATTATGCCAGTGAGCATTTACCGCCATTATAACTGGGAGAGTTCTAGTGAAACTAAATTTTTTTTTTTCATATAAAATTGAGTCCCATACCCCCCCCCCCCCCCCGCCCCAAGTAAAGTTTGAGAAAAGGTCATAGGAGACTTTACCAGACCTTCTTGCCATGGGTCATTGCAGTAATATTACTGCCTAATGCTATAATTTCTGAAACCTCTCTCTGGAATGTACATTTAAACTTTAAGAAGAAAGTTTACTCAAGTTCACTGGCAAAAACGTACAAATACAAGGAAAGGAGAAGCTTTACAAAGGAAAACACTTGAGGCTCCTCCCCCCCCCCCCCCCATTTTTTGGCTTACACACTGCTTAAAGGAAACTCACAGTAAAAAGATAAGAAAATAACACACTTTCATGTCTTAAACTCTTACCTCCAACTGTGGAGTAGTAGCTAGGAAATAGTGAGACTGACCCGAGGATCAATGAGTAATAAAGGATAAAAGAATTGGGGGGAAGTAAAAGCACTGCACAAAAGCAAGGAGATGCTTTTATTGGAAGAATAAATTATTTGACCTTTTTGCTCTTATAATTCCTTAAGAATTCTGTATGTATCATACAGATCAAATGTACAAGTTTTTATGTTATTGATATACTGTATTATATTCTTTCTTCAAGCCTTTTACATTTTAGGTGGTCAGGATTAGTACTTTTCAAAGCAAAGAAATCAAATTGCCCACAGTGAATGAAGAAATAGGCCTGGTAGTATAACTGGACACAAGCGGTAAATGTCCTGGGCCTTCCCTGTTCACACCAGGCATATATGCTTTTGCCCATTATCCAGGACAGCTGAGATGTGTCTGTGCAGAAACATCAGATTAGAAGTTTCTGCACAGCAAAAGACACAATAATTACTGTGAATTGATAACCCTCAGAATGAAAGAATATTTTTGTAAACTATGCCTCAGATAAGGGATTGATAACCAGAACACATAGAAAATTCAAGTGGTTTACCCCCCCCCCCCAAAAAAAATGATCAACCCAATTAAAAGATGGGAAAAATGAGCTGAACAAACAGTTGTCTAAAGGAAGACATGCAAACAGCCAAAAAGCATTTGAAAAAAATATTCAACATAGGGGAGATGCAGATCAAAGCCACAATTAGATACTACCTAACCCCAGTCAGAATGGCAAAGATTAAAATAAGAAGAAGAAGAAGAAAGAATAACTGCTGGTGGGGCTGTGGTGAAAGGAGAACTCTCCTACACTGTTGGTGGAAATGTTATTAGTTCAGCCACTGTGGAAAACAATATGGAGGTTCCTCAATGATCTACAAATAGAACTACCAAATGGTCCAGCAATTCCACTCCTGAGTATCTACCTAAAGGATAGGAGAATGCTCAGCTGGGAAAGTGCTTGCACATCTATGTTTATTGTGGCATTCTTCACAATTGCTAAGACATGGAACCAACCCAAATGTTCACAAACAGATGAATGGATTGAAAAAGTGTGATACATATACTCTAAGGAATACTATTCAATCATTGGGAAAAAAAAAAAAAAAAAAACAAGATCCTGACATTTCATAGAAAGTAGACAAATATGGAAGATTTACTGCTGAGTGAAGCAAGCCAGGCTATGAAAGAGAGACATTGTATGTCTCCATTTAAAATATATGAACTGTCCACACTATATGGGAAACTGAAAGATTAGAAGATGTAGAAGCATAGAAAATTATTATAGATACTGGAGACAGTGTGGGAAGAAGGTGGGAGAAGGTGGAGAGTGTGATGAAATAAATTAATGGATTGTTGTCTATTGATGATAATGTGTATAGTGTCCTAAACTGGACTGGGAAGAGGTGTATTTGTATCGGGTAAATTTACTTTTCAAACCAAGTGATTTACAATGATTGGCTTGTATAAAGTAAATTGAAAAATAAATTAAAAATAGAAATAAAGAGATACTAGTATCGTGTGACTGATACTACTTTTATAATTTTAATGGAAAAAAAGCCCAGGAAACCAAACAAAGAAATCAGATGCTATTACAGACCCTCCCTGCTAAATATTCATTACCAACCCCCAGGATAAAAGTAACACCTAACCTCATTCCCAATGAAGTTGTCCTTCTCTGGCAGCTGCCTATCCACATGCCTTTCAGGAATGAGGGTATATTATCTTCCTATGAGAAATCTTTCCTATTCTGTTAAGACTTCTCTTTTCCTACTTAAAAAAAAATAAATAATGACAGTTTTACCCCTTGAGATATAATAAAAATAAATAATATGAATAAAGTTACCTAGAGAGGATTTCCTTTTAAAGAATAGTTCAATCTAACTAATTGATATTGATAAAAACAAGTCCCTCTTCCTCTGTGAAATCTTGTTTAATCAGTACCTGTGACACTGCCCTCTAACTATGTTCATTCCCCAAATGGAGATCCCTTCTCGTGTTAAAAATAACCATGTAAATCTGCAGCTCTACATTTATGTTTGGGCTTCTGAGTACAGGTAAGAGATCCTATACTTTGTACCTCACCCTTTGTACTTCATTGATCTACCTTTGATGAATTACAAACTTTTTTTTTTTGGAGAGGTTTTTCGCTATAGGGTGCGTGCGCTCACCAGACAGACAGAGAGAGACATAGAGACAGAAAGCGAGAAATCACCCCCCAGGGGGGATGGTCACGCCGCAATCCCTTCTCCTCCATTCTCCTCTCGGGATCTTGGGCACGCACGCACACACGCCCGGCGTGAGTTGTAAGCCACCAGGTCCGAGAGGCGAACCGCGGTCGACTACGTGGGAGTCCAGCGACATAGCCATTACGCTAACTGCTGGTTCCCATGAATTACAAACTTTTTGAGAACTAGAAACAAGTCTCATTTCTCTCTGACCTTCCACTTTATCTTGCAAATATCTTTACATAGTTTGTGTGGGTAATAAAGATGGTGGTGCATGATCATGGAGTATTAGGTGGCCCTAAACAATTAAAAATATTTTTTCACTGGAAACCACCCTTTAATTGACAGTTATGGTGAGTCTTGAACTTTTTACACACAGCTAATTCTTACCTGAAAAAAAAAGTCTTTCTTAGACCATCTCATCATGGCACAAATGAGACCCTCTGGTCATTATTTGCAATGGTGCCTTGCCTACTTCAGCTACTAATTGCCCAACACTTTCTGCCTGTAGTGATTTCTCAAGTACTCTTCACAGCCGTGCTTAGTCACATATGTGTCTATAAACTTTAAAAGCTGTGTGGACTTGCAATGGTATTTACCTAAATATTAGCTAAAGTCTTTAGGAAGAGTATATGGGAAAATGAACTGATGGTCAGTACTATAGTCATCCATTCTGAAAGCTCTGTGAAACATATTTTTAAAAGTTTATTTATTCCATGGGTGAAGGAGAGAAAATCCTAATAGGGTCCTGATTCTGCAGTCCACTCCCAGCTTCAGCCTGTTCAGATTTTGGACACATGTGTGCCCAGTATACTCAAGGGAGTCCTTGGACATGAACCCAGAACCTTCCCATGTTTTCTGCCTCATTGAGCATCACATTTTACTGCTATGTCACTGGCCCCCATATTCTGATAGAAAAAGTAGGCATGGTGTCATTATTTCTTTGACTAGATTTAAAATTTCAATTTATATTAATAATTTAAAAAAACTTTAATGAGAATCAGTTTACATGGAAAAAAATATTTTCCAAAGTTGGTATATTGTACTAGAGATTGAGTGTTATGTGCAGGGTTTAAGAAGTGGAGAGAGGGATAAACAAGGTGGAGGATACTCAGTTTTCTGGAAATGATTAACTATGTATTATCAGAGGGGAAATAAACTAGTCATTGACTTCATCTAATCAGATGCAACTGACTGATGGAATTATTTCATTTTTCATTGTCTTTGAATAATTCCGTTCTCAGGGGTGGTTCCATGGTATAATGGTGAGCACTCTGGACTCTGAATAATTCCCTTCTCCTAAATTCGTACATGCCAGTAAATACAAACATTTTTTTAAAAATCAGCAATATAGAGACACTTAGTAGGTGCATAAGTAAGGACTCTCTAAGAAAACAAATGTTTAGCCTATGACAGTGAATCATTCCTAATTCACATTCACATTAAGATTAAATAAGCATGAAAATCAAAGTCAATTGCGTACATGATTATTGCCATAAAAAATGGAGTGTGAATCAAAATCTAGTTGTACGTGTCTTCATTGTGTTTAAAATGATTAAAAAGGATTTAAGACAAGTTAATCTGCACAAACAACGTGGCAGATGTAAGCAGCAGGGCCAAGGGTGCCAAGCCAAGGTGCTAATACCTTAACAGGTTGGGTCTTGTCAAGTGGGTTCAGGCAACGTTGTTTTATCAGTTTGGCATCCAAGCTGTGGCACTTCCAACACCAAGATTCCAGATGATAATTATTGAATAGTTCTTTCTTCAGTAAGTACTCCAGGGTGCCTGCTATCTTGGAAATGGACCCTCTTCACACAGGAATCTCTCTGATCTCCTCTTAATCCTACGTTCATTCTTAGCCATCAGATATTGATTAAGTGGCTGCTGTATCCAAGGCACCGTGAGGATGATGAACCAGACTCTGTCTCCTCTTTGTGGACTTCTCTGTCATTAATATGTTTACATTTCACTGTGATGATTACTATGACAGGGGAGGTCTAGGTGCCTTGGTACCCCTTAGGTGGGACACTGAATTTAATTGAGTAGTCCTTGAAAGCTTCCTGCAGGAAGTGATGGAAAGTGGCCAATGAAGAAAAGGGAGGAGTGTTACAGGCAGATGGAAGACTATGCAAAAGCCCAAAAGTGAACACTTAATGTTTATTACATTTACTCTTACTTAAAAACACATTTCCTATTTTAATATCACATTTAATTTTTCCATTTAATATCTCTTCTGGAGATAATTCTTTTTTAGCTTTCTTGTCTCTCCCCCATAGGGCCTAGCCCAGAGACTGATACATGGTAAGGGTCTGGCAATGTTGAATTTACTCCCCTATCTCTCGAGCCTTCACACTGAGGGATGACTACTGCTGTCACAGCCTTTCTTGGGGGCTGGAGGGCTGAGAGCTATGAAAAGTATAGGGTCCAGTAAGCACTGGAGGCAGGAAAGGGGCACCCTGAGGACAGGCAGGGTGAGATGAGGAAAGGCTGCAAGAGTGAAGGTGTACCTCTATGATTTATGGTTATCCTAAGGTCCAGCATTAACAGACTTTTCCTAGATGAGCTCCTTTGAAATATGGATATTGTCGAGGTTAAAAATTTACAGTCAGTACTGCTTTAAACCTCCAGAGCCTTAGCCTAGCAGTTGAATGATAAGTATGGAAAGATAAAAAGGGCCAGAGAGCCTACAGATTTGGGCACTCCTGATTAACTCTGCTGCTTCACTTTCCCTCCTTTATTTAGCTTCGAAGTTTGTTCAGTTCAAAACTATTGAGCCTTGCCCTTAAACATTTTGACATTATTATTTTCTTCTCAGATCACTAAGATCCTGGATTTGTAGAATCCTTTTAATACAGTGTCTTCCCACAATGCTTCTTCCAGATTTTAATAATAAGTAATATGCTTAATATTTTCCCTTATTTTGAAATGGGATTAGAAACAGTTGGATAGACTTATTTTAATTAAAAGAGAAAGAGAGCCTTAAACCAGCATCTGATCCTGACCTCTCAGATTCTGGATGTTCATGGTTCATGTCCACATATGTTGAGTGGCTAACATTTGCTCCCACCTTCACTTAGAGAGAGTGGGGGCCTAATGCATTTGGGAAGGCTGGTCATGCTGCTCTTGATTGCTTCTCACAGCCTTGATCTCTGCTGTCAATCTACACTATGCACATACTATGAATGTATGTTAGCCAGCAGGGCCTCTCCACTCTCAGATACTCTGACCTGGCTCCTGAGACAGATCTGAGTTGGTAAACCCTTGACAATGAGTGACTGATCAGAGGCAGCCTGCTACCATTGAGAATTAAGGGGTTTTTAGACTGACTTGGGACTGGTGGTTTGGTCAGGGTTCTTAGTAGTAAGCATAGCTCTGGCTAACTTGCACAGAAAAGGAATTTTCTGAAAAAACATGAGAGCTCACAGATAAAATGGGCAAACTGGAAAGTCAGTAGGAAAATGGGCAGGAGCCAAGGAAGATGGACAGAGCCATGCTTTTTAGACATGGCCATGAGTGACCAGGCAGTCAATATTTGTTAACCACCTCTGAGACTAAGCACTGGAGTCTTGGGGAGGATATAGACAGAGTAGCAGATGTGGTTCTTCTGAAGATCTCCTCTACCACCCAGCCTAGACACAAACGCAGGGTGTGGCTAATAGCTTGCTCTGTGGGGTTCAAATCTTGGTTCCTCACCCTGAAACTGGCTGTGGTCTTCTGGACAAAGTACTTACCCTCTCTAAGTCTCTATTTTGTTATCTCTAAAAAATGAGAATGATGACAGTACCTATTTCAGAGCGTTTTGAGAATTAAATGAGCTCATTCAATGCAGGCTGTACTAGTAAATGCGCACCAAACACTGTTATTGGATACAGTGTCCTTATAGTTTTCTTTTTGTTTCACATGTGGATGGCAGAAACCAAGTCTTGGAATTCCATCTCCTACGAACCATCTCACAAAGGCTGAGGCACATGGAAGGTGTTCATTACATGTTTGTGGATTCATGGAAAAGAAACAAGGGCATGGACCAAAGTTAATGTCAGCTTAAACATTTATGGCACTTTTACTCCTCAATATTTCGATATTTATTGTTACCTTATGGGGAGCTTGTTTCTGCAGTGCCAAGAATAGCACATATCACATGGGAATCATTCCATGACTACTTGAATAGATGAACGGATCATTTTTTCCTATGAAAGGAAACATGCTGACCAGGAACCAGTGGACAGCCTTTCCCTAGAAACTTCTGAGTCCAGGACTGACTATCTCACTTTCCCACCTGGGACTCCAGCCAACCACAGGTTCTTCCTGGAGGCTACCTATAGGCAGCACCTATACTTGTTGCTTGCCCCCCGCCCCCCGTCCCCCGACCTGCAGGATGTAGGGTTGAGCTTTGCAGGTTGGCAGCTTCTAGTTCGATGTTGTAAGACTGAGAGGGAATTGCTGCCATTTGGACTTATTATTTTAATTGTTTTATAGTTTATGCTTCTGCCCTGCAGTGATTTTCCATTAAATCAGAACATTTGTGTTTTCCAAAAAAAGAGCAGATATGATTGAGGATGTATATCTTAGCAGCTAATCTCTGGCAATAAAAAGAGTTTGACAGTCATCAGCAGATTAAGAAATTAGCATTCATCTAATTAATCTTCGTTAGGAACTGTTAGCACATGAAAATAGTAACTTTATTTTTAGTCTAATAGAATGACTGCTTGTGGTATTGTATACTCAAGGTTTCAATAGAAATTATTTTTATTGTCATTGTTTCCATTCTATTAGTGTAAACTATTTGGTAAAAATTAATTGAAAAAATGAAAAAGAGACTAAACAGTCTACTTTTGTAGATTTTTTTGTAGTATGTATATAATCTGTATATGTATTATAGTATATATTCCTTAAATTATAAATATGCACATAAATAAATATACTAAATATGTGTTACATATATTAGTCATGCTGTATACTTTATTACATATATATTGTGTGTACAGGAGACTTCTAAAGGTTTGTGGAAAAATGGAATTAGAATATAAGTTTATTGGGAACCAGCAGTTAGCGTAATGGCTATGTCGCTGGACTCCCACGTAGTCGACCGTGGTTCGTGTCCCGGACCCAGTGGCCTAAAACTCATACCAGGCACGTGTGCGTGCGTGCCCAGGATCCCGAGAGGAGAATGGAGGAGAAGGAATTGCGGTGTGGTCATCCTCCCTGGGGGGTTATTTCTCGCTTTCTGTCTCTACGTCTCTCTCTGTCTGTCTGGCGAGCGCACACACCCTATAGCGAAAACCTCTCAAAAAAAAAAAAAAGAATGTAAGTTTATTTTGGTTGTTTCAAAAAGAAATTTGAAATCCATATATATTTTTTCATAATACACATTTTCCATGAACTTTTTGAAGACTGCATATTTAAGGCAGCATATAAATACAACATCTTTCTCTATATATGGTATATATTAATCAGACTATATACTTTTATTATATATTTACATATACCTTATCCACATAATAAAGTATATAGTATTGTTAAAATATGAGGCAGAAAAAGAGATTGAGTTGTGTGTTGCTTGGGCTCATTATCACACTACACGACTACCTTATTTCATATATTTTATTTATATATATATTTTTTTTTTGCATATGAAAACAGTAAAAATACATCATGACTTTTCCAACAGCCCAGTATAATATAACTCTCAACATCTGTATATAACTATAGGTCTGTATTATGTTAACCATACTATATACGTTATTACATATATGGTTCATTATATATTACATGTGTACTTTATTATATATAGTAAAGTATATAATATGATTAATATAATAGATACAGATATATAGTGATGTTGGGAGTTGTCCAGGCATATCCTCACAGCACCTTTTTAGTTTTCATCGAAATTTCCATTTTTGCATTAGCATTTGCTAAAATAAATTCACAAATCATGACTAAGTTTACTTATTTCTTCCATGAGTAAGAGAGAGAGAGAGAGAGAGCACCCTTAACAGTCTTGATGCTGCTGTCCATCCCTAGTGTTCAGCACTAGATCATAGCCATGGCTATGCCAGGGAGGTCTCTGAATGCAAACCAGAAACCTTCCCATGTGGCAGTGCCTCATGGTACATCATGTTTTACCACTGTTTCACTATATATCCCTGATTTCTTTATTACAGAATAGAATATGCTGAGGACTTATTTGTCATAGATAGGAACCACCACCAAGTTCCACATTCCTGTTTTATTTGGTTAAAACACTTGCTTTTTGGCTAAGAAATATCTCTTCCAGACCTTGTCACTCTATCTGCATCTGGTCTAGCTCAGTCATTGGCCAACTGACTTATCTCCACACATAGCCTCACTAAGAAACAAATTAAAGTATGTACTCTACCCAGGTAGGAATTGTACTTGTCACAGAACCTTCATGGAAGCTCAAGAAGAGTAAGACTGTATGTACTCAATGTGCAGGTCTGTGATACTTTGTGTGTGCATACCTCTGCTCTAAGGACACTTCCAGGACCTGAATTGAAAGAGACCTTGTTTAAAGTTGGTTATTACTTTTTCCTAAAGCACAGATGGCTTAACCTTTTTCCTCAGTGCTTCCCTCCATTGGACATAACTTACTAACATTTTATCCATATTTTAGCCAAACGACATGCTCTAGTCTGAGAATAAAGTCAGCTGGTAGTTGCCAACAAAGTCAGAGAATGAACAAGTCTCTGAATCTCAATTGAATGGCATCAATAAAATCCAAACTCTGCTCCAAGAATGGTCCTTGGGTAAAAACAGATAAAAAGGAAGTGTTTGATCCAGGATGGATACAGAAGCTGGAGTAAGGCAGTGGCCGCTAGGGGGACAGGATTTGAGAAGTGATAAAGCTGTGCCCTGTGCCCTCAGCCTCTCTCCTGACTGCCTAACAGGCTTCTGATCGATCACCACAGGATCCCTGGGGAAGGTTACATTTCAAGCCATAAGTGCTCACCTTAGCTCTGTGGCATGAACAGATTTGCACATAGTTCAGAAGGGAGGGTGATTTTTTTTTTCTTTTTTTTTTTTTTTTTTTTTTTTGGAGCGGTTTTTGCTATAGGGTGCGTGTGCTCGCCAGACAGACAGAGACAGAGAGATAGAAAGCGAGAAATCACCCCCCAGGGAGGATGGCCAGGCCGCAATCCCTTCTCCTCCATTCTCCTCTCGGGATCTTGGGCATGCACACGCGCCCGGTGTGAATTTAAGCCACCGGGTCCGGGACGCAAACCGCGGTTGACTACATGGGAGTCCAGCGACATAGCCATTATGCTAACTGCTGGTCCCGGGAGGGTGATTTTTTTTTTTTTTAATTTATTTATTTTTGTATATACTTTCAATCATATTGTTTGGCTTACAATGAGACCATTTCGATATGTGAACATTTCTCCCCAGACCCGTTGATCGAAATATCTTCAACAGATAACACCACACCTCCCCATCCCGTCAATGCCCTACCTCTGTATCCCTTCTCTAAATGTCTTTCGTTGGGCCCCACTCCTCCACATACACCTCATCTGACATTCACACCCATCTCTTGTGTTTGTTCAACTGTTAGTCAATCAGTTTCAGACATAGAATGCAGACAAACGGTATATGTTAAGTGGGGACATACAATGTCTCTCCTTTATAGCCTGGCTTGCCTCACTCAGCAGTACATCTTCCATATTCTTCCACTTTCTGTCAAAAGCCAGGGCTCTGTTGGTTTTTATGGCTGAGTAGTATTCCATAGAGTATATGTGCCACAGTTTTTCAATCCATTCCTCCATACGGGGGCATCTGGGTTGGTTCCATGACTTAGCAATTGTGAATAGTGCCACAATAAACATCGATGTGCAAGCACTTTTCCAATGAAGAATTCTTCTGTCCTTTGGGTAGATACCGAGGAGTGGGATCTCTGGATCATATGGCAGATCTATCTGTAGATTTTTGAGGAATCTCCAAATTATTCTCCACAGTGGTTGGACTAATCTACATTCCCACCAGCAGTGTAAAAGAGTTCCCCTTTCACCACACCCCCGCCAACACTTATCATTTTTTGTTTTTTTAATATTAGACAATCTGACTGGGGTTAGGTGGTACCTCATTGTTGTTTTTATCTGCATTTCCCTTACGATGAGGGAGGTTGAACATTTTTTCATATGCCTTTTGGCCATTCGTATGTCATCTTTAGAGAGTGTTTTCTTCATCTCCTTCTCCCATCTTTTAATAGGGTTGATCATCTTTTTTCCAAACACCTTTTTTAGTTCCTTGTGTATTCTGGTTATCAGTCCCTTATCTGATGCAACATTTACAAAAATATTTTCCCATTCTGAGGGCTGTCGATTCACACTAACTACTGTGTCTTTGGCCATGCAGAAACTTCTTAGTCTGATGTAATCCCACTTGTCTATTTTGTGGACGATGGACTCTGCTTTGAGGGTCTTCTTTAGGAAGTCTTTCCCTACACCAATGTCTCCCAGAGTTTCCCCAGCATTCTCCAGGAGCAGCTTTATAGTTTGAGGTCTTAGATTTAGATCCTTGATCCACCTTGACTTGATTCTTGTCAAAGGAGAGAGGTAGGGGTTCAGATTCATCTTTCTGCAAGTGGAAGTCCAGTTTCTCCAGCACCACTTGCTGAAGAGGCTTTCATTTTCCCACTGGATTGACTGGTACCCCTTGTCAAAGATCAGTTGACTGTATGTTTGGGCACTTATTTCTGGGGACTCTATTCTGTTCCATTGGTCCACATGTCTGTTTCTGTGCCAATACCATGCTGTCTTTATTACCACAGCTTTGTAATATATTTTTGGATCGGGGGATTTTTAATGAGATGAAAGTAAAGACATGTTCAGAGTATAGGCATCCTCTCACATGGGGCAGCCATAGGGAATGCCAGCGAGGGCATTAGTGGAATGGACAGGAGAGAGAGAGAGAGCCCAGGGATGCTGGACTGGTGCTTTGTGGGCCACCACTGCACCAACTACTCCTCAAGGATAGCCTTGGGTGGGCAGAGCAGGAGAAACTGCTAGATCCCCCCTGGTTGGAAGACTAGGAGGCTCATGGAGAATCTGGAGCTCCAGTGGGTGTCCTCTGAATAGGGATTGTTCCCGCAGAGGCACTGTTATTGTGTTGTAGAGGACATGTCTCCCAGCCCTTGCAGAATTGTTGCTTTTTTATTTCTTTTGTATTCCTGAGTGGAATTCTGGAAAATTCCTACCTCTTTTCCATCGGCAGCCTTGAAGTTTACTGTTCTTTTCTTTACTAAAGTTGGTCACCAGGCTGACCCTGACATACAGCATCTTCGTTGTCTTAAAAGTATAACAGCTACTGCTGCTACTGCTGTCTATTATTAATGTAATTTCTCACTTGGAGTCTCAAAATATAAAAAGAAAAAAGATAAATGCAAATAATTATAAGTGACTTTTATCTCCTTGGGCCTCAATTGGATAAAAGAATCTCAGAATCACTGAACTTGAGGCCTCTGTCACTGACTGACCACACCTGTTGCCCAAGTTCCCCTACCTTCCTGGGCTACTTGGAAGCCACAGTCGCTTCGGTTTCCTCTCTGGCTGTTCTGTTTCAAGTCCTGGTCATTAAATATAGGGTTTGCTCAGAAATCAATACTATCCTCCTCTTTTCTCATTACTTCTTCTAATGAAACTTCATTATAACCCCCTAGTCTGCATGTCCCATTAGCAATCTTCAAGGTACCTTGGACTCAGAATGTGCAAACTGAACTGTTGCTTTACCCTTGCTCTTCCTCCAAAACCTGGCCCTCCCTGGTACTGGGAGGCAATGGAGGCTGTCTTGAGCTCTAATTGTCTTTGTTGTATAAATTCCACCAAATAGTATTCTCCCTAATGAAGAAGATCCTCCTCATCCATTGGCCTGTTGATCTAAGCCCACAAGTGTGTGGGTATGAATATAGACCTATATTTTTCTTTATTGACATGTATGCACATGTGTGCACATACACATTTCTGATCAGCTGAAAAGCACCACATGGTCTTAAAGCAAATACCAAATTCTGTGGCCAAATTAAACAAATACAAATGTAGAATTTCTTTTTTAGGAATAATACAATCTGTTTTCTGTCCCTTAGAGGTCAGACATTTTCAGCCCCCTGGCCTTGCATGAGGACTGTGATATCCTCCAAGTAACTTGGGTGACCCACACATTGCAGGAAGACGTGCTCTCCCTACATCCCCCGACTTGTACACAGTTACATTTGTGTCTCCTCAACTCTTTATCTGGGCCGGAGTGACCTGTGCGGGGCTGACTGCTCTCCCAGCACGTGGCTCCTTGTGTGGCTGGACATGGAAGACGAACACTTACTAGTTTTGGCAGCTTGTTATCCTGACAAACGAGTTTCAAATGTGGTTTTCTGGCCTTTCTGTCCGGGAATCTGGTTCCTGTATTGAATTCTATGGTCTGCTTCCGCCCCCATCCAGGCACACCCTCAGAAAGGTTACTCTTGGTCCTTTCTGTGATGACAGAGTGCTGGCTTGGCTTTGCGCTGCAAAATGCTAGGCCCAAAAAAGGCGAGATCAGCAGCCTTTGCCTTCTAAGGGCAGTGATAATGTTCTGTTTGTCCCTCTGGTATAGAAGTTAACATCCCAAATGATCTGGCCTCATGTCTGTCTGTCCCTCTAGACCCCAGATCCATCCTTGAAGATAGATTTTGTCTTCTCTCTCAGGATCCTCATGGCCTAGCACAGAACCAGGGCCTAGATTAGAAACTCAGTATAAGTTGTGAAATTATTACATAGTAAGGCCATGTAGACAATAGCTGTATCAGTTGTTGTAATTGCGCCATTTAACTATACTTTCCCTAAAATGGACTTAATAGAGTCCCAGCCTGTTGTTTCATTCCAACATTCAATGAACATTGTGTACCAGGCACTTTGCCAGGCTCTGAGCACCAAGATGTGAACATAAGAGAGACAGCTTCTATTCTCATAGAACTCATGTAAGAGAAACTACTGATATTCAAGGAAATGAGCAAAATAATTACTAATGGTGAGCATTGCTGTGAAGGAAATGAGCAGGATTCTGTGACTGAGATTAAAGTAAGGATCAGGGAAGGATGGTGGTGGACTCTTCAGACAGAGTGATCAAGAGAGGAGTCTTTAAGAAAAGGGCATCATGACGGAGATCTGAATGGCAAGGAGTCTGTTGTTTGGGGCTCTTTCTGAGTATAATGGAGATAACAGGGTGGAGAATGCCTATGAATTTCAGGTTCAGCTACCTCTAGTGGCTTTGGTTTTAGTTATAATAATTTTAAATGAAAGTGTGTTTTAAGTTTCATATATGTTATCTAGAAATGTGTTTTTGAGTCATCTGACTGCCTGAAGTCATGATCCACAAGGTCGTCTCTCAACTCATCATTCCTTCATCCATTTGGCTAGTAGTTATTGAGATGCTAGGATGCATCAGGCACTGGGTCAGTTCAGAGGTCCTGACCTCATGAAGTCATTCGTTGTGGGAAACAGATACTTTTGTTGGAATCAGAACTGGGATAGCAGGGCAGGAGACAGGAAACACTAGAGGTCTACAGACCCCTGCTTTGGATCGTGAGGGATAAGGCTAGAAGACCAGACTGGTGGCGACCACAAAGGGTTTCTCACATCATGCTAGGAACCATTCCCAGGGCTCCATTGAAGAATGTAAGCAAGAGAACATCATCTGATTTACGTTTTCTATAAAAATGCCTGCTGGCAAAGATTAGCTTCAAAGTGGAAAGGGAAACATTCGGAGTTCAACAGCCAGCATTGCAAGTTTAAGCTTCATGGACTCCAGCTGCCTTAGCTTCCCAGGATCTTAGATTGGAAGGGTCCTTAGGGATTAACTTATCCAGCCGTTTCATCTCATATTTGAGGTCAGTAACAGTCAGAGGAGCAACTTACTTGAGGTCACCTCTGTCCTTGGTTGCAGTTTTTGCTGAAACCCAAATAGTTGTTCTAACAAACATGATTGATGGCCTAGAGAGGGATGGGAGGGCCAGGTGTGAGTGTCATGGTGGTCATGCTGAGGACACAAGTTAATACCTGTTTTCCATCAGCAAGGGTTGGATTTTATCCATGAATACTAAAGATAAGACTGTGCATTCACTACTGTGATTAAAAAACAGTAATTGGAAAATCGTACAATCAGAGAACTTACTCTGCACTGATTCTAAGTCTAAATGCCCAGGTACAGCCCCAGGTTATTTATTCTGGCTTTAAATCAGGATGCCATTTCACACCTCAGTTTCCAGCTCTAAGTGTCATGGCCAAAAGCTTATTCTCTCTAGATGAGGAACCATCTGTTTGGCCAAAATAACATTGTCTAGCTTATCAATTACATCTCATGACTGTATTGCTATGATTTAGAAACAACCACCACTCCAATAGTCAACAACTGTATTTTCTATGCCACAAAAGGGCAAAAGTGTGACCATATCATGTTTTTTGTTTTTTGTTTTTTATTTTTCACTTCAAACAACAAAGCAAAACGGTGCCAGGCAGGGCCAATTCTCAGTTCTCAGTGTGTCCTATACCAGTCATGCATCACCTTAGACCCCTTTTCCTCATCTGGAAAAATGGTTAATCCTAGTCCTACCAGATTCATATGATATTTATAGGATTAAATGAGATTGGATGTAAAAGACTTAATATTAAGCCCAGCATTTGGAAAAACAAAGTTATTTTGCTCCTAAATGATTGTCTTCTTACAAAAAGACTTTGGAGAAGCATTTTCCCTGAAGAATGGTCCAGAATGAAATATTATCACTGATTCACAATTTTCAGTATTGCAATGGAAAAAATATTTTAAATTTCTTGTCTCTTTCTCTTTTTTTTCCTAATTGCCAGAGAGCACGTGTACTCACCAGAGAGACAGAAAGAAAGAGAAGGCGGGGAAAGTGGGGAAAATCACCCCATAATCCCTTCTCTTCCATTTCTCCATCCTATCAGGATTTGGGATACACATGTGCATGTTCCTGTTATGTTTTTCAAACTGGTGGAGTCACCGCTATCGGCCATGTGGGAACCAATTCTTTTAACTACTAGATTATGGAGCTAGTCCATCTTCCTTTTTTGATGGAGAGGCTATCGATGTATTTTGCTTGCCTCTGTGTTTGGTCTATGGTGGTCTTTGTGCAACTTGGTATTCCAGAGAGTGATGAGAAGTGCTTGCTGTGGAGAATGCTAAGCCAGTCACTGACATTTGCCACAATGTTGAGGGGAGTTTGACTATACTAAGGGGCAGTGGTCTTTCTCTTGAGCATTTTGTTGAATTTATGAAGGTATTTGTTAACATTTGCCAGCAGGGCCTCTATTCTAGTCTGATTAATCATGGTCATTCACAAGTCTCTACAGGTTGTTGAAACACAAGCAGAGTTTCTTCTAACCTGCCTCAAGGGCCTGCTCTCTGGCATAAGGTAATTATCTTCTAATCTCTTATCTTTAAGTAACTGGAGGAATTTGCTGTCCTCTTTGTGGCACTCAGGCCTGAGCACCATGATTCCATAGCATGCTGGGAGAGGAGTAGGGGCAGTAAATGACGGTCCTGGGTAAAGAACATTTGGATATATAGATACAGTTCTTTTGTTTATAGTGAGTTTCTGAGTTAAACAAAACAAGCAAACAAACCCCCTTTTTTCCTTCTATCCTTTCTGATAAGCTAATGGTCCAGGTATGCCGACCCTTTACTAAATGCTGTTTGGTTTACAGAACAGTTTTCTGGCCCTTATTCTTAGGAATCCACCCTCAAACTGGGAAAACATTGATAGAGTTTTCCAACTGAGAAAGGATGAAGTCAGATGAAACAGCAGAGGTGCAGGGTGGGGAAACCAGGGCCCACCACCCGCCTGAAGTCTAGGCTCCAGCTCAGCTCATTAGCCTGTGCTTACTCACTGCACTCTCAGTTCTTTACCTATAATTTAGAGATGGTGGTGCCCCTGCCCAGGGCGGTTATTGTGGAGAGTAAAAGGGGTACTCCATGTGATAGCACACAGTGGCCCTGATCCTGAGAGATGAAGTGCCTGGGAGCTGCTGCATGCATCTTGATTATTAAACCTATATGGACCTTCCCTTCCCCCCACTATCCACCTCGCTTCTCTTTTTCCCCAAGGTTCTCATGCTTGGTGTCATTCTCCTGTCCCCAGGGAAGGGAATCTTGTGATTTTCTCACTGGGTTAAGCTGAAAGTCTCAATTTGTGTTCCACCATCTCTCTCTTGTCTTTTTACCATTTTCTCCCAAATGTTGATAGTTGCATATACTTCATAGTTTTCATCCCACATAATTTAGGGAATTTCCTTTCTTGACATCTTTTTATTTTTCTGGAAAAGATCTGCACTCCTATCCTGGGAGAGCCTTGGTTATACCATCCTGCCTTTAAATCAATCTGTCCCTGTCAATAGCTATGACCTCTTGGCTTCTGTGGCTCCTTCCTCGCCACAAGACCTTCTTTTCCCAGCCCAAAAGAATTTGGATCCAAGCATCACACAGAGACTTTGCATACACGCATCTTACAGTTTATCTAATTGGTGGTTACAGACAGTCACGAGGAGTTAGTTCAGTCCCATCTCGTACCAGCCATGTGACTTAGGGCAAATTTGTTACCTTTTCTGAGCCTCAGGTGCATACTTAAAAAGATGGGTTGATGATGCCAAATGCTATCAGGGTTGGTTCAGTCAGGGTTCCTGTCTTCTCCCTGGGATAAAATGGCAGAGGATACTTTAAATAAATGCACTCTTCCTTATAGCCATAGCATTATTCCCAAATCCTTCTTTTACTTAGTGATCTGGGCCAGGCCATCTTAGAGTCATGACCATAGCTTAAGACAGATCAGAGCTGTCTACTAGAGGTCCTGCAAGAGTCACTTGGCAATGGCTGGAGATATTTTGGATTATTACATCTTGAGGCAGAGACTAATAGTTAATGTGTAGAGCGCAAAGATACTACTAAAATCCTGAAATGCGTGGGATAGCCCCTACAACAAATTATTCATCCTCAAATGTCAATCAGGCCCCAATGTGCTGAAGATGAGAAATACAGGACTAGAGGGATGCTGAAGGATCTGCTCCTTATCCTCTTGCTCAAAGCCCATGAGTCCAGTTGGTCTTTGGCAGTTGAGGGAGGAAGTACGGTTCCTTGGAAGTTCTCACAAGTCTTCAGTCTAGTGGAGAGTCCAGTAAGGTAGCCATCAATTCAGATACCAAGCAACAAGGACTACGATAAAAGAATTCTGCCTAAGGAAGAAATGCTGAGAACAGACTATCAAAAAATGAGGACTACCAAAGATGCTCACAGGTACCATTAATTATTACTTAACATTGTTCTAGTCAACACAATCAGGTAAGAGAAATAAATGAGAATTTTGAATACTGAAAAAGGGGGAGTAAAAAATCATTACTTGAAGATGATTTGAAAAATCTAGAAGAATCAACTGAAAAATTACCAAAATAAAGAGAATGTAGTTGAATGACAGGACACAAACTGATAAACAGAAATCAATACCTAACATGTACCTATGCAACAAAATGCCAGGAACAATGGAAAAAACTATCCCATCTATGACAGCAATTTAAAATATAAAATAATAGTTTGGATTATTTGAAGTAAATTCCATTGCAATTAATATACAGACTGCAAACAACAGTGCTTTAAATAAGATACATGCTTATTTCTTTTTTCTATGGAAGTTATTTAGATGTGGGCAGTTCAGTGACCATTTCAAGGGCTTAGTCCTTGTCTTTATTGTCAAAGGTAGTTTCTAGGACTCCAGACATTATATCCTCATTCAGACTAAATAGAAGAAGAAAACAAGAAGACGCATAAGGTTCTTCCTTTAAGGAGACTTCCACACATCTGACTGACCAGAATTTAGTTACATAATCATACCCAACTTCAAATGAGCCTTTTAATTCTAGTTTATACATGCATGGCTATGTGTATAGCTTAAAAAGGAAAAAAAAAATCAGTGTTCTCTTACTTAGGAAGAAAATGAGTATATGCTGGGATAATCATAAATCTGCCATAAAATATAACAAGAAATATACAAGGTCTATATGAGAGAACTTTGAAATGTCCTTAAAAAGCACAGATGGGTAAGACTTGAATCAATGGAAAGACAAACACAATTATTGTATAAGAAGACTCAACATCATAAAAATATCAATTCTCCCTAAGTTAATTTATAACTTTAAAGATGTTCCCAATAAAAACCACCAGGAATTTTTTTAACTAGATAGATTATTCTAAAGTTCATATAGAAAAAATAAACAAGAATAGCTAGGAAATTTTGGCAAAGAAAAAGAAGGGGAACATCCCTCCTGAATGTTAAGACACATTATAAACCCAAATGATTAAGACTGTGGTATAAGATGATATTATTGAATAAAAGATATTAAAAAATGAGTGCATGTGGGGAATTAGTAACCATATTTAATAAAGGTCATTGTTCAGTCACTGAGGAAAAGATGAACTATTTGATATTTGAAATTGGGACAACTTACTAGATATTTGGAAACAAGTAAAGTTGGATGTATAACTCATACCTTTTATCAGGATCAATTCCAAATACATCAAAGACTTACATTTATAAAATGAAAGCATGAAAGACTCCATGGGAAAATGCTTTTATAACTTTGAAATGGGTAAAGTCTTTCAATATAATAAAATATTGATTTTATTTTTAAATAAAATTTAAACAAATAAAACATCAGTTATATAAAAATAACTAATATTGGCATGGCAAAGCTGCCATAAACAACATCAAAGTTAAATAATAAACTAGAGAAAGTAATTGTAATTCTTATCCTACACAAAATTTATTTTCTAATATAGAAAGAACTCCTAGGGACCAGCAGTTGGAGTAATGGCTGTGTCACTGGACTCCCATGTAGTCAACTGCAGTTCGAGTCCCAGACCTGGTGGCTTAAACTCACACTGGGCATGTGTGCATGTGTGCCCATGATCCAGAGAAGAGAATGGAGGAGAAGGGATTGCAGTGTGGCCATCCCCACTGGGGGGTGATTTCTCTCTTTCTGTCTCTCTGTCTCTCTCTGGCTTTCTGGTGAGTGCACCTACCTTATAGCAAAAATCTCTCCAAAAATAAATAAATAAATAAATAAATAAATAGGTCCTAAAGATCAATAAAAAATAAAATAAATGCCACAGAAGAAAAATAGACATTAGTTAGTCCAGATCTCTTTAAAATATATGAAAAGATAGGGTCAGCAGGTGTTGTGGTTAAGGTGTTGGACTCCTACATGGCCAACCAAGGTTCAGGTCCTGGATGTGGTGACTTGAAAATCATATGTGCATGTGTGCCCCAAATTGTGAGAGGAGAATGGAGGAGAAGGGATTGTGGTATGGTCATCCGCACTGGAGGGTGATTTCTCACTTTTCCTCTCTTTGTCTCTGACTGTCTCTAGTGAGTACACACACTCCATGGCATAAAAACCTCTTATTAAAGGGGAAGGCAAGTTATCTGAAGAGACATTTCTCCAAAGAAGACATACAAATACATGAAGAAAGCGCTCAACATCACTAACCGTCAGAGGAATACAAATCAGAAACCAATGAGGGTATCATCTTATCCCAGTTAGAATGGCAACAGTTAAGAAACAGGAAATTATAAATTCTGTCTAGGATATAGAACTCTCATATACTATTAGTGGGATTGTAAATTAATAGAACCACCATGGAAAATACTATGGAGATTCAAAAAAAAAAAAAAAAAAAAAAAAAACACTGAAAACAGGACTACTGAGCATATACCAAAGGAAAGGAAATCAATACATCAAAAGATATCTGCACTCCATTTTACTACAGCCCTATTCACAATAGACAAGACATGGGATCAGCTTAAGTGTCCATCAACAGATGAATACATAAAGAAAATAGGGTATATATACACAATGGAATATTACTCAGCCAGTAAGAAAAATGAAATCATGTTATGACCACATGATGAGTTTGGAAGAAATTATGTTACATGAAATTAGTCAGGCACAGAAAAAGAAATACCTCATATTCTCTCTCATACATGAACACTTCATTTCATAGAACTAGAGAGTAGAATAGTGGTTAGTAGAAGTTAGGAAGGGTAATTTAGGAAAGACTGGTTAACCAATACAAAATTACTCCTAGATAGGGAGTAAAAGTTCTAGTGTTCAGTAACACTACAGAGTGACTATATATAACAATAAGTTATTGTATTTTAAAAAACAGGTAGAGGATTTTAAATGCTCCCAATACAAAGAAACAATAAATGTTTGAATTGATGGATATGCTGATCACCCTGATTTGATCATTACGCGATGTATGGATGTGTTGAAATATCACACCACACCCCATCAAGATGTATAATCATTGTCAATTAAATATAATAATTTTAAAAATTAAAAAAATAATAGATTTTTTACATGCCAAGACAGAAAGGTTTCTAGTATATATCTATGCTCCAAACAGAGCATAGAGTAAGCTCCCATTTAGTTAAATGGAGGGAAACCAACATGTACTCACATTTTCTTATTAATGTGTAAACTATGTCCATCAGGATACACAAGGAATGAATGAAAAGCAATTGCCCATCGGAAGTGAAAGAAGTATCTAAGAAAAAGATGTAGGAGGGAGAGTTTTTTACTGTATGCCCTTTCATTTTTCCCCCCTAATGCATGAGTTTGTTACTTCTTGAAAAAAAACATGGAAGGGCTCCTGCCCTACCCTGCTGGCTGAGAGTAGGTATGAGGCTGGGAAACAATTGTTCCCAACCCTCCCTTCCCAGTGGGCTAGGCCCTATTGAAGAACAGCACTAAAAGCTTATAGGTAGGAAAATCCTGAAGCAGGAATAAAAAGTAGGGAGTCAGAGTCCCTGGGGTAGTAGTGCTGGTAAGGAAAAGGGAAGAAAACACTGAGGGAACCTCATTGCACACCCCCAGCTGGTCATGAAGCAAGCCCAATTTCAGTGGCACTACCTCATCCTAACAGCCTTCATCTCCTAGCCTCTGGAAGGGAAGGATATTCTCTCTCTCTCTCTCTCTCTCTCTCTCTCTCTCTCTCTCTCTCTCTCTCTCTCTTTTCTCTCTCAAGCAAGCAAGCACAGCTTGGCTCCCCGAGCTCTCCCATGCAGTTAAACTCCACTCATGAATTGTTGCCCACTGAGAGCCCAGGTCCAGACAAGTTTGGTCCCAGAAGTAAGAGTATTTTTCTTTAGTGAGACCAAAGACTGCTTCCCCTAGCCCCACCCCCAAGAGGAATAAAGTTATAGCAGTGGCCATTCAGACTCCCAGGGGTCTTTTAAGCCACACTAATCTTTTCTGTCACAAAGGAAAGGAACAGAAGTCACTAACTCTTCCTGGATTTGGTTCTATGTAGGGAGTTAGAGTTTTCGAGAAATACAAACAGCAGAGGGGAAATAGGAAGTGACAAAGGGCAGGATTTCAAGCATCAGGGCAGGATGGTGGGAAACAGTGTTTTGGCATGGGGCTCTCGTTGGCCACAGGAGAGAGGCAGCTGCCTGAGTGCCGCCTGCAGAACATGCTCAGCCCGGAGGGCTGTGCTGGGCCTTGAGCTGGGGCGGTTCCTCTCCCTGGGGAGACAGGGAGAGGAGTTGAAGGGATGGTGTGCCTTAGGAGCAGTGTAGGGAAAGGCAAAGAGCAGGAGGTGTGGGGAACAATGAGATTCTACTTCCTCTTGCCCCTCCCTGAGAAGAGTAAGAACCCCAAGCAGAAGGGAAGACTGTTCCTGGTGTGCCTAGAGGTGATGTCTAGTGACCTGAGTCAGAACAGGGTGAGTTTCAGGCTGCCTTGGAATCTTCTGAATCTATTCCATTCATGCAAACTAGAACAAGTCTTGACATCACAAAGGCTTTAAAAGAGAATGTTTAAGGGGTGGCATTTGGTGTGTGTGGGTGTGTGTGTGTACACAAAATATATATATTTACACAAAATATATACAAAAATATATTTAAAGAATTATTTAATTTTATTTATTATTATTATTTTTAAATTTGCCCAGAGAGGGACTGGCAGTTAGCGTAATGGCTATGTCGCTGGACTCCCACGTAGTCGACCGCGGTTCGAGTCCTGAACCCGGTGGCTTAAACTCACGCCGGGCGTGTGTGCGTGCATGCCCAAGATCCCGAGAGGAGAATGGAGGAGAAGGGATTGCGGCGTGGCCATCCCCCCTGGGGGGTGATTTCCTGCTTTCTATCTCTCTGTCTCTCTCTGTCTGTCTGGTGAGCGCATGCGCCCTATAGCAAAAACTTCTCCAAAAAAAAAAAAAAAAAAAAAAAAATTGCCCAGAGAGAGACTAAGAGAAAGGGAAAGTAAGAAAGCAAGCCACTGGGTCTGGGACTTGAACCATGGTCAGTCATGTGAGAGTTCAGTGCCTCTAACCACCATGCCACCCGCTAACCCCTTGGGGTGTATTTTGAAGTTTGGGGTGGAGACTGGCACTGGAAGAAGTCACCCAGGGTGAAGGCAAGAAGCAGAGGAATGATACACACAGGACACTGACTTTCAGAGCGGACGATTCACCAAGCCCCTCATCGCCTTAAGAAAAAAAAAAATTGCATGCCCACACCATCTTTATTTATTTATTTCAGCAATGGTAATAGCCAAATGTGTCCTTACCAACTCACAATGTTATTCAGAAAGTGCACGTGGCTTGGCAACCATGGGTTGCTTTCGACATGTAAAGGGAGCATTACCGTTGTTACTTTTCCCTTTTACTGTAAGCTTTTTTAAATGATTATAACTTCTGACTTATATATAAAATAGTTGTACATGTTTAATACATGATATACATGTAACACATTAAATACATGTTTAACACATGCACAAGTTTAACAGTTGTACATGTTTAATGAACGGTGTGGTGGTCCAAAGTGTGTATACATTGTGTGCATTCATCTGTAGTTTGTGTTGTGCACATTTGAATCCCAGTCTTCTATTTTTGTGTATATGTTGAATTGTTACCAACTGTTGTTCCTTTACTGTGTGGTGTGTGTTGTCAATGTGGTCACTGTGTATGTCATGTGGGTTCCTCTGGACACTGCAGCATGAAGAGGCATGTGACCCAGGGGCACAACATTTGCAAGTGAGCAGACAGGATACCCAGTTCTCTCTAACTCAGTTTTTTCATGAAGCCAGTGGGTATAACTAAAATATTCAAGACTTTTTGCTTTCACATACATTTTCTCTTTAGTCTTTCCACTTGGACAGGTGAGGTAACAGACCAGCAAGGTGGTAAAACAGACCAGCAAGGTGTGGCTTTACCAGGACATTGCCACAGCGATGAAAAGCCAGGCTTCCCATGCTCCAGCCTATTTGTCTTACAGCTCTTTTCCCCTAGCTAGTGCTGACTTTTGACTACACATGGTGGTCAGAGAGGAGTTTGGGGAGCCCTGGGCCCTGTGGATCAGCGTGGTTGGACTCACCATTCTTTCTGTTGTTTACAAGCAATTGCTTAGAGCAGCACATTTTATGTGTTTTCTTTTTTCTCAAGGAGTCCCAGCTGTAAGTGGAAATGGGGTCATGGGTACAAGGCAGGCAGGCCATAAAGTGCTTCCTGCCTCACCCTTACACTCAGACCTGGATCCCTGATGATGCCTGGAGTGTAGTCGCCAGTAGCCGTGTGAGCAAGACCCGTCCTGCTCTCTGTGCATGGAGGGTTGGGCCTTTGTAAGCCCTCTCCTCACCCTCAGTCCAGAGTGGCTATGGAGGAAGGATCAAGATGGGGACCTCCATCCAGTCAGTCTGTATGCTTCTACAGATCCAGGTCTGGGGTTCCCAGGCTTGCCTGATAGGAGAATTCTCAGCCAGAACCCCAGTGTGTAAAACAGACTGTGAGGCTGGCCTCATGCCTTCACTCACTACACAGAACCATGTGTGTTCTGTAGGGTCAAAGTTATTTGGACCAATGAGACTGCCTTCCCACCCACGACCCTTCTCCCACTCATTCTGCTTGGCCCTAGAATACTGATCTTGCAAACACATCGTGTGCATACATGAAGGCCTCCTGTTGCTCTCAGAATTAATTCCGTATCCCGTTTCCTGACACTCCAGGCTCTACAAGTTGGTTTCTGTATGCGTGTCATGCCTCACCCCTCGCTGAGGCTTCATTCTCTGGTCTCTTTACTACCTTTCACATCTACTGTGTTGGCCTTCCCCACCATCCCGTCTTCTCTCTTCATGGTCTATCCAAACTCTACACTCTACTCAAGTTTCTCCTGCACTGACTGGCATGGTCTCCTCCCTGATACGCAATAGCTCACCTAGTCATGACTCAGAGTATCCACTGATACTTAGGTAGCTTTATTTAAATTACTGACATTCATATGTGTCAGTCTGATATCCCCACAGCTGATCTCCAGTGAGAGATAAACTGCTGCTTTCTCTCCATAGGAGGGTCTAATGCAAGGGGTCTTCAAAAAGTTCATGGAAAATGCATATTATGAAAAACTATGTGGATTGCAACTTTTCCCCACCAAAATAAACTCATACTTTTTTGGGAGAAGGGGAGAGGTTTTTGCTATAGGGTGCATACACTCGCCAGAAAGACAGACAGAGACAGACTGACAGAAAGCAAGAAACCAACCCCCAGAGGGGATGACCACGCTGCAATCCCTTCTCCTCTTGGGATCTTGGGAATGCACGTACACACGCCTGGCGTGAGTTTAAGCCACTGGGTCTGGGACTCGAACCACTGTTGACTACATGGGAGTCCAGTGACATAGCCATTATGCCAACCGCTGATCCCAATAAACTCATACTTTAATTCCATTTTTCTGTGAACTTTTTGAAGTGCCCTCGTATGAATTTCAGCACATAGTAGGGCTTTGACAAATAGCTACTGACTTTAATCTATTAAACTGCAGCAGTCTTGATATGTTTCTAGGGTTACCAAAGCTCCTCACTCATGCTGAGAAGGATGAAGGCACCTTTGGGAGGGAACAACATGAGAACCCCTGGGCTAAGATTGGTTTCAGTTGGTTTAAGCCTCCTCCAGAACTTTCTTTTCTAGAATAGATTTCCACGGGATGTGTATGTCGCTCCAATTTGAGAAGACCTATTGGGGTGAGTGAAGTATTAACCATGGAGTCCTGACCTGTCTTGCAGGGATTTGAAACTGGACAACATCCTTCTGGATGCAGAGGGTCACTGTAAACTGGCTGACTTTGGGATGTGCAAGGAAGGGATTCTGAACGGTGTAACGACCACCACCTTCTGTGGGACTCCAGACTATATAGCTCCTGAGGTAAGACTCCCATACAGAGGGCCATCTCTTCTTGGTGCCAGGGCTGAGGCAGAGGTCCAACCCTGGTACTAGGGTCATCTAGTAGTTCTGGGGGAGGGCTCGGGAAAACTGAACTGATTTCTAAGAAGGAGAGAGAAAAGGAAAGGTAAAAGTTTAGCTGATCTCTCCATTAGGAAATCTCAGTAGTAAAGGAAAGCATTAGTGAACTGACAATAACAAATCAGTCTCCAAACCCGGGCAAGTCCTCAGAGAACATTGATTTCCTATTCTTATCTGGAACCACCTATAAAAATAGGACCAAGAGAAATTTGCTGACTTGTGTCATTCTTTTCATGTCTTAAAAACCAGAATAGAAAAGCACCATTGACAAAGGCAGCAATTATATTAACAACTGTAGTTTGCTTATAGTAAAACTAGGATTCATTTGCTATTTCCAGTGGAGTACTGAATCTACAGAGTAGACATACAGAATGGAGCAGGAAGGGGAGAGTGGCTATTCTTCATTATAAACAAAGATCAGATATGTTCATTTGAACCTTACCAAAGGGTTGTCTTTGGTGACAGTTGTTTGGATGTTTTGCTCATCATGAAATGTTAGTTTGCCTTGAGCTCTTCCAGGTCAGTCTTGCCTAACCTGAGAGATACCTAGTGTGATATGATTCAGATTTAAGACATGGTCTATCCTATATCCTTAATTAAAATAATCTTGATAGTTCTGAGACACGTAAAATGGGGGAAAAGTACCAATCCCCATTAAGCATTTCTTGAGGTAGACTGGTGTCAACATTGTGATTTCATTTCCTTTCACTGGCATTATTTGCGCACACAAATCAATGTGGAGCTAAAGAATTGACTAAGATGCTGGTCTCTCTTCCAAAGGAACTTTTGGTCTAGAGGGAGTAAGAGAAGTAAACAAGTAATTAAACAGAATAGAATAGCGCTTAAAACAAAATGGTGTTATGTCTTCAAGGACCAGGGAAGGCTTCTTGGAGTACCTGGTGGATAAACTGAGTTGTAAAAAAATAAGGGCATTTCTGAAAACAAGAAGGAGGATTGGAATGAGGGCAGTGCAAGGAAGTTCAGTGTCCCTGAGCTCTGTCTCCTTTAGGGCAGAATCTGTGTTTCTAATCTGGGTATTCCTGGGATCAAGTATACAAAGCAGGTTCTTAGTAATGGTTTGTTGAATGAATGAATGAGAATTTGTGGCATTTCAATAGGAGCAAAGGCCATGGAGTGAAAATATCATGAACTTTTCCAGGGAAGTTAATAGTCTTGCTAGAATATGGGGTTTCTTAGTGCTCGTAGTAATGAACAAGATTAGGATAAAGGACCAAGGAATGTGACCAGAGTAGTTATCGGTGGACCTATTAAAGGTTCCAGTAGAGGAGGGTTTTAATAGTAAAACTAGGATTCATTTGCTATTTCAGACCTGTCCCAGCAAGAAGACAGGCAAGAGCTACACAGATCAGAAAGCAGAAAGTGAGAAGCAGATAGTTGAGAGGCTTTTTACAGACCAGACAAAACATGGGCAAGTCTGAGGAGGGTCTAGAATGAGGAAGATAACTGATAAATTCTCTTTAGAACCTTTATCTTCTAAGAGAACTGAAGAGCAGTGATTTCTATCTCACTGTTAATGTGCCCCCTTAGCAGGAACACTAGGAATTCAACCTTTAAGAAGAAATACATGAGAACAAGAGCTCTCAATTGAGACTCGCCTTTCTCATCATCTTCATTCTTTATCATCAGAATACTTGGTTCCAGTCTTTCTGTGAGCTGATGTCAGAAGTCAAAGGGTTGACAGCCCTGTGTAGTAGTTAAGGACCCAGTTCAAGACACTCACTTGCTCTACAATGATCAAAACGCCCACTCAGCTCTCATGAAAAGCAACCCTCTGGTAGTACAGTGAACAACTCCGATCTCTGTTTATAAAGAACCAGACACTCTTCTCCCCTGTGATATCCTTTGTGTCCATTATGTAGCATCACCACCACACTGGAAATAGCAAATGGCAAATCATAGCTGATAAAGGTATTGCTACCTTTATCAATAGCAACTGGGAAGGTTAAATAAAATTATGTTTCTAAAGCACTTAGTACGGTATCTAGCCCACAGAAAGCACTGGCTGGATGGTAGCTTCGTCGTTTTCATCATTGTTGGGTTGCATAATGGGGTGGGAAACATAGTCCAGAGAATTGAAATTCAAGGCTACCCTTTGACCATGAATGGCCTCCATGTGACCTTGATGTCATAAACTGTTTTGAGCCTTAGGTTCCTCATCTTTCAAATGGTAATCATAATTCCTGCCCTACCTATTTCATCAAAATGTTTGGAGAATCTAATGAGATTAAAGCATAGAAGTGCTTCAGAAAGCATAAACTTCTTTACAAACTGGAGAGGTTGTAAGGCACCAGGCTAACCCTGAAACCAGAGACACCTTCTGAAGCATGAAGCATGAGCTCTGCCTACGGCCTCTCATCCCATCATGCGTCCTTGGCCAACCCCTACAGTACTCCCTCTCCTTTTTCCACCTCCTGCCCCTGCTTCCCAACAATTGGCTCCCAGCCCTAGACAACACCCAGGATCATCAGGCCCAATGCCTGTCCTTTTCCTATCCCAGCCTTGTCCTACTTGGGAGGAGGCGTGTTGGCTGCTATGCCAGGTGCCCTCCCATGGCATGCAAAGCCTTGCCCTTCTCACCAGTACTGTAACTGACAAGTGATTAGGAAACAAATAATTAGGGCCAAGCCTAAAAGGAATTTTACAAAAGATGCCACCCCCAAAAGACTATAGAGGGGGCTGAAGAAGGGTAGGCAGGGCACCTGGTGGTTTCCACAGCGCCATCCAGCCTGAGTTCACAGGGGACGCCCAAAGGCTACCTTCTTACCGCCACAGAAGTACAGAACCTAGACATCCCATCCCACATAATGAGGTGGCCACCTTAGCACCCAGAGCCCCCTGAAACAAGCCTAGTAAGATATACACCATGGACACACATGCCTGCCGGTCATGAAATGTTGGCTGTCTACTGCTTGTCAGAGCCCCTGTCCTCTGGTTTTACAGGTGTTCTGTAAAAGAGACAGTTGACCATAAAAAAATAACTAAAACATGGCAGTATATGGGAAGTAACTGCAAATTTTAGGAAGAGGCAGAGGTCTTTGGATGTCAGAGGATAGGAGAAAGAGCTGAGGAAATCCAGAAAAGCCTTCTGGAGGAGCTAGGACGTAAATATGACCTTGAAGGACAGAAATTGGTCGTACCATGGTGAGCCAGGTTAGGTGCTGGCTTTTTAAGGGTTGAGAGAGTAGCTGACTTTGGCTTTGGCAGCAAACACTGCCGCCTCTGGATTGTGGAGCCCATGGCTCTGACCTTACAGATTTCACTGAATGCAGAGACCAAAGGTACTAACCGAATAGATTACCAGCTTCAACTAATTCAGAGTTGGCTGAATTTTCTCACATTCCTTTTTATTCCAAGTTAGAACATTCCAAAACCATGCATGTTTTTACTGTTTTCAACCCAAGTCATCTTATTTCATCTTAAGCAATGTGTGAACCCTAGAAGGGTATTTTGAAAAGACTCCAGAAAGATAAGTCTTTTTTTTTTTTTTTTTAGAGGTTTTTGCTATAGGGCGTGTGCGCTCACCAGACAGACAAGAGAGAGACAGAGAGACAGAAAGCGAGAAATCACCCCCCAGGGGGAATGGCCACACCGCAATCCCTTCTCTTCCATTCTCCTCTCAGGAAGAAAGATAAGAGTCCTGAGTTTACTCTCATCTTCCCAGATACCTTGAAACTTGAGAACTGAAGTGAACTTGTTGGGCAGAGATTTTCTACAAGCTGAAATGATTAGACATGATTTTTGCTCCTTTTTTCAGGCTCTTCAAAATATATCTCCTCTCGGGAACCAGCAGTTAGCGTAATGGCTATGTCGCTGGACTCCCACGTAGTCGACCGCGGTTCGTGTCTCGGACCCGGTGGCTTACAACTCACGCCGGGCGCGTGTGCGTGCGTGCCCAAGATCCCGAGAGGAGAATGGAGGAGAAGGGATTGCGGCGTGACCATCCCCCCTTGATTTCTCGCTTTCTGTCTCTATGTCTCTCTCTGTCTGTCTGGCGAGCGCACGCGCCCTATAGCGAAAAACCTCTCCAAAAAAAAAAAAAAAAAATATATATCTCCTCTCAGAATATGCAATCCAGACTTGCTTCTTCTCTAAACTTCACTTTTCAGATTTCCTTATAGAATTGGAGACCTGGAGAGGTCACCTTATCCACCTCCATTTCTGAACAGGGCCATGTATAATCCTGCTATGACTGATAAGAGAAAATAACTGTTGAAAGGGAACACCACTTCCTTCACTTCATGATCCCTCCCCTAACAATAGGCAACTCAGCATTATTTCTTCTCTGAGCCAAATATATTTCATTTACTTGCTACTACTTATCAATATTTTCACCTCCACACACACACACACACACACATACACACACACACACACACACACACACAGGCTGAACATCCCTAATGTGAAAATCAAAAGTCCAAAATCTGAAAATTTTTGAGCACCAACAAGGCACCACAAATGAAAAATTTCACACCTGACCTCATGTGAGTAGTCACATTGAATGTTGCAATGCAGAAATATTATATATGTACATATACATATGAAACACAAATAAATGTGTTTATACTTGGATCCCATCTCCAAGATATCTCATTATATACATACAAATATTCTAAAATGTGAAACACTTTTGGTCTCAAAAATTTCAGGTAAGAGATTCCCAACCTGTACACATACACAGTATGTTAAAAGCATACCACAAAATACAAAGCTCTATACAATTGAAAACTATATATATACGCACATCATTAACACACTATTATATATATATATATATATATACATACACACACACACACACACACACACACTTGTGTGTGTGTGTGTATATGTTTACAATGTATATGCATATGTATAATCAGACCTAATAGAAACAAACTTGGATTTAATAGCCTCTTTCAGTTATATAAAGCTTTGTATTTTGCAGCATGCTTTTAAAATCTTCCACCTTAATTAATCTTGTGAAAACAAGCTGAAAATCTGAGCCTCATTGAATGAATATGGAAGTCAAGTGACTGGTTCAAGATCACCAGAAAATTCGACACCAGGCTTGAGATGGAACAGAAATGTTTTGGTTGGTCTTCTACCTCCTACTGTAATATATGGCCAGTGCTCCAGAAAAATTAGGATAGAAGCAGTTATTTGCTTCTAAAAGGTTCTTCAGCTTCTTGACTAGGTAAAATTCTTCTCGTGCACTGAAATTATAATTCACTTTGTAAAACTTTAGTCCTCAAAACCCATTCTTTAGGCAACTAACAGCATATAGTGTTGAGCAGCATCATATCATACATTCATTTAACCCAAGTGAATTTGATTCTGCACTTCTGGCCAGGGCAAAAAAGAGAGAAACAAAGAGAGGGTAGATAAGACAAGTAGTGACCATTGTCAAAGACAAAATGTACTAGATAATCAGAGATGATCTGATTCTGGAGGACATTCTCTAGAGAGGCAGGTAATAAGGCATTCATCAGTGAGTCTTATGGTAAGTCTTACGGAGATGGGTCTTTTCTTGGATCACATGAGAACTTAGTAGTCCTTTGTGGGTAGAACACAAAGACTGATTAACTGTGGTTTCCTTTCCAGTGGTACAGGGCTCAGGTAAACTCAACATTGTCACCATTTAAAAAAATATTCTTCTCCTTTCCACCCAAGCAGTGAGCCATGCTCTAGACTGAGTGTGATTTGGGCAACCCCAACTTTCAGTCACTCACAGTTTGCTTGTGTCTCTCTTAGTTGGCATCTTGCTCCCTGGCCCTGATTGGTGTCAGAATATGCTTTGTTTTTTTTTTAAAAAAAAAACATGGCCCTAAATGCAAGTCAGAAACTTTATCTGATGCTTAAAGGAAAGACCAAGTTGTTCCCACTGAAGGGCAGGCCATCAGCGTTGACTTCAGGAAGTTGGTAGTTGGCCCCCAATATTCAATGTTTACTGGATTTCCTGGTGTAGAACCTCACTTTATGAAACATAGAGCTCCATCTGTAGAAGAGCAAGTTCACAGTGAAGACATGGGCCTTCCCCTGGGTGGCCTACAGGTCTCTGGGAATGGGAGTCTTTGTGTGCCTGACGTTACCTGTTTTCTGAACAGATCCTGCAGGAGTTGGAGTATGGGCCCTCAGTGGACTGGTGGGCACTGGGCGTGCTGATGTACGAGATGATGGCTGGACAGCCCCCCTTTGAAGCTGACAATGAGGACGACCTGTTCGAGTCCATTCTCCATGATGATGTACTATACCCAGTCTGGCTCAGCAAGGAGGCTGTCAGCATCTTGAAAGCTGTGAGTCACCACCCCTCACCTGCTCACTGCTCCCCAGGCACCTCCCCTACATTTGCACACACATACCCCCGTCTCTTCCTTTCTCTTTCTGTGCTCTTGCTCTCTTACCTGTGCTCACCACTCAAAGGGAATAGTTAGGGGCAGCCACTGCTGGGATTTCAGGTGTGGTCAGAGGGCATCTTCTCAGAAAATGGGGCGTGGGACAAATCATTATTCTCGTGTTGCCTGAGATGGGGAACTGTGAATATTTGTGCCCTCCAGCATTTCAGAGGGACCAGAACCAGCCCAACTATGCTGTCATTATCTCTGCTACTTGTACTCTGAGAGCTGGCCCCTGCTTCCTTATCTGCCACCTATACCCTGTCTTCATCTGTGGTCAGTGATGAGGAAGAGAGAAGAGGGGAGTGAGGGAGAGCACTGCCCACCTTTGTAAGAGCATCACTGTGGGTGAATGGCAGATCAGAATAAATCTTGTCCACTTGAGATGCATGCAGCATGCTGGATTCATAGCCTGCCATACTCTCATAGCCTGCTGGGCAACTGTCTGGTCATTCATTAGAACCTCAATTAAATTCTCTTGGGCTACTGCGTATGTCTTCCCAGCCTCCCTTACTCTCCTATGTGCTCCATGAGGGCAAGGACTGTTTCTGTCATGTAACCCTGATACTCTCATGGCTCATCACAGTGTCTGGGGTAGAGTGGAGATTCACATGGTCACTAGAAGGAGAAAGGACGTTTTATAGACAAATGCTGAGCACCTGCTGGGCCAGGCACTCAGCTAGGCTCTCAGCGACCAAAAGCAACTCTCAGCCTGACTTCTCTCCAGCCTCTTACATTTTTACTTCCCTATAGAAAACAGAGCCTTTTCTTTTTTTATTTTTAAATACCAGAGAGTATATATCTACAACAGAGAAAGAGAGCAAGAACCTTTCAATAGCATCTGGCCCCACTGCAGTCCATTTTTCCTCTACTTCTCCTTTTAATCCAGATCCTGGGCATGCATGCATACATGCTCTCAATATTTCTCAAGCCATCAGGGTGGAATTCGAACTGGGTTGGCCATGTGGGATCTGACTCCCTCCACATAGTACTTAACTACTGTGGTATGGAGCCAGCCCAAGCAGAGTCTTTTAAAGGTGCATATGTCATCCAGTGGCAAGGAATCTTGCTCAGGAGGACTAGGTTATCCAACTTTTCAAATTAAGTTCTTTTTCTAGTGTATATATTAAGGTTTCATTTCTTTCATTGCTTTTTAAATAGATAATACAGTTGCATGGGGTTATAAAGGCAAAAAGTATAAAAGGAGATATGGTGAAAGGTGTCTATGTCACCCTTGCTCCCAATTGGCCTTCCCCACACACTCTACCCTATGGGAAACTCCGTTTTAGAGTTCTATATATCCTTCCAGGAGTTCTTTAGGTATATACAAGCAAGTACAAATATAAGTGCTTATTTCTTCTTCTTTTTTGTTTTTAAGTACAAATGCTATATGTGGTGTTTTATTTTCCACTCAGCCATCTATCTGGACAGACATGCGCTTGTTCCTCCTACCTCCACTTGCACTTTGAAGCAGCAATGTGGGAGTATCTCTGAACCATCACAGAGGACCCTGCTTGGGACATGGGGTAGAGACAGGAGCTTTTGCCCCTTCTAGTTCTCAGAGCCCCATGTCATCCATGTCTGTTAAGTAGCTGAGGAAAAGCCTCTGGCACCGAGGCAGTTAAAGCACAATGCTGGTGACTCAGGCCCTTGTCCTGGGCCATGACACTAGTCCAGCCTCCTCTTCCTATGGGTCTCCCTGCAGCACCCTGGCTGAGCCTTTTCATTTTGGATGAACTAAAGTAGTGATTCTTAGTTAGGGATGACTACCACTCCATCCCTGGCTGAGACATTCATCAATGCCTGGGATATTTGTGTTGTCAGAACCTAGGGTAGGAGTGTTGGTGGTGTGTAGTGAGTAAAGGTCAAAGGGGCTGCTAAACAGTTCACTGCTCAGGATATGCCTCACAGCAAAGAAATGAACAGTCTAAGATGTCAGTGGCACCAAGGCTAAAAAACTGTCCCATAGAGACTCAGAAGTCAGGTCATACCTGTGTTAACTAGTGGGCAACGGCAAAGTCTCCTGAGAAGAACTCTGCCCTCTGAAAAGGGCCTCAGACTCAGGGCAGCTTCCTGAGGTGCTCAGGCCTGCACATTTATCCCCAGCTCTGGTACTTCCTCTCCGAGAAGAGGGAGGACAGGAAGAGCTGAGGAAGTAAGGAGTCTCTCCTCCCTTGTCCTTGGATCACTCACTTCCTGACATTGTCATGCAGGACCAGGCCAGATTTCCATGGCTCTGGCTGCTGAGCTGTGTCTCTAAGGGCTGCTGTCCATGTGAAGGGAGTGCAGAACTCCAGAGAAGGCCATTTGCGTCAAAGAGTTCTGTAGCGCACAACTTATGCTACAGGAAGTAGCAATACTGTGGCCTCCCTTCTTCAGCACTGTACTTGAGGCCCAGCCTTAGCCCATATTTAGTCATTACAGCTCCCAGAGTGCACAGAAGAAGCCAGGCACTGAGCCAGGTACTGGAAAGACAGAAAAGATTCCTAAATTAATAGAGTTCATCAAAAATAGAAGAAAAAAAGGAAGAAAAAAATGTTTAGATAAATTACAATTTAAATAAGAAACATGGGGCACAAGGTATCTAAAGAAGAGAGGGAATCTAGGAAGGCTTCACAGAGGTGGCAGCATTTTTGTAAAAATTTTTATTTCTATTTTTTTTGAGGGGGGGAGAGGTTTTTTTCTTTCTGATGCATGCACTCACAAGAAAGACAGAAACAGAGAGACAGAAAGCGAGAAATTACTCTCCTCCAGGGGGATGGCCACGCTGCAATCCCTTCTTCATTCTCTTCTCAGAATCTTGGACATGCATGCACACGCGCCCAGCGTGAGTTTAAGCCACTGGGTCCAGGACTTGAACTGCAGTCAACTACATGGGGGTCCAGCAACATAGTCATTATGCCAACTGCTGGTCCTTATTTTTTTTTATACATTCAATCACATTACTTAGCTTACAAAGTGAATATTTCAACATGTGTATATTTCTCACCAGTCCAGTTCACCACACTAGAAACTTATCTTCAATAGATAATAATCCATTTCTTTTTTATTTTTCCTTAGAGGTTTTTGCTATAGGGCGCATGTGCTCACCAGACAGAGAGAGAGAGAGAGAGAGAGAGAGAGAGAGAGATAGAAAGCAAGAAATCACCCCCCAGGGGCATGGCCACGCCACAATCCCTTCTCCTCCATTCTCCTCTCGGGATCTTGAGCACGCACGCACACGTGCCCGGCGTGAGTTTAAGCCACCGGGTCCGGGACGCGAACTGCGGTCGACTATATGGGAGTCCAGCGACATAGCCATTATGCTAATTGCTGGTCCCAATAATCCATTTCTTTGTCCCACAAATGCCTTGCCTCTCTATTTTTCTCCTTAATGTCCTTCCTCAGACTCTACTCCTTCACCCGCCCCCTTCCCACACTGTATCTGGTATTCACACCCATTTACTTAGTTTCTATAACCTTTAGACATTCAGTTTCAGCCATAGAGTGAAGACACTCGGTATACATTAAGTGAAGCCATACAATGTCTCTCCTTCATTGCTTGGCTTGCTTTAGCAGTAAATCTTCCATATTCATCTACTTTCTGTCAAAAGCCAGGGTCTTGCTGTTTTTTATGGCTGAACAGTATTCCATGGAGTATATGTGCCACAGTTTTTCAATCCATTCATCTGTTCATGGGCATTTAGGTTGATTCCATGTCTTAGCAATTGTGAATAATGGCTCAATAAACATGGATGTGCAAGCATTTTTCCGATGAAGAATTCTTCTGTTCTTTGAGTAGATACCAAGAAGTGGGATTGCTGGATCATATGGTAGTTCTATTTTTAGGTCTTTGAGGAAACTCCAAATTTTTCTCCAGAGTGGCTGGACCAATTTACATTCTTACCAGCAGTGTAGGAGAGTTTCCCTTTCACAACACTTCTGCCAGCACTTACCTTTTTTTTTTTTTTTTTTTTTTTTTTTTTAATCTTAGTCACTCTGACTGGGGTTAGGTGGTATCCCTTTGTGGTTTTGATCTGCATCTCCCTTACAATGAGGGATGTTGAGCATATGCCTTTTGGCTATTTGTATGTCTGCCTTAGAGAGTGTTTTTTTTCAACTCATTCTCCCATCTTTTAATAGGGTTAATCATCTTTTTTCAGGACAGCTGCTTGAGTTCCTTGTGTGTTTTGCTTATCAATCCCTAATCTGATGCATAGTTTACAAAAATATTTTCTCATTCTGAGGGCTCTCTATTCACACTAATTACTGTGTCTTTTGCCATGCAGAAACTTCTTAATCTGATGTAATCCCACTTGTCTATTTTTGGGATTATTTACTGTGCTTTGGGGGGTCTTATTTAAGAAGTCTTTGCCTACCCCAATGTCTCTCAGTTTCCCCAGTGTTTTCCAGCAGCAGTTTTATAGTTTGAGGTCTTAAGTTTAAATCTTTGATCCACTTTGAGTTGATTTTGTCAAAGGTGAGAGATAGGGGTTCAGATTCATCTTTCTGCAGGTGGATATCCAGTTTTTCCAGCACCATTTGCTAAAGAGGTATTCCTTTCCCCACTGAATTAACTGGTACCCTTTGTCAAAAATCAGTTGACTGTATGTCTGGGAGTTTATTTCTGGGGACTCTATTCTGTACCATTGGTCCACCTGTCTATTTCTGTGCCAATACCATACTGTTTTTATTACAACAGCTTTGTAGTATATTTTGGGGTTAGGGAGTGAGATGCCACCCACTCCACTTCTCTTGTGCAGGATTGCTTTGGCAATACAAGGTCTTTTATGATTCCAGACAAATTGCATGATTGCCTTTTCTAGGTCTGTGAAGAATGTCTCTGGTACTTTGATTGAGATTGCATTAAATATGTAGATTAATTTGGGTAGAACTGCATTTTGATTATATTAATTCTTCCAATCCAGGAACATTGGATGTCCTTCCACTTTTTTGTATCATTTTTCATTTCTTTTTTTAGCTTCTCATAGTTTTCTTTGAGGAGGTCTTTAACTTCTTTGGTTAGATTTATTCCTATATGTCTTATACTTTTTGTGGCTATGGTAAATGGAATGACTTTTTTCAGTTCTATCTCAATCTCCTGCTATTCATATATAGAAATACTATAGAGTTGTATCCTGCAACTTTCATATATAGAAATACTATATAGTGTATCCTGCAATTTTACTGTATTCATGTATTACTTCCAGAAATTTTTTTCATGGATACTATTGGATCTTCTATGTATACAATCATGTCATCTGCAAATAGAGATATTTTCACCTCTTCTTTTCCTATTTCAATGCCTTTTATTTTATTCTCGTTTCTGATTGCATTAGCAAGGACTTCCTGTACTATATTGAAAAGGAGTGGAGAAAGTGGGTATCTTTGTCTTGTACCTGTTTTTAGTAGAAAAGCTTTCAGCTTTTCTCCATTCAGGATGATGTTAACTATGGGTTTTAATAGATAGCTTTTACTGTGTTGAGAAATGACCCTCCTATGCCGATTTTGCTGAGAGTCTTGATCATGAAGGGATGTTGTATCCTATCAAATGCTTTTTCTGCATCAATCGATATAATCATATGGTTTTATCTTTCTTTCTGTTAATATGGTGTATTACATTTATGGTTTTACATATGTCGAACCAACCTTGCATCCCTGTAATAAAGCCTACCTGGTCATGATGTATAATCCTTTTATATGTTGTTGGATATGATTTGCTAGTATCTTGTTGAGAATTTTTGCATCTATATTCATCAGAGATATTGGTCTATAGTTTTACTTTCTTGTTCTGTCCTTATCTGTTTTGTGGATAAGGGTGATAGAGGCTTCATTGAATGAATTTGAGTTTAGGAGAGTTTCACTCTTTTGGATCTTTAGAAAATAAGCTGAACAGAATGAAGGTTAACTATTCTTTTTTTTTTTTTTTTTTTGAGAGGTTTTTGCTATAGGGCGTGTGCGCTTGCCAGAAAGACAACAAGAGATAGCAAGACAGAAAGTGAGAAATCACCCCCCAGAGGGGATGGCCACGCCACAATCCCTTCTCCTCCATTCTCCTCTCAGGATCTTGGGCACTCATGCACACGCGTCCGGCATGAGTTTAAGCCACCGGGTCCGAGACTTGAACTGCAGTTGACTACATGGGAGTCCGGCGACATAGCCTTTACGCTAACTGCTGGTCCCAGGGGGTTAGCTCTTCTTTAAAAGTTTTGCAGAATTCAGAGGTGAAGCCATCAAGACCAGGGCTTTTCTTTGTTGGAAGGTTATTTATTAGTTATTCAATTACCTGGCTAGTATGGGCCTATTCAGACTTTCTACATCCTCCTGGCTCAATCTTGGTAGATTATATGTGTCCAGGAATTTATCCATCTCATCCAGATTTTCTTGTTTGTTAGCATATAGTTGTTCATAATATCCTCTAATGATGCTTTGTATTTCTATTATGTCTGTTGTTATATTGCCTGCTTCATTGCAAATTTGATTTACCTCATTCCTTTCTCTCTTCTTAATAAGTCTTGCTAGTGGTGTATCAATTTTATCTTTTCAAACAACCAGTTTTTACTTTCATTTTTTTTCTGTGTAGTTTATTTTCTATTTCATTTATTTCTGCTCGGATCTTTACTATTTCTCTTCTCCTGGAGTTTCTTGGATTTTTTTGCTGTTTTTTTTCCAGTTCTCTGAGGCACAATGTTAGGTGATCCATTTGCCTTCTTTCCGCCTTCCTCTTATGTGCACTAATTGCTGTGAACTTCCTTCTTATGACTGCTTTTGCAGTGTCCCAAAGATTATGGAAACGCATGTCCTCATTGTCATTGGTTTCCATGAATCTTTTTATTTCAGTCTTAATTTCTTCAGTAGTTGTGAAGTCATCCAGGAGTGGGCTATTTAGTTTCCACATATTTGTGTACTTTTGAGGATTTCTCTTGGAATTAAAATTAAATTTGATTCCACGGGGTCAGAGAAGATGCTGGATATAGTTTTTATGCCTTTGAATCTGTAGAGGCTTGCTTTGTGCCCTATCATGTGGTCAATCTTCGAAAAGGTTCCATGTGGGGGTGAGAAAAAAGTATATCTCGTGGTTTTTGGGTGGAAAGTTCTATAGATGTCTGTTAGGTCCATTTGGTTTATGGTATCATTTAAATCCTTTACCTCTTTACTTATTTTTTGTCTAGATGATCTGTCCAGAGGAGAGAGTGGGGTGTTGAGGTCTCCAACAATTAGTGTGTTGCAATCTATCTCTCCTTTTAGATCTGACAGTCTTTCCTTCATATATTTGGGTGCTTCTGTGTTAGGTGCATAGATATTTATTAGTATTATATCTTCTTCTTGATGGATTAACCCTTTTACTACAATATAGTGCCCTTCTTTGTCTCTTCAGACAGTTTTTGCTTTAAAGCCTATCTTGTCAGAAATTAGTATGGCTACTCCAGCTTTTTTTTTTTTTTTGGTTCCCATTTGCATGGAATACCTTTTTCCAGCCCTTCACTTTTAGTCTATGTGTGTCTTTATCCATGAGATGCGTTTCTTGTAGGCAACAGATAGAGTGTTTCTGTTTGTTTTGTTTTGTTTTGTTTAATCCATTCAGCCAGTCTGTGTCTCTTGACTGGAGAATTTAATCCATTAACATTCAATGTTATCGATATTTCTGGACTTGCCCCAACATTTAAGATGGCCATTATCTTGGTTGCCTGTTATTCCTTTATTTCCGGCTGTTCATTCTTTCGTTTTCCTGGAACAGTGCTCTCTGTAGGGTTTCTTAAAGAGTTGGTTTGGTGTTGGCAAATTCTTTCAGGTTTTGTTTGTCTGAGAAGATTTTAATCTTTTTTTCCCATTTGAAGAATAATCTTGCATAATATAATAATCTTGGTTGAAACTGTTTCTCTCTTAAAACTTTCAGCATGTCTTCCCATTTTTTCCTTGCTTGCATTGTTTCTATTGAGAGGTCTGGTGTTAGCCTGATGGGATAACCTTTGTAAGTCACTTGTTGTTTCTCTCTAGCCAGTTTTAGTATCTTGTCTTTATCTGTGGTCTTGGCCAGTCTGGCTAAGATGTGCCTTGGGGAAGATCTTCTTGGGTTGATTCTATTTGGGGTCCTTTGTATTTCTTGGATGTGGATGTTTGAGTGCCTCTCTAGACTTGGGATATTTTCTTCCAGGAAGGCATGGAATAGATTTTTCATGCCCTTATTAGTTTCTTCACCTTCTGGGATACCAATTATTCAGATGTTTGGATGTTTAATGGAGTCTAGTATTTCTCGTATATTATCCTCATTTTTTTTTTTTGTTATTTTCTCTCTCTTTTTGGTGTTTTTTTCCTAGATCAGAGGTTTTATCTTCTACATCAGAGATTCAATCTTCAGCAGGGTCTAATCGACTTTTAATAGTTTCAAGAGAGTTTTTTATTTTCTGTATTAATAGACTTCATTTCTAATAGTTCTTTCTGATTCTTATAGTATCCATTTCTTCTTTCATATAGTGGTAGGACTTCCTAATCTCCTATAGCTTGTTGTCTCTTCTGTTCCAACTCATAGAGTTTGCTCACCATGAATGCTCTAAATTCTTTCTCTTACATTTTGGTAACATTTTCTGTTTTTCAAGAGATGGAGGGGAGTTATTGTGTTCTTTTGATGGAAACATATTTCCCTGTTTACTCAGACCTGAGGCTCTTCTTCTACTTCTAGACATTGGAAGATGTATTCACTTTTGGATACATTTTTGGAGAATGTTTCTTTTACTGAGAAAAAGTGTGCTTCTCTTTTGCTATGGACTGATGTGTGCTGAAGGCTCTTTTCTGCTGTTTTGCAATGTGGTCTGCTGACGAGGAGTCTTCTATTCAAGAGTCTGGAGAGCAATCTCTCCTTTTTCGCAGGTGGCTAAACAAAAGGGAGAATCCCAGGGAGCCTCACAATACCAGGGTATTTGAAAACTGTGATTCTAGACCTGTAGAGCCCCTCTTGGAGCATGGAGCATAAGCAGGAGATAACAATATAAGATGGAAGAGAAAAGAGTATGAAAGAGAATAAAGAAAATGTCACCAGGGGCTGAAGATGAAAGTGGGCTCTGCTGGAGAACTGGCGGCGTTCTGTGGGGGTAAGGAGAAGTGAGAAATTAACAAAAGAAAGAAGAGATGGGGGGAAAAAAAAGCCTACCTTGCTAACAGAGAAAGAGTCTCTGGGGTTGGGGAAGCTGGAGCTGGAGCTGGGGCTAGGGCTAGGGTGCCCTGCTTCAGTGTCCCTTAGGCTAGGGGGCTGGAGGTGGAAGTGTTGAGGAGGCAGCATTTTAATTCTTAGAGGGTACCTCAAGTCTAGAGATGGATGTTGAACCAGAGAGAATAAAGGATATAAAAGGCCAGCATGGTAGGTAGGATTCAAACTGAGAAGGTCCTGTATGCTGAATTAAGAAGGCTAGGCTTTCTCCTCACCCATATGTGCCATGTGGGCCATTTGAGGTGTTTAATAGGGGTGACTTGCTAACTTGTAGGTTGGAGAGGGGACACACATTAGTACCATTCCTGACTCATGGCTGCTTATCTCCCCTTCACTCTCTTATCAGTGGCTCTGCCTCTCCAGCAGCCTTCAGCCAGTGTCAATGCATTTGGGGTTCAGGGTACTAGGCAAGAAAAGGAAGGAAACTCTCCCTGCCTAAGAAGTCTCCCTCACTGATGAAGCCTGAAATTCTACCATTATAGATTAATTCCTTCAGATTATAGCTCTTCATCTCAAGTTTCTTTAAAGACCCAGCTTTCCCTCTGAGAAATGTAACACTTTGGCCCTAACACACATATACACATAATACACATACCTTTATTTGGCGTAGCTTTCTGAAATATTGCTTGCTACCTGTTAGCACTTTTTCTTCAAGGTTATGTTGGCATATGTCTGCTCAGTTAAATGAATGATTACCATCAGGACTAACTCCTTTAAGGGGAATAATCAGGCCAACCAGTGACTTGGTGGTTGGGGCAACTAGATCCCACCTGGCCAACTGCGCAGTTCAAGTCACTGACCCAGCCGCTTGAGAGACACACCAGACGCATGTGTATGCACGCCCAAAAGCATCCTAAAAGAAGAATAGAAGGGATTGTGGTCACAGCTGACCACCCTCAGGATGCTTTCTCATTCTCCCTCTCTCTGTCTCTGTGACCATATATGTTCCGTGGAGGAAAAAAAAAAAAGAGGAATAATAAGTTCATCTGGATGTATGCTGTGGGTGTAGTCACAAAACATCACCCAGATAATATAAAACACATCAATGTGATTTTTTATATACAAGCATCAAAAAGCAGTAAGTTTTGTTTTTTTCCTTGTTTTTTTGTTTGTTTGTTTGTTTGTTTTGTCTTTTGGCTTATGTGGGCATTTGGAATAGAGATTACAAATTCAAATGTTTAAGAAATGGGAAAGGGGCTACATTCAGGAAAAGGAGAGGGCTAGAGATACATTTGACGATTTCTCTTTACACGAAGACCTGGTTCTCTTCTCATACCGTGAAAAGAACTGCTGGCAGCTGCAGTGGCACAGCAGTAACACAATGCTCTGTGATACTGAAGCCTTATGGGAAGGTCCTGGGCCCATGTCCCAAGGTCTCCCTGCATGTAGCTCAAGTGTGCCCATGATCCCAATCGACCGATACTGGGGTGGATTATGGTGTGAAGACCCTATTGGGGGTCCCTGTCTCTCTCCTCCCCTCCCTTGTTCTGCCTTCTCCTCTTCTACTCTCTCTCTCTCTCTCTCTCATGGAATAAACTTAAAAATAGAAAGGACCTCTCAGTGTAGATGAGTTTATCAGACTTCAGTGTCCCTGATGAAAAAACTTAAGAATCTGGAGGGGTGGGAGGTGGTCAGAGTTAATAAGAGCCTGAGTTTCTAATTCCAGTTTTGTACCTTGCTAGCTGTGTGACCATGGCCAGTTTAATTAACTTCTCTGTGCCCCAAGTACTTCACTTATAAAATAGAGAACTTACCCACAGCGTTGGGTGAGGAGGAAATGTGTTCATCTATACACTATGTTCAGAATGGTGACTGGCTCATGAAAAATTCTACATAAGAGTTAACATCTACCCTTAATGGGTAAGGTCTGAAAGTGCAGAGAATTGATTTAGGAGTTGATGCCAAAGACTGAAGATTGCCTTTACTCACTCCTGTCTTTCCCTCACAGCCTGCACCTGCCAGACCTTTGTCACTGATTCTGTCTCACGTTCTCATCCCTGCAGTTCATGACGAAGAACCCCCACAAGCGCCTGGGCTGTGTGGCAGTGCAGAATGGCGAGGACGCCATCAAGCAGCACCCATTCTTCAAAGAGATTGACTGGGTGCTACTGGAACAGAAGAAGATCAAGCCACCCTTCAAACCACGAATTGTAAGTCACTCCAAGCCCATTCCACACCGGGGGGGGGGGGGGTCGGGCCTCGGTACTCATGTGGCAGGCTGCATGTGCCCAGAAAGAGTGGTCTGGGAACATGATTTACACCAAAATGACAAAGGCAAGAGATGGCCAAGACACTCTCTGAGAGAATCTCTTGCATCCTAAGCATTTAAGGTTGAAAGTGTATAACCTGTAGCAATTGTGATATTCGAGATGGCTTGAGATATTTGATGTATGTGGTCCACAGAAGAACACTTTTGTTTTAATAGAGATTTATTTATTTATTCTGATAAAATTGCAGATGATACTAGTTTTCTATGTGCGGCAGAGATATGTTTCTTTATAAATAAGTCGGTTTGATTTTTAAATGAATCAATGAAAAGAAATAGTATTAAAATTTAAATATTAAATTAAATCTTAGTTAAAATATTAAAATTAAAAGAGAATGTTAATATTAAGTAGTAGTTACAGTCACCATGTGGAACTAGCACAGAACGTGAAGTTGGGGCCAATTGCTGACATTTGAGAAGGATGTCCCCATGACTACTAAGGAAAGGTCTGGTCTTTACAAAGGCATTTTCTTAGGCCCCTCAGAGAGTTCCTCTTCCTTCTCTTCCCCATTCTCCTTTCTACTATCTTTCAGCCTCCACAAGGGTGTCCTTCCAGAGTCTCAAGCCTCTGGTGCTGCTAGCCTGAGGTGGTGTGTCATACAGGATATTTAAAGCCCAGAGAGTGGAAAGAGGAATAGAACTGCAGTTGGGGCTTGACTCAGAGAATGAGGACCATGTCCTGCCAGTGCCCATCTCAAGGAATGGGGAGAGGGTCGTGATGCACTTTGTGAAGAGAGAGAGAGAGAATGTATGTCAGGATATCTTAATTCTCTTGCTTTATAGCCCAATGAGACAATCATTTATTCAGACTGGAAATTTGGGTAGTCAGCTGGCAGGCTTGCCAAGATTGAAAGGGGGTGTGTAATATAAGAACTTATAAGCAGGAGCCCCAGAGCAGTGGGTCTAGGACCCCAGGCAGGGAAGACCTGTGATCATCCAGGCAGCCCTTAGTCACCCCCACATTCTGTCAGATGAGCCCTCCCTCCCCACCTCCAAATACAGAGAAGATGCCTCTGTGCTTGATGAATCACAGAGAGAGGCTCCATCCTGTTAGGACAGGTTTTCCAGGAGCTGTTATTGATAATGCTGTGATTCTTGGAAATGTTCCAGGTGGGGTAGCTCTTAGCCAATGACTTCAGCCAGGCTCCAGCATGGAGGGTGGCCATTCCTGGACACTCAGTCCTGTCATCATTCCTCATCCTCTTCCTCTTTTAGTTTTCATGGGCTATGCTGGGTAGAACACTGCTTGGGATGGGCTAGATTTAGGTTCACCTTTTTTCTTTGTTAACAACACCTCCACTCCTATTCATCTCCTCCATGGCTCTGGGGCCCAACATGCCAAGCCCATGCTATGGGTTTGGCAGACCATGAGGGTTTGGGGTGCAAGCTTCTGTGGACTGACTGTTCTCCTGCAGCCCACAGGGCTCCCTGTGCGTGTTGGCTTGCCTAGTGACCTTTAAGGTCAAGATGAGCTGTGCCCCTGGCAAAATGGGGAAAGTCAGACACCAGAGGCCTTGCAGAAGAGGAGGGGAAACTAAAGGCTTAGATCTGAGACTGAAGTTTTCATCTAGATTTAATCTAAATTAATCAACCCAAAGAAAAATGGGAACTAAAGCTAAGTAAAGAATTCAAGCCCCAAAAACAGAAACCCAGGATGGGATCTGAAGCTGGTCAGACATCAGCTATCAGGTTAGGTCTACAAAATGTCATAAACTAAAATTGAGACTCTGGTGAACAAAACCTCTTTAAGCATGCAGAGAACCAGACTCCAGCTGGGCTGGGCAGGGGTTGGGGAGCAGCCCCCTTCCCTGACACAGTGGAAAGGACAAGGGAAGCCTAGGGGGGACCATCACCGAGGGGGGTGAAGGAAGAGAGGGCCTGATGCTGGCCAGAGGAAGCTAGGGAGTCTGTTGAGAGGCCATGTGGAAAGAAGGAATTAGGGAAGAAATTTACTCAGGAAAGGCACAAAAGAAGTTTTAAAGTATGGGTTGATAGAGAATAGTCTCTCTCTCTCAGATATTGTAGGGGACAGGGCACTGATTGCCAAAGGCTTTTCCCAAAAGTTTTACTCGGGTCCATGGAGGCATATGCTCAGGGCTTTGAGGAGCCCAAGAAGCTCCAATATGCAGAAGCCCTTCCCAAAGTCCTGTAAATAGCAGGAATTTCACACTGGCACTTCCTACCTTTCCTCTGAGACTTCAAGCCGTGAATGTGCTGACCTTCTAAGAAGAGTAACATTTTGAGCAGGAAGACTGAGGGAAGGATGAAGGAAGGACTGTGAAGAGTAGGTATGAGGTGAGCATGGGCCTGAGGGACAGAAAGAACCTAGACCTATAGCAAAGAGGAAAGAAGAGGCCACAGCAGCCAGGAGTGGGGCCAGCACATGCCCTCTCCACTCATGAGCAGGCTTTACATGGACTCAGACAGTCAGAGAGCCCCCCTACAGCTGTCCCTGGCCAGAAGTGGAAATGCCCCGGTGGACAGGGAGTGAGGGAGCCCTGGAGACTAGCAGGAGGAGTGTGTCTCTGGGTCAGGGCTCAGTCCCCACAGGGGTCAAGTGGGATTCCACTTCTACCTGGACACTTGGAGCACTAGGGACCCTTCCTCCAGTGGCCTCCAGGGGCTCTCTATCTGGCACTGGAGGTTAGGACCAGTCCCTATGGCTTCCTTTGCTAAGAGGCTCAAGAAGGGACCGCAGCACCTTTGAATTCAGTTGGGAGGAGAGTATTAGAGCATCTGGAGGAAGGAATGGAAAATTTACATTGTGCAAGAGTTGTTTCTGGTCACACTTTCAGTTGAATAATATGGATCCTTAATTCTCAGCTATAGGTTTTTAAAGATTTATTCCAAGTTACTTGAATATCTAATTGCATTGCTATCCTTGAGACCAGAGATTTCTCTTAGGAGATATATCAAAAGAGGAAAGAATAGTCCATATCTAGTTAGCAGGTTGAAAAGGTGTCCCAAATCTGTCCCTCAGTTGAATGCCTTTTCCTGAGAAATGTTAGTGGAGACAGCCTGAGTCACCTGTGGGCATGTATATAGCAGATGCATTTTAAATTGAATTAAAGCCCACTGCAGGGATGAAAACACTGTACCTCTCATCTAAGAAGGCCTCACATGAGGTTCACATAAGTCACCCCTGCCCCCCTTATAACAAACTCAGGATTAACCTGGAGGTGTGGGTGCCTGCCCTGCTCAGATACAGCAGTGAAGATGACACTGTTCCATAAGCAAAGTCAGCCTTACTGTTGGCAAAACAGATGGTCACATGCAGAGGTCATTGGAGAGACACCAGTAACTGAGGCATGTCCCCACAAAAGGCGTCCTATTCATGGGTTTGGGAGTGCCATCGTGAGTCAGGCTTTTCTTGAGCTCAAGGCATTACGTAAGTTGAGGAGACATCACAAGCCTTCCTAGAAGAGCTGGGAGGAAAAGGTTTTGACAGGGAAGAAGAAAAGCTGGTTTGGAGCTCAACATTGGGAAGAAGCCAGGACAATGGATCATAAGCAGCCAGGGACAGGGAGATGTCAGATCTTAAGGAGACTCTGAGTCAAAGGAACGACACTGAGACTATGAAAGGACAAGTCTATGAGCAGATATCACAGAGACGATGAAAGGACAAGTCTATGAGCAGATATCACAGAGACGATGAAAGGACAGGTCTATGAGCAGATATCACAATCTTGCAATTTAAGGTGGCCTCAAGGAGTCATTGGGCATCTGCTTAAACAAGAAAACCAGATGCACAAAGTCCCCTAATCTGGTAAGACTGAAGCCCTGTCAGGGTGATTTGGTCTGGTTCCTGGGGCCAGAGAGGGGGCTCTAGGATTCCTCTGTCTTGTGCCAGCTCCACTTGCTCCCCAGCCCTGCCCCATAGACATCTGCCATCGATCCCCAGAGACCTGCTGCACAATGGTTGCCTGCTGCTCAAGTCGCTGAGCTGTCTGAGTAGCTCAGGGGATTACTGTCTGATCAGAAGGGAATGGTTTTGTCAGGCGGTAGGTGCTAGTTCTGAGGCTGATGGAGGTCATGTCATACAGTCTGGGACTTAGTAGAATGTTTTTCCAGAGCTTTGACTCTTCCTGCTCCTACCTGCAGAGGGAATGAGCCTGCATTCTGTCTAGGCTGGTTCAGCTAGAGACAGGGGTCCCTGGGTTACCCCCCAGTGACTGAGGATGTGGCCTAGAAGCTCCTACATCCTTTTTCCCAGCACAGGAAGCCTCACCCTTCTGAAGAAATCACCAAGGAGATTGGTGAGATTGTCCAGACTCATAGCTGGAACTGGGCCTCTGCTCAGGCTCCATCACATACCTCAGTTGGCAGATGCCCCTTCCAGACTTTTGCTTTCCTGCAATATTTTTTAAGCTGAGAGTTCTGCCCCCTAGTGCCTCGGCCACCCTATCTAACCGCTGCCCTGACTCGTGAGCTGTTGTTAGTCCAAGTGTGTTTCTTACCTTCAGGTTGACACGCCTTTGCTCTAATCCTTGCCCAGTACATTTTTCAGTGGCTTCTGCTTCAGCATGGAGATTTTCCTCATGTGTCCTCCCAGCTCTCTTATATGCTCACCCTCCTGTGTTCCCTTCTATATTCCTCCTGTCCAGCCTCTGTCCAGCCACACACTGAACTGATTTTATGCAAGTTATGTGTCATCAATACCACACCAAGACTTGGCGCTATTATGTACTCAGATCAGTTTTCTGGGGGTGGCTTGCTTCAGAGCAATAGCACAGATAGGGGAGTATTTATTGGTGGGTACCCCAGCAGTGAGTGGGTAGGAAATAGGAAAGCCAGCTAGGCCGACACCCAAAGTCTTTGATACTAGAGAAAGTCCTCAGGTATAAAATTCACTGGTCTGTTGTGCCGGGGATTTGGATCCAACCTGGTGGCATCAAATTGTTGGTAAAAGTAGCACATTTAGTTTTTGTGATACAGTAGGTGTGCCTTCTTTTGGGACCATCACAGGCAGAAGTGATGTGTTTGGTGCAGTTGAAGGGAATCATCTGACCTTGCAGGTCTTGGCACTGTTCTGCACACTCCTGGCTTTCCTCCTGTGTACCCATTCCTTCCCACCTAAAGGGAAGATTGTGGCTCCTGGGGCTTCAGCACTGAAATGGGTGGAAGCCAGAGTAGGTGAGGGAGATCTGCCTCCCCAGAAACCTTCACATCCTCAGTGGAAGCCACAGGCAATGAGGGAAATGCTGGCCAAGTAAACTTCTCTTTGTGTACATGTTCTCTCTTTTCAAGTTTGCTTCAGTGTGAATGTCCCTCTTTAAGGTAAGGCCTCCAGAGTGGGGAGTCTCTCCAGGTAGGTGAGCCCGCAGGCCCGGTGACATTGAGGCCCCCTTTCAACCTCATGATCCGTTTCCATCCAGCCATCCACGCTGCATGGCAGGACCCCCAAGGGAGGCCTCCTCTGCATGCTCCTGCATGACTGGGCTGTGCTGAGAGAAAACCTGGGAAGTGGACTAGAGACCCTCACACCCTCACCAACTTAGTTGTCTGAGAAGGAGCCTTGTTGGACAGGCAGCCCGTACCCTGACAGCCAGCCCACCTGCCCAAGGACCACCTGTAACATGGACATGACGCAGAGGACTGTGAGACACCATCCTCATCTTCCATCCTGTCAGAGCAGGAGCTTGGCCAGGCCCTGCAGCCCTTCACTGAGGACAGTCCGTTGGCCTGTGTCTATGCTACAGTGAGAGCCCTTCCTGTCCAAGAGGCTATGAGATCTCTCAAAGAGCCAGAGCTCTTATCCCGGGCTAGTGGGAATAAGAAAAGTCCAGAAACTCGTTTTCGGTAGTTGACCCAGGTGATGGCATGATACAATGGACGGGGTACTGGCTGTGACTTCAGAGAACCTTGGGTCAAAATATGATCGCTCTCTGAGAATAGCTGTATGATTTTGGGAATTTACCTCACCCCTGGACCTCTACCTGCTTGAGCCGGAGCTCTTTAAATGAAAATCGAGGATGAGAATACTCCTTCATAGGATTATAAACAGAGTTAAATAACAAACCTAAGATGCTTTATGCATGTAGATTCTTAGTAAATTTTAATTTCTCCTTCCCATTCACTATCTCCCTACCCAGTCCTCTCATTCCAAGATTACAAGAATCAAGAGTTAAGGGGCCAGCAGTTAGCATAATGGCTATGTCGCTGGACTCCCATGTAGTTGACCGCAGTTCGAGTCCCGGACCTGGTGGCTTAACACTCACGCCGGCTGTGTGTGCATGCTTGCCCAAGAGCCTGAGAGGAGAATGGAGGAGAAGGGATTGCGGTGTGGCCATCCCCCCGTAGGGTGTGATTTCTTGCTTTCTGTCTCTCTCTGTCTTTCTGGCGAGCTCACACGCACTATAGCAAAAATCTCTCAAAAAAAAGAAAAAAAAGAGTTAAGAATTGCAAGAGACAGTGGGATGTTTGGAGTCTCGGCCTTGGAATCAAACGCAGTCAGGTTCACATCTGGGCTGTGGGATTTGGGGAAAGTCATATTTCTCTGAGCCTCAGTCTACTGATCTGTAAAATGGAGGTAAGAAATACCTACCACCCAGGTGTTGTGAGGAGTAAGCAAACATAATTGTATGAAATGAACGCAGTACCTGAAATACAGTGAGCACTTGGGATGGTGTTGACACTGACAGTGAGAGAGAGAGGAAATCTAAGAATGAGGGAGGCTGGACTGGATGATACCCCTGTTCCCCAGAGGTGGAGTGGCCAGGAGCTCAGATGCAGCATGGCACTGTCAGTCAAGGCACCTGTCATCACAGGGCGGAAAGGCATCTGAAGCCGATAAGGAGCACAGTTCAGAAGTCTGCTGGAGAGCCTGCTGGGCTTAATTCTAACACAGCTGCCAGGGTGAGCTAGAGAGCTCTGAGAAGATGGGGTGCTCTAAGAGGGTGACTCAGCCCAGATGCCAGTATTCCTCAGCCCTTTTGCCCTTGGGCTAGCACCCCAGATTCCCCACATTATCAGCCCTCCCCTTTCTCTGAGCACTTGCTCACTTCCTTTACTTTTCCTGCCTTCCTTCTCGGCAGTGCTTTTGCTGAGCACAGCTGTGTGGTCTAAGCGAGACAGCCTCTGTGGAATATCTCTGACTCTGTACAAGAGATTATTGCCCTCTAAGAGATTTGATTGCAGGATATCCCTGCAGCCTGGGAGGGAGGGCCAATCAGCACATCATTTTCGTTCCCTACTCCACCTCTACCGCAGGGAAGATTTTGAGCCTGGGCTAGGCTAGGCTGGGCTGGGCTGGGCTGGGCTGGTTACGTTTCTCTAGGCACCTATATTTTCCTTTATGTACTGGCTGTTAGATTAGAATATGCCTTCATGGTTCATCACACTAGTGTTTATTAGACCTAATGTCTTCCCTTGCCCCACCAGCACTTAAAGTAACGCACATACAACCTATTTCTGAAGCCAGGCCTGCTCTAAGGAGAGAAGTGCATGGGAAACCAGATTTGCTAAGGGAACAGGATCGTGGTAGAAAAATCTGGAAAGAGCTAGGAAGAGAACTATCTGGGAAAAGGCATGGAAGGAAAAAAGACTGAGATCTGTCCTATTAAGCACATACTTTGTCCTTTCTCTGAAGCCCTGGGGGAGAAGGTTGAGAACAGCAAGGAAAGCATCTCCTACCAGCACCCTAATGTCACCACCTTGAGAAGTTTAAATGGCTGGAGGAGATTCTGAAACATGAAATATTAAAGAAGTGACAGGGAATAGGGTAAAACTTTGGACTTGACTCATAACACTGATACTAATTTGGGAGAGCATTCAGCTTTGCCCTCCTACATTAGGGGATGGATGGTGAGATATTGTATGAAGCGGAAACCTCCCCAAACCTCTGTGGGTCCTGGGAGCCACTTCCCACATCAGTCTTGTAGAAGACTCAGTCCACGTGGGGCCACCTTGGTGGATAAACAGTGTCTTCCTGCCTGGCTCTGTGGTGAGGGCTAAAGGATGGCCCAGCAGCTGGGAATGGAGAGGCAGGATGGGCCAGCAGCTGGGGATGAACAGACAGTATTCCCAGGCTGGTTCACATGCGTAGAAGTAAAACCTAAAAGAACCTCAAGGTTTCTCTACAGAGAGGCTCTGTCCACCAGTCCTCAATTTTCTCTTTGAAGGATACAGGTACCAACCAACATTCTGCAAGTGGCAGGATTCCCCTGCTCATATTAACTTCCAAGTTTAGGGCCTTGAATCTCCAAGAGTGCTTCATCATGGAGGAATAAAGCTCTGGGGCATCCAGTTTTGCATGTAGAAGGATTGGTGCCCTGTTTACTATAATTTGTGCTGGGGGTGGGTGGTAACAGAATTGGATTTGGCCTAAACTTAACATTCTAATGTTATTTAGAATTGAGGGCATTGGCAAATAAACATTAGATTTATGAAGGTTCAGTAAGGTTCCACATCAGCCAGTCACTTTAGAGTGGTAAGGCCTGGCTATATACCTGCAGGAACCCACCCTCCAAGCTTTTTCTGGTTACTCCTTTCTACTATCTGCTCCTTCTTGTAAGGGGTTTTCTTGAAGCACAGAGCTGGGATGTTGATGGACTATTTCAGGTGTGTGAGCCCAGCTAGGTGTAGAAGAGGCCGAGAATGCCTGGGCTGGTGAAGTATGAGATTTCTTTGCCTGAAGTAGGGAGATGAGAGGATAAGCCCTGCAGTGTGCCATTTATCATCTGAGATGACTTAGAAAATAAACCAGACCCTGACTTGGGGCTTGACCAGACTCCTTTCCCCTCCTTCCAACAGCTTACTTCCCATTCAGTGTTGGACAGCACCGGGATGTGCAGTCTTCCTGGGCCGGTACGGAAGGCTTGGGTATAGGTATACAGGTACCTGGGGTGTGGGTGCTCCACCAAATAATTCAGAATACAGTCACTCCATAATATGGGGTTCCAGAATCAAACGCCCACCCTGTATCACAGGCAGAGAGGTAAGGGGAGAAAATGCTAGACAGGGCTGGGTGCTGGTCCCTGCTGTTACTGTGAGACTCTAGCAAGTCACCAAATTTCTCTATTCCCCTCCTTAAGACAAGGGACCTAAGTTAATAAGATTTCTTCCAGCCCCAGTCATATAACATGCTCCATGAGAGCACAGATTTGTGTGTTTTCTTGTTGTTGTTGTTAATCAACTTTATTGCAGTAAGATCTATGTAGAATAAAATAACACCCATTTAAAGTGCACATTTTGGGCCATCAGATGGTATAGTGGTTAAGGCACTAGATTCCTACATGATTGACCATGGTTCAAGTTCCAGACTCAATGGCTTGAAAATTATGCCAGGCATGCATATGTGTGTGCCTAAAATCCCAAGAGCAGAATGGAAAAGAAGGGATTCTGGCATGGCCATCACCCCTGAGGGTTTCACTTTCCCTCTCTGTGTCTCTGTCTCTGGTGAGCACACTTGTTCTGTGGCAAAAGCGTAAAAAAAAATAAACATTTTGATCCATTTTTAAAATATGTACACCTGTGAAACCACAATGACTATATAGGACATCTCCATCCCCCCTATCAAAGAGTGCCTTTGGTCCCCCTTAGCCCTAGACAACCACAATCTTTCTGTCACTGGAAAATGGATTTGTGTTTTCTTGCTTTTATTATTTTTAGAGAGAGATTTTTTGTTACAGGGTGCATGTGCTTGCCAGAGAAATAAAGACAGATAGAAAGCTAGAAATTGCCCTGCAAGAGGGATAGCCATGCCACAATCCCTTCTCCTCTATTTTCCTCTAAGGACTTTGGGCACATGTGCACATGTGCCTGCCATGTGTTGTTGTCGTTGTTGTTTTAAGAGATATTTTTGCTATAGAGCACGTGTGCTCACCAGAGAGTCTGAGACAGACAGAAATCAAGACACCTCCCCCCTCAGGTGGATAACCACATCTCAACTCCTTCTCCTTCATTCTCCTCTCAGGATCTTGGGCATGCTCACACACATGCACTGGGATTGAGTTTTAAGCTACCAGGTCTGGGACTTGAACTGCAGTTGACTATGTGGGAGTCCAGCGACGTAACCATTATACCAACTGCTGGTCCCTCAGATTTGTGTTTTCTAGAGTTTCATATAAATAGAGCCACACAGCATGTATTTTGGTATGTGTCTGCCTTATTTTATTCAGAATCTTGTCTCTGACAATGAGGACTTAGTATTTTTAACTTTTTATTATGGAAGGTTTCAAAGATATTCAAAAGTAAAATTCAGTGAGTCTCTATGTATCTATCACTCAATGTAAACAATTAGCTGCATATGGTTAATCTATCAAGAGAGGGTTTAAACTTACTCATTTATTTCTTCCATGAAGGAAAGAGTGACAGAGCATCCCCAACAGGGTCTTCACGCCATGATCCACCCTCAGTCTCAGCCAGCCTGGATGATGGACATGGGTGCATACCTAGCATGTACAAAGAGGTCCTAGGATGCAAATCCAGGACGTTTCCCATGTGGGTCCACTTGCGTCATCACTGTGCCACTACCTGGCCCCAAAGGAGGGAGTTTTGTTCATCACTGTATCCTCAGGAATTAAAATGATTCCTAACACACAGTAGGGATTTCATCTGTATTTGTGGAATGAATAAGTGAATTCTGTAGACCTACAATATTTGTCCAGAGAATATTTCTCTCTCAACCTCATCTCTTCTCCTCTCATCTTTTAATGACCAAGGATCAATTCCAATATATACCTGAGAGTTTGGGGTAAGAGCCTACATTAGGAAACCTGAAGTAGCTGTTGAATGGTGAGAAGAGGTGGGTGACCTCACCTTGACTTGAGAAGCACATATTAGAATGTTTACAGTTCCCATTTCAAAGCTGTAAGCTGGTGCAATAAATCTGAGCCAAGAGAACTGACCTCTATAACATCTTCCTAAGTAAGAGGAAGAAGGTGAGTGGAAGAACATAGCCTTTGCTGGGACCATATTGGGAACTTTTTTCTTTAGGTACCAAGAATATTCCTGGAATAAGTAAACCCTAACAGCTGTCAATGGTGACACTGCCTGGAAAAGTAGGTGATAAATGAAAAAGGGCCCCACGGTTAGAAGCAGAGCCGGGCCAGGTTTGCTGCCATTCATCTCCCTGTTTCCAGCTGGTGACTCAGGCTCCAGTCTTGCCACTGCATATCCCACTGTGCAGGGCCAGCTCCCTGAAGGCCCTAGCTCAGTGAGCTCAGGCACCAGGCAAGCCATGGCAGGCAGGTGCTGACTCCTAGGTTCCTTATTCCTGGATATACACACAGTGTTCTCCATATCATGGTCCTCCCAGGCATCCACTACTTGAGACTTTATCCTGCTTCAGGGTCTACCCAGTAGTGGTTTATAAAATCCATTCAGTGAGTCACATGCCAAAAAAAATTTAATGAAGCACAAGATGAAACAGAATAAGATAGAGTAAAAAGAACAGCATAAGTAAAATATTAGACCAGAACACAAAACACATCACATTTAGTCAAGATAAAGTATAGCTTACTGAACCTTTTAAAAAGTTTATTTTATGTCTTTCTCTCATGACAGAGACAGGGATCCCCAACACGGTCTTTACATTGTGGTCTCAGCCTTAGCCTGCCCACATCACAGGCATACACATGCACCTGGCATGCACATGCACCTGGCATGCACAGGGAGGCCTCAGGGTGAACCTGGCACCCGCCCTGTGGGTCCAGCACCACAGTGTTACGTCATTGCCGTGCCCCTGGCTGGCCCTGCTTGCTGACTCTTTCCCTGGGGTGGTGGTATGAGGCAATGTACACCATATAAACTGTATTTCATATAAACTGTATTTCTTTTTCTTTCTTTTTTTTTTTTTTTTTGAGAGTTTTTTTTTTCTATAGGGCGCGTGCACTCGCCAGAAAGACTGAGAGAGACAGAGACAGAAAGAGAGAAATCACCTCCTAGGGAGGTTGGCCATGCTGCAATTCCTTCTCCTCCATTCTCCTCTTGGGATCTTGAGCACTCATGCACACATGCCTGATGTGAGTTTAAGCCACTGGGTCTGGGACTCAAACCGCAGTTGACTACATGGGAGTCCAGCGACATAGCCATTAGGTCAACTGCTGGTCCCTATAAACTGTATTTCTTATCATTGGTTCATAATAGAAAATTTCCAAGGGCTATGACCTTTTTCACCTCTAATGTCTAAGAAATGACCCCACAAGGCTCACTGGGGATGGTGGACTCATACGCCGTGAGGGCTCCACGGCGGAAGGCAGCAGTTTGTTGGCTTTTACCACAGCAGCACCACTGTTGACAAAAACCATTGAACTGGTGGCTTATGCTGGGCACAGCGGTGGTTACCTCTGTGCAGACAGCCATACTGACATTCCCCCAGCGCTTCACGGTGGGAGGCAGGAGGGCACACATAAGGGAAACGGGCCTCTAGGTCAGAACAAATTTCATTCAAATCCTGGCTCCCCCTCTCGCTGGCTGGCTGGCTGGCGTATACCTTGGGCAGAGCTGTTTCCCATCTTTACAACAGGAATGTGGTAGCATTCCTCCCTAGCAGGGAGGTGGTGGGGAGGGGAGGTTATTGGAGTCAGGCAACAGTGGCCCTCAGTGCAGTGCTAGCACCTGCAGAGTCTCCATCTCTGAGTTGTATTATTTTTCCACCTGGAGAGACTGAGGCTGTCCCAGGCACTTTGTAGGGTGGAAGTACAAAGCGTCACTCACGCGGAGTTCCAGCCTAGCACAGAAGGCAGGCATGGATGGTGCCAGAATTTGGCCCAGGTATTTTTAGAAAACAGTAACAGGGACCAGCAGTTAGCGTGATGGCTATGTCGCTGGACTCCCATGTAGTCGACTGCGGTTCACGTCCTGGACCCGGTGGCTTAAAACTCACGCCGGGTGCATGTGCGTGTGTGCCCAAGATCCCAAGAGGAGAACGGAGGAGAAGGGATTGCGGCGTGACCATCCCCCCCTGGGGGGTGATTTCTCGCTTTATGTCTTTCTGTCTCTCTCTGTCTGTCTGGCAAGCGCACACACCCTATAGCAAAAACTTCTCCAAAAAAAAAAAAAAAAAAAAGAAAACAGTAACAAGGAGGAAGATGAGTGAGCTCATCTGTCAGGCAGATGAGCTGACAATTCAGATGTGGTTCCGAATGGCTGGCATTCTGAGGGAACTCGGTCCATTTGAAAAATACGTGCATGTATATACTGCCTCAAAGGAGTGGAGGGGCTTTCCTCCAGAAGTGGCTTAGAGAGGCCACTGACTGGACTGTGGGGAGGGGACATAGAGGCCCCTGCACAAGGCTCTGGTGGCTCCTGTTGCTGTGGCACACCAGCAACAGAGGCCACCAGGCTTCCAGGACCCTTTCTTTTGTACCAGGGAGTAGCTGGGAACCAAGAAGCTCTTGCTTACTACTTTAAAGTTAATCATTTGTGCTTCAGAAGCACATGGGTCTCCATTTTCTTCTTTAAAAAGTGGAAGTGACTTTATTAAATAGAGTTGAAGCCACTAACTGGAGGATTCAGACCTATCCAGAAGAACACTTTAAAAAAAAAAATGAATTAGCAGCATCTAAAAAATCACAAGATGTAACATGGAATTGTTGATTGGGGCACTTCTTAGCAATTCAAGAAGGTCTGAGAACCCTGGTGGCATGAGTCTGTGGCTGGTGAGGCAGGCAGCCCCCAGCTTGCCCGGGCTGCAACTCCTTGTCCGCATGTCCTCCAGAACTCCCCTGCACTGTGTGACCATGTACACACACACAGACGTACACTGACACATTCAAACACAAAAACAACACGACACACAAAACTTGCAAACACAAAACACAGACACACAGAGACACAAATGCACAGAGATATACACAGAGAAGACTCCCAGAGACAACACACACAGACACACACTTCATTTATTACAGAGAAAAGGTGATGTGATGTCACAACCAGCAATGCTCACAGCATATTCTGTCTTCTTCCTTCTTTCTTTTTGTTTTTCTTATCTTGCCTTATTCCAGAATGTTTAAAAGGTATAAAAAGTATCTACTCTAAGTACAATGTTAGTGAAAATTAGGGAAGGAAAAACAGAACCACAAAGATCAGGAATATTCTTTTGGGTGGGTTACACATTAGCTTTTGGCTTCAAGTGCAGCCTGGCTAGCTCTAGACTCGGTGTGCATGGGAGGGGAAAGTACAGGGCTGCCCAGGTGAGCTAAAACCACATACATAGAAAGTTCTCCCAGGATCACCCCCAGGACAATGCTGTTCTAACTGTACACTTGGGATGTACATGGAGGAGAGAGCCACGCTAACAGTTTCATTTGCTCTATGCCAAGTGTTGTTCTCATCTCTTGAATGTATTGTTCCATTTAATCTTCATAACTAACAGGGGAAGGAATACTGATGTCCCCATTTGATGGAGGAGAAAGTAGGGGCACAGAAAAACCCAAGGTCACAAATGTTAGTAGTTGGAAAATGAGGAATCCAGGCAGTGGGCGGCAAAGCATGATAGCTAAAGCATTAAGCTACCCTACCTCTCAGAGGATTGCACTTCGAGAAACCAGTGTGGGGGCCAGCAGATGGCATAGCAGTTATAATGCTGGACATGGCCAACCATGGTTCAAGTCCTAGACCCGGTGGCTTGACAAATCATATGGGACACGTATACGTGCATGTCCAAGATCCCAAGAGGAAAATGGAGAAGAAGGGATTGTGGTGTAGTCATCCTCCCTGGGGGATGATTTCTCACTTTCTATCTCTGTTTTTCTCTGGTGAGTGAACACACCCTAATGCAAAAACCTCTTTTAAAAAGACAGACAGAGAGAGAGAGAAAGAGAGAGAGAAACCAGTGTACACTCTCCTGATTTTATAGACTAATATAAAACCAGGGAGGCATGAAACAGAGAAGGAATGCCAATATATAGTGTGAACTTGAGAGAGGCTAAATCCAGAACAACCTTACAGGATCAGGACTACCTAATAGATCTTTAGACCATGGAAAGGGCTTCTGAGGGTGTTAAGAAAAAGAATAAAGAGATCCACTGCTCCTTACATGGAAGGACTCAATCGGGCTGCACATCAGAAGCACTGATGGGGCTTTAAAAAAAAAACAGAGGCCTGGGCCCCAGCCCAGGGTCTACTCTGGGCTGGTCTACTTTGTACTAGGTGAGACCCAGGTGTCTGAGAGCTGTGTTTGTTTTCATTTATTTTTTTAGAGAGATTTTTGCTATAGTGTGCATGCACTCACCAGAGAGACAGAGAGACAGTAAGAAATCACCCCAGAAGTAGGATGGCCACGCCACAATCCCTTCTCCTCCATTCTCCTCTCAGGATTTCTAGCACACATGCACACCTGGCATGAATTTTAAGCCACCGGGTCTAGGACTCAAACTGTGGTGACCACATCAGAGTCCAGTAATGTAACCATTATGCCATTCTGCTAGGCCCAGCTGTGTTTGTTTTTAATGCATAGCCAGGACTGAGGACAACTGTGTTAAACAATAACCAAAAACAAGGCTGTTATTTTGCCTCTAGCTTTTTCCCAGGGAGAAATATCTTTGAAGAACAAAGGTTAGGGTAAAAACCACTAAGAGGGAACTGAGGCCTAGCATGGTGGCATGGTCAGTTGTAAACTGCAGTGCTGGAAACCACATGGGGGACATTGGTTCTTAACCCCTGGGTTGACTTCAAAACTCCTGGGTGTGTAAGTGTACAACAAGATCTTAATGTACTAGGAGAAGGGGATGGTGACATGATAAGATCCTGTCAAGGGTGTCTCTCTCCTTTCTCCCTCCCTGTCTCTCTGCTGCATACTCCCATGTGCTATCATGAATTAAAAAAAAAAAAAAAATTGAAAAACTGAAACCCGAGAGGAACTAATAAATTATAGTTAATAATGCTCACCTGGGGAACCCAACGTCCCATGCCTAGGCCAGTCTCCAACAGAATCTCTGGGATGGGACCAGCATCACAGTCATTTAAAGCTCCCCCAGGTGATGCCAGTGTGTAGCTGAGGCTGAGCGACTGCCCTAGGCCCAGGTACATTGCATCCCCGGCTACAGAGAAGAATCTGCTGTGCCTGCTGTTCATGTGGTAATGGGGATATAATGGAATACAGCAGTGAGACCACAGAATAGGAACCACAGGAGAGGAGGTGGACAAGTAGTCTCCCAGTATTCAGAAATAGGGAAAATATGGACGGGGATACTTGGAGATGGATGTTATTATGGCAAGTTTCTAGATGTTTTTATGAGAAGAGAGTCTGAACATTTAGGGTAATCATTTGGAGTCAACTAACTTCATCTCTAGCAGAGAATTGCTGCTGACATTTGTACCCTTATTCCAGCAAAGCAATTGAAAGAATCTCTGGTAAAATCCTCATAACCAAGCTGAAAAGGACTGTTCTGACTGATTCACAGTGGATGTAACAACCATACCCCAGAGTGCTTGTGTGCCCTGTCAACCTCCAGAGAGGGCTGTTTATAAGAGCCAAGTCAAAGGCCTTTGGCCTTGATTCTATCTAAAGTGGTATTTTTACATGTCTTACTAGAGAGATAGGAGGCATTCCAATCAAATTTCAAGATACAAAAAGCCAAAGGATATAGCAGATAAGGTGGGTGATAGAATTATACTACACTTACATAGTATTTTAGAATTTACCTGGGCTTTACCTATATGTTCTTATAACTCTCAGAAAGCTAAGTATATTTGTTCAACCAACTTCCTTCATAACTAAACTGAGATTCAGAGAGGTAAGTTGCAGAATCATTATTTATGTTAGTCTTGACAGACTAGAAATACATCCCCAAATAAAAAGAATTCAAGGTTAAATACTAAAGGATTTTGTTTGGATTTTAAAAATCAACTTCAGAAAAATAAGATTATGGTTTGTATTAGTTTTCTAGGGCTGTTGTAACAAAATGTCAGAACCTGGGTAGCTTGGAACAGAAGAAATTTATTGCCTCACAGTACTAAAGGCTAGAATTCTGAAGTCGGGGTTGTCAGGGCCATGCTTCTTCCGGAAGCTGTAAGGAAAAACTCCTTGCTTGCCTCATCCAAATCGTGGTGGCCTCAGACATTCGAAGGCAGAGCTCTAGTTGTCATATGGTGTTCTCCTTGTGTCTCTCCACATAGTCTCCCCTCTGCACATGTCTGTCTGAGTCCAGTTTCCCTTCTCATAAGGATACCACTCAGATTAGGGCCCACCCTAATGAGCTCATTATTAATTTGGTTGCAAAAACATTGATTCCAAATAAGATTGCATTCTAAGGTACATGGAATTAGGACCGCGTGTCTTTTTTGAGAGACATGGTTCAACCCATAACAGGTTAAAATTGGATTTATACAACTAAGATAGCATCCATGTTTTACCACAGTTACCAAAGAAATGAGAAAACATGGGAACCATCTTCGACAACGTCAGTGTATCCACCAAGTAGGGGATAACACCACTGCACCTGGCCTTGTTCAAATCAGAAAGTCAGGAATAGAGTGGTCAGCCCCAGACATCGTCTTCTAGGACAGACAGATGAAAAAAATAATAGGGCATCATCGAGGGCATCGAGATGGGTGCTGCAGAAAGTTCCATGGGCAGTCAAATGCTAGGCAAACTCTGTACTTCTTGCCCTGTTTCCTAAGAAAAAAATCCAAAAGTATGAACAATTCTTGGTTAATGATTTTGTAAAGGGAGACAAAGGATGAAGGATTATGTTTGGAGAAACTTTAGGCGTTACTTTGAAATTTTGTTCCATCCCTGTTTTGGCCAGGCAAGCCACTACGCCGTGACACATTCCTTATTTCATTTTACTTCACATGTCATGTGTGTGTATAAACGTAGACAAATAGACTCTTTTCTTTAGAATGGAAGAGCATAATGAGTATACGTGTGTGTGAAAAGACCAGTGAACCAATGCTGAGTAGACATTCTAATTATTTAAATTCTTGCTCTTTTAGAATAGAAGAGAAAAGTGGATCTTAGATAAGAACATTGACACTTTAAACTTAGAAGGGATTTTGGGTTTGACTATTACAATCAAACAGTAAGTGTTTACTATGAATCCTCCTTTGCAGAAGGTACCTGGAGAGCTCTGAAAAAGGAACATGACACATACAGCATGCGAAGGAGCCAAATGCACAATCTAGGCAGTTCCACAGGAACTGGGAGATGGGTGAAGTGGGATGAAGCAGGTGTCAGGGAAGACTGAAGAGAGAGTTAGAGCCTGGCATGGATCTAGAGGGCAGCTGGCATTTCAAGACTGTGTAGAGACAGCATGCCTCCCTAGTTCTGTCCTCATGAAGCAGAGAACCCCTGGCTTGTGGCCACTCTGCTACTGTACTTTTGCTGTCACACCAAGCAGAGATGAACAGGAGGGCAGGGACCAGCAAGGAGCCACATGAAAGCTAACCTGTAGGCTCAGGGGTTTGCTTGGTGCCTTAGAACTAAGGTTTCTGTTGAGATCCTGGTGGTCAGATGAAGACAGAAGCAGAGATCACTGGCTCCTCCCAAAGCTTATGTTTACAAGGTCAGTACAGTGAGGGCTCTGAGAAATCTGGGCTAACCAGATAGGAAGAAAGCATTCAGGCCCCTGCTGGGGTCCAAACACCCCACAGCCACTGAGCCTCCAGACCTCCACTAAGGCCACTGATTTATAAGAAAAGCCCAGTGCCTTTGCTTCTCAGATGGCAGTCAGGTGTAGGATTTGGGGTGACCAGAGACCCAGTCTCCGTAAGTTCAACATCCCTCACCCAGCAGAAACATCATCAGAAACGAGTCCTTCTCCCCAGATCTTGCAGATTCAAGATGGTATTCATGAAAGGAAGACATAGGGAATAAGAATGTTGCTTTCTCCTGACACCCACCATGGGGTTGCCTAAATGTGTCTATCATGTGGAATTTTCCCAAACCCTGGTTGGGCATGTTTCTGTTCCTTTTCTAACAGTAATTAGAGGATCCTAGTACCTTCAAAGTACTGAGAGAAAAATTCTCATTATTTAGACCTAACCTACCTGTTTTGCAGTGCTGTGGGGCTTAGTGATGTTCTGGGCTGCCTCACTCCAGACTCTTTATGAATTGGACCTTAGCCTTCTCTCCATTCTCTGCCTCCATTTTCCAAAATGAATAATCCCTCTGGCAGGAAAACAGCCCTCAGCCAGATCACTTGACTGGCTCTGAATAAAATAGTAGCAAGAGAGGTTCATTCATTCTTTTTTTGTTTTGTTTTTTGTCCCCACCCCACCCCCAGCTGAATTCTATTGAGTGTGCAGTATATGCCAAGCATTGTTTTAGGCTGGGATTACAAAGGTAAGCTCAGCCTCAGCCTTGCCTCACTCCTGCCTCGAGGAAGAGGCAGGAAGAGGCTCCTCAGTGCAGTAAGTGCTGCAATTAGAGTGAGGAAAGTTGGTGAGGGCACTCATAGAGGCTTCTCTCAAACCACTGTTAGGAACAAGGAGGGCTTCCTGAAGGAAGGTGATATCTACACCCCTTTCTGGCATCCAGAGTGCATCAACGTGGGGATTGTCTTGTTGTTCTTTTCTGTAAGGTCCCTCTTTTCCTCTCACTGTCCACACTGGAGGAACATAGTAGTCCTCCTGCCCTGGCCAGCCCTCCTGGCAGAGACAACCAAACCACTCCTGAGCTTTCTCATCTGAAGGAAACACAGGTGTCCTTCTATTACAGGCCCTGTTTTTGGAAATCCCTTGGGTTTTGTGTGTCTCCTTCAGTTCTGAGCCCTGCTGAACTATGCAGTATAAGCCCAGAGAGACTCCAAGCTGGATGTAGGACAGAAGACAAGGAAGAAAGTGTTCTAGGCCAAGGACTAGATGTGCAAAGGCCTAGAGGCAGGAAGAAGCCAGTGAGTCTGAAGAACCTCATGGTTCAGTAATGCAGAACCACAGGAGATGAAGCCAGGAAAATAGGAAGAGACAAGATCCTGAATGGCCTTAGAAGTAGGTGAGTATAAGAACTCGGGACTTCAGCCCATGAGCAGTGTGGTGCCACAGAAGACTCAATTACTAGAGGAACACCAGGATGTTCAGGTAGGCCCTGGCCAGTTGTATTTCAAGGCTCAAGGACATACAGAAAAATGTAAGACTCAGGCCTGAGCCTTACTGACGGGCAGGTTGCATGGACTGTGTTGGTTAATGCAACCATGCTGTGCATGATGTGTGCCCAGGCACACAGGTACGAGGATTCAGGGGCAGGGTAAGAGACATCTGATATCTCCTTTAGTTGTCAACACAAACTTTGGGCACTGTCACTTATCCCCATTTTAAAGAAAAGACCAAGGCTCAAAGAAGTTAACTTCACAGTGTCATATAACCAGGAAGGAAGAGAACAAGATGAAAGTTTAGCCAGCAAGCTTTCTCCTACTCTATGCAGCCTTCCTAAGTGTGGGCCAAAGGTTATGAGAAAGGCTTAATGGAAGAGGTTAAGTCTGCAGAGTTAGAATGCTGACCATGTGTCCCAATGTCATCTCCCAGGCTGTGCTGTGTTGGCTAAGGGTTTGACATTTAGGCATTTATGAGCCTGAATAGCTGAGTATCATACTGAATGAAGTGACTTAGAAGTTTATCTGTCAGAACCTTGGAGTTGAGTCTTGTGCCTGCTCTGTGAAATAGACAGCAGCTTTCCAAAGAATAAAACGAGGGATTTCCCAGAGACATTGACTTTGGAAAACATTCCTAGCTTCTGGTGTCTGCAATTACACATAGTGGGGATGTTGGTTATTTGAATTAGAATGGGCAACTGATATGCACCTAAAATGTCTCTGAGGGAAATATGGTGAAGGTCAAGTTGTATAAGGATGGATGAGCCATATCTGTAGAGGTCATGAAAAAATGGCATACTCTCAAATGCCACAGGTAGATTCTGAAGTCCAGAGCTGAGCTAAATGGCTTTCCATGCTAGCCTGCCATGGAATACAGGTTTTCTAGCTATATTGACTGAGCCTCGCTGCCTGGTACACCATCAGCAAGTTGTGAAATTTGGACATCCTGTAGAAATTAGCTCTGTCACTATTCTCAGTGGATCTTAAGAATTGAAACCAGTCTCCATGACTGAGGGGCTCTAGTGGCTGATGGGAGAAATACAAACAAATAAACAGGGAGAGCCAATACAGAGTTTACAGATATTCTGAGGTTCTTTACATACATGTCCTTCCATCCCCCCCCCCCCCCCCCAATTAGCTTAGCAGCTGCTTAGAAGGTAACTAACTGGAAAAGAAGAACCTGGGCATGGCTCATCCTTAGTAGATGTTACACCAAGGATTTTCCTTCTGCCCTATCTCATGACTCATTTCTTTACCCTACTACCACCCCTACTGCATCCCAGGCCCCTTTCACTCCAGATCCAGCATGGGTGCCCCTTGGCTTTCTTCTGGGTATGATACCCAGTGCCTCCCCCAAGTCACTGCTGCCACTTCACCTGCCCTTCTTCCTGAACCCACTTCACTCAGCACTGCAGGTCCACCTTCAGTAACCTTCCTCAGTCAGTCACTCCAGCCCCACTTCCATAGAGATCTTCAGAAGAGGCGTTTCCACACTTTCCCCAGGCACCACCCTCTGGCATCCAGAGTGCATCATCATGGGGATTGCCATGTTCTTTTCTGTAAGGTCCCTCTTTTCCTCTCACTGTCCACACTGGAGGAACATAGTAGTCCTCCTGCCCTGGCCAGCCCTCCTGGCAGAGACAACCAAACCACTCCTGAGCTTTCTCATCTGAAGACAACACAGGTGTCCTTCCATTGCAGGCCCTGTTTTTGGAAATCTTTTGGGTTTTGTGTGTCTCCTTCAGTTCTGAGCCCTGCTGAACTATGCAGTATAAGCCCAGAGAGACACCAAGCTGGACTGATGGTGCTCAAAGATTCACTCCTCCCTGCTCTGTGCTGTCCATGGTTCTCATCTTAATCTGGGGCCATTTGAAAAAAGACCCCCTGTTCCAGTTCACATTTGCACTTTCTCCCTGACTCATAGTCTCCTGCCCTATTTGCCAACAGGCAGGCCTTTCTGGCTTTATTTTACTTCGTGGCTTTATTTACATGTCTCCAGCTTGAACTTGACTCTGGCAGTGTCTACCTATTTCCCTGGTGTTAATTTCTAGACTTTCTACCCTGTAGGAGGCTTCATGCTAAGACCTAAAGTTGAGTTCTAGTTCTGCTCTCATCTGGTTAAGTGACTTTGGGCAAGTCACCGAACCTCTTTGAGCCACAGTTTCCTCGTCCATAATACCTTCCTGTTCCAAGGATCAAACAAGCGAGTGAATGTGAAAATTCTTTGTAAACTGTACAACAGCACTTCTTAAAATTGCCCAACTCTGCTCTTGGGAGAGGTGTCAATAAATACTTCAGGGGGAAAAGATGGTCTTATATCAAGTTTGAGGAAAACAACCCCAACCAAGTGAGCCAGGTTTCCTTACTCTACAACTTCTCAGAGACTTTAATTTGCCATTGTACATGGCAAATCTTCAAGAGCTTTAAATATAGCTTTTTCTCAAAACAACTTTTTAATGAACTGCTTATTAACATCTTTGAGGTAACTGATTTCCACAGAGCATGGGATGTATTACTATTATTCCTCCTACAAATTGTAATGCTACCCTTAGTAGCATATAGTAAATATAGCAAGTAGTAATGCAATCCACAAGGTTTATTCCATCATCCTTGTCACTAATCCTGCGTAATAGGGGTTAATCAGCATCTGGAAAAATACTGCTGGAGTGCTTCAGTCTTCTTGGCATTGTACTATAGACCGTGGGGGGTAAGGGGGCCTGGAATTGAAGGCCTTTTTGCTCAGACTTCAGCCTTACCTGACAACATTCCCACACCAGACTCTGCCCCAGGCAGCTTGGTGGACCCATTGTCCTATGTCTTTTGTGTTCCTGCCCTCCTGCCTTTGTGCCATTTTCTCCCTGCCAAGCTGCCTTCCTCCTGTCCCTATCAACACAATTGTAACCTATTCTTGAATTCTTAGCCCAACTCTAACTTCTCTTTGGAGTTCTCTAACCAATGCAATGTGTTCTAGGCAGGAAATCTAGCTCCCCAACTCGACTGTAAGCTCCTAAATGCAGAGAGCATTATTTACAGGGACTATAGTCATAAATAATGTATTATATATTTCAAAGTAACTAAGAGAATGCACCATAAAAAACAATAGGTAAAAAGACAGTTGCTTGCCAACAAATCAAAATAAATACATAATGAAGTGAATTACATTTAAAAAAATGACAGATAAGCAAGGTGGTCACTGTTAATTAGCTCGATTTATGTCACATTGTATACATATATTGAAATATATTGTACCCTATAAGTTTATACAATTATGACTTGTCAAGAAAAAAATAAAATAAACTGTTAAAATACACCCTTCCTGATTTTCTCCAAAAACCAGGGTTTGTTTGTGAGTTGATTGACTGCTGCCCTCTGAAACATACTTTGGGAACTTGAACCCCTAGTGAGGTCTGGGTCCTTTTGAGCCAGGGAGTCAGTACTAGTGAATTTGCTTATCTCATTCAATAGATACTTACTGCATTAGAACTGCAGGGAACCCAAGAATGGATAAGACGAGGTCCCTGCTTTCAAGTTCTCAGTATAGAAAAAAGCATAAAGACATCATGTCAAGCCAGTGTATTGAGTGCAGAAATATAAGAAATGCGGGAGCACAGAATAGGGTTCATAATGAGAGTAGGTGGGGATCGAGGAAGGCTTCCTAGAAGATGGCCCCACCCACCACTTACAGAGAGGGTGTCGTATGGAGCACCCTATGGGGCCTGCTTCTAGGGAAAAAAGACCCCTGGAGACTTTGTGGAGGGGGAACTCACATTCGTTTCCTGGATCACAGAGAGGGAGGTCTCCGTGGAGCCAGAAGGTTACTACAGTTGCTGGAAGGGGGTTGAGTGGGACCTTTGCATCCTTCTCTCCCCAGATACATACACGCACGAGTGCACACACACACACACACACACACACACAGTCTGTGGGGATCCCACTTCCCTGCTTTTCCATCATACCGTCTCGCCCCTTCTTCCTTCTCACTTTGACTCATTCTTCCTCTCCTCCGTCACCTCCGGATCCTGGGGGCCATCCATCGTGACCTCATCGAAACAGCTCTGTGTCTGCCCTCAGTAGCTAGAGCCCGCTTTGGCAAGAGGCTGGTCAGCGTGATGCCCACTCTTTGTGGGGAGCCCTCAGGAGGAGGTCGGCCTTGACTCAGTGCTTTCTCTTTTCTTCCACAGAAAACCAAAAGAGATGTCAATAACTTTGACCAAGACTTTACCAGGGAAGAGCCGGTACTCACACTTGTGGATGAAGCAATTGTGAAGCAGATCAACCAGGAAGAATTCAAAGGCTTCTCCTATTTTGGTGAAGACCTGATGCCCTGAGAAGCTGCTCCAGGTGGAGTGTGCTGATGCTGCAAGAAGGGATGCTGAGAAGATTCGTGTCCAGAGGCTCAGAAAGTCTTGAACTACTTCTCCTCCCCAGAACCCCAGTCCCATGTCCACTTCTATTTATTGCTTTCCCTCCCCCCAGGCCACCTCATCCCCCCATCCACCTGGTGATCAGAAGGCACTTACAGTTCTTGTCTCACCAGTAATGCAGACTGGCGTTGAGTCAGCAGTTCGCTGTCCACACTGCCGTGTTTGGACTATTGGCAAGCCCGGTTCCATCCTTGGGAACTCCCAGCAGTGAAGCAACTTCAGTTCTTTTATCACAAAGGGAAAAAAAAAAGCAAACAAGAAGACTCTGGCTCTGCTAGTGGATGTAGAATCCTGACATTTCTCACTTCTCATTCCTCCTGCCCCCGAGGCTCCCAGCCTGCCACCCCTGCCCTTCTGTCCAGGAGAATAAGAGACTGGTGCTTCTTCTGTATGGGGGTGGGCACCCTCTAGGTATGCCCTATGATGGAGAGAGACTGGGAGGTGCACGGGTTAGCTGGCTGCACTGGTTTGCTCTGGAATGGCTAATTCTTGCTTGCTGTGGTTTTAGCTTTTGAGCATGCCAAAGTCTTGTAAGTTTGTATCTCGTGGAAGAAATCACTCTTTGCAGACAAAGAAATTTGATTTTGAACTCCATTGACAATTGAAAAAATATATGATCAAATTTGATTTCTAATTGGCCACAAGATAGAAATTCCCTTGTGAATACAGGTAGATATTAAAGGGCTAATACACAATGAAAAACTGGTCATGCAAGGCTTGTGCTGTCAATGCTTTCGCGCATAGAGGACTGTATGCATTGAGAGAAACAAGTAGTGCTCCTCATTATTAAAGTTCTACCTGAACACAAAGACCACAGTGGCGATGACCAAGACCTTGTGGTTCTAGCAAAACTCAGCTCCCAAATTCTCTTTCCAGTTTTATCCTAAGTTCCCAGCATAAATGCTATTTATTTTCTGACGCAATGTGTTCTTTTTGCGCACTTCTACAAAATGGTAGTACTACTGTGTCGTGGTTTTTAAACATTAAACATGTAAAATTAGATATGAAATGCCTGCTTCTGAAACAAGCAGAATGAGGCTAAACATGGGTTATGCAGAGGGTAATAGATTGAAGAGCAGCTTGTCTGAAACTGACAATGTGGCAAGATGTACTTGGGAGTTTTGTTTCTGTGTGACATGCAGTGGCAACTCGTGTGGACACTATTGATGGCTGTGATGTTACCTCCTGTAGATATGCTAACAGTGTTACATTCTTGATTTCCAAAGGTTCTCTGTGGCTTTGTGTATATGTTTCCTGGAGGTCATTTGATAACCTATTTTACTGAACTGATTTAGCACGGAATGGAATCCATTCCAACTATTGCACGTGGATTTCCCAGCTGCCCCTAAATATATATAATTGTGAGTGGCAAAGTGGCACTAATGAAGCTTTTTGCCTTTTGTACATTTGAGATTTTTTTGTATATAGTGTTTGCTGCAAGGCCTGTGGAATTAATTCATTGAATATAGAGGTATCAACTGCTGCATGTTCAGGCATATTATAAAACTTTAGTCTATGAAAGAATAATTATAATAATGTCCAGGTGCAATACTCTGTAAGTGTATTGGTTCAAGTTACCGATAGATATGTTCCTTTTCGGGTCGGAGGGAGGGATCTTTGTATGTTCATTTCATTTTGGTTAATTTTAAAAGATGTCCACATATTAAGCTATAGTAAGTCTCACATCTGATTGTCCTGTGTGCGTTTATGGCCTGATAGAAATAGGGGAGAGAAAGGAACATTTGGAATGGTGATTTCAAACTTTTGGACAGTGACTGTCTTGAGCCCATAGAGTGTGTGTCCATATTTGTGTCTGGCTGGTCAGAGCCTTCATTACTAATGATGACATTCAGTTCTCTTTTTATTTTTTAAAAACTCAGGTGTAATTATTATCTGTTCTTATGATAATTGCGAATATTACTTATTATGCTGTATCAATCCAAGTGTTTTGGCATACCAGTGAAGTGATGAAGAGCATTGGGTTAGTTTAATTTATCTTCGGTAACTTGACATACTGGGGAGAGGCTATCTTCTGGAGTTGAGCACAAGCACAGAAACATCACGGTGGCATCATCTCATTTTTTAGGAAGACATGACAATACTGCCCATCATACTCATGTGTAACTACTGCTCTCTTTTTCTTCTGCTTCCTTCGTGATGACGAACTTTGAGCAACCACCTGAGCTCTAACTTCTAATGCCAAATGGCCTCATCCAGGGGCTTGGTGGTGGTCACAGGGCACTTTTGCTGGGAAGTCAAATAATACATTCCACCCAGCAGCTCTAGGCCTCCAGTGAGCCCAGAGAGGCTCCCTTTCAGCACCCCAGTGTGGGCTGGCTGATGCCTCTGGCTGATGTTCCCATGTCGGCAGATTTAAATCCAGCGTAGGTCTATAGAAAAAGATCTGTGTGTTGTTCCTTGAGTATTCATTGTTTCATTTTCGTTTTCACAAGAGTTTGGAAGCGGACACACTGTTACATTTTTGCCCTTTCTTTCTCATTTTTCAGCTCTCTCTCTTTTTAAGAAAAAAAAAGTGGAGTACAAAATGCAAAAAAAAAAAAAAAAAAAAAAAAAAAAATGAAGGATAGCTGTTTCCCTGTGTTCTCTCATTATAAACTTTGTGAAGTGGAAACATAATTTTTTTCCTCCAAAGGTGAAAAAATGCATTCTTGCTTTAAAAACAACAAAAAAAGAAGGCTAAAAAAATTACCTCTTTTTAAATTATGTGCAAAATTACTCTGGCTAAATATAAAATATATTCAATTTTAGAGGGTTTTTTTTTGTATTGTGATGCTTTATTTGTATATTTTTTTCTTCATGGGTATAATTTTAATCTCTTGCCATTCATTAGTGTTATTTCATTGTAAACATTATTGTGCCAAATGTACTGTATTCAAAGGATGTGAATGTGTATTGTTTCAGAACCTAATAAATACAATGACGTTAAAACATACTTCTCAGTCCCAATAAGGATCTTTATCCCCTTTATGAGTGGTAATGTGGCAGTAAGGAGGCTTTTTGCCTTTTGTATGTTAGATTCCAAAATTCCAAAGCCTAGGTATGATTTCGGCTTTTCTCTTCTTTGAGGATGCACAGAGGCTGCAAATGCAGAACTTGCATACTCCTCTTGCCACCCCCGCCTTGCCTCTGTGCTTCTGGGGCTGCCAACCAAAGAGTTAAAAGGAGCATGTGCAGATTGGCTGTGGCTCTCAGCTGGCTTGGCATGAAGCAAAACTGCCCTGTCTGCCTTGAAATGCTAGGAGATGGGCGAGAAAGCAGGCAGCATCTGCATTTTCGTCTTTCCAGAGAAGCAAATGCTGGACCTCCTTGCTACCAATGCCTATTCAAGCCTCTCAGAATTTCAGGCACTCAGGATATAGGGACTACTTCATTGGCTGAGACACTTGCAGGCCAGCCCATAGCACACAGACTGACTAGGGTTCCACGGGCAGTGGGTGCCTGCCTCCCTGGCTCAGCCAATGTTTGTGGCCATCCTGACAACTCCTGGGCTATCTACTGGGACATCAGAAAAGTCAGGTCGTATTTTTTTTGTCTATGCAAAAATGCATGAAGCCTTTTCCAACTACTCAATAGTTTTCTTCTTCACTCTGGCTCTCCTTCTCTGCCATTCCACTGAGGTTGCCCTGGCTCTGCAAGACACCTCCTCATCTTTGTCCAACACAGATTCTTAAAAGAATGTTTAAACTGAAAAGTGCACTCTCGAGTACACAAAAAATTTTAATCAGCCCAAGCTCCCTGTTCCTTAATAGTTATGCAGAAGGAGTCTATGGGAAGATTTTTTTTTCTCTATGTCATTATACCTTGTCCTTGTAACCTGTCTTTGGTTACCAGCAGCCTGAAAGTTCCCATGCCAAGAAATTGCAAAACTATCAGGCATGTGTTAACATAGGACTTAACATGGCAGAGATAGCAGAAAGAAGACTTAAAAGCCACACTAGAAAGTCTTTTTTTACTCTAAAGTAACATACAGAAAGGAACACACAGAAGGCAGGCAGAAAGGAGCGCACATAGTACGAGTCTATATCAAGTACAAAAACAGGCCATCTCTACTGCTAGACACCACGTAGTAGTTTTGTGGCAGAAGCAGCAGTGACGGGGGGCGGGGACACAGAGGGGCTTCTGGAGTACTAGTTAAGTTTTGTTTTCTGAGCTAAGTGCTTGCAAACAAGTGGCTTTACTTGGTAATCATTTGTTGAGCTGTATTCTTAAGATCTGTCCACATCTCTATATGTGGGTTCAACAGTAGTGCCCCCTTATCTGAAGTTTTGCTGTCTGTGTTTCTATTACCATAGTCAACAGTGGTCCAAAACCATTAAATAGAAAAGCTCAGAAGTGAAAAATAAGTTTTAAACTGTACATCATTCTAAGTAGCATGATGAAATCCTGTGCCACCCCCCCCCCATCCTGCCCGGAACATGAATCATCTCTTTGTTGGGGATATCCACAGTGTGTGCTACCAACCCGTTAGTCACTTTGTAGGCATCTCGGTTATCAAATCAAAAACATAGAACAGGGTTGGCCTCGTAGGCTAGTGGTTAAAGGGAGCTGGATCCCACAGGCCGATCACACAGTTCTAATCCTGACCCTGGGGGCTTGAATAAACACACTGGGCACATGTATGTACAGTCCAAAATCCCAACCGGATGGAGAAATGGAGAAGGAATTGCTGTGTGACCACATCCCATTGGAGGGTGCCTTCTCTCTCTCTCTGTTCGTCTCTCTCTAGCAAGTGCATGTACCTTCTGACAATGAAGGAAAAAAATAGCACAGATGCCTCTCAATTTATGGTAGGGTTACATCCTGATAAATCCATCATAAATTGAAAATACCCTAAATCGAACATGTATTTAGTTCACCTAAACTGTTAGATACTATAGCTTAAGTATGCCTACCTTAAATGTGTTGGGAACACTAGCCTACAGATGGACAAATCATGTAATACAAAGCTCATTTTATAATAAAGTGTTGAATATCTAACTTATTGATTACTGCGCTGAAAATGAAAAGCAGAATGGTTGTATGGGTACCTAAAGTACAATTTCTACCGAGTACCTATTACCTTCTCATCATTGGAAAGTCAAAAAATGCTAAGTAGGACCACTGTACTTCAGGAACTGTCTGTGTATATAACAATCCAAGGTTTCAGGTGTCCATTGGGGATCTTGGCACATATCCCTCACAGGTAAGAGAGACTATCATAGTGCAATAAAAATTGCCCCCCAAATCTAGCATGACCTCTGTCCTTTCCCCTTGTTAATGAACCCTAGACTGGCCCTTTGAGCTGCCCGTGTCTCTGTGCTATCCTGAAGGTGTCTTGGTGGCCAACTCCCATAGACACTCTGACCCTGTATCCAGAACAGGATTGTTTTCCCTGCTGGGAGAGGGAACTTTCCCACAGGCACAATTGGAAACACTTAGAAGACAGAAAGTTGGAACTTCATGGCGCTTTTAGAATGGCCACAAGACTCTCTGTGCTGACTTGCTAAGAAAATTTTTCTGTCTCAGAATGTGGCTGAGAGGTTGCTATGGAATGGCTAAGCATCCTCTTCTTGCAGGTATTGAGAGCTACAAAGGACAACCCAAGGGTTGCATCATGAATAGGCTTAGGCAGTTGGTGACAAGTGAGGTGTGACTTCAGCTCTTTACCTTTGGACAGGTGCCTGTACCTTCTTAACTCACACCCATGCCTGTAAAATGGTGGTAAGACCTACCTTAAAGTCCTGTAGTGAAAGAGAAATATGATGAGGAGTCCTAAGGCACAGTGTCTACCACCATTGCTATTAATATGTCTCCCACCTACCTGCCTCATGGGGAAGAGTGCTTGGTCTAACCAGGGCAACTGTTCTTTTTTTTTTGGAGAGGTTTTTGCTATAGGGCACGTGCGCTCTCCAGGAAGACAGAGAGAGACAGAGACAGAAAGTGAGAAATCACCCCCCAGGGAGAATGGCCACACTGCAATCCCTTCTCCTCCATTCTCCTCTCGGGATCCTGGACATGCACACACACGCGCCCAGCGTGAGTTTAAGCCACTGGGTCCGGGACTCGAACCACAGTCGACTACGTGGGAGTCCAGCAACGTAGCCATTACGCCAACTGCTGGTCCCGGCCAACTGTTCTTTTCTCTGATTTGCTTTCCTTCATCTTTCAGACATCCTGCCTGCCCCTCAGCAGTCCCGGGGGCAGCTGGCATGGCCCACCCACCAATGTAGGACACTCTCTGGGGCAGGAAAGGAGCATGAGCATTGGACATGATGTTGTAGCTCTCAGAGAACTTAGATCCAGCAGGAGACAAGATAGGCCCCATCCAGAGAAGAGAGGCAGAGCCCTGCCAAGGATGCCAGGGAAGTCCAGAGAAATGAGTCAGGTTTGTCTTATCATGGGTGGCTTCCTAGGGGAGGCGATAGTGAGAAAGCACTGAAGGGTAAGGAGGACTGTGGATAGACAAAGGGCAGGAAGTGTCTTGTGTGGAACAAAGGGGCTGGGAGCTTGAGCTCCAGGGCAGTTCTGCCTTCAACTTCTTTTCTCACTCTGATAAATGGGATTGTCAAAGTTATAAGAATTGTTTAAAACGGTCTGATGGTCCCTGAGAGTGCCCGACCCACCCCTTCAACCAATGTAGACACACGTGTCACTGCCTACTCCTCCCCTTCGAATCCGTGAGTGGTGCTGGGGCGTTGGGATCAGACCAGCCTCAGAGCTGGACCCAAATGCTGGGTGAGTGAGTACATGCCACACCGCCTATTGGACCCATGCGCACTGGGGCAGGCAGTCGCTTACTGGCTACTTTGGCGGGCTCTGAAAAGCCGCTCTCTTGGGCACCAATTGCATCATCCCAACATTCATGATTCCTTCTTTAGGTTATGAATAATTTAGCATTCACTCTCTTTGTTGTTCCAAACACTATACTAAGCACTTCCCCTAAGTAACTTATTTGAACCTCACAAATATTATCCCCATGTTGTAGATGAGCAAATTGAGGCTCAGAAATTAGATAATTTATTTAGCCCTTACAACTCCATGTATAGGTACTTAAAGTTTTCAAAAAAAAAAAAAAAAAACTGCCCAAATTCTCAGCACCTGACAGACCAGGTCTGGCTGGCCTCAGAGACCATACAGAAAGTACTCGCATACAAGACGAATGACACAAAGAACTACTCATTCACTCATTTATTCATCCATTCATTTATTCCACAAATTTTCATGGAGCTCCTCTAGTCATTCACCTGGACGTCAGGGAACAAAGAGACAAAAATCCCTGCCCTTATGTGGGAGTCCACTGTTGACAGACAGGAAGAGGCAATAAACATGATCAAAGTGTAGATTCTATAATATATTTAAAGATCCAGGATGCCCCTAACATTTAAGAAATAGCATAAATGGACTATAAGCCTAAATATTTTTTAAATTATGAATTAAGCTAAATAAAATACGTTCTAGCTTTGTCCCTTGATAAAGACACCTTCCTAACAATCTAGAAGGCCGAATTTGAATTTAGAATACTCCTCCAGTTCTTGAGCCTTAGAAATGGGGAACAGCTGGGAAAAGAATTCCTCTAAATTGTAGGGCCTGGGCGGGGCCCTTCCTGCCTTAGTGCAGTCTGGGACTGCACTAAGGTGGCTAGTGCTATGGAGAGAAGACACCCAGCAAGGCCAAGGGATCCCCAGGTTGGGAGGAAGTGGCTGCAGTTTTCCCTAAGGCTGGACTATATTCACACATAATTAAGAGGTGGCCAAGGGGAAGAATGAATGCACCAAGGAATATCAGCTCACTTAGGGTTCCCAGTGGGCAGACTCTAGGATGAGGTCTAGGCTTCCCGGGCACAGCAGGCCGCTGAGACTCAGCCTTGGTTTCCTGCTGGGAAGGCCAAATCAAATAACCCCTCCCAGAGTTCTTCCTTTGGGATTTTGGTACTGTGTGGGTGGTGGTTTTTCCTGGAGCAGAACAAAGTGATTATGCAGTTCTTACTCCCCCACCCCCAGCTCTGAGTCCTCGGTGCTTCTGGAGAGCTTGGCTTTCTGAGAGCACTTCCCTCCAGGAATATATTAACCCAGGGCCATCAGGCAGGGCTCTGCCTGCACCCAGGACACATGTGTGTATATAGGCATCTAGAAACACGTTATCGCCAGATTCATGAAGCCTATCTCACTCACACTACCTTGTCCTGAAAGAGAAAGGCAAGGAGGAGAAATGAGGAAGGAAAGAGACTGGTAGTGGTGACCTGGAGGAAGGATTCGGCAGAAAGAAACTGGCCTTGGGCTGTCACTGCTTAGGTGAGCTGGAGGCCTCCTGTGACCACCACCCTGAGCCCTTAGACAGTTGACTGGTGCTGGGCCACTGTGAGAGCAGGGGGCCGTGTCTGGCCAGCCCTCCTAAAAGATGCAGTCCATGCTAATGTTCCTCCACAAAGGACCTGATTTCCCACTCCCTCCATCCCTGCTGTTCATGGGGCTGTTTAATCCGCAGTCTGTGTGGATGTTGGGCTGAGGCAGGAGGGAGTTCCTGAGCATGCCAGGTGGCAGAGTTAGGGGAAGGGACTGAGTCTAGTCTGCAGAGGATAAAGCAGGTGGGTGAGGTCAAGGAGGAAATTTTGTCCTCCAACTGACCTGTCTCACCCCTCAGTTAAGCAATTAATGAGAGCCAGGAGCTGCGCTGAGGGCGGAGCTGGAGACCACTGTGTACCTGCAGGGAGTGGAAAGGAGGCCCCAGGGAGGAGCCTGGGGAGGGATCAGTAGCATTATTATTTTGGCAGAAGTGGAGCTGATTGGACCGTTTAGGGACAGAGGCACTTCTGAAGGGAGGAGACTGGCCATGGATGGTACTTGCCGTGGCCTGGGAGTTGCTCATTACAACTCCTCCCACTCTGTTTCAGAAATGAAAACTCGAGGCTCCTAGAGGTGAGGAAGTTGTTTGAGTAAACAGAGCCAGCAAAGGAACACTCAGTGCCTATGATTTGAATCTGGGACTGTTTGGCACCAGAGACCCATCTCTTCCATCTTGCTCCTGCCCCTCTCCCAACACAGGTCCCACACGCTTTCAGCTGTCTCTGTCCGGAGAAACTTGACTTCTGTGTAAAATAAGCACAACGTGTGACACAATTCAACTTGCATTGCTCTCTCTGGAGGCTTCGGATGTGAACACAAAGGCACGACCAGGAAACAGGCCGAGGCGTCTGGGAGTTCTCTCTCCTTTCCCACCCTTCTTCCTGTGCCACCTCATAGCAGAACCCTGAGAGCGGGTCTTCAAGAGCAACAAAGCCTCCACCCTCAGACACCCCGCCCACCATCAAAAAAAGAACCCATCCCTGGACTGTTCTAAGCCGGAAACTGAGTTTTCAGTTCACTGGAAAACAGGAAATACCTCCAAGGGTCTGAAGTCTTTCTAGTTGCTGCACCCTTCATGCAGTGTCTGTAGTTCAGCCCGGCCACTGAGGACAGCCTTGGTCCCACTCATAAGCTCCTGAAGGGGAGCTGACTGCTTAACCCCACCCAGGACACTGGGCCTCCCAGACTAGAGCAAAAGGCGTGGCATGCCAGGGGTGCTGCATGAAGCCCCAGAGAGGCTAATAGCTTTGTGAGGAGCAAACCTTGGCCCTGACCTGAGACCTCACCTTTGCCAGAGGCTCATCTCTTACCCCAACCAGATCAACTTCTAAACTCCACCACATATTGGCTGGCTCTCATGAAAGACTGCCTTCCAATGGTTTATTTCCCCATTCTGACCCTCTAACCTTGAAGTTGTTAGAAATTAACCTTGAATACTACCAGGTAATCCTGGCTGAAGACCAAATGAGCATGCCTGCCAGCTTCTTCATTCATTCCCAATCATTTATTGAGCTGCTACTGAGCACCACATGGTATGAGCCCAGCACAATCCTCATGTACCCACACCCCACGGGGGCCACAGGCCCCATGCACACATCTCTGATCTGAAGCAGGTAGTGAGTGGGGGTGGAAAGGTGAACTGAAGTCTTGTTTGAATCCATGGCACTATGGCTACTTTGCTGGGTGACCTTGGTTGGTCATATCATCTCCTAGGCCAGGATCTTCATGTGTTCCTTTACAGTGAAACAATGTGCCCCAGTGACCCCCAAGGTCTCCATCCTCAATGGCATATGCCATTGAAAAAAATTGGAAGCAGTCTAGGCTGAGAGTGTCGTCAGGATGGTATTATTTTAAAGAATAGGAAAGTCAGACTTGGAGGGACAAAAGAGATTAGGTGCTTTCATATATGTGTGATAGGTAGAGTTAGAGGACACTCCTTGTTTGAATGTTGTCTTCTACCGCAAACACTGGCATCCTCTTCTTGCCTCAGCTTTTCTATCTATATAAAGGGCTTTGAGGCCTAGCCACGGTAGTGCACACAGCTAAGATGCTGTGCTCTGTAGGCTGGGAGACCTGGGTTCAATTCCTGATCCAACCTAAAGACTGGATGTGGGGGCCTGCACCTGTAATCCCAGAGACTAGGAGTTCAGGATCTTTGGAGGGCAAATGGGCCAATATAGCCTTGCGGTAATTCAGATAGAAGACTTTTCACTGACTGAAAGCCGACAAAGTCGGCTTCTGGCTGTCTGTACATTGACCATAACGTAGAAGAAATAGCATGATTTGGCATTAAGGCCATCATCCAAGGCCCAGAGCAGGAGCTGCAGGGTTATATTTGATTTTCCAAGGAGCGCCAAGATGGGTGTGAGTAGAATGTGGATCAGCTGAGAGGGAGTGAACACTACAGGACCCTGCCCCACTTTGCCGTCACACCCCTTACTAACTGCACACTGCTTGTAAGCCCACCATAATGGAAGGGCTAACTGATGTGCAGGCAATGTCCTCCCCCGGGACTGGTAACGCAAACCATTTCCTGTCACTGTCACCGCATAGGGCTTAGTTCTCTTAGCAGACTTCTTTCTGGTTTCGGTTGTGAGCAGGACACTGAAAGAAGAGGCAGATACTGATTGGGGGAAATCTGTAAGATAAATTGAAGACAGAAGTAGAGTAGCAGCTCTCAGATACTCCTCAGGGTCCCTGAGACCCTTTCATGGATAATATCAGCTACATAATGCCACATAATACATTACCCCAAAGCCTAACAGCTTAAAACAACAAGAATTGATCTCAAAGTGTCTCATAGTAAGTGAGGAATCAGGGTGGTTTAGCTGGGTGCCTTGAAGTCCCTCACAGGCTAAAGTCAAAGTGTAAGCTAGGGTTGCAGTCTTACCTGAAGTCTAAACTAGGGGAAGGTCTGCTTCCAAGTTCACCCCCATGGCTGTTAGTGGGATTCAGTTCATCACTGTGGGCCTCAGTTCTTCAGTAGATAGCAGCCCCAGGCCTCCCTCAGTTCCTTTTCAGGTGGGTTTCTCAATAAAAAGAGCTTATAGCAAGAAAGAAGATAAGGCACTCACTAGATGGAAGTCACAATCTATTGTAACTTAATCCTCCAAGTGACAGCCCATCACTTTTGCCATATGTATTCCTTAGAAGTGAATCACTAGGTTGAGCCCACACATGAGGTGGGAGGATTACATAAGGGCTTGAATATCAGGGGTGGGGTCACTGGGAGACATTCCAGAGGCTTTCTAAGGGAGGGAAGAAGGAGGGGGCAAGAGGCCCTTTCTTTTCCAACTATGTATCTCTGTGAAACTGGATTTTCTTCATATAACTTCAACCAAAACATGTCATATGAGATTTAATGCAGAAGCAGATACAAGAGTCCAGCTGCTAACTGTTAAGCTGCACATTAAGGAGATTTATAGAGATGTAAAACAATGCCACTATATTGGTAAATATAACTTAAAAGGGGTCTTCCTAATTCTTGAAGGTGGAAGGAGGCCATGAGATCGTCAGACTTGAGAAGAACAGGTTTAGAAGGACAGAGCTTGGGTCCTATCCAAGGAGGACTTCCTGGGTGGGCATGGGGACACACTTGTGAGAAACCTCATAGCAGCTGAGCATCGTGAGGCCTCAATCCAGGCAAAGAGATGAGCAAACCACAGCAAGGGAGAGGAAGGACCTGCGTTCTAAACTGCGCTTTCTTTCTGCACAATGTGTCCAAGTATGTTTGCCTTTTCTGCATTTGCGTGCATATAGGCTCACTCTGCACACCCATTTGTTGGCATGGGTGTGTGTGTATGTATGCTTACACATGAGTATATCTGGGTGAACACATGTCAAAGCTGTCAGGTGTATGCATATATGGGTACGCATGTGCCTGGAGCCGCTGGGAATAGGCAGGGCCTGGTCAGCAGACCCAAGGACAACCCGTTTAAGGAAGGGGTGGTAGAGGCTTGGGTGGCATAGACTACCACCATCTCCTTACTGTGTATCCCTGAAGCCCCTCAACCCTGAGCCTTCAGTCCTGTGCTCTCAGCACAACTCTCAAATATTTTCATCTTCTATGGGAACTTCCTGTTCAACTTCCTGTTGTTATTGGAATTTCCTTTTTTAGTTCTTATTTTTTTAAGGTTGTAATTCTTTAATCTGACTTTTCATTTTGCCCAGAGAGGCACAGTGGTCCCCAGCCACCTCCACAGAGGGAGAAAGACTTTTGCCAGAGCAGCCCAGGTCTTGGCTGCAATTGAAGGCTCCCAGGAGTGAGCACAGGGTGTGAACCCATCCTTCCATCAAGATAAACAAAGGCTTTCAAAGCCCATTTTATTTCATAGAAAATGTTCACATCAGCTTCTGCCTACTGTGCTCCGGGCAAGGGGCAAAGGGAAATAAAGAGGCCTCAGGGTAGATTTCTGGGGGGAGAAGGGGCAGGGAGGGCCTGCCTGAACTTTGCAGGGTCTCAGATCAGGCCTATTCCTCAAACATATTTACTAATACAATATCCATTTTACTAATTTCATTGTCCTAATGTAGACAACCAAGGACAATTTGAATAGAAGTCATTAGAATGCCCATTCCTGATTTGCTCCAGGTTTGAATAAAAAATCTTCTACAACTTCAACAATAAGTATGATGATTCCTATAGGGTTTTTCTTTTCTTTTCTTTTCTTTTCTTTTTTTTTTTTTTTTTTTTTTTTTTGAAACTTGCCTGAAGGCACATGCGCTCACTGAAGAGAGGAGAGGGAGAAAGGACCCCCCCCAATGAGGTGTGTTTATGCAATGATCCCTCCTCTTCCATGTCTTCATCATGTCAGGATTTGGGGCATGTACATTCCTGCACCTAGCATGTTTTTCAAGCTGTTGGGGCCAGGAGTTTTTTTATTATCTTTATCATTATTATTATTCAATTTGACCAGAGAGAGAGAGAGAGAAAGAGAAAGCAAGTCACTGCTGGGGCCAGGATTTAAGCTGCAATTAGCCATGTGGGACCCAGTTTCTTTACCAGTGGGCTATAGGGATGGCCCTACAATTCCAAATACTAACTATAAATAGAAAACAAAAATTTGGGGCCAGCAGATGGCATGGAGGTTAAAGGACTGGATCCCACAAGGCCAACTCTCCAGTTTAAGTCATGGCCCGACAGCTTAAAAAACATACTAGGTGTGTGTGTGTGTGTGCCCAAAGTCCTGAGCAGAGAATAGAACAAAAGGGACTGTGGTGTGGCTATCTCTTTAGAGTGTTCTTTCTCACTTTCCCTCTTTTCCTCTCTGTCTCCCTTCTGTGAGCACACGTACCCTATGTCAAAAAATCTGGAAAAAAAATTAAAAAGTTATTCACAATGAGGCCAGCAGATCATGCAGTGGTTAAGGCTCTGGTCCCCCACCATGGCCAACCACAGTTCAACCTGGTGGCTTGAAACTCATACCAGCCACTTGTGTGTGCATACCCAAAATCCCAAGAGGAGAATGGAGAAGAAGAGATTGCAGTGTGACCATCCCCTCTGGGGGGCGGGGTGATCTCTCACTTTTCCTATCACTGTCTCTCTGTCTCTCCTCTCTCTGACGAGTGCACATGCCTTATTGCAAAAAACTTAATGAAGAAGAAGAAGAAGAAAGATACATTAAAGACTGCTTTTAAACATGAAGAAATTTACCATGTTCATAGATTGGAAAATTTAATTTGTCCAGTGTTGTGAAAAAATCTGAGCCTACCTGATTTTTTTTTCTCCTTTGTAAGCAACTTAATCTTTAACATGGCTGACTCAAAAGATCTTTGTTCTCTGTCTTGATGTCATCTTGACGTCTATAACTACTTGCCAACCATTCCGTGTCAGTTTGCTCTGGCACAAAGTGCCCCCTTCCATTGTGTAGACTCAAGATGCCTTTTACTTCAAGATCTCAGCATTTCTCTGAACTCTCTATTCTACCATTAAGTTGATTAAATATCTGTTCTACACTATATTTTTCTTTTTAAACATCAGTGACTCCAATTATGTATATGTTGATGTCCTTTGTCTTCTATATAATTTCCTCTCTAATCATTTGAAAACATATATTTCTGTATCCCTTTGGTCACATTCTGAAATTTCTGACAACCATATTACTTATTGATATTTTCCACCATGTCTATCTTGCCTTATTCTCCTTTTAATCTCATCTTTAATTTCAGATAGTGTTTTTCTCTCTTTCCAGAGTGTTACCAGCTCATATTTTTTTCTACTCTATTATTTTGCAGTCAACTTGATTTCTTATCATCTATTCCCTGAATTTTTATGTTTCTTTTTTGTGGTCTTTTGTCATAGAAACTGTTGCTTTGTTAAGTTTAAATCATAGTGAAATGTTTTGACAGAATTTTCATTTCTCTCAGTGATATTTTCCCTGAGTGTTCTACATCTACTAAATGTTGCTATCCTTTCCCAAATGAGTTGTATTTTCCTAGCCCAGCTATTTATAAGGGGTAGTTTCATAGACCTATCTCTGCTGATGTTTTCTGTAATCTGCTACCCTGAACGTTTTTACTGTTCTCTGCATGTTTTATTGAACTTTTCCTAGCCTCACACCCTTCCTCTCCCACCCCAAAGCCTGCCTGTGATCTTTATCTCATTATTACCCTGTCTTCAGATCTTGAAGTGTGTATTTCAGGATATATGTTCATCACTGCAAGATGGAATTCTCTGAGGCCTGTTAACCCTGCCTGAGTTGTATGGCTATGTATGGCTGTCTGCAGGTCTATGTTAGATTTTTTCACCACAGGGTTCCTGCTCATCCCATTGCTGTTTTCTTAATCTTTCTCTATATAAAGAATGAAGGTTTTAGAGTCTGCAGATGGCGTAGCAGTTACATCACTGGACTCCCACATGGCCAACCATGACTGAAGTCCTGGATCCTGTGGGCTGAAACTCATGCCAAGTGTGTGTGCATGCATGCCCAGGATCCCAGGAAGAGAATGGAGGAGAAGGGATTGTAGCATAGCCATCTCCCCGGAGGGGGTAATTTCTCACTTTCCCCCTCACTGTCTCTCTCCAGCAAACACACGCACCCTAAGGCAAGTACTTCTTTAAAAAAAAAAAGAATAAAGGTTACTTCAGTGGGTTTTTTTTAGAATGATTTATTTTATTTATTTATTTATTTTAAATTTGCTATAGTGCATGTGTGCTCATCATAGAGAGAGAGGGAAAATAAGAAAGCAAGCCACCAGTCAAATACTTGAACCAAGATCAGCCATGTTGGAGTCCAGAGCTTTAACCACCACACCACCTGCTGGCACCATGGAGACTGTTGTAACCTAAGATGTGAGACTGCAGAGCCCACTTGTTCCCTGCAGGACAGCTGCTGTATGCACCCTTGTAACTTCTATGCTGGTCTTACCTACACTTGCCATCCCTCATATGTTTCATCTCTTTTATCTAACTTTGCTGAGAACAGAGTATACAGGATTTTTATTTTCTCTTCTCCTTGTTGCTTCTGTATGCTATTTAGGAAGGGAATTTCTGTCTCATACCATTATGCCCCTATAATTTAAAAAATTAATTTTTGACCTGAGGACTTTTGTCTTCCTTTATTTTTTCATTAATTCAACTATTATCTCTCAAATATCCAGAGACAAAAGTCTCCACCTTTCCCTCTATCCCACTTTTCTTAATTTATTTTAGGACTATTTTAGACAGTTCAATCTATCCTGGCTCTTCTCATTGTGCTTAAACATGTTTTAACTCTTTGCTTTTTGTGCTACACTCTCAGTAAATTTCACAATATTGTCTTCCAACTCATTAATTTTCTCTTAATTGTGTTTGTGTTTTCTGAAATGTACTCTCTATATTAAGTTTTCTATTTGATTGTCTTTTTTCTGTCATTTCTATTCATTCTAAGATGGATACACAATGGCTTATCTGAAACTTCTGGACTCAGACATGTTTCAGAACCTTTCACGATGTAGAAAGTAACAGTGCATATACTATTTTATATTATATAACATCTTCAACAAGGCCTGAAGTGGCATATCTTGATCAAACATAAAAATGGTCTGTAGTAAAACATATACAATTTCACACTAGGTAGAATATATAAAGATAACAAATAAATTTACATCAATTAATATTTGTCAAACTTACATCAATTAATATTGTCAGGATTTTGTACCAACTAAATTCAGTTTGAATCACATTTCACCAAGAGACTTTGGGTGTTCAGAGTTTTAGAATTTTAGAATAGTGATTGTGAATTTAGGTTTTTTTTTTAATAGCAACCAGAAACTATACTATTTTTTGCCTGAATTCGTTCTACATCAATAAAAATCATTTTTCTATTAAGTTCTTTGAACATCTTTATTTTAAGGTGTTTGTCATATTGTCTTAGAAAAAAACAGAAACAAAAATCATTTCAAGGGAGAAGAAAACTTCACAAAAACAAAAAGTACTATCTTTAAAAACATCCACTTCCACATGGCAGTTCGAGTCCTGGACCTGATGACTTGCTTTCTCACTTTCCCTCTCTCTCTGGTCAAATTAAAATAAAGGATGAATAAATAAAATTAAATAAATAATTCTTTTTTAAAGATAAAAGAAATAAAAGGGCCCCAGAGCTAGCATGAGCAAGCGGAACCAGGTGTCGTACGTGCGGCCTTCGGAGCCAGCGTTCCTGGCCCGCTTCAAGGAGCGGGTCGGCTACCGGGAAGGACCCACGGTGGAGACCAAGAGAATCCAGCCTCAGCTCCCAGATGAAGATGGTGATCACAGCGACAAAGATGATGAACAGCCCCAAGTGGTGGTCTTAAAAAAGGGAGACCTGTCAGCTGAAGAAGTCATGAAAATTAAAGCAGAAATAAAGGCTGCCAAAGCAGATGAACCAGATGCAGCTGATGGAAGAATTATGTATCGAAAACCAGTCAAACGTCCCTCAGATGAAAAATACTCAGGTTTATCAGCCAGCTCAAAAAAGAAGAAAACAAATGCAGATGAAATGAGTAAGCAGGACTCAGTTAAAAAGAACTCACAAAAGCAAATAAAAAACAGTAGCCTTCTTTCTTTCGACAATGAAGATGAAAACGAGTAAGTGTAAACATTTTGGAGTTAGTCTTCTTCAGAAGTAAATGGGATATTTTTAAAAGTAACTTTTTCCAGAGTATTTTTTAAATAACATTTTTCCCTGTTACAAAGATACTACAAGTCCACTGTAGAAAACTTAGAAAATACAGAAAATTTAATAAAGTAAAAAAAAAAAAAAAAAAAAAAAAAAAAGATAAAAGAAATCAAAGAAAAATGTACAATTTTAGAATTAAAATAGTATGTTATTTTTAAAGGGGACGAGAGGTATTTAAAGAACAACAATGATGATGAAAAAGGGAGCTCTCTTAGAGATTGCTTTTTAAGGCAGCAACAAAGAAAAGAATAGAGGAAAGCCTGGAAAATTTGTTGACCAATAATTTTTTCAAAATTTCTTTTTCATCCTAAATCCCTTCTCCTCCTGGGATGTCAATGATATTTGTTCCTATGTCCCTTATCTCTTTTATGCTCTTTTTTTTTGTTTTCCCCATTCCTTTTTTTCTGTGGCTCAGTTTAAATATTTTTTCTTCATCTCTCCTTGACTTTTCTATATCTGTCTTCTCAGTGTTCAGCCTGTTGTTCATCATGAAAAAAGATATATTTCTATCTTCTTTGAAAGTAACTGTAGTCCCCAGGAACAAGTAATCACCAGGACTGGTTTTATATCCACTCTAACTGATCAAATTACAACTTGTTTCCATAACCATGCTTCTGAATGCCCCTGGCTTCTGCAAGTTAACCAATCAGCAACAGCTTCATTTGAGAATCCATGGTTCTGTAGCCAAAAGTTAATCATTTCCTGAATACACCTATTTCCAAACACCTGCCTATCTGAACTATATTTTCTCCCAAATGCTACACAAGAACAGCTTTATGTTTCACTCATAGATACTATATTTTATAAGAGCAACACATACATTCAGCTTTTTGTCATATAGTGATGGCCTCTTCCTTTGACAATCCAAAACATTCTTAATTTAAGACATGTATTATGTAGTAATTAGAAAGTTCATTGATTTTTTTTAAAAAAGAGATTCTAATTTTCTATCAAAACACATTACTGTTGATTAATTTTATCCATTATTCCTATATGTTTATTATTATAAAATCATAATTATTTTGAATTCTTTCTCTGCTAATTTCAATGAGCATCATCTCTGTGTCTACTTATATTAACCACTTTATCTCTTGATCAATGCTCCCCCTTTTCCTGCTTTTTTGTATGGTTACTAGGTTTTCAATGCAAACTGAACATTGTGGGTAACACATTTCAGAAGCCTGGGATTATGTAATTTTTCTCTAAAGCAGAAGTCAGCAAAATACAGACTGATACTATTCCTTGCTTTTGAAATAAAGACATATTGGAACATTGCCATGCTTTTTAGTTTGTGTATAATCTATGGCTGCTTTCACATGCAGTTGGCAGAGTCGAAGAATTATAATAGAAACCCATGAAGTCCAAAATATTTACTGTATGGTTCTTGTAGGAATAGAAGAGGACTTTAAAATGTTCACAGAAAATGAAATTAAAGTACAAAGCTTTTGTAGTGCAAAAAAATTAAATCCATATATAATTTTTTTCATACTACACCTTTTCCACAAACTTTTTGAAGATTCCATGTGTCTGCCTTCTCCTGTATAAGAGTGTCTGGTTTTATTTTGAAATATGATTATATTATTGTGACTCACCTTCATCCTGTTGAGCCTTGATCTTCACCTTTGTTAGGGCAGGTCTGTTTCAGTTTTGCCTTTGTAGAGCATAGTTCTTACTCTTAGAATATGGCTTTCCTGTGGTCTCTATTGAATGCCCAATGTGTTCCTCAAAGTTCCTCCACTCTGGGCAGGGAGAATCTAATGTCTTCCCAACTCTGGAAAATCTTTAAAATCTCTGTTCAGTTTCTAGGACCCACTCTTTAGGCTTCCTGAAGTCTCAGTTTGCATATACACATCCAAAGTTTAGTCTAAACACTTAAGAAAACTTGTACACAGATTTTTGAGATTACTATGTGACTTTCTTGTCTTTAACATCACGCTTTCTCCAATCTGAGCTATCATTCACAGACCCAAACTCTGATATCTCTTTTCTTGGTCCAACAATGCTTCCCTCTCTGCTTCGGTTCTACTTCCTTCTACCACAACTTGGATAATGTCCCCTAGAAGAGATCCAAAATAAACTGGTGTTCGTCTTGCATACTTTCCTTTCTCAAGGCTTGCAATTTTGCACTATTTGGTATCTAGTGCGTTAGCTATGTATTTTTCCATTTTTCTGTGTGTATGTATATATGTGTGTATATGAATCTGATGTTGACTACTCCATTATGACCTTAAAGAAAAGGATTGAAAGACAAAGATAAGGATGCCTCCAGGAGAGTAGAATCAAGAGATTCTGAGATTTTTTTTTAGAGAGATTTTTGCTATAGAGTGTGTGCACTCGCCAGAGACACAGAGAGAGACAGAAAGAGAGAAGTCACCCCTCGGGGGGATGGCCATACCATAATCCCTTCTCCATTTTCCTCTCAGTATCTTGGGCATGCACGCACATGCACCTGGCATGAGTTTTAAGCCACCAGGTCTGGGACTCAAACTGCAGTTGATTATGTGGAAGTCCAGTGATGTAGCCATTACACCATCTGCTGGCCCCAACATAGAGATAACTAATAGATATATAAAAGTGAGAAAATTAAAGGACAGTTCAGGTGATCCAACACCCAGTAATTGGAGGCTATAGAGAGTATGTAGTAATTATCTACTGCTATTAACAAATTTACCCAAAACTTAGTGGCTTAAAACAATAATAAACAGGATCAGCAGATGACATAATGGTTACACTGCTGGATTCCCATGTAATCTACTGTGGTTCAAGTCCCAGACCCAGTGGCCTAAAACTCACCTGGGTGCATGTATATGCATGCCCCAGATCCCAAAGAAGAATGGAGGAGAAGGGATTGAGGCATGGCCATCCCTCCTGGGGGGTGATTTTTAACTTTCAGTCTCTCTTTCTTTGTCTCTCTAGTGAGTGCATCATGCTCCCTATAGCAAAAAAAAAAAAAAAAAAAAAAAGGAAACCTCTAAAAATAGTAACAACAACAATAATAATAAGCATTTAGGTTTTTCTCTGTTTCTGTGGACATGTGTTCATGAATTATTTAGTTTAATGATTCTGACTCAGGATTTCTAATGAGGTTCAGATGGATGGTGACCAGGGTTGCACTTTTCCTGAGACTTGATTGTAACTGGAGAATCTGCCTCCAAGGTGGCTCACTAACAAGACTACCAAGTTTGTGTTCTTTGTCAATGAAAGGTCTTAGTTCCTCAACACATAAGATTCTCCACAGGATGGCTTGAGTGTCTTCATGATATGATAGCTGACTTTCCCTAGAGCAAGTAATCTAAGAGACCAAGAAAAAGGCTGAAATGTATTTTATGACTACAATGTCATTAGTTATCACTTACATAATATCCTACTTGTCACACAGGTGTCAATGTCAAAAGGGACTACACAATAGCATAAACAGTAGAAAGCAGGGGTCTTGGGAACCAGCAGTTAGTATAATGGCTATGTCGCTGGACTCCCACATAGTCGACAGCGGTTCATATCCCGGACCCAGTGGCTTAAAACTCACGCCGGGCGCGTGTGTGTGCATGCCCAAGATCCCGAGAGGAGAATGGAGGAGAAGGGATTGCGGCGTGACTATCCCCCCTGGGGGGTGATTTCTCACTTTCTGTCTCTCTGTCTCTCTCTGTCTGTCTGGCGAGCACACGCACCCTATAGCGAAAAACCTCTAAAAAAAAAAAAAGAAAGAAAGAAAGAAAGAAAAAAAGAAAGCAGGGTTCTTGAGAAGGGACAAAAATAATCAAAAAAATAATAGAATAAAAATTCCTAGATGAGAAACTTATGAGATTTTAGATGAAAGGATTCTTCAAGTTTCTAGCACAATGAATTAAAAAGAGATCCTCCTGTAATGCACATCATCATGAAGTTTCAGAACGCTGGCCATTGAAGAGAAAAATCTCCTGAGATGCTAAGGAAAAAAAAAAACTATGTCACATACAACATTTAGAATCAGAATGTAGGACCAGCTGATGGCATGGTGGTGAAGACAGCTGGATTCCTCATGGCCAACTGCACAGTTTGAGTCCCAGACCCAGGGTTTGAGAAACATGCTGTGTGTGTGTGTGTTGCATGCCCAAAATCCTGAAAGGAGGGAGAGATGGAGGAGAAGGGATTGGGTTGTGACTGTCCTCCATAGAGGATACTTTCTCACTTTCTTTCTGTCTCTGTCTCTTTCTGATAAGCATTTAAGCCCTTTGGCAAATTAAAAAAAAATGAGAATGGCTTCCTATTTTGCAAAGGCAACATAATAAGACACAATATATAATGTCATATATATTGAATGATGATATAAAATAATGAAGCAATATCTCTGAAATTCTGAGGAGCAAAATTACTTTAAATCTATAATTTTATACCTAAAACATCTAATCTATCAAGTTTAGCACAGAATAAAGGCGTTTTCAGATACACAAGTTAAGAAAAAATTATCTCCCACACACTCTTTCTCAGAAACCTCGGGAAAACAGAGGATCCAGGAAATAAAGGATTCAATACAAGGAAGAGGAGAAGGAAATCCCCAGAATGATGGAGCAAGGATTTCCCAAGACAACAGTTATGTGCCAAGTGCAAGGGCAAACAGAACAGACATAAAAAATCAGATTATTCCAGAAGAAGATTCAGTTGATAGAACTCCTGATGTTTTTGAACACATTGAGAGGAGATTTACACAACTAAGGAGAGTTTGAATTTGAGCTAGTGATAAGTTCTTCAAAAAGCAAGAAACTGGGAAAACAAAATAATGATTAATTCCAGAGAAAACAAAACACTGTGCAGGAAAGGTAAAATAATAAAAGTTTATTATATGTCTTAGCTAGAATTGCTATTTATAAATCATAAAAAATAAACACAGAATAAGATCTAACTAAATAATGAAATAATCTTATTGAGAAGACAGTGAAATGAAAGGGTATATGTATGCAATGGGGCAAGCAAGAAGATGAAAGAGAGCTAAATCCTCATTTTCCATAGCAGGAAATCAATAGATAGTATCTAGAACTTAAAATTCAATAAACAGCAATATATGCATGTTATTTAGAGATATGGGAGGAAATATGAAATGAATCAACTAGAGTTGAAGCTGGTGCCTCTGGGGAACAGAAAGTTGAGGAGTGCATGAGGGTATGCCAGTTTTCATAGTAAGCCTTACAAAATTATTCTTCCAACTATGTCCACAAAAATTCTCATGAAAATAAAACTAGATAAAAACTATTAAACCTAAGGGAAAAAATTAATGAAGAAGCAGGAGTGGTCAATTGTGTTGAGCACTGCTGAGCATTCAAGGAAGCTAAGAACAAAGAATAGGTCACTGAAGTTGACGGCATGTGGGTCACTGGCCCCCAGAGGAGTAGTGGGAGTAGAATCCTCTGAAATACTCAGAGACAAATAAATCAATAAGGAGGAAAAGAGAAAACCAAGAGAAAAACAGGCAAAGAATATGAATGGACTTCACAGACAAAAGAAATATAATCACCAAGGGACACACACACACACACACACACACACACACAAAGCTCCATCCCATTCATAATGTAAGAAATGCACTTAAAATGATATCATGCCAATTTTTTTTATTATAGATTGACTCAGAATAAAAATTATATACTCAGCATCGGCAAAGGTAGGGCAGATCGGCAGCCTCATGCAAGGCAGGTGAGAGTACACGTTGGGGCAGACTTCACTGAAATCTACTTATGAAAAAGTATAATTCTCCTGCTCTCTGGGCAATCCTTCTGGGACTTTATCCTGCAGGTATACTCACACAAGTTTGCAGTCTTTCTTCAAAGGCATTCCTTGGAAATGATAGCAATGTTTCTCAGTATAGAATAGGTGGCTAAGCAAAAAGAATCTCCTTCCAATGTAATACTGAGCACCATTAAGAAGAGCAGTCACTCTGTATGTGCTTGTATTGAGGAACAGACAAGATACCTTAGTCTAAAGAAAAGAAAAAGCTTCTAACAGTATTCATAGTATGAGTCCATTTGTGTGACTAATGGAAAAAAATAATAGTTTAGTGATCTGGCACCTACTTAAGGGTCAATAGATTTTGCTACTGTCCCTAATGCAAGTTATAAAACTAAACAATGATTATAATTCAAACCAAAATATAAAATTACATTGGATAAGAAGGCTCATTCAACTGCAACAGTGACATATAATCTGGACATTACTTGTTTTTTATTTTTTTTAGGAGAGATTTTTGCTTTAGGGTGTGTGTGCTCACTGGAGAGACAGAGAGAGAGAGACAGAGAGACAGAAAATAAGAAATCATCCCCCAGGAGGGATGGCCATGCCTCAAACCCTTCTCCTCCATTCTCCTCTCAAGATCTTCAGCACTCACGCACACATGCCCAGCATGAGTTATAAGCTGCTGGGTCCAGGATTTGAACAATGGTTGACTATGTGGGAGTCCTGCGATGTAACCATTATGCCATTTGCTGGTCCTGTGGACATTACATTCATTACATTTTTTTAAGAGAGGTTTTTGCTATAGTTGTGTGCACTCACTGGAGAGACAGAGATAGAAAGCGAGAAATCACCCCTCAGGGAGGGATGGCCATACTGCAATCCCTTCTCCTCCATTCTCCTCTTGGGATTTTGGGCATGCATGCACATGTGCCTGGCCTGAGTTTTAAGCCACCTGTCCAGAACTCGAACTGCTATCGAATACGCGTGAGTCCAGAATTGTAATCATTATGCCATCTGCTGGTCCCGACATTACATTTTTTATCTATTTATTTATTTATTTTTGGAGAGGTTTTTGCTACAGGGCGCGTGTCCTCGCCAGAAAGACAGAGAGAGACAGAGAGACAGAAAGTGAGAAATCACCCCCCAGGGGGATGGCCACGCAACAATCCCTTCTCCTCCATTCTCCTCTCGGGATCTTGGGCACGCACACACACGTGCCTGGCGTGAGTTTAAGCCACCAGGTCCAGGACTTGAACCGCGGTTGGATACATGGGAGTCCAGTGACATAGCCATTATGCTAACTGCTGGTTCCCTGACATTACATTTTTATGCTTGATTTACAACAGCTCTGCTCTCATATAACATCCTGCTTTTATGTTTTTGTACATTTTACCTGCTAGGTTTTTTTTTTTTTTTTCATTTTTTAGCAAACATTATTTAAAAGTTATATAAGTTTTGGGTCAGCCAATGGCATGGTGGTTGAGGTGCTGTATCCCACATGGCTGACTGTGTAGTTCAAGTCCTAGACCCAGCATCTTGAAAATCATGCCAGGTACATGTGTGTGAGTACCCAAAATCCTGAGAGGAAAATGAAGAAGGGATTGTGCATGGCCATCCCCTGCTGAAGTGTGCTTTCTCTCTTTCTCTCTCCCCTCTACCCCCCTCACCAATCCCCAGTAAGCATACTGTATAGCAAACTAAAAAGAAAAAAAAAAAGTTATATAATTCTTTGGCTAAAAAAACCAAACAAACAAAACATCTAGAAAAGACTATTCCCCAGTTCCTTCCCCAGCTGGCCTGTACTTTCCTGACCCAATAAGACCTCAGCAGATTTGTCCTGGACTGGAATTCAGGAGACCAGGAGGCAGTCCTGGCTCAACTACTTGCTAGCTCAGTGACCTTGAGTAGATCAACCTCTTGTAGTTCTTTTTCTCAGCTTTCAAATGAGGCATAGCGCCTTCCTTATCTACCACATGGGACCACCGGGAAAAGCAAATGCAATAGTATGCTCTGTAAAGCCTATACACATGGAAGAGCTTTTAGTTTGAGGATCTCTTAGTGATTAAATGTGTCTGATTTCTTGTCTCCTCAGGGAGTTGCCAGCCTCAGTATTTATTTGATAAACCTTGAGTGCCTTTCTGGGCAAGGCATTATGACAAGGCCTGGTGATCCAGAATTGAATATGATGCAGTTTTTGCTCTCAAAGAATTCACAGTTTAGTAGGAGAGGCTACCAACGATGGCAATAAACTGTGAGAAATGCAACAGAACAGTTATAGACAGAATGGTGGGACTCAAAGGGCTACCTGTCTGGAAAGTGACACTGACAAGGAGGCATTTGCATTGAGTCTCCAGGAACATGTAAGAATTTGCCAGGTGGAAAACCAACCAATGGTTCATCGAAAGCAGGCAACGCCCCAACTCTGGACCAATTTCTCTCTTATCTTTCTTAATCAAATCTTACCTGCCTGTCTTGGACAATAGTTGTAAAAGGATGTTAACAAAAAGTTAGGTGGTTTTCCCTCCAGGTATACAAGGAGACTTCAAAATATTTGTGAAAAAAAATGGAATTAAAATATGAATTTATGGACCTATCACTTGTGTGGTAGTTAAGGCAGCTTGACCCAACAGGGTCAACTGCACAGTTTGAGTCCTAGACCTGGCAGCTTGAGAAACATACCAGGTGCTTGTGTATGCCCAAAATCCCAAAAGGAGGGGGAAATGGAAAAAGGAGTGTAATATGATCATTCTCATGGTGTAATATGATCATTCTCATGGGGAGTGCTTTCTCACTTTCCTTCTCTCTCTGTCTCTCTCCAGTGAGCACATGCATTCCGCTGATAATTTTTTTAGAAGAGTTTATTTTAGGACAAAATTTTTTAAAAATCTATCCATAATTTTTTCATAATATGTGTTTTTGGTGAACTTTTTGAAGCTCCCTCATATATGCATTTTAGGTCACTGTAAACACAAAGGAAATCATTTTTTAAAAATGCAACTTACATTAAGGAAAGTACCTAAGTACTTTCTATGGCCACCAACAGGTGCTAGATCACAGCAACCCTTACTTTTTTTCACTGTCACAAGAACCCTGATTTTATTTTCATATTATAGCTGAGGGAATAGATAACTGGCTGGTATCACCTAGCCAGTTAGTTGCAGAACCAGGATTCAAACTTGGACCTTAAGTTTGTATATTCATTGGCAAGTTAGTTCTCAGCAACCCTTGGAAATGGGCAAGACAGGAGTGTTAACCCAGAGTTTGGAAGGCTTTGCTGGAGACCCCCAGGTGGGCTTCCTGATGACTCCTGCCCCAGCTCAGGCTGTTACCTTGAGGTAGAGGTCAAAACCCCACCAGGAGTGAGTGAGATTTTGGGGTAGGACTGCCTCCCCAGTGCTTCTTGGACCTCATCTTGTGAAGCAGCTGCCCACTGGGCCCAGCTGTCAGGCCCATCCTAGCTGGCCCTGGGACCCTGCTATTCTGGAAAGTTGTTTGGAAAGAGATAATCCTTCTCTGATTGTCCTCACAACAATATAGAATGGATGCTGTCTACCAAGGTCTGCTCCACAGTAACCTTCCCTCAAGGACAGGACAGGGATGTTACAGGCAAATGTGCCCTTTGGTTGGGGTAATAAAGAATAACTCCCTCTATTACCTGTTTGAATTTTCAATTTGTTAGTTCATTGAGAATGGGCCCTCTTTGGGTTTGTAGAGTGGGATAATCGAAGAGCTTAAATAATGGATAACCAGAGTGGTCACGTCCAGATACACATCACCTCATGACCTCTTTTGATGAACTCCGCAAAACCACTGAGAAGACCAGATGATGGTGCTGCATAAAATGTGATGCTCTGCAAGGCTGACCTATAGGAAGGTTCTGAGTTCACATCCAGCGACCTCTTTGAGTATGACAGCCATCTGGGGCAGCTGAGGCTGGTGGATCACAGTGTCCAGACTCTGTTGGGGACACTGCCTCTCTCCCTCGCTTATGGAAGAAGAAACTTCATTAAAAATGAAAGAAAGGGGGAAAAGCCCACTGAGTCTCTTTGCTTTCTCTGTCCATCTTTCTCTCCTGGTATCTGTCTCCCTTTCTCTCATAGGCCTTTAGGCCGAACAATGTGTTTTGGTTTTCTCTTTCTTCCTCTCTTTTCTCCTGACTTCTCTCTTTTCCCTCTTCTCCCTTCCCTCTCACTCTGTCTTCCTGTTCCCATGTTGCCAGCTCTATTGCAGACCCACATGCATTTAGGATTCATTTTTCTTTCTGAAGAGATTCTTTTATTTATTTTATTTATTTATTTATTTATATTGTCAGAGGGCACATGCACGCACCAGAGAGAAGAGTGAGAAAGCACCACCTCCTCGACTGGGCATGGTCACACCATATTCCTTTTGCCTCCATTTCTTCATCCTATTGGGATTTGGGGCACACACACTCACACACATAAGTACTTAGCATGTTTTTCAAGCCACCAAGGATGTTATTCTAACTACAGTCAGCCGTATGGGACTCAGCTCCCATATGCAGTGCTTAAATGCTGGGCTACGGGGCCAGCCCTGAAAACAGTCTTTAATCAATTCTTTTATTAAAAGTTGTTGAGTTATATTCTATATGTCCCCATCCCACCCCACCCCCCCAAAAAAAGTCAACTTAATTTAACTTTTTTTCTGGCTATAGGCCTGTGGCTAGAGCAAAAATAGGTGTCCCTGATTCTAGTGTGCACATACCATCCAATGCAAGCTGCAAGCCAGCCCAGTTGGCAGACACAGCTGCAGGGACAGGATTTCTGTTACCCAACTTGGGGCTGGTACCAGAGCTTCGAGTGCCCAGGCAGGCCTTTCAGCCAAGGCCACCAATCATTCTGAGACCTGAGTGGGCCTGCTGGAATGTGGCCAAGGCGCCTGTCCACCTGGCCCTGGGGCCAGAGCAGGTGCTAGTCGGCTGCCTTCTCCTCTTCCCCAGTGGGGCTGCAAAAGGGGTTCAACTAGAGCCCAGACTGTCCCAGCTTGTCACCTATGCTCAGTGTCACTCTGTAGTCTAGGCCAAACTGTCAGGCTAGCACCCAGTCTGGCACCGTTAAATTTACTAGACTAACATTTGAATCAAGATTTATAGTTACGTAATGTCTTTACCTCATAACAACTGAGTAGAAAAGGTTTTATTGAGTCTTTATAGGTGACCAAACTGAGACTCACAGAGGGTAAGTTATCCAGTTAGTTGGAGATGCAACAGGTACTTGAAACTCCAGAATCCCTTGCCCAAATGTTCTCAAATCAGATTCTAGGGCCTACATGGGCAACTGCCCCAGCCTGTTCTGGGTGGTCAGTATCCAGCATCCACACCATCTCTGGTCTTGAGGGAAGCCACAGGGCAGAAGTTTGGACATATAGGCTGTAGTATTTCCACACATGAGTGTGAGTTCCTCTGTAGGGCAGGATATTGCTGGGTGTAGAAGAAATGGGGGTAGTGAATTGGAGGCCCAGGGCTGGGGTCCCCTCCTCCATATTCAGGCATGGGACTCCCAGGAATCTAAAAGTTCTAAGTTTGAACTTGGTGTTCCAGGCCACTGTGAATATGTATTTGTGAAGTTATGAAGATATTATTATTATTTTTTTTTGGAGAGGTTTTTCGCTATAGGGTGCGTGTGCTCGCCAGACAGACAGAGAGAGACATAGAGACAGAAAGCGAGAAATCACCCCCCAGGGGGGATGGTCACCCTGCAATCCCTTCTCCTCCATTCTCCTCTCGGGATCTTGGGCATGCACGCACACGTGCCCGGCGTGAGTTTTAAGCCACTGGGTCCGGGACGCGAACCGTGGTCAATTACGTGGGAGTCCAGCGACATAGCCATTACACTAACTGCTGGTTCCCTGAAGATATTATATTTTACTGAATAGTTTGTTGCCTCAATTAATAACTGAAATATTGAGACTTAAGTTGATTGAATTATCACTAAACTTGAGGGTTCTAGGCCCCACAAATTTTAGAAGTGGGCCTGCTGGGGACAGCTGGTGGCATGGTGGTTAAGGTGGCTGGATCCCACATGGCCAACTGTGTAGTTTGAGTCCCGGAACCGCCAGCTTGAGAAACATGCTGGGTGTATGTGTATGTGGGGGTGTGGGGGTGTGCATGTCTTTGCAAATATAGTCAAAATAAGATGAAGTCTTTAGAGTGGCTCTATTCTAATATAATTGGTATCCTTATAAGAAGAGGAAATTTTGATAGAAACACAAAGGGAAAATGCCACATGCTATGGTTTAATGTTTGTGTCACCTCCAAAAATTCACATCAAAATTTGATATAATAGTATCGAGCAATATGGCCTTTGAGAGGTGGTTGAATAATAAGGGCTTAGATCTCATGAATTAGATTAGGTGCCCTCATGAAAGGGCTTGATGGGGCTGACCTAGTACCTCAGTGGTTAAGGGAGTTGGATCCTATGAGGCTAATCACAGTTTGAATCTCAGTTCTGGTGGCTTGAAAAACATACTGATATGTTTGTGTGTATGCCCAGAATCCTGACATAATGGAGAAATAAGCTTGTGGTATGATTATGTCCCACTGGGGGATTCTCTCTCTGGTGAGTGCACATGCCCCCTGGCAATTAAAAAGCGATTTTTAAAAATGGCTTGATGAGAAGCATATACTCTTTTGCCCTTCAGCATCCTGCCATGTAAAAACACAATGTTCCTTCCCTCTAGAGGATGCCACGTTCAAGGCACCAACTTGAAAGTAGAAATGAAACCTTTGCCAGACAACAAATGGCTGGTGCCTTGATATTGGGTTTCCCAGCCTCTATAACTGTGAAAAAATAAATTTCTGTTCATTATAAATTACCCAGTCTCTGTTATTCTGTTGTAGCAGCCCAACTAGGCTAGCATACCATATGACAAGAGATATTGGTGTGATGCAACTGCAAGCCAAGTTCCTTCAGGGAGCAGGACCACTGACACCCCAATATGGGACTTCTAGCCTCCAGAACTGTGATAAAAGTCACTGTGACTTAAGTCACTCACTTTGTGGCACTTTGTTATGGCAGCCCTAGGAAACTAATACAGTTCACTTTCCTCCAAATCTGCCCTCTAGAAAAGCCAAGAGAACGAGCACAGATGTTCTTTTCTTGCTTCTCCCAACCTCCTTTGCTTTGAGCCCAATCAATATTTTCAGCAAATGTTCCATTACCTGCTGGCATAAAGGCGACCTGGGCTCCCCCAGGACTCCCTCATCTGCTCCCTGAGCTAGCTCACACATTTGCATCATGCGCAGTCACTTCTGGGCTGGGCGTCTGCCCTGAACATCTCTTCTGAGCTCCATCCTGAATGTCTAGTAAGGTTCTTCAACACAAGCCTTTCTCTCCCTAACCTGTTCCTCTTCATGTTTCCTGCACCCAGGAATCATTTGCTATTTCTTCCCACCCCCAATTCCCCATTCATCTATCACTGACTTTACTTCTGCAATGTCACTGAGTTCATCCATGTCTCTCCACCTGCAGTCACTGCCTCTGTTCTATTTTAGGTCCTTTCTGGTAGGGCCCTGGAGAGCCTCCTGACCTATCTTGCCTCCAGCCTTGCCCTGCTCTATCGCTTTCTCTGATTTCAGTGAGATCTTCCTAAGCAGCTCAGAAATCTTCCAAGTGTCTCACTGCCCATGAACCAGAACTCTAGCTCTCAGCCTGCCCTCAGGGAGCTTGTTTGATTATAATGCTAATTGTGAAGACCAGGTTACCACCTGTAGCCAGTAGGGGAGGCCAAGTAAGGATGCCGAGGGACATCAGGCAACACAGACCTCAACCATGTAGCTAGATCTTCTGGCAAAAGCCAGGAAAACCACCAAGAAAGATCAGGGCAAACAATAGGGTCAAGGCATCTGCAACCTGGCAACTGAGGGGCTCGGAGGCTGTACCACCCCATTACCTCCTCAGCTCTTGTGCTCTGCTCTCACAGAAAGACAGAAGAACACACTCTTTCAGCTATTTCTCTCTCTCTCTCTTTCTTTCCTTTTTTTTTTTTTTTTTTTTTTTTTTTTTTTTTTTTTTTAATTTCCAGCATGAGAACTTGCTAGAGAGAAGAGAGGGAGAGAAAGCACACCCACAGTGGGGCATAGGCACACTACAGTCTCCATTTTTCCATCCTGTCAGGATCTTGGACATGTGCTCACACCTGCACACACACACACGTGCGCGCGTGCACACACACACATTCACACACTCACACACACGCACATGTGCCCAGGCTGATTCCCAAACCACTGAGGCCAAGACTTGAACTATGGTCAGCCATGTAGGATCTGACTCCCTATGATAGGGCTTAACTGCTATGCTATAGGCAGCCGACCCACCTTTCTCCTTCTCTCTATGCCTTTTCCTTTCTACTCTCACCACCAGGCAACTCCCTTTCTTTTTCTATCTCAACCTTAAAATCCCCCAGAGAAAGCATCGTGGATCCATTAATCCCCAAATTCCTTTGTTCAAGGTATCCTTGCCAGGCCACAAGTAAACTTGAAGCAGGTTCCCAGGCTGACCCAAGGAACTGAGAGCAGGGAGGTAGGGTTTCCAGGTTTCTGAAGCTGGTCTCCTTGTCCTGCAGCAGGCGGGCAGCTGATGATTGGTCAGGCTCCGATGCACGGTCTTCAGAGGCCCAGCTATTGAGAACACATGCCGTCCTTCCAACCCTCCTCATCTTTGCTTGTGCTGTACCCTCACCAGGAGCACTCAGCTTCCAAGGCGCAGATAAATGCAACCTTTTCCTCCTCCCAGGAAGTCTTCCCTAAACTCCTCCAGCCAGAATAAGCCCCTCATTCTGAGCCCCTATTGCTAGTAATTATAACTTTTTGTTAGCACTGATTTCTTTCTTTCTTTTATTATTGTGAGTTGTTACGGTCTGTCTCCCTAATTGGGTTTTAAACACCATGAAAATGGAGACGGTTTTATCTCCTTCTGTATACAGTCCAAGTGTCTAATACAGAGCACTGCATGTAATAAGCTTTCAGTTAAACTCTTTGTTAAGTAAATAAATGAATAAATGATCTGGAAAAATCAGCACAACAGATGATCTCCAAATTATTTCTTTTCTCTCTTAGATGCATAGTTTGTGTTAAACACTAAAAAAGAAAAGATTTTAAAACCCTGAGGGTTCAAAGATTCCCCACACATATACCCCTTATCTCACCCTGCAGCAGCTCCCCCGCAGTCAGATATAAAATCCTGTCCCATGTCCCAGTGGGCACCTGGTGATAGAGCCAGCGTGGGCTGCCCAGGAACCTGTGTGGTCAAGGGTTCGGCATGGAGGGCCTGCCGGGCAGTCTGAGCTATGGCTGGCCAGTTGCTGGGTCTGGGTGAGGCAGGAGGTGTGGGCAGCTCGGCGTGCTCTTCCTCACGTCCGTGACGCTTCCCCTGTCTTCTGACTCAGCTCCAGCATCTCAATTCGTGGATGAATGCCCTGGTCCTAGACAGAGGGCTGATTCAGCTCAGCAGGGTTTCTGGAGGGCTCCCAGGAGGGGGAGGCCCACGACATTGCCAGGAGGTACTGAAGATGGGGTGACGGCCAGTTCACTCCAGCTGCAGCTCAGGGCATGCTCTTCCTCACCCTCCACCCCCTCCCCACATTCTGCTGATGCCCTCAACAGTGCCAAGCTCCACAGGGCTAGTAAGAGACTTGAGTATACCTTGGGAGTTCAGCCACTACTGTTCTACACTCCCTGCCTGTCCAATCTCTTTTCTTCATCTGGGTTTAAGTGTGTGCATGTGTGTGTGCCCATGTGTGCGTTTGTGTGTATAAAGGTATGCAGATGAAGTCTCCACTTGGGGTCCCTTCAGCCTCCCAGGGATGCCACTAACAGAGGTGCAGAGGGATTTGAGCCCCTTTATTAAGTTCAAAGAGCCCCCAAAAGCAGATTTGAACTTCTTTTTTATACAGTTCATAGAATTATATCAAAATGTGATATCACTTAATAAATCAACATATAATAAAAAGTATAACGGGCCAGCAGATGGTGTAGCAGTTACCTTACTGGACTCCCACATGGCCAACTTCAGTTCAAGTCCCAGACCCAGTGGCTTGAAACTCATGCTGGGTGAGTGTGCGTGTGTGTCCAAGATCCTGGGAGGAGAAGGGATTATGGCATGACCATCGCCCGGGGGGGGGGGGGGTAATTTCTCACTTTCCCTCTCACTGTCTCTGTCTCTCTCTCTCTCCAGCAAGCGCATGCACTCTAAGACAAAAACCTCTAAGAATAATTTTTAAAAAGTACAAATTAGTTTGCTAGCTTTTTATAATTTAGGTGCAACTACCATCCAAGTTAGAGACTAGATCCCCCTCTGTAGAATGTTCCCTCATATCCCTTTTCACTCAGCTCCCTCCTCTCTCAACCACTATCTGATTTATAGTACCATAGATCCATTTTTAAGTTTAACATTTCTTAAAATCTTCATCACAGGAGATATCATGAGACACTATGCCACGTGAGGATAGAGACTGTCAAGTGTTACCCAGTGCTGCTGATGCAAAGGGGCCATGGTCTTGTTCCCAACTTCCTCCTGGCATCCCCACTCTGGGCCTGCGCCAAGGGCTGCATGACAGGACGGTGGTATCAGTAAACAGTCCAGGGGAAGATACAGGACTTGGAGCCTGGGCAAGAGTCCTGGGTTTACTCAGGGAAAAGGCACTAGACCTTCTAAGGCTTGAGGTCCATAACTGTACAGTAGGGAGGTGATGGTCACCCCCCAGGGCTTCTAGGAGGATGAAAGACTAACTTTAATTAGTCTTTGTAGATGGGGCAGGACATCGATCAACTCACTCTATTAGCCAACATAGGCCTGGTCATGTGGTGTTAGGGGTAGGTACCAAACTGAAGTGCTGGAGCCACATTGGAGACTAAGGTTCAGACCCTGGCTTGTCCTGAAACATGCCAGGTATGAGCACATCTTTGATCCCGGCTAGCTGGAGGGCAGTGTGGAACAGGAGGATTGCAGTGGGATGAGACCCAACAGATGGTGACTGTCTCCCTCTCTCAAAGAAATAAAATGAATACACTTTAAAAATAGTTAACACTTGGGACCAGCAGTTAGCGTAATGGCTTTGATGCTGGACTCCCATGTAGTTGACCGCAGTTCAAGTCCTGGACCTAGTGGCTTAAACTCACGCCATGTGTGTGTGCGAGCATGCCCAAGATCCCGAGAGGAGAATGGAGGAGAAGGGATTGCGGCGTGGCCATCCCTCCTGGGGGGTGATTTCTTGCTTTCTATCTCTCTGTCTCTCTCTTTCTGGCGAGCTCACGTGCCCTATAGCAAAAACCTCTACCAAAAAAAAAAAAATAGTTAACACTTACTACATTATCCTTGGATGCCAGGTACCAGGCTACCAACTTCCTTTAACCTTCAAATAAGGGGACAGGGACTATTATTTTCCTCATTTGACAAATAACAAAGCTAGGATTCCAGGGATTTAAAAGACTGCCCCAAGTCAAGCAGAACCCGATGGAGCTAGCGTCTGACTCTGGGCAGCCGCTCTAACCTCACACTATAGACCCCTCAGTCAAAGTCATGGGTTGATATTAATGAACTACAGCTGACAACAGTTCGTAAACAGTAATGTGCTATGCCAATACTACTTATCCTTATTTCTATCAATAGTTCTTTAAAAGTTTATATATTCTTATTCATAATAGAAAGTATATGTGTGTGCATGAGAAAAAAAGGGCAAGAGAAAGAGAGAGGGAGTGATGCACCCTCGATAGGGTCCCCTCATACCACAGTCGCCTTCCCTGGGCTGCCCAGCTCATCAGGATCTTGAGCACTCATGCATGCACCTGGCGTATTTTCAGGCTAACCCAGGGATCTGAACCCAGCACTGCAGTTTAGTTTGTTACTGACTGTGCCACCTGGTGGGGTTGTTAACAGCAGGTTTCGAGAACAAGAAAAGAATTGGACAACACTCGGGCCTCACCCCAAGTGGTCTGTCCTAGTAAATTTCAGAATTATGGCTGCTGCATCTTCTCCTTGGACCCACAGAGCATTGTGTTTTGGCTTCAGAGATAGAAAGTCCTTCTTCATACTAACTTCAGTGTCACCTCTGGTAGTATAGCCAACATTAAGGTCACCATTGGCCTAAGCAAAATATGATGTGCTTGGGTGCTAGTCACCTTTCTGCCCTATAGGGCACCCCAAAGTGCTAAAGCCTGAGGAGAGGGGCTTGTCTCCACAGTTCCCATCTCAGTCCTAAGCATGTAACTTCTAGGGCTTCAACGGAGACATTCTCTGAGGATGGAGGAATAGTGGTGGGTTGAGAGGGGCACAAAGAGGAAGTCTGAGCTGCCTCATCCCTTCCTCTTCTCAGCTCCTGCCATGGTCCTGTGTCTGCTCCTTTCTTCTGGAAATCCTTCACCCTTCATAGACTAGTACTCAGGACCTGGTGGCATCTCTGCAAGGCTTAGGGGAAAAGGGGTGTGAGGAACAAGGAGACCAGAAAGTTCAGCTGGGAGAAATGCCTCATCTTCAGGATAAAAGGTCTGCAAGCTCACTCCTTGACCTTGGCGGGGGCAGGGCCTGTTTCCTACTCTGCCAGTGAAGATAATGTTACCTGCCTCCCACGGTGAGCTCCTCTGAGCTCAGAGGCCAGATGACACCTCGCGGGGGAAAGGACTTGGCAAAGCAGGAGCTGAAATTCAGTCCAAGGGATTTCTTGAGGAACACCATAGTGCAGAAAAGGTTTCTGACTCGCCGAAAACAGCTCAGGGTCAAGGGCTTGGCTTACTGACCACTGCTTTAGGCTTCTCATGGACACCTGCTATGATGAAACATGAGACAAAAGGACAGACAGACAACCCACCCCTACCCAGCCCAAAAGGCCCCAGCTGTGCTGTGTGGGAGCTGGTCTATGGGCTCTTGTGCCTGCACATGAGTGTCTGCTTGTGCTATAGGGTGCACACCAAGGTCTCTCTGTTCACAAGGAAGGTCCTGCTCAACTGCCTGACTCTCTGGGCATGTCTCTGTGCCTACTGTGTGTACACATGTCCCACTGTGTGGGCCTATGCCTCTGTGTGTCTATATATGTGCCCATGACTTAGAGCATCCACTTTCCTAAAGCTGTTCAGGATTTCTTTTTTGTAAATGGAAACAGGCGCGTTGGTTTCCACACATCTGGCGACACAATGATTGTTTTGTGTGGTGTGGCTAGGGTGTTAGCAAGACCTTCTAAACTATTCCTCAAGACAAACACTTTCTCCTGGCACTCAAGCTTGGGATTGCCTTCCAAGTGTACCTTGAATCCATTCGACAAAGTTTTTTGTTTGTTTGTTTTATACTAATATAATATACAAATATGTAATAATTGTACATATTTGTGGAGGTACAATGTGATTTTTCAGCACATGAAGACAACACATAATGATTAAATGAGGGTAATTAGTATACTCATTTCAACCATTTGTCATTAATTTGTGTTGGGAACATTCAAAATCCTCTTTTTTTTAGCTACTCTGAGATATACAGTAAGTTATTATTAACTATATTCACCCCACTGTGTTTTATTACACTGGACATTGTTTCTCTTATCTATCTCTAATTCTGTTTCTGTTCATCAACATCTTTTCACTCCTGCCCCATCCTTCCTAATTTCTAGTAGTTATTAATTTGACGAGGATTTCTCAAATACTTGCTAGATGCCAGACACAGTGCTACGTGCTGGGGATTCCGGGGCAGATGCAGGACCATCACTAGCCCACTGGGCATCTGTGCAAATTAGGAAAAGGTACCCCTGTGATGGGGGTGGGATGCAGTCCTGTTGCCAGCTTGGTGGACAAATTATGCTTTTGCACAGAGAAAAAGTTTTGCAGGCAGGTGCAGACCCAAAGTAAGTGACATGGCTTGGGAAATAGAGGTAAGGAATGGACCCCACCCCACTCATGCCTTGGCTAAACCTGGCACCTTTGTCTGTTAAACAAAACATGCACTTTTCTTCTTTTTTTAAGTTTTGCCAGAGGGCACATGCACTTGCCAGAAAAAGACAGAGAATGGGAAAGAAAGAAAGCACCTCCCTCCCCTGCCCTGGGAATAGTCATCTACAATCCCTTCTCCATCTCCCTCCTTTCTGGATTTTTTTGGGGGGCAGGCACATACACACACCCAGTGTGTTTTTCAATCACCAGGTCTGGGACTCGAACCATGATTGGTCATGTGAGATCCATCTCCCTTAATCTCCAAGCCATAGACTGGCCCCAATACATAGTGCATCTTAAGACAGAAGCTTGAGAAATCTCCTGCCTTCTCCGGTATGTCTATCTACCTGTGTCACCTGTGTCTGTTGTGTTAGCCTGCGACATGCAGATAGGCCTCCCTGTTCCCACATCCTTGAGGATGGTACCTGCATGTGTGAAAAGCCCTGTGTGTGTGCATGCACCGATGGCACCATTGGCCATGTCCTCATCAGCCAGCAGCTCTCTTCTGGGTGGCTCTCTCAGCCTCCGTAGATGTTCCATGCTCCCTAACAGGACCCCAGCTCTCACTGAATGCTCTCAACAGTGTATCTAATGACATGGGCATGACAGCAACTTGGTTCTAGAGACCAGGAAACGAAGGCCCAGAAATGTCCAGCACAAGCCCGGATCACACTGCCTACTGGCTTTCAGATTCAGTCCGGGTGAGACACAGCTCTGCCTGCCTCTTGGACCAGCCCTGACCCTTATGACCCGCAGTCAGCACCCTGCTCTGAGCTCCTGCTGTCCTAGTGTGTGCAGCTGTTATCTGACTCATACCCCTGAGGTGTTGTCTTAAGAATGTGTTCTAGGGCGGGCCCCGTGACACAGTGGAGAACGTTGTACACTGTGTGCATGCCATTAAAAACCATACTGTAGCCCACAAGGACATACATCGATTATATGTGAGCTAGAAATCAAAATTTAAAATAAATAAATAAGCGAACCACTGTGTGAAAAGAATCAGATCCTGGCTGAGTGCAGTTTGAATCCTGACCCTGAAGCTTGCAAAACGTGCCAGGAGTGTGTGCAGGCATGCCCAGGATCCTGACAGGAAGGAAGAATGGAGGAAAGAGGATTGCAGCATGACAAGGCCCTGTTGGAAAGATCTCTCTCTTTCTCTCTTTCTCCCATGTACATGTACATATACCCACTGGCATTAAAAACAAAAACAAAAACAACCAACCATATTTTTTTTAGAGGTTTTTGCTATAGTGCGTGTGCGCTCGCCAGACAGACAGAGAGAGACATAGAGACAGAAAGCGAGAAATCACCCCCTCAGGGGTGATGGCCACGCCACAATCCCTTCTCCTCCATTCTCCCCTCGGAATCTTGGGCACGCACGCACACGTGCCCGGCGTGAGTTTTAAGCCACCGGGTCCGGGACACGAACCGCGGTCGACTACGTAGGAGTCCAGCGACATAGCCATTATGCTAACTGCTGGTCCCAACAAACAATCATATTAAAAGAAAAGTTTTTCACATTGTACTGCCTCGCTGACAAGGTCATCTATTTCTGAGTAGGGACTATGTCTGTTACCCCTTGTTGCCTTGGCTTCTCATTCTTCATGGTAGTGGTGCTGCTGCTAACAATGATGGTGATGGGAGGACAACTCATCCCCCTGCCTGCAGCCACCTCCCAGTCTGTCTCCTGGAGCATAAGCTCATGGCGTAACCCTGACAAGCTGCTGTGTTCCTTGAAGGAGAGTTTTCTGATTTGAGAGTATGGCCTGGAAATTCCAAAGGGGGCTTTGCAGGGGGAGGACAAGGCAGAGGGAGTATTCCCTCTCTTCCTCTGGAACCTGTATTCTGGCCAGGCCTTCTCTGGCTCCCACCCCTGCATCCCAGGCACTGGGCTCTGCAGGCCTGGGTGGGGAAGCAGTGGAAAGGAGGAGACTTCTGTGGCTGTGGTACAAACTATATGGTCTTTCCAGTATGTTCAGAAATCCCACAGAGGTCTGAGCCAGGCAGATCTGACCCCCCATCTACCCACCACCCCAGGGCAGCCTGTCTTGATAGGATGGTCTAGGCCTGGGAGCTACCTGACAATAGCCACAGAGTCTTGGCCATGATGCTTCAGGTCACCTGGACTCAGTCACCCCTGAGTCCTAGCCCCTGAGTGTCCCAGAAGTGGCAGCTTTGGGGCGGCATATTTGCTGTAGCTCATCAACTAACTTAGGACCCAGCAAGTGCCAGGCACTGTGCAGGAACTCTTTAGGTGCATTTTCTATCTCATGAAGGTAAGCTAGGTACACCCAGTCTACTCCCACAAGGGATGGGTGATAAATTCAAAAAGCAGTGCTAGCTAGCAGGAAGGACGAGCACACTGGGCCAAAGGGGTTTGGGAAGGCAACAGAGTAAGTGGGTTGGCCGTTTTCCAGGGAGAAGGCTCAGAGTCTGGAAGGCTGTCCTTGGGGGTGATGCACACACTATTCTATAATGTGTTGGCTTTGACCTCCCTCCACAGTGGGACCATGGACTCCTTCTGAGCACACCAGCACCCAGTCAAGAGAAAATTGACTTCTCAAAGTTGACATGTCTACTTTCTAGATGCATAAACTTGAAAGTGTGACGTCTCTTCTCTGAGGCTTAATTTCCTCAACTGTAAAACAGAGATAACTTTTGCTCTGAAGATTGTGCATATTTGGTTGCATCATTCTTTGAGAGAGTTCTCTCAAGGGAAACTTCTAACAATCCTTTACTAATTTGAATGAGGTGGAGAATGGTACTGTTTAGATTCTCTGATTTCTATTTATCAAGAGTCTTCATTTTCTCACAGAAAGGCAGGTACTATATTATTCACTAATAAGAGGTACTTAAGTTATAAAGAAGAATGGTGGTTGCTAGAGTTGAGGGAAAAGGGGAATGCAGAGTATCACTTAAGTATCACTACAATATGAGAAGTCCCCCATGAGGGATGGCCACAATGCAATCCCTTCTCCTTCATTCTCCTCTCAGGGTCCTGGCCACGCTCGCACATGTGCCCAGTGTGAGTTTTAAGCCACCAGGTACAGGATTCAAATCACAGTTGACTATGTGGGAGTCCAGTGACCTAACCATTATGCCCTCTGCTGATCCTGGCCTTTGGAAGCTTTAAGCCTCTCAGGAGAGACACGGTTGGCCCTGGTTACAAAATTTACTCTGGGGAGACAAGATTGTGCCTTGGCCAGTCCAGGGCAGTATGGATAAACTGCATGAGCCAGGATAGCCAAGGCTGTAGTGGCTCATAAAAAGGGGTGTCAATCAGGGGTAGAGAAGCCAAAAGACACTTGCTGTAAGGTCTGGTACTTGGATGAAACTTCTGACTTTATTCAAATATTTAATCATGTCTCATATGGTTGATTTTCTGCCTGTCCTTTTAATTTGTTTATGTTCATGTATTAATTATTTACTGCTACCTAACCAATTGTGATGAAAAGTAGTGACTTGAAATAACATTTATTATCTCACAGTTTTTGCACTTTCCGAATTCTGGAATGGCTTAGCTGAGTGGCTCTGGTTCATGGTCTCTAATGAGGTTCTGGTCACAACATCAGCAGGTGCTACACTGTAATCCGAAGGCTTGACTGGGCTGGAGGATGCACTTCCAAGTTCATGACTGTGACTGTTGGCAGGACTCAGTTCTGCACTGTTAGCCTGATTCTATGGTTCCTTGCCATATGGCCTGCATGAATGTCCTCACAACATGGTAGTTGGCTTTCCCAGAGTGAGTGATCCAGTGAGAGAGTGAAGAGGACGCCACATTGCCATTTATGACCTAGTTTCTGAAGTCATCACCTCTAGTCTCTCTTATTCATTAGAAATCATCACTAAGTACAGTCCTCCACAAGAGATAGAGAATCGGAGTTCACTTATAGAAGGGAAGAGGAGTATCAGAGAACTTATAAACATATTTTAAAACCTTCACAATTATAGATACTGTTTTTTATTTCTTTTTATTTTGTTATTGCCAAGGGACGAGTGCTCATCAGAGAGAGAAAAAGAGCAAGTAAACCCATCATTTAGCCTCCATTTAGGAAAACAGGCCATTGTTTATCAGTTCTATTGAGTTAGAACTGGCATATAATAAACTAAAGACAGCTAAGTGCACAATTTAACAAGTTTTGACCCATAGAGTAATCATCACAATCAAAATAATAAACATACCCATCACCACCACCAAAAGTTTCCTTTTACCCCATGGTAATCTATTTTTTATTTCCCACCCCACCTCCATTCTCAGGCAACCACTGATCTACTTACTGTCATTGTAAAATAGCTCATATTTTCTAAATGAAATACTTTGTTGGAACCTTTCACTCAGCTTAATTATTTTGAGATCCATCTGTGTTGTACCATACAGTCATAGATCACTCCTTTTTATTGCTGAGTAGTATTCCACGGTGTGGCTTTATGAGTTTGTATATCCTCTCAGCTATTGATGGATATTTGCATTGTTTCCAGTTTTGGGGTCATTACACATAAAGCTGCTACAAACATTTGTGTATGATTTTTTGTGTATATCTATGATTGTATTTCTCTTGGACAAATATCTAACAGTGCAATTGGTTTATATGGTAGGGTATGTTATCTGGCTTGCCATGGGCTGTCTCACAAACCTGTCAGTAGACACCCAGGACTTGTCTATTGTAGTGTCCCACATAGCTTTGATCAGAGTCTAATCTCATTTGCTTTCCAGATGTCTGAAGCATGATTTAATAGTAGTTTGCTAAGTATCATGTAGCAAGGGCTAGGCATTGGGGTAAAAGTCTCTCCCTCATATTCATGATCCCTAATGATCCCAACTTTTTCATATCCACCCATTCTGTGCATAGCAGCCAGCCCTTCTATGTATGCTTCAGATAAATCGCCAGCCACACACACCTCCACCAGTAACTCTGGATTAAAAGACCCCAGATCTCCCCATGCTCCAAGAGGTAGATCTTGCCCAAACTGAAGTTAGGGATGATGGTAACCAGCTTCTTCTCCACCAAAACCTCCCACCTTACAACAGCCAAAGACTTGCAGCCTTCTCAGGTCCCTCGGCTGAGGAGGCCTCCCTCACTATCCTGATTTCTCAGAAAGGCCTTCAGGAGACACTATGGCCACCACTTTCTCACCACAGTGTGAGCCTGCCTCCCAATCTCTTTCTATTTGCATAACTGTTTTTTTTCCCAGTTTCATTTATTGACAAATCACTCTTTCCCCATTGGTTGAACATATGATCTCTATTATATGCAAGTCCTAGGCTGCATGAATCTGTTTCTGCACTCTCTATCAATTGATTGATCTGTCTAGCCCTGTGCCATAAAGGGCTAACACACTATTTTAACCATGATAGCTTCAAAATAAGTCTTAATATCCAGTTTGGCAATTCTGCTCTCTGCTCTTGGCCCTATAGGGAAAATAAAGTTTTTCCCAAATAAATTTTTGAATTATTTTTCCAAAAGAATTTTACAATGATCTTCTCAAGTTCCATTAAAAAAAAAAAAAACAACCTTGTAATAAATATTCAGTGGAATTGCATCTAATTTATAGATCATTCTGAGAAGAATTGTCATCTTTATGATAATCAGCTTTCCTGTGGTCAAAAGACAAATTTACAACAAATTTAGTTTAAAGATTTCTTTTAAGTTAATTTGTTTTAAGTTCATTTATTCCATGACTGAGAAAGACAGAGATAGGAGACAGAGATCCTTGATAGGGTCTTGCTGCCACAGTTCACCCCCAGCTCCAGCTAGCACTGATAATGGGCACTTTAAACTTGAACCCAGAACCTTCCCATGTGGGTCAGCCTCACAGAAGTGTCACATTTTACTGCTGTGTCACCATCTGGCCCCCGAGTTTAAAGATCTTAATTGACTTTTATTTGTGATTCTAGAGTTGGGCCTCATTCCATAAAACATGATCAGTGTCCCTATGACTGACCAGAGGTTGGTTATATAGACACAGAAGGGCTGAGGAAAGCAGAAACAAACAAAAAGAGGACTGGTTGTTTCAAAGTTAATTTCCCTGTAAAGGTTAAGACAGAGGGGATTTCCTTATCATGCTGGCTAAAACTGGCCTGTCTGGGGATCTGGCTTTTATCTTTCACTCTCCTGATTTCTCGGAAAGTCAGTTAAACAATTTAATTTCAACTTGGTGGACTGGAACTTCAGCAAGAGTAACTCCATTTGGGTTTGGTCTCTTGGGCTTAGGGCAGGTGCTCAATCCAAGATAATGGCCTTTTATACATTTATCTAACACTACCCATAAATACATAAAGGGTTTTTCCTTCAATTTATGCTTTCTTTTTTCCTTTCTTTTTGTGAGAGAGATTTTTGTTATAGGTGGAATGTACTATTCACTGGAGAGACAGACAGAAAATGAGAAATCACCCCCCAGGCAGGATGGCCACACAGCAATCCCTTCTCCTACATTCCTCTCTGAGGATGTTGGGCATGAATATACATGCCCCACATGAGTTTTAAGTCACCAGGAGTACTTGAACCATGATGGACTATGTGGGAGTCCAGTGATGTAATCATTATGCCATCTGCTGGTCTTCAATTTATGCTTTTAAAATAGCTCTTAACATTACCTATTATTCAACATCTTCTTTAGATTTATTCCTGCATATCAGATATTCTTTCATTCTATTGTAAATGATGCCTTCTCTTAAATTGCATTTCCTAGTTATTTGCTGCTAGTATAGAAATGCAACTGATTATTGAAAATTAATTTTATATTCAGGTACCTTGATGAACTTTTGAGGCTTTTAGAGTATTGTCTCTCATAGACTTAAATTTGACTGCAATTTTGACTGGTTCAAGCCTTTCCTTTTTTCTCCTTTTTGGCACCCTATAGGTATTTTCAATTCGAGGTTGTTCATTTTTCTTTTTTTTTTTATTTCAAGAAATACAAATTTCTATTACTTCGTAAGTTTTTTCTTCTCCATTTTTATTTCTCTTTCTTTCTGATAACTCCAATTGTCTAGTTATTAGCATTTCCACCTCTAAAACCCATATCTCCTAACTTTTCTTGCATGTTCTTCTTTCCTTGTTTTTGTTTGAAGGTTTTTCTCATTTCATCTTCTGGTTTGTGAATTAACTTCTTAGTTGCAACCATCCTGCTCTCTGTCCTTTTGTGTTCTTTAACTTACATGTATATCTTTATAACTGGTATTTTTACTTGGTTCCTTTTTTATGAGTTCTTAAAATAGCTGCATATTTTGACTGAGTGCTCATTTTCTCTAGAGCCTTGGCTACTCAATAAGATAGTAACATGCGGGGAGCCAGACCCTAGTCCATGGAAAGTTCAAAAGACTCAACGGATGGCAATGAGTGAACCTGAAGGTAGAGAGAGCCTCAAGTACTTGAAAACCGCAGCCCCACCCAATGCCAGCTAGTCCAATAGCCACAGCACACACAGTGCCAGGACCACGGGGTTTTAGGGTACCCACATAAATGTTTTATTTCTAATTTATTTTAATATCAAGAGATAATAAATGAATTTAATAATGATGTCTATATAATAATGAATCCAGCCAAGTTTATATTCATCTTTATATTAATGCCACTGTAAAAATAATTTTTAACATATTTTATAAAGGGTGCCCAGGACCTAGTAATGTCATATGCTGCTCTGTCTTCACCTCATAAAACATAATCACTGCTGGAACCAGCAGTTAGCGTAATGGCTATATCACTGGACTCCCACGTAGTTGACCGCGGTTCAAGTCCCGGACCCGGTGGCTTAAACTCAGGCCGGGTGCGTGTTCGTGCATGCCCAAGATCCTGAGAGGAGAAAGGAGGAGAAGGGATTGTGGTGTGGCCATCCCCCCTGGGGGGTGATTTCTTGCTTTCTGTCTCTCTGTCTCTCTCTGTCTGTTTGGCAAGCACATGCGCCCTATAGCAAAAACCTCTTAAAAAAAAACCATAATCACTGCTCACTCTATACTTGGCCCTCTGTGTCTGTGGGTTCCACATCCAAACATTCAACCAAGCTCAGATTGAAAATATTTTCAGAGAAAATAAGCAATAAAAAATAATCATATAACAATAAAAAATAAAAGATTCAAAAGCAATACAATATAAAAACTATTTACATAGTATTTTCACTGTAATAGTGTTCTAAATAATCTAGAGAAAATTTCAAATATTTCAAGGAGGATGAAATACTTGAAGTTATCTGCTTGTATAGATTATACATAAATACTATGCCATTTTATAAAAGACTTAAGCATGTAGATTTTGGTATCTCAGGGATCCTGGAACCAACCTCCCTTTCTCTTCTCCCCAAGATACTGAGGTATAAATATATAAGACAAGCATCAGGTCAAGTCTGGTCTTTACTTCCCTCCTTGCTCCAGAGAAAGAAGTGGATTGGGAGGTGACACTTCTCACAAAGTAATTCCCCAGCCCTCAGGATTGGAAGGAGATGGGATAGAAAAGGTGGCCAGTTGTTCCCCACCTCTTTTTTTTTTTTTTTTTTTGGGACAGATTTTTTTGCTATAGGGCACATGTGCTCACCAAAGAGACAGAGGGACATAAAGAGAGAAATCACTCCCTGGGGGATGGTCATGCCACAATCCCTTCTCCTCCATTTTCCTCACAGGATTTTGGGCATGCAAGCAGATGCACCCAGCATGAGTTTCAAGCCACCAGGTCTGTTACTCAAACTGCAGTCGACCACGTGGGAATCCAGTGCCTTAACCACTAGACCACCTACTGGCCCCAAGGCCCCCATCTCTTTTTGTCAGTCCTCCTGAGCCCAGGTCCCCTACACAGCTCTGATTTTACTTCTGAGGCACCGTAAGTATGACAGCAGGACTTGATTGATTCAAGGAAATGAAGATGAAGAGTCAAGTGCAAAATGCTAACCATTCCCTTCCTCATTTTTATTCTCCCAGGGGAGTGCTAGAAGTTGGACTGCTTCTAGTCCCAGGCCAAAGTCACTACCTACACAAAAGAAATCAAAACAGAGCCTATCTTTCCGGGGTAGGGGGGTCCTCAGATTTTTCTATCTCAAAGTTTCTTCTGGCTTCATCTTGTGGGAAGAAAGCCAGCAGTTGTGCTCTTTAAAGATGCAAACCTTGGGAACAGCAAATGACATAATAGTTACATTGCTGGACTCCCATGTAGTCAACTGTAGTTCAAGTCCTGAACCTGGTGGCTTAAAACTCACAGCAGGCACGTATGTGTGCGTGTGCCCAAAATCCTGAGAGGAGAAAGGAGGAGAAGGGATTTCGGTGTGGCCATATTCCTGGGGATGGGGGGGTGGGGTGGGAGTGGTGATTTCTTGCTTCCTGTTTCTCTGGTGAGCACACGTGTCCTATAGAAGAAATCTCTCTTAAAGAAAAAAAAAAGATGCAATCCTTACTTTGTCACTCACCTGGCTGCAAAGCAAAGTCTCTGGTGCTTTCCCATTGGGTTACTGGGTTTGTAACCGGACTCATTTGGAAGAAAGGAGAATTTATTATAACCTCTGCTCCTAACCTATTCCAAGCTCATCTCTGCTACTTTTTCCCTGCTCTCTCCGAAGAGAGGTGTTGACCTGAATGCTCCACATTGAGAGCTGCTGGTTTGGTCCCTCTGAGAAGTAGGTGAGACAGCTATGCAGTAACAGATCACGTGGATCCCTCCGTCCAACTTGGATGGGCAAGTTGACTTTGCAAAACGGGCAGCCTGGTATTCTGTGGACCTGGCCGTGTGTCTCTCCTCTTCCCTTGATTTCTTCCATGCAGCCCCAGCCAGAAGTTGGTGAGTTGACAAGCTTTGGATTTAGGGAAAATAGGAAACCTTATTGAGCTCAGAGTTTAAGCCTTGTGTCTAAGCTTATGCTTATGTACTTGTTCAGCCAGTAAGTGCAATTTTGATTTCTATTTGGCTCCTGTTCCTCCCAATGAGAGTTTTCTGGGGCTGAGAGGTAAGGAGGACAAATAATCAGGAAGACAGGAGTCTGATCTTTTTTTTTTTTTTTTTTTTTTTTTTTTTTTTTTTTTTTTTTTTGAGACATTTTTGCTATAGGGCGCATGCGCTTGCCAGAAAGACAGAGAGAGACAAAGAGATAGAAAGTGAGAAATCACCCCCCGGGGGGATGGCCACGCTGCAATCCCTTCTCCTCCTTTCTCCTCTTGGGATCCTGGGCACACACACACACGTGCCCGGTGTGAGTTTAAGCCACCGGGTCCGGGACTCCAACCACTGTCAACTAAGTGGGAGTTCAACAACATAGCCATTACGCTAACTGCTGGCTCCAGGAGTCTGATCTTTAAGGATTTCTGATGCACGCCATCAAGGGCCAACCACACCCCTTCCCTTTTGATGGTAAAGGTTTCCCAGCCCCTCTGTGACCTAGCTGCTGCCCTACCATTCCAGTTATTTTGTCATTTCACCTCAACCTATCGTGTTCCTAACTCCTGCCTTTCCTATATGTCCCCAACATTTAGTGTTGTGCCTGCAGTTGGCATATAGATATGGAATGGACAGAGTTAAACAGGTAGTGTTACCCCCACTTCCTGGATGTAACTCAGAGAAACTAAGTAATATACCTGAAGTCCTACAGCTAGTAGTGTTGGATCTGGGATCGACCTCAGCTGGCTCTTCTCCATGGCGAAGAGCCTTTCCCTGGCACAGACGTGTTTGCATCCACAGAGGGGAAGTTCAGCTCACAGAGATTTCATGCTCTGGCACTGACAGTTTGTTCTTCTGTTCACTTATCTGCCCCCTATCTTCCTTATGAGCAGAGGTACTGTGGGCATAGTTCTTATTAAATTAAGCATGAGATGAAATCATTTATTCAAAATCTTTTACCTGTCCTTTTCCCCAGGGCAGTTCTTTATTAGTGATTTCTCACACTTTCCAAGTGACTCAGTTAGTGTGATGGATGGTGTGCCAGGGGAAGAGAGGGAGGAGAGAGAGACACAGAGAGAGCCAATAAAGGCTTACTGGTGGCTGGAAAGGAGAGCCCGGCATACACAGCATGAAAGAAAGAGGACATAAAGCTTGCTCTGAAGGCGCTGTGCTTCCAAAGAGCTCTGGGAGCTGCCCCAAATGCCCTCACAGAAATCAGGGCCTCTGGGCCCAGCCAGTAGTGCGCTGGGTAAGGCAGCTAGATCCCACATGGCCAGCTACACAGTTCAAGTCCCAGACTTGGAGGCTTGAAAAATACACCAACCAGGTGCATGTGCATGTGTACCCCAAATCCCAAAAGAGTGGAGTAGGGATTGTGGCCAATATAACTTTGTGTTTACTTTCTCCTATATCATTTTCCTATAGCTTCGATATTTTCCCCTCAAAATTAAAAGAACAAAAATTTCCCAAATCTGAGAATGGGCTCATTTGGCCCTTTAGCTTCTTCTCTTCTCAGTTCTAAGTGTTGCATCGCTCAGTGGCCAGCACCTCCTGGACCTGAGTAAGGTTCAACACGCTCAAGCCCCAGCCCAGCCTTCTTTGGTGTTTCAGCCTTCTGAAAACCTGGCTTCATCTGCCCACCGTCGCCTCTCTGCTTCCCACCATAGCACTTCTCTCCCTGGGCATACAGGGGAACCTAGGCTTTCTCATACTGTGTTACTTTGTGAGGATGGTTCTTGCCAGGCCTTTCACAGAAAGTTTTCAGGTTTTCAGAACATTGACCACCTTTGTAGCAGAGATGTCTACACAATGAAAATGAGAAATTTCACATCCGCCCTCCTTCACTCTGATCAAGGCTCCTATCTGGTGGGTGTGCAACTATTTTTGTCTTTCTCTATTAGAATGTATGCACAGAGACTTTGTGTACTTACTTGATGCTTTGGTATCTTCGGTGTCTAAAAAAGAAGCCAGGTATACAGCAAGTGTCTAATAAATATTTGTTGATTTAATGAGTGAACAAATTATTAGAACAGATTAAAGTCCTTCCAGGGAGCAGCAGTAGAGGCAGTACAACCAGAGGTTGAGAGTGGCCCCAGTCACCAGTAATGACAGAGTTTGACAGAGGGACTTCAGCATCTGTTGCCAAGGGGATGACTAAATAGCCATGCCACTACAGCTGTGTTGTTCCCAAACAAGAAAATATTTTCCAACTGCTGGTTTAGCCTCCCTGAGATCTGGCCGTTAAGTGCATTTAAGGTTGTTTCCTATTCTTGACTTCTGGTATCCTTTCCAAAAACCGTCATTAGCTGAGTTAACCCAAATATGTCTTCTCTTTTTGCAAACAGAAGGACCTAACTCATGCCAAGAGGTAGAATACTATCCTCATGCCTAAATCTAAAAGTTCAGCATATAATTTAAAAATTTTTTACTGCTTGTTTTCTTGTTTTGTTTGCTTCGTTTTGTTTCATTTTTCTTGACTAATCTCAACTTGTTCCAGATTTCAGGAAATCCAAAACAACACATGATAATGTTGTCTCAAATTTTTTTATATCGTTCATAACCTCTTTCCAAACAAATCTTTCTCACATCTCCGGTCATTTCTTTGACTTTCCTTCTGTTTGTAGAATGACTGGTCTAGGGACCAGCAGTTAGCATAATGGCTATGTCGCTGGACTCCCACGTAGTCGACCGCGGTTCGAGTCCTGGACCCGGTGGCTTAAACTCATGCCGGGTGCGTGTGTGTGCGTGCCCAAGATCCTGAGAGAAGGGATTGCGGCGTGGTCATCGCCCCTGGGGGGTGATTTCCTGCTTTCTGTCTCTCTGTCTCTCTCTGTCTGTCTGGCTAGCGCACGCGCCCTATAGCAAAAACCTCTCCAAAAAAGAAAAAAAAGAATGACTGGTCTAAGGCTATGAATTCTGATTATGCCAAAGTGCAAGGCAGGGTTTTTATTTTTTTATCCCAAATTATTTTTCAGAGAGGAGGGAATCACTTACTGTCAAGTGCTTATGAATGCTTCTATTAGCGGCACTCTTTAAATGACTTTATTCTTAACAACAAAGAGCTGTTGGAAGAAGATTTTGAAAAATCCAGTGCTTCTTGGTTTTAGCTGGAATCTTAAGTGGCTTAGGAAAATAATGACAATCAGATCCCATCTGTGACCGATGATATTAGAATCCCTGGGGTTGGTGCTGGGCATTGGTATTTAAAAAAAAAAAAAAAAATGCTTCCCAGCTGTTTCCAGCATATATAGCAAGGGCCGAGAGACTTTGTTCCTGAAATGACCTCAATTCTTGCTAATTTTGTATATTTATAAAAGGCACTTCTCAGAGTCCAGGGAGCTACAAAAATTTTACTTGGATTTTGTCTTTATTCTTGGGGGGTGTGACTTCCTTTTCTTCTTATCAACCCATTCTCAGGAAACTGACCAGCTCAACCACACCGAGGTGTTAATGAATGATAACACTTAATGTGTTAGTGAGCTTTTTAACAGTTCACAAACAGTAGGGGCCATGGGGGACCTTCTGCATCCAAGTCCCTCTCTCCCGCATCATACTGGTGGCCAGCTGCTTCCTGTAAGGCCCGTCTGGATTCCTAAGAGGAGCTCTAGGGCTTCCAGCCATAAAAATAAAGTGTTCCAGAGCCATAGCCAGCTCTGGGCTTGTGAACAGGGCAGTGTCCCTTTAATTTGCTGCTGGAATTGGGCAGCATCTGAGATCAGGACCTTTGAAATATTTATCTGCTTGCTATTTATCTGTGCAGGGTGCAGGGGAAAGGAGAGGTCCTGGGAACTATGCCCAAAGCCAGAGAGAGGACAGGGAAAACTTTGCTAAATTGTTTTATTAGCTTTCACTGTACTTTTTTATTTGATTATGAAAGTAACAAGCTTACTAGAGAAAACTTGGAAAATACAAAAAGCGTAAAGAAGAAAACGAATGATTTCTACGCCTACAACTCAGAGATACCCTTCCTATGTTAACGGTTGGGTTTATAAAGATATCTAGATATCTTTTAAGCTTGCACATATGCACCGCATGTAATTACCGAGGTTGTTGCAGCCTCTTCCTTCTCACTGAACATTCTATCATAAGTACATCCCCATGTTATTAAAAGTTATTTTCAACGTAATTTGGAATGGCTCCATCATATTCCCTTATTTGCTATTTTAGGTTTTATTTAACTAGTTTCCTTTTGTTGGATATTTAGGTTATTTCCAAGTTTTCACTTTTTTGACTATCATCTCACAAGTCTGCTCATATTTCGAATTAATCTTTAATTTAATCTTTGACCAGAAAGTCAGAAAGGTACAGAGAAAAGCACACTTTCTCTTCTTTTTTTAATTGAAGTGACATTTGTGCAACATAAAATTCACTACCATTTTAGTAGTTTTTGGTACATTCACAATGTTGTGCAATCATCACCACTATCTCGGTCTAGAACATTTTTATCACCCGAAAAAGAAACCCTGTACCCATGAAGCAGTCACTCCCCATCCTCCCTCCAATCAACCCTTGCAACCTCTAATCTGCTTTCTGCCTCTGTGATTAAAGCACACTCTTCTTGTGCTCAGGAATACCCAGATTCAAATCCTGACCCACCTACTGACTAGGCTTGTGACTGTAGAAAGGTTATTTAGCCTTCTTCAGCCTCAAAATCCTCATGTGTAAAAACTGAGCCCTTGACAATGTAAATGAGATACATATGTAGGGAAAAAGGCACGGCCCGTAGTAGATGCTCAATCATTTTAAAAACTTAAATATTTCAGTTAAAAAGGACTTTTGGCAATAATGTAATACGATCTCTGCTGATAAGGAAACAGGCCCAGAAGAAGAAAGTAAATAGAATCCTCCCAGCGTAGCAACTCTAGATCTTAGGTCTATACTCATTTGCACACTTGTCTACAGAATACTCATCTAATTCAATGGACCCACTATAGAAAGGGATAGCCCAGTGCAGCTGCACTCGAGTTTATGTTGACACTGGTCTGTATGCACGTTCTGAGCTGATCATGCTCTGCTTCCTGTGAAATACACAGTCCGTACTTTGGACGGTCACAGACCGCCCTCAGGCTCAGCAGTTTGCGGAGGCACCGGGAGTTCCAAGCAGCTGCCTCAGATTAGTATTTGGGAACCCAGGCATCTGGTAACTGTTGTACTATTGTCTCCTTTTGTTTTCCCAACACACCTGCAAAGGTGCTAAATAAACCAGATGTGACGGTCTCAAAATACACGGATTACTTATTGTTACGAAGGGAATAAGGGTCACTTTACAATGGAAAAAGCTGGCGAAAATCACCTTATCTAAGTAGTCAAACTCGGCATCACCAATAATGGGACAAACGGACAACACCTGCTCCTGATGCGATGCACTGGGAAAGACGTGATATTATCTAAGTAGTGTTCTTGCCAAAAATGCCTAACCTTCTGTCATGAGGATACCAAATCGGGCAAAACCCAAATCAGTCTTCAGACAACTAGCTCGGGCCCTTCTACACTGTCAATGTCATGAAACACAAAGACCGCAGGGGGACTGTTGAAGATTAAAGGTTGCAAGAAGGGCTTGACAGCTAAGGACAATGTGATTCCAGAAAGAAAAAACATATTAGGATAATTGGGGGAGCCTGACTATGGACTGTTACATAATATTGTATCATTTTTCATTTCTCAAAGATGGTAATTTTATTATGCTTATAAAGGAGGACATTCTAAAGCATCATGATGTTTGCAACTTACTCTTGAACAATTTAGCCAAAAATACATAGATATAGAAAGAGAGAGATAAATAAAACAAGTGTGTAAACGTGTAAAATGCTCACAGTAAATAAGTGTAGGGGAAGAGAATATGGGTATTCATCTTACTCTTCTTTCAACATTCCTGGGTTTGAAATTTTTCACTTAATAAAATTATGAAAAAATAAATCCAGTCCACAGAAATAAACTACTTGAGCTTTATAGTGCTTAAAATTCCTTGACCAATATTTAAACATTGGGGAATGTTACTTAAAAATCTAATTTCCAACTTCTTTCAGAAAACTCTCATATCTGGTCACACCCAGCCCACATTTTCAGCAAGGCAGCAACTGGTGCTGTTAAGTGGTCTCTTTCTGCTTTAAAAGGCCTCTGCCCTGCCCCCCAAGGATGCATGCATAGGCTCTTACAGCCACTGGTATAGGAGCATTTGACTAGGAAAGCTTTGTAGGAGAGATTTCCATGTTGAACTCCATATCAGGAAGAAGAAAGTTCAAGATTAGAAACCCTTAAAACCTTGCAGCAGAACCAATCAATCCAGCCTAACTGCATAACCACGTCACTCCTGCCACACAGATGGTTCATGAGTATGGGGTGGGGGGAGGCTGAGCTTTGTCCTTCTGACTGGGGATTCTTAGAGCCCCACCTTCACCAGATGAAGGGCTTCCTGAAAGCATCTGCCCTTATATTGTTTCCAGAGCAGGTGTCTGCTATAGCACACACCATTGACAGCCAGCAACCAAATAACACCAACACCCATAATGACTATTCCTAACGAAATATTTTACTCAGAAGCTTGTAGCCTATTGGTGGCCAACATGGCACCATGATGCCCATCTTCTTGGCCAACCAATTACAGATCAAAGCAGGCCAGAGTGAGAGCAATATCTCACGTCCTTGTGGTAAATTATGACAATTAACTAAGGTGAATCTAATTAGGAGACACATATGCATGCCTTTCATCACACCATCATAATAGGATAATGTCTTTGTCATTGGTAGAAGAGAAAGAAAACTCCAATTCTGGTCTCAGCCTCATTACCGACTCACTCTACAAGGCTGGGTGAGGCAATTTACTATGGGCCTGCTGATGCCTCATCGATCAACTGGAGATAATTTTCCTGCCATGCCTACTTCACTGGGATGTTATGGTGACAAAATAAGATAATACTTAGAAAGGTTTTGGAAAATATTAAGAAACACTGAAATGCTACTGATGTACTATTTGGGAACTGTACTATTTTTCCCCCCAGAGGTATCTTCTCCATTCAAGGTCACCTAGTCTATTTTTCTTTTGGTGGGTTTTATTTTCCTTTCTTCTTTCCTTCCTTCCTTCTTTTTTTTCTTCCCTTTTTTCTATCTTTCTTTCTTTTTATTTTGCAATTATCTCTTATTCCAAACTTTCCCTTACTCCATTCTAGAGTTCTTTTTTGTTGTTGTTGTTGGAGAGGTTTTCTTTTTTTGCTATAGGGTGCGTGCACTCGCCAGAAGGACAGAGAGAGACAGAGAGACAGAAAGCAAGAAATCACACCCCGGGGGGATGGCCACACCTCAATCCCTTCTCCTCCATTCTCCTCACTGGATCTTGGGCACGCACGCACACACGTTCGGCTGAGTTTAAGCCAGGTCCGGGATTCGAACCGTGGTCGACTACATGGGAGTTCAGCAATATAGCCATTATGCTAACTGCTGGTTCCTATTCTAGAGCTCTTAAAGCTCTAAAAGATGGGCTTTCCTTGAAGACTCTGACCTATATACAGATGAGGCCTGGGCTCTTGAGTCATAGGATTTTCACAGGAGAAAGGATACACCTTATCAGGCCAACTGGTAGTGGGTGGTTAAGACCACATGGCCCACTATGCAGTTGGAGTCCTGGACCCAGCAGCTTGAAAAATATATTGAGGGTGGGGGTGTGTGTACCCAAAATTCTGAGAGGAGAAAAGAAAAGGGATTGCATTGGGGTTATCCCCTCCCCTCAAACCCCAGGGGTGCTTTCTCACTTTCTCTCTCTGTCTTTCTCCAGCAAGCACACACATTCTATAGCAAATTTTTAAAAAATAAAAAGAATGGGCCTTATCTTTCTCCATAGTTCTGGAGAGATACCAAAATGCTCTGCCTTGGACCCAGTATCAGGTGTGTGTTTGCTGAGTAAATGAGTAACTCAGGGATGTGGGTGGGTGCCTAACTACAGAAGGCTCAGTTGGGGAAGGGAGGAGGCAGAGTGGGTACAGGCAGCCATGTTCTCTTGTGCAGCAAGATACAGAGAGTAGAGAGACAGGGCCTGGGTTTCAGCTGAAAGAGAGAGAGGCCTTCTGCTCTGTTGTGTGGAGGAACTTCTGGTTTGGGCAGCTTCCCTGTCTTCCACCACAGTGATGTAGGGGCCAGTTGGGTAGTTCAAAATATTAATATAGTATAGACCATAAGGTCATAGTTAGGCAGGGTCAAGAACCCCTATACCTCATCTGCCATCTCATGGGGCCTCCAAAGACACCGCTCTTGGATTCACCAAAAGAAATGAAAAGGTCTTTACTTTAGCACTGCCGATTTCACTTTTTAGGTTTGTTTAACATTTCTCTGGTTTAAGAAAGATGTGCACGGGACCAGCAGTTAGCGTAATGGCTATGTTGTTGAACTCCCATGTAGCTGACCGTGGTTCGAGTCCCAGACCCGGAGGCTTAAACTCACACTGGGTGCGTATGCATGCATGCCCAAGATCCCGAAAGGAGAATGGAGGAGACGGGGTTGCAGTGTGGCCATCCCCGCTGGGTGGTGATTTCTCGCTTTCTGTCTCTGTCTTTCTCTGTCTTTCTGGGAGCACACACGCCCTATAGCAAAAACCTCTCCAAAAAAAAAATTAAAAAAGGAAGATGTGCACAGAAGGCTTTGGTGCTCTGCTTAGGTACGAAATTCCAACTAACTGCATTCAGCCTTGAGAACAATGAACTAAAGAATGTGAAGTGATTCACTGCTCTGAAAGCAGCCTTCCTCTATGCTGCAAAAGCCAACATACGCCTGTGAAGTCAGTTATTTCTGCCATTCAGAAAACGCCAGGCATGGGACCAGCAGTTAGCATAATGGTCATGTCGCTGAACTCCCACGTAGTCAACCGCGGTTCGCGTCTTGGACCCGGTGGCTTAAAACTCATGCTGGATGAGTGTGCGTGCGTGCCCAAGATCCAGAGAGGAGAATGGAGGAGAAGGGATTGCGGTGTGGCCATCCCCCCTGGGGGGTGATTTCTCACTTTCTGTCTCTCTGTCTCTGTCTGTCTGGCGAGCGCACACACCCTATGGCAAAAACCTCTCCAAAAAAAAAAAAAGAAAGAAAGAAAGAAAGAAAATGCCAGGCACTATATTAGGCTCCAAAGACAGAGATTTAAAATCAAAACAAAAGAAGGACTTCTATTCCTTCAAAGCACTTCTAGTGACAAGGAAGGGGGCAAGAAATGGACAAGAGAATGAGTGTCTGTGTGGGACCAGAGGATGCTCAGAGGGGCACTCCAAGCTTGGTCACCTGCCAGAAGGCATATGGGGACTTCTTGGAGCAGTGGAGGAGGGAAAAAGGGCATCAGACAGGGATCGTTTAAAATCAGTCAGTTTCAAAAACAAACCAAAACATTCTCGTGAGTGTGTAGGTACACACTCATGATGAGAATAGTTACACTTTTAATTGTCTAATCCTAATCTTAAATACTTCAAGCAAGCAAAGATTTGGGAAGATATAGTAGAGAAATGCAAACTGTGGGACCAGCCGATAGTATAATGGTTACATCACTGGACTTCCATATGGCTGACCGCAGTTCGAGTCTTGGATCCGGCAGCTTGAAACTCAACGGGCACATGGTCATGCATGCCCAAAAGCCCAAGAGGAGAATGGAGGTGAGGGAATTATGGCATGATCACCCTCCCTGGGGGGTGATTTCTCGCTTTCTATTTCTCTGCCTCTCTCTGTCTCTCCAGTGAGCGTATGCGCCCTATAGCAAAAATCTCTTAAAAAAAGAAAAAAGAAAGAAAAATGCAAGCTGTATAGGTATGTATGTAGAATTATAAAAATGAGTTCTTTTCTCCTCAAATTGTTATCATTGCCCCCCCCTTCCATGAAGCCCTCTTTGACTCCCTCCCATGTGATCCCTTCTCTTAGATAATCCTGTAGCACCTGTTCTGCTTCTCCTCTGTGGCAGGAATGACTTAGTGCCTTCTATGTGCCAGGCACTGTTGTAGGGGGCCAAGAACACACTAGTGTAAAGGGCAGATAAAGACTGATGCCTCATGGGACTTACAGACACATAAGAAAATTAAAAATTCCATATTTATAATATATGTCACATGGCAAAAAGTATGATGCAGAAACTTAAGTTGGAAAAGGGAATAGAGAACATGTATGCTTCTGTGTGTGTGTATGTGGGGGGGGGGGATGTATGGGTCAAGGAGGGCATACAGATGGGTTTGAGCAAAGTCTTGAGGAGATTCAGTGAGTGAGCTATGTTGTGGTCTCCAAGAAATGTGGTCCAGGCAAAGAAAACTGTAAGTGCAAAGCCTCGGAAGTAACAGGATGCCTTCAGGAGCAGCAGGGGTTAGTGCAGCTCACGTGGAGTGAGGGGTGGTTGGTGGGGATGAGGTCAGGACTACATTACACAGGACTTCAGTGGATATTATAAGAACATTGGCTTTTATTTTGAAATGGAAATAACTTTTAATGGGTGGGGGGGTGCTTACATGATCTGACTCCATGTTAACAAGGTCACTTATGCTGAGGAGAGACTATAGGGGTCAAGGGGACGTGACAGCAGTCTGGACAAGGGTGGTTGTGGAATTGGGCCAGCAGGTGGCATGTGGTTACGGCACTGAACACACACATGGCCAATGACAGTTGGAATTCCGGACCCAGTAGCAAGAGTAGTTGTGGAATATGTAGAGGTGAGCAGAGGTCAGCTCACAGGTCTGGCTATGGACTGAATTTGGATAGAAATAAAGAATGAAGTCAAGGACGACTCCAACACTTTAGGACTGGGCACCTAGAAGGGTGAGATCACCATTAACTGAGGGGGAAGATAGAAAGGGCTAGTGAGGTTTAGGGAAGAGTAGGAGTTTGGCTTTAGAGGTATGAAATTTGAGAAGTCTCTTAAACATCCAAGTGGAGATGTCAGGTAGGCAGGAGATGCGTATAGAATTTTTGGCTAGACACATGAATTGAGAGTTATCAAATTTATATTATTTGTGCATGGAGATCCATGAGGACAAAAACTGTCTTATTCACCTGACTAGGAGTGGCTTGCTTACCCGTAGTGAAGACTCAATATTTACAGAATACATGGAGATCTCCATTTGTAAAAACACAGTCAAGATTAATGGAGTTGTGAAAACAATGGCACCCTCCCTCCCACATGCACATGCGTGGATAATGGCAAAAGCACATGATCTAGAATGAGCTGACCTAGACTTGTGTCTTGTTCTATAGCTCAAAACTGGGCAAACTTGGGGATGTTGCTTAACCCCTTCTGGCTGATTTCCTCGTCTATGAATTGAGAGTAATCTCAGTAACTACATCAAAGGGTAGTTTTGAAGAATAAAGGAGGCCACGAGTGTGAAATGCACAAGTATCTGATAAATGGCAGTTATTAGTTTTGGGAATCAGGCAGAGGTTGGCAAAGACACACCTTCTGCCCCTCGGGCTTATTGTTATTTTCTTGTTCAGCTGAAGGACATTCAACTAAAGGACTTTGAGTCCTGAAGAGCCCCCAAAAGCTAGAATTCAGGATGCAGTGGGCTGATTTCTGTCTGATCAAATTCTCTCCACTGCAAAGGGTCATCAATTTAATGTCACTCCCAGCCAACACACATGGCCCAGGTGCTTTTCTGGACCCTTCAGCCCTAGCTCAGTTCTCCCTTCTCTCACCCCTTACAGCAATGACCTCCACAGTGTCAATAGTTATATAATACCAGGGTAAAGCTAGAAAATACTAGAATATTTATTTATACTTATTTTTATCTTAAAATATAAATAAATGGAAAATGTTCGACATCATTTGTCATTAGGAACATCAAATAAAAACCACAATGATACCATCCCATCTCCATTAGCTTAAAAAATACAAAACATAACATCAAAATCCTTGTTAATACTAAGTGCTGGCAAGAATTTGGAGCAACTGGAACTCTCATATATTTCTGGTGAGAATACAAATGGCACAGGCACTTTGGAAAACACTGGCAGTTTCACATAAAGTTAAACATATACTTGCCATACAAGCCAGCAATCCTCTAGGTATTTACCCTACAGAAATAAAAATTTATGTTCACACAAAATCTGTCCATGGATGTTTGCAGTAATTGTATTCATAATTGCCAAAAAACTGTAAACAACCCAGTTATCCTTCAGCCAAAGAACGGACAAACAACTGTGGCACATTCATACAATTGATGGAATACGACTCAGCAATAATAGGGAACAAAGTATGGATCAGACAACAACATGGTGAGGTTTAAATATATTTTGTAAGTGAAAGAAGCCACAGCCAAGAGGCTCCATATTGCATTATTCCATTTATATGTCATTCTGGAAGAGGGGCTGAGAATAGATCAGGGGTTAGGAAGAGCTGCTGACATAGAGGGAACATGAGGAAATTTGGGGGCAATGAAACTTCTGCAATATGCCTGGTGGTGGATACACTACTCTGCGTACTGGTCAAAATCCATAGAACTATACATTAATAATTAATTTTACAGCATATTAATTCTAAAAAATCAATTAAGATATGGGGTGAGGGACCAGTAGATGGTATAATGGTTATGTTGCTGGACTCCCATGAAGTCAACTGCAGTTTGAATCCCAGATATGGTGGCTTAAAACTCACACTGGGCATGTGTACATGCATGCCCAAAATTCCAAGAGAGAATGGAGGAGAAGGGATTGGAGCATGGCTATCCCCACTGAGGGGTGATTTCTTGCTTTCTGTCTCTCTCTTCACTGAGCACATGAGCCCTATAGCAAAAATCTCTCTAAAAAAAAAAAAAAAAAAAAAAAAAAAAAGAGATATAGGCTAAATCCAAAATAGGACCCAAACTGTAACAAATGAATATAAGTGTATTATAAATGGATAACACTGACACGGCAGTGAAGGAGACAATGAAGGAAAGAACTAACCTTCTTTGACTAGGTATTGTAAGACTCAAGCAAATAAACTGTGCATAAATAATGCAATTAGTAAATTTATTTCTAACAGGGACATGCATTAGCAATTTTGAAAATGGATATACTTGGGTTGAATAATAAGTAAATACATATTAAAGATTCTCACTATAGAGAAAGAAGTTACAAATAAGTAAAGGAGGAAGATTAAAATGAATTCTGTTTCCTTTGATTGGATTCAGTATTAACTCTATTTGTGGTAAAATATATGTGACATAAGATTTATCATTTTAACCTTTTTAATTATACGTCTCAAAGACATTAAGCACATTTGTCATGCTGTGCTACCACTGTACCATTTATTTCTAGATGTTTTTCATCACACCACACACAAACTCTATAACCATGCAACAATAACTCCCCATTCCCCAACATTTCCCACCCTCAGCAATCTCTATTCTACTGTATGTCTCTGTGACTATGCCCATTGTAGGTACTTCATGTAAGTGGAATCCTACAATATTTGTCTTCTGTGTCTTGTTTACTTCACTTAGCATACTTTCTAGGTTCATCTATGCCATAGCATATATCAGAATTTCCTTCTTTTTTAAGGCTGAATATTTCATTGTATATGACATATATACCATATGGACACTTGTGGTCTTAAACACACATACAGAAAGTTACAGAAATGAATACAGATGCATGTGTATCAATGTATTAGCACACATACATACATTTCCTCTCTCTGCCTGATGAAAGGGTGTAGAAACTATGGCACCCCAGTGGTAATGAGCACACCAAGACCCAGATCGTGGTTTGTACATGCCATTCTTGAATAAAAGGCATCAGGGCTCTGGAGAAGTGACTGATAGGCTGTGCTAGGGAAAATGCAAGATGACCCTGAAGTATCTTATGGCACCAGAAAGATGGGGGCATTATAAAAAAGGTCACAAGAGTCAACAGGAAGGAGCTTCCAATAGCCAAAGCTGGAACAATGTGAGAAAGAAAGAAATAATAGTGATATTATAACCATACAAATATCTATGAGTTTATACTAATTTGGATAAATAATTGAAGGAAAAAAAAATAATGTGAGGGTTGGCCCCATGTCTTTTAGGTCGAGGGGACAAGATCCCACATAGCAGACCACAAAATTCAAATCCCAGCCCCATTAGCCAAAGAAACATGCCAAGCACATGTGCATGTGTGCCCCAAATCTTGACAGGATATGAAATAGAAGAAAAGAAATCGCAATTGCAGCATGACCACAGCTTATTGTGATGGTGCTTTCTGTCTCCCTCGCTTTCTCTATCTCTCTGTCTCTCTCAGACAAGCACACATGTCCCTTAACAATTTAAAAATATATGTAAATAAATAAATAGAATATAAAGGTATCTCTTCCTTTCAGAAGACTTCTCATTATGAAATGTAGATGAGATGAGGAAAATCACCATTACACCACTATAGTGACAATCATCAAAGGCAATATTCACAACAGTCACTAAAAGTAATATGCAAATGCTGAGGAGAAAGAAAATGTTTGCATGAAATATTTTCCCCCAAAATATGCAGTAATTACAAAGGCTAAAATTGTAGCTTGTCAATGGGGAAACCCAGCAGATACAACCTTTACCAGTTGGTCAAAGTTAACAGGATAGTAATGAAACACATAGACATCCATAGCCCCTGATGATACACTGGGGAAGAGCACATTTGCTCTATGTTATTCTTGCTAAAACTGTATAACCACAATCTACATATCATAAAACCGCTTGCAAACCCACATTGAGGGATATCCTACAAAATGACACTGTCATGGGGGCCAACAGGTGGTATAGTGGTTAAGGTGCTGGACTCCCACATGATCGACCATGCTTTGTTTTGTTTTGTTTTGTTTTGGAGAGGTTTTTGCTATAGGGCGCATGCGCTTGCCAGACAGAGATAGACAGAGAGACAGAAAGCGAGAAATCACCCCCCCAGGGGGGATGGCCACGCCGCAATCCCTTCTCCTCCATTCTCCTCTCGGAATCTTGGGCACGCATGCACACACGCCCAGCATGAGTTTAAGCCACTGGGTCCGGGACTCGAACCTCAGTCAACTACATGGCAATCTAGCGACATGGCCATTACGCTAACTGCTGGCCCCAACCATGGTTTGAGTCCCAGATCCAGTGGTTTCAAAGTTAGACCAGGCACATATGCATGTATGCCCAAAATCCCAAAAGAAGAATGGAAGAAAAGGAAATGCAGCACGGCCATTCCCCACCACCCCTGTGGTGATTTCTCACTTTCTCTCTCTCTGTCTGTCTCTGTCTCTCCAGTGAGTACACATGCCCTGTAGCTTTTTTTTTTTTAAGTCATGGTTATGAAAAACAAGAAGCAGCAGACACTATCATAGATTGGACTGAGACTAAGATGACAAGACAACATATGCAATGTGTGATCCTGGATTGGATCCCAGAACATGGAAAGATATTAGAGGAAAAACTAGGAAAAATCCAAATGAAGTCTGTAATTTAGTTAACAGTATTGTACTAACATTACTATTTTAGTTTTGATCACTGTCCTATGAGTATGTAGATTATTAACAGGAGAAATTGAGAAAAGGTATAGGGAAACTCTGTTCTACTTTTGCAACATGTCTGTAAGTCTAAAATTAGTTCAAAATGAAAAATTCAGCAAGGAAGAAAAAAAAGCTTTGCTTTTCTCTGTATGTTTTCAAATACATATATATTAGTATAATGTGTGAATGAATGAATTTATAAATTAGTAATTACATATATATAATTATATATAGGTAGAATATAGGTGGGATATGTGCAAAGATGTTTAACTGGTAAGAGTACATAGTTTAAAAGATGTGGAGACTGCTGTCCTACAGCACCAGCAAAATAGGAATGCAGATAACTAGAGCAGTCAGGCTCAGAGAGACAGAAAGCAGAGGAGTGGTTCCTAGCATTGGGAGGAGAGGGGGAGGTTCAGAGAGACAGAAAGCAGAGGAGTGGTTCCTAGCATGCGGGGGGAAGGGGAGTTATTGTTTAATGGGTGCAGGTTCAGTTTTGCAAGAGGAAAAGAGTTCTGTGGACAGAGGGTGGTGATGGTTGCACAACAATGTAAATGTCCTTAGTGTCACTGAATTGTACACTTAAAATGGTTAAGATGGTAAATTTTATGGTACGGGTATCTTACCATAATTTTTTAAAGAAAAAAAAAAGGTGGCAGAGTATACTACTCAGCTCAGCACTGTCTTGCTCCTATATGCTTTTCGCAGGTTAAACTTTTCTCAGGTTAAGCTTCATGAGATCCAAGTCTGGAACACAGCTTGTTCTGTGAAGCAGAGCCACTAGGCTGGGTATCAGTCTGTATTTAGTACATAAACAGGCGTGACAAGAGATGGGAAAGGTCAGAGGGCAGAAAGGTAAACTTTCTGCATTTGTCCATTTGGGGAAAACCATTAACAAGGTTTCATTGAAGATTATCTTGATCTCCCAGAGACAAGACAAGCCTTCCCTCAGATCTTTGAGTCATGGTTACTCCGGGCTTGGGGGTTACCTGGGAGACCTTCCTTCCCTGCATCCCCCAGGGACTTACTTAGCCCAGGTCATGTGCCTTCCTTGGTTCTGGAGGTCTTCCTAGAGAATTTATGCTTAACCCATCTGCATTTAAGCATGAACCCATCTACACAGGGAAGGTTATGTTGTAGCGATAACAAGCCCCAAATCTCAGTAGTTTAAAACATCGGAGATTTATTTCCTGCTCATCCAATATGTATACCACAGGTTGCCTGGGGGTCCTCCTCTGTGCCATCATCCTCTCGGATCCAGTGTGATGTCAAAGCCACTTTCCAAAACACCATGGTGACTGCAGGTGCGAGCTCTCACAGCCTTTGCCTGGAAATCAATAGCTTGTTTTTGCAAGCATTTCATTAGCTAAAGTATGTCACATGATCAAGCACAATTTAAAATGGGTGAATCCTATAGAATCCTCCACAGGGAGAGCTCTATGTATTATTCATCAACGCAGTCCACCACCACTCTGTTTGGGCTCCCTCACCTCACTCCGTCCCTTTCCCCATTCAAAAATAAATTTTGGGGTAGGAGAGAAGACCACCCTACCTCCCCAGGCCCACCCTAAACACTATCCTATTGAAAGAACCCTTAAAGTCTCTGCCTCCTGGGAGTGAGACTTTAAAGCTCATTTAGGAGACTTTGTTTTGGGTGTAGGTCTCTGTAGCTTCCCTCTGAGCCTGTTCATTTCTTATTCCACTCACACACCCCAGGCTGGCTCTGCCAAGGTGGCAGCAAGGGTCCCACCCTGCTCCTTCTAGGAGCAGGCTCTTGGTTCCTGATGAGTAGCTCATGTGGGCTGCCCATAGGGGCCTGTGTGACTCATTAGCTTCCCAGAAGCTAATCAGCAACCAGTGATTAGTGATTCCACAGCCTATTTTCCCCTCTGCCCCTACTCAGAATCAGCAGCTGTAATCCTGGAAGATCAGGAGATTCCCTATCAGTCCTTTGAGTTTGTTTTTTTTTTTTTTTTTTTTTTTTTTTTTTTTTTTTTTTTTTTTTTTTTTAGCATCTGAGAAGTTTTATTAAAGATTTGGGGGAAGGTTACATATAATATAAAGAGTATCCAATTATTTCTGATATTATTGACAATATTTACCTAGTTTATTTACCTTTTTACTAATTTGTTTTTTATTTATTTATATATTTTTATTATCATTCATACAATATATCACTATACATCATTTAAATTGTGAAGAGACTTTATCCAGCATGATATACACTTCAGTCCAGCCCAGTTGAGACCAATATGCACATCTTCGGCAACAGATAATAAACCTTATCTGTGTCCCACAAGTGTCTTTTTTTCTTTTTTTTTAAATTTAAATTTATTTACATTCATCCACTGTACATCATTACAGCAAGCAAAATGAGATTTTCCATCCAGAATACACTGTATATTGGCTCAATCAAGCACATCAACATACGTATTATCAACAAATAATTTTCCATTTTTTGTTTTCTGTATATTTTCCTTTTATTTTTCCCATTCTTAATTCCCTATCTCTCACCCTCTGCCATCTCCCACCCTCCTTCCACACTGTCTCTGGTATTTCTGGTTGCTTTCTATGCCCGTAAGTGTCTTACCTCTCCATTTTCCCCCCAGATTTCCTACACTCTTCCCCTCCCACACACTCTTTCCACTTTGTCTCTAGTGTCTATTACAATTTTTAATACTTTTATGTTCTCCAGTCTTTCAGTCTCTACCATAGAGTGCAGACAGTTGGTATATGTTAAGTGGAGACATGCCATGTCTCTCTTTCATAGCCTGACTTGCTTCACTCAGCAACAAATCTTCCATATTTGTCCACTTTCTATCAAATTCCAGGGCCTTGTCTTCTATGGCTGAATAGTATTCTGTGGAGTATATGTGCCACAATTTTTCAATCCATTCATCTGTTTGTAGACATTTGGGTTGGTTCCGTGTCTTAGCAATCGTGAATTAAGCTGCAATGAATATAGATGTGCAAGCACTTTTCCAACTGAGTGCTCTCCTGTCCTTTGGGTAGATACCCAGGAGTGAAACTGCTGGATCATATGGTAGTTCTATTTGAAGGTCTTTGAGGAACCTTCATATCGTTCCCCACAGTGGCTGGACCAATTTGCATTCCCTCCAACAGTGTAGGAGTGTTCCCCTTTCACCACATCCCCTCCAGCACTTATCATTATTTGTTTTTTTAATCTTCAACATTCTGACTGGGGTTAGGTGGTATCTCACTGTGGTTTTGATCTGCATCTCCCTTACAATGAGGGATGTTGAGCATTTTTTCATATGCCTTTTGGCTGTTCCTAAGCAGCAGCACTTGTGATTTTCCTTTACTTCTTTCTTTTTAAATAATGATCATCTTTATTTAAAGTTGGTCCTTTAGAAAGATATGGGAGTATCTGTGTCTGTCCATAATATCTGTGATTTTGCTGGGTCTCACCTTTTACTAATTTAACAAATTTCTATACAAATTCACTACATCCTTAAAATAGACAGTTCTCATTGTGAGTTTAAAATGCTAAATTGTTTATAAAAATCTGACTTACACCCAATTTTGCAGAAGCATTGTTTCTTCATGAAGCAAAGTCTTACTTGCTGATGTTTCTCAGCAAATCCCTAAAACTATAGACAATGTGGAAATGAAGGCTCTTGATACAACAATTGGAATATTTATGACTCACCCAAAACTTGCTTCCTTTTTGGAATGGGGGATTTCTGGCAAGGAGGAAATAGATTTCTTCATTTGTTCAACAAATATTTGTTTTGCTGAGTGGCTTCTAAGTGCTGAGCACTCTGCTAAGTATTGTACAAGATGCAAGGGAAGATTAGTACCCATTATTCCCTGTCAGAAATTTACAGTGTGACGGAATGACCACATTTCATTTACATGACATCCACCCTGGAGAGGTATCTTCCTGCCCGAGGACCACGCAAGGGAACTGAGAGGTTATGTCTCTGGCCTCAGCCCACATAGCCCTTGACTAAAACCTCCTTGAGTTCAGTCCACACTTACTTCGTTGGACAGGTCCCTCAGCAGATGAGAGCTGCTGATGCCACCCTTGCCCTGTGAGCAGTCCCTGCCCTTTCCTCGGAGGCACACCTCCCTTTGGAAGTCTTCCTTGGCAGCGATTCTCTCCAACAACCCTGTGGCCTCCCAGGACCCATCCCTGCCAAAGAAAAGGCTGTGGTCCCAAATGAGAGAAATCGATTTGGCACATGGAAGGTCCAAGCTCAGATTTCTCTCTTTGCCTAAGTTAATCCTTTGTTATTGTTCAACATTAACATCCTCTTAAATCAGGGTGGATCTTAATTAGCCTGTGAGTGTTGCAGAGCCTGGCATAATTGCGTTCTGGGTACAGAAGTCAGCACCTTGGTTTGCTTGGGTGTGGTGGCAGTGGGGGTAGCCTGGAGCAGTTTTTCAGGCCCTGACAGATCTGGTCAGTCACACTGTCAGGTAGGTGGGACAATTATAACTAAGAAAAAGTTCTCTAGGGTTAAGGCACTTTTTGCCCCAAAGGGAAGGCAATTCTAGTATTAATGAAGAGAATACTAATAAACCAAAAACTTTCTCCAAACCTGACCTGCCGTTTGGTTTCAAGGCCTCTTCTGTGTAGTAGTACTACAAAGAGGTTATGAGGACTACTTTGGCTTCTTTGGAGGTTGATCAGAGTCCCCTGAAGCATCCTCAAGAACACTTGCAGAGATCACCTTAGACAGCCATGAGAGGGGGGCCAGTGGTACAGCTGTAAAATGCCAAGGTCTACAAGGCTGAGCCACTTGGGAAGGTTGAGTTCACATCCGGAGACCTCCCTGAATATGTGAGGCGTTTGCATACCCATGATCTCGGGCTGGCTGAGCCTGGGATCTTGGGTGTATGCAAATGGCAGCATTAGGACTCTGTCAGAGTATTGTCTCTTCCCCCTCTGTCTTTCATGCAAATAAGTAAGATAAAATACTTTAGAGAGAGAGAAAGAAAGCCATGAGAGCACAAATAAGTAAGGTGACCCTGAAATCTTGCAGAAAACAGTCACATTGAATGCAGAGGGGTCAAGTAAAACAAAACTGGCTGGTTTGAAACTTAGTGTTATTTGTTTTTTCTTTCCTTGAGAGCTTATTGCTCTAAATATAAACACTCCTACAGTTAGTTTGGGATTTTAAGAGGTGATCTAACTGGCATAGTCTGGTGTCATTTAAACTGCATGTTTTTGTTGGTGTTTTGTGTCCATGCTTACTTTCTCGGCAGGGTCTGCTCACCTTCTTTAGAATGCCTTCCCCGCAGAACTGTCGCTTCCTCCCTCTTTCCACACTTTATTCCTACTTCTGTTCCAGGAAGTGCCATCTGACTGGACTCTGGTTGAGAATGGAGAGGCGGGGATCTTGCATCTCTCGTCATAGCCCCAGACCCTACCATGGTGCCCCGCACAAAGCAGATGCTCAAAAAGTGCTACAGAATTGAGTGGACTTCTTCCTCCTTGCCTGGCCAGGAGACTGGCCCCTCTAGGTGGGTGACTGCTTTCCAACTCCGCCACTACTCAATTCTGTACCAAACATTTTTCCCTACACCTCAGAAACAAATTGCTAGAGATGGGGGTGTCTTTTTCCTACTCTTTGGTCTCTGTGAGGAAGGAATTCTCTGTAGAGCCCTGGTAGCTTCCTCTATCCCACCCTCATCCCACAGAGTGAACTGCCTCAGTTAACTGAGAGAACAGTTTGGGAGCCCAGCAGGGTCTGGTCAAGTCAGGTGTTCCTGACAGCAGACAGCTCGCACCTAAGCTGCTCTGGCGGGGTTAGCAGTCAAGTACCCACCCTGACTGGAGCGTGGGGGAGAAGCCATAGTTGGGTGGGGGTCTACCAGAGAACTGGTCTTCCCAAGGGCCCCACTGGGGAGTCTTGGTGTTCAGCAGCTCTGTCCATAATAGAGCTGACATTTTTACCTCCATCCACTGATCCTTTATTTCAGAGCTTGGGTGGAGAAAATGTGAACATTACGTATTGATCTCCCCAAGTCTCAACAGGCCCAGAAAGAAACCAGAGAGGCATTTTTGAAAACTGTCTTGTGGCCTAGAGGCACATCGTGAACTCGTGCCAGGGCCTGAAGCCTGTTTTACATAGTGACTGCCTGGATCTCTAAATCTATTCTCTGCCCAGGACCTCTTGACATGTGCAGATGTCAGGCTGGGTCCTGGGAGTGGGAGAGTATAAAATTAAGAGTCTGTACTCAGCTAGTGTAATTACCCAGGGTCTAGAGTCAGCAGGCAACCCAGATAAAAAACTGTGGGTCTAGATTCCCCCACTGGCTGGATCCACATTTTCTTGAAGGAAATCTCTAAACAGATGGGAAGATATTCAAGAGCCACTGGAGAGCAGGGCTAAATTCTGGGAAGATCAGGAAGGACATTTCTTTTTTTTTATTTGGAGAGGTTTTAGCTATAGGGCGCGTGAGCTCTCCAGAAAGACAGACAGAGACAGAGAGACAGAAAGTGAGAAATCACCCCCCCAGGGGGGATGGCCACGCCACAATCCCTTCTCCTCCATTCTCCTTTTGGGATCTTGGGCACGCACGCACGCACATGCGCCCAGCATGAGTTTAAGGCACCGGGTCCGGGACTCGAACCGCGGTCGGCTACATGGGAGTTCAGCGACATAGCTATTACGCTAACTGCTGGTCCCCCAGGAAGGATATTTCTTAGAAAGAAAGTCAGTATCCTTCACCTTCACCCAGCACCCATTCTTCATTTGTAATTAGAGCTCACACCCCACCCAGCTCTCTGGAAATCAGGTTTCTCTCTTTGGTCATACTTCTCCTTCAAAGCAAACATTTGCTATAGCTGAATTCTGTGTCCAACTTAGAAGGAGGGCTGTCTGAACCTAAATAAGACATTTCCATTTCCCCGGAGAATTAGCACTTGTCAACTTTTATGGAGCAATGATTGGATAAATATACTTCTAAAGAAGTCCTCCAGTTGAGCCAGTAGCCTGTTGGTTAAGAGAGCCAGTTCCCACATGGACAACTGCATGGTTCAAATCCTGGTCCCAGTGGCATGAAAAATATGCTGGGCATGTGTGTATACATTCCTAAAATCCTAACGGGATGCAGAAACGGAAGAGAAAGGATTGCATGTGAACAATCTTTCTCCCTCCTCTTTCTTCTCTCTCTCTGGTGATTGCACATACCTTCTAGCAACTAAAAAAATTAAAAATAAATAAATAAAACTCCTGAAATATCTGAGCCCAATGTGAACCCTAAATTAAATCATTCTGGGAGGCCAGTCTATTTTTAGCCAACTCTCTGACCCAACTGACCAGAAAGTAAATAGCTGTGGGTGACTTACTACCTCAGCCCAAGTTGTTACTTCTGTGACTAGTGAATTGATCATTTACCAATCTTTAAAGAACAACTGTCAAGTATACCTAACCAACCCTTTCTAATGTTTCAGAGATCCTGACTCTCTCGGGCTTCAAAGTACACTTGGGATTATCATTCCTGTTGCAGGGACCTGTCTAGTAAGGAAAGATAAGAATTATGGGAGGATAAAGGACAGTTAGTCTACAGAAAGAACAACTCAGTCTTCAAGGATAGGAAGGACCAGACCAATTTAGTAATTCCAGAGAGCAGAATTGTGTCCCATGGGTGGAGGGAATGAGTTTCCTGCTGTGAGGAATTTCAAAGAAAAACTACATATGCATCAGTCAGGATATAAAGAGGGGATGTTCATGTCATCCACAAGAGTTGTTTCTCAAGATACATCTCATGTATTGTAGACCAAATGCTTATATTTCCCCAAAGTTCACATGTTGAGGTCTTACTCCCATTGTGATGATATTAGGAGGCAAGGCCATTGAGGGGTAATTAAGTTCAGGCAAAGTCATGAAGGTGGTGTTCCATGGTAAAATTAGTTCCCTTATAAAAAAAATAAAAGATAAAAGAGCTTACCAGCCTCAAGAACAATGAGAAATAGGGGCCAGGAGATGGTGTGGTGGTTGGGGCACTGGACTCCCATGCGACCAATCACCGTCCAAGTCCCAAACCAGCAGCTTGAAACTCGTACTGAGCACATGATTGTGTGTGTCAAAAATCCTGAGAGAAAAGTGGAGAAGGGATTGTGGCATGGCCATCTCCTCTTAGAGGTGATTTCTTGCTTTCTGACTCTCTTGTCTATTTGGTGAGTGCACATGTCCTAATGCAAAAAAGCAAAAAAAAAAAAAAAAAAAACCCTGTGAGAAATAAGGGCCTGCTCTTTAAGTCCCCCCCTCCCCAATCTTGTTGTATGGACAGACGCCTGAGCTAAAATATTACCTGAAAGTCACTGATTTCAGGGAGGTTAAAGAAATGAGACTTAGTGGACCATACTTGGTGGTATGGTGGTTAAGCTGACTGGATCCCACATGGCTGACTGCACGGTCCAAGTCCCCAACTGACAGCTTGGAAAACATATGTGCATGTATGCCCAAAATACTGAAAGGAGGATGGAGGAGAAGTTGCAGCACGGCCATCCCTCCAGGGGTGTGCTTTTTCCCTTTCCCTCTCTGTCTGTCTCCGGCAAGCATACTCACCCTATAGCAAACTGAAAAGAGAGAGAGTTGGGGCTTAGTACACACCAACCTTATAAAACCCTATCGATTGCTCTGAATATAATGAAAATAGAATAAAAGATGCTCCTTTGTCTCCGCAAAGGCAGGAAAGGGGGGGAGATCTTACAGTTTGTATTTTCACTTAATCATAAATAAGCAGAAGTCAGATTTTATGTTTTCCTGGGATCTAGAAGGTGCTATTTAGGGCTGGGCTGGGTGGTGTTGGGCTACACTGTAGCTTACGAGTCCATGAGCCTCCTCATAAATCCCCCACTCCCTTGGAGCCTGCAGGGACAGACATAAACCTGAATTCCCTGGAGATGCCACTGATTGCACCTCTACTGCCAGACACCACCTCTCAGGTTTTCTGGTTTTTCTGTTCAGTCTACTCCTGTGCCATCTAATTCATGTGGCAGCAGTTGAGGTCTAGAAAATAAAACCTACAGCAAGCCAGGGAAGTAAGGCTGCCCCTTCAGGTGGGAAGAGAATGTGGCTTTCTGCATGGTGAGACTAGACTGACCCATAGAAAGTGCCTTTGCCTCCCACCTCACCCATGCTTCCTGGCCCCTCACAGCCAATCTCCTCAGCTCTACCACTGTCACGGTGCCTTGGTTTTCAACTGGTTAAACAGTGAGGCCGAGGCTGGGATCCAGGATGCTCATGAATTCAGCGAACCTCCAAGTGGTCATCTTAGGAACTCGCCACTCTTCCTTACGTTTATTTTTAATCTGGAGATATTTTAAAGTTACAGAAAAGTGAAAAGAAAAATATAACCAGCACCCAAATTTCTCATCACCTGAAATTCAGATTTTTTTCATTTGCTTTCAATTATTTTATTTTGTAAGAAATGCAAATGAATAAATGTTTTAGATAAAGCTAAGTGTCCTTGTATGCATGCTCCGGCCCTATTCTTACATTTTGTTGTTTGTGTACCTTTCTTTTTATCTAAATAAAATGCTATGCTAAAATTACAAATAGGGACTGGGACACCAGGATATTTTCAGTGCTTGGGGCCCTGTTCTGGGGCTCTTCGGGGTCCAGGGGAGAACTGTAATACAGCGAAGGGTCTTAGCTTTCCCTGGCCAGGCTGCCCTTGTGGCTGGTCGCCCCTATTCTTTCTCCTCCTCCAGGCGGGACAAGGCCAGGCAGACTAAGCAGGCGAGGTCGCTTCCTAGAAAACCTCACCCAGGCTTCCGCAGCCGCGCGACCTTTCCTGCAGCCATTGTTGCGCGCCAGAGGACTGCGCTGGCTGGCCAGCCTTGCGAACTGGGGGTGGGGGATTGTTGGGGGGGGACGGGGGGCTTTTCCAGGACTCAGGACTGGGGCAGCCTGGCAGGGCGGCCCCGCCAAGGAAGCACTTTATTCTCTGAGTGGCACGTTCGCCCCAGGCAATGCCAAGTGCCCCACTGGGCAGCAGGGAGTGGGGGTTCAAACTTAGGAGTTTACAATGCACTGCACCCAGACAGCACTACTCTCGAGCATATGTGCTCCGTGTTGACCATGGTAATCACAACTCACTCACTCAACCAGCACATAGTTATTGAGCGTCTACAGGTGCCAGGCACTGTTCTGGGTGCCGGGGATACAGCTGGGGAACAAAATACAAACACATCCTAGCTGATCCCCTCCCTGACTGGGAAGCACATTCTAGCAGAGAGAGATGCAAAATGAGTAATAGACATAATAAGTAAGTATATTATACAGTGATGATAAGTGCTATGGGAGAAAGGAAGGGGGGAGGAAAGAAGAGTGAAGGAGACTAATACGGGGAGTGGAGAGAGAGCTGCCTAATAAATGTAGGGTAAGGGCATTCTAGGCAGAGGAAAGGTGGTGTAAAGCCCTGGGCTGGGAGGCTGCTCTACAGAATACAGATATGGTTTCTCCTTCAGCCACTGGCATCTCACCTGGACTCCCAGCTCAGCCAGAGAAAAAAAGCTAACAGTGAATAGCCATGCCTGAGCTCCAGGGGCTCCCCATGATCTGCCACGTAAAATCCATGCACCTGGCATGCCCACAGGAGCCCTCATGTTTCTCTCCCCAGTTCCATTTCTGCCCCTGTCTGCTTGGACTGTGCCTGTAGCTTTAGCCATGATGGTGGTTCTCCAGGTGCACAGGGCATCTCCTGGGAAGCCAACACACTCTCCCCCCTGTGTCTATCTGTCAAGCCCTTACTCTTCCTACAGCAATCTGTTTAACATCTCCTCTCTGAAGCCTTTTTTCAGTAACCCCCCGAACATTCCAGCTGCATCCTCTGCTTATATGATACCTGGCATAGACCTTGCCTGGCAGGAGTCTAGCCATCTTGCATCTGTACTAACTTGTATGCCGCCCAACTGAGCAGCAGCTGTTTGTTTCCTTCACCTATGTCCTCAGCATCTGGCACTTTCCTGGTGCAAAGTAGGTCTCAATATAGGCATGCTGAGTGAGTGGTGCTGGGCTGCGTTGGTATCTGAGAGGGCCCCAGAAGCCTGTGCCAGGGAGCTCTTGGCCTGCCTTTAGCTATTTAATAGACTATAGTTACAGCTGTGGACTCCTGGGATGCAGATTTCCTGTGGGTGAGGGACTGGTGGGGAGAAAAGCCCTCACTTCAACCATAGAAAATGGCAGGCTCAGGGGGGCATTGTTTGCTCAAGAGAATAGGAGAAACCACCCCTCCCTGACTCCACCTCCTCTGCCTTGGGTGCCAGTTTGGACTGGCCAGACAACTCCTGGAAACTCTGGTCAGAAATGTGTTTCCTCTCCCTTCCCCAGGGACGCTGAGCACTCCTGGGGCAGTGAATTGGCCACCACTCAGCCCCCAAAGGTAGCGCAGGCTTCCCTTGAAAGTCCCTTGCCAGCGCCCTCTTCTCATTCCTACCAGTGCTGTCATCTCAGTTGGATGGCGTGGAATGTCTCTGGCTCCCCACCTCCAGCCCCTACCAGTTTCTACCTTCTCCTGCCAATGTGAGAATCACCTGCAGAAAAAATGTTCTTTTCCAAATCACTTCTTTGCTCAGAAACTTGTGTTTTATCCAAAGGACAAAGCCCAGACACCCAAACCTCACATCTTGGGTCCTCTGGAAATGGACACTCCCCTGTGTGCATTTGTCCTACTCTCTTTCACCAGCCTCCTCCCAACAGTCTACTCATGGACTCGTCAGAAATCCCGGCTCCGTTCTTTACCCTCCTGAGGCCTTTCCCAGTCCTCAGCACCTCTCCAGTCTCTTCACATGCTTCCACCTGTGAAGCCTTCCCACAGTCCTCTGAGCCCTGTGTCCCCTACACTTATTAGAGGAGTCATTTAATAGCCAGTTACACAATCAGCTTTGAAAGCTTTTAAGTTCCCTTCAATCCTTAGATCTGTTCTACAGTAAGTTTTGCTGTTATTTTTTCACAAGTTTATCTTAGTTCTCCATTCATAGCATAAGAGACTTGAGGTCCAGAACCTGCCTTTTATCAGTCTGTATCTGGCAAGATAAGGTAGTATCTGGCACATGGTAGAGACTCAGGGCAGTGTTGCTATGAGGAAGGTTCCAGGCCCCCAGCCCCAGGAATGTCCATGCTCAGTACTGAAGTTCTGCACACACCTTCTGAAGAGGAGCTGATAAATACTGAGGGATCAGAGGCTTCATCTGTCTGCCTTCTAAAGGGAATTTACATTGTAAAGGTGCCTGCAAAGAGCATTACTGAACCATCACTAAGCTTTAATGGTGGGATGCCAGTTAGCAGCAGGGAAGGAATGGTTGGCATAGGAACCTTTCTTGGAGCCGTCTCCCAGCCTTTTTTGCCTGGGTGTTCTGCCAGCTCTAGAAGGGGGGATAGAAAGAAGAGAAAGGGACCATTTACAAGGAAACTCACCTCTCACTCTGTCACTCCATGCAAACCCTACCTCAAGATCATCTGAGAAGAAACCTTGTGCATGGGCAACCGGGTGGAGAGAGGCTAGTGCTCCTGGGTCCCTGGTCAGCAAGGCGGCCTGGAGCCCCTACTGGCACCTTCTCCTGAGGGAAGAGCTGGTGGAAGAAGCCAAGTCAGTCCTTTTGGGACAATAGACCCCTGGGGATGCAAATGTTACTCAAGTAAAAGAGAGTGAGACAAACCGTTAGTGGCAAATAGGGTTCAGAATGAAAAAGGTGGATGTTGGGCAAGAGAGGGAAGGAGAATGTTTATTAAGCACCTGTACATACTATGTCACATTTACATGTGTCACCTCATCTAACCTTCCCAGTGATTTTGTGAGGTGATTCAGTAGTTCCATTACCCAACAGAGAAGTTCATTTCCTCTCACATCCTTTCTCCATTGTTCTTTTTTCTGTTATTAATAGTTTGTTTGTTTGTTTGTTTTATTCTTTTGAACATAAAGCAACAGGTCTTCATTATAGACATGGTTTGTGTACAGTAGAAAATACAAATCACATGTAACCCCATGGCCAAGATAAAACCATTGTTAGCATTTAAGTGTGTATATTCTAGTTTCTAAAATTCATTTTAAACATGTGATATCACTTGTAGAGACAATTTTGTTTTTTCCTCAGGAGAATTTTTATATGACATTTCATCTTTATTTTGAAAGAGTAATGATTTATACCAATTATTATGTTTTAGACGAGGTTGTTTTTTCAGGGAGAATTAGTTTCCTTATGAATAAGACTTTTGTTTCTAATTTTCTAAGTTTTCTAGAAGAAAAAATAAAAAAAGAGATTCTGGTAGAGTCTTTATCCTCATAGATTTAAATTCAGGTCCTAATTTTCTTCCAGTTATACTCTTAATTTATTTAACTAGTCCCTAGTAGGTGAAAATTTGGTTTGTATAAACATTTTTGTTCTTTGTTTTAGTTCCGTTCTTTGATAATGACCTTTATAACAAAAATATGTTCATGTCATTAAAACTTTTTAAAAAGCATCCTTACTGCCTCATAGTGTCTCAATATATGGAGATACAACTAGTTTTTTTAACTATTCTTTAACTGCTAGAGATCTGCCTTTTAACCATTCTCCAACTTCTAGAGATCTGTCTTTTGAAATGATAAATAATGGTTAAGTAATATCTTTGACCAATATACTTTTCCTAAATTTTGGATTATTTTTTAGGATAGATTATTATTATTTTTATTGTTATTACTACTGTAGGGTGCATGCACTCGCTGAAGATAGAGAGGGAAAGTGACAAATCACCTCCCAGGGGGATGGCCGCACCATAGTCCCTTCTCCATTCTCATCTTCAGATTTTGTACACACATACACATGTGCCTGGTATGATTTTCAAGCTACTGGGTCCAGGGGTAGAGCTGTGGTCAGCCATGTGGGAGTCCAGCACCTCAGCCCCTATACCACCTGCTGGCCCCCAGGATAGATTTGAAAAAGAGGAATTATTGGGCCAAACAGTATTATGATGATTTTATTGTAAATAGTAGGTATATTTTCTAATTTTAAAAGTAATGCTTATTTATTGTAAAAAATTTAGAAAATATCTTTTAAGTTATCTATAACCTTTCAAATTACTCTTATTAACATCTTGGAGTATTGATGTCTCAGTCTTTATGAAATACATACAAGGATACTTCAAAAACTATGTAGAAAGGCTGGACCTATGGCCTAGTCATTAAGGGAGCCTGAGCCCAAATGACCAACCCCGTAATCTGAGTCTGGACCTAGCAGCTTGAAAAACATGCCTGAAGTGTGTGTATAAGCCCAAGATCCTGACAGCATGGTGAAAAGGAAGAGAAGGGGTTGGGTGTGACCACACCTATTGGAGGGTGCTTTCTCCCTTCACCTCTCCCTCTTTCTTTGGGGATTGCAAGACTATGTGGGAAAATGATATTAAAGTATAAATTTATTTTGGTGAAAAAATTTTTAAGTCACATTAAATTTTTAAATCAAATTAAATACACATTTTTAATTAACTTTGTGTAGACCCTTTGTGTATATAATTATATAATATAGTAAACATAGCTGCATAAAATTGTGATTATACATTATATACAATACTATATCCTGCTTATTGGCAAGTTTGTGTTATAAGCATATCATTGTCTTTGAAAATACTATTTTTAATAGTTGTGTAATTTCACTTTAAGGATAATGGAACCTATTTAAGTATTTTTAAACTCATGGCCACTTAGATTTTGTTTCTGAAATTTTCCTTTAATAACTCTGTGATGAACATCTGAACATCTGTGAATATTAATCTTTGACCTTATCTCTGATTATATCCTTAGAACAGATTCCTAGAAGTGAAATTACTAGGTCAAAGTGTGCAAGCATTATTGAAGCTCCTGATACACATTGTTAAACTGTGTTTCAAAATGCATTTGTAATCACAAGGTAGAGATGGTTCATCTGTCCACACTCTTGACAAGACTATTATAAATTAAAAGCTATAGTAGCTCTTCATAAGCAAATTTGTTTTTTTTATTGTAACTTTTATTAATAATGATGTTAAACATGTTTTGAAATGGTATAAACTACTTGTAGTTCATCTTTTGGAATTATCTATTTATGACTCCTATCTACTTAAACATTTCGTCTTAGTGTATTTCTTGTAGTTTTAGATAAACTACAATGTTTTAAGGATATTAATCCAAAGGCTGTTGTATTCATTTGTGAAGAATTTCCCAAATAAAAAAGAAAATATCGGGACCAGCGTTTAGCGTAATGGCTATGTCACTGGACTCCCATGTAGTCGACCGTGGCTCGAGTCACAGACTCGGTGACTTAAACTCACGCCAGGAGCGTGTGCGTGCATGTCCAAGATCCCGAGAGGAGAATGGAGGAGAAGGGATTGCGGCGTGGCCATCCCCCCTGGGGGTGTGATTTCTCACTTTCTGTCTCTCTGTCTCTCTCTGTCTGGCGAGCGCACACGCCCTATAGCAAAAACCTCTCAAAAAAAAAAAAAAAATCCTCATTTTTACAGACAAGGAAGCCAAGATTCAATTAGGAAAGTGCATTATCTAAGGTCAGCCAGCTGGCAAGTGGTCTCCTTGGGGTTTGAACTCAGCTCTGACTGAATCCAGCACTCCTGATTATACAAAAAATAAGGAGAAGACAGGAAACAGTCATGGTGGCTGTGGAAGCTCTATGGGGACATTGAGTTTGTTCTGTAGGATGACTAGAGGTGCTGCTGCAGGGGTGGAGACAAAGTGCTGGGATCTAGGGAGTCAGAAAAGGCCTGGTGCTGGGACCAGCAGTTAGCATAATGGCTATGTTGCTGGACTCCCACGTAGTCGACTGCGGTTCGAGTCTCGGATCCGGTGGCTTAAAGTCACAACAGGCATGTATGCATTTGTGCCCAAGATCCTGAGAAGAGAATGGAGGAGAGAGAAGAGAATGGAGGAGAAGGGATTGTGGCATGGCCATCCCCCCGGGGGGGGGGGGTGATTTCTCACTTTCTCTCTCTCTCTCTCTCTCTCTCTGTCTTTCTGGCGAGTGCATGAAAAAAATAAAGAGATTGTGCTTAAAGCAAGTAGAGGAGGCAACATGGAATACTGATACTTGACTTATCCAAAAGTCAGGAAGAAAAAGGAACAGAGTCAATGAGACAAAAGAAAAGGCTTGGTGCCTGCTGTACATCTTGGGGACACACTTCTAGTGTCCCTCCTCCCTTCATGAGCTGTCAGATAACTGCCTCCAGCCATTTACCCATGTCCTCTCCAGACCTGCCACGGGTGCGGCACATCTTGATTCTCACAGGGCTATTTCCCATAGCTTTCAGGGGAGTGCCTCACTATCTCTTGCACTGACATTTAGAGATGGGAGAGACCTTAAAGGCAACATCCTCAAAAGAATCCCAAATCCAAGGATGTCTTTGATTATCTTTTTTTATTCAATCAGGTTTTTTTCCAATTCATAGTTCTACTGATCCTTGCTAATTGGCAGAGAAAGAAGAGTGAAGAAGAGGGAGGAAGAGTGAAAAGGGTGAAGAATGGATTGCCGATCTCCTTAGGATGTATATACATAGTCTCCTGAGTAATCTCTCAGCTCTTTGAATTTCCTGCAGCCTCCTCACCTCCACCTTTCTCTTCACCTGCAGAGGGCCTGCCCTGAGAGCAGGCTCCATAAACACCTGAGTGGACCAGAGGGGATCCAGGCTGCTGTTGAAAACAGTCTGACGTTCTCCTCCCTCAGGAAGGAAGGAAAGTAAGTAAAACAACAAGTAATAATAAATTATAATAACAATAAATTCGGTAGTTTAATCTTACATTCTGGGGTCAGAGAGATCTCTAGGGAAGCTGCTGCTGGTGTAGAAAAGAGGAGAAGGAAAGGCCCCTTGTTACTTATCTATCCTCTCCTCTCTTCCATGACTCCATCTGGACCTGTCCTTAGGGAGTTTGGAAATATCTAAACATTTATCTCGGCAGTTAACTGCGCTGTGGGAAATGGATGGAAATTTGTGGATTTGGGAGCGTTTTGGAAGCAAGAATGGAGAGTCTGCAGTGTCCATGGAAGGTAGAAGAGAATTGTGAAGTTCTGCAGATTGAAACTACCAAATGGAAACTTGATCTATAGAGAATAAAGAGCACCAGAATTTGTAAGTATATAGGAAACTTTATAAAAAAAAATCTTCCAGTTCTTGATTTATTTAAGACTGTCATCTAAACCAAAAACAACAATAATGTATTGGGGGTTAAACTTAGAAATAAAATATATAACAACTGTAGAGAGACCAGCAGATGGCATAATGGTTACATTGCCAGACTCCAACATAGTCAACCACAGTTCGAGTCCCAGTCCCAGCAGCTTAAACTTCATGCCAGGCATGTGTGTGTACATGCCCAAAATTCCAAAAGGAGAATGGAGGAGAAAGGATTGCAGTGTGACCCCCTCCAGGGTGATTTTTTGCTTTCTGTCTGGAGAGCACACATGCCCTATAGCAAAAATCTCTCAAAAAATAAACAAAAACAAAAACAAAAAAACCTGTACAACAAATGGGTGGGTGATATTGAGGAATTATATTGGTTTAAGTTCTTGTATTTGGACCCAGGGTAGCTTAAGCCTACATATTGTAATTCCTAGAACAAATGCTTAAAAAAATAAAATAAAGAGTTTGTGCTTAAAGCAAGTAGAGGAGAAAAACATGGAATACTGATACTTGATTTATCCAAAAGTCAGGAAGAAAAAGGAATAGAGTCAATGAGACAAAAAGAAAATAAATGATAGTATTTGTTAATTATAATATTATCCAGAAAGGGAAGAAATTAAATGAATCCTAAGGCCTTATCTAGCTTTCAGTCTCTCTGATTTGAGTCCCTTTCTCTCTATCAGCTTCCACTACAGAAACAAAGGCTGAGTTAGTTAAAGCAAATTAGCTTCTACTTGGTTAAGACCAAGTTATGGCAAACTGGGATAAGAGTTGGGCCTGCTGGTTTCTAGGTCTATGATTGGCACATTGAGTAAAGGAGACTGTGGTTAGGAGGCTGGATTTATTATTGAGACTAGAGTATCAGCTTAAGGCTATGATTATGGGTAGAGTTAAAGTTGGAGAAGATGTTAATTCTAGCAGTTAGGCCTAGGGTTAAGGCCAGGCTGAGAGTCAGATTCTGCTCTGGAGTTATTGCTAGGTTTGATTGTTTGGTCAGATCTGTGTGGTGGGAGTGAGCCTGGAGCTCAGAGGTGTTAGACCAGTGTGGGGTACAGGAGCTGACCTAGCAGAGGTCTACCCTCCACAGCAGCTATTCACACACGTGAGGCCTATTGTTTCCATTATTGATAACCTCTTTTTCCTCACTCTCTCTCCCAGGACATTTTCTCTTTCTTTTACCAATGGAGTACAATATCTACCCATTTTTAAAAAGTCTTTATTGATTATCCACTAAGTGCCAGGTACCATTCTATGTACTTGGGATACAGCCTGAACTAAACACAGTCCTTGACCCTATGATGATTGGCTGAAAGGGAAACAAATAGATGATTCCAGAGAGCAAAAAGCCAGGCCAGTAGAACAGAATGATCTGAAGGACTGGGAAGCCTGTGGGATTGGTGAGAAAAAGGCCAGATGTAAAGAACCAGTGGGAGAGCAGGAGCAGCTTGGGCAAAGCACGGGGATACCATAGCATGAAGGCAGCACTGCATGAGAGATGGGTGGAAAAGAGAAAGAGCAGTGGCTGAATCAGGTGAGTCACCTGCATTGTGTTCTATCTCTAAAGGGAAACCATTGAAGCGAGTAGGACCTTCAAATGAGACCTGGGGAGTGCCGTGGTCTCAATGGACGTTGATGAGATGACTGGCTGCTGTGTGGAGAACAGCCTATGGAGTAAGAGGAGAAAACCAAACAAATAAAACAATGGACTAGAGATAGAAGCCCTGGATTCCTCAATATGCTGTGTGATCTTGGGTAGTCATTTAGTCTCTCTAATCTCTGTAGTGTTAACAGTCTGTAAAATGGCATTGGCATATCAAAGCCATTCATGTCACTGAGACATAGTGAAAATCTGTGATAGGGTGTTTACAAAGTTACTTTTTAAAAAAAAGCTTATTCATTTATTTCTTTAGTCAGAGAGAAAGAGAGAGAGAGAGATACCTGGCTGGGTTTTGTTGTTGTTGTTGTTTTTTCACACTGTGATCCTCCCCCCAACTTCCAGCCATCCAGGACCACAGTCACACACAGTGTGCTCAGCTTGACCAAGGATCCAAACCCTGTGCCTTTCCATACAGCTCTGGCATCACATGGTGGCACCCTATTGCCTGCACCATGGTGACTGCGTCTAAAACATTACTTTTAAAGAACAAAGGGCTATACAAAAGCAAAGGCTGTGGTTATCTGCCCTCCTCCTCCACTCCCTGGACACTTGCTCAATTCAGTTGACTAAGTGGGCTCGGATAATAACAATTTGACTTCATTTCCTCCATGAACATTGTGGCTTCTGAGATATCACTCATACAGTGGTTAGTTAGCTAATTTGGTCAAGAAGGTCAAATTCAACCCTGTCACCCCAGCTCCAGCCAGATCTTTGGTTTCTAGTAAGGGGAAACTTTTCATTGGACATCACTGATCACTACCAGCCCCATTAAGAGGGAGAGGACTATTCCCTGTGGCTTTCCCACCACTGAGGTAGCCCTGGATGTGAAAATGAGAGCTGCATCTGAGACTGGAGAGCACTGTCAGGCCCACCCCACCGCTGAGCAGACATTCTGAGAGGCAATCGGGGCCATGTGGGGTCAACAGAGACCCCGGCTAGGGGGATAGTCAAGTAAGCGTTAGTGTTGTTGTTGCCAGGACAACTGTTCCTACAGTCAGTGGATTGAGAAACAAAGCCTGTGGCACATCCAGAAAGGTTTTAGTGTCCTTCTGGCAATATATCTGTCACCTGTGCCCAGTCTGGACCTGCAAGCCAGATCTCAACAGGAAGGCATTTTGCTTAAATACACACATGCACAAAGCACAATACAACCGGCCAAATAAACACAATGCAAGAAGCTAGACACCATCCACACATACACACATAATTTTCTGTTCCTAAGTGTTATATGTGCTGCTCGCTCAACTCTCACAGCATCCTTCTGAAGTAGGTAGTGTCATGCCCACTTTTTTAAGAGAAGTTAATGTGAGGAGGATAGGGAGAAATTCATTAGCAGATAGGAGAGACTTCAAGTAGGTAAATGGAATGAGTTCTAGAGTACTAGAGCACTTACAGTAGCTATCATTGGCGACAATTCAACGTACATTGCAAGACAGTTAGAAAAGGAATCTCAAATATTCAAAACAATATAATGATAAATGTTTGAGATGCTGAATATATGTATTGTCCTGATTCAACTATCATATATTATATTCATATATTGAAAAATTGCACTACCCCATAAAAATGTACAACTATTGTACAAGGGGGTCTTCAAAATTTCATGGAAAATGCATATTATAAAAAAATTATGCATAGATTTCAAAACATTCTTGCATGAAAATACATGTGTACTTTAATTCTATTTTCCAATAACTTTTTGAAATTCTCACACATCGATTTTTTTTTTGTTTGTTTTTAATTTGTTTTCTTTATTCTTGATAGAGAGCGTATGCATGCACACGAGAGAGAGGAAGATAAGAGAGAGAGATGAGCACCCTCCACAGTGTCTGGCCACACCATGATTCCTTTCCTCTAGTCCTCCAGTACACCAGGCTTGGGCACTCACTCACATGCCCAGTGTGTGTCAGGCTTACTGGTCCAGGAATTCAAAACTGAGGTTGCTACGTAGGATCTGGCTTCTCTTAAGCAGTGCATTACCTATCACTGCGTCGAGGAGCCAGTCCAATTAAAAATACTAATAAACAAAGAGAGAGAAGGCCAGCAACATGGCGCAGTGGTCAAGTGCTGTACGTTGGGAACCAAATCTCCGAGGAGCTTGAAAAATACACCAGGTATGTAGGTAGGACTACCCCAAATCCTGATGGGATGGAGTAATGGAGGAAAAGATTGTAGCATGGACATATCCATTAGGGGTGCTTTTTCTCTCTCTTTCTTTTTCTCTCCCTGAAAAGTACATGCACCCTTGGGCAGAAAATAAAAAAGAAAAGAAAATATAATGAAAAATAATGAGAAGTATTTGTCTAGGCTATGAGTTACAGAGCTAGGAGTTGACAAGTCAGTGTGATTCCAAGGCCTGGTGCTCTCGAGTCCTCAGACTTACAGTCCTAAAGCATTTACTAAGCTCTCAGTTTCTCTTTCCATGAAGCCCTGGAGCTCCCAAAATCCTAGAAAACTCATAGGCCAGAGATAATTGAGGACAAGCTCAGATCTTGTGGGACTGGCTTGTCATTCAATTCATCAAAAGAAAATGATCAACCAGCCAGTAAATATTCATTGCAGAAGGGCAGACAGGAGGCCTATACCTCCAAGAACAATATCTTGAAGTTATCCCAAGATATTATAATGCCTGCAGAGTATAGATGTGTACTGTGATGAAGCCATGCCTGTGTCCCAAGGAGGGGCAAGGTCTATCACTGAGGAAGTAGCTGACCAGAGGTGAAAAGTAAGGCCGGCCAAGGGCTGCAGAGAGTGAGTGGAAAACAGCAATGCCAAGGGCTCAGCTGTCACCCTGGGGAAGTCAGAGGGCCTCCCTGCCTCCCTTTCTAGGGCCTGGGACTCAGGATCCTGTTTTCCTCTAGAGCACAAGAAAAGGCAGGGTCAAAGCCACTGGGAGTGCCAAACACAGCCTGGATCCATGTCTCACGCCTGCCCAGGTGACCAGACACAGACCCTGTGCCAAAAACACGCCCTCCATTTCCACCCCCACCATCATCCATTTCCCCGCTGGAGCCATCCTCTAAAGAGGCACCAACAGGTCCTAGCCAGTGACTGGACGAGCCACTGAGGCTACCCAGGGCCTAGATACAGGAACTGGGTGAGAAGAGACTTCTTTCTATGTGTGTGGAGGCCCCTGAGGGAAAGGGAAAACCAGTGGAAAGGACAAATTCTCAGGGAAAAATTGTGGGGTAGAAGCAATGCTGTGCCACCTAATGTGTGGGCCTGGGGTGACAGCTCCTTTGGGGTGACTGGGTGTGAGGCAGGAAAGGAGGGAGAGAGAAAGGAAGGGTAGAAAAACCTGCCTTTCCTGACAGGTGAGCCTCCCTTGCCTGCCTGCCTGCCTCTCTCTTCTCAGTACCAACACTATTTTAAAAATATAACCAGAGGCTTACTGTGTCCCCACCCATCTACTCAGAGAAAAGGGGAGGGAGCTCATCTAAACAGACCTACCCTAGCATGTGGCGAAGGGCAGCCATTTTAGCAATGGCAAAAGGCAGAGATCGGGGGTGTTTCCAAACATTCCAAAAACATGAAAATGCTTCTGAGTTTTAATATGAACTGATTTTAAATTATCTTTTTTACAAACTAAGTTTTAAAATGGACTCAATTTATATTAACTTAATTGGCAAGATTCACTACTCCAGTTCCTTCTGAGTCTATTTTATCTAACACTTTCCCTTTGGAAATCCATTATGGCATGAGAAACATGCCATTAACATGATAGGCTATTGGGACGGCAGGTGGTGTGGTGGTTAAGGACACTGGATTCCCACATGGCTGACTGCTTTTCGAGTCCTGAACCTGGTGGCTTGCTCTCTCTCTCTCTCTCTCTCTCTCTCCCTGTCCCTCTCTGGTCAAATTAATATAAATTTAAAAAATATTAATAAGCACATCTGCATTATACTTTTTTAGGCATTTTGGGTCCAGTATTACCTTTGATCCTGTCCCTAAATCTGTGAGGTAGAATTATTAGAATAATAATTCTGGTAGATGAAGAAGCCCAACTTGGAGATGTAGGTCAGGTTGGTGGAGTCCTAAACCTGAACTTCAGATTTGAACTCTGAGCTATACTCTGCCCCACCTGTGGGCTCTGCAGCGTGGTCTTATGCATGGACTTCTAGGCCAAAGGAGAAAGGGGAAACATTTAAACTCCCTACCTCAGAGCACCTTAGTCCATACTGACCCAGTTCAGTGGAATTCAAGGCCTTATATTTATATTGTGTTCAGGCTTTTCCCATTCTGTCTCATTTACTTCACTTTGTGAGGAAGATAGGTTTCCTTTAATTTGGTAGAAAAAATAACTTCAGGAACCAGTGGGAAATGGGATCCATTTGTTCCTGATGCCTTCTTGTCCAGCTCTCTCAGTCATACCTATCTAATGTCTCTTGCCCCTATGTCCACCTTAGCATCACCCCAAGTCTAGCCCAGTGCTGGGCTCCTTGACCCTGGACTGAGCAACTTAAAGCCATGGATGCTGGTTTGGAGCATAACCTCCAGCACATTTTTCCCTCCAGTTCTTCCTGAATAGTCCAGCCAGGCCTGTACAGAGAATCCCCATGAATTCTGCTGTCTCTGTATAAGGGGCAGTAATGGAAATGGTCTTTTTCTCTGTGTGATCTCCATGGCTGTGGAAAGTCTGTAAAAATCTTCAAACTCAATAGAAATTTCTGGAGAACAAAAGCTACATTCACTGGGGAAAAGAAATAGGGAAAGAGAAAGGGAGAAGAGGAGGGAAGAACAAGATAGGGGATAGGCACAGAGAGCAGGCAGGGGCAGTGCCTGAGGGCAAATATGTACACTTGTAGGTCCCAAGAACACGTTCTCAAGAATTCTTCCCAGGACAGGACCAGCAGTTAGTGTAATGGCTATGTCGCTGAACTCCCACGTAGTCGACTGCGGTTCACGTCCCGGACCCGGTGGCTTAAAACTCACATGGAGCGCGTGTGCGTGTGTGCCCAAGATCCCGAGAGGAGTATGGAGGAGAAGGGATTGCAGAGTGGCCATCCCTCCTGGGGGGTGATTTCTCACTTTCTGTCTCTCTGTCTCTGTCTGTCTGGCGAGCGCACGCACCCTATAGCAAAAACCTCTCAAAAAAAAAAAAAAAAAAAAAGAATTCTTCCCAGGACCAGCAGATGGCATAATGGTTACATTGCTGTAGAATCCCATGTAGTAGACCGCAGTTCAAGTCCTGGACCTGGTGGTTTAAAACTCATACCGGGTGTATGTGCGTGCTTGCCCCAAATCCCGAGAGGAGAATGGAGGAGAAGGGATTGTGGCATGGCCATCTTCCCTGGGGTATAATTTCTCATTTTCTCTGTCTCTCAGGTGAGTGTACTCACCCTATAGCAAAAATCTCTCAAAAAAAAAAAAAAAAAAAAAGGGAGAAGAAGAAAAGAACTCCTCCCTGGGTCACTCTTCTCAGCTATACGGACCTCCCTCATGCTTGTTATGCCTAAGAATAACCTCAGAGCTGGACTTTAGCCCTATGTAACAACCCCAACAAACCATGAACTCCACAACCACTAGCCTGTGCTTCCAGGGCCACATATATCAACTGCTGCATCTTCACGACTGCAGTAATTGGCCCTTTCCCTAGAAGGGATGTACTATAGAAGAGTCGAACCCTGAGTTTTATTATTTTTTTTTTTCTGATGCTAATGCCCATGGTGCAAAATTTTATTGTAAAGTACATCACGATTTTGTGAAAATTGGGCTAAACAAGAAAGATAAACTTTAGTACCTAGGAACCTGAGCCAAGGTCCAAGACATCTATCTACACTTAGTGCCACATATGCTCCTAGAGTTTGCAATGGAAACTTTGAGTGTCATTGTTCTTTGGTTTCATTACTGCCATGAGCATCACCTAATTATTGGGAACAAACCCAAGGTAGGCAAGGTAGAGAGTCATAGCTGAAAGATGGGGGTCAGATCCCATTGATTTCCAGCACAGATGTTAGCATCATCCTAAAAACACCCTATTGGGCACTAGCTCAGGTGTGCTAAGTACTATGCAAAGCTAGGGACAAACAATGATCTAAGACAGATAACAATAACTAAACCTCCTGGAAGGATGTTTGGGGTCACTTCCATACAGCCTGCCCTTTGCTTTGAGAGTTGTAAGACTCAGAACCTACTCTCAGCGCAGAAAACTCTTCTTCACCTTCTGACTAGCTATCTCCTGGTCATCCTTCAAGGTGCAGCCAAACTCCTACCTTTTCTAGAAAATTTCTCTAACCCCCCTCAACACACATTCACACACTCACACACAGTCCCACCTCTGTCTCCAAGCAGAGTCATCTTTTTTTTTTTTTAGAGTTTTTTTTTTTTTTTTTTTTTTTTTGCTATAGGACGCATGCACTCACCAGAAAAACAGAGAGAGATAGAAAGCGAGAAACCACCCCCTAGAGGGGATGGCCATGCTGCAATCCCTTCTCCTCCATTCTCCTCTGGGGATCTTGGGCACGCATGCACACATGCCCAGCATGAGTTTAAGCCACCGGGTCTAGGACTCGAACTGCAGTCGACTACATGGGAGTTCAACGGCATAGCCATTACACTAACTATTGGTCTCCAAGCAGAGTCATCTTAAATGCAGGGTTTTTTTCTTATTTTTTCTTCTTTTAGAGAGATTTTTTTGCTATAGGGCCCATGTGCTTGCCAAAGAAACAGAGAGACATAACGTGAGAAATCACTTCCCAAGGAGGATGGCCACACCACAATCCCTTCTCCTCCATTCTTCTCTCAGGATTTTGAGCATGCACACACACATGCCCAGCATGACTTTTAAGCTACTGGGTCTGAGGCTCAAACCACGGTCGACTATATGGGCCAACGACATAACCATTATGCCATCTGCTGGTCCCCAGAAATACAGTTTTAATCCCAAAGGATAACATTTGATCTCTTTAGAAGGCTGTCTCCAACAGTAGACAGTGAGCTTTAGAGGACAGGTGGTGTACATTAATCTTTCTAAGCTGATTTTCAATCACATTGATGGATATGGACTCACACTCAATAAATGCTGATGAATAGAAGAATGAATGGATGAAATCAATGAACTAAACAAAGATTAGGATGCATGCAATGGAAGGGGATAATGCCTCATGTGCAATAGAGTTTGAAGAGACCATTTCAAAAGCTGTGTTCTGTGAACATTATCATTTTGTTACTTTTAAAATGAACTTTCTACTACTGGAAAATCATTATAGCTTAGAAAATTGTCTATAAGTCTTTTCAGTACACTTGAAATTATGCCCTTAATTGTTCTTTGAAATTTTAGGCATATGAGCTTTTCTCTATAATACTCTCATATACAATGAGCTCTGGGTTCTCTGCCTTGGAGTCATTTACTTAGAGCTTTACCACTGGCATGTTTTTAGCCAGAAGGCATGTCTCTGCCATATCTGAATGGTATTTGTTGTAATTCTTCCTAAGATAGAAATAATTAGGAGAGTTAAGTAGCCATGATATAAACTTAACAATTAAGATAGGGCATGCCAAAATCCATTTACTAAAGGTTTTTGAAATGTGTATATCTCATCTTCCTTCCACTGGGGTAGATCACTGAACATACTGGGTATAGCTGGCCTTTTAACCCCAGGATTCATGCACCTGAACTACAACCAAGAAGATATCCTTGGAGTTTAAAGTCTTAAGTATTTACAGGCACATTCTCAGCATTGCATCCCTGGCTTTCTTCAAAGGGCAAAGACAGAAGTATGCACTCAAAAAGAAATGAAAAGTTTACAATGAGACTTGGTGGGAACTTATCTCTTGGAATGGCATCTGGGGAAGTACAAGGGTATGTATTCATGTGTCCATAAAAGTGCATTTCGGGGCATGCCAATGTATGCTTTGGTAGTTGCCCCTATATCTCTCCCTCATAACACCAACCCTTCAGAGGGACCTAGCTTCAGTCCCTAGAATGATACAGATATAAAAGGCACTAACATAGCATTGGAAATCATAGAGGGACAAATAATTCCTCATTCTTAGTATGTCATTGAGTGCCCATTGCATGCTAGGTTCCCTGCTAGGCACTGAGGATGCCAAGGTATTTCCCTGGCTAGCACTATTACCTTTATTCCTCTTATAGCATACCTCAGCCCTCTAGGGTAGGAGGGAGGGACTGTAAGGAAGAGGAAAGCGTGCTCTCTCTCTCTTTTTAAAGATTTACTTATTTATCTGCTGTGATTTTCATTCAAGCCACCAGGTCTGGGACTTGAAGCATTGTCAGCCATGTGGAAATCTAGTGCCTTAACCACCACACCACCTGCTGGCCCCTCTTGCTCTCTTTCTAGCATGGGTAAATTTCTCTTTGATATTTTGGCCATGACAGATATTTCCCTCTCTGGTATCTTTGGAGGTTCCTTGGATATTATCTTGCTGTTCCCCTTCAACTATAGCCTTTGTAGCTCCAGAAGGGCCTCTCCTCCAACTGATGGCTTATGATCATCCCTCAGCTTTTGCCTGCACTGGCACCTCCACCTGTTTCTATGGAAGTCTCCTTGAGAGGCTCACAGGGGTAGCCTTAAAAAACCAAGGTGGTATTCCTCTGTGGGTTCCACATCTGGTGTCCAGGGTCTCACACTATATGGGTCCTGGTCAGATTCTTCCTCTTGGCCAAGGTCACACTCCTTCCCCAGAGTTTCCCCAGAGTCAGCCAGCACCAGTGGCTAATCAATGCAAGGGCAGAAAGGCCCCTTCATGCCACCTTGGAACAACTCTGAAAAAGATCCTCTTCAGATCTCCCTGAGGGTTGAATGAGATTTCTGTTGAAGCAGCCTCTAAACTCCACTTCTTTTTCTGCCTGATCTTGCTTCTTCTTTTCTTTCCCACATGCTGTCCCAAGAGCACTTTCTAATAAATCTCCTAATCTTTCCCTCTCAGAGTTAACTACCAGGGAATCCAACCCACCACATACTCCATTGCCAAGATTTAAGCAAAAGGAAATAACTTCCAAAAGAAGCCCTCCATTTGACAACAGGACTTCAGCCATCCTCCTCTCTCTGGTGTCCCTCGAGCACTCTACATGGTCTCACTGGACTTGAAGAGAAGGTAAGGTGTGCCCTCCCTTCCTCTGTGGTATGAGGAGAGGGGGCACTCCACAATATTGACCCCTCTGTGCTAGAGTTCCAACTTCCACTCCTGTATCAATCCTCTAATTTCCTCAGGTAGGCAATGGCTAATGAAAGCTTGCAAAACTATTTTCAAAAGCTCTTTCAGAAGGGCCAGAAGGTGGTGTGATGGTTAATTTACCAGACTCCCTCATGGGCGACCCCCGAGTAGGAGCTGTAGTGAACTGAGAAAGGACAGAAAGAAAGCAAGCGGGAGTCAGGCGGGCCGGGCATCTCTGATTGAGATTGCCATGGCAGTGAGCCATTACGTCATTACTTTTTTTATAGAAAAGCAAAAGTTGGGGACCAGCAGTTAGCGTCATGGCTATGTCACTGGACTCCCACGTAGTCGACCGTGGTTCGTGTCCCGGACCCGGTGGCTTAAACTCACACCGGGCGCGTGTGCGTGCGTGCCCAGGATCCCGAGAGGAGAATGGAGGAGAAGGGATTGCGGCGTGGCCATTCCCCCCTGGGGGGTGATTTCCTGCTTTCTGTCTCTCTGTCTCTCTCTGTCTGTCTGGCGAGCGCACGCGCCCTATAGCGAAAACCTCTCAAAAAAAAAAAAAAAAAAAAAAAAAAAAAAAGCAAAAGTTGGGTTGAACCAACTGCAGTTGGTTCAAGTTCCAGACCCACTAGGAGGAGAATGGAGGAGAGCAGATTGCAGCATGGCCATCTCCCCTGGGGAAATGGTTTCTTACTTTCCCTCTCACAGTCTCTGTCCCTCTCCATAAGTTCATGTGCCTGCTAGCAAAATCCCTAATGAAAAAAAAAAGCTCTTATGTTTTGCAATTTGGAAATGGGGATGGTGGGCACCTATTTGTCTTGGGCTCTCAGCTGAAAAGGAAGTAAAAAGAGTCCCGTTGTAGCACCTATTTATAGGCCAAGACCACATCCAGGATGGGAGGGGCATTTCTGACTCCCACTCTATGTTAGCCTCCTTGGTTCTAGGGCAGTGCTGCTTGGGGCCCAATGTCATCATTTTTAGTGACAGAACACTTCATTTCTGTGCAGGCCTTTTTCTCTTTAAGGTGGGGCTGGCATGTCCTTTTTATCAGCCATTCCTCCCACATGGGTGTTATTTTACCACCTCAGAGGTCACACTCTCCAACCTGGCACTTGAGCAAGGCCAGACTTGGCTTCTCTGGGTCCTAGCAGTGGAATGGCTGGGACTCCAGATTTTTCTGCTTACTCACTCACTCTCTCCACCCTCCTGCCTACCATCACCACCAAATTCTTACCACACCTATTGTTTAGGCCATATGATTTTGTTCTCAATTCTTATATTTAAAAAATGTTAAGAGTATATTAATTATATATATTTATCAATTTAAAAAATAATTTGGGGGAGATAAAATGAATCATTACTACATTAAAAGATGCTTGCTGTACTAGCAGGTGGTGTGGAGGCTAAGGCAGCTGGATCCCACATGGCCAACAGTGCCAAGGCCTTTGCCTTGGCCTGTGAAGTTTGAGCAGATGAACCCCAAGTGGGAGCTGTGGTGGATGGAGAAAGGACAGAAAGAAAGTCAGGGTCGGGCAGACCAGGCATCTCTGATGGAGATTGCCATGGCACTGAGCCATTATGTCATTACCTTTTTTTATAGGAAAGGGAAAGTTGGGTATTATCTATTACCGACTGGAGCTGTGAAGTACCTTGCTTTGCATGGTTCTAAACAAGCCACTCCTGGCTTCCTCTGGCAGTCATGCAGCTTGCTTTAACCTGCACATAGTTCTCTCTTATTTTTAACTTTGCCCATGGCTCTTTCTTATTTCTACTTTCTTTTTTCAGCATGCACTGCCCTGCAGTGTGACAGATTATTCTTAGAGCTTTTGGTTGCCCTGCAGTATTAGCCAGATGGCCATATCTACTTTAAAGTTTCCTACGTAGGTCTGGCCACTCCCTGCACAACAGCAGTTTGAATCCTAGCCCCAGTGGCTTGAAAAACACACTGGTCACTTGTGCACATGTGCCCAAAATCCTGACAGGAAGGAGGAATGGAGGAAAAAGGACTGCGGCTTGACATTGTTCCATTGGTAGTAATTTCTCTCTCTCTCTCTCTGATGAGCACAAATGTCCTCTGGCGATTAGTTTTTTAAAAAGCAAAGAAGTTTGATTTTAAAAAACAAAACAAAACAAAGCCACAGAACTCTTTTTGAAAGATGGCAAAATGTTGATTTGTGGAGTCAAAAGCCACAACATCCCCGGTAGCCCAGCATCCATCTGTGTGAAATCTCTCACAGCGCTGGTCTGTAGCCAAATACAGGGAGGATAGTTTCCTGGTCCTGGAATTCAGTAATGTGGACTGTGAGGACAGGTTTTTGTAGAATCACAAAGGGGCTGGTTTTGTTTGGATGGAGTAACATTAAGTATGAGGGAAGAGGTGACTCAGTAAAGGCTTTTCAACAGTGGAGCTGCAGTCTCTGCCAGATGGTCCTTCTTTTTGTTCCCGCTTCCTATCTCCCAAGCTTGCTCCACCCAAAATCAACTAAACGGCCAGAAATGGTCAGATGGGCACTGTGTGAGATAAAAGGTGTGGCAGGACAGGCACTAGTACATTTGTATGACCCTGAGAGTGCTTCCTCACATTGTGAACTTGGGGACCCCTTTTGCTTCACTCTGGTCCCAGGCCCATTATGGGACAATGCATTGACAGTTGTGGGGTAGTAATGAAATAGCCCAACCTTCCCAGATCTCATCTCCTATTAGATCCCACCCATTCCAACCTACCTCCTGTACCATAGCATCTGTCACTTTGATGGGACTACTGAGGCTGTCCTTCCACCAGCCCATGGCATCTCATGTGTCTACTCCCTAACCAGTTTGTAAGTTAACCCCTTTTTCTATCTCCTCCTCCTCCAAGTATACTCTACAAAGAAGAGAGGAAGCTAGAGAGCCTGTTTTTTCCCCTTATTAAGACAAGTGGGTATTTCTATGTCCACAGTTTAGTCCAGAGTTAGGAGATTTGCACTTTGCTCCCATTTTAAGCAATTTGAGAGTTTGTTTATTGGTGCCCTCTGCTGCCCTCTGTGGCCAAAACATCAATCTCTCTAGAGACACCTCTCTAAATCCTGGGACCAAGCTTCTCTGCCCCTACTCCACCATCACCTTTTAAAGCTTTTCTCCTTTAGTTTTCCAGAGGCTCTAAAAAGTAAAATAGATGTTCTAGCCACAGGCCTGCCTCTGGTTTACATTCTGGGCTTTTTCTTTTAAAAGTTGTTCAACTTAATCCTGGAAGACATCTGTAAGAGATCATTGGGCCACCTACCTGGGTCTGCTCTAAGCAAGGCTGGATTCAATCTTTTGGGGAGTTACATAGGGATTTGGTGAATCTCTCAGACACTGCCAAAATCACAGACTCTCAAAGTTACTCATGGGAATTTCCACCAAATCTATGCAATCATTTATCTTAGCTTGGGGGACTTTTCACTTAGAGAGTGAAATCCCAATTAAAAAGACGAGCGAGCTGGTCATGGGGAAGAGCTATATCAATATGGTTGATGTGCTCTCGAGCAGCCCTTTACCTTTCCTCAAAAAAAAAAAAAAAAAAAAGCAAATCTCATAAACTCAGTGCTGAAATGTTCTCCATGGCTTGGAGAGGTAACTCCCTAACCTGCAAAGCACAGCCCAGGACTCAGGGCTCTTGTAGTGAAAGGCTCTGGGTGCCTGAAAGTCATGAAAGTACTTATTTTCCACCCACTTCAAGTGAGGTAAATAAGTTTATGACTGGTTAAGGGAGAACTGTGTCTATCGGTCTGATGCCTGTATCCACCAGAATTGACTGACTGAAGGACCAAAACACCCCGTTCTGGAAGCCCACCAGCCCCAAGAAATAGCTCCTTAGAAAGAAATTTGCAATCTTTACATTTGTTAAGCATCAGGCACAAGGTTAGATATTGAAGTCTGTATACATAGTGCTCAGGAGCTCTAGGAAAATGAGAGGATGTGTCTGTTTCCCAGTTCTCTGACCGTTTTTCTCTTCTTTCCATCATGCTTTCTGAGGTCTTCATAATTCCTCAAGGTATTTTTGCTCCTCTTCCTGTGTACAAAGGGGAAATGCATGCTTATTTTGTATTATGGTGGGAAACAGACTTATCTCCCTCCACCAATTGGTTTATGTAGATTATTCTAAGATAAAATGTATAGAAGCTAAAGTCACTATAGTGAGGCTTCCGGTTCCAGAGTGGACCAGTTCTTGGGCTCTTGCTTTCTATTCAGCTTACACCTGTGAAGTCCATAGGCGCTTCCTCAGGCTTCAAAAATGGTCTCTCCCCCAAACATCCTGGTGGATCGCCACAATGTCAGTAGTAGGAGGGCAGTTCAGCACAGGGCAGAGTAATACTCTTACAAGAGGCGCACCGGGGCCCAACGCTAGGTTAAGGCAGAGTGGACCGCAGAGCTGAAGAATTTGAGCTCTAATCGCCTGCTCGTGCTTTAGATCTACCATCCCCCAACACCTATTGCCCTCGTGTTCCTAGGATTTCAAGCGAAACCTGGAGACACAGAAGAGAGGCCCAAAGGACACGCTGCCAACTGTCTCCCAAGGAGCACTAGGGAACCAGACTGACTTCTCCAATTTCGAAGTCGTCTGGACCCGCGCGCGCTAGTGGCGGTCTTGAGAGTAGAAAGCAGCAAGTCCGGAGGTTCCAAAACTCTCCTCTCCCTGAGCCCAGCCAAAACCAAACCCCCAGTGCAATCCCGCAGGCAACCGATGTGCGGGTTGAGAGAAGGAAAGAACCGGCGCGCTCTAGTTGAAATACACTACGTTGTTTCCCCTAGACACTACCGGCAGTAGGTCATCAGTCCATACTGCTGGTCCCAGACCGCAAAGTCAGTGGTGTCCCTCGGGAAACGCTGCATTGCCCAGGCCCAGAGAGCCGTCACTGAGGGGGGGGGGGGGGGGGGGGGTTGTGCTTATTTCCACCCTGCCCAAGCGTCTACGCAGTGAGGCGAGAGAAGGGAGAGCGCAGCACCATAGCACCGTGAGGAGGTTCTGGGATGCCCAGCAGGCGCAGGACGGTTGGCGCTCACGGTCCTGCCCTCTCCCAAGGGCATGGCCTGAGCCGGAGGGCACTGGTACTGTGGCGCACACCGCTCGCGACCAAACTCCCAGAGACCAACCCCTGGCTGCAGCCTAGCCTCGCACAAGGTGCGTCTCCAGCGTGGAATCCCACACCGCTACCCACCACCCGCAGACCCCATAAACAACTCAACAGCAAAGGGAAGAAGCCGGGCGGGCCATTGAGGAGCGGAGCGCAGGGGCAGGGGCGGGCCAGGGTCAGGGCAGAGGCTGCGGCCGCGCCTCCCCATTGGCCCGGACGCCGTGGGCTGCCCCGGCGCGCGGTGCGGGTGGGGCGGATGGGGGCGGGGCTTGTCGGCGCGCCCCCGCCCCTGTCCCCTGCGCCCGCGCTCCTGGCGCCCTCCCCAGCGCTCGCGCCCGAGTTTTTAAAGTGGGCTGGCCGCCGGGGGAGCCGGACATTCGGGAGCCGACCGCCTAGCAGCTCCGGCGCTCGCTGAGCTCCCGCCCCAGCTCTCCTGAGCCGGCCGTACAATCCTCGGCAGTGTCCTGAGACTGTATGGTCATCTCAGCGGCCGCGCCTGCCGGGTCCGGACACCTTCCAACTCCCGTCGCTCGAGTCTTTTTTTTAACCCAGAAAAGTGACTCTTTTTCTAGAGAAAAAGGAACTTCGGTTCCCTACTCGCTGCCCTCCTTTCTCATCTGACAACCTCCTCCCACTCCCACCTCCGACCCCGCCTCCGCGTGCAGGTTCCTCCCAGTCACCTTTCTCCACCCCCCTCCCCCGCACCTAGCCAGCAGCCCGCAAATTTCCACCTGACTGTGCGGAGCGCTCGGGACCTGCGAGCACTCAGGGCCTTTAACAATCTCCCCAGCCTCAGAGAGACGACCAGGGCCACCGAAGACAACCCCCCACTGGCCAAGAAGCCCAGGTGCTTGGCGTCTCAAAGGGCCACTGCGATAATGACAGCTGACAAGGAGAAGAAAAGGTAAGCGGGCGTCAGAGCCGGTGAGGGAGCTGATTCAAGGCAATAGCCGGGTTAGTGCGACCGCGATCTGTTGCGAGAGTGTGGAGAAGTCTTTGTGGCTGCGCATTGGTTTGGAAGGTTTTGAGAGGCGGAAACCAGGTGTCGCGGGGCTGCGGCTTCTCAGTGGAGAGTTTTCTGTCCCCCAAAGCGTCGCGAATCCGCGTGTGCAAAAAGGCCTAGCGGCGCTTTCACGGTGCCTTCCAAAAGTCTCCTGTCCCCGAGTGCCAAAGTCCTGCGGTCAGCACGTTGAAAAGTTCCTGGGTTGATGGCCTCGGCTTTTTCGGGTCTCACATGCAAGGGCAACGTCCACGCCTCCTTTTCCTCCTGACCCGGGGTCCTTACAAATGCGCTCATATACCCGCGCTGCGCCCTAAACTGGCAAGGGGCGGGAGGCGGAGCGCTGACTCCCCGAGGAGGAGTAAGGACACGCGGCAAGTGGCCCACTCCCCGGGCTCCAGAGCCCACCCAAGCCTGGAGAACTCCCTCCCTCACCGTGCACTTTTGAGTTAGCCGGAGAGTGGGTAGTGACCTGGATTGCCCTGCGGGGGCAGGTGTGTTGGAGTGTAGGGAAGGAATGGCAACCCTGGGCGCCGCCGGCGGGTCGGGGTGTCTGACTCCTAAGAGGACACAGAAGGGCAGCCCGCCTGCCCTCGCGAGCCTCTCGGCACTGGGTGAGAGGCAACTCAAGCCAACCCTCGCTGCCCTCCCGCCCCCTCCCGGCCGCTCCGAGTCCAACCCGCCTGCCTTCTGCGAGTGAAGGTGGGAGCGCACCGTGCCAGTGCCGCAGCGGCAGATGCGCTCCCACCTCCAGCACAAGTGCGCGGTTCACCGCCAGGTCCCCTACTCCTATCTTTGCCGGCCTCTGCTACCCTAGTGGGCTGGAGCTCCTAGCCGTGCGCTCAGTGGCGGCTTGGTAGGACTGAACCTAGGGGCTTGGAGTTGAACGCTCCCAGACTGAACCATCTGAACCTCGGGAGGCCAGCTGCCGCACAGTCGGTTGCGAGGTGGTGCCGGGGTATGGGAGGACTAAACCCTGAAGGGAGTGAGTGAGTGGCCCGGGTCGATTTGCTCTTGTTCCCATTTTCATTCGGGACTGGAGCCAGAAACCGTGTATCCTCCGGTTGAAAGCGGCGGTTCCCACCTCGGAGCACCGATAAGGATTTGATAAACCGGAGCAAATCGCACCCGTCCTGGCCAGGAGCCCGGGTCCTTCACAGCAGGATTGCTAGAGGAAGGAGACTGAGCCCCACTGTCCCTTCCCGGCAAAGCTCCCCCCACTTCCTGGGTCACAGTGACTCCCCCAGACCTGAGATCTGCGGAAGATGCTCCCCCTGGGACCCTTGAAGCAGCCCTGGATCCTCTGTCTTTTGATGGCAGCAAAACAAATAAAAGACTACAAGGTTTTAATGTATTTTGTAAAGCCAATCCTAATGCCAATAATGATGACCAAACAAACAAAAAACAAAGTTATAGTCCCTCTGTGAGTGCTCCCGACTCCAGAACCGGGAAGAGAACTTGTGTCCGTGGTCTTCAAAAAGATCACGGAAAATGCATGTTATGAAAAACTGTATGGATTTTAGAAAAAAAATCTTTTGCACCAAAATAAACTCATACTTTAATTCCAGTTTTCAACCAACTTTCTGAAATCCCCTCGTACATTTTACAGCTGAGGTGCTTATCTGAGAGTGTTGCAATCACGGAGGTGGGGCCAGATGGTAATCTTGACAAATGTGTGAAGTGTCAGCTTCTCCCGCAAGCCTCAGCACCAGTCCTGTGCTATTATGTATATTAATCGTCACAGAAATTTGGGAGCAGGGAAAAACGATTTCGACACAGTCCTTCCTTGGGGGGAGAGAGAGAGAGAGAGAGGAATGGGAGTGGAAAGAAGATTGTGTGATTCCAAGTTATTGGCTGGCGAGCCACTTTAAGAATGGCCTGGGTGTCCTGCCATGAAAGGTCTAGGAGGCCGTTGTCTGTGCAAGGCACCAACCTGGTGGCCACTCCTGTGTGCCCACCCTCTGTGACCTGCCTGGAGTTTTGTGCCCCATAATGGCAGGACAGCGTGTCCCCCACCATACAGAGTCCCATGAGGATTTTTCCAATTCCTGCTGGACTAATTGTTTTGAGACTCATTTACTTTTCGATTCTGGCTCTCTTTGCTGGCTCCAGGCTTCTTGAGGGACCAAAATGCAATTAAAATATGTAGACCAATAAATCGGAAGGTAGTATTATGTAAGTGGCTATTTATGGCTTTCTCAGAGTACCCCACAAATGCGCTTGACATAGAGACGCTCTGCCGATGATTCTACCCCGCTAGTCAGTTCTTAAAGATGTCTGCCAGCAGAGCCCTTTTCTTCTCCCAAAACTTGAGTTGCACAGGACCTTGGCAATGTGCCTTGTAATGACTGCCCCTCAAGAAGTGGGTAGGATTATTCTGTTACAAAAACGTTCACGTGTGGATGGATACACTAATGGTTAATAGTAAAGAGTTTGCTTTTTAAATGTTGGCTGGGTGGTTGGCCTTGATAGAAGATTCCAAAGTGTGGGGTTTTTTGGTGGTAGTGGGGATTTGCAGTTTCATCAGAGATGTCAGGAATTGAAACTTGGTAAGGTTTCTGCTCTTTCACTCACCTTTCTGCGTCTATCAGAAGTAAAGTGGAGGTCTATTAACCTGTCAGGTGCCTGAATCTACGAAAGGCTAAAAAGTGTGGGTGATTCATCTCCCGATGAAATAATATCTGAGTCCCTTGCCTGGAAGAGAAAAGAGCATGCAAGTTCTTATGTGGGAATTGGCATGTGGTTCAGGTATATATAAATAAGATCCTTGGGTAATCGGGATTCAAAGTCCAGTTCTAAAATCGGACCCAGATCCTCACACCTTTCAGGAATGTTTATATATTGCTTAGCACAGGGTCATTGGTGCAAGAGGAACTGGAGACATCTAGACCAGAAGTTTTCAAACTATCTCCCCCTCTCTTGCCAACAGGACTTAGACAATTTTTCCTCTGCTAAAAGAAAATGAATCTTTTTTTCCTTCTGAAGAGAAAAATATTGCTTGATAGTTTTTCTCAACTTAAACATATTTTTGTAAATATTCTTTCAGTGTTTGCTATCTGTTTCCATTGTATTACCAGAAAAACAGAATTATACAGAATCTATATAACAGATTATTAGTCCAAGTCTTTACACTGTAATTCATAAAGCTTTCATGAAGTTCAGAGGAATGCTGTGGCTTCAGATTTTTTCAGTGTCACTGAAAGGGAGCTTAAAATTACAAGCAAGAGATTGTGGAAACTTTCATCAAGCCTTGCTCTTTCTGAAGGAAAATGTGGTCCAGAGAGTTTAAATGACCTCCAATCACAAGGGAAATTAGTGCTGGTAAGAATCAGAACTCTGATTCATTCATTTCAATTAAGTATGTATTTCCCTTTTGTTCACAAAAGAATACCCCAGCCCTGAAATGACAGTAAGGATGATTTCCAAAGGATTAGAGTGCCCTCCCCTCCACCAGTCCTCCCAAACCACTGAACCTTGTAGAAAGGAGATTTGCTTTTCTAGATAATCATAAAAGCCTTCAGGCTGCAACAGGACTGATTCTGTCTGCATTTGGAAAAAAAAAAAAAAAAAGTTGATTCTGGTCCCAGTGTCTGTAAACTTTGGACAGTACGAATTCATTATTTTAGTGCTCTCCCTTCATTTCAGTTAGAGGGAGGAAAAAAAAACTTACATAGGTGGATCTCACTAAGCAAAAGCAATGCAAGGACTGCTCTCCCGTGGAACAGATATGTTTTGTGACATAGAGAACTTTCAAGCAGCTCCTAGACTGATTCTTGCAATGGGTGAGTTGTTTTCAGTAGAAACAAAAACTGTGAGACTAAAACAGTTTAATTGTTGGGTTGTCGGAAAAGTCATGGCATATTTTCTCTGTGGTCTTCTATACAAAAGTGCGTCATGACTTTTCTGACAACCCAATACTTAGAGTGTAAATCTTGATATCTCTCACTCTCTCTGTCACTCTGTACAGTGATTCTCAAATTTTTAGGAGCTCACTGCATAAAGAATTTAGAAATAGAGGGATCCACTTACATCATTTTTAGTAGTACAGGATTTTAGCCTAGTATATTTCAAAATACTGCCATGAATTAAAGAGGCTTTCCTGTGCTTCAGAAAATCTATTCAGTAATATCTGCTTTTTTGTATTTTCCCCAGTTCATCCTATACCAAACTGATAGTTTCCCTTTTCACTGTTGCCTAATGAATATTCCCTTTTAGTTTTAGTATTGACATCACTGGTGGTTCATAACACACCTGGCTTTTCCTAGCATTATGAAGTAGCAAGGTTTGCTCCCAGGCCCCAGTGCCCTTTACACCAGCTCCCACTACCACACTGCCTATTTCCATGATGAAAACCAGTATTGACGTTTACACCAAGATATAAATCAATAAGACAACAAATGTGTATTGATCTCCTTCTCCTAATCTGGATCAAATGTGGAAGAGAAAACTAAGACATAGGGAGTATGGTCCTTGTTTTCAAGTAGCTTATTCAGATTGGGTGAGGGAGAGGTAGGGACACAAGGAAGCTTAGTTAGAAATATAAATAGCTGGCAGCTTACATGTGACTTTTCTGTAGGGATGTAATATTTTGAAACTAATGATAAGAAACCCTGAACAACATTTCAGGTAGTCACCACCCAGAACAGGATGCGTAGTTATTGAAGAGTAGTGTGTGTTTTGGGCTGTGGGAGAGCTGATCCATAATGTCCCTGGAACCACACAAGGTAGTTGCTTTATTTTTTCCAAATTTTGGAGAGTTGTGTTTTTCTGTTTTTTTGTTTTTTGGTTTTTTTTTTTGTTTGTTTGGTTTTGTGTGTGTGTGTGTGTGTGTGTATGTGTGTTTTTTGGGGGGGTTGTTTGTTTTTTCAATAGGGTGTGTACACTCACCA